>JAKEPQ010001005.1:70970000-75770000 GCA_024500445.1 Entomyzon cyanotis
GCTTCATTTTCCTGCCAGCTATCAGACAGCATTGCTCATGCACAAATCTTTAGGTATTTAATATTCATAATGCAGAAGCATCTACTGATCGCAGTTAGGATCAAGAAATTTTATAAGATGCTGTACAAAACAAAGATTATCATTGTTCTGCCACAAAGAATTCACAGCTGAACAGATTGACAGACTATTTCTGCACTGGTTTTTATGTGAGAAGTATTTTTTAATCCTATTCTAATCACTCTTACATGCAAATATGACACTATAGGTAGCTCTACGCAATAATGTAGGGCACTCTTGCAGCAAATGCAGGACAAGGCTGTACTTCAGCAGCTACTGAGGCAAAACTGTCACTTTGTTTTAACAGGGTTTTTTTGTGGTTTGCAGGGTTTTATATTTTCATTGATCTATATTATTTCAGTGGGAATTTACATGATAGTGTTAGTCAACCAGAATGCACTTTAAAAGATAATTCTTTTTCAGTCTAAAAGAAGAGTTGGCTAACATTAACAATATTCATTTTGACTGTCTTCCTATTTGACATTTGGTTTCAAAATGCAGCAATATTTTTGAGGTGTGACCCTTCTCCCCCAAAGGAGGTGACATCATAGTGGTTTGCTTGTGCTTTCTTCATATAACACTCTTAACCAATGACAAAAAGGTTTTCTAATTCAAGAAGTACAGGGGGTAAAAAAATTTTAAAATCTTTACAAAGCCCTATTGGCCATGATCAACTCCTTGACCCTTTCTTGAGAGGCACATGAAGAAAGAACAGGTTACCTTTGATGCAAGTTTAGTATTTAAGCATTTTTTGGGAAACCTGCTGAGAGAGAACAGCTTTCCCAAGGCTGAGCAGAGAGCTAGATGGGATCAGAGCTCAGGAGTAATGTTTCCCAGTCACATGTGACCACCAGCTCTCTTCTGTAGCCCACTAAAGGCCTCTGGCAACCTGAATTCCCCAAATGAGGCAGTAGAGGATGCTCCTTCAAATATCTCCTTGATGCCAAGGGTGTTTCTATGGTAATTCTGCATTCAAAGTTACTGGTTTGTGCTGCATGAGAGGCTACACAAGGGCCCAAGGAAATGAATGAACCTATCTAAGGTTGTGCATACCCAGGGGGCTTCCATAATTTTGGGTGCGCAGAAATACAAAGACGGAATAATGACAATGTTGTGCTGCACTTCATTTGTTGAATTACTTCAATACCTTGCTCACAGATGTGTGCATGTGAATCTAATCAACCAAACTCCTCGTAGACAGCAGAGATTATTTTGAGAGATTATTCCTGCTTCTGCTACAGAAAAAGAAGCACCAGCCTTTTATAATATCTTGAATCCAGGGAGGTGTGTGTGCATGTATATATCAACACACACATACCCCTCTCTCTATATGCACCAAAAAAAAAGTGAGAATCAAAATTTTCCTATATATAGCACATTATTCTTATAAAGATGGGACGATTGAAAACAGAAGTGCCTTTTTAGGCAGCAAAACCCCATACCAATGCCTGTTTGATTGTTCATCTAGTTAATCAATTATATAAGAAAAGCAAACCAAAAACAACAGGGGGAAAGGAAAGCTGTCATGATCAGAAAAAAAATCTGAAAAAAAAAGATTTTTCCACATCTCTTGAAATCCTAAAACATGAAACTTTTCTGTACCTTTTCTTCTTGAATCATATTTTGTTTCCGGTCCTAAAACAGCACATTCAACTATTCAATTTGCTGTTCAAGAATAGTGACTCACATTGCCTTTAAAATGCATACAAAAAAGTTGCATCTTTTTGTTTTCATTTTCCCTGCGTGTTTGTTGCATACTGACATCAAATTCCCTGCAGGCATCCTAACCTTGCAATTGGAGAAACAGCGCTCCAGGGTTTTCCACATGTCTAATACACCTGGATAAAAAGTGCTAATTGTCACCAACTTCCATTAAATGACAGCAGTAAGGCACAAAATATGCTTGATTTGCAGATACTAGTGCCACTGGGAATTAGCAGCAGATTAATAATTGTGCAGACCTTGAACATTCCCCTGGCACTGCCAGCCTGGCTTTCCAGTGCAACATCAGACTACAAGGCCTTTGTTATTATCTTACTTTCCTGAGGAAATCAAGCTTAGGCATTTGCACTCTTTCCCTGTGTGTGTTTGACTATCCTACCTTCCCACAATAATTTCTGGTCAACCAGAGAAAATTTTAAAGGAAAGTAGAGGTTGCAGATGTACAGTGTCCTTAGCAGTTTTGTGAAAAACAGACAGCTAGGTAGATATAACCAAGCCTGAGCGTAAGTGTTTCAAATATCTGGGCTTTTTAGATTCAGGTATTCTTGCAGGCAAACAAACCCTAATTCTGTTCAAATGTTGTTGGCACTGAAATTAGAAGGGAGATGTGCCATATCACATATTCAACTTGAATCAAGCCACCTTTAAGGATCAGGTGACAGACTAGGTTCCCAGTTTGTGCTGATTTTTTATTTTTACAAACCTATATGCCAAAAAAATCCTTTTTCACCTTGAGGCTTTGAGGCAGGGCATCAGGACTCAGCTTCTTGCACAGGTTCACTCTTGCTTTTTTTGACTCCAGATAAATTCAGGGGCCAGCACTTCTCTCCTCTCTTCTTGCTCTGCTGCTATTTCCTCTGCACTCTGGGCGCACACGAGGACACCACCCCTATGGCACGCAAGCTTACTGGCAGCTCTGGTGGCATTGCGAAGCTCATTTCTGCAGGCAGCAACATGATTATGGTGAAGGTGAGGGCGAGGTTGAGCAAATGTGTTTCAACACTTCTTTCTTTGTATTTATCACGCTGCCATAGCATTCCTGCAGCCTGGCCTGCTGCTGCTCCAGCTGCCTATGCAAACTCCTGATGGAGCGCAACAGCAGGAGCCGTCGGTACATAGCTAGCCGGAGCCGGTACTTCTCCTTTTCCTCCTTTTTCTTCTTTTCTAAGGTCTCCATTACCTGTGTAGTCTTCATCCAAATCACAGGGCCCAAACTGCAAGAGGCCGTGTTGCCCTGGCTGCTGCTCCCTGCCTGCTGTGTACGGCAGCCTCCGCGGTCAGTGCCGGCCTGCAGAGCCTCGCTGGCCTCATCGGGTACCCCTGGGACCTGCAGCTCCTCTGGGCTCAATTCGCCATCACAGCAGGGGCTTCTGGAGCGCAGGGAGGCAATGTCCTCAGGCAGCAGGTTGTCAGCTGCTACGGGGGATGAGGAGCCACCTAACGATGCATCTACAGCTGCCAGAGGATGCTCAGCCAGCCCAGGGGCTCTCCTCTGTGCCTGGCCACCACTAACCCTCTCTGGGCCAGTCAGGGCTTTCACCTGGGCCACTGCCCTGCTGGAGAGGACAGACAGTCTTTCTGGCACTGCTGAGATTCCCTTGCCTTCATTAAGGCTGTCAAGCAAAGGGCTGGCAGAGCAACCAGGGGAAGTTGTTGCAGCATCATGAGTCGGAATTCGGTCTTCATCATCACTGCTATTTTGGATCTCCTCTTCATCTCTTGGTATTACAGCTGCTGTCTCAGCCATTTAATGCATGAGCTACAGAAACTTTCTGTGGACAAAGTGGAAGTAAAAGGATTTCATTTCCACATACACACACGGAGAAGCCCAGCGCAGAGTGACATTTGAAGAAAGAACCTCTTTTTATATTTAAGCAATGGACCTATTACTTTTCTAATAAAGCACAACCCTTGGGTCACTTCAGGCCATTTCTTGTGATTTGCATTAGATGTTCTTCGAGACACAACATTAATCCAATAATAATTAAAATGATATACTGTACTATTAACATTCTCAAATCTTTAAAGGCAAGTGATCTATCCCTGCAGCACTGGCTGTGCTGACTAATTAAACAGAATACAGTTGTAAATGGGCATTATAAGCACTTCTCCCATTTAAGAACACTGCTCTAAAAAGTGTAGTTTGTAGAGATGGACGAGTTATCAGGATTGATCAGCTTTAAAGGGAGGTGGAGGTACCACAAACAGCAGGTTGCATTTAAATGCCCTCTTCAAGATTAATCTGTCTGCTACCAGGTTGTTTACAAGGTTGCCTTCCCCCCTCCTATTAATTCTAACAGTAAAGCTATATTAGCACCACTCTAGCCAAAGAGAGGAAAAAGAAACCAAACACTTACCGAGGTTACTGGGGGGAAGGAAAAGACTTACAGTGCATTGTGTCTGTGTATCATGTTTTCTTGAATGTGAGTCAGCACAATCTGGAGCAGAAACATCACAGTGCTGGAGCAGGAGCAGCAACAGCATTATGCTGTTCCACCCAGCAACAACACAGTCAGTCCCAATCACAGAGGAGTGCAGGGCGGCTTTCTTCCTCCTCAATGGGCATTCCTTCCTGGCATGCAGCTTTTATGTCATCTTTGAGCATCAAAATGAATACCAGGATTGGATGACACTTTTTTCCCACCTCTAAACCAAACATACCTGATTCACCCATTCTACAGGGGGCAAAACCTATGACCCTTCCCATCCCTGACAATCAGCAAGGAGGTAGCACAGCACCAAAAAGAGGGTGAGGCATTCTGGACTCCAGTGTGTATGTTTTCCTTCAGAAAATATAAGCTTAGATAAACTTCAGCTGCATGAACAAGCTAAACATAAAAATTAGGCAAGTATACAGCGCCAACCAAATGTTAAACAGAAAGAGAGGCAGAAGCTGTAGATCGAAGTGTCTAATGTGCACCCATGTTTAATGAGGCTGGCCTAACCTTGAAAGAGCAGCACTACATCCAACTAAACCATCCCACAAAACAATAAACTTCATCTACACTTCTGATGTTGAGAAAACCTACCTTCGGCATCATCTCTTGTTGTAGTGCCAGGAACAAAATTCACAAATAATCTACCTGCATCTACTTCAATCAATTTGCCATAGAGCTCCAGTTGCCCCAAGACTTTCTCTGCTCCATTCTTCTAATATAAATAGAAGAAAGAAGCAATCCAAAATACTATCTAAAATCTTTCTGCATCTGGAAAAGAATGAAAGTAGATCCTATCTCCATCCTATCTCCACTTCTACGTGTGCTGCAACACGATAATAATTTCTTATTTTTCTTCTGCACTGACTAGCCTTCTTTCTGATGGATCTGCTAGGATATGCTTAAGAACTTGAACACACAAAACCTGGTTAACGTTAATTCAGATTTGTACCCCAAGGTACAACTTGAATACATTTTTTGGTGCAAGGGATAATTTGCACTGAACTTGTAAAATAAACTAAACCTGCTGTGTTTATGTGCCAAATCATGCTGCAGATTATATAAATAATACTAGGAAGAGATTAATATCCAGTGAGTTAATATACAGTGCAAGTTTATATCTTGGTGATTCCCATTTATCTGAATCACAAGCTACGGTAATTGAAGAATATGGAATTCAGATAACAGGGATTTTACTGTATTATCACATTGAAAATGTTCATTGTAATACAGCATTATGTAGAGAGTCTATTGGTTTCAGCTTCTCTTGCCTCCAAAGCACTGCAGGCATATCTCCCACTACAAAGAGGACAGGGAATGGGTGCTAGGCGGTGTACGTGATCTCCAGCTATGTGAATACTTTTCCATCAGCAATGGTATTCTGTTCCCCACTCCTACCTTTGCAGCAATTTGCTGCAAAATAAATATTTTCTAATAGTCTTGCAAGACATGAAAAAACAGAGTTTTTCATGAAAAAACAGAGTTTTTCCCAGGGTGTTTTTTGTGATTTTGGGATTTTTTGTTTGAGTGGGGGTTCTGGTTTTTGTTTGATTTTTCTCTGATGCTTTAACTTTTCGAGTAAAATTTTATAGTCAGTATTGTTTAAAGAGATGGGGAGGGAGACAAAAAAGTCATTTTGCACACCAAATTATTATCACCAAAAATAACAAGAAATGTTTTATAGAAGGGAACCTGGATGGAATAAATAGCACCTGATACAATCAACTAAACAATAAAACTTCAATCAAAACTCATTGAGCTAGATGGTTTTTCATAGAGTATTATTACTTCAGCTGTAATCTATGAAGCTTAATAGAAAAAGAATATTCAGTCCATTGGACTTAGAGAATCAGCAAAAGAGAAATACTTTAAAAAATACATATTTATTTATTGCAATATAAAATTGCCATTTATGGCTGGGGCTGCATTCCTTTATATTATTACCCTTCCCTTCATTGTTCAAGACTTCATGAAATCTCAGCTGAAGGATGAGATGGAAGGTTCTAGATTCAGTTTCTGCCTGTAGGTGAATATATACTAAACACTTCAGCCAAAAAATAGAGATGGTCCGGTACAAAAGTGGGAACAAAACCAGTCTTACAGCTGAGAAGATTCAAGGAAACATTCCAGGAGAAAGGTCTCTTGTGTAACTGGGGAACAGGGAATGAGACCACAGCTCATTTCAATGGAAACATATAAATTCTTGTTTTGAGATGACACAACAATCATATTCACCCAAGACTGTTATCCTGACAAAGTGACTCCTACAGTTTATCTCCCTTTTATTTGCAATTTGACAGACAAATAGAGACCTGCAAAGACCTTATGTTACTTTTTTTTCTTGAGAAGGCACGTTGTGTTATTTCCTTGGTGAAGAAATAGAATTTTGCTGTTCCTCTTAAGAACTTGTCTTAGGCAGACTGCTCAATGCCACTTGCTCACCCCTGGACTTGTTTCTCTGTTCGTGGGAACCTTTCCAGGCAGAAGCTGCTTCAGAATTCATGGTGAACATTTAGGTCAGTCCAACACACTGGGAATTTCAGGTAGGTAAAATGAAAGCTATGATGCCTCTGTTTGAGGTCCATTGCCTTCACAGGTTGATGCAACTGCAGCAGTTTCAAGGTTGTCAATAGTCCCTGAGGAGCCACCTTCAAGTGTCAGTCTTGCACGCCCCTGTGAGATCTATGCCAGCAGAGATTTTTAATCCATCACTCTCTTTCAGGTTATAGCTACAAGACGTGCTGGGCAACCTACAGGCTCATAAGTGTAGGCATGTGCTGAAATTCTCTGCATTTGCAGGCTTAGTGGAATGAGCACTGAGCCATCACAGGTGGGTCTTGTGTGGTAGCAGAAAAGGCCTGATTACAGGGAAGTCCCTGCAGGTAGACAGGACAACTATTTCTCCTTTTTCTTCCAATGATAATGCCATTCTCAAGCATGGACAGATGTGAGGACAGGAAGGTGCTTGGACTTGTTATTTCATTAAGTACAAATGCATTACTGAATTTCAAAGCATAACAGCCAAACACATTTACAAAGAGCATCAAAGGTTATACAAGCTTTGGTGAAGATAGGCTCATGGCTTGGGATGCTATGTTTTTTTGTATTTCAGTTTGGGCAGTACTTTTAACAAAGTAGTAAAAAAATCCTATTGCACAGTAGTGTAATTATGTATTTTATATTAATTGCTCTTGAAGATCAATAGCCATATTTTGTCTATTAATGTACACACTTGCATGGCCTTCTATGAGCTCAATGAGATCCACATGTGTGCATCTGAGGCCTACATTTTTCCCCAAAGATTCTTTAAAATCCTTTTACAGGGCAGTAAGTCATAGAAGAAAGTCATATGTTCCCTTTCTTCTTCCTTCATACCCAAAACAGGCAGGAGTTATTACAGGCTGCTCCGCATTACACTGGATGGTAACAGTATTCCAAGGGGCCAGTGGCCAGCCAGGGATTGCAATCCTTCTGCTCTCATGCTCGTCTACACCCAGGAGTTTCTACAATCCTTTTACAAACAGAAAAATAAGAAATGGAGCCCAGCTCCATGTGAAGCTTAGTAATGACATCAAGAAGTGCTCTAGGTATTCCAGGGGCAGGGGAAAGCATCACAGGACATCTCCAGGAGTGTCAGACAGAAGGAATTCAGGAATATGTACAGATACAGAATATGTACAGAGCTGCAGCACAATTGTGTTCTGGAAACATTTAAGAGAAGTAGAGTGAACACATGATTTTACCAGTGAGGAAAGGTTCAATGGCTTTAAACATGAAAATACAGGCATTTGAGCAGACCATCTTTTTATTAAGGGTAAAGACATGGAAACAATCTGCCACAACTGGGAAAAATTAGCAGGCTTGCTGCCAGTCTCAACAGAGTTGCCTGTCAGAGGTGCAAATCTCTGACAGAGTAGACTCATGCTGCCTTCAGACTAAGTATGAGTTGAATTTGCAAGCTCTGGAATCTCAAGACTGCGGGTGCCAAAGTGACCCAAATATTAGGAAGGGATTGATAACAACTTTCACTGCAATATTTCAGCAGCTCTACTCCTGACTCTGCTTGGGCTTAGCTATTCCCAGGGACACAAAATGAAAAATATATTTATATGGCTCTATAAAGATATTTTAGGAGTGAAATGTTTTGGTTTTTCCTCAAGGCGGCAGCTGTTCTCCCTATCATCTATGTGGAAAGCATTAGTTTATGATTTCAATCGCTGCTCACCAAGTGAAAGAATAACAGCATCATTGCCCAAACCGGTCTAAATCCACATTCCTGCCATCAGATCCACAGAGCTGTGTTTTTATGCTGAAGCAGCCACAAAGATGTGATGGACTTAGGGATCTACTTCAGTTGGCACAAGAAGCAGCTGAAGATTGTCACAGAGGCCAAGGTGGGAATAGACAATCCATGGATATGCAAATCTGGGATTTTGCTTGATTTTTCTCCCATCTCAGCAGACCAATCTGTATTAGGCAGGCCCAATTGGCATCAAATGGGCCAAACAGTCTGCAAAAGAAGCACTTCAAATATAGTTCTTAAAAATTCCAGGACATTTCAACATGAAGGAAACTTCACGTTTCTAGAGTGGGTTAAGAACTCTTTGCAACAAAGATGTCTGCAATGTATACCCTATAAAATAGTGGGGGGGCAAATGGAAATCTTCATAGTGACTTAAAAAACCTTGAAAACTGCCAGTTTACCCCATTTGCTCTTTCCACTGCTTATGGAGTTTGTCTGTAATTCATTTTCATACCAAAAAGGAAAATCTGATAATGCAGTGAAAAAAATTAGGAATTGCAAAAAATAATTCCCCTTAACTGTTAGGTGAAAAGAAAATTCTAAATCATCAAATGTTTCATTATTTTTTCCCCATAATAAAGAAAGGATTTTGTTTCATGGTAGCAAAATTAAAAGTAACTTTCTACGGTGTGATGCTCCTGTTTTTTAAACCTTCATTCTGCAGAATGCCCATCATTTTGTTCAGGAAAAAGTAAAGTGAGGTAGGGGGAGAGAAGAAAATCCAAAAGAATTTAAAGTAGAATTTCATGTAACCTGAGATTACAGTCTTCCTATGGAGAAAAGACTAAAAATTTGTCCCTGAGAAAAAGATGGTACTTGAAATATTTTCAATAACCTCCAGTATAAAAAGATTTAGAGGTATTGCTCACACACTGCAAGAACTCCATGCCTGGCAGGTGAATACTGGATTACCTAACCTTGCTGTTAGATTTCAGCTGTGAAAATGAGTGTGTAGACAACTCACGTGTCTAGTTACAGTTCACATCCTGTATGCATTGAGAGAAAAATCCTTTCTTCTAATGAATATGTAAACAGACTATGTAATTTTTGGTACTTGATGCTTGTGTTTGCTTTCATTTTTGACACTTCATCATAACTGACAAACCGGTGGCTAAGGAAGAAGAAAACTCTAAGCTGTAAGGATAATAAACAGGGCATGGTTAGAGATGGGAAAAAACCCCAACATACATGGGAAGAAAGCTTCAGGAAATGGGGCTAAGCCATAAATGGATAGAAAAATAATTTTTTGGTGTTTCTACAACTTATAATGAGTGTAAAGTCATTTCCAGAAACCAAGTACATTTTTTTTCTGAAGTAACAACATTAAATGCTTTAAAAAGTGTGTAAATTTTCTGCCTTAGCTGTTAAACCAAAATGTTACATGGAGAGAATATTATGAAAATTACATGTAATACAAAAAGTTTTGTTAAAAAAGAGTTTCAGATGAAGCACCTAAAAAGAAAATAAAGAATGGAGGCATTCATGCTGTTCGAGCCTTACTGTTTCCACAAATCCTAAATTGGCTCACGAGGAGCTTAACTCTACAGGTCAATACTAAGGACTGAAAAGTGTGCACCTACAAACACCTTCTCAGAAATTCTACTTTCTTGTTCAGAATGCCTTGTTGCAGAGACATACAGCTTTACTAATATTGTCTACATAGACTCACCTGCTGTCTGTGTGGTCCACACGCAAACACAAAAAAAAAAGAATAGAAAATTCCCCAAGGTCATTTGGGGCTGAGAAGAAGGTCAGGCTTGCTCACTCCTTAATACCTGTGAAGCTGCTAATGTGACTGAGACGGATGAGAGTGAGTAGGATACAAGGCTGTCTGTCAGCAAAACACACGATCTCAGCAATATGCAGGGTAATTGATCTAAATCTCAGCTACAGCAGTTAGCAGACTCCAAGAGGGAGAGAAGGCACTTGGACCACAGGGCTTGTAGTACTTGGCTATGTTCTTACTTTGCAGCATAGACATTGCTCAGCAACCTGGATTTTTGCAGCCTGCTTTCAGTGGTTAGTACCAATAATATTTTCACATCAGCAGTTTCATTTTTACATCCACAGCCTCTTTGTTGAATCTCTGTGAAAGTCCAGTTCATTACCTGCTGAATTATCAGCCAAAACCCTATCACTTTTCTATGGGATTTTTTAAAGAGATTAGAAAGCAACAGAAAAAAATCATATGTATATATAGATATAGATAGATACAGATATAGAGATATATATACAATTAATGAAAGATAAGCTTTCAAATGTTTGGAGGTCTATTTTAGAGATGTATATTCACAGATACTCATTTCTTAAAGGAAGAAGGAAAACAAAGTCTGATTTCTATTTGATTGAATAGAGAACAGGCTAAGAAAGAAAAATGTGAAGTACCAACCCCACTGAAGTCTCAGATTGAACAGAAAAAATAATGCATCCTTCCCAGAAACAGTGAGCACAGTTAGGTTCTGGATGTCAAAAATAGGTAATACTTCCTTGTACCACTTAAGTGGCCTGCAGCCTTGTCTGCTTGAACCTTGAACAACAGCTGAACAGCCCTGAGCCCCAAGCAAAGGTCCTGCTAGAGCCCCACTGGCAGGTGTGGTTCCAAATCCTCCTTGTGCCTAGAAGGCACTATCAAGCTTTTATTAACTCCACTGACACCAGGGCACAATTTCATCCACACTTGTGCTTTTACTGAGCCTCCTTGAGATCTACCTGAAGAACATCAAAAGAACACAGAGCATGGTCACTGCCAACTGTCAGTGCCTTATTTGTCACCTTGCAAGCTTTCCCCCATCCTTTCTAAACCCTCTGCCAAAGCACCACCAGCTCCACCTTTTTGACTCCTGAAGAGATCCCAACATTTAGTGGAAGTATTGTACTAATTAAGATTTTAAGGGCAGTAAGCAAAAAACATCATGTCAGGCCTCACACTTGGCAAATTACTCACAGTTCCTTGCTTCCCTTCACAAGATTGTATTGATAACAACCATTGCCAGTAGGGATCTGAGGCAACGAGTGCAACAAAAACACCCTAACAAATACATGCCTACATATGTGAGCTCCACTTCCTTAGGCAAAAATAACAAGTCAAATGAGTGAAGGATCTGCTGCTCTCTTACGTATGGAAGTTGTGCATACACTGATGTGCAAGAAGCTTCCAGAGACTTCTGTCAAATTGCCATAGATTGTCAAATTACTGATTTCAGAACCTTGCACTACTCCCAAAGGAAGGTTGCTGTTTTGTCATTTTAGAAAGGTGGCACACCTCTGAGCTTCTTTCAGTGTAGGTTGAGGGAATGAGTGCATTATGAATTATGAATGCCAGAAGGAGGTGGAATTGGCCAAGTCGAGCAAGTTAAGGCAATCCAAAGCTTTGAAACAGGGGAAAAATTAATCCATGTGGAAGGACAGAGTACAGGCATAAACAACACCCACACAGACCATCTGAGGTCTTGCTTTCTTTCTTGGAAAAACAAACTCCTTTCTGAACTCTGTTCATTTTTACACACAAAGCCATCCAGCTCAATGGACAAAAGTACAAGTCATAAGTACAGGACACTTAATCTAGGTAATTTATCTCATCCTGTGTTTTCAACACAGACAGGAGTAACTGCCACTTGGAATAGGCTTCCTTCAACTTCACTTTCAAATGACGTTAACTTTCAGATGACTAAGTCCAGAGCAGTTCACCTTAACCATGAGGCATGTATTAATGAGACAGACTGAAAGCTCAGTCTTAACACAGTCAGAACAGAAACTGTTCTCAACCATGGAGAGGGAGGTCCTTGCACTGCTACAGCCAAATAGTTTCCAGCAACCTGTGTTTAGGGGTTTCCTGAGCTTGATGCTGCATCTAAATAACTGCATTTGACAGTCGTTGATGGAACAATTTTCCTAATTCCCTTTTGAAGACGATTATGCCTTTTAGCTTCTATAACATCCCATGGCGATGAATTCTGCAATCTAGTTTTATGTTGCATGACTAGCATTACCGACAGAGCAAGCCGCACCTTTCCAGGGATTCAGTAACATGCTGACACCATCTTACTTCTGTCTCATTTAATCTCATGAGTCATAAGCAACACAAAAAAGTCTTCTACAGCTATCCAGATTTTTCTCCAATATCAAAAAGCTCTTTTATAGCAGTGGCTATCAACAGGCAAATAATCTGGTATAATTTTACACAGGATTGTATTACGTATATCATTCTACCATAAAGCTAAGGATGGCTGAGACTGTTTAGCAAAGGTGGAAAATAAGAAGTAATAAATAGCTGTTTGCAGAAAGAAATGCGAGGCTTGGAAGGTACAAGGAATCCTCTCACAGCCCTGGAACAGCCTGAGTAGGAAGCAGTGGAATCTCCCTGGAGGAGAAAAGCTAGGAGAAACCAGCAAGAGTTTTAGAGAGAGTGAATAAGAAAAAGAGACAGGGAGAAGGCAAAAAGATGTCTTTAGATTTCCATAAGAATTAAATTGGAAAGGGGACTGGGAGGGACAGTGTAGAAGCAGGTTAAAGGATTGTATTCCTGCCGTCGTCAGCAGAGAGCGAGTAGGAAAGGAGACCTGGACTGCCTCTCTCCCAAGTCTGCTGCCCTAGGCGACTGTTTACTTTGCCTTTGCCCAAGCCAGAGTGAGATGTTATAAAATGAGTTTCCAAAATGCTCTGAGTCACCAGAACATGGATGAGATCTGTGGATTCAAGCCACCTTTCAAGATTATGAATCTCTTCTGAATATCCATTATGCCGATGATGTATAACAAAATCACTGCTGTAATGTGATGCACATGTCAACTTTAAGGATACAGTCCCTGCTCAGATGGCATCAGCAGAGGGACACGTCAGCATGGTGGATTACCAGAGCAAATGCTTTAGCATGCAAAGTGATGCAATGTGTTTTGACAACAATTGTTCCCTTATGTTTGTTTCTGTGTCAGGTTTGACTTGACTATCTGCCAGGACAATGCTCAGGATCCTTTGCATTGCTATGCAGAAGCTGATTATGTGATCAAATGCTTAAAGCACATAAAATCACTTCCAAGATTCAATGAGATAGATGTGCCAGAAAAGTCAGTAGGTGTTTGAAATAATTGACGCTAACAGCTAGACCTGGATTTTTCAAAAGAATATGTGTTTTGTTTTGGATTTGGGTTTTTTTTGTTGGTGGTAGGGTGGGTTGTTTTTTTTTTCCTAAAGCACTATCATATAATCTGCCTAGAAATTCAACCTTAACATAATGTTCACATCAAATGAAATTCACCCGTTAAGAAAGAACATACACAGGGTCCTCTCTGAAGTGGAAAAAATGCAGTCTTTGTGTAGAGCAGATCCCCTGTGAGCCTTCATACCCTGTGCACACGCCTAGAACAACAGAGCAGACTCCAATTGCACAGTAGAGCTGATACTTGTAGGGCTGGGAGACTCAGCACTGAGCTAAAACTCCTGTCAGCCCTTTGCCACCCATCTGGGACACTGAAGTTTTTCTAACAAAGGCCAACACCCCACAGAAATATTGCATGTGTAGAAGAAGCTGGTTACCTGCTCTTATGACTTTTATGTTGCATTTCCTACCCTGAGCCATCACACAATCCCCAAAGTGAGTAAATGTGATTCCCATTGAACAGACAAGGGCAGAAAGCAAACTGACTGTGGCATTTGCCCAAAAGCCATGATCTCAAATAGAGGCTTCAACCTGTGCTCCTAGGTTTGGGTCTAGACTGGTACCAGTGTCCCACTGCACAGCTTTGCAAGAGCTTTGGACCCTCAGAGGTTTTTAGGCACCAAAACCAATAAAAAAGTGGTACCTGTACGCTTTCAGAAATCTGTCCCTTATTTCACCATCCCATAAATCTCTTTCATGGAGACATCTTTCATCTTTTCTGCTTCACAAGCCACTTGTGAAGCTTAATTACACAATGATTATGAAGTCCAGTAAATACAACATATATTAAGAGCAGTTAATGAGATTTCTGTCACTAACACACTCTATCTCTTATGAAATATTACTCATATGTTACAAAAAAAACCCAAAAGCAGACATATTCAATGTAAAGGAAATCCATCTTGATTACTTGCATAAATAATACGTTATACAACTCAATGGCATTTATTAACACAAAATGGAAAATAGCGCAGACTTTTCTGACCAACATGAAACACTGTTTACTCATCCATGTGTCAGTTGTTTCCTCTAAAGCCTGGAGTGATTGCCCATAGTTCTGCCTGAGTGGGACCCCAGACCCACAGGGTACCTACTTCCCAAGGGCTCAAGTGGCTTAAATACCTCCAAAGACCTAATGAGAGGTCCCAGTCCACCAAGTACCAAATAAATCCATTGCAGGAAGACAGACCCACTTTCAATTTGTGTGTGTGTACTTGATAACACAGTCTTACCTTACCACTGGGCCCCATGTAGAAAAAAGTGTACATGGCATTATTGCAATTGCAATGTATTCAGCCAGTTCAGAGTCCTCACACTGCTTTAACCATTTGTCCATAGTCTTTGACTGAAGTACCTTGTGCTGTCAGAAAAGAATGAAGAAAGGAAGAAAAATAAAAAAGTCTTTTTTCTGACAGTACAAATATATATCCTACGTCCTCTGTATCTGGGCAAACACATTTCCTGTTAAGAATTATGGAATGGAATTCATAGATTAATAACGCTTTTGTAGCAATCAGGCAGGAGTGATTTTCAGCACACGATGCCTGTTACAGCAAGTTCTATTAATATTCACCAAAGGGAAACCTGTTTGTTGACCTAAAGTGCAACTGCTTCCTATTCTCTTCTTGTGAAATTGTTTAGGTCCTGTGGGACAACTGTACTGAGCTTTTGACACAAATATTAAAATTCTATTTAGATGTACAATGTTTTAATGCAAATTTTTTACCATAAAACCAAATGCTCCATTCAGTTAAATTAATAGAATTACAAAAAGATGTAATGATAGCAATTAAGTCTTGAAAATGCAAATTTTATAGTCAAGGACAATTACTTCATTTATAGTATACTGGAATGATGCCAGATGAAGGTAATTTAGATCCCCCTAGCTCACAGTTATATCATGAAGGATATCTTAATTTCATTAGTATAACAAAGATGGGTGAGAAGTTAGAGAATACAGAAAAAAAATAGGGAGGGGAGAGAAATTTTGACCTTTCTCATTTCACTGTAGTGAGAATACATAGATCCTACTAAAGTATTAGAAATATTTCTTTCTACTCTTTCCTCTGGAAAAAAAAAAAGCCTTTTTTTTATTAGCAGCAATGGAACATTAGTATGTAAAAGGTCAGCTTCATTTAGATACCCAGAGCCGATGTGCTCATGCTGCAACAGTTACAGACCTCCCATTATTTCAGTTTAAGGATGGATACACTGTTAGCTCATGGCTTACCAGGTCTCAAGCCATGGCCTCAGGGACACATGGTTTTGGCTCGAAGAGGAGGTAAAACATTTTTGAAAAATTCTGCTCACTCTTATAAAAAGCATTCTTGCCACTCACAAACAGGAAAGTCAAATATCATTGGCTTTTCATTAGCAGAGCAAAGAGTGATGAAATAAATGCACAATACAGAGTGATATACTGCAGATTTCCTGGCCTGGTCGTGTGTGTGTGTGTGTGTGTGTGTGTGTGTGTGTGTGTGTGTGTGTGTGTAAAAATAAATAAATAAGAAAAATATTGTTTCATACATTTACTTTAGCACATTATCAAGTTCAAATAGGAGTTTGAGAGTAAATATGGCACAGCATGAAGTTTTCAATAAAAAGCTTTTACATTTACCTTTTTTTCTTCATGGCCTGCTGAAGCAACTACAGAGAAACTCAAATCCAAGAGAGATGGACTCACTGGGTAACAAGTGGCTCCAGCTCCACACTGGTGTGTCTGCCCTATGCAGCATCACACTGCAGGCCACATGCCCACATCCCCTTCACACTGCAGAGCAATTTGAGGAGCACAACATTTTTATCCTTTTCCCCACTGTTTCCATGATGGCCAGTGTAATATTTTTAAGCAGTAAAATGCACACATGCAAGCCTTACTGGGAGGTGAACAGAACAAAGTGAAACTGCTGTGTTATTCTGACCTACAAGTCCACTAGATTTTTTCCTCAGAAATGTTTGTCCTAAAAACAAAAGAACAACTATGACCCAACTTTAGTTCATTATTGATTTAATAACAGGGCTGTGTCTATTTTATTTTAAGAAAAGAAACCTATTCTAAAGGAAAAATGTACCTTGAGTAGGGTTTGTGTTTTTTCCTCCTTATTTCTGATCTGAAATACAGCTGAGTGCACATGGGGACAGGCTGGCTTTGCTTCCTCTGAGATGGTCTTATGAAGTAAGAACAGGCCCAGTGCTTTTTTCCCCTTCTACTCATCAACATGTATGCAACATATATGCTCAGGCCCACCTGTAGTGCCATCCTCATTTTGCACTGATCTCACCAGTGGAAATCTGAACATGCTGAGCAGCAGCAGAGATGCCATTGACTTCAGTGGCAAGATCTCACCCCAGGATCTCACCCCATATTTCTGCAACTCAAGGAAGCTATCAGTCATTCCTGTGCTTGAAAACAATGGATGATATAACTATCATATAACTCATTGGAAAGTTTTTGGCTCCCTGTGGTTTTCAGATTTCCTTCTGTCAATTCTGTCTTCTGCCATCCAAGAGAAAAATTAGACCTTGTACCAATAGTGATTTTATCCAGGGCTTCTGATTGTTAATCTCCTACTACACCTCAAGCTTGTTATTTTTATATATTTATTAATGCATATAGACTGATGTACCATTCTCATCTCGCTCTCATTGTGGAGGTTGTTGGAGATTTGGCTTAATGAGGAGTGCTTGAATGAG
This sequence comes from Entomyzon cyanotis, assembly GCA_024500445.1. Lineage (NCBI taxonomy): Eukaryota > Metazoa > Chordata > Aves > Passeriformes > Meliphagidae > Entomyzon > Entomyzon cyanotis. The sequence continues at coordinate 70,987,366 of JAKEPQ010001005.1, forward strand.
TTAAGCCTGAGTATGTTGCACTGTATTGTACAATACAGCTTAAACACTCATGTAATTTTATTGAAAAGCATAGATTTAACACGCTAACAATTTGTGAATCTGCTGAGTCTCAGCTGTGGCAGGGAGAAATGTTTTGTCCAAGCTATTGCCAATGTGTCTCAGTGGTTAAAAAAACCAAAAAAACAAGGCAGTGATAGTAATAGGATATTGATTAGTCTAGATCCCATACAGAACATAAGTTGATTCTTTGGTGGACCACTAAAAGGTCATATTGTTTGATTGTTCCATAGCTTCTAAAATACAAGAAATATTGAACCAAAACTGCTTTCAATTATACTCATGTTATCTGAGGCCTGGGAATGTAACCAAGGGCAGCATTTGGCCCATTCTGTTAAAAAATGGGGCGATACTCAGCATTTTGTTTCATCATTAGCTTACTCTGATTGATGTCCTGCCCTAAAGTTAATTCCAAGGTAAGCAGGTGCAAATCTATTTGATCCAAAGACTTAATTCTGGATGGATCTGACAGCGGTAATGTGCTTAGTATCATATAGTGATATATGCCTAGTGTGGTCTGAAAATTGTGGTTTGGTTTACATGTTCATATGTATTCCTGCAGAATTGTATTTACAACAGTTTATATACCTCAGATCTCCAAATTCCTCACTTGACCTGACTCTCACAGTGAGCTTAGGTCAGCAACAAGATAATGACTTGCTGTTAAATAAGATTTAATCAAAACACAATGCTGTTCTCAGCAAAATGAATTAGCTTTTTTGTGCTAACAAAGATCCAGACCAAAAATTACATCATTATGTCGAAATATATTGTGGAAAATATTATACGTCCAGTTCTTCCTTTTATTACACTGACATCACTGAGATTGTAAACACAGAACCAGGTTTCTAGGAAATCTTAGAATATAAGTGAAGGAAGAAATTGTCCTTTTCTGTCTTCAGAGAAATTCAGTTTTCTAGTCAGAAGTCCAATAGGGTAAATTCCATTTCTGGTCACTGATACAATTCAAGACACTCATGAAGAAAAATTCTAGCAACAAGTCAATTATTTCCTTTATTCTGTCAGAAATGTGTGTTAGATTTAGCTTGATACTAAATTCCACTAACTTGTAAAATGCAGTAAAGAAATAAAGGAGCCAAAAAATAATTTTAGTCAGAACTGTTTCTAGTTTTTTTGCCACTTGGAAAGTTAAATAACAACTTTTGCAGTGCATATTTATTCCAAATCAATAGATCAATTCTGGAAAAAAATTAACTTTACTTTTTTATGTATTTATGGTGTTATTTATTTATTTCAATTTCCAATCCATATTGCAATGCTTCATACATAATGCAATCCCTTTGTTACTCCTGACCTGCTTTGAAAGCTGGATGGATGTGATAATTTCTTTCCTGTCTTTTCTAATGTTTTCTTCTCACCTTATGAATGTTTGAAAGTAAGACAAATTTTTTCTCATTGTTTTCCATTTTAGCAGCTTTCTGAATACTGGGCTGGTTTTCCGTTGAAATTTGATTTTAAAAGGATTTAAGGACCTGAATTTAATAGTCCATATTCTCAAAAGTTGCTTGTGATTTTTGGAGACTTGGCCATTTGTGAATCCAGATTAAATTTTCAAATACTACTTGCTTTTGAAATATTCAGATCATTCACAAAGCCTTTTGAAGCACAGGCAAGGCTTTTGGTGTCCTTTAGTCTTATTCTCGCCATTAACTTCAAACTGATGTACCTGGGAAAACACATATTTTTTTAAAGCTATGTCCTTTGAAGAAAGTCAGTGGGAAGACTGGATCAAGCCCAGGCTTCAAGATTTCCTGATTCACTCAGAACTTCCTTTCTATTAGACAGTTCTCAGAAACCACAGCTCTCTATAAAATTCAATCAACAGTGAAAATCAATACAGTGATATTATATGTTAAAGTAGTATTTGTAGTAATATTACATGTTACTGTAAATATTGGAAAGCCATCAAAAATGTTTTGTCTGTTTTTTTTTTAAAGATGGATAATGACTTGTATAGACTATATGTATGTATATATATGCCTTTTGTTTTTACTTTGGGAAAAGGATGTGTTCTAAAAAGAAAGTTTGTAAGACAGAAAAAAATAGGTATAAAATTCCAGAATAGAATGAAGAGCACAGAGAAATACTTGCAAAAGCAGATTACAGATCCACTGACACTATCTTGTTCACAGAAACACAATTTCATAGAAGAAAGTTTTCAGTTTGTTAGTTTAAAATGTTCTAATGCAACATTTAGCTCTCAATATTACTGTATCATATAAGAGCTTTCATATGCTTTCCAATACAGCTTGTGACTGGAAGTCTTAGCTGATGCAGCAGCATAAATAAAGAAATGTCTAGATTTCTATGGTTCCCACAGGTCATTTTTATGAAAAGATCAGGAAATATGTTTCATTGAAATTAAAAAGAAAACTGTATCAAGTTTAATAATATTGTTACTATAATGACATAAAATTCAGTGAGATGGTGTACTGTTTAATATTTGACTGTCAAGTTTCCACAGTGAGTCTGAGATGTGTGGAATCATTTAAAATTTTTTAACTGAAATTGTTTTCAATTTCTGTTTCATTACCTGATCCGTCTTTTTCCTCCCTTGTTATAACACAGGTTTTTTTGGTCAAACCTGATGTTTTCTGTGAAGTAAAATAAAAACTCAGAGAGAGCTCTACCTCTATGTCCAGGGAGACTCACTGTGGAAATGCATCCCCAGATAGCCAAAGCTTTCTACTTCAGTCCATTTCCTCAACTGAGATAGAACCCCAGCAGTGGTTTAGGGCATGGCAAGGGGACCACTACCAGGACACAGCTGTCTTCTGGGATTTTTTAGTGATAGCATCATCTACCATAGATTGGTATCAGAGACTGTATCAGCCCTCAGCCATTCTGGAAAAGACAGAGGGTCCAGATGGCATAATGCCATTACTCCCAGGCCTGCATTCACCTGAACTGCAAAGACAACCAGAGCTAACACCTGCAAAGTCAGAGCAGCCTCTGGCTGCACACAGCCTTTTGTTGGACATGATGCTGAGTGCTAGGATTAGAGAAATTAAAAGTTTATAGCTTGGCACAAATCTGCAAAATGTGGGTTTTCAGATAACTAAATAAACCAACCCCTGTCTCTGACAGAAATGAGTTAATACACAAAAACAACATGTAACATTTTGAGATCAAATGGGTTTTTTAAAAATTTTTTTCAAATGCGGGCTTGGTTTAGCACATTTCCCCAGGATAGATTTTAACAGATTAGTTTAAGAGTTGTTTGGATTCATGAGTGTAGAAAACAGATAGCTGTAAATGTACTTGAAGCATTTATTAACATCCCTGATAAAGCTGAAGTCTGAAAGAGCAAAAAGAGGACACAATAGTTGCTGATATCCATTTATAGGTCGTTGTTTCTTTATTAACAGGGCCATCTAGAAAGCAGGTGACAGTTGTCAGCAGAGGTTCTGTGTTATATCTACCCAAGACCATCTCTCAGGTGGGTCTGAAGGCAACACAGGTGTCTGGGGCATCCTTCCTTTCTCCTCACCCCTCTGCAATGTTTCCTCACCTCACCTGGGCCAGGCAGCCCTCCATTCCTTAAAAGGATGTTGTTTTTAATTACTGTAACATTGGGCTTTCAGGAAAGGTTACTGAGGAAAAGGGCTCAAGGTACCTCTGCAAGCAAAGGAGGTTTCAGGGGTAAGAAAAACACACAAAGTTATCATCTCAGGATAACTACACAGAGCCTTGGTCACAGTGTAAAGCTGTGTTGGAAGCAACTATATATCACCTTGTTAATTCTGCTCTTTCTTTTCCATAGGTGTATATGTAGTCAGGTATGTGTCCACAGCTCTTGTGAGGGCAAAATTCACTGATGTGAGGAAAGATGGATGTCTAGGGGCTAAGGCAAGGCATGATTGTTTGGTGAGATCAGATGGAAGGGACCATGACTTGATGAAAGTTTGGGGAATGGTGCAGATTCAGCAGTTCAAGACAAACACAGGAATTAGAGTGTCATGAAATTAAGTATTTGGTTTCAGGGAGAAAAATTGAGCTGCTAAGTAGTTCTACAAATGGACTATTTTTTTGTCACAACAAATTACCAGGTTTTAATATTACAGAACAAAGAGGATTGAACAGCAATGTAATGGTTTCCTTAGTGTTGATCTCTTTTTTGGATGGAGTATTTTCTGTTATGACATGCTGAAAGATACAGTGTTTTGGGAAGGGGATGTGTCAGGGGCACAGAAATATAAAGAGTAGGCAAAGGACTAATAATAGGTTGTCCCGATTAGAGTCCCCTCTTCCTATAGACCATCAGACTGTGGTGTTCTAAGCCAGAAGGTGAAAAAAAGGCCAAACCTCACATTAGCAATGAGTCCTCTGGCTGCTAAAGGCACAAATCATCCTGGGTGAGGTCAGTTTTTTGTGGTGACTTGAAAGGATGATGTTGCTTGTGTCAGCAGAAGCTTAGCTATGGTCACAGGCACACAGGTGTGGACACTTCTTCTCTTAGGGAACCACCTGGAGAATAGACAGGTTGCTGCCTGTAAGGAAAGAGTTCAAGAAATCTGGGAAGGTGGATGGAGTTTGGGGCATCAGCAGAACACTGTGACTACTTCCAGCCCAAGGTTACAAGTGAAGGGAAAGCTGCAGTCCGCACTTGGCAAGGCCAGGCTTGTTGTGGAATAATCTGGGCAGCATCAGGTCTTTTTTTTCCCCTAGTTCAAAGGCCTTACCAAAACATTCTGGGCACCACCAGTGTGAACAGGGAGAGCCTGACAAGTCACTGCCAGTGCTCCACTGCTCTAAACCATGGCTGCTTTTTGCTTACAGGCACTCTGTTGTTTCATGTTTTTATGATACCAGAGTACCCTGGCTTTGACAGGTGCTCCTGGAAACTATTCTACAGAAAATTAAAATGCTTCAGCTTTCAAAACTTCCTAGGAAACCCTTGAGGAAAGCATACTGAAGTTTTGGATTTCAGTGGGCTATCACACAAGGTCTGGAAATTCAAAACGCTGGAAAGAGAAAGCTGGGATTTGAGTCCCTAAAAACAAGTAATTTGAATGTGGTCCTAGTGATTAAATCACTGGTGGCTATTTCCTCACAGCAATGGATGTGCTAGATACCATGCCCAAAGCTCATTTACGGAATTGCTCCACCATAGGCAGCTCAGTATTGCTCCTTAGGACAAAATAACTCCCTCAAAAGAAAAAAAGGGGATTCAGAGTTATACCACAGAAAATGTGTCTGGGTCTATTCTAGTGAGGAAAGAAATTTGCGAAAAAAGCATAAAGTGATGGATGGTAAGACACTAGCAAATGGTGTCTCCCATGGATGCAGTGCAGACCCTTGATAGTGAATGAAACTCAAAGCTCTGTAGTGGCACTCACTTGCTGGGATTGGTTTTCATGATGAAATGAAGCTATTTATCCCAAGAGGAAACTGCAGAGAGGTGGCAGCCTAGCTGCCCTTCCATGTACACTGCTCACCAAAAACTACTGTCATATTGCTTGCTGGATTTATTGCACAGGCAGAATCTAAAGACAGGCAAGACTTCTGTCAGCATGCTGCATATTGGCTGGATACCTGATTTGCCTGTGTCACTATTCATCTATAACCTGAAGATAAGGCATCAGGGAAAACTGAGGGCTTAGACAGGATGTCAGAAACACATTAAAATACATGGACTCTCTTGTCACTTACTATGCCTCATCTTTAAGGAGTGGTGTGTTGGAAGCAGCCTTCTTTGCTGCGTGGTAGAGATGTCCAAATCCAGCACCCAGGATGGGAACAGGAGACGCACTGTTTAAAGTTTTAAGTGTTGTCAAGTGTTGATGGCGTTTGCTGGACAGATTTTCTTCTGCTTATAGGAGAGACTGATTTTGTACTACACACGTGGATGATGACAATGTAAATTCTGGAACTAAAATCAAAGTTGGCCCCACATATCTGTGAGGTGGGTGGTGTCACAGGAGTGGCAATATGTCTATCAGAAGAGAAGCTATGTCTATCAGAGGGACATCACCAAGCATGCCAGGTCATGTAACTGCAAAACCAGAGTACTCCCCTTCTCCATCTTACTGTAGTCCTTTCTTTAATGAGGATTGAGTTATAGTCAATTAAAGGTGAATGATAGGAACTATAGGGACTTCATTCCTAATCAAACATGAAAAATTACCATACACCTTGTATACAAATTACATCATGAACAGAAAGTAGCTATGGTTGATTGGAGCAATTAAATGTTTTCTTTAAGAAAAGAAAAAAAACTCCAGTGAGAATATTTTAGAAAATGACTTTTTAATCATCTGTAGAACTGCTAAAATTACTCTCTCTTAATAGTTTTAAAGTGTTCCTTAGTTAGAATTAAGTGCAATCCCTTTGCAGAGCAGCAGAATACTTCCCCAGAACCTGTTTAGAGGAAACTTTATTGTTAATCACAAGATCACATCCATATGATTTTACATAGTTCAAATAAAACTACAGCAGCTTTGAGCATGTTTCCCTGCCGTGCAAACATCCACAAACTTGGGAACCATTGTATGGGAAAGAACATGCTCTAGAACCAGTCAGGAGGACATGACACACAGCAAGATTCACCCTCCAGCAAGAAACATTAATTCTAATTGAAAAATCAGTTGTTTCAGCATTATCTGATGTATAGTAAACAGCACCCTGCCACATTATTGAACCTGCTAACACCTTCAGTCTTGCCTGTTTCTTCATCTCCATTATCCTTGCAAATACTGCTGGATCTGCATGGGTAAGGACAGATTTGGGGAGGGGAAGACTGTGGTCACCTTGCTGCAGATGAGCAGTCTTTGCTCAGCAGCACGATGAGAAGGACATGTGCCCCGTGGGTAAATAATAGGGAACTGCTTGGAGCAAAAAAACCCCTGGGCATGGCATGCCCCAGTGTTCCACTTCTGCCTGCCCTTGCATAGGAATGCTGCCTGTTCACACAGTCTGGGCACAGGCAAGGGCAAAGAGGGACTGGCAGTGCCAGCCTGCGCCTGATGTGGTGTGAAAAATCACACCAAATGAAAGCAAGGGGACCAGAGTTAGACTCTTAGAAATGGCAGACCTAACAATGGTCCTATCCGAAGAGAAGGAACATATTCTCTAACAATTGTCCAATTTAACATCAAGAATGTCGCCAGGACTACCGTGGAAGTTCAAACCTTGTCTCAAAGATATTTGGGAGGCTGGAAGAAAAAAAGGAAAGGGTAAAAAATGATGAACACAGCCTATTTGGTCAAAGAAACCCAGTGCAGTTTTCATATAAACATGATCTTTTTTAATCTTGATGGAAAATTCACATTATTCCTTTTTCTGCCAACTTGAACCATACCTTCCCTTTGTGCCTGCAAAACAAAGATAATTATTTTTTACTCACCTGCATAAAATGCTTGAAGAACTCCAGATGATTGAAGATATAAAACTGGAAAGGAAATGTGTGTATATGCATGTTTATATATAATTGTTATTATTGTTACAGTCTGGCAAGAAAACAAAGATTATTTCTAGCAAAGCTTTGGGGTTTTTTTATAGCTTTAGAAGCTGTTTAATAACTAGTGATCAGATGAAACCCAACTGCTTTTGAAATCAATGAGAACTGGATTATACGTTGGAGAGGAGGAAACGTTAGCAGAAAATGTTTATATTACATAGTGTTTCTTATCTTAGATAATCACCATTTCTGCCTACATCTTCCAAGAATCTCATTCTGTTGCTCTGAAAAATAGGTAATGATTTCAGGATAATTTCAGAGGCCAACCCCCCTGAAAATCTAAATCCATATTTGAAATTCTTCCGTTTGTCAGATCAGTAAAATTAGGCTGAGGAGGACAAGGGGAGAAGCCATTTAATCATCTGACTCAAGACTGCAATAAATGTTTTTCTGTTTTCTTCTCCCACTTTTAGTCTTCTTTAGATGTAGGATTTCAAATTACTTCTTTTTTTTCATGCATATTATAGAAATCCAATGTTAATAGAATGTGTCCTAAACATAGCTTAATTGTCTGCCTTTCAGTTTCCTCCACTATAAAAGTTAGCAGCAACTACAGAAATTCCCTCCATGGACTAAATTCTGGCTACTGCCCATTTCCAGGAAAGCTGAAACTGTGTGTGTTTCATGTAGAGACAGTGAAAAGACATGCCATTGAAGTGAACATTGGGATATTTGTATAGTTGTACAGTTTGGCTCTGGGCTCACTCATGATGTGCACCATATCCCTGCAGCCAAATTTTTCTGTGATTCAGTTCTTCTGTGACAGCTCTACTGTGCCCATCAATGCTGCAGCAGAGATGTTAAGAGATGAGCTGTTTCTTGCCATGCCACAGCTTCATGAGCTGCCTCTACTTCAGTACAACGAAGAGAGAAGGAGATGTTACCACCATCTATTTTTTAACTATCTACCTTCTGAATCAAACAGAACGACCCAGAATTTCTCAGCAGCATTTCTCAAGTGATAGCTGGTGTATGAGACTTTGAGTCTTCACAGCACAAACTCATCTGCAATGTGCAGTTCCTACTAGGGAGTCCCTATTAGGCTCCTGGTTCAGGACTTCAGCCTTTGTTCTTCCTGCCTCTTAGGTCTTGGTGATGTAAATGATTTTAGCCCACCAGTTTGAGTGCTAGGCCTTTCCAGACTGTAAGGGCACAGTCACTAATGCTGTGGGAAAGATCCGATTTCAGAAGACTGCAGTAAAACTCTCAGAAGGAAAGCACTGGGCTAATACCGAGGAATAAGAATCTGGAAGAGTGCCTGGGTTCACAAGAAAAAATATAGTTTCCACTACAGCTTGTCAATGAATATTGAAAAAAGATGAGTGATGATTAAGAGTTTAAAATAATCTCCTTTCCACCCTTTCACCTGCCTCCAGTCAAACCATAAAGCCAGCCATGCCCCTGGCTTACATTATAATGGAATTATTGTTCATGGAGGTTTGGCCAGTCAGCAGTCAATAGTGAAGAAATGACAAACGTGTGTACAAGGGAGAGCTTTTGGAAAGAAAAGAGAAAGGAAAGAAGAAAATTTATTATTGCCAGTCTACTGATGAATGCAGGCATTAGAATAGCAGATGTAGAGTGTATAAGGGGCTGGAGAGTGAAAAGCTAAGTGTTGCCTTAGAGCACCAGGAAATGGAGCCAGGGTTGTGAAAGCCATCAAGCTGCCTGCACTCTGCATTCCTTAATGTACAATGAAATGCTTTGATAACCGAAACCAAAAACCCTAAAATGGCAAACGCTTCCTGCAAGAACCCTTGAAATAAGGGTTGCTGCTAATGTGGGGTAGTTGTCAGTGTAAGGGAGAAAGATGGGGGAATTGGAACTCTACATGCTGGAATGGGGACATTGGCTTTGGCATGTGGGACTGTTGCTTGGGATACACCGAACAGCAAGAAAAGTACTGGGAAGGATGCAGTCTTAGCTCCAAGGTAATGGATAATCCAGAAATAGCTGTTTCTCTTCCTCAACCTTTTTAAACTGCCACAGGAGACCTCTTTCCACTCAGAGCTCAGTTATTCTTCAGCATCGACTTCTCAACACACCACTTTGGCTTTCACAAGTAATCTGTTGGACAGGCTAGAAAATCTGTGCTGAATTCCCTCGCCTCCAATGTTTGGCTTCAGTTAGGAGAAGATTTGCCCCAAGACTAAACATATGTAATATTAAGCGTAACCTTTTCTTAGCTTTATTGTTCTTGCTCCTAAATCTAAATTATGTATACCTTGGGTGTGTTTATGTGTATTTGAGTGAGAGGAACTCAAATGGGCATGGAAAATGTGGACTCCATTCACCCTACATACACTGTAATATGAACAGACTCACAGAGGTGTGTGGGCATATATAGACTTAACCACATCTACTGTAAAGAGGAAAAAAAATACTGAGAAGCATTTTGTCATGTTTTCCACTTGAAATGTGTGAGCTGTGGAAACTCAAAATGATCACATTAATGTTTCTTCTAGTAGGTTTTTTCTGATGCTGTTTATTTTTCCTGTGCTATTTGTTTGTTATTGTGTTTTGTTGGGAACTTGGCATGTTTGTGAGGTGGGTTTTTCTCCCCTTTCCCCATATCTTGAATATATGCACACATTTGAATTATGACTTTCCTACAGGAACTAACAGCTGTATGTGCAAATCATGCATATAAATCAATTACCGAGGCCTATGTACTATAAATGCACCCATTAATTAAGCAATGTCAGATGCTATGAACCATGAAGTTCATTACATCTTTAGCATTCAAACCAAGGATTATTTGAAGAAGCAATACTACGTTTACCTAATAGTTAATGAAATTAAGCCGAGTTGTTGCCAACATTCTTATTTTATGCCTAATTCAGTGTTTAAATGTTTATGAATAAAACACTAACTGCTGAAAGCAGAAATGTTGAAATGTAATTACTGGTAAGTTATAACGCACTTGAGGACTCATTATACCAGACTTGGGAGTTTTAAGATCACCAGTGTAACACAGTCTCCAAAAACACAGATTTTTTATGGGCTAAAAGCTGGAAAGACATAAATGCTGTTGAATTTGTCCTGGCTGAGTGGAAATTTTGATGATCGTGGTAGTATGATTTATGGGTATAACATTTTCCAGTCATTACGTGGTTGCATTTCACCATTGTGACATGATTTGCATATGTGAATATCCTTGCAAATTAACTTCTGATGAGAGCTACATCTGCCTGGATTAAGAAGCTCCTATCTGAAAACCAATCCAGCTGCTACCCTGAAGGACCTATTTGAAAAAAGGCAATCTGCAATGTCATCATATATAGTTTTTCCATATGTATGTCTTGATTTAGATTTAAATGTAAATATTGCATGACAGTATTGGTTACTTTATTAGGGTTTATTCTGCCAACTAAGAAGCACTCAGGGATGTCAACGTTAGGAATACTTCTGCTGTGTAGCATTCTTACTTTCCTCCATTTCCATAACCTAGCTACAGACAGCTAAGTATCGAGAGATAGACTGGTATCCTGTTCAAAGTCCCTCTTAGCCAGATGCATAAATAAAATCAAATATAAAAGGAAACAATGCAAAGGAAAGAAACAAAACCCTAAGACTTGCCAGAAACAACAGAGAAAAAGAGCAGCAAAAATCTTTAGCTGAACATCATCTATTGCTGCTGGCTCAGCATTTCCTAGGATCAGGTTTTTCTGCTGGAGGATATGTATCCATAAAAAAATGGTAGAGACTTTGACAGAGAAAACTTGTATGTGGACTCTGAATGCAACTGATAGATACAAGAGATAAAGTCAGACAGTCAAACAGATGGGGGGAGCACAGAGGGAAAATGAAATAATATTTTTTTGCAGAATAACAGTAAATTACTATCAGACTCTTCCTGAGCACTTGGCAGAGCCAAGTAAGTTTTTGTAGGGCAGTAAAATAGGAGCTTGAAAGAAAATTCAAAGGAGAGTCATGAGGCAGGGTTGTGAAGGAATTGTTAAAAAAACCAGTGTTTTTGAGCATTGCAGAAAAAAACGGGGGAGGGATTGGGGTGTTTGGAAGTCAACATAAGCACTTGGTGCAGAAGACTGAGGGGAGTGTGGAAGAGATGCTTAGAGAGTAGAAATACAGCCAAAGCAACTAACAAACACAGTTCTCCTAGGGGTGGCCTTCCAGCTGTTTACCAAGGTAGTCAGATGGCTTTGGACTCTGAGGCTCTGAGGCTCTGAGAAGGCAGCACCTTCTCAAAGATGTAGCTGTGTAGCTGCAAGGCTCAGGAGGGAGCAACACACTGCCCTGGAGGGTGGGCAGCAGTGGTGAGAAGCAGAAGGATATGTTGCACCTGGAAAATGAAGAGCATGTGAGCCTTGTGGTCTTCAGAGCAGATCTGAGGCACTTCAGAGACAGAAGAGAGGGAGAGAAGCTGGTATTTAGGGCAGAAGCAAAGAGGTCTAAAGGGGTGAGGAAGCGATGGGAATCAGTAACAGAGCAAAAAGAAATGAGTTTGTGTTCGTACTGACAGCACTCAGAAACAAACAGAGAGAGAATCCAGACATGGAGCTTTTAGTGAGTAAAAAGAAAGGTAAGAGAAGAACCAGAGAAAGGAAACAGCACTGACTTGAGAGAAAAAAATATTTAACATGGGATTTATGTGCTTTTTTATGAATAGAAGAAATCAGATCTTTTTATTTTGTTGGAAGCATTTTGATTTTTACCAATACCAAGCTTTTAAGCTATAGAGCAGTTATTGCACTGAATGTGTGAGCTTATTCTTTCTTGTCTCCCCAAAAATTTACTAACATAGCAGTTGCTTGAATCCACTGCTTTTGCTAAAAGCAATTCCAATTAAATTTTAAAATTGTGACAATATAGATAAATTTGTAATGAATCTTAGTTTTCATGATTTGAAAGCTTGACACACAGAAGTAAATGGCCAAACCCCAAGGAGTAATTGGAAGCTGTTCCAGAAGTTCATATGTACAGTCATAACTAAGACTTAACTATGCAGAAAAAAAAAGCCACACAGTAATATTTATACCACAGTTTCAAGTGCTTTTGATCACAGCGTTGCAAACGAAACTGTTAGTGGAAGCCCAGTTCAAAAATGGTCAAAAACAGAAAAACTTTTCTCCCACCATCGTTCAATTACAGGCAGTAAATAGCAATGTGCTAGACAACATGCAGTCTAAATGCTAGAATAAATTCACACACATACACGCAAAAAAATTTAAGAAAATATCTGCAGGCAAAGGCATAAGCCGTGCCACAGGAGTTAAACATGTGCAAGTGCGTGAACCCACCCATTCTTAGACAGAGCAGTGGCTTACTGAGCCTTCATGTGAATGTAGCACTAACCAAGAAAAGGATGGCAGAGTCAATACCACAATATATTTATGTGTGCAGCTTATATATGTGCTCTCAGACTGGAGCTGGATTGCTCCTGTAGGTCAGCACAGAGGCAGAGCAATTGTTTTGCCTTCAATCCCCTGTATAAATCTAAGTCTGTTGCTTGAAGGCTCAGAATCTGCAGCTGGTCATCGCCCAATATAATGAGTTACTTCCTCGATGGGTTACATCCAAGGATGTTCAGCACTGCTGGATGCAACCACATGTGAAAAGGTTAACAAGTGAAAAACAGATATTTAATTTTATCAGTGTTCATGAACAGCAATGAGATTCATTCCAGTGCCGGCAATTCTTAAATCAAGACCATTTTTGTTTGAAAATTCCACGACCATGCAATTTTTATCCAGTCCAGGTTTTGCTTCCTCATAAAGCAGCTGCTTTCAGATCCCACAAATTAGAAATGCAGAGTCACCAGTACCAAGTGAACACATGGCCTAATTTTAAGTTCCTCCTTATCAGAAAGTGTTGGTTTTATTACATTTTGAGATGTCTAGAGGTAAAATTCCTGATATTGTGTGTGCATATTGCTAAGGAATTTTCAGGTACTGATTGTCTGCAATATGAAATGTAAGAGATTTCTTTCAGGAAACAAAGTTCACAGTGGCCATATTCACATATCCATCCCAGTGTAATTCCCAAATGGCTTTGTGAAGGTCTGAAGAAGCAAAGGAGTAAATAAACTTGTTCTCTGTCAGATTTATAGTTGTTTCTTCAAGAAAGACTGCCTTGATTGCTGTCTGTCTCTGTCATTCCCAGGTGGGTTCACACAGAAATCCTTAAATGATGTCAAGAGCAGAGGGAGCTAGAGCAGTGACATATATTGGCTCTTGAATTATTGGGAGATATCTTGATTTTATTTCATCTGGCACCAGTAGTCATTCTTCTGTTCAGCATGGAGAAACACAATACAAACATCCTCACAAGGGAAAGGTGAAAAGAAATCTTATTATCTTAGGGCATCATAGCTCATTATAGCCAGCAATTAGAAAATCTCAGGCGTTAACGATGCTTATTTAAGCCTTCTGATACTACACTTTTACATTGGAAATACTGCAAATATCAAAATGCCAAGATTTGTGTTTCTCAACTGAGCTCAAATTAAAAAAAACAAAAAACAAACAAAAAACCCCAAAACAAACAAAAACCACAAACAAACAAAAAAAAGCAACAACAACAACAAATCCACACCAAAAATAAGCAAATCTTCCCTTATCACTTGGCACATCCAGGTTAGGAAAGAACAAAGTACTGACCCAAGCATAAATATTTACTTTTAGAAAGGTTAATTCTGTGGATTTAATTGTAGGTGGTCTTAAGGTTTTGCTTACAATCCCTATCCAACAAGTTGTCAAGAAGTTTTTCACCATTTTAAGTAGACTTCAAGCCTCAGAAGCCACTTGCCATGTTTACAAATGTGGACTAATGTTTTGTGTCTTGTATATTTTAAATAGGTTTGGAACACAACATATCCCTGTAACACAAAGATTTAGATAAAGTTTTGCCACTCAAATATCTGTGGAACAATTTTGGGTAGTTGCTTCAGAAGAGACACAGCTATTGCAGCACATCTTTTGTTGGTTTTGGTTGATAAAGTCTAGCCCAAGAGCACAAAGGACCTGACTGAAGCCAATGGAAATATTCCCTCTGTCTTCTGTGGTCTCTGTGTTAGGCTCTGGGTGCTTTCACTGTTTCATGATTACCCAGTGGTCAATGGTACAGGTCAAAAATACTGGTACTTTAGTCTCATTCCTCAGAATCAGGACACACAGTCCTTCCATTTAGTATTATGGTCTAGAATGACCTAGGAAAAAAAATGAATTATTATCCTACCTTTAGGAATGCATGGATTAGGAGGACAAGACAGAAAAACCTGCATTGGCAATATTTCAGCTATACTCACATGGTGGATAAAGACAGTCCTTTCATTTCTGGATATGTTCATGAGGGGCCAGAAAAACAATGAAATCTTTGGCACTATAGTGTAAGTCCTTCAGCAAGTGTTCTAGATATGCCCAGATGGGTATGTGGATTTATTTTAAAGCAAGATACACTGATCTTTTCGTTATTCTGTTTAAGGTCAGAATAAATTTCTTTTTCGTTACTTTTAAACAACTGAAAAACATTTTCATTTATCTCTTCACTGCATTGACTTCCTCTGAGACCATGATTGAATGAATGACAAAAATTACCTCTTATTCCTTCAGTTCCTGCTCAGTAAGCTCAAGAAGTTTAGACAACACAAGGAGGATCTCATTTTTCATCTAGGAACTCACACAGCTAGAGAATTGTAAGTTAGCTTTGCCCCAGTTGCTTGAGTAATTACTGATTATTTTCCTGAGTGAGGTGAAGGGGATCCTACAACACTGTCATACCCCTTTCCTTTGGTTCATACCAGCTCCCTGTTGTAGATGGGCAAAGTTCCAGCTGATTTTGGAGGGAGCAGGGTTTCATCCAAGGGTGTACAGTGAAATTCACATCCAGCTGTTAGGCACTGTGGGCATTCATTACTCTGCAGCTTGAAATAACTTTTTCCATACTTTGCACTCTGTGAACTTCAGCCTGGTCAAATGGAACTTTGGCCCTAAGGCCCTGTACCTGCTTACCCATGTCTCTCTAGGTCTCACCTCTCTCAGCCTCACTCCTCTTGTATTTATGCTCTTGATGTTGTACTCTGGATTGCATAGCATCTATCCTGTCAGGTTCAGTGTCTGGGCAGAAAGCAGATGTAGTATGGATGAAGGAAGGACTTGACTCCTCTTTCTGTAAAGCATTGGGGTATCCAGAGGCAACTTCGGTGGAAAATGAAATTCTGTTCACTGGCATTCTGGGCAGATAAAACATAGTTTGTTCCTGGGATACCTACAGTATAGAAGAATCTAAAAAAAATCATTAGCATTTCAATGATTTAAAAAAGTACAATATTTTAATGGAATTTATTCTTCCACTATGTCATGAACAACCTCATTAGTTTTTTTATAATTAGCTGTAACTGTTTAAAAATTATTAGCTATATTGAAACAAAGACTTTTGAAAGAGAACCAGCATAAATACTTATTGTTAGTGAATTAATTCAGAAAAGCCTTGATTAAGCAATATACACCTAATTTCACACAAAAATGCTGAATTTTTTCCCTGAAGATTAACTGTGAATTCCATTACTCTGAAGAAAGTTATGTCTGAATATCAATTAGAGCTTTAAGAAAGTATGTTCGCATACTGTGTCAGAGACAGTCTGAGTCACATATGCAGAGGACCCAAAAAGAGTGGAGTTGATGGCTTCAGCTTGTCTTTGTTCAGGTGTGACCTGTGCAAAGGCTCAGGAGTATCTGTGATCCCCAGTTAGCTCTGGATTTTCCCCTGGTTTTGGCAGGTCACTTTGCGCTTGACTGCTGGAGCACAGAGGAGCAGCGGCTGAAAATCTCCCGCGGAAGGCAGCTGCACCAATGGCTTGATTTTTCTCAGGTCTTGCCCATTTTATGGTTCCTTGTACCCCAGATGCTACAGAATTAGTACACTCCCTTTGTGGGGCCAGCACATGTTCCTCCAAAACCTCCAAAGCCTCAGGGAGTCAGTGAGCATGGCAGCATGGAAGGATGAGGATGGGCTGGCTCCAAAAGCAGGAAGGCCTGTGCCCAGTTGCCTGTCAAGTTCCCCTGGACAAGAGATTCTGTGACTTTCTGCAGTGTTGTCGCTTACTCAGGTGAAATAACACACAAACTTTGCTTCCAAAGTTACCCTTGGCTGCCTAATGAATCACGATATTCAAAAGACATACAAACGTTCAATTTTATTATAAAAATATTATATAATATTATAAAATAAAGTCATATGAAATTGTGAAAAGGATACAATACAAAAGTGTGTAAGACAGATTTGCAATTAATTTTCCTTTTTCTTCCCTGGAATTCAAACATACCTCTTAGAACAAATGGGCTGAGGCTTGGGACAGTAATCAATCTTTGATTTTAATATAATTTTGAAAGAATCACACATCTCTAAAAGATTAGGGAAGTATAACTTTTATTTTAATGCGAGTAGTATTTTACTGGACCCTGGCAGGATATTAGAGAAATTATCATTTTCTCATTAGTCTAACTGCCAGCTAGCTCTTCTTACTTTCCTTTTCTTCACAATGGAGGGTGTCTCAGATAAAACGCTACTTAATCAAATTAATTAAGAGGGAGTAGATTTCTAAAGAATGAGTTTCAGAAGGAATCAGGCTAGAAATTTAGCATGTTCAACACTTCAAATGCTTTTTCAAGTTCCAGGCTTCAGTGGTATTTAATTGTTTTCTTGGGTCAGGTCCTAATAGTTTGGCTTTGCGATTAAAGAAGGAAAAATTTTTATTAGACAAAAAGGTGCCATCAAATGGATTTATGAAAATATGGACATGTTGCTGAACTTTTTGTCAAAATAATTTCCTTCAAGAAATTCAGCTCTGTCAGTGCATTCATTTTGTAATTTAATGTTTTGACAATTCAGGTTGAAACAATCATTTCTTTGAAAATTCCTTTTTGCTAGTTGTGAAGTGTGAAATCAAAACCACATCTGACTTGATTATTTTCTAATCAATTGTTCAAAATAACTGAATTTTGTGCCAAACCAAAATAATTATTTTTGAGCTGTCAGAACTGCTGGTGAACATAAAAAAGGAAGGAACCAGAATAAAAGCAGTTTGTGTACAGAACTCATAATTCATGGGCTACAAAGGGAAAATCCTTCATGGATATTCTATTCTAACTTTGTTTATTCAGTTTCCATATGCAGTTATGTTAACTGCTGTGAATGCAGAGTAACTACATACACAGTTTATTTTAGCATGTGTATTGAAAACAATATTTATTACTCCAACTAGGACATATTAATCTGCATCTTGTTCTAGAAAGAACTATCTAGCTGTTGGTCACTTGTGGTTAATCCTTCATTATTGTATAACACTCACTGTAAAAACTCCCACAGGGACCACCTGTCCTGTCAGGCCCTGTACAAATCAGGACTGTGAGGTACCACAGCCTGGTCCACATCTGCTGGCTGCTGGGGTTCAGTTTGCTGTGATGGGATCCCACTGCACTGTCCAGCATGATACAAGAGACTCGAGTGGAAACTAGATCCAGGCCATTCAGAAAACCTGCCCAGAGACAGACCCTTCTTTCCTTCCTTTTCCCCTACAAAAACCTCTTTTACCAGTAGGCTCCTGGTAGTGATCCACCTCAAAGCTCTCAGCCCAAAGCTTTGGAAGGCACAGCAGCATAACTGAACACAAGCTGAATTCCAGGGGGGAGGAGATTCCTTCTTGTAGGGCACCTAAAATGTGAGATTCTCAGTGTCAATCTCCAAGGATTGATAACCATTCTGGTTTGGTGACACCACACTGTGGAAGAGATATGGCAGCACTGCTCAGTATGCTGCTGCAGAATAACTTCAGGCTAGTCACAGATGTGCAGGTATCAGACTCTCTATGTCAGAAATGACAGATCTGCCATACTAGAAACCTGCTCATCCACTTGCTTGTTCGAACAACCATCTGTGATTGTCCCCGGGTATATTTTTTAGGAACAGCATGATAGTAAAGTACAGAGACAAAGGTACATCACACATCCTCCTATATCCTCAAGGGAAGAACGACTGCGTAGACCTCTGGTAAACATCATGAGGTTTAGTGCAGTTCCCCTCAGACTGATCTCACCTCCCATGTTCAAGTCCTTCATGGACGCTCAAGTTCTCACCTCTCACTTCCAAGTCCTTTTAGGAGAGCAGGTTCCATTTGCACTTACTTAGAGTGATTTGATTCTGGCAACAAAGACAACTTTCTCGCATGAAGAAGCACATCTGTTTGAAATGGTTCCTAACCCTTTTCTGGCAAAGAGGTCAGCTGGGGAAACCTTGTCTGCTCTCTGGTGGGACATTGAGGCGAGGGGATGGGGAATGAGGCATTAAGGGGAAGAGGTATATCCACATTTAACAGTCCTTTTCTCAAGCAGAACTCCTGAAGAGAAAGACATCAAAATTAATGAGAATAGAGCTTTATTTTCTTTGCTCTTTCACAGATCTGTGATTCAGAGGGTGTAATGTGAAAATGTATGATTCTCTTCTGAAAGGACAGCTTATGGCATATGTGATATTCATTAAAACCACTAGAACCTTGCAGCAACCTCTGAAAGCTCACCTATCCCCATTGACCAATTTTCTCCCTTCTTCTCCCCCATATAGCATCATCATATTGCCAAGTGTCTAAGGGGAGGTGCCAAATAGGTTGAAATAAAATATTTCCATAGGGAAAGAAGTCATGTTTTTAAAGCATTACAAGAGATTGCTTTATTCTTTTTTTTTTCCTTAAGTATTATCAGTTCAGGAATGAGCATGAAGTGGAATTAGCTGAGATGAATGTGATACAGCCCAAAAAAAAAATTTTTGAACAAAAAATTGGACAGAAGGGTTTCTGAAACTAGCCATACAGAAACAAAGAAAGTCATGTAACCAAGAGCAACATACTACAGATTTTTGTTCTAATTGTTAAAAAATGTTCCCTCCCAGTCTTGGAACTTCTTGTCCAAGTTTGAGCCTGAAGCAAATTTTTACACTAAAGTTATAAACCCATGAAAACAGAGGTTTATAATGGAAACACTGGCACAATTCTAACCAATGTGTTGTGCCATGGGGTGCCTCTATAATAAAAAAAGTCTCTGAGCTTGTATGCCAGCCAGAAAAGCTAGCAACCCTCAAAAAAAAAAGAAAAAAGGATGGAAGTAAATGAGACATCAGCAGTACCAGCTTTCTGAAATAAAACAAGCACACAAAGTCCTACATGGTAAAGGATTACAAACAAATAATTTGTCACAACTTTGAATAAACACAGAATAGGAATCATGCTTTGAGAAAATGATGGGTTATTAAGGTATGGAATTTAATATCATTGTCAATCTATAAAACTTTTACAACCTAGTCTTATTTGCACAGAGATTACATCCCCAAAGCTCAGTGCCAAAGACACATGTTAATAAGCTCACAACTTTTAATTAAGCAATATGTATAAGTAGATTCCCATTAAGCTGTGATTTGTGGGCTAGTTCATTACAGTGGGTTCCAGCCACCAGACACATATTCAATACAAATCAAGCAGCCTGCATATTATCCAGCTTAATGTGAGCCTACTTGGGATATTTTATCACCAGTTCAGATTGGTGGTTCAGAGAACTATATTTTTTTCAAAGATTGGGGGCAGCGACCAGAACCTTATAATGACCCCATGTTGTTTTCTTAATGAAACTATCCATCTGAATTGTTTAGTTGCAACTGGTAATTATTCATACAGTTAATCATAGTTCTGTTATATACAACATGTATATGACATCCAGCCAGAACACATTTGCTCTGATTTAAATTAAATGTGTAAAATAAGGCACAAAAGGAAATACGGATACTAACGAATGCAACCATAAAAATAATTCACACATTTTGCTCCAAAGAGAGTGACAACATTTTCCAGGTCTTGGAATAACTCTCTTTTGAGTTCCTGGATTATGTTAAAATTTCTGCCCCCAATTTGTGACACAGGGCATCAAGTGGAATTTTTTCAATCAGCTTTACTCACGACAGTATGGCATGCCATTTCACATTTTTCTTGCTTTGACAGATTTCCCAATAATTACATCAGCAGTGACAATTGTACAGCAATTTGATGCAACAGTCTTTAAAAAAAGATGGATATTCTGCAATATTTAAGACTTTTTTTAATCCATGGATCATCATCTAGGAGAAATTACTACAGTCAGATTTCTGGAAAATAATACTTCATCATAACATTTCCTTTTGGTATTCCTTCCATAAAAATAAGTCAATGAATTAACTTTGCTACACATTTACAGTTATGAAGAGTGACAATTATTTTTAACAGCCCTTTGCGTAAGGATTCTACTATATTGCACTGTAAGGAAATATGCATTTCTTCTTTCTGACTGACCTTTTCTCTGTAACCTCTCTTTAGCCCCCATAAAACATACACAAAATATTTAGGGTTGATTTTTTTAAAATTTATATTTTCTATTTTGCTACTGAAACATTTTCTGAATGACCACTCTTAGATAATGTAATGATACTACCAAGAGCTTTTCAGTATGTATTTTGGAAAGCAGAATTCACCATTGAGTCTCAGGTTAATCTTATTCGGTATCTTTTTAACAGCAGCAGCAGCTTAGCCATGAGGTTTTATGAAACCAGGGAGGAAATTAGACCTAGTAGAGGAGACTCCAGGCTGAAAGAGAGTGAGCTCCTGAGAAGGAGATGTGAACTACAAATCAAGAAGACAAGGAGAGGAGAAAGATCATAATTAGCCATAGCTCTAAATGTAACAAGAAGATTTTTTCAGTCAATATGGTAAGCTGCTTGTAGCCAATTAAAAGACTGTAAAGTAGGGACAATGCCATATGTAGATTAGGCTAGTCTCGTAAAAAGAGCCTTGAAGCAGTGTTGCATAGTTCATGAATTGATTTTGCTCAAGGGCCAGAGAAAAAGGAGCTGCAATAACCCAGTCCTACAGTAACAAAAGTGGTACCTCAGAAAAGTCTGTTCAGTGGAAAATGAGTCAGAGGAGGTTTTACACATCCCTTTTATACCAAAGTTTCACCTCACCTAACCACCTTTCCTAGGATCATGCTGGTGCAAAACTATAATGAAGATGGTTTTGTTTGTTTTGTTTTGGCTTTTTTTTTAAATTTTAAAATACTATTTCTGAATAAACTAGAGCAATACAGACCTGGGAAAACCTGTGCCTCTGCCTTCAGCTTTAATTCACCACTGAATCCTAGCACTTTACCAGCTCCATGGGATACAGCAGCATTTGGAAGAGTGAGGAAGCTACTACTTATGCCGGAAGCTAAAGTGTTAAAAACAGTCTCCTGCAGCCTGCAGAGGAAGCGTGGAGTCAAGGAAAACACCCAGACATATAGCTGTTGAGACAGGAGCAACATTACAGCCATTAAAATCAAATGTCACAGAAGGAACAATGCCTATTAGCTTTTAGAAACCAAAAATGAACAGTTCAGCTTTATCAAACAAATGGGTTGCACTATCCAATTACTAACTTCTGATAAGCACCATGTCAATTTTGAAATTGTACTGCTGAGTCCGTGGAGAAGAAAAAATAAATCCGAGTTATCCACATAACAAGGATAAAAGGAAGCCAAACTACTACATTCCTGACCTAATTACCCAGGCAAGTCACTCCCCTTACTGGAACCTTGCAGAGCCAGTTAAAACACTGTAGCCTTCGCTGACAAAGCTCTGACCTTGCATGAAGCCCCTTTCCCGTCCATGTCTCATCCGATCAGAAGCCTTGAGAAGTTCTCTGGTTGGGCCCCTCACTCAAAGTAGTACCTTTCTCAGCATCTCTTTGTTTCATCCTACCCAGAAGTCTAAGAGCTGGAACTGCCAATGGCCCAGTCAGGTACGGTTTGGAAGTCTGCAGCCTGCAGAGTGACTGCGATCAAGCATTTAAGTCCATGTTTCATCCCCAGCCACTGGGCTGTGTGTAAGACCTCAAGGTCTTATCACCCACAACATTCATAATCAAATAAGAAACACAGTACTTCCAAATAAGCCTTTAAACCAGACGCACACATACACACAGAGTAGAAATCCACTTCAGTTGCAGTTGGGCTGGATGAGGGGATCACAGCAACACTCCCACCTGTCCTCACCACCCTTCTCTCAGAGATGACTGCACTCAGAACTGCTCATAGGGTTCCTCGTGGGAATGCTCCTCACACCTGTTTTTGGCTAAACATAGCCCTGTGAGGCTTGAGCAGCTGGAGCAGAAGGTATTTGCTGCTCAATCTGAAATGGGTGAGGAAGAGTTCCCATGGGAGCTTCTCCTGCATGAAAAAGCAGCTGTAGATGATCCCTTCAGGTGCCACAGCTGTGCTCAAAGGAGAGTGTGTGTCCACAGCAATAGCAAGGGTAGAAGAGGAAAGCTAAAAATTAGCAACCTGAATGCAACACCTCTTAGTCTGTGCTCACTATTTTCTTTTTGGACCAAGCCATGCCTGTATTGGCTCTTTTGACATTCTTTCTAAAATCCCTCAGGCTGTCAGAGGGGCAGAGACAAGCCCTCTGGTTATGCATTCAGCCCCAGATTCAAGTAAAATGTTGTGTTCTGGTAAGGTAGATACATGTGCATAAGGCCATTGATTCATAAGGAAAAGTCAGCATTTAAGAGTTTTTGGCAACATGGTAAGCTTTTCTGTGCTTAAAAAAGAGGGGTGGGGGGTGGGGCAGAGGGGAATAGGGGGCTGAAACCAATTCTTGTCCACCAAAAATAATGAAAATAATGAAAATAATGAAAATAATGAAAATAATGAAAAATAATGAAAAATAATCATGTGATGAGACCATTAAAAAATTTAGACCTTTTTCATTTCTAATTTGAAAGATATTATGAAAAAGTTAATGTAAGTTCCCTGATAGTTCAGAGCATCTCTAATATATTAATGGATAATATCAGTGGAAAAAAGACAAAAGCCTTCAAACAGTGATTTTTAATTCCAAGATAGAAAATAAATGGCATCAACAACAGACAAAACTCTGGGATGGTTTAAAATACACAGTCTTGCCACTGAAATCTGTCCTGCTCTCATTCTGTACACATGAGCACATACACACGTACAATTCTTGCACTGATTTTAGACACAATGATATTTGTCTGCTGCTCCAAATTCACTGTGCATGGTGAAGTTCTAAAATTAATCTGAAACAATGTAGTGCAGTCCTTTCTTTTTTTCATTTTTATTATTTTATTATACAAGGACTCCATACCTTTGGAGTAGGAGGCTATTATAAATACATGTCGTGGTGCAGATGAAGAACTTTTCCAATTTCATTAACAAATAGAAGATCTGTGCATATACCTCCCATACAGAATGTTTTAGAAATATGCCCTATTATGTCTAGTTAAGTCAACCTTGTGTCATTATTTCATATTAGTGTATATGACAGGATTGGCATACCCAGGAAAGATGCATCAGAACCATTACGTGCCAGCCAGGAAAATGAGAAATGGAATTCTGTGTCTTGAAAACTATGTTAAATATCTTGTCCTCAAATATTTTGAGAAGGAAAGGTTCTGCTGGTACAAAAAAATTTTGTTGTTTTAAGGTTCAAGGCAGGGAAATGAGAATGAAAAATCTACTGCATGAAGACAAGAAAGCATTGCTTAAATGCCTTGTTTTAGAACCTATATTGTAAAAAACCACATTTTATTTCTCACATGGAAACTTTTTGAAGTAAGTCTAGATTTTGCAAAACATTTCTTTCAGGTCTAATATCATTATCCTACACTTTTCATGGAAAGACTCCTGCTGTAGAGGACTACACTGATTTCACTACATTGTTAAGAACACATAAAGAAAAAGTGGAAAGAGTACCTATTTTGGGAAGATCACATAATTTCCATTCCCCAGAAATGTAGAGCCAGAAGAAAAATCAAAACACCTACAGTCAGTATTTGTGCTAAAAAAATAGATGGACTTCATCACTTCCTACATGTTTCTCTTTATGTGGTGAGTTGACCTTGACTGGACATCAGTTGCCCACCAAACTGCTCTATCACTCCCCTCCACAGCAGGATGGGGGGGAGGATATAAGGCAGAAAAAACCCTCATGGGTCGAGATAAAGGTAGTTTAATAAATTGGAAGCAATGGAAAACAAAAGATTTTATTCCCTACTTCCCATCAGCAGGCAATGTCTGGCCACTTCTCAGGAAGCAGAGCTTCAGTACTTGCAGAGGTTGCTCTGGAACACAAATGTCATAAGTAATGAATGCCATGCTTTTGACACTACAGGGAAAATGAAGGACTCAAAGTAGCTTCATGCACAGGCTCATAGATTTTGTAATTTTTATATCTGAACTGTAATTTTCTCTCCTTCTAACATTTGGTCTGGCTGGCAAAGATGTGTCTGTGTGTGGCTCAGACCTTGGAGCATCTCCTCCATGTGTCATTCCCAAAAATTTTGTTGTGTATCTCCTAACAGGTGACTCCTGTTCAGGAGGAGGTAGTGGCTTAGGAATAGTTTGAGAAAGGTTTATGACTTCTCACATCTTCCATGTGTTCAGACAACAGATTTGACTGTCTTCCAATGCCCATTGCTGTGGAGGAAACAACGTTGCTACATGACATAAAGCTAGCCCTCAATGTCAAAAATGTGTCAAAAATGTACTGTAAATTCTCACATCTCCATTGTCTTTAACTGAGCAGCCAAAAAGTACTTTTGCTGAGGATCAGGCTCCCCATCTTTAGATTACTGGATAATAATATCCTATCAAGGAGATATAAGAGGGAATCAGATAAGCTCATCAAAATGTTCAGTGACATGGCAGCAGATTTATGAGAAAAAAAGATGTCATTATAAAGAAGGGGGGAAAAAAGGAAAGGTCATATTCATTAGGAAGAAAGGAAGACCTAAAGAAAGTACAGGAAATTATAGACCCACCAGCACTCTGGAGTTTTGCTGTTAAGAGAGAGGGAGGATTTCTTACCACATTTATTAAAATGAGGTACTGTTTCTCTTTATTTTTACATTTTCAATCTTTTTATTATCATAGCAATATGTCTTCTACTGCTTCCTTAAGCATTAACAGTGGATTTATTTAATAAAACTGAGGACTGAGCATCACTAGAAATACTGTTTCCAATGGAATGCTCTCATGCTGGGATTGGTGAAGTGCTAAGTAATTTGCTTTTAATGCTAGCACATACCACTTAGCACTATATTTAACTGAATGACGAAAATCACTCATTTTTCATCCCCTTGCTTAACTGGTGCTCAGTGTAATCTATCTACTGTACTGTGAGCCTAGCACCAGATATATTCTAATAGACCCTGCTCTCCAATCTACAACAAGCATTTTAATTTTTAATTCATAGTTATGTCTTTATCCTTTAATAGAACAGAACTACAGATGGGGAGTATGTTTTAGATAATAAGAGCACAGTAGGTACCCAGGGAAACTACACTACTAAAAGGATTCTTTATTTACACTTTTCAGTAATGACTACATATATATAGCTACACAGGAGAAAATTGTTGCAAAGGAGCACTGCATAGACAGGCAATTACTATCCAACTATAACTGAGCATTATGGATGATGCTGCTGATAAGAGCACTTCAGAAAACAACTTCACAGCAAATGGCACCCACTGCATATTGACCAACAAACATGGGAACTCACAGGATGCAAGAAATCAAAATTAATAGGTAGGATGATACATTAAAAAAAAAAAAAAGGTAAATTTACTCAATATTTAAACATACTTTCAATTCAGCCTTCACAAATATGTAATGTACAGAACTGCGCATCTACATCAAAAAGTCAGTGGAGACATTCCAATACAACTGAAGGAATAAAAGTGGTCAGTCAAGTCCTTCATGCTGAACAAAGTCTCAGGACTAGATAGACATTTGTTATAAAAATCAACACAGTCCTATCAGAACTGAAGTTATGGTTGTTCCACACAAAAAGTCAGTCCTACCACCAAATTCCAACACTGTATCACTAACACTGAAGTCAAAATTTCACAGAACCA
The DNA here is from genome assembly GCA_024500445.1 of Entomyzon cyanotis. NCBI lineage: Eukaryota > Metazoa > Chordata > Aves > Passeriformes > Meliphagidae > Entomyzon > Entomyzon cyanotis. Next base: position 71,013,849 of record JAKEPQ010001005.1, read on the forward strand.
GACTGGGATATCTTAACTCAGTGGTGAGAAACCCAGGGTACAACATTGCCCAAAGGGATTTTTACCATTATAGTCAGTCATGTTGAAAGACAAAGCTGAGGCCAAGAAGATGCACATGGTAAGATGCTGCCCACAGTATCTTGGTACTGTCGCCCAGAAACTGCAATAGGTTACTGGGTGGTTTCTCTTCAGTTAGTTTCTTTTCCAAAGTTATGTAGAAAAGTTTAAAGTGTCAACAGGCAAAGAAAACATTAAAAGGCAATTTTATTCCTATTATGACAGAGAGAAGTCATCCAAGTAATATCTTACGCAATAAAAGCCACAAAAATCACATCAATTCTTGTAGATATTCAGAAGATTTTTAACACCATTTTTGTGTGGGTGAAAGGCATAAAACAACCACACACATATGCACACACACAGAGACAAACTGGGGGGAAAAAAAAATCAACAAAAAGGAAGTGAAACCAAATCACTATCTTGCATACCCAAAGAAAAACTGTGCTCAGAAGTGATATTTAAACCTTTAGGTTGCTACCTAATTTCATTTAATGTTTATTCAGGTGGATGAGAGCTATAGATTTAATACTGTTAATCAACAATGCTCAAGACATTGGGTAAGATCTTGCAAAGGTAAATGCATCTGAAAAAGTTTTTCCATTCCAGTGCAAACAAAGGGACACTAGAAAATCATAACATGATAGAAAAATGACACTGATTACTATGTTAAATTATTACAGAATTCTGCATAAATTACTTAAAATAGCAGTAAGGTAAGATTCTTCCCCCTTCCAGCTGCATTTTCAGGACAAACAGGATCCTACCAGAGGGAAGACTGAGTCAGAACGCTGGCAGTCTACCCTGTATTTCTCCATTTGCCTCTGACTTTGGTGGCCTTGCACAAATGATTCCACCTTTCTCGTCTGTGTTGCCCTTTCCGCCTTCTTCTGTTGTCTCTCATAGCTCTTGCCTTTGGGGCATGGACAATTTCTGATACATTTGCATGGAGCCAAATAGAATAGGCACTGACTGGTTCTAACTAAAGAACCGACTGGTTCTAACTTTAATACTATGAAGAAAGCATGAGTGCAATCTCCAGGTTGCTTTAAACTGCTATAGCTCACAGGGAAACAGGTATGGCCACCATGAAAACCTCAGAAATAATGGTTTCTGGGATCTTGTAAATTTTTCAGCATGTTGGGACTTGGCTACAGAACTGGTGGATGAAGCCATCATTGCTCCTCTTCTGGGCATTCTCACAGTCTTGCAATTACAATAGCATTGCGCTTTGAACAATTGCTGAAAACACTGTCAACGTTTTAGTCAAGAAACTTGAAAGACTAATCAGCAACATTTTCCCCACCACAGCTAACAGGTATGAGCAAAGCTGAAAAAGCAGAAATAAGCAAAGCTGAGAAATCTAGAAAAGTCCCACAACTGGGAAGGAAAAAAGTCACATGAAATAATTATGTTTGCATGATCCAATCTGTGATCTGATCCATGAGTTCACCATACTGCACAGCTTGTTGAAGGCACAGAAGAGCTATGAAGGGAGCATTCGCAGGACAACACTGTATGCGCAGAGATGTGGCTGTCAGAAACACAAATCCTGTCAGACAGCGGCCATACCATGCATGTGGATCAAGATGTAAACAACTCCATGGACCATGAATTACTGCAGGAATTAGCTCTTGTCAGAGACAACGGGATTTCCTGAAGATTAGAAAAAAGGATGTAGAGAAATACATGATGTGAATACATCCACAGTATGTATGATGTCCCTCCCCCAGCAAAAGGGATATAAGAACAAGAGCCCACACACTAAATTTACCAGTTTTCTTTTTAAAAACCTGTCTTTTGTGCTCATGTGAACTTTCTAAGGTTTCTCTGTTGCAAACAAGATTACTATGAATTTCAGGGTAACACAAGGTGCTTTTAACTGAACTTTACTGCTTAGAGGGCATTGGAAAACTGACTGTGGTAGGACTAAGCTGAGTGCAGAGATCATGAGGAGCCAGGTACAATGAACCTGGATAAGGAACAAGAGGCAATTGCTCTCTCATAACAACAGTGATTCCTAAGGACACCTAACCTGTTCTGTCGTGCTCTGTCATCAAACGCCTTGAAACCACCTTTGGTCAGGAGCAACTTCACTGAAAACTTGACATCAATGTCCCACTCTGAGTGTACATCTCTAGGCACTGTGAGGGGTCCAGTGGCTCTCAGCACACCGTGGAAAACAACACAAGTCAGAGAGATTGGAACTTTTGCACTTAGACCAATATGCCTGGACACACATCTAAATATATATACAATATCTGATTTAAGCCTGCCCCCAGCACACTTTAAATGCTGGTCCTGGCTCAAGCTAGATTGCTCTGGATTGTGTTACTGCAGTGAGATTCTGAATGGAAAGTGTGACAGTGTTTTGGTAAGGGACAGCTCTTCAGCCTTCAGGACTCCTGCAACAGCTGATGGAACCACCCAGGGATGAACACACCCTGGAAAACACAACTGTGAAATTTCAGCTCTCACTGATCATACCCTAGCCTCCCCAAAAGAAACTGCATTTTAAAATTATTTGCTTTTTTCTATCCCTCCCATTATTTTATGCTTAGGTACAATCATTGATTTTCAGCTATGTACAGAAACTGAAAATATTACCTTTCCACCTTGCTGTACTCTTTTTCCTGTCCCTCAGCTTGATACATGTAGATGTAAACAGCACTCTGTCCTTTTCCCTTATGTGCTCCTGGTCTGTGTCCACTTCATTACACAAAATATTTTCCCCACTAATATCACCAAATGCCTGAAAAACAGAACAGACAAAATCAACATATTATTATGGCAGCGTTCAGTGAAATATCAGAGGGAACATAGATGACTTTGATTACCCTTCCCCACCCCTCTCTTCTTGCTTTCAAAATATCACAGCTCAGAAGCTTTTGTGTGTGTGAAATTTTATTCTGTCATACTAATAACCCAGCTTTGCAGCAGCTTACAGTTTAGCTTTCATGGTTCAGTTCCACTCCTGGGTTTATAACAATTTTTCTAACAGTTCTGCCAAAATATTATAAAGTAAAACTTACTGCAAATGTATTCACTAATACAGATAGAGCAGTGAGATTAACAATTTAAACACATGTGAAATGTGAATTCACCTAATTTTTCTCACTCTAAATGGTTTAGTAAAACAGTGGAATGGGGATTTTTATGCCCGTTGCTTTTCATAATTTCTTCTTATGATGTTCTTGACACATGGAGAAGACTTGAGTGAATAAAGAATAGATCCTAAAAGAATAAAATCATGGCCATGAGAAGGAGATGATCTTAGAGGACTGGAAATTGGTTATAAAGCCAAGGCACTGCATCAGATTCAGCTCAGTTCCTTAGTTAGCACATCACATGTCAGATCCTCAGCTTGTGTCATGTGGGTGGCATTTTGAATAAGAGTGCCCTGGCTCCGATTATTTTCATGTTTTGGACTACCCATATACAAGAAATTTTTCTCAGATGAATTTGAGCAGAAATCAGCTCTCAGACACTGAGAAGTACCTGAGCTCAGGTCTGTCTAGCTGCTGTTACTCGAATGTTAGCATGAAAAAGCAGGTTGATCCAGTAATTCAGTAATGTTTTAAAGAATATTGCTATTCTCAATCTAGTTTATCAGAGCTATATAGTAAATTTTACAAACACACATTTGTGTAAGGGCATAATCTTTAATTTCCATTGTATTTTTTGTGTATTCTTACTGTCTGTTGAAGTATCTTTGTTGTACTTCTGGTTTTGATGCACTGTGAAGCTAGCAAGCGCTGTTACTTCTGGAACGGAGGGATACAGACAACACAGCAGATATTCCCCACCTGACACAAAAAGCTGGGAATAAATATTGAAGTCATCCTGTGCATTCTACATACCAGGCAAGTTCCTCTGTACCATGCTACTCTTTCTTCTCACCTAGATACCACTTACACAGAATAGCTGCTACTTTATTCTTAGTTTTATTCTTTCAAACTAAGAGATAGTCCAGTTTTAGGTTGTCCAAAGCGGTTCCTCTCATAGCATAAACAATCACCAGGGCAAGTCAAAAAGAGATACAACATCATCTCAGGACTTCATAGCAACACTTTTAAATTATACAAAGTCAAGAAGACAGGAGACATAAAGGGGGTGTACAGCATCAGTGAGCTAACAGAAACAGAAATATTTTTCCAGTTGCAATAATCTGAGAAAAATATGTGGAGATATCATCATTGTATACCTGGAGTTGCAATCCTAATTCCCCAGAATTTGGAACAGTAATTTCATTTTATAGAATCATTTAGGTAGATTTGGAGAAGACCTTTTAGATCATCGAGTACAGCCATAAGCCCAATACTGCCAAGTCCACCACTGAACCATGTTCTTGAGTACCACATCCACCTGGCTTTTAAATGCCTCCAGGGATGGTGACTCAACCACTTCTCTGGGCAGCCTGTTCCAGTGCTTGAAAACCCTTTCAGGTCGCCAAGAAATTTTTCCTAATATGCAGTCCATTTCCTCTTGTCCTGTCACTTGTTACCTGGCACAAATGACCAACCCCCGCCTGGCTACAACCTCCTTTCAGGTCACCCCTGAGCCTCCTTTTCTCCAGGCTACACAACCCCAGCTCCTTCCTCTACTCTTCACAAGACTTGTTTCTATGCAAAAAAAAGAGGGTACAGGGTATATTTAGAGTTCACTGGAAAAGCCAGTCTTTTGGTGTTGGCTAACAAATACCAAGAGCTCTTTCAAACCTGATTGCTCACATATGCAGCATGTCTGACTGACACAATGAGAGTCCTTTGCTACAATTAAGGTGCTATCATTTACTTCTGTACATTAAATTGAAGCTTGTGTAGATACATCAGATTTTTAAACTTGATCAAATGTTGTGCAGAGTTATGTTCTTAAATTAAAGTCCAAGTTGTTGTTTCCAAGAGTGACTTAATAGCACTAACCTTATGGTTAATCAACCATGTAGTAAAGTTCACTATGCACTTACTGCAGTGTAATTATAAAGTGAGCAAAAATATAATTGATGCATTTTGTCAATCTGTGTAGCTGCAAGGTACTTTTTCAAAGGTTATTTTTTTATTCAGATAAAATAAGTTAATGCTGTTTTGGCAATTATCCTTTGACTTCAGAGATTTTACTGCTGATTCAGGTAAAACTGTGTGACAGATGAATAAAGATTATAGGAGTTTAAAAGTACAAAATACCTTCTGCAACAATCAGTAGCTCTGCCCTTGCAGCATAAAATCATTCTGAAAATCACTGAAAATACAGCAAATCTTGGTGTTTAAAGTGGGTTGAAATTGAAAGATATATTTTTAAATACAAAATAATATTTTTTAAGTACCCCTTAATTATAAGCACTGCTGTTTGTTACGCAGTATAACTAGAGAGCTATGGCAGCATTTTTCCCCTGAGCACTGGCTCGGACTGAATGGGTGCGCTTGAACTTGCTTCCATTCCTTCTGTGAACAACTTAAGGAAACAGTTCTAACTCTTTGGGACCCAAGGAAAAAGAAATGAAACTTTCAATGAACATAGTAGATTTGTGTATGTGTTGGTTAAGTAGGTAACCCTTGCTGCCCACTCCACATTGTCTGCAAGTAAAAAAGAAGCCGGTGTGATTTAAAATTGCATATTCATATACAGAACAAGGCTATAATGCTGCAGTTCTGATATTTTGGTAATTCTTTGGTTATCTGAATGCCCTGCTGAAAAGGTCCAGTAGTGGACCTGTCTCATCTCTTTCCTGGTTCTTCTATCAGAGCACAGACAGCACCACAGATAAGCAGGACATGATCACTTGAAGGAAATAAATCTTCTTCCACGTGACTGTAACTTTCTGGGGCACAGAGTATATGGAACATGGGATTTGTAGAAAATTAGGCAGGAGGGAAAGGCTGCCTCCTGCATTTCCATCCTGTTGCAACATAGTCTTGACTGCAGTTGAAAACAGATTAATAATTAACAGACACAGCTTCCATTTAAAACTACACCACAATTTACTGAAAAAAGGCAAGGACCTAATCTTGTACTTGACAGGCAAAACAATCTGAAACAGAAGATATGGAGAAATAACTTATCCTCGGCTGAGACACACTGTGCACATCCACTTCATCTGCAGCAGTGGATTGGCTTAGCCATCACAGGGGCAAGGAGCTACAGACTGGCTCCATTTCAGGACAGAGTTTACATGTCACATGTGAGATGAGCTGCATCAATTTAAGAACAAAGCATACAAGCACACAATATCTCCAGGAAATCTCTTTTCTTTGTTCTCATCTTTTCAGTAGGATGGAAAGCACTGCTTGGACAACTAATTTCTTTCTTAAACTGATTATCCTTAATTGAATTATAACATTAAAGGAGAAATATATACTGGTAACAATAACTTAAAACAGTCTGGTTTACTTCTTATTTGCAGTGAAACTAGCTATATTACCATGACTCTCAACAAAAGGGCTGTAAGTTTGCAGGCTGTACTGATCCAAATGACTGGGTCCATGGGAGTATCCCTTAGCTGACTTGGTAAAATGTAAGATTCTCCACTGAACCTCAATGAATGTTGAGAGGGATCATTCTCCCACTGAATGCAGTTGCAAAGTATTAATTGTTTTCAATGGGACAAGATTAAATCTCAGAATCAGGCAGGCAGCATGTGGTGAAGCCTATTCAGCCCAGGAATAGGTACACACCTGCATGCATTAATCAGTCTTCTGTGGGATAAACCTTTGCTGTTAATCCCTACTTTTATAGGGATTTCTGGCCATGTTTGTGGATGACCTGACTTGATGCTGCTGCAGCCAGCCAAAGTGGGCCAGTTTACACCAAGGAATTACCTGTGCCCAGCCTCTCCCTCAGCCAGAAAGTCCTCACCTGCTCCCCAGAGCTGACCCAGCTTACAGAAAGGCTAGAGCTCTGCTGTTCCCTCCCACTGTCTACAGAGATGAGGATGAAGTCATGATGTAGTGTACCAGCCTTAGTTACTGAGCTGGACTGATCCTCCCTCTTTCTCTCCTCCACAAACATTTAGTGACCACTGAAGTGAGGCTCTTTATGAAAACAGCATGTGGGGCTTTTACAGTAAACTTGGCCAATTTAGTCTCTTAATGAAATTAGGGCCAGAAAAAGCTGCACACACATAACATGCATAAACTGTGCTGGAGTCAACTGCATGGCTTAGGCACACACAGGAAAAAAATAGGGCCCAATATTCATAGCAACACTGTGTATAAAAAAAAGAATTTGTGGAATTAAGAATAAAACATGAGGCAATTTGTTGATTTGCCCAGGGAATATATGAGAGCAACAAATGTGTAGATTATTCTAAGGTTGTTTTTTAGTGTCATTATTAGATCCAAGAACTGTATATAAAAGCATGCAGTCCTTCACATGCTAAAAGTATAGTTTGCTCAAACAATTGTAAAATATTCAGTATTCTTAAGATTAAATATCTGAATATTGCTTCTGAAGGAACAGCTGTCAGCTTAAATCTAAAGTCTAGTTTGTTTACTGGCTGTATTTTATATCTGTTAGAAAATGACACCAAATGGCAATAAAATTGTTGTAAGTATTCTACTGGGGAATATAAATGCCCTTTGGTTACAGTGTACATATCTTTATACATAATTCCAGTATATTTTCCCTAGAATTATGTTAAATATGTAAAAAGCCTTTTCTCATAAAGGTAAAAATGCTAGATGTTTCCAAGCTGTAATTTAGCATTAGTGTCAAGATTGCTTCAGAAAATAAGCTACGGTTACTGTTTCATTCTTTTTAAGTGTCACTCAGCATACCATATCTGATCTTGTATTCAAAATAAACTTATATGATTTTATTCACTTTTCCAGAAGTGCAAGAGGGTTTAGACATAATTTATAGCATATGGATTGATGTAAATAACTTAAACTAAGTAATTGGCTAGTCACCTACCCTGTCTTATCCTATTACTGCTAGGTACTTCTTAAGTAATTAGGGAAAACAGATCTCTTTTATCCAGTAAGTTTAAATTGGATGAATCCTTGACATTTGTGAAGGTTTATTTGATAGATAAAATCATACTATACAAAAACTTTCTCTACAATGCTCAGGTTTACTAGGCCTATAATAAGAAACTGATTTTTTGTTGAGTTAAAGTGACTTATCTTTGTCCTTTTAATAAGAAATCAACTCCAGTCAGCAAAAGTCAAGATAAAAATCACCTAGCTGGTGTTATCACCATGTAGACAGCAAACACATACCACTATCATTAACTTTTCTGTGCATGGATTCCAAATACATTTAAAATGTTAAAATTCAATAATTTCCTTTATATTAAAATAACATCAGATTAATGAATACGGAAAAGCATGAAAAGCGATTTATTTTGGGAAGGTCATTCCTTGGTTAGCCAACACTTAAACTGAATTACTATAAAGGGGAAATATATTATAGGTAAAAAGGAAAATGGTTTTTACAGCTTATGAATTCTTTTAGTTTTACAATGCTTATGATAAAAAGACTGCACCTACAAGTTTAACCTCTATAATTTTTATGCTGCACATTCTAAAAAAAATCTTTTTATTTAACATTTCTAGGGCAATTTATGCATGTCACCTTGTACTTAATGCTCCTTTTAAAACAGTTAGTTTTACCTCATCCCTACAAAACCTATAAAGCTACTTTTCATACCAGACATGAAATTTCCAGTTATACCAGGAAAGCTGGACATCTAATGGGAATACAATACTTAAACAGATAATTATTTTAAAGAAGCTGTTGATTAGAGAGACATTTATTCCTAGCTAGGGTACTTCTACACAGAGCCCTTAAAAACTGGCCTTGCTTGCTGGGAAAAAAAAAAAAAAAAAGAAGAGGTAATTATTAAAGTGAGTTTTGGCTCCTTGGATAAAATTAAGTTCACACTGAAGTGCTTTGCTGAATTAGGGCTATGAGAAAATCTTGCTTTCACTGAAATATAAAAGAGTAGGATGAGGCTGTAAATATGAAATGAATTCCTTACGAGCATCCAAGGACTTCACAGCAAGATTATGCAAAATTCCTCTTATGCCTGTCAAAGAACATCTGCAGATACAGAAACATATCTGAAGTTAAAAGTCACCAAGAGTTGAACACGTGAATCTGAGGTGGAATTTGGCCTGGCGATTTCAATGCTGTTCTCATGTTATTGTGTTTGGCAAGAGGAACATTGCCCCAGACCTCGCCAGCCCTCACACACCTCAGCTGAATTCTAAGAAGCTCCTGCTTATGTCAGTGGTACCCTCCAAACAATGCCTATATTTGCACATGCTTTTTCAAAGTTATGATAATTTCTGTGTTGTTTTCTGTCAAATTGCCCATTTCCTCCTATTATACATATTATTTCTGAAGAACACCCACCAAAACCAGCACCCATCATACTGTAAATGGCACAAAGCATTAAATATCCAAAGGATAGATCTTAGTCCCCAGATGCCTGGATTTATGAGTTTCCACTGCCATATTTAGGAATAAGTGTTATGGCTCTTTCAGGTATGGTTCCTGAAACTCACAGAAATTAAAAGTCAAAGTCTTTTCATTTTGCTGTCTTTAGAGTTACATGCCTTCAGTTTCTTAATAAAAGTGAATAAACAAACAAAAATTTACACTGAAAGAATTACATTTTCATCCTTGGTATGTTACTGTAATGCAAAGCAGGATTGCTTCCAGGAAGAAGGTGCACGTAACCCCCAGTTCCTGGATGCTGTTTAATTACTCCTTGCATTCTGCAGTTGTACAAGAGCACTAGGCCATCCAAAAGAGAAAAATAAGTGAAAATGGATTGTTTTCTTGCTCTGTTGACTCTGCAGACCAGGCAGATGTATATACAAAGGTAGGACACTTCACAATTGCCACAGACTTCCCCTGTTCTTAACAGGCCATGTTCCTACAGTCCTCAGACAGCCTTGTCTGGGACTTGTATCTTGTCTCTGGTGAGAAGAAAGAGGCTTGCTGATGATAAAGAAAGAGGAAAGGCAGCTGTCATTCCTATCACAGGGAGAGAGAGTAGGTGATGCTCTCTGCATTTGCCAGTGTAGAAGAAGAGCCCTCCGTCCTTCACCACTGCTGGAAAGGTGAGGAGAGGAATGAAAAGCAAAAGGAGAGTCCATCTTGGTTTTTTCCGGTGAGGTATTTCACCCATCCTGGCAGAAAGCAGCTAAGATTATGAAATTATATTATGTAGGTAAACTTCTGGAAAATAGAGGTCTTGTTTACAACAACGGGTGATCCAGCAGAAGCTGATTAAATTTAGAGTAAGAGGAGACTTCTGACCAAATAGACTTTAAGGATCCAGAAAAATCTTTCCATTGAATCACTGGGAGCACAATACCCAAGCCAGACTAAGGTTAGGTAAACTAAATTACGTGGGTCTTTAGAACTAGCTCTAGATATTCAAACTGAAAAGATTATTCCAGTCCAGGTGCCTTCCATCTCCTACACTCTTAAAAACTATACATAACATTGCAATGTACCCTTCAGCTCCAAAACTCTTTTCTAACTCCATTCAAGTACCCCTGCTTGTCTAGCTGAAACAAAGGGGGAAGAAAATGTTCCTGAGGGATGACAACAGCAGAATGTTGTAAAGCTCAGGTGTAATTTACCCCATGGCAGCAAATTTCTCACTTGTCAGTGTACAGTTTTAAAATTCATTAACTATTCCTAATATGGAACTGAAGTAGAAAGCCCTGACCTATAAAACACACAAATGTATAATTACATCTGTTATCAGCTAAATGTAAGATCTGTATATGGGCTTTACTGCAATTACTAGTTAAGCACATTTCTTACATGTAATTGCATTTAGATCTACAAGCAAAAATGCTGTAAAGCACACATTGATCTCCTAAATTAGATGTGCAGCTTTCAAGACAATGAGGTAAGACTCAGTCATGGATTTTAGGGATAGGCTGCTATGATCTGGTGTGGGAAACTATAGAGAAGTGGCTTGAGCCATCTGCATTATGCAGTGTTTACTTTGTGGATGCTGGAAGCTTCTCGAAAGCTCACCTGGGAAGGAAAAACTACATTGTATGACATTTCTTCTCTCTCAGAAGTACAGAAGTGATTAATGAGCTGAGCCAGTGCACAGGGCTGCCTTGGGTGTCTGAAGAACCTCTTTCCAAAGCCTGGTGGAAGCACAATTGAAACCTCACCACTGAAAAGCTGAGAAGAAATTAATTGGGAAAACCCATTCTGTAAAGTTACGTTTGTAACACACAGAAAACAGAAGTTGGGCTGCCTGGTTGACCTCCAACACGGAAAAGGTGCTTTAGCAATTTCTAGGCAATTATTTGTGTGCAGAGTCTCTTCAACAGACTTAGGCATGGACCTGGATTTGCCAGTTTCTTTGTTCCAGTAATTAAGTTCTACTTCATGTAGGCCACAAGCCTTCTCTTGTTTTCTTTGGCCAGCTCTGAGACTCCGGTGTCTTCACTCTGGTGAATCACAAGTTCCCTGGGCAGAAAATTATGTTTGGATTCCTTGAGGACAGTTTCCTTTAAATTACATTTTCTTTCAAATGCCAAGTAGGGCAAATACATTAAGAATAAAATCCTTAATGAAGAAAACAGCCTTGAAACATTTACCAAAGGAGCAGAAGCAATGTTTGACTCATGCTGGAAAGATGTACTTGAACCTTCACCTTAGAAGTGTGCAGCTGAAAACATTGTGCTTCATCATCATTTGTGCCAGTTTTTGTAAAAAGATCCCTATGATGATGCTCCCATTTCTTATCTGGGTAGGTAAAGTAATATTCTTTGACTCTACTTTCTCTTAAATGTCAATGTTTTTTTAAGAGTCTCTCAACACAAGACCAAAGGCAAAAAGGAAATGTTCTTCTTCAAAGCACTTAGAACAAAAATGGCAAAGCAATGAACAAAATGCAGCCCATGAAACAAGTAATGGCTGATACGTCTCTTTAATAACATCCTGTATTGTATTTTAGTGCACAAGCTGCTGAAATGCTGACTACATCCAAGATTCAATCTAAAACGTGCAAGATGCCAGTAGATAATCTATCTGTGCCTTACCTCTGTGTATCTGAGTACAAACTAAGTGAATGACCATACCTGTAGTAATCGCTGTCCATTAAATGTGCACAGTACTTTCCTTGTATATTTATATATAAAAATATATAATAATTCCTGTACAGAATGACCTGATGTGGTTCTAAGTGATATATATTTATAAATAATCCCTATGTGTGTAGTTTCAATGTATATCTTACATAATTGCCTTTAAATGGCTCTATAAACAATCCTAAATTGCTACTTTGCGCTGCAAAAGCATTAACTCATCGATTATACACTATTGTTTAGGAGTGAGGTCTTCCTGTGGAAGCTCACAGTGTGTATTTTCGGCAGGGTCAGGCACGGCCTATTTTCCTGTTTTGACTCTGACCTAGTTCGGGAATGCACCCCTTTGCCTTCAAAACCTGTCAGCGAGGAGCCTGCTCAGACCTACCTCAACGATAGCGCCATCAGGCAGCCTGAGGAAGTGCCTGTAGAGCTCCTGCAAGCCGCTGAGGTGAACCGTGTAGACGCAGATGTGAACGGTGGTGCTACCTTTCCAGCTGGCTGCGGCGGCAGGGATTTCATCCTGGTGCTGGAGGTCACAGCTGGAGACACCCGGCTGGCTGGCGTGGTCCTTCCAGATGTAATCAGACACTGCCACCTAGTGAAACACAGCCCCCCGCCCCCCGGACACACACACACACACACAGAGACCCCCACCCCCCCGCCAAAGGAACATATTTAATTAACTTCTGGCAAGAGCTTAACCGATTTAAAATGATTTTACAATAAATCTGCAAAGCCTGTACCATATGCAGTGCTTGCACACAGTTCTCTACTACATATTTTTTTATGACATTGATCTAAATAGAGGAGATAGACAAATCCCCTGTGTATATTCTATAAAGTTAATTCTGCACAGATGAAGCTGTAATTGACTCCCGTATTAACCAAAAGTAGGGAGATCAAGCAGGGTAGGTTAAACAATAAAATGGCAATGCTGATTAAAAAAAAAAAGAAAAGCTTCCCAAGAATTTTGTGAGCAGTATTTGTATTTCTCTCTCTTTGAGAAGCCTTTGCTGCTGTACCCACAAGCACTTTTTAGTCTCTGATCTCGATATAATATTAAAATAACCTTGTGCTGCTAACTGAATTGTAGATGAGGCAGAGTAAATAAGGTATGTTTTAGTGCATTGTGTAAAGCTAGTTTATTAATAGTTACCTAGCTTCCCAGTTTGCTCTAAACATATTTGCTTTGGTAGGTTTTTTATCCCCCTGCATCAGTCACAATTTGCATTTAACCTTTTTCATCTTAATTCTTTACACAGGCTGAGCAGATTTCAAGACTTCAGACTGATCATGGCACAAGGCTTAAGCAGCCTTTATCCTTAAGTGGAAATGATGATGAGAAGCATTATTTTTATACTATCCCTGAAGTACAAGTGTGAGCTTTTTAACCCTCCACTTTTGCAAGACCTTTTTGTCACTCATTTTCTCGCATGAGATGCTACTCCTGTTTGTAGAAGGAAGGTATTGGTGATATTGGTACATCCTTACAATGCATCAGCATGCTCTTCCCAAACACTTCTATTTAATGTAGACAAAATATCTCTTTTGCTGGCCTAGCACATGCTTTTTCTTTCAAGAAAGCATGGCAGAAATGACTGGAACTTACTCACAAAGCTAGCTAAACAAAAGCTCTCCTATAAGGTGCATCAAACCCTTCTTCTGCACAGTTTTGCTTTTACTTCTTGCTGAAATGAAGAGCTCAGATTCTTACCAGAGATCTCAAAAATCACCAGATACAAATTTTTCCCCTCACTTGGGGAAAGTTAGATTTAGTTCAGTTTGCTTGTGTTCCAGTTCACGTTTCCTCAGCTGTTCTTATGCATTACGAGGAATCCCGTAACTAGCACAGTGTGCCAATGCCATGATCCTGACGGGCATGCTGCTATTCTGAGCCACTGCCTTAGGAGAGGATTTGTTTTAGGTGAATTAAGAAAGCAAGGACACATATAGGAAATTATCTCCAACTCTTTTCCAGGAACGACAGAACAATAGGATTCCTCATTTTAACACCAGCTTTCATTTACATCAGTCTTAATATTTTTTTTTACATTTTAAAACAAGCAAAGCTCATATGAAATTTAAGGTAAAGTAAGGACAGCCTGCATCTTCCAAACCAAAGTCTCTGGGGTTCAAAGGCTTTCATTCAGGAGAAGTTGTTAGGAACACACAGCAGCCATAAGTATAGGACAAGCCCAGCGTTTTCTTCTGCGTACCACATGAGGATGTTTTACATGCCTCCCTGATCTATGGCTTGAGGAGAGATAAATGGTTGAGAGACACAGCTCAGAAACTCAGTCTTCAGGAAACATAGCAAATGGGATGATCTGTGTCGTGATCCTCATGCTAGAGGCATTTTCCCCTGCACTGTTAACTTCTTTCTTTCAAAGCATTTTCTTTCCTCCTGAATCAGTCCCATGCTTTCCCCTGCTTCTTGTCTGACCTTCATCTTATCTCACTTTCACTGAATCTGCTTGTTCTTTTTTTGTGTTTGTCCCTATCAATTTGTAGGGGGCTTATTTACTGTGCAAGACATGGATATGAATACCACATCCTTCTTTGCAGCTCCGTTTTGCCCACTTGAGCTATGAGCTCTGGGGGCAAAAATATGCATTCTGTACTTGTCCAGCACAAAGGAGACCATGTACCTTCAACTACTTTCACACAAATAAGTTACCACCTATTTTTTCAATCAGTGCCAGATCTGAGTGCAATTTAAACCATACAACTACTGTGCAGGAAGCCAAAGCCATGTCACTCAAACCTTTGTGCCTGAGCAAACCTCCACCTTGCCAGGGCAAAGACCTCCTTTGGAAGTTCTTGACTCTGGGTGCCATCCACATGACATCATATCCATATGGGAGCAGGTAAGGCATCAGAAGTCTCTGTCTTGCCAGGGGCAGACAGTTCTGCAGGGTAGTGGGAGTACACAAACCCACCTGACCTGTTGTCACATTTCAAGAGCTGGTGAACTCCCTCTAAGGACATTTATGTGGCCAACCAAGAGAACATGATGACATTGTTCTGCGTGTCCTCCTTTCCCCTCCCCCCACCCAAAAAAGCACAAACTGATCATCTGACAACTGAAAGAGAAAAGGCACCACCAAAACTGATGGTGCTGTGGTGAATTGCATAGCCTTGGGGTGGGGTAGGCACTAGAAAGGAAGGAAAGAGGACCTTTTGCTGGAGCATCACTCATTAATCCTTCCTCAAAGTCATCTGGTAGTGTGAGTTTGCCTGAAGGCAGACTCTTCAATGTGTGGAGAGATATCACTCTGGAATAGCAGTTCCAGGAAGGGGGAGCAGCTCTGTTTGTGGCTGTGCATTTAGAGACCCCAGCACAGAAGGATCTTTCCATTCGCTCCTTGCTAGCACCATCTGAAAGTATTTGGCAGACAGATGTCCACTGCCTTGAAACTCTCAAAACACATTTCTGTGGAGTGATAGGTCACTAGAGAGCTGCTGTGGCCTACATAACCTGAAGTAAACTCCAAAAGTAAACTCTACTGTCATGCGAAATTTCTATCATTAAGTTAATCAAAAATGTCCATTCATTTCTACAGGAATAAAATATGAGTTAATAAATCCACCGAGACAGGCTAGTCAAGAGACTGTGCATATAGGACATGTCAGAAAAACTGAAGTTAGCAATGATCTAGATTCACAAGGGCTGACAAGAAACCACAAAATGCCAGAGCAGCGTACAGTAATCCTTAAATGAAATTCATCTTTCAGCAGAAAAACACATTAAGGATGGTAATTCAATGATAAAAGAGGCAGGCCAGAACAGGTTCAAATGCTGAATATTTCACAACATGACATAATTAAAGCGGGAGTGTGAAGCTGTTAATCGCTTTATAATAGTTCAGCTTGAAATGAGGTCTGATGTGAGTGGTCTTATAGTTTATTTGTTTATATTATTATAATCATAAAATGTTACATCGACCTAATGCAAATGTGCAGTTTTCACTGGCTTTTATTATAAAATAATACCTGGCATTTTTTTCTCATTTTGGTCCTTTATCTTTGTGCAAGTATGTGAAAGGAAGAACTGGGAGGAAGGGTCATGAATTTAGGTCAGATCAGATGATTCAGTACGTCTCATGTGGGTTTAAGTCTTATTAATAATTTTAATACATTCTTCCTTGACAACAATTATTTCAATCACTGCTCCTTTAACGTACAACATGACGTAAAAATACACAGGTTTTTAAAAGAGTGGAACACCCTTCTCCTACAAAAAAGGTAAATTATGTCAACCCTTTGGAAACTACAGTGGATAACCTAGAAAAAAGACAAAAATACATTTGTAAGTACAAATACAAATGTATTTTGTTGTATGAATTTATTATGCCATACCAAGTGTAGAGAAATATGTTATTCAAGTAAAACACATTTTAAACACAAATATATTGATAAGTGTATACTTCTAAATATATTACACAACTGAGGCATAGCCAATTAATATTAACAATATTTCCTAGGTCGGGGTACAGAAAATGCCATGCTAGTATGTAAAAATACTATCATGTTTTCTATTGTTTGACAGTTTTTGTGAGAGAAGAAAGGAAAGAATATTTCTTCTGATTTTCTGAGCTACAGTGGGAATGAGAGGAAGACTGACTTCTAGTGTCTTTAAAAAAAAGACATCAGCGTAAAAAGTTCTTTTCACAAAGTTGAGAAATAGACATGTCTGTCCAAACACTTGATTATGATTAGTACTGATTCTTTACTGTTTGCAGCAGCATTATTACTAGCAATGTCATCTGAATCGATTCCAGCCTCATGCATTGCAAAATGTATAAGAAATTGCTTGAAAACAGCAGTCAAAGAAAACGGATAAAATGAGCAAAATGGACCAAATCGACCAGTTGAGAATGCGTGGAACTGAGCGTTGGTCATGACAAATAATTAGCAAAGTTACAAGCGGTTAAGTTTAGTCAAAAGGGCAAAAAAGTGTTGAAATTATAGAAAAAAAAAAGATATCAAAAGTTGAGGATGCTGTGTTTACTTCAAGTAACTTTCATAAACACAGTAAGCACATTTTCTGTCGTAAGAGTTGTAAATATGGGAATTACTGTCCTGGAGGCAAACTTTGTTAAAGTAACGTAGCTTTACAATTAAAAAAAACAAAAGCTGGCTAGTGCTAATGTCTGAGGAAAGCACAGCATCCCTCAAGCATTACAAACCCCTTTTCTGACAAACTGTTGCTAAAAACCTTGCCAGCAACTCTGGTAAAAGAAGAATTTACATGGAAATATCTAAAAACATCCTTCCTGTCTGTGTCAAAGGCACCTTGGTGGCATCCAGCTTCCAGTGTGGCTATCACTGGACCTCATGCAGAATTAGATGTGACAGTAGGGAAGGTTTCCAAGCCACTGTAGGAAGGATGGGGTACTTTTCAAGTTGTGGAAATTAACTCAGTTTGCATAAATCATTAAATTGGAGAAATGGCAAGCAAAGGCACGAACAAGAAAAGCTATTAGGGACTGCCAAAAATCATACCATCATGAGAAAGCCACACCAACACTCATTGTATTTAACCCTTACACACACAAAGCACTTACACACATTTATACATGTGCAGGATACTTTGATGGGGTGACATCTTGTGCTCTCACATTCCTGGGGCAGTAAAGAGGCATTTCAGTGTCTCAGGTTAGCAAAGGTCTTTGTGGGCTCCTGGCACACAACCCATGTCAGGCACACAGGGAGTATCATCCATACCCTGACTGACAGAGCCAGGGAGGCAGCAAATGCCCTCAAAACAGCATGTTACCCTCACCTGCAACTGCTCCCAGTAACTCTGCAGAGAGAGAACTCATTTCTATATCCTCCTATTTATGAACATAATGGACCAGCATAATGGACCAGTAGTATCTGGGAATTGTTTGTTTCAGTCAAATTGTGAATGCCTGAAGCATTGTTGTCACAGTCTTCCCCGATTTATTTAACAAACAGACGTGGACAGACTAAATGGTAAAAAAAAACATATACAGCGAATAACCTCTTTGTAAATGACTAAGGAGAAATCCCAGAATAGATTTACGGAAAGCTGCTTAGCATCATAGGACTAGGAAACAGCAGTGGGTCTTTTTCTTTCTGATTTGCAATAGCATCATATTTATGGATAGGTCCAGTGAACAGCAAGGCAGATCTTTTCTAGGGGATGATTTTCATCTGCTTTTAGATATTACAAAGTGCAGCCACGTATTCCTTAGCTGCAGTGTACCTATTGCTTGTGTAGTCTGTGCTGCTTACCATCCCATTTTTTCAGACCTAAATCTTTTGTGGTTTTGAGTGTCCACACTTCAATCACCCATAAAAATATATAAATGTAGAAACACTCTCTTCCAAATAGTAATAAATTTGGGGGGGAAAAGGCCATCTCAAGAATTAAGTCAAGGAAAACTGATATTCAATGCAGCAAAAAACCTTAGTGAGTAAAAATTAAAGGCCGCAGCTTTCTTGCATTTCCTTGTGCATAGCAGTGTCTTTGTCCATTGATTTGCCCTAAGGAAAGGAGATAAAATACATTCCCTTCCTATTTCAGAGAATCCTGCTGTATTCCAAGCCCAGAGTGGGTTTGGTTCAGATGGGCAAGAGAAATCTCTCTCCTTGCCTCATTTCCCAAATTTTATAAGGGATGCTGGAATCAGTTACTTAAGAAAGCATCTCCAGTAACTTCAGACAGAGAGGATTTTATATACAAAAGTGTTTAGGAAAAGTTATTTTCCCTATGGAAGTCAGGATTTTAATGCATACAAGGGCATATCTGTGTAAATAAGAGAGTCTGCTATTCATTATCTGCTCATCAACATTTGTTATTCATTACTCATGTGTTTACAAATGTAATGCAGTCAGAAAGCAGAAATAATACTATATGACTTCGGTGACCAAAAATACACTAGAAACAACAAATAGTAAATAGATCCATGAAGCAGTTCATTTTATGGGATAAAATTTACCCACAGAAGACATTTTGTGAAAAATTTGTGAAAATAACCCTGACAGACCTATCAGTAACAATGCAGTCCAAAAATAATATGTAAACAAAAAACAAAGGAGCTGTTTGTCAATTAATTTATTGGCAATGAGCATTTTATTGTATCTTTACTGTTTGGAACTGATTAAGTGCAGAAAAAAGATAGTTCAAAGAAACAAGTCTGTGTTCACAGATTTCATTCAATTTGTCCAAGACCATGTGCATTCAAGATGTATGTCTGGGAATGAGACAGGCTTTTATTCACCTGTGACTTACATCAGAGGGACAAATCTGTTCCTGGCGGCTAAATAGCATTTTTAAACCTGGATCACTAGATGGGCAGTAAATCAGCTGAGAACTTAGATTCATTGGACTAGTGGCTCCTAGTTGCATCTTCTTCAGCTTCAGAAAATTTCCTCCTGTGCAGGTGGAAGAATAGTGTATCCTTGTGCCGGTGGGGTTGAGCATAGCGTGAATGGTGTTCTTGTGGAGGGTGTCTTTTGTTTGGTATCTGACCAAGTCTAAATTTTAATTTCTTCTTTTCTTTTATTTTATTCAAACAATAGCAAAATTGCTGGAATATTTCACTGAGAATCAAAATTTTCCTGGTTTGCCTGTTTAGACACAGCTTTCTTTTCAAGCAGATGGAAGGGGGCTAGGAAAATGAAGGTGAAAGAGAAAAGCAAACTTAAACACTTCTAGTAAACCATACGGGAACATATGTGAAAAGTGGTTGTCGTCTTTCAGAAATACTGTAATTTTGCTCTGATCTTTCAGTAACCCTAATGAGTATACTGACTATTCCAGCACAGATGTTAATTATCAGCAAACATTTACCACAGAAGTATCTAGACTCTCAGTCACACTGCAGCCCCATTGCTCCAGCAGCTGTAGAGACAGGTAGAAATGGGCTGCCTGCAGAACAAAGAGCTAACAACCTATGTTGAGATCAGAAGACATTTTTGGGGCTATTTGCTTTAACTGTCCAGAAATTATCTTATCTGATTTTCCAAATACTCACCAGCAGTCAGATGCTTTCTTGCAGACCACTGCAGAAGTAGGCCATGGAGGAAGAACTGAAGGAAAAAGATTTCACAAACACCTCCCTGGCAGGGTGGAAAGTAGTGGAAGGGCCTGACATATTTGTGTAAGCATTTGAGGTGCCACGGCATTAGCAAATGCTGGTTTCATGATAGAAACAAAGGAAAGAAAGAAAATGAAGATGGCAGAGGTTCAGGTATTCCCTTGTGGTCAAGACTAACATTCGCCATTCTCATCTCATGCCCTCTGCCATCTTCACCCCAAGGATGTTTTTTCTGCCTCCATAGGGCCAGCAACCCAATTGCAGACTCATCAGAAACTAAACCCAAAGTGCCTCAGTTATTAAGGTATTTCCTTGTTGTCAGTTTACTCTTTTTCCTGTGCCAGGATTTTATTTTTGGCTCTTGAAAACATTTTAACAATGCCTGACACTGATCCTTCTCTAGAAATCTAGGAATGGAAATCCACTGTAGCAAGTAGAGACAAAGAGTCAAAGGTTCAGGGCAGCTTGCATGAGCCTTCAACAGGCTATGCAAACCAGTTGGGTCTGCAAAACTTGCAAAAGTAACTTTCAAGGTCAGGCTGTCTCCCAGGGCTCTCTGAGCATACCAAGAGCCTCTCAGCAATGCCTTCTTCCCTGCTTCAGTTAAGAAACCAGATAGCAAAAATTCTTCTCACAATAATATTTTCCACTTGTAGCACACTATTGCAAAAACAGCTCCATTGTGGTGTTTCAGCAGTTTTGTCTTCAGTTAAAACAAGAACTATGAAATATACCCCCAAAAAACCAAATTACAAAGTAAAAATGACTGCTAGGAACCCTAAGAAATAGTTTATGGTACAGCTTCAAGTTTTGAGCAAAGGTGTGGTGTGATTTTATCCATGCAAGAAAGATTCTGTTTGCATTTGATTTCACCTTAACTAGTTTACTTTTCCCGAATTAAAAGTTACTGCCTGAGATATCCAGAAACAATTGTATTGCATTACTGAATTTGATGTGCTTGGTTTGTAGAAAAATGGTTTAGTGTACTGTGATGAAATATCTATTATAATGGAGCTTATTATTAGTGGAGTATATTCTTATATCCTTATTTTTTCCTTCTCGGAAGATAGCAGAGTTCAGCATCCGATAAACATGTAAATTGCATTTTTCTTTTCACACAGGACAGATTTCAACTTCTGAACCAGCAGTCAACAAAGATTCCCCCAGCTGCTAGGAAAAAAAAAAAGTAAGTATTTGTGAAGAAAGGCATAATAAGATCAGAGGGAAGCCTGTCATAAAAATGCACATTGCATAATACATGATGGATCAGTTCTATTATTTAACTTTTGCATAGATATAACAATACAGAGATATGCTAACCATCATAGTCAGCATTAATTTACAGTGGGAAAAATAATTAGAATCTCACTTTTTCTGAAGAATGGAGTGAAAATGTAAACAATGCTTCCCTCCAGGCAAGTGCTTTATCAAGTTGACAGGTGCATTTGAATTTCCATGGGTGGGGGACATAATAGGTTATTTATGTGTCATTTTAATAGAAAGGCCCAACCATCAAGATGGACAGGAGACTTTATCAGTACTGCTGTTTGCAACTAATCCACCAATTTAATACCCCATGAAAATACCTGCAACAAAACCTGGACATTTTTCTTTTCCACTCCATTATAGGCAAATCAATATGGGTGCTATTCATCTCAAATCTTTGGCTCAGCAGGTGCCCACTACACAGAGCTCCTCACAACACTGGTGCACTGGCACAGCCACATAAATATGGACACTTTGACTTCTGGTGCCCATCAGTGACTCCACAACAGGATCACAAAAGTGCACATGGATCACTAGTTCAACCCCCAAGTAGAAGTAAGCAAGAAAAAAAAATATTTTCTCTAGGTTTTTTTCCTTGTTTTGGTTTGGTTTTGAGAAGAAAAAATCCAGCACAGATTTATTTAAGTTTTTGATTACTATAATTTTATCTAAAGTAGTCACTCCCTAATTTTCACAAACTGTATATTCCAGGCTGGAGAATAGCCACAAGCCAGAAAAACATTATACATCTCCTAGCTGTAATGTGTTTCTTTACACAAATTTGCCATGAAAAAGAAAGATGCTAAAATGTGCACTCCAGTCACACCTTCTTGCGCATTAGCTCTGCTAAAGGCTGCCTTTTTTTGTCCTGTGTAGAGCTGTGAGCTTGAGTGACACGTAGCCCTGCTCTGACCCAGGGCAAATTTGGTAGCCATGCTCCAATTTCTTCTTCTGCCCTTTTTGATACTGTCATCTTTATGAGAACACATGTTCCCCTTGTACTTATCTACACAGCTATTGCTGCCATATTTTAACACGCAGAATATGCTGACAGCCCCCCAGTCCTTCACTGGTGTGTGTGTGGGTGTGTGTTGGGTGTCTGCACAGTCAAAATCAGCCTGATCCACACCAGAAAAAAAAGTATTTTCCATTAGGGAATACTTTAAAAAACCAACCTTTTTCAAGAACTGAAGGTTTCCATTATTGCAATTTCATCCTCATCTGTGTGCAAAAGTTCATTTTACAGATTCATGACCCACCAGCGTCTACATGGATGGGAAAGACATTCCCCAATGAGCTTGAAAAGTCTTAGAATAGATCTAAGGAGGATAGAGGTAATGAGATCATCCACCATCCCATGTCCACTCAGAAGCGTGCTCTAGTTCTGCAGAGATAATTCTTTTCTAACTAACACAGGTATGGCTCCAGAGATGCTTCAAGTACGTAACTGGAAGTATCTTTACACCCTCTGGGTAATTCCTCAGACTAGCTACTCCTGAAACTTTTTGCAAAAGCAAGCAATTCATAAGGACATAAATTTGATTAAAAACAGACCTGGGACATTTCCTATGCTCAGTCTCTCAGTCTGCAAAGCTCATGAATCTCTGTGGTTAATTAGGAAATATTACTCATAGTAAGAACCAGTTATAATAAAATGTATGTTGCCCGAACAGAGCATCTTAATAAGTTTCAGAAACAGTCCCTCCCCCCATTTTCCTCCCAAACTTCCAGCTTTGTGACCATGTTTTCTGGTAGGAGGACAATGCCACTTCTCCCACTTGCAGAGAAGGAGTGCATACTGTCCTCTCTCCTGGGGGTCATTCAGGCGCTTAGAGCAGTGAGGCTGTCAGCCAGATGAAATCCCCTGGGAGCAGTGCCAAGCAGGGCTTACACGTGGGACAAGGGAAGAGAGCCCCAGGAAAGGCATGGACTGGGAAGGCATAACTTGAGCCCTCAGTCCACAACAGGGGGAGGCAATATCTCTTTCCTATGTGAAAGAACCTTACAGTTCCCTCATATATTACCACAAGAGGTATATCATGAGTTACTTATACTCAAGTGTGGAAAAGAAACCCAAATAAATTAACTCAGTCTCAATTAATGTATTAAAAGGCAGCTAAGTCTGGGTAGAAGACTATAATAGCAAAGGGATGAAACTGCAGGGTGTTGGGTTGGCAAAACAAGCAAAACTGGAAGTCTAAATTTTAACAAAGTTTTATAGCCATATCTGTTTTTTGCTCTGCTTGGATAGCAACTCCTTCCACAAATCATGTAAGGAATGTAAGCAGAATGTCAGTCCAGCATCCTCATTCCATCAGACAGTGGATACCGAGCAGGAAGATGACTGCTTATTCCCTAATGATTTTGTTTCAATTTTGATAGCTTAATATAGGACAGTTTTCATATCCACTCACAGAACTAATGAGAGATGTTCATATTTTATACTAGATTTTTGTTACATAGTGAAAATATGAAAAAGGTGAACATCAAAAATTACTTTGGCCTGAGTAAAGCTGACTCAGTTTATGCTACATGGAATACAAAAAATAGCACCTATAACTGACAGATTTACTTTTAAAAGAGCAAATTTTGAGTAAATGATTAGTAAAATTAACAATAGATGTTTAAAAATATAGATCTAATGTCTTTTCACCATTTGTTCTAAGTAAATTTTATGCCTCTTACAGTGGGATTTGTATCACATTATATAAATCTTTAATTTCAGTGGAAAACATACACTGTATCATAGTTTAGATAATACACTGAAGTAATTTCATATCTCATTAAAAATATGTTTTCTGCTTTGCATGTGTGCTTGATTCACTGCATCTCTGGTGCTTTTATGCTGGTATAGCCACTTTGATCAAGTAAAATTAGAGTAAGGGACAGCAGCACAGGAATGTATCCTGTCCATACATTTTATGTTATTTAACTGTAACCAGAACATTTCCCCATTGTCATAGAAAAACATATCAATCAACAGACTGCTAAGCACAGAAAAATATCAATCAAATCAGTGTAGTATTCAAAAAGAAAAGGGGCAAGTGTACCCAAGAGTAGTGTAATGCCTTCTGAGGTTGGCAGAGTTAACAAAATCTTAGGTGATAATTTTCATGGATCAAAAGCACTAAGAGCTTGTTTCTGCGTACTGAAATTGACTCAGATTGATAAAACTGACCACCCCAGTTTCTTTGGTACATGCAGAAGTGTGAGTTTACAATCAGAACACCATTTCTCAGTTCTCTGCTTGTTCCTTTTCTCAGTATGTGGGATGGGGATCTCTTTTGGGAATGGGTGAACCCCATTCAAAGTAAATCGGAAAACACTCAGCATATCTCTTATTTCAAGCACATTTTGATGTTTTGGTTTTAGGGAAATATTTCCAAAAGGCTGTTGACTTCCAAAGTCTTAGCACATAGAAAATGGGGAAGCTCCATTTTTTCCTCAAGTTAAAATATATTTTGAGAAAAAATACTGAGAAAATTATTTTGACATCTTTTCTAGGAGTTAATTTGGAAAATGGTATTTATTAATTTTTTTTTCCCTTTCATATTGAGGACTCATTTCCTATTTTTTTTCCTTTCATATTGAGGACATCATTGCAAGAGGATCAGCAGTCTTGTTTGACTCTCCTCTTATTTAAGCAGTTTCCAGGTAGCTGTAACTTGCATTTCTAGTTAAGATTATAAATTAAAGATCAGGCTATGTTAGATGCAATCACCCATCAAAAGCACTCATCTGGTTGCCCAGACCATTTTCTATCCTGAAGCAGGACTGGCTCCAGGCATAACCAAAGTAAGCAGAAGCCTGAGACATGAGTTTTTCTTCTCCATCTCTTTTGCCTGCAACAGTGCCCCAGCAGCCAGGCTGGTGCCTGCTACTGCAGCCAGGGAAGATCTCTGTGCTGGGGCTGCTCCTCTAGAGACAGCAAGACCACAGGTAGCTTGAGAATCTCCATCACAACTGAGAAGCAGCAGCTGAAACCACCCTGTCCCTGTGGTAGCAGCATCCCCTTTCACCTGTGCTGCATAGAAATCTTTAATTTGACGTGCTGTGGATATGGACTTATGACAACTGGATGTAGCTTAAAACAGTCAGTTGTTGTGGTGGCCTGTCTGGTAAAAGTAATTTCAACAGAATGCTAATTTGACTCCCAAAATTAGATTGTGTGTGGCCCCTTGGAACTCGAGCTATCTTAAACCCTAAACTGTGATGCTTAATAACTGATTTCACGATCCCGTTTCTATTTCCTGGGATAACACTAGTATTTGTGAAACAAATGGCCTCTCCCACTTCCAGCGTAAATGGATTTATATATGCAATAATTCACTGAAATAGAATGGCTGGAAGAACTACTTTAATCTTCTCTGCCTTGAGATGTTGCAGTTCTATTTTCTAGACTTGTGTTTTCCTCACAGTTTATTCGTACCTCACAGATATATTATTCATATAATATACGACTCTTTACTGATCCATTTATTCACCTGTAACTCTCAGAAATAATTCTATCTATTTTCATTCAGAGCTTTCATCTGCACGTCAGTATCTTCTGTGTTTCGTACTCAGAAAGATGAAAAAGAAATATCATAGATTCACAGAATCACAGAAAGGTTTGGGTTGGAAGGGACCTCAAAGATTATCTAGTTTCAACACCCCTGCCATGGAGAGGGACACTTTCTACTAGACCAGATTTCTCAAAGCCCCATCCAACCCAGCTTTGAACACTTCCAGGGATGGGGCCTCCACAACTTCTCTGGGCAACCTGTTCCAGTGCCTCACCACCCTCACAGTAAAGAATTTATTCCTAAAATATTCTCAAAAGTTCCTGACCAGATAGCATGCAAGCGACAAGTGACTCAATTAAGTTCTGGTGCACCATGCAACCTCACATCCTCACATTCCTGTTGGCAATTTGGGAATTTCAAAAGTGACAGATAATAGAGTCAGCCACTATGTGGGAAGAAAAAGGAAACTAAAATAGGCATTGGGCATTGTTACAGTCCAATTGGTCTCTGGCAGGAGGGAAGACTTGCAAAATGAGTTGAAACCTCAAAGATGTTGTACAAGAGTCTACATTCAAACTAAGAGCCTAGTTATACAGCAGAAGAGTGTCAGGTGAACTATGAAACTACAACTGTACAGCAGAAGAAAGATGCCTAAACTCAAATGTGTTGAGATCATTATTATCTTAAATGTTTTAAGTTTATTATTGCCAATACCTGATGGAAAAAAAAGAACATGCTTCTTTCATTACTAACTTCTACACTGTTTTAAGTTCCACTTTTGTACTGGTTATATATGTAAAAAAGTAAAGGTAGCTACCATAAATATACTACATATTTTATAGAGAGTTTAGACAGCATTAGATGCTCAGCAAACTACAACCTGACAAATTACTTGATCTTTGTATCTTGTTCAGATAAAGGATTTAGAAGTGGCAAAGGAAAAAGCAATTGAAGTGGTACAAACAAACTATGTTGATTTAGAAACCAAGCCAAATAAAAAACATTGCAATAGAGTTTCAAAAAGTTATGTTTGCAATTTAAAATACCCATAGGGCAGATCTGACTTACATGACCAACACTTAATGTATAGTACATGATAAGATGACACATGCAGTTTTGAAACTTGGCACTAATTCAGAAAAAGAATACTTTTCTGGCCATTAACAATTTCTGAGCAATGTATTCATTTATTATATATGTCCGTAGTTGAGTTCCTGAGTGATTATAGTTATAACAGTGTCTTCTCGTGTAATCTTAGGACACCAAAAGCTGCACTGCAAAATGAAACTAAGGATTAATAAATGAGCTCTCCTTGCTCATGCTAATAGTACACTAAATTCACATCCTGAGTTTGCGTTCTGTTATTAAATGCAAATGAAGAGAAGCTGCCACGTATCTACAGAGGTGCAAATGATACAAGAACTGGGCTTGCACTTTTGTAAAGGGCCTTGATGGGGGGTGTGTGTGTGGGAGCAGGGAGGAGATGCAGTATGAGCATTACACTGAAATATTTTAGCATGCTTTGATGTACCTAAATAGTGCCAAACAGGGAATTCAAACTAAAATAGTAGGTAACAATGAGCAATCATTATTTCAGTTTAATGTTCGGAAAGTTTAAATAATATATTAAGATTAAGGGTTGTTGGGGTTTATGTTTTTGCTTTGGGAGGGTTTTTTTAGAAATGCATGAGTATTTTTCAATGGAGCTGGTACTGACTTGCAGCTGTTTGATATTAGATGCAAGACCTACCAGTCTTAAAACCTCATATTAGAAACAGACCTTTGGCCAAGTTGTGTCTTGGTTTAGACCTTGGCAACCTTGCTTACATCAGTGGGGGTAATCTGACCTCTCATTTGAATAACGCAGGGTGGTGATATGGTTCTGGTGTGTATTTTCTGTGATTGTTTCAGTCTAAATGCAACAACTCCCTGGATTGTGGGTGAGATGAAAATGCCTTCCAGAGGTAACAGTGGTGCAGATACAGGAATCATGTCTGATCTGACAAATCATGTTGCAGGCACAGGTTACAGCACCTTGCCAGTCTGGCAATAGGCATATCTCCTAGGGCCTCTCTTTGCACTGAAAGGATCAGAAAAGATACTGTGGGTGATGGCAAGGCAGCAGGAGCTCAGAGCAGAAAGATCAGCTTCCTGCCGAAAGTGAATTATGTGAGTGTACATGATCTTTAGAAAGAAGAAATGTCCCTACTCTCTCTAATCCAGACACAGGGAAGCTCTGGAGTAAGCAAAATTCAGCCCAGACTAGAGACAAAAACTTTCAGCTGAATGCATTAGAACAGCATTAATTTGATAGTAAATATGCTTTAGTAATCCATTGAAGACATATCCTAATTGATTGTATCATTATTTCTCTGAATTTAGAAGACATGTGAAAATAGTTGTTTGTGCTCTATCTGAAACATCTTTTACTCCCATATGAAAAAAAAGGAAATGGAGTATTAGAATCCTTCAGGAAATAAGCAAAAGTCTATGACCTATGGTAACTTTCAACATCACATGCTTAATATAGCTATGAAAAACAAAATGTCATGGGGTTGCAAACATGAAAAAATACTGTGAGCTCTCTGTTTATTTTTGTTGGTTTGTTTGTTCCGTAAAACATCTCCTTGCTCAATTGCAGTGATAATGATTATCCAAAAAAGCTTGGGCTGAGAGTCTGAATCCTAAACTTTTAAGTTAGAATCTCTGCCTGGCTACACATCAATCAGAAAAATAAACAACAAACTCTAGTCATGATGATGCCACATCACCACAAAAACAGAATGAATGTATTTGAACTGCAGTATCTTTGCCTTATTCAAGAATTTTCATTAGGTTTTGTTTAAACCGTACAACCTTTCTTGTGCAGACAGAAAAGAGTCTCGTTCCATGAAACTAAAGAAAAACAAAACAAAACAAACTTTTAAAGCAAAACATTTCGCTTAATCCATCTTTAAATCCTATTACACATTCAACAAATGACAATAGTAAACCTTACTGGCCAGAGATGAGGCAATATATGGCAGACCAAGCAGAGTTACTCTGGTTGGCTTAAAGGGCACTGTCAGGTTCAAAAATCATAAATCCCTGTCTCTTTTTACACTACTCAGGCCTTTTCACAGAGCTCTGGCACATCATTATGCCCAAACTACAGCTTTTTCAAGATGCCAGAAAAGCATAAATGAGAGTCAGACCCCAGACACTTAGAACAGACACAACTACTTGCACCATCACCAGTGCAAAAACAAAGTTTTTTTTTCTTTTCTGGCAAATTTGACTTACTTATTTTCATGGTGTTTTGCATTCAGCTTGGACAATAAGTAAAAATTCAACAGGCATTTACAATAAATAACTATGATGGAAGTATTGCTTCACTCTGGATCACTTACCCTCTCCAGTACCCTAGCGCTTGGAGTATAAACACTGCAGAAGAATTCTGTATTTACAAAAAGATACCAGTATTGTGATTTGGTTTTGAGGCTTTTTTTTTTTTTGTTATTTGCCATTTTTGTTTTTTCTCCTCCCTCCCCGTTCGCCCAAAAGCCCATTCCATTTGCCTTTAGTTTTCATCACAAAATACTCATTTGGAACCTACCCAAAGGCTTGATTTCAAGTACTTAATATCACGTACAAATAAATTAACACCAACGAGACATTGAAATGATTGTAAAAATTGTTCCTGTAAAGTCTGAAGGCTGTTTATCGCTTCTCGAGCTGGATGTTTATGAGTGACATGAATCCTGGTCCACATGCATGCTTTTCAGAGTGTAAATCCAGCAAGAAGAAATTGAGGGAAAAGACTCCAAAAGAGTCATAATTCGTTATCATATCATTCTCGCTCACACACATGTGTTTACACTTTTACTTGCAAAAACTGATCAAGTAAATATTTTGTATACTTTACTATTGCTCGACCTCCTTTTGTTTTAGTTACTCTGTACAACATCTAACTGTGCGCCTCAAGTCTCTTTGCAAGAGTCTCCACAGTCCAGCATTCTCCAGCCATGAAGCATTCCATACAGGGAGCCATAGCACCTTGGTTCCTGACCCAGCACAGCTCAGGTTCTCTGTCCTCAGATAAAGGGTACTGAGAAATTATGACAAGAGGCCATTTCAACTTCCTAGGAAGAGTTGCAATAGGTTTCTGCTCTCCCCCTGCAGGCTAAAGCATCTTCCCAGTCAGTGGCAGGACATCTGCTGAGTTTAAAGACATCACGAAAACTTGCAGGGCTTTTCTGATAAACAGTATGCCTGTGCCACAGTGGGTGCTCACCATCCTTCAGATATTTGATTGCACAACCATTTTCTTAGAAGAATGCTTCTCAAATCCTAAAATTGCCCTCATCTGCACACCTGTGCTGAGCTGGCACCACCACAGTGGTCAGCACTCACTTGTTCAGGTACAGAACAGAAGCAGTATCCTGGCCCCCTACTTGTCACAGAGGTGGGGGGCAAGAGAAGGCAGAAATGGTCAGGCAAGCACAAGGAAACTATGGTACGGAGAAAGTAGATCCTGGGTTGGCCAACCATGTCCTGGGGAGCATCAGGCACAGCATGGCCAGCCAGTCAAGGGAGAGGGTTGTCCCACTCAGCTCTGCACTGAGGAGGCCTCGCCTTGAGTGCTGGGGGCAGTTTTGGAGACTGCAATGTAAGAAAGATATTAAGCTGTTAAAGAGCATCCAAAGGAGGGTAACAAAGATGGTGAAGGGCCTTGAGGAGAAGCCATATGAGGAGTGGCTGAGGTCACTTGGTCTTTTCAGCCTGGAGGAGAATGAGGGGAGATCTCATTGCAGTTACAACTTCCACATGAGGGGAAGAGGAGGGGCAGGCACTGATCTCTTCTCTGTGGTGACCTGACAGGACCTGAGGGAATGGCCTGAAGTTGTGTCAGGGGAGTTTTAGGATATTAGGAAAAATTTCTCCACCCAGAGGGTGGTTGGGCACTGGAACAGGCTCCCCAGGGCAGTGATCACAATACCAAGCCTGACAGAGTCCGAGAAGTTTTTGGACAATACTCTTGGGAACATGGTGTGATTGTTGGGGCTGTTCTTTGCAGGGTCAGGAGTTGGACTCAATGATCCTTGTGGGTCCCTTCTAAATCAGCATATTCTGTGATTCTGTGAAGTTTGGAGTGGAAGAAAACAAGAATGGATGGGTCTATGACAGAGAGAGCAGAGCTTTTGAGAAGTCACTTTTAAAGTCAGGCATCCTGGATGTTTTTCTCTCTGGAAACAAATTGCTGGAACAAGCAATTTGGTGTTGTGGACACCACAGTCTCAGATACTCTGAAATGGGGGACCCTGACAATACCAAGCAACAGAGGATCACCCCATCGAGGGCATTGAGGCTGAACCAGGCTGTGCATGAATACATTGCTCCAATCTTGGCACTGCTGTTTGAAGGCAGGAGTGACCCACAGAGGTCTGCTGCATTCTCTGGGCTGTAGATGATGGAGCTTCTGGCTCCCTCATTTTGTGGAAGAACCTGATGAATTTTGCAGGGCTTATATCAGTGTCACACCTACCTACTGATCCAAAGGCACCCACTGCTATCTGTAGCCCTGGAGGCCTTCACACATCCGGTGGATGCTGTCCAGACTCAAGCATAAGGCGGGATAACTTTTGTCGATAAAATATTTCCCATCTGTCTCAAACACTAACAATTACCTGAACCCCACAAAAAGCACTTGGAAAGATGGGATTTCTCAAACAGCAAATTAACTAACATCCTCCAAGTTGTTATTCAAGCTGCAGTACACACTGCTTCAAACAATGCCATTTATAAAGCGATAATGAAAGGAACTAGTCTATAAACCTTTCCCTAGCAGCAGGAGGGCTTAGGCTCCCAGGTTCACAAGCCTTCAGTTTATTTGAAGCCCCTCAGCCCCTCAGCAAAGAGGAAACAATCAAGGGAAAGAGAAGAGTAATCCTAAAAAGCTTAACAAGGAACTATCATGTATGTTTTTTTCTCTGCCTATATTGACTTTGAAAGAGAGAGAAACCAGCTTTCTACCTTTACTACATTATTTCCCACTTGTTAAATGGCAATGCATAGCCCAAGTGTGTTCAATAAAGCTAAAATAAGTATCCTTCTCTGTGAACTAGTGAAGGACCCAGTTGGCAGGCTTGCTCTCTCAGGCAAGACTCATTAATACAAAAGGGGGTTTATCTGAGAAAAGTCTAAATTAGGAGTTCTAAATGGGTAATCTCAACTGCAAAAGAAAACAAGGCTGGGGAGGTTTTATGCCATGGCTGAGCTTAAGCTTCAAGCCTGCAGGCTAGCTCTACTCAGAGTGTTTCTGAAGGGTAATTTTCTATGCAAAAAGACTGATTCATTGAAGAATTACTCATGTCATAGCCAACGTGCCAATTTCAATGGTCGTTCATCTGACAGGCGCAACAACCCCTTCTGAAATGTTTTAAATGACCAGGTGCAATTTTCCTATTTTTAAATAACCTTTCATGGTTACTCTAGCCAGACAAATGCCCTGCAAACCCAGATGGAGTGCTCCCACTGCTGTAGCCTAGGCAGGGTTTGGGAGAAGCACAGCTCCCTAAGGTGCTGCCTAGCTTTGTCCTTTTCCTTTTCCTCTCTCATTTTGAGGAAAAAGGAATTCAGTCCTAGTGCCTGATGGCAGCACTGAAATATCATATCAATATGCTGGTCACTGGGTAAATTACGCACTTTAGGGCTATAGTCAGGAAGCCTGATGTGCAAATAAGTCCCTGCACCCAGTCAGTGAAGAAGATTAATGCCTCAGAAGAACTGTCAAGGTGATCCCAAAGCCTTAGGTTAGGAACAGTGAAAGGTAATCAAAGCCAACAGGAGAGGAGGCCCTAGGATTCATGTGGAAAGTAGATTGTCTGAACAGTGCCCATTACTATCAAGATGTTGTGAGGCTCAAAGTTTGGCTCCATCTTCATCAGAGAATGCCAAAGTTAAAAGCTGCCGACATTTCTCTTGATCATTTCTTGACATTCCTCTCCAGAACTGTGGTATTTTATTCCAAAAATGTGGATTTTTAAAAGTCTATTCTGTTTTGGACAAAACTGAGTAAGTTTCAAAACAATAAATCCATGAAAGTTGCTGTACTTACATGTCACATGTACAGGAATAATCATGAATGGCATGATTATTCCTGCCTAGCCACCTGACCTATCGATTTTCCATTAATATTAATACACAAACCCTTGCAAATGCAACTCCCACTTAACTGTTTAGGCTAATATTTTGCAAGATGAAAAGAACAGCTTTCAAAATACGGGAAAAATCCAGAGCACGCGACCACATTTCACAGGTCAGTGGCTGGGATAGCAGGAGCTGCTGAAGGAGAGCTGAAGGAACAAACTTGCTCAGGGGCATTTTGGCACTCTTGTGATATGATACCCGTATTCATCAGCATGCAACAATCCCCTCTCCAGATGAAAAACACTACAGATCATGTTCCTAATAAAACAGTCAATTTGCCTCCTTCTCTTTTTTGTTGTTGGAAGGAATTCCTTACAACCTCACCTCCCTGGGGCACGTCTTCCTCTCCCCCTTTGTTGATGAGGAGAAAACAAGGCTCTGTGCAGAAGCAAAGCCTTGCTGGTCAGCTTCAGAGACACTAACACCATGTTTCAGACAGACCCAGGAAATTACTGTTGGTTTGGATGCCCTGATTGTTGCTAAGATAGGAAAAATTATGTAGATGGGAAGTATGGTGAGAATACATTTCTTGACAAACACGTCAGGGTGAAAATCATGGCCCCTTCAGGAAATTTCAGCATATAAGCTCTGGACAGTGCCTTCAGGCTTCAGCAGAGGAAGTCTAATCCATCCCCTATTTCTAAACAGCTTCAAAGGGTAGCTATTTCAAATCTTGTCCCAGAGCTGGGGTTTGTAGCCCACTGAGACCACAGGTTTTAGCATATCTGCAGCAGGAAGGACAGCTATCCTCACTGAGCCCATCACCTATGTTCATTCTGCCCACAATTGGCTTTAGCTAAGACAAAGCTCACCTGTACGCTCAGGCACAGTTTACTTTGCCTTCTGAGGTCAGATTAAGATGAAAAACAGAGTGAACCTGTTTGGGCTTGAGATCAAGTGTGTATCTTTGCTAAACTCACTGCATAGGCAAAACCTCAGCCTTCCCATTAAGTCTCCTGGAACTGTTATACACAACCAGACCAGTGCTTTCTATATGCCACCAGCCCCATTCAGGGGGCAAAGAAATTTTGCTCTGCACTGTGCAGGTGTCTTCAGTAGTCTCTGGTCTCTGTGTGTGAAATTTTACATTTAAATTTCATCAGTTCCCAGAATATTTAAAGGTCATTACTGGAAAGCAAGCTACTGAGGCTTCAGTTTTGTAACATTAAGCGTTCTCTAATGCATCTAAGGTAATTCAGTCTTTGTCAGCAGCCTTATGTGTGACAATCACAAAATGGTAGTAAATTTAATTTCCTTTAAAAGAAGAAATAAAGAGCTTGATCTGCAGAACCATGCTTGCAGTTACATACATAATTGACACATGAACTTCATGCATTTGCATATGCAAGCTCACAACCACATTGTAATTTAGATGCTACCTTGGTTAAGAATTCCACTTACCCCTAACCTGACTAAATTAATGGGCATCAACAGTGCCCTGCCCAAGCTCAGAGGATGCCTGATGCCAGAGTTGTAATAAGATGAATTACATCTTAATTAGAGAATTTGGTAATTAGAGAAGAATGAGATATTTTAAAACCGTATCCTTGAAAAAAAAAAGAAATTTGTTTAACACCAAGGAGGATAAATCACAATTTTTTTAACAAATACTAGTTTTTAAACAGATACACCCACCCATAATGGACAACACAATAACTTTTCCATAATGTGAATTTCTTCTTAAGCCTCATGTGTTAGCAATTACATTGTGTCTTTAAATCATCAGGGTTGATATTTCATATAACATTTTTACTCACTATTGTAACATTGAATGTTCTCATTATTCAGATATATTGCTAATTCTTTTCAGAATCCTGCTAAGTTACTGGTCTTGAGATGTTGTATGTGCCAAATGTGTTACCTATATTAAACACTCCAAGAGAACAAATGAGTGCAGGGAGTAACCTTGTTTACAGCACTGATGTAACCTTGTTTACCCAACAACCATATGAGAGACCTATTGGCTAATTCTGTTTTGTGCAAAAAATGAAGAGTCAGCTGATTTTTGTTGAAAAGAGTAGGAATCACCGCTGTTAAATAAGTGACTGTCCTGGGGGTTTTCAGAACTGCTCACATCATACTTCAACCTACCAAGAGGAGGAGGGAGCCATTGTATGAATTACTCCTGCAATATTTCATGAGCTAGTAAATTTTCTATGGAAATTATCCAGCTTGATGAAAATGTCTGTATTTCAAACCTCACAAGAGTCTGATTTAGAAGAGAAATAGTGCTCGTTTACTGCAGCTTCATTGAAGACAAAGATGGAGAGAACCTGAAGTGTTGAAATGTTAACGTTCCAAGAAAACTAATTATCATATTTTCACTTGCAAACTTCAAGCCTGCTGCTAATTAATCTCTGTGGAAAGGCTGTGTATGAATCAAATTATAATGTAAGTCAGATTATACAGGATGAGATATATAACATACCCTGCCACTGAGGAGAAACAAAATGGATTGCTTGTGCAGAAATGACAAAAAACCCAAAGAGCTTGCTCTTCATTAGTGCACCAATCTGTACCAGCCAGCTGATGACAGATTCACCCCAATGGAGTGTTGCAAACCACCTTGGATTTTCAAAAGTTTGCCTGTGGTCACAAATTATCTAGATGCAAGGAGAAAAAACTATTTGACTGAGCAAACCTTGATGTGGCAGTCGCAGAGTTCTGTTGTGAAAACATCTTGAGGGCAATCAAGTGCCATTAGCACATGTCAATGAAGCTTCCCATGAATTACTACAAAAATTACAGTTAAGTGTACTCCTCCTCCATCACTGTCCAACCTCTCTGACAAAAGAGTCTGGATGTCTGTTGAAGTACTACAGAAATTAACACCTTTCTGCCAGCATATAATCAGAAGGATGTCAGCAGGCTATTAGTTTGGTTCACCTGCACTAACGCCTTTATATAACTCATTTATTGATTATAGGATTAAAATGATTTGTTAACATTTACTTTGGAAATACTATATTGTGCATATAATTGAGACAGCAAAGCAGACTTGAATAAATCAGTCCTCATTTAAAAGGGAAACAAAATACATATTGAAAAGGGAAATAAAATACATGTTTTCTAAACACAAGATAATGTTTACTACCTAAGAAAATTCCATGGAGTTTGACTAAATTATTTTGTTTTCAATTTATAGACTTACCATGAACATGTCAACCAAAAAAGGAAATTATGTAAGTAGCTCATAGTACTTGCATCTGCATAGTTTGCATAGGTTGCTTTTCTTTTTATCTGTTTTATTCTATTAACTTATTGTCATGCAATTTTCAGATTTGGAGAAGCTTGCATAGATGTGGGGGTTTAAATCTCATTTTCTCGTCTTTTTTTTTTTTGGTTGTCTTTTTTTTCACTTTAAGAAGGGATACAACATTGAATCAAGCAAGTCCTGTGCAGTGTTACTCTACCAGCTCAATTTCTAATGCTGTTTCCATTGGTTTCCTTGTTGATTATATCCGTTCTACCACTGTTGTAATTTATTACAAGGCCTCTTTTTGTGTGCACATCTGTTTAAGCAGTTCCACTCGTTAGACCTATCCACACCAGCAAAAGAAGGTTTTCCTTTACCTAGACTGCATTACCTTGTTTTCCACAGCTTGTTACATGCACACTTTCTGATGAAATACTAATCAACAGTTGTGAGGTTTAATGGCATGCTGTATGGTCAGCATAGTTGGCTATTCCAGATGCTTCCAACCATCCACATCTCCCCACTTTCTTCTTTTCACCCACCACTCCCTGCGGACTAAATATTCTAAAAGAATAGCAAGCAAAGTGCTTCAGAACCATATGGCAAATTTAATCCTACACAGTTCAAGGCCTTGTCTTTTCATACAGAAATCATTTTGGTTTAAATCTAAGAGGCAACAGAGTGCTACCCTCTTTTCTGACCTTACATTTTGCTCTGTTTTCTGTAATGTCCCATTAATGGGCTGAGTTTTCCCTCTGCTCATCTCTGACTTTCAATTTCCATTTAATCTTAAAAAAAAAATACAGACTCTGCCTTCAATAATTTATCCCAGATGAGAATCTGACCTTATACACACAGATCACGAAGAAGTTCAATGAGACATGGCCCTATTTCCTCCCCTCTCTTTTGCTTACACAGATAGATGGAAATTCTGGCCCTAATAAAGTCAGTGCAAGTTTTGCTGTTGACTGCAAGAGGTCGAGGTTTCCCTCCTATAATTTCTGCAGCAGATAGGTGATTACATGTCATCTTAACATGCTGAGCTAAATTGTTCTGGACTAGCAGGGTAGCTTGCTTGTACTCGATGAAACAATTGCGCGTTACCCCAGATCACCACAGTGATTTATTCATACTGGCACGTAAGGAATTGAATTCTATATTAC
The DNA here is from genome assembly GCA_024500445.1 of Entomyzon cyanotis. Classification (NCBI taxonomy): domain Eukaryota; kingdom Metazoa; phylum Chordata; class Aves; order Passeriformes; family Meliphagidae; genus Entomyzon; species Entomyzon cyanotis. The sequence continues at coordinate 71,051,364 of JAKEPQ010001005.1, forward strand.
TGCTAACTTTTCTAGATATGCTCACCATCAGCTTTGCTACTGCTTTCTACTCTTCTATGCTACTCTTACAGCAGACTCTGTTTTGATTCTTCATACAATCTAAATTGCTGGGGACATTGTACTGAGAGTTCCAGTGAGCAACTTCAAAAATTTCTACAATATGGGTTAAGGTTAGGAGAAAGAAATCTAATTGTGAACTTGCAAAATTAGGGACACAGATAAAAATTATAAGACCTTAGCAGCAGCAGCTTGAGTGATATCAGCCATTTGTTATTCTTAAAGACACAATGCAGTGCTCATGAGGTAGAGCTTACATATATAAGGTATAACTCACAGTCAGAAAAACTTTGCAAACAGAAGAGTGCTCGAATCAAAAAGAAATTTACATTTTGCATTCTTTTGCTTTCTTCACATGTTTTCCTGTCTCCATTTACAGATACGTGATATCTAAATGAGCAATTTGAGAAGAGGAGAATTCTTCTACGGAACTATGATTATCTTATACAGTTATCCTTTCCCATCAGCATCTCTCACCTTGCATTTCTGTCCATTTCTTTCTATTTTCTTTGGAATGGTTGTGTCTCCTGCACAAATTCCTGCACCACTTTTGCTTCTTTTCTGATATTACCACCTTGTGCTTTCTGACTTTTCCTTCAGACCCCACAATCTGTACCATGTATTAGTCCTTCCAGCCCATTTCCTTGATTTTTTTTTTTTTTAATTTTTAGTCAAAATACCCCTACAGCTTTTTACCTATGTTTTTGAAATTGGTCTACCTGAAAGGCAACAGCAAAATTTCTGTTTGTGTTCATGGGAAAAATTCATCTTACAACTTCAAAAAGATCAAATTTAAGATGATCAGATCTATTAGATCCACAAATACAGGCTGGTGTTCTTGTTCAAAATTTGGCCTGGTCTCACCATTCATTTCTTTTATTGAAAAGAGGCAAGAAATCACACTCACAGTAGTGTTAAACCTTCAAACAGAAAATATTCCAATTATGCTGCCAGTATATTCTTCAGCCTTTTTTGATATACACTACAGTCAACTTACACAAGGGGATCTGGAGAGTTGAATTTGGCATTTTGAATTAGAGCACAGTTGGGGATTCTATTTTTTCTCTTTCCAGCAAGAAAGCAATGTACCTATTTCCATTTCTCACTACACACTATGTGCCACACTTTTCTCAGTCGAGAGCTGGCTTCCACAAGACTTCAGTTTTCACCCTTTGCTTCTCTCTATCCATCATCCTACATGTGCAAGTAAGCTCCACACTCCAACACTGGAGCAAGACCAGGGCCAGGACCATAAGAAGAGACAAATTGCAGCAGTCTCAGGTGTGGTACTGCCCGCCTTCATCAGCCTCCACCCATGGTCCACAGCAGCTTTGCTGCAGCACAGACTAACTGGAGGAGCATGAAGCTTCCTCTAAGACAAGATCAAAAGTTAACCCCCTTGTGCTAAATGAGTTAAATAACTTTCTTTCAAACAGCTCTTATAATGCTGCCACATCCAACATCAGTTTCCTCTCCTGCCAGTGCTGATTCCACTTGCAAGGGCAGGATTTTGCCCTCAACTATTCACAAGTAATTAATGCATTATTGAACAGGAATAAATAGATAGCAATTAAATAACAAGTATTAATGACTTATTTATTAACATATTAATAGTTGGCCTGAGAGTAATAAATGCAAATTAGTGTAAAGTGGTACCAAAAATTGTGTCGATAATAGGCCCTGAAGTAATCTTGTGTGTTCAAGATAATTACAAATATATTTTCCTTTCAAAAATCTACTGCCGGGTAATTTTTTATGGTTTGCTATAATATCATTTTAAAATTAGAAAATTAGCCCTAGTCTCATTAAAATAATTTTGCAGTGCATCAGGCTTTATGCACTTTATTTCAAGTGTAAGTTTCACATTATCTTCTAGCCTACAGACCTTGCAGTGTTTTTTTCAGAAAACCTCCTTATGTGCCAATATTCTGGGTCTATGCTTGGTATACTCACATCTTTGTTTCAGCTTACTACTTGCACAACTTTTCTCATCATTAGCATTACCATGTAAAAAGTCCCACTGCAAGCAGGAGTGGTACTTTTAGGGCTAAGTGCAGTAAAAATCTCTAAGGGCCATATTTTTCCCTTTTTATTCCTGCTAATAGCAATTCATCTGATAAATAGTTCAGAGGTTTAGACATGACCAAAGTGATGCACCTTACTACCGATCCAGTCACAGCACACCCCACTCAGAAGACCATGCCTGGTCAGTTGTTTTACTATAAATACTTCCCCCCTCCTTTTTTTAAATTTTTATTTGTTTAGACACAAGAAAACCCCACTTCATACCTTGGCTCTAAACTGTTACTTTACTTTGGAAAACAGATTACTTGGTGAGGACAGAAAGACATTGTCACTTTTACCAATTCTAGAAAAAAAGAAAAAGCTTGGCTAAAATCCAGGTTCCTGACCTCCTCACTGATCTGCTAACAATAGCAGATTAAAATATTCCTGTCTGCCACCAGTCCTGATTTTACCTATTCTAGAATCTGACACACATTTAACGTGTGACTGTCTCTAATAAAAGATCAGCAAATATTCGGTTCTGCCTCTATATCTGTAACAGGTTGAGGAATGGAAGCCCAGGTCTCCTCCTAGCACTGGTGCACAGTACACTGCTTCAGCAAATGCTTGTTTCTAGAAATGTTTCTGCCTGCCTCTGTAGGTGGCATTTTTACTTCTTCGCAGCTTTCCCCCTTAAAGGCGTTGTAAATGGTTTCTTCCAAAATAATCAAGTGCCTTTCTGTAAGCTACAGGGCTACTGTGGCTCTCTCCCCACAGTGCCTTCTAAACCACTACACAAATGTGATTGTGGCCATGTAATCTGTGTACCTGGAAATATAATTCATTTTGTTGCTAATGAAGGTCCTACGGCACAAATTTATTAAAGGTATACTTTTCCATGGGATAATAATTGGGTCGATAATATTAAACTCATAGGCTCATTATTTAATTGCAAGGGCAGATTATGAATACAGCTTCTAAAATGTATTTTAATGAAAAACACTACATCCTGACCTAATAATATCAACCTTATGCTATCTAATTAAGGATGCAAAAAATCATTAGAGTTGCAAAATATTAGTTCCAGCTCCATCAGGCTGTTAGCTGCCCCTTCATGAATATATATATTTTTTTACTCTATGATAAATAGTTAATGAGGTAAAAATGACAAAATTTGCATGTAGGCAAATTAGTTTAATAGAGTGATGTCTTTCTGGTCTACAGAAAGTGACCTTTTTCCTATCAAAAGAATGACTGAAAATACTTTGAAATGGTGGCATGGATGTCATTCCACAAATGACAAATCACTTCTCTGAACAATATAAAAATTATAAAATGCAATAACCTTAAATTCTCATCATATGGTAAATGTGTCCTCTGCTGCTGCATTTATCAATTTAATAAAAGGAAATTAAGCATATTATAAAATACCCATTTATGGGGCAATTTTTAATCCAGCGAATAAAAATGAGAAGCACATGGTTAATAGCAAGAAAATATTGCAAAAATGTAGACCTATTTTTTCCAGAAGGTTTGACTGACTATTTACTTGAATGACCTCCATTTAAAATATATTTTTTATACAGAGTGATATAAGATATGGCAGTCTCATGCTTCCCTTTATAAAAATTGTTCACAGTTAATTTCGTATTTTATTTAAAAATTAACACATTAATAATGCACGCAATAAGACCTAGCGATGCGTCTTCCATACTGATTACTTTGTACAATTAGACATACAAAAAGAAAGGGACAAGATAAATACCTTATGCAAATCTATGGCAGAAAAAAAGGGTCTTTCAGTATCTGCAATGCCTAGGAGCATAAAAAGACCTGCAAATACAGTTCCCAGTCTTGCAGGGAGATGCTCCATGTGGAGAACATATTTATAGAATGGAGCAAGTTTTTATTACAAACCTAGATTTGCCAAAAAGCTAACAAAATTTCCTTTGATAGTTCCATTTTCATCAAAATAATACAAAAAAACCTCCAAAAAAACAAAGACAAAAACAAACAAAAACCCCAAAAACAAACAAAAAAACCAACCCCCTCCCAAAAAAATTAATAGATGAAGAAGATTTCTGGTTTCTGAAGAACACTGGTTCTTTTTTCACAGTATTTGTGTTTTGTACTGATAATTCAGGAGTTTTTAACCGTAGTCTCCACTCCCAAATGTCCCCCATTGTGAGGCAGATCCTGTGCCCACTGAAGTGGATGGTAGAGATCATCTTTAGAGATGCCAGTGATACAAATTCCTGTGCTCTTTCCACATTGCTCATATCTTCTTACATCATACAGTCTGCACCAGCATGTCCCCCAGAGAACAGGAATGTTTAACACTGTCACAGCCTGGCTTTTGGTTAGGGTGATGTAAAGGAAAAGGCATGAAATTCATGCAGATGTAGACTGAATAGGAACCAGAAACTTAGGGACTTCAGTAAAGACAAAACTGTGCATCACTTTGCTTTGTCGAATGAAATGTGTGCTGCTCCCTGTGTGACCTTGGGATTCTTCCCTCTGCTCTGCACCCTCTGAGCTGCTGGATCCAGCTGAGGCTGGGTCCATTTTAAAGGATCTCACACTAAGGTTAGGTAAACACATTTCCATGTGGCCTTTCATGCATGTTAGGCTACATACTGGGAGCAAATCTAGGCACTTACACATGTCTATAGCTATGGGTCATGTCTTTCTGTGTCCTTGCCCTGTATCTTACTGTAGTAGTGGACAAACCATGTTTTGTCCATTCAGGTACAGACTATTTGTATACAGAGAAGTAATTTGTCTTTCCATTCTTTTCCATTTGCCTTTAGTCCCCACATCTCCTCCTTCCCTCCCACTCTTCTTTTTTCCTTTTTTTTTTTTTTGCTCCTTATTCAGCCCTTTCTGTACTGTTGCAAGAAATGATATGCTGGTAATCTCATTAGAAATGTATTCAGTACTTGAAATAGAAATGTAGTTGTTTGCAGTTTCCCTATCTGCCACTTTTTCCATATGGCATTGGTGGTCCTGGCATGTGAAGTGAGGTTCACTATATGTATTCTTTGTTTTATCTTACTTAACTTGCAACAAAGGTAATAGAAACCAACTGTCAGGGTTTATGCTTTGACTTACTGTAGTAAAAAAAGTGTTATTTTACTTACTGGGAAAAATAAAATAAGTTTTATATGTGTAAAAATTGGGAATGTCTGAGGCAGGTGGTTGTAGAAGCACATTCACTCTTTCAAACCTTTTCCCTCCCCTCTGCTGAAATGCCATGTGGTACTCTGCACTTTCCCATAAAAATTAAGCTTACTGAATATCTGCTTTTTCATTCAATTTTTCCTTTCAGGGTCCAAACTGTCATCACGGGGGGAAAAAAAGTGGAAAATAATTACAGCTGTGGCAGATGTTTATAACAGTGACAACTGAGGCTATATATTTATATAAACTGCTGATCTTTCAGAGGTAGTTACAGAGATTTGAAAAACCTGCAGACCCTAATCTTAAGTCCCTTGTTCCAGAGCGTTAGAAAAGAAAAACAAAACAACTCATACATGCTTAAGAGGACTAATTTCCTTCCTATCTGGAATCTGTTCTTTTTTACATTGAAGCAGGACTTACTAAACAAAGCATTGTACACAGAGGCGTTCACAGACGTATAAATCAAATTGATGAGCAGTTCACCAATTGTCCAAGAGCTGGTTTGTAAAATTGTCCTATGGGAATTATTAACACTGATGCAAAGCTAGAAAGCAAGGAAGAATAAGTCCCTTACAGAATGAAGACAATGTCCCTGAGAGACTACTGACCACATTACTTCGTCTATTTTCAACTCTCTGAAAGCAATTATGACCAGAAACCTCATCTGTGGATAGCATCCCCACCACTGGACCCTTTGCAAACACAGCCTAAGGTCTGTGTATGGGACTAGAGGCTAGTGGTTTAATGGAAAAGAAAGAGGAATTATTTTGATAACCAGAGTAGAGTACCTTCTCCTGCAGATTTCCAGCTTTGGCTACTCTTCTGGGCAATCCTGGAGGGAAAGGGCCAGGGAGCAGAGCATGGCTTTCATATCTGACTGACCAAACTCACACCCCCTTCTCAGGGCAGCCTCACCTATGCCCTCTTAAGGAATGAATTCTACTTGTTCATGGAAATCCTCAGTTTGCTGAGCTGGCTGAGAAATTATCTGGGATGATACTGACATTTAAACTGGCAGTAAGTCTCTACAACCCAGTCAAGAACCACCAGATGGCACAGATAAATTTTGACATCAGTGAGGCCTCTAAGCCTTTGGTTACTAAGCAGAGTGTAACCCCTCAGGATGTTCAGGCAATGCACATGCAACATCTCAAAGTTCTCCTGAAAGTGCTTCTTCTTAGCTTCTCCATTCAATTAAGCAGGCTAAGAATAATTTTCTAATATTTAGGTTCTTTTAAATAACACCCAGAAACACAAAGTATTAATTTGGACCCTGGACTCTTTTAGGAGACTCTGTTCACCACTCACCATCCGTCTTTCACCACTGATTCCTCTCCACTGCTCAGCCCTCTTCATAATGTAGCTCAGCTCTTGACTGGAAATCTCCAAGTCCAGTGGAACAAAGAATGTGCCTTCTTCACCATGAATACGTCGAAATACATCCAACAGCCAACCTTCACTATGTAGCCTAAGGATAGAAATGACATATTTGGTTCATCTTTGAAAGGACTCTTCATGCAAAAAAAAGGAAAAAAAAAAAAGAAGTCATTCTTTTGTAGACTTCTAAGCATTGGTTTTCCTGTCGTAACTGTGCTCTCTGCCCATGAGTAAGAAGCTTCTTACCCACAAGTTCTCCAACATACAGCCCTCCCCAGCCCTCTGGAGAATTTACAGTACCTGAGTCAAATCACATAAATATAAGCAGCAATTCTAATTATTTAAAGACATTGACTTCCCAAAAAGACCTTGATTTTCCTTCTCTTCAGACATGTCTACTGTCTGTCCTTAGCACTGGGCTGGGTAACGAGTTCCAGTACCACAGTTACACATGAATGGAAGCCCTGCTGTGTCAGGGTTCAGTAATGGGCAAACCACATCATATAGAAAAGAACTACTCACCATTTTTTTCAACCCCAAACCTGAAGCCTATACAATCTAAACTTCTCTTGATGTTAGAAAAGTTCATTTCATTTGTTGGCTTTGTTTTTCTATGACATTTCAGTTCTGTGGTAAGGGATTGACTAAGCACTAGGCAGTAAAATTTTCTACCACAAGAAAAGCTCGCTGTGTGGCGTTTCTTGATGTAGGTGAAACCAAGAAATATTGTTGGGCTTTTGAAAAAGCCTGGTGTCACATTTTTAGCCTAAGATGAACTTAAAAACTTAAAAACATTGCTGTTTGATTCAAATGGATCCTCTTCAATTCATCTCTTTCTCATTCTACTTCTATTCCAAAAACAAGGATTCAGAAAATAGAAATCAGAAAATCTGGAATCTCAGTTTTGGATATTGAACTGAGGTCTTTCCTTTTGCACCCTTTTCCAAGCTAAGACTTTTTCAGCCATTTCTTGGTGCCAATTTCAACATTTTTATCCTTCCCAGAGACTGGCTGGGTAATCATGTGAAGTACATGGATCTCTGTGGGGCTGTTTATGTCCTTCATTTCTTGGCAGGTGGGAGACAAAGCACAGGCATAACTCCTTAGACCTTCTGAACTCTCACCCTTCTCATGTACAGCAGCACCAGTGACAGAGGTCCTTATTTTTGGCTCTTGCATTGGCTTGTGTATGGTGAACAATGTGGGTGCCTGGGCGATGCAGAGGGCTGTTCAGCTGAACCAGAATGAAGTTCACATTTACACCAGCTCTACATCACGCCTTACAGTGCTCACAGAAAATGAAGAGAAGCACACTCAATAAGATGCTTAGTACAATTTTGCCCACAGTGTGAAACAGAAATAAGGAGATGCACCAACAGACAGTTTTTCAACTTGATCTGTGAGGAGCTTTAGCTGTCTCTTCAAAGAATGTGTACCTTAGGGTCAAGTGCCATATGCAAGAGTTTCTGTGATGGAGTAGCTATTCTGATCCCAAAATCTCGCAGCCTGACTCAACATCAGATTGGGGATTTTTATCTCAGGCTTTGCTGCAAAGATTCTGTCTGTACTTTTTTCCCCACCCTCCTTTTTTGAAACACTCCTTTTTGAAGCTGCAGCCCTAAATTTGCTGTAGTTTCCAAGATGTCATTCTGGGATTCTCTCATCAAAAGGGGAGAGCAGGTAGAAGATATTCTCATCAAGATGCAGGTAGTCTGGGAACACAACCATGCTGGCTGGCTATCAAGAAATAATAGGAAATGCTCTAAGGTGTGAAATGCAAATCAGTGCTAAAGCAAAGTAGGATACTAAAGTAGCTTAAAACACACAATAGAAGAGATTATTTTTTTATAAATAACTAGTACCCTTTATGTGGTAGTTTACCAAATTCCACAGTGAAAGAAAAAGTTTTTCGCCTAATCTCTGGATCTACATCAGATGTTCTTTCAATAAAATAGACACATTTTTGCAAGAATTGACTCATAATTTAGATTCATCTTGTGCTTGGTTGAAAAACTAGCAATCAAGCTGGTGGACTGTTTGACCTTCTGTCCATATTGAAGTAATATTATTCCATGGTATTCATGTTTGAAATTCCAGGTCAGCAATTTAAATGGCTTGCCACTTTTCTTGCTAAACAAGAGAAAGACCTTGTCATTTATTTAAGCTCACTTAATGCAACATTCTTATTTCAAATTAAGTAAAATTTAATGCAGTTAAATTACTGTCTATTTGCTACCATAAACATTTTCTATATGAAGATTTTAAGCACATGGTTATAAACAATATAATTAACTTTGAATTAATTAAGAATCATGAAGCCTGTCTTTCAGCTTTGTTCCTTTTGTCTGAAAGTACTCAGCGTACTCCTCTTACCTGCTTTAATCTCTTTTCTTTGGCATGAAAACTAATAAAACACTTCTTATACCTTAGCATACCTTGTTATAAGCCTGAGAGTAGTTATTTTTATTGCTAATACAATAAAAAAACAAAACACAGATTATGTTTTCTAGACATATGAGAACCAGCATAATACCCTACAAGTTCATTTATTAACCTATGAGAAAGAAAAGAAAACATTGAAATTATTTCCTACCCAGAGTCAGATTTAAAAATGGGCTTTTCAAAGAATTACACAAACCAAAAATTAAAGGGTAGTTTTGATGGTTTAAAACAATTTATTACATCTTAGCTTGAGCCTTTCTCATCCTTTTTTGGAAAACCACTGTTAAAAATACAAAACCAGTTTTGCTGTTAACACTGAAAAATGTAGATTTTTGAAGCTTTTCCCTGAAAAATGTTTCAATACCAGGAAATTCAGATGCTTTCCAGCAGACACTTTTCATTCAGATGGGTCTTCATTTTCTCACAGTGCAGAAAACATTTCATCAAAAACTTCTGTCTGTTTCTAATGTCTAGTAGAACTAAAATGAAGGAATTGCAACCAATGCTGCTTCATTGTTCCAAAAAGTAATTAGAATATCTCTCCATGCTAGCTGTACTTCAGACTCCCAAGACAGCCAAGGGGAACTAGATTTATTGAGATATTTTGGTTTATAAAGGCACAAATAGATGCCTACCGCTGCTTATCCCTTTCACATTATTTCATTAGCTTCCTGGCTGTTCATCAGTGCTGCCATGAAGCTTCCTAGCTGGGGCAGAAACAGACACTTCCCCTGCTTGCTTTGTGGATCTTGTGGGTTCAGCATTCTTATCCCTCCTTTTACACACTGTCAGACACTTCGGTTTAATGGCAAACTGCTGGGTAATTCCAACAAACTGCACCAACTCCACCATCCAACAGCCAAATTCTTCCTTGTGGATTGGGGTCTTAGGACACAGAAGGTGTCCCTCAACATTTACATTGGTTTACCTTGCAAGAGAAAAATGTGGTGGATACTCATCTAAAAATATATGTTTTCTCTGCTGAGCAACATTACACTTGAATACATTTGAGATACGGTGTCTGAGAAATATTCACACAAAATGATGCTACTGCCTTGGCAGTAATACTATTTTCTCTTGAAAACAAACCCTTTTATGTCAATATTCAGGAAACAGAGTTATGAAATGCAGAGATGTTGTCCTAAAAACATTTCAAAAGGTTTTAATTGTATCATTATTGGACTGAGAGCGTGCTGCTCAAGAGTCCTAGCTAAGTCCAAGGTTCCCACTGCACTGGGCTGTACACACTCAAGGAAGAGAAAGTTGATACAATTGCAGCTCATTCTATAAGTTTACGCTGCACAAACTCCAGTATTCAAAATGTTTCCTTTTGTTATCAAGCAAAAAACTTCAAAGACCTTATGCACTGTAACAGATTTTATTATCTTCCCTTGGCTTTTGTATTTTGCTATGAATCATTTTTAAAATGTGTTGTGCTAAGACAACTTTTTTTCCCCTAGTAACATTATTCCCCCACCCCTTTATTGGAAAACATTATGGGAAAATTGATCCAGAAGGAAAGGTACCTTTGATGATCTTGCACCTGTTCCCCAGACAATGAAGATGTTGGTAATATTCTCATAAAAACCTGCCTTTCAAATGTTTTAATTTAAATTAATTTTCCTGAGTAATAAACGACAGCAGCTAAAACTTATGAAGCTATTCAAAACTATTAAGTCAATGATTAAGAAGGCATTAACGTCTCAAAAACTAATTAACTAGACTACCAATACATTGGAGTTGTGTACAGCTCCCAGGAATGCAGGAGCTCTGAAATACTTTGCAGAAATTTAGATTGCCATTTATCTTTTTCTGCCTGCTGCAACAGAGTCTGTGGAAGGGAGACCAAGGGATGATACAGTCGGATGGAAGGCGTATGCTGAGCTTTTCTGCTCTTACACCTGCCTGCATCTTGCCTTTGCATGTGGCTTTTTACTGGTGCTTGCCAATATTCATCACTGGGTGAGTCAAGGGCCAGCACAAAATTCCTACTGCATTATAAATTACTCACTTAGAAAAAAAAATACACTTTTTCATTCAATATATTAGACAATCTATTTAATCAATTTTCAGTGTCCCACACGTGTCCCTGTTGATAGCACAGCTAACGGTGTCTACTAGAAAGGTGGCAGGAAAGACAGTTGGTCAAAATTCATGAGGAACTGAGTTTAGAAAATGGGCTAATGTAATGGAAAAATTATTTGGATTAAATCATGTCACGATGACTCAGTCACAAAACACAAATCCTGTATCATCAAAAGGCTGTAAGGCTCTGGGAGCCACTGCAGACTCAGAGACCTTGCACTTCATACCATATGTTGCTTTCAGAAAATTTTCCTATTTCTCACGAAACCCCTACATGTAAGGCTAATGACAACATCTTCCAAAGTACCTAAATGAAAGGTACACACACTTTACAGCTTAAGCCCTTACATAGACACCATTGCCTGAAGCCAAAGAAGCAGAGGCTTCTAGAATCTATGAAAAATCATGATATCAGCTCTGCTCCTGTTGAGGAAATAAGTACCTCTGTCTCTGACTTGCTGTGCCCAGCAATCCCAGTGCATTAAAAGTTAAGCAGGAGCAAACCCCTCCTAGATTATCTGCAGTTCTGGGCTCTGGGTGTGTGACACTGATATATCTTTTCTGATGTCACCTTATTTTATCTAAAAGGAGAAGAGGCACAAGCCTAAGCTCCTAAGGGAATAATAAGATAAAGAGACATACCTTAAAAAATAGAGGTACAACACTGTCGATGAGATCATGAAGAGGATGGTATAAAGCATCACTGTGATTAAGACACCAGGAACTCCTGACTCCCCTGCTCTTAGAAACACCCAGGAGAGTTTTGCAGCATCAGCAATGGGTTTCTCTGCACTGTTCCCAAATCGCTGTCATGGAGGAAAAAATCAACATAAGAAAATGTCACACCTGATTAGGCTATAGAGACAAAAGAACATGAATCTCTGTATAAGAAGGATTTAAATGTAATTTGTGGCACACACAGTCTGAAACTTAGGAGTCTGCTAGATAGAATTTGAAATTAACCATGAGATGTGAAATAAACTATTTTCTGACTTATTTTAGTGCAATGAAAATCTACCCTATCGAGATGGCTTATTGAACAAAACCAATGTCACAGTGAAAATACTCAAAGTGAATTCTGTCAGTGTATTTCAGGACAAGCAGAAGGGGAAGAAGGCCAAAATTTGCCTTATTGCAATGACCAAGGAGGCATAATATTGAATTATTTGTTTCCTTTTCCAAAAATCTATTCTTTTCTCTTTTTTCTCTTTTTTCCTCATAACTAGTTCTTAAGAACTAGCTACTGTATTGACATATTATTGCCCTCTGCTGGATCAATTTAGAAGAATTCAACTACATATCATGGGTCTTCTACTTCTCAGAACTAAAATGAATTCTTCTATTTTTTCCTTTTTGAAGTCACTCGGTGACAGCCATATCCATATTAAATCATGTTGACACGTTTTGCAAGGATGTGAAACTGCACCAGCAAAACATCCAGTGTCCATCATTCAGAGAGCAAGTCTGTGACCTTTAGGCTTCAAGAAACCTTCACCTTTCTGAGCAACTTGCCTAGATTAACCCTCAGCAAGTGTCAAAATTTTCTGGCTACCTTTGCAGTGACGCGCGCAGAACAGGAACAACAACTATAAGTCCAGTGATGAGCTACAGAAGGACTGGGATTCTTGAGCATGTTTCTGTTCTCTCTCCACCATTTGCAATGCTGCTATATTTCTATAATAGAAATTGAAGGTTCCAGGAGACAGGTAATGACATATTAAGACTAGTCACAAATTCAAATCTGTCCATATTTTTTACAGCAAAATTAAAATAATCGGGTTCTGTTCTATCTCCCTGTTATATATTTTTTTAAATTGGAAAAAAAAGGAAAAAAATTGGCTGCTACCACTGCTTTCTTACTGAAGAAACTGTCTATCAAGGAAAATCCTCTGCACAGCAGTCATGTCCTGACATTCCTCCAGAGAAGGAAAAAGTCTGAATGGCAAATAAGAATAAATTTCTCTCTTATCCAAGCAGATCTTTCTGGCAAAGCAAGAATGGTGTGGAAGAATTGTACTTTTCGATCCTTTTTTCTAACAGGGATACTCTATCATTCTGTATGCCTTCTGCGGTCCTCAAAGACATGATCCAAGATGTCTTCATCTTAAATAGCTTAAACAACATTTGCCAACAACTCTCTCAGGTATTTATCACACCACCACATGTGATGGTCATGTGAGCTTTTTGCAGTGTCCACTGGTTTTTACGATAAAACACATCGATGTGGCCACAGAGGTGTTACCTTCGTCTGCTCTTTAGAAGCTACAGACACACAAAATCAGTGGGGTCCCAGGAAAGCTCTGACAGAACAGGAACTTGAACTGTATAGGAATGTTTTCTTATCCCTGGAACATCCTTCTACAAGCTGGCAGTAAATCAAATCTGAAATAGTTCATTTGACTCAGCAATTTGGACTATGACTTGAAACCCCCCAAATATGCAACTGCTCTCTAGCCTTTCCTTAACAATAAAAAACATTAGTTAGTAAACACAGAAACCTTTGTCTCCAGGGCTATCTGTCATCTTTCATAACTATTAAGGCCATTTAGAATACTAAAATACATTCTAGCACTCAAATAACTCATATTACCACAACACAATATTTTTAAAAGACTTGATCTAAAATAGATTGGCAAGCAAATCTGAAATAGCTGCTGAAAGAACGCCAAGAGGAAAAAAAAATTACAATGCAATAATGAAAACACATGTAAGAGATACAGTTTCATTTTGGAAAGGATACATACAGTATATTGTGTAATATTTGAACAAATGAGTTTCTACCAGAGATAATCTTGGTGGGTAAGACTGCCAAATTTTCGGTATGGAGTACAGAGAGGTGTGTACTTTTTTAACACTTTAATGAAAAACTAAGTGACTTAATTTGTATCTCACGTTTCCCCCTGACCAAATGCTATTTGAAATTGATAAGTAATCCATTGTGTAGAACTGAGCACAATTCCACTGAAGTCAATGGCAAGGATTTTCTCAATGCTAATATGGGAAAGATAAGACAGACCTCATCCTGTCTTCAAGTTTTTATGAATACACCAGTATTAGAGGGGAGAAAAAATCCATTTAAACATTTCAATATTTCTATCCTGGTTATGGAGGAAATTAATCTTTTTCTCTTAGGAAAAAAATCTTAATCAGAATAATTAAAATTAAAATTCAATTCTGTGCATGTTTTATGTAATGAAATTTTAAAATAAATAAATAAATGCTGGCTGCCCATGTGAAAACTAGAGTGTGTTGCTACATGCTTAAGCTATTGCAATTACCTCTCAAGTGAGTTCCAGCTAAATTTCTTGAAGAGCTGAATTTTAATTTTCAAAACTATTGCAACATAAAACAATGTGCAAAGAGTGAAAAATCACCTGCAGAGCACAGGTGAGCTGATGAGGAACTATGAGTCCTGAGAAAACCTGATCCACAACAAGACCTGTGGATTAGAGCTTGTTCTGGAGTGAGCAACAGAAACATGGATGACTTTGAAAGACCAGCAAGGGCAGAAGAAGAGCAATATCACAATCACAGGAAAGCTGGAAAGCAGGAAATCTCATCCTGCAACCATCGAAAGGAGCCTGTGTCACATACACAGTGAGACCCAAATTTGGAATGTATGCTCTGGGAGGCTGGGCATTATCTCGGATGTGATAAAAGTCGGCAGCCACCCAAGTATATTAGGGCTACACAGCCCATACATAGGCACAGCCAGATTTGGGAACTTTGCTCTCCTGATTTGATGTATGATGGAGCTCTCTCTTGAAAGATGTCTGCCTTTCAATCTCACAAGTCTTTTTAGATGTGCCAGTAAATTATATTAACTACCTCACATGTCAGGAGTGCATGATACACTCTATTCTTTTCATTTTGTCTGTTTCGATGCTTAGAAAAATCTGAAGCGTTAATAATCAGGATTGTTCATTAACCCATCCCCATTAACATCCAAAATTGCCGTAATTCTTTTCAAAGCAGATGCAATCACTCCAGCAGTGGATTTACTTTCTTATCTCCATATATGGCTTGTACAGTGCCCTTAATTTTATGCAGAAACACAGTGACTCCATTAGATGGGAATTTTGTTAATAAAAAGGTAATGTATAACATTATTATTTAATTTCTTTTTAACTTTCATGTTCCATTGCCAGGGGTGGAATTTCATATCTTTCAGTGATTCACTGAATAAAACAAACTTCTACGTCAAGTTCTCATGTCCAAGTTATTTTAAGTGACTCACCCCCAGGAATGAATCCACTACAAACACTGCCAAGGGGTCTAGCACTGTCCATAGTCCCATAGCTATGATGAACTTTGACAAGAAGGAAGGGAATGAGTCAAACAGCTGCTGACAGCCCCATCTGATCAGGACCATGAGAAGCAGCCCCGCGTTCAAGGTTAGGGGTCCCACCACCACCATGGCCAACTCTTCACTGGTGTGCAGCAAGGAGTTCTGGTAGCACAGTTCAACAGTGTGAGGGAAGAGCTGGAATCTGTAAACAAGCAAAAGGAGAGCGTTTGTCTGTGCTTCGGAGCAAACCATTGGAAGAAGGTAGAATCATGCATGTTGCTTTGTAAAGTTGCATCCCTATCTGGGTCACAACACCCTGACCAAAAACTGTATGAAGCTAGTCAAACAAATAAAACCTCCTCCTCCTCCTCCTGCTGTCTCTGCATCTTTGGATCCCCTCTGATTCTCAGTTCACTGGGTGCACGTCCAGGCTCTAGGGATTGTGCAGGAAAGGTTATAGGGAGGTGCACCTGCCAGATGCACCAACATGAGCACAGGCCCCAGAAGCTCACCTGTCTGTACTGCAGTACCTTTGGGTGCTGCACAAAGCAGAAAATGTGCTACGGAAGACATAGCTTTTAGCATGGCTAAAGTGATTGGAAATGTCCCTCTTGCCACCATGAGATGTTGAGATTTGCAAAGCTCATACCATGAGCAAGTTTGCTGGCACTGTAAGAGACAGCAAGAGCATGGCATTGTGAGATACACAGGGATGTTGAAATTTAAGGCAAAAATTTAAATCCGATTGAAACAGCTTAAATTCTGCTCCTAACTAAAGGTAAAGTGGTTTGATTCTCAGTCTGTTCCCTACTTGTGAGTGCTACCACTGTATTTGGTAGGACTAGAGAGTGCTCAGCTCAGTCTCTTTGTTCAGGCACACACCTACCCACTGGGATGCTGATCCAGGGCATCTTGGCTTCAGAACATTATCCCTGATCTAGCTGACTGCCTGGGACAGCTGTGACTAGTGGCTTTGAACATGACCACCACTCTCTCATGCATTGCTTCCTTCTGTTGAGTTTCTTTGTTTTCACAGACTCTCGATGCTTGGCCTCCCAGAAGTTTTAGCGCCAGCTGGCTAAGCCGACACGGGCTGTGCAAGGCCAGAAGTGAGAGATGGCTGGCTTTGCATTAAGATCTAGAAGACCACCTCAGCAAAACCCAGCACTGTACATGGTCTGCTGAAACACCCAGTTCAAATTTCAGCCAATAATCAATTCCACTACCACAGCAGACATAGGTCAGAGAGTTGAATGTTGCTGGCTCGTTCTAACTGATTCAGGTTTGTGTGGTGCTTTAAAGTGAATAAAAGAGAAAAAAAAATGTTTCCAGTGGAGAAATATTTCCTTCCTTAAGCATGACTGAACCTTTTTGCTCTGTAAAACCCTTCTCTATCACACAGAAATATGCATAGGGTCAGGTATATATCACCTAGTGGACTTGTACTCCATCATTTGGTTTTTTCATGCCAGGTAATGACAAGCAATGATTTTCCTGCAACTCTCTAGAGAGGTCCAATTCCTGAGCCAAAGTCAATGTATCATACAGTTAAAATATGTCAACTCATTGTAGTACTCACAGTAAAACTGATATATCAAAGTTAAATTCTTATAAGTATTTTACTCATAGATCACTTTGGTAACATGAAATATGATTTAAATGCTTCTTCAGTTTTGTGCACTCCTTAGGCATTTTGAAATACTTTATCCAAAATGATAAATTATTCTTCTGGAAGATAAATAAGCTGCTGAGTATCTCAGATGGGAGAGGGGTAGGCATGACACAAGTTACACAAATGGACACATCATGTTGTGGGTTTAAAGTTTACATTACTAACACCTTTACCTGATATGCACATTTGCATGTCAAATCACCTGGACTCTGGATGTGGTCCTTGTTCTCTCAGTCTCTGCAGGGGCTCCTATCAGAGCCTGCATGTAGAGATCTCAGCATGAGTCTTAGTCATCAATTCTATTCATAATGCAAAGAACCTGCTTTGAATTGAGCTACTTGGAGAAATATTCTGACAGAGAAAAGAGGGTAGCAGGACTTACTTTGCAACAGGAACTGAGATGGTCTGAAGGAAGAGCCACTGGCTCAAATAATGCAGGTAAAGTCTCAGGAACCAAAGCAAAACTACCAGCAGTGCGAGCAGCCAGAAGTCCCTGGAGCGCCAGCGTGTGGCTCCCAGCTCCGAAAAGGCTGTGTTCACCACAAAATGGAAACGCTCAACAACCTGCCTGGACAGTTTAACTTCAGCAGCAGAACGGCAGCTAGAAATATATGGAAACAAAACAGAGTCATTCTTAAAAGCATATAATAAACAGCAGTTGCTAAAAGATTGTAGAGTCCTGCTGTACAGAGAATCTAGCACAGGTTCTGATCACAACTTTTGATTAAACAATGCATCTGACATTAAAAAAAAAGGAAAGAAATTATTTTTCCATGGCAGTCTAGGTGAGAGGTGGCTTCCTCCCAGAAATCATGCTGCCACTTTTATAAAGACAACACATTACATTTAAAACCAAGTTTTTAAAAGCCTTTTACTTTCATTTTGATTTTAATTTTTCTCACAAATTGCTCTCTGAGGAACACTTTATCCGTTATTTTCCTTCTGAGAAAATGGTAAAAGAACTTGTCATATTTGTACTGAAAAGTATTAATTTTACTGAAAACCTGTGAACAGCTTTTTGGCATTTGGGTAAGAGCACTTCAGTCAAATATTTCAGTACACAATGTGAGCTAAAACTCCTCTTTAGTTTCAAGTAAAAGAGGAAATAGAAAGGAACTTTCACTGTAAAGGACTCTGCTACTGAGTGTGGTGTGATTTTCCCTTTAAGCTAATTACAGTAGTGCTTCAAAGGAGGCAGAGGGAGGAAATGAGATGCTGAGATGCAGGCTTGGCATTATGTTTCCCAGAAACTGGAGTCTCTCAGCTGATTCAAAGCTGAAAAGACAGTTGCTTCTTTGACCTTTTGAAACATCTAACTGCAATGCTTATTTCCACTGATTTAAATGACTAAGCAGCTGAGATGCACAACTCTAGGACTGAAGACGATGTCATCATGCTCAAACTGTTACTTATATTGATTAAGGCTTCTGAAAGTTCAGAAATATAAAGGTCTTTTTGTGGAAGAAAACATGCTGGCTTTTTAAAGTGTAGCATGTGACAGAAGATGAAGCGACAGACATACTTGCACTGTATTTTATACTCTCTTAAAGAACTTTCCTGTCTACATATATTTCTTACATAGCTGTGTACATTCCTTTCTCCAGCAGTCACAAAGAGAACTGTGAATAGCAATAGAGAAGAAACGTCAAAGGTTTCTGCATTTAGTCTAGGTTTGAATGAGAAGGAAAAATAAACTCCCCCAAACTGCCAGCCATAAGGCTTGATTTTGAGATCAGCCTTGGCATCATGTTACTCCTGATCGTCAGTGTTGAGCAGGATGCATGTGGAGGAGATGGCATGCTCTCAGCCAGCCTCCTTGCTCATGAGAAGGCTCAGGCTTTAGTTACATGGTTGGAGAAGGAGAGGATGAGAAGTTGTCAGGGACACAGCACCAAAAAAAATAGGTTTTGGGCCACTAAAGGCCTCAAGTACAAACGACTAAAATTTCTCACAGAAACATCTGTTGGGCTAAGACAGCCGATTCTTGCAGTGACTGTAGGTTGATCTGTCAGGGGTTTTGAAGGTTTTTTTCAAGGTATTGTATCCATTTTGCTTATATCCTAATCAGTCACAAAGTCCTACTTTAGAGACAAAGCCACATCATGAATGACCTTCCTCATGTAATTATTTTCCCACAGCAGCCTACAGGAACATCACAACACATTTCATTAACATTATGAATTCATAGTCCAGGCTTGTGTGAGAAAGAGACAAAGAAAAATGTAAAATAAGAAATATAATTGACTGTGGTATTATACTACAATAACCATGGAATTCTAAATGTTCTGAACACTGCAGCTAGATTGCACTACACTTCCTTTCATATAAAGAAATTTTTGTCATCCTTAATAGCTTCCATCAAAATTTACTCTTAAAGCATTCACTCTTTGAGAAAAGTTAATAGGGCAGGATTAGCCACACTGGTATTTTAGTTAGACCAAATAGTTTGTTTGTGCAAAAAAAAAAAAGAAAAAAATAATACTGTCTTAGCTCATAATACTGTTCTCATCCTTCATCAAACAAACAGAATTATATAGACGTCCCACCCAGCCTCACCCATGTCAGAAATCCACATCCTACAGGGATCACTGCCAACCTCTGTGCCAAGAGCACGAGTAACCATGTATATTTAAAAAAAAAAAAAAAAATCTGGATTTAGCTCAACAGTTCATTTCATATAAGAATCATTTATTACTAGATTATTTAGTCTCAATTTACTAATTGAAGCTACCTCCAAATAAGCAACACCAGAGTGAAATGTTCAATGGACCACCTGCGAAAGCTTTCAGCAACATAAATCCTTCCTCCAACCCAACACTCAAATGAAGAAGGAGAGGACACAGCTCAGAGCACTGAGAATACTGAGTACTCTTTCATTCATGGCAGTCCTGGAGCACCAGAAATAATGAAAAACCTCAGCGACCAAAAAGTTGGGTTGAGAAGGTAAGTAAACTTCTTGCTAATTGCAGCAGGACCTCTCAGTGCAATCAGTGCTTTCACAGGAGCTCCATGAATACACTTGCTCCAGCTCTGCCACTCACTGTGTGGAAGCTGCTTCTGCAAGCATTGTGAGCACACCATACAAAGTATGGCTGTGGAAATTCCCTAAGGTTTAGGCAGCAATGAAAATATTCAACATGTGCTTCCATCACTCCATTGCTCCACAGACTACTTCCATGTTCAAGACGTCAAAAAAGAGCTGATGTCTTCCCCTGTGAGCTATGTCATCCCTGCTAAGATGCTGACTCTCTCAGCCATGGGAAAACATCTGCTCAACAAACTTATAAATGAAAGAGAAATTCAGAATGTGCTCACTTATCAAACCAAAAGCCTTTCATGGAATGACCCTGTTTAAACCAACAGAGCAACATCTACAATATCTTTCCTTAGCAGCACCTCTCTGAAAAAAGCAATAGCAGCCCAGGAATTCCAAAGAAAATCAAGCTCGCTGGAAGTAAAAGAAATCAAGAAAGATATGTCCATTGGGTAGAATCAAACATTCATTTTTATTTTTGGGACAGTAATTATCCTTTTTAAGACCTCATGATTTTCATCCAATACCTTGATCATAATTTCCCACTTTTAAATGGAAATTAGGCACTTTATTGTTTAACTTGTTAAAAGTCCAGATTCTGAGTGTCTCTTCTGTGCTAGCTTATACTTCCCTGTGACTGTGTAACACCTTGACATGAGCACCATCAGCCAGTGGTAGAAACTGGTGGAAAATGCATACTACACAGTGACTCAGTGAAAGACACAGCCCATAACTGGAATATCTTCATTTACTTTAGAACAAATTCATTTGGCCCCAACTTACTTGTGAGTTTCAGCAAACTGTTCCTGAGTACTCATTAATCATGCTGTAAGGCTGTTTACTGGTTGCCACTTCAAAACACTAGGCTTAAATGATCTCTCTCATTGACTTTTTTGAAAAATGAAGAAAGGAAGAGGCAGAAACATGAAATGAAATGCACCAAACAAGTGGAAACAGCCCCTTTAAATATTTTTAGCTGGTGTTAGTAGTAAAAGTTTGGGGGTGGAGTGACAGTGCTGGCAGATACAGTTTTCAGAAGAGATTTATATAAAATAGCTGTAGGGCAGAGAGCATGAGTATTACCTTTCAAAAACAAAACAACCCCTCCACTCACAAAAAAAACCCCCAAGTCTTAACCCTTGGGTGAAAAATATATAAAGTTCCAAATGAGAAGCCACTTGAGCAATGGATTTATCCATGATTCCTTGGATTACTGGTAAGTAATTTGGCTGAATGTTTTTGTTCTAGGGCATTAGTTTTGCATTTTTCTTTGGGAAATGCTGCAGTAACAAATAGCAGAGACCAAATTAGCATAAAAGCAGGTCAATTATTTCTATGGAAATTGTTCAGAGAGGAAGAAACGATGCACAGATTCTCTTAAGCTGTACTTGATGATGATGACAGAAAAGTAATGGCTGATGGAAGGCAGTGTGTACTGTTGGGTGACAGCTTTGCTGCTGACAAACTACGGTGAACATTTGTATAATGCACTGCAAGGCTGGCACTTAGAACTGATGGAGGGGTAGATCCTCACCCAATGCAACCCTGCTACAGAGCTACACTGGTGCACAGCAGCTGAGGTATTCAGGATCTATCCTGAATATATCTATTACTTACATTTCATAAAATAAACCACAATAAATGTTTCTTTGTCACCCATACAGATGAAGAAGATTTAAAGAGCAAATGCAGACACGAATTAGTTCATGCAAATTACTTTCAGGGAATCACACACAGTCCTTACAGCCCAAGAGTCAGTGCAACATGTTTTACCCAGTCCACAAATAAAAAAGACCCCTCCCCACCACCACTCTAAATGCTAGGTATTTAAACTTAGTACTAAGTCTTTATGGCTTATCAACATAAATGAAGATGCAGGAAATGGTGCCCAGTGTTACTACAATGAAATGCCATCACCTTTAGTGTAAAATCACATCTGCATCTGAAGGCACACCTAAAATTAGTACACTAGTACATGTAGCCTTTCAAATGGAAACCATTTCAAAGCACCGCTGATGAAGCATGAGGCAGAAGAGAATCTGGTTCATTCCATTGTGCACAACATAAACATATATATATAAAACCGTGTAATTTTATTATCATTAGAAGGACTTTATTATTATTCCTCTGCATAATAGTTTTCCTTTTCAAAGCTTTTACTTCATTACAAAGAAATTGTCTTTATCCCAGGCTGTATGGTGATGATACAAACGACTTTGCCCAATAAGCCAATGGCAGAGATGCGAACTGAGCTCTGCTGAGTTACAGTCCATTATTCTATCCACTGGATTCCTAATAAAATATTACTTTTTTGTTTATTTGTATGCAAAGTGAATATAACAAGGGAGAGCATTTGCCCAGGATGGAGACACTGTGTTTTTCTAGCTCTTTCCAGGACACACCTATGTTTTATATTCTTTGGTTTGCAAGCAACCAAGGAAGCAGGTATCACAGTTACAAGGGCTGTCTAGGAGCTATCTGGTGTGAGAGTGGTGGCACAAGACCTGAGGGGACATTAGGTAATTCCTTAGCATACAAAAGCTCACAGGAGAATTTGGCCTACAGCTTACTGAAAGTCATGGTACAGAGGAAATGCTGGAAATTCAGGTGCAGCTGTAGTGGAAAAAAGAAACTGCCAGAAACATGCAAAATCCAAAATCCAGAAGCAGGGCTTTTAGAAATTAAACATTCTTGCAAAACAGAAAAAAAGTGTAATCCAATAACTGCAATAATTGTTTTGGTTTATTGCAAAGAACATGACACGGGTACATGACTGCACCTGTAAACACCCATGCTGGAGAGGAGGAGGCTGATGGTGGCTGCACTCCTTCCAAAGTCCAGGCTTTGCCAGCTCATGGGAGATGGCCAGCAGGCTGTAAACTCTGGATCAGCAACAGCTTAGGTGTGTTTGCATTATATGCATAGCCAGGAGCCAGAACAAACACATCAGCTGAACTTTTCCCACAACACGCTTATATGCTGGCACAGCTGTAGCCTTGGAGGAACCACCATGTTCTTCCATACTGGGGAGGGGGATGCTCTGGGTCAGTGGGCCAGACATATTCATTAAAGAGGATGGGAAGAAGATGCTGACAGCTTCATATTCCTCTGGATACAACTGTGCTAGCCTGAAGATGGTGGACACTCAGCCTTCACTATAAAAGAATTTATGACAACAGAAAATTGGCAAAGAGCAGCAGATTCATGTCCTCAGCAGTCCCTTTACCCAACAGTGTCAGGCTGGCAGAGGAGTCCATGTCCTGACTTTAGCTAACTAAGAATTTCCTAAGGGAATTAACTGAGACATTCACAGAGTTAAGAGATTTCTTACCCAGCTGGGAAAGAAAGCATTGGAGGCAGAAAAAAATCACAAAATTTCAGCAGAGTGGCAATAGTGCTGGAGGACAGTGTGGTTCCTTGTAGAGAGCTGGCAAAGCTTTGCACATTTCAGCTTTGAGCAGCATCTGACAATGACAAAGCAAAAATGACAAAAAACCAAATTATTATCATCATGGCTGCAGTTTAGGTAAGCAACTAAAACTTTGCCTATTTCATGCTTAACTGCATTTTCAAGAGCTTAGTGGCTTG
Source organism: Entomyzon cyanotis (assembly GCA_024500445.1). Lineage (NCBI taxonomy): Eukaryota > Metazoa > Chordata > Aves > Passeriformes > Meliphagidae > Entomyzon > Entomyzon cyanotis. The sequence goes on from JAKEPQ010001005.1 coordinate 71,075,091, forward strand.
GCAAAACAGTCTGGAAATCTTACAGGAACAGACTTTGTTAAAATATTCCAGTCTGGCTGCTTCCAGCTCTGGATGGGTACAAACATGAAGTGAAGAAACTCGAGTGCAGCTTTCAGAAGTTTTAAGCAGCTCTGGTTTTTATTTCATTCTAGAAAGGAACAAAAGGCAGCAGACAGCCTCTGTTATTCATCCTCATGACATGACTAGGCCAGTCAAGAAGCAAAAGAAAGCATGTAACTCCTCCCCTACTTATTGCCCTCTGACTACTTTAAGTAAATAAGATGACAATAAATGAATGAGAAAAAGGCACAACCCACACAGGGGAGGATGCAAGCTGTCAGAGGAGGTATAGATCTCAAAAACCACAGCACTATCTCTAAAGCTGTTTACCCAGAAAGTAATGCTGAGTGCTCAACCTTGTGCATGAGCAATAAAACAGCATTTAGGACCTGGAGAAGTTTGCAGGGTCACATCCAAGCTCATCTCAGTTAAAAAGAAATGGAAAACTACAGGAGGTGAAATGTTAGACTTAAAACATCTATGGACATTCAGGAGAATCAAGATCAAAAACTTCCTGTTTATGTTAATAGGAGCATTGTACCCTATCCAGGAGAAAATAAATATGTGTATATTTGTAGGCAGTACTTGTGCCTAAGCTAAGAGAGTCCCCTGTACCTGATGTGTGGAACGGTTTCTACCTTGACACAGAAAACATCCCCAAGGACATTTGCTCTGTCTGGAGGAAAAATGCAATCTTCCTCCTGACCAAATACATATCTACTTCTGAGAGCCACTAAACACTCAAACACCATCTGTGAGCTGTGCATTCATCTGTAACACACCAATTTAGCTGGCAGGCCATTGGGAAACAAGACTCTGAAGTTGCCAAGTTAAAATGGCAATCCAGTACCAGTTGAAACTTCACCAAGAAAACAGGTGAGATTACCAACAAACATTGTAGCAGAGAGATGAAGCTTCAAAAATAAGAAACAGCCTTGTGGAGCATATTAAACAAAAAAAAAAAAAAAAAAAAAGCGGGGGGGAGGAAAAGGCACAGCTTTGATCTTTTCCATCCTGTACTTAATTAGCAGCAGCATCACGCTAGGAGCATGGGTCTGTACAGCTGGAGACAAACAGCCACCTTCCTCCAGTGAGAACCAACAGAGTCGTGGCTGCTGTGGGCAGAGCAGGCAGGAGACACACAGCACATCATGATCCTCCATTTCAGAAAGGCCTTTTTCTGACTGGCTGTACAGCAATGAAACTTTGTCTTACACAAACACAGACAAGCCATGAGTCAAAGCCCTTTGGCTTCTATCTGGTGCTCACAGCAACAGGCTGAAACAAAAGTTGAATTGCTGCCTGCTTGCATTGCTTCCCTTGCCACAATTAAATTGCATGTGTGTGTAAGTGCTGGAGTTGGGATGTCAGTTGTTAAACCAAATGCATCCTTCAGTTCTTGTGCAGATTTATAATACTCATGCGCTATAGGAATAGGTGGGAAAAAAGATGAAATTAAAAAATGTGAATCTATAACATAAACTTGTACATAAAAATGCTTCTAAAACACCATTAGTGTTACTCTAGTCAGATCTCCAGAAGCTTCTGTACTGACCTGACAAAAACCACCTTTTCTTTTTCATAGCAAATTTTACAAGGAAGAACTAGGCAGAAAAAAAATGGCTGGAGTCTGGGGGAACCATGGAACATGTATTTAGAGAAATCTTGACATTGGAATCTTTTTTTTTTTCACTCTATATCGATTAGAATTTTTTGATTTTTATTATTTTGTGCAGCAATGTGTCATGAACAGAAGTCTTTGACTCAGGAATAGCAATCCATGAAGAGAATGAAGTATGACATGACCCAGGTAACACCAATTAGAATACAGTTAAAAATAAATCCTTGTAGATTTAAACATGGCCAGGCAAGGCAATTCAGGAAACTACAACAAAAATGTAACACATTAAAAAAAAAAAAAAAAGAAATCTCACAAACAGAAAATTGCCTGAAATGTTTAGACTATTTAAAAGGCATACATTTTCCAAATGTAGCTATAACAATTTTGAAAGAACTCTTCTTCACAGTTTGATGAAAGAGAACCATCTCAGGTTTGAGCAGATGACTGATGCTATAACACTGCATATTAAAAAAAATTTTTGCTTTAATAACACATGTTTTCTCAAGGAAGTAAACCTATGTTAGGCCCGCTTAATTAAATCTTTAAGAGCCCTAGAAAAGAAAGGACTTTCATGCATGTGCAGAATACTCTAGGACACTATTATATTTAAAACGCCATTTACCACTTATCTCAGAAAAAACACTATTAAACAGTTATCTCAGAAAACTGAGATACTGTACAGATATCTTAAATTCAATTACATTATGAAAAACATAGTTATAGGAAATGTTAAACTGAAATATTTTTAAAAGATCTTTGTAAACACCACTGAAATTATGGTGGAAATTATCCATACAATTTAGTCAAACAAAATGCATCACATAATAACGGTATTAACTTTTTCTTTTCAGTTTAATGCTGTGTTATTATATTTGCTGCCTATTTTAGAAAGTAATTTGTGTTGATGGCTCTGGAGAAAAACCAAGCATTAAAGAACTAATTTAATTCCTTCTGAGCTATGCTCAGTTCAAAAATATTTCTTTTAGAATGTCCCAGTACTGCAGAATCTGACTAGAAATCCACCTTGAACTATGTGCACTTTGACTAAGTCTCTGCCCAAGGCAAAATGATCCTGCATTCAGCAGGGTTTTATCCCAGTCTTCTAAAGGACTTACACAGAATGTACCTGATATAACTGGACCAGAATGTCAACCATGATAGAAATTATGATCAAGACATGGAGGATACATAATGAGAACCTTATCCATTTTACAGTGGGCTGCTATTGGAGGGGGAGTACCTTTAGGGGGTTGTTTACAGAAATCAGGTCTTCTGCCTTTAAGAAAAAATAGAGAAAGAAAAAGAAAGAGAGAAAGAAAAAGAAAGAGAGAAAGAGAGAAAGAAAGAAAGAGAGAGAGAAAGAAAGAGAGAAAGAGAGAAAGAGAGAGAGAAAGAGAGAAAGAGAGAGAGAAAGAAAGAAAGAAAGAAAGAAAGAAAGAAAGAAAGAAAGAAAGAAAGAAAGAAAGAAAGAAAGTGTAATTCCTTGTGCAGTGCTCTCCTTCCTGCTTGTTACACTACATGACACAATGGATACTAGCTGTGTTTAAGGTGTTCAGGTAGTGTTATAATAGGCTGCCTGGCTGCCTTTGGAAAGAAATTTCACAAATGTCCCTTCAGTGTGAAGACATGGCTTTATTCCTCCGGTTCCACAGCATAAAACAGAAATTTAAAAATTGCTACAGCTTGTTTCTCAAAAATCAATGTGTGATTGCAAGCTGCACTGGGAGTTTGAGGGATATCCCCTTATCAGGCAATCTCTAGATAATATATTTTCCTCTATTGCCCATAGCTGCATGTAAGACACAGCAAGACAAATGCCAGCTTCCTTTTCTGTTGGTGTCATCTATTGATCCAGTGAAATTCTCTTCATCTGAAACTTCCTTCCCAAAGGGGACATTTGCTATGAGAAGCAAAGCTTTCTGCCTGATGCTAAGAAATCCTAAAACTTTCTGCTAATTACTGCACAGCACCACACTAATACACGTCTCTAAAAGCATTAAAAAAACCCAAAAACACACAAACCAAGCTCAAATGAGGCAGATGCCACCCTTTCACAGTTAGAAATGTTGTTTTTCAACACCAAAAATGCAATATAATAGGCTTATTATGAGTTTTCTGTGTGCTTTAGATAAAAATGCACTCTGGGTCTGTGTTTTCCTTTGGGTGCATTTCCTCTCAGACACATTCAGAACTCCTATCCCAGATGTGACTAAGTGACTCCAGTTTGTGCCTAAACACAAAGCAGTGTGACCATGAGAAACAACAGTATCAGAGAATAACAAGAAGCAGAGGGGTAAGTAAAGGGTCCTGGGGCATAAAAAGGACACAAGGCCTACAAAAAAAAAACATCCCACCAAAACCAGCTACATTTGTGCATCTGCAGAGAGAAGAGAGAGGGATAGCACAGTGTGTTGGCCTAGGACATCAGCACCATCAGAAAAAGCTTTATCTAGCAAGTGAGCAGAAAACTAAGATATAGGAAAGACACATTCCTTTAAGAATAAAAAAAACTGACTTGTAAAAATGGATAGCTAATCAACATCCATGTGGATCTCTGCAGTTTCAGAGAGGTTTTGGTATGGCTCCTAGATAACTGCAATTTCATCAGACTGAAAAAGAACAACCAAGAGAAAAGCATTTATAAAGAAAATAATCCCACTGGCACTAGAATGCTTTGACCTTGACACCCCCAACCAGAAGTAAGTTTTGCTCAAGAGTAAAGAAGGGGCACACACTTTAGAGATGTTGATAAGCTTGTTCCTTCATTTCAAATATAAAGAAGTATCACATCACTTATCGCCCCCCCCCAAAAAAAAAAAAAAATCTAATAAGCAAACATCTGAAAGACACTCAGTTGTGAGACTTCACTCATAAAATAAGGATTTTCAGGAACAAGGGAACTGACTTTCTAGTAGGTTGGGACAGTTTTTCTCTGGGAGGGCAGTAATTGAGGTACTTCCCTTCTACCCCTCTTGGCCAACAGGTTCAGAAGCTACCAGGGAAGACTGACAGACAGCCTTACTGCACATACCTTGACTTCCTAAGATACCTGGCTAAGAAATAAACTCCAGTGTTGAGGAGACATTAGACCGAAGCTTCCAAAACAAAAGAATAATGCATTTGGGCAGAAAAAAGCCTTGTTATTTTGCTGTCTCTGATAAACAATAGTTGGCAGGTATTGAACTTACCACGCAAATTAACTTCTCTGTTTGTTTGGTTTGGTTTTTTTTTTTCCTGTGTATATTTGTCTGAAAGTGTATTTGTAAATTGTACTCTTTGTTGAAAGATTTATTTTTTTTAACTCATGGAAAACATTACTTTTAACTATTTTTAGAAATATAAGATTCTGCTTTTTCTTGGAACCCTTAGATTTTTCATCCACGAATTCCAAATACCTGAAAGACATACTGCAGCTTTTCAGAGAGCCAGGTTCATCCAGACAATAAAGGCAAGAAACACTTAAATAACCTTCAGGAGTCACCATGGAGATGATTCTGAATTTAGGCTTTAGAGTTTCCTCTGCTGAAAGGCTGGATTACTGGGGGCAGAACAGGAGGGCAATCCATTTGCCAATCAGCCTTAACACTTATTAATTTTCTATCTTTCTAGCTACAATAAAGACAATCACAATCACAACCCTAGAGGACAAAATCCCATTATCTTTGACCCATAAGGTTTCCCACTATTGGTCTGAATTCAGACAAGATTCCACTGGCTTGTAGCACACTGTGCTCCTTTGACTTCATGCAATTCATAACTCATTCAAATGGAAGCAACTACAAAATAGCCATATCTACCTCAGCTGGAAAAACCTCCCCTTGTCAAAACTCAGTGTGACAGACTAACAGGGCTATGGGTCTGATGCTCTTTCCCTCTCCTACAGCTCTGGACAGGATGTATGTAGTGGGATTCTTATTGCTCCTTCCTTCCTATCTAGAGCTTTTTAGTTAATTGCAAAGCTTAATAACTACATGCATTTATACAGCATTAATATTGTTCAGCTAAATAGCCTCCTCACTTTCCTATGAATTGCCATAAGTAAAGTAGCAATGTATGGATGCAAAAGCCTCAAGAAGTCAGGGGGTAGTCAGGGTGAGGTTTCCAAAGATACCAAAAGAATTCAGCTGCTGAAATGCAACTAGAAAGAGCACTACAGTTAGAGGATACAGACTACTCTAAAAACTACTTCTTCAGACAATAATGGTCTCTCAGGTTCTCATCATTTTATAGCCTCTTTTTCATGAGCTTTAATAACCTTTTTTTCCTTAAGGATCAACCTAAAACTTGATCCACAATGCATCAGAATTTATATTTACATTACAATTTTAATTTTCACATCTAGTATCATGATGGTGATGTTTTAGCTGTGTAGCCTTAACATTTTTTTTAAACACTTTACTATTTTTTCTATTTTGCTTCTCTTTTAACCCGAAGGCATATTGGTTCAGGTTGTATTTGATGTTATTCATTTTTATTATTTGAAGCTTAAAGACTTCAACTAATCACAGAAAAAGACAGGTTTTGGTGGTTTAGTTGTTGTGTTGGGTGCATTTTTTGGTCTGCTTGTTAAATAGCTTTTGCTTGCTGTGCTCAAGGTTTGAAGGTAAAATTTACAAAGACAATGCTTTTTGACAGTGAACCTTCTGCTACATTTTTAGAAGCACTCAGCAAATTCCAGCAGCGGGTTTCTAGACACAAAAGGCAAATACAACCACTCCGTGATTTAGATTGCCTTTCTGTTTGTGGGTCATGAGACTCACTGCTGAGCATGTCAGAAGTTGGCTGTGGCATTTAATAAAGGTTGTCAGCAACTTCATAGTTCCCACAGCAAAAGAAAGAGTGTGCTCTGGCTTTGGGTTTAGGGCATGGGTTGTTGGGGGTTTTTTTTCCCCTTCTTTTGGGGCTTTGACTGGAGTCTGAGACTGGAGTTAGTGGATAAACTCAGTTACTACTAAAGAATCAAATTAAAAGTATGGAACGAGCTGGGGCTTTTAAAAACATTGAACTACATAGGTTTCCTTTTTTCAAAGACATCATTTAGCATTCAAAATAAATATTAAATTTCCCATCAATTTGAAAGTTTATAGTCACTTACGAAATTAGGAACAATAATCATACTCTATTATGCCCTGTCTCATGTGTGTCTCAAGAGGGCTGTGACTTGTCGTAGCATGAAGGAACCTAGAAAAATGATTACTTGCTGCTTCAAACAGAAGATGCATAGCTCAGATGCTCATTAATGAGGCAAAGGAAAATTAATTGACATGTCTAATATTTCTTTTAATATAGCCTCTAAGCCTTGATGTGTCAATTGTCAAATTACCCCTGGCATTCCTTCTTTGTCTCAGTGATCTTGTGTCGTATTGCTAGGAGAGAAAATTAATATTATTTTCCTTGGCCTCTCACAGCATACTTTCTGGTCAAGGGTGTTAGACCTCCAGAAAAATGAGATACATGCAGCCCAGCGGCCTTAACCTCTCTCCAGATCAGGTCTAACCTCCCAGACAGCAGAACTGCAGCTTTGTGACTGCTCTGTGTCAATTATGCCTCTTTCCTGGGGCATACAGTGGTTAGAAAGCCCACAAGCTTTAAAAACCCTAAATGTCTCAGCCTTTCTACGTATCCCTGCCACTCCCGTTCACTCCTTTGATTTAGGTTAGAGTTCCTTTCAGCAAGCAGGATCCTCTCTGCCTCCACTTCCCCAGCAATGTTCTGTCCTCTGAAAGAGACAGCCTCTTCCACCCTACAACAGGCTTTCATGCTTGCTCCATCACAGGCAGTGAAAGAGCATTCCTTTTAGAGCTTCCATTCTTTTCACATTATTATCACCCAATCCAGGCTGGAAAAAAAGCTGTTTCCAATCATTTGCCTGTTAGTCAACTCTCTGCCTGACAGCAAATCCTTTGATCAAGACTGTTACACTGTGTATATTAAGCTCATCTAAGTTTATGTAATGGAACTTTATAATCGTCGCTGCTATTTCATCGGTTGGTGTTTCTGTCCTACATGAAGTTAGGAATAAAAGGAAACACACAGAAGGCATATGGGTCATATATTGCATCTGCTGTTTGTAGTGCAGGACAAAAGTCTACGGGATTCCCAAAATTAAGCAGCATCTGAGAACTTCATATTGGCAAATTGTTTAAGCCATTATTCCAGCAACTTAAGAAATCCTGATTTCAATGTTATTTGTTTGGGGCTGGTTTTTCATACATAGATTATGTGACGTGTTTCCAAAATTAGCCCCTTAGCAGATCATAGTAATAAGTCTCCTAGTACAGACCCATAATGGAAAATGCTGCTCTTTGTGCAGAATGAAAATCACTGCCAAACAGTATATCAGATCTTTATGATTTTGTAAAAAAAAAAAAATTAAAAATCATTAAGATTTTTTTCCATTCTATAATAAATAATCTCTAACATTCTGCATAGGGTATTCATATCCTTGAGCTTTCTTACAAGAAACAGATTTGCACATGCTGCTGAGCATAAACTCACTCGATCCAGTAGTTAAGAAAGTACTGCAGAAGTACTGTCCCACAGAGCTGCATGTGTGCAGTAAGTCCGAGAGTAACAGATTTCTTGTGCATTTGAAGGCTATTAGTCCACACACAATAGATTTAACATGTCTCAGGCACAGAGGAGTGCCTTCTCATGTGCTGTAGAGCAGGACTGTACAGATGAATGGATGCATCTGGAATTGCCACATGGGCTGTCAGAGATCCAGACATCTTGAACAAATGCTGGAAGTCTTCAGCTTTCACCCAGGCCCAAAAGGAAGAATCTGGGAAAAACCAGGTTCTATGAAGCTGGGTGAGAAATGAACATAAAATTCAGTAACATTTCTCTTAATGTCTCTCTATTATGTGATAATTTTTGAATAACCCAACCAATCAGCACTAAAAATTCAGGGAATACCATAGCTGTCACTGTCCTGAACACTACTGATTTTGACAGAAACTGAAACAAGAAAGGAGGGAAAATATAGGAGAATGGATAGAAATGGCAGAGAGGGAGTTTGCAAGCAAGAATAAAGGTGTGCAAAAACCATCCACATGATGCAGAATAAATGTAAGAGCTATCTCTATAACATTTTTTCATTATACACATCATGATAAGAATACAAAAAGGATGCTGAGGCACAGACAGCAGGAATATTTTCCAAGATAAAGCAAGCCAGTAGCAGGCTAGGGAAATGTGCTTATTGCCCATTTGTTCTTCTTCCATGCTAAATCTAATTATTTTTTGCTGAGATGTGGGAGTTACACATGGTATTTACCAGCTCAGGCAAAGGAAACCTTACTTACCTCATGCTGCACGAGACCTCACCTTAACTACTATGTGAACCTCTACTAGAGGTTTCTAATTGCAGAATAGAGATGCATGAGAAGTAGCTTTCCCTTCATGTGAAAGTTTTCAAAAGACAACTCTGACCCAAAATTGGGATAAAAATGTTGACAACAAAAAAGTTCATGTACTGATATTTTGATTAGTGAAAGGACCTGTTCTGGTAATTTAAAGTGGCTTGAAATTATTTTGACCTTTTCAATAGAAAATTAACCCATCTGTATGCATTAAGATGTGGGAGGGAAAAGTAATTTCAAACAAATGTTCTTTCCAAAATATAAATATGGAATATTTCACAAGTCTCTAAATTTTGTTTCAATTATCCTTTCCCACAATTTCATTTTTTGAAAGTCACAGTTTTCCAGCGCAAAGTGCTGTGTCAAAAAAAAACCCTCTCAACCACGGCAGTAATACCACACATTCTTGATTCTGATGGGGTCATATGATTCCTTCATTTCAGTGGGTAGCTTGAGACAGACTGTAAAACACTGGTGTGTCACCCATTCTGGCACTGCTCTGGCATGTGCTGTGACAGATCATACAGGGCACCGAGATTGCACTCAAAGTGAGAAGTGCAAATTGAAAATACATCTTCCATTGTGTGTGATCCGAAGGATCTGGGGACTGACCTTATGCTGAGAGACTGTGCTGTGCTCTGGCTTGGACAGAGGGGTGCCAAAAGCTGTGTGGGAGGACAGGGAAATGCTTGGTGAATCCCTGGCAAAGACAGAGAAAAGGAGAGCTCCGCACTGAGCACATCACTCCCAGTATGCCACTGAAAGGCAAACCCAAGTTTTCACACACAAATAGAGCAGCTAAAAGGTGATTGTGAATTTGTCTAACCAGTTAACAGTGAAGTACTGAAAACCCTGGTCAGCTGTTTTCATTGGGCTTTGGAAATATTTTTCCCACAAATCTTCTTTTCCTCCTTATTAGCAAATAAGCTGGCACTCAATTGTAGGCACGGGCTTGGTACACAGATTTGAACAATAAACTGGTGAGATTCTTTAGGAGAAGAGTTGCATGACACAATGTTGGAAACATAAGCAGCCAGCCTTTGAGACTAGCTTGGTTGCAAAAGCACCCACCACTAGTGCATTTAAATTCAGAATGCCAAAGGTAAGGAATGCTTGCTGTGAGCTACAGCTCCTTGGGCTCTCTCACTGTAAATATGAACAAATCAGACATACGTTGCTTTTCAAACTTCTATTCTGTAAACAGCACATACTTCCTCCAGTAAACAGTGCAACTAAACTTCAGTTTTGCAGCTGACATTACTGCCCTGCTGAAGCCAGCAGACTTGAAAGCTAATTCACACTGTCGAGGTATCTGATCTATTTTCATTTTGCTTATTTTCTTCATAAGCACTCGATGCTTTTTATTCTACCACTACTTCTGAAGATTTTAGAATTAATAGTGTGCTATCTTTCTAGTGCTGTGTAAGTACCAAAGCAGTACATTGCTTTTATCAGAATTAGCAATTCTGATATGTCGGCAGTAGGGAAAGAAACAAAAGGGCTCTTCCAAGTATAAACCTATTTATTTTCCACTTTTCTTGTGTGCATTCTTATACCTGGATAAAAGCTCTACTGGGTGAAAACATATACTCTGTATTCTTTTCTTGGAGATTTCTAATGAACACATGGGGTGAAGGCGTGCTCTGAGTCCAAGACTCTTACACTATCCAGACCAGCAGACTCAGACCCAGCAGGAAAGAAGGCAACACTCAGTAAACCTGGCTCATGTGGAGGCTGCAACTTTATTAAATGTAAACCACATTATGGGCTTATTTAAATTAATGGTCACAGTGGGTGCTCAACACCTCTGAAAGACTCTGCACTAGGGCTAGCTATTAAATTTTCCATCGAGACTCCTGTGTGAAGGAAAGCTGAAACTTCTGACTAGTAGTGCTTGCCAGAAAACTGCCTTTCCATGCGAATTTTTTTCTTGATATAGAGTTCAGATTTTGGTGCTGGAAAAATACAACTTTTCTTTTGTCCCCCAGCAGTCCCTCTCATCAGAATCAGTAACCAGCTGTTCATTTGCACAAGCCCAGGTGCTGTGTGAGGCATTCTTGCCAGATCACCTCATTTGGATTTACCAGAGTCCAATGCACCAACATGCAGCGCAGGGCTGACAGAGCACACTGGACATGGGACATGAGCACAGCCTGCCTCAGGAGCCTTGGATTCAGGGGAGTACAGGAGATCAGACCTAAAGGCCATCCCCTACACCTCCACCCACTCTAAATGCACCCAGTTCTCCACCAAAGAAATCCAGGAGGACAGGGAGGGTAGGAGACCTCCTCGTGTCCCACCTTGGTCAAGAGGACCAGAGGACAGGTACCACAGAGGGTGTCACAGGACCTGCCTCTGTCATGGTGGGCATGCAACCAAGTGACAGCTTTGCTGAACTAAACCACTTAAAATCTTCTGGTCTGGATGCTTCAGCTTTGTTAAAAAGATTTTGTTTTCTAGGGGGTTGGGAAATCCCTAAATTTCATTATCAAATTAGGACTGTTAAGAATGGCTAAGGGAAAGTAGCAAGCAGTTGAACAGCAACTCAGTATGCTTATGGACAGTGAAATGCTCTACAAAATACTCAGCTGAAAACCAAAGGACACCATTTTCTGGTTAAAAACCAAGAGCATTGTATTGTAATTTGTTCTTGCAATAAATAGAAACATCTTAGCTGAGTCAATGACGATTTTCTGCATTATTGTAACACTTAAAGTGTCAGTGTTCAATGATTGCTTTCAGCTTACAACAATAAATTTCAGACTTTTAAACATACAAACCAATAAAGCTACATGGAGGGAATGTTGTCATTGAAATAAAAATTGTCCCAAACATAGACCTGAAGCATCATTTGTAAAAATAACAGAAATATTGTTGAGTCATTTTAATAACAAATAAATAAATATGGGAAGATCACAAAACTGTGAGAACTAGAAGTTAAAGATACTGATTAAAAACTAAAGAAATTAAAATTAAAAAGTACCTAAGTTGACACATTGAGCTGTACCAAAAGCAAATATGTTTACACACAAATAAGTATATCAATCTACATTTATACGTTCACATTTTGTATAAGCCCCAGTTTTGTGGGTGTAAGAGAAAAAATTATTGAGGATGACCTCAGATCACCTAAAAACATACTCTTTTGAGTTGAAGTGTTTTATTTTCCTATTCCATTCATTTATAATGACAAGATAATGATTCACAGAATCACTGATAAACAGCAACTGTGTCCTTTTTTATTTGCTTCCTAACACTCTTGGAAAGCTTTATAGTAAACAGTTTAGAAGATAATGAAAGGTAAAACTTCCATCTGAAAAGGTTTGATTCAACAAAATTATTGGGACAATCACTTAGGTTAAGTGTTTAGCCCAGAGGGCAGTATAAAATTTCATCAAAATTCAAACCATGCATAAATGATCTCAAACTGCAGTGTCTATTTATACCACACAACATGTTAGTCACATTTTTCACTGAAGATTGAAAGTAATGATGAAGCAACTGATAAGGATGAAAGACTGAATATGTGCTATGCCACCCATGTATAATTCAGTTAGTGGCAAACATGGATTAGGAAGTATCCAGCAACAGCAAGTGTTTTCCAACTGCCTGAGAAAAACTGTGAACCACTAACAAGAGAAAGGGGACAGCAATGAAACCAAAAATATTTCACACACACAAATTAGCCAGGTAAAGAAGAGAGAGTTATTAAATCAGTGGGTCAGGGATTCAGAGATAATGAGAAATGAAAACATGGATCAAAAGAATACAATGATTTTATATCTTCAAGGTTTGGTGTTTTCTAAGAAATAATATTACTGGCTTTTTTAAATCCATAGAAAAAAAGCAGTGGCAGTGGCATTGAAAAGGGTATAATTTTTCTAAAGCTGAAATCTTCAAATTTTGATTAATAAAATAGAAAGAAAACTTTGGTGCAAAATCTCCATTTATAGTGCAAAATACTGTCCTCCACCTCTAGGAAGAAATAATCACAGTGGAAGAAAAATTTTACAGTCCTTTTTCCAGTAGAAAGATTTGATTTGGTCATTCTGGAAAGAAACTTTTAGTCAAGAATTAAGAAAAAGGTCTGTGATTTTTCATTTTAATCCTAAACAAAGACAGAATCTTTAGTTGATGACAGCCAGCAAAACAGAATAACAGCTATGGTACATAATGGTATTTATCAGCTGATTATGGATCACTCCATTGACTGTATCAGCTATACTCAGACACCTGCTGCAGATTATGTCTGAACTCTTAGAATCAGCTCCATGCAATGACACTGACCTTCAGCTGAAGTTCTGTGGTTGCTAAACGGTGAATCCAAATTCCTTGGTTTGTTATTCTATAAGCATCTAAGGTGCTGAACAAACTAATAAAATTGTCAAGTCATGCTTCAGAGATATTATACTGTAGCACTGAAACTTCACAGTGGAGGATTAAACACAAACCTAAGCTGAAAGCCACAGTATGGGGCTGTGTTTTTGTTCAGCATCATTTTAGTCACAGCAGACTCAGCTTATCATCACTCCAAGCAGAGCTAGATGTTAATAATTTGTATCTGCCTTTTTGGGTAGGATGGGATTAGAGGAAAAACTTCCCAGGTATCCTGAGGAGTTATCTCTGAGTAAAAGTCATGGGTTAAAGCTGCACATGGAAGTAGTGGAAAGGGGAGATGAAAGCTGATATCTGTGGTAGTCGGGTAAAACCAGCAGAAGTGGTAGAGGACCTTACAAATGACTGAGGAAGATTATAGTATGACAGATGCCTCCAATGATAGCTAATTTAAATGCCATTAGGTGCATTATATTTCACATGCAGACAGTCTACAGGGTGATGGAAAGCGTTACAGTAGCTTAGCATGAAAGTTTGTGCTTCAGTCAAAGCAAATTGTTATCACGTCACTGGAAATGGCACTTGAGCAGCTAACCTCAGATGAGGATCTGCCCCTCTCTCTTACTGCAGCATTTGCTGCCTAATAAAATTCCCAGAGCAGATGCTAAAGGTGGTGGAACTTAAGCAACTTTCTGCTGACTCGTTGCCCCCAAAAGAGAAATTGTAGCAAAGTTAATGAAAGTTCCAAGCATTATGCAGTATTTTTAGTTTATTTTGCTATTCTACACTTTGCAATTTTTTCCAAGTGGATAGTATTAAATAAAGCATTTTTCCCTATTAGCACTTTTATGTGTTTTACATTTAGTGTATTGTTGCTATTCTTCCAATGAAGTCTAGGAAAATGGCAGAATGAAGCCTGGAGTTACATTATTTTGAGCTGATTCCCTGTAACATTAGTAAACAGTTTGATGCATCATGTCACTAGTAGCACTATTCTCTCTTGTCTTCCCCCATTTAATGAAAATCTGTGAAATAAATGCTAGAAGGCAGTATTGCTGGCATGACAAATTCCAAGCCAATAAGTCTTGCAGTTGCCAAGATGTAAGCTCTGAAACTTGGCATTTGGCATTCAGAACTAGATAACCTTACTATAGTAACTACATTCACTGTATCTACAAGAGGGATGAATAAATCAACAATAATTGAACTACTAAAAGTGTCTAATTTCCAGAGTAGTGCTTCAAGCAACAACTGAAATTAAAAAACTGTTAAAACACAGCTACATACCCATACAAGCTTGTCATGAATGCACTGAAGCAAAGGTTAACAAAAAAGAATGAATATGCATTCTTCGCTAAAAGTAACGTTCCTTGATCTACAGTAGTGATGAACTGTATAAATGTCAGGTCCCATCCAAGTCCCACAAGCCTGGCATTCCCAGTAGCAAGAATTTTTTATCGTTCCTGTAACATTACTCAAAGTAGGGAAAAGGCTATTCCTGCTGCATGTGGAATGCAGTCCCTATTCTTGAAGCCTGGCAGTGTTTCCAAAGTTAGCAATGATCATAAACCCTTGAAATATTGTTGGTATCTTCAGGGCCTGATCCAAAGCCCAGTGAAGGCAAATGGGAAGATTCCACATGGCCACAGTTTTGTGTGGGCCAAGCTTAAAACATTACTTCTCCTGCCACTTGATTTCACAGTTCAGAATTTCTCATGTTGTCCAAGTAATATTTCATTGAATTTCCCATCCTCCCATCTTTTCTCCCACTGTTAATTTTTATTAGAAAAATGCTGGTCTGGAAATCTTTAGGAAAATAAGAAGCACACTAGGTTAAATGGACTCAGTGCTTTAGAGAAAGAGGAGAGTCCAATAAACAGACATTTTAATGTAACACGTTTCCATGCTAATACACAGGAGAGAACCCACCATTGGGACACCAGCCTGCTGTACACTGCTTTAAAAACTGTCTCCCAGAATTAATTCAGACTGATTAGCATAGCATGGATGCATTCACCTGGGGAACTAACAAAAAATAATAGCCAATTTACAAATGAACTAGAGCAGGCTTTTTAATCTCCCATGACTCCACAGATCGGTGGCAGTACACTACAGAATCACATCTCTGTGACTGCCACACAGCTGGCATTAAGCTTCTGGGGATACACAATCAAAAGGAATTGCTGGAAGGCACTGAGATGCTGGGTGGAAACATTCTTTGGGACACTGTTTGGACAGTCCTAGTATGATCTCAATATCAGTCTTAGGGAGTGATTAAAAATACAAAAGAAGCATAGTTCCATCTAAAGACCATTTGATTTCCAGGATCAGTTACTGACTTTCTTTTGGGACCTCAAAACTGGAAATCTAGTACTTATTCAATGTTATTCTTCAGGAAAAAAAATATATGCATTATGGGTTTTAAACCGTTAATTTACCATATCAGAGTTTTTTACTGAAAGCTGAGGCATAAGAGAGACACTACTACAGTGGAGAAGCTCGTTCTTATATCTATCTCAAGGAAAACTGGGAAGTGTTTTTACATGCTAATGCATATAAGGCATGCACAGATAGGGAAGTATTTCTCCATATGCATCATGCAGGATACTGAAATGCGTGATAAACGGGACTGAATACGTATCTTTCACCCTCTGACATTTTGTAGGTCAAACTCTATATCTGATGTAGTTATTTCAAGCCAGAAAGAGAAAGGCATATTCTAAGAGACAAGAGAAACCTTTCTTTCCTCAAAATTCCTGGCACATCTAAAGCTAAATTCAATACTTGTGGTATGAACATACATCCAAGTGTCTTTTAGAAGATGAGGATCATGATACAATGTTTTGAAATGGAAATTATTCTAACTTTGAAATACTATAACTTACCAAGCAACCAAAGATGCTCAAAGGCCCCTGTACTACATTTAACTGAAATGCAAGGCAAATAAAAGCAGACAGTTATCCTGCATAAAATGATACACATAATGGTTAAGGGTGGCATTGTTTCCTCTACATAAAGCAAGCTTCAAAGGGAAAAGTAATTTTTGGATTAATGGGCAAACAATGCAGAACAAATTACATTAGTAGTTAGTTAAAAGCTCTGTAAAATAGCTTGCCCTCTATTTCTGAGTAATGGGACTGATGAAGGAATGGGATTTTTTTTTCCATTCCCAACTCTCTTCCCCTGCAGTTGTTTAGACTGGAGAATTAACAGCCGGGAAGAGCATCTCTTCACATTGTGAGAAAGACATAGCATTCAGTACAGCAGAAAAAAAGAATAGCTGAACTAGGAGTTTCACCACTGTTAATTCCATAAAACAAACTGTCTGGCATGTTTTCAATGATTAGCCCTTAGCAGATACCTAAACCAAAACCTGGGATATATCTAGATACCACGCTGAAAATCTTATGAAGACAAAGTACACCAGAGGGTTACGTAGTCTGTTTAAACACTAGGCTCAAGACAGTGATTCACACCATCATAAGAATTAAGGATGACAACTGTAAATTCCTCACTGGCTGGACTTCCTCCTAAATCAAAGGGCAGACAGACTGCATTTTACTCAGAATTTTGTAACAGACTCCCAAACCTGGCAGTTTGGTTTGAATGTTCAGATCCGAGGCCAGGCAAATTGCAGATCCTCTCTGTTCTCTCCTATTCACCTTCCTCATCTGAACCCTGCTCAAATTTGATTTTGCCAGAGAAGGAGATATTCTCTCTTTAAGTATTCCACTTAAAAGAAGGACAAAATGCAAGGCAAGAATATTGGTTCCACTAGGTGATTGAGCAGGAGCATTTTGACTATCATCCACACTCTTATTATCACCTCTGAAATAAGAAGCAAGAGTCACAGTTAACAAGCCTCACATTGGCCCAAACTTTCCTGCTCTTTTCAGCTTCACCATCACAGCTTCTTGTCCCCACCCTTTGTGAAGCATCTCAGTTTGTACTGAAAACCTGTAAAAGCAGAGACCCTGCTAACTTCTCTGGCTGTTTTGTTACACATCACTGTATATTTAATAATAATTATGCCTCTGCAGAGGTATTTTATTCTGATAAAATCAGAACTATCCCACCAGGATCTTCAGCTACTTATTCATTTTGCTACAGGCTACAATAGAGAATTTACTGAAATAACAAAGTCATTTTACATACATATGGTCTATGCTTCTGTGCCACAGCAGTGACAGATAAAAAGCAGCAATCTATCATATTTTTCTCTCCACACTGTACTCAATAGGATCCAAAGTGTGGTACCCATTTTGCTACTAATGCACATGTATAACTCCCACTTATTTACTGTAGTGCCCTGAAGATGTGACAGTTAGCTATGTAATGCACTTATTATTTTTATTCATTCTATTCATTAGAGATGACCATGTATGGCTCACTTATAGCTTTGGTTTTCTCCACTAGTCATCACTAATGTCATCTTTTCTAGCTCATGAAAACAAAATGTTTATTAAATGACAAACAACAACCACATCTCTCTCAACTCGATGTTTCACAGCCAGTTTCCCAAGTCTTCTACTCTCCTATGAGTTTGAACAAACCAAAGGACAGTTCAGCTAGGTCAAAAAGTGCTTTTGTGCTGAGCAGGAATCCAAGCTGGATCGTGTGAAATGCCTGTGAGGGACAAAAGCCAGCAGTGTTGTCTTGAAGACATTTTGACTGCACTCATGGCAAAGGCTGCAACAACTTTCTGAGTTCACATTGCTTGGTAACTGGAGACTTAACATTCCCTGTATTTAAGAAGAGAAGCTAGCGATTCATGTCAAAGAGCTGCATGGTAGTCACACACAGTTTCCCCCCAGCCATTACCAAATTTGAACCATGTTCTTTCACTTTTACCAAATAAGAATTCTCTTAAGATGGAGGAAAAGAGCAGAAAAAGCATTTTGGCAGGGAATCATAAACACAGAATACAGGAGAGGTCTAGGTCAAACTGTGAGCTACTCCAGCACTGGGGAGCATTTTCCCTGCTTTTTCAGCTCCATTACTCATAGTCAGATGGCAACCACACAATTCCCTTGACAAGACCTCTAGGAAAACTTTGGGTTTGTACTGAAGTTGCTCCATGACTGAGCTCACTACTCCTTTCTGCTCAAGAACATTAAGAAAAGAAAAAATAGAACACCAACCATAGACAAACATCTCCCTAGTAATTGTGACTGATCAGTCACTGACAATTCTCAACTAATTTTTGGTATCACTAATTTCTCCTCTCCACTGCTAGAGGCCAGCTCTCAGCTGGTGGAGTTCTGCAGGTCTGGAACCTGCAGGAGGAAGGGCATTGGCTGCCAACCCTTTGCATAATCCTGAACATATAAATAAAATTATCATCAAGTATAATTGCACTGAAATCTATAGGTAACTGCAACAGTACATGTTTCCCATCACCATAACAATATCAAATCCTGGCAAAGTTGTGTACATACATATTGGAGGGCTTTGCAAAAGACTCCCAGAGAAAACAGTTCATAGCCAAGACTCATGTTTCATGTATTTTCAATACTTAAAAGTTGGTTTCCTATTTTTTTCCCAGAAGTTTGGATACATTTTGAAGTAATCCTTCTTGTTGTTTTCAAAATTATTTCCAAACACTTTATTTCTCATTCAATTTTCACTGGAAAAATTTTACCACAATGCACGAAGGAAGGGAAAAAATTCTTCCACTGCACAAGTGAAAAAAAAAAAAAAAATCTTTAAATGCATGCAGTTCATTGGAATTTGCCCAGTTATGAATTACACTATATTATAAAAGAAACTGACAGCTTAGAAAAATCAGAGTGTATAGGAAAGATGCAGTAGTCATATTTAATGATTTGTCCACAGAATAATTTTCCAAAAAATAAAATTTTCCTGTAACAGAAAAATCTCCCATGAAACTAAGACTAAAGCAAAAACTCCACAGAAATATGTACAGGTCTGACGTAAAAATTCAATCCTCAAAGATTTGAGAACATGCACCAAAGTAAACACCAGCTAATATCTGAATACAATAAAAAAAACAAAACAAAAACATGACTTGTGTCCTGCTGAGACTTGCCTACAAAAAAAAGTCCCAAAAGGATTCCAGAATCAGGGAATTGTGGTCACACAACTAAAGCTTAAGCATTTTTAAGATTAACATGTGAAAGATTTGAAAGTATTCAAAGAAAACAGTGGGACTTCTGATCTCCCTTAAGAGTTCAAGCTTGGCCTGACTTTAATTACACTTCAAAATGGAATTATAAACCATGAAACAGGGTTTAGGTGGACCATCAGAAAGTACTGAGAAATTTTTAAAAGATTACCACTTTTTAAAGCAAGCAATAAAGGGTTATTCTACTTTTCACAAAGGAAGTTGAATGTCCGCTCTTAATGGCAGTATTTTATATATAGTACATGAAACAGATCCTACTAGGACAGCTATAAAAAGCTGGTAAAATTTGACCTTTGATTTTAGGTAAATGTTACATATTTGAATAAAAGGTTGCATTTATAGGCAGCCACAGATTTTTTTTTTTTTTTTAAATTTTAATGAAATCTTTAGAAGAGTTCAAGGGACAATCCAGGGAAATTTGTAATAGGCAACACTAATTTTGAACAAATTCAAAACACTGAGAAAAGGATTTTCCTCTAATGTAGGATTCATCACCCTCCTAACTTGGTATAAATTCAATCTGTTCTGTTTGTATGACATAAACAACAAGCAGTTTCACAGGAATGAGGCAAACCATATGTGAAGGTGTTTTAGAAAGCACAACAGGGAATACACCAAGCAAAGAAGCATCTGCATTTATTTCAATGTCAAATCACATGTGTATTATAAAGGGAAAGTTTATTGTCTTTATATAAAAAGCAAGTTTACTATATTGTGATCTTTACAGTTAACTCTTCCTGCCCCTCAGTATCCTCTTCAATTTGGAAAAAAAAATAATAAAAACCACAGGTAAAAATCATAAAGTCTACAGGTACAGAGGCAGCGTTGAAAAGGGGTCTTCAACCTTTTTCACCCTACCCAGGCTGTCACATGATGCCAAGAGCTTATTTTGTCCTCATATCCCCTCGCTACCTCTCTTGAACAAGGGCTGCATCTGCTCCTGAAGGGTGCAAGTGGAACCAAAGTGTGGCTCGACAACCTGGATTTCAGAAATGCAAGAATATAAATCTAGATAAGAATTATTTCTTGTTGATGCCTGTTAGCTGCAGGACAAAAGATCGTCTCCTGTATCAAGATGCTGTCTGGTCCTGCACTGGTGCTGCACTGCTCAACCTGCAATGGGCAACACACAGCACTGCTGTGTGGGGCACTGGGTACTCCCCCACAAAAGGCAGTGCCCTACAATTAATTGGTTTTATAGAAGCTGGCCAGAGTCGGCTTAACACATTTGGAGTTGAGGAGAAAATATTTCAAAGGAGCATTTAGCCTGGGTATGAGCTACAGGCATGTTGTTAAAAAGCTAATTGCATGGAGACAAAAGATGATCGTTACTTTTATATTAGTGTGTAATATTAACCCTTGAGAGTTGTGTTTGATGATAAGTTGCTGGCAATTGAAACTACTAGTATTTATATTTAAACTCAAGACTGAAGATTCCTAAAGTCACACAAAGTATATATGTCATTATCCTTTTTTTGTACTAAGACAAATGAAGGCTTTTGAAATCTGGAGTCTTTTTCACATCTCCTCTAGGACTATGCATAAAAAGCAATGTTAAAGTGCTGAAGTGTTGAAATTATTTCTCACTTCTGCATTTTTATGCATGTTCGGGAAATCTGCCTTTATAGTGACAAATAACCATGGAGAACATTTCTTTCCTCAAATTTTGCTTGTTTCAAGGAACAGAAGAAAAGAACTAGAAATCTTCTGACAGCAAGTTTTGGGCTGCAAGGTCAAAATTCCTCCAAACTTGCCGCCTTTTCTCTGAAGGTTATCTCACTAATCTTATTCAGACAATAGCCACGAATAATATTGATGTTCTGCTTCAGATTATGCAGGTTTTAGCTCCAGGAGCACAAATCTCAGAGAAGGGAGGTTCAGCAATGCTGTGGTGCAAGGCAAGCTCCTGGGGTGGGCTCTCCAGGAAGGTCAGCAAAGCTCTGAGTGAGCACCTGGCACCTACCAGGCTGTGAGTGCAGCTGATCACCTCAGCAACATGGATGTCCCTGCAGTATGTGACCACATTTGTCTGTTGTCTGAACCTCTTTGCCCTCACCTTATCGTTTGGGCTCATCCCCCTCAGCCCCAGCTCACTGGACCCAAGCAAAAGCCTGCTGCTCTCAGCAAGGCTGTATGTGGGCACAGGGGGAAAGGCACTGGTGAAGCTGTGAGATCGAAGCTGAAGCCTGTGGGCTTCTGCAGCCAAAATGATCTTTTTATTTCATATGTGTATAATGCCCACTGTAAGGAGGTTTGACTATGGCCTACGGATGTGAGACACCACTGTCAAATTAATATGAAGGGAAAAGGACAAGCACGCTACAGCAATGGAAACAAAAACGAAAAAAAAATCACAATTATCAGAAAAATATTTGTGATCACAAAAGAATATCTTGTTCATACTCACCAAACTCCCCTTTGGCAAGCCTTAAAAGAAAAGAGAATATGAGAGAAAGAAAAGAAGAGAGGAAAAAATTACGGGAGAGGCTGTGAGTGGAGGGGAAGAGAGAGACTGAGACAGTGGATACTTTAACTTGTCACAGTACAACACTAGCTTTTAATTAATACAGGGTATGTACAACTTTGAAGACTGTTGGTCGTGCAGTATTTTATGATAAATACATTTTATGGGATTTTGTTTCTAAAGAGGATTTTATAAAATAACCTAGCCCAATAAATTATTTACCAGCTGCAATAAAAGATCAAGGAAATTGCTCAGATTGCATCTTGGAGCATCTAAAACTCTGAAGTTTATGGAGATCTAAGCTGCCCCCACATCTACAGTGCTATTAAAATTTTTTGTAGTAGCTAATTATCTTGCATTGCATTTTTTAAAAGGTAGCAATTGTAGTCGAGAGGAAGGTCTGGAAACAGACAAAGAGAAGTTGATGCCCTTTGATGGAGAAAGTAGGAGAGAAGGAAGGAGGAGACAGACAGAAGTGAGTAACAATTGAAACATCATGCCAGTATAGTAACAAATGGAATTAACAACTCACAAGGTATCAGAGTCCCAGGGAAATTACCTGAATTAACTCTATATTTAAAAAATATATTATTAAGGACACATTTTTTACATGGCATGCTATGTGTAATACCTGTATTACTTGACTAAGAATGGAGTAATTTGATTTTCCTATTCTTTTTCTGTCTGATAAATATGATGACCACAAATGAAGCAAAAAGCAAAGAAATTCCCTCTAAATTCTGTTTTGTTCTAACCTCATGGGACTTGAACATAACAAATAAGTAAATAAAACAAGAACTGGTCATTATTTCCAACAGGATGACAGATACAGTAAATAGAATGGCATAGTGAAATTACAAAATACTGGCCTCAGCTAGGACAAGCAGCACCCTGACACACGCCTTGCTGCCTTTGCTGCGTACCAGGAAGATCTGGTTCATGCCCTGTAACTTCCTGTGCTCAGATATAACTCTGCCTGCCCAGGGAGCAAAGTCAGTGTCCCTGCAGGCATGGGGCTCAGGGACAGCTGGGCTCCCTAGGAAAGGACAAAGCAAAGGAAATGGGAGAAAGGGCAGTAACTTTTTTCTTATTCCCCAAATCAGAAGGTGAGGTGCATGCCAGCTGAGATAAGTGCCTGTCCTCTCTGTTCCTCCAGATACCTTGTGCCACCACAAAGGCCATAGGCTTCAAAGCCTGGAGCCAGGCTGCCCAGGGTGGAGTTGGGCCTCTTTCCCAACACTTTCAAGCTGGACAACCTTGAAAAAAATAAAACAGTCAGTGCTGCTGGACTTTAAAGTAGACAGAACCACAAAACGGTTTGGGTTAGGAGAGACCTTAAAAGCCATCTAGTTCCAAACCCTCTGCCATGGCCAGAGACAACTTCCACCAGACCAGGTGGTCCAGGGCTCCATCCAACCTGGCCTTGATTGCTTCCAGGGATGGGGCATACACAATTAAATACTAATTGTATCACAATTAAATGTTAATTTTATCACCGTAACTCTTCAAGACACAGAAGAAAGTGAAGTTCACCACTACAGAAAGTGAGCACCTTAAGATAGATAATTGATGATAATTTGGTTAATTTAATTTGAAAATTGAGGTAGGTAAAATGAAACAATGAGAGCTGGCAAGGATACTTGGATGAGCACTGCTACTCTAAAATCTATTTTTATATAATGGCCAGGATGGGGGAGTCCTTAATTGTCCAAAATAACCATAATTAATTCAGCAGAAATATGAAAGCCTAATTATATGAGTCTGTGTTATTTTTCTACCTGATTTCTGCCTTCTCCAGCAGTCAGGCTTAATCACCTCTAGGGCTGAGTTCAGATTTCTACTGTGAAAATGCACTTTGTGTCTGCAAGGTCTTTACCTAAATTCCTGCCAACTCTAAAGTCACCAAGTGAATGTGGCAAGTGAGAGCAGGGAATAGACAGCACTAGTGATGTTGAACACTGCTTGGCTTGCCTGTGAAATAATCCTGTCTCATGTTTTGATAGGGAAATAATTTAAAACTAAGTTTTCACAGACAAGCACCCTATTCTGATGTTTGTTTTCTGGGTGCTTTATTTGAAACTCTAGGGGCTGATTTGCAGAGGATCATGGGTACCAGAAATGTACATTACAGCTGGGTTTTGAATATTTAAACACAACAGGGAAAGATAAACGATTATCAGATCATTTCATTTAGTGAGGGATTGGGTCTTCATTGGTTTTTACTAATTACAAATAACTGCCCAACTTTTGCAATTACCTAGTAAATGAAATTCCAGGAAATATGAGTAAATGAAAAGTTTTCATTTTGATGTAGCCTTTTTTATTTCATTTTAATTTAT
This sequence comes from Entomyzon cyanotis, assembly GCA_024500445.1. Taxonomy (NCBI): domain Eukaryota; kingdom Metazoa; phylum Chordata; class Aves; order Passeriformes; family Meliphagidae; genus Entomyzon; species Entomyzon cyanotis. The sequence goes on from JAKEPQ010001005.1 coordinate 71,099,419, forward strand.
GTATTCATTTTAAGTCATTCCCCATATGTGTATTTTGCAACAGAGAGAAGTAATAATATTTAAAGTAACATCCAAAAAAAGGTAGTGTATTGCTCTGAAAACTTTGAAAAGATTATGCTAGCAATCTTTTTGCCTTTATTTCCCTGACACAGCTCCTCAAAACAATACAGTAATGTCAAAATTGCATTCTCAGACAAAAGGTGCTTCCAATTTATTTTAAATCAACTTCAATCATAAATAATACTAATAAGTCAAACAAAATCCATAGTACTAAGTAGTCAAAGAAAATTCATGCATTTTTTTTCTAGCCTAATAACTTTCATCTAAATGTAGATACCTCTGTAATACATGTATAGGAAGGCAAACTTTTGGGTTGTGAAATTATTTGATACTGAGATCACCTACCACACAGAAAAAGTATATTTCTCCAAGTCTTCCAAATAAAAATTACTCTCTACAGATGCTTTCCCTTTTTCTCGGCTTGCATTGTTCTCAGGACCTGATTTTTCTTCACAGCATTGGTCAGGAGGGTTATTCCAGCTGACCTTTAAATGAAAAGAAGAAACAAGTTAAAATAGTAAGGTAATTAGCTGGACACAGCTAGCAAACTAAGAGGTGCCAGCTTCTCTGTTTTGAATTCTAGCTCTGTTTTCACTCTATAGTAAATGTGGGAAACAGCAGTAGCAAAGCTGGCTCAAAACACTTTGAATAGACTAGCTTATTTCAGTTGGAAGGGACCTACAACAAGCATCCATGGTCCAATTCAGGGCTGACCAGAAGTTAAAGCAGGCTGTTAGGGATACTGTCCAAAATGCCTCTTAAACACTGACAGGCTGGGGGCATCCAATCTCTCTAGGAAGCCTGTTCCAGACTTTTGGCCACCTTCTCAGTAATGAACTGCTTCCTGCTGTCCAGTCTGAACCTCCCCTGGTGCATCTTTGAAACGTTCACACATGTCCTATCATGGATACCAGCGAGAAGAGCTCAGCACCTCCCTTTCCACTTTCCTTCCCCAGGAAGCTGTAGAGATCAAGGTTCCCCTGAACCTCCTCTTCTGCAAGGTAGACAAGTCTTCAGCTACTCCTGACAGGACATGCCTTCCAACCCCCTATTTTCCCCTCCTCTGGACACATCCAAGGACATTTACAATCTTCTAAAACCATGGGGCCTGGAGCTGCACACAGACTATTGTTACATTAATTGATTATGCTCCTGTAAGGCTGTGGTTTGGCAATTTCTCTCAAGGACATGCAAGTCAGCCAGTCTTCCTCTACCTACTTGCTTTTTCCTGTGTTGTATACCAGACTCTGTCAGTGCAAAAATTTGGACATGTACAAAGTATGCCATATGGAGGCAGCTGATCTGGGAATGGAATTAATATTGTTTGGCTTCTTTTTTTTTCTTTTTCTTTTATTAACTGGGTTAGCTCTCAGCTGGACCCATTCTGATCCAGGCCACCCTGCCCTGGTTGCCAGCACAAAGGAGAGGGACAGTACTGCATCTTTCAGTGCTGGTGCCAGTTTATGCTCATTTAAACTACTCTTTGAGCTACAAATTAGAAAATCATGATCTCTTCTCATCTCCAGAACAACACCTTTGTGTGCACAGGGTCTGATTTAGCACCTGGCACTGCTTCTCTGAATTGACTATCAGATTGCCTGGATGTTTGGCATTATTGCCTCTGGACAGAGAGCCAAACATCACTTCCACGAAGAGACACAACAAAGTTGTCATTTACCAGACAAACATCTGCAGGTGACTTCAACAAAGATATCAATTAATACCTGCCCAGGCACAATACCAAACTCTGTAAAGGGTTTGCTAATATTTAGTGAACAAGTCCAGAGAGGACAAGGAGATGGACGTTAAAACATGTTATGTTCAGACTAGAAACAGAACTCCCTTTCCATTCTTCCTCTTACACAGGGAGATGGAAAGTGTACTGCTTTGAGGTAATGACAAATTTTGGTTCCACATCCCTTGATGCCAACTTTACAGAGCAAGTGGTTGAAATTTTCTAGCCTATACGAGAAGACAACTTAAATTAATTATTTAAGGTCCTACTTGACTTTCACATTTAAGAAATCTATAATGAACATAACAGCCAAGTTTACTCTTTAGATGTCAAAAAATCTCAGAGCTCCCAGGGAAGAAAACGTTGACATAAGATTCAGTCGCATCACTTTGTACTGTGCTAATTATGAAAACTATAAAGTTTGGGGTTATTTTAACTCTATAAACCATTTTGCTCTAAAATGTAAATTTGTATTCTGAATCTTGGATTACATAAATCTCATGCGCATTTTGAATTTCAGCCACGTAACTTCCCAGCTTCATTCCCTGGAAGAAGTCAAGGTTTCAGAATGTGTAGTGTGTGCAAGGTACTTTGCTTGTACTGACATTGTCTGCATGAAACTATCCCTGTGCAAAGTAGATGTAAAGACATTATTTAAGACATAAAACCCGAAAGTGTAAATGAGTTGATTCTCTGAGACTATGTTTTCTCTTGTCTGAGGTACGAAAAGCAGAAACTAAGTCATCTTCATGAAGATGGCATTATGACCACAGAATATATTTTACTTCTCCCAGAAGTCACTGACTGTGAACATTCCCTCTTTTTTTGCCACCATTCGATATCTTAATTCATGCAGTGGTTTACACACTCATTGCAACAAAAGTTAAGCTGATGCTAATTCCCATCACTCAGAATACACTCAGTGAGAGACCATTTGCTACTCTTTAGCATTGATGAATTTGGGGATAGGGAGGGTAGAGAAATCCATATTCCCCAAAAAGTAGAGCTCAGACTCAAAGAGCTTTCTGATTCCTTTTGCTATTAAAAACATTTGTTTACAAAAAGAAAAGGGACTGCTGAGGAGAATAAACCACTACATGAACTTCTGTCTTCTTCCTTAAGTCTGTTCTTTACGTTTGTCATTGTTTCCTGTATATGACCGTTCGGCAAAATTATTTTAGAAGATGGTATCCAGAGATACAAGTAGGCTCAAATTATATAAATTGGGCCAAATGCCTAAATCTTGAACATGCTAAAACAAGACTCTCTCTGAACATTAGGGTTCACTCATCCCATTGAAAATGAGGGGCTCTTACAACTTCTGAAAGGAGATTTGACATGCTCACATTTCTTTTGTGCAGAAGGATTCTTGTAAGAGGCTCAGTTCAGAAATCTATTCAAACATGTCAATAACTGTAAGCTTGTGAGTCATTTCACTGAGTCCAAAGGGACTAGACAGTACTGAATTACCCATGGGTTTACACACCTCACTGAAACCAGGTCACTTTCATGTGGCTTTGAGAGCCACCCACAACTGAGGTTCCTGTAAGACCATGGCATTTTGTTCAAAGGCATTGTGTTATTATGGGATTGTAGGAAATGAATTTCACTCTGCCACTCCCATGGGTTGGGTTGGGTTGCTTTGCCCATTACACCCACTCCACTCCATCAGTCCTAAAATCATCCTTCCCCTACACATAAGGTTACACACACAAGCATGTACACCTCAATCTGCAGCTACATTTATATAAACCTCTGTTTTCTTCAAGAAGAAATAAATATTTTCTGAAGAAATAAATCCTTTGAAAACTGAGATATTAAAAGAGAGGGAATTTCCAGTTGGAGAATCTGGTTTTGCTCACAGATGTGGATCATTACACTCCTAAAGTTAAAAGTCGCAGTTATAATTCCCAGCCATTGAGTATTTGTGCTACACTACACAAGCTTGTAGGTATTCTGAGTACTGTGGTGATTTCTTTTCTATGGGCAATTAAAAGCATTAAAAATGCTTCAGAATATATCTAGAACAGGGTGAGGCAAATTACCAGAATGATTAATTTGAATATTCATATTTACAGTTCATTCACTGCAGCCATGCTGATTTAAGGATGGAAGTGGAGCAACACTTATTTAGAAAAAATTGCAACTATCATTGGAAAATACCTAAATTAATAATGGAGTGCAGGTAGACACAATTTTCAGGTCTTAGGTCTCAGGATTTACATTAAATCTGAAAATTTCAGTAGCATCTCACCCAGAAAGTGTTGTTACATTGCAGATACAATTCCACAGTATCTTGCACTGATGACACAATATTTGTTCACAAATTAATGACGTCCTTGGCCAGGATACTACAATTATGTATACTAAAAGTTTCTGATGGTAAGGGTCTTCTGCACAAGTGCACGAGAGCTTGAGGCTTATGGATGCATAGGAAACATATCTCATGTTTACACATTACTGAAATAACTTCATCTTGCAGCTTGGTCAGGTTTCTGTTGTTTGGTTACTTGGTGGTCTTTCCTTCTACTCCTTTGAAGTTTCATTGGTGAAGAGATTAACTCCCTACAGACCTATGCAGGAGACAGCAGTGCACCTGGATATGTGAAGCCTTATGGTGGCTATAAAAAAATTCACAGGGATAGATTAAAGAAGCATTACAACCACAGCACGCAAGCCCACAAATCGTTCTTAAATGGCACATGTAGAGGCTCCAGCGGCTTCTCTGCGATCTTTAAGAGAGATGGTAATGTTCATATCAAGACCAGTACCTTGTGATGTCCTCCTTGGACTTCCTTCAGCCAAAAGGAGCCACAGTGCTCATCTGCACCGCCATGGCAATCTTGGTAATTGTCTGCAAGGAAACCAAAAAAATGACATAAATTATTTTTATGCTGCAGCATAAGATAGAGCTCTGGAAAGGAAGGAGCTGGATTTTGGTCCCTCTCCAACAAAATCCTGACTGACTTCAGGCTGATAATTTTTCCCCCTCCATCCAAGTTATAAATAGGTGGTTATTTCTCTCCTACATTCCAGAAGTGTTACTATGACAAATGCAGAGAAGACTTCAGGTGCTGTGGTGTTGGAAATAACAATTACATAGTAGCAAAACAGGGGGAAAAGTAGAAATAAAGAAATAATAGACACAAGAAGAATACATGGAAGAATATTTTAAACACCCCAGGAAGTGTTCTTCAGAAGACAGAAGGAAGTTAATTTTCTTGAATGGTCATAGTTGTGGATCAAGAATGAGGCAGAGGGACACAAAGTACTTGAATAAATTTTGCTTAGAAAACACAAATCACATGTCCCTCAAGCTCCTGAAAAGCAGTGACCTGTGGAAGGGACAAAATGTACTCCCACATGATAGGAAGCGGTGGTGTGGCAAAAATAAAGGTCTGTATTACACTTTTTAATGTACAGCACATGGAGGATAAGCCAAAAATACACTTAACAATTATTTCAACGTTTTTTGTCTTTAAGTTATTTCCAGTTCCACTCTGTAAAAGAGAGTCGAGTGTATATAAAATCACAGTACAGGAAGGATCTGCTCTTAGGTGTTACAGTGGTTGATACACAATATATGAATATGAAAGATCACAGTTTTAAGCCTGTGTGTTTATTTATGTGCATACCGATGGATATCTTTCTTATTTTGTACATATATATACACACATGTACAGGTTGTATATATGTTCAGCATTCATAGTGAATGAGGGATTTACAGATATTTACATCATCTGGGGTAAAAGAAGAGGTCTACTGAAATCAGTGAAACAGCATAAAATACAGCTGCTGGGTATGTCACGTGTGTGCATACATGCAGTACAACCTGTTCAAACTGTCTCTACATATTTCTTATATGGGACACATGTATTGGACCCATAAATGCATGTTAAAATATAAATATACCTTTGTAAAGATGGTTCCTGTGGTTTTCTTTGTTTAATTTTTTCTTCTTTTTTTTTTTTTTTTCCCAGCACACAGAAATGGGTTTCCAAACAGCCTTGCTGAAATGATGAATACTTTAACAATGTTTTTGGAGTCAAATGAATAAAGCGGTAATTATCTTGGCAAAAAAAAAAAATGGGACAATAAAAGAATAAAGAAAACAATAATATTCTACATTTAAGAAATGGGAGGGAGAAGGAACTCAAGTCTGTTATTTAATCATGACATGCTCCCTTTATATTTTATTTGTAAGGCTCTGAATGCTCTTTTCTTTCTATACCAGTGAGCTCATTACTTTAATTCCTCATAGATTTCTCTGAACAATTTTTGCTAAGTAAAAACACAATGTAATTCTTCAATGGCTGTAACAGTAAGAAGCTGCTCAAATTAAAGATCAATAAAAAGTACAGAAAAAATCTGTATGAAAATAAATAAATAAAAGAGGAGATGGGAAATGCCTGCAATTAGACAGGATGAAAAATCTAAAAAGAAATTAAATTTGGTTGTAATACATTTCCCATTCTTTTCTTCATGAAAATTACTACTGAAGTGGGTTTTTTTTCTGTAATTTAAATGTTAAGCTGCCAGATGTGTGTCTCATGCTTGAAGAGTTGAAGCTTTGCATTATTTAGCATATTAAGATTCACAGAATTTAAAAAAGGGCTCCTTTATTGCCTGGAGGTTCTAATTAAGTAAACCTTAGCCTGGTACATTTAAAACTTGCAATACAAGAGATTTTACTTCCTTTTTTTTCTCAGTAGCCAAATCTCATCAATATAATAAATATGGAAAATACTTAAGATGATACAATTTTTCTTTGGCTTGAGGAATTAAACCTATCTATTATTTTAAGAAGTTTTTAATAGAGGCCAGCAATCAGAAAGACATTCAAAGACTCCAGTCTACTCTCTAACCATAAGAGTTGCTCCTACTTAGTGGTGAGGGGGAAGGGAACATATCTTATAAAACTGAACTGTGAAGAAATTGTTTCTTCCACATGCAAAAAACAAAGCAGTTCTAAGAGAAAAACAAGAACCACACGGTTCTTTATTATTAAATTGCACTTTACTTTTTTATAACTTTTTAAAATTGACCACTGAAAACTTATAAAGCATTAATTAGCTGCGCTATCAGCAATTTGTTCATTGAAGGAGCTGGGACTGCTCCATCAGAAACTGTAATAGCATAGAAATTCCTCTGACATACCGTACCCATAAATCATACCTTAAATACAGTTATTTTTGCCATTTTAGAAAATGTCAGAAGTGTCAACTTTGTCCAGATATAACACTTAGCAGTGACTATTTTAGTAAATTGACTCAAAATATATTTTGTTCCCTGACAGGGGAACATAATATCGTTCATGATAAAAATGAACAATTTGAGGAGGAGAAAACAGCACCAAGAAACAGAGATCAAAGACAGGTATCATAGCTGTGATAAAGGCACTGTGGCAGATGTAGACTCTCTGTTAATAGGTTTATTTGGAAATCAAGAAACATATGCATAAAAGCAGGAAAATAAGATTACACCGGGGCCTGGAAAAGACAGTAAGATTCTTAATCCAAGGTTACAAATGTGTGATCAGGTATTAATAAGACCAGCAGAATAGCTTAAATGCCTACATTTTTATAAGACAAATAGGAAAAATAGGGTGGCATTTTTCCCCACCATTGTGGAATGGGCAAGACAATACTAATGTCCGGATTTGGAAAATCATGGTGATATGAATGTTATTTCCAGACCTTGACAATGCTGAGAGCAGTCATTTCTGGGTGATATTAAATCCCAGCCAAATAGTTTAGATACCACACAGATCATGCCTGGTAAGGGATACAAAATTAGTTACCCATACAAAATTCTTGAGTTCCACTGGGACCCACGTTTTTAAAATGCCGTGGAAAGAGGTTGAAAACAAAACCATTACTGCTCTCTGTTACCTTTCTCCGCAGCAGCCTTCTCAAGGCAATAGCTGAGCATAACAGCACGACCTTTAAAATTAGAGGGTGTCTTACTGATTGAAGAATAAAACTTAAACATTTTTTATCCACTACATTGTCTGAAAATTACCATATTTGGTTATGTCTTCTGTAGCAAGTCCTGTGTACTGCAACAGGTGTGAACCTGTAGAATAAAACCATGGATTTGGAGGACACTGCTGAATAGTGGGGACCCCACTGTGTGTTGAAGGTTTCATGTCAGACCAGGTTTTTAGTCTGGTCCTGGTAACTGAGGGCCCATTAATACCTGATACACAGAGCTAAAGCACACCCCCTTGCTCAGCTTCACCCTAGTGCTTGTCCTCTGAGAACACTGCAGAGAGCACAAGAGAGCAAAAACTGGGGAAGGGCATCCATTTCAAAAGTGCCCAAACTACCTAGAAAGTGTAAACATACCCTGTGTGAATGAGTGTTAGAGAGGGGTGGGAAACACATTGTCTCAGATGCTGCACATAGGGCTGGCTCTGGGAAATATTTATGTATGGGAGGCATGGGGACTTTAAAAAATTTTTTTAAAATATGGACAAAAAGAAATAGCACAGCTAGGAAGCTACAGAAGTTACTTCTGATTTATATGGGGGAAAGTAGAGAAGGAAAGCGCAGGCCCTTCTGATGGCTGCAACCTCTCTTTTAAGTCAGTAGGAAACGGTTTTAGACAGGTGCAATCCAAGAGTGGGGCAGGAGACAAAGATACCAGCAAAGCAGGAACAGAAAATAAGAAGATCCTATCTGGACTCCCTTCCTAGTAATGCACCAGCCTGTGGGAAATCAAATAGCATGGCAAGAGTTGGAAAATTGAAGATTGTATGGATTTCAGAACTGTAAGCAGGAGCTGAATTTGATCCTAATTGGAAAAATCAGTGCAAATCTTTATGCAGTTTTGCTAAGAGAAGGGAAAGACCAGCAGAGAAAGAGAAGGTTTGGCCATATGAGGCTCTGCCTCTGGGACCCTATCAGTATTAAAAAATGAGGTGTAAGCAATCTTCATTTTAAAACATCACTATGTTTCCTTTAAAGTGGCACCCACAAGGAATTACCAGTGAGAACAGGGTTGGGGTTTTTTTGGTTTAGGTAATTATTTTTGTATCTGAATACAAATGATATGTAGAGGTAAACAGCATCTTGGAAAAGAACCTCACAGGAGTATAAGGAGAAATATTACAATGAAGATTCCCTGCTTTTCATAAAATTGTTTCAGAAGTGGTTGAGAGCATAAATATAATCCTCTCAATGAAACTATTTGTCACTTATATAAGCACATTTTAGCAAATGTAAAACCTCCTCTCCAACGGTAATGACAAAGTTAGAATGAAGCTGTTCCTGTGTTTGGTATTTTGATATGGAGGGAACATCTCAATAAGTTCTGAATAAAGTCCTGAGTGTTACCTGCTGCTGTTGCAATAAGCCACTTCGTTAGCCTGATGCCATCTTTACTTAAACGTTATTCTGAAGCTTTGCTCTGACGGAAATGTCCTTTGATGTCACAAAGGACACAATTCACTTCCCAAAGTTTTTTCCACAGATGCAGGAAGGGTGTTGAATTTGTGATCTTAAATATGAACAATATTTGATATCTTGTTTTCAAGACTTGGTTCAATTTTGAAGACAGACATCGAGCAAAAGCATAGGAGCTAAAACTTTATCCTGGATATGCCCTAGAAAGGTGATAGAACAGAGAGCTGAAGGAACCACAGAGGTTCTGTCAAACCCCAAAAATGAGCAGAATACCAGCTGCTTGCAACAGTCTGACTAACAATACTTATGAGAAATATTTCCTGGGTTTTCAGGGGGTTTTACTTGCGGTACTTGCAAAACTGAGGGCTTTGAAAGAAGAAATTAGGCTTCATATGAGAGAAAGGCTGGGGATCAGCTGCTTGCTGGGATGGGTGTTGGTGGGGACAAAAATGCAGGCACTGTCAAAGTTCCAAATTAAACATCAGGTAGAATATAAATCCTAATTCATCTGCCAGTCTGCAGAAAGTATTTTGGGATTTCAAAATGAAGCTTTTTTCCCTCCATAGTTCTCAGTGCAGATAATTAGTTAAGTGGTGGCATTGCTGAAAATGTTCTATCACAGAACATCTATGCTTTAGCAATGTGACTTTTGAAACGAGTTTTTCATTAAAATAATATGCAATACATGCAACAAGTACAAGAAAATGAGCTCATCAAAGAAAACTTCTGTTGTACTGTGAATAAAGATAAGCAAATACTTTTTTAACCTAATTCAAAATCCATGGATACTTTTGGAGATCTGCTTATAGTTCAGGTAAACTCAGATTTTTACTGTTTTTTTTTTTTAGTCCTCAGTCACTTATAGTATTTTCTCTTAGAATATACCTATTCAGATCTGATGATGGTGATGATGCAAAATAATATCCTTTGAACCTTGTTTTGATAAAAATTGTGGTAATTCAGTAACCTTCCAAACCAGGCCACTTCTGTAATTGCATCATTTCAAGACATTTGTAAGAGACTGTCTTGAACTGAAAATGTGAGTTCTAAAATGCTGTGTTTGGCATCGGGTCTCTGCCAAACTTCACACAAGTAATTTGAATAAAAATTCAGCGTGTTTATCTAGTTTTAGATCTAGATAAACATTAGTGATGGAAAGAGGGGAGAAGGAATACCTGTCTACCTGCACAACTAATAACTGGGTTTAAAGACACACTCTAAAGGTGGAAACATCCAAATACTGGCAAGAAAAAGAAATCAGAAAGAAAAATTAAAAGCAGACAAAAGCAAATGTCAAACACCATTAAAATGTCAAATGTCAAACATTTTAAAACCCTTTTTTTCATGCAGATTACTTATGCTTTTACAATTTTGAGTATTTTAAGTGGCTTTTCACAGCTAACATTGGGCAAATGAACAAAATAAATTTCGAAGTACATTCTACTAATGTAGAAGTTGGACAATTTTTTTAAGCTAGGGCTGTGTTTATATTCTTAGAAGGACCAACATCTAGAAAAGCCATGTTAAGTGTTGGTCTTATCAGCACGTGGAATGAGAACCCTTGAAAGACTGAAAATTTTTATTACTTTTTTCTTTAATATGCTTAACCTTTTGTCACAAACACATTTTAACAAAAAATGACACCAGCTCTGTGTTCTACTTCTTACACATCTATGATGGTTAATATCAATATTCAGCATTTATTAATCCTGACTTGGCAATACCATACTAGCTTCTACCTCTTTTTGTACCCACTTGACATGAGATATTTGGCACATGCATCCACAATAGCAAATGCATAGTCCTAGCCTTCTTGGACAGTCAACAGAGAAGGATAGCTCCAAAGAAATTATTTCTGAACAACATTTTATGGGTTGCTGTAAAAGGAAAGCTGGCTTGTCAATTGGCTTCAAACTGACGTTCATCCAAAATTCTACTGCATCATTTCAGGGAGCCCATAGACTTGAAGAAGACAACAACCGACTGTCTAACAGGTAAGAGGTAGCTATGATACCTCAGGTAGCTATCTCTTACCTAATATTTCACAGTTCAGTGCCTAACCATGACCTATTACAGCTTCCTGGTACAAAAGGAAAGTCATACTCTCCCTTCAAAAGGTTGGATTTATTTATTTCCACTTGCACTTTCTTCTCTACACAGTGGCCTGGGTTATGAAGTGGGAGTAGATGTCCATATTCCTGGCACCTTCAAACCCCTGCCCCATGGTAAGTCTGTCTCTGGCCATCATGGAGGTCTTTGAGTTTAGGAGGGGACCTAGGCATTGTATTACTCAATTCTCAGATGAATACTTTTTATCTGGGATTTAAAAACAAAACAAAAAACAAACTAACAAAAAATCCCCAAAACAACCAACAAAAACAAATAAACAAATGAACAAAACCAAGGGAGAAAAACCACCATAGCAACTTGCAAGGCTTTGCCTTCAAAAGAAATCCTACATCCCAGAAGCAAATGTTATCTGATGTAAATACAGACAGGCACTTTTATGTAGTTTAGCTCAGCACAATTAACAAAGGATATTGCTATTAATGTGCTGCAGGAAGAAAAAGTACTTCCCAAGCACCTAACAGCAACATGTTGTGATCCATGGATATAAATGACCAAATAAAATGAAAGGATGTAAAAATGTCACGGAAACACCAGCCATAATCTAATGTTGTCAGTGCACTGCACACACACCTTGTAATTACTAACACATTTGGCCTACAAATATATTTCAGACAGGGGAGTCCACCACTTCTGTACCTGCCTAAGCTGCTTTTGATCCCTAACAATTGATTTAAACTCTTCCATCACTTCCTTTGCCCAGTGAAATAATGATGATATGATATCACAGGGTGAGGGGGAAGGCAAATGGGTGTATTTACACACATGCCAAGCAGATCTATTTGCAAACTTTCAGTAAATTAAGTAACACAATAAAAATCCTAACCTGCTGGAAGCATTTTAAGCTCTTCTCTTTTCCTCCCAGCCTCTTCTGACACACACGCTTCTCCTCCTTTCACGGCATTAAACTGCTTTTCCACTTCCTTTACAACAGTGGGAATACTTCCCTTATGGGTGTCGGGATCTTTCGGGGAGGTCAGAGGTTGCCCTGCAGAGGAAATGACAAGCTGTGAAATGGAAAAGAACAATTCCTTCCACATGTTTCCTTGCTCCAGGAGCAGTAAGGGGTTGTCGACTAGCATCACGATGGGATGGGCCAGGCCTTTGTCTTAGCAGTCCTGTCAAAACTAATTTACCATTAAAGACCTTCGCAACTGTTTAAAGCTTTACAACCCTGGCGAGTTTCAAGGACTGCTGAAGCCAAGTGGTACAAACCAATCTTACTATTAACAGACAGACAGACAGAAAGAAGACAGACAAAAAAATGCTCTAAATTGTACAGTAACCAGAAAAATTGTACACCTGAAAATGATCTCTCTGTATAATATTTATTTCTCTTATAAGCTCATAGTCTGAGAACTAAAGATATTTCAGTTGTTCTAGCTATTCTTCTGGTTGATACATTGGGCACAGGAGCCAAATGCACTGCTGTTAGACAGCAAACCTCAGTAGGGGGAAAGGCAAAATAAAGTGTAGGGGGAAAATGAGATATCTGTTCATTGTAAAAAAAAAAAAACAGAATGTCCTTAAAGCCATTCTCAAACAGCAGCGTTTTCTTTGCTTTATGCTCCCATAGTAGAGCAGGGATGTATGTATAAGGCACAAACAGACTTTCTGGATAGAGGATGTTAGACACAGAAAACCTGCATGTAGTGTTTAGTCCAAAGACAGCTGAGGAAGTGGAAGTCTTTCTATGTGACAAATATACCCAACAAGACAACAGCAAGAACCATTTCTGCTAGCCCAGACACTGGTAGCAGTGTGGTCATACTAACACAACACTGTACCAGTTCTATTACAGAAAGGTCATCCTGCTCCTGGGACCAAACCATCCTGGCTACCTTGGAACATTTTCCCTCTAAATCTTGTGTGATAACACCTCTCACCCAACGAAGTCAGGCTAAGTAAAACTCCTTTCTTGATTTCACATTCCAGTGCTTGGGATAATTACTGCTTAAAAAAATCTGCACTATCAGTCACAACTCTTTAGGTTCACCAAAAATACACAAAACTTTGCACTAAAAAAGAAAAAGAAATACTGTTTCAGTATCTTACTATTCCTCAGTGACTGTTCCACCTTCTGCCTTGTAAGTACCCTTTTTACTCTTGAGTGCACATCAGTGTATGCTGGTACAGTGCGGAACATAATTTCAGGATTTCAAAATGGACATTAAAGTGGTGTGAATAAGTCAACTGGAATAAAAAAGGTTTTCCTTTGATTCTAAAAACCACAGAGAATAAAATCATCCCTAGTTTTCCACTTGCCTGTTTGATCTGATCTCAAGGTCTGCAGGGTACCAAGAGGTGTTTGCGTATCAGGTCAGACCAACAGCACAGCAAGAAAAGCAAGCATTTGGAAGAAGGTTCCCAACAAGTGCAGAGTGACACTTCCCAAATGAGCCTGTGTCTGACCTAAAAGTGTCTGAGCTGGAGAGCTAATATATGAATGCTGTCCATCTACTTTTATGAGGATGAAAGAGCTGCCAATTCCAAAAAATACTGTTATGCTGACATTTTGCACATGTGAATCCCCTCTTCCTGTGGATATTAAAGTCAAAAGGGGTCTTGCCGGATTTCACTGTGAGAATGTTTTCTTTATGAATTTGTATATTTAGTGTTTATATGGAGACTCACAGTTTTGAATTTTTTTTTCAAAGCCCTTGTTACTTAGATCCAAGCCTAACACAGCAACATTCCTGGTAGTTGCACCAAATTTGCCTACCTAATCTGCTCCTACTAGAGTTGTTACCACCTTTCACACGACAATGGATAATAAATTCCACACGGAAATTGTCATTTATTCTTTGACAAGGACTGTTGATCCTGTAAGGGGAAACAGATCAACAGTAGATTTTCTTAAGAAAAGCAAAGTATGGTGATAGCAAAAACGGAGGTTGTCTTCTGCCATGAACCTCTTAGAGAATACCACTTCAAAAGAATGGAGAGAAGATACTGTTTGGACTAAGAGACACATCAGATCTGATAATGTGCATCTGTGTTCTGCACAGGAGGTAGAAAGGGAGGTATTTATGTTGCTTTTCCCTGCGTTGTGCTCTGAACCAGAGAGCCTGTGCAGCAGGGAAGATCCATACCTAGCCCTACAGAGTTGTGATTTAAAAGAAAAATGTAGCCTGGAGTTAATGTGATATTATACACATAATGTGATATAAATAATATGAAGGTTCTGTTTTAAACTTCTAAAACCAAGACAAACTTAAAGTGAAGGTTAAAACACCATCTCCTAACCTGCTTTATTTCACTTATATGTTGCAGTACCACATATGGTGTTGATTTATAAGATCACTCACTATTTAGACTACTGCAGTAGAGTGTTACAGAGCACCCGTCTTCATTTAGACTATTCTTGCTTTCTCTGGTTTGTGTCTCAACCTTAATGTCACTCTCACAGAGCTTCCCCCTCCCCACCCAGGCTTTTGGTGGTTTAAGAGATATAATACTGTATTTATAGGGCATATCAATGTGCGACAGCTTGCCACAGATCATAAACACATTTTTCTGTTAGAAATGTTGAAGTTGTGATTTTCATCACGTGATCTCCAGTTCTCTAAGGTTTGTTCCTTTAATTGTAAATAGCCAGAAAGTCATCAAGCTAACGTTTAATAAACTTTTAATTTGAAATGGATTACCACATGTTGTGTTTGTTTACCCATTTTTAAATCTCTTAGCAACATATCACCAGCAGAAACAGCATACTGTAACACTGCATAGATACATTAAAAAACAAACCCATGGGGGAATATTGGCAGCTAATAATATCTTTAAAGAACAGTCCAAGAAAAATAAATAAATATAAGCCATATAAACAATTACTCCTAAAACTTTTGTTAGTGTAAATCTGTTTTGCAGGAAAATTGCAGATCTTTCATGATCACCTTATCAGCAAATTTCAGAGGTCTGCATGCAAAATAGGGCATACTCTAATGCTCTTTCTCAGTTCTTTAAAACGCGTCTTTCTTGACTTTTCAAACTGAGCATCACAAGTTTTTTCAAGTGTTTTCAGAAAGCCTGACCTATTTAGCTGCATCCTCTATGTGCATTTCCAAATGCATGTGAGGACTGATGGTAGGACCAAACAAGAGTTTGTCCATAATTCTTCACTGCTGACAAGGCTTGCCTGCAATTCTGCCTTTTGGATCTGCTATGGATGGTTTGCTGCATCTCAAAGCAACTTAGCAGATATGTAGAAGATTTTTGACAACAAAAATTACCCTACTCTCAGTAGAGTGTATGTTTACACCTCCATGCTTCCCCTATCAGGGTGGTTATATAAAAGCCTTTTGATCACAGTGCAGTTGCTGCTTAGCCTAAAAGCATCTCAGGGCAAACCTCATTTTCTTTATCTCCTAAATCATTACTAACTGTATGAAAAGTACTTCTCCTGGCCTCTTTTCAAGTTATGCTTCCAACCTGAGCTGCCCATTTACCATGCTAAATGATTATTGCTTATGCACTCTCTTTCTTTCCTTTCAATATCCTCTCCTTTATTCTTCCATGCCATCTGCAGTGCATCACTGCTGCTGTTCTCAAATGCCTAAGGAACCTCTGTCCTGAAGAACTAAGCCTCTTTTTCAGATCTCCACATAACATTCACACATACACTACAATCTATAGGTTGGCTGAACCCTTCAGTTCATTAAACAAGAGAGAACAAAGAAATATCCGTAGAGAAAGAATTAATTCTTTTTGTGCATGGCAGTCCGATACCACATGCTGAGAAAAGAAAAGAGTGACAGTGGTGTCCTGCCATGCTTCTCATTACTGGATTTCTACCAACAGAGGAGCAGTTTGTGAGCCCATTGCAACATGGTCAGCTGTGTCCTCAGTGTAGCTACATCAGAAGGTTCACAGAGGCCAGGAAGGATGTTCAGTCTAAAAGGAACATTCAGTGATTTTTTAAGAAAGCTTCTGGGCAGGTCTGCTGTACACAAGCAAATTGTAATTGTCCATCCTATGGGTTGCCACTTGAACGAATCTGAACAGAATTTCATAGGAGTAGCACATGGTGTGTTTCTGATGCCAGAACTATATCCCTGCCAAGTCTGAAGTCCCTGTTGTAGCCCAGGGAGGTGCTAAAATTCTTCTAGAAGTAGACGAAAAAAGGCGTCTTTTTCTTTTCCTGTAAGCCTAGTGTCATAAGCAGCTGAACTGTTATTGCTGTGACATCCCAAGCATTACTCATCCTTAAACATAGGCCAGCATGGCCATTTCATCCTCAGCAAGGAGGCTGGTTTAAATTGCTCACACCTGAAAACAAAGTTAAACCACTTTAATAAAAAGAATCACAGCATTCCTGCTATAACACATGTTGGACCCATATCTGAATGAAGAAAATCTAGCTTAACAAGAATAATGACTAGCCAACATTGAAATGAAACTATGGGTTGCTCAAGTGAAAATCCGAATTGAAACATCAAAGTTTGAATCCATCACCTTGTGGTCCAGGCTGTACAACCTTCTCTGAGACACCATTCTTTTCAGCAGTGCTTGAATATATGAGAAGTTCAGGTGGGAGATGAAGATGCATATCACACTTATTTTGCTTATCTGAATCCTGTGGTAGTTTAATTATCTATTAAGACAGGGGAGGAAAAAAAAAAACCACGCAGTTCAGAATTCCACAAAGCCAGAACATACTTGTTGTACACTGTTTGTGAACCCAGCAGTCCAAGATGTTGCTATAAGAATTTTAGGAAGTCCTTGTTTCTCTGTACTCTGCTACAGTTTTCTCCCATATAATTTTCCCATGTACATCTTCCCCGTGTTTACTGATTAAAGCAGATATCCCAGTCAATGGGGGATGAGCCACAATCCAATTTCAGAATCATATGGAAAAATATAGAGAAAACAAACCAATTTTTTAAAATACAAACCTGAAAGTAGAGATTGCATAGCCAATGATCCAAGTCCTGAGAAATAAAATTTTCAATTTTTTTGAATCGGTCAACTTTGGAGTCATAATGGCCTCTGAGAAAGGGACATTTAAATTTTCCTTCCAAAGCATTAAAATTATTATCACATAAGGGAAAAGCTCCCCATCCCACTTCTCTATCAATCCAAGTATAGGTCCCACGAAGAAGGAAGAGTTCAAAGAGGAGTACCATGCCTGGCTTCACAGCTTTTCTACATGGTAGAACCTAGCAAAGGAGGAGAAAAAAGATTTACGAGTTATAAAAAACATCACAAGGGAACTGACTTTCTTTTATCACATAAAGCACTACAGACTTCTTACCTTTGGACCAATTTTGCATGCTAAAACAATTAACAACTCTTCCCAAAAATCATATATTTGAACAATTTCCCACTCCAACAAAAAATGCTGTGATTTTTCTTGTGTGATGATTGTATTATTTCCCTTCTTTTTTTCCCCTTGGTTTTCTGAAAGCATTCATTTTCTGGTTTTATTTGCCAGTGGTGGAAATCTTTAAGACAGAGTAACAAACCAAGTTGGAAATCTGAGGTGTCCCTCGGAGGACTTGCTGAGCTTCACCACTGGATTCGTCTTGCAGCAACTTTGGAAAGTTCATCCAAACACCCAGTGAGAACACTTGTACACTTGCTCCTCACTGTCACAAACTCTTTTCCATCCAGTTCTGGGAATGCTGTTGATACACAATAGCCTTCTTCCTTTAAATTAAATCTCTTATTGCAAAGTATGTGAACCTCAGTGTAGGGTTAAAAAGGATTTTGAGGTTAAAATCTCTCATCATACCAGGGACTGGCAAACACAGTTTACACTTTTCATAAGAGAGGGAGAGAGACTCTTCTGAGCAGTTTAGAGCTGGGGAAGAGGGTTACCAATGCCTTGGGGCTCAGAGCAATTGTGTTCCCATGGCAAAGACTTGACATCTAGTGGTGAAGAAACACCCTGAAGTAATGAACTTATGTAAATCCCTCTGTAAGGTTTGGCAGGTACAGAAGAAAGAAGGGTAAACACAAAGAAAAAGAAATCTGGTCCTCTGCCACAGTTTTAACTGTTTTCTTTAATTAAGGTGGGTGTTGACCTGGGTCCTGTTGAATAATTCTAATACATTCAAAAGGACAAATAAAACAAAACCCACACAAAAGCTAGAAGATGGAAGATGACTACCATCATACCCAGGCTAATAGCTATGAGGGGTAGTCACTGTGGGGAAAAGGGGAGCAAATACATCAGCTACACCTCTCACACAGCAAAACATCTGCTTCACCACTACTCCTACACATTCTCCTGAGAGAACTGGGACTGCCTAATCTCTTCAATAAACAATCTTGGATGCTTCTTTCATAAAGACAATTTTGTTTCTTGAATGTTTTTCACATTTTATTGTTCCCATTTCGGTCCTCACACTTCACAGCAGTAAATGCCTTGGTACACTTGCCTGCTCAACATTACCTTTCCTTCCAGCCAAGGCAGAGAAAGAGCCTTTTCTCCTTCTCTCCTCACTGTGAACTGACACATACTGCAGAAGGCCACAATATCCAAGAGCATCCTCTCACTCTGAGCATCCTGTAGGATGCACCCTCAATATTTCTTGAAACTTAACAATAAGACCTTCAAATAGAAGATTTCCATGCAAACCAATCACCCACTATGACCAGGCTAAAATGCCAAAATCTTCTTAAATTAGCAGGGATTTCCTCCATCAGATGGTATTCTGTAGCCAATAATCAGCCACAAATCTTTATCACTTCAGATATTTCTGTATGTAAGTACACACCTCAACACAGCTCTTTCTTGATGAGTGTATTTGAATACAAGCATCATTTCTTTTATATTCCTGACTGAACAGTAGGTAAGATAACAAGTGTAACTCAGGTGCAATCAAACTTTTTGTCTCTTTTTCTGAAGCAGCCAAGGGATTCGCCTACACCAACAACTGCCATGTTGGAAGATAATACGTGCTCACAGTTGTGCTGCATTCTGTAACTTTTTTGAAGAGGTGAATATAAATGTTTATTTCTAATAATGCCTTCTTTTTTCAAGTTTTATATTGTGATTAGATAACAGCTAGGGAGAGGAAGTCATTTAAGGAAATCTTTTAAAATTATAAATATTGTCATTATTATGTAGGTGTACTTTATATTAATTATGTAAATATATTCTAAGAGTTAGTGTAGGCTTAAAATGAAACAGAAGCATCTGTTGAAAAATGCCATAACCCTGTGGCAGCTGCTATTAAACCATTAACAGTATCAGGTTTCATTTAAACCAGATTTACCATTTTCTGTAACAGCCCGTGGGAAAGCTAAAAACATTAGGCACAAATTACTGACAAAAGAGATCCTTAATCAAGCCATACATTTCATTTGGCTAGCTGGGTGCTAGATAGTAACCTCTGTGCTACAAATTAAAGGTGATAGTTATAGGGCTGTGATCAAAGACAGTTACCTGCAATATCGAGCAATCCGAAAGCAGTCCCAGATGAAATCACTGCTGTATCACAGCATCCTTTTCAGTTTCTCTCTCGTTTCCCAGACTTATTCTTAAGAATAATTCAACAGTACATGCTAGCTTGCATATAAACAGACAGTGGTCAGCAGCTGATGTGAGAGTAATCATTGCCACCATCAAAATTTTATTTATTTTTTTCTGGTTCACAGTTATTCTTCATTTGTTGTAAGCTTTTATCCTGGACCTAGACTGCAAACTACCTCTTTGGGACTGGAATCATCCGTTTGCTTACAGTTACAGAAGCTGGGTGTTTAAACCATGCCAGGATGGAAACACATAATCACAAACATAAACAATGACTTTAAAATACACCTGTCTGCTACAAAGTCTGAGATTGTAAAGACTATCATGAGGCAGATAGCTCAGACTGAAATCCTTGAATGCCTGCATGCCTCTGTGGGTTTGAGGTGTTGTGCTCAGGTACAGGGTAGGGAACAGCTCAGGTACATAGAGGAGGAGGATAGGGATCTGTAACTGCTCTCCCTCAGGAGACCCAGAGCAGTGCCTGGGATAGACAAGGCTAAGCAGCTCAAACAGGGCCGTTTGTTCTGACGGATTGTTTTCTTTCAGAAGAAAAGAAAACAAAAAACAGAACAACAGAAATTATATTTTCCCTGCTGGTGACAACCTCATTTGAGGCACTATCTGGTAAGTTAATCAGCAAGCGTGTACCAACACTGTTGACTTTCAAAGAGCACACACTATCTAAGGGCATCTCCCTGTGTTTTCATGGGTCTACTCTCCAACAACTTACCTCAATGTTTCTTCTTGCTCAGGTAAAATTTCCATTGAGGTCTGTGAGGTACATAGATTTTACAGTGCTATGAAAGCATCAAGCACCCACTTTTTACTAGTGTAATTTCCTCCACAAAGAGAGATGCGGCAGAGAATAAATAATGCTTGTGTGTGCCTGCACAGGCACAAGTAATACTTCTTAGTCTGCAGTTAACAGTGCTGCATTTAATTGAATTAAATCATAATGAACTAAAATTATCTCCTGCCACTTTTTCTGAATTCAACTGTTTTATATCAGTTTGATTGTAATATATCTTACTTCCCCATATGCCACCATAGTTTCACGCTATAGAGAGAATGAATTCTATTTGAATATTTCAATAAACAGATCCAGTGTGAGGTTTTGGGGGAGTTTTGTCTGACTTACTCTTGGGCTTTAACCTTTTCAAAGAAGAAATAATCTTTTGCTTCTTTCCTCTGCACCTTCAAATGTTTTTAATTTAGGAAAAAAATGGGCGAAAGTCACATTACTTAATTCATTTTACACAAAAATTTGACCAATAGAACTCAAGCAGATTAAAGTGAATTAAAATATGCAAAGGCAATCCTTATTATATATTAAAGGCAAAACTTACTATATAGAAGAATCTTGAAAAATGCCATATAAACTAACAGCCCATCATTTCTGATTATAAAAACTGCAGCGCATGAATCTCACTGGTGTAAACCACAGATAGAAAACCTTCTAAATAGAAAGCAATTCCCATCACTAACAAATAAAAATTGCTTCACTACGTAAAATGAATAGTGATGGAGATGAGGCTGTTATTGCCCAGTTAAGGTGGAGCTTTCACACCCAGATTTCAAGCTCTCCCTGTTTATGTGCAAGACCAGCATACAGGCAGAGAGAGGGGCATTCTTAGGAAGTGTTCGTGTAACTCTGAAATTTATAAAAGGCCAGAGGGGAGGAAATAGAAACACGGACTGAAGTAAAAATAAAATATCATGTTATTAGGGTTTTTCCAAAAGTCCCTATCTATCACCAGAATATTCTGCAATAGCTGAAAACTTATTTCCCCAACTTTCCATCACTGCCTGTCTTCAAACAGGTATCTGAATACAAAATAACACACAAATCAGAGAAGGACCACACAGTGCAATATCATTCATTTCCCCACTTTTTCTTTTCCCTGTTCTCTGAGAGAATAGGCCTTTCAAGCCAGACAGAGGTCAAATGACACTCTGACTCCTCTCCCTGCAGCTTGCAGATCTCGTTAAGTCTTCACGCAGTACCACCACTTTCCCCTGGACCTAGCCTCCCTGGTAGCGGGAAAGTATGGACCAGAAGATGTCGGGCCACAGTACAGAGGCTCAGGCTCTCAGACAATCCATCCAGAGCACAGGACAGCAGTCTTTGCAAGCAGGCAATTTATTCACTGCTTTCAGGGGTGGCAGAGAGCAGAATTCCTCCTGGCATGCTGTGCCAAATCACCCCAGTGTCTTCCCAGAGCCACACCAAGTGTCCACATGCAAACACGTGCCCTCTCCCACGCTACCAGAGCAGTGACCATTCCCCATGGCCTGCCTTTCTTCTAAAGAGATAACTCAGGCCATAGTTAACTCCAGCAGCATCACATGCACCACAAGTACCTTACACCAGAGGACCAGAATCTGGTCTTTTATCTTCCCTAATATAGGGGAATAATGTTTGCATTCTGTGAGCTTTAGCCTCTGCATCTGTTGCTAATTGTCCTGGCACATCTGCTGCTAATTCTTTTCTGCTCTTGGACCAGCAGGGAGTGTAATGTATGGTACATCCAGCTCCTGCCTCCCCAAGCGCTTCTGGTGATATACTGGCCTGGGTGGATTCTGACCTCATCTAGTGAGGGAGAAACTGTCTTTGTCAGAGGAAAGCAGGAACCCCAGTTCCTTCTCCTGACACTCCCATTTCACTTATTTATTCCTGAGACTGATTTCAGCACGGTCAGAGCATGAGTTTCCCAGGATAACACGGACTACAGACACGAAGCAGCAGAGTTTATTTCTTTTGTGTCAAGAGGACACGTACTTTGCCCAGAAACCACTTGGAGCCAAGGAGTCTCATGAAGACGTGGCTCGTTCGGCATGCAGGGCTGAGTCACACAGCAGTGCAGCTCTGCCTGCCCTGGGCTCCAGAGGAGGGGCAGGCAGCTTTCTTCTCTTTTTTGTTCCAGCAGCTGCTCCATCTCGTGTCTCTTCCCTGATAATGTTCTGGATTCCTCATCACACCTCGGGTAGCAGCCAGTTCAACCATACACTTCAGTGCCACCAGAGATGCAGCAACACTCACTTCACAAGGCAAGCAGTGACAATACAGAGCTCATGCTCCTTCAGCATTTTCTGGATGGTCCAGACCGGGTCAGGCTCTGCTCTCTTTCCATGAGAGGAAAGGAAGACCAGTTTTTGAGACCAAATTATTTTTAACTTGTGTGCTCTGCTTAAAAATTGCATGATTAAGCAGGATCATTTTTTGGTCTTTGGTTACATAAAGCACTCTTTCCATTTCTGTACTACAGCTTTGCAACTACCCTGCTAATCCTAAGCTTACAGATAATTATTTAAAATGTGAAATGTTTCAAAACTTGATATATTTATCAAAAAATAAATAAAAGCTTTTTCTGAGGGTGTTTTGCTGGCTCCCAAGACTTGCATGCAGATCTGTACCAAAACACACTTTAGGTCCCTTTTCACAGTTCCAGACTGTCAGCTCTGATGAGTCATGGAGATGCTCTTTTTTCCCAATCGCAGAATTTTTTGTTGGGGCAGGCACTGATTTTGTACTTGGTGTTCTCTGTTGTTTGTGGTTCACTTGGAGCTACGGATAAAGGCAGAGGTTGCATTCTGCATTCCTGCTGATTTGCCCTAGATAACATACGACCTTTGTACAACTATTGTATCCTATGGCTCACGTCAAGTTCTCTCACAGATATAATTTCCAATTAAGTAGGGAATAAACCATGGAGTGCTCCAAAATAAAATGCTGTCCCCAGACACTTTTGATGTTTAACACATGTCTGCTAGATTTACCACAGCAGGATACATTCTTTCCCCTAGTCAAATATGATGCATTATAACACAGATCATATTTCTGTGGTTTTTGGGCAGCATGCATTGCTTTAAGGTGATCCAGCATACACAGTGCATTCCAGCAGGTGTTTCCAAGAACTCCTTCACTGGAGCACAATGACCAGACAATATGTGAAAAGTAACTCCAGCTAATCACCAAAACCAAAACCTGGGATAAGTAGTAACCTTTTGGACATGTAAATAAATTGCTGTGCTAAATAAGGTAGATGCAATAGATTCTAATATGTAATAGCTTTGTAAGAATTGCTCTGAGAACATGCATTTTGAGTAGCTGATGAAAAGACATCTAGAAATGGCAATGAAAGACCAGACCCCCAAACAAACTCAGATAAACAAAATAAAAGCAGTAAAAAGTATGTGTTTCCTCTCTGAAAAAAAAAAATCAGAACCGCAGTCTTCAAATAAATAGAAGCTTCTTTATAAGCTTAATTCTTGAATTTACCAAAAGGTTCACGTAGCACCTTTTCATCCCAACTACAAAGAATTGCATCCAGAGAAAATGTAAGTGGCTCTCATTTTGAAAGTCCTCTGGCACTGCCAAGCACTATCTTTTTTTCATATTGTATCAAACCCTTATGTTATGTCCTGTAAAGTGTCCTAGAGCTAGATGTTCTTCATTTATGCCAGCATTTCACTCAAGAATAAAATAAACCAGGAGGGGAGGAGGAGGGGGTAAGGGAAGTTTGTGGTCTACTTTTCCTAATGATACCTTGTTTTGTAATTATTAAAAGCATCACAGTCCTTAGACAGCTGCTGACATACAGAAAATAATGTCCTGGAAACTGTTTGTTTCATCATATTTTAAGAATTAATACCTTAGGTCATGTTAATCAGTTTCTGATATATGTAGTTTTCAAAATGCACTTCAGGGAAGAAAACGCTGGAAATGACTAATAACAACAAAGATATGAACTTTATTCGCTACATATCTAAATGTGAACATTACAAAAGTACTTTGCCATCTGAAGTATTTAGGAAGCCTTAAATTAATAATAAATCCCTCATTCAGTGAAATAGAACATCCTCTTTTTCCAAGCAAAAGAGTTCAAATTTATTAATTTTGTAGCTATATTTTAAAATGAGTGTCAGCCCCTGCTAGATGACTGCATGATAAGTGTCCTGAAACTTCAGGAAAAGGCACTAAATTTTTCACAGCATTTGTGTTTCATTTTCAGTATAATAAAAATATGGTGCCCTTTTAATAATGAATAATAGATCTCCTGGTATGATTTACATGAGTGGATTAAATGTCATGTTTGAAAAGTTGCTGTTTTATTCATATTGAATTTCCCTCAAGTAAAACAAAATAGTACCCAGCTCCTGTTATAATATTGCTAGTACCTCACCATGCTGATACATAAATATTAACCAGCTGATATACTCTTTAAAAATCCTCTGTTCTGTGAACTGTTCTGTCAGCAATGGTATCTTTTCAAGCATATAGACAGATTTAGTACTGTTCCAAATTCCAGGTACGCTGAGGAAAATGTGTAGCACCTGTGCTTACATGCTCGTGGAGCTCACACCTCTTTTGCTGAAGTGCCAGTTTTGAAAGGCTCTCACAGAATAAGGATTGATGCCAAATGGATGCAGCAGGACTGGGGTTAAAACCCAGTTTGGGGAGCTCAGCACTGACACAATTGTCCCTGTTTCTGTTCAGCAGTGCTGGACTGACGTCTCAGGTGACTGGACAGTGTAATGAATGTTTTTTAAATGTCACTTGCAGGCAGCCTCATTGGTTTATAGTGCTCGTCGCAATAGCTGAAAATTTCCTATCTGAACTCTTATTCTGAGCAAAAACTCTCTTCTTAACAGACAATTTTTTTTTTCAGAAAAGTGTTTCAGAAATTACAAATATTTTAAATAGGAACATATTCCTTAAAGGTTCCTTCCCTGTAGGCAAAGTTGGCAATTTTCAATAAAATAATTTGGTCCTAATAATTGAAATTATAGCTGAAAACAGTTTTTTAAAAGAGAAGCATTTTTACCTCTCTCCAACTTTCATTCCACTGAAGCCAATGAATATTTTGATTCTGAAAAGTGTCAGTTTGTTCTTATTGTTGTAATTGTTTCATAGAACTATTTTAATGTCTACTGAACTAACTTAAGAAAAGCTAGCCAAAAAAAGAACAAAACTTAAAAAAAAAAGGAAAAACCACTACAAACAAAAAAAAGACCACACACAAAAAAAAACCCCCAAAAAACAAAAAAAAAACCCAAAACCAAAAAACAAGAACAACCCAAGCACTTTCTTTTTCTGAATGAAATTAAACTTTTGCATACTGCAGCTCATTTGTGCTCTTCAAGTCATCATAAAGATGAAAAATGTAATCTGGATGTGCTAACACTGGGACATAATCCTGTGGAGTAAAATACTGCTTTAAAGACATTGTGATCAAAAAATATTTACTGACTGCTTAGGTTTTATCTATCATAGGATCTTAGCCACCATGAGACAGCAATAAGGAAGTTATACTCGTAAAATCCTTGCTCTAGTGTAAAGCTGATGCAGTCACATCTGTACAAGGACAACCCAGTTGCATAACTGCCTTACTCTATGCACAGTAAGCATCTCCTTTCCTATCCTCTCCTTACTCAACTTTCATTCCAGACCTGAGAAAAACCTGGCAGAGCAAAAATTCATCAAAAGTTTAAGAACAAAACTTATTCACCACCAGTTAATCTATGCTGCAATTTTTAAATCTCGAGTACACATTGAGTTTGTTTTATAATGTGGGTGAAACTTACAAAATAGCTCTCACTTTGCCTAAACCATACAGCCTTAATCTATCAAATCCCAAAGCCCACTTGCATAAACTAAATATATTAAAATATCATAGAAATGCTGAATCTAAAACAAATCCCCTTCAGATTATGCCATTTGTTGCTATTCCTAAAATTGTAAACCATCATTTGAAACAGCAATCGTGTTTTACCACAATCCAAAGCATACATACATGTTTCTTTCAGCATAATTTAAGGAAAATAAATGACTTGTGTGACTGTCTGGCCTTACTGAAGGATAAATAAAATTCAACTGGAGCTATTAGGAGACTCTGTCTAGTATGTAGTCAGAGGTTATTGGGGGAGGTAGGTTGACAAACTAAAAAGGAGGACAATGAAGGAGTGGAAAGAGGGGAAGCTGGCAAGCTGGAGCAAAGAACATTGATTAATGAACAAAAAACATTTTTGAAAGGTCGGGTGTGCAAGTCAGACTAGCCCTGAGGCAGATCTAACTTACATGACCAGCACTTTCTGTACGCAGCAGGTAACCCACGCTGACACCAACTTTGCCGACATGACAGGGTTATTATTTTTGGAAGGATGTAGTGTTCTGGAACAATTTCTCTAATATATTAGTTAAAATTAGGCTTTCCTTCAATATCAAGCATGCATGTCTTCATTTTCACCATGTTTACACTAAACTCCTATTATTATTCTGGCCAGTGGAAACAAAAGCATATTCTTCATTTGTGAGTATTTCTATTTCCCATCACATAATATATCCCAGGGCAGCAGTGCTCTGTGTAAGATTCTTTTCAAACCCAGATGCTCATGTAGAGCTCACCACTAAGACCTCACTGCTTACCCTAGGCTTTGTGGTAGATGCTGACCATCTGAAGCCTAAAATTTGCCTCATATCTCAGCACATCCCCAAGGGTTTCTTTTCAAACATATCTTAAGGTTGTGCACCAAAGTGGAAGAACAGAAAAGTAGAATCATCCAGGGTACAGTAAGTCCTGTGTCTCCAAAATGAGCTGGTGGGGAGGGTTCTCTGAAATTATGACATTAAGCTTTCGCTGTACATGACACTAATGAAAACAGGGAATTATCAGAAGGTCATTTAATCCAACTTCTCCCATTCCTGTATTTTAAGGGACCATGCCCAAGACCTGCACCCCAGTTCACTGACTAAAAATGAAGTTTGGTGAAAATGCTAAACAAATGTATCCAAGACAACTTTGAAGCAAACTTGAAAATGCAAAAAGCTGCAAAGACCTAGGAGAAATGTGATGGTGGAAGTAAGAAGAAGTGCATGTTGCAGTCATTCAGTCCAAGTGCCCAGTCTTCTGCTTTCAAAACAATACTTCATCTCCAAGGCAAGTAACCAGGATGCCTATGAAGGAATCACAGCTCAGTGATTTCTCTGACAGATGCATGTATTTGTTTTAACATCATGTGAAAGTCCCATTTGCACTTTCCCTCTCTATATATGCAATTCCTTTCACACCAATAGCTGTATTTACAGACATTGTTCATTATCCATTACAGGTGATAAACAATTAAAAAGCAGAAAATGTGACTTAGCAGAACTTTACATATGACAAACCCAACATCTGAAATTACATATCTGCCATGAACTGAAAGCATCAGTGCCATACGCAGAAGTTGCTTTACCGAAAGCTCTCTGGGATAGGGACTGTCTGACTGCTCTGTATCTGCACAACAGAGCATGTGGAGGAGGAAATCTACCATTCAGGCCATACTACAAAATAAATGACTGAACATGGAAAAGACCCTTCATTCTCCCACTGCCTCATAACACACACCAAAAAAAAAAACCAAAAAACAAAACAAAAACCCCCAAAAAACCCACAAAACAAAACAAAAAATAAAAAAACCAAAAAAAAACAAAAAAAAAGAAAACCCCCCAAAAAACAACAACAAAAAAAAAACCACCAAAACCAAAAAACTCACACTGAGAGGGATGAAGATTGTTTTTCAAACTGTAAAGAAGCCTTCATGTGCCAGAGAGTTTATCTGAGATCAGTGTTCCAACCAGCACTAGGCATTAGCTACAACAGTGAGCAACTGACACACAACAATCCTGCCATGCACAGCATGCTTAGGCAGGAAAATATGTGTGCCTCAGTCGCAAAAGACAGAATAGAGCCTCAAGTGCTTGGGCTCCTTCCAAAATAATCCAAATGCTGCTTTTTTGGCAAATGGGGGTCAATGGTGCTAAAAACTCACAGAAGGATTTGGGCATTCATGTGTTTATATACACCCACTCGTTCATTTATTATTCTAAAGCTACTTTACCGAAATCAAATTACATAGCTGACAAGCTGCATAGATAAGAGTGAATAAAAGTAAAATTTAAAATTAGCTGACAACACTATATGATGTAGTGTATGTTTGGCACTTTTAAAGTAAGTGACGAGAGTTAACCTAGAGGGAAAAAAATCGCACCTTCCTAAATTGCACCTTAAATTATTAAATAAATTATTAACATGACGGAATGCATTAAATATATAAGCCTAAAGGAGAAAGGGCAGATGTGTTTTAACTTTCAAAGCAAAAGCAGCATATTTATAAAGTGTTGCTTACTGTCTGGATACTTTGCCCAAAGTAGATTTCAGTGTTGTAGAAGTTTCCACCGTGACTAACAGGTCGTGTCGTCCCGGCCAGAGGCTGCTCCTCCACTTCAGACCACTCCAGCAAGGCACCACCCAAGCGGCTGAGAACAGAAACTTTGAGAGTGTAGAGACCTTCAGGGACCTTATCTTTGACTCCCCTCAGGCATTTGAGGTGAATTTCTATTGGCTGCAGAGTCTTGGAGCAGTCAACCTAGGGAGAAGGCTGGGAGTTACTGACCTGGGCTGGGCTGACTTTAACCATACAATTAGCAAGGACAAATTTCTTCCAGAAAATAACTACTGAAAAGCAGACAACACGCTTCTTGTTCAACCTGCAATTACCTACTGCTTACCAAGGATCTGCAATTAGGGAGGTCAAAAGTCATAGAGATGACAGATAAAAGAAAAACCAATATAAATACAGCTAATAAAATGTTCGGCATCCTTGGGGGGAAGGTGGAGCTGGTGAAGTATGACACCAGAAGACACTTCTCCACAATAATGAGGCAGAATTAACCGAAAACAATACCTTCAAAAATACAGCATGCTTTGCAAGACAGGCACAATACGTGATGTGATGAGCAGGCTGCAGGCACAGAGTGAAAGGCAGGGCAGGCCATGTTTTTATATTAATTATTAGCCTTGCCAAAGCTATTAGTGCTGTGCAACATGCAGACTATCCTTTCACCTTCTGATTATCATATAATCAGATTCCCTTAAAAATAGTAATCAAAGTGCAACGCATGTAGAGTTTAATAACAACTCCCTACAGGCACCTTTATTCCAAGTCCAGACAAAAAGAAACATCTGCTGCTTGCTGTTGACAAGATGTCGTCTGCATTACAGAATGTTTAGTATGGAATAAATACTACATACCAGAAATGCTTTTCTGGTGCTTTCCTTGTATGCTCACCTTCTCAGCATGCAGGTTTGTGGAGGGGAACGGGTACAATGGCATGATCTTTACCCAGCTTTGCCTGGGTAATGCCATAGGGTCTGTCCCACTGCACCAGTAGATACTTTGGTGCTGCCCAAATGCAATCTGCAGGGTCAGGTGCACAATAGGGAGTCCCAGTTAGGCTCCAGTGTTGACTTGATCGGATAAAACTGTTTCTGCCATAACTAATTATGTAGTGCTTAAAATCAGCACCTTTGCTCCTCTTTTCCCCAAGAAACCAATTTCTTCTATTATTTTGAGAAAAGACTAGTTAGTGCTAGGTCTTCTTTTAGTGCAATTGGATACCAGAACTCATGCCACGCTTCGGAATTGCACGGCTACTTTGACTACTAGGTTTAGTGGCCTACAGTAGCTAATAATCTCTTCTTTAATCCTGCCTTGGATTTATTTTGGAAGAGATAGCATATTTCCATATAGATAGAAAGCTTCTGGAATTAAATAAAGCAGTTAAATAAACAGTTGAATTTGTTAAACTTCTTTTGTTTCTCAACACAAGCCATACTTAACAACTAATCTGAATGACAATTATTTTCAGCTTAATTAGAAAATCTTAATTAACAATGAAGATTTAACCTTAATATTTTTGGTTTCTGAATCATATATAAAAAAATTAACATTATATGAATAAATAAGACAATCTTTTTAAACCTCAAGGCAGGATTACTGATGCAGGCAGCCTTCGTTATTAAACACATTCTAAATTAAACGCCTCTATGAATTTTATACTGAAATATATTGTGATAGTTTTGCATGCCAAATGTGACATTTTGTATTTTAGATTCATCTTCTGTAGTAATTTTGGAAATGTCATACAAACAAAGATTTTGTCATTTACCAATGGAATTACTATGCATGGCCGGTTAGCCATCTCTTTTCTGGCTCTTCTGGTTGTTTCAAGTCAGCAAGCCATAAAAAATCTTTATCTCTCTGAAACACAGCAATTTGGAAGATAATCGAATAGTGACTGGGGGGCAGAAACGCCAGTCTGAGGAATTATACCACAATCTCTCTTGCATTTACAACCTTCCTCAAAGCGAGTGTCAGTCGAGTAGGAAAAGGAGATAGAAGATTCATCATATTTCAAGCCTGTCTCATTTGCATGGTAGCATAGCTGTCTCATCTCCTGCTGAAAGACTTTGCTTGGCCAGCACTGACAAACTGTTTTGAAGAACTCTTGCCATGCCCAAATGATTCATCATTAATAGCTTTAGACATTCTCTTTAAGCATATGGTTACTTTTGCTGGAAAGCATATTTTGAAACCTGCTAAATTCTACCCCCTTAAACTATGAAAACAGGAAAAAAGAAAACAAAACAAAAAAAGAAATCATAATAGAATGCAATTGATCCAGTGATTTAGCAGTTCACATCAGGGAAAAGAGAACTCATGGAGAATCTCACCCTCTTGCAAGGTCCTGCTGCTCCATTTAATCCAGTATTCACATCTGCAAGGTTACCAAAGCTGGCTACCATTCCTTCTACATTTCCACTCTTCTCTGCTTTCAGTAGCTGACTTCCCACTCTGAAGAAGTTAGAATGGGAAGAAGAATGGAAAAGAAATGAACGACTGCGCCTACAGAAAGCACTTGCTGTTGGAAATACAGCAGTTTGATGTTTTCCTTGAACATATCATAAGACTTGCAGGGCATCCAGGAGAAATAGCTGTGTGCTAAAGCAGACAAACGGCTAGGTTTGAAAAAGCAGCATAAAAAAAAAAAAAGAAGACGACCAATATTTGTCAGTCTGTGCCACAGTCAACATAAGGAACCTGAAGTTTCACTGCCTGCCTGTAATCAGCTCTGTCTGGCATTGGGGGGTCAGGATCCAGTTTAAGAATATCAAGGTAGGAAGCCATTGCCTCTGTCAACACTTTGAGGACTGACTGACAGCTTCAATAAACTTGGACGGGTTTTTGGAAACCTCTGATTCTTTGGGGACTAGGTTGCTCTGAACCACTGAAAAAAATTGTATCTATTTTTAAAATATTATTTTTTGTTGGTTTTGTTTCAAAAAATCCTTGTAACTTTATATGCAAATATTACATAATTTATAAATCTTCAGAAATATCATAGATATAGGACAAAAGCTATATATGAAAACTATGTACATGCACGTACACAAATTTTCAGCTCTATGTGAACCACAGAAACTTCCTTGTTATTTACACGGTAACTTTCATATTTAAAGTGATTTGGGGGGTAATTATATCAACTCAGAGTGGTTGAGTTTTTGGGTTTGTTTTTGAAGAAAGCTCACCATAGCAACACAGAACACCAGCAAATAGCGCAAGAACAGCCCAACACTGGGTAACCCAATGCTGCCCTGCTTAGTGCACAGGATACACAAAAGGCAGAGTACCCTATGGAGAAAACCTCATTCCTAGAACACAGCAGGAGCAAACACAAAACTAAGTCGTTTACAATGAGCACTATAAAGCTGCATGCTTTGGCAATCCCATCCCCTCTTTCAACAGACACAGAACCATGAGTAATTCCTGTTTCTAAGTGGCATCAGCATCTAAATAATATTGACCCTAAGTAAAAACATCTGTAGAAGCTCTGCTGGCTTCGAAACACGTCAACTCTTGCTTCCACAACATGCTTTAGGAGGCCAGGGAGGGTCAGTCGGTCACGGCGGTGCTGGCGATGCTCCAGCCACACTTGCAGGTGGAGCTGGGGCAGGCATAGAGAAAGACGTGGCTGCTCTCAGAACCTGAAGGCTGAGCAGGCTTTTCATGGCTCAGGGCCAGCCCAGAGAAACACTGGAGGTCAAGGGAACTGCCTGCAGCTTACTGAGAGGAGTCAC
The DNA here is from genome assembly GCA_024500445.1 of Entomyzon cyanotis. Classification (NCBI taxonomy): domain Eukaryota; kingdom Metazoa; phylum Chordata; class Aves; order Passeriformes; family Meliphagidae; genus Entomyzon; species Entomyzon cyanotis. The sequence continues at coordinate 71,132,182 of JAKEPQ010001005.1, forward strand.
ATGGAGCCAAGGAAAAATCACTGCACCAGGTACAGTTGCAATGCAGGATTAGCTTGAGTGTCTACAACACAGGCATCGGAGAATAGGCTGTCGTAGGTTGCAAGCAATGTACTCAGTTTTTAGCCACAAAGGAAAGTGCTATCACTTGGCGTTCATTCAAAAAAAAAAAAAAAAAAAGAAAGAAAGAAGAGAGAGAAAGAGAAGAATCAAGACTCAAACACAACAACTGGACTGCGCTTCTGATGCTCTCCTTCAGTATTTTCTGACTTGCTTTTGAAAAATTCATTTTGAAAAATTCAATGCCAGTGTCTTCATTGCCATTTTCCTCCTTTGCATGCTAGGTGATTATATGAGATGTCTCCAAATTTGTAAAGATTAACATGGTTCTTTATTAAGAAGATTACAAAGCCTCTGCAATCATGCTAAACATCCCAGATTAATGCACACGTGCTACTTAGGTAACACATACTTCAAATTCCCCTCCTCTGAAACAGATGCTCCTGCCTCCAAGATCGTGGCACATTCCTACAAATCAGTTTCTATTCAGACTACACCTATTTTTTCCTTTTCTGTTTTTTCTTTAGTATGTACACATTTACATCAGTAAAATTACCTCTGCTTCATAGCTAAACTGCTCTCCAGATTCTTCTGCGGTAAACTTGTATCACATAAAGCCTAAGCAATAACTGAATCAGCTGCAAGGTCTGTTGGATGCTAGGGGCAATGACGTACATGGAAATTTTGTCCAGGCCAGGACTAGTGAGAAATAAGGACAAGATTCAAGTGCTAAGGACTGAATACTTGAAGCACAGAGTCAACAGTCTTTGAAATTTTATCCCTGAGCTTCAGTCAAGTCAACTTGGGCCCAGCTATCCTAAACAGAAGTAACAAGAGATGGCTCTTGAATGGCACTAGCTAATTCATAGATATGAAACATCTGAGAAGTTAAAGCATTCCTCTCAAGGACAGAAGTTGTTTGGAACTTTGTACTTACTTAGCCTCTCATGATGGAAATTATTTCACTTAATTTGGTTAGAGTTGCATTGACACAGGGGTTCATTAGGACACCCATTTGCTTGCAATTCAATTTAAAATTAAATACACTTTGTTGTTGATTTTATTACTTTTAAACTACTGTATCTATTGCCTTTATTAGCTGCTAATACACAATTATGAAGGTAAACAGTTTTCATTACTGAACATCAAACATTTAAATAACCACATTTGATTTCTTTCCTAGTTGCACCATTTTTCTCCTTTCCCAACTTTTGCTGGGTATTAAATTGAAGAGAGTAATTTATTTAGTGAAGTTAGGCCTCTTTTGTGCTCACCAGCATGCTCATCAGCTGTCACAGCAGAACATGGCTTCCTTTGCTCTATTCATGAGGGTTATTTATTTCCTCCATTCATTTATTTACAGGTAATTTGATGCATGTATTTATCTGAAGGTCATATACAGCTTGATCACAAAATCTCTGCTCCAATTCCTATTTCCTTCACTCTCTAAGGGTAACTCAGAGGCAAAGGATGAATGATGCTGGGAGAAGCCATTTGGTCACCTTTTGAAGTGCACTATGTGTAGTACTTAAAAATTACAGTCCAAGCTGGATATCTGAAAACAGAGGTAGTCCAAAACAGAGAACTCTTTCAAATGCACAGGCTTAATTTTTCTAGGCCTGACATCCTTTGTTTGGGAGAAGTTCCATTCATTAATATCTGTAAAGCACTGAAAGATCTTTATAGAGAAAGCACATTAGATGGAAGTACAAAGTCACCCTTATCTGACATACCTTTGAAAGAGTTCATGAATCCTGGCTCTCCACTTTTGTTTCTTGTGGTGAGAAGCTCCCTTGTGGTGCTTTGAGTCCCACACGCCAAGAAGAAAAAGAAAAAAATCAGAAGTTATTTCCAAGTGTATAGAAAGAACATGGAAATAAAAGCCATAAATGTGCAATTTTCCCAAGGTTTGCCTTAGGTCTTCTGGTAGAAGCTTTTCAGAAGTGATAAGGAATTTTAGCCACCATTACTTGATTCCTTATTTTTTTCCCCAAAACTCCTTTCTGTGTGTTTTTCCATGTTTACTGCACTGTTTCTAAGAGATATTGAGCTCTCATTTCAGAAGCTCTTTTTGTACAATGTGTATTTGTACATGGTAGTGTCCTACAGTCCTTATTATTACAAGACCTAACCACATAGTCATACATTAGCATACATACGTTTATGTATGTGCAAGTGTGTTTGCACACACACAACAAACCATACAAAGCAGTTAGGCATATACCAGAGAGCTCACATCCTAAAGCCTTGCTTTAAATTTGACTCAAATCTTGATGTCTTTCTTGTCTCACCACAAATGTTTTTAAATGTTTGGTGAAGGACTGGCATTTTTGGAGGTTACAGTGTGTGGCAGGCTAACTCACATGAGCAGTCCTCTCCCCCAACAGTTCTGCATCTCTCCAGCATGAAGCTGGAGGGCCTGAAGTTATTTTTCTCTTACACAGCAAGCCGAAATAGTTTTCCCATCCAGAAGCTAGCATCAGCATCTATTAGGCTGTGTTCTCTGTGCAAAAACTCGTAACAATAAGTGCTGAGGGCTATACACTCATGAAAACAAAATTCTTCCCCCTGACCTACACTGTTCAGAGAACTTGATGAATATTTAAGGGCATTTCTTATGTCTGGATCTTCTACTGGTGTCCCTGAGACTGACATGAAATGTGAATACAATGCTACCAATATAGAAGAAGGCTTCCTACTTCCCTACGCTGTCATCTAAAGAGTGTGAAATTATGCTCCACTTCTACTCTCATCAAGCCTCAAAGGCAAAAAATCATTTTGGTAGGGAGACAATGTAACAGTCAATGGAGAAAAATTCCCCATCAGGGACTCCATATCTGGCTGTTAAAATCTCTACTTTCTTCCAAATCTCTAAATTTTTTTTACAAATTTCTGGCTGTTTTCAAGGAAACTTGGAAGTGCCTGTTGTAGACTAAGGCAAAACATCCTACTTATTTCCAAAATGAAAATTGTCAGAGTGTAAAAACAGAAAAGACCAGCAAAAGCCCATGCATGTAGCTTTTAATGTCACTTTTTAACCCTGTAAAATTAAAGCAAAGACAACATGGACGCCTTAAAGAACAGTGTGATTTGCTGGCAGCTCCCAGCAGAGATCCTCAGACAGATGCAATAAATCCTCCAGGTCAAGCATCGCGCACACACATTTACAAAGGTGACATGACCAGCCTAGCTCAAAACAAGACCTTCCAGCTCTCCACACTGCAACAGTGTCATGGGCAATGCTTCCTTCACCACTGCTCCTCCACTGGTGAGAACCAAGCCCTCCTCCTCCTACTGGACAGCTTCTGGCTAAAATTTACTAAGACTTTATGGAGCAGGACCCATTTCTCTCCTATCCCCACTGGCACTGGTTTTCTTCCCCCAGGCTGGTAAATCACCACCTACACCACTTCTCCAGGAAGGGCTGGGAGCTGGCTCTGCTCTGGAGTTCTGCTCCAGCAGGGCTGGTAGCTGTCTGGTTAGGGTTGTCAGACCCACCTTGTGCCACTTCCCACAGTCCAGTGGGCTGCAGGGAACATGACAAGAGGTTTCAAGTTTTGGGCTGAGGCATTTAAAGCCAAAATTCAGAAAGTTGGAGTAGTGCTTGGTTCACATTTTTTCTCCTGGACGCAGCTTTTTGTCATGTCTGTGAAAGCTATTTTTGAGGTGGGCACTTAGATTAAGAAATAAGATTAAATAGTAAACTCACTTCATGTAAAATATAAAATAGCCATAACATTGTAACAACATTCAGACATGACCACTCCAGGCTTACACTGAGCCAGTAGTAAAGAAGTTTTTTTTAAAAATTCACTTTTTTACCAGACTCCCACAGCTGTCCAATCCCCTTGTTTATCTTCCTAATCTTAATTAAATAATGAATATTCAAAAGAAAATATGAATCAGGCTTCTCTGTATGAACTGCACTGTTTTCCATCTCTGCCTCTGAAGTGGCAATGGGAATATGATGTAAAACTATTTCTTCTGGATCGTAGTAAAATATTTGTCACAGTGTGTCATGATAATTTTTAAAAAGCTCTATCATCTACCTAATAAATTTGTTAAGTTTATTCAAATCTTATTGAACAGGAAAAGCGCAATGAGTCATGGTTAATATTTCTTTACCTATACTAAGAAAAAAAAAATCAAAAATTCAGTGCTTAAGGTCCTATTCAGAAAACCTCTATGAGTCTGTAATACATCTTCTACATGATTAAAAAAAACCAGGAAACTTGCTTTAAAATGAATTATTCACCACCTTGAATAAATTTCCATCTTTCCTATTTGCAAAACCCTAAAGTCAGTTATGTAAATTTTAACCTACACTAATTACCTCAGGGGTGTGCAAGCTAAAGGAAAGTAGATGCAGTAGGAAAAAAAAAATCCCAGACATTTCCATCACCAGGAAGCAATTTAATAGAGGAAAAAAAAATGTGTAAGTTTTCAAAACCAGAACAGCCCATATATATATTATTTTTTAATGTGGACTAGTCATTTCTGCAATATCCCTTGAATCAGAGCTTTACTGGAACAAACCAAGTGCTTTTTCTCAATGGCATATACCATGGCACACACAGCGAGGCGCTTGTTTCTCATCATGACACCAGCATTGTCTAGACTGCAACAACGACCCATTGTTGACAACGGGCGTTCCCAACGAGAAGGCATGAAATGTGGTTTAGCTGCAAGTCTGTATAGACACTGCGGGCCCCTTCACAAAATAAGTGGCTACAATCTGCGAACTGCTGGTCTGGGAGGTACTGGGAAAAGTGGGGAGTTGTTTGAAGGCAGAAGGGCTCAATCACAGCACCACTTTGTCCTGCTCCTCATCCTGATGGCAGGCGCTGCTTTAGCTGTGAGCCAGCTCCTTCACACGTCTTTCTCTGTTTCTTCATCAGCGATCTTGAGGTCTAATTACACAAATGCCCTATCTAATGATTTCAGAAAGCGTGGTCAAGACCAGGACTTGAAAAGGTCTTTCAGTCTGGGCTCAGCCTAGACACACACAATGGTGCACGTTGTTTCTACAGAGACAAGAACCTGACCCAACACTACTAATCAGTGCTGACTGGTTATTTTCAGTGTGAAACTACTCCACAAACGGCAGGACTTAGTTGTATAGTACTTTTCAATTTGGAAAAAAATTAAACAAGTCCCCACCCAAACACATCCTTTCCTCTTGAAAGAAAGCCCACAAAATTCAACAAAGCTTTGAAGCAAAATCAATTTGGTTTTTATTGTTTAGTAAAAATGAAGCATTTAGGGAAAATATTTGCACACACACACCCCTTTTTGGCCAGTCCTAGCAGTGGTACTACAGTCTTCTGGTAAGGTGCTCTCCCCATTGTAATTTAAAACAGCCAGTGGAGCACTGGCTTGGTGAAATCACACTCCCTACAAGGAGCGCTGTAGGGATCCACCTTCCTGCAAGACTTCCTCACCAGGTCAGGCTGCAGCAGAGGCAGCATGGACACACAGCCAGTGAGGTCTCCAGCAGCCTCCCATTGCCCACAGAGATCCCACATGCAGGGGTGGTGCTTCCCCTTCATTCCACTCCTTGAGATATCACATTGGTACAACACAGTGCAGGTAGTGCTGTAAACAGATGCCAAATAGAAGCTTTTACTTAGAATCTCCATCTCAGCATCCTAAAATGTTTTTCCGTGATGGAAATCCTGCCCACTTTATTTTTACAGATGGGAGAAGAGAGAGCTCGTTGAGCAAAGTATCAGCAGGACCAGAACCAAACCCCAGATCTCTAGTCCCACTGGTGCCACCTGGTTCTCTTCCTTCATAGTCTGGCTGCTGTGTGGAGATTCATTCCCAGTGACTTCAATACCTAACGCACTGTACACCACAAAATAAGTAAAATAAGAAACATTTGAGACGATGAAAAAGAATATTGCAGAAAAGTTAAGATTCTTTTTGGGCAAATGGAAATTCTGAGAGGCTTATCCGTCCCATGTTAACTATAGAGAGATCATGGGGAAGGGAGGCATGAAGAGGTAAGTTAAATGAGTGCCCTTCGTTGAAAGCAAAGACACCAGCAGTTGAATAAGACCTGCTCTGAAAATTGCGCTACCCTATACCTGTTGGAATTTGTGTGACCTTGTGAAGGAGGTGGCCACAAAGCAGAAAGTAAAGCTGGGCCAAACCCTGGACACATGGTAATATTATTGATGGTGCACTCTGCCAAGAAATGGGCCACAAACTCTTAGATGTTTTTTAAAGAGAAAGAGAAAAAACAACAAAGCAAATCCTCCCTGACTTTCCATTCAAATAATAAATTAATTTATTGCTCATGAGAATAAAATTAAAAACTTAGACAATTGAGTGTTTCGTAACAGAACTCAAACTCTCTTTTAAAACTGATACTGATACCCAAAATGAGATTTACTTTAGTCATGCTACATACTTATTACACAGGGTAATACAGATACATTTAGTCACAACATTATAGGCTGATCATTTTGATAAATCTGTAAAGCACTGCATTATCTCTAACAATGCAGTGAAGACTGAGATACCAGCCAACACAGGAAAGTAGTATTTTTCTACCAAGGTGGATGATTTTATAAGACATATATATATATATATATCAAAGACACTAATTTTGAACAGATATAGAAACTAGATCCAGCTGTAAAGTGACAAACAAGGACCTGAATTTCCTCAAAACTCAGAAATGTTTTCATTCAGGATTTTGATCCAAGATATAGAACTAACAAATTAAAAGAGCTTGAATCACTTCGCTCAAGGTGCATTGCAAAAACTTTGTAGGGATGTCTGCTGCAGAGCTACCCAACTTCTTCAAAACAAAGATTTGCTTCTTCACCTCAAAACAGAGAAGCCACTCTTCTCATTTCTGTCTTGCTGTTTACAGAAAGATCACCTGTAGTTTCTTCAGAACCACCAGGTACTCCTTCAGATGCTCTCTGTTTCACAGCTGAGATGTAGCTTCAAAGTCATAAAACTTTGATATCCTCATCAAAATCTAGAGAGTGTTTTAAGTGAATGCAAGGCCATTTAAGAGAATGTCTGACTACCATAGCTGAGCACTGAAAATACGCAATGCTGAAATGGCATTTGCCACTGATTAAGAGACTTTAAGCAGAAACATCTTAGCCTGTCAAAGTTCCACAAGTTCAGAGGTCTTCAGATTAGCCTAGGAATCACCAGCTACTAAGAAGATTCAGACCGCTTTAGCCTAAACAGTAGGATATAATGGAATATGCTAACGAGATATAACAGAAGACACTAACCATATTTTATTAGGAACATTTTCCCTCCAGTACAAAGTCATATAGCATGAGCAATGCCAGTGAAAGCCAAAGTGAACTATGCCAATCTACAGATCTAAAATGAATAGTCTACATTTACAATGAAAAAGAAAGTGTTCACAAGCCACGTAATGAACTTCAGCCTTTTACAACCTTTTTCTACTTTCTGGATACTGACAGCAAATCGGGGAACAAACAACTGAGGGGAAACTGAAAGGAAATACCAATCGGAAACACTGAAACTTTTTTTTGTGGTTTTCTCCCATTCTTCTTCAATTTAAAAATGTTTGTAAATTTCAGCACAGAATGTTTTTATTATTTGTAAAGCTTTTTCAAAGTCCCTCATAGAACTTTACTCCTTTAATCCTCTTACTCTTCCCCAAAGCAGGTATCTAATTTTAGGTCTGTTTTGCAGATAGGGAAAACTTGAGTCATGGCAACAAATTTGCTTGTTACAGCTGCTAAAAAAAATCATATTCAGGTCAGAGGTTACAGTCTATTTCATCTTCTCAGTCCATGTTCTTTTTTCTGACTGTCAATAAAGCATTGCCTCACTAACCTGCCTCCATTATAATTGTAATCAAAAAGTATAGAATTTAACTTTATCCAATAACTTCTATTTGTACTGCCTTTCACATCATCCTCTGTTTCAAACGTGCGGACACATTTGACCACCTTATAATTAAGAAAGACATTCACTTACAATTAGTATATGAAAATCACAGAGAGGGAAAAAACACCTTAAGTACAGTTGACTGTATGATTGTCTTAAATGCAACAGTGGCAATGATGAGTTGCCATGCTTAATGATTTTTCTCTATTAAGAACAGATCTCCTCCTGCAAGCCTTCATCCTGCTCCACATCTCTGCTGAGAGGAAAGGAAGCTGTTTCACATATTCAGCTGACATCCTTCTCCGATTTGAATGCTGATATGAGCAACTGTATAATAACATCATAATATGCTGACATATCTTTGAGTAAACATATTAAATTTATTATATATTCCCAGTCCTGGAAGCTGCATCTTGTCTCAGGGTCAGGCACAGTAATGGGAGAAACCAACTGTGCTAACAGGTTGCCAGCAGGCTGAACAACACTGATGATTTTTCAGCTCTGTACTAAACAAATAAGCATGCATGTAATGCAACTGGACTCTCTTTCACAGTATTTCAACATCTAATGCAAGTGAACTCTCCTTCACAGTAGTTCTACACCTCTCAGCTTACAGACTACCTGGTTATGTTTCCCACTAACAAACCGATGTGAACTCTAAAGCCCTTAAATAGTCTGGTTCACATGAAAAACCCAATACACCTCAAGAGCAGAAGGTTGGACTAGACAAACTCCAGTGGTCTGATTCTTCTCCACCTGAATTAAGCTGTTCTATGAAGTAAAGGTCAGATCATATTGTCGCTGTTGAGCCACTAGCTGAGAGAAAAAACCCAGGTTCTCAGGCAAGAAAAGAGAAAAGTGCGTTTATTATTTTGATTTCCATATATATAGAGTTTTCAGAGGTCACCCAGATTGGTCAGCCAGAAACCTCCCCCTAGGCCTAATTGGCCAGGCCTGAACTGCCCTAATCTCGAGACACTGTTTGCAAAACATCCAAACTTTATCTTTGTTTATGAAACATAGCAAAAATGTTCTCATGAGAAAGACCTGTGCTAGCCACACCATATAGCACAGGTTCTGGTCTGCTGTAAGACTGCTGAAGCAAAATGTTCCAGCATTTAGAGCAATTCCTTTATCTGCAGCTCAAAACCCATGTAGTCTATTAATGCTGCTAAAGCGTCCCCCTGTCATGAAAGCTAACCAAAAGTATACTACAGGTTGGCTCCAAATGTATTACAAATACAAATAAAACAATCCTAGGGGGGAAAAAACTATTCTGGAGAATACATAAGCAACTAAAAATTTGGTTTTATTGTACTTATTTTATGCAGATCTGTGCCTCTATTCATCAGTAATGTTGACTCTTTCCTTACAATCCTCATCTGAGTTCTGCTTCTTTTAACAGGTGGTCAGTACTTGATGACATCTCTTAAACTTTATCAGACTTGGCAATCATTAATTCTCTTTGAAGAATCTTTCCAATTGCCTCTGTTTATTGAACCATAGAAATGGACTTCCTTACTGGAGTTTATAGTAGGATAATGAGCCAGAGAGCTGACCAGTCAGATTATCTTAAGTAGCAGCAAATGCAGTATCATCACTCACAGTAGCTGTAGGAATCATTGTTCCAGCTCAATAGAATATCAAGAATTACTTCAGAATTTAATTGCCCCTCTGATCTCAAAGTGTGAAAGAACACAGTAAAAACTAAGTAAATTCATTTTTAGTGAAAAACACAGGAAATATGGAAGATTTTCATTACTTCTATTTAAACATTTACTTAAATGAAATTCATATAATCCCTGAACAAAGCAATCAAAAAAGTGTTACAGTTTAAAAGAGCAGCTATAGAAATATTGTGGGTATTGTGACAGCACAGTTAGAGACCATTTACAAACATATAAAACATCTTTTCCACAATTTTGCTTATGTTCATGTTAATTTCCATGCTCCCCCCTAAATCCCCCCCACTTCTCAAAAAAAATAGAAAAATAAAAAAGTGTATAACTGAGTGCCCAGGTGCAATGAGGTAGGAACCTGAGAAATCTGGAAGGTTCCCAGGCATCCAACTGAGGAAGCCAAGCCTGATAGAATAAAGATATTTAGAAATCTCAGGTTGACAGCCTGCAGGGTAGAGAAGTCCCCTAGCTACATATATGGCATCTTCATCAGACCATGGGTCTGCTCTGTGAGTGCTCACACACATCTGAGGGCCATGGACACTCACTAAGCAGAAAATAAATCCAAGGGACAGAAGCCAAACATCCCAAACTTTGGGAAGTTCAGCGAAGATTGTTTTTTTTGTCCTCATACATAGGTTTCAGTGATTCTTTTTTTTTTTTTTTCCCACAAGTCCAAGAGCAGGCTACCTGGTAGAACTATAATGAATTCAATGAGCTCAGCCTAATGATAGATTTCAAAAGAAAATTAGGTGCTAAAGAAGATACCCATATTTCCTACTATATCACAGAAATGAAATGGAAACCATTACACTAACTGACTGTGGAGATGTTTTGACACCCGAATAATGAGTGTAGCATAGAGGTAGCTTGCCTAAAATGAAGTCGCCCATTTTTAAGACATAGTATGAATGAAACATTGCCAATTTTTGTATTCTTGACCTGTAACTCTCAGGGAAAAATAAGAAAAAAAAAAAAAAGGAAATAAACAAGGAAAAAATCCCCACCCCAACTCATTTTCACATGACACTCATTCAAAATCTTGGTAAATGTCAAAAAGCAGTCAGGTTTCTGCTGAGGAAAAGTTACATTCAACTCTGCATTGCTCTTAGGTGCATATATGCCCACAAGGATTATACTCATGAAGAAGGATCAGAAAGGACTGTACAATGCTTAGTAGACTAAAGTTTTGATGAGGGGAGGTCTGCAGGTACCACCAGGATATAAACAATCTTTCAGGTCCCTTCCAACCCAAACCATTCTGTGACATGATTCTATGACAGCATTATCCAGTGGGATACAATATGCAAGAAAATGTGCCTTGGTGTTTCATATCACTGAGGTCTGATCCCACTGGTTAAATTCACAATTGGAGAGCAAATTCACCATCTTACACAGTACCAGGTTTCACCCATGCTCTATCCACTGTTAATGAAAGGAAAACTGATCACTCCATCATCATATAAATTGATCTCTGTGACTTGGCAAGGAGTCAGAGCAGTGATGATAATGACCCTGTAAGAGTATTAGATCTAATAGCCTGAGGCATTAACCTTTGTTTAACCAAAAGGTAAATCTTTTGGTGAAAGACAACGTTTTATTACTATCCACCTGCAACAAATAGCTCATTTCTTACTACTATAACTCAACTGCTGGTACTGAAGAGTAAAACTTGCACTTTATTTTTGGAGGTTCTTGAGTAATTCACATTGAGGTCATGGATCAAAACAAATTATATAGTCATGATGATCGAGTCCTTCAAGGTGCTATGTCCTGAACAGAGAGCTCAATGTAGCAGCTGAAAATGCTAGAGAGAGACAGAGGCTGTGAACAAATTACCCCTGGTAAACAACACTGACCAAGTTGCAGGAGGAGGGTGGCCAAACAGGAAAAATGTTCTTGACTTGAGGGGCACTACTGATCCTTTCAGTCCCCCCATTATTTTTTTTTTCCTGAGAGAACCTACATAAAACTAAGTAGTCACTTCTATTGTCAGTTTAGAAACAGCTGAAAATCCCAGAGTTGGCATTTTTCCATGGCATTTAAATTAATTTATAGCAAGATTATGTTGCCAAAAGCCCATCAAGTGCAATCTCACCCCAATCACCACTGTCTGCTCCATCTTCAGTGGTCTGTCATGTTTTGAGAGCATCTGATCTTTAATCAAATACAAAGTCAGCATTATTTAAGGTCTTCCTTGCATATTTCTCTGCCCTGTAAGGTAAAGTTCCACCCATAAGTACATGTCCCTGCATTGCCTCATAACAAATAGTTTTCTGTGGCACTCTGCATATCCAGCCTTGGTTGTACCTGCTCAGTTTCTACCACAACACAGTCACAAGCTATGATTTTCTTGCAAAAGAGTTTATTTTTCTTTATTGAAAGCAAATGTCACTGGGGCCTTTGAAATCCTTGGGTCTACATGGCAGGCCACACAAAACAGCACTGCTTTCCAAATTGAATATTCTTTAATGTGTTTGTTAACAGAACATTGACATCTGCTTAATGCTTTCCTTACAAGAATCTACCAGATCTCTGCTTATGCATTTCTTGCCAACCTCAGCTCTCAGTTTTTGCATTTACAAAACAGGACATGAAGTAAGAAACAATACAGTTTAAAGTTCCAGAGCTAAAATCTAACATAAACCCTTTTTTTCAAAAAATAGTATTTTGAAAAATACATCTGCTCTTTCAAAAGCTTTGAATTGTGGTCATATCACACACTGAGCTGCTGTTTAAACAAAAGCCACCCATTTTTTGTAATGCTACAAAGCAAAGAAAAACAATGAACTAAGGGATAGATAGTTGATACACAGCTATCCTTTTCATGCCAGCGCTTCCAGCAAGGCTCCAGTGTAAATCAGGTGCCTCATTGGAGAGAATTTTTGGCAGCCTAAAGAGAAACAGCAGTAACTCAAGTGTGTTTCTGAACCTCACTTATAAAATCAGTCTCACGTACTGTAAACTCTCACCTGGTATTTTTAACCCTTGGGCTCCCATGGTTTTTTATATTTTTTCAAAACAAAGGAATGTGAGGAAGATGTCTATTAGACTCCTTTACCCAGCCCAAGGGTTAATTACTCAGTTTTGTAGACATTTGAAAATATTATGCTATCTCTAATGGCAAATTGATAGAAGCTTGTTTCAGGCTTACTTTATGTCATTATGGCAGATTAAATTAACTAATCATAAATTATGCTGGCTAAAGTACATCTGCTACTCACTAAACCTGCAGAGAGGAGGGAAGGGTTTTTTTCCTACTGAATAAGAAGTAAATGTCATGCACAAAATTAAGGACTTTCTCAAACCAATAAACATACGTTCAAGCAACAAAAGCTGGAAGCATCCCAAAGTCAGCAGCAACAGATTCTGAGGACCATGGCAGCAGTCTAACAATGAACCTGCAGCTGCTGTGGAAAGGCATCAACGCTGCAATGCTGCAGGGGTATACCCATGGACCAAAGAGTAAAGATGTCCATCAAAGAATAAAGAAGATCAATTAAACAAGAATTAGCAAACTCACATTAATGCTGGAGCAAACTTACATTAATGCTGGTATTCAAAGACCAGTATGACTGTAGTGGGTTGACCATGGCTGGATGCCAGGTACCCACCAAAGCCCTCTCTCATTCCCCTCTGCAGAAGGACAGGGGAGGAAAAAAGTAATGAAGGGTCCATAGGTTGAGATAAGGACTGGGAGAGATCACTCATGAGAAAACAGGCTCAAACAGGATTTATAACTAACAAAATCAGAGCAGGATAATGGGAAAACAAATAAGACATTAAAAACACCTTCCCCACAACCCTCCCTCCTTCCCAGCTCTACCTGCTCCCCACAGCAGCCCAAGGAGACTGGGAGTGGTCGTTACAGTCAGATCATCACAGGTTGTTCCTGCCACTGCTCAGGGAAAGGATTTCTTCCCCTGCTCCAGCATGGGCCTCCCACTGGATCACAGCCACCTCTGAAGCATCCACGTGCTCTGGCGTGGGCTCCTCCATGGGCTGTGGGTGGATCTCTGCCCCCCACATTGACTTCCATGGGCTGCAGGAGCACAGCCATGGTCTGCACCACAGGCTGCAGGGGAATCTCTGCTTTGGCACTGGGAGCAGCTCTTTCCCCTCCTTCTCCACTGACCTTGGTGTCTGCAGGGTTGTTTGTCTCACATATTCTCACTCTGTTCTTCTCTGGCTGCAATTACAGCTGCTCTACAGCTTCACTTTTTTTTTTTTTTTTCTTTTTAAATATGTTTTCACAGCGGTGTTACCACCATTCCTAACTGGCCCAGCCTTGGCCAGTGTTGGGTCCATGTTGAAGCCACCAGGCATTGGCTCTGCTAGACATGGGTGAAGCTTCTGGCAGCTCCTCACAGAAGCCACCCCTGCCCTGTAGCCACCCCCCCACAACACGACCAAAACTTGTCCACACAAACCCAATACACTGACATTATGTTTGCAGCATCCCCTTCCAATGTCATCTCTTCCACTTGGTGTTCAAGGGGACTGAATACACCATTTCTGTGGCTTTCAAGGAAGGGATGGATGTATAGACCACTGATCTAGAAGAAAATACAGATTTTACAGTGGCCCTCATTTTACTCTCTGTATTGCAGGATGCAGATTTGACAGCAAATATCATGTCAGTGGGACTAAGTTCCTTAGCAGGGCATGAAAAACTGAAGTTAGAGATGTGTGAGAGGAATGGAAAGAAAACACAGGCATTCAAGACCTCTTTGTTGCAAAGTAAAGTATGAGTCCCTCTCATATGGTAGACTAGCTCAATCAAGTACATTAAATGAGGATTTTCTTTCTATTGGAGTAACATACAGAAGAAAAGCACTATTGTATTACACATACATTCACCTATGTAGCTGACAGTTAAAAAGTAGAATGCTGCTTTGGGGTGACCAGATAGATTGCTTCTGCTTAGGAAACAAACTCCACTGAACACCTCCAAAAAGATTCCAAGTAAGACTATCAGCCATGTGACCATGTTTAGAGGGAGGGTAAACAAACTTTTGACACATCTATTGTGTTTCTTTAGGTGTCACAGAGCCTCATGAAGCTTTGGGGCATCTGAATAGCCCAAACATAGAGTGTGAACTCTCAACACATTATAACCTTCTGGAAAGGTGCAGCACTCTCAGTTCACCTGTTCCCGGGTTCATACTCCATCAGTCCCTTGAGGCACATGAGGCTCTTAGTACCATCTGAGTCCTTTTCCCTCATGTTTCCCATCCATTTCACATTCTCTGAACAGTATTACCCATACCACCTTCCATGCATGATGCATACAGCTATAAAAAAGTCAGAAGGAATGAAATATAGCCACAGGATTTAGAGGAAAGCAGTAAGGAAGAGAATTGCGTGCCTCACCATCATGCAGAAGGTAATGATAAGGTTTAGTCCTGCAGTGGAAAAAAAAAAAAATCTAAAAACTTCCCCTGAAAATAAAAGAAAGCTTAGATCACCATCAGTCACTGGATAACCTATTTTAAGCCCATCAGAGCCAGTGCGCTGTTCTCATGTTGCTAATTAAAAATGATAGATTCATCAATTAATCTCTCCTCCTGTCCTCTAGTCTTAGTATGAGATTTTTCAAAGGGACAAATGGTCATTAGGTGCCCACAAGTATAATTTCAGCCCTGCAAACTTGTGCCTTTGTCAACATGAACCAGAACCTGTCTCTTTATGCTATACATGACAAAAATAAAACCTAAGAAAGCTTTGCCACCCAAAGAAACATAACAGATTTATAACGGGGGAACAACCTTATCCTCTGTACAGTGAACATTGCTACATAAATCCTCCCTGGGCTCCAATCCGAACTTGCTCACTGATGAATAAGCTTCTGTTAAATGTGGCAGAGAGAGATGTCCTAGACTTAGTCTCTTGATTGAAACTCAATTGCAATATTACTACATAGTAGTCAGGGATACTCCACTATTTAGGAAGAAGCAACGCAGGCAATCTATTTTTGTTCACACTGAAATGGAGACAAAGATAAAGGTCCTGCTGTTAGCTTAGCAAAGTGCCAGTCACATAAAGCATGCCAACGACAATAGTTATCTTTTCCTCTTTCAAAATATGTATTGCCAGGCAGAGAAATAGAATTGGGGTGTACAAGGTTAACAAGCCAGCATCATGTTATGAAGCAAGCGATAAAATTGTCATATAGTTCTTAACTCTGACCTGTTCCAGTGAAAAGCTGCCAAGCAGAATTATGTCATGCTGAACATCTCTCTCAAACTGTTCGATATATGAAGGAATCTCTTCATCTTCAAGCTCCCTGTGAAGGTCACATGCCTTACTGGAGCTGACAGGCATTACAGCATCCGGAAAATCTTCACTGACGACACGGGCTGCTTGAAACAAAAGTGGCAGATAATGTCTCAGCAAATGGGAGTTCATTCACTGGTTACTACCTTCTCAGTTAATAAGTTTGGCCCACCTGGTAAGTATGAAATAGCATCAGTAACACAACTGACAGGTGCCAAGTGCAGTACCAGGAAAACTGTCTTCAGGTGCAACAGCTGCATTCAGGTACAAATTTAGCATGTGCAGCTTGTTTCATAGGTATTTTTAAAAGGCATGCATTTCCACAGGTAATTTGCTCACCAGTAAATCTTAAAGGGAATGGGATTGGGAACAACTTTGGCTTTCCTTCCTGAGGAAGAGAAATAACTGCAATTGAATGGGAGTTTTGGGTGAAGCCACACCAAGCATTTCATCTTCCTTTCAACTCACCCCAAGTGATTGGATTCCTCCCCCTAGATGTTTGTGTGCAGCTCCTGTCTAATTAATTGGGTCCAGTTCTGCTCTCACCCACATCATTCCCCAGATTTCACTGCAGTGACATATGCAGAACCAAAGGGTACATGCCATATATAAATAAAAATTAATCCCATTCATAAAGTCAACCTTGAAGAGAAACTTTTTCATTTTTTCAATTTGATTGATCATGATATGTTAAAAAAAAATAGATCTTCTCATTGATATTTGCTACTAGTTTGGGGGATAAACAATGACAACTATTTTTGCTCATGTCTCCACATTAGGATCACTAAAAAATGACAGATATCAGATTGTCCACATCTGACTATCTTGCTTCATATTTCTGTATGTAAGCTTTTATGGTTCTCTGTGCCTATCTCTTAAAGAAATTCCCATATCTAGTTATTTGCTCTTTGTCCATCCTACGACATGAAAGCAGTTAAAAGAGTCTTTTTTTTCCTCCCTCTCCTTTGAAGTCTTTCATTCTCTAATGAAGACCAGAAAAGGAAAGATAAAACTAAGGCTATTAACATTTCCAGTTTTGCTCACTACTCGTTGTTTAACGACTTTAATTGTTGAGCCTCTCGAGTACTTAAATCACCTCGGTGCCACCAACACACAGGAAGTAGGGTGGGTTTTCCATTTAATTACAACAGGATACAATTCAAAATCATGTTGGGGGAAATGTACAGTAGATATAAACAACTCAAACCATTACCTTAGGGTACACATCTCTTCATGTAGCACTTTACAAGCCTAATGAAAAGTGATTTGACCTACAACTATTAACTGCAAAAACAAAACAATATTTACATTTAAATTTACTGTAACATTAAGGGTTTGTCTAGGAGAGAGAAAACCCAGGAAGCACAGGAAAAAGAAACATTGCCAAAAGCAGAAGATGGAGCATCACTTGTTCCCCTCGATGCTGTGTTGTACACAATGGGCCATATGCTCAGCTGGTATAAACAAGCTGCTTTACTGCTTTTACAGCAGCACTGCAAGTTTACATCTTGGGAAGTCAGTAGATGCCTGTCTCAGGATAGAGCAATAGTCAAAAAAAGGAATAAAACCATTTGGTTCAGAAAGATGAACGTGAAGCAATTCATCAAAATATACATTTTCTTTTTTGTGTTTCTTATTTTTTGAGGAATCACATCAAGTGAACTCAGTTTTGGTGGGAGACACCCGACTCATTAGCACAAATTTTGTCAAAAAAGAGCAAAAGAAGAGAAAGAGCATTTTCAAAAGCCCTTTCAAGGGAAGCAGTTGTGAAAAATACAGAGATAAATTACAATTCAGATTTGAAAAATATTTGATTAAAAGATACATATGCTCATTTAAGCACTGTTGTTCATTTGCCTGAGTCAGAAACAAGGAGAGAACAAGGTTAGTTCAGCTGATATACTCCTTCCACAGTGACTTTGCAAAGAAATTTCTCAAACCTGGTCAGCATCAGGTTGGTCCTTGCTTGAACTGATCCACAGGTTGGAGGACTAAGGTGATGCCCCAGAGCAATACTTGACCAAAACAAAGCAGCCAAATCCTCACTGTACGAAAGTAGCCACAGTGTGAAAAATTCTACTACTTTGTACACAGGGGATGAAATGGCTGAAAATTCATTAATGGATTGATAAACTAATTAAAAACTCGCTGCTTGAATTTGTTAGCATGGGCATCAAAAGTTTTCATTGCCTGGGTGTACTTAACCCTGCAAATCATGCTTTCCTTGTAGCTTAAATCACTTCAGCACAGGCTGTATTTGCAGATGCTGGGCTGTAATCAAAACAATCTCTCCGGTATTATCTTGGCTGCTTGTGACTTCTTTTACTCCTGTATTTGTCCATCAGATAGGAGCAGTTTATATACTGAGATGATAATTTAAAGGGTAAGTTCAGCAGCAGGCTGCACCTCAGCATGGGTTTGAATGCATAAAGCTGCTATAAACTACATATGGAAAAATATTTTTGCCACCTGGTTCTGGAAAGCTGTGTAAAAATTTTATCTAAAAAAGTTCAGTGCTGAAGGCTCATGCACCAGTTTCAGAAAACTAAAATTGTGCAAAACTTGGCACTTCAATTTTTTTGGTTCTTGCCGAAGAACAATATAATAGAAATTATGTTTTATGGCACTCACATATCATCATTTAAAATGTGCATGGATCATCATCTTACATTGAAAAAATGCAAAGTAAAAAATACACAGTCTCTATCTTTAAAAGACAATGTTGGTTGCTTGTTTTTAAGTCACCTTATAACATCAAATAACACATACCACAAGAGTGACCAACAGGTTACTCAGTGACAAAATGCTTTAAATATACAATTATATAAATTCTGTGCCATGTTCTTTCCTCTCCTTTGGGGATCATCTATTAATTAGGACTGTATGACTATGATTTTTCAGCTCAGTGGTCAAATGAAGAAATGAAGCAATTCTGTAAGAGTGGAACCAAATGAATCCTGGTTTTATATGGTTTTTCTGATGCCTAATAAGGGTCAAACTCCCATATTAGCTTTTCCCTTGGTGGAGACATTAATAATGCTTGTCTGGTCTGCTCAACTGCCCACTTCCATAAAACTGGTAGGGAAGTCATACTTGTGAGGCTTGCTCCCTCTTTAAAAAAAGGGTTTGGAAGCGAACAAGTTTGAATACTGGGAAGGAAAAACACAAGCAGAAATAAATATGGCCTGATATGTGCACACAGAGGTGGAAACTGCACAAGCCTCACCTCCACAGGAAAAATCTCTCTTTTCTGGGTTTTCTTCACCCAAGCAAAGAAAAGTAATAAATTCAGCTAGAATGGTGTGCAACTTCACCCACAGGACTAGCCCTGATACCCACCACGGCACGTTTAAGAAATAAAAGCACCACAGCACAGCTTGAGACACACAACAGCAGTAGCCTGCAGTGTGTCCCCCATTTGCTGTCCTCATGCCTACACAGGGGCTCTGATGTGCACATGGGGTGTGAAACACACATACTGATGCATTTGCTTGCCCCAGAACTGAATCAGTGAGCAGTGAGCTCAGCAACCTCGGCAGCCTCAGCGTGAGTTCACTGTCCACAGAGTGCACTGGGTATGCTATTATATTTCTGATATAGTAACATGTTTTAGGGCACCTCGTGAAGGAGAGAATAACCACTGAGGGATGGAGAAGGTTTAACCTTCACTCCCTGGTTCCCTTGCTTAGCACTGGCCAATTACACACAGCACAATTTGTCTCAAATAACATCAGCCACACAAAAAGCAATGGTCAAGTCTAAGCCAGTTGCCCAAGACCCATCAAAAGCCAAAGAAAAGAGAACAACTGCTTCCAAGGTACAATTTGTCTAAAAATGCTATAAATACTGGTCGACAGGGACTAAATAAGTACCACAGATAGACACCCTGTGTCAATCTTTCACAAAAAATGTTGACTTCATAGCCAAACATGTTTTCATTTTCTTCTATGTTTTTGAGCGATAAAAGGAACCAACCTGCAGCACTGCTATAATCTTTCTCAGCAATGTGGAGTTCTACATTAACATAGAACAATTGAAAGCCTGCTAGTAACTTGTTAAAGGTTTTTGCTTAAACTATCTGTATGAATTTATTTGGGATGGTTGCACTTTTTTCCCCCCTTGCATTTAAAATGAGATAAAACGGGTTTCAAAGATGTTACTGATATGACCAGTGCCAGCTCAAGAGATTTTGCTACCCTAGGCAAATGAAAACATTCACCTCTTCCAGAACAAAGTTACTTATAAACTAAAAAGTCATAAAACAAGTTGCAGCTCCTGGAGCTCCAGTGCCGCAGGCAACTGCTTGTTCTGACTCTCTGACAGAGCAGGTCCTGTGTGTTGCTGAAATACAACAAGAAGCCTCACAGACACAAAGGACAGAAAATACTTTTTCACAAAAGACCTCTGCTGGAAAAGGAGAGGGGCGATAGGCAAAAACTACAAGCTCAGCTCTGAGATGGGTTTTGTACAAACATCACTTCTCCTAGGATGAACCAGAGGAGAGCAGCAGACATGAGCCTTGTGTAAAGGCTGTGATGCTAACAGTCTCCTGAATCAACCAGATTTTAAGTAATGCCTGTAAAAAAAAGTGAAACCAAAGTAAGGCTGTTGGCTTGAGGTGAAGAAATCTCTTCTCACATACTTCATTGTTTTTTACTGTAGATGGAACACCAATTTGCATTTTCTAACAAAGCCACAGAAAACATTTTCTTCCTTATCTGTTAGTGTAAATCCTTGTATAGATAACCTGAAACAGTGTCTTGTGACCCGTGCATCCAACAAATGGCTCACCCATTTAGCAGCTGAAATAGGCATTTTGATTTCTAGATTTGAGCACATAAGTGGGGATATTTCCAGTCTTCTTTCATAAGTGTGGAATTCAACATGAAGTGAAGCAATCTAGAGAAAGCACGCCACTTAAGTTACACTTAAAACCACATAAACATGACTCAAAACAAAAACATTTGGAGAAAAAGACCTTACAGGCTTGCATTAAAATCAGCATCCCTTTGACATCTGAGTTCAAGCGGATGGATTACCCACTGTCCTCCCCACATGCAGATTCAAAAGAGTTTTATTTTTCTTTATGCAATTGACTTTATTATTTACCCTGGAAGTCCAGCATCTTGTTTTCCTCATCTAGAAACTTCATCAGTTTAGAGTACAGGATTTGCTCATCAAATTTCACAGGATCTTAAAAAAACAACAGTGAAACAACTATAGTTTTTCCAGTAGTATTTCAGGAAACAGCTATTTTAAACAAAAAGTAAAGATATAAAAACACAAAAGTTAGGAAATCCTTTGACACTTAAAGATAGTTTTCACAGTACTAGTTTCATAGCTCAAAATAAAATTATAGTCACTTGTTCAATGAAAGACAATTTAAAATAAAAAAATATAGTCATATACTTTTAAATGGTGGGCAATATTATATGTTAATCTGGACTAAAACTGGTTTATTAATTCTGCTAATAGAGTAGCTGAAATGACTGTTTATATTCAAATCGCCAGATGAATTCTATTTGATTCCTAATGAAAATCGAAATATTCAATTTATTCTAACATGATTTTGGATCTTCATCAGAAATTTTACCTTGCTGACTGTAGTACTAACACATCATCTAGTATGAGCAGTCATTACATCACTCTATGAATTTTGAATTTGTGGCTGGTCAGTCATTCAAATTTCCAGTAATATATGCAAATTTTAAAAAGCAGCAAATGACATGCACACTTACCTTTTTCCATAAGACCTAAAAAAGAAAAATTACTTAAAGGGTCTATATTCAAGAGAAAAATGAGCAACTGGGACCATTTTCTCTCCAGATCTCTCACACTTCTGTAAGTTGTCAATGAAGACAGGAAGACAGAAGACCAAAGAAATACATGCAAGGCAGGTGGATTGAAATACAACTATATGCAACCTTGGGTGGCTCTTTTTATGTGTTCAATACAATCTCAAAGAATAAATTTTTTTTACCATGAAATTTCAGAGCCAAGTTTTTCAGTTACACTGAGAGTTCAAAGAAGGTGGTGACTTCTGCAAACCTCTTCCGAAAGTACAGAATATTTTACATTTCTTTTAACCTGCAACATTGAAATGTTCCCTTGGCAAGGGGGCAAGCAAATCCAAAGTGGGATGTTGTTTGTTCTAAGGGCATTATGAACTCATACAAATTTCCAGAACAAATCTAGTTTATCAAATATAGAAAAGATAATTGCCAATATCTTCAATTTCACAGAATAACCCATTCAAGAAGAGTTAGTGGCTGAAAATTTGCTTTTCACCAGCCCTTCTCTTTGGGCATAGAGCCTGGCTTTCTGAAGTTCTAGGAAGAGTGTAAGTCAAAGTGTGCCCTGATTTCTTCATGTATTTCTGGTTTTGACTCTTGCTCATGACAAGAGCAAGCCTCTAGCTGGAAAGAGGAGATAAACTAGTATGGTTTAGAACCAGGGGATGACCATGCAGGACCAAGCTTTACTTCTGACTGTCTTTTTAATTCCATCTGCTACATACAAATGTACTTCCACTAATTTAACACTTCTGCAAGGAGAAAGAAGGCAGACAGACAGAGAGCCTGGTTTGTAAGTATTGACAAATCAAACTGGTTAAGGTAGGGAAGCACCTTTGGAGTCCATCTAGCCCAGTTCCACCTGCTCAAAATGAGCCACCTAGAGCTAAGTTGCCCAGGACCATGTCCAGGCATCTTTTGAATATCTCCAAGGTAGAATTGCCCTAGGTAGAGGTGTTGGTAAATATAGTGTTGTAACTGCTCTACAGCCAACATGAGTACTGTTGCCAACAGACTTTCAATAAGCAAGGGTTATCCCAACCTTTGAGTGACATTTTTGCAAGGGAGAAAAAGGAGGAACACCAAAGGACAGTTCTTCACACATAGATCTCAGGGTTAGCATGATATGCAATTGATTAAAACCACCTCTCCAGTCCAAACCCTGGAAGTCGATGGACTAAGAGCCTGTTGAAAATTCTAAAATAAACATATAAAACCCCCACCACACAGTGCAAAATCAGCACTTAAGATTATCGCTGAGCCTCTTCAACACAGTCAAGAGCACAGTTCCTACCAATAAGAGCTGTACTTCTGAATATCCCTTATGTCACCACTCTGTCCGTACATGATTTTAGGCACACATGCAGATACATAAATCTAATCTGCTTTTCATTCTCTGGTTATGAAGCAGATCATGACTCATAAAGCCTTTTCAAAAGATGAACCAAGGCAGGACCAACAGGAAAAAAAAATCTTTCCTTTAAAAACTCTGAGCCAGAAGTTGACTTCCAAGGTATTACACTGCTCTCCTACACAATGAATGGGGAAATTATTGGGACTAAATGTAATTCAACCTTGATAATCCTTGATGTTTCTTTCACCAGAACATAGAAGTTCATGTTAGTTATAGGCAATAAAGCCTACTTTTTTTCAGTCACGCACGTTTTTCTCTCAAAAATTTAGAACCTCCATATGTCCTCAGAGTTTCCCATGACTTTCAGAAGTGAAGAACTTTGAGACTCTACGACAGAGAACTTCTTATAGATATGAGTACAACTGCGCTTCTAGAGAGTGTCTGCAGTACAAATAAGCCCAGGCTTTAGAGAAGCAAAGGGCTAGCAAGGTAAGCCAGGAGAGCTGGCTGTGCGTGCTGTCAGCTTGTTAGCGCTTAACAGGAGCCGGGCCAAAGCACTCCGTGCAGAGCTAAGCACTTCATTGCCGCGGTGATGTTCTTACTTAAGCCCATGCAAATTCAGGCAGGCCCGTTCCCACCCTTTTTTATCTAAAAGCCATGACAGCAGAGGAGATTTTCCTCTGCTAGACAATACCTCCTGGTTAATCTCTCTCATACCTATGCATAACTTCTGTTCTTCCAGCTCTGCAGAGTCACACCCTCCCACTAGTTGCTATCGCCCACAGAGAGCAAAGCGAAATATCTCTGCTAAACTGGCAAAAAGAAAACCAAAAGAGCCTCCTCATGCGCTTTTATGCACTCGGGGGTTTCCTTCTGTTAGGCAAACATATTCAACACCGTAATAAAATTGCTCTCCAAGGAGGACTTTGGGAGCAAGGTTGTGAAAAAGCTACAGCTTAGCACTCAGTTCTGGACTAACTTCATTAATTAAAAAGAGCATGGTGTAAACAATGCTCTTGGAGCATGCTTCAATTTGCTTCAGTAGCAGAGTGGATACAGCACAGCCTCATTTTTACCTGCCCATTAACTCACTGTCCTTGATCAAAGTCTATGTACACTGCCTATCGTGTTCAGAGCAGTTAAGGTTTAGAATTTAAATTGTAAAACCTCAATATTTAAATAGAACTGCATATGTGATCTCTGTCACCTCATTTTCATGAATGGAAAAGAATATTCTGACACCAAAATTACATACTTAATTCTGCCTCACCTTCTTCACTGACCTCCATCCCACACTGCCTTGGGTTTATTTCCTCATCCATCAACGGGTCAAAGTAATTTCTGCTGTATTCATTTCCTGTGGAAAGCACATGAAGTAAGGGTCAGCGATTATTAGAAGCACATGAACCAAAATGTTAATTTTGAAATCGACACCAGCAAGCAAAGGGGCATTTTTTGCTACTTTACAAGCTTAATTTTTTTAACAAGTCCTCTAAGCCTACTGGTACTGCAATTATCATCTTGTGAAAGGTCAGAAAAGGTAATTCTGGAAACAAGTGCACTTTATGTTACTTTTTCTCAGGAACTAATTAGAAAAAAATTCTCAAATTTAGATGGTAGAAAGAAATTATTTTTAAAAATACAGCATCCCCATTATAAGCCAAATGATTCCTGAAACACACTGTACAAGTGAATTTTCCCTACTGCAGAGGAATTTGTGTTTCACAGCTGACCTCTCCAGTTTCAACAGTTTTAAATTTCACCACTGAGGTTTCAACGTCTGGTGCATCTTTAATACTGTATTGAACCAGAGAAGTGTTTAATTACAGAGGAGATACTAGGATACTGCCTCATTAATCTGAACAGCAATTATATTCAGTTGGACTAGGCAACTAATCCAAGATTTTGATGGGATAAACCCACTCATTTTTGTACTTGGCTATTTCAACAGCTACTTTTATCTGCTCTTTAGAAAATACACAAATTTACTAAAAAGTCATTTGTTAGAATTATCAAGAAATAATACAGTATCTAGCTGCCTAGAAGAACTCATGGTAAAAGTCAGAAGAATTTTCCTCACACAAGGAAGAAAGGCAGGCTTTCTCCTCAAAATATGTCTTCTCTTCAGCAAAAGTGCTACCCTCTATTAAAACCATCCACATGTTCACTGGGTTTGCAAACACAGTAAATTATTATTAAACAGGGTGGAGAAAAGGTAAAATAATTAAGCCCATAACAAAATATTAATTGCTTGAATAGACATGGATCTATATCCTGGAAAATACAAAAAAGCTAAACATATCAGGGGGTTAATTCATCCAAGATAGACTACGGTTGTCTACAGTGTATTTGTTTGAGGATCAAAAATAATCCAAGCAGCAGCTCCTTTTCAGAGACTAAATGAAACTTTGATATGAAACTAGGTTTAATTTATATTTCTGGACTGGCACATTTTGACTGTCAGTCTTTGTTCCTTCAATGTAGTAAGTACAAGAACTGAAAATTTGCTTTACCTTGAGGTCTCAATAAAGAAAAAATAAATGAGTTTCATTTTTGTTACTTTATCTGTCAACAACTACTAGACTGGTATGAATCTTGGCAGTATGTAATCAAAGTCTTATGTACTGCAATAACAGAGCCATTCTACCTTATTCACTGTAATTGTTTTTCTCTAGCACAAAGCACCATGATGTTATATGAACACCCTTTCACATGTCAGTAAAATAATTCACCTATGTGCTAAAAAAGAAAATGATGATGCATTTCTTTATTCAATTACTTCATAGCTGTAAACGCAAATTTCTGGAACGTATGTTGCACCCATACAAACAGTATTCAGGTCTTACATGGGCTTTTTGCACAATCTTAATATCTCAACAGCTCTTTTATTAAATTTTAATATCCCATGTGGGTCTGGTGCGAAAGTTTGAGGAGTAGACTTTTGGGCAACTCTTCTGGACAGAATAATTGGCATTTAGGAGGAAGTGTCATGTTATATTTGAATCTGCAAGGCATGGAAACCATTATTCAAAAAAAGAGATACATTGACAAATACCATTAAATACCTTGCTTTCTGGTCCTCTTTAAAAAAGAAAAAAAGAACAACCTCAGCACTCTGAGCAGTATGAGATATTTTGTCCAGGGCTCTGGCTCTGTCAGAACCTCACACAGCTGGTGACAGACAGTTGTGCAGAAGGAAAAAGAGCCACCAGGCTTGATTTCTTCAGAGCATCATACACACTTTAAAACTTACATAAGCAGAACAAGGGGTAAACACCAGAATAACCTCCTCATGGTAATTTTATAGATAATGAGCTGTTCTAAACTGCAGGACTCCACAGAAGACTTTTATTGAGGCTTTCAGAAGAGCTGAATCACTCAAACCTTAGGTCACTGCTCTGGGCACGGGATGCTGCTGTTTGTGGGTTTCTTGGTCTTTTTCCCCCTCAGCTCAGCACACATCCTGAGAAGTGGTGTGACCAGGAGGTCTGGGCTCTGGCCAGGTCTTAAAATTTGTCAGGGGTAGTGGGAGTTGCTTTAGTTTTAAAATACAAAATTATCAATTTTAGTCAACATAACACACTGCCCAAGGCATTTTGCTAATAATATTTTGTGAACATGTGAATGGATTACTAATAATTTCACATTTGCTTTTGGAAATATTTGAAAGCATATAACATGTAAATTAACAGTCCACTAAGGAATTCATATCACTCTGCTTTGTGGTATAAACACAGTAAATGTTAACACAGAGCTTGTTTGTAGGTATTTTGAACACCACCATATAGCTTGGTGCTTTCAGAGAGGAAGTTACTTTGACTACCTGCTCCTAAAAAGACCCAGCCAACTTTAGAAACTTAGGTCTTTGTTTTGGTCCAGAGGTTTCCTAAAACCCATTAACTCAATTTGAAGTTCCCCTCACCCCTCAAAATTGCGTTATGTCATGTGGAAAACACAATGGATAATTCAGGAATTCAGAATTGAAGTGCAAAACCACAGATTATCTATAAATTAAAATAAGAATGGAAAGAAGGGTGTTGGCACAACAGTGACCAGATGGGAATTTATACAGTTTAATTAAAGCAAGAGGAGTTGCTAATAAAATTAGCATAATCCTTGGATGCAGCCCATGGGACAGTACACGTATTACTAGGACTGGATGAAACTTAAAAGATGGCTTTTAAACTAAGATGTCTGTAGTCAATTATGCAGTCTATGTCCTGAGAATACCACACAGGGAAGGCATGACGAAGCTGAATTTCTACACTGTCCTCTACTCCACAGAGAGATCAGGTAGTTTGTATCAATTACACATGAAAGGTATAGCATGGAATTTGGATAACAGGCAATTATTCCATTTATGTGGTATTACTGATCTAGATTTTTAGTTTAATGAAAGAATAGACAAAACACTGTTGGATTTGTTAAATGCCTCCTGACCAATGTAAAAATTACAGAATTATTAATAGCCATATGACTGACTGCTAAAAGCTTGAATAAACAATTACTGGGGCTTATTTTCAGAGTGATGCTGGGTCTTTAGGATAAAAGAAAAAAGAATTTGGTATGAGCCATCTTTCTTTAGAAGACAGCATGCAGATTACAGTCTGCACAGACTTGCCTTAATAAGTAACAAGTCCCTTTTCAAACAGCAGCATGGTCAACATGTGTCTGCCAATGACTTGGAGAACTTTACTGGGCAGCACTGAGGCAACTCATAGAAGCATTTTGCATCAGATAGAGTAAGACAGAGGCATTTTGGAAAGATGAAATTCCACCGTGAGACAGCATTTTGACCCAAAGTGCTTTTGAAACATAGTGATGCAGCTGGGAATGGAAAAGAGTAGTCCTCCTTTCCCACACCTGACTTAAAGCATTGATTTCAGCAGCAATTCCTATTAGGGAACATCATAGCAAAGACTCACTGACTCCATTCAACAGAACTGAATTTATTTCCCTGGGGATACTTTTCATTTTACTTAGCAGACACAGCCCTTTGGGCAGCCCAGACTGAAGGCTCTGTGATAACATATTTCCCCGTTTCTTTATGAGAGCCAAAGCAGTGTCCTGGGGTCAGACTTGAAAACCCTCAAAGAAAGGTGCCCACCTCAGCTTGGCCAGGAAGAACCAAGACTTGGGATCAGAAGGAAGTGAAGGCAAGAGTCCTGCTTCCTGCATTTCCAAATACTTCACTTACCCGTCCTCAAGCCTTGATGGGTTATGTGACTAGCACTCCCACCCACCTGTTTTCATGATTCAGTACCCACGTTGATAAACTTTGATACCTACAAGTTGCTTCTTTGAGCTTTTGATTCTACTTCATACTTTGAAAAAAAGTCTATAAAGAACCATAAAAAATCATTCAAAAGAATGAAGAATAAGAGAGGCGAAAGAAGCCTTTCACCTTAAAAAGCATCTCACAGAATGCAGAAGGAAAGGAAAATCATTAATGAAAACTGCATAAATAGTAGGAGTTCCTAGACAGTGAAAAATTGATTTAGTTTCCAGTGAATTTATAGGCTCTTATTTCATATAAGCAATGATTTAAAAGTGGAAAATTATGTAGGAAAGTTTGAAACTTTCACAAGAAAAAATGTTGAGTTTTTATTCCAATATTTTGTGTTGCTAGAATTACTAATATCCAAATGTTACAAAGTGCTAAAAATAAAACTATAGTCTTGCAAAACATAGTGAATTAATATGCAATCCAGAAAACAGTGTTAACTTTCCATTCTCATTTTTTCAAGGAGAAAAGAAAGAATTAATGTGAGTTTATCAGAAGCTATACTTTTAGTTTGGGTTCTCAATTATCATTACTGACCCAGGATATTGGTCACATTTACCTCAGCTCATGTCAAGTGCAAATACCTTACATTAAATCCGTATGTAATCTAGATCAGCCCATATAAAAACTGACTGCCTTAATTAATACACTTACTATTTGAGATATACATATCTAACATTATTTTCTATATTATAAGTAAAGATAAATATTTTCTATGTAGATCTAAAATAAGATTCCTGGGGAGTGTGATTTTATTCCAGATTATCAAATATATGGAAAAGTGGTAGAGAGTTTTACACAGAGTTTCAAATTTTCATGAATAACAAACAGTATTCAATGAAAAAATACATGTTAATGGCACCCTCATCCTGAAGAGCATTAAGCCAGTGACTGGACAGTAGATTTTGTCTTGAAAACACAGCTTGTTAAACACTACCAACACCAGGCGACTTCCCAGTTTAAAAAGAAATGTTCTAAAGGTATCATATGTCATTCTCCTTATCCTCAGCAGACACCGTAGGTAATGAGGAAATCAGATAACTGTCTTATGTTTATATTGCAAGCCTTGAATAAACTCACTTGTCAGCTTTGACAGGACACTGGCAAAGAGGCTGTTGCTGAGCCTGAGCAGTGCAGATCAAGCTGCGCCTGCCCCAACCCCTGAAAACACTGCACTGCACTCATGGAAGCCACTGTATTTTACCCCCAACTCCACTCCTGCAAGACTTACCCCCTTCTCTGCTGTTTAAGCAAAGGTACAGCACGAGAATTAGTTCTTTCTCCCTTTCTTTCTTTTCCTGCAGGCAACAGAGGGCACTGTGCCAAGGGATGCCAGTGTGAGACCTGCTACTTTTCCTGGGGAAACACTGTTGGTCAAGGGAGTGAGGAAAAGATTTATTGATGATGATGGAATTCATTTAGGAACACTATTAGATAATTTGACACATGTCAGTGGGGGAAATGGATACTGAGCTCTCCTAGGCTGACAGGCTTGGCTGGTCCCACTTTATGCCAGCGAGGGAACTTGCCAAATTTTGGGATCCAACAGCACTATTAAGAAGCAAACAATTTCCAAGTGCAATAAATTAGCCTTAAAAATATATATTCAGTCACTTTCTGAAAAAGTATTTCCCAATTATAAAATGCATTCATTCTTCACAATTCTTCTCCCCCTACCTTTCACAAATTCAATTTTAGCACATTACTTTGATGAGTGGTGTGGTATTCCTGTTGTTAAAATTGCATGCAATGGATCACGTTTTGCACACTACATTACACCTTGTGCTGTTCTGCTGATTTCAATTGGATTACACATTGTGTAATTCAACGCAAAATTACTTCCAATGACAACCCTTTTATTCCTATGCATACATGGTGATCCATCATGCCCTGCATACTGAGTTTGGCACTTCCATTTCATAGTCCCTGTTGGAATCAGAAAGCATGGAACCACATACATAGAACTTGAATTATTAGATAGAAACTTTGCCGTTGTTTAAGAAAAAAAAGAGTACAGTTTTGATTCATATTTTGGGTCCCATCCTTTATGCAAATCATTTTGTCCAACACAAATCATCTGTGTTGCAAGCTCCCATTTCCTTCACATGTGGCACAAACAGGAATTTACAGCAGATGCCTATGTTTTCACCTTTGTTTACTGTCTCTCCAGTGGGTACCTACTACTTTTGGAACAAAATTAAACCCTGCTCAAAAAGCATCAGCCTCCAGTTCTCTACACACAGGCTGAACTCAGTGCATTTGCTGACACTTTTATCAATCTAATATCCCACATGGCTCCTTTTTCATCTGTATATTCCTACATCAAGGTCCTTGATGCCTGGTTACACTCTTGAGCACGAAAGGACTTATACTGTCCTGACACAGCTGAACAACCTTTGGCAGTAACCATTCCTTAGCAAAGGCTTCTCTCTACTTTAGCTTTTGATAAGGAGCAGAGATGCTCTATTTTACAGGAGGATTTTCCCTGTAGGACACATGCAGCACTGTGTTAGGTACATCCAGCCTAGCTTTGCAGCTTGGAGATGATGCAGCAGAGATCCACACAGACACTAATTTGTTCCCAGAAGCAGCATAGTCATGCTAATGCCATTCTGTACCTGGGCTAATTAGAAGAATAGTTCCTGGTCTTCAATTGAAAAAGCTTTGTTTCCCCTCCTTTTTTCCTTTCCTTCTTTTTCCCCCCTCAGATGTTGTTAATCTCTGTGGGCAAATTTATTGGAGCATGATATGAGATGTTAACAGTGCCTGTTACAGATAAAATGGTAGAATTAATTAGAGCTTTTGATTTTAGGAGATAATCTAGTTTTGAAAAAAGATTTGTGGATTGGGGATAATAGGGAAAAAAGTGAATGCTTCTTGTCATCTGGAGACAATTTTAACTTGAATCATCAATATTTAGGGTCAGACTGCCTGAAGCCTTTTGCAAGTACACAGCATACAAGAGAACACAATTAACCTTTCTTTTATCTTCCTTGCAAAAGCCACAGAGTATCTCAGTCTCCAAAGGTGTCTATGCAGCCACCAGCTACAAGGTAGGCCATGCAGCTGGAGTATGCTCAAAAACCCCATCCCTGGATTCTGTAGCTTGCATGTGCAGTTGACACCACAGAATGATCACATTCTAATTTGATCTGACAGATACATCCTCTCTGTATGGTTGGGCTGGAAATTTTGCCTATCTTGTGGCAATGTGAACAGTGCCATCCCACAGGGCTCTTCTCAGCACTAGCTAGACAAAATCTGTGCATCTCTGATGAACACTAAAACGCACAAACTGGTATAAACCACTCGGACATTTTCTGATAATGGAAGATGAGGACAAAATGTACTGAATGCTAAAGTAGAATAACATTTGCTTTACAGGCCTACAATAAAATGCTAAGTACAGTAGTACTGTGTTCAGGGATTGCTTGTGACATACATCATCCATCTGAATTTGGGCAATTGCCCTTGTCTTCTGCTGTCAGACAAAGATGGAATAATTCCTGAAGGTTTGGTGCTCCTGTCATCACAGTTTGCTGGAAGCTCTTTGCTTGGCACAGACTTTACCAAGGCAGGCTGAACATTAGGACACTCTACAAAGTATTTTGGGTTTAAATCCCTCTGGAGAAAAGAGAAAAACTGATACTGTCTCACCTTGAGATCAGGTGTCTGACAGCTGAGGAACTGGTGGACACAGGCTCTTGTACATTTGGGTGATCTAACCCCAAATGTTTCTCACAGGAAGATTTGTCTATCAGACATTCCATTGGGATGGAAATAATGAAAATCTCTGCAAATTCAAGGTTTGATGAGGGGAAGAAAGGCAGAAGGGTTGGTTGGATTTAGCCACAAGGAAACTGAGTATTTTAAGAAATAAATAAAAAAATTGAAGTTTGGCAAATACAAGGCTGCTGCTAGATGAATTTAATTTCATAAGCAATATGTGAAAGAAATGAAGGTGATGGGAGAAATTAGCAAAAAGTCAGCATAGAATCCAGAAGAGAAAATAGAATAGAAACCAATTAGCTGGCTGAAAAATCAGGAGATTAATCTGAGTAAATAGTCAGGCAATTCCCCTGGGTCACTATAACATTTAACAACAGTACCAGGACTTCACCAATGATAGAGAGCAAAGAGCAGAAGGAATTACTCAATGGCCTTGTCCTTAACAACAGTCTACTGATGATGATAAAATTCGGAGTTTTGTCCATCATGGAAAATAGGACAGTGAAAGATATGGAATGGCCTAATGAAAAGCGGAGTGGACTAGGGATCAGAGCTTTTATTTCTGTCAAAGGTCTGCAGGGTGACAGCAGAGAAGATCTCATGCTATGCCCCAGTTTCCTCACAAGTAAACCATGCAGGAGCCTTGCCTTTTGAGTCACAAGAATAGCCCCCACCAATCTAATGTGAAGACTGACAAAGTCTCTGAAGAAAACTATCAAAAAGTTTAAATAAAATTCTTGCAAACAAGAACCAGTTCACAAATTCTTCCTTCTAGAAGGTATTCTGAGAGGGAAAAAAAATTAAAACCACAAATATATATGTGAATTAAGTTCTTTGGCAGCAGATGCTGACAAGTTACAATGTCATGGATCTTTCCACTGGCTATTTAATCTCCAAGTTATGGGTGTTCTGTAGAGGAGCCCTCTGTGCAGCCAAATAGCCAAATTCCAGGAACAGGTTTTAAGGCTGTCTTGATCATGTGGTTGACTATTTACTCCCCAGTATATTTAGTATGGAGGTGTGCAAGGAGACATCCCAAAAGTAGGTGGAGGTTTTTCTAGAGAACCCTTCCCTCCGGCAATTGCTGACAGAAGAACAGTCTGTGACACTGTTGCCAGGCGGAGGAAATGATAGCAACCCCTGTGGCTATTATTTGCTGCCATTAACAACATGGGCGATAGGCGGAAAGATAATGGGAAGGCAATGCCATCTCTCTGACTTGCCTCCAAGTGCTTAGCCTGAATACCCAGCCTGATGTTTATATAGTGTTCTCAACCTGTAATCTGCTAAATCCTGCGATTAAATAATTTTGCTTAAGGTTATAACTGGTTTTAAGTTGCACAGTTTACCAGTGAGCATTAGAATTGACAAATGCCATTCCCCATTGAGTAAGCAGCTGAACCTAAGCCTGGGGGCTGAGAGCTGGAAGAGCAGCCAACAGTTGCAAAGGGAAGGAACTCCAAAAAGAAGAGTACTTTATTAGCATCAGAGGAAGAAGAGGAGAAAAAGGAAAGGGAGCAGTGTAGGGCCTAAAACATTTAATTTACAGGGGCTGTGCTGTTGTGCTTGGTGTGTGGGCACACTCTCCTAGAGAAATAGCTTCCAGCATGGGGTGCAAGTCTTGCATCCTAGGTGGAAAAAAGGGAGAATTCTGTGCTAATATATCTCTTGATATCTGCATAGGGGTTCCTGAGAGCTGAGGGGCAGGAGAGGATGCAGTGGAAATGTCTCTCCTGTGGTAGAAGATGGCAACAGCATTCAATACCATGTCTGTTTTTGCTATGACCTGAAATGGCACCAGCTATGCAAAGCATCTATGAACGTGGAGCAAAGGAAGGTAGGCTCAAAGAATTGATCCCTTGGGTTCTGGAGGACCCAGACCTCAACAGCCTGATGCATGAAAGCATAAACTACCTGTAAACCTAATCTTCACTGAGGACTGTGAAATATGACTATTTATACATTCCTACATTAACATGATACTGTGTTTACCTGTGCAGGTGGCTTTTCTCTTTAATGGAGAATTGTTGCATTTGGGAATAGGGAAGATTAGCTCATGAGGTACCTGAAGGTTTTTGCACAGGTTTCAGGCTTGAAGATGTTGGCTTTTTAGCAGCCCTTGATAAATTTTAACCGGTCCCTGTGATTGCCTAACAAGTGCTGACACAAGTTAGACTAAGAATAATTTAATGCAAGGTTGGACCAGATGATCTCTAGAGATATTTTCCAATCTAGACTTTTTTATGATGGTATAAATGGATGATTACTTTTTAATAGCTGCTTGACTTAGAGCTATGTGAATAACTGATCTTTTGGTTAACTGGATGAACAGAAGGTCGAGAAGGGAGACACAGTGTTGGGAAACAAAATTTTCCAACTCTCTGCAAGCTTTTCTCTCCCATTACAGAAACACTTACCATTGTCTCAAGGCATTGCATTCCAGGCAAAATGGAACAATTTCTGCTCCTTTCACAAAGATTATATTCAGCTAGGGTTTTTTTTTAACAAAATGCTACTTGGGATAAAAAATCAAAATGTTTAAAAACGCATTTCAAGCTTTTAAAAAAATGTGTTGTTTTCTTGAGGGAACTATTCATGAATTTCAGAAGAGGCGAATGAAAGCATGGATAGTCTCCAGCAAGCCCGACTTCATTTTTTGCCAGATAGACTATTTCATTAAAAAACAATCAATCCCTTTGTCTGCTTAATCACTGTTCTGACAGTCTGCAAAGGAAAGACGAAAAATTCCTGCTCCATGTGGCGCTGCACTGAGTCACATGAAGGCTAAATGGAAAGCCAAACCTAATTTTGCAAGAAGTCATTAGGAGCCTTGGGCTTTCCAGTCCCGCAAGGATAAAATCTTAACACAACAAGGTCCAACAAAAGCGACTGCCTGAAGGTCTGCTCACCACCCTGCCCTTACCCATTTAAATACCTGGGCTGGCAGTTGTGCAAGGCTACTTAGCAAGCAGCACCTCCACTTGTGAGTTTGATGGGAAATGCTGGGTGATCAGGACTGTTCAAGGCCACACCAGTTCCTTTGGTACCTTGGAAGGTCTCGGCCCTTGGGTGCACATTTGCATATTCATAGATGCACATGGTCCACTTGAAGTTAATGAAACCACATAGTCCAATAAGGTAAATTTTTTAGTGCATATTTAGGGAAGATTTTGAGTCTGACTTTAGGAATTTTTACTTCTATGCTAAATCTCGGCCCAAGATTTTCCTCATATATCTCACAAGATACCTCTAAATTCTTTCAGTCACCTTCTTCCTCACTGGATTACTAAGTAAAGGTAATAATTTTCCATAATGTCCAGGAGTAATAATAATTCAGAATGGAGTAATTAAATAATAGACTACAAGATATCAAACCTCTGCAAAAGGAAAATTGACATCAAGTGAAGTTTGGATAAACCAAAATAATAAACAGAAATTGCTTCCCAAGACAGCAATTCTTTAGGGTGCTGCACCAAAACTGAGCTGAAAAGCCAGGATTGCTGGCCTGGATGAGCTGGGTGAACAGGACTCTGCTCCAAGCGTCAGAGCAACACTGGCTGAAAAAAATAATGAAAGATGAAACAGAGGCAAGATGCCGATTGACTGAGGGCATATGGGAGACCTAAGGACAACAATCAATCATGGATCTGTGAGCTGTTTAGAACTACTCAATGTGAGGGTGCCAGCGAGGGAGCAGCATCTGTGTGCTCAGACTGGCTGCAGTTCCTCCAAAACCCAGCTCAATCCAAATTAGAGGGAAGCACTGCCACAAGCACCAGTTCCCTGCCCTCCCTCCCACGGGCAGAGATCCCCACACAACCTGCACCCCGTCACAGGGAGTCACTCGAGCATGGAGACAAAGCCTGCATCTCTAAATATTTAGACAGCCCGTGTGTTTTGGCAGCATGTTGGATTTCCTGCCCAAGGTTTGCAGGGGTGCCTGCTTGGACATGCCGGGCAGGCAACGCCCAGCACAGGCCATGGAGTGTGCAGGTTGGATGGAGAACACAACCACCGAGGCTGAGTTTGAGGCTAATCAGGTTTGATGTCTCACCTCTTGGTTCAGCATGGGCTTGCAGCCCGAGTTTTTGTTGGTGAGCTGCAAGGGTGCTATCTGGCTTGTCATGTCTAATAACTTTCTCTTCTGAAGGCTGATATGCTGAAAGATCTGTGCTGCTGATGTTAAAAGCTGGATTTTCAATGCCTTCTGTTGCTGCTCTCTCTTCTTTTACTATAGAAAACAAGGAGGTCAGAAGAGCACATTATAGCAAAGTGTATTTCAATGACAAGCAGAAAATTCCTTCTAGTAATTCCTTCGCTGAAAGACTCAAGTGTATCGTCCTCAAATGTCGCCAAAACAGAATTAGGTTAAAATTAACTCTAAAAAAAAAAAAAAAAAAAAAAAGAATAAATGATTAAAATAATTACAAATTGCACCCTGACAAGCAAGAGCAAAATTTCGCCCACAGCCATTTGTCTGTAATTAGTTAATTAATCCTTACACAAATTATGAGCAATAACTCATCAAGCAAGGCTCACCCATCAGAAATTCAGCCGACTTGGATTTCTTCTGCTTAGTTTGCTTCAGAGCCTTCTGCTGGAACTTCTGGAGGGAAATTGTTAAATGAATAAATTAGCTAAAGAACGAAGATCATCCTTTATGATCCACAACTAACACAGTATTTTAAATATGGGATGGCATTGAAATGTCATTTAATTTAAATCTCTGCTAAAGGGGTCAAACACTAATTGAACAACAGAAGTGGAAGAATTAAATAAAATAGAAGAAAAGTTAAAACAAATGCCAAATGAAGGTCACATTAAAATACTTTGGTTTTCCCCAATTTTAATTAATGCAAAGAAACCTCAACAAATGAAGAACATTATAAAGACTTATCTCTCAGTATGCATTCAACAGCAACTGCTTTATTTCACTTGCAGAAAGGCAGTGCTTCATCTAGAAAAGTTTGGTTATGTAGCATATTTATAGACAGACTTCCCTGACATCCCCCATCCTCCTATTTTCCAAGTCCACTTACATAACCAGTGTATCTGTTCATCACAGAGCAGCTAAAAATGAATGAGCTCTACCCTTTCATACAATGCAATAGAATAAAAATGGAACCAAAACAATTCTAAATGAGGTGTCACAAAAGAGACATCACAGTCCAAGGGAGAGAGGAAGCAGGACTCATTACAACAATGAAAAGTTCATTTAATATTAGAGGGATGCCAACAATGGTTACGGTGAAATCAAACAGCAGGAGATCTTGAGGGACCTTAAGTCTGACAAGTTCCACAATAATTCCCATGGGGAAGAAAGGCTCAAAGAATATATGGGCACATTGGCCTAAGGAAGGCCCGAGTGGTAAACACTGTCTCTGTGTAACACCTCGAGCAGCACTGGGCAAGAGCCACACATGGTCTGGTACGTGGCTACAGACCCTATTTCAGATGCTGACAGTCAAAACAGGCAAAGATTACCTAAAATAAAGAACATCTGGGAATATTAATCAAAGCTCAAACCAAAGTAAGAAAAGCAGTTCAGACCATTTATTTTAGAATGTCACAGGGCAGCTTCCAAAAACAGCATTATTTTTTAAAGCCAGTTGCTTAATTGTCCAGTGATAAAGACCACTCCTGGCAACATAGCTCCTAGAAACTGTCAATACAAAAGGATTAATTACAAGAATCATTGAAAAATTGCAGTTTTTACAGCATCCATCTTTCCCATTTGATTGTGGGTGCCAATTTCCAGTAAAAAAACAGCACTTGCAGCAGACACAATCAATAAATCTGTCAAAAATAACTGAACCATACCACTGACAGGTTAATATAGATATTAATATCTTCATATTTATACATGTATATATGCATACATATATCTGTTCTTCTGAAAACAGTGGACTACCTCTAAATTAAGACTAATACCTTTCTAAAAAGCAAATATGTAAAAATGACAAGACATATTCTGAAAGCTAAAATAAATAAATACAATAGGAAAAATTCTTGCAAGCCACATGCAGCACAACTGAAGTTAATGATAATTTTGACAGGAGTTCAATAGGGTCAAAAATTCACCCTACTGCTTCTGATCTTTTCAAAAATACTCATTCATTCAGTTAGTATCTTTAGAATTATGTCTGCTTTGCAATATTAAAAAATTGCTGCATTCCTGCATGCCATAAAATTTTAATTGAGTCACTTTT
This sequence comes from Entomyzon cyanotis, assembly GCA_024500445.1. Taxonomy (NCBI): domain Eukaryota; kingdom Metazoa; phylum Chordata; class Aves; order Passeriformes; family Meliphagidae; genus Entomyzon; species Entomyzon cyanotis. Next base: position 71,170,455 of record JAKEPQ010001005.1, read on the forward strand.
AAAGATTCCAGAGTATTTGTAACACTGCTGTGTGATAATCATTCTTACTATGCTGTGCATAATCACTATACAAAACCTTAAACTTCATGTTAACAGCTAAAGAAAACTGTATCAAGCCAAAAAATCTGGGGCAATTTTTCAAGTGGTATAGATCAGTATACATCTGTAACTTTGACAGAACTAAGATGATCTGAGATTCTGTGTATTCCTTCTGCATGTCAGATTTCCCTAGCAAAACTAAGTGCTCACTATATTGGCCATAGTCAGCTTTGAACTGTTATAGTCTGGAAAATGCACAAGCTCCTTTCAGCGCAGAAAGAAGAAAAATAGGTATTCCTCCTTACCCATATATAATAAAGATGTGGAGTGGAGTGGCTTTTAGAGTGGGTTTGTGTGTGTGTGTGTTTTGGGGTTTTTACTGTTTGGTATTTGGGGGGGTTTGTTGTTTGTTTGTTTTGGGGAGGGTATTGAGGTGTTGGATTTTTGAGTTTGTTGGGTTTTTTTAGTATTTAATACAGTTTACACCAAATTTTGTATTTTTCAGTGACACAAATTATTACATTCTTTGGTAGTCCAGTCAAATGCAAACTAGTATTTTTAGGTGATTGATGTAACAGGCTTGTGATCCCTAGTTACAACAAAGAGAGGATGCCCTTGTCCCTTAATGCAATCAGGTTTTGAAAATATATTGAGTTCACATGTTTTAGAATGAAAGCAATACTTGATTTTCAACAGCAGAGTGGAATTCTTCCAGTGTTGCTTCTCAACATAACCGAATAACAGAGTATTTCAGTGGTGGCCTTTGTGTAATCAACACATGTTCTTGTCACTTTGTGCTTCAGAGGAAATTAGAAGATATTTTCCTTTCATACCTCTTTCCAGCCAATTTCCTCATCCTTCTCTCTTTTACACGTGAGCAATTTTAAGTAGTGTAAATAACACTATGTCCCCTGATTTTTATTTTAGGTTTCCTTTCCCAACGCCCCTACCCTTACAATATAGTTTGCCTTCTCATTAGAGAATAGGCAGGAAATTATCCAGTAGGATTTATATCCATTTTATCATTAGTCACTACTAGTTAATGTATGTATTTATGCAAATTTATGTCTAAAGCAAATGTTCTTTAATCAGTTCACACATACCTGAAAAACTTAGGTTTTCAATAGCAAATTAAATAAATTCTTCCAGTGACCACTTGCTATGTTTGCTGGCAAAGTCCAGTTGTGTGAGCATACCCAGACAAATGCACAGGAACACACGCCCATACGGAAAGCCTCCACTCTAATTGTAGAATATTATCCCAAAATAAACATAAAAAAGCATTCCTACAAAAAAATTTAAAAAATAAAAAATAGAGAGAAGTTGCACAACCTGAAGCCAGAGCCTCAAGTGATGCAAAGGCTGTGCTGCTTTACACCTGCAGTGAGGGGGCTACAACTTGCACCCACAAACCAAAGTGATAAGGTCTCTCCATCTCTCCATCCACCATCAGCACACAGAAAGGGGATGTCCTTTGCCTGCAAAGTCAAGTTTAAAGGGTGATCTTGGTGCTTATAGCAATTCATTCTATCTCAAATCTACACCACTGTTGATGAAAAACAGAAAGTCCTGCCTTTTAACTTTTTTTAATGTCTTTTTACCTTGAGTGTGCTGCATTACAGCAAAGACAAGGGGCGTTAGAAGTGTCTGAGCACAGCACAGACTAATCACCATGTCACTCAAAAAGTGGACTAAACCTTTAAAAGCTTTTTTGCACTCCGTCGTCATTAGAACGCACCGCCTGCTTTCGGATACCAATGGAAACAAAGGAAAAGCGGGAGCACCAGAACCTGCAGCACTCGCATCTGTGGCAGAGCAGCGAGCAACAGCAGCAGCAGCAGCAGCAATGGCGAGGGAAAAAACCCTCATTTATAACCAGTGACAACTAAAACCTATGAAGTTTTTAAAAGAATGTGATTGTTGTCAAAAGGAATTGGGTACAACAATGCTGCGTTCAGCTCTGGTTCCACTCAAAGCCGTGGCTGAGGGGCTCTGGGAAAGCTGCTGGAAGGCTGGTGGGCACAGACCAGCAAGAAAGTGAATTTTGCATACTGTACGGATCATCGCTCAGTTCAGGGCAGTCATATTGAATCTGTGATCAACCAATTGTGCTTCATGAAACCGTCAGCCCTCATTTATGTCTAGCTGTTTTCTTCTGTCCTGCTGTAAACAAGCTCTGCTCTGAGCTGTCTCCCTACCCTTATCTGCTTACGAAGATCACACAGACAGACCTCATCAGCAGCCTTAGAGTTAAAGTTAAAGTTACTGCTTCCAGACAGCAGTCCCCATGCAAGCTGGAAGTCAAAAAGAAGAGCAACTTTGGAATGACAGAGTTTTAGTTCCTTTTAGGAAATGCATACCTTAGATTCATACACATACTGGCATGTTATGTCTCTTTCATGAAATTAAATTAGGTGTTCCTAATATGAACAACTGTTTCTAACATCAGCAAACTAGCTCAGCAGATTCATCCATGGTTTTGTTTGTGGGTTGGTTGTCTTGCTGTTGGTTGTTGGGGTTTTTTTTGTTTTTTTTCCTTTGGGGCCTTGTTTGAATGCAGCCAAAAGAGAAGTAGCTGGAAATATTGTCAATGTGGTAGGGCTCCAAAAACCTAATAATGCCTGAAATGCTCTAAGGAGTGTAATGATGGTAAACAGGAACAGGTATGTTGGCTTCTGTTCTCATTCAGTTCAGTGAGAGAATTAGCCTTTCAAGAAAAAGCAGAGCACAGTTTTTAAAGAATGATCCTCTTGCATAAAAAGGGATGGAGCCTCGCTAAGCACATATTCCTCTGTGAATGCACTCACACACACACAAATGCGTTAGTTGGTATTTACAGCATTTAATTCTTGCAACCAGCTGCTAAGTCCCTGTTAAGGCATTCCTTTCTGCAGCTGGAGCTGGAACCTTTTCCTTTCTCCTAGCCTATCACTTTGTCTATTTAAGGGATGGCAGCCAAAGAGAAACAGCTTGTTACTTGCACCTGTCTGCTTTAAGCACTCCATGCTAGATTTTGCAGAGAACAAGTTCTTCATTGCAAAAGTGAATGACACTTAGTAGGGTCAATGATGTTTTTAGCTGACTCTGCAGGAATTAAAAATAAATAAAATTAAATAAATAAATAACCCCTTGCTTTCTTTATCCTAGCCAGACAATGAGGCCAAAGGAAAAGGCTTGTTGTAAAAGAGCAGCCCAGTGTGTAGGTGGAAGATGTAACCCCACGTGTCTGGTCTAATAGAACACCAGGCACAGCTAGGCACGATTGAACCTGCATGCTGCCCACGCAGGAGCACGTGGGAGAGCTTTGGCCTCTTCCCCTATAAAATGCAGAAATGCTTCAGAAAGCAAACGTGCAAAGAATCCTTCTGAATTTCTACACAGTGGGCTGCCTTTTGGGGACCCACAATAAGCTTTGCTACCTAGAGGGCCAGACCTACAAAAAATTGTTTTCATGCGATTAAAAAGAAATGTATGCCCAATTGTGTGCATTTTCAGAGGTGTGCAAGCATTGCCATGCAGAGCCCCACTAGCAAGGAGGGTGTGCATCAAGCGAGTAACCCATGTGTGATATTTCAGCTTACACAAACCATCTTAGCGTGCTTGCTTCTTGCTAAAACAAGCGCGGCTCTTTCAGTCAACTGCGGTATCATTTACAATTGCACTGAAAGAAACAACAATCTCAATGGAGTATTAGTTCAGTTACTAAGAAGTAGCCTTTTTATTGCTTGCTCTTAAAATAGAAAAGCCCTCAAAAAACTCAGGCTACAAAGCTGATGACAAGAACAAAAATGCCAGGGGAAAAAAAAACTAGAAGGGAAATAAAGTAAAACATACAATTCATTAAACAAAACGTTGGTGCTGCATTTTGATTTCATAAATTGTCCCCATTTGTACTTCCTGTTTAAACACTAACTAACATGATGATGGGTTAAATGAAGTTGAGATTGTCACAAACATGGCCTCACTAGTAATTAATGTAGTTTAATATGGTTGTTGGCACACATCTCACATGACAGATAATGTTCCAACATGTCACTGATAGGACCTTTCAGCACAGCTTTAGGAGATCTACCAGGCATTGCCGAGGTTGGTTGGGTCAAAGGGTTGAACCATGTGTAATTCAGAACAGAAGAGGTCCCACGGTCACTCCACAAAAACAATTACACTACTTATTTCACTCCATCCCTTGCCCGAAATTCACAAGCCTCACAGTTTCAGCGCAGTCAATCTCACTCTGCCCTGAGGCTATGAGCCACATGAAAATATGTGGTGCTGTGTTTATAAATCTAATCAAAAATAGAAACAGTAGACAAGCACAATGAGGTCCTACTATGGATCATGGGAATTCTCTAAATTCTGAAGGCACTTTTGTTTAACTTCTGTGGGCCTTCTCCTACCATTACATTGTCTGGTAGTCTCGTTAATCATCTCCTTGACTTGTCAATGCTATAAAGGAGCCTATGCGTCTGCTGACTTCCCTCCCATTACACTACAAATAATATTATGAAATAGCAATGCTAGGAATAGTCTCTTTAACTTTTCTCTTTGAAAGCATGGTTTTTCTTCACTTACCTCTTTCTCCATGCCAGCCTGCCCTTTCTCAGACCTGCAGCAGAAAATGCTTCTTCCTGCAACAAAGGAAAGGGAGCATATCTGAATTTTCAGTCTGCACAGTTATTAACACCGCTAGGTTTAACACACAGACTTGCTGAGCACCAGCCCATAAACCTGCTGGGACAGGGGGGTCTTTCCTGATGCCATCCCTGCTCTGACCTTGTCAAAGAGCAAAGGGATGATGTAATGCTGCTTCTTCATCTCTTTTTGCAAATAAATGTGCATCAGATCAGGAAAAAAAAAAAAGCTAACAAGCATAAACAAAACTCCCCATAATTTAGACACAGATGAAGCAATGCCAACAAAAACATGGTTTTAAGTGGAAACAGTCCAGAATTCCTACCACCAGAGAAAATGACACAGAGTTTGATGTGGAATGCTCCTTACCTGAAGACCACAGTACCAAAGGTGTCAAACACAGAAATGCTTCTGTAATCCGGCATTTATGTGAGTCCCACTTGTGCCTCATTCCTTAGGCTGGGATTTCCATTGAAAGGATGAGAATTTTACTCTACTTTGAGGTTATAATTAAGCAAACATACAATAACTTTACAAGTTATATACCACATCAGCAAAAAGGCTTCAATTTTATACCAGCTACTTTTTCCTCTGTGTGGGAATAAAATTTATTCATTCCAAATGGCCAGACAGGCTGCCCCTGCACTCACTGAAATCAGTGCAAAACTCAGTCTGACTCCACAGTTGCAGGACCTGAACCACGATGAATAACAAGCTTCTTCTTTGGCCAGATTTTCCCTTAAGCATTTACACAAACACACTTTCAGATTATTTTGCTGAGCCTGAAAACAAAACAAGACTTTGAACAATTAAAAAGATCCCTTCTGAGTCCCTCAGAAGCCTTATGTGACCTTCTGGGTCAGAAGATGCCCCGTACAAAGTACATGTTTGGCCCCACTTGAGGAAACTCTCTCTCCTGAGAGCACCAGGCAAAGAAGTGCCTAATTCTGAGTATGTGCTTAGATTTCATTGAAATCAATACAATGGACAGTGGTCAGGGCCACAAATGTTCCAAGGAAAAAGGCTGCATTGTCACTCCAGTCGCTCAGTAATGAATGAAGGGCTGAGCTTTTGCCCAGGCTTTGCTGATGCTGAGAGTCTGCTGACCTTTGCCATCACTCCTCGATTTCGATGCCCTTCTTGGGGTGCCACGGCCATCGAAGAGATGCCGGGGGCTGTGATTCCAGCAGCTCCTGCTTCTCCTAGAGCCAGCCCAGCCCAAACAGCACCTGCTGCACAGCCCACAGCTGTTGCAGAGCTCTCTGCTCCATGGCACCATGCAATATTGAAAATAAAGCCCGATCAAGACCACACAGATAGGCTCAAGTCATGTATCTGGTCCTCGTATGTCTCAGAAAACAACCACAGAGTCCCACTTCCAAAATCTGGGATGGGTTTTCATGACTAGGTAGCATGTGCATTTCTTTTCCAGCTACTGGAACTGTACATCCACTGGATGCAACAGGTAACTAGTTTCAAGCCTACTGGCATGGCATATTCCTTGTTACACCTCAAATAGGAACAGCAAAAATGAACCAGCTGTATGAACCAAAAGCAACAGAAGCTTGAATGGGCTCCTTTCCTCTTTAAAGTAGAATCGTGAGAAGCTGCCAGCAGAACTTATCAAGACATAAACAGTGAATTCAATGTTTTCATCCATAGTCAACACCTGTTCATTGTAGAAGAGCCAAAGATGCAGCAATAAGGATTTTCAAAGCCACAATAGTCCAGGAATCCAAGCGTTGATGGGAAGACTTGGAGCTTCATCTTAAAGAATGTGATTGACCAAACAAGGACGGCAAAGGCAAAGATAGATAAACAATGAGTTCAGAGGGGACATTAACAACATTAGTGGCTAAACGGTGATTTCCTCAGAGAAATAGGATAGAGAATAGGAATAGAACTTCCTATTATTTGGGTTTTCTGGGAAATTTTTTTGTTTGTTTGCTTTGGTGGGGGACACCTTATTTTATTTTTTTATTTAATGAAGGTGTTAGACATTGCTTTTCTTTTTTCCTCATAATACAAAACACACAACTCATTCAACATTGCTCCAGCTGATGCTGACTGTGGCCTCACTTAACCTCACCAGCCTATTTTCTTTAGCTGGAAAACAGCTGAATCATTAGCATTAAACTAGCTTGCAGTCCTGAAAGAGTACAGCAAAAACATGATCTTTCCATCAATCAAAACACAACATAAACAATATTTGAGATCCCACCAGGTATTTTATTTCATACCCAGTTTTATTTCATACCCAGTTGATGCATTTTGCATTAATTATGGATGGGCTCCAGTTATTTTTGAGTAAATTTGCAGTAAAATGGCAAAGCAAAACAACTATCTAAAAGTTCTTAAACGGGATCCTTTCATCTTTTTTTTCTAATTATTCACTCAATTATGTTTTTTTTCTACAAGACAAAAAACTAAGGATGCTAGATTAAATATGCAAGATATATTAATAACTTTCTGTAGTGAAGGTAATCTATTTTTAATGCAAAAATGGAGGAATTAGAAAGCTGCACAGAAATACTCTTTCAGCACCATAACCCTACTAGAAGGCTCCCATCATCAGTTACAGGTCTGTGAGAGATCAAAAGAACACACCTTTCCGCTGGAGCATGCTCAAGTACATATTTCTCACAAGAGTTGATATTTTTTGCTGCATCAGCCGCTAGAGATCCTTTGGACCAGTGTACAACAAGTGTCTTGCAAATGTAGCTATAAAATGTAGAGTTTTTACCGCTCTGGCATGCAGAAGGAAAGAACCCTCCTGTCTGTAGCTGTATGCCCAGAATCTCCCCAAAGTGCACCCAAATGCACAGGCATGTTATTGCTGACCAAGGAAACCAGTGCCAGGCACAGCTGAGGTGTTGGGGATTGCTGGGGGAGGAACAGCAGGTTCAGAGCAGGAGCAGCAAAGCAACAGTTTGCTATTGCAGGGGCTGCCCTTGCTCCTTTCTCACCCTCACCTCCTGCACCATTTATCACATGCTAAGCAGCAGTGCTGTGGGATCTCTGTGCTACAATATCGGCAGAAACCACTGAGTAAATGATAACCCTGACAACCCTACTTGTAATTCCCTTTGGACTCTCTCGTAAATACCAGGTAGCCAGGTCTGGTCTCTAAGAAATATTTCTTCAGGGGAAAATTGCACCTCCAGTGAAGAGAATCCATCAGTCATTTCAATTCAGCGGGACTGACCTTTGAAACCAAAAGCACTGTGCTTATCCTTCTTTAATCATCAATTTTGGGAGCAGTTCCTTCAAAGTAATCTCATATCCCACACTATACTTTTTCTTTTTAATTTTTCTTTTTTTTTTAATTTATAAAGAAAGGAGCTTACTGCAACATGTCTTTATAAAGATCACTAACACCCTCAAAACTAAGCTCATATTCAATTCCTTCACTTGATAGGCTGTGATGTTCCTAGCCTTTTTCTGTGTGCCTGAAAAGATGGATAGATACATGATTTTTCAATTGAAAAATCTCAGTAGGCAGCTAAGCACCATTCAGTGGCTCACTCACTCTCCCGTTCAGTGGAACAGGGGAGAGAACCAAAAGGGTAAAAGTGAAAAAAATCATGGGTTCAGATACAGACAGCTTAGAACCACAGCATGGTTTAGGTTTGAAGGGACCTTAGAGATCACCAGTTCCAATCACCCTGCCATGGGCAGGGACACCTTCCAATAGACCAGGTTGCTCAAAGCCTCATCCAACCTGGCTTTGAACACTTCCAGGGATGGGGCATCCACAGCTTCTCTGGGTAACCCGTTCCAGTGGTCACCCCCTTCAGTAAAGAATTTCTCCCTAATATCCAATTTAAACCTGCTCTCCTTCAGTTTGAAGCCATTCCCTTTAGTCCTTGTCACTATGTGCCCTTTTAAAAAGTCTTTCTCCATCTTTCTCGCAGGCTCCCTTCAGGTATTCAAAGGACATGATTAGGATACCCTGAAGCCTTGTCTTTTCCAGGCTGAATAATCCCAGTTGCCTCAGCCTTTCCTCACAGGGGAGGTGCTCCATTCCTCTGATCATCTTTGTGGCCTCCTCTAGACTCTCTCCAACAGATCCATGTCTTTCCTGTGCTCAGGACCCCAGAGATGATGCAGCACTCCAGGCGTGGTCAGAGCAGAGCAGATGGGCAGAATCACGTCCCTTGCCCTGTTGGCCGTACTGCTTTTGATGCAGCCCAGCATTGGTTGGCTTTCTGGGCTGCCAGAATTTATTTTTTTACAGGAGGAGAAAAGAAAGAAAAGAGAGAAGGGAGGGAACCACAAGTAAACAGTGATGCAAAAGAAAACCATTGCTCACCACCAACCGACTGATGTCCAGCCAGCCCCCAGCCACCTTTCACCCACTCCCCTCACACTCACTTTTATTGCTGGCCATGACATCATATATTATGGAATATCCCTTTCATCAGATGGGGTTAGCTGTCCCAACTTCTTCCCCTCTTGCATAGCCCCAGCCCACTCACTGATGGGGTGGCGTAAGAAATAGAGATCTTGACACTCTGTAAGCACTGCTTAGCGATAGACAAAACATCCCGGTGTTATCAACACTGCTATTACAAACCCAAAACAGCCCCATACAAGTTACTATGACAAAATTTAATCTCAGCCAAAACCAGCAGTTCCTGTGGAAGCTGCAAATACCAAATTTTAGGGTTTGTACCACCACTCCTATATTCCCATTTCCCACCAAATGGAAAGCACCACACGTGAACACTGGCCACACTGCTTCAGAGCCTGACTTAAGAAACTTAAGAATGATCATCTCCTGATGAAGTCCCAGGGCTCATGTTTGAGAGTGCTGAAATTTCTAGTGATCATCACCAGACAGTCAGTACTGGGGGAGGAACAAAAACTGGCCCTAGCCTGGATAAAAAGCTTTCCAGAATGGGATGACCAGTTCCCAGTCTTTATTGCCATGTTTTGGTTTTTTGGGGGGTTTTTTATGTGTTTTGGTTTTTGGGTTACGGTTTTTTGGGAGGTTTGCTTTTTTTGGGGGGTTGGTTTTGTTTATTTGCGGGTTTTTTTGCAGAGATGCCCACTGCAAGGCTTGGAGACAGCTCAGATCAAGGTGGTAGCAGACAGCAGAATGGAGGGACCAAGCGTAGTAAGAAAATCATGCTCCTCATCGTCATGGTCAAGCCAAAACCTCTTTTTTTCTCCAATTTTCCACTTGTAAAACAGGCACAATAGTATCCTGGTAACCTCCATGATTCTACCAGCCATGGTGAATTTCTGCTCACTCCTCTGGGTGCAACATCATGGTACCAGGAACCTCAGCACTATCACAGTCCTTACTTTTCCCTTCCCACTCACGTTCTAGTTCTTAACCAGCAAAAAGGAAAAAAAAGGTCCTTTTCATTACAGAAATTTTTGCGACTTGTAATTCTTAAATAACATAGCCTTCACATTACAGCAGAATGTTAGTTAGAAGTACTGAGCTGTACATGAAATCCTGAAAAAAAAAATATGCTTTAGAGATAAAAAACAGTAAATTATTTTGCTTGTGCAAAAACAGCCCTGTAAAATCTAAGGAGACATCATATGCAAAGGTAAATAAAAAAAAATCTAAGCAGAAAATACTTGCTGTCAGTAAACATTTGTGACAAGACCCCAACTTCTTTTTTTAAGTGTTTCAGAGTTTCTTCCCTTATTTCTTTTCGGGATGCAAATAGTTCATTTTGTGACTTTATTTTGTATTTGCCATAGATTTTAGTACTTCCCTGTGAACGTCTACTTTTTCTGGTTCTCACTACTACTACAAAGAAAAGCAAACCAATCAGAAGTTATTTTCATGCACCCTGCAGTTTATGGAATCAGCCTACAATTATTGGAGCACTGTTTTCCAATAAATTTTCACTGCAAGTAACACAATCTGCATTAGGCAAAATTCAGTTTTGCTGTTTGTTAGTTCACAGATCAAAATTTCAAATATATTCATATCAAAGTGTAATGTTAAAGGGTTTTCTCTCTGAATTAAGCAAGAGTATAAGCAAGGATACACTGGAAAATACAAGAAAACGCATCTTGTAAAATTTGCACTTGTTACATACATCACTTCGGATATCAATACTGTTGCTAATAGATCAGGAGAGTTTTCTTTCAGTCAAAGAGACAGAAATCATACTGTATGAGCAGTCCCAGAAGGAATACCTCTAGTTGTTCAAAACATATTTCACTTGCCTCTGGCAGGAGTTTCTGGATTAGTGTCATATATGTGTCAACATGAAACAACACAGGCTACTTGTTCATACATTCACATTAGTCCTCCTTATACCAGTCTGTATGCCAACTGACACTGACTGCACATATATATCAATACATTCAACCCCGTGAGTGCACTCCTCTGTCAGGTGCTTGTTAATGAGACATAACCACCAAGTACAAGTGAAGGGAAACTGAGGCAATGACTTCTATAGCTGAGAAAGTGGCACAATACAGACAGGGACTTCAGAGCACTCTTTGCATACTGCTAATTAGAAATGGCTGTGTATAAACACATATTGTCGCTAATAGGCAAACAGAATTGCAGCTTGGATTTTAAGACCCAGTTAGCTGATAATGCTCAGACACACACAATCCAAAGTCTGTAGTGGTTTCCATTAGTTTTCAATCAATAATAGCAGGAAAATAGTGCCTGACATGTTTTAAACTGGGTATCTTCAGCCACCACAGCTTTGTGCAATGTTTCTTTGTCCCAGTCAGGAAATCAGCAATTGAAATTCTGACTCCAAGATTTGAATTCTTGGACCAAATCTCCCTTTGAAATAAATGCTAGTGATGTTCCATTTATTACGTGTGAAAAACAGCTACCTCAGGACCTTGAACAAGCAAAGAATAGTCAAACATGACTGCTTCCGAATTCCTGCATTTTCGGAAAGATGCCATGTCCAATAGGCCCAAAGCTGTTTTCTAACCAATGGAGTAGATGTAAAATTGATATGCCCTCTACATTACTTCCTCTGATAGAGTAGAAGAGTCAGTGCAGCAATCCCGTGACATGTTCTCCTTGGTGATGCAGCAGCTTAGTAAGTTCCTGCTCTCTGCCCCCTTCTTCTTTCCTGCCATTCATTCCCATCCCTGGAAAGCAGCTCACTGAAGTCTCATTGGGCTGATATTACTGTAGATCTAAGCCAGGTTAAAAATACCTGTCCCCAAAACACCTTCCTTTTTTATTATTTGCCTTGAACCATTTCACTGCCACTGCACATAGTTCTGCCATCACAACAGGGCACAACAAACTCCATCAAGGAAAGAATTACCCTTAAGTGAGCTTCCCATCAGAGAAAACATATGCTGAAACTAGACCTCCATAACAACATTAAAGTTTACTGCCAGCCCCATAAAATAAGAATCTGAAAATATTTATGTTCCTCCACCAACAGAACGAAGTGAAAAACTGCATTAATTGACACTGTGAGACCTAGAACAGAATCTACCACCAATTCCGTATTGCAATAGGTATAGCTAATTAAAACAAAACAAACGAACAAAACAAAAAACACACACATGCACACAAAACACCCCCCCGCAAAAAAAAAACCAAACTTCCCTGAGGTAGCATCCAGCAATGATTTGAGGATTTAGAACCAGGAAAGAGACATACTACCGTGTCCAGCAATCCAGCCCACATCCAGAGAGGATGCCCACACACTGTGTTATGTGCGTTCTCAGCTGTCCACTGCCTTGGAGAAGAGCAGGACAGCCCCAATTCGTTCTCACTCATTTGGGTAGAACTTGCTACCCCACACCTAGTTGTCCAGTTTTGGATTGGTGCAGTCTGGAAGTAAGAAAGCAGTGAATTTGCCTTTCCACACAGAGTCATCAAAAGGCTTAGAGATCAGTGAAGTTTTTTGAGGTTTTAGTGGCATACTAACATTTTGATAACCTGTCTTGGAAGAGCCAGTTTCACTTGAAAAGTGGGTAAGTAGAGCCAGAAGCAGATGTTTTCTGAGCGTCACTTGCCATGTTAGGAGAATAACTGAGGTTTGGATTTCTTGGCTTTTGCTTGCTTGGGTTGCACCCAATTTAAAAATAACTTTTAATACTGCATTTTTCACTAATTCAGAAAAGGGTTCGAAGAGCAACACTACAAAACATATCATTTACTCATTTAAGACACTACAGTCTATAAGCGCATTGATTACCTAGTTAGGATTTGGTTTGGACAATTATTAGAATTTTAAAACGTCTTAAATATTAAGTGGAAGACATTAAATGAGGAGGAAGTCTGTAATTTATAGGTCTTGATCCTGGAAAACATTTATGCACACACTTTCTGTTTGCATGAATTACCTTATTGAATGCAGCAGACTAATGTATAAACTCACTCCCAGCTGAGAACATTTATAATAAGAGAGCATGTGAAAATTTCTACAGAACTAAAAAGACATGATTACACTTCATTTTTTCTGTTCCCTCATCCTTCCTCCCTCCCTTCCTCATACATAGAGTTAAGGGCTAAAGGAACTCGTTCTAACATATTTTCAGTGGTTTCAGTCTGGTGTCATTTCACTGACTTGAGAGAGCTATTTCTCATTTGGTAAAGAAAGCAGTTTCAGGTACATACTGCTGATAAGTCACACTCTAAAAACTAAAAGCATTAAAGTGGACATAAGACAGTTCAAATAATAAGCTCTTTTCCACCCAAAATTTCAATGTGATTTTTTCCTAGCCTAAAAAACAGAGGGTTTTCTCATGCAAATATTAACAGCAGACAACACAGAGTTAAATAGGGTGCTGCTCTATGAAGAGATTGTATACACTTCCTTGTCACCCTAATTCATTCCTATTCATTTCTTGACCAGGGATTAGCTATTTAACAGAATCACAACTTAACACTAACAGATGAAAAATCCTTACCAGTCATCATTTGCTACTGCTTTTGCTTCAAGTGAAAGGTTTACCACCTACCCAAAACAGGGATCACAAATTTCTCGGTGGCGCAGTAGCAACTTCCAGCCATTAGTGAGTAGCATTTTTTTGAGACCAGCCTGATTTTGTCACTGCAGACTGTCCCACCACAGCCTACACGGTGCTGTGCAGAAGTCAAATAAGGCATGGAGCCCACTGGAATCAATGAGGAGACCACCAGTGGGTCTGGAAAACTTGACACCATGCTGTCAATACTACACAAGTCTCATCCAAAATGTTGGGACAACTAGAAACCTCAGGAAGTCCTTAGAAACTGGTAGAAAGAGTAGAAGTGACCTTCGTAGAGTACTAGTACTCACAGAGATATGTCCCAGGTTGGACAGTAATTGACCATAATTACTTATATAGCATGTTTATTTCAGGTGATGTTTTCTTGTGTGTTTTTCCCATGATAGCGGAAAACATTAAAACTAATGTCAGTTTTACTTCTTTCCCTTTAAATCAATTCACCTCCTAAACTGTTAACACCAAAACTAAATGATGATTTGCATAAGATCATGTTAAACTCTTGCAGATTCAGTCTCTCCCTCAGACTTCAGAAGATTATTGAAAGGACTAACACAGCCCTGACCTATATACAAGTGAGTGGGTCATTCTGTCAGTGCCACCATGCCTCCTCACATCAGGACTTGGAAGAAACCTTCAGCAGATCTTCCATTTTGTTCCATCTGAACCAAACTCATGTTTTTCCTCTGTACTCGACAGAAAGTATAGAAAGGCAGGAGTAGTAAAATGCAAAATATAGTGCTCAAAATGCCCCTTTCAAGCCCTGGCTCACTGATATGCTCTTCCCAGTTAAGACTTTTCATGCTGCACATGGAAATTGTGTTGCAGCTCTGGCAACTGTATGTGGCTCTTTTTCTCAGAAAGGGTGGATTAATTCTTCACTATTTTTGACTCATGAATCAAAAATTAATGACATCTCCATTTGAAGTTACTGATATGCACATAGGTTAAGTTTAAGCCTTTGGATAGTCACTTTTTACACTTTACACTTTGGTGAAGGTAATATTTAAGGTGAAAAAGCAAGGGGTTTGCATCCTTATGATTCATAAAGGATGCCTAAAAAATTCCCTTTTCTTTTTTCCTTTGTTTCCTCTCCCCTCCCCCCCCCCCGCCTTTTTTTTAACATATGAATTAAGAATGTACAATTTTGTCTTTCAAGAGGTTTTGGAGATGATTCAAGAACAATGGAGAGCTGGATTAGGAAATATCTTCATCTGTCGAATGAGTGAAGCTGATGGATATTTCACATGCATTCTTGCAACTGGTTATTGGGTGTTTCAGTTAATATAGATCAAAGAAAACAAAACAAAGATGATCACAGGAGTTTATGCTGCAGTGAGCTGTGTGTGGGCAAGCCACTCCTCAAGCAAAATCCAGCAGGACTCTGTGAGATCCCAAAGGTCTTCTGCAATAGCATGACTGCAGGATTATGGGTTGAATTTCACATGGAGCCCATCCTCTAACTGCCTGGCCATACACAATCCCTTCAGCCACTTAATTGCATCAGATGAATGGATTATCAATGTCACTTTATATGAATAATAAAGTATTGTGGTTTAATCCCAGCCAGCAGCCAAGTTCCACACAGCCACTTGCTCACACCTCCACCAATAGGATGAGGGAGAGAATTGGAAGGGTAAAAGGTAGAAAACTCATGGTTTGATGTTAAGACAGTTTAATAGGGAAAGAAAAAGTAGCTCACACCAGCAAAGCAAAACCAGGAATTAATTTGCTGCTTCCCAAGGGCAGGCAGGTGTTCAGCCATCTCCAGAAGGGCAGGGTCCCATGACATGTAATGGTTACTTGGGAATGCAAATGCCATCACTTCAACCATCCCCCCTTCCTCCTTCTTCTCCCCAACTTTACATGCTGAGTATGATGTCTGGAATATCCCTGTGGTCAGCTGGGGTCAGCTGTCCTGGCTGTGTCTTCTCCCAACTTCCCATGCATCCCAGGTTTCCTCAACAGTGTGGCAGCTCAAAAAACAGAAAAAGTCTTGGCTCTGTGCAAGCCCTGCTCAGCAATAACAAAAATATCTCTATATATTATCAACCCTGTGTTCAGCACAAATCCAAAACAGCCCCATACCAGACACCGTGAAGAAAATTAATTCCATCTCTGCCAAGGCCAGCACATTAAATCTTTAAGGGCTTGTTTCTTTCTCTTGTACTAAACTGTGACAACTTATCTGCTAGACCAATAAATATCATTTTAATACTGGCCTCTGTAGCACACTGTAAACTTCCTAGCACTTTATTCTGCCCTAAATACACTGTTTAATGCCAATAAACCAGACTCATCTATGGTATTTGGTTAGGGATTCTGAAGTCCATACTTTCGTATGGATGGAAAGTACTTCCTTTTTCATGCAAGGGAAGTATTTAAGATAGTGGTTTTATAAAGCAAACAATGATGTTTCACTGTATTGTCTCCTTTTTTCCATAATTTACAACAACAACAGTATAGAAAAGCAATAGGACAGATCACAACCAAGAGTCTTCTTGGTCATCCCATCAGCAAAAATACTAGACATAATATTTTTCAAAAGAGTGGTTTTGCACTCTTACAAGATCTATAACCACTTCGTAGTCTTTAATAATGAGTTCAAAGATGGACTCACCTTCACAAAATGATGGATCTAGATTCACTACCCCATATATCCCAATATCCCACAACAAAGCATATGCAGACATTCAGTGTGTTAAAAGCACTAACGATTTGTTTTTCCTGCCCTCACTCCTCCAGGGAGAAAAATCACAGGTAGGAGGCAAGTTTCAGGAACCAAGACATTCTACTTGAACCAAAATATTTAGATTCAGCTCTTGGTTTTGATTCAGGTTCACTCTGTAATCTTGGACATCTCTCCAAGCTTAACTGCTAAGATTGTTGGACAGCATGGACACACAAGTTGGGAAGGTCTGAGTCAAGCTATCCAGACTAGGGGACCTGTTTCAAACCCTTAGAGTTTGTCATGCCTGAATCAGAGACTAGATTTTGGAATAGCCACTGGAAATGCATCCTTGCAGCAAAGCCATTCCCTGGAGGAGAACCTATTTTGACAGGGCAGGAAAAGATGCAGGAAGGAAAAGGAAAGCTCTGGCCCAGGACAATTGGCTTGGCACAGTATCTGAGTGGTTCCACACACTCAGCCATGGCTGCACCTGAGCACAGCTACTGGGGTCTTTGGTTTCCTGTGACAGGGAAAATGCACTTTTAGAAATTAAATTTGGGGTGAGAAGGAAAGTACCCTAGAAGAGTTTCAGCAAGGTAAAACCCTTGCTTCAGTTACAAGTTATAATGAAGAACAAACCTGTCTGGCATTCTTCAAAAAAAAGTCTCTCAACCTGTAAGCTGCCATCTGGATGCAAGCTGACCAGGAACACGTAATCCCCCTTCTCCTGAAACATGCAAGGCAATTATATGAGTCTCGATGTGAAGTTTACAATTCATACCCTATTCATCAACTAGGAAACAGCTTCCTTTGGAACACAGGCAACAGGAACAAGCTGGTTTCATATCAGGGTGTCAAAGAATTTGCTTCAGGTTGGACCATGAATGTTCAGCCTTGACGCTGACAAGATGCCTTGAGAGCAGCTTCTTTCACACCATCTGCAAATGGTGCTACTGAACATACTGAATACTTTCCAGCACTGAGCCCAGGGGCAGAGTTTGCATCTCAACATGGCCAAGTGAGGAAATTCTACTGCATGTCCTAGACCAAAAGCACCACAGGTGCAGAAATTTACTAAACACAAGCAGCTGCTTCGGTATAACATAAGGATGCTTGAAAGGGGCAGTGAAGGAAATTGAGAAACTGTGTGTGGGTGTGAAACATGTTGCATGATCATGGATATGGAAGAAGGAGGCAATAAGAAACCCAATCAGATAGTATCAGCAGTAAATTTTCCTGTTCTTACATGAAACAGTTGTAGGTGATAGGAGGAAAAACAGTTGATGTTAAAAGGGATATTGCGCCAGGACTTCAGCCTCCACAGGCTGTTACCCAGGTGTTTCTAGTAGAGCTGCATCATCCTATACCCACAGAGGATAAGTTTGAAAACTTTTTGATTTTTTTGTAATTCAGTTTCTCCCAGCAATTGTTACACTCAAGAAGTGAGTGTGCTTCAAACCCCGAACATTGGAGGCTGCTGGTAGTGATAGTCCCATGTTCAAAACCACAACACTGTGTTCAGTTCAACCTCTGTTTGCATCTCAAAGAATCATAGAATGGTTTGGGTTGGAAGGGACCTTAAAGATCATCTAGTTCCAACCCCTCTACCATGGGCAGGGACACCTTCCACTAGACCAGGTTCCAGGGATGGGGCATCCACAGCTTCTCTGGGCAGTCTGTTCTAGTGTCTCACCTCAATGTCAGTAAAGAATTTCTTTCCCATATCTAGCCTAAACCCACCCTCCTACAGTTTAAAGCCATTACCTCTTGTCCTCTCACTACAACCCTTCATAAAAAATACCTTCCACCTCTCTTGTGGGTCTCCTTCAGAAACTGTAAGGCTGCTCTAAGGTTTACCTGCAGCCTTCTCTTTTCCAGGCTGACCAACTTCAACTCTCTCAGTCTGACTTCATAGGAGAGGTTCTCCAGCCTTTGAGGATCATCTTTGTGGCCCTCATCTGGACTCACTCCAACAGCTCCCTTCTTATGCTGGGGGGCCCAGAACTGGACACAGTAACCAGATTGGGCACCATGAGAGCAGAGTAGAGGGGCAGAATCACCTCCCTTGACCTCATCACACTTCTTTTGATGCAGCCCAGGACACTGTTGGTCTTCTGGACTCCCAAAACACATTGTCAGGCCATGTTGAGCTTCTTGCCAACAACATGCTCAAGTCCTCCTCAGGGCTGCTCTCAATCCATCAATCCACTCAGCCTATATTTGTGCTTGGGATTGTCCCCACACAGGTGCAGGACCTTTCACTCAGCCTCGACCTTCATGTGTTCGCACAGTTCCATCTCTCAAGCTTCTCAAGTCAAGGTCCCTCTGGATGGCATCCCTTCCTTCCAGCATGTCTCCTGCACCACACAGTTTGGTGTCATTGGCAAACTTGCTGAGGCTCTCCTCAATCCCGCTGTCGATCACCAACAAAGATGTTTAACAGTGCTGGCCCTGAGTAACACCTCTTGTCACTTGCAGATCTTGTGGAAATAAATGCTTTGCTCCTATTTGTTCCTGTTCCTATGTAACAATATTTCAACTCAGAGAGTAATAACACAGTGTGATGTATACTTACACAATTATATTTAAATATTTTTTATATAAAAATTAACTAAAGTCAAAGTGAAAATTACTGATAAATATCTTTCTTTTTCCTTTGTATTGCTGCCATTAATACTGTAAGTTGTTTCTTAAATACTAGCCAAAAAATTTAGACTCATTTGGGAACTAGTCAAACCTGTACTGCTGGCTTTCCAGTAAAAATTGTCACACGTTAAGAGACTCACATCTTCTCAGATCCTCCTGCCACCTCTTGTCCACCATTATCCCAGATTAATGCCTGTACCTCCTTTGTTCTGCAATGGCCTTTGCTGACAGTTCTGAAAAAAAGTATTTTGCTGTTCCACATGTTGAGAAATGCATGCGAACAGCCATCCTTCTCATTTAAGTTACCACAGAGGAGTCACATCACGCCGTTTTCTCTGGCGTTTGTGCAACGTCAGGTAAGGCAGGATGTGACTCAGCTGTGACTCCGTTCAGCAGTAGGACTCTGAAATCTTCTGGTTTCAGCTTACTCTGGGAATTCTTGGGACTGGCAGAAAAAGGAAAATTAAGCAAGAGAAATTTAATGATAGATGCTCTAAACCTTGGTCTTCCACAATGCTTCTGTGTATCCCTTCCTCAGAAGGCATTGATCCCATAGTCCTCTGAGGGGTAAAGGAGAATAGGGAAACTGATTTTCCTTCTGTTTCAATTCCCTTCTTTTCCCAACTCCACAGAAGAAATCTCCCTTTCCTCCAGCTCTGGGTTGTTTAGAATTAGAAAGCAATTTTTCTGTCAGCAGCACCTAGAACAACTTTTCCCAGATGGAAGATCACATCTCCTCTTTCCCTTCTAGTGAGGGTAGCTTAAACACCACCTTCTCGTGAACCAGAACTCAGCTTCCACCTTTCCTTTGAGACAAACCCTCGTTATGCTTTGCCTAAGGATGTCCTGTGCTCTGAAAGATGGCTTGAGGCCATCTTTCAAAAAGCCAGACAACCTTGGTTAGAGTACCTGATCTCAGAGATAAACACAAGCATACACTAAAGTTCTGATCAAGGCTGTGGAAGGCTTCATCTCTTACACATTTGTAAGCTTAATATAAAATCATAAGATAAACCTGTTCACATTCCTTTAGCCTAGAAAGTCACTTTTTCCTATTGGTTGAATGATGCCACAGCCTCTCTTACACAGTGTGGTGAAGGTGAATGAATTTCATAGCACTAAATTTCATAGAATTGAACTGATTCTAGCATGACTTGTGCATGGATGCCAGATACAGCCACGTTTTAATCCTCTGTTTTGCACGGGAAAAAAAAGAGCATGTGCCTTTAACACCTTTATTAATCCAAACTCATGCTTGCATGGAATACTTCTCATTAAGAGACAATATTTATACCCAAAATAAGCAAAGTGACACATTTCTGTTCCATACATTGTTTTACCTCACTGGGTCCCTCCCAATATGTTTTCTTAGACTGACATGACTCACAAACAGCCCTGCAAATACAGCTCTCCCATACAGACCTACATGCACAAGTGGACCCCACGGAAAGTGCAACAGGTCCAAATAAGGGGCAGAATGATTAGAGAGAAATATTTTATAAGTCAGAAGCATAAAATAACCTTTCAGGAGAGTTCCCACAATTTTGCCAGGTAAACATGTCTGATATGAGCACTTCAGTCATGCACAGATAGATGACACATTTGTGTGTGGGCAGAGGATGAAATTGGGTGTGGACTGCGTGCCTCTGCAATAGGTACAGTGATAGGTCTAACTCAGCACCAGAGGCACTGAGTCATCTGTTCAGAGCTTAGAGTTCCTCATCATTCCCTTTATCACATGGAAAAATCCTGGCTGGATTGCCTGAAAATTTATCCTTCCTGGCTGGGGCCCAATCTGAGAGAAAGGCCAACAGCACAGCAGCATTTAGACATACTTGGAACACTCCCCAAAGTCCACTGATTCATGTAGGAAGGGACTGTATACCCCCACAATAACACTGAGCACTCAGAACAGTTATTTTGCTTCTTTCATCTCCTATAGAATGAGCATAGGTGAAAATAGACAGGCTTGTAACTTAAGTGACACTTGAAGGATTGAACTCAGAGGCAACTGAAAAATCCAAGCATCTAACCCATGCTTGGATGTGTGGAAGTGTGTAGAAAGAAAATAATATCTAATTTTGGGCAATGATCACTTTGATCACCACAGATGCTGACAGTGAGTAAACATCTCTATATTCTGAAATCATGCCCAGCATCAGTTTCACATTTTCTTTTGCCTACCTTTTCAACACAAATTGGTAAATTAGCTACATGCCAACAAACCCAATGGCATGATGGCAGAGAGGTACTCTTTTATTCTCAAAGCAAAAACACAAATGCAGGCAATCTTAACAGCCTGAACCAAAGAAAACCTCACAAAATCTTTTGAAGACATGGCAATATCACAGAATAATACCACAAGCAAGATAGCTGCTGTGGCTTTACTTCTTGTACCATCTCATAAGACATAGATCTGGTATACATAAATATTCCTGCTGTAGGCAGGAAGAAAAAATATATTGTTACTACATAATTTCCAGATGCAGGTCTTGACCACTTCATACATTCTTTCAAGTGAGAAGCATTATAGGAGAGGTATTATATATAGCAGAGGAATTATATTACCCACACCACTAACAAGAGGGGAAAAATTGGGTGCTTGTTAGAGTATCTATTGTTCCCAATTCTCACCCAGCAGATAAAACATACCCATGCTGTGGCAAGAGCAGATTGAAGGGATGAGCAACCAGAGGAGTGGCTAATCAGCCCCTCTAGTCGAGGAGTAACTGATTGAATGTGCAAAGTTCAGGGCTCTAGGCTGGAGGTCAAGCCATCTTTATGCCCAGTCCTTCCACTGAGAACTGGCTTCTGCATCAGTAAAATATTTCAGACCAGATCCACTAGATAATGTCGGTATCCAACTCCTCTCTTAACATTTGGCTTTGTAGTAATCTTAATTGGGAATCAAGTTCTCGGAGAATGGCTTGTCTGTTGAAGAAAGCAAGGTTTCTATTACAGCTTAGAGAGCTTATCTCCTTCCTGCCTAATGCAGGAGTTCTTTTTCTTTTTGCTGAACAGCTGGAGACCACCACCATGGGAGACAGGGAACTGAACTGGATGAACTCTGAATCTAACATAATCACAGTTTCTGTTCTCTCAAAAAAGCATGATCAAATGATTAATGATGACAGTGAACCATAACTGAGACATAGGCTGATCCCAGAAAGTGAGTCAAACCCGAAAGTTCAGCAGCACAGATTTTCATATCGATACTAAAGATCAATTTGGTCAGAAGGCTCCTAAAACAGAAGTCAAGGTGAATGACTAAAATCTGAGTAGACAAGATCCTGCAGCAACCATCAGATAAAATCAGCTAAAAATGCAGTTTGTTACGGAAGTCAGCCAGCTCCCTACATGTCCCAACAACGGTACCCCCAAAAATGCAAACCCCAGCTGCATGTAAACAGACAGTTCAGTTCTTCACATACACCCTGGCTGCCTCTCATTAGCATGAAGCCTACATGTATTATCATGGTTTGTAGAGGTCTGACAACAGAAGCCCAAGCAATGTTATCTCAAGGATTCCTTGTGCCCCCCAGGCACTCTCTGTGCCCTCCACTGTCTTTGTGCAGCAGTTGGACCATGAGCTGACTGCAAAGGGAGCCTTTTGTTCTGCTTGCAGAAAACGTGTGAGTGACGACAGCAGCAGGAATAATAAATACAAATGGTATTACGCACACATGCAAACATCCCTGCGGAAAATTCAGCCATAGGGTGAATACCAAAATTTTACTTGTCACTTAGCTATTTATAAAGTCAAAGAGACTCAGAAATAGCAAAAAATACTTATCCTTGCCAAAATCATCTCCCAGAGTGGACAGCCCCAGGGGCTGAGATTTGAGCTCTGCTCCAAACAGCAGTGGTACCTCCCCAGCGGGGAATTCCCAAAACAGGAAAGATACCCCAGAGCTGACACAAAGCCAGGAGATTTGGCTCCCACGCCAGACTTCCTCCAGCTGTCAAGACAAGTGTGTCATGGTTAAAAAACCTGCTGTGCTCTGGCTATTTCCTGCTGGAGCTGTGGCAAGCTGGGCAGAGACAAGAGGAGCTCAAGGGCTCTGTTGAGCATCCCTGGCCCAAGATCAGAAGCATGTACCCAGCCCCATCCTCTCCAGTGGTACCTAGAACTGCATGGCGTTGCAGACAATGTCTTTTATCAGTCCCTGTAAGCCTTCTACCACCCTTTTTGTAGTAATGCTTACATGGCATTACTCAAGAGTTGATCTGTTGCTCTGCTGGATGCACTCCTCCTTGCCACCACTCTCCTCAGAGCCATACCTGTGAATTACCTTTTGCTTCCAAGGTACAAGAAACATCCTTTTGGGGTCAGCACCCTGCTGGGGATTATAAGCATGCAAACTGAAGCTTTAAACAAGTCCATGCAACACTGAGGTTATATCTACAGAGGCTGGGGTAAGCCCTCAGGAGGGGTGATTTTATCTGCTGATATAAGAGTGGGCAGAGAGATCTGCAAGCTGTCCCAGGCCAGTATAGACTCAAGCTTTAAAAGTCCCATGTGGTTAAGCAATGACTCATGGCTGATCCCTACCTTACCCATCAACACTCACCACTGCTTTACATCCACACCATTGCCAGAGCAAAACTGAAGACCACAAAAAGGGGTAGAAGTGAACAACATTAATTTAGAACACACTACAGCTCACTCAGCTCCTGTGCAAAACAGAAAATCTTGAAGCAGTGGATAATTCATGACTTCTGAAAAAAAAAAAAAAAAAACCTTAAACAGAATTCAAGTCTTTTTTTTTTTTTTTGTACACCACCTGCAAAAGAATAATTACTTGGAGGAGCACAAGCCAAACACTAGCAGGCTCTTAAAATCCTGCATTGGGTTATTTGGCACCCAAGTCTATTCAAAGGAGTTCATGTAAATATATGCATGGGAAGCAATACTTAGATGCACATCTCCACACATGTATAAATATTCAGTAGAGTGCTCCTGTACTGTGGCATCCTTTTAAATACAGCATCACTTTAAAATCCTTCATGAGTTGAGACACAGACCCGGCCTTACCTTCCTAATTCCCAGCTCCTCTTCACCTTTTGAAACCGAATCTCCCTTGCTGTCTCTATGGTGACAGTGACGTCCACGTCCCCCTGATGAGATGGCTGCTGGCACGCACATCAGGTGCCAGAGCAAATCTGTCAGCAATAGAACCCTCTCCAGCTCCTCCATGGCACACGATGCTCTTCTCCAGAATGCAGTCGGACAAACAATCTGGTAAAGAAAACAGTGTTAAGCCACCACCCTATGCCTAAAAGAGTGGGAAAGTAGGTCTAAACATAGGGTCTAAAACCCTTTTTTATTTTTCTCTTCGATAATAATTACTGCTATTTGGGAAATAAATGTGATAGCACTGCTATCAAAGAGTGTATCTGGATAACCTACACAGAACGAACTAACTAAAGGCAATTTCTCCCAGAGGGTTTGACAGTGAGAAGATATTTGCATCGTGAAGTAGAAGGAGCTGATAAGAAGCATGATGAAAACCTCCTGCAATGTCCATCCACCTGGCACATGGAACCAGCAGTGACAGAAGGATGTTTCTTGGCACATAGTTAGTGGAGAGAGGAGCAAGAGGGGAGATTTTTATCGAGTGCTAAGTGAGGAACAGCAGGTGGGAACCTGCAAAGGTGTGCCTTTCAGGCAGCCACAGAAGGTGGCTCCAGTGACTTTCTCTCCTTAGGAAAGACACAGTGAGTCACTGGGGTTACAAAACACCACCTATCATATACAGCCCTTGTTATATTTTATGGTGTACATACCTAGTTGTTGAAACACAACCCCACTGTGCTTTCCTGAAGCAGCCTATAGGCACAGCAAAGGATGTTCATTCCCCACTAACTCTTTCCTTCTGACTACTCAGATGGGGGAAGATGTGCCAGGGAAACAGCTTTGGCTTTCTGCCACAGTACACTGTCAGCACCAGCTGATACTGCATACCCTATAGATGCTCTAGATTGCCTTTATATTTCACTGACCTTCTGTAAGTTTGCAGCTGAAGGTGTCTGACACTTGCAACCTTGCTCCCCAATGCAGGGGAGGACATAAAGGTGTTTGTGGAAACAGGTCTTGCCCTGAGGATTTTAACTGTGCAAGATACTCTGCTGCAATCAGCTCACTTACAGTTCTTTTCTGATACATGCACTCAAAATTTTAGGGGCCAATTTGATAAAGATAAATATTTGGAAAATGAAATACAGAGGCAGATTAGTCCCTTATTTCCCTAAGTTTTCATGTCCATTTTCCCTGATCAGACAAAAAAAGATATAGCCCATCATCTTAAAGATGAAAATTGCAATGGCCAAGCACACATTAGGTACAATCCAGAAAAGCAATAATAATAATTTTTAAAAGCAATAAATATCAACAGTATATGACCAAAACTTGCATTGCTGTAATGCATGTTAAAGATCTAGTCCCCAGACTGGGTTGCTGATGTACCACACCTACTGTGTGAAGATTTTTTCTGTGTTTTCTTGTTCTTTATTTATCTATCACCTCTTTTCTAGCACTTGGATTGTATGTGCTTGGGATTAAAGATTGCTTGTTGCTTTGCATACTGCCCTTCTCATGCTTGGTTGCTGGACCCTGCCTGAGACTTTCGATGCTACAATAATAGAAAAATAAGGCCATTTGAGAAGAAATGCAAAGAAAGTCCAAAACAAGACAATATTCTAGGACTTAGTCACATATATAATTCCTGAGAAGCGAGACTGCATCCAAATGATGCAATGCCTCAGACTGCATAATTAGTAGGCACAGAGATCATCTTTTCATCCAAAGTGTTTCATCCGTATTTTCCTCCTTGTGGGAGCACCAGTTACAGATGTGCTGCAGCAGCCAATAGATTTGTCTTTAACCAACCACAACAGAAGCACAGAAAGAGCTGTTTCTCCTAGTTCATACAGGACTAATTTCTCTTTCACAGAAAAGAGATATAAAAAGCGTCCCAGTCAAATCTCAGGGTGCCTAGGTCACTGGACTATGAAGAGTTGTATTTCCTGATGTCATCAGAGTTGCACAGGTGCCTGCAAGTGCCTTTTCATCAGGGACCTACAGCGAGCCCCAGCTACACAACAGAGATAAGCAAAGGTGATTTGGGCAAGACATCAGCCAAGGGAGTACCGGGAAGACCCAGGAAACCAAGGCATAACTTAAAACATTCCTTCTCCAGTCTCCAGAGATGTTTAACAGCAGAAGGTGACCACAGGGTGCAGGAGTGTCAAGGTGAGGCACACAGAGCAGCTCCACAATAAGAGCAGGTTCCACTGAAAGTCAGAGTATCACAGAGCGCTGCAGAACAGAGATCAGTCTCCGAGGGCTAACCTGTAACTCACATAACAGTTTGACAGGAAAAGCACCACCAGAAGAGGATCAAGCTTCAAAGTAACTAACTAACTGACTAATGAAAGGTAAACAGAAGTTTTAAACAGAGCATCCCAAACAAAACCTTTGATTACAATCATTTTGTATATGAAAACAACAGCTGATACCTGTGCATATAAACCATAAAAAGAAATCTCAAGGGGTTTTCTATTTAGGCGCATTGAGGCTACAAAGTGGTCTTTCAAAGACACTTTTTTCTTCCCACTCCACACTTTGCAGAATCCTGTTGACTCCCTAGAGACAGCATACACTCCCTACTCAATATGCATCCACTTATTATATTTCACAGATATTAAACATTATGCTATCTAGACTTCAGACATCCAAGGAATATAGATCTCATAATACCAATAATGCACATGGATAAGCATCATGTATTTCATACTGCAACTATTCACAACTTAAGAATTTTTTTTTTTGTTCTGTAGCCATATCTGACTGGGTGACTTTTAGGATCTTTTGTCTCTTGTCTTGTCTCTGGCCCTTTGCTGTTTTCATGCTTTTAAGTTTCTAATGGCAACTGTTTAATGCACTTCTAATTGGAAATGCACAATAATAATTAAAATAGGGTGGGTTTTTAATACAAAAAAAAAGATAATTATGTCTTTTGCTTTGTTTGACAAAACTATGATTTCTACCAAAACACATGACTAGCCCTCGGGTGGTCTATTCACAGCGAACAATGTATTGTCCTGGGCACACAAGACAGACAAGATGTTGTTTAATTGAGCCTCAGACTTCATTTACTTAACTTTTATGGAAACTACCAGCAATAACTTGTAGAGGGTACACCATTATTGCTTCTTTCACCAACTCAACATCATTGAAGGTTGAGTAGCTTCTTTCTCACTCATTTGGTTACATTCATCACTGGGACACTACAGTTCTCTTTGTATAAGGGTTAAAAAAAACAGAGGGAGGAGGTTGTTTCCTCATTACATCAGACATACAGAAATACACAAAATCTATTGCCAAGTTGTCCAACAGATTTCTTCCCTGAAGTCTGCTTTTAGTTCCTAAGCCAGAGAAAGCTTAGTTGCTCCATCCAAAAATTCCATCTCTACAATCACAAAGCAGTCCTTCATCATGTCAGGATAGCTTTGATATCAGACATAATATTATGAAGCTAATGATGGATTTCCACCATTCTCAGAGTCAGAAATATTTGTAAGTGCCCATGCAAATCTGCTCAGACCAGTCTGGCACAAAGTCACTTCAATGCAGGTAACTCTGAAAACATTATTTCCATAAGATGAGAGTTTGAAGATGTGTGTTGTTGAGCTTATCTGTTTGAACCCATCCTGGGGGGTTTCACACTGGATTGCGCTACTGCCACAGAAAACCAGTCAAGAGACACAAGCAGGTGATCTCTGAGCTTTTTAGTGAATAGTCCATTTTTGTGGACCTTGAGAGCCGAGTGAAGTGGGGTGAGTGGTGATGAGATGAGTTGGCGTGACAAGGGAAGCAGCTCACCAAGGAAGCCATCAAAATCTCTTTGCTCTGCTTCCCTGGAGATTCCACCAGCTCCTGAGATCACTTTAAAACTGTTCCCACGTCCTCCAGCTGCCCACCATCCTTATGCTTGCAAACCTTACTCTGCAACTGTCGCATCACATGCCTGGGCAGGACAATTGCAGATCATGTCTCTCTTGAGCAGAAGACAAGTGGGCCTTGTCCATTTCATCCAACAGCCGTGCTCTCCTCAGTGTGAGTCTGCAGAGCCAGGGCACCCACCACAGCCTGAGCTTATCTTACCTGCAGTGACAGGTCCACTGTGATGCACTCTCTCCAGCAATGCCTGTCTCTTCCTGTCAGGAAAATATGATTGCTCACTCCATCCAGGAGTCAGTGTGAAAAGCAGCATGTAACCAATAGAGATACTCAGAAATGTCGTGGCTCAAGTCTAAGCTCAAATTCTGAGTCAAATTGATGACACAGATTGTCCACAGCTTCCAGTATCATGATCACTGCCATTGTTCACCAAGGATTTGACATCTGTCAAGCATGCTTGTATTTCACAGGACAAACTCAGAACAAGCACATGCAGCCACACAATAATGCCTGCCCATAAGGACTCAGATGTAACACATTTTCCCATTCCAGTATTATTGAAGAAACATTTCATTTTCAGTTGTGTTTTCAGAAGGCTAACAAGGGGCTCATGAATACATCAAAGTAAAGTCATATTATTCATTTAAAACAAATGTTTCTGATTACATTCCCTCTGACCATTCAGACAACACTTTATTAAAAAGCTTGGAAAAAAACTGATGTTTTTCAGGACTATCTCTCATAACCCTGGGTCCTGATCTATTTTGCACAACACAATTTGCAGAACATTCACAGCTCTCTGGAAACCTGAGGTCTACCAGAAAACCACCTTCCAGCTGAGATGGAACCATCTCCAGCAAATGCAATCAGCTATGAAAACAGTGGGAAGTACACTGTTCCACACGCATTGAAAATATGTACCCTTAAGGGTCTCACGCAAACTACACCTTTGGTTGACTCTGAATAGAGTCTCCAGGTGGTTAAAGAACTGTCATTGCATTATTTATGGTGATTGAAATGCATCTAAGTAGCGCTTAGCAATAGAATTTACACAAAGACACTTGATGGAAAAAATACAGGGTGGGGGGAGGAGGTTGTTTACAAAACAAGTTACAGTAATAAAGCTGCTAGGCTGAGCCAAGAGACCTCTTAGTAAATCATTTATTCCACAGTTTGACAATATTTACAAAGGTTTTTACATGAATTATTTACTCAAGCTTTTATAACTTGTAACGTACTGTACACAAAACAGCAAAAACACATTAGAGCTACAAACCTGGGAACATACAGTTATGCAATGACAGATGGTGGAAAGGGCTCTGACAAAGGGAAGTTTACAACTAACACAAGCAACAGCCTTTTCTATCTGTCATCAATAAAGGGCTGGGGACTAGCAGGAAAATGTGATTCAAGGAAACATGACTTTTTTCAAAAGCTACATTCTTTGTGATTGCTGGGTTTGGTTATTTAAAAATAAGCCTTTTGTTTTGAGTGTCTGATTCTAAGAATTACCATTTCAGGGAGTTACCACCAACCAACGAAAGGCTGTATAGCGCAAAAGCCAGAGTTTCTGTGAAGGAAACCCTGAATTTCTGCTGCTTACCCTATGAGCTTTAAGCCAATTTGAGTAATATTGTGTATATATCTAACAAGTTTGTCCAAAGACACCATATACATTAGTACCTATGCCAGGAACTTTTGTGCACAACACTCTGGAAGAAACACTCATTTTCCAAAACACTTGTAAGTGAGCTAAAAGAAGGCGAGTAGAAGGGTGTGTGTGAAAGTTTGCAGACCCCATATTGAAGATGAAGAACAGAGAAAAGCACAATACCTGAGGTGCAGCAAAGACCCCTCAGCACCTGGAGCTCTATACATAGAACTGGCTCATCCATCCCTATCCCTTACTGTCCAGCATCAGTGAACAAAACAATGGCTTTTAACATCAATCATGATGTTTTCATGCCATGAAAAAGTATATTTAGGTTAGATATTAGGAAGAAATTCTTTACTGTGTGCATGGTGAGACACTGGCACAGGCTGCCCAGAGCAGCTGTGGCTGTCCCACCCCTGAAAGTGTTTGAGGCCAGGATGAGGCTTTCACTAACCTGCTCTAGTGGAAGGTGTCCCTGTCCATTGCAGGGGGTTGAAACTCGATGATCTTTAAGGTCCCTTCAAATCCAAACCATTCTGTGATTCTATGATTACTTCAACCTGGTCTCAGTTTGCCAAAAAATTAAAAGAAAAGGAAGTCCACCCCCTCACTAAGCAAGGCACATGATCTGCTGGTACCATCACAGCAGATTCAGCCTTTCTCCCTCAGCTTTCAGACACACAACACACCACCACGTTCATGCTACTCCCTGATGGAAGGCAAAGGGTATCGCCATGCTTGGTAATATAGCACAGGGAGTTTTAGAGATGTAATAAAAACTGTCTCTAGAGAAATCTCTGTAGGGACAGAACATCATCACATATCCTCTTCTCATCATTCAGGTTGGAATGTGGCATACAAGGGATCTTCTCCTCCTTGTTGACTTGAGAACTAACAGGGTTTAAGACGAGAGGCAGGCTGCGAGGACGAGCTCTGCACAGCTGGGATTAGAGAGACCAAGGCATATAAGTGTAAAAGCTGGGACTTTAACAGACCCAAAGGAGGCCTTTACCTGTGCAGACAGCACAGATGAAGCTGTAGCTATTAACACGAAGGGGCCAGGAAGTTGTTTGTGCCCAGAATTCTGGAAATGCCTGAAAGGGGTGCTCAAAAAGAGGAAGTAGAAGTGGCACACATCCAGCATCCTGATCTCCCCTACAATAACAAAAATAGGACAAAAAAAGTCATTTTTAAATCTCACTTTTCTAAAAATCTTTTCCCAAAGAAACAGTAGCTTTGGACTTCTTTTTTTCTGTCTTTTGTCCAAATTAACAATTACTGCCAAACTTAGGGTCTGAACCAATGCGCTAGGGTCTCAAAGCACAAAACAGAATGTACCAGAACATTCCAATGCCAAGCAAAAACAACAGATCCAGGTGAAAGAGTAAAATGATAGGAAACACACAGACTACAAACTACGGTTATAAATATAGTAGAAATGCAAAGGACTCATTGTCAAGATGAATTACAAAAACCATCTAGATGATTTACAAAAAAATCTGGACACAGCACAGGTGAAACACTGAGCCACAGACTGTACAGCAGAGGTTGTGGTTAGGGAGTCTGATAACCTGTTGCAAATTACTACAGAGACAACAGCCACTGTCCCATTCTGCAATGTCAAATCATCCTCTGATGCACAGCTAGAACAGCAAGCATTAGCACAGAGAAAGGTACAATAAAACTAGAAAAAAATACGTAAGAAGGAAAGCAAGATCAAAGATATTGAATAGTTTCTGTCTAAGAAACAATTACATAGTCTGGAGTTCTTTGACTGCAAAACAGATCTGAGGGGACATCTGAGAGATCTATAAAACAGCAGGAGGTTTGGGGGGAAAAAAGCATTTCTCACTTTTTCTTGTAATGCAAGAACTACTGGTCACCCACTGAAATTATCAGGTAGTAGGTCTGAAATAAAGAGGAGCACTTCCTGCACACTGCATGGTTAAGTACTCAAGTCACGAGTGGATAACACAAGTTTACACAGGCTTGAAAACAGGCAGAATCCTTCCTGGAAGAGAAGCCCAGCAAAGTCCTTGAACACACATATATTTCCACTTGCTCAGGAAATCTCTAAGATTAGAAAAACACATTGAGGATAAAAAATTTGGAGATGCCAGTTGCTGTTAGCACTTTTGCATGATGAGAAACCAAGGAGTAGCACTGATTGTGGGGCTAATTTGATTTTCTTGAATGTTCACTTTAGTCCTTTTCAAAGTAAAGATGAAATGAGCAGGAGGAGTTGGATGGTCCTTACAAGTCCAGATCAAAGGAGGGGAGAGGGCACACTCCTCCAAGTTGGCTACCTAAATCAGGAAATTCAAGGTGATTTGTAGAACCATGGCTGAGTTCGAGAAAGACTATAAAGATATTCAAATGCACTGTAAATAGAGCAGGTAAGAAAAAGAAAGAGGAATTGCACAAGAAAACACTCAATAGATCCCCATTTTTGTAACAAGACAAAGCTTCATTGAGAGACTGTAAGGTAAATGACAGAAAGCTCCAGTCACTAGTTAAGTTCACAAGTTCCACTTAGTTTTCCTTCAGGTCTTAGCATGCTGTAGGTCTAATAGCAATGGACTTTTTATTTTTTTTCCCTTCCTTTTTTGACACTTCCAATTAGGTTTTCCTCTTGCTGGTTTCTGAGGATCATTCCCTGGAGGCAGACATGTATCCTCACCCTTATTAACTGCTTTTGAAATATTACCACTATTGTCAGGAGCTACACTATTGACTGAACTGCTCCAGAGTCCATTCCTGGTATCTGGTGGACATGTGCCCCTCAGAGAAGTTACTATTCCTGGATACTCCTCATCTACATGATGGAGAGAGATATTAACATGATTTGTATTAGGTCAAAGCATGCAAAGCATCCACAGATCACAGCATTCAGATCACAGCAGAAGGATCTGAAACTTTATATTGCTTTCAGTGGAAGCTGCAGATGGTCACCACTGACTTAAGTGAGGTAAGAGAATCACATAGATTAACACATCACATGCCAAGTTACATAACACCAGAGAGCTCTCCAAACGCTCCTTCAGCCTGAAGGCATCAAGATAAACCTCAGATCACCACTTTGTAATGTGTGACTGCTTCAGAAAATTGAGGATACCTGTGAAAATAGGGTATTTCCAGGTTAAGTTTTAAAACAGTGGGTGTACAAGAAATAGGATGTAAGTTTAGCTAATATCAGACCAACTGGTGTCAAAAATCTCCTAACATGATACTGAATTTGCATGAAATTAAATTCTTACCCAGTGACTGCCACAGGCTGTAAACACAGCCAGAGACCCAATAAGATACCCTTTTTTTTTTTTTTTTTCTATAAGTAAACATTATTCATGTATGCATTTCAGATCAAGCCCTTAACAGTTCCACCCAACACTCTCCCAAGGGTGGTTACAAGGGAATCCTTCATGGCTTACTAGTATAAATGCAAGGACCAATGTCACTGATTTGCCAGGAGTACCCAAGTAGTTTTATGTTCAAATAATTACTCATTACAAGGACTCTTCCTAAGACAACATAGAATCAAATCAAATAACAGTTTGCTGTAGCAGGCTATCCTTAACTGATCTAGAGTAGGAGTTGGTAAACTGCATTTCTGATTCTTGACGTTTTAGAGATAATTCTGCTTTTTTAAAATGAATTGAGTGTTACATCTCATGTAAAGGCCTTTTTTATCCCAGGCTGGACTGTGAGCATGTGTTAATCTCAGTGCAGTCGGAAGGAAAGGAACTTGCCAAGAGATTTTAATCCTGTAAATAATGGTTTCATTAAGAACCATACACGACTCCACAGGGATCTCTAAATATTAAGATTGGTAATAAAATCATTAGTTGTTCCAAGCTATTCAGCATATCATGGAGCCCTAAAAAGTTAATGACAGTTAGTTAAGCTACAGATGGACCAAACATTAGCCAGTTCGTTGAAAATTGAGTTGAAAATAACACTTCACACTGTGGGGAAACAACCCTCAACAACAGGACAGTACAGAAGTAAGCCTTTTAGATCACTAATGGCTAATCACAGTAATAAAATTTTTTGTGAGGTCTAAGAGTTAAGGTTTTTTTGAATGCATAACAATGACTCAAAAAAGCCTTATGGAACCAGCCTAATTATTAAAAGTGAAGCAAATGGTTGGGCCTCCTGATTTCAAACCCTCCAAATTTCCTAGAGAGTGGTCCAGATAACTTGGAAGTTTAAAGCAATCACTCTTAGCGAGTCTGAGACAATATTTTATATCTATCTGTATTGTGTGTGTGTGTGTGTGTGTGTGTGTTGCATACATACAAGTAGGAAAAGCAAAATCCTCTGGATCCCAAAATTTCCAGAGACCTTGACTACTGTCCAAACCATTATCTCAGGATGTCTTCAGATGCACACAGGTTTCTAAATCACCCACTAAACTTGGCCCTTACCAGCAGAACCACCCTGGCTGTGGCAGCTGGCCACAGAGGTCCCTGTGGGTCTGCACACACTGCAAACAGCAGCACAGCTGGAACTAGCTGGGACACAGATGTTCTGTTGCAGCAATGTGGGCTCACACCAAAGGACCCAGAGATCCTGTGGGTGGCCAGATGAGGGAGGGGAAGAAGGTCACCTGGTAGGCTTTCCTCACCTGGTAAGAAGAATTCTTCAATTAAATAAAAAAGGAAAAACAAACAAAACCAAAACACATACACACACAGAATAAAACAAACCCCACTGCTCTTACCAAGTAGCTCATGGACAAGAATATCACCTCCCACAAAACCACGAGAAGGGATTTTTCCTATTGCTGTGCAGAACAAAACCATGTCCAGACCCCAAACCTTCTTCTGCCCTTCTAACAATAGCGTTGTTGACATTAATACATCCAATACAAGCTGCTAGTGCAGCAATCCTGTTGCACTATTCTTTCAAATACCTTAAGAAACCAGTGAGGCAATATTAATCCCATAGCAAAAACATACTAAAAATGTTTCATGCTCCTGAATTTTTCTTTAGTTTTGAATACTTTTGACACTTTAATAAGACAAGTAAATAGCACATCAGCAGACTTTTTTCACATTTTTACAAAGAGCTTCTTTTGTAAGAGCACACTGGGTGTCCCAATACATGGGAGGGAAAACAGGGCTCCTTTGCTTTTACATCTGCTTTCTTCAAGATTTCAGAATTTTCCTCATCAAAAATAATTTTTTTATCTGGTCTTCACAAAGCAAAATATTGATACCACTTCTACTTAAATAAGTAGAAGGAAAAATGTCAGTGACATTTTTGGACACTAAGCTTAGAAACAAATACTTTATATTTAACAAAAAATGCCCATTAAAACTCCAATCCCAAGATCATACAGAAGGTTTATGTCACCTCTGCCAAAACACATGTCTAAGAATTTTGTTCCAAAAAAAAAGATAACATTTCCATTTCTACTTTTGCATACATCCATGTATTAATGCATCCATTCTAACAATTGGGCAATAAAAAAACCTTACCAGCTATTGTGCTAATAAGCTTCATAAGTGTAGTGACAGTGCTGCTAAATTAAGTATAGTTTGGGCTAATTTTACGTTTTTATCACAATACTGGAGAAGTATTAGGAAGCTATTATTTTGTCAGCTTTCTCATTTAGCAAAGCAGCTTCAATTTATTAACAGTGTGGAGTGTGAATGAATCAATATGTTTCATTGGGCAATGTGTCATTTGTTAATCGGATATTGATGAGATTATTGACGCGCAGCTAATTAATCTCAAACCCTGTGCTAGCCTTCATATGTTTCCTTAATTATGTTCTTCATCTTAGTCTTCCAACTTTGGCATGCAGACGCCGGCTCGTAGACAGTGAGTGAAGTAAGCTGTCAGAGTGTTTT
Organism: Entomyzon cyanotis; assembly: GCA_024500445.1. NCBI lineage: Eukaryota > Metazoa > Chordata > Aves > Passeriformes > Meliphagidae > Entomyzon > Entomyzon cyanotis. Next base: position 71,205,866 of record JAKEPQ010001005.1, read on the forward strand.
TTCACACATTTACAATCCCTTGGCAGCAAAATTATTTTCCTACTTGTAAATAGGTATCAAACAAATATTTAATAATATTTGCCAGAAGATTGATATTGATTTGGCAGGGAGTCACTCCAAATTAGCTTAGCAAGAGATCTTGTATCAGAAGAAGCATACTTAAATAGATATATCTAACGAGCATTAAATAATTATGAAACTATAAACCTGTAATCATTGTGAAGTACTAAAATTGCTTCTCTGCAGTCATTATCATTGAACTCCTGGCTAAAGAGACATTCTATAACAGTTTAGTCTTCCCTTCCTGCTGCAAGACTACAAATATATTTTGCACTATTATTTTCTTTTACCAGATGGCCAAGTTTAGCAAAGGGAAACTGCCTTTTTCATGAGATATAAAAGACAGGAATAATTTCACAGGATGTGACAGGGGTCACACACCCTAATTTCATGGGGTGCCAACAGGAGTCTGGCTGAGGAGGGGGCAGGGTGGGTTAGTTCATTTTTGAGCATCCCCTTCTGGCTGCAGGCACAGCCCTGCAGTGGGACATGAGGACTTGCCAAGAGCCGTTTTGCCCATTTCAGCTGGAGTCAGCTGAGGACACCAGCATCCCAGGCGCCACGGACAAAGAAAGCTGCAACAACACAGCTCAGTGGGGTGGCACTCAGCTAGAAACCCTTTCTGCTATCTACTCTGGCACAACAGCTTTAACACAGATAGGATTTGCATCAAGCTTATTATTGTCATATTTTTAACCCCACAAAAATTCACCCAGTGGAATTAAGAAGTAAAGTAAATCCCAGTAAGGCATCTGCTCAGTAAAACACAGTGCATCTGTGCTACACAGGAAAGGGTCCTCTCCAAAGAGCAGAAAGGAAGATCCTGAATACATTTTGATTTACAAAAAATACCACTTAATGTGTCAGCTTCACCTCTACAATATCTGCCTTAAGCTACAGACCAATATATATTTTTTTTTTTTTTTTTTTTTTTAATAAGGGATCAGGAGTACTCTGAAGTAAAACTATCAGTTGTCAGCTATAAGCAAATGAGAGGGCACAGGCAGTTTTTATTCCCCTCCTCTATTTCATTCCTAGATTGATTTTTAAGGAGGAAGAAAAAAAGATTTCTTTTCTTGTGGAGATATGGCAGACTGGTGATCCTAGTGCAATTAAAAATCTGCCTGGTATGTTCTTCTCACACAGCACTAACCTTATCACCAAGTTTAGAGTCAAGCAAGCAGTTCCCTTAGGTCCATTTATCAATGCCTGGGGGAGTACTTTTGTCCCTGCCTATAACCACCAGAGTAACCTACCTTTAGGAAAATCTCCTGCTACTGCAGAGACATAGGACACCGATGAGAAAACCTACATTACAATGCACCTTACCAGTCTTTGCAGCTTTCAGGAGGGGTTTGGCACAGCATCTCAGTGCTCCACACTTACAGGCAGTCGGAGAAGGCATTTTTCTCTGGGCTAGTCATGCGCTGGGATCACCGAGGCCATTTGATAACTCAGACAGCTCTTTCCAGTCCCCTTCCAGGTAACCCTAAGCTTCAGGCTTCCTACTGGCTGTTTGCATGACAGCCACAAGGATGTTAGGAGAGAGCAGCACATCTGGTACCTTGGGCCACGATTGGGGAATATTTGGGGAAGAAAGGGAAGGTCAAGTTAACTAACAGACAATGAAGAAAAGGTGTGTGGTTTTCCAAGCCAGTTCAGAATTGGGCCTTCCATGTAGAAAGGACAATTCAAAATAAATTGTGAGGTGAAAAGGGTCTTTAAAGAACCATGGAGATGTTTCAGATCTCCAAAAGTTCAGACAACAGAACCATAAATGGTCCTTTGCTTTCAAAACAAGACCGTTCAGGTAACAAGTGATAACTCTGGGAGAATCCATGTTACTGAAAGGTCTTTACCAACCTAGTTCATTCTGTGTGATTCTGTGCAGGCCTCAAGTGTGAGAACAAGACTACATTGTTTCAGCTAGCAATGATTCATCTAATTTTAGAAAAGCAGACTTTGACAATGCTGCCACAAAGCTCTGAGTTAATAAATACTAAAAGAAAGCCAAAACCATACATATAAGAACTGCACAGCTCACTGTGTCTTGCAAGTTTAATGAAATACACTTGAATATATCTCTTATCTTACAGTACAAGGGTTCCCCCCCCCAAAAAAAAGGAAATCAATGTCAATTTTATTCCATATTTTCAGAGATCCTTCTAAAGGGAATCAGTGGGTTCTAAATCTCAGATAACCAGAACTGACTTCGTCAGTAACCTTCAAAATAATAACAATATTCAGAGTTGTTCAGTTCATTTTTTTCAAAGTGCTGACCAGCAGGTTTATGTTGTGATTTATTTTAGAGAAAACAAGAATGATAAAAATTTCATTTGATTTGACATTACAGCAGTAATTGTCCTAATTGGCCTTTGTTTCTGTTTGTCATCTATAATTATTCTTTGCATAAATTATCACATTTGACTACAGCATTTATGATCAGTGAATTCCTTAATATGCCATTATCAAAACCTTTACAGTAATACATTTGCTCAGTAAGCTGAAAACGCAACCTGAACGTAACATTTATTTTCTTAAAATCTTCTAGAACTAATGAAAAGAACAAAAATACCTATGTTTTTCCCGAGCATCCTACATTGGCGAAAGCACTCTGCTCACAAGAGAATTCACAGCATCCCAAAACAAACCAATTAACCCTTACATGCCAGCTTAACCAGTCCACACCAAATCGAGTCAGATCCTGCCCCCTTATCTTTAGAAGAAAAAGAAAAAAATCCAAATCATAATGTGAAAAAAAAAAAGAAAAATTGCCTTTTTTTTTTCAAAACACAGGTTCTATCAATACTCACTCCTCAGTCAAACCAAAACCATAACATTATTTGCACTGCTGTATGGGAAAACTTTTCTCTATGTAGAAGTGGAGTTATTGATGGTGACATTGGTGTTTCCTGTACACAATATAGTCCCGAGAAAGCCAATCCCACCCAATGGCCCTTCCCAGCTAACTGAGATGTGTCGAAAACAACATGACTTTTCCAGTGTATTGTCTACTCTCCTCCATCAGAAATCAGACATAGGATTTTATTCTAGTTATAAGCCTTAAGATATTTCTGCCATCTATGAATGTTGTCACACTCCCAAAAGATGATTGTAATTTTCAAATATCTTGCACAGTTGCTACTCTAAGGGTCTATTCTCAGTTTTTCTCCAAATGCTAGTGCACTTTTGAATGTGACTTTCTATTTATCGAGTGTTTTAAGACAGTTGAGAGCAATTACTTACTTTATTCCTAAAATACTATATACACATGACCTTTCTGTATCATGAGTATGGAGTCATTCCCTTCCTAGTTCACCACTAATGCAAAGTTATTTCAGATTCACATCAGGGAGAAAACAGAGGGTCTGCATTTGGCTGGTGTGATTTAACACTGAAATAGGAAGCCTTCTAATACTAGGAATACACATTGCCATCTAAACAAATATCATTTTACATTTGATCAGAGGATTTAAGAATCAGAGTCAGAATTCAAGGCCAGCCTGTGGTTTCATTTTTACACCTGCATCAGTGTGTTGCTTATTTTTCAACAGACCTGCTCTAAAAGAGGGGTAAATGACAGGAGAATTGTGACCCTTCAGCACGGTTTTTCCACAAACAAAGCTCTTTAATATCCATTCTCTGAATTTCCCTACATGCTGCACATTCTACCCAGTAAACCCTACATTTTCAAAGTCTATTCCACATTTTCTTAATTCTAATTAAACAAATCTTAATCTTGACTTTAATGGCTGCAATTATGATACTTCATTATGCTAAATGTTAGTTGCAACATAAGAATAAATTGTATAAACAGTTTAGCTGCAATTGCATGGAGTCTAACTGTACATTACTCATTAACAAGATGTGGGTAGCAGCAATTATAACATTTCCTCCTAATGTCCCTATTTATTGAGTCTCAGCAGCAAGCCCCCTTTTCACAACACACACTGATTGACGATAGCAGCTTTTGTACTTGTGAAGAACAGGCACAGGAACCTGCTGTGTGCCTGTAACTCAGATCGATGGAAGTACACATTAGCTCTTAGCCTCACAGGCCGGAGTTCCTGAAGGTCAAAATAGCCATCAGCATCACTGTAGGGTACAGAAATCATTTCACAAATTGTGAACAAAAACAACACAACTTGCTTTGCAGTTTGATTATTGTTTATAGATACAGCAAGCCAAAAATTAAAGCATAGCCTTGAGGCAGCGTAATTATTTACAGCTGAAGACTCATATCATTATTAGCATGCTCCTAATTGCTTGAAGTTATATCAATGTTAGCTGATTTAACACATTTTTGATAAGAGGCATGGAAATTGTTTTCTCTGCATATGGAATGTTGGATCACTTCTTTATATTTTAAGGTCTTCCCTCCTCCCCTTTCTTTCAAACTGGCCCTTATTTGCCATTGAAAAAAAAATGCCCCACACCCATAAATTCTCTTTTATTCTGTATGTCTGTAACTATCACTGCAGTACTTTGTCATGTTTCTGTGGAACAATATATTTGAATTTAGCTGGACTAAAATCGTGCCAGGTTTCAGCTTTCACTAACAGCGGACTTGATAATTTCACATCAGTATCAACTAACTAGAGAATAAATCACCCTTTGCTTTGGGTGACACATCTTAATCTATTACTTTTCTCTACAGTACTGGTACAGCTGAAATCCAGCTAAAGGAAAGCAATGTGGAGAATCTCATGGTGTGAAGAGACATCTGCATCAGAGACTACCTCACAAACACCTATTTTTTGTATTAAAAACAAGAGTTATCTACTGCCACATCACTGTATCCCATTCCCCTGACCTACAGAAAAGGCAAATTAAGCTTGCCACTAATAAACCAGAGCAGCAAATAATTTGGGAACTTTTCATATCGGTCAACCTGTAATTTGTCACCTCAATTTGTTCCTCTCATTCAAGCCAGGAGAGCAGTCAAGCACTGACAGGGGCAAAGCCTTGAGCCACTGCTGGCCAGACACCAGGAGAAAGTCAGTGCTGGAGAGGGCAGGAAGCCAGGCTCCCTGGGAGGCAGGCTGGGGATGAACTAATAAAAATAGGGGAAAATCCCCTTGCCAGCACTGAGCAAAAGGTGTATGAGTAACTGAATTTTAACATTTCTGAGGTCAGGCACACTATTTCAACAGTGTACATAATGCAGCACAGACTTCTCAAGGAAAATCAAATACAAACATGATCTTATTTTCCTTGTATAACTTCCTTCACGAGTTTGTGTAGAGCACTTCAGTTTTGATCTCCACATCAGGTATTTCTGCTTCTTGAGTCACAGCAGCTGGCAGCAGAAAGAGCCTGTTATTTTGTAATGGGAGCCAGGCAAAAGCAGTAGGTAGTGCCCATGGACCTACTGTGATCTCCATTTCACTCTACACAGCAGTGTGCAGACCTTGCCTGAAAAAACACCTTCCCCAGCAGGGAGAGCTCAACCTAAAATGGAGAAAGCAGCAGCAGACAAGAAGAGGGCTCATAAGTTTTGCTTTTCTTAGCAAAGTGACAGCTGTGAGGGACTGGACTGGTACCAGGGGTGTGCAGAAAGGTAGAAATAGGGTCACTTTATTTCTATCTGTGCTATGTGCAGACCTTAGCTCCTGTGATGAGTCTGGCAGAGATGCTGAAGATCCCAAGCATTTTTCCACGTCTCCCCTAAGCACTAGCTGAATTATATGTGCAGAATTTCAAAGTAGTTAATCACATCCTTCCATACATTTTGGCTCTGCTACCTAAAGATTCATTTAATTGGGCTAATTGCTTTATGGAATTGTAACAAAGAACAGGTCAACTAATTACAGACTGGGCTATTTTAAAATAATGGTCCAACTGCTGAAATTTGCAGCATCTGGCTACTGAGTGGGGTAATGTTAGATGAATTATATATTATAGTCCAGTGAGGAAAATCTTCCACTTTTGTCTGTGAATGGGGAAGTAAAAGACTGCAGTACCATGTGAAACTGTCACAACAGCTTTTCACGGTTGAGACACATTAAATTACCAGCAATCAATATCCAGAGAAAAACTTACAAGAACTAGATTTGCTAGGAAGGAATAAAGAAGTGCACCCAGTTTTAACTGGGAGCTTTAATTTGACCAACACCAAAGAAGTTGTAACAGCTGCATAGATTGAAGCTGAAACAGGAAAAAAACCCTAACCTACTGACTTCACAGGGGACTTTGCCTGGGAACAAAAGGATGCAGATTTTAGGAATTAATATTCTTACACACAGTACTCAGAGAAACAAAAAGCAAGGGAGAAGCTTATGCAGGCCAAGTAAGAGCATGTCCTGAGGCTGCAGAAGACCAACCCTTTGCTATTCCTCTGTCATATGATTAAAAACTAAATGACTGCCTGTTGTTCCTCACTAGGTACTTGGTACTCTTGGCATCTTATAAATGGATCTTCTGCAAGCCAGCCTGCTTTCCTGAGCTGACAAGCCACGGATCCTGTGATGACACATGGGTTTTCTGCTGCGTGACTCGTGTGCCTAGTAGTTCTTAACAGTTTTTGTTTTCCGAGTCTAGCTGGAGTCGCACGGCGCTAACAGTCAAAGAGAGCTAACACAGTAAATGGAAACTGCTGTCAGTATGAACCAGATTAGTCAATCCCTATAGCACAAGTGAATTTCAGATAGCAGCTCAAGCATGACCACTATGATCACAGCCTAGTGTTTATGTATACACAGAAACAATGAAGTGGCCTGGCAATTACTGGAAATACATTCCTCAAGCTTTCAGGCTATGCCAAGCTTAAAATTGTGGGCAGCTCATGTGGGAGAAACTAGATCAACTTGGATTGCATTGCAGCAGTTGTAATTGAATTGTATATTTTGCCTTCCTATAAAACTTCCAGTGCTAAGTGCACAGCAGCCTAAACGACCGTGGGAGACAGCTTTCTGTGCCTCCAAACCCCGCAGGTACACAGCCATGCCACCTCTTCCCTTCTCCTGCAGGCACCAAGCACCACCCTGCCTCTCCAGAGCTGGGAAGGAGGCAGATCCCAGCCCGAAGCAGCTGGTGGTGGAGCCCCTGGATTTGCTGTGACTAGTGATGGAAAAAACACGGGTTTGGAGCAGTCTAGCCCTGCCCCAGTCAACAGGAGCTCTGCTGTTCCCATCAGATGGGCTGGGGTCACAGCCTGCAAGTTTGCACAAGCAGCTAACAGTTTGGTGATTAGAACAGCTACCTACCACAGTGAAGTTTGCAAAATAAGACAAGAAATGCCAGCGTTTTTCCTTTTACTTTTCTTCTCCCCTAACTACTCTTTCATCAATTTTTTCTATTGCAAGTTCTTGGTCTTCTCCAACCTAAATGATTCTATGACTTTGGTCTTTACAACACCCTTTCTTTTTATTTTAGTATGTCAGATAATTTGACTAAATTTTAAATACTTATGTATGTGTTTTTAGATATGACAAATACACATATTAAATCATTTTTTGTCTCATGTACTGCATTGACCCATGGTCACCCTGGCTGCTGGCAAAGCTTGGCCACCCTCATCCTGTCCTCAATGCCTGGCTGGGGTCCCAAAATGCTGCACTCTTCTCCCTGAGCCCCTCACTCCCCCCAGCCCTCCTCAAGATGCTTCACTACAGTCTGTCAGGTAATAAACTCATGTCCACCTTCATAATATTTTAAACATTTTGACTTCTGTTGAAAATACTGCACTTTCCTTAATTTTCCTCCTTATTTGGTAAGTCGAAAGATTTCTGCAGAAGTTAATTTGGCTAAGGTACAGTTTCAAAAGCAAGTGTTCTATATAAAGCAATTTTGAAGAGGATTTCTAGCTCAACATAACTTTAGTTTGTGCAACAACTCTTTGCAGCTTCTCCACCTGCTATACCAAAGGAACAAAAAGCCAGAAGCAAATACTTCCTCACCTCTCCCTGACAGACAAAAGATAAAATGTGTGCACCTATGTACAGAATAAGCATATTATATAATTATTTTTAGGTAGAATTGCATAACTCTGGACTTATGAAGGAGCTCCTACCCCTTCCATTCCTGTTTTCCAAACTTTCTAAGCTTCAGTATCTATTATGTCTAGCAGTTTGCCCTGTTTCACCTATCGAAGTGGTCTACCTCATTTTTCTTATTTAAAATTCAGTTCTTCTTCCCAATATTTAGGCAGCACCATCAGAAAGCAACAACCAGGCTGGAAAAACCAAATACAAGCTATAATTAGAACAAAATCTACATCAATTTAAATCTTCTATTTTATAATACTCATATGCCACTTAATACTTGGCTAGGCTTCTTAAATACTGAAATTCATGTTGGAGAGAACATGGGGGACAACATAAAAATTTTACTTGCTTAAGGGAAGAGGGCAATATTCACCCAGACATTTTTGGACATTCCAGCATGCTTTAACTGGAATAAAGCTTTCAGTTAAATAGTACTCTTTTCTGAAAATACATCAATATTTCTAATTACAAAGCTGTGCAGGGAAGAACGCTTATGTTGTATACCAAAGTAGAGGTGACTTCTACTGGGGGAAGGGAAATGATATTTCAGAAGTTGACTTTTGTTGTACTCTATCATTTGGCCCCCAGATCAGAACAAATAAACCATTTTCATTGAAGCTGCTTCCTCCGGCCACTTTTTCTTGCAGAGATTTGTTCTAAGGCGTTTCTTGTCAGTGCTTCCCATCGTTCTCCAAAGTTTGCATTTTTTTAATATATATAAATTTTACTGTCCGTGGCAATAAATATCATCTCTGTCCTCTGCAGCTATCAATATGTCGCAGAGACTGCCTTTCCATCTCATGTGGTTGTGACGAACTTTCAGATTTGGCTCCCAGCACTCATCCCTTCTTGGCTCAAGAGCAAATCTGCAGTAGCCATTAACTCTTACTTTAACTGAGTCTGAGGCTTCAAGAACCCTTCTGCAGACTCTTAGCTCACTGTTGCACAAAGAGATGCAAATGCCAGAACGATGATAACGTCAAATAAAAGTGATATTTCCTGAAAGGTCCAGGTGTAATTGTCAAAATCCTTCCCATTGCACTGAGCATGAATCTCACAGATATAAGAATGATGCTGAAGCTATAGAAACAAACCCAGGGATGGAGCCATATATAAAATTATGATGCACGTCCGATGGGACTGAGACACATTTCTCAGCAGGATGGGGACTCCAGGCAGCCAAAAGACAGGCTTAGACCAAGCTGGAAATCCACACGGACAGAGCAGAAACCCAGGCAGAGCAAGGCACATATCTTTGAGTTGGGCATCAAAGTGGAGGAGTACGTGACTTCTGTGAAAGACCTCTAAAGAGTAACAAAAACACTGCTATACAGACATTATTATAGTTACTCATTTAAGAGAAATCTGGGACTTACATGATTAAGCAAGTGAAAGCCAGAGGAAAAATACTCCACAGTTTAAACTCTCTCCTCTTGCATGTACTAATAGGGCTTTATAGATCTATATAATATAGACCTCTTACATTATTCAGCCAATGGTCTGTAATTAGAGATCAAAAAGCATTCCCACAGCTCAAGATATACGCAGGCACAGTATTCTGTGTATTGCTATGCCCAAAAAGATCATTTCCTCTGTCATATTACAGAAAAAAACAGTGCACGTTTGCTAGAAACATAAAATACTTCTAGCTCAATCTTCTTCACCCTGTCTGAAGTAAAATTAGCTTTTATACCGGCAACCCTCCTTCAGTTTCACTCTGAGTTCTGGTAGAGAAGCCAGATAGTGAATGTATGTGCCCCTCTGGTGATACCTATGGCTTAAGACGGACGAATTGAAACAGAACCAGAAATCTCCTTTCTTCTTCCTGAAAAAGTTTTTAACTTCCCCCACATTTTCATGCTGGCTTCACTTTGAAAAACGCTACAGCAGTATTATTTTTATCATGGGACACAGCTTTCTCATTCCCAGAATAGGTTTTGTAGGAGAACACCTAGGCAGAGTGAAACCTGCCTGCTTGCATTGCCCAGCCTGCTAGAGCAGCTGCTCTGTTTCACAGCTGAAAACTGCATTTTCAGTCACCAGCCCTTGCAACTTTTCAGAGCTCTTGCATCAGCTTCTGCAGGCTCTGGAAACTGGTGCTGAGGAAATCTGTGCAACAGCTGAGAAATGGAAAGGAAAACCCTAAGCAGCCATGTAAAACACACATGTGGGGCCACAGCTTGTCATTACGGCCATGGATGTGTCTCAGCCTCTGTCTCCATCAGCTTGAGGACCATAGGTAGCCTCTCTCCCAGTGAGCTTATTCCAACCAGATGTTTTTACAGAAAGCAGGTACAGACAAATGTCAGAGTCACTGAAGCAATGCCTAAACACGTGTTCATTCACGCTGCAGACGTCTCACCACTACAGTGCTGTGCTTGTCCCCAGCACTTCAAAGAGGCCCTCAGAAGCCAGCTCTTTGTGTGGTGTGGTGGCAGCAGCATTGTTCTCATTACCACTCACAGAACTCGTATCCAACCATTAAATTATATAGCTTTCATCTGTTTTTTAGGAAGACAAGGCTAATGCAATCATGCTGAGTACGTGCATGTGTGTGTCCACCCATGTATCTCCCAGCAACTTTTGAGCATCTCCCTGACTTTGAACATTGCTGGCAGAAGGACAGAGACCTTGACAACGCCAAGTTCATGAAAGTTGTCTGGAAAATGAGAACCTGTTCTGAAGTAAGGAATACCTACTTACAGTCCCAAAGCAGAAAAAGCTTCCCAGCTCACCCTTGGACCCTCTGAGGGATCCAACATTAGTCACAACACCAAGAGAAACCAGGCTCTGCCAGTGCTGCAGTTTGTTGAAGCATCATAGCACAGCAGTGAGAGACACCACAAGCTGTGGCCTCCCACAAGGTACCCTGGTCCCCCAGGGACCCCTCTCTGCCCTGAGCCAAGGGCTTAAATAGCTCTTGGTCAAGGCAGTTGCCTCACACAGCTCTCATTTTTCCAAATAGAGAGAGAAACACCACAACATTTCCCACCCATGTCACCTCTGGTGACCTGAACATGCCAGCTGAACCACTGAGGATTTGTGCCCTAACTCTCATGGACCACAAGGAAACCCTGATCTTGCAGGAATCAATAGCAGCTTCAGTTTCAGAAGAAAACAGAGCTGGAAGAGGCATATGTTGGGGAGAGAAAATTACAAAAAAATTAGTCACAAAGAAAGTGTAACAAGGATATTTTTTTGCAGACATTTCTTAAGAAAAGGGAAAGGAATACCTTTTCTTGAAATCAACTATGAAGTTTTAAAAAATAAATAACACAGCAGTTCCTCTGGATTCAAACTTCTACATTCACTCTGAAAATAGATTTAGATTTTTTTTTATCCTCTTCCCCTGATTAGATGCACAGTGAGCTGGAAAGTCAATTCACACACACACTGCAATCCCACAAATACTGCAGAGTTTCTCCAAGTCCTCTTCCTGGTCTTAGTGTTGCCTGCTGCTTCTAAATGAATCAAGAGCATTATAATCAGCAGAAGACCAACAGGTGTGGAAGTTTTCTTCCTTCAAAGATATTCCTGTTACTCAGCTTCAGAGGACCTATGAATAAGGGTTAACCTCACTAAAAAGTCACTCTGAAAATGCTACATTTATAAACAGAAATGTATGCACATGTATGCCCACACACCTTTGCACAGACACCTTGCACAATAAAAATGGCCAATTGCTACACCTTTGCATGCCATGCACAGTGACATTCTCACCGCTGCCAGAAGAGCACCCTTTTGATATACAAACTACAGAGGTAAACTTCAGCTATTTTTAATGAAATACAGTGAATGCTGCTTCTGGCAAGTGAACTACAAAAGCTAATATTTAAACAACAGCAGCAATAAAAGGCATTAGTTCCAAGCAATGGAAAAGATTTACATTAAGAAAAAGAAAGTTCTTTTCTCTCTTTTTTCCCTTCCTTTTCAGAAAAATTTGTGGTTTCAGGGAACCACTCATATCAGTAGGGGCTATGTTCTCTTTGGGGGTCTGCATGCTGCTCTTTGGGCACATGAGTCTAATTCCTAGCACAAATCAGATTTTTAATTCCCCAGGCTGCCTTAGCTCTTGCCAATTTTTGAATTTTTTTTAATCATCTTACTAATGCTTCCATAAAAACCAGTGAAATATCCCCATACCCCATCCTTCCATCACTTTGGCTGTAAACTGTTCTATTCAAACAATAAGCCAAAAAAATTTTTGACTGGTTTACAAGTCAGTTTGAAAAGCATTTTGCCTACACTTTTTTTTTTTTACTTCATATGTGAAATATTTTATATTATTTTGTTCAACAAAACATTGAAAGGCAAAAAAACCCCTTTTGCTTGCTATAAGTCATCACAAAACTGTTTCAAAGGAAATTTCACAGAAGATTTCAATCTTCTGTTTAAATCCCAGCAAAATCCATCCATACCTTCATTTCTTGATAAGCCAAGGAACCCAAGTGCATTGCTAGTTCTCAGCTATTCTTCAAATCCAGCTGCCATGGTCCACTTTGGTATTTCCATGTGCAACTGGTGTATCTTGACACATAACTTTAGCATTTCAAGGCCTAAAACAAAGTATTTCAAGCCAAAGATGACCATTCCATCTGTCGTAAAATAAGCCATCCACATTTTTAGTGCCAGTTAAGGCATCTCTCACATATCACACATACACCAAAGAACAGGGCTTTTGGAACTACCTCCATAGTATATCCCAGAGACATCAGCAAGGTTGAATTCTTTAGTATAAAATTATTTCTGAAAAACACTGACATTATTTGCAAAGGGCCAAGCATGAATTTCAATCTAAATTCTTCAAGATTATTGAAAAATTTAAAGATTAATTCCCTGTGCAATAGTCAGCAACCACAAATACAGGAACAGATCTTGTAGTCCACCTGGTGCAATGCTTCCTTCAACATGCATCGTGTGCAGAAGCTGAGAGGCAGACACTGATCTCTTGACTCTTATGACCAGTGACAAAACTCAAGGAAATGGCATGAAGCTGGGTTAGAGGAGGTTTAGGTTGGATATCAGGAAAAGGCTTTTCCACCCAGAGGGTGCTTGAGCACTGGAACAGCTCCCCAGGGCAGTGGTCACAGCACCAAGCCTGACAGAGTTCAAGAAGCATTTGGACAATGCTCTCGGGCTCATGGTGTGGTCTTGGGGTGTCCTACATGGGGCCAGGAGTCAGACTCGATGATCCTGATGCATCCCTTTCAACTCAGTATATTCTAGGTAGCAACTGGAAAGAGAAGCCTGGAAGACTCCAGGGAGACCTTAGAGCAACCTTCCAGTTTCTAAAGGGGGTCTGAAAGAAACATGGGGAGGTACTTTTAAGAAAGCCATGTAGAGCTAGAACAGGAAGGAACAGCTTTAAACTGACAGAGAGCAGATTTAGATTAGATATTAGGAAGAAATTCTTTACTGTAAAGATGGTGAGGCACTGGCACAGGTTGCCCAGAGAAGCTGTGGATGCCCCATCCCTGGAAGTGTTCAAAGCCAGGTTGAATGAGGCTCTGAGCAACCTGGTCTAGTGGAAGGTGTCTCTGCCCATGGCAGGAGTGTTGGAACAAGGTGATCTTCAAGGTCCCTTCCAACCCAAACCATTCTATGATTATGGTCTTGTTCAGATTAAGTGCTGTGCTACCATTAAAATCAAGAGAATAGTAATAGAAATAGTTTACTACTTTGGAGCTGGTCACATGACATAATAAGTGGAGGGAAATGATCCATCTGGCTTAAAACAAAGAAAAATAAAAGCATGGAGCATAAGATAGGTTTCAATGGGCATTTTAAGTCAGCAATCTATCCAATATTATACAAGCAAAAGCAGCCCTTTTAAAATGTTTTTTCTCTGCTTTGATTTGTAAGTGGTTAAATAAGTAGGGAAAAAAAACACCTGTATGTCTGCATGTGGTTTCATTAATTAGTGTGATGCACCACAAACTGAGAAAAACAAAATTTTCAATTCCCTTCTGCTCTAGTGAAAGTGAAGTGTACAAGTTTTAGCCAATGTTCCCAACCTCCCAGGTAAAAATTACACTGACTGAAGGCAGCCTGAAATTCCCTTGTCACAATACTATCTCTCTTTAAGTTCATATGAAGCCCTGTAATTAAAAACAGCTTTTAAATTACAGTGAAAAGTGAAAGGTTTTAGATAGTCTGGTAGAAGGGAAATAACAAACAAGCCAAAAAATAAAATCTAAGTTGCTGTCCCTTAACTTGGCTGACTTATCTGGGGAAGCATGCAGAGGGGGAAGGCTGGTCAGGCTGCTATTTTTGGGGGAGTGGTGGGCATGCCTACCCTACCTACATCAGAACTGGCCCCACATGACTCAGGAAAACACAGAGCACTCAAATTCTGTCATAGCTGAGAGCACAAGCGCCTCACATCACACACAGACACACCTAAAGCCTAATTCACACCCAGCACGGGTCAACAGCAAGAGTGAATTTGTCTCTGGATCCCATTTTCTTGTCCTGTTCCTGTGTTCAAGCAGAGCCTAAGCAGCTATACCAACACATGACTTCCATTACATCCAGGGGGTTGCTGCTACAGCTGTGTTAGCCCTGGGCAAGATAAAACAGCATATTCCCCTTCTGGTGAGTATTTCCAGCTTAACATTAATGGAAGCTCTGGACAAAAATAAGAGATGCGTCTTTGCAACTACTGGGACTACTGGATTTTCTCCTCCATGTTCGCTTGGTGGTTTTGAATTAAATCAAATCAGAGGGCTGGGAACGAGCACTCTCCCAAAATAGCACAGTTCAGTCTCGTTGAAGGGAAATCGTGGGTCTCCAGTTTCTGCTGTGGACACGGCCTGACTCGGGGGTGCCAGGCTGAAGTCTCCCGGCACAATTTCATCAAAACCTCTTCAAGTCAAGACAAAAGCAAAGCCATGAATGCTCCTTATTGCAAGCGTCTCTGCTGAATAGCTTGGTATTGCCCTATTCCCTATGACAATGGAGTTAAGGGAATGAAACATGTTGTTTGGAAACAGTAAAAAGCTGTCAGCAGTAACCACTGTCAATACTCATGCTGGGCTGAGCTTGGTACTCCCGCTTGTCATTTATTTATTTACTTATTAAAAAACATGTTTGATATAAAGCAGTTCTGTATGCAAGCAACAATGCCAAACTAATAAACCAGTGATTAATTTTGTTCTTGTCCTAGGTTTGTTTTCTTCTTAATAGTCTACGTAAATACATTAGAGAAAACATTCATTTGCCTAGACTTTATGTGGTATGAAGCAAACCCAGAAGCATTTTGCAAAGGAAGCTAGTTGTCACAAAAGAACTGGGCGGGCAAACAGAAAAGAAAGACATGAAAACATATTTAGAGAGCTGCATGCAAGCTGTAGAAAGGAACAAGAGACATTAAAATTAAAAAAAAAGTTGCTCAGCATTTTTTAAAACTGCCAATCTAAGAAACAGTGTTGCAGTCTTCAGAGGGCAAGAAACAGCAAGATGGGGAAAAGCAAAAAGAGAAGCCATTAATAATTTTAGAGGGAAGAATAAATAGCAATGTTTTGATGGAGGTCTCCGCTGGTCACTTCATGAAGATAGTGATACTTAAGATTTTAAATTCATTAACTGTATATTTTCCCTTTAACAGCCAGCAAAACGCATATAGAGAAATCTGATATTTTCATGGAGACTTTGCATTTATTTCTGTACCTGGGCTGTAGCAGAACAGTTCTGGTAGCAAAGGTCTGTTAGATTGCTTTTGGTGCCACCAACTGCCTTGTTCCAAAACAGTAAAGGGTATGCTCCTTCCCAAGAGCGAGGAGGAAAGCCACTCATGCAGTGCAAGAGGGCTGTTAATGCTGCACGACAATCCAGGGCTCAGGATGTTCTGCATACTTTTCATGCTAACAGTTTTACAGACAAGAAGAGAACTCACTTTGCCAAATTGAATGCCCTCTCATCAAAATTCTTCAAACTGCAGCAAAGCTTGAGAAACAGAGAACAACATCACGATCTATCTCCCTCTGGGGCAGTGGCAGCAGAGGACTTACTCCTACATTTTTTTGCAAGCCCTCGGTTATTGCCAACTCTAGTGGCAGTTTGGGTCATGCAAAAAATACAGAAATAGAAAAATAAAAGGGTCATGTTCCCCATGCTGAATGGTGGGAGACAAACTGTCCCCTAGGAAAAGTTGGGAGCAATAGCATCACTTCCAAGAGGTGCAACCTCAAGGCACTAGGAGGTCATTTAAAAAAAAAATCTAGCAAACGTTTAAATTCTATTACACTTGTATGTATTCTATTGCACAATAGAAAAAATACTGTGCATTTAGTTTTTTGCCACATAGTATTTGAAAGCTATTTTAAAAATGCTTTGAAGAACACTCCAAAATGTTGCTGGTATTGTTTTCATAATTTGAAATTAGCAGGCTACAGAGAAGAAAATGTTAATGAATAAATTAAAGAAACTTCTACTAAAAATGCCCTAGCAATTAATTTTTCTGAAAATTATATAAACAATGTCATCCTGTCAATCCAGATATTTGTATGGCCACCTCTGCCACACTGTGTAAAAGCCTTCCCATTTAAGAAAATATATCTATAAAATCAAGGTGTCTTAAAGCTTTCAAGTCTACAAGAAAAATACTGTGGTTAGTGACAACTTACTCTTTTTTTACACTGTGCATGTGAATTAGTGCACAAGATGCTGGCAAGGAAGAGAGACAAATTCAAAACCAAGACCTTTGCATTTGGTTCTATATAAGGCATGGGGCTATCTTATCCTTGGAAAATAATTATTTAGTAGTCCAACACCATCTCCTGCCCCAGAAGTCTCTCTGTACTGCTTTCACAGCTTTGGTTTCAGTGAAGCATAGCCAGTGTTGGTAGGAAGTTGGTGCCAAGGTTATCTCTAGTAACTTAATCCAGCCTTTATGTGGTTTTAACAGACAATTTGAGATGGAGACAGACAATTTCTTCGAGGGAGAGTCAAAGAGCTGACTTCCAGGGTGATGTCATCCTGGAAGGTCATTGCAAAGCAAATGCATAAGCACCACAGCCTCTGTTGTTGGGGTTTCCCCCCACTCCCCCAGACCATGGGATACAGGAGTGAAAGTCTCCAAGCACACAGAGACCAAAGTGCAGCCTGATACCTCCAGGTGTACTGATAGTCAAAACAGCAGGGAACAGCTAAGATCTAACAGCTAACATCTTCCAAATAATTTCCAAAGTATTTTCAGCTCTCGCTCACACTGACACAGGGATGACTCTTGAGATCACAGTCCTGATTCATCATCCTAAAGACCATGCAGCTTGTGTGAGCGAGAGAATTCCAGACACAGAAGAAATGGCTCCCAGGGCAAGCACAGCCAGAGGCAGCCCTAGGGGTTGAGCTGCAAGGGGACCACCAGCAGTCACGTTTGCCCTTGCCTCATTTCCCAGCATGGGGCAGCAGTCTGAAAGAGTGACTGGAAGTCACCCTGCAAGGACACTTTTCCAAGTGCTCTGAGACTCCCTAACTCATCCACAGTTGAGCAGGAAGAGCTGTGCTGTTCAAACACAGAAAAAGTTTGATTCTCAAGTCACGATGGTAAATCAGCTATCAGTGCCCACTCTTTCCACAAGTTTATATTGAAACAATTCCTGTCATAACTTTGATAAACAAACAAATCCAGTATACACTTAGCAATTAAAAATGTCCTGTGAATCATTGTTATTTGAATTTTCACCAGTTCCCCTGAAACTTTTAAGAATCTATTAAAAAGTTTTAAATCTTGCCTTGGTTTTCCTCCCCCCTCCATTTTAGCTCATGATTTTTACAGTCCGTGCCAAATAATCAATATTAGTTAAAATCTTCAGTTGTCTCTAGAGGACAATGCCCTCCAGGTTTTATAATAAAATACCACAATGTTCAATCAGACTTGTATATTGTAGATATATATTGTAAAATAAACATCTGAGGGCAGCCATGATTGAATCTCAGCTCTGTAGAGCCAAGAATTATTCACTGCCTTTTAGAAAGCAGATGATATTTATTCTTTCCTAAAGTTTGTGCCTTGTGAACACCACTTCTTTCACACATCTTTCCCGGGATTACAACTCATTCTTTGATAGCCCTCCATGCTCCCTTATCTCAGTTTGCATGACATGCAATCAGTCAAAATTGCAAACTGAATTTAATTGCCATAGACAAGTGTTAATAGATTTTAATAATGCTTTATTAGACTTTATGCAAATTGGACTGCACTGAAAAATCTGAATAAAATCACAGCTTTAGCAGCAATTTCCTCTCCTATGTTGTCTTGAAACACAGAGCAGGAAGAGGAAGCTTTAATTAGTAGTTTCTGATGGAATCTGATGATGAAAATGTTCTTATGAATAGATATAGGTGACAAATATTATCTTTAAACCTGTGAGTTTCATGATTCATTAATTAGCACTGAGGGCTTTTCCCAGGGGTTGATTTAATATTAATACCAGCCAACAGATTTTTTTTTACATTAGGATTTTTATCTCAGTACATAATGTCTCAGAACAGAATTATGCTCATTACTCTTCAGAGTAATCAGTTGACACACATTTTGGTACATAAACAAATCAAACAAGTAGAGAGGAAAAAAGTAACATGTGAGAGGACATTTTTGAAAAATTAATACAGAAAAAAATCTCAAGTAATCTATTCTATTAAGTAAATCAGAGTTAAAATTATAATATAAAGGCTATTCAAGACTAATAACCATTGTTTTATTCTTCGATTCCTTTTGTGCTGTTTTTCCTTCAGGACAAAGGCTTATGATGTATGGAAGGTTTCCATCTGCAGGATAACTTCTTGATGTCAGTGGGACAGGCACACAAATCAAAAACCACAAATAGCCTACATGTATTTTAATGTTTTTAACTCATGAAATGAGCTCATGGAAGAACATTAACTATATGATAGAAAGGAACACACTCATGGGACTATTTTTAGTTCTGCCATTATTAATTAATACTAGTGGGAAAATATTTCAAAATAGTTTTTCTTTTCCTGCCCACCCATATTCATAGACACAGTAATTTGCACACCGTCTACACCATAGTTAGGTAATCCTTACAGAGTAGAGTTCCTTTGGAAGTATTGCTTTTTCATTTTACTGACAAAGCTATCGTATTTCCTCCTGAATCTAGAAAGAAACATAAGAAAAGCCTAATGTCATAACTAGCCAAGGTGATATAATATTACTTCAGGTCTTAGAAACAGCCAACACAAATATTTTCTGTTGACAAGCTCCACTGAACAGCACAGGAGCCAGGCATTACATCACACAAGCCAGATAACACTTCCTATCCCGGATTAGGAAAATCTGCCAGAAGTATATTAATAGTTGCTCCATTTAGAGATAAGGAGATCAAATTACCAAAATCTTACAGTGGTTTACTCAGAAGGAGCAAGAGCCTGGCTACATTTAAGTTGGTGGCAAAACTTCAACAGAAGTAGGATTCCATTCACACATTTACTAAGCCAGCTCAAATCCTTCCTCTTCCAGTCCTTATTGCCCACCATAAAGCAATTACCAGGCATAAAACCAGCCTTTCCCTACGAACACAGTGCAAATCAATAAAACTTTAAAATTCACATACAAGATAAACAAAGATCATTTGCAGCAGATATACAGCACTGTGACATGCAGCAGCTGTAATTCAGAACGTAAGAGAGCATTTAAAATAAAAACAAACAGAAACCAATCCTACCACAAAGCAAAGCTGAAGAGCAAACCTGGAGTTTGGATCTTTTAAATTAAAACAGATTGAGAGCATTTTTGGTAGAACACTAATTTCAATCATTTTAAAGGAGGTATGAGAGAGCACAAAGGAGTACAAGTCTCACCACTGAAACTATGCAGATACCTAGCATTTCTCTCTGCTTTGGAAAGCCTCCACCCACATACCTCACCTGAGAGTTGCAGGCTCTTTCTGAGCCACCTGAGGTAGTCCTGCCACCGCAGCCAGCCCAGCTGCAGGGTGTGAGCAAGGCCCTGGCACAGCTCATCACTGTTATTATCAGGGCAAACCAACAGCCTGTCACTGCAGTGCCACAGAGCCAGGGACACTGCGGCTCTGGGACAGGCAGAGGCTGGGAAAGTTGTACCAATGGCACGAGTGATTCAGTTGCTTTGAGGGTCCTTTAATTGCATGTAAGCGGACAACACGTAAAGCTAAAAATAAAAAATATAGGTTTTTCAAGTGGAAATGATGACTAACCCTTAATGATAATTAATACCAGACATTCTCAAAGACCTTTTTTCACCTACAAATGAAACTAATTACTAGGACTTCTAGCTTATAGTTTGCTGTGTTGCAGAACAGCAGCAGCTGGGCTGTCTTTTTTATTTACTCTTGAAGAGCTTTCAGTAAATCTGTTTCAAATTTTGTTAACCCTACTCAACCTCCACACCCTCCCGTTTCTACTCCCCTCCACCCCCAATACTCATTCATGAGTTACAGCTGAGTAAAGTGATTTATAATAGTGCAATGAACTGCAAAACATGCTCTGGCAAAGGAGCAAATTCCTCCGCCTTCCCTCAGATACCATCAGGTGTAACTGCAAATTCTGCCATACCCTCAGTTCTGAGAGAGGAGATAAGCAAGACAGTGACTTTTCCTCCACAAATTTGCTTGCTGGAGTGGGATGCAATGGAATTACAGCCTCCTCTCCCAGTACTAGCCCTGTCATGCCCAGCCATAGTGCATGAAGGGAGGAGGGTCAGCTAATCCCTGGGCTTCTTTTAAAGCCTCTTGGATACAGTGAAAGGAAGAAGAAAGCCTGTTATCCTAACTTCAGGTTATATTTTGCAACTAAGAAAAAATTGCTGATTAGTAAGTGGTCCAGATGGGTCTTTAAATAAGTCTGTTTACAAATAGGAGCAGTGAGCTATGGTTTCCTCAAACTACCCAAAATAAATGCATCTGTTTTACTGTCTACAGCTTTTTTTTTTGCCTTTCCCCTCTCTGCAATATTATCATGCAGTAACTATCTGGACAGAAATAAAGCCATCCCACAAGAGTACAAAAACAGCTCTGCAGGGTGTATAATTTTATTGCATGCCTGATACTTCATTTTATTTTATGTCTTGACTCCCAAAGCTAGGTCAAATTCCCAGCTTTCCTCAAATGGAAATAAGCCTTGAATTCAACTAGTTTTGAAGAACATTTTGTAAATGGGAACTATGAATACAAAAAGAAAAAGAACAACTAATTGCTGTAAAACTCTGTCGCAGCAGTAGTGAAATATACAGCTGTTCCCACAGTGGACAGCACAGTTTGACTATTTTAGCCACATAAAGTCTGAAAGAAATTATTAGATGGCACAGGAAATTGAGCAGTTTTTCTAACTGGGAATAAATTAGTCAGAGATTATGTTGGTATAGTTACTGTTACGTTACACAAGAGTGGGCTGTGTTAAGATGTATGGGTTTACTACTGGAAATATACTTTATTTTTGTTTGCCTTTTTATACAGGGCCACAAGTCTCCTTTTCTGTTAGACCTCTGCAGATGATGAAGGGCAGTTTTGAAGGTAACTTTTGAAAAGCAGTCAGAAGGCAAGCATCAGCAGTGATTTGGAAATTCTCCTGAAGAAGGATCCAGAGTG
Source organism: Entomyzon cyanotis (assembly GCA_024500445.1). Taxonomy (NCBI): domain Eukaryota; kingdom Metazoa; phylum Chordata; class Aves; order Passeriformes; family Meliphagidae; genus Entomyzon; species Entomyzon cyanotis. Next base: position 71,227,497 of record JAKEPQ010001005.1, read on the forward strand.
TAGACAGCTTGCACCACACCTAAAGATGTCAACCCTAGCTTTTATCAACATCTAAAAAAAAAAAAAAAAAAAAAAAGCAGAGTTTGCCTGCTATTGGCAATAAGGCAGAAACTGCTTCTATCAGCACATCTAAACACAAATTGTCATGTTCACTTCAAATGAAGCTGAACACATTTAACTGGGTGGTCAGTCATTTGTGTATTTTATTTTATTTATCATTAACTTGTTAAACAAAAGGGAATCAAGAAAATCTTGCCTGGGTTCTGGATGTGACATTTCATTAACACATATCCAAAGAGAGGAAAGTTTTCCAGAAATGTAGGGTAAAAACACAGGATACTCAGGTGATTGGAAAATGGGGAAAAATCACCTAGGTGTCACACAAAAAAAATAGGACTGTTTTAATTCTGCAGGCTTTTTTTTAAACTCTTTTTGACAATCCCTTCAGGAGGTGTTTGCTGTTCAAGAAGTCACTTTTCAGTAACTCCAGTCAAAACCAAGAAAACCAATATGCCACCAGAACACCATGGCAAGGCTACCTGAACTATTATCATGAGTTTTCATTTCTATTTTTGTGGTACCTCCTGCCATGGCATATTTGCAGCAGAGCTCAGCAATAGTCCTTCGAGTACAGAGAGCCCTTCTGATAACTCCAGCATTACTGCACGCACCCGTTCTTGCAGAGCAAGCTTTAGCCCTTGTGTATTTAAAGTTGTCTTACAGCTCGATCAGCTCAGCAAAACACACCAAGAGGTAAAAAAAAAATTGTAAAGCAGATCTTTCAATGTATTCCTGAAATGCCACCCAAATTCTCTCTCTTAGGACAGCATTTTTACAGCATGGTCTTCAGCCAAGGTGGTGTCTCTCCCTTTATTCATTAATAAAGTTACAGGACTCCTCTATCTCCTTTTTGGACATAAACCTCTGGTGTTTGTGGATTAATTTTCTTGACAGTGGTATTAAAGCTCTGCATAAACTCAAGCCCTGACTTAAAAAATGTCTCCAAAGGATCTAGGCTCTGCTTGGAGACAAACCACTCGGAGCTCCACACGTGCAGAAGAGCCTGTGTGCACAGGCAGCAGCCCCCAAGTCACACTGAGAGTGGCACAAAGAATTCCCCAACACACAGCAGTACTGCTCAGCAGCACCTCAGTAAAACCCAGGCAGCACATCCGAGCTGCGATTGAAAAGGTGTGTTTTGCTCTGGGAAGTAATTCCATTAAAAGCAAAACTACTGCACAGCTCTGCTTTGGGGCTCTGGCATCACAGCTTTTCCCTGCCTCCACAGAGCCAACACAAATAAGAGGGGACAAGCAGGAGTGAGACCCAGTTGTGCAGTGCCAACACAGCTCTTCCTGACTTGCGGCCCCTTTCCCCCATGGAAGCACACTTAAGGATGGGGCAACAGCAGCACCACCAGGAAAACGGGAGGCCTTAGGAAAAGCAAACCCATGAAAAATGGTGTCAAACATGCCTGGCACTTGAAAGTACTGCTGCTTTCTCATAGTAGGAAACAGGAGCTCAGCTTTTCTGCTCACTCAGAGAGGTGCAAAGCAATGGCTCTATTAATGCTAGCGATGTACTTCGCAGTTTTCTATGGATTAGATGAGAGGCACTCAGATCAAAGGTCTCTTCGTCAAAGGACTGAGCACGAGCTGCAAATGAGGCACATTTGGAGTAACTAGGAGTGTTTATCGTTCTTACCTCAAGGCTTACGAAAGTCTAGGTGAAAAAATGCCTAGGAGATATCAGTCACTCATCACGAATGGCCAGTCAGAAAGAAGCTTTTCTAGTTTTTCACCTTTGCATCAGAGCGAAGCACTGGGGTATTAACACATGGTGAATATGTATACTCCTTTAAGACAAACTCTAAAATGCTCTGTGCTCTGTAACAAGTACTGAGACTCCTGCCCTTGCTCCCTCTATGCAATATACATGAACCGAAACAATGGGATCCCTAGAGATAAAGCAAAGTTCCACAGCTTCGTAAATGAGAAAAAGAAGTTTGCTGCCACTTTCAAAGTTGCATCCACCAGCCTGAATAGTTTCCCTACTTGTTTATGGTGTTTTACTCTACTCGAGATGAGATGCAGAATTCCTTATGAAAAATAATTTAAATAACACACCCTGAAATGCAGTTTGACGGTTTTATCCTGTCTTCATCTGTAAACAGAGGAGAAACACTTATTTCCCTTCCAACCACCACATCTACCTCGTTGCCAAACAACAGCCCCCAACTGACAACCTCAGGACCAAATATGTTTCCTGTACCAACACTTTGATCTCCAATTACAACTAACCTACAAGGGTGATAGCTACATTCGAGGTCACTAGGAGGTCTTGACCTCAGTTATTTCACCCTTCTCCAAAGAAACTTCTACTTTAATCATCAACTTCCGGGTAATCTATTAGCAACTGGCATAAATCATACATCAAAATGGGCTTAGGCATTGTCACAAGGGCTAGAAAATGATCCATTAAGCTTTTCCTCCTCTCCCCCAGCAAACACTGGATTCTGACTTTTCAAAAATAAAAAAATGAATCAAGGATGTGTCTTATACTTTCAGTTCCTGAGAGTATTTATTCCTCTTGAAAATATGCAGGAGAAAGGGAGATGGGAAAGAGTAAGCAGACACAGCACTGTCCTGCAGTGCTGTTCGGTGTGATAAGCCAACGTGTCAAAAAGCACATTTGCGCCCTCTCTCACCCACATTTTCTCCTCACCACCATCCCAAAGATACACAAAAGTAAAGACTGAAATAATTCAGGGGGAAAAAAATGGTGAGACTTGGCACATGTAAATTTTGCTGCCTGACTTCACCATCGCTGATTACAGCTGACGGAGAGTTAATAAAAGAGCAAAGCTGGCTGTCAGAGCAGATTAGTGTGTGTAAAGGACAAGACAAAAGAATAATGCCGTCATTATTATTTATGGTCATTAACTGGGTTGAGTTCACTTCTACAGTACCCTACCTGAGCAGTAAAAATGATCATCTAAACATGAAATACTACATTTAGAGTTAAAACACTATAATTTTGCCTGTGCATTGGCTTGATCTGTTTTATAAGAATAAGAGGTATTTGATCCTGGAATTACCCAGAGTGGGCAACACAGATTTAGCTAATGTGAGTAAGAAACCCATCAGATTTTTGATCTTACAAAAAATGGTGCTTTTCTAGTGATGGAGCAGATAAAAGCTCACTGCCTCCTTGTAGAAAACAATTGAAAGGCAGGCACTGTGGGAATGACAGGAGAAGCCATGGTGGAGCACAACAGATAGCATAATGGAAGTAAAAAATTCTAATACAAGAGAGGAAGGGGCACCCAAGAGTCAGTAAAAATGGGAGTGTGTGGGGAGCAGGATTCTGGGTGGAAGAATCCAGTGGCAGGGACCTGAGAAAAAGCAGGATGATGGAGATAAGAGAGAGGGTTGCTTTGAGCAATAGATGAATTGCAAGACAGATGCTGTGGAGATGGTACTCTGGCTGGAAGAGAGAATGAAGATGACTGGGGGACAGGAGGAAGATCAGAGGAGCAGAGGCCTAAAGCCAGAGACAAATCATGGTGGAACGTCTCACAGAGAGCACTACTGAGAGGGCTCATGAAAAGAACAGAACCCTTTGGGAGCCTGTGGCCAGAGGAAAGCAAGGCAGTGTCAGATGCTACTGGTGTAGCAGCTGCTCTGTGCATCTCTGCTCAGAGTAGGTGTGGGAAGTCCTAACTGCAGGTCAGAAAGCATAACTTTCCTGACCTGATACTCCAGAAGTACTCAAAATCCCTGAGACAGCTGAACACTGCATCAGCCTTTTCTGTCTGCCCTAATCTGCTACCTCTCCTTATCATTTGCTCCTTTCTATTTCTTTCAAATAAGATCCCAAGGCTTTTCTTCTACAAGACCTGAACTGCAACAGTGACAAACATTTTTTGTCCTTGTCTGGCAGGGTGATTCATTCAGCCATGACTTATTGTCAACAAGAATGTCCATCAGACCTATGCAGACCATGGGCCACAGGGGGATAGGACATCCTCTTGTGCACACCTTGAAATCCCTTCTCATCACAGGGCAGATTGGTATTCACCAGGTGACTGCAGCCACTCTTAATTGATTTTAGTCATATACTTCATGGGACAAGGATGGGTCAGGGTACAACTCATCCACTGGTGACCCTTAACGTTTCATCTACATTTAAGTATAGTTATTTTTTTAAAAAATCCAGATTTTTTTTTTGAGAGAAGAGATCTTTAATGGATTTTGATGTACAGTCTACCCATATTATTATACATACAACTACACCCTAATTCAGAGGCTGCCTATTTGCTGATATCCCTGAAGAAAAATGGGGTTTTTTCCTGGTTTTTAAACTAGAGAAAATGTGATTTTTGACACTCACTGCAGTGTTGTAATTTGTTATACCTGTGCTACAGGTCTAAACAGAGAAACTGCAGCATCTGATAAATGGAGTAGCACCTCAACAGGAGTTCTCAATACCAGACCCCTGTGTTGGTCTGCTCGTTTATCCATTTCCAAGAGAACAAACTGTTTGTTTAGACCTAGAATGGTTATATGGCTCTACCTGTGTGAAACTGTCTTTACCCTGTGCAGCTACTGTTGTTGTAGGAGAGCAGTCAGATTCACACTACACTCTCCCTGGTGCCAGAGAGGAAGATACCATCTTATCTTCATCAACACGCTCTAGATCTTGAGATTGCATCCTTCTAAGAAAATTCTGAGTAGGAGAATTAAGATATAACTTCATTTTTCATGTAAGCAGAATCATTCACTGTACTTTTCTTATACTTTTGCCCTTTGGCATAAAGAAATCCTTTGCTGTGGCAGATTTAGTTTAGGTGATATTTCTGTGCTGGTATGTGATCAGGTTATAATGATACTTTACATTGTTATCTGTTTTCTCTCTGTATACTTTTAATGACAATGATACCAGAAACTAACATCCCTCATGCTATAGTCAGAAACATGATGCAGTTACAGAAGCTTAGCCAGTGACAGAGAAAGCTCAGTGGTGACGTTCACTGCCACGCCAGGAGCAGCACAGGGAGACAGCAGGACACTGTGAAATACCAATAGCCACAAATACTCTTTGCCACAGAATTCCTCCTTGCTGAATAGCTAAGAGGACAAGGCAGCTGTGGAACATCATATACTCTTAACAAAGGATGAAGCAATTTCATTCTTTGTGACAAAGAATAAGAGAATAGATGGTTTTCAGTAGTGTACAGAGATTATTACAAAAATGCTCAAACTGAAACCTGGATTCTTATATACCTCCCTAACTATTTTCATCCTTACCTACTTGGGCAGTTTTAATTCTGAATAACATTCAAAGTTTGAAGAGCAATCCATCATACTTAAAATTCAGTTTTTCAGATCCAAAAGTGCTGCATGAGCAAACCTTAATATCCTGCTGATATAAAGTACCAAACCTAACTTCAGTCCAGTCCTATCTTCCCACACAGTGTTGGCCATACTCCCTATGCTGAGACCCAGAGGTAATCACAAGGGTTCCTTAGGTCACCTAAGGATGAAGCCAGTAAAGGAAATACTTTGAGCAATCTGCCTAAACAACTTATTCCTGCCACTGGAAACTGAGGGAAGATGTTTTGCAGTTTAATCTATCTAAAGATCTTTGCAAATCTGACAACAGATGATGCCAGCACCCTTGAAGGTGGAGTTTCACATTTTGTTGATTTCTTAGAACTGCCATTTAGCAAGCCAAAGGACAGAATGTATTAAGAATTAGCTTTTCATAATCTTACTGCAACATTCGCTACATTTTTAGTGAAATGTGCCAATTTCTAATGTGTATTGTCTGCCACAGAAATAATTTGGAAGGGCCAAGAGATGATCCTTTTTATTCATAAAATACATCTATATAAAGTGTGACTGTGCCTTTTCAAAAAATGCCTCAACAAGGCATAATTCAAAAGCAGGTAAAGGCCATTGAACATAACTTTGGCAGACCAGTGATGGCATTCTGAAATCTTTCTCAAAGAAACTATAAACCTAAGGTACTTAAACACACACATGGCTAAGCACATATTATAAGACACCTTTGCAGAAATGGTGTGCTGCAAAGTGTGAATTCAGTGTTAGCATTATGTAGGCACAGTTCAATACCCACAGAGACAAAAACTTCACAGATCCTACAAGTAAAAGCAAATCCAGTACTCTTTCATCCTATGGCAATAACACACTGCTTTTTTTTTTAAGGAAAACTTTCATAACCCACCAGCTACCAAACTGAATGGACATCAGCTGAGTCACCGTGCCATTCATCCCTTGCTTGCTTACATTCTTCAGCCATATTTTACAAAACAGTACAAACTGCTCAAAAAAAAAAATATGACAGAGGGAAATGTGATCAACTTATAGTTTTACAAACACATCTCAAGTCTTTTAAGTAAAATTTGGCTTCTGTGCAAGCTCACAGTACAATGACTAGATGGAGTTCTTCTTTTGAAGTTTTGTTTAAGAAAATGCTCCCAGGCTAAGACCCAGTAAGTTACAGCTTAGCCCGGAGCAAATTTTTACAACCAAGTTATAAACCCCTGGAATAGGAGTTCATAATGGAAACAGCTGCTCAATCCTCACTATAGTGGGTGCAAGTATAATAAAAACTGCAGGAGTTCACATTAACAGTGGCGTCCCCTTACACTCTTTCCTGTTACCCATCCATTAAATGAGCAACACTGCTTAATAGAAGGAAAGGCAACAGGCTTTCCCTTTTCCCTACAACCCTGTTTCTTCCCCTCAATAACTAGCTAAGCAATTTATAGGTGACAAAGAACACACTCCCCAACACCCAGGTCTCTTTCAGCAGGGCATGCTTAGGTAGGCTCTCCAACACCAACATTACACAGCAGTGACACAACACTGCTATTCGTTCCAGGCAAGTACATCATATTATAGGATACACAAATATTGCACATGACACATATCTGACAGCCTGATACTTGTGATAGGCAATTCCCAATAAATCTCACCACCAGCACAGCTCTTCATTCTTTTCCCCTCTCTGGAAGATACTTGCAGCATTTTCATACACAGTTGATAGAATCATAGAATAGTTTGGGTCAGAAAAGACCATAAACGCCGTCTGGTTCCAACCTCCCTGCCGTGGATGGGGACACCTTCCAACAGACCAGGTTGCTCAGAGCCCCATCCAGCCTGGCCATGAACACTGCCAGGGACAGGGCATCCACAGTTTCTCTGGACAGTTGTTTCAGTGTCTCACCATCCTCATAATGGAGAATTTCTTCCTAAACCTATCCTCTGCCAGTTTAAAGCCATTGGCCCTTGTCCTCTCTTTCCACTTGGGATGTTGCTACAGAGAATTATAAAAGCCAAAGAAATGCAATGTGTATGTAATGTGAGCTCTGCACTGTGATCAGTTGCTTCCTGTCCCCAAGATGGCTCTTAATTTTCCATATGATGCTTTCTCTGCCTTGTCTCCTATTTTCAGCAGGTTATAAAAATAATTATTCGTGAGTTCCAGTACCCCTTAGGGACACTAGTTACCCAAGCTGCAGGTTCTGAGTGCAAAATACAGTAACAGGTGAGGGACAACACCTGACCTCACCTCCCAAGCTCGGGTAATAGGAAGCTAAAAGGCTACACAAGCAGGTATCAAAAACCCACCAGGAATTCACAATGACAGCAGCATCCCTCTAGGTATGTTTTTTTCCTTTCCATTAACTAGCAGGATTTTTTTTTTGCCTAATATTTATCAATAAGCAGTATATTAAGCATATTATGGCTCTCAACGACACAACAGGACTGTCCCTCACCTTGACTCCAGAGCACCTGTGCAACCAGGTATTGGAATCGGTGCAGGGACAAACTCAAGGCTTTCTATAGAAGCTTACTTTTCAATGCAGCTAGGCCCAGGAGACAGCTATCAATAATATTGATTTGCAACAGAAATGTTGTTAGAAAGTGGGCAACTTGAAAGAAAGGAAAAGCACTGCCTCCACAAGAACGGAGAAGGGAGAGATCAAAGCTTGGGATGCTAGACAGAGCTCGGAAAAAGCACAACATTCGCTCTTGTTTCCTGTATCTCCGTGGGTTTATGTAGGGACTGTCACAGAAAAGGGTACAAATGTCATCTCCATAGCCACAGTCTATGTGCCAGTGGGTACCTCATACAGCCTAGTCACAGGCAGGAACTGAGCGGCTACAGACTTGTTACAATATTCCTTCCTGTCAAAAAGAAGCCTTGTCTTCTGTGACTCACCAGACAGCAGCCTTCCAGACTCACATTTGCTTCCTGCAGGAATTACATGTAGGATCTGCTTGAACAATATTTTTTCTATAAATAAGAAAACTATGGATTCTCAATCTTGGTACTGGCAATAGTGTCTTGTTTACATATGGCATCAGCACAGCTAAGGGACTCTCTTCTCTGTACACAATCAAGCAAGAAATAAAGTATAGTTCTTAAATATTGACTACTTAGTTAAGAAACAGATCCACCTTTGGAGTCAAGTGAATGTAGGAAAGAAATATTATGGGAAGTGGTTTTGGTATCATGTACTTTCACAAGAAGCCTGACGAAAACACAAATATCATCAGGGCACGTGTTCAACAAGATGGGCCAACCTCTCTCCAAGTGGTGAGCAGTGACAGGACAAAGGGCAGCATGCACAAACTAAAACATGGGAAGTTTCATCTCCATATGAGGCACAATTTCTTTGAGGGAAGCAGAGCACTGGAACAGGCTTCCCAGTGAGGCTGTGGAGTCTCCTCCTCTGGAGACACTCAAAACCCACCTGGACGTGTTCCTGTGCAACAAGCTCTAGGTGACCATGCCTTTGCAGGAATGTGGGACTAGGTGATCTGCAGAAATCCCTTCCAACCCCAGCCATTTTGGGATTCTGAACAAGGACCTGTAACACTTCTTTAAGCACAAGCAGAAGAAGAACACTCAGGACAAAATTCTCAGATTTACAAAGCTGAATGATTCACCTTCCTACATAGTAGCAAGCCGCAGTGTTTATGATTATCTAAATTATGGTGGAGCCATGAGTCTCTGGCAGAGGAACTCTTGCCCTGAAGAGTTAACAATGCCAGCAAAGCTCCTTCCCATTGCATCATGTACCAAACTTGTTTCTCACACCAGACTTTGTCAATACCATCACCATATCATACAATCTAATAATACACAAGATGTCAGCAGATAATGCTTCTGTTGTAGGCTAAGGACTAATACTGCTGCTGGCGGTGCAGCTCACGGCAACACACCCACTTGTTTCCTCTTCATGACCCCGAGCACCCACATCTGGCCACCATCTTCAAAATTCAGGTTAAACAAAGACTATCTTTCCCCAAAGGAAAGAAGGCCTGCCCTCCCAAACAGAAATATGGAGGCAGGAGCTCCTGTGACTTCTCCCAGGGCAGACAAGGGCAAGTCATGGTCCTGATGCTCTTATATGGTCTTGTGTGTCCCTCCTGGCTCAGCGGGGAACTGGAACAGGGAGGACTTGCCTGCATAGCTGGTAGCATGAATTTTCCCTAGGTTTTCAGGAGCATCAAGGTTATTTATCCTATTTCTTCGTTTTGATCATCCTGACTTTCCCCTCCACATAAGCAGTGGTGAGTAGTAGTAGGAAAACACAAAACTTGTCACAGCTCCTGTCAGTTTCACAAGAATGAAAATGCTGCCTCATCCAAGCTAGCAGAGAAAACCATGGCTTTTTTATAGATGGTTGATGAGCCACTGTGTAAATTACACTGAAATCTAACAGAGCAAATTACTGATTCATAATTAATGATAAAGTTTCAACAGCAGAAGACTATCACCTGGAATTAATGCTATGAGTCAATATTTTCAAATGTAGTATATTTCATACAGAGATATTATCATTTTCCCTAGATGGACATTAGGAAGGAGGTGCTTGGATCATTCTACAGCTAAAACAAGGCCCTATTATAAAGCTTGATAGAAGTCCTATTTTTTAGCCTCTATCTACTCGAGAAAGCTCTTTTTGATAGGGATTATGGTTTCTAGGAAAAAGCCCATGGGGCCCAGGAAGAAAAGCTGAAATTCTCTCAGACTGGGTTTTCACAGGACGTACAAGCAAACCAGTCACATCAGCTCCCTGGCAAGTTTACCAATAGAAGTAGACATTCATGAGTTTAAAAGACAATTTTCTCAACAGTAAATGTTTTTTTCCTACTAATTTAAGTAGCAATAAACATAAAACACAAAAAGACATGCTCACCCTTCAAACTAGACACATCATGCATATGAAACAAAGGCTCTTGCGTTTCCTACTAACAAAAGAAACAAAAAGAGAATAATCTAAGAAAATTGATAAAATCTGCCAGCTAGGTGGCAAATTAGGCCCAAGATGGCCCAAAAATCCTGCCAGATAAGTGACTTCTGGAATTACCCAAAATGAGCATAAGGCTGCATCTCCATCCCCAAGCCTCCCAAACTCTGATGATCCCATCAGGCATCTCTCTGGTTAATAACAGAAATACTCCCGTTAGGAGAAACACTGTGCAATTTCTCTGATCAGACCCCATTCAGCCACACAACCTAGCTGTCAAAAACTGAGCACTTACAGTAAACCACTGGTAATTAACCCGCAGAGTAAAGGAGGAATTGAGCTGCTGTAAAATCCAACAGCATAAATGCAGGAGAAAATCATAACTTCATTGGAGATGCTCTGTTAGCCAGCAAGGACTCTGCTTTTGCCCGTGTATTACTTAGTCAGCCTACTGCTTGAAATAGTAGGAAGCTATTTTCTACTATAATACACCAAATCTCAAGAGGACCTGATCTGGAGTGATGCTAAGGACTTGGTTCCCAGCTACTCTCAGTGGAAGCTGGGTGAACATTGTACTTCTGGATTTGGCCAGTGATATGGACCTGAGGAAACATACAGCACAAGGCAAGCAATTGACTTGTTTTCTAAAGCAGAAAAAGGAAAAGAAAAGAAAAAAGGGGATTTTTGTGTTTTTTGCAGACCAATAGCTAACAGGGCTCCAGTAGGATTGATTCTTTACATGCTGCCATAGGCAGCATTCAGTGTACAATGGCACTCTAAAACCTACATAAACCTCTTCTTCATACTGTTGTTTAAAGCACAAGTGAACATGGGCATACACCTACACCTCCTCTAAACAGAAGATTACTGCAGAATCTTTCTGGGTACTAGACAAAATGTAAAGAGTCATTCCAGGAGTTAGAAGTTTACCCAAGTCTTACTACTTAAACTGAAATGCTTGCAGCATAAAATTTAAATGGACATTAAAATTCCTCTGGAAGTCTCAATGATAAAGCACAAGATTACAAACACTCACTCCAACTTTTTATATACCACAGGAATTTCCTCTACAGTCTCAGGTATAGAAGTTATTTCCAGGGTTTGTTTGTTTAAGGAAAATGTTGAGAAAAAATTTCATTTGTTTGACAGTGTGGTAAACCACAACCATGCTTTTCACAAATTATTTTGAAAACCTGCATTAGTAGCTTGCATATTACCAAATCCAGATAATTAGAAACAACATCTAGTAGTTTTGATAATCCCCCAGACAGTTTAAAATAAAATGGCTCAATTGATGTGATTTGCTGGCTGATTTTTGTTCTAAAATATAGGGTGCTCCATAGAAAACTGAGAAGGCATAAAACCCTCTAGAGGAAGACCCTAATCAGGTGGCAACTCAAAGTCAGAATATCTACAGTTAGCCTAAACCTCTGAAGTAATAACACTGCCCTGTAGTGCACAAAATACAAACATGTACATACACATTTAAAGATCCTACCTTTCCTAAGCAGTATTTTAAAAACCTCACATCCACGAGCTATCACTGATGGTGTTTTGGTCTTGTGGTGGCTTGTGTCTCACTAACAAACAACATTTAAGTCCCACATGTACCTTATTTTCAAATGTTTGTTTACAGTCCAGTTAAGTGAAAACTTTCTCTTTGGTATTTTATTCCATACCCTTTCCTTATAATTCTGTTTGCCTCTTAGGCAATATTTTACTCCAGTGAGAAGCACAGCCAGCTGTCTGATGTCAGTGGACTTCAGGTAAAGCAAGCAGGTATGAACCTTAGGAACAGTTTTGCTGGTATGTAAGAGTTTCTAAATACGTGTAAATTATATGTTATGGGTGTTCAACTTGAATTACTAAACTATAATGACATGTCTTCTTAGCAACTCACTCTGGAGAAAAACTCCCTGAATTTCTCCTTACCAATCACATCATTATCATAATGAATTCATGTCCTAAAGACATTGCATTAAAGGAGCAGCTTGAGCTGAATTCATAGATTTTGCACAATAGTAATCCACTCATAAGACTCAGCCTTATGCTCAAAATATTAATTTTAAATGCAGCCTCGAGGAGAGGTGCTATTCCCAGTTCAAACCACTGCTTCTCCTACTTCTACCCTTTCTTCTGGACATCTCCTGAGATGTCCTGTACTTCAAGGTCACCTTCTCAGTTGCAGCTTACTGAACATCCTGAATCATCCCATGTACGTTCCCAGTGAGTGAAATTAACCCTTTAGCCCTTCCCAGGCACAATTTGATAGAGCTAATAGCTAAAATATCCCACAAGCAATTCTTTACAAGTATCCCGAAGTCCTACAAGAGAAATACAAGCTTACAGTGCCATACAATAAAGTGCATACATCACAGGCTGAACCTGAAGTGTGAAATCATGCACTTGCAAACCTAAATCTCTTTACTTAGTGAACATCATGGTCTGAAACTACGTGTGACATATGGCTGCAACGTGCTTGGAAAAGGCTGCCAAAACTGGGGGTGTTTGAGAAAGCAGGTCACCATCCTTTGCATTCTGCTACCTCACCAGCACCAGCATCACTCACAACCCAGGCCACAGGGATTTACGCTGGCTCAGTAAAAATATTGCCCAGAACAACCGGCTCACTATGAGATTTACACACCAACAAACATGAAAAATCCATAGAAACAAATTCTATGAAAGACATTCCCCTGCACCTCCATGTGAAATGATACGCTCTTTTTTAAAAATCTTTTGCTGGGCAGCTGTGCATCCTCAGATTTTCCTACTGCATTCACTTCCATCCACCTCCCTGGTTCATCCACTGCTGCAGGGCATCTACATGCTGCACTGCCATCAGTGCACTGATGACACCCAGCTCTCTATCTCCTTCCCTCTTGACCCAGACACAGCTGCTGGCATCCTCAAACAATGTCTGGCAGAAAGTGGTTTCCAGAAGAAAGCCAGCTGGCTGCTGCTCAACCTGGACAAGGCAGAATTCATGCTAATCAGCAGGGGGAAGTGCTTTGAGGACCTGGTGAAATCCATAACTGCTTCATCAGCTGAGGGCATTTATCTGGCCATCATCCTAAGCAGTGTGCAATGCAACCACCAGGTCAGGACTTAACTTCCTCACAAACTCACCAAGAAATTCACTCACTGTTTGTTAGATGCCTGCTTCATTTTGAAAGACCTCACCACTTTCCCCTGAGTTTGACTGTGAAAACTGCACTGGGAGCCTAGATAGATGGCCAAGAGTGCTACTTCTGGCCCTCTTCTGGATGGCAAACCAAAACAATTGCAAGCCTGCTCCCTGGTGTCTTGAACATCCATCATTATATGGCATAACTCATCTGGAAAAATGATAGGCACTTCTGAAAGCGACACTCACTGATACATTAGATAAAACTTTTAAAGCAATTTACATTCCCCCTCTGGAAAGCAGCAGCTTGGTTATTTTAAAAACCAAGCAATTTGACCAGGTCTATTTTCCTGGGTCAAGTGAGAAACATGCATTGGGACAGATGATCTTATTTAAGACATCTCATGCTTCTCAATTCCATCCTTACAAGGGACAAATAAGTCTGCATTAAAATGCCCTGCATTTTACAAGGCGTAATAACTCAGTGACTTAATTTACTCATTCAGTAGCAAGACATTAATATTTTGAAACCCTAGAAGCAAGAACAGATGTAACACCTAAGTCTGTTACCACAAAATAAAGACAGAATTGACAGCATTTTATCTTTGAACTACACTTCTGAAGCAGGCTTTTGGGGTATCTTTCTAAACCATGCTAATCATTCAAGTAATACTAGAAACTTCTTTTCTTTCACAGGATGGGTCAGGTTGGAAGGGACCACATCTGGTCCAACCTCCCTGGTCAAGCAGTGTCATCCCAGAGTACATGGCATAGTATTGCATCCAGATGGTTCCTGAATTTCTCTAGTGGGGGAGACTCCACAACCTTGCCAGGCAATCTGCTCCAGTGCATTGGCATTTGCACAGTAAAGAAGTTCTTCCTCATGTTCAGGTGGAACTTCCTGGACATCAGTTTCTGCCCATTGCCTCTTGTCCTATTGCTTGGCACCACTGAGAAGAGCCTGGGTCTGTCCTCTTGGCATCCTCCCTTCAGATACTGATAGACATTGATAACTTCTTTCTCAGTCATCTCTTTTGATGCTGAACAGGCCCAGCTTCCTCAGCCTTTCCTCATAAGAGAGATGCTCCAGTCCCCTCATCATCTTTGTTGCCCTCCACTGGACCCATTCAAGGCTTTAAAGATCAGCCTGCAAGCTCTTCTGCCACCTAATATTGGGCTTCAATCCCACAGCACCATGGCATTGGTTTTTTTTCCCACCATTTTTTTAATTTCTGGCCTGGCCGCTGACTTTAAGAGTGTGATATGTCTTTCCATTGTGCCTCAATTTTGTACCTAGGAAATGGGAATGATAGTTATTCCCTTTTGAAGAACTTACCCATGGAAGTGCTGAGAAAACACAGGAGATGTAAGAACAGCTGTAGCAGCTTCTCCATACCTATCCAGCTTCAGCAGGACACCCTTTACAGCCATTTTGACACCTTGGGCTCAGCTGATCTCTAAATAGCCAGAAACATCAGTGGCATAAAGTGGACACACCACTGTTTTGTACACAAACTGGTTTTGTTTGCAATGATACAAGGTAAGTTTAGGGTTCACAGCAGATGGTAATACAAATAAAGTATGCTGCATCCAAGCAGGAAGCAGATTTCTTGCAGAAACTTGCCAAAATTCAGCATCTTCAACATTCAGAAAGCGACGTTAGAAATGTCCAAAACACCCAGTTCTCAGGTTGAAATTTACTGTGGATCAGCCAAAACACTTTCTGAAAAGGGGCTTTTGCATAGCTTTCACAAGAAATAACCAGCGGTCTGGAGTTATACAACAACATGTGGGGCAAGGGGAATGCCTTTCTCAGTTCTCCTTTGCCCACTGGCTCAGTTGCCCTCTCAGACACATCTTGTAACTCTCCTCATTAAGCCAAAGACACAGAT
Source organism: Entomyzon cyanotis (assembly GCA_024500445.1). Classification (NCBI taxonomy): domain Eukaryota; kingdom Metazoa; phylum Chordata; class Aves; order Passeriformes; family Meliphagidae; genus Entomyzon; species Entomyzon cyanotis. Next base: position 71,242,807 of record JAKEPQ010001005.1, read on the forward strand.
GAAGAAACGAGAGCAGGACTAGGGCTTGGGTTTACACCTGAGGTATCTGACTCAACCTCTTCATTCAAGACAGCTACACATTAAACCAGTGTTGCTTGATCCATTTCCAGAGCACAGTAAAGGCAGTAAAACTGTAACAGGAGGATCTTTCCCAATGAGCAGTATTAATAGATAGTAAAACTGCTTTGGACAATGCATTTTGCAAGCACAAGAAATGGGAATTCTATGAGCATGGTTTGTTTCCCATCTTCTGTCAAACAATCAGCTTTACTTGTGTTTGCTGTCATCTTCAAATAGATATTTGACAGTGCAGTAGGCCAGTGTTAAAGGAGGAATTTCTATTTGTTGCTTGTCTTTGTTTAAAATATCTATTTGAAATAAACCATATCGTTTCTACCAATCTATGTTAAAAAAATTTTTAAAAAAGCAAAAAACAACAAAACACCAAGCTCCACAAATTCTAAGTCTCACAGGAATTCGGAGGCTGTTTTTTTGCCAACTTAGTTCTGGCCATATCATTTTAATGCTAAGCAGAGGCAAGGACGTTGGTAAAAGCAGGCAGGTTATGCAAGGCTGAGCAGATATCTTCAGCACAGTGTGTATGGGACAGCAGTTCTCCAGGGTAACAGACAATAGCTTTATTTAAAAAGGAAAAAAAAAAAAACATACAAAGGAGAAAAGCTGTGGAAACAAATTAATTTGGAATATGTAAAAAAGGATTATGAAAGAAAGCACAAACTTTCCTTCTCTGCCAAAAGAAGCGATTTACTATGTGTACATCTTTGCCTTGTTACAGTTTATTATGGAGTTGGGTAGCTAAAAGAGAAAGAATTCAAATAAGGAGAAGCTACAAAAAGGCTGGCTCCTACTGTGAACACAGGGGTGAGGAGAACATGGAATAATACATGAAAAAAGCAGCTCATTGCAACAAAGTGACTTGTTAAGCCTTCAAGTCTGTCACCAGTGCTCCTCCAAGCAGTGTAACTGATTGCATAGCACATAGTACGGGTTCAATGGTGTATATTTCTGACTTCCCTTCTCTAAAAGGAAACACTACACAGCCAAAACACAACAACCTTCCACATGCACCTACATGCTGTGAACACCAAAAAGCAAATCAAGTTGCCAAGCGTGGTACATGGCAGTATAACAAGGGGTCATGGGATGAAAGCAAGAGAGAACACTTTAGGCTAAACATCAGGGGAAAAAGACTTTTGTTGAACTGTGAAAATGCTACATGCCCACGTTAAAAATTAGCTAGACAAAGCACTGGAAATTACTTTGTATACTACAACTCTGCACTGGCAGAGAGATGGAGCAGAACTAATTGGCCTCTGCAAACCCTAACTTCTTATGATCCTTCATAAAAAACAGTCTACAACTGTTCTTAGATTTAACAAAGGCTTGCACTTAGAAAGGAAAATGAAACTGGGAAAGCAGAACATCTCCTTGCAAGCATATTTCCACTGAGAGCAGCACAGCGTGGGAGGTGCAGTCGTTCAAGCGCGTTATGTTCTGACTTAAGTCAAGAGAATCATTTACAGTAAATAAACAGGAGTGATACCTTTTTAACATTTTTATCATCATTATTTTCTTAGCACAGCCCAGCTAGGGGAAAAACAAAACAAAAAAATCCATACATTTTCTTTGAGAAGAAGTCACTTTGCCTGTCAATTAAAACTTTTCTCATTTCCCCACCTATACATAAATCCAGGCCCAGTTTCACCAAATCCAAAAGAGGAGCTGATGTTTCAGGGAACATTGCATTCCTACACATTTCTTAAAATGCAACAGCTGTGCAGGAGGGAGACTCAGGTAAACGTTTCCATTCAGTCAAAATTCAGTCATAATTCACTCTTTCTGACAACTGGCAAACCAGTAGCTGGTGCATCCTGCAGTAGGTCAGTGGTAAGGGAGCTCAGGGCTATCCACACCTCCTGCCCAGTGGTACTGATCTGGGATGGCTTAAGAGGGACTTTGGAGGGGAACAGACCTGCTCACATCCATAACTCCCAGAACATGCAGTAAAAACATATATATGCTCTCCATATTGACAATGTTTACTTTATGGACATTCCTGGTAATAATCATGGGATGAATTCTTGATCTCCATTGATTGCAATTTGTCACAAATATGCTGAAGAGATGTCATTGGTATGCAACTGGAGGCACATACTACATTAGAAAAAGGGCCTGAATATCTATAACAGAAGTCATAAATAAAATGAACCAGAACATATGAGATGAAATTCCTTTCCCTGGTCTTGGTAGAGGCATATGATTTCCATTAGGAAAAGGACCACTGTAAAATTTACTGCAGAGGAGCTGATTTTCCCTTGGTAGTCTTCCTCACTATAGATCTTCACAATTTGTATGTATTTTGGTTCAGGTTTTCACAAAAAATATATATGTAAAATATGAGTGGTTTCAACTGTGCAGAATGGTTCCTTTAGCTCCTTATGTGCAGCTAGGAAGATGTGCTCCATCTTATATCAGCTGAAATTCAACTTTTCTCAGTTATCCAAAAGAAAAAACTCAGCCTGCCTAATTCTCATGAACACACACAAACCCCTCCAACAAAGTTTTAATCTGAGCAGATATTCTGCTCATCTCTGTTCTCAACAGCAGCAGTACACACCATGCAATTACCCTACAAAATAAAACTTAGGTGCACTTTGCACATGTTTAAATAGCACAAGAGATGAAAGCAATATGAATTATTCCTTGATAACTGCTGTTTGTAGGTGATAAAAAAGCATGCTGTTGGCACCATTCCCCTGAAACCTTAAACCCAATCCCAGGAAAGCACTAGAGAAAAAGTTGTGCTCCAAGTACCTACGCGCCCATGTTAAATTTAAGAATTGGTTTAAGCACCTTCCCTAGACCAAGGCCCTGGGCAAGTGAAATATGATTTTTCTACTTAAAATATTAAAAAGATACAGGCTGCCAAGTGTTTTACATTTCTTTTTCCTTCTTGACTTCTAATTCATTTCTGACATAGTGTTTCCTTTCAGTCTCTTGCCTGTACCATAAATCTACCTGTAATCATTTGGTACAAGTCACACACTTTGCATGAAAATGGATCCTGCACCCTTCCCAGTCACAGGCTGTGAGGTACAATGTCCATCATAAGTCATGTACAAAGTATAGTTTCAGCAACCAGAATCTCTCATTCGGGCATTACATCCTACTGTGCATCCCAATGTATCACAGACAGCTGGAATTAATTCTGTATTTACTCCAGAGTAAATCACCGACTGCACAGAACGTAAGCAGTCTAACATCAGGAGTAAATGAAATCAAAATTAGGTCATCTTACATGAACCTTGTTTTGTGGAAACATTAATTGTATTTATGGTCTTGGGTTCCCCACTATTAAAAGAGCTGAGATGCCACAAACTCACACTTGTGAGTCACACACATGCATCTTATCAACTGGAAGAAAACATTTGAATTTTTTTTTTTTTTAGAAAATACCCTCCATTATCACTTTCTTTTTTCTCCCCAAAGCTTGCACAGAACTATCCAGTCTTTGCAAACCTGATCCAAAAATTAGCTGGGGAAAGCAGGAAGATGCTAACTAGGCACTGGATCAGGCAATAACACAGCAGCTGACACACAGTTTCACAGCACTGTCTCAGCTCTGCCTGATTGTACATTGTGTCTCTTATCAGACACTTTGACACACAGGTGTAAATACCTCCACTAAATTATTCAGGAGTCACAGCTCAAGAAGATGGGACAGACATCTTCAGGTGCATAAAAGGTGCATTGAGTGACACCCAGGATGAAGTTGGCCCCTTATTTTCTGTAATGGAGACGAAAAGAAGCAAAAACTGAAAGAGCAGTTTCTCCAGCTGTTGATCTTGAGACCCTTAGCATATGTATGGCATGTTCACGACATGCTACTGTACAGAGCCCTTCATGTTTCATGAAGCAAGCTCAGATGATTCAGAGAACGCTGATGAGCAGATATCCACCTGTCAAAAACAGTTTTACTTATTTAAGATCATAACCCTTTGTTCACATCACTAGGAATTCTGGGGAACACTAAAGCCCAAACCTATGACAACACCTTGCTTTTCCTAACTCATTATTTTTTAAATTATGCCTTTTGTTGTTGTTGTTTTGGGTCATTTGTTTTCTTTGTTTTGTTTTTTTATTTTTTTGGTTTACAGATCCACTTGTCAAATTTGCACAGTGGCAACAATATGAAAACAATCCAGAGAAGCAAGCCCAAGCTAATTGATAGCATGAGCATGTTTCACATAAACACTCATTATACACTGTGGTACTGCTGAAGCTACTGCACTGGCCACAGACCCTACGGTTTAGTACCACTGACCTTAATAGCAGGCAGATGAAGAGCAAAACTGACATGTCAAGCATAAAGCTAGAGTAATTTGCACTCTTACAACCAGATCCTGAGCTGGCACACAGTGACCATAGCTTCCCCAAAATCAACAGTATGAGGTCAATCTTTCTTCTAGCTCAGTCAACAATTTTTAATCTGAGCACTGCTAGGAAATCGCAGAGACCACTTGGCATTTGTTAGACTGCCAAATAAAAACTTCTGAGTTGTGAGTTCTTTCATCTTGGTAACCATGTTTAAATACATATTTCATATTACTGGAGCTGCAAGAAATTAAATTATTTCAGATCACAGTTATTTGGAGAATCTTTTCCCCTCTCCATTAGTGACTCAGAAGGAGTCTACTGAAAATTCCCACTGGAATATGAATGTAAAGTTCAAATAAACCCATAGATTCAATGCCTGTTTTACTCATAAAGAATAATACATCCTTTCCTGAGTGAAGATATGGTGAAAATAATTTCCTTTTCCTCTTGGATTTTCTGGAAAGAAAACTGGGATACCTCATGCCTCCCACAGTACCCTTGTCTTCCCTACAGAAGAGAGGTCATGCTATGGAAAGCAAGATAAAGTCTACTTGACATGGCAGACAACTAAATCAGTGAAAGCACATCAGCAAGATGGGTGTTTGCTTTGTCTTCACCTTGAGGTAGGAGCTGTGTCAGCAAACACTGAATTAAGAACACACAACAGTTAAGAATTCTCCATTCACCTAAACATTCCCCTCCATCACTGTGAGCTGATCCATACTCCCCTCTCCTTCCATATATGATCCAGTTTGTCTTTCAGCATCTCTTTGTAGTTCCACACCAGACCTCTGGATTTCTGCACCACAGCAGCTCTCCAGCTCATTGCCCTGCTCATCCTCTCCTCTTTTACATTGCTGCAGAGGATCTCATCCATCCAAAGGGACTCAGCCATCACACAGCCAACAAGTCACCTGTCCATAGGTCACCTGTCACTCATCTTCCTTTTATCAGCACTTGCTAAATATACTAATGATGCATACATGTAATAGATGCAAACAAAAAAACGTGCAACAAGACATATGCAGGGCAGTGAAACCTTTCATTTCTTCTAATGGAATCATGTTAAAAGGCTGAAATTCCTTTGAATAAAATTTACAGAGACTACAAAATCTACAAGAGCTAGAAAACTAGTGAGGACACAGAGACAGCTGAGATGCAGAGGGACTGAACCTACAAGCAGAAAATTTGCAAGATGAAATTCAACTTGGAAAAAATACAATACAGCTATGGTTTTTCTTAATAAAAAAGAAAAAAACCTCCAGACCACACAAACCTAGAAAGCAGCAATAGGTAGGAGAGACTGAGGGTCAGTAGCAGATAGTAAATTAGACATGAGTCCACAATGCAGTCTGACAGCAAAAAAGGTCACCACAATTTTAGGCTGCATATGCAGAGACAGCAAGTAACAGGGAAGTAATGGTTTTTATCTATATTGATCAGGTGCAGTCTACTATGGAAAAAACATGCTCAATTGTGTGTTTTGTGTAAACAAAAACTAATGGCAGTTTGGAGCGACTTCATATAAAACAGCCACAGAATAGCTTGGAGGGCTAGCAGAACTAACCAGGGAAGATGAAAAGCTGGCAAAAAACCTCCAAAATTAAAAAAAAAAAAAAAATCAACAAAACAACACAAAACACCAAACCAGACATTCTCTTACAAAGAAATTAGAACAATTTAAAAAGCTGATACAAAATAATTGCTGAGGATAGGCTAGGCAAATAGGCTAGGCTCACTTTTGCACCAAAAGCAATCAAGACTTACTTTGAGAATTACCAAGTCTAACTTGGAAGGGTGTTAACATTGATTGGGACAATTACTTCCAGAACTGCTGTCCTCTGTAAATGTCCAGCTGCACCCTGGGAGTTGTTTCTGATTCACACAATAGCTAAGAACAGCACAGCAACATGAAAAACTGAAAAGAAGATGCACCAAAGATGCAAAACTTATTTAGCACTGCAAAAGGGAACTTTAACAAAACTCGTGGAAGAAAAAATTAAGGAGTGGGCCTGGGCTAAACTGTTGGGCAATATTTCTCAAGGCTGAGATCAGTCAGGATGACCTCATATCACCCTAAGGCCAAAATTCAATCTGACATAACAGGGTTTAAAGGCTTGAAGCTGCATCAGAAGGCACATTATTGAGTTGAGGTGGACAACCAAGGCCACTGTGTTTTGAATGAGTGCCTCAAGATGACTGGTGTAAGTTCCTCCTCGTACCATCTTTAGAGGTAGGATAATCCCAACAGTAAAACCCATGGAAAAGAGAAGATTCCTGGCAGTATTAAAAGACTTAACAGCACTTTCTCTTTCCCACAATCCGGGGAACAACTTGATCACTTCATGCTCTCTGCTGATCAGAAAGCAGTAAAAGTCTTCAGAGCACCCAGGCCCAGCCAGCAAGCTCCTGCAGGAATCACAGCCTGTGAGCCTGGGCTTGGCTTTGCACTGTCCTCATGGCTCCTGGCCAAGCTCACGGTATGGGATGAGCCTGCTCCTGTCTGCAAATCCACTGCCTCATGCAACAGTGAAGTCAGTAAGCAACCATCCAAAAAGCATCTGTGTGAAGAGGAAGAAGGCAAGGCAGAAAAAAAAAAAATCTATGCATGAAGAAAGCACTAGCATCTCAATATGCCATTCAAAAGCAAACCCATCTTGATGTAGTGCAAGATAGCCAATGGAAGAGTAAAAGGACAGCTCTTTCTCAACATCCTATGCCATTTACAATTCATTTAAGCAATCAGTACATTTCAACACTCCTTTTAAATCCAAGCTGGAAGTGCTTAGTACTGAATTGGCACAAGTTTAAAAGAGAAAAAAAAGAAAAAGAAAGAAAGAAAAAAGAAAAAGGCAGTACAATAACAAAAGAAATCCCAATCCATCTTTTCAGTGAGGTGCATAATTTTGCTGTAGAAAAACAAAGCAGTTCTGGACAGCTGGTTAAAAGAAGCTGTTAATTTAAAATAACCTGTTTGTTAATTGCTTTCAACCTTGGTCAGTCAGTTTCTGCACTCTAAACCCTAAAGGTAGCTTGAAATGAATGCATCTAGGGAGCAAGGAGTAATTAATGCAAGCAGGCAGCCATGGCTGGAAGACAGAGGTTACGGTGTAGGGAGGAAAGGTCTAAACCAGTGCATGAGCTCCTAGGAATTGGCCCTGGCTCTCTCCCTCTGCCCCCCTCCTTTTCCCTTCTGCTGCAGAGCTGCAGCTACAGCTGGAGCCCTCTGCCAAAGCAGGGGTGTCCCACTGCCCCTCAGGCACTCTGCCACCACCAGCAGAAAAAACTTTGCAGGCAGCAGCTGCAGCAATGGCACAAGCAGCGAAGTGAGCAAAGATCCTGCATGCAGCCATGCTGGCTGCCCTCCCTCCCTAATCTGTCCCTCTCCTTGCTGTGAGTCACAGCATCAGCCCCCCTCCAGAAAGCTTCCCTAGCCACAAGATGCAGAAGGCTTCCACCAGCTTGTGGGTACTGGGGAAAATATCCCCCTGCAGCCCAGAACCCCAAAACACAACCCATGTAGAAACACAGCTTGCACCAAGTCTTTACAGCCAGAAAGGATGATTTCCTGTTTTCCCAGCTTGCTGATCTCCTGTCACTAGGGTAGGACTGCCCCATGACCACATTCAGGAAGAGAAGCTGCAGAGTGAGTGGAAAGAAAAAAAAAAAATCTAGAAATTAGTCACTCGTTTTACAAGCTGCCTCCGCCTGGTTTGCCATGTGCTCAAAATAGAAAAACAACTGACCTGTGAGTTATTTAAACATGAGTGTAACATTTAGAGGCACGAGGCAGGGCACACAGATTTTATCTGACTGATGTCTGCCTGACCCCTGTGAGTCCTTAGGTGACCCAGGCAGACATGGCCACTGTGGCCAGCAGTCCCCATCTGGTGTCCCCACTGTCTCCCTGGGTGCCAAGCAAGAATGTGGTGCTGGTTCACATTGTCCCAGGGGGAAAAATGTCTCACTTAGAAGAGCAAGCAAGGCTAACAGGAGCCAGGCTTGTTTCCTCATAAACGTGGCATCATCCTCAATAGATTTCCATTCTGGCAATAGCCTAGTGCTTTTCCCTGCAACAGTGAAGCAGATATACAATGTTTAGAGGGAGCTGGGAGCCACAGCTCTGAAACAGACCTTCCACCAAGTTGTAAATGCTGGGACCCACTGTGCTTCCAACTTGCAGGGGACAGTAAAGAAAGCTGTGTTCAGGCAGGAGATTGGCAACACAGTCCCTCCCTTGAATGGTTGTCAACCAATTCCAGCCACTATATTCTAACTTTTAATCCTTATTGAAATCATAGAATCATTAAGGTTGGAAAAGACCTCCAAGATCATCAAGTCCAACCTTAGATCAAACACCACCATGTCAACTAAACCATAGCACTAATGCCACGTCCAGCTGTTTCTTGAACACTTGCAGGGATGATGACTTCACCATCTCCACGGGCAGCCCATTCCAATGCTTAACCACCCTTTCAGAGCAAAAACTCTTCCTGACCTCCAACCTGAACCTCTCCTGCAATTTAATCTCTAGACCGTTTGCAAGTTTTGACTTTGTGATTTGTATCGCAACAACCTGTGCCAAAAACTACCTTTGGAAAGAAAGACAAAAAGAAAAAAAACCAACAAAAAAAAAACCCACAAAAAAAAAAACCTACAGAAAAGCCTTGAGAAAAGCTGGTCTCAAGCTTGTACTATTAACTTAGAATAAAACAATCCCAATAGACAGAGACAGAATGCTTAATACGCTCAAGAAAATCTGTATGCCTCTACTGTTTGTAAAAGAAGATTTAAACTATGACTTAACTTGGGTTTTAAGTTGTCTAAATGACTCCACGTACCACACTGAGCTTTACAGCACACACATGCTTTATTCTCTCAAACATTCCCACAAGTTTAGCAGCTCCACAGGTTCTTCCCTGTACCTGGCACCTCCAAGCCAAGCACCATCTTGACAGCAGGTTGCATGACGCTGCCTAACCAGCTCCTACTTAAACACTTCACCAAAGACTTACATTATCAGAGATATGCTTTAGAATATGGCCATAATATCCAGCCACGTTTCTAGACGTAATAATGTGAAGGCAGAAAAGCCAAGCATTCTAGGAGAAGGAAAGATCATGATGATAGTTTGTTGGCAGCTCTGTCCCAGTAGGGCACTACTCTGAAATATGTCATCTTCAAGAGATTATAGATTGTCAGCTACAGCAACACAGCACACAACACCAGCAGAGAGAAACTGCAAGGCATGTATAAGCACACATATGTATCCTTCAGTCAGCATCACACGCAGGTCCTCAGCAGGAGTACAAAGTTTTATTCTTTTTTTTTTTCTTAAACACAGCATAGCTCTAGGTTATTGTTTCTCTGGGGATAAGTACATTCCTGTTCTCCCCACAGTGCTAAATCCAGTAGTGCCTTAAGAGGCTTTGTCTTAATAATTTTCATCACTGTTATTGATAGATGTATTGATACCAGAGGTGGCCAGGTCAGGTTGTAATGACTCTCTGAACTCATGAGTTATTTATGAGCACCTGCTAATCTGCATCACATGGAATTGCTCCGTTACAACACACACCATCTTGTAACCCCTGTGTTCTCTCACGGAGAGCACAGGCTGCTCCCATTCAAAAGGGGTCCAACATATCAGTGAAATCCCAACCATACCACAACAACAGGGGCTTATCACAAGCCAGCACTCCACATTTGCCCTTTCACTGCTAGCACCAAAGAGTGCCCTTTCCAAGGTGTTCTCCAGACATACTTTGGTCTCAACACCACCATATAGAGAAAAAAATCTGGCCCAGTGCAGGAAATGTGGATTTTTCCAATGCTGAAAGTCATTTCTTAGCAAAAAAATATTTCTGAAAAAAATTATACATAGCCCTTAAAGGAGCTTCCTGTGTCTTCAAATCCACATTGTCAGAGAGTAGCCACCTCTAGTCCTTTTTGGTAGCTTCCAGGCTGAAGGGAGCAAATGTGGACTTCCATTTTAGAGGGGAGCTAAGCACCAGCCACTACCCGCAATTTCCATGACAACTGCAAACTCTTAACACATCTTCAGATTTGGTTGCTGGTGTTTCTGTCTCTTGAGCGAATGCCAAGCTAACTCTAGCAGCAAAATTATCATGCAAAGGCATGTGGTCCATTAAAAATATGAGTCAGAGTTGCAGGGTGATGTCACATCAGCTGCCCCTAATGATAACTATCAAAAGTGAGCACAAGCTTCCAAATCACAAACGCCTTGGCTCTGATCCTATTTTAATGAATCTGCTTTTATGATTAAACCATCACTGTAATTGGCACTGGAAGAGCATTGGCAGTCTGCTGTGGTTGCCTTCCCTGCAAAGCATGTTTGTGATGCTCATCTCTGAATGATGCATAGTGTCTGCCTGTCTTCAAATAAAAATAAAAAAAAAATTAAAAAAAGGTATGAACAGTGGCTGGCAGGCAGAATGGTCAGCAGCAACTCACTCCCCAGCAGCCATGGTGAGAGCACCACAAGCTATATTCAGTCCTGGTGGAGGTATTTCTCCATTTCCTTTCATGGCATTGCATCCACGTTACACCAGGTATGAAGTTTGGTTTTCTATAATAAAGTATAGTAACAGCCTTTCACTTACTACCAGCTTTTTACAAGTGCTACACTCCAGTTTGGGCAACAGCTTGTTAGGGCAGCTGGAATTGCATTGTACTCCATGAGAAGATAGTGGGGAGCAGTCAGGGAAGGGGAAGAGACAGAGGGAGCAATGTGTCTTGTGTACTTAAATAGCTGGGTTGTCGGAGGAAAAAAAAAAACTCACATGCAGCAACAAAAACACACCAATGCCTAGGAGCCAGGGAGAGGGATTGACACACTTTACATTTTCTAATTTCCCTCTGGATAAGAACTGTATAGTTTATCTAGCCTTTTAGGCTGTGGAAAAGGGGAGGAATGTGAGGTTTTGAACACACTACCATGCACGTGCCTGCATTACAAAACCTGTCCTTTTTTTCCCCCAAGCACAAACAGTAGATAAAATTTTAAAAATTAAGCTGGCGTTGAGTATTGTGACACACAGGGTACTAAACATTTGGGTATTTGGTGAATTTCTCCAATAGATTAGAAGTTAGCATGAGGCAAATGAAAATAACCTTCCCCTCCCCCCACTACTAAATAAAGAGCAGAAGGGAGAAAGGATTGGGGGGGCAATCTTAGAGGTTTCTCCTCCCCTTTTGTTGTCCCCCTCCCCTTTCCCGATATTGATATTGCTCTGCTTTTTGATCTCTGCACTTCTTTGTTTTGGCTTCACAGGTATCAAGGGAAAATGGCTAGCAGTGAGTTCTGTAGCTTTTCCTGCTCTGCAGCCCCTCTGGCTTAGCCAGCTGGATCACACTGAATTAGTCAAGTACTTCATTATCTCCCTTCTCTGCACATTTAGCTCCAGGTAATAAAATGCCCAAACAAGAGAGCCAATGCCTTCTGCTGCACTGTCTGTGAAGTTTTGTTGTTTTGGCCAATTCTGCATATCAGCATTGTGCTATGGGAGGGCATCACTTTTCATCCCTTGCCTGCAGTGCTTCCCAATCTCCATTTAGTCACAGCAGTTAGCTAACCATGTAGCTGTTGATAACATAGCACGGTTTTGGAGCCCCTCAGCCTTCAGGAGGTCTGGGATTTCTCTTCCCAGTGTGGGCCTACAGGAGGAGAGGCAGCTAGCTGGGCGAGCCAGACCGATTACATGGTGAGGATGGATGCAGAGCTACGGATGTGAGAACTGCTCTTATTAGCAGCCAGTGGGGTAGGAGTTTTGCACTAGGGCATTTTCTGCAGTGGTGAGCTGCTAGCCAGATATCTAGGTCAGGTAGAGAAAGCCATAAACCGAAATCCAGGCAGTTGCTTTGCGCACCCTTCTGTCATGAGGCGCTGTGCTGTACAGAGGAAGAGAGTTTATTATTATTGGTGGTGGTTTTATTTTTTTTCTCCTCACTCATTGTGTTATAATGGCAGCTTCTCTTTTTCATTTGTATTCTTGAGAACAAATGCTTAAAATCCATTTTAATGTATTTTTTTAAAATACATTTTTCTCCTCCCCCTGCTCCATGGGATTTTTTCCCCCCCTAAGATGACCTTTAGTTAAAGCCATAAACTAGCTTGAGGCAATCTCTGGCAGCTCTGTCATGTGATGGGCAAAATGGGCCATATTTAAATCACATGGAAAAGAACAGAAAGAAAGAATCTAGTTCACTTCTTCAGTGCTTAACCTTATTCACAATGGCCAGTGCTGAAAATTTGCTCAATGTTCCCTATTTGGGGGAGGGCATGTGAAAAATACATGCTGGAAAAAAGTCTATCTTGCATAGATATGTTTACAAAAAACACTTTTCCCTGTGTGAATAAAAACAAAAGAACTTAAAAACAATATGTAATTTTTTTTGGCAGTCACCTTTCTCCCATTCTTGTTCCACCAAGTTCTCCAAATTTCTTGCCTGAGACATTCAGCCCACAGGAAAGTGGGTAGGGAAGAAACGTGTGAACCAAGTTCCGTGCTAAGACACACAGTGTCAAAGAAATTCAAATTCAGAGCACTAGAAAAGCAGGGGGGGAAAGCTATACATGCGTATTATAAATTTGATTCACAGTCTGGTGAAGTAAACAGCTGACTCCTATTGATTTCAGTGATCTGTGGATCATTCCTTAGCGACAAAGAAAAGGATCTTATGACAAAGGTCCAGACTGCAGCATTTAGATAAAAATATTAACAGCAAAATACTGCTAAATTAATCCAACTTCTTTTGATTATTGATGTCCTACTGTTTTCTGCCTGAAACAACATACACGATGCATCAGTCATTTATAAATTATTCATTCACAGTTATTTTGGCAGCAGCTTCTTTCCATTTATCAACTGATAAACGTACAGGAGATAAGAAGGGAAATTTTATAGCCCCTTGACATTTACCTTTGACATGATTTCCATATTTAATAAGGTAAAATACAAATGGCATTTTGGGGATTCCAAAGTCCATATTATAAAGCTTCACTCTAAATTCTGTATCCACATCACTTGAGATGAGTGAATCAAGCACAGACAAACCTCATGTGCACACAAGTCCCTCCGAGCTGGCTTCTCAAGTGTGATTTCAGCAGCCCTGAAATGTGCTTGTTGTGCCACCAAATTGCAGAGCCTCTTCACAGCTGCAGTGGGAAAGATTATAGTTGACTTCAGAGGCTTGGATATCATCCAAAGAGCCACAGCTCTGGGGACTGTTGAAACCATGAGACATAGCCAGGTCAAGAATTTACTGTTGCCTGGCCTTGTTTCTAAAGATCTCATCCATATTCCCACACACACAGAGCTCTTGGCCATTTCAGATCTTTGCCCAATATGACTAAAATAGTCATTCCACACACTCAGTGAAATTATATCTTATGAACCCTGGGGTTAAAGGTGGGGAAAATCAGGTTCCTGATATTTAAAAACTACATCTGTCTCACTCTCCATATTCATCTGGACCTTTGTTAGGTTTGCAACCCACTGGGCTGTGGTACCACAGCACACGACATGCGGTTGCCACACACCACCAGAAGTGTGAGCCACTCCAAGCAAACAAAAAGCAAGTGGAATTGCTTCCATCCTAGAAAAGAATGACAGAGCCTTTGAACAGCATCTGTCCTATTTTTCACTCTAGCCTTTGAGACAATTAAAGACAGACTTAATTTCTTTTTTTTTTTAAAAGAGGAAAATAAAAAAAAAACCCCACACTATTTAAAATAGCAGAGCAGGAATAAATTATAACAGTACCATTAATCCCAAGATCTACGGAGACTACCAAAATCCTCCACACATGATAAAGTACCAAGAGACCACTGTGAAATTTGTATGCCACTTCTACAAGTCCTATAAGTATTGCACATTATGCATCTAGAAGTAATTACAGCACAGCCAATTAACTGTTGACTTGCTCTTGCCCTGTAATTCTAGACAGTATTCTTTGTGGAGTTGTTCTTTCAGGAGTAATATTATACAAGAGACATTAGCCGCTGGTTCATACCTGCACGTACTTCAATAAAACCTGCTGCTGTTCCTTTGCAAGACACTGAGCTCTGCACAATACCTAAAGGACACAAGATGGGGAAACTTCAGCTGAGAGATCAAATTGGCGGGGATAGATTTCAAAAACAAAAAGAAATTTTTGGTTGATTGAATCAGAGCATTGTTTGATCACCAACAGCATCCACGAGTGCCATCAAGGGACAGTTATTAAGGGGTCACAATCACCCCAGCCCAATTCCCTCCTACAAGGCATTTCTACTCCACACTGTCCTTGAAAAGCCAAGCTAAACAGTCTCATGTTACTTGTTAGATGCTGGAGTATGAGAGGTCAGTTGGAAGCTCAGTTATAGGATTTTTTTTTTTATAAGTGCCAACAGATTAATGTATTCTGCAGTTAGGAAAACAGTTCAACAATATCACCCCACTCTCAGCTTTCACATTCATGGCCAGGATGGAGGAAACAGGGGCAAACATGGTGAGATGTGCTTTCTGTCATCAAGCCACTACACATATAATTCAGATGTTATTACTACTATTTATTCCTAAGAAAAACTAACATAAAGCAGAACTCTAGAGGTTTGGGTGAAGTGTTAAGGGTTATTTAAACACAAATTCTTACATAAAACTTTACATTTGGGGAGATTTCTTACCACAATTTTTGTGTTGGTGAAAGCTGCTAGGCTAACAACTCTGGAGACCAAGGTCTCCTGCCTCCTCAAGGAAAATGGAAATACAGAGAGAGCTGTGCACCTTTTCTGCAGCAAGGCAGTCAGAAACTTGGGTCTAAATACACAGATTACTTGGCAGGGCTGGAAGCAGTAACCTAGGGCTGGAAGATACCACCTGGGTCATCCGAGATGTAAAGGTTAGAAGAATCCCCTATAAAACCCCAATTTCCCAGGTACACCACACACTGTGCAACATCTGCAACACTTCTCCCTCCCTATACCCCATAATAAACTTCAGAGATCAACTGCAAAAGACTAGGTACCTTGGAACAAAGTTATCTTTTCCTAAAGTCCTTATCAGGCCTTGGTCCAGAGAGAGGTGATTTTCAGTCTTGGTACACTGTGGTTCATGCTTCCATATTTGTCGGTTTCTTAAGTAAGACTTAAGTTTTATTCCAAATATATGGCAAGCCCCAGGGCTCAATTCAGATAAGCATGCTTCTGTTCCGGTGCCAAAAAAAACATCCTTTTTTTTTTTTTTCTTGCAGCCATCATAAACCAGTCACCCTAGAAAAACCAGCTCTTTGTTCTTGGGGAAACAACTATTGTCAGAATATTTTACATGTAAATGAAACATGGGAGCTCATCTTCCTCTTTTATTTGTCATTGCAAGCTTTCCCCATTTACCATTCTGCTCCGATTTTCCCATTTAGCAGTGTATGGAATCTGCAATAGTGCATATTGTAATATGCAAATTGTATATAGCATTTTGGTGTCAGACACACTGAAATTAAATCAAATGGAAGAAAAAAAAAGAAAGAGAGTGTAATAAAGGTACCTTTATGGCCTCAAGCTGTAGATAAATTGTGGTCTGTGGTAGTTAAACAACAGCTGTTCAGATTTAAAACAAAATTATGATAAGGATCCCCAGAAGATAACACCTCTTGAGGTAACAGCATTTACCTAAATGCATCTGTTAGCAGCAAACACCGTGACTTAAGACTGTTTATGTGATAGTTTATTCCCATTTGTTTTCCTTCTCCTCCCCCGACTCGCGTTGTTTAGCGAGAACAAACCTTTCCACAGCAATACCAACCTTGGGGGTCTCCAAGCACTTCTCCACCTGCCTCGGAAGGACAGACAGCCTCTCCCAGCTGCCCACAGGTGGAAGCAGGCTGCGAGCCCTCCATGCTGGTAAGTGCAAGGATTATAGAACAGCAAGAAATCAAATTGCTACAGTTGAAGAAAGAAAACAGCAGGACTAACACGTTTTAGTAGGGGTACGTACACCGAGACTCAGCAATCTTTATACTCTTTGTGAACAGCAGTTCTTTAAGAGCTTTACACCCAATAAAATTTAAACTTTTATATATTTTTTTTTCTTCGTTTATTGCACCGGGGGTTTTTATTGCAGACATGTAGCAAGCCACCCATATGGAATTTCAGCAAGTGGCAACCACGCTCAGCCTGAGTGCCTCAGATCTGCCCAAACCGAGCCTGAGGTCGGCAGCTTCAGGACGGAATTTTTTGCGCTGGTTCATTTTGTTCCTTACACCCCTTCCTGCTCCCTCTTGGCTATATTGCATTGCCTATCATGTTAAATAAACTTAAAAAAAAAAAAAAAGTGGGGGGTGGGGGGGAATCTCAACAAGAAAGAAACAGCAAAGGATTTTAGCTTCAGTCCCATGGTGGGAAAACAGCTGCTGGGGAGGATGGGGAGATTTGAATACCCAACTTTCTCTCTTCTCCCATCCCTTTCGACAAAGGATGCAGGCAGTAGCGTGGGGCATGCTGGCAGTGACAGCCCTCCATCCCAGCCACTGCCCACAGGAACACCTACATACCCCTCCATTTCCTCAGCAAGCACGAGTTTAGCAACAGCGATTCATCATTGGGAGAAACATTAATATTTTACCTTAGTTACCAAGTGCACCCGTTCAAACTTTTATCTAAAACATTCTTTATCATCTTTTCATTAAGTTCTCAAGAGCTAATGGTTTCTGAGTTCCCGGGGTAAGGATGATGTTCTGAATAATGAAAGCTCATTATTTCTCCACAGAATGCTTGTTAATTCAAATGATGATATTAAAACTATAGTAGCCTTTAGCGCTGGGGTGATTTCTAGCATACTTTATCATGTATCAATATATACTCTGTTTGTCAAAACTGCCCAGGGCTGGGGCTGACATTCTCTCTGGAGGAGTCTAGTGCTTCAAGAGGCACTGAATACACCAAGGTGACAACTTGCAGAGTTTGCGCCTCTAGGAAATGGAAAGATGAAACTTGAAGTGCCATTGTCCCCCTTGATTTCCTTATTAGTATTCATAAAGAGACAGTATCCTCCTCTTTTTCTAGTTCTCACAGGCCTTTCTTTTGAATGAAATAAAAGGCGCACACACATACAAAAAAATTACACATGCACAAGTTTTACATATAAAACATACCCCTTTGTTGCAATTTAAGCAATCCAAATTGTGTTTCTGGAGTTGCAGGTAGGTATGCCTATTGCTTAGCCACAATCAACTATCTTAAAAAAAGAAAATAAAAGAAATACACATTAAAGACAAGGCAAAGACATTTTTTGCACCCTATTGTGGTTTTTTTGCATCTTCCTTTTTCCCCTCACCCTTCTCCATACAGCCAGACTATATTACTCAGCAGCTTAGCTAGAAGCTCCCTGACATTACTGCCCACTTTTCAGCTTTGATCACAAAACTACCACAAACATTGCCAAGGCCTCATTCTCCCACCATCGTGCCCCTCCAAGAAAGAAAGGGGGGGAAAAAAAAGAAAAAGGGAAAAAAAAAAAAATCAAGGAAAAAACTCCATCCATATGGAATCCCTTAGTGAATGCTAAAAATAGAACTGCAATGAAAAGGCCAACGAAAGTGGTCAAGAAGCATGTTTCTTCAAATAACATTACACTTCCTGCACAAGGACTCCTTCTCCCACCTCCTCCAGCCGGCATAAATATGCACACCCTTATCTGACTGCAAATTATATCATCACCTCCCATCAGGTGTTTTACAATAGCGAGCTCTGGCATGGAGGGGGAAGGAAGAAACTCAGAGACTCGAAACTGGTCTCCAGTCCCTCATTGGCATCACTTATTTCCCTTAATGTTCAACAAGGTAAAAATTGAGGGCTTGTAATCAGGCAAGCCCCTCCTGCTTCCACCCCCATCCCTCAGCCCTTTCTCCTGCAGTCTCCCAGAAGGAAATGTAATTCTGAGCATCACAGCAGCCCTGCCGGCTGCTGGGAGCAGCCAGGTCAGCATTCACGTGTGCTACAACACACATCTCCCCACCATCCTCGCGTAATTATCTCTCTCGTGAAAGATTTGCTGGACTTTTGCCCACAGGCAAAAATAATAAGAATATGGTAAACTTTTTCCAGCTTCCCCTACTGGCCTATCCTTGGAGTAGGAATTAAATATTAATGTGCTTTAAAACACCTAACTGGCTGATATTTTTCAGTTTTGCACAGATGCGAGACTGAATTGCAAGTTTATTTATGCTGCCTCCCATTCTCAAGCAGAAAATACATGTGAAAAATGCCTTTTCAGCCCTGTTACACAGGCTTACAGGAAGAGAAGGACAACCACGTGATTTCAGCATCCCTGTTCACCTGGGGGCATGCTGTCATCTCGAACATGTCCCAGCAGTGTTGGTCTCCTCTGGAGAGCCCCAAGGCTGGCAAAGTGCTCAGCCCGTGGACAGTGCTCCTGCCTTCCAGAGGTGGCTCTCCAGGAGCCCCACACCAAGCTACGGGTTTGGCTGTTAATGGAGATTTTTCACTGTGCTTAAGGCTCCAGTTATGCAGGGTCCAAACCACACTAACGAGAGAAGGGGCAGAAGCAGCTGTTGCTGTAAAGGTCCTAATTAAAGTCCCTCAGCCACAACAGGAAGGTTTGCCTACAATGCCAGGATAGTGCTCCTGGAGGAATCCTGCTGTGGAAGCGACTGTGGCAGGGCATGGGCAATGGCACAGGGTCAGGACAACACAGCCATACAGGTGCAGTTGGTGCCACACATGAGCTGCGCTGAACCAGCCACAGCCCAGCAGAGCTGCACTGCCCTGGGGCGACAGGGAAAGACCCTGGAAGCCCCAAGCTCTCCTCAAACAAACATTCATAAGGCAAAACCTGCAGCAAGGCTGACTGCAGTGCCAATGTTGAGGTATTCTCCAACACAGCACTCAGACCACACTGTTATCCTTTCCCACAGGCCTTGCGAGCACTTGTGACTGAAACCAGGAGTA
Source organism: Entomyzon cyanotis (assembly GCA_024500445.1). NCBI lineage: Eukaryota > Metazoa > Chordata > Aves > Passeriformes > Meliphagidae > Entomyzon > Entomyzon cyanotis. The sequence goes on from JAKEPQ010001005.1 coordinate 71,262,170, forward strand.
CAGCCTGGGGGCTCCAGGGTGGACAGCACACCGTTGTGAAATGTGCTTATCTGGAGAAAATTAATTGTGATAGAAGAATAATTGTGTTTCATGCCTTCTGATGGTTTTAAACAGCCCATCAGTACAGGGCAATATTTGTTTCATCACTTTAAGGCAGAAACAAACAGATTTTCAGTGCAGTGTGTGTATGGCAAAAAAAAAAAAAAAAAAAAAAAAAAAGCTTGGTTCTTTCATTGATTTTACTCTATTTTAATGACATCCTTACCATGCAAAGTCCAATTGACTGGTAGAAATATGTCTGATGAGAACAGAGGAAGCAAAAGGGAATAAACCTACATATGCCTCTCAAGCTGTTCCTGTGGTACTTTTCAGTTGGATCTATAGAGCCACACAAAAGTTGTGAAACACGCAGGCTAAACTATTAGTTATTTAGTTCTGTGATAAAAGATGTAAACCTGCAGGCAATTTGTGCAATTGTATGTGCATGAGCAGGGTACTCTGCACTTTTCACGCACAAACATTCACAGAACACTCCTGTCAGACATTTGTTTTGGTTTTTTTTTAGCAAATATCAATGAAACTGCCATTTTCTCTGCAGGACTGGGAAATACGTTTTTCTGTCTTCAGCACAGATTTACTCCATTTCATAAGTATTTTAAAACTAAGGATTTTGACATGCTCAGATTTTCTAGCCAAAAGATAGTGAATTTAAGTGGAACACAACATTCTAGCTTTGTCCTGAATCTGGACTTCTTCCAGTAGCTCCAGACACACCTCCATTTCTCATTTTAAAAAAAAAAAAAAAAACCTTAAAAAAACCCTAAACCTATCACAAAGTCTTCAGACATTTTTAATAATCCTAAAAAATGTGAATAAATTGGGAAAAAAAAAAGCAGGACAACTGCTGTTGACAGAGTGAAAACACTCTGCTTATGAATCAAGCTAAGGTGGTTCCTGCCACCCCCTTCAGTTTCGGGGTTGAGTCTATATCTATTAACTCCTCTTGGCAAACCTGGCACGTTAGCAATACCAGAAGGGAGTGAAAAGAGGATGTTGATAGTAGAATGGTGATGAAACTGTTTCCCAGAAGTTGTGTGGCCAGCAAATTTACTAAGCCAAACCTGTGATCTAGACTTTACTTGACTACACTCAAGTCCTGAGCTTTCAAAACCTTTTTCTTTTCTTTTTTTTTTTGGAGGAAGATTGGCTAAGTGAAAACCATTTGCAAGCAAAGGTTTGTCAAGATCAAGGCCCTGAGTAGTTCAGTGCTCATTTCTGAGGGCGGCTTAATTTGCAGTACAGAATCCTGCAAAACGTGCACATTTCTCTTGCACGCTGGCATGAACAAAGGAAACGTCTCCAGAAGCAGAGCCTGGAGAATCCATCAGCATGTCCCACACAGCATCACAGTGAGCACGAGATTACACAACTTGACTAGCTTGTGGTGTAACCATTTTGAAAGCACTGCTTGCAGTGGCTACTACTACACTTCCAATGGCAATTATTTTAAGTAATTTCAAGTCACCCATTCAAGGAAAAGCTTCAGGAGAAACAAGAGTGGGAAACAAAATTTCTTTTTTTTATAATTCTTTTTTGCACTGGTAAATTTAAGCTATTCATCACCAGAATTAGAACTGTATGTCGTGCAATTCAAAATTCCCAAATTCAGAAGATGCCAGCACCTTGCAAGTCAAGGGAAAAACACAGGAAAAAAAAAAAAAAAAAACCCACCAAAAAACCCCCAACACACTCAATGCCCTAGGACACAATAAAAATCCAGAAAGTTGGCAATACCACCCTGAGAAATTTGCTGGAGAAGCAGGGATATTAGAAGTACCAAATCTGACAGCGTAAATGGAAGAAAAGTAACAGTGAAATGAAAAGTCTTCCTAAAGGAAGACACGCTTGGCTAACAGCTCCATGATCACCACCTGAAACAACGCTTGGTGGGTGGCTGATAACCCTGCAACACCGCATGGTGACGACCTTTTGAGAAAAATGGGTGTTTCTGGGCCAAGACAATCAGTAGAGGCTCCCAGCTCCTTGTATGCTCCCTTCCTTCCCACAGATCAGGAGCACCAAGAGGCAGGTCTATCCCAGCCCCTCTCACGACAGACCTTGGCTCCTCTGCTGCGGCACACGCCGGACCAGCAGAACTGGTTCTACACGCCCTGGGAAAAAATGACAGCTTCTCCTTGCAAGCTGCACCAGTCATAAAAGGTGGAAGAGGCTGCCATGCGTGCCCAAACCTGCCTCGTTCCAAACGCCTGCACACCCAGCGCGGCAGGGCAGGAGCTTTGAGGAGCACTCCTGGCTGCTCTGTGGCTCAGCTTGGCGTGCAGCCCTGCCAGGTCACACTCCTGTACCAACTCAGTGGCCTTCTCGTTGTGCAGCTGCCTGCCCTGCCTTTTGTGCTGCTTCTTCTTCCAGTCCTCTCGCCCTCCTGCTTTTGGAGCTTTGGCCTCACTCTGCAAATGGGAGCAGAGTGTCCAAAGCATGGCAAGGGGCCAGCCTCGCATTGCCTTGAGGTAAAAGGAGCCAACTGTTTTTTCCTGGAACATGCTCCAAATTTCACACCTTTTTTCCCCAAAAATGTGGGAAACCAGCAGTAACCCTTTGTACAAAAGGGTATTTTCGCACACGCAGATAAGGTGTGTTAATGCACACTGCACTGTCTGCCCCAAACCTGAACTTTAATCACCTTTTAGAGCCCTATTAAGAACAAAAAAACCCAAACCATAACCCAGGACTTAAATTGCTGAAAACACCATTCCAACACATTCTACCCTATACAAAGGCTACCCAAAAGCTCTTGAAACTCCTTTTAGGCCTCCACAAACCACAGCAGCCAGAGTTACACAAGCACCAGACCAAGGCCAAGCGTGCTGGCTGCAGTATCTCTGTTGGCGTCGCTAAAGCAGGGCACATGGCAGTAAAGCCCCTGTGCAGCCCAGCTGCCTCAGCTCCCACCTCACATTCAAGTCCAGACAGGAGGGGGAAAAAAAAAAAGAAGACCGGGGGGGGGGTTGGGGGGGGGGGTGGGGGGGAAGTTCTACCCTCTGCTCTACCAGCTTTCACACCTGATCTCCTCCACCCACAACATGGAACACCACCCAGGTCTTTTGCAAGCACGCGAAGCTAAAAGCCTGCTTTGGGCTGGGAAGCACAGAAGGGAAAATGTATTCATATACATGGTAAGGATGACTAGACAAAGATATAATGTTGCTTCACCAAAAGGAAAAAGAAAATAAAAATAAAACAAAGCACCCATGCTGGCAAGCCACCCCAAGCTGAACAAACAAACATGGCTGAGTTAACCTTTCCAGAAGTACTTGTCTCAGGTCGGAACTTTACTTGAAAGACTTTCTTAAAAAACTAAAGACAAACAAATGGTATAAGGCAAAGAGAAGCAAACCTTGAAAGCCACAAGGTTTGGGGCCTTAGGCTATTTCTCAATATCCCTCAAAAGTTCCAGGCATTTTGCCAGCACAAGAATCTACCTTCTGGTGCATCTTCATTTAACTTTGCTTACATCCAATTTTACACTTTTACAGTCCTCTGGCTCATTTAAACATCAGGGGAAAGCCTCCTCCCTAACTTTTGATAGCCACTTTTCCATGAGATTATTTTTTTCTCTCCAATTAACTATCAATGCCAATGGTGGAAAAAATAAGATCATTTTTACACTTTATAAAGAATTTATTTTTAGAAGTCTTCTAAACACAAAATGAACAGGAGTGGGAACAGTAGCCTCCTGCAAGGGTAGTGTGTGCTTTTGAGACTTTTAAATGAAAATGGAAAGCTGTAACTTCAATAGGGAGGAAAAAAACATCCTAAATGACAACATGTACATGGATTTGCCTATCCCTCCCCTGCAACACACAGCATGTTAGCCTGTATAATCTCCTGATGTGAAACATTAGCAAGGCCATACTGCTGAGGGATTTATACAGATGCAGCCCCAGTATAAAGGATAAGGAAAATATCTACAGCTAATAAATATCAGAATATCACAAAGCCCATTTTATGTAAAATTTCCACAGAGAATTCCCATAACTACTGGGGGGCAGAGGGATTGTCTTTAAATCAGAAACAAAGATGTCTACTTTGATGGCCAAACTTCTCAATTTTAAAAAAATTAGCACAAAATTTTTCACAGAAAGGCTGTTCTTCAGGGTGTTTTTTTTGTGGTTTGGGAGTTACTATGTAGGATGTTTTATGTAAAGACTGAAAAAATTGTTTTCTTTCAATTTCAAATTAACAGTTTTCAGTTCTATAATATATTGAAGTTACATCTCTGAAGAAAAAGCAAATGAGGAGTCACTTTCAAATGAATGAAAAGCAGTTCAATACAAACATCAAGCAAAGTCCACCCCACAACAGAAAAATTCTATTCATGGCTCACATGAGTTGAAATCAAGGGAAGCCAATTGTGATCAAATGTACCACTGAAAATTACTTAGGTAAGTTAGGTCTTGGAAGGTAGTATTGGAAGTAGTAGGCCAAAGGTGAGCAAGATGAGAAGAGCAGAAGGAACTTAGACTAAAGCAGAGCAAATGGGTAATGCTGTTCAGGAGTTAAAAGCTCTCCAAGAGCTAACAAAAGCTAAAGCAATTGCCAAATGGAGATTGCAGCCCCAGGGGCCATCTTAAAGCTGATGGGATTGAGGTGATATCATTCGTTTACATTGATGCATTTTCTACAGTTTGTGGAAGAGATGGGAACTGCAGAAGATATGTAGGACTCTTACAGAAATTATTTGTGTTTATGGTTTATGATAAAGGATCATGCCATTATTGCTCTCTTTGCAAGGTTAGCTGTACAACCAGCACAAGAGCTACTGCACTTTTAGCAAGCCTGGAGTATATTCAGAACAATTAGAATTTCCAGACCGTTGTAATACTGAGAAGCTAAAGATTAAAAGAGAGAGATCAGGATTTTAAAAGCTGCTTAGACATTCAGAAATGTCAGATGTCTCTTTCAAAGCACCTAAGCAGGTAAGGCTTGTAATCCTCACTGAAGTCAACAGAGCAAGGTTCCTGACCCCAAGGCAGTTTAGTAATGTTCTCAGGCACCTATTCAGGCTGGAGACCTACATCACCCTGCAGATCTGGCTCTGGGTGCTGCAGATTGGAAATAGAGGACAGTCTCTCATGTATTTACCTTCAGCTAAGAGCATTTGGGAGAAAACATCCAACAGATCTGATAAATGGAGACAACAGAAGTAGTACCAAGTCATTTGGTCAGTTAAAAAAGATAATAAAGAAACCAATCAACAAACAACCCGAGGAGATCCCAAGACAGATTTAGGTTTTGTCTTCCCAGGAAGAAAAGGCTTCTACAAAGCTGGAAGGGACCACAAGCCCCTTCCACCATGCACAGCCTCCTTGCAGAGCACTGGGATCCAGGCAGCAGCCTGGCAGAGGCACTGCCCACCTTTAACCACTGCTCACATAACTGCCCTGCAAGAGGTGCCAGACTGCAGATAATGGCTCCTGCGAATTCAGGTGGCATACGTGCAGTCCAACGAGCCAAGTTTCTCTGGAGCTGTCAGGGCCTGATTTTTTGGGAAGGTTACGTAAGTACACACTCAAGGAGCACCTACGCAGCGCAGGAGCTGGCCAACCCCTTCCTCCTCCCTCTGCCTGCTGCAACATATCAGGCCCACTTGTGGCCTGGAGAGCACCTTTTCAGTCTTCACACAAAGGTTGGACTGATTTTCTCAGTGCTCTAAGCCTTGCACAGAGCTGGGGAGGAAAAAGTAAAGCAGCAAGTGCATTTGTAGTAAGTGCTGCAGAGTGACCGAACCATAGGTAGCATTACCAGTCCTTTCTATGTGCAAATGTTCTTCTTTGAAGCATATTAATTCAGCTGTGGTAATCCTTATATTTAATATGTACAGCATATAAATATACCCTTTATTATTGCTTTTAATTTTTACACTATTTTCCTGTCTTCTCTACATTAGTCTGCAGTCCAACTTGTAATAGCAGTGAATATCTCCAGAATCCTGCTCTTTCCCCAATTTTCCATAGTCATTTCTGTGCTGCCATGAATACAGCAATTCAAAAGTTCTGCTGCTAAGGTCTAATCATGGTGCCTTAGATAAGGTCTGAACAAATTCCAGTGTAATAAATAACCAAAACTAGATGAAACAGCTGTATCCCCTGCATTTTTCCTGTGTTATAATGCTGTTTGGATCACAGCCCAATTCAGAGGTAGACAAAAGCTGATCCAATACAACTGACTGGAAAGATAGCAAAGCATATGGTGTATATCAAGTGATTAATTTTCAACATTAATTTTTAAGCATTTATTTCAGGTACTTAGGAAGGAAGAAGCAAGTAACTGCCAAGTTTAGTTAATTTTTTTGTTTTTAATAACTACTTTTTCCACCCCTTAAACTGCTTCTCCTGAAGTAAGTAAACCACTTAGTAATCTCAATTAAAAAAAATGTATTCTCATCTAGAATTTGGTTAGAAACTACGCAAGCTGTAAAGCTCCCAAGTGAGGGATTTAAATTGAAGTGGAACCAATACCTAAACAATAAAATGACAGCAATATAGAAATTGCAGAGATAAAGTTGAAATTCTAAACATATCTAAACAACAGTTGTAGTTTCTAAGCCCCAGACATAATTCCTCACAGCAAGAGGGAAAAAGGCAAGTTGAAAAATAGCAAAATGCAGCTTGTCAAATGCAAAATAAAAACTTCCCCTAGCTGCTGTTTCTGTATGCTGGGAGCATAAAAATAATATATGAACACAGAATGTGACAACCAAAGATGGCTTCAATGATTGTTAGAGCTAAGAAAACATTTACTTCGGCGCTTTGTTCAGAAGTGCTGCTGAGTTTACAACGTGTGTCATTGCAACCCCAGCCAAAGCATACCAGTGTTTTCTTAAAGAATCCAATTAATTTGTTTTTCAAGCCAGTCCATTACATGAAGTCAATTCAATCCTGTGTTGCTCCAGACAGTCTCCCAAAGTGCAACAATTATATTTTAAAAAATCAGTCTAATTAAAAAAATGAATAAATAAAAACACTAGACCAAATTAGACTTCCATAACTCCATTGATAAATTCCAGTGTAATGGTTTTACTCAAGATCTACATGCCATAAGGAGGGGAAAATGAGACCTATTAACTGGGATGGCACATCTCAGAGTATGATGCAGTGTCATGCAACTAGGTATCCCATGCATGCATTCCTTTCACTACAGAAAAGGAACTGCATAGTACAAGGCAGATCTTTTCCAACTTGGCCACAATCATTCTGGTGAATTCAGCAACATGGATTTTCCTCCCACATAGCTAACATTTATATTTTGTTGTATTCACAGTACCCAGATATTTCTTCACGAGACATCTAGTTCACGGAGGTCTTCCCTGGCATTTCAGACTAAGGTCCATTTTGAACACCTTTTCAAAAGAAATTTATTTTCTGGCTTGCTTGACAAATCATTACACACAACTTGGTTACAAAGAGCCTGAATGTCTCTTGTTGCTACTGTTGGAATCCAGAAGGTAATACTTGGACAAGGACTTCGTGACCAAGCAGTTAACCTATAAACAGTTTTGTGGGGAAACATTTAATAAGTTAGCATTCATTGCTACCTAAAATTACTCCTGAAAAAAAAAAAAAAGCATTTTCTCCAGGGGTTTGTTGAATATAAGTGCATGATATAAAAAAAAGTTATCAGAGAACCAAAAGTTGTTGAGATCCTGAAAGTCACTCAAATGCCTCAGGTTGCCAGAAACATACCCTAGTGCTCGGGAGAAGAAAGAAATAAACAGCAAAGCTTTATTTTACCAGTCAGGCCACACCTGAGTCCTTCTTTCAAGACACTATCAGACATGACAAAACAGCATCAAAAAATGAAAATCTCACTGGAGGAGACAGGCAAACAAGCTGAATTCCAGTGGCCTGCCATCTACGAGATCTTCCACTGATCTTAAACTGCATTCACTTTCTTGTCCACCATTACAATATTGTTGATCAACCTCCATTTCAATACTTTCAGGTGACTACCTCTTAATTCATTAAATAATTACACTTCATAACCAACCACTTTGGGAATCCAAATAGCACTATGTGTCTCAAGGAGTCTCAGTGCTTGCGAAATGACATGTAAACCTACATCTCTATTAAACTGCTGCTGACCTCAGCAAGCAATCAAAGTGAAGAATGTCTTAACCAGCAGACATTACCATAAAAATACAGACAGTTCCCAAATGGCATCACAGGAGAGGCCCAAGCAGTACTACTACTACTCACTACTTTAGTTTTACATCTGTTCCTAAGAGACAAACCTGCTTCAGGAAAGTGAACTGCGTTGCACGCAGTAAATTTACTGCCCTTTAAACACCCATTTCCAAATTAATTGTCTAGTGCTAAATGCCAGTCAAGCTCTGCTGACATTCTTTATCCACCCAAACCATGGCTTTCTGAGGTTTATAAAGTTAACAGAATAATTTGATTGACTCCCTACCTATTAATTCAGGGGGCTATGCATTATTCAAATTACTTGAATAGATGAAAGCATTTACTTGATTCTAAACTTGACTTCCATTGCTCTGGATGAGACAAGTCCCCTCCATATAGCATTTTAACTTCATTTTCTGTTGCCACAGAAAGATACTTCCAGAGTTACTGCACTATTTTGAATTCACAGAAAACTCAGAAGACATTACAGGGTTGGGGGACTTTTTTTTTAGTCTGAAGCTCAATAAATGCTGAACTTCACTTTAGTTCAATTATTTTTAAGCATTTCAAAATTTCTCCTTTGTGTTTTTACGTTCCTTCCTTGCAGAGCAATAAAAGTCCATTAGAGTCTCCCCTACTGAATGTTTTGTGAGTGCTCTTTATATGAAATCATATCAGACAACTGTACCTTGGCTTATAAAAAAAGTATGTTGACACCTATATATTATTTAAGTTTATTGTTATTATTCATGCTAGGACAAATAGAAGGCTTCAAGCCCTTCCTGCTGGAAGGCAGCTCTGCCTACACAGCTGTCCCAGGCACCCAAGCACACATAAAGTGCTCAAACACAAATAAAACTAAACCAAATTTCATGGAACCCACTGGGTTCCTCCATGTAGGATTCAAAGGCAGGTGAGGAGGTGTCAGTTACTGGAAGAGGTGGGGAAATACCAGGAACAGATGATTGCAGAGCTTGGCTAAAACCTCTCCAACACAAGTACCTCTAGGCTTGGAAGGCAACAATTTTAAAAGCTCCTAAAACACCTCAAAGACTATTCTCAGAAAAGTAAGATTAGTTATTAAGCATCCCAAAATATCAGGTATTTAAATAGCCCTTTGGCACTTCAGCTCTCTTGTGAATTACTCGGGAATGAAGACATATCAATATTATTTGTAGAGTTCTGTGCTCTTCAGCACACTGTCAGATTGATTCAATCCCTTGGTCTCTGTCACTGCAGCATCTGGAGGAAATTCCAGTCCAGAACAGATTTTTGAAACCAGACAAGTTTCTGAGCATTACGGTCAACAGGCTGCTACAAGGTACAATTATCTTTGTTTCTCTGGGCCAAAGAATCAAAATCAACTTCTCTTAACTGAGTATAGTCTCACTGATACATAATTGAGCAAGTGATAACCATCAGGTCCTTTGCCTGGAGAAGTGAATGGTTAGCTTGCGCACATCAAGAGACTGATTTAAAAATCAATTAAAACACTGACATGGGGCAATTTTCTCTCAAGGGATTGCAAACATGCAAAGCCAGTGATGGGGATCCCACAGAACAAAGAACAAGCTGTAGGATGGTGGGGTCTGCAAAAGGCACATATCAAGAGATGCACATGGCATTTTGAACAGTTCATGTATTAAACTGAAAGTTGTTAGGCTTCAGTGGCTGAACTGGACACAAGGTATCCTTAACACAGGCCTACTTAGTACAGATGACTTTACATAAAGATAATGGATGCAGTTTTCTAAAGCTTGGAAAATCCTATGTCCACTTCAATTAAAATGATTCTTTTAATTTAAAAACACTGTGCTAATAATGAGTTAATAAGTAGTTGCCCATAAAAAATCAGGCACTTGCAGATACCTGTGGTTCAAAAAGGAGCATCATGGTGTCTCTGCAATTTAACCTCCATCACCAGTGACAAACACCTAGCAAACAAAGCTTAACTTATGTGAGACAAATTACACCAAAACACAAAATCATGCAGGACATAAGTTATAAGACAGAGACAAACAAAAGAAAATGCTTATACACTCAGCAATATAATAAAAGAGATAATCTGAATATTAACAGTGAAAGACAGAAGGATAAGCAAGAATGAGAAATGCAGCAGACAGTAAAATCATATATACATTGTAGTCAGGAAGGGAGGAGACACTTAGCACCTGTGACATAGAAATTCTTGTGGCTGTCCTGGAAGGACACTTCTTCAGCCTTAATGTCCCAGCATTGTACTACACACCTGCTCTGCTCAGACCTGAAGCTAACCTATAATAAGCAATACCAGCTCAAATACCAGACTCCAGAAGTATCTCATCCCAGCATGCTGAGCATTGTTTGTGTCAAACCACAAATCTCTATAACCAAGCTTCCTCTAAAGAAATTACTGCTTTTCATGGCAGTAATTTTCATAGAGTAACCCTTCAGCCTTAGAGGCAGTCAGAAGTGGTCAAGGTGGTCACAATTAATTTTTTACACATACAAGTTTCTGTACAAGAGGATAACCTGGGGCATGCCTCCACATGCATCCTTTAAAAGTGTAGTGAATTGCACACCAGAGCCAAAATTAGCGAGACCACATTAGCTCTTCCTCACTTCTTTTGTGTCCAAAATAACACCTTCCAAAATATTCCCTTTTAGCATCTTCACTAGGCAAAATGCAGGTTGCAGCATGCCTTGACTGGAACAACACAGGCACAGCTCAGCCTAACATTGTGTAGGGTATTTGGTAGAAAAACTGGCTGCAGCTCCTAGAGGAAGAGAAGCCCTGCTGCCTTCTACATTTCCTGGCAGGATTTCCCTATCCAGAAAGCAGTTTCACCACGTCCTTGCATGCATCTGTTATAACTGAATCCCTCTTGCCACAAGAAAGATGGGAAGAAACCAGAAGAGAGAGAGAGACTAAATATGAGGAAGCTTCCCAGCCACCTCTGTTCCTGGTGTTACTTCTGGCTTCATGCAAGTGCTACTTCCAGTTGGATTGGATTATTTCCCTTCCCCCAGCGCTTCTTTGGTTTGGCCAGGAGACTAAAAAATCCAGTATTAACACAGCTTTACTCATTAATCAAGGTAACCTTTTTTTTTTACTTTCCAAAGTTTCTCATGTTCTTATCTTTGCATAATTGAGCATTTACATTTCAGAAGAGCATCACCTGAGGGAGTGGGGGCAGATTTTGAAAGGCTTGGGCTTTTTCCCCCCCTCTAAGTTTCAAGTTGAAAAAAGAAAAAAAAAAAAAACAAGGAGAAAAAAAAAAATCAACTTTGAAAGGGGATGAAGTTAAATTACCAAAGCCTTAGGGCAGAGTAACTTAAAGACTGATTATGTGTTAGAGTTTCTCCCATTCACCACAGAAACTAACTTTTCACATGACAGGAAATCAACAAGAAACAGAGTTATACCATTTTGCTCTTATGTAGGAGTGTCTTATCAAAAGATACCAAACTGCCTTCCAAGCCTTTTTTTTCTTCTTTTTTTTTTCTTTTTCAGATGCCTTTCCAAGGCAGAGACAACTGTAGATTTTCTGAACACTTGTGTTGGAAAATGCCACCTCATCATATCTGGCCATTTCCATAAGAAGTCACAGGTTTGAGCAAACTCTGCCCAGTCACAGCTGTGGTTTTAGCAGAGTCCACTTTTTTTGAGCAGGATGCTCCATGGGCAGGTGTTTTGGGTTGCCAGAGCCTCAGGCAACTTTACCTGCCAGGTCTCACTTTAACCAGGGATAATTTCACAACCCACAGGCTCTGAAAGTCTCCAAAGCAGTGCAGTCACACCCAGCATGCCCCTAAAGGCAGGAACAACACTGAGCTCTTGGCAGCGCCCAAATCATGACCAGAATAAAGCAGTACAAGCAGCCCAGTGAGCCTAACACCTTGTCTGTGTATTTTGCACAAGTGCTACAAGCACACTGTTTCTGAAAAAAAGTTTGCTGTTAAGGCTGCACTTGTTCCTTCCCACAGCAGAATTGTTCTTTCTTTGTTTCTTCTACAAAAACGCCTTTACACTCCCTTTTTCCACAGAACAATAAGAAATTCTTTTCCTTACAGAAAGAAGAGGAATTAGAGTAGGACAGTTAGGAAAGCAGGGAACAAATACAGCAACAGTTGTCTAATGGTCCCATATTATTACTATCCTGAAAAAAGCCATAAAATCAAAAATCCTACTTCCAAACACTAGTCACATAAATCCACTCTCAATGATGCAGCTAATTTTTTATGAGATATTTGTAATTTTAGGCTTGATTTTCATGGAGGAAAGTAATGCATTTCCTGCTTTGTTATTGGTGGTGGGAACACAATTCAGTGTAAACATCTACAGAATCAAGAAAACAATTCACCTGTAAAAAGCTGACTGCTGTGACCAAGAAAATACCAAAGGCATTGAAGACAACCAAAAGTAGTTAGTAAGATAAGGAACCTTTTTTTTTTTTTTTTGCCCACAAGTTACAGAATATTAGAAAAGCCTTATGGCAATACTTTGATTTCATCAATTAATTTGAGGGAGCCCAGAATAGAGGTTGTGTCCACAGGACTTTGTTGCCGGTACTGCTAAGATTTCCTTTAAATTTGCAGGAGAGACTACTCTCAACAAAAATCAGTGCAGAAAGATACTACAGCATCAAGACAAGTGTTTTACAGCTCAAACACACCTACAGCGACTAAATCCAGCTTCTCCCAGATAATTCTGCAGACAGTACCCCACTATGGATACTGAAACCCCAGATGGATCCCAACACAAACCATTCTTAATGGACAAATCAGTTGGTGTCCCAACTTCCCAAGTGAGAGGTCTGGGACGTAGCTTATATCAACTGGGGTTAACTAAGCAGGAATCCTGACCCCAGTCACACATTCATGATCCAAATAATACAACCAAGCAATAAGAAACCCCACAACACCAAACCATCCCTGTACTGACTCAATGAGAAATGGTACCAGTTTAAACCCTGAAATTCTGACGTTGCTGGTGCCAGTGCCTTCTAAAAAGAAACCATGAAGAGAGATCATTTTCTTTCTGATCCACACAAATTTATTCACAACTTCCTAGCTGCATTTTGCAATTTCTACAGAGCTACTTACTGGGACTTTGTCTCTTAACATGCCTCATTTCATAAAGTTTAGGAAATAGAAAAAAAAAAAGACAAAGTCCAAACTGGCTTGCATTTGTTTCTAAGACAGTTAGGAAAAAAACCAAAACAAACCAACACACAAACACACAAAAATTTTCAGGATATCCCTAGCACCATTAGTGCCTCTATTTCCTCTAAAGTATACAAGAACTGATTCAATTTGGTTTTCATTCCACATCTTGCAATACTTGGGCTATGCTTTTATTCAGAAATAAAATTTACTGAGCATTGGAAGATTAGGAAAAAGCAAGATGTGCTTAACACTTGCTGCACTTTATTGAAAATGTAGAACAAGCAAGGCTTAGCTTAGCTCTAAAACTAATAAATACTTTAGCTGTTTTGTGTTATGGGTAGTGTTCAGTGGCTTGCATGACTAATTAAACAATCTTGAGTTTGCTTTGAAGGCTAAGCCATCCTTAATGGCCTTAAATTACATTCTATCAAGCTAAGCTTAGAATTAAAATCGTCATCTGTAATAAGGAATTCCACTGTGTATAAATGCTAGTAGAGAGCTGTATGGGAGAGTTCAATAATCTGGATGGTTTCTGGCCCTCACAGCAAAAGGAGAAATCTTATCATTCTCATAGCATTGGGAGGTGAAGCTCCCCAGGGAAGGAACAGAAAGGAAAGTGTTTTGGGAGGAGACGAAGGTCTAAATGGGGCTGGGGAGCAAAGGCAAGGGAGGAGAGCTGTGAGAAAAGATGCAGTGGTAGTTCTTGTTATGTGGTCCTGTATCTTGCCAGCACTGGGGAAGCTCAACTCCAATCCATTGCTTCCCAGCACTGGAAGAAGTCACCAGCACATTCTGCATTCACTTTTGTTCACAGAGTCATAAATAAACTGTTTGAGATGACAGCTCCTCCTCTGTATGCAATACTGAGGTGTTCATTCTCTCTGAACAAGTGGACCAACCAATATTTTCTCCATCAACGAACACACAAGAGTCACCCCTAGGCACACAGGGAGGTGCTACCCAGGCTGCAGAGCACAGTCAGGCGCAGACACACCGCGTGGAGCAAGGGTGGCATTTTGCTGCAAAGGTTTTGCGCCACAGTCACTGACTATGCCTGCAACCCCTCTCTGTGGGAGGGGGAGAAAATAGCTGCATGCAGTAAAAACACATCCCACAGCTCAGTCTGATCAGTGCCAGGAGCAGATACCCCTCAAGTCATCTGTCTCCCATGCCACTTCTCCAGGATGAAACACATAACCCACACCTGCTGCAACAAGTAAGTTGAGTTTTCTGAGTAAGGCAGTTTTGATCCCCAAACCATCTGAAGTCAGTGGAAGCATTCCAAAAGTGCAAATGTTTTCAGAAGTGGATGTTTTCCCCTGTTCAAATAATCAACCCACCTTTTCCATTCATCCAGCAGGACTGGGGCCGAGCCTGCCTTAAGAGAGGCATAACCCACCACTCATCCTTTTGGCTGCTGCCTGCAGCACATGTGGTGCACTCAGTCCTTTTGAGTCACTGCCCATTAAACAATTGTTCCTCCTTCTCTTTCATTAAAACCATCCTCAAAATCCTGCTTGGCATCTCCTTGCAGTTAAGCTGATTTTTCTGTGGTGTCTGTATGCATGGAAGGGAGGAGGGGGAATCTTTTTTTCCATGATTACTTTCCCCACTTGATCTGGTGGTTGAGAAATACCATATGTTTTCACTGTTTGCCTTTACTTTTAGCTCTTCCACAAACGAAAATGTGAAGCCATCCATGCCTTCTCTGGCACGGCTCTGCCTTGTTTTCTTTCCCCACTTAATGGACTCATTCATGTGTAGGAGACGTTTGATCCCGGGTTTAGATATTCATCCCTATTTTACATAACCATAAGCAAGGGTAGGTTCTTATGTAAACTACAACTGGGTCTTTACCCCTGTGAACAACAAGCAGAAATCTTAAGCCACCAACAACTGCCCTCTGCTTCCAGATGTCCCTTTGCAAAATATGCCACTGGCAGAAAGAGAGAGAGGGAAAGGCAAAAAAAAAAAAAAAAAGAAAAGAAGAAGAGGTGTCAATGTACAGCAAAGGCAAGAAACTCTGTCTGGGACCTGCCCCTGGTTTGCTTTTTGTGCTGACTAGCTGCTCACTGACCAGGGACCAAGGCCACTTGGTCCAGCACACACACAGCATTCTGGATTCCAACCCACCACTCTGCTTCTGGGAGCTGCAGTAGGGCTGGGATGGGACCCTTTCACTTACATACTGGTAGAGAGGGGGACAGAGAAGGTTGGGTTTTTTAAAGCTTCTATTTAGTAGCCTGGTGACTACCTAAGGGTGGAAGTTGGTTTCAGTGCCTTTCACATTTGAAGAAATGAAGTCCCAGAGTTCCTATCTCCATGGCAGAGTCCCCGTTGTGTCCAAACAAGCAAGAGACAGGCCCCAGAGAACAAGGAATCCCTGAAGGGGCAACCTGCATCGCTGGGCTGTGGAAACACCATGGAAGGCTGTTCCAGAGTTTTCCACTTCACAATATAAAATTCAATTAAGTAGGAATGGAGATTACCAGAAGTAAAAATATTCAATATTGAGTACCTCAAGCTAGCGACTTAGTTTATTTACTGCAACCACTAAATGCATTTTCAGGTCTCAAGGAAATCCATCCTTTCCACAGCTCCACTCTGGGGAAGACAGGAAGTTCCCAGGATGTATACTTTGTATTTCTCCCAATTCATCCCTTCCAGAGCAAATACGCAGCCTTCACATGCTCTCTGTGCAGGAACACCCATGAACCCACCCAGCACAAGGAATTAAAGTTACTTACCGCATGGCTTCCGATTTCCAGCAAGCCCACCTCTGAAGAACATCCCTGTGCTCCACCACAACACGTTCCAGTGCATGGCTGTGGGACAGCATTGCAACTTCAAAGGCTCTGAACGGCTTATGGTCTCCTGCCCTCTCTAGTAGCTTCAAGAGCCTCCCCAGACAGCCAATAATATGGACCACATTTACTTCCACAGATGATTCATTCAGGATATAAGTGCACCCTAGAGACACCACAGAGATCTGCCCTAGAGTTCAGCTCAATGCCACTCCAAGCCACGAAAGCAAAAGACAACCCATGCAAGCAGGAGCACCACAAAAGGAAAAGGAAGTGGAAATAAAAGGAAAGGGTGGGGAAAGAAAGCCACTAAGTAGCCACAGGTTCTGCCATAATTGCAGCAGCTGATTGCAGTGAATGGGAGGCAACTCTGCCTGTCACCTGGGCAGCCTCCACACGCTCACCTGGGGAGGATCTCGGCTCAAATACATTGGCCCCCCATCCATTCCTCTGTCAAATTCATATTTAATCCCCTTAACACCGGGGCATGGAGCTAAAGCTCTTGTAGCCCCTGAGCAGCACTTTCTAAGAGAAATCAGCATGCTACCTTCCACTACACAGCGAGAAAAAGAAAGAGAAAATAAATGTTGTTATTAGATATGGATTTACTTAGGGAAAATATTGCTAGAATCTGAACAAACCCCTACAGTTCTGTGCTGTGGATGGTGCAATAATGAAAAATATTATTGGATATAAAGGAAAGTTATGACACTATAATGTAACACAGACAAGTGAGAAGATGTATCAGTCATTATCTAGAATACAGAAGACTCCTGTGGTTTCATTTTTTATTACTAATTTAATGTACTTACAATGCTACATGATAAAAAGTGAAAAGGAACAATAAGAAGCTAACATCCTCAGAACAAACCTGCAGTTTAGATCTGCAGAATTCAGAGATTTCAATAAGTTATTTGAGGAAAAATGTCCAAGATCCCTCGAGAACTGAGTAACATCCATTAACATCCAATAAAATGTCTAACAGCAGAAACATAAAAGAAATACGAAAAGAACATTTTAATAAACACAGATTAGGAAATACATTTCTTTAAATCTTATAGTTGTGCTATAGGAAATTACTTCATAGAGAGAAAAAATAATTTTAGCTAAGAAAGGATGCTTTGCAAATGTTAGCTCAGCAATCAGACTCCCATGATTCAATACCAACAGTTCATCCTGCATTCTCTCACGAAGCCTTATGAATCTCATGAATCCAAGACCTTAGGGTCTTGCAGTATATTTTCTCGTATCCATGTAAATGAATAATAATCCCATGCAAGTAAACAAACTTACACCACAGTAAAGTTGGCATGAGAGGATAATCACACCTTGCATTTTTTGCTGGGAAACGATTACAAAAATATTCTGCATGTCTTTCTGGGGCAGATTCACCAGGCAGCAAATACAAGCCAAAGCCACCTCAAACTTGGTGGTCGAGCTCAGGTCAAACAGATTTCCAAAAGTGGCTAGAATGTACTCTCATAAGAGCCCATTTAGCCACAAGTCAGCTAGCAGCAATACTTTAAAAAAACAGTCTGAGGGATAGAGCAGGGAACCCTGACCAAGACCACTGTGAAATACAGCCATAAGTTGTCTTACATTTGTGTAGGATACCCTTTTTTTTTTTCATCCTGAGTGAGAATCACTGGGCATCATAAGTTTTTTTTAAATCTAAATTAAGGTTTATGAACTTCTATCTTTGTGAATGTTTGGCCCTGTATCTAAGAGAATAATATATACCAGTAAATTTAAGTGAATTCACAGAGATCTTTCAGTGATACTTGGGTATCAAATGTCCCACTATGTTCTTCGAAATCTTAGCAGTGAACAAGCATGTTTGAACATTGACTCACAAAATCGAAAATGCAGAAATCATCAGCAGAAACCACTATGTGACTAGGCAGAAATGCTGCCTCCTTGTACATATGGAAACTGGCTGGGAGGAGATAGAAGATACTGTGCTAATACAAATGCAGGAAAACTCTATTTGGCTACAAAAAAATCCTCAACAGTAATATTTCCTTCAAAGTAGAAACTTTCCCACAGCTGTTTTAACCAGCTTGTGCTCCATTGCTGTGTCTGTAAATTGTAATTAAGGACTGTGGGCTTGGAGGAAATGAAGGATCTGATTAAAGTAACAGAAAGGAATGGAGAAGGGTAGGTTTGAGGGGCTGCTAATGGGGGCATGATCCAGCAATATTAAAAATAAACAGTAAAAATACTTTCAGATGCATAATATTTTCTAATGGAACCAGCTTCTCCTCGTGCTCCTCATACTCAGCAAAGAGTTCTTTCTTAATAAAAAGGAACTCTGGGAAGGTTTCCCGAAATTACCTGTAGCAGAGGCAAAAGCCATTGTTTTCCTTGATGACTTTGGACACATTATTTGCCACCAGTTTCTAATGTTGCATTTCACAGCATTTTGGGACACCTGAAGCTTGTAATATTCACGCCAGTAGATGCAAACCATCTGTCTCCTTTTCAAAGAGTGATGCTTTCACTAAAAACTCTCCCCCTCCTCTTTCTCACACACTGAGGTAAATTTTCACCACCTGACTTTTGCTTCTTTTTTGGGGGCTTTATGAGCTGTGTCATCTGTGACTGAATGCCATCAAGTATCACTTAAGCCTATTTCCACAGTAAGGAAATATTGGAAGTAAAAACTGCTCAAGAAATGCTTTTTGGTCCCCTTAGTAATTCAGAGCTTTGTTTGCAGCTGTGGCGAACAGGAAAAATTCTGGCTGGAGTCCATGGGAGTTATGTTTGCTCAGCATCCCTGAAAAATCATACTTTGGATATCTTGGGTTGAAACCCACAAATGGAGGCAGCAGCCTATGTTTTTGAAAATCTAGCCTTATCTGCACTTCAGATCGAAAAGTTTCACTCTGGTCTCTCCATAAAAGAAAAATTTCTCCAGAGGGTTTTATAGTATCCTATCAGATGTTTGGTATTTAAGGAAGTTGAAGAAAAAAATCACTGATTGCGATAGAATACTGGGTCCTTTAATTCTCTTGGAAATGCATGTGGAAAAGATAACACTAAATGAATCTCACTGGGCAGTGCATATATTTGGTAAAATCTATTTTAAAGATGGATTTAATTGACAAGCCTATCACTATTTTAAAAAGAATGAAAAACATATGAAACCTGACATTTTTGTTGAACTATTAAGTGTGAATTCATAGCTGGACATAGTGCCTGTGTATGCACAGTTCATTAACTGCACAGCTATTTGGTCCAAGGCACTTACAGGCTCTTCGGTGGAAATTTGAAGAGAAGGAACCTATGAAATCTTTTGGATTTACGAAGCAGTGAGCAGAGCTTTTAGAGCAGCCAACTGCTCAGGCTCAGACTAAACTCCCTAAAGTGTGTTTGTAAATCCCCCCTAGGTATGGAGAGAGAAGCTGTTGAGGTTCCTCTGGCAACATCTGTGGGAATCTGTATCACACAAAGCTTTCAGTTGTGGATGAAGGACTAAGCAGCTAATTGACAGCAGACAGTAAGATGAGGTTCTTCTTTGTCACCCTAAAAAGGAAAAAAAAAATTGCAAAGCTAATGCCAGTGAAAAGTGAAGGCTACAAAAGGATCACATGCTCGTAAGTCAATAGCAAGTCCATGGTGTGTGTTGGGGGCAGGGGTTCTGTTTTAAAAGGAAAATACTGTGCTTTGCTTACTGCACTGGCTTCACCTCCCATGCAGCTCTGGCAAAGGTGCTATCCCACAGGATTTCCTGGTATTGGCAGTGCACTTTTTGGGACAGGGGAGTCCTCTGGCAGGACACAGAGAGCAGGTGAGCAGCAGTTACACCCGGATGGCCACCCTCGTTCCAGGAGCAAACACCAACCTCACATAGAAAACAGTGCAGAAGGGGCAGGCTGAGCAAGGCTCTGTCCCACCCTCCCGCCTGCCCCTTCCTCAGAAAGCACTTCACTGCAGAGCAAAAGCTCTGTAAACATTAAAAAATGTTCAGCTGTGAAAAGCACAGCTTTGCCACAACTGTGGGTCTGAGCCCATGCTTGAGGAAGCACAAGTAGAGGAAATGGCACAAAACTTGGCTGCCACCAGTGGTAGCACTCACTGGGTTCAGCTTGACTCATGTGTAAGCAGCTTTTCTCCCAGTGGTGTGCCATCAGTATTCCTGGCATATCCAAAACCTGAAAGGGGACAGCCAGGCCAGGAAAGCCAGGCCCCCTACCAAGCTCTTCTGTAATGCAGATTGCCCTTTGGAGGCAGGGTGTCCTGAGGAAAAGGATCAGGTGCTAGCAGGGTGAAACCACATCTGAACCACCTTGAATGCATAGGCTTTTCATTTGTAAGGTATGCAGCTGATCCCTGCTTTTGAGCACATTCCCATCAGTATGGCTGGAAATTGCTAAAAGCAGGTGCCAGTCTCCTGACTTTGGGGTATGCAGGGCTGACATGTTCTCTGTGAGCTGTTCTGTCCCTGTACCCACTGAACAATTTCTGGACAGGTGTAACATCAGAAATCCCATGCTTAGTTCTCTGATGGAATTTTCAGCAACCTTGTTGCTCAGCTATTGACAAGATATTTGCTTGTTTACTACATCCATTGTTTCCTTTCACAGACAGCATTCATTTCAACTATTTCAGAAATACTAAATTCATTTGAAGCTGGAACAGCTTCCATAAAGATTGCAGCTAGACCACACATTTACACACAGAAACCAGATTTGTGTTTGGTGTGGGTTGTCTGCATGTTTACTACAATGCTCATTTTCTTCTCTGAATAAAAGTGCAGATTTTTTTCCTCCATTATTTGCCAGTGCTATTAAGCAGCCTCATTCTTTCCTTTGGTTGTATAATCTGTGTCCTTCTCTGATCTTCTCCAAAGTAAACAAGTCCTTTTTGAGCCCAAGACGCAGTGCCAATACCACCACAACCTTGCCTTTGCAATAACTGTGCCATAAGGAAAGGCACTGTTGGGTCTCCAAGAAGAGACCCTTTTTGGCAGGGGTAGTCCAGTATTGCTCTTGGGGATTCACAGCACTGCTGTTTGCCCTGCCCAAGCTCCTACCCTGACCCCTGAAGCACACAGGGCAATATTCAGTGCCCAGCATGACCATGTCCGCACCAGAGGATGGACTGTCATCCAGGGCAACACTGGAGGAGTTGGGGCAGGCAATACCACAGCTCTCCATCCCTCCTGACCTATGGTTTGGCAGCCTGGGAGAGAAGAAGGGCTCTCCCCTCCACCACAGGGCGTAGGGCTGGGGGCTGCTGGCACATGCGGGGATGAGGAGTGTGCATTGAGCATGAGTCAGGAGAGCAAAGCAGGAGGCTCTGCAGGGGGCTGCACAAGCTGCTTTTAATGGACTCTGTGGAGTCAGAGCTGGCGTGGCTGCCTGTGTAAACACAGCCAGTAATACCACTGATGTAAAACTCGTGTTGTGAGACAAGAGTCAAATGCTTTTTATTCCCTCACTACCTTGTTCAAAGCTTTATCAGGCAGATGAATCAGATCTCCGTCTCCTAATGTCACAAGCATTTAGCCAAATCTCCCACTGTTCCCCAGTGCAGGCAGAGCAAGAAAGCAGTGTATCAGCTTCTGGCTACCCTTCCCTATACTTTTGTTGGGGTTGGAGGAGCCACCAGAATGCTGTTTACTCCCACTGCAGCTACCACATGCCATGAATAGGCTCATAGCTGTAGCAGAAGAGATCTATCTAAGGGAAGAGCACGCAGCTTCATGGGGCTGATTTGGGAAGCGCTGACAGTTTTCAGTCTGCACCTGCTTCACTGCCGGATATTGGAGTCACGTTGATCAGGTGCTGAGTGATCCCCTCACATTGCTGATAGTCCTCAGACTCCTGAAACCTGAGAAATTTGGGAACTTTCTGGGGTGATTTGGGTGGAGCATTCTTCTGGATCCAAGAGGGGACACTGCCAAGAGGTACCACAATGTGCAAGAACAGATGAAATAAGGAATGTTTTTTTCCAGACACTTTTCATGAACAAATGTATTGAAGGACATACTTTGCACTATGAGAAACTTCTGCTTTGAGCTGTGCCACATTGCCTGCTCCTACAGTATTCTAAGTGTCCTGTTCATTGGTGGTTTTCTTCAAAAGTGTAGTTATTCCCTTGCCCCATAAGGACTCAGCACATCATCTTCCATCAGCCTCCTGCCAGGCAAAAGCCCCCACGGAAACTATGTCCTGGGAGAGCTTGAACAGTTCAACAAGGCTCATGGAGGTATATTTCTGGAAGAGCAATTAAGGTGTTGTTTATGAGACACCTTGTGCAGTGGAAAAATTGATGTCCTTTGACATCACAGTTGTGAAGGTTTACTGATAGGGCTTGGTAACACTAATTGAGGTGAGGAAATCTTGTCCTAAACCTTGTGGGCAGGCTGCAAGGACCACGGTTTATGGATCATGGCTTTATTCATTGCCAGTTGATTACATCAACTGTTTATTCATTATGTTTATTCATTGCCTGTTGATTTCAATTATGGATGTTAAAAAGGGAAAATAGGAAGCACTGTGGTTATGGATCTTCTTTTGGGGACAGGAAAAAAAAGAAAGAAATTTAAACACTACCACACAGGTGGGTCATAAAAGAAAATACATGGTTTCTATTAGTAAAATACTCCATTTCCACTCTGTAGATTGATAATGCTATTTGTGTAGCGCAAAGCCACTTGTGCCTTACTCTTTAGATAGATGGATAAAATTCCAATTCATTTCAATGGAAGGGTTTCTATTTAAGTGCTGTTGGTATAATCAGTCTATTAAAATGGGAGGTGTTAATTTTCCAGTAATCACTACACTTTTTTTCCTCTTCCTATCTCCCAGTTGAAAGGGCAGCCTCATCCTGCATGGTTAAAATGTAGTAATGCATTTAATGCCAGGCCATGATTTTAGACCTCCAGCTGTTTTACTGGTTGTGTAAGTAAAAATAAGATAATGTTATGCTTGGTAACCATGGTTTTGTAGGCATTCACATTTTACAAATCACTGCACAGTATGCAAACCATTATATATATTTAAAATGTTTCAAATCAAGACTACCAGGAGTCTACCACTTCCATTATTTAAGGAGGGGGACTGCTAGACTGTGAAGAGTGATATATTCTATCAAGCTACTCAGCAGACTTATATTATCAGTGCAAATTATGTGAAAATATGTGCTTCAGCAAGACAAGAAAGGAGTATTCTCTGATATAAAAAGTGCACTGTGGGAAGCTAGATGGAGTCATTGGTTTGGTGTAATATATGAGTAGAATCTTATTTGTTCAAATAATAAAAAAGGGAAAAGACAGAGCACGGAGGGAAAGGAACCATTAAGTACGTGGTTATTCCCTCCCTGTACAAAAACCTGTTCCTGCTTCAAACAAAGGCACTGAGACTCATCTCCCACAGTTTTATCCAGGTGTAACTACTCATCTGAGTAGAGATCTCCCTGATTTATATGGGCAGCAGCAAAAGCGAAACCAGGGTCAGGAAGAAGCAGCTTATTGATTTGTTCCCTGCGCACAGGCAAAAATATTATACCTCAGCAGCATGATCATGAGCATGTAGTTAAATCTAAGTAAACCTTAACTGGAATATTTCTTTGCAAGAAAACACTGGAAAGTGGAGCTATTGACAGCTGCATTTTCAAGAGCATCTGCTTTCAGAAACAGCAGCCATTCAGAACAAATGTTTCTGAAGGCAGATTGTGCTGCTCTGATTAGGAATACAGGCAAAGATAACGGATAGTGTTTGGCTGCACCTGGAATTGCCTTTAAAGTTCAGTAGGAAATTTGTAGCAGGAATAGAAATGGCCTCTGCTTGTGCTGTAATTTTTCAGAGAACATACATGTAGTACTCTGGACAGTATGAGCTCTCAATTTTAATTAAAAATGGTAAGTATTACACAGACCTGATTAATCGGGGTGGAGCTGGTTTATGTGTTTGTTTGGGAATAAAAGTGCCTTGGGTATTAATCAGGGATGCTGCATTTATTTCTTCTAGATATTTATTCAGATTGGTCCCTGTTTGCCAGCCTTCAGCATTCAAAAACATCCATCAGAGCAAAATCACAACTCTGTCTTCCAAAAACAAAAAAAAGGAGGAAAGAAAGCAAAAAAAAAGGTCTTTTTCAAACCATAGTTTTGTGTTCTTTGTTCTTTTCATCTTCAGGATGCATTTGGGTTAACTTCAGAGCTCTTTCTTAACCACTGAAAGGAATAGAAACCAACGTGTCCCCTTCCAACATCCAATTAAAAGAAAAACCAGCCCAAAGTCTGAAGTTTAAGCCAATAACCCGACTTCATGAATGGGAGTGGTAAACAAAATTTTGACTACAGCAAGAAGTTCATATGTGAATGGTAGCATCACTAGCTTTAATAACATCTCCTGATTCATGCCCAGAACATCCCACAAAACTTATTACAGCCCAAGAGCTCCACACATGTATCCTACCAATAGTGTATCACCTGTCCGGAGGCAGATTTCAGCAGTGTAAAGAGCCCATTTGTTTAGCTTTAAATCAGGAAAATCACCAACTGCTGCTGTTCATCAGAGGAGGAGATTCAGCCCCATGTCCTGTTCACCTCCCATTTCCTTGGGAAACAAAAGATGGGCAGTAGATGTAGAGTTCTCCTGAAACACTCCTGCCTCTGGTGCAACATGTAGGCAGTCTCCGTCCCCCAGAAAAAAAAAGTCAGATACAGGAAAGAAATGTTTCGGCAGCCTGAGCCAAAAGGGAGAAAGGGTGGGTTTAGCCTGACACAGCAAAGTGGGAACAGACAGAACATATTTCCATGAGGACAATCCCCACTGTTCCTTTATCACTGGAGGTTTTGTTATTCACTTCCCTAGATTAGTGCATTCAACTATTAGGACAAGCATCTTGAAATACTTTTCTTCACAGTGAACAATCTAGAAGTGTCACATAAGGAAAACCACATATAAGTCTGAATTCAAATTCCAACTTTCTTAATGTTTTGGCCACAAAATTTTAATTTTAAAAATCACACACTATTCATTCTACTGGAAATATCTTAGAAATACTTTAATAATAATTTTCATGCATTACATCTGTGAAAACCTGCTAGACAAGTGTTATATCCTTTTAACAGACATCTAACAACTTCGCTCAAAAAATGCACCCACACAGAGCAGGATTTTATCTGTTCGCTTTGCATTCATGAATTCCCTAGAATAATAGGAAACAGAATAATAGGAAACAGTTACTTGCATAAACAGGCTCACCTTGCCCACATGCACTTTGGTGAACAAGTCTGTCTGCAAAGTAAAAATAGCAATTTGTCTTTATACTGTATTTTCAACTAGGAAACAATTTGCTGCTTGTAAAGTAGTAGTTCTGCCTTTACGTTTCTTCAGGGTACTGCAAATTCTAAAAAAAAAATACTGTCATTAGAAGAAGTTCAACCTCTCAGACAAATAACATCTGCTAACAAGATGTCCCTACATTGCAGATGGGCACCCGCTTCCAAATTCAAACTACTATTGTAAAATCTGTGTATATTCAGAAGTTAATGAAAATGTGGTCTTTTGTGTCTGTTTAAACTTCAGCGGGGATCACTTGAGATTACACAGGTTTCCATCTGATGAAACAATGTGGTTGCACCGTGTTGTTCTTGCTCTGTTCCAGAGTGAAGTGGTTTTGTGTGCCTGAAGAAAGTGAGAAATAAAAATGCATGCACCTTTTCAGAGACCAGAAAGATAGGTCTGAGCTATAAGGGACTCAAATTTGTTTAATCTTTTACTGGCCCACAACTCATCACTGGTAATCAGAACATCTTATGTCATCAATCTCCTTAATTAAGAAAAATAAGATTAAAAGGCTGACTTATCTTCCTGAGTTCTCATGCTAGGGTATCTAGGTAACCTTCAGAGTCCTCAGGGAATCTCTGAGGGCTCCTCCAAGACTGCTGAAGATGAAGGACCTCTTTAGCTGAGCAGTCTTCTACATTTGGAGGAGTACCTGTGGACAACTTGCAAATGAATTTCATGGAATCATAGAATACCCAGTTGGAAGGGACCTCAAGGATCATCTGGTCTGATATTTCTTGACAAAAGCAGTCTACACAAGACAGCCGACCACTCTGTTCAGCTGCATCTTAAAAGTGACCAATGCTGGGGAATCCACCACTTCTCTGGCAGATTATTCCAATGGCTGATTGTCTTCATTATAAAAAATGTTCTTCTTATATCTAATTGGAACTCCCCAGGAATAATTTATACCCATGACCCGTCATCTTTCCACGTGACTTCTTGTAAAAAGGGAATCTCAATATTCTTTGTAGACACTGGAACATGGTGATAACATTTCTCTGATCTCTGATAACATTTCTCTGACATAGGCATGCCACTTATGTTGGCTTAAAGAAAGAAAACAAAACTACTTTCTCCTCTGCTGGAGCAGTGAATTTGTTACAAAAAGGTTCTTCAGCACAGGCTTCTGCAGAGAAAAGGGCAGACAGGCTGAACCCCTGGGAAATACTGCACCATGGCTCTCGGTCAGTGGGAGATAAAGGGGTGGAAATACCACCTGATGTTCCTGAAAAATTGATCAAAAAGGATACCTGTTTCCAGGCTAGCCTCCACTCCGAGGACTTTTGTATCTCAGAAATTGTGACAGTATGAATGTCATCAATGTACAAAGACAAGTTCACTTTACATGCAACAGGACAGGGGCATGCTGTAAGCTTTCCTCACCACTGGACACCCTGTTTGCTCTGGGATGGCACAGGAGAAAGCAGAGCTGCAGCACAGTGCAGCAGCAGTAAAGTCTGGTTAAAACAGCCCCAACAGTGGTTAGTCCATGGCTCTGATTTCCCATGGACACAATAAGGTCACCCCGTGGTTAGGCGTATCTGTCCTCTCACATGGTATAGTCACTTCTGGAGCTGTTGCACTGGCTCAGCCAAGCCAAGAGGTAGAGTAAGTGTTTCTATGAGTTTGATGAAGAGAAGTGGAAAAGGGATGCAAGAACTTATTAGTGCCAATGAAAGGAAAAGCTGATGATCTCTGTCTCAGCCAGCAGAGGATCCACACAGAAAGGAGCTATGGGAAACTGTTTGAGGAAGGGCTTTGCTGCACAGCTGACTGACCACTGGAACAGGCTGCACGCAGAGAGACTCTGGAGTCTCCCTCACTGGAAATATTCAAGAACCGTCTGGACACAATCCTGTGCAATGTGCTCCAGGATGGTCCTGCTTGAGCAGGGAGGTTGGACCAGATGACGCACTGTCATCCCTTCCAACTTGACCCATTCTGTGAAACCAGGCTTTGTTATTTCTGATGCCCATGGAACCATTTGTTTAATTGGTTTTTTATTAATAAAGGATTTCTATGGAAAAGATGAACACCAAAGAAACTCTTCTTTTGCAACATCTTTATGAAATCCCCACAATGGATGACTCTATTATTTAATGCACTCACATTCAACAATTTTGGATCCTATGTGTAATATCTTCCCATCAGTCTGGAGAGTTGTATCTTTTTAACTTTGGCTGTTGCTAATTCATCAGCTGTCTGAAGCAGTCAGCTCTGATTTGGTTTTTGTGTCTTCAGTGCTAACAATTGGATCTCTTCTAAATATTGAAATTTACTAGACAGAAAAGCTATCCAGTGCAGGGGGAAACAGGGTATTTTTAAACATTATTATTATTATTATTATTATCATCATCATCATTATGATAAGCATTATCATCATAGAGAAAATCCAACACCACAAAACCCATATTATGCATAAGTAGAGGAAATGAACATACCACAGAACACTATGCCCTAATGTCCTAGGCCCTTGTAGTGTCCTACTCCACTTCTCTCCCTTAGGGAAAAATGCACTAATACAGAAAGGAAAAAGGCAGCAGAGTGTTTTTACCTGACTGTTAGGTCCTGATATCCCACAATGCTGGGAAGAATTTTCTGGGCAAGAGGGAGGGAGCTGAAGATCATCTGGTCTATGTGAGATGATTCCCAGGCATTTTATGAATATCCTCACCCAAAGTACATAGTAAAATCTTTATGGCCAGAACCATTGGCATTTCCTTAGTCTGTATCAATTGTGGGCTCATTTTTTACAAAAGAGGAGGAAGAGGTAGGTGTGTGTCCTGAATAAATCACAATATGAGTCTTGAAATATACAATATAACGAGCTCCACACTCTTCAGATACACCCACTTTCTTCTATGTAGATCACCGAACCACAAGAGGAGTTAGTTTTAACTCTCTGCCAGCACTCCCCTGGCATGCCCAGCAGAACACTCTGCAGTCCCTCAGGCACAGGAGTCCCCTGGGGTAAGGCAATTTTTAGCCAGAGAAAGCTCAGCAAACGTATTCAAATAGCACAGACCTGCTCAGGGGAGAACCTTGCTCTTTGCCTGGAAGGCTCTTGGGAGACACAGCTAACTGGGTGAGTGAGAGTTACCTCATTCCTGATCTGGGAAAGATTTGCTAATAAGTGGGAACCAACATGAGCTATATGATGGCAGCAATGAGACATTGGCAGGCTTGAGCAGGTCCC
This sequence comes from Entomyzon cyanotis, assembly GCA_024500445.1. Classification (NCBI taxonomy): domain Eukaryota; kingdom Metazoa; phylum Chordata; class Aves; order Passeriformes; family Meliphagidae; genus Entomyzon; species Entomyzon cyanotis. Next base: position 71,290,827 of record JAKEPQ010001005.1, read on the forward strand.
TCGCCAGCACACATGCCCTGGTCACTAGGGACTGGCTCACTCACTGCAGCCTCCCCCAGCACATACACCACGGGTCTCCACCTCCCCACTCTCCCACCCAGGCCCTGAAGTCCGCAGAACTGACCTCAGGAGCATCCCTAATGTGAAGCCTGTGAGGAAAGCAGCCAAGGCTGCAATACACGCTGGTGACAGCTGACCAAAGATTTAAGTGCCTTTTTAGGGTGCTACAGAGATCTCACCTTTCAGCATCTCACTTTTGGCATGAAACCACACATGGTGACATTGCTGAAGCTGATCAGCAGCATTTGGATACCGGGGCTGGTCTGTGCTCCACCATTCTGCACCAAGGTGTAACTGTAGGGACACTGCCCACCCCTCAGCTATTACCACCTTCAAACCACAAAGCATCAGAAAATGCTCTCTCAGATGACTCCTTGATGAAGGCATTGTCATTCACCAAAGATGGTTTAGTAACAGATTTTTCTCACAGCATTCTGCTATATTCTAGTTTTTACGCATTTGGCAGTTCTGGGTATTGTGAAAGGCTTTTCTGTAGACTTTGTCACCAGGTATAATTTCAAGCAAAGGTTTCAGTAATCCACACCAGACCACCTTTTCGACTGGCCTTCTCACCCACAGGCTGCTGAACCAGAGCTCTGCAAGGCAGGGCCTCTCTGTAAGGTGCTGCTGTGGCTTTCTCACTAGATAAGTGGATTATTACCCTGGCTTGCAGCTGCTCCACAGAAATAGGTCAGCCTCAGGAATAAGCTTTTCCTTCCCCTATTTGGCATCAGAAGCATCCAAGAGGAAAAGGGGCTGCTTGCAGGATCCTTGTCCAGGGACCATTAAACTCCTGAACAATGGGTTGACTCTGTCAGTGTCTCCTAATGTTCTTAAAGTCAACATCTGTGGTTTTCATTGCATTAGATTCAGGTATGTGTCCCATAGTGACATTTTCTGCATCTATACTTGCTCAGCCTCTGTTGAGGAAGCGTGAGGGTAGCACAGATGCCAGACCTGACAAAATGGGAGAGGGGTAGAGCCTGAACATGGCTTTGCCTTTCTCAAAGGTGACTCTGAAGCAAAGGAAGAACTGCAGGTGCACTGGGAGGAGGCTTTTTGGCCCACTCTGCCCAGCTGTGAGGGCGGCAGCATGTTGTGGCTGCTCCATGCAGGAGACAGCACACTGAAAAAGCTATTGCCCACTTTGGTACTCTTCCTGCTTCCCAAGTGAATCCTGCAACAAGCTGACATCTCATTTTCTTGTGGTTTTTTCCAATCCACCAGCACAGTAACAGCAGCTAACATCCCAACACCGACCATCTCCCATCTCTCTTTGCCCACCTATTTGCACCTTGAAAGTTTGCTTAGCACAGATTTTGAAGTGGGGTTGCAGGCTGAAGTAAAAGGGAGTTGCAGTATAACATCAGCAATGCAAACTTTAGATCTAAGTGCCATGTCAGCTGTGCCTACCATTGGGAAAAAAAAAAAGCAGCAACCTGTGGAACTGGCAAGAAGAGCAAAATGAAGTACTGAAGTCAAGGATATGCAACTTAGCTTTGATATGAATATTTCTCCATCCCTCACACCCTTTTCATGCCTTATAACTCGGCTGATGACTTTTCAGCAGAGAAAGCTTTTAAAGTTTTCATTATTGCATTTTTCTTTTCCCTCATTCCTCTCCCAATCTGGATTGTGGTTAAAATATTAGGATATAAGCCTTTATCTGTTATATTTGGTATGGCTGCAGAAAGAAACAAGGAAAGCCTTACAGAAAACATTCTTCTTATAAGAATTCTAGAACAGGAAATTAGGGTAATTTCCCATTTTTGGAGACCATACCCAAATAAACCCTTTTTGCACAATTAGTTCCCACAGGCACTTATGCCAGAAGGGCCTCATTGTCAGCTGGTGCAAACTGGCTCAGCTCTGTGAATTTTTAAGGAGCTCATCCAGTTTTCCTCAGCTCAGGATCTATTCCTTGGATGCTCACCCCACGTACCGGAGCTGCTCTGTGTGAACAGAGAGGCTCTACACACCGTTTTTCCCAGTGAAGCCATGCAGGAGGCAGAGGCTGGGAAGAGCGAGACAGAGGCAGCTTTGCAGATATCTATCACTGGGGTCTGCACATCAATCTGCCTCTTGCAAAGGGACGTGTGCTGCCGTGGCTGACGCACGCCACGGTTTCTGGAGCGGCACGGCGGATGTAGAGCAAGGCTTTGCTGAGTTCCCATTTCCACGTCCCAGTAACCACATGCTGGGGACTGTGGGAGAGCTGCAGGTGACTGACCCCAAAGGCTGCAGCAGAAGCTCGCCCCCAAAGACTGGCAGCTGAGCGAGGCCCGAGCCCAGCTGGAGCAGGCAGCCGAAGGAGGGAGGACAGGCTGCAGCAGCCTTGGGAAGCACACCATGGCCAGCAGACTGCCAAACAGGTTGCTCCCAATAAAAGTGCTTCACCACTGGATTGAGGCGGCGGATGAATTAATTGTGCCATTTCCATGACATTCTACTGGAGCTTAAATGTATTAGTAACTGTTCATCCCCGAAACAGCTTCTTCCTCCCACACAGGGGGGAAAAATATCCACCTGAATTTTTTAGATTATGTGACAGGCTTGCAAACTGTTGTTAACTTTATCATTTGGGATATGGATTAGACTGCAGCACATTAATTTATCAGGAAGTAAGAGCTGCCTGTTCATCTCTTTTCTGTTATGACATCTGCAGTCAAAGTACGATAGGGGCCAGACAGACAGTGAGTAATAGACTAGAATATGAAGTTTGGAGAGGGGGTGGAAATGGCAAGGTTTTCTGCAGAAATAATTGAACCCATTAAGCAAAAAATAAAAAAAACAGTCAGTGGTCCTTTAGCAGATATCACTCATAATGAAATTGCAGATAATGAAACCTGCCAGTTAAAATGATACCAATTCACATCTTTTAAGGTTGGCACAGAAAAGTCAAGCAAAAACCAATCCTGCAATTGAAGACATTTTGCTGGAGTCCCCAGGACTTTACCATGTGCTTGCTCCTCACCTCCTCAGCCCTCCCACGGAGGTGACACACACACACATTCATACACACTGTGTCTCTGCAGGGACAGACCTTGGGGCACACGGGTTCTCTCCCATCCTTCGCCTTCACTCCTGCATGACAGACCTGCTGCAGGGCCACATGGCCAGCAGGATGGGAAAGGTGAAGGCCTGTGATCCGTGGGCCAAAAGAATGCATGAAACATTAAAGAGAGCCTTGCCGGCATTCTAAATTGTTAATGCAAACTCTCCAGCTCCACACAAAAACATATTCCCGCTGTCATTTTCACTCCCCCTTGGCCTCTTAGTCCTCCAATTATGTGAACAGCAAAATGTGAACAATTAAATGGTACAAAAAGTGTGAAGCTTAGGTACTTAAGTTTGGCCTTTTGCTGCCAATGGGCAAACCTATTTACAATATCTATATTTAATACGTGAGGGTCAGTGTCCATGAACTTCTAGACTGAACTTGCCAAGTCATGACAATGTGGTAAGGACAACACCTCACAGCAATTTATAGGTCCACATTTTATTTTAACATAATGCTAAAAACAAATCACCTACAGGGCACAGAGCTGTGTGCTTTATGTGGGTACCAAACCTCAGTCTTATTTCCCAGCTCCCCAGGGACTAGACCTGCTGTCCCAAATCCTTCAGGATTTCACTCCTCATCTAGGTATGCTTGTGTGTGCCTGGACGCAGTAAAACTCAGCACATGCAGCAAAAATTGGTTTGCAAACATTTAGTCAAAACAAATTCAGCTAATTCATGCTGAAGATGTTCCCAGGCGCTTTTTAATTCATATTATGTAAACAATCCCAGCAGCAGCTTTTTTCCTTTGTTCTTATTAATTTGCTGGGGGTGTGCATGCGCAAGATGCAAGGATTTCTGTCATGAGTATTCATGTAGTCTCCTTGTAAGCTCTTTGGTTTCTTCCTTTCTATTTTAAAAGGTATCCCTGGCCTAGCCCAGATGCAGACCAATGCTGCCTGGGAAAAAAGGAATGGCTGGGTGCTGGATCAGGCCATTGTTCTGCCACTCTCAGTGCCCATCCCTGCCAGTGACCCAGACCAGCTGCCCCTCAGGACAGTGCAAGAAACCCCCTATGAACCATCATGGGATGATCTGCCCACAGAAGTATTTTTTTACTCCTCATCAGTTAGCTCTTTTCCAATGCCATGAAGCATGAGAGTTTGCATCCCTCATAGATTTTTTAATCTTGTCTCATGTAATTCTTCTTATCCATACAAATGCCTACCTAGTCCATTTGGGATCCTGTTAATCTTTTGGACTCGGTGGTGTTTTGTGGCAATGAGTTCCCAGGGTTAATTGAGTGTTATATAAAAATATTTCCTTTTCAGTTTCAAATCTTTTTTCCTCTTCTGCTTCCTTATTGAGTAGCTCTTACTCATGAAATTTAAAAATATGGCTGAGATCATCTTCTGGAGCCTTTCCAGTATTTCTCACTGTCTGCCCAGTTTCTCTCCTTTTACTGATATCACCCATGAACAGAAGCAGGAAGTGCCTTTTGGCCTCTTGTGAAGAGCACTTTTCAGGACTGGGTCGCACCCCTTTTTTATGTACGACACCAACAACCATCCAGCCCATTCATGCAGCCTGACCCCAAGAGCCTCAGAAAGTTTACATTGCCCTAAAAAATAGACCAGAGAGTCTCCAAAGGCAAAAGCTCACAGAGCTGAGCCACTCAAAAGCAATACACCGGGCTGGACAACATCCACTAAAAGACAGATCGTCATTCGTTTTGGATCAATTAGCTCAAACCCATCAGAATCAACAAGTTTGCAGGGAACTTGCAAATCCAGCAGCCAGAAAGGTTAGCAGCCATCTATGCCCATCAATAAATCCAGTGGGCTGGTTCACCCAGCTTTCCTTTGGTCATGCAGCCTCACTGGGCCGTGTAATTGCTGCCTTATTGGAGAGACGTGAGCCTGCCCGTCGAACAGATGCAAGTTTCCCCTGCTCTCATTCAGCTGGGAACCCGCTCGGCAAAGCAGAAATAAATCACGGGGAACTTGCTGTCATTTCCCCACCTTCCCGCACACCCTCCGCCGCTGCCGCCTGACTGGCTCGAGCTGGCATAGTTTTTAAATGAAATCTGTGAGATTGGCATCAACAGCCTTGCCTAATTTTTAGCTAATACCTTGGTGGGTTCTGCATTCGCATCTGGCCGGCGCCGTCACGCTGAGCCTGATGATAACAGGCTGCTGCTCTCTCCGAGCAGAGCCCTGTTGGGGTACCGACAGCCCGAACAGGGGCTCGTTCCAAGCACAACAGCACATCGCAGCCAGCCAAGGGGCTGCAGCACAGGACTTCTCCCAGGGCATAAAAAAAAAAGGGGGGGGGAGGAAGAGAGAGAGGGAGAGAGAGAGAAATGTGTTAACTGTGCTAACAGTGCCAAGTAATATGCTTCGTTAAAAATTTAATCACCTGCAAGTGCAAAACAAGTGCAAAGCAATCATGTTGTAATTAGCACAGCAATTAACACCTCCCTTTTCGATAGCACATGCATCCTAGGAAGTGCATGATTGCAAGTGTTTATGCTGCTGACAGACTAAGTTCCTATAGAGAGGAAAAAATTGCTTAAATAGATTTTTTTTTTCCCTTCGTCTTTTTGGCATTTGGGCTGTTATGTGTCCACGAAACCCCAGCACCAGCTGCCATGTTGGTGTTGTGTGAGTGCTGCTCCAGTGCATCGCGTAGCTAACAACTCCAGCTTGAACTGAAGCCTCCTGAAAGATGGCTGCAAGCCTCTAGAGCCCCACTCTGAAACAAAGATGTGAGTGTGAAAATTACAAGATGATTTTTTTGCAGACTAATACTTGCCAAAAGGGAGGCACCGGGCCTGAGCTGAGATTGTAGGTTTTGGAATGCGACAGCAAAGGGGACAGGACAAAAAGAGCTGTGCCTTCGGGATGGGTCTGCAGCTAGAATACACCAAGTCCCATAGTACTGAGGTCTCTCTTTGACACATGCCCCCATTCAAATAGCCAGTTCTCCCCAAAGGCTGTGCTGGAAACAGTTTGATAAAGTGGCAGATGCAGACCTGGCCTGGGAAGACCCCCTGCTGCCAGCTGTGTCCATGTGACTGCTGCTCTTTTACCCACGCACTGGGGTGTCCGTGGTTATCCATGATCTCCTGTTCCTCATCACCCCTAAAAACCCTGAGTTCGACTGTTCCACTCACTGTCCCTGTCCTCGGGCTTATTGCCAGCTCCTTGTGAGATCACATGAGGAAGGAAAACTGGCTCTCAACATTGGCTTAGGGAAGTTATATAGACTTAAATACTCACATCCCATTAAATACTCCTATGTAGAGGCCATTCAGCTTTAATAAATGGACTGTGCTTGTACTGGGACAGCACAGTCAGCATCCTGGCAGAAACTCAGTGATTCTCATGATTGCTCAGTAACTGACAAAGAGCTGGTTTGGGAGCTTGGCATCCAAAAGCTGAGCACCAAAAGGTAAAAGTCACCTTCGGAAACATAAACCATGAGGCCAGTCTTGAAGTTCCTTCCCTTCCAGACACTGAGATTGTTGAAAGGTATTTTCATCACATAGTTCAGTTTTGGGATTCCTATTTGCCAGGTTAAAAGTCACAAACAACATTACTATCAGGCCTGCACCAAGCAAATAACCCTTTAATAATGGCAGCTCCTGAAAAAGTTACTTCCTTGCTGCATGTCCTCAGAAATTCACATTTTACACACCATTAATTCCATGAATTAAGACAAAATTGGAGCACAAATTCAGCAATTACTATAGAGACGAGTGGAAGGCAAGTGAAAACAAAGCTGGGAAAGAGCTGTGATACCTTTGCTATCCCAATGTATTTTGCTATTTCTCAAGTTTCTTCTGAATTAAGACAGAAGCCAAGTCTGACATGATAGTAGTTTAACTATAATTTCAGCACAATTTCTGACAACACTAGGGCCCAACATTAATTCCTCTCGCTCCAGCCAATTGACTTGTGTTTCATGACAGACCTGTGGGTTTCCCATTTTTATTTTATTTGAGGTTTTGTTCCCAGCTCCCACAGGCCTGCTTGCACCATTTTCTGCCTCCAGCGAGCAATTCCTTGTAGCCAGAGGACTTGGAGATGGTTTCATCCCCATCTCTGTTAGGGGGTGAGCACATATTTGTGGGCTTTTGGTGCAGCCCCCATATTGCCTTCCTGTTGCTCAGATGAAACAAGAACCTGCCTAGTCCTCCTGAATGCAGTTCAAGCATCCAGGTTTTGAAACTTTCCATTGGCAGCAACGAGCACTTACCTCTAGCACACAACACATTTTATGCTACTTTTATAGTGTTTGGTATGGTGTGGGCTGTAGCGTCCTGAAGTGCATCCCCTAGTCCTGCCTGAGGCCGTGCTGGAGAGGAGTGAGAGGTTCTCAGGACCTGCATTAAAAGGTCTGCCATCACCTTGGTGAGAGGTTTGGGGTGATTTCCCTGCCTGTGCTGGAGTTCACCTCCTCAAAGGCGTCCTGCTAAATCATCCCTGCCAGAGATGACTTACCCTCGAGGCTCATAAAAGTACTTCAGAAAAGCAGTCCTGTTTGTACTTGAAATGCACTGAAATAAGCCATGTGTGAGGGTTGGGGGGAGCAGGGGTCCTGAGGAGAATTCCCCCTGGGATACCCACCCAGGGTCCTCATCTCAGATGACAGCACATTTCCAGTGACACAAGCACAACATCATGTGTAATCATATCTACACACAGCATGTTTTGCAAGAAGATCTCGTACAGTGTGCAGTCCACACCTACACTAATTAGGCATGGTTGGATTCTGTGGTGTCAAGTCCCCCTCTGAACACTAAAATGGGGTCCATCAAGTTGAGGGAAAAAGGTTTGCACAAGTTCCTTATTAAAGTGTTTGCAGCACAGAAGAAGGTTTAAATAATGGGAGCCCCTGTTCTCTTCAAACCACGAAAAGCTGATAGTTATCACCAATAAAAGTTAGGAAAACCACGGAGGGTGAGGAGAACCTTGAACTCATAGGAAACCACAAGTTTGTGTAACTGTACGAAAGCTCATGGTTCAACATGTATGCCAAATACATCAGAAATTTCTCATCCTGGGAACAAGCAAAACAATCTGTGCCCATGGGAGGCAAACAGAGGGGGAGAAATCCTCTCATGAGCAAGGGCCACAGAAGACTGGGACCTATGATTTGCTCAAGGACATGATTATCAGGAAACTGCCAGGTCCAGGTGTTGCTACATTGAGTATGGAACCACCCAATGGTTTTGTTTGAGTCTAAAAAATTTTAAAAAGGGAAAAAAATAAATAAAGAAAAATAAAAAGAAAACTGTGGCTTTATCATCTAGGAACAGAACAGCCTACAGCCCTGGACCAACCTCCCGTGAGTACTTCCTCACATGATTGGTCTTTTTAAGGCAGAAAGGTTCCTCAAACAACTCTTTACAAATGGACAAGCACCATGGCCAAACTTCACCAGCAGGATTCAGCTGTTTCCAGTGCCCCTGCTCCCTGAACTGTCCAGCCAAGTCAAGAGCACCACTGTGTCCCTTGAGGATCAGGGGATCATAGTTCTCGGTGTCACATTATAGATGTTGTACTCATGGCTTTCAGAGAGGTGAATGTGGGTGGTGAAAACTCACAGGGAGTTGTACAGCTTTTTCAATTAGCAAGGCATACGCCTTAAAAATAACACATGACATGGAGAGGAAAGTATCAGAGCACTGAAAGGAGACAGGAAACCCAAGTGTACCTGAACTGCAGGTACAGAAGGCTTGGGAGGTATTTAGGAAGGATAAAATCCTGCTTCATTGAGCTATAGAGAAAATTTTACAGGGTTTTTTTGTGCTATGATGACGAAAACAGCCTCAAAATCTGTGGCTTTTCTCACACTTAGTGGGAGTTTGGAGAGAATAAGAATCCCACCCCTCACTAATAACCCACCTAAACTTGACAGGCACTCCTCTCCCACAATTGGGGAAGATAACCTTTCTCACTGATATTTCTGAGTCTGGAATAAAAGAGAGTGGAAAACACAGAGAAAGAAAAAAAATCTGAATTCCCACTCATTTTGCATATCCAGGTTCCCAGGCACCCATCCCTTTTTTACTAAAGCAGGGGGAGAAATATATTTAATAAAGATCTGGCAGGAGTATGATGAAATAATGAGTAGGATGAGACCATGTTACATAAATTGGCAAAGCTCCAGCTTGTAAATTATTAAAACAAAAGAAAAAGGGAGTTTCCATGAAGACTAACGTAAAAAGCATTTTATAATCAAAAGGCCTGAAACTATGGGGGCTGATGGGAATGTCTAGCAAAACAAGCCTGTTCTGAAGCTTCCAGATGATACATAGAAACTTAATCAGCTCATCTCAGTCAACCTTAAATCAAAGAAAAGACTGATTGGAGGTTCAAAGGGAAAAGTTGGTTTGTGGCTTAAGAACAAGAGAAGGACACTTTCCTGATTCTGCCACAGATTTCCTTTGAGATCTTGGGTAAGTTACTTGTGTGATATTAAATTTCATAGTTATTGAGTACAGTAGTTTTCCGTATATTCATATTACAGCTTGTCTCTGAAAGTGGACTGTTTCATTTATATGCCTGGCTCTTTACACCTGCCCATACCATCCACTGTTGCTAACAAGCAGACCTCCAAATTTCTTTCAACAATTTTTTCCCTCTCTAAAATGTGGAGAAGCCCCATATACCTTTATAGCAGTGCTGTCATGCTGAATTAGTGGATAATATTTCTAAAGATATTTGAGTAGAAAATAGTATGGAAGTGAGTGAATTCTCTGTAATTTACTGCTGTGAGATTAACAGTAAGTACTTTTCTCTGAGGTAGACACCAAAAAACAAGAAAGAAAGAAAAAAAAGAAAGCTTAAATGGTTGCAATCTCTCTGCTGTCTGCTATTAAGAAAAGCATCCCTTTGCAGTTGTCCAACTCTTGCTTCTTCTTTAACCAAAGTTAGAATTCAGTGACATTAAAACCGAAAATTATAACATCAAGAAAGGCACAGATCTAATATATGTTGGAAAAGAAAATTTGTTACTCAAAATCAAATGCTAATTGGCTGCATCCCTTCAAACTATGCAGGCTAAGAGGCTGTGGAGAACATACAGGTCTTCAAGGGGAGTTTGCTAACTAGATGCAGTCAGAGCCCAGCCTTAGTGTCTTTTTATCTTTCATGTTCTCAAGTGTATGTGTACGTGTGTGCACATTTCTGAAAGTCTGTTCTTCTGTACACTGAGAATTCAGATGAAAGTCAAGAAGAGGAAAGTTAGATCAGGGGATGAGGACTTCTTTATACTGTTTCCAAGCTCTGCCCTGATGCATTGTGTAACCTTGGGCAAGTCATTTAACTTGTCTTGCTCATCCATCAGATAGAAAGATGATGCTTATCTGTTGCATGAAAATGAGTTAATTGCTGTTTGCCAACTGCTTTCATCTCTTTGGATGAATCAGATTGAGGCCATATATGTGAGTGTATATAATTTTGCATGTGTATTTTTATTTGGAGCTTGCTTATGTCTTGGAGCATAGCTTCTTCAGGTCAACACTGGTTATCTGCTTGGCAGAGAGCCCCTATTATACATTTCTGATGTAATGCAAATCATAGCAATGAGAAACACATAAGTGAAAGGTATTACACTTATCATCATCATTAGCTGTTGTTGTTGTTGTTATTGCTGTTGTTATTATTATTATTATTATAGACTCACACTTGGATGCAGAGATAGGACCACTTTAGAAAAATATGGCCCCAAGAAAGAAGTCTTCTGTTCTTTAGGGAATAAGTCTCTAAAAATAAAAGGAATGGGAGAGGCCTGGGCCTGAAGCTGCCTTTACACAAATGTGTTGATGCAAAATTTCCCAGGGGCATCACCAAATCTCTAAATTCATTTATTTATAGGCTTTACCACTCAGGAATTGACCTATGCAAGTGCTTGGCCACTGGGTGGTTCTCACCAAAACAATAAATCTCCTCCCTCGGGGAGGAGTCATAGCACTCATGACTTGTTTGATTTTGAGAAACAGAAGGAAATTAGTGTGAGAGACTCAGAGGGAAATAATGAGAAATTCTCTAAACCATAGATACAGCTCTTGAAAGAAGTCCAAGGGCTGTACAACGCCTGGGAGCAAAGTCTGTTTCTCAGCCAGCCATGGAGGTACTACGGACTGTGCCTTGTCTGTGACACGTGGAGCTGACTCTGCTGTTGAAGGATGTGGAGTTGCCTACAGAGGCCAAAGGGGTCACCATTGCTTTGGGAAGCAGGGCTGGAGCAAGCAGCAGTCAACAGCAATCTGGTGTGCTTGAAAGGTATGATATTTAAAACTATCTAAGTGTTAATTATAAAACCTTGTAATTCTTTTGTTCAAGGCACTCCACCACCAGAGTTTCTTCAAATGAGGCCAGATTACCCAGTCCTGTCTGGCCCATGCCTTCACTACTCGTGCTGCTGCCTTTGTTGTGTGGTAGCAGTCACCTTTGCCTCCCTGGAGTGGTAGCAGCAAAACCACTACCTCTGCAGCTCTCAAAAAAGCTTTACCCTTGTGGCAATTCTCATCAAAAAGAGACTCAAAGAGTGAATGGAACAAAATCCAGATTTGCTGGTGTCTCATGCTCTGCCCCAAGTACCAGGTTTTCTTTTCTCAAAGTTGATGTCTGAGTAGCACTGAAGAGATGTTCCTCCCCATGGACAGGCTGCAAAGCTTTGGAACATCTGCTCTTTCAGTCTCATGGACTGCAAGGACAACACAGCATCCTCCATATCAAGGTGTTGACAGTTGTGTCTGGATTCATTACCAGGCCCCATGGTTCTACCATACCTCTTTGCCTTGGAGAAACACACGTTTCCAACCCAGTGGCTCTTCTAGTTCCTCCTTCCATAGGACTGAAAGGATAGGGGAGATTTTATCCAGGCTTTCCATGCGTGGTTGAATTTTGCCCGTAAGGACTTGTTTTTACTCATTCCACACTTTCGTCACACCAAGTATGAAAGATCTAATAGACTGGGATGCAAATGCTGTTAAAGTGTTAGCTTGTGTGATTTTTTTGTTCTAGATTGCAGTGCTTGTCATTATTTAAGTTAGATTGGTTATCTCACTTTGTTGTTTCACTCTGCTTGCTTTACTTGCTATTTATTGGTTGACTTATATAATGACTATGATTAAATGAATAGATTTTAGAATGTAAATTAGTTTCCAGTAGTGTTTATTAGATACATCTACAGATAGGGTTTAAATAAAAACACAGCCTGAAATCAGAATTACAGTACATTCTAATCATAATGGGTGGCATGGACCTTACCTGCTCTTTGCTAGGTTTGGTTATCTGGAACAACTCTCTTTAGTCCACCTCTGAAAACCACTAAGGGCAGATGTTGGCACGAATTAATTTTTTTTCTCTTTCTTACAGGGGCCCAACTTTGTTCAGACACCACAGTGATCAAGTTTTGCAGGCCAAAGAGGACTAATTCACTGTTCTAATGGCTCCATAGAAACACTAATCAAAGACAAAGTTTCAGCACAAGTCAGAATGTCCAGAGGCTAGCAGCAGAATTTTCCCATCCTTCCTGTGCCTTCAAATGCCTTTTTACTTGCTAGTACACTTTGCTCCTGCTTCTTTTTTCTAAAAGATCTTTATTAACTGACTGTCAGACACGCATGTCGGTCTAAGCTATTTTTGGCAGCAAACAGGTTAGTAATATTAACACTGCACCAGGTGAAGGGCATCTGTATGTCTCCACATCTGCATGTAGTCCTCCATGATTACTGGTGATGATTCTTGACTCCATGGAGCTCTTGAGAGTCACACTCATCTAGCGCTTTGTGCCGGAATGCATCAGGAAGAAGCAGTCTTCCCAAAGCATCTTGCAATTATTCTCAGTTATTGGTATGATACCAGGTCTGCTGGGATTTTGAGAAGGATCGTCCTGGCTTGCCATACAGGACCCAGTCCTCCACAGAATCAGCTCACTAGCTCAGAGGGCAGCTACCATCATTGAACTCAAAACCATGAAGTCTCTCTTGTGCTGCCCTGCTCGTGAGGAAGTAAGTCCTTGCTCTTGACTCTTCCTGCCCCTGCCATCCTTGCCTTTTGCACAGCCACATGTGCCCACATGGTTCTTGTTTCACAGCTTCTTCTGCTCCTTTAAAAGCAATTACATGGGGAATGTTAGTGATGGAAACTTGTTTAAACCTGAGCACACAGTTAAGTCAGCTTTGTAATTAATTGCCTCATCACTGCAGTCATCCACCAGGAATGCTGTGCTGCTGGTTCAGGATCAAGCAAGAAAGGGCCAGATCCCCAGCAGAGATCCCTCAAAGTGAATGAAATCATGAAAGAAGTCAGGAGGTCAGGTGTGACCCCCAGAAATGATGAAGAGGGAGTGGCATCATCATGGACCCAACAACGCAGCATGCAGAGGTGGGCATGGGTGTGCTGTGAGAAACCCCAATGCACACTGGGTTTGTCTTGGGGAAAGGACTTGTTTCCCCAAGGCATGGCCTGTGCAGTCATCCCCCTGGGGTGCTGTGTGGTGGCAGGACTGCCTTCCACTGGGTCAGCTGCCGCAGAGCCCTCCGGGACTCACACCCAGGAGAGAGTAAGCAAGGAGCACACTAGCAGCATGTGAGAGCTCATGGCAACAGTGTGGCACTGAAAACAAGTCACTGGAGGCCTGTCTAGAGACACTGATGGATGATGTGGAGGGATGGTGACACCACCTTCTCCCTCACGTACCTACGGTAAGAACTAATGAAGGTGAAGCCCGTTGAAGCCATAAAACTCCAATTACTATTATCAGCTTTCTTCTCAGATCTAAATGTTCCAAGGCAGAGTATGTTCAGAAGGTGGTTCCACTGACACAGTTTCTCGTTGACAATGGGCTCTCCTGTACACATAAGCAAGGAGAAGGAAGAAAAAGGAGTACCAGCTCCTCAGAGTGACAAGAAAGTGAAGAGAGGGAGAAGAAAGAAGAAAACTAGTAAGTGAGAAAACATAGGATGGAGGGAGCTGTGCCTACAAGGAGAGAGCAGTGAGTGATGAGGACAAGGGGTACCAAACTGAGAAGCAAACTGGACAACTTCTGGATCAGTTAATGGTCATCTCTTCAGCCCTTGTACCTCTTAGAAGGCTGCTGTCCATTATGGGGGGAAAAAGGGCTGAAAGATAGCTATTTCAGATAAGAGCTATTCTTAATATTTGTGGCAACTTTTTAATTGCTAGTTACATTCCAATTAAACAACTACATAAAGGAAAAGACCAGGGTTTGAATTGAAGGCGAGACGAGTGGTGTGGGTAGCAGAAACTTGAGCACAAGTCCTGCTGAGAGAGCAGCCCAGGACACACAACAGCCCTCATCCCTACGTCTGCCAGTGATCAATGCAGCCCCTAGATTTGATGCCTCTTGTGAAAAGAAGAAAGCTCTACATGTATTTCTGGCCGACTTTCCACTCCTGGGGGAAAAGTGCGTGCTTTTGCCAGTTCTCCTACAATGCTGTCAGCTACTGCAGAGACGTGGGTTCACAGTCCCTCTCCCACACCATCAAGCAGCTCTTCTGCAGGGTTCTTGGGGAATTCTAACACGAGAAGATAGAAAGGGCAATCAATGCCTATGATAAGATGCACTTCAGTAAACTGTTCATAATTTTTCTCACTGGGTTGCAGATGACCTAATAGGCTCTTTTCCCATCTCTAATTTCTATGAATCTGCAATCCTATTATTTATATTGTATCTTGAGGGTTTCTTCCAGAGTAAATGATGTAATTATACCCTGCACCATAACATTTCAGGTTCTGGTGTAATAGAACTAAATATGCAATTATGTGGTTAGTAAATGTAACAGTACAAAACTCAAAATCTGTATCCATGTACTGTAGCTTCATAAGAAGAATTTGTTTCCTGTTCTGTACACAGCAGATGTAATGTAATTATTGCTAACTGAAAACTATCACCAGACATTCATATGATACCAGCAAAAAATGCCCCTCCAGCCAATTCTTCATTCAAACATATGAAAATGAGAGAAATCCCACAATTCTATCTTATCAGTGAAGTCTAGGCACATACATCGGATACTTTGCAAAATCAATACTTTCCAGACTTTTAGATACATAAAACCCTCAAATAATATACATCCATACACAAAGGGAAATATCAGATTCATCCCTGATGTTAATCCAGCCACTTCATCTGGATTACAAGACAGCAGAAGACAATTCATTATGCAACTTGTGTGGATTATGGTTGGAAAAAATAAAACTGGCCCCCAACATTTATACAACACTGTGTGACAAAAAGAAAACAACATGAAAGGAACCACAGCCTTGTGGCTAAGGAGCTAATCCTGGACTTTGGAGATACAGTTTCTACTCAGAGGTTTGCCACAAGTTTCACATATGAAAAGAAAAAAAAAAACTAAAAAGGAAAAGGAGAGGAAAAGAAAAGGAGAAGGAGAAGGACTTGGAGAAAGAGAAGGAGAGGGAGACCTTTATTGTGGGCCTTGCCTGCAAGAGGACACCTTACCAGTAAAAAGTGTGATTGCACACAGGGTACAAATGCCCTGTAAGTTCCCCTTAAATCCAAATGTGAAATTGGCCTAGCTGTACCAGGGAAAAGTGCCTTCACTAAATAATACTAATTTTAAAAAATTGTTTGAAGAGTTGGGACAGCTCTAGCTTTAGAAATCTTGGGATTCCCATTTGCTTGAGTAAGACAGCTACCTGCTGGTTGGATGGGTATGGTGGAAACTCTCTAGACAGGGCCTTCAGCGGCAAAACTAGGCATGAAGTGGGAGTCACCACTGAGCCACGTGTCCCACTGCAGCAGCCCCACTGCCTCTTGGTGGTGTGTCATCTCGCCAGGTTTGTCAGGTCCAATATGACAGAACCTAAAGAAGCACAAATGTTGTTTTCCTGTAGAAACTGCACTTCAAACATACAAGTGTAAAAAAACTGATGATACTTCAAAAGAGTGTTCTATTGCCAGGCAAACGTCCATCAGGTTTTCAGCATTGCATGTTACCTTACTCCTCAGAAGCAATCTGCACCGTTTGCCAAAGGTGCTCAGCCACTATACTCCCTAAACCCAAATACCATAGCAGAGCTCCAAACTCTGTTGTGTTCTACTTTCATCTACACTTCTTTAAAAACTTCCCATTTGCCAGGAGAATAAATAACACACCATCCCCACTGCTGAGTGACAGGTCTGTGCCTGGGTGCCTTACAGAATTGCACAGTTCTATCTTGCCTTCTCTACAATCAGTCATGTATTCTACATCATATGACTGAACAATTAAGATAAAAATTAACATAGTGCTCTGTAATGATGTGTAGTTGCTTTCCTTTGAGCTGAAATAGTTGATCATATTCTCCCACCCTGTATTTGTGTCATGCTATTGGTAGTGGAAGCGTTAGCTTTGTAGTCACAATTATATGAGAACTAAGTAAACTGCAGAAATTTGTAAACTGTTGCATTGCTAAATTAAATGCTGTTTTAACTAACAGTTAATAGTGTTTACTGCTGTGTAATAGTAATTTTCATTTTTTACTGTATCTAATGACTTTCTGATGACTCAAATTCTCTGTAGGGATACCAAATCATTACATTAAGGATGAGTGATTTTAGTATGCAATGACTGATCAGTACAATAATATGTAGACTCATGCTTCAGCTAGTAAATTAAATCATTTACACCAGAGTGTTTGTCAACCAGAAGAGTTCTATTACATTGCTGCATTATAATGTAGAGTCTGCTCAAAATAAAACACATGCTATATTAAATCTGTGCCACTTTACAAACAAAACCCTTAAGGAGCAACAATTCAGCATAGAGTAAGACCATGGAGAAGGACTGTTTTTCACACAGAGTGGATAAATCCAGAAATTTTGTCATTCATTTGGAAAAGTCCCATGGCAACATATAGGTATGAGCCTACTAGTTGCATTAAGCATCCCAAATATCACTTGAAGACTTAATTTGGTACTAATGGGACCTGTGGAAGGGGAAATGGCCACAGCCAAAATTTGTGAGCTTTCAGATAAACATACAGTTGAGCCAGCCTCAGAAGTTGATGGGATCACCACATCATCCTGAGCCATGAAGAATAAAAGAGCAATTTATTTCAGGATGCAAACACTCAACAGGTCTGCTGAAATTGGATGGTAGAATGTTACTGTGGTCAATAGTTCATCATTATTGTATTTTAAGAAACTAGATCAATTCTGTCTTTGAATAGGACTTAAAATGCAACCTCTTAGAGCATTTAGAATTTCCTAGTGTAGGCCTTGGTTTGAGCCCAACAATTATTTTGATGTCAAAATATTCAGAAGAACAGGAGATGCTTTAGTGCTTTAGTGTTTTAGGAACTTTTTGTTTCACTGTTTTGTTTGAGACACCAAGGAGCTTAATTTCCAGTAACATGAAAGCATTGGAGTTTCCATTCACCACAATTAGAAAAGAAGGTTCTTTACTATTTGGAAAAAATCAGACCCCACAGTTTCAAGGTTATCTCCCAAAGGCCACACACCAATGTTAAACCACTGACTCCACTGACTTTGACCCAGTCATGCTCATGTAAATACATGCAATGATTCAGAACCCCAGCTTCCACCAACACGTAATTATGCCATCCAGAAAATACTTGTAGGGACATAATGTTACCTTGGATTAATTTTCCCTGTTGTTTTGGGACACATCCTGAGACACATTCAGGATAAAGCCTTGGAGGACAGTAGGAATTGCTTCATAATGTTTGCTAAGTTCATCCCCCAGAAGTGGCAGCTTTACTGTCAGAGAAGGACTCTGAACTTCTCATAAGGGGAGAGAGTTGTGACAGGGGGAAAAGCTTGTTTTGCGAACTACTTAAACCCGCATGAATTTATTGCTTTTTAGGAACTTAATGACTCATTCAATTTTTTTGCCCTTGGGATATCAAGAGTCACGAAAACAGTGGTATTTTGACTTGTGAAATCTTCATCATAAAAATGTTTTCTGTGCTACTGTGTGGGAATTAGGTTTCTCTGGCAAGAGCTAAAAAGGCAGGTTTACCATGACTAGTTTATTACTCGGCATGCTTCACTGAAAGACACTTAAAGGATGAAATTGTTAGCAAGTCAGCAGTGTTCAGTGGTGCCTTAACACCTGATTCAAGGGGGCATCTCCTGTGCAGAGAAGACCACATCCAAAACTTTACATGACACATCTAAGTATAACATACACTTTCTCCTCAGCAAAACATCCCATATGAGCCAACTCAATCAAGATCGGTGCCTTGAATTTTTTGTTGCTGTTGTCTGCTTAAGTAGACTTAAAAAAAAAAAAAAAAAAAAAGTCACAGCAAATGCTTTTGATCTTTTGGTTAAAATATGAGTGTCCTAATAATCTGGAAGCTTGCCAGCTTGTAGTCAGGCACTAAGTGAGGTTTAATTCCTGCACAGAAATCGAATATTAGCAAGGGGAACATGAACACATACAAAAAGACTGCTCATCCGGCCAACATCTGGTTTGATGTGGCCATTATTTCACCAACTACTTATAGGCAGGTTTTTTGTTATTGTTGCTTTCTCCCAGAGCAGCAACAAACTAGTAAAGGAGATTAAAATTTCCATATCATTCCCACACACAGAGTCGTGTTGTACTAGTTGCCCAGAATGCCTAATTCTTGCCTTTCCCTTTTCATTTAGTTTAAAAAAACACTATTATATTTAAATACATGGGAGGGAAAAGTGAGAGTAGCAGTTAAAATTGTTACTTTCCAGTACATTCTTGC
Organism: Entomyzon cyanotis; assembly: GCA_024500445.1. Taxonomy (NCBI): domain Eukaryota; kingdom Metazoa; phylum Chordata; class Aves; order Passeriformes; family Meliphagidae; genus Entomyzon; species Entomyzon cyanotis. The sequence goes on from JAKEPQ010001005.1 coordinate 71,309,636, forward strand.
ATGGCAAGTTATGACAGTGTTTATTACACATGTTTAATGAAAGAGCTAGAATGCAAACCTGAAAGCAGGTTTGGATTGGGAGGTGAAATCCTTCTTCTTAAGACTTGGTAGCTCTCAGTTGCTCAAACACACATGCATTTGGAAGCTCATCATGTCTCACTACTAATGATGAGCCTATTGATCTCCATCTGGAAAGGTGTGTCCTCCTTTACCCCATCGGAAGAGAGGCATTCTTCCTGGAATCATTAAAGATAGTAGGCAGACATAATTGCACATACAGCATTTATGGCTATACGTGCAGATGTACCTGTGCTTGTTTCCAGACCCCCTCTTTTGTCTCAAGGCAGTGCTGTGTACCTTTCAAGGTAAGCTGGGAGTCATCACCAGTCCTGTGGTTAAGTGACAGCCCCATGTGCTCTGCTGGATGGTATCTTCCAGGCCTTCCAGTGCTGCAAAACTTCCAGCAGCTTCAAACAACAGCCATGCTCTTGAAGTCAGTCTACTATGGGGAAGCAACCCTCTACACAAGAAAAAAATATAGAACCCAAGAATAAACCTGCCTTATAGATTGTAACCTAGTGACAGAAAGGCAGCCAATGCTGGAACACATCTGTATGCAAAAACAGAAATGAGGGATTTAACTCCACCACTGCATTGCTTAATCTGCTTTTCACAGTAATAACATTTCTTCTGCTTGTAGCACCACCTGTCTTTATGTCGCATTTTCTCTCTGGCATGGCTGTGACCATTTCTGAGGTTTCCCAAAAGCATAAGTCAAAGTTATGGTTAGACTGCCCCAGAAGCAGTTGCATGGTAAGTATGAGCATCTATTTACTGCAATCAAACCAGTCCACAAAACTTATAGACAAGAAGGGTGATGAAGGCTGGTCTGCGTTGCCACAAAAGATCAGGATTCTAGTTTACACTTGAACTGAAGCTCTCACTTTCTGTCTCAAACTCTCATCTCACCCAGAGTGAACCCCTCAGAATGTGTCGCACTCCCTGCACATGGTGCAGCCTGGCCATCAGGCCTCTGAGGGTCTCCTTGCCCCTGGGCTCAATTCTGCTGGCTGCCTGCAAATGGCTTTCTCCAAAACAGGAGTGATTAAGGTTCCAACATGGTTTTTGGGTGGGCAGAAAGGAGACAGAACAAAACTGCACAGCTATCCTTGTCCATTGGTTCGAGACCATACATAAGCTTTTCTTCTGAAGGTGTTGCTACATCTCTAACAGGTAAAAGTAGTCTCAGGTTTGGGGGAAGACCTGGCAGGTGCATGTTTATATGGAGAGGCTTGGGAAGGAGACAATATGCTGCTGCCAAAGAACATGAGCAAATAGTTCCTTCTTCCCCCTCCAACCAGAGCAGTCATGGAGTCAACCAGGAACACAAAACCAAGTCACTATGTGGCAAGTCACACCAGCAGCAGGAAGGGGATAGTGCTGAAGCAGGGCTGAAGTTTAGAAATTAACTTAGTGGCTCTCTGTGCAGGCCTGGGTAGGGATCTCTGCTGCAGGGAAGTCTTCTTTCGGCCTCTTCTTGCGTAAATAAATTGCTGACACAAGCAGTTCAGAGCACACCCAGGAATCAACTTCTCTTCAACTGCCTTCACACAACTTGCTGCCCTTCACTCCCTCTCTGTGCTTTCAGCAGGCTGCCTCTATGCTCACAGCAGCTGTGGTAGCTCCATCAGCGGCCAGCTCTGTTTTCTGTTCATGCCAGGCAATAATTAGTTGGTTATTTCTTGTCTCTGATTGACATAGCTCCTACTCCGGCACAACACAGAACTTGTTTTCGTCACTTTGCGACTTTCTCAAGATGCCATTAGTGGGCAAGGTGACACGATGCGAGGTAAATCACACAACAACACCATAAACACAAGGGCAGGGCCAGACTCACAGCTCTGTCCTTGCAGTTTCACTCTATAGGAACTCTGTTGAAATGTATCTGTCACACATAAGACCAGAGTTGCATATTCAGCCCACAGTGTGGTCATGAGACAGTGCAAAGGAAGAGCGCTCATCTCTGTTACTAGAGAGCACTTGTGCCATACGATTGTTTTATGTTCTGTGAACAAGTAAAGATAAGGCAGAAATACATGCACAAAGAGGAACAAAGATGGGGTTTCTATGGAAACACAGAATTTCCTGACTTGTATAATTAAAATTAACCGTATCCCTCGTTAATGGAGTTGTGGGGGGAAAGAAATCTTGATTTTTTTAAGGTTTTTTTTTTTTACTTTATTATATGTGAACACTTTCAGTTATCCTTCTCCTTTTACTTCATCCCTCTGACACGTACATGTTCATGCACAGCTTTTTACTTTTATATATGTTTTATACACAATGTGCACTCTGTAGGTTCCCTAATTCCCAGTAATATTAACAAGAGTTACTCATGTAAATCTCCCATTTATTGTTGGGACAATAAACCTCAAAGAGTGTGAAAGCATTGCACTAAAATCATTTTTCTCAGTATTGATATGAATGTAGGATGCTAACATCCGGATGAAATGACACAGATAAACCTAAGGATCCACTATTGTTGGATATCGTGCATCATGCACTTATCTCTCTGTCTTGTGCAATACTGAGGGACAATGTTCTCAACAAAATACACCTGTATTTCCCACAGCAACATCTCTTGCTAGGACAATTGCAGCAGCACCAGTACTTAAAAGCTTTCCACACTGAAACAGAGGATGACTGCTTTGGTTCAGATTGTGACAGATATCACATGATAAGTAGGAGTGGGACTGATCAGAGCTTGGATAGAGGACCTCCAAGGAAAGCTTTAATCTGGCAGAACATGGTATCAGCAACCCTCTACATGGTGTGTATCCCTAAGACTTAATATTGAACCAGCACTCCAGCTGTGACCTGCTGGTACAGATGGAGGTGTTTGTTTTTAAAAGGAAAATTTAATCACAGTTCTAACCCTTTTTGAGGAGAAATAATAATATATTGCCTCCATTTTTGCCCAGTTTGGCCTGAATGTCAGTGCCATGTGTAAGTCACAGAAACAGTCCACAAAAGGTCTCATTACTAGCTGCAAAGTACTGTCAGGTAAGATGTGAACTTAGGAACACCACTGTTTCCACCCACAAATAACTGACAAGTAAAATAATAAAAATTAAGAATTGGGAAGATTTTGATGCCTTGGAGTTGGGAAGGAGAAAATTCTTCCCAGTAGAGTTACAATCATGATCCTATTATCATAATAAGGCAGGATGATAGCCTTATTTCAACCTCAAATGGTTTATTTCAGCAACGGGTATAAAGCGAGCCCTTGTTGTACCATCTGCCAAGTACCTTTGGGATCTGACAGCATGGAAAGATCATTAAAAATGTAAGAAGTTGCTGTTTGCATTAATAAAAACACAGGATCAAAAATTAGGTTGAAAAAGCAACAACATTGTAAACATGCCTTTAAAATGAAAGTAATTTCCTCTTTGTAGTGAAAGGCATGTTTTATTTTCATTTGTTACTTAGGATGTGACTAAGCCAGAATCCAGCTTCAGTGTGCCACTCTCCAGTGGAATTTACGCTCACAGAAATTAAGTGTGCACTGTATGTGGGACTGTCTCTGCTCTTTCACCTGGACAGAAATAACTGTGTTTCAATCCCTACACCATTACTTCCAGAATTCTTCTAATGAGGGTTGGGTAAAATTGAAGCCTATAATAATAGTATACAATTCCTTTTTTAAAGGCTGACCTGCAGTTCTGGTTTACAAACCAAATGACTGTAGTCAGGCATATTAGTGCTTTAACCTTTTTATTACATTACATACATGAAAACAATTAAGGCTGGGATTCTTTCCAATGTATTATCATTTTCTGTTCCCTCTGGCCTTTTTCCATCCATTTCAAAGAATGTACATAGCATCAACTGAACATTCTCTCATGTTTTATTTTTTTGTTTCTTTTCTGCTTAACAACTGTCATGCTTTCAAGATCAGCCAACTATAGAGTATCATGCAACAGCAGCAGCCGACAGCAGTGGCAGCAAAAACAACAACAAAAAGTTTGGGAGTTTAAAACTCCTCATAAAATTAAATCTGAGATTTAAATTCTCCCTCATATTTTATTGTCTTTTCTTTTCTTTTTCCTGTGGTAAATGGTAATTAGAGTCAATAATCTTTTGCTGAGAGAGCACCTTGTCCTCACAGTGTTTATATCATCATCATCAAAGATCTGCCTTAAGGCCCTGGCGTGTTAATAATTTAAGGTGTGCACAGCCTAGTTATAGCAGGAAGCCTAGTTATTGAGTTTGTAAACCAGCTGATGATTTATGGGAACACCTTGCATGAGTCATGCTCATTAAATAAAATACTTCAGTTTAATAAGGAACATGGGGTAAACAGTTCTTCCCGTTACAGGGTGACTGTGCAATTGGAAATTGCTGAGTTTTGTCACCAGCTTTGCCACTACTATTTTGTCTTAATTGTAAAGTCAGGGTCGGCTTGTCTGTGTGTGTGTGCAGGCACGTGCATGTGCACACACACATCCCCTTGAAATATAGATAAAATGTCTTTCACCAATGCTTTTTTTCACCCCCACCCTGTGTCTCTCCCTCTCTCTCCATACAGCTGTTTCATAAGTTACCCTCTGATAATGAAGATGTTAAATCTCTTTTTAAAAGGCTACTAATTAAGAAAACAGAAATGCTCACAGAAATAAAATTACACAGGAAAAAAATCAATATATGGCTGTTAAATGTAGCTTGCATTTGAGAGCCATAACCATATTTTACTTTTAAACACTGGAGTTAACTCAGACTCATTAGAAATTCCTTGGGAAATTGAGGCAGTAAAAGCCCTACACATTGGCCTCCTCTGTTTACGCAGAAGCAACCATGCTTTGCCCACTGCTTTAGAAATCCAGTGTCTCTCCAAGAGATTTCTGTGGGATAAGGTGGTGCCAGCATCTATCCTCAAGGCTGCAAGCATGCAGACAATAACCTCCTCTGGATCGACTACATTGCTGCCATTTTTCAGCCTTTTAGGAACAGGGGCATGGTTCCTTAGGGTCACTGAAATCACCCCCCATTCCCACCAAAGGCAGTGGCACTTGAGCACTGGGAGTGGAAGGAGCCAATGCAGCTGTGGCTGGAGTCTTCACTAGGCTGGAGGCTGCTCCAGGGCAAAATTACCTTTGTCCTCTGGGAGGAAGGTGGGACTCATGGAGTTACAGCATGTCTGTGGAATAAGGGGAGAAACAAATTGAGTAATAACATAAAAACTCCCATATACTTTTCTTGATGGATTTCAGTCTTATCATCCCAAACCAAAGGCAACTCAACTGGGTTTAGTTAAACTCTTAAACAAACAATAAGAAATTAGTTTCCAAAAAACCCAGCCAAGTTTTCTCAGCAACTGAGTATTAGCAAACATGCCATTACCCCTGCAATATTGATTTTTGTGTTCTTTGTGGTTCCTTTTAGATGTACTTTTCTGTATTCTTTTCACATGGGTGATATAGCTGTAAGTTTAATTTTCTGACTAATAACTGCACATCCCCAGATAAAGACAGCCTGTCAGGCGTCATTAATAAATTTGTTAGAGAACATTGGGCCAGGCCCACTTGTGGTGTAACTTTTGGATTTAACAGCACCACACAAACGAGTGATCTGACTGCCAATTTGTAAACAATAGCTTGAGTCCTCCCTTTTATTCCTGGAAAAATGATGCCTGACATAACAGGGTGTACGTAATACGTGGGCCATCTCTTTGAGGCATCTAATATTTGTATTTTGCAACCTTTAGATTGACATTTGTGACAGGGTAGGTGCTCCTGTGATCTTGTTTTGCAGAGAGAAAGCAACAGAGAGAAGCTTCTGGTGAGACCCACAAATAAAACAAGGCATTCCAGTGGTGTCTTTTTTTTTAGGGGGGCTGGTTGTTTTGGTTTTTTTGTTCTTCTTATTGCACAGTCCCCTGGCTTAGTCCAGAGGCTGCTCTCAGCCCTGTTCTCCTCAGCACATTACCTTGCATGCACTGAGGTGTCCAGCCTGCAGCAGCTGCACCCAAACACATCCTTGGGTGCTTTCAGATTTCAGTTGTCTCCAGGCAGCTCGGAGGTATTTCAGAAGTATGCATTTTACAAGTAATGGGAGTTGGGCATGTCTTCCTCACCAAAAATGTCCAAGTCACTGAGACAGAGGCACACAAAGATCCTGGGGCAGACAAGAGTGAAAAATAAAAAAAAAAACAAAACGGTTTCTTCAAGGCCCAGAATAAGTGCCCGAATTCATAAACTTGTCTTCTAAATGGGAGAAATCTTTGCAATGTCTCAACTATAACACTCTTTACTCCTGGAGGCTACAGCAAAGGTGATGTGGGAAGGAAAGACACTGGACTCGGGGAGGGGTATCATTCTAGAGAACTGTTTGGTTGTTTTTCTTCAGCTTTATATAGTACAGGTGGTGGCTGCCTCTTCGTAACCACACGGAAGGCAAGAAACAAAATGTATTTCCTTCTTATCTTTATGACGTGCTTAGAGAATGCAAGAATTGCATCAACTTCACCTCCACTGGAGTGACCACCTCCCTCCAGAAAGTTCCCAACTGATTGCACTTTATTGCCTTTTGTGCTGGGAAGGTCCTAGCAAAACACATTGCTGATGGAGTCCTATAGAAACTACCACCAAATTCAGAAAAGCAGTTTTATGGAGCTATTCCTACCAGTGCACTGATTCAAGGACTTAATAAGTTATGGGAGTTCACTCAGAAAAGGGACCAGGAAATGCTCCCAAAACCTGGTAATACTAACCCAGACTGAAATATGATGCTCTTGACTCCATGACTACTCCTTGTGCACCCCCAGTCTCCTCACTGGGGGTGTGTGAGGAGCAGAAAAGGCCTTGACACTGTGCAAGCCCTGCTCAGCACTAATGAAAAAATCCTTGTGTTATCAACACTGTTTTCAGCACAAATCCAAAACACAATCCCATACCAGCTAATGTGAAGAAAGCTTGCTCTATCCCACTTCTGTTGCAAAATTCGGGGCTCCACTTCCCTCTTTTTAGCTGGACTCAATGGCCACAAGTTTGGATGATCTAATTGTCAGTGTCAGCCAGAAAGAATGGCCATATATGAAATAATTGCCACCCTCTGGAACTTTGGTCCTTGCTGCTGTGGGTTCTTCACCCATGTCATGGGATAGAACATAATCTCTGATCCTGCCCCATATTGGGAGATCAGAGGCATGATTAGTTCCTGGTTTCTCTACAGACTGACACCCATTCTGGTCTTGTACCCAAAATAAGCTCATTTTTTTGCAAAAGTAGGCCAAATTAAACAATTTGCATCCATCTATGTAGAACTGGTAAAGAGCAGCAGAGGATCCCATGCTGAGGCTGCACTAAAGAGGAATGCTTCCAGTTCTGGAGGCCAGGAAATGTCTTCAGCCAATCTGATGTGCCACAGGAAAAACACACCATTGCTTCTACCCCTTTTATGGTAGGTATGGTAGGTGGGCAAGTGGCTTCCTTTTGGAGATGGGCAAAGTGGCAGTTATGATTTATTTGCATTGGAATAGTACCTAGAGACTAGATCTCTGCTGTTCTAAACTATATAGCAAACTATCTATTCAGCCAAGGTAAAGGATTTTCAGACTAAGTATAGAAACATGAAGTTTCAGGTCTTGGAGGTTTCAGATGAGCTGACACAATTTTGGATGATCCTTTGAATTGCGGTCAAAAATAGTCACAAAGCATAGAAAAAGGAACAAGCATGAATATGGAGTTGAAAACATAAGGAGAGGAAAAGCTAAATTAGGCTATTAACTTATAAAAGAGGTATTAAGTGGAAAAGGAATTTGGTTGGCAGGATTTTAGATTATATAATGGAAAGATACCAAAACAAGGCAGTCTCCTATACATTTGCAGGCAGGTTAACACACCTAAGTGAATTCATCCTGTAATTGGCTTCAGCTAAGTGCTCTATTCAGAGCGTCTTTGGGATAATTCAGACTGCCACTAGGATGCCTGGCAAATGAAAAGCTTCTGGGAATTAAGCAAAAGAGTCTCAGAAACACCACTAATGAAACAATTGGAGAGTAACAAAGAATGCAATGCAACCTCACCTGGTTTTTGAAGGTTGTTTGCCATCAAGGCACAATGGGACTCTACTCCAACTGAAAACTGGATAAAGAAAAAAAAATAAAAATAGCTTACTGATGAAACTCTTGCATTCATAAATGTGGGTAGAAATAAATCATGGTGAACATGAGTGAGTCCATATAGCACTAGAAATCAGAAATCATATTAAGGATGCCATTTATCATACTTTGGCCAAACTGCACAAGTCTGTCCAGAAAATTGCAAAATAAGCTCATGCTCAATATAAAGGGAGCAAGGAATTTCAAAAGACTAATATGAAGCAAATGTTGGCCCTGCATTTCCTCATGTCCTATTTGAACTAAAGTCAGCTTGCATCTGTGTTGAGGCAAACTCAGAACTTGACCCAGCCTGACTGGATTTTGAAAGCATGGCTCCAGATGAGCAGCCAGCACATGGGGTCTGGGTATCTCCAGATAAACATCTTTCCTTGGATAACAGAAGATAAAGACACTCGATAGCACATCATCCTAAAACAGTCAGAAATCTTAGTCATAGCCTTCAGTGTTCAGCTGAGGCACAAGAACAGAGCTGGAAATATTCCTTTGTAGATAGAAGTGCACCCACCAGAGATGAGATAAGATAACCGAGTGATTCTATAAAAAACAGCAGGAGCAACACCCAATAGAACTGGAGAAACAACAAGATATCTCTGAAAGTTTTTGGTAACTGACAGAATGATACCTATGTGATTTAAACCAGAAAGGTCACTGAGTAAGCTGCCCCTTATTTGCTATCTTCTGGCTCAGTTTTGAGTGTTTTGATAAGGTGTTGCACAGCATATACCACTGGATTAACCAATTATAAATCCTAGCTTGCTGCACATGCATTTTCATTTAAGTTAGAAACAACTACCATAGCTTATAAGAAGCTCATCTGACCAAATTATCTTTGAAATTCAGTCAGGAACACCATGCCAAGCCTACACGATGCAATGTCAAACAGCTTGGCAGATGGCTAACGATAAAGGACTTGATAACAAAAAGTATTGGTTGAGTAAAAAGGTTGATATTTGTCATCATTACAATATCATAACACACCTCACAATGTTTTATTAGGCTCATCATTTTGGGGCAAAGAGGCAGAAGGCAAATCACAATCCTGCCAACTTCTTGAGCAAATACAATTAATTGAGGTATAGTTACAGAAGAAAGTTATGCCAGGACAAGAGCAACATCCAAAGTTGCCAAATAGCTACTATCTAAATAAAAGAGATTTCAGCAAGTAAGTATTTGGGAACCTGACATACTTACGAATGTTGTGTCTGTGCCAAAGTCTAACATGAGGAGCCTGCATTACAGGAAGGCCTGCAGGAGGACCTGGAGCTGCCGGCTGTACCTCGAGGACATCCAAAAGCAGTTGGCATGGTTCTTGTGATGGCAGAAAGCAGCACATGCTCACCCTGCCACTGACGACAAAAAACCAGAATGCAAAAGCGACACAGATGCCAGGTGCTGCTGAACAGATGCTGGAGATGAGGAACGGGAACATGACGGGAAAGTCCCAAGAGGTGCTCAGGATGTGGCTGCTAACCCAAGCCCTGTGCAGCTCAAAAGCCTCTTGGCATCAAGTGGGTGCTGGTTTCTCCTCCACCCCATCCCCACATGCACAATATGTGCATTCACCTGAGTGATGGGGGGAGTTTGGGGGGCAATAGGAAGAGGTTGCTGCTATTTTGTCATATTTGCTTTCAAATTCTTTTTTCCTCTTTTAGGGGTATGGTTTAATAGCAGTCACCAAAATAAAGATACTGACATCTGCCCTGTGGAAAGGACATAGTTCTCTTTTCCCTGGCCCAGTGCAGGAGCTCAGGGCCAAGCTTAGCAAAGCTCCTCTCTATCAAAGCTATAAACAGTGGCATCCTCCAAAGTCTGGTGAAAAAGCTCAGGTGGCAGAAGTGAAAGTGCAATATTTCAAAGCCTGGAAAGGTTCTTGCATCATTTCCAGATAAAAGGGATGGCAATAGTCATCAGCAGCCAGGGAATTTAGCTTTCAATTATTGTTATTTTAAAGGACTTGCTTATAATATGACGTATGATGTAATGAAAAGCAAAATATATGGAGTTGTTTAGAAAAAGGACTCTAAACAGGAAACACAGTGGCATGCAATTGGATCTGGCTTGCTGCTGGGCAAGCCTCTGTCACCCAAGTAGTGACAGAGGAGAGTGTCATCATATTGGCCATGTCATGGACATGGACATGTCATGGACGTGTGTCTTCTCGTCTAGAGAGACACACACTGAAGTGAGTCTGCACAGCCGCACCCACAGAAACACCAACTGTGTTGTAAATCCCTTTGATTTATCTGCCTGGAGATTTCTGAAGAATTGAATTTTTCTGGGAAGAATGAGCAGAGACACAGTTAGCTCAGAGTCCTGCAGGAAGAGCAGCCACAGGGCATTGCAGGGGGGAAGCTTTTAGAGGGATCCAGATGGCAGAGCACACCAAAAACCTGACACAGGAACTGCGTGGGGACTGCCCTTGCTGTGAGCAGAATACAACGTGCAGAGAGAAGTGAGAACCCCAGTAGGTGCAGAGCATGTGGTTGGGAGGATGATGCCCTCACTGCTGCCATGCCTGAGTAGCTAGGGACGCTCCAGATCACTAGATTAAAACCTAACACACAGTACTTGTGCTGAGGTCAGACTCCTCATTGCAATGCAGATAGACTCAGGCTGGGGAAATAATTGACATGGGAACAATAATGAGAAAATCAATTGCTAAGTCAGATATCATTGACTGCAATGAAAATTTTGTGCATGGAGGATTTGCAGGATAAAGACCCAGCTTTTCTTTTAGGCTACACGAGTTGGTAGAGATGTGAGAAAAGGTAATGTTGGTAATAGTGCTATCCTTGTCACCCTACAGTTCCAGATGGAATTCAAAAGGAGTATGATGGCAGGGGGATTCTTCAGCCAAAGTTTCAGGCTGTGCTTCTGTAAATGTTCAAACATGTGCGTGATTAAGGCCTTGTGAGGCTACAGCATTTCACTAATGGGGTGGGCCACCGCACAGTTTCATCAAATGTAACATTAGAGCTAATGTATCAGCAAAAAATATAGCCCAGTGTGACCCTGCATATCTCTGCATGTGTGTGGGACACTTCACTGGGTAAGGCCCACAGTGCTTGTGCTGTTATTCGCAGTAGTTTGCAGCTCTACTCAAAGCTTTATTCAGTGTTCCACTAATGCAGGCAGTGTTCGAAGTGTAAAAAAATCCACAATGCTATCTGAGAATACTTAATACCATCATGAGCCATCCGCTGTTTGGCATGATGTTATCTCCACCTTCTGTCAACAGTATCTGCTGAAAGATCGATAGCAATCGTAAAGTAATGTTTATTATCACCTTGCCCCCCACACCTGCCCCACCGAATCGTCACTCTTTGTCTCAGAGGCTGTAAAAGAGCAGCAAACTAAAGCAGAGACATGCCTTCATCTTACAGTGATAAATGTTTTTCTTGTAGGATTACAGTGCTAATTAAAGACCACACGTACATCAGTACCATTACTTCTTGATCGGAAGAGTGGAGCACTTTTCCTTCAAGAGCCCTCTCCAGAAATACGTTCATAGGTACTTCTGCACCAGGCACGCTTTTAGCGTGGATGTATGAAATGCTCGGATTAAAATCTTCCCCGTGAAACGAAACGGCCAAAAAATGTCAGGTGTGAAGGTAGCAAAAGCAGGCTGTGTGCGGCTGCTCTGGACGGCGTTAGCAACCGGCCCGTGTGGATGCTCCCTTCCTTGCCCCATCTCCCTCCAGAGACGGGTCCAGCCCCGTTTGGCAGGGGCTCCCTGCCGGCGGGTGGCCGTGCCGAGGGCGATGGTCCCCGGGCGGCTCCCGGCACGGCGGCGAGGAATCAGGAACGTGTCGCGACAGGGACCGCTCCCCCCAGGGCGGGCGGCGGAGATGGCGGCACCGGAGAACAAAGCGGGGCCGGGCGGGGAGGGCGATGGGCACCGGGGCGATCGCCCCTCGGGGAACAAACCCCTGCCCGGCCGCGGGAGGGTGATGGGCTCCTCCCTTGGCGGCGGGGGGCTGTAGGGGGGTGGGGAGATGGAGGGAGGGGCGGGCTGCGATTCAACCTGCTGTCGCGATTTCGTGGTTGTCACGACGCGTGACGGGACGGCAACCCGCTCATGGACCTACAGGCAGGGGGGAAATTGTTGTCTCCTGCAGGGCCGAAGGGGAGCAGCGGGCAGGGCGCCCCAGATCAGAGGCACCGCTGTCCCTCCGGTCAGCAGCGGGGCGAGCCGCGCCCCCGACATCGGCGGCAAATTCTGCCGCTGACGTCATCTTATCGCCGGTATATTTTTTTAATTAGGTGGCAACTAAATGAAGAGTGATGTAGAACATTGTGAATGTAATTATCCATTGTGCTTCAGAGAGACGCCTATAGATCTTTTTTCTTACCCCCCCCCCCCTCTGAAAACTATCAAAAAACTGGGGAAATCAAATAATCTTCCGATCCCCGTGCATGGATGGAGCCTGTCAGACCCTGTGCAAGGGCTACTGACAAACACAAAGGAGCAACAATAACTGCACACCACTTACAGCACTGCTAGACTTATTCATTCATTGTAACATAATAATTTTAGATGGTCATTGAAGAGAAGCATATGTTTCGGGCAGACATCAAAAGAACAACCAGACATTTAGATAAGACAACTAAAACTCAGTTTTAAAGTTTCAGATCTAATCCTGGGTAAAGACCGAACAAAGAGTCAGAGAGCAGAAATTACGTTATTTAAACTGACACCACCTAAATCGGATCCTTTCTTCTGCGATCCCACATAAACACAGTGCGTTCATCACATCCAGCCGGCTTCATTACTATTTATATTACCGTACGCTGGCTGTGTGCAGTCGATTCATAATTGTCCAGTTTTTCTAATTAATCACAAAAGATTTTTGTTTTGCCTACAGCTACTTCTGGGGTGACTCACAATGGCAAGCCAAAGCTCATACATCAAACGCAGCCCTCCTTTACTCCAGCCTGCTGCCGGAGGAGCTGCTGGGCTCCCCTCGCCTCGCCGCTGCTCAGCAGGCATGCGCGGCCCCGGGCGAGAGAGGAGCCCTGCGCTCTGTCCTCTGCCGTGTGACTTGTTATTTTTATCTGATGCTCGCATTCTCAGCCCAAACTCGACCCAGAGATTTTTTGGCAAGATTTCTCAATTCAGAGCGTTTGATTTCCCTCTCTCACTCGCTCTCTGTGTGCATGCGCATGCTCCCGCTCCTGCTCCGGCAATCTGTTCGGGATCTGTGCGGCTTCAAAGGAAGCAAGCTGCATCAAACATTGCTCAAACTTCTGCCTGATCAATATTTGCCTAATGAGCTCAACGTAACCAGTGTAACCCCACCGAGGCTGAGGCAGCTGCTGGATCTCTCCGACAGCGACAAGGCTGGTTGGTGACATTTGCAGCAGGCCAGGTTGCTCATGGCTCCTCTGCCCACACCATGAAGAGGAGATACTCACAGAAGTAAAAATTTTTTTGGCTGTAAGACAGCTACTTTCGAAAGTCACAGCTTGCCAACCTGAGTCAGGGGACAATGATTTGACCTCTATTTCTTGTGCTGCCAGAGGTGTAAGCGTACAGAAGCTATTCCATGAACAAAGAAATGGGGCAATTTGGCTGACAGCAGCATGACAGTATGTTCTTTCTCCACACATGCTAAAAAACCCAAACAAAAAAGCCCAAACAAAAACACCCCCACGCACACAAGCCTTACCCAAAAAAAACCCCAAAAAAACAAAAACCAAAAAACCCAAAAAAACCCCACTCTTTTTTATCATTGATGACACTGTAATACTGAAAGTCAGCCCAGTTAAGATCAGCTGAATTCACATGAAGAGCAGAAAGCAATAGACACACGCTGCCTCTAAAGTGCACTGTAATGTAAGGCTGCAAATGTTGTTAATTATGTGGAAGCTTTCTGGTAAGATGCATCTATCAATGCATCTTCCTTGATCACATTCTGCCCACTGCTGGGTTTGCAAGGACTCAGCACAGTGGTGGGAGAGGGGCGTTTTATTAATAAACCCTGCACAGAACACTGCACTCACCCTGTGCATTTTGGAGTGAAAATGGTAGTGAAGCCAAAGCTGGTTTCTGTATGAGGAAGCACGGGCAAGCAATTAGCTCCTGAGAGCAAAATAGATAGGGGTTTTAACAGCACAGAAGAGAAAAACGTGTTTTCCTATCTGATGGCATAGAGGAAAGGGTATCTCTGATTTATTGCAGGAGATTTCAAGTGGAGTTGTTTGGGGAAAAAATATATTTAGAAAGGCTGAAAAAATACGAATTAGAAAAAAATACTGTTTTCATAAACTTCTGTCATGTTGCTTATTTAGCTGACAGCAGACCCCTTTCTCTGCAGACTAAGGAGTTCAGAAGACAGGGGAGTGGGGTGAAGACTGTTTTTCTCAGGTCACCTGGGGGATACATTGTAATGTACAATCTCCAAATGTACAGCTGTAGCTCCCAGTGTGTTCCAGTTGAAGACGTGCTGGTGTCCTTACTTGGGAAGTTAGAGCATCCCCAGTGACACGCTGCCACTTTTTAAGTCATCCAGGAGAAGAATCCTCAGCAGAAACTCCTGCAGGACCAGAGCGGAGTTTACACTTCTGCAGATAAGATAATCTGTCAAAGAACAGGTTCAAAGGACAGTCCATGAGCAATATTTTGAGGGATCAAGCCATACATTCATTCCAGTGCCCAGCCCTAGTTTTCCATCCCACTGTTTGCTGCTCCATGTGAACATACACAGCCCTGTGCGTGACAGGAGCACACACATCAGCCCATCACAGTGACTCTCAGATACTCTGCTCTGACGCCAGGGATGGCCTTTCAGGAGCCACCACTGGCCCTGACAGTACGCTTTGCCTTCCCTGTTCCTGCCCTCCATTGCATAAATTAGCAATAGCAAGGTCCCCTGTCCTTGCTGTCAGCCCCTCACTGGGACTCACCTTTGCTGAGGCATGGTGGCCACAATCACAGGTGACACTTGCAACCCTGTCTGAGGCTGCTGAAGCCTTGGCCATAGCAAGGCTGTAGATCCTGTGCTCCCTTCTGGCTCTTTTCAGTTGCAGGGAGCCAGATTCAAAGCTCATTGAGCCCAGGGGAATATTTTTCAACTGGCTTTGTCAAGCAGGTGAGGCTCCCCTGGTCTATTGCCACCTTGCTGTAAAGACCATAATTTTGCTGGGACAAACTGCTTATTACCCACTTGCAAGCTTAATAATAACCAAGGGCTGTGATTCCTCCTAAGGAACTGAGGACGTGAATTAAGTGTTATTAATACCAACAATATTGTGCTAACACCGGAAAAATAGCAGAATTAATAATAATGTTATCTTAATGACAGTGTAAATATAAGGTAAGTAGTGTACCTGGCTTCTGAGGAGTGTGAAACCAAATGATGATTTCCTCTCAGGGCAGTGATAAACAACTCAGTCATACTGAGTTTACAGTTTTAGTAATAATTGGCTTGGAGGGAAAAAAAATTATATAAAGCACAGTCACAGGTTAACTACATTATAATTACATGGTATAATTTCAGCCCCTGCTCCCAGAGTGGAAGGCACAGTTGTTATCTGATCAGCCTCAGTGTGTAATTCCCTACTAGGTTTGGGGCTAAGCATTGCTGTGCTGGTTTTTAAAATGACTAAGCGGATATGCAGAGACTGCAACGCGCCCCAGGTCACAGCGAGCTTGCAATAGGCTCAGTCAGGAGTGCAACCTCCAGCCACAGCCATGTGGGACTGGAGCAAGACATGGTGACAGCAGCTGCATGGCCATCAGTGTGTGCAGTTCCCCATGCCACCTAGGCAGGGGTTTGGAGCTAAGCCTGGTGGTGGTGCTCAGGTTCACTCTGAGAGTGCCCAGGATCTCTGTGGGTATGGTGGTCTTGAGCAGCAGCAATAACAGCTCCTCATCATGCTGGAACTGGAACAGGATGTCTCCCAACAGCTTAGCAGATCCTGATGCCTGTTCACCTTCCCACTCTGCCAGATTTCTCCCAAAACCAAATAATAACTGGTCACACCACATGATTGGAAAAGGGACCTCCAAAAAGACTTGCTTATGAGTAGCTGCAACAGACAAAACTGGAAGCTGAGAGCAGCATCAGGTACCAGGTGTGACTTGAGTGGTGTCTCCTGGGGAAAGACAGGGACAACCAGAATCACTGGGTGGCTTTTCTTACTGTCCTGTATACAAATCCTCAGCTAATTTACCCAAGCTCTCTTGGCTTGCTGCAGGTGACAGTAGATGCTGAGCCCAGGACACTGGAGTATCTGATTATGCTCCACTTTCATGAGATTGTCCCATGAGCTAACTCAATGCACTGGGCAAGAAAGCTGAACATTTTCTCCATGCATAGCTAATGCTTCTTCTAGGGGAAACAGAAATGTCACAAATCTGTGCAGTACTGCTCCTATCCCATCCAATCTGAGACCTTTGTGCAAGCAAAGTCCCCTTGTTCCTCACCACTGGTGCCTCACACAGACTGCCAGGCAGGTAGGAATAACTTTCAGGTTTTCTTTCCAAGAGACTGAAAGGCAAAACTCACTCCCTAATGAGTGAGAATTTTGCTCACTATGCCATGTTGCTCACTATGCAATACAAGAAACATGAGAAAGGTTGAGGGGGAAAAGGGAGCCCAAAAAGGCAGAGCTGTCTGTTGGCCCTGTGGTACAGGGCCATCATTATTAAAGTGAAAGCAACGTCTCTATCCTTAAATGTACTTCACTGCAGATGGAAGGCTTACTTGGGAGCCAGTGTAATTGCTTCCCAGTGGCATCGTAGCAGCTATTCTCTCCCAGCCTCCATGAATTGGCTCAGCACCTATGGGATGCCCTGGCTCCCTTCTTGCTTGGCCAAGGCATGTCCAGACATGGAGGAGCTCTTCTGGAAGTGTCAAAAGGTCCTGCTTGCTGGATGCTTGGAGATGGCTGTATTGGGTTTGCATGGCAAGGTCTGGCGGAGGGATGCCACGCTGGAGCAGGGAAAGAGGCTGAGAAATTCTGCCCCTGAGGAGGAAGGAGTGGCAGAGAGCACAGTGTGATGAACTGACTGCAACTGCCATTTCCCATCCTCCTGTGCTGCTGTGGGGAGGAAGTACAGAAAATCGGGAATGAAGTTAAGCTTGGGAAGAAGAGAAGGGTGGGCTGTAGGTGTTTTAAGATTTGTTTATATTTTCTCATTATGCTATTCTGATTTGATTCGTAAAAAATTAAATTAATTCATTTTCCCCAAGTCGAGTCTGTTTTGCCTGTGACAGTAATTGGTGAGTGATCTCTCCCTGCCCTTATCTCAGTCCAGAAGCCTTTCATTGTACTTTCTATCCCCTGCACAGCTCAGGAGGGGAGTGATAGAGCAGCTGGATGGGCACCTGGCAACCAGCCAGGGTCAAGCCACCACATATACAATGACGGAAAAAGTTTCTCCAAGAAAGTCATAAAAGCAACTCTACACATCCAGGCTAGCTCTGGCGAGGGAACACACTGGGAGTTGGAGCAGGGACAGGAGTGGAACACAAGCAGCAAAAGGAGAGAGTCCCACAGGTGAGCAGAGGTGTCCCCCAGCCAGGGGAGAAGACAGCCCAGAGCTTGCAGAAGGACCTTTGTGTAATTTGGGAATTTCTGCCACAGAGTCACATGAAGCCCACCTTCTTACATTCTTGACTAAAGCATTCTTGGCTTGTGCTCTTTAACTGGGAGCAACTCAGTATATACAAGCTGATAGTAAGTGCACTTGGTCTCTAACATCTGTGCCTGTAAATTTTTTTTAACTCCTTCTTGTACATGGGTAAGTCTCCAGGCATTTCCTTACCTCCTCTTTTCTTTAAATAATTTTTCTTTCATTCATCATTTCTGAATCCCATGAAAGGGATATCTTTGCCCTGGTTATCATTACCCTTGTTAGCCTGTTTAGTAAAAGGGCTTCGAAGAATGACATAAGGACAGCTTTTTTTGAACAAGCCGAGGCTGGGTGAGAACAAGGAAGCCTACAAAATATGTTGGTATTTGCCCTCTTGAAAAAGGCTCTCAGGCAGCAGTGGAGCCCCACTCTGCCATAACGCCGCCAGAACCAAGGGTTTCCTCATATTTCTGTGAAAACCTTTCTCAGGAACCCAGGTAGTACAAGCAGCAGGGGAGGTCGCTGGAAGTGACTTTCTGTCGCTGGTGTATTAATGGAGTAGTAAGACACATGTAACATCCTGCCATGCCGAATGTTTTTGCCTGCTGATGCTAAGCTGGCTGCTCTTGGACTTGTGCAGGGATTCCTGCTGTGCTGTGTTTCTGCCCCCATGCCTTCAACCCCTCCCTAGATAGTTGTCCAGCTCCTCTTAACTGATTCTTTAAAATCCAGCACTTCAGGAGACCCTTGGTCACACCTGCAGCAGATTTGTGTTGCCAAACATAAATAATTTCGTATAGGTGGGGTGACTTAGGAAAAAGCCAGGAAAGACTTCAGATGGACTCCAGAATATTGCTCCCATTATGGAGCAATGGGGCAGGAAAGCCTCTTCCCTCAGGATGCTCAAGAATAGACCAAGACTGATGCACTGCCCACAGAGAGCTGATTTGTGCCCTAGATGCACCCCGTGAGCAATGGGGCATAATTCTGGTTGACACCACTTGCAGTGCACACAGGAGGTTCCTTGCTGCATTCAGTGTCTTTCCTTGGAGAGTAGGCCCTCTGCTGTGGATTTCTGTTGATTTTTTTTTTATCAGGCTAAAGAGGATATATTTTATCATAATGGTTTCAAATCCAATGTGTACAGGCCAACGCAAATAGGGTATTACAAGTTGAAGAACTGTACCTCAGGCACCATTTTATTAGAACTAGTGTTTACATCAAACAATACATCCTAAGTACTTCATATTAAGCTTGGACAAATCATTTGCCTGAGGATTACGGTGTTGTGCCACTGAAATGTAATCCTTCTGTGGATTTTTTTTTCAAGCTGCCAAACCAAACATGGTAAAATCAGTAACTGTTAAAAAATCAGAAGGGTGAAAACCTTAACCTCAATTAGACATGTTAAATGAAACAAAGGAAAATTATCAAGATGGGTTTGCAGACAAGTATCCAAACATCAAGTCAGATTTTCACCAGCACAGATTAGCAAAAGTCTGCAGGGTTATAAAAAACTGTAATTGTAGGGTTCATTGTTCCCCCATGAGGACTGAGGAGGGAAGAGAGGGCAGGTCTGGCTGCCTCCTATAAGGTGTAGATGACCCTCGCATGTGTAACTGAGCGGAAAATTTGGGGAGCGGAGGCCGGAGCAGTGTCCAGAGCAGGCTGTGTCCCACAAGGCAATGCCCTGTGCCCCTGTGCAGCCCAGCCAGCATGCCCTGCCCCAGGAGAAGGGCAGGATGGCATGAGGAAGAGCCTCACTCTTCTGGCCTCTGCTCCCAAAAAAGGAGGAGCAGGTGCTGAGACATGACACACAGATGTGTAACGCCAGCTGTGAGGCGTAGTGGGTCGCAGGGCCCCAGCCAAAATTTGTAATGTTATGTGAATTGGAACCAGGCGAATCCCTCCTGGCTACACAAAAGCAACCCGTGCTCCACAAAAATATCTCATGCCTTTCCACTGCCCAGGAAAGCACATTTCTCCCTGTGTCTTACACAACCATCACATTTGTTTTTACATGCTTTGGTCCCTTTTAATAAAACACACCCCCAAAGGATGAGTACTCGGGCACACAGGACACCCCTGATGGGAGCTGCCATTGTGCACTGAAAGGACAAGGTGGACATCGAGGTGAACACAAAACACCTCCTGTCTCCTCACAGGGATTTAAGCTCAAGTCAGAGGCAATAGGACAATTACAGAGATGCCATTCCTGAACCAAAAGCCACAGTAATGCTCTGGAGACTGTTTTTGATAGAAGCTCCATAGCAATGGCCATGGAGGATACATTTCCATCCTAGGTAAGAAAATACCTAGATATAAGCTTTTGGTTGTATTGAGAGCAAGGAGTGGGACTCTGTCTCCAAATGAGGCAAAGAGAAAACTTTCCTAGGCTTCTGCAGGACCAGCATTTCACCTGTGATTTCTCTCACCTCCAGCAATGTGGTGGTTCTCTTGTGATCTTGTGCACCTTGGGCACCTCCTCCCTGCTGTTTCTCCCTTCCCTCCTTCCACAGCCAAGTCTCGCTTCCCCTATGGGTGCCCTCTACCCTCCTCCATGCTTTTTCCCTGGCTGGGCAACCCCAGACATTATTACCAAGCTTCTGGCTGGCTGAACCTTCAGGAATCAAGAGGGAGCAAAGGGGGTTACAAGTGCTCTCTGCCCACGTCTTTTACTCCTTTGCCAAGAAGAATCAGGCTACTTAATTCCCCAGTTTCTCTAGAAAACCAAGAAGGTGGAATAGGTGCAATGTCAGAAGTCAATATCTTGGTTTGGGTGCAAGCTTGTTGATAATGACTTTTGGTAATAATTCCAGAGGAATCTGTATTTGAAACATCTAGCCCTCAATACCTTTGAGGAGTATGAGACAAAAAGAAATGAACAGGGTTGTGCAACCACCAATGAATGGCAGTAGCACCATGTGGTGCACTGGTCCCTGGCCCTCATCTCTAAGCACTACTACAACTAAGGAAGGCAAAGTCCTGCTCAGAGGGAACTGAGCCTGGTCTGATTTTGCTGCACTACTAAAGGCACCTGCACTGTAGGGCAGTCAGAGACAGTGAAGTGGATAGCAATCCACAGAATATGCCTTGGGAGACACTGATACTTGGCATTTAAGAATATGTGGGTTTCTGTAAGACTTTACAGCCAGAATTCTCCAACAAAGTGTATTTCTATGCTTTGGTTTTATATGTGTGTGTGTCTGTGCCTATTAATTTATCTACATCTGTATAATACTGCATCTTTGGGAATGACTCACAATAGATCTACATCTTGAGAGAGATGTAGATACAGATATAGATATGAGAGATATCTGTGAAGAGGTTACCCAACACTGACAAGTGGTGGTATGCAAGCACATGCATAATCCATGGGTCTGACCTGACAGTCAAACAGGTAACTCCCAAATTTAAAGCTAAGGACAATATTAAGTGTTTGTGAATAAAGAATTAGGCCATCACTGGAGCAATCACCTCCATTCATTGGGAAAGAAGAGTCACTGAAAACAGCATAAAAAAACCCCACAAAGACTTGTGCACTTGCATAATTGGGAAGAAAAACAGGTATTATATCTAAGAAACTAACTAGTAATTTGCTGATATGCTCCCAAACTTGTGTGCACACACATGACACTTACTGCTTGTTTTGCCACAGTTTAAAAAAATAATTAAACTAATTGGTATTCTTTTACCAGCCCTGAGTTACTTGTTAAGTAAACTCAGCATCAGTTCTTTGCCTTTTGTGGCTGCTGAGATGTGTCACAGACTTGTGAGGGAGCTCAGCAGCTCAAGCCAGCTGTGAGAGCCACAAAGGTGTGTCCCACCCTGCAGCCCATCTATCCTCTCATCAGCCTGATGGGAAGCTCGTGCCTTGCCAAAGGTGGGTGGAACACTCAAAGTTGTGTCCATTACAAAGTGTCCATGGTCACCTACTGCGTTCCCATGCTTCTGTCTAAGACTTCTGGAATCACCAGATTTCGTGCAGGGGCACAAAGCTGGGAGTTTGATTGAAAGTTTAAAAGGTTCTTCCCAGGCAATTCTCCCCTAGGACATCGAGGTTCCCAGGCATTTGAAAGTCTTGTGAGGATCATGCTTGCAGGGTGTCCATCCATGTGCCTGGTTTGAGGGGTATCCACAGGATGTGCCATAGATGATGCCCCATCCCTGCCCATAAACAAAAATTCATTGCTGAGTATCAGAGCATAAAAGAACTGCAGCAGTGGGAAGTATTACGGTTTTCTTGGAAACAGCACCGTTAATACTTTTGCAAACAAGTATTTGGCTCAAAATTTCACTCTCAGACTTCAAACATTCTTCTGCCAAGCCGGAGCTGCTGTGCATTTCATTAAACCAAGCCACGTACTGAGAGGTGTCTTGATATTTCCTCTCCTTATGGGCCCATTCTAGGAAGCCATGGTTCCCAAATCAGCAGAGGAGAAGGGGAGTGCTGACTTACTGCAGCAGTTGTACTAATTGAATGTCCCGGTAGGTCCCATCCTGTCTGCAGTCTCCATGTAGCGCCCCTGAACAAGGCACTGCCTTAAAAGCTCTGTTTTGTCAAGGCTCCAGGTAGCACTGATGAATGCTGCTGCCTTGGCTTCAAGCAGAAATTTCACAGAGATCACACATGTGTGAGCAGATTAAAAAAAAAATTCACAAGAAGTAGAACCTGAAAAATTAGGAAATTATAAGCAAACAGGGAACACAGGCAGGAGTATTGCACACGAAGGTCAATAAACATATGGAATAAATTAGGGGAGTAGGCAACACAAGCAAAGCATGTAAATGAATTCCACAGACACCTAGGTTTGTTGCTACAGAAGCAGGGGATGGGGGAGAAGGACAGAAAAGCAGAAAAGTGGAATTAAAAGGGCATTCTCCGGTTCCCATGGCCTTTTCTTATGATTCCTAAACTTTCTGTTTATCTAGGTATTGCTGAGGCCCCAGATTAGTAAGCATGTGGTATTTGTTGGTACCATGTGTACAAGCATACCTGGACATAGCTTCTCTTGGTTTACATCAAACACCCAGCCTGCCCTCAAAGAATAGTGAGAGGGTTTCTACTGCAAATTGAAATACAAGTGTCTTGATTTCCCTGAACCTTTGAACTCTCATATGTACTGTCCTTCTGAGAGGACAGGTGAGAGGATTGAAATATTAAAAAAAAAAAAAAAAAAGAAGCAGAACAGAAAGAAATTCATGAAAGCATGTTCTGACTTGAAAGAGCAAAACACAGTATGCTTACACATGAGAGAGGAGCAACGGATTTTATAATATTAAAAGTAGCTTGGTCACAAGCTGGAGCTGCTAGAGTTAATCTTATTGCACTGGTTTTACTGGCATTTTAATGTGTTACCCAGGACTTAACACTATATTATTCACTAAGAGGTTTGTTCCCACCACAGGACATAGAAACATCACTGCTATTAGCACAAAAAGGGGAGCCACATAAACACAGCGAAGAGAATAGCCCCTTGTGCACATATCCTTTTTATGGTAATGCTGTGGAGTTAACTTTCGGGGGTTTTTCCCCTTGATTCCCAGTGTGCTCACTTGTGCTGACGGGATTTAGCTGCAGCCAGGTTTGGCACCCAGCCCTGGGCTCTTGCGCCAGGACCAAGGGGGTATCGCCCCATCAGCAGGGCAGGGCAGAGGCAAGACAGAGCTGCCTGCTGCAACACAGGAGATGTTAAATACAAGTTTTCTCCTGGGTTGTGCAGGCTTTTTAATTTATCAGCTTTATCCTGGTGCTAATAAAGCACCTACTGCAGCTGAAGAAGCAAATGGGCATGTGGAATGGCAGTGGTGGCTACTGCAGGCAGGAAGAGTCAGTCCAGACTGTGTAAATTCAAGGTTTCACATGCTCTGCAAAGAGTCCCCTTGAGAGATATAAAGAGGTAGGAGACCATCACAGACAACCTGATCTACGGCTTGCACAGGAGGGCTGAGGCTGTCCAATGCCCTGCCAGCCTTTCCCAAAGGGAGAAGCACTTCACTCAGCATGCAGGAGGCTCCTTGCCTGCAGCACTTACAGGGGCAGCTCTGACACTGACCACAAGGCTGGACCCTTCCCTTCTGCAGCACCAGCCACCCGTGCTTCAGTGCTGCAGCTAACACAAGCCTTGCAGGTGGTACCTCTTCCCGTGCATATTCTTAGTTTCTTTTGCTACTTGATGGATTTGGGATAAAACACAGGCGATTATACAATCTCATTTGAAATGGACCTTTCAGAGGCAAACAGGACAAAAGAAAAACCCACTACCACCATTTAGGTGCTTCAAATTCACATATCAAGAGTGAATTAAAAGTTGAATGGGAAACATCTATTCTCACCTACTGCATTTGCAATATCCTTATATTTAAGTTCTGCATGTATTGAGCAGTGAGTTTATAAATATAGCCTACCTCCTTATGTCAGTACTACAAGCACACAAGATTGGCATGTGAGTGAGATTTAGTTAAAGCAAATTTTATTCATGTTTCCATCCATGGATACAGGATAAATCTTTTTTTGCACCCAATAATCTAAAAAAATAATAATACAAGGCACTTGTTGTTTGTTTCCTGAAAAGTCACATCCTAGTGCAAACTTTTTCATATCTTCCTTTCATTGTGTATGTCTATACAATGCCTATTTCCTCCAGTATGCTGGAAACTTTATACCACTCTACAGGGGGAGGAGAGAAAAATTATTTACACAAAAGTTTGAAAGGCAAGAGTCTTGCATTTCTTTCCAGTACTGTGTGGGGTGGGATGTTTGGCCTTGAACAATGTCCTGTAACAACTTAGTGCTTCAAATCCCCTTTCACTAAAGGGCTAACATCACACTGTCCTTCAAGT
Source organism: Entomyzon cyanotis (assembly GCA_024500445.1). Taxonomy (NCBI): domain Eukaryota; kingdom Metazoa; phylum Chordata; class Aves; order Passeriformes; family Meliphagidae; genus Entomyzon; species Entomyzon cyanotis. Next base: position 71,334,238 of record JAKEPQ010001005.1, read on the forward strand.
CCACAACAGAGGTGTTGTGCAGTGTAAATGCACAACACTCATACAGCTTTTGCTCCTACTGAAACTGCTCTACTGACAAGTGAAGCAGCAAAAGTTCCTGCTCCCTCTGTTCAAGGCTGCTCTTTGCCCCACAGCCCAGACAGCCTGATCCCATGGCCTTTTCCTGCTAACAAGAACTGCCCAAATAGGGGCTAGTTTTGGGTGTGTCATCTGAGTGGGGGCTGCAGGCCATACATTTCCCAGAAAAATTGCTTCTGTCTTTGTAAGCCCCAGCACGGGTGAAGATCATCAGTTCTCCTGTCTAAGATGCATTATTCCAGTGGCAGAAGGATGAGTGGCATGCTGAGTCATAGCCAGGGTTAATCAACTATTATGGTGGACACTTAACCACTTAAAACTTCTGCCCAATCACTACGCAAAATGCCTAGCTGGAGGATCGGTTTTTTTAATTTGTTTTAGGAGAGGATAAGATATGTGTTTCTTCTGCTGCATCAAATGCAAATAGTCATGAAAATCTCATCCTTTTTTGTCTGACTTGTTTTCATAAAATATCCTGGCCTGTGCTTAATAGACAATAAAATAAAACCCAGTCTTAACAGGATTCCTGTTGAAATATTAATTGATATATTAAAACAAAAAAAAAAAACCAGTGGAAAAAATAATTCCTTTTTTTAGAAAGGCCACTTCATAGTAGCTGGCAGAGGAGTCACTTCTGGATTTTGTCATTCTGTATCTCCAGATATTGGCACTGTTTTAGAAGGTACAGATAGATGCAACCACTGTTGTACTTTTACAGTCAAGGGACCCATAAAAATCCCTAAATTCAGAGCCTACCTATCTTCTAGCCCCAGGATGTCAAAAGTACTAGGGGCAGGAACATTGGACTATAACCCTAGACCAGCACAGAGAGGTCTAGATAGCCACGTCTAAAAGAGGACAGATACTTGTAGTACTCATTCTTCAATTCATTTTAGGTAAACCCAGAAAGTAGCAAAGTCTCCTGGTAGCAAGACCCCCCTGACGTCCGTGGGGCCATCTAGCTAATTTCCTGGGAGACACACTGGAAAGGAAACAGGAGCAATTACAGAGCCTGACCACCTTATTCTCCATAAGCTATGATCTCAGATGCTGAGGTGGTGGCAATGCCTTCCTGCACCCCAGAAGCACAGAGGCTCCTTGGGTGCATGGCTCCAGAACTGATTTTCCCTCTCCAAGCACAGCCGTGAGGGGCACATGAACACTGCAAGCCATTGCTGTCCCCTGACTCGCAGAGCCTCTCCTTGCCTAGATGACTTATCTGACTCACTCAGAACAAAATTTGGAGAAGAAGGACTGATCATGCCCTCACTTGCCTGGGAGGCATTGCTGAACCATCATCAGAGATGGCCTGATTGCTATGAACAAGGGGAAGCACATTTTGAAGAGGCCTAGGCAGGGATGCCAAGACATATCACGCTGCTCAGCTATGTTCAGAGTCCTTTTGTGGAAGTTCACGGGAGGCGCTTAGGGACAGGACGAAGGGCAGCGGCTGGGGAGCCACAGGTCTGCCTGTCATTCAGAGACCCTACGGAAAAGGCCGCCAGGATGCGTCCTGCCAGCAAAATTCATGTCTAATACCAGAGACTGGGTCTGGGGGAGGCCATCGAGTTTAGGGACAAACAACCCCTTTGAGGAGCAGCCACAGAAATGTGACACAGCCACGGAAGAAACGCAGCAGTGGATGCATGCAACTGTTCCCAGCCTGGACACTGCCAGGGCAACAGCGAGGAGGGAATCAGAAGTGACAGTACTACTTTCTTGTTCAACAGGGTGAATCCAGGACACAGGCACAGCTTAAAATGTGAGTTCCTCATCACTTTGGGTTCAAACCTTGGTGTTATTTATAAGCAGGGTTGTGGAGTTTGCTTCCTTTCCATGAGAATTTTTCCTTCTCAATAATTTTATGGGTAAAACCAAAAGAGAAGTATCAGTAAGGGTACGAGGGGTGACATGATGCTATAGCATCTCAACCTCTTTGTCCAGATCTCCAAATACCAAGGCCTGGGAGCAGCTTTTCCAAAGTGACAAGACCCCCTGAACCCAATGGGTGCAGACTGTCCCATGTAGATGTCCCATCTGCAGGATCCAGTTTTCCATATGGCTGTATTAGATGCTCCCCTGACATACGTAAACTTGAAAGGCATAGACCTACAGTATCCTTTTTGCCTTTATTTTCTAACTTATTCTTAGAAACAGGCCAGCAAGTATTTTTAGTAAAATATTCACCTGCTTCCAAGTCAGTTAGGCTGATCTTAAGATAAGGACATAGACACAAAGCACACGGGGATCAGATTTTTAAAGCACTGAAGTACCTGAAAGTGCAGAGAGACACCTAGCTGTTTCCCATTGCTCTCAGTGCAGAAGAACTGGGCATGGCATAGTGAATGCAATCCCAGTACCTCTATACTGGAAAAATGTGAAGAACAAATGGTAGATTACAGAAGGGACACAGTGCCTTTCATTACTCTCAAGTGTCAGCATCTTGCAAGTCATATTTTGCAAATTAATCCACAGCTGACAGCCATGTGCATTGGGGAAAATCATAGTACAGGAGCCTGTGCTAATCAGTTGTAGTCAATTATATTCCTCAAAAAGACAACAAAAGCACAGTACTTGCATACTGTGTTACAATCCCACCTCCTCCTACCTATTTGCTATGACAGAAGTAATAAAAAGAATGTAATTCCCTCAGGTCCCAGTCTGGTTCCCAGTCTCCCCATCACCATTGCCTACATCCCCAAGCCAGCACACCATCAAGAGATGAATAAGCAGCCTCCCTAAAAATGTGCCCATGGAGACTATGCTGTGATTGTTCACACTATTAGAAGTGAAATGCTGACAAGTTTGGGCCCTATATGTTGTCAGTGTTTATTCTTGTGGCTTAGCCAATTACTGTGTATAATGTTGGTTAAAAAATTTACACTTCCCACTGAGTAATGTATAAACCAAGACTCACATGAGGGCAAACTTTTACCAAAAGAAATTAAATGCTTCAAAATTATATTGTTGTTTGGACTGCAACCAGCATGGTAATTAGACACAATGTTAATCAGATATGAGCAATATGAACCAGATTATTTTATTAGCCTGGGAAATATGGTCATGCTTCTTCCAGCTCTCATTTACCTTTTCTTTTAAGATGATGATGATGATGATGATGATGATGATGATGATGACGACGACAATGATAATTTTATTGTTAGAATAAAATTTCTCCTTTTGTTTTCATCTCAAGAATCCAGCTGACTTTACAACAGGGTTGTTATTTAAGTCCATCTCTCAAGGAATTGCTGCTCTCTCTCTCTGCTACCCTTGCACTGAATTGTTCTTATTTTCAAATCCATCCATCTGTTGCTATTTTTAATGTACTCCTCCTGATGAGAACTGCACTCACACCACCACACTGAGCCTCATGCAAAGGGGACTAAGGAAACACACCTCATCTTTTCCAAAATCAGTGGTTTAGGCTGTGATCTTTACTTTAGTCCTGTCTTCAGAAGATGGGCAGAGCACTGTGGGCATGCTCATAGCTTCCTAGTCAGCTCCTAAATCTCTTGGGTACCATGCCACAAAGTAAACTACCATAGTGTCAGGGCTGTGCCCAGCACAAGGATGCTTGAAGCCCTGTCTGAAGCAGGACTTCTTCCCTCATCAGACCTGATAGCATTTCTTCTATTGCCCCTGTGCAGGAGCCCTCAGTCCTGGAGGGATGCAGAGCAGTGCCCATTCCAGGGAGTGTGTGGGGAGCACTCCTGCAATGCCAAATGGGGTTCAGCTCCCATGGGTGCACTGGCCAAAGACCACTATGGGATTAAGTAGCATAAACTTACACCTGCAGGTGTGAAAATGAGCTACAGCATCCCTCCCTGTCCTGTCCTGCCAGCGTTCCCTGCAAGGGCAGTGGGATCACTCTCCAGGTGTTCACTGAAAACAGCACATAAATGTTTCAAACACCACTTCATAGGCGTCAATCCAAAGCCATAAAGAAAACAGAAGGCAGAAAGCCTCACCACAAACCCTTAAATAACAAATATTCTTCAACCCCCTACATGATTTTACAGGCTGAGGAGCGACGTTAGCTGAAACCTCTATTTTACAGCTTTTCCTCAGAAACTCGGCATACAACTCAGAAGTGTTAGTGATGTTGCCTGGAGAAGACCTCTTGGATTTATGAGCAATAATTAATACTTAATCTTTAGGTCCAGCGAGGCATCTGTGCTGCAGGGCTAGTAGGAGTCACCATGTTGGTAAATGATGATTACACTGCACATACAGCCCTGAGCTGAATACCCTGCAATTACGGGGAAAGGTTTCCTGGGCCTCTTGCAAAGGCCCTCAGGTTAGGAAGGTCTCACCAGACAAGCTGGAAAGACCCTTCTTCTCTGTGCAAGACAGACTTTAGGACAGACCAGGATGGTCTGGGCAGATGAAACCTCTGAGGACAAGGCACAGACAGAACCTAAGAAAGAGGGATTCATCAGTTCACCCATGTCTTGCTGGCAGCAAGAGTCAAGGTTGCTCTCTTCTATGTCTTTATTCATTGAATTTATACATTTATGCTTTCAGTCACTCTGAATTGATCCATTTGACCAGTTGAGGAGGGATAAATGGAACATTTGAGCTCAGGTGTATTTTGTTCCCTGAGGCTGCCATGGGATGAGAGCAGAACTGTTCCACTCCCTCTCTGTTTTGATTTCTACCTCAATTATGTCCCTTCTCTGGTGTGGGAGTGCCATTCTTAGATCTCAGCTGTTTTGGCTGAAGGAACTGCTGCCCATCACTTGCCACAGGGGTGTATGGGAATGCCTTGAGTGCAGCCCAAGATGCCTGCAGGCACCAAGGAAGTCTCATTTATAAAGGACAAATGGAGAGTGGTGACACTAGTGACTGTAGACCCACATTCACTGTAGAGCCATCTTCCTGACACCAGGCCAAGCCTGGCACCTCTGGAAACAAAAAAGGCAAGCGTTTAAAGAGGTTAGCTTTCATACAAGCCAATGAAAAGACAGTTTCCCTGCAGTTATGTGTAAGTAACACCAGCCCAACATCAATACCTGAAAATAGCACTATGGATATTTGTAAGGGGCCAGATCACAAAATCTTACTTATTATTCATAGCTTCGAGGGCTTAATCAGACCTCTGTCATAGGATAGGCTATGTGCTATAATGAGCCCAAACACTTGGATTAGACTCAGTCACATCGTCTGTGGGGACATCCACACCTCTGACAAAATACAGAGGGGAATAGGACCGGTGCTGCCCTCAGTAGCTTATTCAAGTGGTGAATCGCCTGCCTATGCCTTATCTTGCATTTGAATTTGTCTGGCTCCAGTTTCTGGCCTTCTGTTTTGGAGCAGATCCCTTCTCTGCAAGGTATTTTCTCCCCAGGAAGGTATTGTCATGCAGGACACTTGTTGCTCACCACAGGATTCCCCTCGCAGTTGGCAGCACCAGCCCCAGAGGCAGAAGCCAGAGTCATACAATCTGACACTAAGTAAACACCCCGGCTCCATTTGAATGGAAGGGCTATCCAAGTGGCCTCAAAGAAAAAAAAATCCACAAAAAACGCTTGCGGGGCTCTGCTGTATTTGTTTTAGTCCCCCTTTGCTGTTTGGGGGAAGGGGAAAGGAGAGGATAAGTGTCCCTCAGCCCCCTTCTCCAAGCCCTTTCAGTCCCGGTCGGGTGCATATGTCCCCCTCACTTCTGCACTGGCTTTTGGCTCCCCTGGAGCTGAAGAGTGAATAAGACCTCTAGGACATTGTCTCTAAGCTGATAATTGCAGCCTCTTCACTGGCACAAGGCATCTCTCATGCCATTTTGACCCAAACTATGTCTTTTTTCTGTATATTTTTAATTAGACTCAAGAATGCAGAAAACCCAGCGTGAGATCCTTTCATTCCCCTTTGTTTAATATCTGTTATTACGACATTAAGTGTAGGCTTTTGTTGTGGTGGAGAGTTCAAAATCCCCCTCGGTTCTGCTGCTGTAGCCATGGGTTCATGTACATTAAAGTGGTCATTTTCGGATTAGCTCTTGCCTTCCCTTTGATGCATGTGAAATGCTGAGCCAGTTAGTTGGAGAAGGCATTTTACCTCTTTTGTTGCCCTTCCTCACAACCAACGGCAGGGAGACGACGAAAGCCCCCTGGCTCTCTTAAACCAGAAAGGAATTTCCAAAGGGTTTAAAGCTTTAGTTGCCGCTTCTGTCTGGGGTTGCCTGACGAAAAATAGAGTGGGTTTGCTTCCAAGTAGAGCAGGCGGCGAGGAGGCTCTCCTTTGCTGCTGTTGTTGTCATCATCATCGTTTGGGTGCCTGTTTCCTGGGAATCTGGGAGTCCTGAGGGCAGTACCAAGGCTGAAGATCTGCACTACTCAAAACTTTTCTCTGGGATAAACGTTTTAGTGGTGGGAATCAGAATTTTGCGGCAAAGTATTTTTTTCTTCTTTTTTCCTTTTTTTCCCTTCCCCCCCTTCTTTTTGATTTGGCAGTTAATGGGAAGCAGAACAAAGGTCTGATTGAACAAATGCTAGATTTCACGTACACTTCACATTACACCGGCAGCCCTATGATTTCTATCCATTTACATAAGACCTACGCTCTGCACGGCTGTTTCTGTGGGATGTCTGATATTTTCTTCCAAGGAGAGAGCATTCTTGAGCCTTTAGCTCTTCCCACTTTAACCATTCATATCATTACAACTAATCCTAAGGGCTCTTGATTAAAATAAAACTGAGTCAATTGAAAAAAAATTGAAAAAAATTTTAATTACAAGAAAAAAAAGAAAATACACATGCACAACTTTGCTGCTGCCCTAGAGACCATCCCAAATATTCGTGTGAAAGTCGGGCAAACGGGGGAGAGGGAGTAAAAGGTCGGGGTGGGGGGCAGGGAGTGTTTATGTCAACACGGCTCAGTGATGGAATAATGCACTCCAACGTGAAGTCAGAGCCGCGGGGCATGTGAAGTCACAACTTCTCCAGGTGACAGGTGCTGCAGCAGTTCAGATGCGAGGCAGCCGCTCCTGCTCCCCTCCCTCCCCCGCCCCGGGCATCGGGAACCGGGGAGCAGGGGCTGCTCCTCCAAACGCAGCTCCTCTGCTTGACATACGGATGGGAAACGGGGCTCATGAAGTATTCCTGATTCACCAGAATCATTTTTACCTTGAGAAACCTGCTTCCTTGTTTTGGGTGTTTGTGGGTTTTTTAGACCCTAATACGTGCCTAATCAGCGAGATGTGTTTTAATTTAAAAACCAGTAGACTGCAGCTGAACTGCTCTACAGAAATCCGATGTAAGGATAATTTGGAGTATTCAAAACCGCTGAGTCAGCGGTGGAGCCCATCTCCATGGCTAGAATATTGTTTTCAACTCCCGCTGCTGTGTTTCACTTACTGTTATACCGATTGTATCGTGTAATTATTGTTTGTTTTCCAAAAATGTAATTACTTCTTTTTCTTTGTTTCCGTTGCAACGTTAAATCTGCCAAATGCCTGACTAAGGCAGCTCCAGAAAACTAAAAAAAAAAAAAAAAATTACAAGCGACTGAAAGAGGAGGGGGTCATTTTCTCTCGGGGACCTTCTTACATCGACTGTTTAGTGAAGATACCGACACGTGTAGAACCCCAGCCTGGTTTGAGGACGACATCAGCTCCGGGGCTGTCCCACGCTTTCCTCGGGTGGCTTTCCCTCCTGGCCGCGGGCGTGCGATGTGGTCGTTCTTCACACAGCGATCTGCCGGGGGGTTAATAGCAATAATACCAATAATAACGATAATAACAATAAGACTGTGGAGGTGTTTCCAGCCTGGTGCTGGGGCTAAGCTTCACGACGGGCCCAAGAGGCCCGGAGCTATATGGTGGTCTGGGAGAGCCGGTGGAGTCTCTCCGCGGGCAGACAGCGGGGCTCGGAGATCTGCCCGCCGGCGGTCTCCGTCCCCAGGTGGGAAGCGGCGGGGATGCTTCCCCGCAGCCGGGAAAGAGGGTCCCCGCCCCGGCACCGGCCGTTTGGTGGCAGGTTTGGCCCTGGGGCCGCAAAGAAGAGAGGATGGAGAATGCTGACCTCCCGCTGAAATGTCGCGTTGCTCTTCTTAGGGCAACTTTAAAGGCTCGGCCCGGAGCGGTGGGGGGCAGCCCGGGTGGAGAGGGCTGGCGTGCTAAAATGCGGGGCACGCTTCGGCTTTCACGGTGCCGGAGGTGTCCAGGCCAGAGCCGGAGGAGTCAAATGCTCAGACTTGTGTTCAGCATCGCGCCAGGAGAGGTTACTCGACTTTCCCCTCCTTTTTAATGTAGGATTCGGGAAGAGTGACACCGTGTAAGATCGGCTCCCCCGATAAATTATACCTGCTTTAGTCAAAACGGTGCAGAAGGGTCAGATCCCCCACACGCCAGCAAACCTCCTCCTGCCTGCCCTGGCACGTCCCCCCGAGCAAGAGCTTGCGGGCAGCACCGGGGAGGGAGCGGGCAGCTGAAGACTCTTCTCACCGCGCCAGCGTCAGACATTGCTGCCGGGCTGCTTCTGGAAAAACGATGGATGGGAAGGGTGGGAAACCTCGCCTTGCCCGTGTAGGAGGATCAGCCGCCCAACTCCTGTCCTCAGGAGCGGGGGTCTGGGGTTTCTCAGCACAGAGAAACAGATAGTCCCTGAAACCGCAGATTTTATTTCTGGCAAACAATGCTCCCCCAGCCAGCGTTCGTGTGCGAGACAAGTAATTGTGCTCCCTTGCTTAAATAAATCATTGATGGGTGAAATTACACATGCTCACTTAAAATGTAATGTGATTAAGAGATTATGGGATCGCAGTTAATATGTTGCCTCACAGCTTCTGGACCCAATTCCTGACACCAGAAATCCATCAGCCACAACTGTCCCTCCTTGCGGGGAGGCAGCTCCTCCTGCCACCGGCAGCCGTGAGGGCCGGCCGGGAGGGGAGACCGGGGGTCTCCCGCCTCTGTTCCCTGCAGGGGGTCGGAGAAGGTGAGAGAGAGCGTCAGGTTTGCGTTCAAATGAATAATAACTTCTTGCCGTTGTTGTATGGGGGGAGGAGGGGAAAAAAAGTTAAATGGAAAGGCAGGAGACGGGTGGGGGAGCGGGAAGCGAAGGGCTGGGGCTGCGCCTGCAAGCTGATTACCTCTCATCTGAAAGCTGCTCCATTTCCTCACACATAGGGTAAGTCCTTTATCATGAGGTGGCACAAGCCCTGCCGGGGGCTATTGGTCGCCCCGAGGAAGAAGCCGGGATGGCAAGCGGGATCCTATCATCAGGCTGCATAATAACCCTGGGCTCGCCACAGCTGCGCTGTGACCCTTTGTGATGGAGCTGATAGCGCTCCCATGAAATAATGTCCTCCTTTTGGGTGTGAAATCACCATGTTTATTAATTGAGCTAGACATGAGGGTTACCTTTTTCTTTCCAAGCCATGAAAATTTGTGATTCAGGGCAAATGGTTCCCCCTTCCCCCCCAAGTTGTGTTGCCAAGGGGTTGAGAGAGAAGGAGCAGCTGGGGAGAAGAGCTGTTTTGGAGGGTCGACAGGGAATGAGCTCTACGGCAAGTTCAGAGTAGATTCATGCACAGACACCCCACACCTCGCTCAAACGCAAAAGCAGCCCCCCACTCCAGGCAAGCACCGCGGGGAAATACCAAACTCATTCCCAAAGGATGGAAGCCGGGGTGGGGAGGGATGCGCAGCCTGCCCTGGCCGTCCCGCGTGGGGATGAGCGGCGCCCCAAGCCGCGGTTACCGCGCGTCCCCACGCACGCAATTTAGCAGGTAGGTGCGTCGTGCCGAAAGAGCACGGCTTCTCTCTCCACACGCACTTTTCTTTCTTTTTTTTCCCTATTTTTTTCTTTTTTTTTTCTTTGCAATTAGGCTTGTAACGAGCTTATTGCAGTATGTGCTTCTGGGCCAATAATACTTGTATTTAACCTAATTAAAGCCGACCTTTAAAAATATCTGAAATATAAACACGCCCTTTTTTTTCCTTCTTTTTTTTTCTTTTTTCCCCCTTCCCTCTCCCCCCTCCTTTCCTACTCTGGTTTAACAATTTAACGTTTGACTCTCTGGGCTGGAACATGCAACCTTTCACCAGAGCACGGAGAGAGAGAGGGAGGGGGAAAGTAGCAAAAACCTGCGAATGAGGCGGAGGGACTGGCTCTGCCCGAGCACCCGCGACACGCTTCCAGGTAGGCAGCTACCCCCAGCTTCCCCCGCCTCCCGGGGCGAGATTCCTTCTCCCCTCACCCCCCCACTTCCTCGTCCTCCTCCGGTGGGCAGGGGGCGGGAGGCAGGGAGCGAGCTGGGTGCCGCCCAGGAGCCGGGGTGACAACCTCTGCCCTGCTGGGGGCCGGGACCCACGCGGGGACAAGCAGCTCCCGGGGAGGGGTGCGGAGGAGAGGGAAGCGCTTCTCCCTGCGCGCCGAGCAGCAGCGCGATTTTCAGCCGAGCGCTGCCTGCCGGGGGGCGGGCGCAGCTGCGTGGGGCCAGACACGAGCCTCCCACTGGAGGCAGCGGCACTCCCGCCTGCCTGCCGCTTCCCGGCCGAAGTGGGGCTGCCAGGCTCAGGCAAAGCCCCTAAAATAACTCGGTAACGAGCGTGTGCATTAATGCCCTCTATGCCCATCACACAGGAACTGAACGAGTCTATTTCCCGTGAAAGCCCACCCTCGCACAATCTCAGCGAGTTTTTTCCAATCAATGGGAAATTTAAACCGGTTTTTTTTCCCAGGGCCAACCCGAATATGCTAATTTTAATATTTTTTATTTTAGGTTTGGGTTTTTTTTAACTGTGTAATCAGAATTATCCTGGGATTATTTTTTTCCGCTGAATGACATTACAAAGAATTTTGTTAAAGAAAGCCAGACTAATTGCTGCCAGAAGAGTCTTTTCATAGAAAAGTCTGGTTTTCATAAGGCAGTTTCTGTGGATGTTGCACTTAAATCCAAACTCAGTGGAATAGTGGAAAGGGGATTTTTTTAATTTTTTTTTTTTTTTAATATAGATAAGGCAATTTTTCTCAGCAGCAGTAAAGACCCACGCTTTAGTAAAAAAAAAAACAAAAAAAAAACCTATTCAGGGCTTCACGGGGCACACAGTGAGAGGAACAAACGCCGGCACACTCTCGAGTGGCCGCCTGTTTGCTGGGCAGCTCTGCCCCCGCAGCTCTCCCCGGTGCTCTCGCACGGCCCGTGTGTCGCGGCAAAACAGCCCGCACCTCCCGGGGCAGTTTCGCCTGGGTCGGGGCTCTGCGGGTTCTCTGGGAGCGCAGGGTGGGAAAGGTAGAGGGACTGCAGGGTGTGAAATGCGGCCACTCCGTCGGTGGTCCGACACCCCGTTCTCTTGCGAAAGTCTCGGTCCTCACCTGCGGCGAACCCAACAGCGCTGACGGGGGAGGCAGGAACCCCACCCGGAGCCCCCTGCCCCTGCCTCCCGGCAGCAGCAAGGCGGGCAGGACAACGGGCAGCCTTAGGGAACGCAGCGGCCTTTCCGGGAAAGGTGGGCCCGGGGTCGGCAGTGGGGCTAGCCCGGGGAGATGGGGGGACTGCCCCCCTTCAGCCAGCCCAAGCAGCCGCGCAAAAGCAAGAATTAAGAAAGACTTGAACATTCCCGCAAGGATGTAAAGATCGCACACATTTGTTTTCTCTGGTTTTTTTTCCTCATTCCTCTTTAATTTTAAATCTCCCTCTGTTAACCATCCTGCCTTCCTCTTCTTTTCCTCTCTCAGCTCGGGGGACCTAGGAATAATTTTTAACACCCTTCGCAACATCCAGGATCCCCTCGTCTGAAGGAGCAGAGAGTCAAAATGAGAAGAAGACTCTTTCCCTGCCGCGGGGCAGAGCCTGCCCCACCGTGCCCCTCCAGGCTCCCGAGCCGGCGGGGGAGGGCAGGAGCATCCCGGCTCCTCTCCCATGCCCAGCCGCTCTGTCCCGCCGGGCTGGGACTGAGCCCGCCGGGCAAAAGGGGAAAATCGGGATGAAGGCAGATTTCTGCAAAAATCTCCCATTCCGTTGGCCACAGAGACTCGCGGGAGTTTTCCAGCCGCAAATTGCCAGACCTTCCCCTATCACCAGCAGCACAACCACAGAGAGGTGGGGGTTCCGCACACCTCTGCATAACCTAGTGCCCACTTTGACTACCGGAGCTCTTGAGCTCTTCACCGCGTCAGGGAACAGAGTTCAACCACCCCGCGGGATGGCTTTCCTTTTTTTTTTTTTTTTTTTTTTTTTCTTTCCCCAACAACAAAAACATCATACTCCAACGCCTTTGCAGACAGAGCAACCTCAAGCCGGTGCTGCCCGCCGACTCTTTTGTTCCCGGTGGGGAGACCTGGTCTGGCTCGGCTCGGCCCGCCGGGGCTGCGGGGAGCCCGGTCCTCCCCTCCCTCCTCTCGCCGGAGCGGGGACGTGATAAAAGGAGACAGGGCTCTGAAAGGATTTGATTGAAATGGCGTGTGCCAAGCTGATGGGAGCCAGCGAGGGACAAAGCGCCGAGGAGCCATGGACACTCGAGCAATTATTCCTCCACGCTGAAGGTGGATTAGTGCAATGGAAAGAAGCATATGTTCGGCCTGGGGCGACACTCCCCCTGGCTGGGTTTAGAGAATGAGAGCGGAGAAAGAGGCTGAACCTGGAATATCAACTATCCGGGAGACAGCCCACCCCACCCCCCCCTTATCCCAGCCTCTCCAAAAGTCTCAGGGATGGAGACATAAATATACACGCCCATAAAGATAAATAGATACGAACAAACACACAAACACCCAAAAATATAGATGCACACACAGGTCTAGGTACAGCCGCACACACACAGGGCGCTGCACACCGGCTCTGCACAGACAGGCAGGAGCAAGAGGCGCCCTAGGTGAGAAACCTCCCTGGGTACGACAATACGAACAAATAAACAGCTGGCCTCCAAGAAGGTCACAGCAGCAGCCAGTTCTGCTGGAGGCTCCAGTTTCCCCAGACCTTTCCCAGGGAACTTTCCAAAAGCAGCTGCAGGAAGGGATGGGGTGATCTCCATAACCCCTACCACAGCCGTGTCCAGGCCCTGTGGAAACACAAAGCAAAACCTCGATTGCCCCTTTTCCATCTGATTTTCTTCTAAGCCACATCCACCTCCTGTTCTCTCCCCCTTTCCCTAGCTTCCTGCAAAACCCCATCCTTTCCAGCAGGATAGCTGCAAGCACTCACAAGGGCATTGGGGTGGGAAGAAGCCCCAACAGCCAGCCTGCCAGCCCCCATCCCAAACATTGGCATGCCAGGAACATCATGTATCAAGTCTCTGTGGTGATGGGACACCCATCAACTCCTGTCCTGGATCATCTACATGCCTACACAGGCTCTAAAACCCAGGCAGGCATAGCAGGAGCACCTCTTTAGCACTAATATAGTGTAGCTCATTAGGCCTAGTGAGGAAAGAGAACACTGAGGCCAGGCACAGCCCCTGCTTTCCTCCCAGCACTGCTCCACTTGCCTTCTCCCACCTGGGTGCACCAGCACATGCTGCAGAGTGGGGTGTTTCCCCAACTGTTGTCCAAGCTGTCCTGCTTGCAGGACAGAGAAAGAAACTCCACCACAGGAGAGGAGGAGACAGGACAAGCACAGGGAGCAGCAACCAGCAGCAAGGTAGAGGGCAAGGAGAACAAGCTGGAGGGATGGGTGCCTACCAGCAAACTTTAAAGGGAGGGAGAGAGGGAAGGAGAAAGAGGGATGAAAAGGGACTGCAGCTCTCTCCTTCCCCTGGGAGCCCCAAAAAATGTGCTGCTCTACAACCAGAAATGTGCCCCTAATATTTCACACCTCTGCTTCTTTATCCTTAGCTTTGGGGAGCAGGATGGAACATATGCGGAAAGGAGGGGGTCGGCTCTGCACAAAGCAGTGCTGAGGCAGGAAGTTTTGCAGGATGAATGAGTGGGTAGGAACCAAAAGCAGTGCATGAAAGTAATACACATCCCTCAACCTGCAAGTGTGACTGCACAGCTCACACTCCCGCTAGAAAACAACTCTCTGTTGAGAGCCCCTGCATCTGCTTTCAATCAAATATTACAAAGGGAATTAACTATACCACAGGAAACAACAGCAGTGGGGCTTGAGAGTATCTCTGGACAGAAAAGGTCTTCATGTAGATGCTGCAGATCTCCTATAGATACTAGGATGTGTGTGTGTGTGCACAACATGCTCGAGGAACATGGTGAAATGGCTTGCACCTCACACCCGACAGTCCTCCACCTTCCTGCTGAAAACAAGACAATTTCTTTGTCACCTAGGCTATGCTTTCCCAGTTTACCCTCCTTGCCCTGGTTTGAGGATTTTCTGTGTAAATGAGCTCTGTGACCACAAGCAGGACAATAACCATGGAGCTTGGAGTAACCTAAGGGCCCTGGCTTTGAGAGGGAGGGACTTGTGGGGAACCCACAGGCTTTGGGCGCAAGCATGTGCCTTGCAAAATCAGAGCCTGAAAGAAAAGTGCCACAGGGAACCAGCGAATCCCTCCTACACTGCCAGAAAGCTCTCAGTAGTCTTATCCTGATTTCCACACTTCATTCACACAGTGAAGATGCTCTAACCACTCTGTTGGTATGATAAAAATTTTGGCCCTTTGGGCCACCAAACTTGAACTCAGCATCAGAGAGACATGACTACAGTGGTTGTACGAGGGAGTAAAAAACCACAGATTTGTCACCTTCATATCTACAGCACCAGAAAGGAGTAACAGTTCAAGGATTACAAATCTTCACCACCATCATAAGTTATATATCTGTTTACCCTGCCTGAAACATCAGCTGTTTCATCCACCCAAGAAAGCCTAGAAACTTCAACTAGAGGAAGAAGAAGAAAATCAAGGCTATTTTGATATTCTGTAGTCAGTAAGGCTCCACTAGTAATGGGTCATAAAAGACTTTCACTTTTCCTCTATTTCCAAATGCTTGTTTTTAACTATTTCTTTTCAGGAGTTTGGGGTTACTGAACTAAATACTGCAAATGGAGAGGCTGCAGCCTATGCAGAATAAATGATTTAAATACTGGGCTTGGCTGATTTATTTTTTGCTCCGTATTGGAGATAAAAAGAAGGAACACATTCTAGTAATCCCTACTCATTTTCATGGCCATTCTTGCACCTGTAACTCAAATAATGAAGCCATTTGTTATTTATATTGCACTTTCCCCTCCATTCTAGATTTCTAATGATCTGACCCTGCTTTATGGCCCTGACAAAGTCTGAAACCAGTGTGGACTTCCAATAATTGAACGATATAAGGAAAAATCTTTAACTGGAATGAAGCAGATGTTAGCTTCATGCAGTCCTCTAACTTGATTATTCTTTGGACACGTTAGACAAGCATTAGTGATTGATAATGATGCTAATTAAACCCTTTCCTTTCCAAAACAGTAAACCAATGCCAGCAGGATTCTGCAAACAACACACACAGAGTGTATACCAGTATCTGTTCAAAGTGGATCAGGGACACAACTTCATTGCCCAGTGCTCGATAAAACCTTATCCTGCTGACACCAAGCTTGCTGCAAATCCTCTCTGAGTTAACAGCTTCAGCTGCTTGCAAGGCAGGGAGCAGAGACATAGTTCTTTCATGCAGAAAAGGTGTGTGGGACAAAATCGAAGGCACCATTTATTTTTTATACTCCCAACCCTTCACGTTTGATTATGGAACTGGTTTAAATCACTCTGCCCTCACTAGCTGGGATGGACTTCACGCTGCTCCCCGTCGGAAGCACGCTCGTTATTTTAGCTACACTGAGGGCTGAGGCTCTGGGAATCTGGTCTGGGCTGAGACATGCACGTACCAAGGAGGGAAAGGGAAGTGCGCATTCTGGAATTTAAATGGGAGGTAGAAGATGAGTAAACAAACAAGGAGCTGATCTGATTATGCAGTTGAATTTATCATGGACAATAAAGAAATTGCCTTTAAATGTAAGGGTTTGGATAAATGAATACTCCTAGCAAGTGAATAAAATGTATTCAATTAGCTAAAAACCTTGTGCACTTCTGAACTGAAGTGGAATCGACTGTAATTGATTTATTTGAAACCAGAGGTTAAGGACTGAATTAGCTAAGTACAACTGGGTATTTCAAGCCACTGACTTCTCAAATGTCAAATCTCTTCTATTTTAAATATTATTTCAGCTGCGGGGCATTGCTGTCCTGATGGCTGTTCCACCAGTTAAATCTCAAATTATATTAATATTTGATTTTTGGAGGGTGGGGTAAAATATGGTACAAAGAGGAGGGCTGTCCTTATTCACGGTGAAAGAGCACAAGCTGCATTTTAGTTCACATGTAGGAATTAGCTTAGCGTGGCAGCAACAGTCTAACATTCAGCCACCACTCACCCTCATTTCAACAGATCTGGAGAAAAAAAAATAACAACAGATTTTTGTTTAGTGTATAAAAGGACGACCTAGAATTTCACTGCTGCACCTCGATTACAATGTTAAAAACACATCCAAAGAATGCTGAAGTAATTAGCATGTTTTAGTAACTGCATATTGGTCACAGCAGAATAGACTGAACCGAACCTAGTCTGATTTCCATTATCGCCTGTAAAATCCTTCCTTAGAAATAATAGTAATAAAGAAATCTGTGCAAGGTCATTTAATTTCTGGTTTTTGGTGGCTTGCTAATGCAGCAGCAGGATACTTAAAATGCACTCTCCTAGCATGAAGTAGCTAATTATATCTTTAAAACATTATTTATTATGACCTTATAATGTTCTAGCATAAGACTGCTTTATACATTGACCAGTATAAAACGATTATATTGGGTACAGGTTTCAAAAAGTAACAAGCATCTGTAAATCCAGATATGAATGAATGGTATTTAATAAGATTGTTTTCGTTTAAAAATGAGTATTTATGTGTTGCTGTAGAAAAGAGCAGCAATGTATTGCTGTTTATGAATGCTATTGTGCCTGAGGTTAGGATCCCACACACAATCTGAGATGCAGCCAAGAAAAACAGCCCTGATAGACAATGCTTCACTTCACCTGCTACAATACTGTGCATTTCATTTATGTCAAGAATATGTACAGTTAGGGTTCATTCACCTCATTATTTTGTTACATCTACTTTACGGTTAACCAGTCTCTCTTGGAAATAATAAATAACTGTTTTTAAAACAATTGCAGCTTTGCATTCAAGAGATCCACTTTCAATTTATAGAAAAAAATATTCACCATTTTTATAAACTAGCTGGCTCTCGAAAATAGAATTTAGACTCCACCAACTCTCTTTCTGCTTGGCAAGATTGATTTTACACTGCCTTCCATAAGTAGATTACCAAAGCAAAATGAAACATCTTGGGCTTTATCTAATGCTTTGCTTCACCAGCTCTACCAAACGTCAAAATATATGAGTAAATGTTAATTCTCTATGCAGCTTTATTGTAAACACCTCCTTCTTAACCTCCTCAATTTCTGCCTGAGCAAAAAGGGAAAAAAAGAGAGAGAGAGAATTTCAGGGAGGGAAGGAAAGAGAGAGAAAAATCAGCCTCCACTACCAAAATACCATCAGCACTTAAAGGAGACCCTCTCTTTAAAATGCCTCTACATTCTAAACTGCATTAAGTCTCCCTTCCTATGATATAACATAATCCAGCCTGATCCTGACTTCACCTACCCCCCGGGCCAAAGAAAATAGATTCAAAATCTGAATTCTCACATGTTTTTATAGCCCATCTTCAAGACATACACTCCATTTTTTTAAAGCAAACTTCCATATTTCACAACTGGTTTCCACAAGAAGAAACTCAAAATAAAAATTTCAGTCCCTTATAAACTGACACAGCCATCTCAAAATGCCAGTCTGTGCATTCCACTAAAACACGAACCATCAATCAGAAATAATCTGTCTCCTGCAAGATTTCACTAAAGTTCACAACCGTAAGATGATTTTGTTGGCATTGACTATGGAGCTTTTTTTTCTTGAGGGGGAGGGAGCACCCAGCTCTGATTTATCAGTATATAATTTTTTTCATAGCATTAATTTTCAGTATTTTCTCAGTAATGCTTTTTTAAATGTCCTTCTTGAGATGTGTTTTTTAATCTCTGCTCTCCGTTAGGACAAGTACATGTACAAAATTTTATAGGCTTATAATTCTCTATGCTATATATAAACATAAATAAAAACCTAGAGGTCAACATAAATAAAATAAAACTTTTATTTAAATAAAATTATGTTTTGGTTAAAGAAAAGATAGTGTGTCATCTTTGTTAGTAGTACAGACAATTTTTTATCCAAAAGAATACATTGTGCTTTATTGTGTCATTTGTCTGAATACAGACTCAGTGGAATATCTAAATGATACCCTGCTCTGAACTCCAAGTTGAAAGTAAGTTTTTATTATACTTGAGGGAAACAATGGGTTCAGCTGCTTATTGCAAGGAGCAATTGTCAAGGGAGAGTTAAACTCAATTACTGTAACCATACTGAATAAAAAATACTGCCAAGAACAAAAATACGCCTGGGTAAAGACAGCTACTGAATAAAAAAATCGACATAAAGCGTATCAAATATTTATTTATCTGGGCAACAAAGGACTATGATACATTGATAGGCATGGAAACTACTGCCGGCACAACTCAATACAATACAACTATAACTGCTTCCAATATGGCCAGTGGAAATACAGGATACCAGGTGGTCCCAAATGTTTGAAGTTCTTTGGGAAAAAAAAAAGAAAAAAAGGGGAAAAATAAAAACAAAAGAAAGGGAGAAAGAAAAAAAAAGGGGAAAAAAAAGGAAAGTAAAGCTAAATGTTGTTTTAAAAGACAATATTAATTTATTGCTCTGTTGGTGCTTTCGGGAGAAGAACAGTGGATGAAAATAACTTTTTTCATTTTCCACAACATATAAGGGTTGTAAAACCACTAACATGTTTAAAAACCTTGCCAGGGTCCAACATCACTTTATTTTATCTTCAATGAGAAACTAAATGTCATACTAATTATATATAAAAATTAATGGTTTTTTATTTGTTCAGCTGCTTCATTGTCGCTTTTAACATGCTACAACAGGGCTAAAAATGATGAATCCCAGAGAAAAACCCCCAAAAAACCTCTGATATCTAAATAAGTACCATGAACCACATGATGAACTAAGAGGGGAAGATTTAAAACCCACTAAACAAGAGGTAAACGAGATCACCAGATAAATAAAAAAAGGCTTAAAACAGACTCACCATATTTACAATTCCCATTAAATTACACATAAATAAATATATACATACATGAACACTGATTCCCTTATATAATAACCGTGAATCGTGTTGCAATAGAAAGTTCAAGTTGGTCGCTTTACCTTGGACAGGAAAAAGTTCTACAACTGAAGATATGACATGGAACCGCTTGTGTTTTGTGTTCAAGTTTATTCACAATACTGATAAAATGTCATCAGTCCTTTTTGCCTTTTGTATGTCTGTTGTTGCTGTTGTACTTTTTCACTTTTTTTTTCATTTTTATTATGGCTACAATCTTAACTGAAGTTTATGTAAGGGAAGGTGGTGATTCAGTCCGGTGAAGCTCATAGAATTTTTAAGTATTATTTATTTCTTTTTGTTTGGTTTTTTTTTTTTTAATTTTTTAATATATTTTTAGAAAAAAAAAGTCCTTTTCTTTTTTGTTTTATTTTTTGTTGGTTTTTTTTTCTCCTTTTGTTTTATTTTAAAAAAAGTTCACAAACTCAAGACAGAACTTTTTTCTTTGCTGGCTCCGTCCCCCGTTCTGTTCTCTTAGGCTCCAAACTGGGGTAAAACGATGGTGGCAGCGGGAAGAGGGGGTGAATTTAAACGGGAACAAATGGAAATGTGGGTGGCTGGGAAAGGGTGTGGAGAGAGGGCAGAGCAGTCCTGCAGAGTCAGAGAACAGGACTGGCAGAAGGACGCTCATTCTGTTGCTGTAGCCTGGGGTGCTGGGTGCCGGGAGAGGGAGGAGGGAGATGAATGGATCGATGGGCTATGAGGGGGAAGGGAGAGGAGTGTGTGTTGGGGGGATCCTCACTTTCGGTGCTTCTCCTCTTTGTCGCCGCTTTTGGTGCTGTTGTCTGTGTGGCTGTTGGGGTTGTTGCTGAGGTACATTTTGTCCATGGCCTTGAGCGCCTCGGTGAGATAGTTCTGCAGGGCGGTGACGGCAGCACACACCGCCGGGCTCCCAAAGCCGTGCGAGATGAGGTTGAAGTGGGTCAGGCAGCTCTGGATGCCCGGCTCCAAAATGGGGTTGGGCCGCGAGTTCCCCAGGGGAGATCGGTCCTGAGCCAGCAGGTCGGTGAACTCTTTACAGATCTGTCTGTAGCACAAATGGAGCAGAGACAGAGGGAGGGAGGGAAGGGAAGAGAGAGGGAGAGAAATGAACCATCAGTGGCGGCAGCAAAGCCCGTGCATTCTCCCTGCTGGATTGTTGCACAAGCCCCAGGATCAAGGGGGCTCCTGCTCCTAAGTGCACACACACCATCTCACTTCTCCCTCTCCTCTCTATGCATCCTTCCCCCTAATTCCCACACTTCCCCAGCACACACAAACCTCTTCCCTTCACTTTGCATGCACACATGACTGCACACCATACACCACATCCCAGCCCCATCCAACACACAGGCAGACAACAGGAACACAGAGACACATGCCTCTTGCCCCACTGATCTCCTTATCTCAGCCCCCAACACTCTCCACAAACACTCATCCCTGCCCAGCTGGGGTTTGGAGCACAAACGTAGTTTAAAGTTCCTAAGTAGGCTTAATAGATGAGTTGCGATATCCAAAGGTTGGTTAGGGGATTTATCCACATCTTGGAAGATCTCTTTTTTGGGGGGGGAACCGGAGAGACATGTGGGCCTCTTACTTCACAAGGCTAAAACACACCTGTGTGTCATGAAGAATGAGTGAGGGCAGAGCAGGGAATTGATGATTTAAATTAGGGTATCCTGAAACATTTCTGTATGTAAATCTCTTATCTCCAAATCCAAAGGGACCTTTCCACAGAGGGGAAGGCTGACGTTAACCAGCGCCTGGAAATTTCCTTCCAGGGAGGTGAAAAGGGAGGATATGAGGGCATGGTGTAGAAGATAGGTTGTATCACCCACTCACTGCACAATGGTTGGAGAAATAACACACCTTATAGCAAGAGAGCTCAGAGGCGTGTTGAAACACTTTGTATTCTAAAACCCACTTTAATGTCTTCCAGCCATAAAGCGGGTCCCATCTTCTGCCTGTGTCCTCTGGCACTGTCCCCTTTGGTGACACCTCCATTGGTAATTAAGGGCCACTAAACAACCCTTTTAATTTCCAGCAAACATACCAAAACAATAATTTTCTTTTCATGCACCACCTGGAAGTCTAGGCAGCCCCACCAATGATAAACTCTGCTAGCATTTTAACTGCGTACAGACTGTAATTTCAAATATATTTTTAATATCCCTGTATTTGCTAAGTAACAGAGCTGCTTAGGCAGGAAGAACCATTGCCGATTTTAATGAACTGAAATCAGTTTAATGTGCTAGTTTTATTTTACTGTCAATGGAAAGCCTTCCGTTCTACTTAAATTGATAAGCTAAGTGAATAGGCCCAGAAAATGTTTTGCTTTGAAGAATTACTGCTTTTTCTGTAACTAAACATCCACCCTCAATTTGTACAACTCACATTCAAGGTAATCTGCGCAAACTGATTTGATGGAAACCACACTGGGTTGTAGAGTTCTCCTACACCAGGAGGGCCAACACACCCCCGTCACAACTTGCAAAATCATCAACCACTGGTTATACGGCAAACAAATACGTTCACAAATAAAAGCCCCAAGCCCGAGTTTGTCCCCCTCCCTCATTTCTAAGCAACATGCCAGAAAGTTAAATGTCTTACTTTGTAGCTAGAAGCATGTTTTTTCTTGTGACTTGCTCGTTTGGATCGGAATGCTGTCGGTTGAGAAATTCAGCTACTGCTTTGGCAGGAAATTCTGTCTCACAAACGTACCCAAAATCTCTAGCTAGATGTACTGCTTCTCCTGAATAGGGAGGCACGGGTGGGGATGGAAAGAAACACGCAGCTCATCAGTACACATTTCACAGAGGCAAAAATCCATTTGAAAAAAAAAGAACAAAAAACCCCACTACATTCCACTTGAGCTTTTCTTCTCAAAGGCTTGGACTTTTTCTCTTTGAAAAAGTTACAGCAAGAAATGCTAATTACATCTTATCTTGCAGTTTTCTTTGCTTCAGTTGAAGGCAATGCAAATGTGTATTTTCATGACAATTGTTATAAGTGAAATCTCGCATAAGGATTTTTAAAAGTTCCCATTGACTAACAGATACTTTTAGACAGACTGGCTCCATCCACCTAGAATGTGTGCTTCGATTTACATCTCCATACCTATAGAGAACCATTTATGTACATTTTATTCACAGCTATTTACTCTGAAAATGTGTTTGCCTCAGCCACATCTCTATATTCTTTTGCAATGCATCAATGATTAATATTGATCATAATTACTCCTAGAGCTCTTCTAAATAAAATGCATTAAACAGCTAAGTGTTTAAAATTTAACTTGATCGCATATAATTATATGTTCACCCCCAAACGATTAACCATGAGAATTTTAGGGTCATTCCACCGAGTCTGTCTGTTTTGTTGATTTTCAAATCTTTGGTTTTAATTTCCTGAACCAGTTGGTTTTTACTGCAGGGCTTCCTGCCATTAGCTCTAGCTCCGGAAGAACGCATGCGCCAATTAGAGCTTCAAAGCCCCAGTCCAGTGAGCTTGTTTCCATAAAATGGAGCGGATCATAAACAATAACAGTACTCTAGAAACTGCCTCATCGCTACAGGACTCAAAGCCCCAGCAATGTTTATACTATCATCTCCCCAAAATTAGCCACCATCACTAAGTTATCTGGAGATCGGGCCTCTGGTTTTATTTTTTTTTTAAATCATTCTTTTCAAAGCCATTGTATGTGAAAGCCAAACAGAACAATAGATTACCATAAAACCTTCTCCATATTCATTAACACCACAAATAATGTTAAGCATCTACCAGATCTAGACTTTTTACAAGTTTTCCCCTCGTGATTTTTTACTACAGCATGTCAATGCAATTGCAAAGCCTTTTCAGAAACATGAAGACGCGGTAATTTTCATGCAGCATAAATATAGTTTGTTCACTAATCCTGATGTTTAAAAAAAATAACACCTGGCATCATCGCACAGCGCTTCTTTCCCCGTCTCTTTGAACGTGAAATATTTCTCACAGAATGCAAAGCGACAACAAAACAAATTCCCGCCTACATAACCAAACTTAAGCTAAACCTGGACAGCTCAGGCTGAGCTTTAAAGTGCTTTACAAACTGAACCAGTCTAAAACACAGTCAAACCCTTAAGTAAGGGGAAAGGAGAGGGATCTATTGGCAGGCCTCGGGCATATTTTGTGTCAGCCAGTATGACACGGCCACTGCTTCAAAACTAAACAATTGCTAACTCTTGAGCTTCCCACCTCCTAGTACAGACAGCATAGGACATCCCAAGGCATATAAGTAAGTTGCACCTTTTCTGGCCAAAGCAAAGCAGAGGAGAATGACATAGCCAAGGGAACACATGTTCTGAAAATGAGAACCAAAAGGGAGTGGGGGCTGGTGGTGGTGCAACTTTGAGGCTTTCAGGACACCATTAATTCATGGCTGAGGTCAAGGATTCCCAAATTAATTCAGGAAGTAATGGTCACGCATTTCTCAAATGCAGATGTCAGAAAAGTTAAATGATTTACTGTTATGTGACTGCAGTCTGGGAGGGAGAACAAACTCAAAGTAGCTGCAGATTCTGACATTTAAAATTGCTTTGCTGTCCACCTGTGGCAGAAGAACAACAGTGAAGTATTAAAGGCTCTGCTGCCCGTAACTTCCAACTCGATACTCAGGGGTCTCTTATGGGGCTAAGCCCGCAATCCCCCTTCACAGGGATCCTTCCCATGCTGCTCCCAATGAGATCTGCTTACTCCATAAGAGGGATTACTCATTTGAATGAGCGAACAAGATGGGGCCCTGAAAACATCTAACTCAGAAACTTAAAAGCAAATAAATGGTAGAAGGCTTTGCTGAGTCTGCAGGACTCGCACAAACCCGTTTCAGGTTATAACAAAAAGCAAAGGCACACAATTAACCTGATCTTTTTTTAAGACATAGAAAATAACGCCCTGCCAAATGCCAACGAGCAGCACTGACTCTGGGAAAGGAGAAAAAAAGCCCACATGACCCAACACCAAGTCTTCTCCTGTTTGGCAAAAGCAACAGGCACATTTTCCAAACAAGCCCTCCCAGCTCTTTGAGTCACTTACCCTCCACGAGTGATGTGAGCAAGGTAACATTAGCAGCTTTACGCCTCCCGGCTGGCAGGTTTAGTCCTATTTTGTCCAGTTTCTCCCTCAGAGATCGCCCTCCGTTTTTAGACTTTGCCCTGCTCCGCACAGAAAAGCATTGAGAAATGGGGCTTGGGGGAACACCTGCTCCTACTTTGGCTCCTGCCCACACATGCCCCCAACGCATTGCCTTCCCAGGGAGGGGAATAAAGGGTTTTGGCACAAGGGATGGGATACGTGGCTGTGGGTGGCTTTCGACCAACTGTTGCTGAAAGCTGAATCCCAGATATAGGGACGGTGCTTTGGATGTTTCCATGTCTAGAGAACAGGGGCCCTCGCTGAGCTCTGGATCAGCCCCAGGGCCAACGGGAAGCTCTGAGGTGGCTGCCTGAGCTCCCAAGGTGCCACGGACATGGGGCAGCTTCTCCCCAGGTGGTGACAGGAGGAAGCCGATTTGTACGGCCAGCAGCCCCAGAGCATCACCACCCTCACACCAAACTCTACATGGCCCATCTGTGACTTCTCAGCAGAGCTGGGCTAAGCGCGGCTGCAGAGATCGGAGCTGCCTTAATTAATCCTGGATGTTACTCCCTGCCCGGGCACTGCCTAATTGCCTGGGTGAGGCCACAGGGTTGGGATCCATGGCAGGATGCCCACCACTAAGGCGCTCCTCGGGGGTGTGTGTGTGCCCGCGGGGGTGTTGGTGGCCGCGACAGGGACAGGGACACGCGGGGCCCCCGTGGCAGGGCTCGCGGATGGCGCAAGGCCGCGCGTTGCCATGGCGACCGCGCCCGGGTGCCCTCCCGCTGCCCGGCCGCGCTGCCCCGCCAGCCGCGCACGCCCCGCCCCCTAGCGGCGGCCGCCGCACTCCCCCCGCGCCGCCGCCCCGCGTGGGCGCGCGTCCTCCTCCTTCCCTGCCTCCATCCCTCCCTCCCGCACGGCACGGCCGGCATCCCGCCTCCCGCGTCCCCCCGCCCCTCACCTCCGGAGCACTCCGCCCAGCAGGGAGGCGTTGAGGCACTCGGGCGGTGACAGGCGTCTCTGCACTTCCGCCACCGTGACCTTGTACTTGGAGGTGGAGCTGAGCAGCGAGAGGCGGCCCGGCACCGAGCAGAAGACCTCGTTGGGGTTCACCACCCCGCCGAAGAGCGCGTCCTTGTTGATGGGGATGGAGGAGACGGCGTTGTTGTTAGACTTGGAGAGGGACACGGGGCCTGCAGGGAGGGAGGAGCAGGGAAGTGAGGGTGAGGAGCGGGCGGGGAGCCGGGGAGGGAGGGGGAAGCACCCGAGCCGCTCGCCGCGGCCAGCCCCGGTCAGCCCCGGCCCCGCAGCGCCTGCGGAGCAGCGGGGACGCAGCGGGGGCACCCCTCCCCTCTCTCGTCGGGAGGCGCAGGGAGAGAGCCGGACAACCCTCGACTGGCAGCAGGGACATTGAAAAGACCTCGCAGCGGCCCCCCGCAGCCCCTGTCGGGCGCCGTGGCTGCCGGGTGCCGCACGTCGGTACAGCCCGTGTCCGGCGGGCAGTGCCCGGGCAGCGGCACGGGCGGCAACCCCGCGGCCCCGCCAGCGAACAAATTTAGACGTGGAAAACCCGTAACGCAGCGAAGAATTGGCACCCCAAAATACAGCCCGATCCCTGCCCGGCGGCGGCTGGCGGGGAGGTGCCGGGCCGTGCCGCCGCTCGGTGCCTCGGGTCCCGGCCGCCTTCCCTTTCTCCTCTGCCTCAGCCCGCTCCGCTTGGCGGGCGCGGTCCAACCAAGCGGGGGGCTCTCTCCGTTTTGGATAGATCACTTGTGACATTAATAGCTCTGGGAAGGCTAATAGATACAACAGGAGTTAAACGAACTCTTGAGATTACTAATAAAAGAGCCAATTATCATGTCGACTTGGAAAGAGCATCTCTTAAGATTTATCCCTTGCACATCTAATTTGACGTGACAAAGGCTTTACAGGCGGGGGGTGGGGGGTATGAAACTTCAGGTTCGCTGGCTGTACAGCAATTAGGGTTAGAGAGGAGAGTGCCTCTACTCAGCACCTCTCTCCAGTGTGTGGCCAGGGTACCCAAATTCCAGGCGGACATTCAGCCATGGCACCCCTCAGAGCAGGCAGGAGATAGCTACGCCTTCAACCCTGCCAGTTTTACTCCAACAGCAGCTCACTACACAGCATAGCATCCAAACGCAAAACCCATCACTTTCCACCGAGAATCTGCTTTGCAAAATGCCCCGTGCCACCTTTCCCAATCCTTTGGTTGTCCAAAATAAGACGGGAAATGAAAACCGAGTGAAAATTTGCAATACGTATTTTGCACGATTTGGGTACCAGCTTCCAAGCAATTGAATTCCTAGTGAAGCAAGTGCACAAAGCCAACGAAAACCAAACCACCCTAACCACCGACAGACACCAGTGTCCAGAAACTCGCCCCTTGTTCTCCACCAGTCCACCTCATCACCACCGTGATTTAAATAAGAAAACCCGAAGGAGGGGGAACAACGATTTCACTTTCACAGTCCCGTTTACCAACAACGATTCAAGCCCTACACTCAGCCAGATGCATGGGGCAAACCATGAAACCCAATTGTTCGCTAATGCACTAAAAGACAGGCTCGGATTTTCTAGATCATCTGCTAACATTTTTCCTCGTTAACGACAACAATAATTAAAATACCCGGCAAACGTGGCCATTTAAGGGGGCTGATTTCAACCCACATCGCCCGTTTTTCTTAGCTTCCAACCTTTCGGCCAACAGTACATGCCAGAGGAAGGAGCCCGGGGCCGGGGGGCTGGAGGGGAGGGGGGAGGCCGGGTAAGTCCTCCCTGCGAGCAGTCCCCAGCCTGTGACGACATGTTTGGTATGCGCAAGGAAACGGCTTACCTTTCTTAATTACAGTTTGATCTGGGATGTTAATACCGGGGTCTTCTACGTGCTGCAACAAAAGGAACAGGCAGGGATGTCAATGTACAGCCACAACAAAAGGCAGAGAGGGCTGAGGTGGGATGGGGTGCGGAATAAGTTGTGTGTCCCCCCCACTTCTCGGGCACGGTGTGGGGAGGGAAAACAACAGATCCTGCATGGAGGGGGGAAGAAGGGAGGAAGGAGATTTGGGGGGATTTCCTTTATCGAGAGGAATCCTGCATCTCTCCCAGCTCTTCCCCCGATCCCCAAGAAAAATACAATAAATCACTCACACACCCCCGGGGCCCGAGTGGCCCTAAGCTCCTGACGGCTCCCTCCTGCCGTCCCTTCCCTCCTCCCCGGGAAGCAGCCCCGGCCCGGCCCAGCCCTTCCCCGCCGCTGCGCCCGCTCCCGCGGGAGGGAAAGCACAAAGGAGCGCGGAGCGGTGCGGGGCTGGGGGGCCCTACGCACCCCGCGCGGCCCCGGGCTCCCCCACTATTGTCCCCTCGCAGGTTCCGCGGTCGCGGCTACAGCTGGGGTTCGCGCGGCGGAGTCACGACGTGATTAGAAAGTCAAATGAAATCATGTTTTCTAATTCCAAAAACTGACAGGCAATATAATGTCTGGCTGTGTTTACAAATTAACACCAGTGCTGCTGAGATAGAAGATTTCGCAATCGTTACAAAACCCAGGCATTACCATTTAAAAAACTATTACTTCCTTCTCTAGTCTTTGTCCAACAATAATACTGATTCTAACATTTTCCATTCTGTCTTGGATTTATGCTCCTGTTAATTGTGCCTGATCTCAATGATTCCGGGTGGATGGTACTAAGTTGCTTTATTACAGGTTTTATTATACTCAATGCTCTCATTTGTAACTTGCCTAAAGTGCTTCTGGATTTAAGTATAATTAAATTGAGAAATGTTCAGAAATGACTACTGCTGCAGTTCTTGTGTTTTAACTATATGGGGAAATATGATCCCTTTATGCATGCACCCTAAACCCATAAAGTAAATGTAGTGTGGCATAATACTTTTATTTGTGTTATTTCTACACTTATTCCGTACAGGGAGGACTGTTAAGTTTAAAATCCCACAGAGATATTTATGATTAAATAATTTTCACCGTCTACTTGACTTTCTTAAATATTAAGCAGTCTTTTTTATTAAAGGTTAACTGTTGCAGCAACGGGAAAATTCAAAAATTACCCTCCCGACTCAGATTTCTCTAAAGGGTTATTTTTTTTTTAACTAGATAAAATACTCTTTAAAAGATGCACCCTATTATTTTATACTTTCCTTGATGAAGCCTGCTGATTCAGTCTTACAGAAAAAAAATGGCTAGCCTGGCTCAAGGATTTAAACCAGATGGCATTTGGTTTTCACGAAGTATAGCAATGCTATTAATTCATAGATCTGCAGAGGAGGCTTCCTGAATCAGCCCACTGCCATGGAGCACAACTGAGGAGAGGGAGAATTCAAGAGAACATTTTAGGTCATGCTCGTCCTACAGCAATCAGGCGCTTGCAGTCAACAAATTAGTTTATTCTTACGATTGCCTCCATGTTATTTTATATCAAGTTTAAAGAATCGACCTGCTTTTAACGGATCCAAATTGCTTACTAAATCCTCCACTTTGGAAAACGTATGCGTTTATTGCAAAACTGCTAAACACAACCAGCAATTTTCTGTGGCTAATTTAGCCAGATGAGGGCTGTAATAAATTCACTATTTTCCCTGAGTATAATTTACAAAAGATTTCAAAATGACCCCCAAAAATAGGTAAGTTCATCTGAACATTATCCTTGCAACACGAAACTGTACTCATTAAACTGTCAGCGAATATATTGTTGTAATATTTGATCCTGTAATTTGGGATGGCATTTCGGCAAAAATCACATCCAGATACCACAGTTCCCTCCTCCTCCTTCCTCCTGCAAGTCGAGCAGCTTCAGTCCCTCAGCATGAGCTCTGTGGGCTTTAATAAATTTATTGCCATGTTCTAATTCCATTTTCAGGGAGAAACCCAGAAAGATGAACTTTGATCACGACCTATCATGTTGCATAAGGCCACTTCCCTAACTGAACAATAGCCCTGCCTTGCTTTGTAAGTAGCCTGTGCACTAATGTCATGCTTAATTAGAAATCATTTTCAAAGTCTGTACTCATCGATAACAGAATTATGTCCCCCAAATAATACATCCTCCAATAGGCTCCCAACATTTAATTTAATACAGGGTGTAGTAAGTCTGACTCGAATTCGATAACCTATAGGTAATGATTTATGAGGTCATCCCTTTGCACCGCTACTAAAGGAAGGCAGCAGCATTTTAGTGTACCTCTTCCTTGATTTGTCAATTAATTCCTTTAGAGAAGAGGATCTGCTCCTACCCTCTTATAACTTTGGATGTGGTTATCCCATATGCCAATCCTCTAATCATGGGAAACCAATTTTTCCTTCTTAGGCCACTTTCACCCACTTCCCCCCTCCTTACATTTTCGAGATCTCGTTAAATGTCCTCACAGGCATTTCAGACTCGTGTCTTTCCCAAGGCAGTAAGAAATCCCCAAATGCACGGCCCTGTGGTGATATTATATATTCTTCCAATCGTAACAGCTTATTGTCATTGAGAAGGAAAGATATTGTTAACGATGACAGTAATTTGATTTATTTATATTTTAGTGGGTGAGTTAGCAGAGAGGCAGCGCGCAGGGACAAGCTGTGAGAACCTTTTGTTCTAGGTGGGGGCTTCACTTTTCCCTGGAGGGGGGGGGGGGGGGGAACCTTCTCTTCTTCCCTCCCCCTTTTTTTTTTCTTTTTTTTTTTTGGGGGGGGGGTGTCCCCTCCCTCTCTCTACTCCCGACGTTGAGCTCCCGCGGGAAGAGGGGATGAGTGGGCCCCGGGGCAGCCCCTTGGCTTACCGGCACGTCCTCGATTGCGTGGGGGATGGAGTGGAGGGGCAGGTCGGCCAGTCCCGAGCCCAGCCCGTGCGGGGCGTGCAGCAGGTCGTCGTGCCGCCGGTAGTCCCTGCGTGGGTCGAGCCCCGAGAGCTGGTGGGGCAAACCCCGGTGCGTGTGGAGCAGCCCCGTCTCCTGGCTCTGCCTCTGTCCCGGCCATCCTGGGTGCTGGGGCTGTGGCTGGGCATGGAGCGGGTTGAGGCTGTACGGGTCGTTCACGTGGGAGTAGGGGTCCTGAGACTGGGGGTAGATGGGCTGGTAAGGGGGGGGGAAGTAAGGGGGCTGGAAGTCGGCGTTGGGGGTGTGGGAGAGCGGTGGGGCGCTGGTGTAGGGAGACTGACCCACGGTCCCCAACTGGGGTAGCCGGGCTGTCCCGTTGCTGGTACTGTCGTGGCGCTCCTGAGGTGGGGAGCGGGGGGGTGGAGGGGGGTAGAGGAGGGGGAAGAGGGGGAGGGGAAAGGAGAAAAGAAAAACAAAGATAATATCAAACTGATTCTCCTCAAAATCGGCTTGAAAATTTCATCTGTAGTGCAATGATGGGCAAATCATCGTCTCCGAGGCGGAGAAAAGCAGATCTGGAGATCTCCCTGCCTCTGATTCCCCTTCCCAAATAATTAGGAGGCAGTCTCCCTTTTTAGAAAATAATAATAACGGCAATAATGATAACAGCAATAATAGCAATAATTACAACAGGACTGCTTATAATAATGAATAAAACATTGCGGCGATACAGCGTGGATTCAGAACAGATCGCGCCCCGGCATTTCAGGAGCAGGTATTTCCCACAGATAAAAAGAATAATTCACAAGCGGGCATTATTGAAGTAATAATTCTGCCACAACGCAAAATCCTTCCTCTGGCCCTCAGTAGAACAGAGATAAATACTGTCGCTGAGATTACCGATAACGCGTCCCAAGAAAACCCTGGAAAATCCAAGCCCACTGCCATTTTGTTACCAGAAGACGCCGAAATAGGCTCCAAACAAACCGATCCTTCCCCCCAAGAGTTTTAAAAATGTTTCCGGGCGAAAGCACTGCCATGGTCCCCAATGTACGGGGAGAGCCGTCCCGATGCCCGGCCGAACTCCGGGCTCGCCAGAGTGCGATTCCGGAGCGGAGCGGGCAGCGGCGGCCCGGCCGCCGGGGAAGCGGAGGAATGCAGCAGGCAGCCGGGGGAAGCGCCGCGGCCCCGACGGGCGAGCGGCACGGAAATACGCCCGGGCGTTTCGGCACGGCTCTGCCGGCTCTCGAGGCCCGGCAGATGAACTCACATGTACGTCTGGGGAAAAAGGAATGGCCTCCACGGAGGAGGATTCGAAGGAAAGAACCACGATCCCGAAAAAGGGAAACCAGAATGCGAAAATATTACGTTTGCAGGTGGCAAGGTGAAGGAATCGAAGAGGTAAAGGTCCAAGCAAAGCCTTTTGCCGTTCGCTCGTAGCAGATTTTAAAAAAAAAAAAAAAAAAGAAAGAAAAAAAAGAAAGAAAAAAAAAGAAAGAAAAAAAAAAGAGGGGGAGGGAAGAAAAGGAAAATAAAGAGAGAAAGGGAAAAATGTAAACCACAGAATTTCTAAAAATGAAGGAAAGGAAAAAAAGCCCTCTCCGGAAAGCTGGGTGCGAAACCCCCACTGCCACCGCCGACAACAATAGCAACACCCAGCGCGCACCGAACCCCCTCCGAGAGAAACGTGAAGCAACTCACCATAGCCGAAAAACTGTGCACTAACATCTGCGAAGAGTCGGGGGTTACAAGTCAAGGTAGAAAAAATAACAAAAAGGCAGAGGAAAGGGACCGGCGAAGCGCGCAGCCCCCGGCGGAGCCCTGCGGGTGCGGGCGCGGCGCGGGCGCGGAGGGTGCGCGGCCGGAGCCCGGCGCTAGGCGCGGGCGGCAGGACCGGGGCGCCGGGGCTGCTCCTGCACCGCGGGCGCGCCACGATAATCCATCAGAACTTGCACCGATCTCTGCTGCCCTTCATCGGGTGTTCCCAAGGCGAGCTCTCTATCCTGGCGCGGTGTGAGGAGTCAAAGTTGGTTGCTTTTTTTCTTTTTTTTTTTTTTGTTTTGTTATTTTGTTTGTTTGTTTGTTTTGCGCTTTTTTCCTTTTTTTTTGGTTTTTTTTTTTTTTTAGCGTGTGTGTGTTTCTTAATCCTTTTTTTCCTCTGACTCTTTCTTTCTTTTTCTCCTTTGACTTAGCCGCTGCTTCACTTGAGCTCCTAATAACAGATCTGCTGCCTTCCTGGAGACTCCTAATAGCAGATATTCATGACTATTAATATTACACGAACACTTAATAAGGGAAGAATGGCTGGAAATCGAGCGTGAAGCGAGAAGGCAACTCAAGGCAGAGCCTGTTCTAAATGACGTCCATTGAATGAAGAATCAGTGTATCTAATCAGAGATGGGGGAGAGGGAGAGAGAGACAAAAAGGGAGAGAGAGGGAGCGGGAGAGAGAGAGGGGGCACATGCTGCTGCGTCTGACGAATCACAGGAAAGGGGCAACATTTTAAAAGGTTGCAGGGCATGCAAAAGTGAAAGAGAAAGAGATCCGGAGAGAGGGAGAGGGTGGGAGCCTGGAGGGGGGTGCAGAAGGAGGGGGTGGGGGGAGTGGGAGAAACGGGCAGAAGGAGAGAGGGGAGGGGGCGCGGGATCCCCCCCCCCTTCCTTCCTCACCTCTTCTTCGCTTCGCTTCCCTTCCCCTCCCTTCCCCCCCGGCTGCCGCCTCCCCGTGTACCCAGCCCCGCGGTCCTTAGCGGGCGCACCTCGGGCTGCGGCTCCTGCACGTAGCCGGCCTCAAAGCCCAGGGAGAAGAGCGGCTGCTGGCTTCCCGCTTGGCTCTTGCCGCCCTCGGCCGCACCGCCGCCGCCTTTGCGCGGGGTGGGCTCCGCGGGACCGCCCGCCGCCGACGCCCCGTCCATGCCTCGACGGCGCCCCGCCGAGGGGCTCCCCTCGCCGCTGCCCCCGCGGCGGCCGCCCCGCGCCGCCGAGCCGGCTCGCCTCCGTGCCCAGCGTCCCGGAAACCGGCTGGGAAAGTTTTTTTGGGTGTCTCCCCCTCTGGGTGTCAGCCCTCCTACTCCTCCTCCTCCTCCTCCGGTTCGAGCCCAACGCCGAGACCAGCGGGCGCCCGGGGCGGGGGGCTGGGGAGCCCAAGGAGCATCCGCCGGGCTCCCCGCGGCCCCCTCTCGGAGGATCCGGGAAAAGACGGGGAAAAAGGCAGGAGGCGGCAAGGCGGGGAGGGAAGGAGGGCGGGAAGGACGCGGGGGGGGAGCGGGAGTCGGGAAAAGAGGCAAGGCGAGGATTTCTCCCGGCCCAGACAAGCCGGGGCTCCGGCGCAACCCGTCGGACTGGCTGTGCAACTCCCAAACAACTCCCTTAAAACAGGCACCGCTCCGCTCGCCGCCGCCGCTGCCCCGCCGCAGCCGCCGCGCCGCCGGCGCCCGGCCCCACGCTCCGCCCGCCCGCCCCGACCCCCCCGGCGCTCCGGCCGCCCCGGGCGCTGAGCGCGGCTGGCCGGGCTTTCATGCCCTTTTTCTGGTTTTTTTCTCTTTCCTTTTTTTCTTTTTCCTTTTTTTTTTTTTTTCTTTAATTTCTATTTTCCTTAGAGGCAGGTTCTACCCCCAGCAGGGTACGGCCACTGTCTTTTCCATCCTCATAATGTGTCCTCGTACCCGTTTCCGAGATAAACACGGAGAGCCAACCCCACACGTAAGCACAAAATCCGGCGGGTTCGCGGAGCGGCTGGTGCTCCCTCGGTGTTTGCTAACACCTCAGTGCAAAGTTCCATTAACGCAAGGCAACAAAAGCCATTTGCGATGAAATCCACACGCTCGCACGTGTGCAAACTGGAAGACCGGTCCTGAGGGGAGGGAGGGGGAAGAGGCACGCTTTCCACCCGAAATGCAGCTGAGGAATATGTGCCTTTTTTTTCCGGGTTGAAAAAAAAACAACCTCCCCCCCAGCACACACAAAGAAAAAAAAAAAACCAAAAAATCAACCACCCAACCAAAAACAAGAATTAAAAAAACCCTAAACAACCCACAAACCCAGGGCGTGTTTCTCAACACCCCTGACACCTCGTTCATGGAAATCAAGCACCCGCAAACGGGTGGATCTAAAAGCTCAGCTCCCTCATCGGGAGACAGCTTCAGCCCGAACTCCTCGATCTGGGACTAGTCACCAAAACAGTGGGTCGGTGCTGAGCCTGCCGAGTCCTTGGTCCCTTTCCTAAACTACTGCATCGCTCAAAACAGCGTGAGGGTCGGACGGGAGAGTGCCCCCTTCGACCCAGGGATGCATGTCGGCAAGGCTCCGCCGAGGCTGAGGGGATCTTCCCGCGTGGGTCACGACCAAATAACAGCGTTCACTTGCAAAGTAGAGTCTTTTATTGCGCGGTTTGAACGCACTGCACAGGCAACTTTATCGAAACGGGTGACAATAGTATTCGTTGGTTTGAGACTAGACATGGGTCCTGGGCATCGATCTTCATTTTCCTCTTCTTCTCCTTATTGTCAAATTTAAAGACACTCACCTCTTTCTAAAAATATGGATGCACACACAGACACATAGAGAGATGCGCGCACACAATCTGTGCTGAACGGCTCCAAAACCGAATGAAGTGGATTTAATTTTTTTTCCAAGCGGTAAAATTACTATGCCTCAAACCCATGGGAATGTGGCCCTGAAAATTAGGAGGATGGGGGAACACTGCTCCCAAACCCACGATTTCAGTTAGGCAGCTGACCCCTGTAAATTTGTGCAGCTCGTTAAAAGGAACCCGCAGATATCTCGAAAAGGCTGAATTTGAGTGTCGGTCTTGAGCCAATTTATTGGGATGCCTCGGGTACCTAGAGTGCAAGAATAATTCTCTTCCCTTTGTCTCTTTGCTCTTTCATTCATTCATCTGTCCATTCATTCAGCCAGCCGCCTATCCATCCATCTATCCATCCATCCATCCATCCATATGGATGAGTGTAGCATCCTACAAGAGCCTTATCTACGGAGGATCTACCTATAGACCAGGCTGCTTCTGGATCCTGTTTGCCTTTCCTCATACACTTCCGACAAAGCCGTGTTTCCACAAGCCCCGAAGTTCCTGGGGAAGGACCCCAGCCCCTCTCCGGCTGCAGGACCGCAAGGAAGCCTGACGACGGAGCAGAAGTTTTCCTAAACGAAATTGAGAGACGGAGGGATGCTGAAGGCTCCCGCTTGCAGCTGCGGGGCCGGGGCTCTGCCCGGGCCCGGGGGAAGAGCTTACCTCACATTCCTCATACTTGATATTATCCGTCAGTTTCCAAAGCATTTTCATGGATTGGCGTGAGAGAGGATTTGGTTCTCCCTGCCTTGCCTCTCCCTACGGTGGCGGTGCCGGGCGGCGTGGGGAGCGCGGCTGGCGGAGGCTCGGCAGCGCTCCCGTCCGCGCTCGGAGATCTCCCTCTAATGGTGGAAACTTTTCCCTTTTCCAGCTCTTTACCCACAGTCTAATCGCCTCATTAGCATATCAACAACAGCCCAATTGCTCGCCAGCACAACAACCTGCAGCGATGGACACAGGTAGAAGGCACCCACGAGCAAGAAAAGAAAAAAATAATAATTTAGCCACAAAAAACAGCTTTCTCCGACCTGCCGAGCCCCGGCGCGGGGGGCAGCGGGCCCTGCCTGTCTGCCTGCGGGCCGCTGCTCCCCCCGTGCCTCTGCCTGCCAGCGGGGAGAAAAGTGGCCAGCGAAATCAAAGAGGCTACCGTCCGATCTGCAGAGAGTTTGGGGCTAGCCATGAAGCCACCCCATGGGATTTATCTCTCCCCCCCACCCACTTTTTTTTCCCCTTTTTTTTTTCCACGGGGGTTAAAGAAAGGAAAGCAAGGAGAAACGAGACTCGAATCCTGCTCGAACGAGGTTGTTGTCTGCGGAAGCTTCTGTTGCCCTCTGGATTTAGTCTTTTTTAGTGGATATTTGAAAACCTTCTTTCCTTCGCAAAACTATTTTTTTTCCTTGCCGGCTCTGTCGGCTATTGGTCCTCAAAAAAAAAAAAAAATACTATCCCAAACAAATCCAACATAAACTCCCAAACAGAAGTGGGGGAGCAGTAAATTGAATGTAGCAGGAGCCAAAAAGTCTTTTGCAAGCACTTGAGCAAAAGGACAAAACAATGACCACCATAAAACTTTGGTACTTTCTTAGGTGGAGCGCTTCGTTTGCTTAACAATGTGCCGCTAAGAGAGCGCTCAGGCCGCCCTCCGGGGGGGGCTGCTTCTCCACCCTTCTCCTCTTTTATTTCCCCGAGTGCCCAGATTTGATCCATCCACAGAAAACCTTCGCTTTCCTCGTTTTTCTTTCTTTTTCTTTTTTTTTTTTTTTTTTTCAATCCCCTCTCTCGGTGATCCCTCACTGCTCCAAAGGGCGAGGCATTCCCCTTTCCGTGGGGCTGGCGTGTCGGGCCTGGCGCAGCTCCCCACGCTAGCCGTGTCCCCAGGCGTCCTCAGGAACCGGGCATCCCCATGGCTGCCCGTGCACCTGGCTGCCCGTGCACCTGGCTGCCCTGCTGCTCACCGAAACTTCCTTTTGCCGACGGCAAAATCCGCCTGGTCGGCTTGGAAGACCCTCCCGGGGCCACCCTCCCCCGCCCTCCACGTCGGAGAAAAATTTACTGCCTCTAGGAGCAAATGGCCCCTGCGCTCCGATGGGGAGCCGCAGTGGGCCCTCGGGGGCCTGGCCCACGTGTCGCCACGCCAGGAAGGGTGGCAAAGCCTCCGGGCTCCCGGGACTGCTCCTTCACACACGCAAACATCCATGTCTCCCAAACGGATTTGATTTTTTTTTTTCTTTCTCCTTTCCCCCTCCTCCACCATACTCCCACCCCCGATGCTCTTTTTCACCAGCGCTTTTGTCTGCCACTGGCAGGAGAGTAAATTGTTGTTTTTACTCCCATTGAGGTTCAAATGGAGCTGGCAGATTAAGCCTAGTTAATGCCCCGGGGGGTGGGGAGGGGGGGGCGTTGGAGATGAGAAAAAGAGAAGGGAAGGCGGTTGACGAAGGGGCCCATCGTCCCTTAGAGCCGTCCTGTCTGAACCGGGCCGGTCGGGAAAGCCCAGCCGGGACAACCTCCCACCTGCGGCTGCTCGGGACTCCCGTGGGCCAAAGGCCCGACCCCTTTGCCTTCTCTCCGCCGGCCCGGGCCGGTGGAGTGCAGGGCTGCGAGGGGAGGGGGTGGTTGTCCCCGAGAGATGCACACCGGGCAGCGGGAGGCGGGTCCGCTCGGCCCGGCCCCTCCGGCCAGGCACGGTGAGGGGCCCCGCAGCGCCCGGGAGAAGAAGCAAGGAAGGCCGGGGTGTAAGGAAAAGTCGGGAATAGATTTCAAAGCAGATATCCCGTAAATACCATTGCGCAAGAATTGATTTCAGTGAAAGAAAAGAAAATAAAATCCTCTTTTGATCGCTTTTTTGCACAAATAAAATTATGTTAGCAGATGTAAAAATAATTTAAATTATTTAAAAGATATTTTTGTTTACTTATTTTGTTCCCCCACTTTTTTTTTTTTTTTATTTTAAGACGACTTGCTGCTACCCTAAAGAAATTGAAAAATAAGGTAGTCTGGAAAGTCGAGAGATTTGAAAAGTTGGGAGCAGAAAAAGAAACTAGGCTCCCATCTGGAACTGGACTGGATTGTCCTGGGGAAGAAATAATCTTTTATAAAGTCCTTTTCTCTAAGAAAATCCCGTGTGCTTGAGCAGGACAGAACGGTACCGTCATCCCTTTCATCAGCCGGCAAACCGCGGCCATCCGGCCCGAGCCGACGGGTATCAGGGTGCTCTAGGGATTTTCTAGTGTCTCCCGGTTTGGGAGTCTCCGTTACTCTACACGTGTAGAGTCGCCCGTGGTGCGTGTGGGTCCCTCGGGTCCGTGGGGCCGGGCGAGGCCCGGGCGGGCCGCGTGTTCCCCGCCTGGCGTCTTTCGCTGGTGGGTTCTGCTTTTCCCTCCAGCTCATCCCCGCGGGAGTGCTTTCCACGGGCGCCCCGGCGCATCTGCTGCCGGGTGGGACCCGCCAGTGTTATTTTTCTACAGGACAGGCTGGGGCGGGAGCTTGTAGAGAGCTTTCAGCTCCGGCGGCACGTCCCCGATGCGCGGCGGGTTGCGCCGGCGGGCGCGGGCCCTGCTCCGCATGGGGACCCGCCGCGTTCCGTGGGCAGCCCCAGGGCTCCGCGGCGGGCCGGCCGCTGCCAGCCCCGGGCACAGGGACGGCGGGCGGGCACACGCCGCCCTCGGCCGGCCCACGCTGTCGGGCAGCTCGCCCTCGGGTCGTGACACTCTCTGCGGCGGCGGAGGAGCCCTCGCCCGTCTCGACCCTAGCCCACCACTCTCTACCTGTTGCAGTCGGGCCTCACGAGTGGCCGCGGGCAGCCCCCAGCGCCGAGAGCCGCAAAACACCCAACCCCAACGTCAGGTTTGCCCCAGCTCCCTCCGGGCCCGTCACCTTTCTCACTCCAGCCCTGCCTCCCGTCCCAAAATAACAATAAACCCCCCCCAGGGCAGAGGGTCACCTTACCTGCCAGTCCCCCATTTTGGCAAGGATAGACATCCTGGCTGCGGGCTCCGAGTCCCCAGGTCCCTGCTGGTCATGGACTGCGAGGGCAAGCCACTCGCCTGGGACGCCTGTGGGTAAATCCTCCCCTTACCTGCGCCGGGACTCTCTCACCTGGCCATAAAGAGCTGGGTGCTCCCTGCCCGCGCCTGCGCGCTGCCTCCGCGCTGCCTGCGCGCTGCCCCCCGCCACCGCGCTCCCACCGCGCCCGCCCGGCCCCGCCGCTCCCGGGAGGTGCCCCCCGGGAGGCTCCCCAGCGTCCTGCAGCCGCCGGACTCCTGCTCGCTTCGCCGTGGTATCCTCGCCATCACGGTCCTCCCGCAGCCCGGGTGAACGTCCCGGTGCTCCCCCAACCGCGAGCTGAGGGCAGCTCTGCCCGCCCCGCTGGCCGCCCGCTGCCGGAGTGGGGTCGGGCGAGCCCCTAGTCTTCACTTTCCCCCGGGGGCCCGATAGGTTGCCTCGGGTGCAAGTTGCCAGGGAGTACGTGGTCATAATAATAACAATAACAATAACAATAATAATAACAACATCAGTAGCCCAAAAAGGCAAGGCACCGACAGGGCTGAACTAGCCCACATGGGTGATGGAGCAACTGCGAATGGCCAGGGCAGTCCAGGGAGAAACACAGACACCCCCAAAGCGCAGACGACCTTCCCAGCCCTTGGTACGCGGGCCAAGGGGGGCGGGCGGCAGCGGCCGGAGTGATGCGGAGCCCGGCTGGCCGGGATCTGGCCCGCTGGGCTGCGCGGGAGCGGCGTGGTATGAGGGATGCTGTGTTCCCCCGGGGGAACCTGACCTGCGACAGCCCGTGGCCCCTGGACATCTTCGCGTCCGTATCTCTTGTCCCCGCCCACCTTTTGTTGTTTTTTTCCCTCCGGGATTCAAGTGCCGAAATGCCCTGGAAGCTCGCAAGTGCGACGGGCTGCCCTGACTTCACACCACGAAAAAGTGAGGGAGCACGGACCCTGTCTCATCTCCAGGGGCTGGGCACTGGGAGCGTGGGCAGAGGCAGTACTCCAGCTAAAGGAGTTTGGGGAGGGATGCAAACAATTTCCACTTCGCAGTTGCACAGCAAGTCCTTAGCATTTCAGAGTCAGGTGAATGGGGCATCATGTCCCAGGTATGGGTCGGTTTGAGGCTTCCTGGATGTCGGGGTGCATTGTCACCCACCAGTGAGGCCACGTTGGGTTGGGTCCTGGGCTGATCCCGGTCTCCAGTAGAAGGAAGGGAATCACTCCTTGCCCCACCATAAGAGCTTGGGTACAAGGACCTTATAGATGGGAGTTCGAGCCCTGTCTCCGGGCAGGTGGGAAGAGGGAAGCGAAAGCCGGCACCCATAGCCATTGGACTCGGGGGGAACCCCAGAGCCGCGGGTATTTGAATCGTCAGCTCCTGTGGGTCTTTGCGTCTCATCCGCCGCCCCAGAGAGCCAGGGTCGGCGGAGACCGGGCCCCCTCGGCGGAGTCCGGCGGCTCCTGCGCGTCGGCGGGGCGGGGCGCGGTCAATGGGCCGTGAGAGGCGCACTTCGCACCGCCGCTCCCAGCGCCGGTCCGCGGTGTACAGTTAGCGTCAAATTACAGCAATTAACCGGGCACCGGAATTTAATTACACGGCCCTGCCTCTTTCCCACCCCCCTAGGTCCTGCTCGGAGACGACGCGGAGCAAAGACAGCCCCGTGCAAAACGGGAAAGGGATGGGGAAGATATACGGAGATTTCGTGGCTCCGGAAGCCTGCCGCCTCTCCTTTCCCCTCTTGTTCTTCGTCCTGCCCCTTCGAGCCCTTTCCAGGGGGCGGCAATTTTGGCTCTTGTAACGATTATTTAAAATGCTGGCTTTTATTACTATTTTGCGGAGGGGGGTGGGGAATTAATTCTATTTTAAGTTGGCCTTCAGCGAAATGTTCCCAGTAAACTTGGGTGCCACCTTTCTCCCGGCAGGATCTTTCCCTTCTCCCTAGCTCCGGGGCTCCCCACACAGGGTTAAATCTCCGGTCTCAGGACCCAGCTCCCGCAGCCCTGCTCTGCCCCGCGGTACTTGGCAGAGAGGCGGCCCGGACGCATCCCGCCCGCGGGGCGGGAACCGGGCTTTAGGGGCTATGGGCAGCCTGGCTCGCATCGGGCTCATCCGTGCTCTTTTTCTTTAGCCTAGGGGAGGAGGACACGGGCTGGGCGCGCTGCAGAGCCCGGGGTTGTGGGGCGCTCCTTTTCCCCTCCCTGGGGCATTTGGTGACCGTACTTCGGGGGTGAGTTCGACTTCTCTGACCCGGGCGTTTAGACGACGCCTTTCCCTCGCAGCCTTGAGGGCACGCCCGGCCTGTGTAGGGGACTGAAATCGCCACACCCTGAGCTACTGTCATCCCTGAAGTGCCAGCTCTGTCTCGCCCTGCCGCCTGCCTCCTCCCCGTGTGTAGGGAAGCTGAAGCTGAGGCACCTTCTCTCCCCAGACAAAACTGTCTTTTGGCTCTAAGACGCGCAGCTTTTTTTTTCCTTTCCCCTCTTTTCCTCTTCCCTCTATGTCACACCGTCTGGTTCACAGTTTGGTAGCAATTTTGGCAGGTGCCTCCGCGGGAGTCATCGCGGAGTTCTATGCCCTCTGAGTTATTTGCGATGCGCCGGGTCCCTCCCCGTGTGTCACAGAGCGGGTAACACATGGGGCAAAGCCCTGCCCGCTTTCCTTTCCCTCCACCAGCACCATCCTTATGGCTGAGCCCCGCCACGGATCTCTTCCCAATGAGAAAGTAGGGAAGAGGTGCTCTTGGGGAGCGTTCTCCTTCCCGGGGTCGAGGCTCCCCAGCCTGTCTGAGTTACCGACCTCACCCCTGAGTATCCCCACCAGCCCGGCCCCCAGATGCCGGACAGATCTTTCCCACTCCCTCCTGCTTGCTCTGTCTGCCCCCGGGGCGAGCCGCAAGAACGTTTAGATAAATCTGGCTCCTGACCTTCTGCGGGGAGTTTAGGCTTGGGTTATTCTTCTCACTGTTGCTTTTCACTTCTCGCTGCCCCAGTGCCGCCGGGTTGGGGAGAGGCTCAACGCGGCTCATTTCCGCCAGCTCACTGACACATAAATAGGGCTTTTTTTGGGTTGGGTTTTTTTTTTTTTTACTCTAAAGTAATTTTTGGCAGTGGCCGGTCTGCGCCGGGGGGACACTCGCAGCCCCAGGGCGTGCAGAGGCGCCGCTCCGCGCCGTGCGGGATGGATGCTCCACGGTGGACGAGCGGCTGCGGCCGGCAGCGGGGTGGGCTCGCTTCCCGGCGGGGTTGGAGGGAAGCATCCCCCGCCCCACCCTCTGCCCAGGCTGAACTCACGGCGTCGGTATTTTCGGAGGGAGAGAGGAGAGGTTCAGGTTGGTGTGGGTACACCTCGGCTTTACGGAGCTGGGGGGAAGCGGGACGGAGTGAAGGGTTGCCTTCACTCTGGGCACGGGCAGTCTTCCCGGGCTCACCTTATAGCAGAGATGGGAGCAGAAGGAAAGAGGAAAAAGTCGGCAGGACATAAAAACACCCCAAACACCGCAAAACCATGACAAAAAATGGGGGAAAGGAGAATACAGATACTCCCCGCCCTTTCTCACTAGCACTTTGCGGTCCGACATGATTCAATTACTTTTGGGAGGCCGGTGCCGGAGAAGGGGAGGTGCTTTGTCTCGGGTGTTAGCGGAGAGGTTTTTCCTCGGTTGATTTGGGGTTTTATGTCTTGGTTCTATGCCCTGCCGTGGGGTAGACGAGCCAACCCTGCGGCCACGGATCCGGGGGGAGCCTTTCCGATGAGCGACTTGGGATGTGGCAAAGGAGAGAAAACAGAAGAGGAAATGCGTACGCGTCCACCTGTGACTGCCTTGTCCGCTCTGCTGGCTCCAGGCTATTCAGTTTAGCAGAGTTTGGGTTTTTTTCAAGCCCATTTCCCACAGGAGAGAAGCTCACCGAGTGCAACAGGTCGCTTCAGCTGCTCCCGGGACCTCACGAAACCAAGTGGCTTTTCCCTGTCCTTCTTCCTCCCGCTCCCCCCGTCGCGACTTTGCTCCGGGATACGCTTTGAAGGGGGATGCGGGACGTCCCGCTTGGACACGACGCGGAGCCGGTGCCCCTGCGCAGCCTCTGCGGAGGAGCAGGAGGAGAAGGATGAGGATGCTGTGTCCCTGAGTTACGACACTGTGGTACCTTTCCGCGCGTCTCTGCCAGTCCCCCTCACACCCCCTTCCGAGACCCCTTTTGTCCCCGGCCCGGTGTTTGGATCCCCAGAGTGTTGTTAGGAGGCTGATCAATTTGGAAATCAGCATATAAATAGTTATAAATGCATATAAATAGCAACTTTTTTCAAAGCCAAATGACGGTGTAGGTGAGGTGTCTGAGTGCAATTTTTTTGGAAGCGAGATGAAAACTTTCTTTTGGAGGGGAGAGAAAAAGCCAATTTTTTTTTCAAGGGGCACGTGGGTCTCACCTACTCCTTTAATATTTGTTTGCTAACCTAACTACACTAAACCAACTAAACAAGCAAAACCGGCAAGTAATCGGGAATCAAAACTGAGCACACAATGCCGTGCCAATGCAATCCAGCTACCGACGACTGGCCGGTGTTTGCATGAGCAACCACATGGTACAAATTCCCATGCCGTAGATCTCAGCAGGGAAAGGCAACAGGTACATTCTGCTTCACCACATACCTTTCTCAATCTGGGCCCTTAAGGGTTAGCTACTGTCATTGCCATCTCCAGAAAATGAGCTCCTAAAAAGATTATGCCTATGAATAAAGCATTGGTGGGGTATAACTCTGGGCTTCATCTTTTTTTGGATTCGTCAAGGAGTAGTTTCATGGTCTCAAGTACAAATGTAGAGAGGATTTTTTTTTCCCCTTGCAAAGCATAATAAATTCATGCTAGATACCAAACACTTTTTTCTTCAGAAAATTTAAACTATCCACTACATGCACGTCAAGATCTGATTATTTGTTCACTCCAACCTGGATGTTCTTTTTCTGTTGTATATTTCATTTTCTAAACAGACAAAACACACCCAATGTTAAGAAAAAAATTGCATTTGCAGCTTAGATATAAAATTGGAGCATTTTCTGGGCAATTCTAACTGCTCACATGTCCTTCAAAAAGCTTTTGCATTTGAAACACAGGCAACTATTTTGCCAACAACCTCATAGCTGCAATAGATTGCAGTTTTACTGACCATGCCACCCCAAAATAATTACAAATAACTTTTATTTTACATTTATTTTCAATTTTTCATCAATAACATTGTCAGATGAAATCGAGAAAAGGGTATGCTGCCTAAGGTCCTTCAACATTCCCTGTTTGATCAAAGGGTTCTTACTAACTATAAATGTTCTAGGAAGGGCTGCTTTTCTCTAGGCAAACCTTCATTGCATTTGCTACCCCCTTGCCCTGAAATCCACTGATGCAACTGCACATATCCTGAGTACAAAACAAAAAGTTACGCTCCAGCATTAAGTCTCCACATGGGGAGTTTTGCTTGGATTAAGATTTCGAAACTGAGCCCATAATAAGATATGCCATAAAACCTCAAACAACCCTCCTCCCCCAGGGATATTTATCTTACACATTTAATTGCCCAGTAAAATAAATTCTGTATGTGTACACTTATATGGGAAGGATTTTGATCTGGTAATGTCAGTGTATCTTCTGATCTGTAGCAGCTTAGAATGACATCCTTGAAAACTGTGGAGAAGCAGAAACTGTGCCCTGCTAAATAATGCCTATTCAGCTGCTAAATATTTACACATAGGCAGGAATGAGCTTTCCTTGTAATGCTATCTCTTAACTCTATATTAGCATTCAAGAAGAAAAACAAATGCAAGTCATTTAAGCATAGGCCAAATCCCTGCTTCTGTTAAAGCAAATAACAGAGCTCCACT
This sequence comes from Entomyzon cyanotis, assembly GCA_024500445.1. Lineage (NCBI taxonomy): Eukaryota > Metazoa > Chordata > Aves > Passeriformes > Meliphagidae > Entomyzon > Entomyzon cyanotis. The sequence continues at coordinate 71,378,915 of JAKEPQ010001005.1, forward strand.
GACTTGCATGGAGCAGAATGGGGCTCCTTCATTTTACCTCCACGTCATACTAACACTGTCTTTTTTGTAATGAGCTCCCTCCTAAAGCACTCACTGCTGTATTATAAGCTTCAACAAACCCTTGCGAAGTGCAGTGTTATTAGTTTATCTGCTTTACAGATAAGTAAACTGATGCAAGAGGAAGATAAGGAATTTCTCCAAGGTCTTGCAGCTGGTTTGCTTGAGATCAAGGGAAGGAAAGGAAACCAAGAACTGGGATGGAACTAACCACCAGAACAGTATCCTCTTCTCCTGTTGCTGGTGGCAACATGTCCCATAGCCAGGAAAGTGATATTAAGAGGAGAAGGAGCAGGCAGTCAGAATCCCCATAAAACAGGCTATTTCCAGTCAGATACCTTGCTGTACTTTTTGGTAGCTAAACTTGGGCTCTCACATTTGAAACTCTCAGCTTCTCCAATGATACTTTGGTGTTGTATCCATCCTGGCACGACATGATATAATGGAAGTGGAATTTCATTCTTTAGCGCATTGAATAAAACACCCTAATAAGACATGTTTAGAAAACAAAGCCTGGTATTACCCACAGCAGAGTTTTAATAAAATCTACTTTGATATTTCTATACTAACACTGGAACTGCTGTCTGCAAGGCGTATATTTTAAAGTGTCAAATAATTACAATAAGACGTATTACTGGAAAATGACTGTTGGAGGCTCTGACGTCCAAACCAAAATTAATCTGCACAAAAAAATCTCTTAAGTGATTTTTTTTTAAACAAGAAATTTCCAAAGCTCTAGTCTTTAATCTAGCCCAGCTTGTATGCAGCTGCAATACATTTAGCCTTTAACATTAGTTCTAGCCATTGTCCTAGGACATGTCTACACCCCACGACACTTTATGGTATTAAAAGCAGTGCTGTGTGGCTACAGCAACTTGTCACTAAGATATATTGCTCAGAGGAGAGCAAGACAAAACAAAACAGTGAACAACATGGCTTTTTTTTCCATGGTAGCTCATACTATGCATATAGTTTGCTCGGCTCTGCTGTGTTTTTGTGGTGTTTTATACCAAAATGTCCTGCCTGCCTCCCTGACAACTATGGAGTAAAACTTCTGGAGGAGAGTGAAAGAGCAGGCTGTGCACTGGATAATCTGGTATAATCGTTCCAAATAGGCATTGAAGCGATACCAACCCGCTATATGTATAATCTATCTGCAGTCGGGGCTGATGAAATCGCTCTTGCGCCAGCCTCCTCCCTTTGTCAAAGGGAAACGAGGGTGCGGTTGGAGGTTATGGCTGAGGAGCACCCACTTTACAGCTGTCCTGGGGATTTTCACCTCGGTGTCCATTCCAGCAGCTGCAGCCACCACCACACCAGGTTCAGCTCATGGGGACAAACTGACCAGACAGAGGTGTAGACCATCATCTTCACACGCAGGAACGCAAACAGTTCATTGGACACTGGACAAACTTTTTATTTTCCACTGATACAATGGCACCTTTCCAAATTCATTTGGGAGGTTTGTCCAGAACAAATTTGAGGCCGTGCTTGCAGGTGGCGTGCAAGAAGGACGAAGCGATGCACCAGCCTCCCACAGGAATCAGACCCCCACATACACCTGGGAGCATCCCAGCTCTCCTCAGTACTCCCCCTGGGAGAGGCACAGAGCTATTAGCAGCCAGCAGCCACCCAGCCTGTTTACACCAGGCAAGTGTAAGCGATTGCGAAGCCCTGGTGAGTTTGCAAGTGAAATCAGTCTTAAGCTGATGAGCTGCTCCTTTAACGCTGCTCTCGCCGGAGCAGGAGCGAAGCCCTCCGACTGCACCGGCTGAGGAGCCTGCCCCGAGAGAAGCGATACAGGAAAAAGGCTTAGGCTTGGGGTTCTTTTCCTAAGACTTTGGCGCCCCTGTGTGTCTCCTTTTTGGGAAATTCGGTTGAAGAACAACCGCGGGCTTTTCTCCCTTTAACCTAGCGCCAGAAACTCTATGCTCCAAAGGGGGAGAGCTCTGTCAGGACAGCCTGGACAACACCACCCAGCAGCCTGACTCTAATTTGAGCTGTGCCATTTCCACTCCTTAACCCTCCTCCTTTAGACGCTGAAATTGCCTCTGTGTCAACTCTTTTCAAAGTGACTAATGTCCTTAAAATACCACTTCCTGGAGTCAGGACATTTATCATTAGCTTTTCTACACCCCTATATCTCCCAGAACGTGTGAGGTCCAGACTGGAAAGAGCCTAAAAGACAACAAGTTAAAAAATACCTAATTAATTGGGAGTATCTTAAGTATCAAAGTGTCAGATTTATAAACTAGACAGGCAATACATGCGAAATACTTGTCTATATCTCTGCATCAGGGTTGCAATACAATCAATTTTTCTTCAAAGGTGAAGCCAAAAGCAGAGGAAATTCGACACAAAAATTTAGCAAGATCCTAAAATGAAGTGTAAATATTTTTTTTTCTGTGAAGTAGTTGGCGTTATTTATTCCGTATATTCAAAATAACTGTGACACAGAGGAATGAAGCAAGTTGCCTAAGGGTACAGAGATGTGGCAAGACAGCTGGACAGAGAGGAAGGAAATCTAACTAGCCTGAGTTCTGGCAAGATTTACTCTGTTGGAGGTCCTGGTACAAATGGGCTCTGCAGAAATGAGTCTCCTAAGTCTTTGTTCCCTTTCGTGCCTTCCAGCTGTCGGTCCTTATTTCAAAACATGTAAGAGATGTGCATGTCTGAAGGGCGCGGTGTTTATTTGGGGCTATTTAGAAAACACACACACACACATACTCTACAAAGTGTCACTGGAAAAAACATGGCATGCAAAGACAGGCAGGCTATCACTTGCCCCAGAGTCAGCATCACCTGCTTCGCACTCAACCTCGCTAACCTGGGACAGGCCCTCCTTTCCTGACACCCTTGCCTGCCTTTAGACAGATGGCTCTAGCTGTAGAAAATGTGGAAGTAGGCCTGCCCTGGCTATATTTATGGGCGGGTGGTTACTGTACCTTTGTTTCCCGCCTGGAGTGCTTATTACTCCTTTCACCAGCTTTTCCATGATAGTCTTCCTTGTCAGAAGGAAATCTGGCCCCTAAGGCAACAGCTCCCCACACCAGGGCAAGCTATCCCAAAAGACTTCTCCCACCTGCTTCCCCCCTAATTTCTTTTTTTATTTCTGACCTTCCTTCACACAGTATCAAGTTGCCCCACCAAAGCTTTTGGTAATGCACGCTGCTGAATTCAGGTAGCCAGCCTAAAAATAACCCCAAGAAAAAATTATGGAGTTGCCTTATTCAGGGGGCTTGTCCTGTGTTAGGACTCAGGACATCTACCTCAGTGCCTGCTCCCCTGCTGGATACTGGCATGTCTTAACCCCTGTCTGGTCTTGCATGCTGTGGGCTGCATTTCAAAACCTAAGAACAAGATGCTACTTAATCTTCTTTTAGACCCATTAAGGAACCCGAGCTTTGTTAACAGTCTAGTGCTTATGTGGAACTTTCCCAACAGTAAAAGCCTTCCCCGTATTCCTGGGAAACCTGCTCCTGGCAACACAACCAGTGGGGTGATGGTCTTTATCTCAGTGGGGTGGTACTCTTTTGCTTACCTCAATTTTCTTCTCTTCCCTCATGGAGACAAGGTGGTGCTTCTTCATTTTGGAAGGCTGGCGTTGGTCACAAAAGCTACTGGGTGAGTGTGAGGTCAGACTCATCCTGGGATTGTATGAAATTTATTTCCGGAGCAGGAAAAGTGTTTCTCTGTTTTTCCCCTACAACAGGACCCACTAACTTAATAGGGGATATATCCCACTTGTGAGGGAGCACAGCACAAATGCTGCTCCTAAGGGCTGTAAGCCCCAACTGCCTTCACTAATGGGTCATGTGTTGGTTTGACCAGGTTTACAGGCTGTTGATTGCACATAAGAATTTAGAGCATGAACAAAAAATTTTCCCATAAACAGGCTGGCTGCATTTTAAACTAAATTAGCCCCATAGTGAATGGCCTCCTCTACTGTATTACACCATGACTGAGCTTGCATTGGGGATTGAAAGAGATTCATGTGGCTGGTTAAGAGCAACATTATTAAGATTATTACTGGAGGCTGGATCAGTCCCAATAGGAATGCAATTATTCAGGACCTTTGAGCTACAATTATGTGTGACAGAAGAAACCTAAGTATGATGGCAGAGAGTATTTGGGCCTTTATGGTTCTGAAACTCACAAGCAAACAGGGCTTAGGGCTCTGACAGATGAGTTGTGGTGAAGCTTGCTGTACTGGTTGTAGATGTTTCCATCTCCAGCCACTCACTCCAATAAAAGAGCTGGCAGAAGGGAATTGGTTCCTCAGTTGCTCTTGGTAGAAGCTCAGCACCTCAGGCTGTGGTTTCACACCACGGAGAGTTCAATGACAATAGCAGCCTTAAGGGATTCACACCCTCTTCCTCAGCCTCCTGTCAACTTTTTGCAGACCTGCTGGACTGATTCAGTTTGCTACAAAGAAAAAAAAAAAAAGAAAAAACAAAAGAGGGAAGGCTTATCGTTCCCTCCAAATTTAAGCAGATCAATGCCTGAAACTGCTTATAGTCTGCTCCAATCTATCCAGTCAGCTGAAGGCATAGGATTGGAACAGTCACCAGCTTGGAAAAGAGGGCCTTACCTTTAAGTGCTGCCGAGGATGGCTTTTTCCTGCCTCCCTTACATTCCTGTATCCGGAAAGTGGCTTGGCTGCTGCTGGAGAGGCTGCTTGCAGCCTTTTGGAGGACGGGAATACTGACCCTTGCAGGCAATCTCTTCTGGCTGGACCTTGCCCTGCAAACAAGGAGACAGAAAGCATGTATGATATTGGAATGGAAGCAGCGTGGACAAGAGTGTTTGGAACAGCATGAAATTTTGCTAATGTTTTCATCTCCGAGTTCATCCCAGTCGATTTACACGCGGCAGAAAAAACTACCTCTTTGTAATGGGTGACTACCTACAATTTATTGGAACAGAGCTGTTGCTAAACACATGGAGTAGCGATGTATTAACACGTTGTAAAAGGCTGTTTGATCACCATGGGATTCCAGATGAGCTAACAACAGAAAATAAGCCGTGATTCACAAATGACTCATTTCAGCATTTCTCTTTGATGCAGCAGTTCAAGCAAGCCCTGTCTATGCACATTCAAATGAGTTCACTGAATAGTCATTGAGCCCAGCCATGCCGTGCTTGCAAAGTCATTTTTTTACAAAGTGTAAGTACAGTTTTTAAGTATAAAAGTTGGGCAATTTCTAGCAAGTCGCGCCAATGTGTAATGCTCAGTCACTCCTGCAGACAACCCCGTCCGACGCTTAAAACCTCGACACCAAATACTGGTTTTCCGTGATTCTAGCCCTCCAAGTGCGGGGGTCCTGAGAAGTCATGCCCCGTGGTTCGGGCATCTCCTTTCAGGTTGAAAAATTGCATCAAAGGGTGCGATGTCCCAGCGGGACGCTTTTCCCACGGGCTCTCCACGGCGGCTCCCGCTCCTGCCTTGCTCTGTCCGTACCCTGCCCTCTTCCTCCTCCTCTTCCCTCTCCCGGCTGCGATACTTTAGCCAGCATTGCCATCCAGTGGCACAGGTGACAAATGACAGCGCAGGCTTGCGGAGGAGAGCGGGGACTTTCTGCGGTGTAACTGCTCTCTCTACCCGGCGGGGATGCGGCTCGACTGGTTGGCCTGATGGCTGGATGGAACAAGTCATTTATTGACAGCCTGCAACACCGCTGGTTTGTACCAGCTGGCTGCTGACCGGGATGTTGTGGAAAAGGTGGTGAAAGTTTAACGTAGGAAGGGAATGGAGTACTAACTGAAAGGCACCCAGCCCCTTTCAGAGAATGCCTGCCAGTGGATCCTGCTTATATTTGATTATTGTTGCTTACATTTGAAGTTTTGTGTTGTGTTCCTTCTGGATTTCTCCCCTGGTGTAAATTCACTGTGTTTTAACAGTCAGAAGTGTGCTTTAGTAATCCTCTATAGATTGCAGAACTGAGTAAATTATAAATAATCACTCTAATACACTCATCTAGCCATAACTTATTTCTTTTTCCAAGATGTTACTAGTCAGGTTGCTCCCCAAAACCTCGTGTTAAGTAACAGTGCAGAAGACTATTGATAAAAATTACCTGCAAAAATATAGGGTCATTCTTTTCCCAAGAAGACTTTGCAATATTTACATTGATTTAGTCTGAGCTTTGTAACACATCTATCACCCACCCACTCTTCAGGGCTTAGCCATGTGCCATTTCTTGCCAGAGAGAAATCATTCTGAGTCAGAAGGGTTACAAAGAACAAAAGCCCAACCCAAAAGAGCCATTGACAGCCATTTTTCACCACTCTTTGGATTAAAAAACCTGAAAACCAACTGCTTGTGTTTAAATTATATCACGAATCATCAGTCCTGCTGAACTGGGGAGGCTCAAGATGACTGAAAATCGGTCAATGCAATGCCCATCTACAAGAAGGGCTGGAAGGAGGATTTGAGGAAATACAGGCCTGTCAGCCTGTCCTTGGTGCTGGGAAAGGTGATGGAACAGATCATCCTCAGTGCAGTCACATGGCACACACAGGACAATCAGGGAATCAGACCTAGCCAGCATGTATTTATGAAAGGCAGATCCTGCTTGACCAACCTGATCTCGTTTTATGACCAGGTGACCTGTCTGGTGGATGAAGGAAAGGTTGTGGGTGTTGTCTGCCTGGATTTCTTCTATGGCACAATCCTGGACAAGCTGGCAGCCTATGGCTTGCTTAGGGGCACTCTTCCCTGGGTTAAAAACTGGCTGGATGGTCACCAAGTGTGGTGGTGAATGGTGCCACATCCAGCTGATGGCCAGTCACCAGTGGGTTTTCCCACAGCTCAGTACTGGGGACAGTCCTGTTTAATATCTTTGTCCATGACCTGGATGAGGGGATCGAGTGTACCCTCAGTAAGTTCATGGATGACAATAAGTTCAGCAGGAGTGTTAATCTGCTGAAAGGCAGGAAGGCTTTGCAGAAGATCTGAACAGGCTGGATTGAGGGGTCAAGGCCAATGGAATGAGGTTCAACACGACCAGGTGTCAGGTCTTGCACTTTGGCCACAACAACCCCATGCAGCTCTACAGGATGGGGAGCAGAGCGGCTGAAAAGCTGCCCACTGGAAAAAAAACCTGGGGTGCTGGTTGGCAGTGACTGAACATGGGCCAGTGTGTGCCCAGGTGGCCAAGAAGGCCAATGGCATCCTGACCTGTATCAGCAGTAGTGTGGCCAGCAGGAGCAGGGCAGTGATTGTCCTCCTGTACTCGGCACTGGTATGGCCACACCTCAAATCCTGTGTTCAGTTTTGGGCCCCTCTCTACAAAGAAGACATTGAGGGGCTGGAGCGTGTCCAGAGAAGTGCAACAGAGATTAGAGGGTGAATCCTATGAGGAGTATCTGAGGGATCCGGGGATGTTTAGCCTGGACAAAAGGAGGCTCAGGGGTGACCCTATTGCTCTTTATTACTACCTGAAAGGAGAGTCTTGTCAGGTGGGGCTGGACCTCTTCTCCATATTAACAAGAGACAGGGCAAGAGGAAATGGCCTCAAGTTGAGACAGGGGAGGTTCAGGTTGAACATCAGGAAGAGTTTTTCCCCTGAAAAGGTGGTAAAGCATTGGAATGGGCTGCCCAGGGAAGTGGTGGAGTCACCATTCCTGAAGTGTTCAAGAAATGACTGGACGTGGCACTTAACTCCATCGTTTAGTTGGCATGGTGGTGTTCAGTCAAAGGTTGGACTCAATGATCTTGGAGGTCTTTTCCAAACTATTCTTTGGTTATATAATTTTATGGTAAGAAAAATATAAGAGGAGTCAAAAGGACTGCCTACTTTTGGCAAAAGCCAGGAAAAAAGGGACAGCACAGAGGTTACTCTGCAAGTCCCAGTGCAACTGCTGGCCCCACATCATGACACAGATCCTGTCTTGCTGCCACAGCAGAGTTTTTCACCACAGATCAGAAGGTGCTGATTGGTGAGCACCAGGGACAGACTACTTGGAGACAGTATGGTGGCCTGCACCACATTTGCCATGAAGAGCTGATAAACAACCCCAGGTGTCTATGCAACTGAAACCAGGGTGGAATATGTGATACTTAATACCAGGCAGCCAACAGGAAGAGGACCACACTCCTGGCATTCCCTTGGAAGCAGTCCGGTCCCAGAAGAAATTGAGAACATGCAGAAGCTACAGCTAGCTCCCCAGATGGCTATGTAATTTGCCATATTGGTGTGGCAACAGCAGGACTGGCTGAAGGAAAAGAGAGTAAGAACCCACCTTTGCAAGAGAAAGGTAAAGCAAGGGGGCATTGACAGACATGGTGTTCTTTTAGACCAAATCAAATAGGATGTAAAACACCACAAATTTCATTCCGTACACACAGCAGCATCACTAGAGCTTAGTCCCTGAGCAGGCTGGATATTAAATTGATCAAACTGGTAATGAAAGTGGGAATTGTTCCATCTCAGCTGACACAAGGCAGGTGACCTTATTAAAAAATATGCCAGTGTATTTAATGGGGTAGGGCAGTTTCTTGGGGAATTCATGATTAATGTGGCTATAACTCTGGAGATCCCATAGCTAATGCCCCTGGAAAAAGTCTTACTTCCACTATGACATGGCCCAGCTGAAATTTTTAATATGGTACTGTATGAATACAGGCACATAAATCCACAACTGTTTTCTGACAGAGAAGCCAAGTTACTCAAGAACTGCTGTATTGATTAGAGGACATGGTGGCCTCATGCTGGACACAGCAAGCTGGGTATGTAAGAAACCTCAGAGCCTGCTGAGGGTGTAATGTACCTCTCTGTGGTCTGCTCAAGCTGACCACCAGGAGCAACTCGGACTCCTGTACTGTTTAGTAACAGCAGAAGCCACTGTTCAAGACACTGGCTTTGAGTAATGTCCTGAGCAAGACCTGACCTGGCGAAGTTTTGGAATCTACAGACAACCAATGGTCTGGAGCAGGGCAGTGTTTGCAGCTGAGCTCTGTGTGTGTGAGTGAAAAGAGTCTGAGAGTGAGAAAAGGAATTGTCTGTGCACTCCTGAGAGGGCGAGGGAACTCAGGAGGGTCATAACATCCCAGACCAGTATTGTGTCCCATGCAGGTGCTGAAGACTTTGGAAAAGCAAAGATGGGCAAGCAAATGTGATGCTTTTCCTGGCACCTGTCCAGCCTACAGCCTTTTGCACACCAATATCTTGTGAGATGGACATAATTGCCATGGATCAAAAAACGGTTCTCGGTCATGAAGTTGCCCAGTCATGTAACATAGCCCACACAGAGCTGGAGTAAACAGGGGCTTAAAGCTGCCAGTTTTCTTCTGATTGCTGTAGGTACAGGGAAAAGTGTATATTCTTTGCAAATAAAGTAGTATAGCAAAATCTAAACCTAAAGATAGGCCTGGGGTTCAGGCCAAGAAGCATTTTCAGTGTGAGCAACAGGCAAGAAGCTGTAAGTAGTTCCCAAACAGAAACTGAAACTAGAAGAAAAGAAACAAACCCTTGCAGAATTTTGAGACTCCAGAGTAGAATTGCAGTTCAAAGCAGGATCCAGGAATGCTGCAAAAGGAAGGTTGAAGAAGGCACTGTGAAATAACCCATCACAGGACAGAACACTGATGTTAGGACTCCAGCTGCCAGGTGTGTATGGTAACTAGGCAATCCAGCAAGAAAACCTTGGCTTGAGAGAAGCTGTTTAGCAGGAAAAGACCAGACAAGACAAGGCTGGCTGCAGGAGCTGAGGAATGTTGTGCAAGGCAGGAGATTTCCAGTAGATTTCTAGCCTCTTTGCCCCTTTATAACCCTCTTGACGACTTTCCAGTGAGCCCACATGGGAAGACTAGATTGCCCCAGCTTCAGTAATGCCATCAGAGTCTGTCCTCAACCCCGTGGGGACTGGTAATTGCAGCCACTCCCCTTCCCGTAAGACAGCCATAAAAGGTTTTTGTGTGAGCAGCCAAATAAGGGGCCAAAACATAACCATGAGCCTCCACCCTAAGCAAAAGCAAACAGGAAGGTGCTTGACAATTTGAAAGACTCAGGAGTGGAGTTCCAGGCTTTTGCTGAGCAGTTTTGAATGTGTGTGCATCAACAGCTCCAGAAGATAACCGGGAAACAGATGATGTGAAAAAAGATGATGTGAAAACTTGATAGAGCCTGAAGCAGGGCTCCGTCTAAAAAGAGTGATACAGGCATCCATACGTCTTCTACAGGCATCCAATTCCCCTGTCTTCACATTAGAACTGTGATAACTTTAAGTGCAAGTTTGTGGCTCAGCCAGTGTGAGGCAGAGGGCTCAGCAAAATGCTTTGCCCAGACTGTTGGTTACACAGTGAGGAAACCCTGGCACACAGTAAAGCCTCCAAAGGGAAAACAAAGTTGCAAATCTTAGGCTAAATCTTATGGAAAGCTTTGGGCTACAAATGGTGGGAAGAAATCTGCAGCTGTGCAGCACTGGTCAACTTCTTTCCCCGACAGCCAGTGTTTGTAACAAATCACTTCTGCCAGGGGTTTCTCATTACTCACAAAGAACCTTGCAGGCTCTAACACTTGAGGATGTCTAACATTATCTCCTGACCAGACCTGGAGTGAAGTACTATGGGGATACTTTCAATCCTAAAGCCCTTTGGTAGAGTCCAGAGCCCCAAAACCCAGGTGGCACCCCACAGATGCTGGTGGTGAGGAGAAAAAGGCTTTTCCAAGGAAAGTCCTGGCTTGGTTCTACCTAAACCTAATGAAAAATCTCTCCCAGGCAAGAAGACATTTAGGGCAGCAGATACCTACTACAGTCCTCTGAAAGAGAATCCAGATAATTCATTGAAGGACAAAGGGATGGAACAGGCATCAAGCTAATTTGTGTTATGATGAGATAAGACGTGAGAGGTGAAATACTTGTCCACAGGCAAACTGTCACAGATTTAGCATTTATTACATGATTTTATATGCTTAGGATGAATCATAAAAGTATCACAAATGTTTTTTTCTTCCTGAATGGTGCAGGACTATCCTGATCTTAACCAAATTGCAATGTTAAAGGAAATTAGTAGAGATTATGGGCATATTTCTAAATGATGTCAAATTCCTCTTGTTACCATTGCCGAGTGTAACAGGATCCCCAGCCCAGTTACAGCCAAGTTATGGTACTGTAATATAGACCATCATAGGAAAGAAAGCTGGAAAAGACCTAGAAAGTTACCAGGTCTGAACCAGTATGACCTGTAAAGCTGCTGAAAAAGCTACACCTAACCTGCCAATGAAAGCCATCATCAGGAAAATTCCAGCCTCTCCAGACAATCTAATCCACATTTAACTGTTTATCACTACAAAGCTTCCCTAATGTCTGATCTTCACCTCTTCTGATGCTATCTAAGATGATTAGTTCTTGTCCTATGTACAGAAAACAGGCAGAATCAGCTACTCCCTTCCTGTTTGAATCAGAATTTGCCTCTAGTTTACCTTTTTTACATATTTGAAGATTTTCTGCCCCTTTTTTTCCCCTTAATGCTGTAGTAAACGTATATTTTTCAGTCATCCCTCACAGTTGGTGTTTCCTAGATCCATATGGGCTCTCTGTTCATGTCGTACCTGGCAACAAGTTACACTGTCAGAATAAAGTGCATGATAATTCTCATGTTTAGTGGAGGCATTAGAAGTAATCACAGTGATCTGATCCATATTCCTGCTCTCTCTGACACAGCCAGTCACCTGCACCAGCCGGCAGGGCTGTGGTCAGGCTTGCTTAGCAGACCAGGTGACTCCCAACTTGCAAATCGAGTTACTTTATTCCTCTAGCTGCTCACACACCTGCAGCTGGCAGCAAACCCTTGGCCTCACAGAGACCAGGCTGTAGGGACACTGCCCTGACCTGGCAGCTCTCTGAGGGTCTGACACCAGCTGCTCCACTTCACACACCCAGGGGAACACCTTGGGTTCATGTTCATAAAGTTAGCAAGTGCCCAAATGTTTGCAAAATCCAGTGTAAGCTGCCTCTGGACACTCCTCCAGGGCAAATAGTAGCTGCACGTGTACATTTGTACTTTACTGTACACTAATGAGTATATTAATCTGCAGTAAGAAAGCAGATCTCTATCCATGCCTCGACTGCACCAGTGTCACCTACAAAATCTAGTCATATTTACAGAAGAAAACCAGCTTCACCACCACAGCCTGCCTGTCCTCTATTAGGACGTGTTTAATTATGTCTTGCTTTCCCTGCGCAGGAGGATAAATGAGCAGGGAACAGAAAGCCGTGCTGTCGCTCCTGAGCAGCTGATGAGGAGTAGTTTGCACAGAGGTGAGTACATGTCCCTGTTGGAAATTAATTGGAGAAGGGAGCAGTAAAGTGCTCTGCTTTGGACCAGTAGTAAGCCTGACTTGCAAAACATGCTCTGCTAAGAGACTAGGCAGCTTACCTATTGCTCCCAAAACCTTTAAATCTAAAAGTGTACTGCAAATGCAGACAAGCAGTGAAGTTCCTGCAGGGTAAGAGGCTCTGTGTCTGGAGCTTGAGAGCACAGCAAGACAAAGGTGGATGAGATGGTGCATTGTCTGGCCCCTGCTGTTTGTGCAGACAGATGCGCTCACTGACTGTGTACAATTAGATTACTCGATGGTTTTGGTGGACTATGTGAGCTGAGCTAGCATTTGCCTCAATGTGTCATTTCATCTCTCCTCCCATTTGCTGCCAGTGCTGCTGCATTGTGACTGTCTGGTGTCAGTGTGTCTGCCTGGGAACTCCTGTTCCAGGTAGGTTTGGATTTTCTTCTCTTTCAATAGTCAGATTATGGCTGGCTGGGAAGTGCAGGAATGGCAGGGACTGCTCTGAATAAGAAAAAAGGGAGGGCGGAGGAGAGATGGGAATAAGTTTTGACTGTTTTTGTGCTCAGAGTCTGCTTTCATTTCTCCTGTGTTATACAGTGCATATATTTGCCTTCCAGCTCAGACAGGGCATGTGAGTAAGGCATGTGTTCGAGAGGACCCCTGCCAGGCAGGACTGCTCCAAGGGGAGAGTTTTAGAGAGACCATGCACGTTGTACGACATCCCAAACCAACACAACACCAGAAAGGTTTCATCTGGGTGCAAGATGGTGTGAGGGATGCAGAGATCCTTTACTTGAGCACAAAACAGCACTGTGCCTACCTGCACTTCCTAACCAGAAAAACCACACTGATGAAAAATTCTTTGCTCCCTACAGGCTCACTGTGAATTTAACAGTGGTGCCAGTTCAAACTGACAGCTTTGCACAAGAGGGTCAGGAAAAGGAATGTCATGATACAGATGGTTTTGTCTTAACAGAATAGAAAATGCCAGGTGACTCCAAATAAACATGAAATGCATAACATTCATCACTACTGACTGAGGCCAAACAGGAACTCAAAACCTGTGCATCTTGCTTTTTAATTATCTAACAAATTAGATGAAACCAATCACCTGTATTTATTAAGGCCAGAAGCAGTTTACTGAGTACTAACTCTATTCCTAGTGTAATATCCTCATTGTCTGGAAAGGTCTGTTCCCATTCATCCACAGGGAAGACATTTCAATCCCCAATCCTACTGGGTAGTGTGTTTCCACTACAGGAGCCACACCAAAACCTCCTCTCATGCTAAAATGAGAATTGATTCAATGCAGGTCCAGGGAACAATAGAAAGGAGTGGCACTGCAAATCTCAGTCAGCAGCAGTTTTAGTTCTGCCAGCACAGAACCCTTTTACACAGCCTATTTGTTAAATTGCACAATAAATTTGATCTTCTATTAATTTTTTTTCCGGTAACTCTGTTCTTGCACAGAGGATATGCAGAGGTACAATACAATACACAAGAGAAGAAGCCAGGAGCATCATGATGTTTCCTCACACCTTGCTGGTCATTGGTGCCATTATATGGTTCAGATGTACATCTAGATTTGGCTGCTCCTTGCATCTGCACTTTTGATGAGCCTGTAAATCAACAACTCACCAATACCTGAAAAAGAATTTGACATTGACCCATGTGACTTACACACTGGGTTTTTTTGTTTGACTGATTTTGGTTTGATTTTTTGTTATGGTTTTTCGGTTTGTTTGTTGTGGGTTTTTTTTCTGGAATTCATTTGGTTTGGTGATTTTTGCCTACGGTTCAAGCATGGATCTTACTTCACACAGAGCAGCACAAGGTAGAATTAGTGCTAAAAAAAACCCCCAAAAAGTCCCCCAAAACCCCAAAGGGTTTGACAGCTCCATTTTCCACAGGAATTATTTATATATATGTTTTCAGGTTTCTAAATGTCAACTGTGCCAGAGAATTAAGGCACTGGGATTAAGAAGTAGCACCAAGCATGCAGCCTTCCTTCCCTCAAGGCTATTGATACCAAAGGATCACAGTCAGTCTGGATTTCTGCAAAGATGTTGCAGCAATGTCTGTGCAAGGAAAAAAAACAAATCAACAACAAAACACACTAAGGAAAAATTAAATCTTTCATTGCACTCCTATGAAGAGCAGACTCATCTCATTTTCTACATGCAGCTTTACTTGTTTCATACAGACTATGCTAGTAATGCAGGCTTCAACAACTAAGTGTCCTTACACACATATGTATATAATGTATATATTTTGAGATCCTAGAGGTTTTCCCAGCTGTGTAGCAGATTGCATTGTGCTTAATGCAGTTTTAAAAGCATCTGTACAGATAGTTTTGAAGACATCTAAATGCCTTGAAAGACACCAGCTTTTGGTACTTTGGAAAAACTACCTGTGCTCTCTGCCCCCAGCAGAGATTCCCCCAGTGAAATCCTGACTCCTGCAGGAATGCTGACATCTGCCCCTTGCTTTTCTCCTTCCACACTCTCCTAACTCCAGCTGGATGGAAGTCTCATGTTAAGACTATGGCAGAAGGGGAGAAGTGGTCTTGCAGCCAGCTGACCCAGTGACAAGGTAGGAAGGCTATGAACTCCACATTCTGTGGAATGCACAGAGGACAGCAAGAGGCTGCTGGCCTTATAGTCACCAGCTGTCATGGCAATCTGGCTTTCTGAGGTGTCAGACAGGGGACTGGTGTTTGTTCCTGGATATAACTCAGTGTAAAAATCAAATTAGGAATGAGCATTGGTTTGAAGCACTCTGTGCAGTTCTGTGCTCCCTAGGGCAGCAGTCACCAGTAACTGAGCTGGGACATGTTTTCCCTTCATGGTTGTGTTTGTTATGCATTTCTTTGCTAGACCTGGATAGTGGTTTCAGCTCAGGATCTGCTCATCTGTCTGAATCCTCTCTCTTTTGCTGCTGCAGCATCATTTTCCAGTTGACTTCTCAGCAACATCAAGTGAGTCTCTGTTACTCCCTGGGACTTTGCACACCGGCATATCTGCTCATCAGTTCCATTGGAGATGCTCCCCTTCTGAAAGCACTGGTGTCCACACAGAACATTGTCCTGGATCTCCAGTGTGGGACAGCTATCCCTACCTGTCCCTGCTGACTGCCCAGTGGGGATTGGCTCTGCTGCTTACTATCTCCAGGCAAGCGTGACTGCCAGATCTGGCCTGCACCACTGCCCCTTTTGGGGGATATTCTGGCCATAAACCCTTACACAGCTTTTCCAGTGCTCCTCTATTCATTACAGCTTGTGACTGTATTTGATGGGCTGAAGCCACTGCCAGCAGCTGCAATCTGTTTGGACAGAGAATCCTGGAGACTGTTTGTGGCCGGCATGGGAGGGAAGTGCAGCTTCTGGGAGGGACCTGCCAGTGCCTGAGGTGACTTTTCTGCAAGAGCTGGAAGGTAGGTGTTGCTATTTCTCCCTCTGTAGCACAATGGACTGCCCACCCAGAACATTTACTGGCATAATCTCAGAACAACTGGTTTTGCCTCAGCATTGCTTCACATATGAGTGAAAGAACATAATGCTGGAAAAAGTTTACATGCCCCAAACATGATGTCTCATGGCAGGAGATCCACATGAACAGACTCACAGCTGGAATAAAGAGACTTACCAAGGATTTTACTTTAGTCAGAGCCATGTCAAGCACCCATTGCATACACATGTTATACCAGATGCATACACAGTTCTTAGAAATACAAATATCTCATCAGAAAGCCTAGGGTTAGTTTAAGTAGTTTAAAGAGCAGGTTTTACTAACCCAGCTCCTTGTGATGGATGTAAGCTTGGAGCTCATTACAAATCATCCATGACTCTTAGCAGAAACTGATTGTCAGATTTGAAATTTACAAAGGAGGAAAACATTGCTGAAAAAACTGATGGCTGTGATATAATTATACACAGAGGCAAAAAGGATTCTCTTGCTTCATATATGAGTGTAGGTGACCTTACCTGAGAAATGAAGAATAGTGAAGACAGGGACACAGATGTGGAAGATGGATGAGTGGTTCTTCTCCATATTGTATTGTTTGGCTGGAAAATTATATGTATTGAACTGGTTTTCTGATAATGGCCTTTGAGAAATTGTATTCATCCAGGATATCAAAAAGCAGAAAGGCCACAATAGCTTATATATGCTTGATCTAGTAGTGTAATTGTCACATATTGAAGTAGTATTTATTTCATGTTACAAGTCTTTCACAATTCAGAAGCAGAGATGACTGATACCCTGGGGTGGTTAAAAAGAATCCTGCAAGTAAAAAAATAGAATTATATGTGGTAAATATGAGGTTTTCCTGTCACAGGGTGCATGCACAGAAGTTTTAACAGCTATATGATATATGCAGGGAGAGAGGGGAGGGAGCAGTGAAGAACATACCCATAAATTGAATTTGGGGACACAGTGAAATACGTGCCAGCTGCTCATTGCCAAGACAGTAATTATGCAATATGTCTGTTTAATCTTCAGGGTGCTGTGGAGCAGCTTCCATCTGCAAGTTGTTCTTTACTTACACTGCTTCCACATCAATGATGACTGTGCAACTATTTATATTGAAAGTAAGGGCAGCAGCTGCACACTCTGCACCAGAAGGTTCCATGCGTCCTCCAGCAGGAAGCAAGCACAGCCATCAAAACAAGCTGTTGGTGGTGTCTGATATTGTATTTCAAGAGAGATTCTTTACCAGAACAGCAATGAATACACTCAGATATTACATCTTTGCTGTTCTGATCCTCAGTGTTTCACTTCCATTTGTTTTCTGCACTGTTAATTTGCAAGCACAAGAACCTCACAAGAGGCTGAGCTTCTCAGTGAGTTTGATTTTAGCAGCAGCCTATAAAGCTCTTATTGAAGATAAGGTGTCCTTTCTGAAGGAAGATATCATTCAGAGAATCTAACTGCACAGAGCACATCACACAAAACCACCACATCACCTGCACCCTCTCATCTGAGGAGGCCAACTTCACCCTCACATCATGACATTGCAGAAAGAGTTTGGGACCTTTGAGCTTTTCGTCAGGGGGCTGTTCATGCCCTGTTCATGCCTGTGTTCATGTGGATGTAATTCAAGGAGCCATTCCCCTTCCAGCAGGCAGTGCTGCTTTCCCAGCAGCAGGTCCTCCCTCCTTGTCTGGGCAAAGGGGGTGGTTCTTTGGCAGCATCTCCCACCCGTGGATTGATCTCCACTGCATGAGAGACCTGCTTGGCCTTGGCTGTGCCCTGGTGCTTCCTACTCAACCCCTGTGGTCAGGACCTCTCCTTGAAGAACAACTGGGAGATGATCCAGGTGCTGATGTTCTTCCTGGAGGGAAGAACATCACACCTAGGATGCTGCCATCTTCCCATGTCACCACCTGCATCAAATACCTGCACAGGGACCAATTTCACTCTTCTTTTTCTTTCATGCTGTGGACTTTGTGTACAAGAGACCCTTGGCTGCACAACCTGACCATCTGTTTTGACTCTGCACACATGGCCATCACCCGGCCCTTTGTGGAGTTCCTTCTGGAGGACCAGCATGTTCTTCATCTGCTGGAGTGGCCTGAGGACACCAACAGCCCTGAGGGGCACTTCTGGGTGTTGCTCAGCAGGATCCGGGGTGACCGTGCTTTCATCTGTAGACACACACACACTCATGCTTGTTTCACACATGGAGACAGCTGGAGAGGGACTTCTTACAAGGGCATGCAGTGATAGGACAGTGGGGAATGGCTCTAAATTAAAAAAGGGTAGGTTTAGCCTAGATATAAGGAAGAAATTCTTTACTGTGGTGGTGCTGGTGTGGCAAAGGAACAGGCTGCTCAGTCCATTGCCTTGGAAGCCATAAACCTGGGACCAGATATGTTCTCCAGAGTCAGAAAGCTTTAGGTGGCTGACATTTGCTGTACTGCACTGTGTAGCTCACATAGGCTGAAAATTCATTGTTCTTTCCATGATAGCCACTGCATGTTTTCCAGTGTTAAACATTGGCATAACATTTTTTTGTGGCTGTTCTCGTTGCATCTGAAAGACACAACATTTCCACAGCAAATATGTTTTTTCTCCTCTTCCTTTTTTTCCTTGTCATCACATTAGACTGCCTGGCCAAAAGTGGCCATGTGGTTCTGACAGATGTGCTCAGACGCTGTGGTTGCCCAGGATATGAATCCAAACTTACAAGGATAGCAGTCAGACACTCACCTGAATGCATCCAAGTCAGATGCAAAGCGCTGAGCAACTCTGGGGTGAGAAGGCATCCCTCTCGGTGCATGGGATGTTAGTTCTGAAACTGACTGCCAGGCTCTAACAAAAAACTCCTGTCCAAGTTTGACCAGGCCACTTCCTTTAAGTTTCCAGGCATATCAAAGGGAGGTAATGATGTCAGGCCAGTGGTCCAGCTGGTAGAACAAAAAGTTGGAGGCCTCCAGGCAAGCAGAGGAGTCATTTAAGGACCAGTTTGGAAGGATAGCATACTATGAAAGAACTAAACCAAAGAGAGATTTGTAGTTTCAGTATCAGCCATGGTAATCTCAGTTCAGATAAAAGATAAAAAAAGACTTGTCCCCAAATCTTAAAATAGCATGTTTATTACCCAGAGTCATGTAATGGAGACCAAGCCTTTTTCCTACCCTCTTAAAAGCTAAAGACTTTCAACTCCCATTTAACTGGTTTTCAAATAACAGCCTTAGCTTATCTTTGGTATTTATCTCAGGCCATTTATCTTTCACATGACTCCTGCATGACAGAAAATTCTTGAAAGTCGCCTTTCAGATAAGAAAGAGAAGCATGGGGAAATTAAGGGAAAGTATTTCCAAGGCATGTAGGTCTGAAGCGTCTGGCCCTCAATGACTTTCCCCAGGTCTCAGGAGAAGCCTGCACCATCACAGTGCACGTCAGTGGCCACATCCCAGGCCAGCAGTGTTACCACTGGGCCACCCTTCCTCTGTCTGCTCATAAAAAGCAGAAAGTAGGTTCTGATGGCCACGGGAGAGGTGTGCATCCACAGTCCAGACTACCGAGCCCCTCAGGCTAACTTTACTTCTTCAAAGCCAAATTCCTGTCCTCACTTTCATGCAGTATGGTCACAGCATATGAATGATTTGGGACATAGGCAGTCTCAGGTGAAAACAATCCCTCAGGGTGTGCACGGCCATGTCCATCGACATACACCTCTGCTGGTCACTAGCAATTTACACTTTGTTCAAGGGGGAAAATAAAGGCCACGAGAAGTAGTAGCAGCACTTCTTATTCAGAGACACCAACACGCCCTTACAAGGGAGATCAGTGCTTTTATTTCCCATTCACAGAAGCTAGTAGAAAAGTGTGAAATGATATTCCCAGTATCATAAAGCAGACCATGGGCAAACCAGTACTGGTACACTGACACCTAACTCTTGGTCTAATGCACTGAACTAAACTGCTTTTTCAGAACTGGCTCACCTGCAAAATAACAGAGTGTGGCTTCTTCTGTCTTTGCTTAGTATGAGTGTGCACAAGATGGCTGAGTACTAGAAGCCCTTTGTTGCCAAAATAAACCCTTTCAGGAGTTCCTCTTGACAGCTTCTTGGCATGTTAGCCTCTGTCCTCTCTGCAGTTTTACAAAGACACCAGAACTGTTACTGCAGTTTGGGAGACACATGCAAGACATTGTCTCTTACCTGTTTGAACAGGATATGTGCAACAGCTTCTGCTGTTGTGATGGGGACAACAGTGTTTTAATAGGTCCTGTCTTAAACATAGAACTTTGCCAATGTCTGTAGATGTGATACCCGTGAAAAAACAAACGAGGTCTTAGCTATTTAGCCCAAAAAAGATGCCAGCCAAGCATCCTCTTCTCCATGGAGCCTCTGACCAGAGCCAGCCCTGACGTGCCCTTCACTCTGCTCACTAGTGTGTCTGAAGGACCTCTCTGTTCTCAGGGACATGAGCTGCTACATCTGGGACAATGACTACAACTGGATTTAGAAGTGAACTGCAGTCAAGACTCAAGAAATTGGGTGAAGAAGCAAAGAAATTTGGGAACTATTCTTCTAGGAGCACAATGGATAGGCACAGTGAAGTGTTGTGCTGTGATGCCCAAGCTCACCAAAGACCACAAGCAATCTCAGCACAGCTATCACTGGGAGAAACTGGGGTTTGCACCTGCACTCTGATACTTTTGGGGAAGGATTATTCCTAGCAGGGTGCTACAGTTCCGCCATGGTTTACTGCGCAGCTCTGTAGAAATTACATCAGCACAACCGAGGGGCCTGTGCAGAGCCATGAACAAGAGGAGCAAGAACTTCAGAAATATGCTTTATGTGGCATTGTCACTGAGAGAAATGGCTGAGGAATCACCACCATGCATGCAGTCAGTGTGCCTTCAAAAGGCACTGCCTTTCTGCACAGACAGAGCACAGCACTCTGGGACACAGGCCTTGCAAGGACTCATTTGCTTTGCTGATTGTGGTTACACAATCCATGTTTCAGTTGGGAGCAGAAATGTGCTGAAGTGCTTTCCATACAGCTGTTCCCCTCCTATGACAGGCTGGATTTGTCCAGATAATGATCTTAGTGTGCAAGGGCTGGATTCATTCTCTGGTGGAACCAAACCAGAAGATTTACATCAGCAGCACATCTCGTCCTCTGCAGCAGCTAAAGAGAGAGACAAGGATTGTAACCAGGGAACAGCCTGCACCACCTGAGCACAGTGCTGGTCCTAAAGTACATTTAGTGTGTCAATAGAACACTCTGAAATGTCAAGGGCCATGTTGCACAAGTAGCTAGGTGATGCTTGCTCTTCCAGGGTTGCTGTCTCCTACCAGCTTGCCATTTGTACTGGTTCTTCCCTAGCTCTTAATTTTCCCCTACCTCAGTATTCTTTCCTTTCTCTCCATCTCTTTCCATTTCCCCCATGCTGAACTTCACCAGTTTTCCAATGTCCTTTCCTATTGCTTTCCTTCCCTCATGGTAAGTGCAAGAGATAGTAAGGTTCTGGCACTTATCCAGGACCCTGCTCCTGGATACCACAAAAAAACCCCAGCATGAGAACATTCACACCCAGACAGGCTGATTTTCCCATCTCACCCCAAGCCCAGCATCAATAACCTCATCCCAGTACCCCTGTCTCCGCGGATGCCCGTATTGCAGGGAGGTGTGGGAACACACCAAGGCTAATGCGGGATCACTCTTCTGAGGCAGGGATTTAATGATTATTACCAATCGAAATAGAAGAGCTGCTAAATGCTTGGCAATCCCCTCAGGCTATGAGCTGCAAGAAAAAGTTTGCCTGTAACAACTGGCTGCCACAGCAATAGCCCATTCACTCCCAGAACTCCCAAACTCCATCAAACAGAGGTTTCTGTAGCCTAAACCTGGAATCTTTCAGTGTATTTTTTGTTGCTGCTAGTCTTACACAGAAGCTGGGAATCAATGGAAGATGATGTTGCATTCTATCTTGTGCTTACTTTTCCAAGGATTCACCCAGCTGTGTGCCAACCAAAATTCTGAGTGGTTTTGACACAGTTGCTTATTGTGTCTGTTAAAACTCAAAAAAAAATCAGACTCACCTCAGCTCTCAGGTATGAAGAAAGTTGCTAATATATTAATTAATTTTCTCAATTATCACAAAGGAATGAAAATGGTGGATAGTTTTGTTTGTGGGTGGAGTGTTAAGCCACTCCTAGACCTTGAAAGTATACCTGCATCATCCTGATGACAAGTCCTCAGCTGGGACCTGAAAGGTACACAGAAAAATAAGAAAAATAGCCACAGGTATGTCTCCAGTAGTGTCAGGTAATGCTGAAGTCAAACCAGTAGGATGTCAAGAGAGATGGGAGCTGTCCTTCACTGCAGTTTGTCTGATGCAGTAGCCTTATTTCCCAGCTAGAGCTGTTAGCTCTCAAGGAACATCTCATTCACATCCCTTGGATGTGAGCATGAGATAAAAGAGAAATACCAGAAAATTCTGAGTAGCATTGCCAGTACATTAATCCACACATTAGCCATTTCCTTATTTTTAAGGTTTTTACACTGTCATTTGCTTGTATAGACAGACCTGTGGTTTTTTTCAGATGCTTTAGCTTGTACTGAACTTTTCACCACAGCAACTTAATAATTCAAAACCATTTTGGTACCTCTCCATCCCACTGTTGTTTGTAGACAGGCTCTTGGAACAACCTTCCCTGCAATGCATACGTCATACCAATATACACTAATGTGGTTCTGCTCTGCCTGGTATAGTTGTTAATTTTCCTTAGCTTAGTCCACACCCTTCAAAAGTCACACAGACAGACACACAGAAAATTTTTTAATATGATTCCCGACAGTGATGCTGGTTGAATAACCATGCTCTAGAAAATAAAGTATTTTATGCCTATGTCTGCATCATTAGTCATATAACTAATCCTCATTCTTTTGTTCCTATTCTCCATTATTTTAATGAGACTTCCTGATTGAGTAAGAACTTCTCATAGGAATAAAACATCAAAAAAATAGGGATTTTCCTCTGACTGTTTTTGAGTCTCATGCCCACAAAGTTGTTGTAATCTCATAATCAAACCTTCCTCTTTTGAAAAACCTGCTCAAGGGAAAGTGTTGCAACACCATTGCAGCAATTACAAAAACACCTTCTTAATTGCAGAATTTTATGAAAAATTGCTCTTGCCCTCTATCCACCATTCAAATATTATAGTTCTTCTGAGAAGATGTAACTTAAAACAGACTTTGCTCTATATGCAATTAACCGTCATTGGAATTTAAGTACTGCAAAGAAATAATACTTTTCTTCACAACTAATTGCTTCTCACTGAAACAACACTTGGTGATGATGGGATTAGGAAGGGTATGACTTCAACAAGACTTCTTGAAAAAACACAGTTACTAAATGGGCTTGTGCTCCCTCTCTTGGTTCTCCTTTACCTTTTCACCTATTAGACACTGGTGTAAGAGGCTTCAAAGAGCACAGCTCCTTGAAGAATAGAATTAGATGAGAGTAATTTAAGGACAAATTGGTTTTCCCTCTAAATACCAGTATCAGGTAATACCTGTGATAACTCATGCATGTAACCTACTAAACTTCAGTCCAGCTGTAACAGAGAGTTTTCTTGACATTCCCAGATGCTGAGTTGCCAAGAGCCCTTGGCTTTTTTGCGGGGGAATACTCCAAGCCTGTCCCGTCCTTTCCCCATAAGCAAATTCATCTGACCACACCTAAATCGTTACACGTGTTGAGATACAAACCCGGATGCCAGCACACTGCCTGGGCAGCCAGGTGGAAGCTGGCAGAACCATGCCTGAATGGGTGCTGGGGTTGGCCCTGGCAGCTCCTGCAGAGCAGCTCTCCCATTGCCTGTCCTTGGCACCCAGCGTGTCCTCACAAGTCCAGCTGACACTCACTGTGCGAAGCGTTTCCTGAACTGCCCTCTAGAATTCTGTTCCTTTAATACTGTAACTCTCCCAAAGACAGTGGAGTTAATTTATGGGTCAAAAGCAGCTCAGAAAATTTTCCTCCAAAACATATCAAAGGAAGGTCCTAGAACTGAGACCCTTTCCTTATTATCCAACAGATGTTTCAACACAGGAGGTGCAGTTTAGCTCTCTTATGACTGTCAGCAGCTTAATAACTCAAGAAGATTACCTTAAAATTGCCTTAAAATAGAGCACTTTGTTTTAGAAAATAGAGCACTTTGTTTTAAATAAGCTTCTTGCTTATTTTCTGAGTTTTAGTTCCTTTTTTCTAGGTTTTGGGGTCTGCTTTGAAGCTCAACAATCTTGACTTTATTTTAGTTGAACCTTCAGCCTGCCACACACATTTTTGCATTTGCATACCCCACTGAAATGAAAATTTCTGGTGGCAAAATATGAAATTGAGTCTTTGTGCATTTTTAAGGAGGGATGTTGGGGTTTTCTTCCTCCATTGTTTCAATCTCATCTTCAAAGAAAATCTTTTCTTCTGAGTCCTTCCCCCCCATCTTTACCAGCCACCTCCCTTCTATTGGCAGGTGGGATAACTTGTCTTGCTGGGCAAACAAGAAAAGAGGCAAACCAGAATTTTAGAGCAAATTGTTCTTGCATGCTGTCTTATGTGCCTGGCCAGACAAATTTTTGTTGCTGTACAGGGTTAAGAGGTGGCATAGGAGTGTAAAGAAATTGTCCCTTTGCCTAGAGAGAACTGATGAAGGGGAAGCACAGGCTCTTTCAGGGGGCTGTTGGAAATGAACCTGTTGGCAGCTAGGTTTGACCCTGGAATCACAGGTATGGCACTTGGAAGGTCAAGGCAAATCAGGCAGCCTTTCATGCTGCAAGATTTCCAGCCTAATGTTGGTTTATGTGCGCATGTTACAGAAATGTGGATGCAGTGAATCATGTTGTATAAGCTGCCTGTGTTTGTGTTCATAATCCGTGGTGGTGATGCAAGGAGGAAAGGGAATGGGCTGCTCTTGGAGCCAATGCATGCAGAACTGCTCACCCTGGAATTGTAAAGCTAAAACAACAGGAAGAGCTCAGAGGGGATGCTGCCTTCGGAGTTGTGCTGCCTGTGTCCTGTGAGGGAAGTCCAGGTACTGAAGCAGTGTTTTTCCTCCCTAAAAATCTTCACCACTAAGAAAAGACATGAAATTAAAGGCATCAGAGGGGCTGACCTGCCTTTCCCGAGGCTGTCTCCACACCTGAGCAGTGCAGTGCTGTCCGTGGCTGCTCCTAAGGCCTGGTGGCAGCAAACTGGTTTCCAGAGCAGTGTTTGGCATTGCTGCCCACAAAGTGGCTCTTTCCTGTTCCCAGTTTTCAGGGACAAAACTCTGCTGACCTTGATGGAATGGGAGATAAGAGCTGAATACAAGTAGAGCGAGCAACCCACGACAAAACTTATTTTAACTTTCATAAGCAGCACCGTTTCTCAGACAAACTGTATTTTTAAGAACAGCACCCCAGGAAATTTCTGAATCTGAAATCAGTCACTCAAGCAACTATTTAAAGAAAAATATGATAATTTAATGTTTTTCCCCCACATTGAGCTACACTTTACCCTACTTTTTAATTAACTTACAAAGCTGCCTAGTTTGCTAAATTTGGGAGATGGTGAATAATGTGAAGTCAGTAGTTTTGTATTCCTGGAAGACAGTGCCTTCCAGTATTTTTGTGGATGTCCTGGGGTCATTCCTGTTTTGTCAGATATCTTTCTGCCTTGCTATTGTTTCAGCATTTTCCAAAACTTCCCCTACACCATATTTACTGCCATCTGTTATGAACAGGTTTTTAATTTTGGATGCTAATGAACATCCCAGACTATTTAAAGCATTTATCCCCTGCCATCACTGCCTCTTTTTCATAAACTGTTCTCTTTACCTTAATGCTTTCTGTGAGGAAGTAATATTTTTCTGAATTTTCCCTGGGACAAAACCATGCTTTTTGGCATGTTGCTTTTCTTGATAAACCCAATATACAGGGGCAGGGAAATAAAGTCATGAAGTTCTGGTTATAGCTGCCACAAACCTCTGTTTATGGCAAAATGTTATGATGGGTCTGCAGTTGGATCATACCGTGTTTTGCACTTGATATAAAAGTCATGAGTCAGTATTTGTGGCGTGGCACTTGGTGTGAGCTGGTGTGGCACTTGGGACATTCCATACTGAGTGGCATTCCTCAGGGGTCGCTATTGGGACTGGCACTGTTTAACATCTTTGTCAGTGACAAGGACAGTGGGATTGAGTGCACCCTCAGCAAGTTTGCTGATGACACTGAGCTGTGTGGTGCAGTCAGCATGCTGGAGGGAAGGGATGGCATCCAGAGGGACCTGGACAGGCTGGAGAGGGGGGCCTGTGTGAACCTCATGGAGCTCAACAAGGCCAAGTGCAAAGTCCTACACCTGGGTCAGGGCAATCCCAAGCACAAATACAGGCTGGGGGAGAATGGATTGAGAGCAGCCCTGGGGAGGACTTGGGGGTGTTGGTTGATGAGAAGCTCAGCACTGCTCACCCAGCAGTGTGCACCTGCAGTCCAGAAAGCCAAAAGTATCCTGGGCTGCATTGAAAGCAGCATGGCCAGAGGGCTGGGGGACATGGTACTCTCCTCTACTCTACCCTTGTGAGAGCCCAGCTCAAGTGCTGCATCCAGTTCTGAGGCCCCCAACATGAGAAGGACATGGATCTGTTGGAGCAAGTCCAGAGGAGGACTACAAAGATGCTCAGAGGGCTGGAGCACCTCTCCTATCAAGATAGGCTGAGAGTGTCGGGACTGATCAGCCTGGAGATAAAAAGGCTTTGGGTTGACCTAGAGCATCTTTCCAGTACCTAAAGGGGGCCTGCAAGAAAGATGAAGAGGGAATTTTTACAGCGGCATGTAGGTATAAACATGGGGGAATGGGTTTACACTGAAAGAGGGTGGGTTTAGATTGGATATTAGGCAGAAATTCTTTACTGTGAGGGTGATGAGGCACTGGAACAGGTTGTGCAGAGACCCTGTGGATGCCCCAACCCTGGAAATGCTCAAGACCAGGTTGGATGGGACTTTGAGAAACCTGGCCTAGTAGAAGGTGTTAGTGACAAGCAGAAGGTGATAATTAGTGACAAGCAGAGGACAAACTCTTCCCTGTTAACCTCCTGGATAGGTCCTGTGATCTGCCTAAATCTATAAATATTATTATATAACATGATAGGCTATAATTGAGTTTCAACAACTCCTTCCAATTATAACATGTTTGAATTTGTTCTGTTAGTCTCTTTCCTTAAACCAACCAACCCACAAACAAACAAACAACAAAAAACAAAGCAAAGATCCAGCATTTATCACTAAATTCATGTGAAGGTACTATGTGTTAGTGGCCCAGTGTTCAAATAGCACTTGGAGAGCAGTGCTGGTTGGGAAGGTTACATGAATGATCATATGTAGCATCATACTGAAGCTGTTGCAGAAGAGGGATTTTATTTCTCAAACGAAATCTTTAGCTCTTTTGGGTTGACATCCAGTCTGTGTCATGAAAGCTGCTCTCAACAAAGAAAATGGACAACCATGTTAGCAGCCAGGCAACTTTTGATGTGTATTCCAAAGCATTTTACCCCAGTTGTGTGGAGAAAGGTACCAGAGAGTGGACATAAACCTGAACACAAGGCTGTTAAAAGGATTAACTATTTGATTTTCTGTTACCTAGTTTCAGGTGTCTCAGGATCCATGCCCAACATATCATGGGGAGGTGACCTGGAAGAGGTAAAGTGGATTGATATGAAAGAGAGCCATGGAGGTTGTAATGATAATGCGCAAATTTTTCTCCATTTTTCCTTCCTGTGCTAGCAATAAATATTTTATTTCAAGAATCCTTAATCCATAACATAGTTATTTCCGTTGATGAGAAAAAAATGAGAACTTTAGTCAGTGTCGACAACAGCAATTTCACATCGCGATAACTACATTGAAATCAGTGAAAATACACAAATATGACCCAGAATTAGTTTGTGGGAAATCTAGTGTGAGTAAAAGTATCAGTTTCTCTTCACTGACAGAGGAAATTCTACTGGTATTTTCAGGTAACAATACGCCAGCCCACACAACCACTAAAAGCAGTCAAGAGAATAGCAGCAGCAATCTTGATTTCTGCTGTGTCAGAGCATAAATCCATGAGACAGGATTTTGGGATGCTCTGTAAATGCAGCTTGGGTTGGATTGTCTCACACTGTCTGCAAATCTCACCTTCCACGTAACACTTGGAGGCCAAGTACAAGAGATCCCAAAGAGACATCAGGGCAAAGCTCCTCTTGCAGCTGGAGGAACTTTCCATTTTTGTCATTTTTAATGGGCTGTTTTCCAGCCCCAACTTTTGTCTTGCTACCCTGTCATTGCTATCCTTTTCCACAAAAATACAAACATTAAAAGACAAGTGCAATGTCTAAAAGACAAGTGTAATGAATCACAATCAGCAAGATCTTAAACACAGGAATACAACTGCTGGCTGTACATACAGATATGGTTGTAAAAGATACCAATATTTACAGCAGAGAACTAAAGAAAAGCTACTGGAAATGGAATAAAGGTGTTGCACTTCCCAGATCTTACCTGTTCTTTAAATATCTGTAGGGACAAGGCTTGTAATAGCAAACAGGATCTTTTACTAGATCAATGTGTGTGGCTAGAAAAATAAGATAGGATTTCAGGCACAGATGTCCATGTCAGAAAAACAGGCGCTTGCATATTTGTCGTACTTGGCCGACTAACTGAACTGGAAAAAAAATTAAAAAGAAAAAATTTGCATGCAGATTTTGGTCCTCTAGTGTCCTTAGATCATCATGTTTAAAGACAGAGAGGGAGAGGTGGAAAGTGGGGAAGGTAAGTATTTTCAGGGCTGAAAAAGCAGTAACTAAGCTTTGGCAATAACGAAGTGATTCTGTGTCGTATTTTGATGTGGCAAAAGACTTCTTCCCAAGTTTACTGACTTTCATTTCATGCAGTGGTTGATCCAAACACTTTGGTTTCGCTCGATCACATCCCTACTTATATTCCACAGCAGCAGCCACTAGAGGGAGGCCATCCAACGTCCGAGCAGGTTTTCCCTTCAAACTCTTCGTGAAGCACACAAAATCTCAACAGACCGAGCATGCTGCAGAGGGAGAAAAAAAAAAAAAAAAAAAAAAAAAAAAAAAAGAGGGGGGAGGACTTGAGTATATTTTTGTGTGGCAAACAGAAGATAAAAGTTACATGCATCAGTCATCATGTCCAAAAAAACAAAGCAAGGAAGCAAACATGAGAATGCTTATTTCCTGCAGTTACTGTGGTGGAATTCACATGGCGGGTTAGCAGCACTGTTGCACAAAAGCAGTAAAAATCGGGATGCCTGAATCTAGGGAGACTGTGTGCTCCTTTCCTGCCTTTCTTCTGAGAAAGCAGTGATGGCTCCAAGAATAACTCTTGAATAACAGCAATTTACCACCAACTTTATGAAAGCATTGCTAATTTCAGGGTCTTTTAACGAACTGGATTGCAAATTGCAGCAGTTCTGTAACAAGAACACAACACCTTTAGATGTCCTGAAGCGTGGCTGGTAACCCTCAGGGAAGCTTCTGAACAGACAGGATCTGCCTCAGTCAGCTTATTCTGCTTTTATAGCTGCCAACGCCAAATCCTGCAGAAAGGCACCAAAAGTTTACTTCCAGAGAAGAAATTCTGTTTAGTATTTTGAAGAGTGGAGAGGAAGAGGGCTTTGCTATCTTGCTTGCATGGTGGCAGCTGAAGAGAGAAGTATTTCAGAGTGAGTAATTATTTTAAAGAGGAAGTTTTAGGAAGGTCTAGAGACTTAAGAACTTAAGAAAGGTTTAGCCTGTGACTAGCCCATCCCCTCCTTGGTCTAACAAGCGGAATTTCTCCCAAACTGAAAAATCCCAAAGAAAATAAAGGCATGCTCACCATTTTGTGTGACTATTTATAGTGGCCCAGAGGACAAACATTACATTTCATTATTCAGACTCCAGAGGTGGATAGCAAAATGTCACCTAACAGCAGAAGCAGTAAGCTTGGCAGTTTAGAACATACAGATATAACAGCATGTTGCAATCTGAACCTCAAGAAATACAGATATTTTAAAACTGGGTTATATTGCCTGTTTAAGTTAGAATTCAAAAAAACATCCCTGTCTCCAGATATTATTTGAGGGTTTGTTTTATTTTGTTTTGTTTTGTTTTGATGAATGCTACCCCAGGTTATGCTTTTCTGTAAGTAAATTAATCTGTTTTCACTGTGTAACTCATTTTTGGGTGCAACACCTGCCTCACCAGTCCTTTGTTTTTTGTAGAAAGAACAATACAGATAATCACTGTAGAAGAGAGGAAAGAATGATTTCTGGCAGCTGAGCTGAAGAAGTGTGTCAAAACCAGTGAGACCTTACCTTATTGGTGTTACTTTGAAATAACAGTAAAAGATGAGGAAAGATGAAAAACTGGAGGAGATGGCTGGTAGGAAGGATACAAAGGAAGGTTAGACTCCCCTGCACAACAATAACAGCAGTGGTTCAATTCAGCAACTGCGGTGCACCTCCACAGAGAGAGCTTGGGCTCCTGCATCTGTACCTCCTTGTCTTCTATAATTATGGCAAAGCAAAAAAAATTCTTTCTGATTTGAGAATGCCTTTCTGAATCAGTATAAACAAAGAAGCAAAGTTTTCAGTTCTGTTCCGTCACTCATTGAAGCCCTGACTGAGATGGGACATGAAAAGGACATGCTGCTCTCTCCAATGGGATTTCCAATCAAGTCAGACTTTCCACTGAAGTCAGTTTGACTTGCTTAGACAACCCACTGAGTGCCTTTCTGCTTATCGAGCTGCTAAAGACATTTTGGCCTAAAGAGCTGATATCTTACTGTAAGATCTAAGGTATGTGGAACTGAAGCCTTTTGACCCCAAGAATATTAAAATGAGAACAGGAACAGGCTGTCCAGGGAAGCTAGGCAGTCTCCATCCTTGGAGGGACTCAGGACCCTACTGGAAAAAGGTCTGAAGCTCTGACAAGCACATCTGCAAAGGCTGCCATCACTTTGGGATTAGGATTCATGAATGAAAATCACCAGTTCCCTCTCCTCAGCCTTTTTGCACTCCTAGCACCAAGGCTGTTTTTACATACGGTGTGATGCTGTACCAGCAGCTCCATGACTGTGCAAACTTCTGTGCCTGGTGTAGCTACTGCAATGCTTTTCCTTAATTCCCTAGCATCTGAGATATTCAATATATCAAAAATGAAAGAGAGAACCAGCATGCATTCCTCTTTGCCACTCCATGGGTGAGGTAGGGAGGAGAAGACATTTGGAGGAGCTAGCATTGCACCTCCTGTCAGTGGCAGAAAGGAGACATCACCATTGCTTCACCTCTTGTTCTAGACTTGTTCCCATCCTAGAACAGACCTTGGACTCATCAGGGTTTGTTTAAATGTGTATTACTGCAAGTAGGCAGCCACACAAGGCATGGAGTACTCTGCTGGCTGGCTCTGCAGCACAGGAGCTGCAATAGGATGCATGATTTGACAGAGCCAAGACTTGCTATGTCTCAAATTCAGTGTAACTTTCTCCTACAGAGGTTCCTATCTGTTAGATGTGGGAGCTAAGAGTTTCTTCACAAGCTTTTACCTTCCTAAGATACACTATTCCTCCAGGTGCTTTCAGCACCATCAGGTGTTTTTTTCCACCCCACAGCATAGTGCTGTGAAGTCAATAGGAGAGATGAGATATGAATCAGCTCCCAGGACCTGATCCAAGCCAGCAGAATAACTCACAGGTTTCATGCAATTTCCCTTTTAAGTTGAACACAGCCAAAGACTACCAAAAATCCCCATCCCTGGGAAGATGTATGTTCTGTGTGTGCCTTCGACATCAGAGGTGTGCACAGCAGCAAGAAACATCATTCACTAGATCAGGGTCCCATCCAACCTGACCTGGAACTCTTACAGGGAAGGGGCCCCCACAGATGCAGAACAGAGCAAAATCCAAGCACATTTTATTCTCTTGCAACATCCCATTCTTCTGTTAGAGTACACTGCCTTGTCCTTCAAACCTTGTCTCAATTAATTTGTGGGCATCACAGCTACCACAAACCCATCATTTTGAAACCCACAAATGCAAGGCTGAAGCTTTGATGCCCATGAATAAATTACTGCATAGCTACAAGAGGCATAATTCTGAAGTAGCTGGCAGTATTGTCTGCTCATTGGCTTCTGAGTCACTCACCAGCTTCTAATTCAGTTAAAGCATCAAAAATTCCGGTTTATGTGTGCTGTGAAGACATCCGTGACATCAGCAACACAAAATGATGAATTAGGGTGCTGCAAACATAAAGAAGGATGATCGAAAATCGAGCCAATTAGGACACGCTGATTCAGAGGTCACCACGCTGTGTTGTCACATGTAGGAATAGATTAATGCCTTCAACTTCCATCAGGAACCAGCCTGTGATCATACAAATATCTAATGAACATAACAGCTTGACATAAGGCTTAAAAAAGTTCTACTGGCATTGCTCCACAGCAGAGGGGCACTTTTGATGACCCTCTGCAAATCATTCTTAGTGGATTTAAACAAAGACCAATTTTCATTGGTCTGTAGCCATACCCTATAGCTATGGCTTTCCTTTTGATTTAGGGTAAAATAGAAATTATTAAAGTAAAAGAGCTAGAAGCTGGATAATAGTAATAATAATATTTTTAAACTGATTTAGGGAGCCAGAGATTGGGTAATGATTTACTAAGATATGCCAGCTGCGATTCATTTATTATTCTCTTAATGAATTTGTGTCTACCTGGTATCGAGAAGGATGAAGAGAGCCAAATAATTGAGAGAAACCACTGAGTGTAACCGAGCATCCCGCCCTTGGACCCCAGGACCGGTACGAGTTGGTTCTCAGGCTTGGACTAGGACCAAGGACCAAGGGAGCATGCGCAAGGGAACAGGGTGAACAGTTCATTGTGATGAAGAGGATGGAGTCTGTCATAATTAATCATCGGGACCCTTGCCCACAATTAATCTGGAGACACTGCGCTTGCGCGGGCATATTTAAATGAACTTTGAACTCATTATAATACGAAGTGGGGATAGGTATTGAATATGTATAGGGGCTTTATCTAACTTTATGCATATGTAATCTGTAACCTAATATAAACTTTGTGAAGTGCCGCTGAGGGTGTGCATGTCTTTGGAGGGGCTACCCACCATGCACCCCAGCTAGAATAAACACATACCTACTTCATAACTATCTGAGTTGTGGAGTCAATTCCGTGCTTCACTTTCCATCTCCATCCTCTCCCCATGCTAGGAATCCAGAGAGGACTCAGACCTTTGGTAAGGTAACAGAGGGTCATCCAAGAAAAGGTCTTTGCCTAGCAAATCCTGCTGGCTCATGGCTGGTGACTGCCAGCAGGGTGGTGGTTTGCTATGCGGGCATGAAGCCTCACTCATGGGAATGACAAACAACTGACTGCTGTGTAAATGTCATTTTTGTGATGGGCACGTGAAGAGACTGCAAAATGGCATTAGAAATAGGCCTAGAAATAGCCACTCAAGGGAAAACAATGGCATAAAGTAGGTAACACCAAACCTTTCTATCTGATCTGATTTGGTACTTAAACTGAAAGCAAAGGTTCTGCTTCAAACAAAAGAGACAGCTTGGTTTGATCAGCAAGTCACTGCTGACAGACATTAGCACTGTGTTAGCTAGATGCTTCAGGCCATCTAATGGCACAAAAATGCAAATCGAGCTCTCTACACAAAAGAGTGCAAACTTCAGCAAATGTGATCCACGGTCTTAAGTCTTTTCCAGGCATGAAGCTCTGAGAACACGGGGAAGGGGAGGACAACCGAAGAAACAGAGAAAGTCTTAGGACAAAAATGGGGAGGAGGCAGGAGGAAAACAAAGATGGGAAAGGGAAAACACAGCACATGAGAGAACAAACTGAGAATGTGAAGGGGTGATAAGCTAAAGAGGGTAAAAATATTGTTTTGGTAAGTGTCATTTGTTCTGTGTAAGCCTGCTTTTCCGGACAACCTGGGGCAAACTGCTAGTTTGACACAGAGCTTGTAAGACTGCAGTAGATGGTTCTCTTTGGTTTTGTTGTGGAGTTTTTTGTTTGTTTTGGCTTGGGTTATTTTTCTTTTTCTTTTTTTTTTTTTTTTGTTTGTTTTGTTTTGTTTTGTTTCATGAAAGCCTGACAACCATATTAGCTTTCTTTCAGTTGAAATACATTGCAAATCTACTCACGCTCAAGCATAGCTGCCTTCGATGGTGCAGTTAATGAAAAAAACATAAAGCAGAAAGCACAATTCAAGAGGTCATTTGTGTTGCTCTGTAGCCAGGACTTGAAACTTGCCAAGTTCAGGAAATTTGGTAAGATTACAAAGATTACAAGTTCAGTAATCTTTGGGTACCCATTAATGCACAAGCCCTGCCTGAATTTAATAGATAATTTATCAGAAGATAATTTATCAGAAGATAA
Source organism: Entomyzon cyanotis (assembly GCA_024500445.1). Taxonomy (NCBI): domain Eukaryota; kingdom Metazoa; phylum Chordata; class Aves; order Passeriformes; family Meliphagidae; genus Entomyzon; species Entomyzon cyanotis. The sequence continues at coordinate 71,413,199 of JAKEPQ010001005.1, forward strand.
TTTGTGTCTTGTGTCATGGGCCTAAAGACATATTCCTTTCTGTAAAATACATAAAAGATTTTGTCACAAGCACAAACCTCAGTGCTCAGTCCTCAAAGCACCTCTGGGAAGGGAGGAGGAAGAGATCAGCTGAGAAATTTGCTTCAGTTTCACGGTGCTTGTGTCACACAGTCACAGACCAGCTGAGGTTGGAAGGGACCTCTGACGGCCACCAAGGTCAACCCCTCTTTCTCAAAGCATGGTCAGGGCGGGGTCCAGTTTGGGGAAGAATATCTCCACGGATGGAGACTTCAAAGCCTGCCTGAGTGCCTCTTCTGTTGTCTGTTGGTCACCTTCATAATGAAAATTATTTTCTGTTTCCTGTATTTCAACTTGTGCATATTATCCCTTATCCTGTCAGTGGGTACCACTGAGAAGACCCTGGCTCCACCTGCTTTACCCTTTCCCATCAGACACTTATGTGGGTCAATAAGGAACCCCTGAGGTTCTTTGCATTCAGACTGGACAGTTCCAGCTGTCTCAGACACTTTTATATGAAAGATGCTCCAAGCCCTTAATTGTCATCATAGGCCTTTGCTGGGCCTGCTTCAGTATGCCCATGCCTGCCTTGTATCAGTGAGCCTAGAACAGAATTCCCAAGACTCCAGCTGTGTCTTACCACAGAGCTGAGGGGAAGGATCATCTGCCCCAACCTGCCTAATGCAGCCCAGGGTGCTGTCTCCCACCTTTGCTTCAAGAGCACGTTGTTCCCTCATGGGCAACTTCTTGTGATGCTCTAGGATGTACAAGACCTTTCCTGCAAAGCTGCTCTCCAGCCAATCAAACCCAGGCACCTCTGCAGACCCAGACCGGGAGAGCTGCACTCTCCTTCAGGCAGTGGGACTGATACCCCTCAAGATTTGAATTTTTTGGGTTTGAGTCAAAATTTGCAATTTTTTTTTGTTTGTTTTTGTTAATCAGTAGCTGTTGCTGGACAGTTATGATTAAGCAATCGTATTGTGAGCATCATATGCTTGACTGATCTTTTGTTTTAAGGAAAAGAGAAGACAATCCCAAGATGAAGGGACTGTCTGGACAAGAGCCACCAGGAGTGAAGTCAGCAGAACTGAGCAGTAACTGGCAGCAATAAATTCTGGCAGTGGGCAATCACAACCACTGACTCATTGACCAACTACTCAAAACAGACCCCAGGCTCAGGCCGAGAGAAGAACTGCACCTGTGGACTAATTAGCATGAGAAGTGAGTGATATAACTAGCAAATAGGAAGGGGGTTAAGTACTAATTACAGAAAAGTTATGTAGATTGCAACCAATGAATGCTTCTGCCTTAGTTTGTTAAAATGTGTAAGTAGTGTAATCAGTTTGTTAAAATGTAAAGCTTTGCCGATTGGTGAGCAGACCCAACTCCCTACTTTGTGCGAACTGGAATGACAAATGGCACTTGTCTCAGTGTGTGAGTTGGCACAGGGCACCAGTTAGTGAGCTTGCCTTTGGGACAACAGCACTGCATCTGGTGCAGCGCTGGGGAGGCTGCTCCACGGGCATTGTGCCCTGTAGCACATCACCATCACTGTGCTACATGTGTGTGGCGTCCTCAGCAGAGCTGCCGAGGAATCCAGGTGCCTTCTTTTGACATCTGTATTGGGTTTACAGGGCAAGGTTGGCTTCTGAGAGAAGACACCAGGATCTACCCTCATGCTGGGCAGTCAGCCAGCTCCAAGACAGACCTGCTGCTGGCCAAGGCTGAACTCATCACGACACTGGTGGCACCTCTGGGATAAGGTATTTAAGAAGCAGAAAGAACTTACTGCACAACAGCAACAGCAGCTGGAGTGAGAAACGAGAACATTTGAGAACAGCCCTGCAGACACCAAGGCTGATGAAAAAGGAGGGGGAGGAAGTGTTCCGCCTGCCAGAGCAGAGATTCCCCTTCAGCCCATGGTGCAGACCACGGTGAGGCAGGCCAACCCCCTGTGGCCCATGTAGGTCCACAGTGGAGCAGAGATCCCCCTGCAGCCTATGGAGGAGCCCACACTGGAGTAGGTGGAGGTGACCCCGAGGAAGCTGCAGCCCCTGGTGAGAGAAGCCCACCCTGAAGCAGGTTTGCTGGCAGGACTAGTGACCGCGCAGAGACCCCCACTGGAGCAGCCTGCTCCTGAAGAAGTGCGCCCCGTGGAAGGGACCTGCTCTGGGACAGTGTGTGCAGGACTGTCCCACGCCGGGCACGGTGAGAGTGCGAGGAGGGAGCGGCAGCTGCGGACAGACCGCAACCTCCGCTTCCCATCCGCGGCAGTCCGGGGAGATGCCGAACCCGGGAAGAGAAGGGGAGGTTGGTGTTTTTTGCTTCATTTCTGACTTTCCAACCGTGTTACCGACGGACAGTCAATTAAGCAAAACCCCCCGGAGCCAGCCCAGCACCGCCGGCGCGGTCCCTCCCCGGGTGCCGTCACGGGCGGCGGGCGGGACCTCCGGGAGGCGGCACCGGGCCGGCGGGACGGACGGACGGACGGACGGAGGGAGGGCCGGAGGGCGGCCCAAGGTCGGCGCTGCCCTGCCCGGCGCGGCTCCCCGCGGCTGCCCGCAGATGGAGTACGACTGGCTGGGTTTCGGCTACGCGGCGCTGGTGGCGGCGGGCGGTGTGGTGGGCTACGCCAAGGCAGGTGGGTGCCGCTGGCCGTGCCCGTCCCGGCCGTGCCCGCAGGCAGCTCCGCCCCGCTCCTCCCCGCTCCGGGCCGAGGCTGCGGGGCGCTCAGCCGCAGAGTCCCGGCCCGCTGCCCGCAGTGACCCCGCAAGTGCCGCTAGCTCCTTGTTTGCCACCCGAACGGTGCTCGCGGAGCTCTGCAAAGTAGCTTTAAAAAAACTCCAAAGTTGTCAACCTAACCCAGTCTGATACGCTTTGCTTAGGTTGTTTTTGTGGATTTACTAGTACGGGAAGCTTGTAAAGTGCTTTCGTTTGGTGTGTAGGCTGACGCTGTGTGTTCTGTCGCTGACTGCTTTGTTTTTTATTCAAGGCAGCGTCCCTTCCCTAGCTGCCGGTCTGCTGTTCGGCGGCTTAGCGGGACTAGGCGCTTACCAGCAGTCCAAAGATCCAAAGAATGTGTGGCTTTCCCTCGGTAAGTTTGCTCGGCAATCGAGTACTGAGTGTTACTGGTAGCTGTGGGAACAGTAACCTTTTTTTTTGTAGCGTGTTTCAGCTGCCCTGTGCCCTTTTACCTGTACAAATGTTGTAAGTGTTGCCAGGACCTCCTGCCCACAGCCGGGAGGTATTTGTGCAAGAGCATGGTACCAGATTCTAAAACTTGGGTTGAATCCAGAGTTGGTGAGAAATACCTGTCTCCTCTGCCAGATTAGGCACTGTGTTAAACCAACACAATAGGGGCAGGAAACACATGTACCAATTTTTTGGTTGTGAAGCAGCGTTTCTAGTCTGTGGTGTTGGAATAAGCACTATTTTTGCAATAGTGACAGCACTGTGACAGGTGGTATGTGGCCTTATGGAACCCTGGTTTGCACAGGCATCTCAGAGGAGCAGTACATGTTTCAATGCATCATACACTCCGGAAGAAACAGAAAGTAAAAGAAAAGAGGGAATGATCTATTCTGCTTGCTTACAGTAGAACATACAAGAAGTTGTGGGTGTAGCTTGCAGTTAACACTTCAAGGGAAGAATGAAATCACTGTGGAAAGTATTATGAAGCACTGAAAGAGATCAGGTGAACCTCAGGGACTTCCACTGCTGCAGGACTGTAATATCTGGTTAAACCACTATCAGGATCTGATCTTGCCTTTGGGCACTAGGGTGTCCTAGATGACCTCTTGAGATTCCTGCTAGTTCTGTAACTACTCCTTAGTGTTACTAGTGTCATGATACTATAGCTTTACTGTGATTTAAGACTGTTTCTAACCAATAGGACTAATGTGCTGAAAGGCTCTATGAAGCCACTGTAGAGGGCCGAACTGCCTTGTCAGTAAGGAATGAAATGTAGAATGCAGCTCAGTGTGAAGCACAATTTCCATTTGTGAACTGTACTTCCACTTTGGCATGCTGCAGGAGTGGCTGTGCATCTCTGGCACAGGTTTTTAGGCAGTGTCATGGGAGAAGGATGAGCAGCTTTTACATATCCTGATGTGGTGCGTGGAGTGCTTTCAAATGGACCTCTTGAAAGCAGTGGTGTGTTACAGCCTAGTACAACTCTTCATTCATCTATTTTTCCTCAGCTCTCCTTGCAATGTGCAGCTGTGGCTCCTGCAAAGTTATAAGTTGGTCACAATACATCACAGGTAGAAATGCAGAAACAAAACCTTGACAGTATCTCTAGAATACCTTTTGGCCTGTCTGATGCCAAACAACATGAGGCTTTAGAGAAAGGTACACAGCACCTTCACCTGCCTTTCTTCTTCAAAGAAACAACAGCCCTGTAAATTTCATGTGAATGTTGATGGAATTCTTTTTCTACATTCAGAAATTAAATAGTTTGGAGTAATGTCTAAGATCAAACTGCACTTTCAGTTTGATCCTTTGGATTGCTTTCTGTTTTCTAATTCATATTTTCAAGCGGGGTTGTTTTCTTTTCAGTTGTAGTATTTAGTGCCACTTTCCAGTTCAGAATGTTGCAGAGAAATGGGAAGTGCAAATAATATTTACCTCCCACACAGTGAATGCTGTCACCATTCCAGCTTTCTGGCAGTTTTGAGCCTGCCTGTATTCGAGGGAATAACCATTCTTTTGCAAATAAGGGTTGAGGGAGAATTAGTGGTCAGAGGATTGGAGTTTGTGGGCAATCAGACAGTGGTCTCAACCCTGATGAGATCTCGCTTCTGCTGAGCACTGGAGCACACTTACCAAAGGTGCTGAGAAGGCTGTGACAACAGCTTCACTGTTTAAGAAAATCCAGTGAATTGTTTACTCACAGAGGGAGGCATTCCTGCCTGTACATGTAGGTCTGTTTGGTTGGTGCTGCTCAGTGTCCAAGCAATGCTGAGCTCTCATCTCTGTGTCAAATGGTTCTGACTGGGCTTTTTTTCAACAGTGGCATCTGGCACCTTGTCTACTGTTATGGGAATGAGATTTTACAACTCCAAGAAGGCAATGCCCGGGATAATTGCTGGTGCCAGGTAACCACCTGTCCTTTGTTCTTGTCTGTGTTATTAAATAAACATTTGATTTAACTTATTTGTGGATTATGTTTTTAAAAACGTTACATGGTAAATTCTGTGAAAAAAGAAATCTTCTAGTGGAGCTCAGCTAAATGAAGTTGTGTCAATGTTTTCTTCCTTCTTGTTCTTTATGGGATTTTTGCCTCCACCTCCCTCTTTTTATAACAACTATTCTGTTCAACAGTTTACTGATGGTTGGACGGCTTGGATTGCAGATGATGGAAAAACCTATTAAGCCATAAATCTGCATCAAGTGACTTGAAGATACATGATTAAGAAGCCTGAAAATGCAACTGCCTAAATGTGCTGCATGGAAGTGGAAAGGGCACTGCTACGTGTGCATTGTATTTTTCACATCCTAATGCAGATGGGTTGTGTTTTTAAAGGACTGACATAGAGAGACCTTATTATGTCTTCCAAAATGGTATTTGGCTTAACATTTTCTGCACTGAGAGCAAGCAAGAAAATATGAGTAGAGAATTAGTTTAACCTCTGGTTCTGCAACTGAGTGTAGGCAAAGACCTCTTGGTCCTTGCATTCAGACAGCTGTAGGATTGAAGCTTAAATGTACATCCTGATTTGTCCTTCTAAAATCCTCTGAAACCAGGGGAGAGGAGTTGCCGATTTGTCACTAGTAATTAATATAACAAACGTGCTTACGATGTTCCACCTCCCTTTCCTTGCCAGTTTATCTGGTCACAGTATTTGTCAGTCAGGGAGTTCATTCTCCCACCACTGTGTGTTAGAACCTGGTCCCACAAAACACAGTCATGGAGCTGGCTGTCAAGGCTCTGCTGTAATACAATATATGCACACCCATGACTTGAAATTACTTGTATGCAACAGTACCCAGCTATATGTTGTTCATTTCACTTTTACAGATTATTAATCATAAATAAAAAAAAAATGCTTAATTAGGTAATGCTGAATTATTAGCACAGCTTTATGAAAATGTTATTTTAAATAAACTAAAAAATTATTATTGCAAGCTTTTGTGTTCTACATGACTTTTGTTGTCTCTAATTGTTCATCTAGATTGATACAGTTTGGTGCCTTTCCTGCAGGGTGTCTGCATATATTTGTGAGCATGAATTGTATAAATAATCTATTCTATCTCTGAATCTAGTAACTTGTAAATATAAAAATCAGAACTGGGGGGGAGGTGGAGCGAACAAAAGCATGCAGACCATATATTCAGACAAGTATTATGTTAAAGTGTTTTAGTTTGTTTTGGTTTTGTTTTTTTTCCTGAGGGAATAATCTATTTTAGATTTAGAAAATGCTGTATGAAAGTTTATTTAAAGACCAAAGGGCTTATTTGATCAGTCTTTGTCCTCAGCTGATTCCCTTAATGCCTGAAATCATTCTAAATATAAACCTTCCATAGAGAAATATCCTGGGAGATACACATGGACAGTAATGTATCCCTTTTCTGGTCTCATTTAACTTAGGTCCCTTTTTGCACAGATCCTGAGTTTTGATTTCCTCGATCTTTTTTCTTTGGTGCCTGGTGCTGAGAGATGGAAGCAGCAGGGTTGGTCCCTTAGATTGGTGAGACTCCGGAGTTGCTCAGAATTCTCTAAGTATCATGGTAGTACCTTGGCAGGAGGGTGACATCCTGTGGTTTTCCTTCCCTCCTTCCTCGTCGTAGCAGAACAGGCGGGGCAGTGACCTTGTGCTGCCTGAGCCAGAGGCACAGAGCTGGGCCAGTGGCCATAGCCAGGCTCTGCCAGCAGGGCAGTGCTTTGCCAGGGATGAGGCAGGGCTGAGGTCAAGCCAGGTTGCCAGGTCAATCAGACTGGCTTCCAGATCTGCAGGGACATGGCCAGAACAGGCTGCAGCTTCAGCAAGGGTCTCGGCAGCCTGGTTCCAGGCCAGACAATTTGGGTTAGAGCTGGCAGATCTGGAGGGGGAACTCTACTCAGCAAATCTTCTTAGCACCCTCATTCATCATGATAGAGTTCAGCTTCATGTGTTCATCTGTATTTACATTTCCCTCTTGCCTACCTGCACAGAAATAAGGGGTGTGCAAGACAGCAGATGGTTTGTTATATGTCATCCTTATGAGCACCTAATCCCAGCTCAGGACCCAGCATTGGTGGGCAGGTGTCTCAATGTGTTTGTTCTAACTTGAAAAAGTTAGTAAGCCAGACAGTTGCATTTAAGACACTTCTCTTTAAACTGCTTTATTTGGGTTTTTTGCCTCTTCATATTGCTGTTGAAGCAATATTCTTCTGCAGAGTAGGATGCAAACATAAATGCATCTCCTTCAATAAACAGAACAGCCATGACCCAGCAGTTTTCTGGTTGTATAATGCTGGTCTCAAATCAGGTAACTTGTAAATTTGAATTGCAGTTGTCTTTAACAGAATAAAGACAACAGAACTCAGAGAATTGGACTGGTAAGCTTTTAAACTTTTAGACCAAAGTGTGAACAAACCCTTGCTGCTGTTTCATGAGCTTTGGAAAGCAGTAGCTTGAATTGAGAACTGCTAGTAGAAGTCATTTAGATCTTGTGGTAGAACTCACATGCTCAGGAGAAACAGCAGTAATATAGGCAAAGGGACAAGAGAAAAACCTTAGCCTTACGTACTTTTTACCCCTCTGAAACTTTATCAGCATAGACTAAATTTTTTAAGCATTTCTGTACTAGCAGTCCAATGTGTACCAATGAATCAGAGTCAAGTGAGCGTACAAAACCTGTTAGCCTTTTCTTGCTGTTTGCAACGAGAATTACTCAACACTTGTCATGCTTTGCTTGTGGACAAGTGAAGACTGATACAGTTATGTCAAAGCCCTTGCAAGGTTCATTAGCATGTGACAAGGACACCATGCTGCTTCTAACCATATTTAGTGCCATGAATAGTACCTGTTTATGTTTCTGCTCTAAGGTGACTCATGGACACATGAGCTATGGACACATTATTATTTGATTCCTTGACCAGGCTGTGATTTTAACTGCCATTGGCATCTTGTACTAAAGATGAGTGATTAATTTATCCTGTTTTTTTAATTATAAAATCATTGCTTTTATGCCTGTTACGAACTCTGAGGTTGTCCTTCAATGCCACAGCTACTTACAGCTATGTTCTACAGTTAAATGAAGGTGCATTTAAGTAACATAAGGACATTTCTTAGTACTAAGGGAATGAAAAATACTTAATCCTAGACGAATGGCAATTGAATTAAACTCTAGTGTATAACTAACCAGATAGCCCTATCCTTATTTCGGTTTGCATAACAACTCTTGCAGTGTTAAAAAAAAAGTGGCATTTTCTTTAGGTGCAATTTTCATAACAAAATATCTGAGTTTTTGGTACAACTGTTTTAGATTAAATTGCTTTCCAGTAAGTCAACGTAACCCATATAATATGACACATTCAGTCAATAACAGGAATTTAAATTTTAATATCCATTTATAAAAGCCATACAAATAAATTTCTTTTTTTACAATGCTTTAAGTCATCATTAACAACTTTACATCTTTAAAGAACATATTCAGTTTGTACTTTAAAATGGCAAGTTTAATGTCATTATTAAGTCTAAAGCATTTATTCTAAATGCAATTGTTAACAGAAGTAGCCCATTTCAACATCCTAATAAACAATTTATTGTACATTGCAAAGTCCTTTGGGCAATATTATTATAAAAGTTAACCTAAAAGCTGGGGAAAGTACTGAATGAGCATATAAGCAGTGACATACTGAATTATTAAAGTTTTGTGTGTGTTTTCAGGTAGCTAAGTTGGCCTTTAAAATCTAAAACAGAAAGCAGTGTCTTTGAAGAACAACAAATATCCTTCCTCACGTAGCTTATTCAAATTCTGTAGTTTAGTTTGATCACCAAATAAAGACATGTAGGAATAAGAGTTCAGTGTGTTTTTGGCTAATTCACCCTTAAAACGACTGACAGACTGCAGTGTTTTAGACTCCTTAAAGGGTCACTGTGACACTCCCTTGTACAGGACAGAGATAAATCTCTACAGATCTTTGACCAAAACTGGCAATAAGTTAATTAAAACAGCAGAATCTAACACTTTACATCTTGGTAAGTCTAGCATTCAGTACTTGTTCAGCTATTCTCCAATATTGCTATATCATTCAACAGTCCTATATCAGTCAAGTTTCTAGACTCTCCTTGTGTAGTATCTATCAATGGATTGCCTATGTCCTACTACAAGGGTGTCAGTTCTCAGCGCTACATAAGTATTTGCACCTTACAGACCCTGAGTAACTCTTAGTTACAAGTGAGTTCTGAAATCCTCGCAGGAGACTGAAATTCTTCATAAAGCCAGATCTATGTTTTCACTCTCCTCTTCCTGCTAAGAAACCAGCCTAACACGTGGAAGCCTGTGCTGCTCTGCTTCAGCCCTGCTTTGTGCTGCTTGGGTGCTTCAAGCACACACCAGCAGATGCTGCACTGGTTGAACAACCCTAACAGTTGTTCTAAAGAGTTCAAGGATAGCAGATCCATCTACAGAAAAACATCGGGTGAAATCTACTTCTCAGTTTTGGCAATATGTGTGGTACAATACTTCATAGCATTCTACTTTACAGCCAATATTTTACATGGTATTATATGTACTACACAAGTAATATAACACAAGGTCTTTTTTTTCTTTACTATTGCATAGTCTTAGGAAAAGTTGAAGCAAAGAGGCATTTCAGGCTTCCAAGTGCAGGAGAACTGAATGCAGTGCACATAATATCCACACAGGATGGCATTTTCTATCTGTTCCCTCCATATTTGGCCACCCAGTCTGTTCTCCCATGGACTCGCTGGATTGTGGGGGGACGAGTTAAGATACTCATGTTTTTTGCTGCTGAATTGAAAGTAGGACCTGGTAATGCAGGACGAGCAGCTTTGTTTTTCCAGGAATAATCTGAAAGGAACAAGAACTCAGAATAATTATGACTAAAAAGGTATTTTACTCGTCTACAGAAAAGAATGAGAGCTTACAGATGACTTATGGTACTCAAGGATGCTAATATTAGCAGGATGCTTTTGTCTCCTACATGTCACAAATATGGCAATAAAGGTCACTTTTGCTGGCATTTTCCTCAGAAAAGTGAATCTTATATACTACACTAAATTACTTAAAATATGGCATAGAAAAACTTAACAGAAAAAAATAAGAGAGAAAAACCAATTGAGAGCATAACTTAGTACATTTTGGATAGTATAAAGCAAAGGGTCACCAAAAATGTTCATGTTCTAATACTGACATCTAGAAGATAAAGCCTTCCATTTGCTTTGTCCTTATCTCTCTTCCCTTACAAGTCTGAAGACTTTAAGATAAATATGAGGGATTTAAGCAATAGGATTCTTGTTCTTCTCCAGGACATGGAGGAGTCTCTTAACTGACCTCCATCTGCCAGCCTTTCTGACTTCTACTAGACATTTTCCCTTTCTAATTACAGAATAACAGTGAATTTATTTCCCTTTAGAACACTATCTGTAATTCCTGTTCTTTTGCACTATTCACAGCAGTCTAGAGAGAGTTGCAGATTTTGTCCACCTGTGAACTTCTTGATCCATGCATTGTGACAAATCAACTCTCACAGTTGTGTTTCAGCAGTGAATCAATAAGATAATGAAGTGGGCTTCTGATCAAGTCAGACACAGAATATGCATACATCTAAGCATATTATATATATGTATGCCATCTCCTTCCTTCCCTCCCTCTCTGCTTCTCTGAAGCCACTTGCAAGTTCTTAAGGAGAACAGGTAACTCAAAGGAACATGTCAGCAAAAAGACAACATTATTAGGCAGGACCATATCAGATTGGTCTGCATGGACCCTTTGTTTAAACAATTCACCATTAGTTCAGGTCTTTGCTGTTTCCGCTGAAGTAACTAGAGAAATGTGCTGCTGGGTTTGGACAACAGCTCTAAATCTTCACTCACAAACCAGTTTTTCTTGCATCCTGAGCACTTCTGTTCATCTTCTCTGAATCAGAAACATACCAACAAAGAAGGTGCTCAGAATGTCACCCACACTGCAGAGGATCCAAGGTAACAGTTGCATTCAGAACAGATTTCACATTGTTTTTACAATTTACTACAGAGTTGTGGAGTTGTGTGTTTTTACGGTTTTGCTTAGCCCATCACCACTAACAAACAGTAGTTTAGCAAATTGTCCAAATCTTCTTTGCACTTTCTGTAATTATTTTCTCTTTTATCTAAAAAATATTAGTAGCAATGGTATCTCTTAATTATCAGGACTGCCTCTAGACACGTACATTCAGTTCACTTATGTTAAGAAGAATTTATGCCTAACAATTTTATTTACAAGGCTTGAGAAAAACCTTATCAAGGAGTAATAAATCTCTTTGGAAGGATGGAAAGTGACTACTTCTCTTTGGCTTGGATATGAGTAGTAAAAGAATATTCCTAACCTGAAACAGGTGGACCAAGAGGTGCTAGCTGTATCCGTTGTCCAGCTGATCCAACTTCTTTTTTATGGAAGGAAGAGGTGTATAGCCCTGATGAGTTGTAAGCACCAGTACTTACAAAGCCAGGATTTCCTGTTGGCATTACAGAATTTTAGAACTTTCAGCTGCATTCAGAAAACCTTGCTTACTTTTTATAGTCACTTCAAAATATATTTGCAGTACCACAAGAGTACCAAGTATGAGTGTTCTTTAAAAACTCCCTAGTGCTCATCTCTTGAAAAACATTCCTTCATTGAATTAATTCTTTGCTTTGTGTATTAGTTGGAGCCTTTTCAGCACTTAGCACACAGAAATTCATCAGGAATATAGAAAAAGAGCAGGATGAACATTTCATTAGTACATCTATTAAACTTAAGACCACATAGAAAGGTTTACACTGAGTTGCAAAGAATTGTAGGATCTTACCTTTTGTTTATATCTGCGTGCTTTACTGGAAGCTTGTTTAACTAGTGCTCAGTACTACTCTTGTGCTCAACATGCTTGGCCAAAATCTATGTAAAAGAATGGAACCTAACTTCTCTTGTGGAAAGTGGTGCACCACCTGGAAGTTGACTTTGACAGTTCCCACAGTTAAAGGCCTGCTATGAAAGTCAAACCCAATTATCCTCTCTCTTTAACCCTGGCTATAATTCTGTTTGTGCTTAGTTTTGGTCCAGATCTTTGTTTAAAGCAGTGCTACCCTGGGAAGGTTGAAATTATCACCTTCATTTGGAAACTGTGAAGCATTGTGCATGTACACACAAAATTAATACTGAAATTAGTGTCCAGTAGAAGAGTGATCTGATACAATACTTGCACTCTCCGATCCAAGAAGATTTCTTACGTTCCTCATGTCTGTCATCACTAGGGACAGCGTTAAGACTGTGCTGGCACAATGTCCAGAGAGAAATGTTTTTCTCTAAGTGGTATGGTTCTGTGTTCAGTAGTATTAAATTTGTGAAGTAGAAGGCTACACACAGTATTTATTTTGACCTTTATCAAGTGTGAGTATATTCATCACAGCTTCACTGGTAGTTGCAGTAAAACACAGTATCTGCTTTGACAGTTTTTCTGTCTCCTAAATCTTTGACCTTTGTGCAATCCTATAATGTTTCTCTTCACAGAAACACTCTCAGACCTCTGTGATAATTTCAGAGCTAAGAGCAGTGGAACTATAAGGCACAAACTAGGCTGTCTGGAATCCTGAGTTTCCTCCCTTTTATGCTAAGGTAACTCCACCAAAACTTGTGCAACCATAGCACTTGTAAGATCAGTGTAATGCATAGAGAATCCAAATGCAGGAAATGGTACAAGTCCTGAGTGCTCTCATGAACAAGCTATCCCTGAGGGAAGATGCATGTGCTGCATTAGGATCACTTCTTCACCATTATCCAGTGACCTGCTGTGGATTATAATTAGGGTAATAAAATATTCTCTGCCTTTTAAAGCACTGTAAGTTCCAAGAATCCAGAAGAAGCCATAATGAAGAGAGCAAAGTTTGACAAAACAGATTGCAACTGAAAATGGAAGTGTACAACCATCAGGAATCTACATTACCAGTGAATTTTTTTACAAGAAACTGTAAAACATAACTAGGAAATGTACAAAGAACCAGGCTATAATTGCTATAAATTACCTTTTGGATCCTCTAATTTTTCACTCAGCCTTTCTTTGCACGATAGCTTTTCAATAGGTATAATTAAGTTCTCATCTGTAGACAAGGAAAATATAAGGAAGAAAAAGATGGAAAGACAGAACTTTAGAGGAAGGGTATGAAGAAACAATTTAGTTGATGTAAAAGAAATGAGGGGGGAAAAAGAGCAAGCAAGAATGAATATCTGACACATTTGTAACTATAAAGTCTTATCCTTGTTTTCTTCAACAAGAAATGTTAGTCTAACAATTTACTATACAAGGTCCATTCTAATTACGGAATAACGACATCATTTATCAACAATGCAATCACATTCCATTCACAATTTTAAGGACTTGGTCATATCTGCAAAGTTGACTGATCATAAACTTACAATCCTTCAAAAATAAAGCATTTGTAACTATTTGCTCTTATCTTATTTTGCCTTAGAGAAATGTTGAGGCTGATGAAAAAAAGCCCTCTGAAATAAACTATACGTTCCTAATGTTCTGAAAGCAAAATACATTATTTTGCATATGAAAAGGTTGTTATTTTAAGTCTTTTCCTAAAACAAGAGAAAAAAAAGAGGCTAGAGCTAAGTTTAACCAAAGAAGTTAAACCAGATGGTCTTAACTAAATTTATTAAATAAAGTATGATGAGATATAATGTGACCATTTTCAATGACACTGTTACCTGCAGCATTTCTGCTGTAAGTCAATCCTCCCCCAGCATTTGCCAGTGATTTAGAAAACAACTGGTTGTTCCAGGTTCCGTGTGATCCTTCTTTATTGACTGCTGCTAAAGAGACACTCTTTGGGTTTACACCTTAGAAAACAAATGATGGAAAATGTTATAAATACCAAATTTTAAATATAATTCAACCAATGAATGACATTTCTAGAACAGAAAACCAACACCGAATTATTTATCTTATAATGCAAACACCATTAATGTAAATTAACAGTGTCCATTGATTAGGCTAGATTTTTAAGCAAACCATGAAGACTCATGACACTGATTTAAAAACAATTCTCTTCATCCTTTCAAGAAAACTTTTAAAAGACTTTTTAGTATAGTTCCTTGGTTTATAGAAAACCATAATATCATAATTTATATTTCTGTCTGTCAAAAAAGGAACACAAATTAAAAATACCTATCAAAACTTAGGGTTCTCTGGGCTGAAAATAAACTGTTTCTTCAAGGGTAAAGTTACAAAGTAGGACAAAGAGGTTCTTGTTACTTCAGCATGTTACAAGTATTGAGTTAATGAGATTATACCTCATGAAAGCAGCTCCCAGATCTAGTGGTTGTAGAACTAAAGTAAAATGGATAAATAACAAATATGTTCCTTGGGCTGATTATTCCCTTAAATGTTGAAATTAATTATTTTTACATTTATGCCTTTCTCACTGAAAACCAGAGAGACATTAGAATTGTGGTTTAAAAAATATAAGAAATACAGATAAGCTTTCCATTTGTGTTACCTTTAGAAAGGGAAGCTCCTCGCCCTTTATTTTTTTTCTTTTTCTTTTCTTTTGGACTTAAATTGTTGACCCTCTAGGAATCCTATTTATCATTCAAGAAGTGATTTCATATTCAAAAGTCATCACTACCCTAATAAATTCCCGATGAAGTAATTATATGTTGTAACAAAACAACTTGCCTGACAATGAGGAATTCCTCTGTGAACCACCTGAATTCTCCTACCTTAACATGGATTACAGAGGTCATGATGTGATTACTGTAATTGTACAAACCACCATGGTAACAAATAAAAGATACTAGGTGAGACATCAAGAACATAATTTTATTATAGAATATATTCAGAATACTAACTAAAGGAAACATTCTCTTTGCTTTCTCCTTGTTTCCATTCTCATTCCTAGGAATTACATAATATCATATTATTTTCCTGTTAAAATGACCCAGATTTAGACTAAGCTGTTTCTAAAGAAAGATGACTTCCTTGGGAAGGGAAGTGAGTGTGTGAATTCCTCTAAGTGCCAGTAGCTGGATATTTCTAAACACTTTATACAAAGAAGGGGACTGTGTTTATCAGAACTTATGTTCAGAAACCCCAAACATCCTGACACTGCAAAATTGGTAAATATTCACTATATAAAATCATAGAATCATAGAATGGTTTGGGTTGGAAGAGATCCTGAAGATCATCCAGTTCCAATCCCCCTGGCATAGGCAGGGACACCTTCCACTAGAGCAGGTTGTTCAATGTCCCATCCAACCTGGCCATGAACACTGCCAGGGATGAGGCATCTACAGCTCCTCTAGAAAATCTGTCCAGTGCCTTACCAGTCTCACAATAAAGAATTTCTTCTGTATATCTTTTCTAAATTTCCCCTTTCAGTTTGCATCCATTACTCCTAGTCCTATCACTGTGGTTCCTGATGAAAAAAATGGATGTAGTTTCTTTAGTCCTCACATACACTTGCTTATGGGTTAATCAGGATATACTCCTAGTAGTTCAAGAGATGTTGGATTTATATTACTGAGGATTTTTTGTTACTGGTCATAAGAGGGCCTATGAACTTGTATGGTGTGCAAGCAGTGTTGAGGTCCTGCAACATTTACATAGCCAGGAACATCTGTGATATGTTCAGGGAAAAGGCGTTTAGTCCAAAACTTGAAAATTTAGCCTGGTTATGAACAATAAAATTATCACAGCTTGATATCACAGAACAATAAAATTATTGTTCACAGCTTGTATTTTCTCTACGTATTGACTTTTAACCTTACCAGGCAGATATCTTGATTGGTTTATATAGTAATCTTTTGCTGATGTATTTGATCTTCCAGAATCATTTCCCATCAGAACCTTGTTTTCCCCTCCTGGCTGTATACAGAATGAAGCTTTTGGTTCTGGCACACTGAAAAATCAAAATTTTCAAATAATGTGACCAACAACTGTAGACCAGAATACCACAAGCTGACCCTTAGCCTAAAGAATACAGCACTCTTCACTTGTCCTACTTTCATCACTAGAATCTATTTCTACAAAGTAACAGCCAAACCTAACACCTCACCAGAGCCTGACCTGGGATTTGAAGAAAGAAATGCATCCAACAGTATGAAATAAAAACAAACGTGGCTAAATGGCAGAATGTAGCACCACTTAACTAACAAAAGAAATTATAGTAGTATGTCCAATTTTAGTAAAACAGACAGTTTCTTAAAAATACAATGAACACCTAAACCACATAGTACCAGAAAGCAAATTCGATTCTCTTCAGTTATTACTGGCAATATAACAACACGACACCCAAAGCTGATCTCCTCATGCAACTCTTGGCATTCTTGCAGAATTTTGGTGACTTGAATTTTAGTAGACTTGTCTTAATCAATTTATAAATTTACTTCTGGATACTGTTTGCTAAAATAGTGATTTTATAATTGTAGGACAGGACCTACCTAAAAAGAAATTCCTTGTATTTCTTTTCTTTTAACAGTGCAATGCTAGGCTTCTTTGAACACGACATTCCAAATTCAGGGTCATCCAAGTCATCCCAGCTATCCTCAGCCTTTGCCAAAGTCTGACCCCACCGTCTTCTGCAGTTTTTAGGACCTAATACACCATTCAGAGGGCCACTAGCTGCTTGTTTCTATTTAAAAATTTTTAAAAAATTAAAATAATAAAAAGTTAATAATAAAAAAGCACTTTAATTCTAAAAGTTTATATTTTGTATCTAATGTAACTCATAACTACTGCTTACAGACTTCGAGGGAATTTTTCCCAGTGTGTTGTGCCTGTTCTAGTCAGTTTCATTATGACTTAAAGCACAAAACCATAGCAATAGCGCCAGCGTGTATCTGGAGTGTAGTTCTTTTGGACTGTCATCCTTAAATTGCTCAAGTTTACCTGAAGTAGTGAGGTTTACATTCTGTTTGCAAACCCAGTTCAGTGCTCAGCTGCTCTTGCTGGCATCTTGCTGGACTCTTGCTCCAAACAGTGGTAGATGAACCATCAGAAATAGAGCACAGTGGTGCGGAACACTGCTGTGCCCCCAACACAAATACAGCAAATAAAAGAAACTTGTTGGGTCTTTCTTTAACATTTTGTTCCAATGAAATTACTCAGTTTTAAAACTGTCCTTCCATCTGACTATCATTTGCTTTCCAGTATTCTCTGAATACCTATTATTTTTAACATACTTTGCATTGCAATTAAGTGAGTACAAATCAAAAGCAAAATGAATGTTACAAACTGAAGTTTTCTATTCATCTTCCTAAAAATCTTAATTGCTAAATTCTTAGAAGGTTACGAACTGGATGAACTGGTTTGGGTATTTTCCTACATGAGGCAAGTGAAGTTCTCCTTTCCACTTCTCTATTGTGTACTGACAGTATTGGTGTGAGTTGTTTCTCAAAGGTCAGTAAGTGATAGCTCTTTCAACTCCATTACTGCATAACATGTCAGTGAGGGCTGTTATAAATGAACATTGCTGTTACAAGCAATCTATTCTTCTGACTTGCTGTAAAATTTTAATAAGCAGGCAGTTATATTCTCAATTAGTCCCTAGTTATCTATCTGTGTCTCTTCTAATAAAACATATGACAATTTTCAAGGGATCACTTGGCTGAATATACTAAGAACTTTTAATAAAACCATCTAAGTAGTTACTAAAGGAAACTTACGGGTGATGAGTTTTTATTGATAATTGGAAAAAGTGGTTGTGCCTGTGGCTGCTGCTGCTGCTTTGGTACTTGCTGGTTAGCTGTATTCTGAGGCAACTGAATTTGCTGGAGAGGCTGGTGGTTAACCTTTGGCAGGGGCTGTGGCTGTGTTTTGTCAGATAAATCAGGTGAGGACAGAGGTTCTGGCTTAGCTTCCAGTTTAGGTAAAGATGGCTTTGGCTCTGTTGGCTGAACCGATTTAACAGGAGTCTGCTTCTCCAGATACTGTGGAGGAGGTCCTAAAATTTGGCCAACTTGAAAGTAAGGGTACTTCAAAGCCTGCAGAAGAAGATATAACACGTTAATTTTACTTCAACAAGTTGGTTTTTGGTAACCTCATCAAGGATCTAAACTGGTTTCTGAAACATTTGAGCAATCTTTACAGCCCAGAGAGAAGATGGATGCATAATGAGATCATTTGTAAACAGAATGTACTGAGAACTGGCAGTTCTGTATTTCAAACTCTTCCTATCACAGAACTTAGTAGGATTCATCCACTTGTACATGTGACAGCAGTCATGTCCTTTTGTTCCCTTCCTTATTGCTAGGTGGAGTCTGTGGTTCACAGTCAACACCTTTCTATACTTCTGCAGTAACAAATTTCAATTTTAAAATAAGTAGGCCCCCCTGTCCTTACCACATGCTTTATTAAATTTCCACTGTTGACTGCGTCTTGGCAACTCAATGAACAACTTGGGGATTTTAATTTAAAACAAAACAAAAAAACTCCAACAAAAACATCCTCCCCAGAAGTGAGAGGATTGCCATGTATGGGTTCTACAATTAGAGGATGTTAATGAGCAAGGTTTCTCCCCCATTTTTCTTATCACCACCTTTTGCTTTTCTTTAAAATACGTTCCCTGTGCTTGCTGTGTCTTCACAGTGTTTATTAAGAAAATACAGTGTCTGTATTTTCTTAAGGCAGATGTTTATTTCATCCTTTTCCTCTGACCTTTTCACATCCACTGCTAAATGCATGGACATACCTTAGTAACACACCTCCTCCTATGTCCAAACAACACACTGTGCTAATCCTTCTGGGTAGGATTCTACTCTTTGTTAGTTCTCAAAGAGATGTTTTGCCTCAGCTGCACTCAAGAGTCGCTGTCTTTGAACACATTGCCATGTATATGCATTAAACTCTTCCTTTTGACTGTGGATTGCACAACTGCTGCAGCTGCTTCCTTGATAACTCACTTGGGTAAAAGCCTGGTTATTTGCTTTTATAAAGCATCATGCAGTATTTTGTGTAGAGAAACATAGTAGTGGACAACAGATAGAGCTCAGTGACTTTACAATAGACATGCTTTATGAAGTGGAGAGAAATGGTTGTTCTATTTGGTACCATCTGCTTAACTGCTTCTGAATCACTTGCATTACATCCACCTAGAATAACCTGCAATACATCCTTTCTCTCCCAATTGTATTCCTCTTTTATACCTTCTAAATAGGATTACATTAGATATGAATAATACAAAAAAAAATCCACAGAATACAACCATCTTTGGTCCTTGAAATATGGGTTTTTTTAAAAATAACTTGGAGGAAAATTGTGACCTTTGTGACCTATTGGTAGGTTCTTCACGATGTTCTTTCCTTATTACTTGGTAAAGTTTACATTCTAAGTAAAAATAGTCATTAGTTCTTCCACACATTCCATCTGCAGCTTCACAAAACGCAAAGCTTTCGAAGTTTTCAATACCTCCCTTTGTACAGATGGGGGTGAAAAACTAAAGTGGGAGAAGTGACTGATAGACACAATTGAAAAACTTGCACCTCAGCTATTTCTTTGTCCTGTACAGAGAGAGTTTTAAGATACACCAATACAGAATACAACATTGCAGAAATAACTGAAGAGTTTCTGATGTCTGCTGAGCCAGGTTTACAACTTTCTCTTCTCACCACTTAGTCACATTCCTACCAAAGCATTCAAAAATAACAGTTTGTGGCCATCACTGTTATGACAAACAATTGGTTTCTGTATCTCCAATTATTTAACAATGCAAGAAAGTTCAGCCTTATACTTAATCATTCATGTGCTCAGACCTGACTTGCTGTAGGTCTCTTCTTTGGATTCCAGTTCAGCATATCACTCATAAGCTGTATTGCTTCATTGCTTGCATTTGGGATGAGAGTTTTTAGGCTTATAGGGACACATTGTGGGAAACGGAAATTCATGGCAGAAGCGAGGTGGTATCCTTCTGCCCAGTCACTCTGTTTCAAAGGAAAGAAAAAAGAACATCATAAAAGAACAAAGAGGTATTTAGATAAAATTTAATGCAGCTTGAGTCATGATTGGTCTGCATGGCTCCTTTCTATAGAGTTGAAAACAAGTACTCCTGTTTTCCATTACAATTATTACAACACCAGTGAATGCAGCATCAGTGTCCAATGGCAGCCCTCCTCCAGCTCTCCTGTAGGTAAAGGTGGAACCATCACTGTGAATACCACACTTGGACACATTCTATCTGCAGCAGTACCACGAATGGTACTGAACATCCCATCTACCACTGAAATTATCCCAATGGCTAACTTCAACATGCCCTCTTTATGGAAATAGCAGAGGTGAGGCCCTTCCATCCATTGTGCCACAGTGGTATACTGATACAGTGATACAGCCTATCCAATATAGCACTGATCCCACCATTACGACAGTCAATGATTAAGTTACAACTAGACAATATTGCAACATTAAAAAAAACCATGATCACCAGATAAGAACTTTTTAAAAAAACTGTTTAACTTTCCAGAAGTAAACCCTGAAGTCCTTTGTTGCTAGATAACTGCATTCTTAGAATATGGAACTATAGGATTATCAAAGACTTCAAAAGATCATTTAGTCCACACCCTTGTCCCTTACTGACAGGCATTAAGTCTCAAAAAGCTTCAAGTTTCTGACAATCCACAACCACTCTACACAGACTATTCCAGAGAGTAGTCTCCTCAAGATTAGAAAAATGGAGGTTTCTCATATGAAAATAAAAGACCATTGGTGAGTGTCCCATCATTCACAGATACCAAGGACTATTTGCTTCTTTCCTCTAGAGTGACCTTTCTATACATTGGAAGGTGTATTTATTTTCCTTTCTTCCAGTCTTTGTTTGTACAGGCTAATGAAACCTAAACAATTCCTAGAGTCTAGGCTTTTTAAGTTTTATTTTCTCTCTAGACTCTTGATTTTTCTCTCTTGAAAAGGAAAGCTCTAATAGAATAATAGAAAGCTGGATAGAATATATCAAATGAAACAGAAAGATTAGTTCCTATGTTAATGGGCAATACTCCTTTCTCTACATACTGATATTTGTCTTTATTGCAACAAAATACTGTAGACATACAACACACTGAATAGCCCCTACAGCCACTCCTACAGATGTGTTTGCTGGATGGTTATCCACAGCTATTTATGTAGCTGATTATTTCTGATTATGTAGAGCACTCTGTGCACTACTGAAAAAATATCTTTAAAGCTACTTCTCTAATTTTATACATAAAAAACCCCTCTAAATTCTAATCTTGTTTTTTAACATAAGCCTTCTCAGCCTGCCATCTACCAGCTTAAGTAGCAAAATCTACTGTGGCTAGCACAGACCTTTCCAGTGAGAATTCTTCTCTCTCTTCTTCCTGCGTTTTATAAACAAAGATAAAGTTTGGATGTTATTAAAAACAGTTTCTCGGATGTGGACAGTTCAGGCCTGGCCAATCAGGCCTAGGGGGAGGCTTCGAACTGACCAATCTGGGTGACCTTTGAGAAGTCTATATAAGATGGAATTAAATAATAAAACCACCTTCTTGATGCCACACTTTGAACCTGGGTCTTCTTACTCTGCTAGCGGCTCAACGGCGACAATCTATTCCATCAGATGGCCTTCAATACAATTTTAAAAATTTCATCAGATGCAAGTTCTATTCAATTAATCTTTCCTTTTGAATAAGAGCCAGTGAAGCTTACTCTCTGTATAAATTTTTCCAAACAGGTATGCTCTTACCATGCAGTTTGTATATAACTATTGTCATCAATCTTTTCATTAAATTCACATATTACAAGTGCACCACCACTGCCAATACTTATAAAATATTTATAAAATAAATAAATATTTATATAATAAAAATAATATTTATATAATAAAAATATTTATAAAATAAATAAAGCAAATTAATTTATAAAATAAACCAAAATAGTTTCCTGTCACTATTTAAAACACCCAGATTCACAGAAGTCATTGGTATGGTGTTATGGACTTAAACACAGGAAGGTAGACTGGAATGAAGATAGCTTCTGGGCATAATTCCTATAATTCATTATTGAAGGATAATGGAATAAATGAAAACACATGTCTGAAAAAAATAATATTTGTAAAATTACCTGCAAAGCAGACTATTAAAATAACTGATTACATTTTTCAGAATGCAGAACTTTGCATGTAACAAATGCATTATTTGTTGTGATAATTCCTATCACAATATTTAAGTACTCCTCTTACACAGTAATCTCCCTGAAGAATGCCATAGCATTGTTGTAAGGACAGAAAATTCCCAAATCTGCCCAGCAGATGACAGGAGCACAAAGTAACTAATAACAGTTTCCTGATCCTAGAAGGCTGACTTACAGTGTCCTTAACTCTTAGGGTCTTTAGTGCAAGCTATAGTTTTCTCTGGAATACTCAGCTGGTAATGCTCCCTGCTTTCCCAAGCAGTAAGCTTTCTATTCATGGAATGACAGACTCTAAACAGTCATGATTTGCTTCTGTTACCTCCTTGTAAGGTTAGAGAAAAAACATAGCAGTCAGCTCAGTGCTGTTCTGCTACTGCACACAGTGAAAACTTCTCTCTGATCTCCCTGCACTTCAGAGCTTGTTTATGCTGCGCATTGAAAATGTTCCAGAAGCCAGCATAATGCTGTCTTTCAAGTATTCTTCATATACATCAAAATGTTGTTCTTACTATCCTAGACTTGTGATCTGCTTAAGAAAGTTCACATCTGCATTTGAAAACTCAAGTTTTAACATACTACTCCTATTGCACATTATTTCTGAGGCACAACTGTGTCATAGCAGGCACTGTTTTACACATCATACCAATTTTCACAGAGCCCTCTAGACTCAATTTTCACTTCCACAACATGTCATCTATAACTCTCCACCTGACATTTTCCTCTCTGCTCTGTCATGAGTTTGCACCTGTTTCTCAGTATGTTCTCTTGGATGTCATCCCACCACTTCAAGCTCTGCATATTCCTAGCTAAACTTAATCTATTTCTAAGTTTTCTGTTCCTTACTTCTCTATTGGTAACAGCTCCTTTACTGGACAAGAATTATACTATATTTTATACCAGTAAAACACTAATGAAACTGATTTGGCTTTTTCAGATCTTGAGGGACTGAGTTTGGTCAGTTATTCCACCAAGCTCTGTTTGCACCCATAAAATACTGATATACATCTGTATATATATTTCTTACTTTAGTCTCCAAAAATACTTAATCGCATATGGCCTTTTTTTTGGTTCATTCAAATTTTTGAAAGTAAGCTTATTCTTTTATTGCATGTTCTTACATCTATTTGCAAAAACAGCTTTTAAACTGAAGTAAGTATAGCTGCATCCATTCTTATATATGCACTACCCAAACCTTCCTTGTAATTCTAAACAGTATTTAGCTCATCCGGAAAATAACTGAATTGTTTCCACTAAAATACTGACCGTTTTCCCTCCGTTACTCCTTATAGCTAATAATATTTATGAGACATCTGTGTTTGAGGTTAAATGTTTCTTTTATGCTTTAAAAATAAGAAAAACATAATTTGTCTTAATTATGGTAAATTTTACAAGGTCCAAATTCTGAGTGCCAGCACAGAAGAATTACACTTTCAGGAAGGGAAAGCAAATTGGCTGGGGCATATTAAATCCTAGGAGACTTTTGATTTGCTTTCCAATATGAACAGCTTTTAAATAACTAAATTAAACAATTTTATCTGGCTTTCATCAGGGAAGAGCAAGGCCACACATAATGGTATGATTTACAACAGATGCTAGTATACAACAAAGGACTAGCATTAAATGCCTTAATGGAAGCTGAAAAGAAATACAGTTGAGAAAACCATGTCTGCAGGAAACTTATTGAAACAATAATTTAATATGTACGTTCTCAAAGAACACTTAATATTTTGTAATAATTTTATTTAATTTTCGTTGTAATACAATTGTGTGAGGTTTTTAAAGTCTTACCTTCTTTGGAGTCCCTAGTACTTGGCAAATTTTGAAGATTTCATCCACTTCACTTGTGCCTGGGAAAAGAGGTCTGAGTGTGTATAACTCAGCCATTATGCTGCCAACTGCCCATATATCAATAGGTGAGCTATAGACAGATGATCTCAGCAAAACTTCAGGAGCACGGTACCTGTGAGGATGGGAGGAAATAATAAGCAAATTAAAATGGGCATAGGAAAGTAATTAGTTAAGCTAATGTATTAAATTCTTTATATACTTACCACCTGGTAGAAACATAATCTGTGTAAGGTGGCTGAGATCTTAGTTCTCTAGCCAATCCAAAATCTGCTATTTTCACAAGTTCTGGTCCACTACAGAGAAGGTTTTCAGGCTTCATATCCCTATGAAAAAATCCTATAGAACACCAAACAGAAAAGAATGGCAAATTATCATGGAATCATTTCTTAAGCTGCAACTTCTAATAGGACTAATCCAATATTTACTTTGGGATGTTTTGGAATAATATTTTTTATATAGTGGTTTTCAGTATTTTTTCTTTTTTCATTTTTTTTTAATATAAATTCACAATAAAAATAATTGGAACCCTCTCCCAACAACTGCACACATTTTCTCTCCAGTGATTATTACACCAAATGATCTTAAATTGACAAATGTAAACTATCATTAGCACACTAAGGAAAATGAATTGGCTGTTGCAGCAACATCAAATAACAAACCAATTTCAGAATGAAATATTTTGCAAAAACTACAAATGCTTTGTCACTTTTGTATAATGAAAAATTGAGCATCTGACATGCTTACTTGATATATAAAATTCCTTGAATGATTTTTAACTAGTTATTTATCATTGTGACAACAATTTGGAGATGCAGACTTATAAGTGATATCCAAATCCTGCTCAGAAACGCTAATATTAGTACTGCAGGCACATAAAGCTTCTTCAATTCTTGCTGTTGGCTTGAGAACCTCTATACCTGGGCAGTGGTTAAGTCACTAAGCAAATTAATTCTGCTGTTTAATTGGAACACTCAATTTGTTATGTTATATATTAATTTGATTGAAATCCATTTGCTAGAATAAAGCATTGAATTTCTGCATGCATATATTGAAAACAACTCCAAGAAATTGGCTGAAATTATTACAATGAAATGTAAATGTTCAAATTTATCATACCTGTTATTCCCAAACACTTATGATCCAATCAAAATACTAATATTGTAACTTAAAATTGGAAGTTTTTCTTAAAATCTAATTTTCTCATTTATTTCATGGAGAAATGAGGATGGAAAGGAGGATGCTACCAATCAGAAAACAGTATATGATCCTCATTAGGAGGACAAGAAAATGGCAATTTCTGGGTATTTAATGATACTGAAGAGAACTAATGATTCATTTAATTCATCAACAGGCCTCTTCAGGGTACATGAAAGCAAATCAAACCTCACTAGGAACACTGGTTCTTATTTTACGTTCAGCTAATATTTGATTATCTTTGGAAAGTTTTAAGGATAACAATGTGATGTGAAGAACTACAAAATAAAAAAGTGAAGCATGACAGTAAATTACTACCTTTTTAAATGCAAAGGAATTTGATATCAGTATTTCAGAACACAGTTTGCAGACAGATATTAAACATGAACATTAGGAGTTCTGCAAACACTGTGGAAATTTTTGTTGTGAGCACACCTCACTTCTTGTTTAGACTCTGCCTGTAATTCCTAGAAACATGCCATCTATTAAAATATTTAAATCCAGGTTGTATTTGATAAGGATATCGTTTGAATTTCTTAGTGAACAAGTTATTTTAGTATTTTTTATACGAAGACTATCATATTAGTTATAATATCTCAACACAAGGGTATTGATGTATCAATGCTGCTCGATTGGATCCTTTTGAGGAAGCAGAAGTGTTTAGTATAGCACAGCATACAAGTTTCTTTAGTTTGTTTATTCATCTGCTAACTAAAGTAGAAATAGCTACTGAACAGTGTACGAACAACATCCAATGCTTTCCAAAAAGAAGAAAATGAAATGAAAGAAGAAAATCCTATTACAGGAAAACAAAGAGTAACTTCAGGCAAAGTTTAAAATTGCACCACACTTAAAATATGTAAACATGATTTTCTTAGAGATGATTAATAGCCCTTGCTAGGTTATTTTATTCATGTTATTTCTGTGCATGACCTTATTTTCTAAAAAAGCACTACGCAGTTAAACTCTAGTAGGAAACCTACCGTGTTTGTGGATAAAAGCAACTCTAGTAGGAAACTCTAGTAGGAAACCTACCGTGTTTGTGGATAAAAGCCAGCCCTTGCAATATCTGATACATCATGTTTCTGATGACTGACTCAGGGAAAAACTTGTTTCTGTGAAGAAACAGGGTAACAACTTGACATAATTAAGAAAAATAATGTATCTTCCAGACACACGTTTCTTCATTTTGCATAACACATAATGAGCAACAAAAACAGACCCATCAAGTCAAATTAAGAGAGATACAACTAACTCTCATTTCAGAACTCTACCAGGCCTTAATTTCACCCACTTTAAGTGCCCTCAGATAAGCAAGTGCAGCAACTCCTGTTCACATCAGTGGAGCTGCAAGAAGAGCCAAACCCAAAAATTCCAATGTGTTCTTCAAGGTAGTATGAGAATCATCAAATAAAGCATGATAACACACTACTTTTTTGTAGAAAAAAAGACATACCTATCCTTCATTAACTGATAGAGATTTTCCTTCATGTATTCAAATACAAAGTAAAGGTGGTCATTTTCTCGTATGACTTCCTTCAGTTTTATTACATTGGCATGGTTTAGCTTCTTCAGAGACTGCAACAGAGCAAAATATGGCTTCAGATAACTCCACAGTGACCTTGATTTCTTATCAGAACTAAATTTTTAACATGTAAGTTTCTAGCACAGGATCCACACAATATGTTCATGTGATACCCCATTATTTATCTTGTAATCTGTTTTAAAGAAGAAAAACCTAGCAGTCTGAATAAATTTCAAAGTACAAGCAACAACTATATTAATAGTAGTTTAAACCTATTTCTAGGGATTACCTCAGAGCTGGAGTAAAGATTAGCACAAAAACCTAATTCCCTGCAATGAAAGTCAAATCTGAAGCTGTAAGAGCTCTTGCTCACTTCACTGAATAAGAAAACCCAGCATTCTTTTTTTTTTTCTTTTTGGCATGACACTTTCATGAGCAAAGATTCTCTTACAGGTGTTCTTCTTGGATATACTGATTTTGTGAAATTTCCAGTAAGTTAAATCTGAAGTCCTTTAGTAGGGAGTTTTGTATATGCAGAAAATCAGATGACCAAAACATGGAATGACTTGAAATTTAAGCCCAGGATTTTAAGTGTTATTCTATCACTTGGCTAGCCAAAACTCCCCGTGCTTTCAACAGATGCCCCAATTAAAAGATATAAGGAATGGATACACAGCTAGAAATCTGCAAGTAAAATAAAAGAGCAGGATGCTACACCACAGAAATACACAACTACAAAACCAATTTCTTTTTTTTTTTCCCTCAAAGACAAGAGGCTTGGCTAGGAGATGAGGCCACTGCTTGAGAACAGTGGGATATTCCACAAATCAGCAGGACCTCTAGGAGTGCCAGCAGCCCATGGTTTTGTGAAATCTGTCACCATTTAAGGAGTTCACAGAGTTTGGCCTTATGCTTGGACAAGGCAGCCACCCCCTTCCCTCATGCAAGCTTAACAAAACACTTTATTTTTAGATGTGGTATGTTCACCACTTTACCTTGACTTCTCTCAAATTCATACATTCATCCCATGAATAGAACTTTCTTTTCATTCTGAAATGAAGTCCAAGATAAAGCATTTTCAGTGAACAGTACAGAATGTTTTAGAATAAGACAACCCAAGCAATGTTTTCTTAGTCTAACACTACCTGTATTTTGAACTCAATTTAAAACATACCCATCAGCAATATAACTACAAACAAACCCAATGCTTATAATTGCTAGAAATTTACAGTGATTAATCACCAAACACTGAGGCCTTTTTTTAGAAGAGTACAGCCAGAGACCATGTTACTCCAAAGTAAAAGGCTCATAAAAACACTTTGTATCATTTGAATTGTGCTTTTAATAATAAGGTAAGTGACAATGACACTGCACATAAAACATGGAAAATCATGTCCTTATGCCAAAGTTGCATATTCTAGGAAAACAAAAAAATTATATTCTTGAAATCTGCAAAATATCTGCACTGCTTACTATTATAATTAAGCATCTGACTTGATTTTAAAAATCTGTTCCAAGATAGTAATTAAAAAAGTTTCATTTTTTTTCAAGCAACATCATAGATTCTAATTGTTATACACAAAAGTGTAATACATTTATTTGTACACCCTGCATAAATCCAAATGTGGACATTTGGTGTTGCTCAGATCTTGGGATGAAGTTGTGAATGTCATTGTTGTGTTTCTGTAAAGTTCTAGCACCCCAAATTAAGAGATTTAAACCCAAGGCTTTCATTTAAAATAAAAGTATCTTCAAGTAAAACCGCCCCTTCTCAAGTCCCAAATTTAAAAATCACACAAAAGAATTCCAAATCCTGAAATCACAAGAATGAAAACCACTTCCCACAAAATACTGTTCCTTTTGCTAAAAATAATTAAAATAATCAACTGGAGATTCTTTCTTTAGCTTATATTAATATTAACTTCAGTAACAGTACCAGCAAGATATGGAGAAACCTGAAATTCTCAGAAATTCTTAAAGAAAAAGTCAATCAACTATATTACAATTATCTCACTGCAGTAAGAGAGACGAAACTCTCAGCAAGGTACAATTTTTGGTATTTCAACTTACATTTTATATCCTGCTTGCAATTCTCTAGGAATACAAGAGGAACTTCCCCACTCCTTGAGTAACATTTTTCTTGCTTTGTAATCATCTTTTAATGCAAGTGTGACAATGTTCTTGATTACACAGAACGCAACTTTATTAGATCCAAGGAGACAGCCTTTATTTACCTGACCAGATTGTTAGTGTTATCACTGTAGCAACACATGAAACTTAAGGCCATACTTACAAAGATTTGGGGGGCTGGGATGGAATTTCAAATCTACCTGCTAAGATTGCTATTCCCACAATTCATATAAATGAACTCCCTAATTAATCACATTCACGTTTGCTTCTCCTTTGGTGCTAGCCTAACAACATTTTAGAAGGAAGCAGGTTCAAACCAAACAAAAGCAGCATGCAATTTTACAGGCCAATGTAAGTCAGTAACTTAAACTGATGTGTCTCTCTATTGATCAGTTACCTGAAATCTCACTCACAATCACCTTGTTAAACATCTTAACTAAAAAAAAAAATTGTTACATTATTCTACTATTCTACACAAATGGAAGACAACAATAAAGTCAAAAGTGAAAATCTTCAGGATTTTGCAAGCACCTTTACTGAATTGAGATGCTACATACCTTTTGATAGCCACAAGTTCTCCTGACTCATTGCTCTTCCCCATCAACACACTGCCATAGGTGCCATCACCCAGTTGTTTCATAATTGTGTAACGGTTCATTTTTCTTAAGACTCAGCCAAAAGCTTGTGGAATTCTAAATGTCTTCTGTTTTATTAAAGGGTTCTGTACTCTTTGATTTTCTTAAGAGAAATCGTCTTCCAGACTGTTTTACTTTGGTGAATGTTTCTCATAACTGAGCAGGATACTCACAGCTCTCTTCCAAACTACAGCTACTTTGAGATCCAGTTATGAAGAATGGGAGACAGAAAAACACGGTCATTCTCACACAGATCCTAAAAAAATAATAATAAAAAAAGACTAGGTCGTTTTACAGTATTTTAGGAAAGAGACATTCTACTATTTGTATCAAACAACATACAGATCCAGATCTGTATGTGCTCTTTAAGTAGAGGACTTAGATGTAATTAGTTCCTTTAAATCTTTCAAACCACAGAAGGTGCCTACTGTACAATTAGGGTTAGAGTAAGCAGAGACTGGAGAGTCAAGGTTATTGTCGTAATTCCCTAGAAAAAGAGAACTGTTTTTAAAGTTGGTGTATTCTGATGGAACCCCTTACTCTGCATTTGCAGATAGCAGCAGCTTCCTGATCTGTAACAAAGGCACAGTTGAAGTTTTGGAAAATAATAAGAACACAGATTTTGCACAGGGTGCCATAGTAAACCTAGGGTCTGAACACTGTTTGGGGTTGGTAATGCAAGCAGATTTTCTGTGCTTAAAAGATACTGAGGAAAGGAGGTGGAGCAGCAAGATAATTGCTGCATTCTTCACCAAGATAAACTGATTTGTTATAAATGTACTTGGATATCTTGCTCTGAAGTTCACTTAATTCTTAGGCACAGTAATGGCTGAAGATTCAAGTTTATTCTTCAGTTTTAAAACGCCTGCAGAGAGAAGCACAGAGCTAACATGCACTGATATGGAAGATTGAATCTGAATTGTCATTTGGAGAAGAATACACATTGAACAACACTGAATCACCATATTTGAATACATGCAAATCTTAATTTGAATCCAGATCCAAATTAGAATCTGAACCCCAGCTTCCATTACACACAATACTGTCTCTCACCAACACTTCAGATGAAGGCCAGTTGCCTGATGTGAAACACACAAACTCACAAGAGTCACCCACTTATTTATGCAGGACTAGTGATGCCTGATGGGTTTTTGTCCTTTTTCATTATACTTTTATACTCTCTTTATATATCCTTTTACCCTTCGCCATTCCTGTACTTTTTACCCCCTGTATCTTAACCCTACATGTTTATAACCCTAGTAACCTTGCCCTGCTCAGAATTCTTTAGAGAAGACAAAACAATCCCCACAATCTCAAGAGCATGAGGCACCAACCTTGAACAGAGCCCCATCACTGAGACAGGATTTTGTAAACTAAGTTGTAACCTTTTCAAGAAATAGTAATTTTAATAAGGGAGCAATTACTTCATTTGTTAGACTTCTTATTGAAGACTTTTAGATAGGTATGCTAATCTAGGCTGTCCATAAATTATATATGGAAATATCGTTGCTAGCTGAGTCGTTGGTGTGCATCTGGGATCCTATTAAACCAAGGTAATACCCTTTTCCTATACTGTGTGTCTGCATCTCAGATTTTTTACCAGTGATTTAAGGCATCACTAGGAAAAACTAACTGTACCATTTACTCACCGTAACCCAAATGGTAATACACAAACAAATCACTGAATGTTAACTGAATAACAGCATTATCTCTACCTCTGCTGTCTGAAAATACAAAATAAAACTCAAATCAAGGGGAACACACTGTCAGTCTACCTTATAGGAGATGGAGAACTCAGCATGCAACTCTGCAGTCCTTATCCTTATGCCAGAATTAGCTACAGTCTGGTCTGTCCAAACAGATTAAGGAATGCAAATTCAGCTAATAACAAGACTCAGGCCTCGCAAAATTCAACAATAAAATTTGCTTCTCAAGGAGTGTGAACAATGCATTCTCAAGCAGACTAACCTGCTGTGTAAAGGAAACATCTGCCTGGACAATAGACCAATATTTCTAAGCTGTTCTTAGCTGAAATGCTGCTTCCTCAAAGAAGTCACAACACAGAGTGTTACTCCCTGTTGCTTCTGTTACCAGGAAAGAATCTCACATCACCTGTCAAGATGCCAGTAACAACTGACCTAGTGGACATCTCAATTTATAATCTTGGCACCAGACAACCATCAGTTTGTCAGGGAAAAATATAAAGAAGTTTTTATCCACACCCATCTACACCTCCCCTCCCCTAAAGCCACAGCTATTCTGGTCAATAGCATATTCTGAAACAAAGCTAAAATCCAGCCCTACCAAAATGTAAAATAGGCATCTCAAATTATGACTAGATTTTAAATTGGACTTTCATATACTTAAGCTAATTGTTTTTCTCAGAGTTCAGCTTTATATCTTATTGCCCAAAATGCCTGCATGCACTCTAATCTTTAATACCATCAATGCCTTTTTTCAACAAGGCTGTTTTTTCACTCCAGTAATAAGCAGATGATCAGGTGTGTTTGTTCCAAGTTAAGATACATTCTGCACACGTATCTTGCAAGTTGTCAATTGCTAGCTGTATGTATATATTAAAAAACAAACCAACACAAAAACTGAGGGTATTCTTACACTGTTTTTAAAACACAGCATCACATCTAAAGCATCTGCAATGATAAACTGTGTATGCATTTTGTGTACAGGTGTACATAGGTACATCATATGAAATTAAATGTAACAAGTTTTGGGTGCCTGTGTTTGTCTGTTTCAATAAATATCATTGTACCTTGTTTAAGGTATGGGTTTTTTGAGAGGATTCAGCAATATCTGCCACAGATGGCCCTAGCTTGAACTCCCAGAGTTACATTAAAAAAAGTGGAGAATTTGCATGCATGTTTTCCTAACAAAGTGGACCAAAAACAACATGAGGAAAACTTGTATTTGCAATAAACAGAAAAAGATCCAGACACAAACCTCAAGTTTTGACCTTTAAATCCTCCCATTTTGGTGCCTAAATCCTATCAGCTCTCCAAGTAGTTTTCTTTGGCGTATACACATTAATCATATGCTTTTACAATTCCTTTTGTCCAATTCTAATATTTTGGCATGTGCAATTGAAACAACCTCACATAAAGTGTTCCTTCCCTCCAGCAGTTCTGTGTAATACAACACATCACAGACCCAATTATGCATTTTGTCTGTTCTGTAATATATTTTACTGCCTTATTCCTTGTCTGCTGTATACTTTAATTTTTAGGGTATGAAAACACCTGATCAAGTACAGAAAAGTCAGCACGTTCCTTCAATAATCAAATGGAAATGTCAAAAACACTCTATGGAAATGCACAAAACAAGGTGTGAAAACCACATACCCTGATAACAATGTCTGTGCACCATCATACTGACCCCACACTGATGTATACCAGAATTACAGAGCACAATGATTTAGAACATAAATGCTCTGAAGATTCACACTTCACTACAACAGACTTCTACATACTTTGTACTTTACACTACCCATACCCAGCTCAAGAGTGCAATTTTTTCTCAGTGGTCACTCTGCATTTTCTTTTTCTAATTTGTGGTTCAGTTTTGTCTTTTGTACCAACCTGAGGAAAAGCAAGGACTCAGACTAGTTCTTCTGGTTAAGAAAAGCTTCTGAAGTTGCCTTTTCCATACTAATGCTCGTATGATATTATTTCCTCAGCGATACAAAGCTCTAAAATGTAAAATTGTCGTAATAGTCAGCTACCAAACAGAAAGAGAAATCCTAGTCTAAACAACAGTTTGTCTGTGGTTCCTAATGACATACTGCACATAATCTCTTTACATGGCATTAAGGGAAGATTAAAGCAAGGGACAAACAGAGGACAAAATACAATAGCTTGAGAGAATCTATAATTTGTGTAAATTTAGTCAATCTGAACAAGTACTAAAGAATTGAAGCAAAACTTCGCTTTTACTATATTACTGGTGTTTTAAGCACTAGCAACAATTTTAGATTATTTCAGACGTCTGAATTACATTTCAAAATGTAATGAATAGCAGCAAATCACCTACATGTCTTCATTTGCATCCTAAACAAAATACTCTCAAACAGATAGATATATAGGATATATGACCCAATAAAGACTTCCCACACAGAGAGACAAAACACCCCCAACCAAAATTTACCAACCTGTTTTACAGTAACTGATGAAATCACCAAAACTGTTCCGTGGCACAGTACTGTTCGCAATGATCAGAACTGGCAGCATTGCACAGCACAGAATGTATGCTGATACACAATTTAAAAGTAAAAAAAACCACCAAAACCAAATCCCAAACCAAATCCAACCACAAAACAACAAACAGATTTTGCTACAAGAACCTTCTTGATAGTGACTGTATATTACTAGCGCTGCCAGTAATCAGGTCCCACAACAGGTGGATCCAGTTCTTGAGATTAACCTCAAATCCATTACTCTAATCAAAGGCCGGCAGTTATTGAAAAGCATGACTCTCAGTTGCAAGAAAGAAGTCATTACGTTGACAATAAACACTTGTACTTTGAAACAGACCTAATAAAATTATTTTTTTAAGTCCCTTTAAAAATTTAATATATTGTTTCACTTGTTTGTATCAAGCATTCTGGAAGGGGCATATCAAATTGAGAACTCCAGTTTGCTCTAATTATTTTCATCTGTTTTGTTCCAAACTAGCTTTGGTTTCAAACAGAAATGTTTCACACCAACTTTTTAACGACATTTCCACCATGCCAGCAAGGCTACCTCTTCCTACCCCCATGAAACCCCTTCCCACAATGCAGTACAGCAAGTTTCAGGACAGCAGTGGTTTCAGTGCTGCTGGACCAAGTCTCCAGTTTTGGGCAGCATCCAGAAGAAACATGAACCACTCATCTTTCAGCATCTGCACCACTGTAAGTTTCAATGAAACACAGAATCATTATGGTTGGAAGAGACTTTTTGAGATCATTTAATCCAAACCCCCTGCCAAGGTACGGTCACCTAGCGCAGGTGACACAGGAACACATTCAGGGGATTTTCAATGTCTCCAGAGAGGGAGACTCCGCGACCTCCCTGGATAGCCTGTTCCAGTGCTCTGCCACCCTCAATGTAAAGAAGTGCTTCCTCGTATTGAGGTGGAACTTCTTGTGTTTTAGTTTATAGCCATTGCTCCCCATTCCGTCACTGGGCACCACTGAGAGTCTGGCACCATCCTCTTGGCACCTGACTTTGAGGTATTCATATGCTTTAATGAGATCCCTTCTCTCTCTTGCGAATGGAAACAAAAGCTTCTTTCCACTTTAGTTCCACGGATGACGCTCAGTCACCTCCCAAGAGCGCCCAGGTACTTTCCTTAACACGCTCACAGCCCAAGGGGAGCACAGCGCTCCCGCCGCTCGCTCAGGCTGTGAGACCCGGCACCGTCCGGCCTGCGAGTTTCACCCCGGTTCTCCTAGAAATAAAACTTCACCTCCTTTCATTATCCGCGGAGCTTCCAGGCCGCCGAGGCCCGGAGCCGCCCTACCGAAGCCAAAGCAGGCGGGTCCCTGTCCCCGCAGGCTCCGCACCCACGCGGCGCCGCCGCTCCCCACGCCCAGCACTGCAGCGGGGCAGCTCCCCACACACGCGAGGTGACCCCACCGGTGACCCGAGCCACCCCAAACCACGCCGGGGGCCGGCAGCAGCAGCCCTCCTCTGCAGGGACAGACCACGGGCTGCTCCTGCTGCAGCCCCAACCAGCACCTCCTCCGTGCTGGGAGGACCTCAGGGAGGCCCAGCCCCCGCGCACAGCCGCTCCCAGCCCCGCTGAGGGGTACTCGCCGCCGTCCCGCCGTGCCCCACTCACCGCGGCGCTGCGGGCGGAGCCAGCCGAGCTGTGCCGCCGACCCCCGGCCCGCCCGCCGCCTCCCTCCCTCGGCCGGGCCGCTCTGCCCCGTCACCGGGGCGACGGGCGTGGGGCCGGGCCTGGGCTGGGCGGGCCTGCCGCCGGCACCGCCCCTCCTGCCGCGGGCAAGGCTGCCGGGGAGCCCAGATGGAGCGGAGGAGCTGCTGGGGGCGGATAAACAGCGCTGTGGGCAGCGGGGATGCGACGCCGTTGGAAAGGGAGTGGTGCGCAACGGAGCTGAGCCTGACGGCGAGAGCCACGTCACAGGTTCCCTGAAGGTGGCCCTGTGATACGCGAGATCGTCTCTAAACTGTCTTTGCTATAGTTAATAGTAATTATATATTGAATGTACATTTGGTGCTCTGGTGAGACCCCACCGGGAGTGCAGCATCCAGCTCTGCTGTCCCCAGCGCAGAAAGGACATGGATCTGTTGGAGTGAACCCAGAGCAGGGACACGGAGATGCTCAGAGCGATGGAGCACCTCTCCTGGGAAGGCAGGCTGAGAGAGTTGTTCCACCTGGAGGAGAGAAGGCTCCGGGCTGACCTTAGAGCAGCCTTCCAGTACCTGAAGGGAACTTTCAGGAAAGGTGGACAGAATCTATTTACAAGAGCATGGACAGAGGGAAATGAGTTCAAATTGGAAGAGAGTAGGTTTAGATTAGATATTAGGGAAAATTCTTTACTGTGATGGTGGTGAGGCACAGAAACAGGTTTCCCAGGGAAGTTGTGGGTGGCCCGTCCCTGGATGTGTTCAAGGCCAGCTTGGATGGGATTCTGAACATCCTGGTCTAGTGGAAGGTGTCCCTGCCCATGGCAAGGGGGTTGGAACTAGATGATCGTCAAGGTCCCCTTCCACTCCGAACCATTCTACGATCATATGAAATTAAAGCCACCAGCTAAAACACAGGATTTGTACAGAAATTAGGATTTGTACAGAAATTCCCACCTGTAATATTCACGGCTGTAGTGAAACCTGAGGGATTTTTTCCCCTTCCATTAAAAAGAATTATTATTATTATTTATTGTAAGCAATTTATTAAAATGCATGTTGCTAATACTAACACAGGGGAGAAACTTTGAGTGCTTTATGTATTCTAAAATATATGTATTTCTATTACAAAAATTGTAATGAACTTTCTTCTTGGTCCTTTGTAGCCTTGCATTTTTCCTGTGTTTACAGAAAGCATGGTTAATAAAAGTGGCATATTTAGGGTCTGATCTGGGGGTACTTTTGGCAGGGAAGTTTCATTTTAAGCTTCAATTCTCAAGATTAGCTTGAGTTTCCGATTTTTTGATGTTTTTGAGAGTTGGGGGCAAGAAAGGGAGGAAATAATTTCAACACAGTAGTTACTAGAAGCACCACAGAGGGAAGGGCAGAAAATTGTTTTAGAAATACAGATTCCTATCTGCTTTGCCAAGCTGGCAGCTCAAGCTTGCTGAACAAAATGGGAAGCTGTCTTCATTATACCTTTTCTTTCTCTCCCCTCCCTGTTCCTCATTAATTGGTGTGATAACTTTGTGATGGTTTAAAAACTGTTGACAGATTAATTGATTCTACCTCAAGTCAACTGGGTGGAACGTGGGGCTATGGGAATTGGTTTTCTGGAATCCAAAGGATTTGACCACTTGCACATAGCTTGCTGAAATGAAAGTACAAGAAAATAACATATTTTCTGAAACAAAATATGCCTGGTTTCTTTACTGAAATAAAACATCAGAGGTGACTTCCAGGTAAAATAAAGTTCAAAGGTGATACTTGGATATGAGAAGGAAGAAAGTACCATAATCCACGCTGTAGAATTCAGGCAGAGATTCAGCAGGAGTTGATTGTACATAGAAAAACATTTAACCATGCATTAACCTGTAAGAATGTGTTTGAAGAGTACTACATGTATACATCCCTACATTACATGTGTGAAAACACCTCTCCACTGTCAGTGGAAATGATGCACCAGTTGCCCTGTGGTGTCCCCTCTTGGCCCTTGTGTCCTTTCCTCTTTCTACAGTTTAGCCATGTCCCATGACTATCTGTTGTTCCCAGTGAAGGGCTCCCTCCTCTTCCTCTGTTGCTGCCACCCAAATTTATGAGATCATGGAATAAAGGTTTCGGCTAGAAGAAACCTTAAAAATCATCTAGTTCCAGCCTCCCTGCCATGGTCAGGGACACCTTCCACTAGACCAGGTTGCTCAGAGCACCATCCAATCCGGCCTTGAACAACCCTAGGGATGGGGCATCCACAGCTTCTCCGGCAACGTGTACTGGTGCCTCACCCCACTCACAGTGAAGAATTTCTTCCTAAAGGATAACCTAAACCCACCCTCTTACAGTGTTAAGCCACTCCACCTTTTCTTATTCCTGCATGTCTTTGTTATATGTCCCTCTTCAGCTTTCCTGCAGGCCCCTTAAGGTACTGAAAGGCTCTAAGGTCAGCACAGATCCTTCTCTTCTCCAGGCTGAACAACCCCAACTCTCTCAGCCTGTCTTCATAGGAGAGGTATTCCAGCCGTCTGAGCATCTTAGTGGCCTCTTCTGGACTCACTCCAACAGATCCTTCTTATTTTGGGGGCCTCAGAGCCAGATATAGCACTCCGGGTGGTGTCTCACCAGAGCAGAGCAGAGTGGCAGAGTCAAACACCACCACCCCCCCTGCCAAGCCTGCTGGCCACATTGCTTTTGAGGCAGCCCAGGATTCCACTGGTTTTCTAGGCTGCAGGCACACATTGCCAGGTCATGCTGAGCAACCAACACCCCAAGTCCTTCTCCTCAGGGCTGATCTGAGTCCATTCTGCCCCAGCTTGTGTTTGTCCTTGGGATTGCCCTGACCCAGGTGCAGGGCCTTGCAATTGGCCTTGTTAACTCCATGAGGTTTGCACAGTCCTACCTCTTGAGCCTGTCCAGGTCCCTCTGGATGCCATCCCTTCCCTCCAGCATGCTGACTGCACCACACAGCCTGGAGTCACCGGCAAACATGCTAAGGGTACACTCAATACCACTGTCCCTGTTTCTGAACAAGATGAAAATTCTCTTGGTTGCTTGTGGGGCTTTTCCAGTCTAATTACAGTCACTTATAAGAGATCTGGCATAGGCAAGGGGTCTGATGTTTAAATAATTTCTGTATTAGTTTTGCACAGGAGAAACACTTAAATCTAAATTTTGTTACCAGAACCTTGTCTCTGTCATTTGTTGCTAGTTTTTGTAACAATCCCCAATATTTCATGTACGTAAAAAGAGACTATAGACAGAACTTGCCAGAGTTTAAGGCTGCAACATGGTGTGGAGTTTCAGTGCAAGCACTGCGAGCCAGTCACTTAACACTTCATTTTGTCATAAAGACAGGAGAGAGATGCTGTCCTGTGCTCTTGCTATGAACCAGGAAAATGAATGCAGCAGGATGGAACAGAGAGACCCAGGATGTTTGTGAGCCCTGCTAAAGCACCTCTGAGAACATCCTCATGCACCTGCTTCCCTGCTTATTTTACAAAACAACACTGGTAATTTTCTGTTGAAAGGACCTCCTTTGGTTGTGGTCCTTAAAGGTGTTGATGCTATGCTCAAGTGCCAACCAGACTACCTGAAACTGCTTTCTCCCAAACACCATCACAAGTGCCAGCATGCATGTTGAAGCTTAAAGGGATTGTGTAAACTTCATTTTTCTGTTTGTTTGAATGAGGTTGAGCCAAACTAGTGATGTTTCTCTGTGATGCTTACTCGCACCTGTGTCATACCACTGATCTTCATGTCTCATGTGGACTCTTGCAAACCTAGAGACATGCTCTGTTGAAATACACTCTCCATTTTACACAATCCCAGGTGTAGCACTACATAAATAGTATCTGGTTCACTCTATGCTTGTGAGTGATGGGCAGATACTTAACTTTAGGCAGCTAGAACACCAAAGGCAGTAATCCAGGCATGGATAACCGCTGTTCACCAGTCTTGTTATTTCTCAGGCAGAGGGATTTTAACAGGTCTGGACTAACTTTTCTGTCTGTGTGTTGGGGCATCAGTTCTCTCTATTTTATCTGCATGTGACTTCGACTAATAAGGGAGAGAATGATGTGAACTTTCCTAAATGCATCCCTAGAGCTGCACTGCACATCCTACTAAATCATGTCTCTCAGGAACCATGATCTACTTTGGTGAAAGCCATCTCAGTTATATTAGACAGCTTCCCCCCAAAAAGACACCAAGAAAAGCCCCAGAATTCCAGAAGAAATACCAAAAAATCCCCAGGAAGGAAAAAGTCTTAAATCATAGCCTGCTCTCTTACAGTGGTGGTTTTCACCCATAGAACTCAGACGAAAGCTTGTTTGTCTTTAGAGCTGATTGTTTGTACCCCCAAATGAAGAGATCAACTACTTCAGGCTCAATAAGCCCAAAACAACAAAGTTCCTGGATCTGTTTTGTAGCTTTTAGTGCATTTGAAAAGCCCTGAGATAACCTGCTCCCAGAAGAGGAGCAAGGGCTAAGCAAATGGCTTGGACTCTCACAGGAGGTCTTTAGCAGGACTGGGCGGGTACATGTGGGTGTGGAGCAGGACAGTGTGCCAGGCTCTGTCCACCCCCCACAAGGAGATGTGACCATGAAGTGATGCCCATATGTATCTGCATCCATCAGGCATGTGACACACGGCTGCCTTTGGTGGGTACACTGTTGGAAAACATTGTGACAGGGCTTCTTGCCTCTGGGAGGCATCCATTCAACATTTGGGCTTTTAACCTCCGCCATTACAAGGCTGCTGTTTTGGTACAAAGGGCAGCCTCAGCTCGGGGACAGATGGTACTTTACCTCAGTAGGGTCCTTGTAACCCATATGAAGCCGAAGCCACAGGAGACTGAGATTTGAAAGCACCTTCTCCTCCTCTCCCTCTGTGATTTTGCCATAACAACTGCAGTTTCTTATCTGAAAATGTCTGTCACAGTACAGGATGCAGGCTGGTGAAGGGCTCCTCTCAGGTGCTCAATGCAGGACCAGAAACCACGTTTTAAAGGGACAATTAATGGAAAAGGAAGTGCTTACTCAGGGACCATCAGGTTCAGGATGCTGCTTTGCCTGAGTAACATGCTTTTAAAGTCAAGCCTGCAGCTGTATAAACCTACAATGAGGCTTTCAATTTCAGCCTTTTTTTGTAACAGAAGCTCCCATTGCCTTTACATTTATGTATTTTGAAGAGAAAAACTGTCTACAGCTCTAGATTTACCCATGTGATCTTTTATCTGAAAAAGGTAACATATAGCTAATCTCATCCTGGACACTTGTTCATGAAAGGAAGCAAAGTGAAGAAGGGCTGCAATAACCTTTAGAGTGGTTTTATTTATTGTACTGCTACAGATGATGAAGCAAGATAATTGCCACCATAGCTTTTCACTGTGCTTAAACAGCTGTCATGTTTATTATAAATAAATCCACACCCTAAAAGTAGCATCTTAACACAACTGGCTGCATTTTATTTACTGGCGTACAAAGTTGTGGTTAAAAAGGCTGTGTTTAATTGCATAGTGTAATGATTTAAGCATACAACTACAATTACAAGTTTTATGTCAGTAATGTAAACAGCATGCAACCCCCATAGCTTGTCTGTTTTAATAGCATGTAGTATTTTAATAGCTTGTGCTTAAATTGTGGTTGGCTAACTCCTCTAAAATCAATATAAAATAGACCAATTTACAGCTTTAGTACATTCCTTGATTTTCCTATCTTCAGTGGGAAAATCCAGCTTTTTTAGTCATTTTATTTGGCCTTATTCCTCTCTTATTCTTTTTTTTCCCCTTTAAACTTATGAGGCTGTAAGCCTTGATTTTTATTCTAGATGTCAAAGGCCTCAACATGATTTAGCCTACAGATGAGAAATCCCAGTTCTATAAACAGGCACAGTGTTATATATTCCTGAACGCTAAAATTTTGCCTCAGTCTTTCTAGGTAATAACTCACAAACCACCTTTTTTTTTTTTTTTCTTTTTTAAAAGTTAGCATGTGGGCTAATTATCAAATTGTTGTTCACCTGAATCTGTTCTTATCAGTAATTTAAAACATTTGTTAGAAGTATTGCTGTAAGAGTCTAACAAAAGCCAAGGGAGATATACACCAAGTACACAAAAGCTAAAAGACAAGGTAATCTTGCTGCAGATGAATCGATTTAGTCTTTTTGTGAATTCCATCTTTGCCTGGCTGGAATTTTAAAAATGCTGAACAATCCACTGCTGAAACAGAATGCAATTAACTAAATTCCTGTGGGGCTCAGTTTCCCATCTCAGACTGAACACATTGTTTTGAGTAAAAATATAAAAAGAAAGAAAATATACAACATCAGAAATAATTACTTTTAAACCTCAGATATTTATATGCTGTGCTTTGAAAATAAAATTTGTTTATCAGTTTAATGGTTGCTTTAATGCACAGAACCTTATAATTCTAACTAACCAGCTGCTCACATTGCATGGTGCCTTGCTTTTAAGTGTGATTTGGCATTCACTGCAAGAGTACAGTAGTATGCTGTTACTCAAAACATAGCAAAAATATACATAAGACGTGTAAAAAAGTGTTCAAAAAGTTAAAGCTACTTGGTAACTTAATAATGATACCAAAAGAAATTTTTTAACCCTTACCAATCCGCTATGTTGACTTAGCTCCCTTGCTTGGCACGCGCATTTTGGGTGTAAGTTCTATTCCCCAGTACTGGGCAGCTTTTAAAATATCTTTGTTTTAAACCAGAACTGCTCTGTTTTTTCTTCTTTCCAGATTAACTATGAATTAGTTAACTTAGGGGTGAATTTGGGATGCATTTCCTTACTTTTTTTCTGTTTAGCTCAGTTTGGAGATTTTGTTTTGTAACATCTCTGTCGTCTGATTGTATACTTTCCAAAGTAGCGCTGTCATGGGGAGCTATGATTGCAAAGAGAAGAATGATTAGAAATCACTTGGGAGAGGGAAAAAGACCTGATTGAAATGGAGTGCAGAGAGGCAGCTGGGAAAGGTGCATTCAACACTGACCTGTACTGGTAAGCAGCTAGGATGTTACATTCTTAGACAGGATGAGTTGCCTTCATAGCTAAAAAGAATTCTGCAGCAATACCCATGCAGAATTAATTTGACCAGCTTGCCAGGCCCCTTTAAGCAAAAACCAGTTTCACTGCAAATGATTTTCAGGACCATGTGTGTTAACTCTGACACCCATGTGATGCTGAGCAGGATTGGTGGGGGTCACCTGAGCCTTCCTGCCTCCAGGCTGAGTGTTACAGGGCATCAGTTCCTGGTGTGGCTGTGCTGGTCTGTCCTCCTTGCGTAGAAAGGCTGGGTAGTCTCTACTTTTGATACAGGGGATCAAAAAACAACATGAAATTGGCATGTTTCATTTATCAGGTTTCAGGTTTTTTATTTCTTGGTTCAGAGAAACTTAGCTGGTCTTTCAATTCATCAAAAGGATCATGGCAGGTGAATGGACCATTCAGGTAAGTTATTCTGCAAATTGTCTTGCTTTCACATTTCTTTTATTTCTTTCTTTCCCTGCCATTTCCTTCAGTTGACTATAATCTGTAGCTACCATCCTTCATCCTTTCTTCCCATTACCTGATTAGCCTTTTCTTTCTTACAGATGGAGCATTTTCTCTCAAAACTTGAGGCATCGAGCAGGAATTGTAGCTATAAGTGGATTGCACTTGCTCTCAGAGGAGGCTGTTGACTTCCAGAGGAACTGTGCCTCCATACTGGCTTCTTCCAGGTGTGTTTTGGGCTCAGCTTCTCATATGCCATTTTAGACATTGTGCTGGTCTTCTTTGAAATTAGATGCAAAATATAATTCACTCAGCACACAGCTCCAGAAAGGTGCTTTTGAGGAAAAAGTTGTCTTGATGTACTGCTTCCTTACCTCT
Source organism: Entomyzon cyanotis (assembly GCA_024500445.1). NCBI lineage: Eukaryota > Metazoa > Chordata > Aves > Passeriformes > Meliphagidae > Entomyzon > Entomyzon cyanotis. Next base: position 71,456,620 of record JAKEPQ010001005.1, read on the forward strand.
CCTCAAATCCCAAACCACTTGTCTTAGCACCCGCATGGTCAGCACAATAATCTATTCTCCCATCTGCATATATTTGCCATTTGGGCACTATTTAGTCAGTATTCAGTACTCTCAAACCTTAGGGTCTGGCCTTCGTGCTCGGCAAAGCTGTTCCCCAGCGGGGGCCCATACCGATAGCTCTCCATGCTCTCAGCTGGTTTGGACTTTGTGGGGATGGAGTCATGCTGGTAAAGCAACGCTGACTTTATCATCCCAAAGTCTTCCTGAATCTTCATCCCTGAATAGATGGCACCCGAGACATTTTCTGCCACGTGGGTGTAGCTCTGGAGGTTTTTCATGTCGCAGAGGTTGTCGCTGTATTTCAGCGCAGGTGGCTTGTAGGCCTGGTAGGACACCTTGGTGGTGGTGGTGATGACCGTCTGCAGCGGTGGGGCCATGGGAGCAGGGCTGGGGCTGTACCTGCACGGATAGTCCCCACTGTAGTAAGGGTGGGGAGCGCTTGTTGCCATCTGCCCGTAGTCGCTCCGCTCTCCGCTGCCGGTTTTCCCCCACGCTGGTTTCAGTCCGTAATGTCTGCCAGGGTTATCAAAGCTCTTATCATGGGCAGCCACAGCATTGTAAGGAGAGCTGTTCAGACTCAGGGGGTCTGCATCAATGGCGGGATCCTTGTAAAATGTTGGGTAAGGGCTGGAGCTTATAAAGGTGGGAACTCCAAACTCATAGCTGCATGGCCTGGGCATGTAGATCCTTGGATTTGGGCACTTAGGGTATGGCGATAGCTGGTCCTCTTGGAAGCTGGCTGAGTCATAAGGTGCCTTGTAGAGGTCTGCATTCTGCAGTGAAGGGTACGACTGGGCTGGAATCGAGAAACTGGTGTCCGTGAAGATACCAACTCTTTCTGAGCCATCCATGCAGTGAAAATTCTGTAGGTTATTGGTGTAACTACTGCTGTCATGGTACCTTCCTGCCTGACAAGGAGAAGTAGATCTTTAAGATTCAGGAACCAATACTGCCCACACGTCTCAATACTTGTACTATTGCTCGTTTCAGCCCCAAATTAACAGATGTGTAGGTGTAAAGCTTTATTTTGCCCTGGGATCCCCAGTACAAAAAATAGTACTTCATTTATGTTACCTTTTTATTTGACTAATGACTTTGACTTACCTCTGAGTTTAGAGGTCTCTTTTTCTGGGAATGATGATAAGAGGACATTTGCTTCTTAATTGCACTTCGTCTTGCCTCTGCCTCCAGTTTACTCTCTGGCCTGGGGTGGTCATGGACTCCTTTGGCCTAAATTAGGATTAACAAATAATTAGATGTGAACTGGAAAGGGGGTAAGAGAAGAGGAAATGCTCTAAGTAGTATGAGAGGTAGTCACAGCATGGTCTGTGGTTTGGCACAAGAAAACAAGAATGAGAAACTAAACAACAAGGTCAGATTGATTGTAAAAAGAAATGGATAGAATAAATCATGATTTGGATGTAGATAGAAGGAAAAAGTGAGGGAGAAGTCAGCAAGGACTGTAGAAATGATGAAGGAGCAAAAGTTTGTTACATTCAAGAATAGATAATTAGAAACAAGGGGAAGAAAATACAAAATTAGTTTGGTTGATTTTCTGCAGTGCAGTATCTCAGTTCTGCTTTATAAGTACGTATATAAATAGTATAATAGGCTTTAAAGAGGTTTCATGCCACAAGATGGCTAATATTCTCTTAAAGCAGTACACCTTCTTGAATAGGACTGAGAATTTTATCCTGGGAAACTATCTGAAGATGCTCTGCTATTGAAACATCTGTGGGTATGCAGATCTATGTAACCAAAGTTATGTTGATATATGATGAAGTAATATATTCTACAGATCCTTGCTCTTATGTCTGAACAGATCTGTATATAGTCCCTAATACAAAGCTAAAAATTGCTTTTAAAACACTGTCCTTTCTCAAGCAGAAATTAACTTCTAAGCAAGGATTTATCAACTTTTTTGATAGTAAAAGTCTTCACATTTTGTGTGTCTGTAAGAGAATGTTTGAATAAGAATAACATATGTGGGAATCTGGGAATATGGCCAGTTTTCTTCCACTTACTGACTGGAGAACAGAATTCACTGTTGTGTGAGTCAGGTAAAAAACTTATCCAGGAGAGAATGTAATCTCATAGAACAGAAGTTTTTTATTTACTTTTTGTTTTAATGTTGCTTTTAAAAAAAGAAAATCAACATGAAATTTCAAATTTTAGCTAAGATTCTTCTTTTTTTTTTTTTTTCTGGCAAGATTTTAAATCCTTCAAGATTCAAAGGCTAGTTTCACATAAATTAGAATTTTCACATTTCAACAAATGTAGATTAAATAAGGTGCTTTTTTCCTATTTATTTTAGTAGAAAATAAATATTTGGAAATAAACATTGGAAAGATTCGGTTGTCAGCTGCACCAGGGTGCACAACAGCTGTTTTGTTCATATTTGAGTTCTGTAAACAGAAGAATTTTAGCAATCAATGATATTGTAGATAAACTTGAACACTGTCAACCACTAGGTACTGTTTTTAAAGAGATAGCCAAGTGTTCTTGTTTTATTGGTTCTTGACATGTTCATACTAAAGAGAAATTCAGTCATGGACCAGAACTCCTCTGTGCTCGTCATGCTGTTACATAGAAAAGGGGAGAGGAGGAAGAAATCTCTCTTTATGGGTATTATTTTATAGACAGATATAATTTATATACGTGTGCACAAGTAAATATGGCTGCTTTTTACCTGGAAAAATATTGCTTTGCCATCAAGCCTCCAGAAGTTCGTGACCGGATAGCCGCTGTGTCCTCGACAAGGAATCAGCTCGAGGGCAGAGTTACAGTTTGGGCAGGCTTTCTCTGTGAACAGAGAGAAAAATTACTGAAGAAACTGATTAAAGTCAAGGGTGTTGCCTGAGAGTAAGTAGAGCTCAAGAGCAACATGATCACACTTCTCCAAAATTCAGATTAAAATGTATTGTTCAAGGAAATGCAACCTAGACTACCAAGCATAAATGAATGATACGAATTAGAACTGCCTACTTGATATAAATGCTTATAATTTAAAGGATTTTAGGCCTATTTTCCCTTCAATATTTGCAGACATTGATGAAATTTGGAAGTAAATCAGTCATTGCAATTATGCCTTAGTCTGCACGCAAGTAAGGGTGACTCCAGTTTAGAAATCAAGCCCAGCTGAAAGAAATGGGGTCCCTCGGGCATCGCGGCTCTCCCGGGGCGCCTCTCACTTTGCTGCTTCTGCCGAGCCTTGTCGCAGATGGCGGGGCGGAGCTGCAGCCTGGCCCCGCCGGGCAGAGCGCAGCTCCGGGCGCACACCACCACCCCCAGGCAGGACTTCTTGAGGATCTGGCAGTTGTGGTTGTTGGTGTTGCGCATCGCCCAGCCGCTGAGGTGCCGCTGCGCGTTCTTCTCCTCGCTCGAGTAGATGAGCCGCACGTAGCCATCGGGCCATTCCTGGAAGGCATCGAAGTGCTTGGGCTCCTGCAGCAGGGCAAAGCAGCAAGGAGAAGAGCGAGAGAACATTATTATTGTATTCCAACCTGATTTTTTTTGACTTGTTATAAAACACATAACAGGGAAAAAAAAGTCTTTTTCTATGAATACCCAAGCAGCAGAAAAAGAAATATTGAAAGAGTAGCTTGTTCAGAAGTACACTCCAAAAGGGCTAGGGCAGTCTGGGGTTCCATATCTCAAGAGAATGTCAGAATCCTTTCGTCTTTTGCATTGTGATCCATTAGAGCACGGTCCGTCGACACATGTGCCTTTTACAGTGAAGTTACCCAGCTATAAGACATAAGCCTAACTACCAGAATTTATAGTCTACTACCATTGTGCCCAGACAGGACACAAGCCACCCTGATCACGACTGCTACTAAGTTCTCCTTGTTGTGGGACCATGCACCTGCAGACAGGAAACTAGATGTTTTAGCTACAGAACGACTTCTTAAAATCCATCTAATATGATTTGAATAAGGCTTTCCAAAAAAATAGAGATAAAAAAGATTTGTCATTGCAAATGTACTTCCAATATATGTATAGTGGCTCAAAGAAAGAACATTTCAGTTTGGGATTTCACTGGCTTTTTGGAGTTCCTTACTAAAACGTAGTTGCCAGAACTACAAAAGAAGAACTAAGATTTTAAACTGTAAATATTTACAATGCAATACATATTTAACAGATATATGTACCACATGTGAGAGTAATCCCAGCTAATTGAAGTAAACTACCAGCATTTACAGCATTAAGACATTCTATAATAGCACGGGTTCTATAAACTCACACAAACTCTACGATGGAAAAGGATACAAATTAAAAAATGCATTTGACACAATTAGACAAAAGTGCTCATTGGCATTAAAGTGTCACATCAATAAACCGAGGAAATATTTAGAAAACTTGGATTACAATAGTAAACAGTCAATTTGAGCTTCTATTCAACATTTCTTGAACAAGGGAGAGGGGGACGAGGGAGATAGAAAGTGGCCAAACAGAGCCAAAGCTGATTTTGGGAGTTAATACACAGCTAGCCAAAGCTGTGTATCAAATCCACATTTTTAATACAAGTCATTTCGTAAAAAAAGAAAGAAAAGAAGGAAATTAAATAAAGGAAGGAAAGAAAGGAAAGAAAGGAAAGAAAGGAAAGAAAGGAAAGAAAAAGAAAAGAAAGAAAAGGTGAAGGAGAAATAAAGCAGAAATAAAACAAAGCTTGGCTTAGAGGGAAGGCTGCTCCCCTGTTGCCCCAGCTGTCCAGTTCCCTGTTAGAAGTGGACGAAAACTTTCCCCTGCTATCTTGCAGCCCACCGGTTACCTGTGGCAGCTTGGGGTCGTTGATGTCCCAGGTGAGCTTCATGGCAGACAGCAGCGGTGGGCAACGAGCCCCGCTTTTTTATGCCTTCGAGGCGTCGCCGAAGAGGGGAGAGGCGGAGCAGCAGCACCATCACCATCAGCGAACTCCACCGAGGTACTTGGGCGGGTAGGGGCTGCGCGCTCCCTTCGCCCCACAGGCGGGTTTCGCTACCTTCACCTGGAGGTGTGTGACGGGGGATAGACACAGGGGCTTTGCAGAAATCCACCCCCCAGGATTGGAGGCCGTAACCTCAGCAAGTTTGAGCAGGGTTTGGATGTCTAACCCGGCTCTGCCTCTCGCTCCCGCGGGTGCCGGGATGGGACGAGAGATGGGGACGTGGGGTACCTGTATCCGCCTGGCCGGCACACCCCTCATCGGGAATTTTGAGCCTGGCCCGGAGCTGCCCGCAGCTTAAAAAGCCCCCGGACGGAGGCAGAGGTGCTGAATAACCTGCTCCTTGGATGTAGATGTAAACGAAATCAGCGTTATTTGGCAGGTTTCCCCTTGGCGCTGTGCTCTATAACACCTGGTTTAAAATGCAAAGTTGGTGTTGGTGCCATCGTACCGATCGGCTCATTTAAACTTATTTAAAAGTTCGAGGCTTTTTATTACCTATTTCCTTTCGAAAAAATTAGGAAAGGGGGTGTGGTATTTGGAGTTGGTTGGTTGGTTTGGTTTTCGTGAGGTTTTTTTTGGGGGGGGGTTGTGGGGAGGGTGGAGGGCGGTTGATTTTTTATGTGAAAAACAGAAAGATAAAACTTCACGACAGCATAGAGACCGAGCCACTGAACGCCGAGCGCAGTTATCACCCTTTAAACGATCCCACCTGCTCGGAATGATTTTCTCATTCTCTTCCATCCTCTCTGGTCCAAAATTTACTGAACTTTACCTTTAGCTGAGCACAATAAAGCCCATCGGGCAGCAGCAGACGCCGGCTGTGGCACCCCTCGGCCGAGAGCAGCCCCCGGGGAGGCTCCGGACTCCTCTTTTGCACCCCTGGGCTCGGCCGGGGTCTGTCAGCGCTGCCACGCCGGGCGGGGAACCCGTCCCAGCTGCCGCACACCTGCGGCTTTTTAGGGCGGGGGCGAAACCGGCTGGTTTTTCCCCTTTTTTTTTCCCCACCCAGTGCTGGATTACAGAGTCAGGGGTTGCTGAGGAAAGGAGAGCGCTTGGAGCTGTGAGAAACGCTGGTGGGGGTCTCCCTCTCCCCCTAAGCGCGGGTGTGTCCAGCAGCAGCGGGTCGGTGTCGTGGGGAGGGTGGGAAGAAGCCCCTGACCCTTCTGCCCCGCGCCATGGCCCAGGTAAGCGGCGCTCCCCGCGGCGGGGACCCGGCAGCGGCTGCGGAGAGGGGGGACACATCGTGCTCCCTCCGGGGGACACCCGCGGCACTTCCCCACGGCTGCCAGAAACCTCGGGATGGGAGGCGTGGGGTGGCTTTACAACCTAGGAAATAAGGAAGGAAAACCAGCGTTCTGGGAGAGGCGGGATGCATAAGTGCTTTTCAGCTTTGGAGCAGAAGAAGTATTTGGGGTTGTTTTGGTTGATTGGATTTTCCTTTTATTTTGGAGGGGATGGGTATAGAAGATTTTCTTTTTCCTGTGTTTTTCTCTTATTTTTAAAGGAAGAAAAGAGTGAAGAACGAAGTAGAGCTGTGAGTGGCAATATGGCAGACAGAGGAGAAGACTATGTAAGGATCTTTTAAATGCATCTTTAGCTCTATCTTACAAGTTGTTATTTGTATACATATACATTTAAATATGCATTTCTTAAAAGGATACGGCATGAACTGGAATTTTTAGTAATTTAGTTAAATGTGGGAGGTGCAGCAGTCCCCTCTTTTCCTTAGTAAGAGGGAAGAAATTACTGTAATACCTGTGTGTCTTACCAACTGGGCATACTAAGTTTCCTGTTTTCTTATTCGCTATCTTTTAAGTTTGCTCTGTTTCAAGGGTTCTGTCTCTTTTGGAGATTAAGATTGATATTTCACTTTAGATGTAACAGTAAAATGAAAGTAGAGAAACAAATGAAGTCAAACAAAAACAGACAAAAGGTTTGGAACTTTTAAAATAGCATTGCAAGTATTTTATCATAATTCCTTCTGCAACAATTTCAATGCCTGTTTATTTTACTCACAAGTTGTTTCCTTCCCCTCCCTCTGCAGCTCGAATCACTGCTCATTGATGCCTTTAAAGGGAAGGGATTTCAGAAAATACATGAACTGCTTCAAGAGAGAGAAGTAGAGCCTCCCCAGAAATACAGCGAATCTCTCTTTAACCAGCTGGACAAAGCACTGAGAAAGGTGAGTAGCATTAGTAATCTCAACTATCTTAAGAAACAACTGGGAGCGTATCAGACTGACAATGCATTGCACTCTGTGTTTCCATAGGAGCTGGACAAGAATGAATTTGAGAATGTTTCACTGCTGCTGAAATGTATTCAGCTCTACCTCAAGAGTGATCTTCAAGAAGGGAAGAGTTTGTTTGTTGAGCAAGGACTGGTAGCAAAGATGAGTATACATATATGTACATATACTCTATGCAAGTTGCTAATGTGATTTAAGGTTGTTTGCATCAGAAAACAACTGCTAGGAAGTGAAAACTATAGGATGTCTTGTTGGCTGCACAGAAACAAAATTTTTTTTAATCTATCACATGAAATGAGTAGGGAAAAATGTTTACTATCTCTTACTGGTTTTGGTGTATCAGCCAGTATTATAGCTTCACTTATTACCTGGTTTAATGGGTTGTGGGTTGTTTGGGTTTTAAAGCTGGTAGTGGAAGGAGAGGATGAGTTTTGATCATGGTGAAATGATAAGGACTTTCTAAATGCATTTTAAATGCTCCAACAAAATACAGTTTTAGTAACAGAATTGATGAGAAATTTGTGCTTTTGTATTTTTAGAAACTGAGATGCTGATTAAATGCATCTGGTTTGCTACATATCTACAGAGGGACCTTCATAAACAGTAATTGCATTTTGTCTTCTGACATAATGGCACTGTACTGATTTCAGCTGGTGATACTTGTAGTAGCAGAAATGCAATTGAGCTGAAGATGAGTAACACCTGGATCTAGCACAGCTCTCAGGGAATAGTTAACACATGTTAATGACACTCTCTTAGCAGAGTTCTGCTGAGGAGTCTTCGGTCCAAAATGTTGTATTCCTGCCTTGTAATTATGCTTTTCAGGGATACAGTTGCTCAAAATTCCTGTATGGAGATAAATTAATGAAATTTTTTTCAACTTGAGCTCTGTGCTTCCATTGGAGCATGGATTTCTAGTTCACCATTCTTGTGTGATGCTGTGCCATATTTAAAACTGTGAAGTATTAAAATACTTACCTTGAAAAAGCTTTAAAAATCTTTAAAATACTTTGCTGTGAGCTGATGTCCTCTAGAAATGTCTGTAAGAGTTATGATGTCACTAGCAGCATGTATCATGTCTGAGCACCAACTGTGGGTGCCTTGGACAAGAAAGGAGGATAAAAGAGGGGAGGGAGAATGGCACCTTTCATGCTCTCCTAGCAATATTTGAACTCCTCATTGCCATGTAGCTTTTGACACTGTACATTACTCTGAAGTTTAGAGAGTAAAAAATTCTGTCTGTAAGGTTTCCTGCAGACATATGTAGTTTAAGGATTATTAACTCTTTTTCCCTGATTTTAACTCATTCTTTTAACTTTTACCTGGTATCATGGTTTGAAAGAGCACGAGCATTTTTGAACCTCATCGACCCAAAGGAGAATAAATTTTTGATGCTACTGTTCGAAGACTTCTTTGATTCTGCATTGGTATGTTTGTGCATTAATGGGACAGAAAGGTTGTCTTTATTGGACAAGAAAGCTATTCACAAACAATTTACTGTTAGAAAACAAATGATTGCATGGACATTGTCCCCTAGGGCTGACCTGGGATGCAGCCTAGGGGGTGTGGATGGGCAGTGTCCTGGGGTGTGCTCCAGGCTGGCACCAGGCTGAGAGCTGACACACTTGGGAGAAGCTGCTACAGGACTCCAGCATTTCCTCATTCTCTAACCTGAAGTATTTGTTTTTGCAGAAAAATTTTCAAGAAGTTCTGATGTATTTCATAAGTAAAAGTTTTTGTGCTGAAGCTCTCTTTAAAACCAACAAGTTTCTCACACTGAGCTGCACCTTATGTGCAAATGTGCTTGCCAAGGTGGTCCAGGCAACTCATTCCTACTGTGTTTGAAACAGATTATTTAACTCTAAAGAATGATCTAAATTGCTTACAACTCTCATTTAGGTTTGAACTTTAAATATTCGTGACTTTAAGGGTACTGGATGCCTAGTGATGTAACATTTGTAATAGGAAGAATGCTTTTTAGCTTTTTTCCCCAAGCTGTTGTTCCCAGTCTTGTTGTCTGTAGCTTACTGGAGCTGTGTCACTTCGTGCATCAGAATTCATATGAATACTTGTGACTCTTTTTAGGAGTTCCCATGAAAGATATTTGAGCAAAATCAAACTTTCTTCTTTCTTTACTAACCACTTTAAAATATGACATACCCATTTCTTTTCCCAAAAGCTTATTTGTCTTCCTGGTGCATTTCTTCCACATACTTTCACTGAGAAGGAACAAGTATTTTACATTGTGGAGTTGGTTTTAATTTTTAAAAATTTTTATTTTTAATTTTCTTCCAGGGACTTCTAACACCCTTCAGATATACATTGTGATATCTAGTACTGTAGTGTGCAAACATAAAATATGTTTCTACATAGGCCCATATTTGTATTCAAAGTAAGGGAATGGTGTAATGACGTGGGTTTTCCAGGGAACCTGTGGGCACTGCACTCTCAAGTGCTGCTGAAATCCCTGGGGGAAGTGGGTGCTTGGCTACCTTTACCCTCCTTGCATAGTGCCAACCTGTAAGATGGGGTGATCCTATGTGACATACCTGTATCAGGTGGCTTTTCCTGATGTGGGTACACTACTATTTTATGTTATTTAGCCCCTGGAAGTTGGGGGTGGGGTCCTCATAAGCGCCTCAGCACTTTGAATGCTGCTGTTCATGGCTGATGGCATGTTAATGAAGACTTCTTTTACTCTTTCCATCAGGTGATTTGCAAATGCAGTAATGAAGGTCAGTATTTTTCTTTTCTTCCATTCCTCAGTATCCTGAATCTTAATCTTGGGAACACATTTCTTAATTCTGCTTGAACTCTGTCCCCTTTCTCTTTTCTCTTCTGCTTCCTACCTCTTCCTCTCAGCAATATTTTTTTTTTTTAATCCTCCTGCTGAATTCTCTCCAGTCAATTATATTTAACATTTACATCAGAGCAAAAAACATTTTTCTGTTTCTCTTTGTTTGCTTGTTTTGTACATGCTGAAAAAGTCTATCTCTTGTATCTTGTTTAAATGGTCAGCATCAAGTATTTCACTTGATCAGAGTAAGTGGTGCCTCTGAAAGGGATTCAGGCTAGACAGTCTGTTCTTGCACATCCATTTGTTCTGGCATCAGATGTTATTCCCTTGCTGAAGGCAACCATCTCCACAAAATAATATGGTAACCCCTTCAGCCTTCTCAGCTTGACAGAGGGATGTCTGTCCATCTCTCATTCATTTCAGCAGCAGAATTTTGTTCTGTGGCTGCAGCAGGTTTTCCATTAGGGCAGGGAGCAGGCGCTTTCAGAAAATATCTGTATGACCAGACACCCAGGTTCCCAATCCATGTAAATATGAAGCATTGCACTGTGAGTAAAATAATGTGTGCTTATATGTCCTTGTACCTTATTCTAATGGGAGCACAGTGGCGCAAGCATCTTGTGGTTGATACTTCAGTGGTTTGCTCTGTTGATTTTGAAAAAAACTATATATTCAGGTTTTCTCTTGTGGCTAGTAATTAGCTTCTCCTTTCTGTGCCTCTTTAAGTAGTAACCCAGGTCAGAAGTTAGTGTATCTGGAGCATTTTGGTTTTTTTAGATAGAAGTTACCAGTTCCCCTTTCTGTCTGGGATTAGATGGTTGGAAGCTTTTATTTTAAAATGAACTTACAGCTGGGATATTTTTATTCTTTCAACACAACAAACTGTAGTTGCTTCAACTATTTTAATATGGGCTCTAGCCTGTTTATTATGGGCACTAGCCTGTTTCTAGCTGCAACCTTTCAAATTATTTTTCTAGGGATGAAACAGCTAGTGAATTTATTTTTGCCTGAACTAGGGCACCTAGGGACAGAAACAAACCTTTGCTGTGCTCTGCATCTGGAGGTAAGATTTTTACTAGAAGAAAATTAGATATATTTGTGCAAAAGTTTGTGTAATTAGATAAAAAATGTGAAAAAATATTACTGATTGATTTCTCTTCATTTTCTGCCCCTCACTTTGTGGGGGGAAAGGCCTTAAGGACCCTCAACTCTATACTCGACAGTCTGCCACGGGAGGAGAGAAAGAAGTTCCCTCTATCTGAGGAGATGTGCTCCCTCACGTAAGTGGTTTTCCCTCCAGTTTCTGTAGCTAAATACCCTCTTCTCTGCAATAGGAGATAGTTATTTCCACTTTAATTTGTGGCATTATGTTGTTCCAGGAAAGACCTTGCAAAAACTCTGCTGGAGGTTGGTGGTAAGAAGTTCTCTGGTTTTACCTCATCTGCTTGTTTATTATAGATGAATTATAATTAGAATTGTATCTCCTTGTTAAGAGTTGAGTGAAATCTGTTTTGTTTTCTCCCAATAAAAACACTTTATAGAGTATTGCTATGGTATATAGAATGCAATTTATTCCTAGTGAGTTAGTGATGAGTCCTTGCTCTCATCCCCTTCCCAAACCCCAAGAACATCTCCCAATACACTTGTGTGTGTTGTGGTTTGCAGTGCTCTGTACCTCCACCTCACTGAGCTGGGGGGCCTGAGGGTGCCTGAGCCAAAACTTGGCTGTTCTCCTCCCCTATTCTCCTAGGGGAAACTGAGTCTAGAGGGTGAATATGACTGTGTTGTATAATATTGCAAGAGTAGAAGTGCTACAACCCTCTGTTATGCTGGAGGGAGGATATTTATCCTGTGCTTACGTTTCCCTGGCAGATTATGACCTTCAGGTTGCCCTTTCAGAAGCACTTTGTAGGTTAATGATAAAAAAATGGAGAGATGACCTTGTTCATCACTGGTTTGAAGATAAGTATCTTGCTGAAGCTTTCAAAGAGATCAAGGATCGAGAATTTGAGACGGTGAGGGTCCTTATTTTGAAAACAACATACTTGACAAGTCTGTATAGGGGCTAGTTTTGGTTGAGTTCAGCCAGGATGTCCTTGCAAGAAGTTCCTACAAAACTGATTTTATTTGTTAAAACTTATTTGTGGATGGCATATTTCACTTTTTTCCCCCTATAATATGGTGAATATTAAATGACACATTGTTGAAATAGCTTATACTTCTAAGTTATTTTACCTATAAAAATAAAATAAAAATACAATAAATAATGCATAAATTAATTTGGGGGGTGGTTTTTATTTGAAGGCTTACTGGTCTTAAGTTGGGTCCAACCTTTTGTAGTAACTTGAGTGTTTCTTCCCAGTGGTCTTTGGCCTCCCCACTGACCAGTTTAAAGCTTTTAACTGAAGACTAGAGGTTACACAGCAAATAGTTATTCTTCACAATAGAATAACTATTTCCAAGGGAATGTACCCTGATTTTTTTTTTTTTTTTTTTTTTTTAATAATGTGTCATTTTTCTTGAAGGACTGCAGAAAATTTGTTAACCTACTAAATGAAAGGCTTGGAGATAAAAGAAGGTAAGCTGGGAACCAGCAGAATAGACTGGTTCCATCATTACTGCAGAGGGGAATAAACAGAATTGTAAACTGGATTGGGTTATATTAAAAAAAAGCACATCATATGTGAAGAATGAAGTTGTTCTTAAGAAGGAGATTTTATTCATTTTATGGTGATTCTTTTGAAAGTAAAATCAATGAAGATAATGCATCACTACTAAAGTACTGTAGTCTCTAAGCTTATCTAAGCTTAATTTACTTTTAGAAATTTTTAAATAATTTTTGAACAATAAGATTAGTTACTCATATTAAAAATAGAGTCATTGAAGTCGGACTCTGATGTTAAATGTATCATGTGAAGTTTGCTTTTCTTCCAGAGTCTATTCATTTCCTTGCATATCTGCTTTTGCTGACATGAATGAGGTAATAGCCCCTAAAGCTGTGACACATTCCCTATGGTGTTATGGCTGCTAAAATGTTGCTTTCTGTGGTAAAACTTTGAGTCTTTTTTTCTCCCTCCCTTTTTTTTTTTTTTTGTGAAGCGCTCAATTTCTTGGAGTGTAGAGTGTAACCTTATGTTCTAGTTGGAAAGTTTGCTTGTTTGTCACTTAGCTCCCACCTTACTGCTGCTGACTTTGCTTTTGTATCAGCCAAGTGATAGAGGCAGCACTTCTCTTCGTGGTGATGACAGAAGAGAGTTTTAAAAAGGAACAGGAGGACAGGACAATGCTGATTCTTCTGGCAGAACTGTTCCCAGACTGCCAGAAAACAAGATTAGCCTGATGCCCATGTAGGAGAGGTCGCAACTGCAGATTCTGCAGATTGCTTTACTGGTCTTTAAATAAATGTACTGTGGCACCATTCCTGACAGTCGTATTGGATCAAAACCATGTAGATGGAAACTGGTTCCACTGCTTCTGCTTATTTTTAGTGCTCAGAAACAGAGAGAGGTTCCATAAACTCTTTCCTGGCACAAACGTGAGCATTTGTGCCTTGCCTCTCCCTTGGCTGATGTAGAGCGTCGTTTGGCATGGGTGTGGTTGGGTGAGTAGGGGCTGGCACCTCGCAGGATAAACTCTTATTTCTGCAAGGTATACAGATGTTTATGAAGGGCAACACTTTCCAATTTTGTCTCATTAAAGGAAATTGAGACTGATACAGCAGTTTTGGGGCTTTATGGGGAACAAAATTACCACTCTTCTTCACCAGGTGAAGAAGCCATCGGATGAGAAGCTGGAGGAGTTCTGGATTGACTTCAACACTGGTAGCCAGAGTGTGACTTTCTATGTGGATTGTGATGAGGTAACAGCAAAGCCCAGGTGGCCTTGGGTTGGCCTAGGTCAGTGGGCACTCCCTCAGCCCTTCTGACACAATGGCTTTGGTTTCCAAAGGGAGCTCTCTGGGACTCCGTGAGGCTGTCGAAAGAAGCTGTCAACAGTTACAGCCTGAAGGGTAAGACTTTCTAATGACATTATCCTGTTTGGCTGGTGGTCCATGAGACACATGGAGTAAAGCTAAACTCTCACCATCACTCAAGTGTTCCTGTATCTTCTCCTCCCTCCCTGCCTTGTCCTTTGGTCATCCTGCACTAGCTCTGCTTGTTGGACTGCGTGTGGGCCCATTCTGCACAATAAGCCACCCTCCCCACCCAAGCAGGACAGCCTGAGGCATCAGTTTATAGGTGTCCTGAGGAGCAGTGTAATCAAGACCCAATGGGAAAGAAATGAGTCAATAGAGCAACTGGAAACTCACAGGAAAGATTTAAAAGAAACTGTTTTAAAAATCCCAAACACTTATTCAGACAATTTTGGGTTGACAGATGCCATGATCTAAAACAAATTCAGTTGACTGATATGTTGTTTGTTTGGTTTTTTTTAACACAGAGGAGGGTAGACAAAAGATTGTTAAAATTTTTATGAAGATACCTGCTGCTCTTAACAAAACAGAAGCAACAAAATTCAAACTGATTTTCAGTGCTGAGTTTGAAATCTTAAGTGTACTTAGAAAAGTCCTGGGAGATGAAAAAATGATGGTAAGCTCTAATATGTGTTTTTCTTTTCTAAATTATATTTTACGCTGGGCAAAACCATTCAGGTTTGTGGGATTTGTGTTTTGTGGTTTCTTTATTTTCTCCATGTCTCTTTAGTATATATTTATCTTCCTGTTATGGGTTTATGACCCTCAATGTAGATGTTCTTAGCTTTGGCCTGGAAGAGAAATTAGGTGTTTGAGTACCTTGGAACTTCTTTCCTAAAATTTATGTTTAAAAGCTGGAAGGTCAAACTGATTTGTTAATGAATTCCTTGTGTTATTTCTTTTACTGAGTTCCTGAAGTAGAAAATAAAGCCTATGGTATTAATTGCATAATTTTAAGTATGAACATACTCTCACATATAGCTCCAAGTGTTACACAAAAACCTGGAGATGTGCTGAAAGATGCAAATCTTAGACTGGTTTTGTAGACAGAAGCTCAAGACAAGGAGTACTTCTTAAACCTCAAGGTTTTTTATTAGTTAATGTAAAAATACAGAGGATGTATGTGATTTCTTTTTTTTTTCCTTTTTCCCCCCAAATGTTAAGAGTTAATTTTTGATTTGTAATTCATGCACAGTCTATGGGGTTTGTAGAAAAGCTTATGTGACAGTAAATAACCATAACATAGTGGCTGTCATTTGCCCTTGAGGAAGCAAAGACCTTCCCAAGTTATCAACTCAATTAGCATCCAATGATTTGTTGCTGGCAGTTAACAACTGTTACTTTTGTTATTAAGTAGCCAACTTTACTAGATAAAAACTACTCTTTTTAAGATCACTTTCACATGAGATTAATTCATACCAACAGGCAGCTGAGTCTGAAGAGGAGACTGTCCATGCTGGGAAGCAAGCCATGCAGAATGAAGCAGGTGATTTTTTGTTTTGTTTTGGTTTGTTTTTTTTATTTCATTTTATTTAAATATCTGTTTTCAAATTACCATTTTCACTTGCAGTCCACAGCTTCCAGTTAACATCACTTGAAACAAAAAAAGAAAAAGGGGAAAAAAAAAAACCCCACAACAAAAAGCCAAGCAATGCCCAAGCTCAATCTTCCTGTCTTGTGAGCAGGGGAATGCTCAGGGAGACAGGATCTGTGTGCTGGCAGGTAGCCTGGCAAGGCACATTTCAGCTTCTGGCTCACCTCTGATGTGCAGAGTATGCAGTACTCTTTCCCCATGTGCAGGTGCAGTGGGATGCACCCTCCTGTCCTCCCCTCTTGCTTGTCCTATGCCTGGTTTCTGGTTTGACCATTCCATGTGAGTGCCTTCCCAAGGGGATGGTGGCATCTGCCCTCCTGAAAGCATAGGTTCTCTGATGGGTCAGTGCTTGCATCTTGGCACTTAACAATCTCTCCTCTGTGCAGTGGGGTGCATATGGTGGGGCAGCCCTTACCAAATCTTCCTCTAGGGAGGCAACTTCTGTTTCTTCTGAACAAGGGGATGTGTTAGTAAATGGTGTGCTCCAGTCCCTTGTCCCCAAGTGGAATGGATGATGCCTGGAGCTGTTGTGGAAGAACAGCTGGGGGAGCAGAAGTGCTCACCTGCAATCCTTATTTGTGGGTAAAGGTGAGCAGCAGCCCAGCTCCTCTGCCAGAGGTGACCTGCTGCTGTAAATACCTTGTGCTCCAGGGCTGTATCTGTGTGTCCCCCAGCTACAAATGGAGCTGTCTGCCTTAAGCCAGGAAAGGCTCTTTGCTGGACCTGGAATAGCCATTATTTCCTAGTTCTCACCAGCCTACAGCCAATGCTTTGTATTGCTGTGACTTGGGCACATTAAGTTTTCCATTATCAAATGGTGGTGTTTCCTGTGCTGCCAGTGAACATCTCCTGCAAGGCATCTTCTTCCAGGATCATTTGGCAGAGTTTTATTGTGTTCCAAATTTAGTAGTTGTTGAGGTAACTAGGAACCTGAAGTACAGATGTGTAATTTCTGTGTCTGACCCTAAGAAAGGTCTAAACCCGGCACTTGCCAGAAAAAAGAGAGAGTAACTCCTTTCTTTCCTTCTCATGCTCTGAAATTCTTCTGTAAATCCTGACCAAGGCTGTGATTCACAGTAAGAAGGAAAAAACTTCTTACAGCAAAAAAGCAGAAGGTGTGCATGATCAAAATTGTTCTTAAGCAGGAAACCCTTTCGCAGTTCAACTGCAGTATCAAATTTTTTTGGAAGGTGATTTATTTTTTTTTTTTTTTTTCTGTACAGTGATCTTTTATCTTTGAAGGCTTGGATTTATCCTTCCAAAACTGGCTGTACATCAGGTTTTAGAGTGATTACTTTATACAAGCATTCCTCAGTGTAACTTGCTTGACAGACATTGCCACGTCTTCTAAGGCTGTGAAGTCACAACTCTTCTACCGCTACCACCCCGTCTCAGAAACAAATCAGGTTCAAAGTGCTCTTAGGTAGCATTCTTTCTGTGACAATATTAAAAAGAAATTTTTACTTTCCTCTAAGTTCCTGTGCATTTCAGATTTCTCCAGGTGAATACTTGAAAGAGCTACTTCCAGCTCTAAATATCTGAGGAAGTAGCTTTTTTTCAGTAATCTGTCCTATTTTTCTCCACTTACAATCTAAAATAAGCTAGAAGGGAAGTCCTCCAGATTGTGGAGGTGCAGGTGAGGTAGGAGTTCCTTTATCTGTGTCCATCATGAAGCACACAGAGGTGCAAGGTGAGCACTGCTACTTGAAGCAATCAAGGAGTACAAAGGGTAGAATGTAGTTATCTGTAGTGAAACAACTTTTGCAGTGCCTGATAGAGATTCAGTGGAGGGAAATGTAAGTGGTGGAAGATCCCACTGCTTTAGTCAGACATGAAGGATTGTTCTGTGTCTTTCAGAGCTTAGGAGTCAGTGCAGCAAGGTAGGTAGTAAAGTGATAAACTTGCATATGTTCATCCAGTATTTAGGGGCTTGTGTGTTGTTTATTTGGCATTGCAATTCTTCACTGGGTGATTTGCAAATATTTGGGTTTGCTCTATTCTATTAAACACGATCTTGAGATATTTGTGCCTAGAAAGTTGTACTATTGCAATTCATGCATGCATGTGTGAGAATGGAAAGAAGGAGTAGTGATTGTTTTCAATTATTGTAATGACATTCTCACCCTGGTTGCTGTTCTGCAGAGACACCTGTGTCCTCTAACACACAGAGGAGGAAAGACCCTTCAAAATCTGAAAATGTGGAGGCTCAAAAAGACATTTTAACCCCTCAGCCCAGAAAGCAGTTAACAGGCACTGTAGCAGTAAGTGTTTGGTGTGTGGTGGAACAGTCCTCATGTCCCTTTTCCCCTCCTCCAATCTGCTTTTATTACAGCTGTGACTAAAACCTTCTTTCAAAGAAGACTGGTTTGTATCCATTCAGCTCAAATACTTGTCTCCAGAGCTGCAATTTTGGTGAAACTGCTTTAAAAAGAAAAAAAAATAAAATTACTTCCTCTTATAAGAGGACAGGACAGTGGGATGCTCTTAGTGAGAAACCTGTGGTATCACTTACATGAGCCTAAAAGGTTTTTGTGTGTGGACAATGATGAACCTGTCATGCAGCTGTTGCCACAGACAAGCATTAAAAATCTGTTTCTAAAAAGCCTCATTTTTCCATTGGTCATATGCATGTTTGTTCATGGTTTCATGTCTCCAAGCAGAAAATGGCCAACTCTGGTGTTGCCGTGGTTGCAGTGAGCCAGCAGACTGACCCGGAAGATGCTAACCGAGGTCAGGCATGGCTCCCTTCAGTTCCTTAAATCTGACCCAGTTAAATGTCACCCAGGTGACATGCTGAAGGCTCTGCTTTTGTGGGCCTTACAGCAAAAGTAGATAAAGTTTTATAGTAGCTCCAGATCTTTTGGCATCACAGAGGGTAAAGCTATTGTTTCCTTACCTTCTTCAGGAAAAAAGTCCAAAACTCCATCTCCAAGGATGAAAGCTAAGCCTAGGTGAGTTCCTTGCAGACAGAAAGTTGCAAAGTGGGAGTTTTTTGTTTGTTTTCTGTTTGGTTTGTTTGGTTTTTGTTACTTGTTTGTTTGGTTTTGTTTGTATGGTTGGGGTTTTTTGGGGGGTGTGTGGATGTGTTTGGGTTTTGATGTCCTTGTCCCGGGGTTTCAAAGCATGTAATTTTGGGATTATTCCATCAATTGTTAAATTGAAGATTCTGTTTTGCCACCTGGATATCAAGGCTGATTGCCTGGAGTTGCAGGACTTTTGAGTTGCTGAACAGTGATGTTTCATGACTAGATTGGCAGCTGCTTTGGTGTGACTTTTTTCTCATCATGGATTTAGTCCAAATGTAAGGTGAGCACACAGCTGATTTACAGAGAGTTGAACTTCAGCTGTGTAACCAGAGCTTTCCAACTGCTCGTAGTGGGGACCATGACTTTGTGAAAGATCATGAGACTTTGACTTCACCTTGACTTGAATTCACCTTTTTTTCCCAGACCTTTGCAGGACAGAATTTCTTGTAGTTAAGGATTTGGACTTCTGTAGAGCTGTTGATTACCTTTCTTTCCTACACATTAAACCATTGCTTTGATGCTAATTGGTGCAAGTTTTTTGAGTTTTTTTCCTTTAGTACTTCACAGACATTTTATTCTTTCAAAGAATTGCTCCCTCATGTGTCCTCTTGTCCCCAGTGAGAAGCCCCTAGAAGAAGAACCTCTGGATGAGTCAATACCAAAGGTATGTTTGCCTTGGGGCTCTCCTGAGTGAGGGGATACAGGGTGGGGATGAGGCATTCTGGTGGAGTTGCAGAAGAAAGCTGGGATGGGCTGACCACCTGGTGCCATTGAGTGGTGTCCTGAGTGGACAGTCAGTGTCACACTCGATGTGCTGTGCTGCTTAGCGCCAGGGGTGAGCTGCAGAGGCAACAGCTGCCAACCTTATTCTAGAGGGGCTCAGCCAAGTAATTCAAGCTCACTGGAGTTTATTCACTGCATATACTCCCCCAGAAGCAGTGTGTTGTGCTTTTGTCCAGGAGTACAGTGGGGTGTGGGACAAACCTGCATGTCACAAGGCTTGCATGCTGTCCTCAAGATGGAATGTTTGCTTCCTGAATGGAAGCAAGCCTTGGAAGTCTACAGATGTGTTTATTTAGTTTTGTGTTTGTGCTCCAATGACTCTCCCATGCTAGATCTGCCTCTGTATTCCTTGTAGAGGAACTTGCAACTTGGGTAAATTTAAGTAACTGAGAGTCATCTGTAGTTGTACTTGAGAACTTCTATTGGTGTGTCCATGAATTTAAAAAAAGTTAATGCACCATGTGAGAAAAATTAAATTCCCCAAAAAATGTTTTTGGGCTTAGGTACTTCGCTTTTATAAGAAATCACATTTTAGACTTCTTGGGTTTACATTTCCAGGTGCTACTTTTTGATTTTTACAAAAAAGAATTTTTATTGCTAGTTCAATTGTTTGGTAGCACTTGCCCACTGTACAGTAAATTAATTCAAAGCTTTTGAACTACTTTCTCTACTCCCACCCTCTTGGCCCTGGAATTTCAGCTCTGTGAGTCCCATACTTTCTGGTAGAAAAGTACTGCAGGCAGCAGTTGCACCTGGACAGTTGTAGTAGGAGGAAGTAAATTTCCTGGCACACCTTTTCTCTGCTTTTAGCAGGCTCTAGTATCAGAATGTGACTTTGTTATTTTAGATCCTGCGACTCTCTCCTTTTCCAAAGGAAGTTACCAGGAAAAAGAGAAACAGGAAAGCCAGTTTGGCCAAGAAGAGCCCTGAAGACAGGTATGACACACAAGCCCTGTGCCATGCAGGAGGAGGCACACCAAGCGATTTTAGACCTTTTCTAGCACTCAGGGAGGGAGGGTGTCCCCATGGGGAGCTCTGTCTGAACTAACAAAGCAAGCACGAGGGTATGAAGTGTTGTAAATTATCACTATGGGGACCCAAAGGGTCCCACAGGAACAAAGACATCAGAAGCTAATCCTAGTCTGCAAAAAAATGCCCTCTGCCTCTGTGATACTGTGTCCATTGGCTTTTCCCTTCTTCCTTGCCCAACCATAATACTCCAGTGAGTTATGTTCCAAGTGCCAGCTTCCTTCACAAATACTTGTGACAAATATTGTCCCAGTTCCTTGGTATCATGTGTCCTAAGGTTTCAGGATGGCCTCTTACTCTTGCACCCACACATCTCTATTTGCATTCAGAGCTGGGGGCACTGCAGGAAGAAGCACTTGAGGGTTTGGAGGCTGTATGCAGCCTGTGGCACTTGAAGTCTGCCTTGTTGCACCCTCCTTCTGAGCTCTGCTGAGTGTTGTGTTCAAGTTGATGCCTGCTGCTGGGCAGGAGGGCAGATGAACTGCGTGTGAGGATCTCTGCTGCTGTTCTGGGGCTTCCATGGGGGTCCTGCTTCAGCCTACTGTCTCTTAGCTCAAAAAGACCTCCCAAAACCCCAAGTGCTTAGATTAATTTTTTGATTGATTGTAGATAAGTATAGGAAAACTTGATGCAGGGCTTCATGAGGACTAAAAGTTGTGTGTTTTAAAACAAAATAATCTGATGCAGTAAATACAGGTTTTAAAACCGGAGGAGCAGAGTAGAATTTAGAGGTGAAGAACTTCTTAGTTTGGTCCTTCTGCTCCCTCTAGTGTTTCACCTGGAAATGAGCTTTTCCTTTCCTCGGGAGGCTTTGAGGACCTCAGCTATTTACTCCTCCCGTTCTTTTACGAGTAAAGAGAAGGTGTACCTTCTTGTGTGTTGAGCAATAGCAGTAGGATTTTTTTAAAGATAGTTACAATTTGGAGGACACCATAAAGATACAGTTAAGTTTAACTATTGGAAGACATGGAAACAAATTCCAGGTGTTCTCTAATCATTTCTTGGTGCACAAATATTAAATACTAGAATTTTCAAAAGGGAAATGCTTCTGATATTATATTTCCACTTATTACTTCTTTCTACAATGTTCTATTATGGGAGATGTGAGAATGAAATATCCTCTACCTAAATAGGCATAGTTTAATGTCTATGCTTTGAATATTTCTTAAAACAGTTACAGTTAAGAATAAGAATCAAGACAGACAGCAATAAGACTAAGTAGGAAATAAGCAAATATTGTTTTTAGAAGCTTAGAAAACAGTATTTTTAGGCATATAAGGTATCTGAGGTGATGCCTTAAGAATTTTTAGCTTCTATTCTTCATGTATTTGTAGCTTTGGTGGATAGTTCTAGGCATCATATAATATGTTAAAAACCACTGTTCCCAGCACGTTTAGCCAAAACAATTCTTCTGAGTGGAAATCCAAGGACACTTTTGCTGCCTCAGGGCCCCAAATATGTAAACAACAGTGAATTAGGGGGAACTGAACTTGGGGTGACTGACATCATTACCTCTGAAGGTGTAATTGGAGGATTAAGGGCTGATATGATAATTGGACAGAACTTATAAAATGTGAAAACCTCATGACTGGTTGTCCATTTTGGGTGTAGCCTCACAAGTAAGCTCTGTCTGCCCTGAATGTACCTAAAGGCTTTAATAAATTTGTCTGCTTTTTATTCTCCTAACTCTGTCTGGCCTCTGTTTCAGATAAAACTCAGTTAAGGCATCAGAGGAGAGGGAGATCAAAAAGAAACCATGTTATCATCCCCATATTCTTAATGAAATTCTGTAGGGTGATTCTCTACTACTGTGTGTCACTGCTATATATATGTTGTCTTGCAGGAAGGATGTCTATGACTATGAAAATTCAGACTCCTCAAGTCATGAAAAGGTAAAGTTGAGACAGAAGCCTAGCACCTAATGGAAGAATAACTTGAAGTAAGGGGTATCATTTGCTGCAGAAAGGCTGTAAGGATGGACACATTTATAGCAAGACAGACAATTGGGAATCTGAGATTGTTAGTTTTGTGTTCTTTGTATTGTAGAAATGGAATTTTTATTTGAGTGTTAAGAATGCCCATCACTACTTGAAGTTTCTGGCGTGTAAAGCGTGATAACATCAACAGACATTTGAGCTGTTGCTTCAGTGAGGCCATGGGGTATCTCTGTTATTGAAGGCCAACCTCTGTGTTTTACTGAATATCAAAAGCAGGTTGCTGAGCATCCACTTTGTCCTCCTAGGGTAAACAGAAGAGACTGAAATCCCTGGTTAAAACTGAAAACTGGTCTTTAGAAAACTTTTGTTGGAAATTCTGCTTGACTTATATTTGCAGACTCTTCAAAAAAAAAAAAAAAAAAAAAAAGGAATAAAATTTAATCACTTTGCCTGCTTTGGAGCTTTGCCCAGTGTGGGTTTTCCCAGGAAGCTGTGAACTTGCTCCTAATGGCTCCCATCAAAGTAGCTGTGCTGAACCTCACAAATTTCTCTTATAAACTGGACATGGCCCAGTCCTTGCTACTGCCACTGGGTGTCAGCATGAATCCCTGCTCCATGGCACCCTGCCCCGGTTGCAGCAGCCTGTCCCTGGGCTGTCCAGGGACCCTGCACCGTGCTTACGGTGCTGGTGCCAGCAGTGCTGTTGATTCAAAAGACGTGTATTGTGACATCGATGCTTAAAACGAGCATTATTCATCAACCAAGGAAAAGAGAAATGAGGTCTCTTTAAGGCTCAAATGTTTGTCTATTATAATTTATGACACATTTCAATCAACAAATCTCATTCCATTAGAAAGTGAAATTTCTCTGTGGGACTTGTAATCCATTTCTGTTCTGAGTTTTGATACATTTTAATTATGTGAAGTATTTTATGGGGCAACTGGATTCTAAGACAATTCTGCCTCTCTTTCAGGTTGCTGAAGCCAAAGAAAAGATTCTTGCCCAGAACCTTTCTTCAAAAAATCAGAGGTACAGGATTATACAAGCAGTGTTTATGAACATTTTGCTATGTGAAAAAGAGTTCATAGCTTTGGTTGGGCTCTTTTAAGTTAGGGTTCAAAAGGCTGTGTGATTTTTCTAATGCAATAGTTCCTTGCTTAGCTACCAGAGTATCTATGAATGTTATTGATACCAATATTTAAATAGTGACTTCTGTCAACTTGGACAATAATAAGACTTTAACTCTTAAACATTATCCTTTCCTGACCATGTGCCGAAATTACTGATCTAATTTTTGAAAAATGTTTGTCTGCCTTCCAGTCATAGCAAGCTGCCAGGGACTTGCCACTTCTAAGTATGCAGGTTAATTTTTATTTGAAAAAGTGATGATTTCTAGATATCCCTGAATTGCTATTTTCAAAATCCAAGCAAAGATAAATTTGGCTAGTGACTACACTTTAACAGTTTGGTTCTTCTGCTGATCTCTTAAGGAGCCTCCTGCCACTTCTATTTGGCTGTGCCCACTCTGCAGTGCTGTGGTGTTTTACTGCAGTGTTTGCTACTCTGATTTGGGTCTCTGTGTTACTTGGCAGGACTTATGAAACAAGAAGCAAGAGCAAAGAGTCAAACAGTCTTGAGAGAACACAGGTAGGTTGCCTATGCTTTTTCATCCCTAGAGCCTTTGATTGCTGTGTATTTCTATCTGTACAAATCTGTTGCACCCTTAAAGAAGCTTAAGTTTAAGGCTTGCCCAGTGCAGAGGTGGAGGAATGTGAACCTGGCAACCTCTAAATACTCTGTCATTTTGAGAGCAGAAGTGAGGATACACCATCACTGCCAGACCAGCCAGTGATTTGTGTGTTACCTCTTTCCCCTGATGTGCTGTTGGATGCAGCTCAGACGTACCAAGGCTTTCCTCCTTGCAAGAGCACTCTTATTTTAGGCAGAGAGATGGAGAGACAAGAAAGGGGGATACTGTAAAAACCCCATGTTGGTAAAAGGCAAAATCTGCCTCTTGGTGTTTTTGTACTGCTGTTTCAACAGCTGGCTGTGGTTGTTTTGGCAGATTTCACAGCTTTACCTGTTGTACTGTAGGTAGGAAGAAACGGGATAACTTGGTAGTAGCTGAAGAGGAATGGCTGAGGGTCTTCTGTGTGAGCTGATTGAGCAAGACTTAATAGTGTCTTTAGTCCAGTTATAGGAAACATCTTTTCTCTGAAAGCAACAATGAGAATACAAGCACTGGTCAGAGTGAAATAAGCTGGATCCTTGACTCTCAGACCCCGTTGGTGCGAAAATCTGCTGACTATACCCGGAAAAGACCCAGGGTCAGAAGTAAATTAAAAGGTAAGCTTAGTCCTTTATTGACACTTATACATGATGTACTGTGCTGCAGAAAACAAATGCTGATGATGGTTTGAGAAAGGAGTGTTTGGCCAAATTCTGGCTCTCCTGAGTGGGAGAGAGCAGGCTTGAGGCCAGCAGCCAGAGGTGCCCCATGGAGGAGGTGCATTGCACACTTCTGTGCTTGAGCTGGGCTCTGGTCCCCTTCCCAAAGTGGGCTTCAAATGTCAGGGTGGAAATCTGGCACCTGAACATCTGTGGGGGTGCAGCCCTCTGTGTGATGATGCTGAAGAGCCCATGGGTCCTGAGCTGATGTTGGTGCTCCTGAACACAATAGGAGGAAGATCTCTCTGAAGTTACCACGCTTCCTCCCTGCAGCTTTCCCCTCCTCATCTCCCCAGAAACATAATTGACCTGACAAGTAAGTCTTGGAAATCATCACAGTTTGCAGACCAGGGCATTCTGCCCCTCTTTTTATACAGTAATAAGCCAATTTTCCTCTGAGTGATTTACAAAGTCAGATAAGATTATCTCTGATAGTATTCTCTGCTATGGCCTGACCAACAGCAAATGTCCCTTGCAGCTATGCTCCAGGGCTGTCGGCTGCTGCGACCACCAAACACAGACCAAACTGCCCTGAAGGTGGTAGAATGTTTCTGCCCCACTCATGGAGAAATGCTTGGTCAGGTAGCTGTTGGATTCTGTAGGGATGAAAAAGTAAAGAAAATTGAGATTTGAAATTAGGCTTTACACCAGGTTTCCAGGGGAGTTGTTCTCACTCCAGTGTCAGCCCACATGTCTTGCCCATGACTTGGGGACTGTCAGACAAGATGCTGAGCCTGCCTTTTCTTTTTCACTCTTTTGGCTCCTCTGGTTGCAGTGACTTTTGTATATTTGCATCATTGCATCTGGCTTTGTTAGAGAAAGGTGTTTCCTTGAAACTTAAGTGGTGTGATGTTTTATCTTGTAAATGCCCAGAAGACCAGACTGAAAAGGCTTGCACCGTGGCTACCTCAGTTAACTGGGTAAAGCACACACTTACCATGGCTAGTAACTGGGTAAATTTTTCTCCTTGCAGTGCTCCCAGTGTCTTCTGCAAGTAGTGGCAGTGACTATGAGTCAAAGAAGGTAAGAAGATGTCATGCTTTGCTGTCCCAGATTAAAAAAAATTGTATGTAAAATGTGTACAAGTGAGTGAGAATTTTATAAATTGGTGTAATTTTAACTCTCAAATGTTCTGATGGACAGATTTGCCTAAGTGTTGCTGAGACTGTATTGGTCTAATAGAGGAGATCTTAGGAAAACTTGAGAAATTTCATAAAGAAAACTGTGCATGAGCCCTGAGGATGTTGTCTTGAAATTATATTTATCTTCAACAAGTGAAATAAGGAGAGGAATTCCTTGGTGTGACACTTGCTTTGAGTGATGCAAGTGTTACTCCATGGGAGTGAATTCTGCTGTAGGGCCCTGTCAAGAATGAGCACCTGTAGGGCCCTGACTAACCAAATAACTGCAGAATTCCCAGTTTGGCCCTACCAGGATGCATCCCTGTGCTGTCTTTTGGCTTGTACTCTGCAGTGCCTTGGGAAAGCTCACATTCATCTCTGCTTTGCTGGCAATTTTTGCTGGCTTTTATTCCAAGTCCTACAATCACACTGAATCCTGGTTCATGCAGCATCCTTTTCTACTTTCAACTATACCCCTGGGAAAACTAACAGTGGATTATATAACAGTGGAGGAATTGGTGGATCAGACATACATCAAGCAAATAAAATCCAGTTTAGCACAGCCAGGCTTTTCCCATGCCCAGTTATTAAATGCTGCATATCAAATATATTTATATATATGTATATTTGAAATACAGAAAACTTGGGAAAAATAATCTCCAGAACTAGTAGTTCCATGGAAAGCTTTTATTTTCCCCTAGAAAACTTTTTCTTTTGACTATAATGCTTCTATTCTGCTTATGGATAACGTCATCAAATATACAGCTGTAATGCCTAAAGGGAGAAATTGTGCATGAATTGAACTTCAGGGCACAGGTCTCCTTCAGTGTTGTAGAGAGCCATCACTAAGTTTAGGCATATTTCAAGTATATATTTGCTCTTAGTATTGTTAGAAAACAAACCAACCATCCAAAATCCTCTCTCCAAAACAACACCCAACTCCCTACTTCTGTAGTAGTGTTTAAATAATGCTTGGACTTTGTTTCGTTTTAGCAGGGAGAATCAAGGCAAAGAGCTGAAAAGGAGATGCTAAGGAAAAAAAGCACATTTAGCTCCAAGGGAGATGATTTACCCACAGTGGATCTTGCTGGTATTTTTCTTTTAATCTTCTTCAGTGCATTAGAAAAGTTCTGATGTGTGTGGGTCTGTTGGTTTTGGATGGGTTTTGCTTTTTGATTTTGCCATTTTCCTTCACGGTTTTCTTCCACAAACATTTGCCTTCTGATATTTTTTACTAATGGCTATGAAGGGTAGATACTGTCTATGTAAATAGTCTCATGTACAAGGAGAAGATAAGCTGGTGCTATTGAGAGGTGAAGGAATGAACCTAACTGACAACCAGCAAGAAAACAGTCTGTGGACTGAGTTTGAGGCACCACCTTTCCCTGCATGATGAGATAAAGGACAGGGTAGAGGGCTTGGGCTTTATTTTCTGTGCCATTAAACTGAGATTTCCAGTCAATACAGGATTCAAACTCTGTTGCCTGTGTCATTTTCTAATCTCTCACACAGATGAAACACTCTCAGAGGAGCCTGGAGGGAGTCCACTACCACTTGGTGTGTCTGCCAGGAGCTATTCCAACGATGTGGAGAAGGCCACACAGGTGCTGTATGCAGTGCTTAGGCTCCTTCCTGCTAAGGCTACTTCACACCTAAAACCAATAGATCACTTTACTTACTCTAGCTAGACAGGTCCCTGCCTGCTTGTCTGCAGTGGAGGGTGGGTACCTTCTTATTTTGTTTTCTTTCTATCTTTAGAAGTTTCATAGTACAGCTGGCAAATTATCGGGAGAAGAAGAAAGTACCAAGCGGAAGGATTCAGGTTTGTTACTCTTCATAACATAGAAGAGTTGTTAAAAGCAGAAAGAGGAGGTGCCAAAGCTGTTATTTTCTTTCAAAGACAAATTAATAGTGACTTTTTTTGAATACTTATTTTTTTCTGAATTCTGTTTTGTGTATTGCAACAGACAGCGGTAAGATGCTTTCATACACATTCCTGAATTTGTTGCTATCTCTTGAAACCTGTCTGTGGTTACAGGGGAACTTGTAGCGTAGGTGGGGATTTCCACACTAGTGACCCAAGAGACATACAAAAAATACTTTTTAATGAAAAAAGTGAAAGTGCACTGCTATTTCAGTTCAAACAAAGCAAACATCCCTTCAAGTTGTTGATTTTCTTTATACCTGAGAACATAGATATAAACCATTGCTATAAGCATTTGTTAAATCGTGACTTGGATAATGCTTCTACTGCTGTAGCTTCTGTATAGGGAAGTGATACCTCAGGACTTTTTTAATGATACTGGACTTTCATAAACTAATTCAAAACTGCAGCACACTCTCTTTGTGGTTGGAAACAACTGAATTTCAAGAAAATTGAACAGCAATGTGCTGTTTTCATCCTGATAATTCTCAGTGCTGATGTAGTTCTGAGAGACTGAGTTATTGTGACAATGAAGAGAGTCACCGAAGCTTTGGTCTTGGACAAAAACATCCATTTTCTCTTGAGCTGGCTATGTTTATGTTCCCAATATATTTCCTACCTATCCAGCATTTTCAGAATATACCTTCACTGCACCAACACATCTGCTTAATTTTGGGGGAAGATATGTGCTGAGGGCTTCATTTTTATCACTGTTTGCTGTTCAGCCTTACCACAGGAGAGGAGTTGCTGCCATGCAAAGGCACAAGGGTTATGCTCAGAAATTTCAGGTGTGGTCTCTGACTGCATTTGAACTCTCTCTGTGAGCCCTAAATCTACTCCAGGATGCTTCTTTTAGTCTGACTGTCCCCCTTGTCCTGGGTACCACCACCTTCCATTCTGCCCTATGGAGACTCTAGGGAGATCTCTTGTCAAACAGACAACTTGCTGAGTTCAGAAAAAGTGCACAGTGAGACAAAAGGATGGGTATCTTGTTAGTTTCTTTGGTTAATAGAAAATTTTCTTTAAAGTAGAGTTTGCGGCTTAGATTGGGATTGTTTGGATTGATTAAATTCTCTTTTTTAGATTTTATTCATAAATTGAGAGCTTGGGTTGGAAAAGGGAATGGGAAGAAGCTGGACACCAGAGGTTTTTGATGATTAGAGTAGTAGGCCATGAAAGGAAATTTTAAGATAGAGATGTGGAAGCTTTCCAAATACTTGTGTAACACTAGGCGGGCTAGTTCCCTGCTTTTGCAAGGGAGGATGCTTGTAGATGGAGTCTTATCCTGTCCTGTGTGATGCTGGACCATAAAATGAGGCTGCCTCCTTTTCTGAAGCATTAGTTATTCCAGTGGTGGTTTTTGCTTGAGAAAGAACTGTGATGTATCTCATGCAAAAGAACAGACTTTTTCTTAAACATCTTCTATTCTCTTTCTAGATATATTAAGTGGCACTATCATAAAAAAGCCTAAATTTTCCAGTTTGGAGAAAAATCACTTGCCCTCTGAGACTAACGATACACCAAAGAAAATTTTTGATTCAGTAAAAGAGGAAGCAGAGATCCAAAAAGGTAAAACTCCAACCAGCAACTAAGGTGAAGTGCTTAAATGCTTTCAGCTTTTCTTTTCTTTTGGTAGAAGTCATAGTCACGTGGAAGCTTGAAGAGATGTATCTGTAGAGAGGCCAACTTTTCCAAAATCCCAAAGTCAAAATTATCAGAAGGTGTGTAGTGCAACGCTGCCAATGACAGTGAATACTGTGTATGTAGAGTGTGAATAAGGAAATTGCTTTCCTTATTCACACTCTACATGCTTTCTAGTCTATCTGAATAGTGATTTTTCCAGAGCTGTTAAAAACCATCAAACACAGGAGCTCAGAAAAAAATCATACAGGTGATAGACAAAGTAACTGCAAGATGGTGCTAACTCTGAGCACAGGGGTATCAGGCTTTCCCTGGAATGAATAAATAGAAGACAGAAAACAGTGGTGGCCTGACTCTGTTTAGCCTTTATGCTGTGCTTTCGCCCCACTGTCTGTACATATATTGCTCTTTGTGTTGCTCTTGTGCCTATTCTTCCCTGCTGCTCTCTAACAATTATTTCTCAGGGGATTTTGAGCCAGTTTCCCTCCTGCTTGTGAGCTCTAGAGGAACAAGACTCAAATTGCAGCTCTATAACAGAAGTTGTTGCTCACATGAATGACAAGCCCTTCAGTAGCAGGAAGGTTTATATTCCAATAAGTCCCTCCAGCATGATGCTAACTGGGCATGTACTTCCTCCTAGGTCAGGAAATGGATAGCATAGATGACGTGGTTTTTGCCAAGATGCTACCCGAAGACTTGAGTGATTCAGGAGTGGTTACTGCCTTTGAAAGCTTTATTGGACAACTGAAGAAATTGTTCTGGGTAATGTGAGCTCTTTTAACATCTGTGGCAATTTATCATGTGAAATTACCTTTTTATCTCAGGGGGTGTTGGTGCAAATATCCCCTCTTTATTTTGTGTCCAAGAGCAGGGCTTTGGTGGCAGTGTCTGTTAGTCTGGAGCTCTTAGATATATTGCACAGAACCTCTTTATTCCAAGATGGGTTACAGGGAAGGCATAAAGGAAGTTTTAACTAAGTTTTTCCTAAAGTGACGCTGCCCTGAAGTCGCATATCTCACATAAGGGCTTTTTGGTGTAACTACTGCGACTGAATTAAATCAGTTTGTATTTGCAGCACCTGTGTAATCTCACTGCAATTTAAATTTGCCTTAAGATGGTTTTTGCTAAGCTCAATGACAACCTTCAGAGGGATCTGTGTTCCAGGAAAAGGTTTTGCAAGCTAGGCTTCTAGGTTTTGGCTTAGGCCATTGCCCGTCCCTAACTGTGCATTGTGTGGCTAGTCCCGGTACAAAAGGATGGAGATCAACACCCAGAATGCCCTGAGGTCTTCAGAGAAGAACTTGTCTGCCCTGCTGAACCAGATACACGAGTGCAGGTAAGCTGTCTGGTGCTGGCTGAAAACAGCTTCAGTTTTGTGTAAATTTTGATTGATAGGAAAAGCCAACCTGGCAGGCAGCAGCTGCAATTATGGCTTGTAAGGCAAAATAGCTTGTGTGTGTCTTTTGTTTTTCTTTAACTCAAGAAGAGTTTCAGAAGTATTACTCCTGTGATAGATCCTGATTTTCCTGTAGGGGTAGAGGATGGATTAATTCATGCAAAGCAAGTTTGAGTTACAAGCAGTTGATGAAGCAGTCCTTGGACTGTCTTCTGGTTGTCATCAATGTTCAAGAATCTGTTTAAAAATTCTCTTGTTACACTTAGTAGTTTCTATTTCTAAATCTTTTAAGAAAGAAGTCAGGCTGTGATTTAATGATGTAGAGGAGAAGAAGAGGCATCTCTCAGATTCTGAATTTCTCAGTTAGGAGCTAGATAAAAAAATCAATTCTAACATTCATGGATTTGTTAAAAGTGAGGTACTTACATCTTATACTGTACTTGTAAGTCTATCAGGCCTCTATCTATGATGCATTGACTTTTCAGGATTTAGATGAAATGTAGTATGAAATAAGAGCCTTTAAATTGAAACATCCCGGGTATCAATAGGATTTCTATGAGCAGAATTTCTGTTGCAGCATCTCACTACCATCTACTCTTATCTTCCACCACAAAACATCACTAGGCTGAATAAATTTGAGACCTTCCAGAAGATTGTTGTTGAAGAGCTTGCCAGCCTTGAGAAGGAAACTCAAATTCTGGCAACCATGGAGAAGGATGCACTGGTGGGTACCACTTCTCACGTGCCAGCCCAACAAGGTTCCCCTTCCCAAGTAACAGGGGTTTTCTTTGGGGGCCTTTTAGGATTTCTGGAATGTGCAGCTGCTCAAACTGAATACTTTCTGCAACCAGCAAAAGCAAAGGTATGTCTGCCAGCTGTCTTGCATGCTCACAAGTCTTCTGATGGTCAGAGAGGGCACTGGTTAAGCTGGTGGTACCCTTGCTGGTGTATGGGAAAGGATTCTAAATCCAGTGTGGCATCTCCACTTGGTGTCCATTGACTGAGCTTTTGCAGCCATGTGAGGGTTTTCAATTGGAATTAGCATGCAATGAGGGAGCTCTGTATGGGAAGTTGTGCAGGAGAGGAATATAGCTTAGGAGAACTGTACCACGATCTGGAACAAGGTGCCACACACCCTCTTAACATGACTGTGTCTAGGGGTCAGAGGAGGTGGAAGGAGATGATCATTTCCTGTATAAAAGACGCTGCTGGTGCAAACGCTGGGCAAAAACCTGCAATTCTCTGGTTTATTTTTGGTGGTAAATATATCTAGTCATGCTTCACCAGTAAGAGCTAATGCTTCATGAAAAACCAGCTAAGCTAACTTTCCTTTCAGAATTGAGTCTGTTGACTCAGCCCTGGGTGAAACAGCAAAGAGTTTTGCCGATGCTGTCCAGAATACAATGGTATGTGTGATACAAAAGCGGCTCTCTATGTGTGGGGGACTGAGCTCTGGCCTGACTGATTGGTGTTGGAAGTGAGAAAACAGAAGTTTTTATAGTCCTGGGAGGGGAAGCCTTTGGTTAGCTGATTTTTGGGGCTGGTTCTTTCTGGGACCTCTGGTCCTGATGCATGGAAAGCATCAAAAAAGGCAAATGCTATTGGTGACTCCCCCTAGTCTGCTAGCTGGGCAAACACTTCCAAGGGAGAAGATAAGGACAAGAACCACGAGGCAGTGACGTTTGGATTCGCAGTCTGGGCTGGTTTCTGTGTAGTTAATGGCCTTCAATGCATGTGCCCTTGGAGTTGTGTTTGTTTAGCTGTTAAAACTGGAATCCTGAGCCTTTCCAAAGAGAAAAGTTTCCATTAGGAGCACTGAGTTGGTGAGGAACACAGGTGCTCCTGAATAAGGACACTGTAAGAGCAGCAGGGCTGAGAAAGGAGCACTCCTGTCGTGGGAGCTGCTCACCCTGCAGCACTTGTTCTGGGGAGGGTGCTTGAGAATTAAGAGCTGAGTCTAAATGTGCTTTTGGGATCTTTCCAGGTTCTTATCTTGTACAACTTCAATGTTTGTATAAATTTTTGCAACGTTTTCTCTTACCGCTCTTTTTTTTTTTTTTGTTCTTCCCCACAGTATGAGCACCCCGTGAAGAAGGCAGAAGAAAACAATGTGTTTATTGTTCCTTCTGACTAGCAAACCCCTGAATTCATTATTGCTCCTAACATTTGAGCACCTTGTGTACAACATAGAGAAGATGGTTATGTGAAGGATGTTAGCCTATTTTAAAGAAAAAGAAAAAAGAGGAGGAAAAAGCATTGATGTTGAGCCTTTTTTTGCCTAAAAAAATATATAGTGCTAAGTGGTCCAATTGTGACCCCAGTGTTGATAATGAGTTTTTCTGAAAAATTGCAAGATGGGTCCATTATATTTCAAAGAAATTTAAAAAATGAACTAAAGATAATGATTTAGCCATCAAATTGATGGATATATTTGCTTTCTTTGACTGTTCTGCCAACACCTTTGTCAAGTGTAAGAGTGCTTAATGATTGATTCAAAGTAAAAAACTGTTTGCATGGGGTAACAATATCATTCTTTCCTTCAAATTGATGCACTATGAGTGTCTGGAAAGGTACTCTAGAGTCCTGTGTACCTTGCACAGGATGTATTACGTATAGCCTCTCCTATGTGTACATAACTGTGTGGGAATTGCTGGCTTGGCACCATTGCCACTCAATTCTGGATGGCAGAGCTGGAAGCAGAGAGGGCTTTATTGGCCAGATGCCTGACAGCAAGCTGGAGACTGCAGAGGGCAAGAAATTTGGAGACTGGAACAGGAAACGGCAAGTGAAGCTGGAGAAATTATTTTTGCAGACAGTGACTTTTGGCTCCAAGGAGAGTTCAGAGTACAGTGAGCAATGCTAGGATTAGACCAAATAGCATCACAGGTATCTGGAAAGTAAGCAGCAGATAACCCATGCTATTTAATATTGTTAAGAAATATTTGTTGTTCTTCACAACAGAAGATAGTTGTTCTTCACAAGAGTGTGTGTTCTTGCAAAAACAGCATTAGTGCTAATGCAACTTAATGAATTTGTGGGAACGTGACAGTTTTCCAGGCTTTGGGTGTCTATCTCCTTAACTTATAGAACCAAACTCAGATTTCTGTGTAAGTTAGAGTCAAGGGAATCCTCCCCTGCACGCAATGTACCTTCATAACAAAAGCCCAAACCCTAACAGGGTTTGTTTCATTACTGAAACAGGGCTGATGCTGTTCCTCCTTGAGAAGGTCATGCAGGGTAGCACAGAGAACAGCAAGAAGCTGCTGTTTCCATTGCTTTACCATTTATATGCTCATTCCTTTATCTTAAGTAGTCCTGACTGGAGTTGGCATGAGATGAAGCTTGTTCATCCACACCAAGATACACTTGGAGCTTTCCTTCTGGGGTGGTTTAAAAAAAAAAGACCTCTTCAACCCTGCCCTTTCCAAAGGTTCAGATCCACTGATCTACCTCGTCCTATTTCCAATGTGAAGGACTGAAACTTTGATTTCACATCCATGGCTGGCTTGTGTTTATTTCTTTGAGGGCTGGCCCTGGTGATCTGGCTGTGCTGCATCATGACACTGCATCATGACACTGCTGCTCTTCAGTGTCCTTAGACCTGCTGTTTGAATCTAGGCTCTCAAAGCACTCAAAGCACTGTGACTTCGGGGAGATGAAGCTGTAACCTCTGTGAGCAGCTGTCCTTGTGTCTAGTAAAACTTGTTTTGCATCTCAGCAGCAGAGTTTTCAGCATGCTGTGGTCCCGCTGGTGTGGTGGTATACTCTGATGGCACCAGCAGTGTCATTAGCCTAGACAGGCTTTCAGATATCAGCCTGAATAATCTGATCCTATCATTATCCTATTGCCTGAATGTGCCAGGTGCTAAATCTGGAGCTTTTATTACCTGAGTAGTAACCCAAAGTTCCAGCTGTTAGGAGGGTGATAAGGCTTTGAACTGCCCTGTTGCTTGTTATTGTGACCCAGAGTTCACACTGGTGAATGTTAAAGGGATCCTTTGTGCTGTGCTGCTCTCACTCCTATGTTCTAAGGTGAGCCTTCCAGTAGTTCCCATGTAAATGCCTACATTCCATGGTTTTATTCCCCACTGCCTGGCCAAACGTGATGATGCAACCAGGGATCTCATGGTGCTTGTTGTGAAGCAGACGTAAGAACTGAGATGAGCTGTCCACACTGTGGCTGTTGCTGTACACTGAATTCTGCAAAGCCACGGAAGCAGTGTTGAGAATTCACACCCTCGGTGTACATGCTATAACCTTTGGAATGGCTGTTGGCCTACTTAGTCTTGCTCATCTGCATCTGCAAGCAGTTTACTGCCCAAAGGGAAGTTTGAAATAGGAAGAGGATGAGATGGGATGGCTTTCTTTAGTTAAAGGTTCTTTAAAAAAAAAGCATTTTAATTTTTTTTTCAAACTATGACAGTAACAGTTGGTTTTTTTTGTATCTGAGGTTTTTGATGGATTCATTGCTCTCTAAGTTCAAGCTGCTAAGCATTTAAGCTTTGTCAGCACTGTGAAGTAGATGTGTAGCAACCCTTGTTTTTCTATGTTTCCTCACCCTTCGTATGTGTTGGCAGAAGGCTCTTTTGTTGTCTCCTGTAACTGTAAAAAATTAGGAATGCTTTTCATGCAAGTATCTTTGCTAAATAACTTAGAGTGCATCAGTCTTGTTCCTGTATCTCTTATTGAATCTCTGCATAACCTATAACTTTAAAGCTTGGAAGGTGAGTGTTGAGCACTTCTGAGAGTGTGGATAAAGGAAAAATTTGGTACCTCACTTAGTAAAGATGTCCATAATGTTACATCCACCTACGCTTGTTTTACCTGTTTTATTGGAAAACTCTGAACCCTAAAAGGCTGGTTTAATGATGGGTATGGGAGAGAAGAAAGGGATATCACACTGCTTAGATACCTTCTACCCTTGTACTTATCTATCCCTTCATAACATTTTAGCTTTTGAGAAGCCCAGTGTGTTCCAGCCTGATAACCTTTGAACTGCCTAAGGTGAAACTTTTGTACTTTATTAATGGTCTCTCCATCTGTAGGCAGTAGAAATGTTTAGAGACAGCATCTGGGACAGAAATGACATTTCCTGACCTTGGGCAGCCTATCTCATACCACTTCCTGCACTGTTGGGTCGATGTTTAAGTTAAAACCTCCTGAAAGTCTGAAGTCCATTTGGTTTCTGCAACAGACCTGTAACTGGGTTATCCTAATGTTACCTTTTGAAAGGTAGGTAGCTGACCTTGGCAGGTTTCCTTTGCCCTTCTCACTTCATGCTTTTTAAAGTGTTATTAATCCAAAGAGTTCTTTTTCTTCCTTTCGGTGCAAATAGATAGAGCTCAATTTTCAACCTGTTATGTTTCCTTGATGCTTTTGAGCCAGAGCAACAAAGATGATGTAGATGTTGAGGTGCAAAACTATGCATAAATACCCAGAAGAAGAAAAGGCAATTATAAAGTTCAGGTTGGGGATAACTGCTTTATGCATTTTAAGCCCTAAATAGGGTTTAATATTAAACTGGCTATAACCCCTGCTATCTGTATGCTGCATCTCTTTCAGGGGATGGTGCTGTGCCAAGTGCTTGTTTACCTGCACATTCTGTGCCAGTGCAATGGCCCATCCAAGGTCTACAGGGCTTACAGATACCTCGTGTCAAGGCTGTATAAAGCCAGAAGAAAGGATGCCCTCCGTGGCTGGATGTGGGCAGAGGAGCTGTGTGTTCACCCTGGCCTGGGAACAGCCCACCCTGCTCTTGGTAAGGTGTGCTGAGGTTGGCTGGAGCACATGGGGACAGGTCCTGCTTCTGCAGGCAGTAGAACTGTGTCTAAGAGTGTAATGCACTGGAAAATAGACATGTTTCTAGGAACAGCTGAGAGCTATTGTGCATTGGAATTAAACACAGCCACAGAGCCTTTCCTGGTCATATATTGCAGGGTGACTTCTGTTTATCATGAGCAAGAGTTGAAAAAGCATTACTTATAGCCAGGCTGTGAGAAGAGCCTCGTAAAGCTGAGTTTTGGCACAACACATCAGCAGCTTGATTTATCTCCTTTAATTCCATTGTTCCTGGAAGGGTCTTTAGTAAAACTCATTCCTCCTTCTTCTTTCCTTGGGAAGCTACTAAAATCCCAAACCAGTGAATGAACCTCAATAGTTTTCCTTCTGCCTGTCCCCCTACAACATGCCCTTTGGTGAGCAAAACCAGCAGGGTCAAGTGTTTGCATATCACCCAACTGTGTTTGTATTTTCAATCTGAAAGAAATATTATTTTTGAGATTTGATTTCTCCATTGTCTCTCCCCTCTTTTCTATGATCACTTTTCAACTGAAAACAAACCGATAATCAAACAAGGACTTGGTGGGCAAGTGCAAGCTTTGAACAAACAAGTTATTGCAATATTACCTTTGTTTAAAAGCCCAAGTTTTTATAGGTAGCAGGGCAAAAAAAGCCACAGGTAAGCTTTACACCAACACCAGTGAAGGTGTAGTACAAAGTTAAGGAGGTTTGATGTGACTGTCCAATCTGATGTGACTGTCCTAAAACACTTCTGTTCTGAAAAAGTTGGAGAACAAAAGCAGCCTTAAGTAACCAGTTACCAGCCCAATGTGATGCCTTAAAGAGGAGTGGAGACTGCCTGATAGTAAAATTTGTTTATTTACAGTGTTATGTATTACAGGAAAATCAGTTTAAAAAGTCAATGCTTCTCTTTCTTCAAAGTTGCGGCATTTTGAAGATGTTAAGACATATCTGAAGAATTTTAAACATACCTGATTCCAGCCTTCCTGGCTGATCTGGATCTGCAAGGTCTGAGACAATCTTGGTTTTTTTCCTTTTTTTTTTTTTTCTTTTTCTGTTTTTTTTTTTCCCCAGCCCTTTGAATTTCAAGTAAGGCATTTATTTATTTCCTTTTCTTTTGAAAGAGGTTTCAACAAAACAACAGAAAATATCTGTGGGTTTGATTGCTGTAGTAAACTTTAACACTTAGCACAGCTGACGCTTTCCACCTTGATAGTCAAATGCATGCTTTGCCATCAAAAGATTATGGACTCCACTCGGCCTAAAACTCATGCTGGGCCACACAACGCTTTTGTTGCCCGCCTTAGACGAATGGCCCAGCTCATTGCCTTGTGCACTGTCTTGTCAGGTCTTTCAAATCCCTCTGTCTTTACTCCAGCTTCCAGTGTCAAGCTGATTTCTGCAGAGCTCTGATGCTGTCCCTTTACTTAGGGATGTGTGAAACACCCTCAGGCAAACCCAAAGATTTCTTACGTCTTGGGTTTTTTACAGTATCAATCAGAAACACCTGTAAAGCAAAGGTTCTGGAAGGGCCAGTGAGAAAGAGTATATGCACATAGTGTCAAGGCTTTGTGACTTTGGGGTTTATCTGTTTGTTTTTTGAGTTGCTGCTTTCCCTCCTTATTAAGTGTTAAATAAAACAAAACACCAACTTTTAGTCAGTGATGTTTTGTGACCAGCTTCACTAAGAGAGGGGAGCAAAAGTGAGTATGCACCAGTTACATCTATGTTGGTGTGCTGGTGTGAAAGTGTTTGAATATTGCAGTTTTTTTGGTTGTCCGGTTCATCATAATGTAGTTGAGCAGTCAGGCTGCTCAGATGTACTGCTTCTGCTGGAGCATTTTGGGGAATTTCAGTCTTCTGCTGGAGCAGAAAAGTTCTGTCTGTACTGCAAGGGAGCTGGTTGGAGACAGATGGCATTCAATGGGACATTCAAGCAGAGCTCTGACACAAGACAGCCTTCTTCATGCCATTTTCTCCTCTTGCTTTTGCTGAACAATTCCATCTGTTCTTCTTCCCCTACTGTACCACTTCCTCAGCCCCTTTCCTTCCTATCCATGTGCCCTCATGGCTGCAATTTCTCAGGCTGCTCCTGTGTCCATACTGCTCCCTGGGACAAACCTTCCTGCCTTTGCACCTGCAGTTTCCAAGATCCCCTGATGGCAGATCATCTAAATGGGGATATCTGGAGGACATAACTGACCCTCTAGAGGTGGAGAAGAATTGGACAGCAGGATTTGAGACAGCCTCCTCTACATGTGGGCCCTCTATGCTGGCTGGGTGTGTGTTTTGTCCTCCTCCTGCCCTGCAACTCTGCAAGGTGACAGGAGAGGACAAATTTCCTTTAGAGAACTGCTTCAGTCCATGGGGCTTGCTGGGCTGGAGTGACTCCAAAATGTGTTTTTGTTGAGAAAATCTTATATATGAGAATGGAAGAGACTAGAACTACTTCAGTGCGAGGAAAAAAGTCTGAGTCTATTTTTAGTAAAGAAATTAAGTGGGCTAAATGAGAAAAGGGTGAGGGCAGATCCATAGAGTTAACCCTGGGTATTCTTCATTTCTAACCATGTAAGTGGGGGTAAATGCAGTGAACTGAAGCAACAAAGATGGTGATGGACTGTTGTGAGAGAGACACCTTTACAGCTGCAATTATCTTCTCATCTTCTCTACAGAGGATTGTGTCTCAGTCACATCTGTTTCTCCAGCCAGACACCAGTCTGAATAAGTCCACCTGGCACAGAAATTCCCTTATAAACTGCTTTGCTCATCGCTGAACTCACTTTTCAAATTTTCTGTGTCTTCCTGTCTATTAACACATGTCATGTCAGTTTGTCTCAAATTAGCAGTGTTTGTATAGGATTAACTTTATACACATTTACACTCAAGGATTTATCTTCCTTAAGTTGCTAAGATCCTATTTCTTTCAAAATCCATTTACCTAGTACTCCTATTAATTTAGCATATCCTAAATGACTTGCTCTGCTCTGTGTTCAGAATACCATACTGGGCAGTGCCAGGAGCTACCAGTCCAGGGCCCTGAAACAGAAAGCTTCTGCCAGCCTTCCTGGCATTTGAATCTGGTTGCATGTGTGTAATGCAAGTGAGCATGGTGCACAACTGCCTGCAAACTATGGGATGGTGCACCTGGGCTCTGCCCTCTGTCGTGTCCTTCCCCAGGGCTCCCACAGGATCAAAGGGCACCTTGCTGGTGTCCAAGGGGAGCTAGTGTGCTTTGGGGAATTGCTGAGAAGAAGAAAAGAGGGGTATGGTGATGGAAAAGGTATGATTCTTACCCTTCTCCCCCACCCGCCCTTTGATTTTCCTGACCTTGGCCACAGTTTAGCTGGATGCACTGGGTGCACTGTGAAGCCTTGCCTCAAGACCTCTCATGTGCACAGAAAGTGCTCACCATGTTAGTCTGAACAGAGTCCTAACCTTTTGAAGGCATTGATGGATTTATCCATCATGTGTTTCATAAGGCGTTTTCGTGTCAGCATTAGAGATCAGAAAGGTTTTCTTTTTTATATGAGAAAGATCTTGGCTTTCTTTGTTCTGATGGTGATCTTTGACAAGACAAGTAATTCTACTCATTTTGTTAAAACCTAAGTAGCAGTACATTAATAAGTGTCTGGTACAAAGAACTGATAAATGTAATCAAATAGGTTTTAAGCTAAAGCTTGTCATTCAGTCTTTTTTTCTTATTTTTCTCTTTAGAAAAAAACATCATAGGAAACACTATACTTATTGTGCCTTCTTATTATTCTGGAATCCATTGGCAGCAGCAAAGTAGTCCTTATGGAAACCATTCTTGATTTCTGTTGTGACAGGGGTTTCCTTTACAGCTGTTCTTGAAGGTGCTTTCCGGTATGTCTATAAAAGCAAAATCCAAAGTAAACACTTGGACTCATTTAGTACTCCCAAAACACTACTTATGGTTAACTGTAAATGGAGCTGTCTGGTGTTTCTTGATGCAGATGTATATATTTGCTTCAGACTGCATTAAGGTAACTGTGGTCTTTTCACTGCTGTGGGTGATGTTATTTTACCAGTCTTACTGTAATAATTCTCAATATCAAAAGAGATTTCAAGCCTTTTACACTAAAAGCTTTATGTGTGCAGGCAGGCTGGAGCAGGGACGTTGAGAAAAACAAGGCAAAGACAAAGCTGGGTTGTTTTTTTTTTTCCTAAGGAGGGAGAAAGACTCTAAAAGTTGCCCACCAAAGCAAATTCTGACCTCCTACGTACTGAATGCAGTACCTGACTTGCTATACATGTGCAGATGAGCTGAGCTTCAATGAGGTCATCACTACTGAATAACTTTCTGTCTCAGACATGACTATATCTGTTATTCTTAAATGAGATGTATTCTTTAAAACCAACATATTTTAAGCACTGATGATCATTCAGAATCTGAGTCCATCCAGACTGCTATCCAAAAAGTTCTATTTTCCCCACTCTTGTCAGAGAGCTCCTGGAAGACTGCTTACCTTAATGTAGAAGTTGATGAAGAGAATGACCAGTGTGGCCATGTAGGAGGACTGGAACATGAGGCAGCCAAATGGGAATCCACATGGCTTCACAGCTGCACTGAGTGTGTGCACAATAGTGAGCAGAAACTGGATCTGTTGGAAGGAAGATAATGCAGGAGTATTTACTGAGAAAGGGTCAGTGCTAGTTAAATCAGATACAGCAGTGTCCCCTAGTCCTGCTCTTTGAAAGTTTGAGTACTCTTGAAAACTGTCCCTTTCTAACTTCTGAATGTATTGTGAGGATTAAGTTAAAATGTGCTCTTGTGAAATTAAATAAAACCCAAGGTGTCAGAGGTTTTTAAAGTAAGAGTTTATAGGCCTAGCTGATGACAGGGAAGCTTTTTTTCTCTCAAATGTAGTAGGTGTTGTTCTATCTTCCAAACCTTGTTGTGACAGGTGCAGTTGTTGTCTCTGTTACTGGGCGGAAACTGGAGGAAACTCTGAAGACTCCTGGTGACAGCTTTAGAAGTCTGAACAGAAAATGCACAACTCAGGAGTTCAAAAAGGCTGGCATTTGCTTTGATAGAGTTAAGGAGGGGACAAATAAAGCAAAAATGAGATGGGAAAGGAATTGCAGAGACCTGTCTGCATTTAGAACTGTGAGCCACAGCCCACGCTGTGCACCTGATTCTCCTTAGCCAGCTGAGTATGCCCTCAATCCAGGGTACTGAGGTGCACTTCCACCAGGGCAGCATGCTTCACATGCAGGGATGGTCTCAGCTCAGAGAAGCAGCCCTTGCTAAGCAAATTTCTACACAGGCATTTTTAAGCTTACTGAAAACATCTGAACATCCAAATAATATGAACAAGCCCTAAGAGAAAAAAAGTAAAAGGAACTTTATTTCATATCAAGCCTTATATCTTGTTGATAGGAATTTTTGATGTGGCTCAGCTCTTCAGGTGCAGCAACAGGTGGAACAAACTTTTAGAAGTCAGTCAACTTTTGTAGGGCCTGAGACTTTGTTTACAATATTTTACATTTTGTATTTGTACCATGGTATGGTGGCTTAACCTTGCTTGGCTGCCAGCTGCCCACCCAGCCACTCTCTCCCTTTTTCTCCTCAGTAGAATAGGGGGAGAAAATAAGATGAAGAGAATTTGTGGATTGAGATAAGGGTAGGGAGAGTAACTGATAAAACTTGACTGTCATAAGCAAAATAGACTTGACTTGAAGATAAATTTCAGTTTTTGCCAATTAATAACACAGAAGGATAGCAAGAAATAAAATTAAAAACACCTTCCCCTAAGCCCCTGTTTCTTCTCAGGTTGGACTTCACTTCTGTCTCTTCCACTCCCTTCCATGTGGTGCAGGGGGATGGGGTTTGTAGTCAGCCCATAGTGCTTTGGCTTTGCTGCTCCTTTCTCCTCACACTCTTTCCCTGCTTCAGTGTGGGGTCCCTCCCATGGGAGAGAGTTCCAATGTGTGTCTTTCCCATGGGCTGCAGTTCTTCACAAACTGCCCCAGTGTGAGTCTCTTCCACAGCGTCCAGTCCAGTCAGGAACAGGCTGCTTCTATGTGGGTCCCCATGGAGTCACAGATTCTGTCAGCAAACCTGCTCCAGGCTGGGCTTCTCTCTCCATGGGTCCACAGGAGCCTATTTCTCCATTGGCAGTAGCTTTGTTCTGGACAGGCATGTCCATTGCTGCAGCATGAGGTCCTCTATGGGCTGCAGGTGGATCTCTGCTCCCCTGTGGACCTCCATGGGCTGCACCGCAGGCTGCAGGGGATCTTTGGGCACTAATTCCCTCCTTCTGCTCTGACCTGGCTGTTTGCAGGGCAGTTTTTGTTGCCTTTTCTGTCTCCTCTCTCAGCTGCTGTGCAATGTTTTTGGGGTTTTTTTTCTACCCTTAAATAAATACGCTTAAATAAATACGATATCACAGAGGTGCCCACAGCTCTGCTGATGTGCTCAGCTTTGGCCAGTGGTAGGGAGGTCTGTCTTGGAGCTGGCCCTGTCAGATTTTTTTTGTGACTTTTAAATCAGTTTTTTCCACAATTAAGGAGCAGTCACTTCCTATGCAATGGCTCAAAAATAAGAGAATTTTGTGTCCTGAAGAGCTTCTACTGTATTGTAGAAAACATTTCTGAACATAATCTCCTTCATTAAGTTATATCAGGCTGCGCTAATGACTTATGCTGCATGATAGTTTTGTCATATTTCAATTCTAACTGGTCTAATTGTGTAAATAACAGTGCTTCTCTATAGTTCATTTAGTCCTCTCTCACATTTTGAAGGATTTCTTGTAGTTAAAAATGAGAGTAAAATAGATACATACCAGTTGTGCCTGAGTGAGGTATTTCTTCCACCAGAGATACTTGCGCATGGACGGGATGACTGACAGTCCGTAGTAAGAATACATAAGCACATGGATAAAGCTATTCAAAGTGGGCCCAAAGAAACCTATTAAAATCCAGAAGGAAAAAAAAAATCATATAACAACTGCAAAAAAGTGAGAAAAGATGTTACTGCTTGTGATATCTCTTGCGTATGGTAAGTATTCCTTTCGTGCTTA
Organism: Entomyzon cyanotis; assembly: GCA_024500445.1. Lineage (NCBI taxonomy): Eukaryota > Metazoa > Chordata > Aves > Passeriformes > Meliphagidae > Entomyzon > Entomyzon cyanotis. Next base: position 71,500,363 of record JAKEPQ010001005.1, read on the forward strand.
TTCCTTGCTCAAGACATCTCTGATGTGTAGAGGTGCTGTCCTAGGGACAACTGACAAACCAAATGGTAATTACTAGAGGGTTTTTCTCATGTTGAATATTGTATTTTTATCTCATATTTTCCTTCTCCTCCACTTTTTTCTATTCTGCAGTTTATAGGCTATTTTTTTCCTCTCCTAACTTTCTTCTTGCTATGGGTGTTTCCATTATTTGTCTAAGCTTTAAACACTTCCATGGATGATTTTGCTGTTAGTATGGCATCTTAGGAGCCTGGGAGACACCTATACTTCTGCTCTCTGATGCAGTAGCAAGGCTTTACTCTGAATTAAACCAGCCTCTTGTGGCTGCGTTTGATCATCACTCTTGGTTTCTTCATTGGCTCTTCTGCTAGATGTAAATTTACAGAGTTTCATCCCAGATAATATCTTGTGACTCTTATTAGTTATGTTTAGTGAATACTAGTTCTAGAGGAAATTAATTATCCTCTGTACTTTACAGACTTTGAAGAAGTAGCAGCACTACTCTCTGCTGTGTGCTTGTGTTTGATGGCAGTGCTACAACTGCAAGATGGTCTCACCACTCGGTCTGATTTTGCCACTGATTAATTACTTAGCTACTGATTTAATTACAGTACTGCAGTGCTAGTGCAAAGTGTGGGGACTAGGTTCAGACGTGTTAGAAAGCACAAACCCTCGCTGATTGGTTTACACCTCTAGAAATAGCTCCTAATTTCTATGAAATCTCTGATCCCCCTGCTTTTACCTATAAAAGTGTTTTAATTTGATTTTGTGCTGTCTATAGTAAGTGCCACCAAATGTGGATTCTGCTTTTGGTTCTGAAAGACCTGCAACAAGTTTCTTTACAAAATGTTACAATGGACAGAAGTGTCTCCCTTTAACAGGTTGAAATAAAACTCTTTTTCTTCTCAGTTTTGAAAGCAATTCCACAGTAAGCCTCTGGCTGTGTGAAGCCCTGGAAAAGTGTGCATGTTGTGAGACAGCTGAAGTAGTTCTCTGCTGTTTGGACTCACACAAATGCCAAGTGGCCAGCCTGTGGCATCACAGACCACCTCCTCAACAGGGAAAATGATGACAGTTACAATATCCTTCTGAGGATGTATTCTCATACAAAACAGAACAAGCTTAAACCGGTCCTTTAATTAGTCACTGTGTAAGTAAAGTATCTTGCTAAAGCAGAGTGTTGGGTGCATACAGGAGTTGAGCCTGTAAAAGTGATTTAATTTGTTGTGGTTGATAATGGCTTTACCAGGGTCATGAATTCTTCCTGCATCTGCTTTTGGAGTAGGTCTTGTATGTGATAGCTCTTGTGTGCTACTCAGTACTGTTATGCTTAAAAGGGGTTTGAAGAGAAGTAAATACATGAGCTTGTGGCAGCTAAGTGGAAACTCAAGGCCCTAACACTCAGGTATTTTTGGCCTGAACTTTTAATCATGCTTTTAACTTCCTGTGTTCTGCAGGTGGTCAGCAGTTCTGAAAGGCTCTGAACCCTAAAGGTGCCCTCATATCACATGGTGACACAATTCCTTCGTGTGGTGATGTGATTCCTCTCCAGCTGCAGCTGACTTAGACCCCAAGAGATGAAGAAAACAAAGACTTACTTTGCCCACAGGGTATCCAGTTCAGAACACACCACCAAATATTAAACATAGTGGCATGGTGATACACATGAAGGAAGGTGATCTGACTGCTTTTCTTTCTCAGTACAAAGAAGATAGTGTCCATGAATTCAATTACTTTGGAAAAATAATACCACCACAGCACCTTGGCTACCTGTACAAGTGAAAACAAAGGAGCAGGAGATCAATATCTGTCCATACATACACTTAGATATTACTGTACTTCTTCAGTCCCTAGCCATGCAACTTCCCAGAAGGCATTAATATGCTACTGAAGGTGAAGCATGGGCTCTGGCTTCAATTTTATTTCACCCTTCAATGAAGCAGTTTTGTAAAAAACCACACATCATCTTTTATGCAATAGTATAAATATATAATTATTAAAATATAATTTAAGAAATACAAACTTTGAGGAAGGGTTTTCTAATTTTTTTTTTCAAAGGTACCCTCATTTGTGGGTGGGCTTTTATTTCATTTTTGTTTCCTTTTTTTGTTTGTGGGGTTTTTTTTGTTGTTGTGGTGGTGGTGGTGGTGTTTGTTTTTGTTAAGACTGCTACCAATTTCTTGACACTGAACAGATTTTGCTGCCAGATTCTTCTTTTGAAAAATCTAAATTTGATACTCAATACAATGAAATATATCCTTCTCTAGAGCAAAGATATTTTATCAGAGCTCAGGATATGTCCTAGGACAGTTAAAGACAGTTAAAACAGAAAGGAGAAAAACATTTTTTTGAGGAGGAAAAGGTATTTAACTGACCTTTTCCTTGCCATGACACAGACAAATTTTGACAGTGGGGGAAAATCATGTAAGTTAACCAATCTTTCTGTCCTTGAGCTCTAATGTCCTCTGGAAAGTAAACCTGATGTGAGGAGTGACAGCGGTTTAATACATGGAATTTCTATGATGCAGAAGCAAGGGCTGAAACTACACATGAATCTAGCCAGAAAAACGTCTCTGCAGTTTTCTAGAGATTATAGTTGGGCTTAAATCCATTTCCAGCTCCAGCCCAACAAGATTTATGTTTTAAATGACTGATTTTTGTTCAAAGTTTTTAAGTTATGTAATTCTCAGTTTTAATAGTCAGGCAACATTGTTTTGACTACAGGTCTTGATCTGTGGCTTTTCAAAATCCTTCCTGTCATGCTTTCCACTACAAGGACACATCTATATTGAATCAAAAACATAACACTTCTTGTTTTCTACCAGTTGTTAGGCAACCTGATTAAAACCCTCATGTTAAAGATGTTGTTGACAACATCCTTCTAACGGCCATGAATGCAGAGGTGTTGCATGAGGGATGTGGAGGGAATGCTTGCTGTGGATGCTGAGGGCTGAGCTGCTGCTGTCTCTCACCCGGATATCAGCCTCCCCTGCACTGTGGAGGTTCTGGCACTGCAAGTTGTAGCCGCCTTCCCATGTGGCAAGGATGAGCTGGAACAGAAAACAGAGGAATTACATTCATGAACAGAAGGAACGGTTTTTACCCCTGCAGTTGTTCTGTGCTTATTGGTAGGTACCCACTCTTTCCATGAACAGATGCTCTTAAACCAGACAACTTGCTAATACCTTATATTTTGGAATGGGAAAGGCATCAGTTAAGCTGGAGATATGAAATTACGCATTTCTTCTCTTTCTCTGGCTTTAGAGCCTTCAAGGCATCCATTAAAATCTCTCATAATAATGCATCTCCAAAGCCAGCACTGGAATATTGTATTTCTGTCCTGAAGCAGTATGAACAGTGACTTCTGAGAGCTGTCCTTGAGAAAAATTCCCTGATGCCAACCAAACAGAAGGCAAATGCAAAGTAGTGCAATAGGAGAAAGATTTCCTAGTGCCATACACATCTCTTTATGCTCCGCTGTTAAATGCTGGCGCAAGTGAAGGAGAACAGGCACAGTGCTGAATGGAGGTGTGAATAGGTACACAAACAATTTCTTAGGTTCTGCAGATGTCACATGGGGAAGCAGAGAGAGCAATGAAATATCAGAGTGCCACATGGGGATGGAGCAAGTTTCTAAAAAACCATATGGTGGTCTTTGATATGGACTATTTTTATAGTAACAGCCACCTAAAGCACTCAGTAGACCTTTTGGAAGAGGGAGCATCATCTCTTGCCTATCAATGCTATGTAGAATCCATTGATTTTGAAAAGGTCTTACTTATTCTCAAATGAGTGCAAAGTGGGTTTGGAGACAACCTGAGCAACTCATGTTCTGGGGTTTGTCTCACCCTCTACAGACACTGCGGTGAGCGATGGTGGGAGAAATGCCTTGAAGTGTTATGCTGTAAGCACAATTGCAAGGTGCTGAGAGAAGTGGGTTGCTTTCAACTCTGGAGCTACATTCACAGGGATGATGTGTGTCAGCACAGAAGGGATGACTTTTTCTCTAGTTCACACTGAAAAGAAGTGTCCAGTGTTGAATGTGTGACAGTCTACACAAAAGTGAAGCAGAGACATTCATTCCTAGAGTAAATACATTAAAAAATTATTATTGGTAATATCTGGAGGATTAGAAAGTAGCCTAGAATGCATGTTATAAATACACATTAAAATGCAATAAAACCTGGAGAACTAGGTCTTCTACTATTTTTCTTCTGAATGCCAATTCTGTAATTGTCCCTGTAATATGAACTTCACTGTTTTATGTGGCCAAAATAACACATAGAAATTACAGAGAGAGAAGACAACATACTGAATGAATGTTTTATAGATAACTGATGTGTAACAATTGAAACAAGCACTCATTTACAATCAACCCATTTTTCTGCTTTGCTGAAGAAACCTAATCTCAAAATTTTCTGCTGCAGTAGGTAAAATGTTGGTTCACAGAACTGTGCTAGGAGAATACATAATTTCAAATATTTTGGTTAGGCTATTTTATATAATATATAATTACAGTGGATTGATTTTTGAAAATTCTCTTTTGTGCGTTGTTTCCTTGCCTATTAAAGGTTAGGAGTGAGGGGTGGTCGATTGCCCAGCAGGTCCTGGGGAAAGCCCTGAGGAAGGAAGGTGGTGTCTCACCACATGCCAGGAGCTGCTGTCCTCCATGCAGATACTTTGGGGTTTATTTCGGTCTGGATTGATTGATATTGGTTTTTTTGTTTGCTTTTTTTAACCATCTGGTAAGTAGTAGAGTGAACCTTGCCAAAGAACTGTGTCATGCTTTCACTTCTATATTAATCCTGTTTTTGATGATACATTTGCCAGCGATTTGGTTCATGACCTTAAAACATGCATTCGGTGTAGTAGGCAGGTTTGCAAAGAGTATCACTGACTACTTACAAAAACATGGAAGAAGTCCAAGTCCTAAGTTCTCACAAAAATGGACTTGGGAAAGCTGTGGAGGACCATCTAGAAGTTACTAGGAGGGGCCATATAAAGGCTGGGAAAGAGAAAGTGATTATTTGCAAAATGTTAGGTGCTGTCCAGGAGCTGCCTGCTACTACAGAAAAGATAATATATTAAAGAGAAACAAGGACTGAAAACTGAGACAGAAAGCAACCAAGTTTCTACTGTCTTTCAAAATAGAACAGCTCCAGAGACAGTTACAGGAGGAACAGAAAGAAAAACCAAAGTTGGAGGAAAAAGTGGACCTAATGCTTATGCAGGCTCCAAATCTTTCTGACATTGTGCAGATTAGTAAACTAATTGCATGTCCTAAAGTTTGAGAGGGTAACGTATGGAGTGGTCCCTGAGATAACAAACCAGGGTTCTGCACCTGGGACAGGGCAACCCTGGTGATGTGTACAGACCAGGGAATGAGAACCTGGAGAGCAGCCCTATGGAAAGGGACCTGGGGGTCCTGGTTGATGGCAAGCTGAACATGAGTCAGCAGTGCCCTGGTAGCCAGGAGTGTCCTGGGGGGCATCAGGCACAGCATCACAGCTGGGCAAGGGAGGGGGTTGTCCTGCTCTGCTCTGTGCTGGGGCAGCCTCACCTCGAGTGCTGGGGGCAGCTTTGGGTGCCACAATATGAGAAAGATAGTAAGCTCTTAGAGAACATCCAAAGGAGGCCCACAAGGATGGTGAAGGGCCTTGAGGAGAAGCCATATGAGGAGTGACTGAGGTCACTTGCTCTGCTCAGCCTGGAGGAGACTGAGGGGAGACCTCACTGCAGTCTGCAACTTCCTCATGAGGGGAAGAGGAGGGGCAGACACTGATCTGTTTTCTGTGGTGACTAGAGACAGGACCTGAGGGACCGGCATGAAGCTGAGTTGGACGAAGTTTAGGTCAGATATCAGCAAAAAGTTTTTGACCCCAAGGATGTTCAGCTACTGAACCAGGCTCCCAAGGGCAGTGGTCACAGTGCAAAGCCTGACAGAGTTCAAGAAGTGCCTGGGCAATGCTCTCAAGCACATGGTGTGATCTTGGGGTGTCCTGTGCAGCACCAGGAGTTGGAGTCAATCATCCTGATGGGTTTCTTCCAACTTGATATATTTTATGAAATATTCCTGCCAGTGCTGAACAGATGAATTCAGTGGCATCTCAAGGTTTTGTGTTTGTTTTTTTTTTTCTTCAGGTATTTCATTTGTAGGTTCCATGTTGGAAAATGAGATGAGAAAACCATTAGAGGCTCATAAAAAAGTATTTCTTTCCAAGATCATAATTTTTAAATTTAGTAATTCGGAAATTTGCAACTCCTTACAAATGGTCAGCATGCAAATAGAGAGCAAGCTTTGGGGTAAGAATACCACTCTGACTCCACGGGTTTATTTAATTTCTTTTGTTCATTCTTCCATGATTCTGTAAAATGCCAGATTTTTCAGATCATTCCGTTTAAATATTTCCCAGTCAATTTACTTGGAAGAAGAGTTTCCTCTGGTTTGTGCCTGCATTTCAAGAGCCAGCAGCTTAGATGGAAGATCTTTTAAAACTTTTTTTAACCTCAGTCTTTCACATCAGCTTTTCTGTAGCTCAGCATTTCTGTTCTCTGTTGTAGGTGCCTTACATACTACTGTGTCCTCTTTAGGGAAGGGAAAGGAATTCACTTTGAGTTTTGACTCCTCTTCTTTGCAAGATAATTTTCAAGATTTCTGGCTAACTTTTTAATTTAAAAAAAAAATGTGGAAACTTGTAAAGCATAGAATACTTTTTATGGGATTCTGGTGATCCTAGGCCATGACTTTCCTGTAGGCTGTCAACCATGTGGAAGGTAAGCAGCTTACCCAGTAGTGCCAAATGAGCCAGCTCCATATCTGGAACAGAAGGTGGTACCTTGACACAAGATATTTTGGTACCAGGTCACTTTTTTCTGATACCAAACCCATACATTACTTGTACTGTTACAGTCACATTCTCTTTCATACACAGAGCACTCACAGCTCTGCAGAGCTGATGATGTTATTAATCACTCAGAGATGGTGCTACTGCAGGGTCTACCAATAAGATGAGAAATCCCCCCTCTTTTTCGAAACATAAATTCTCTCCCCTAGAAAACAATTATTTGAATTATTTGCATTCTTGGCAGCCTATCCTGAAAATAATATTAAAGCAAGTATTGTTTGAAGCTATTTGGAAAAACAGATCACGTAAAGAGCAAAGTGCTGCCTAGTGAAAAACTTCTGCTAAGTAACAACATCCTGTTAATTAGTAGAGTTTTCCTATTTTGCTGTTGCCCTAATGTTGTTCTTAACAGATTGCTGGTTTTATACACTAATAAATAACTTCTATTCATCTATTCAAGTATAAACAGCACAAGGACTCATGAGTTGTTTTGCCACACCAGTCCAACTTACGCCTTATTTTTGTAAATGGGGAATCAAATTGCTCAGAACTGAAAGTTGATTTCTCTGTCAGAAATTTCAGTGGTGGGGGTGGGCAGCAGGTACCAAAAGATGATGTAATCCTTTCACCTCACTGAGTAGCAGGCTAAGCACCGAGAGCTTGACCTAGGGGCCTGTGCACTGCTCATTTCAAACTTTCAACTTCAAAAATCTCACAGCTGTAGCTTGTTTTTCAGCTGTTCCCCATAGATAGGCTAGAAAGGAAAGTGATGTAATTTTCTGAATGGATATTCCAATTTCTGCTGACTGCAGGGTCTGTGTGCTCTTTGAGTTGCAGAAAAATCTCTGTGCATGGTTAAACTTTCTCAGAGAGCAAATGCTTAGAAGCAATAAAGTATTGGCCCTTGTCCAAGGGCAAGAGAAAGGCAGAGGGTGAGGCATCAGCATCTGGCTACATCTGGCTGGGTGACAGGTCACCAGCAGTGTTCCTCAGGATCAATTCTAAGGCCAGTGCTGTTCAAAATATCTGTCAGTGATCTGGGGGCACAAATTGAATGCCTCAATAGCAGGTTTGTTGATGGTATGAAACAGGGAGGTGCTGTTGACTCTCTTGAGGGACAAGAGTCCTTGCAGAAAGATTTAGATAGATTGGAGCATTGGGAAGCCATCAGTGGGATGAAATTTAACAAGTCCAAATGCTGGATCCAGCTCCTGGGATGCAGTATCGTGGGCACAAGTATGATCTGAGGGAGGAATGGCTGGACAGCAGCCCTGTGGAAGGAGAGCTGGGGGTGCTGGTCAACACCAGCTCCATGTGAGCTGTTGTGTGCCCTGGCAGCCCTGAGGGCAAACCTCATCCTGGAGTGCATCAAGCATGGTGTAACCAGCCTGTCAGGAGAGGGGATTTTCCCACTGCATCAGCCTCACCTGGAGCACTGGGTGCAGCTCTGGACCCACCATTTGGGAAGGTTGTGAAGATCCTTGAACGTACCAGAGGAGAGCAACAAAGCTGGTGACAGGGCTGGAAGCAAGTCCTTCAAGGAGCAGCTGAGGACTTTGGGCTTGTCTAACTTGGGGAGAAGGAGGCTGAAGGGTGACCTCATTATTCTCTACAGCTTCCTGAGGTGGGAGGAGGGAGGGAGGTGCTGAGCTCTTCTCCCTGGGATGCAGTGATGGGATGTGTGGGAATGGTTCCAAGCTGCACTGGGGAGGTTTAGACTGGACGTTGGGAAGCATTTCTTTACCATAAGGGTGGTCAAACCCTGGAACAGGCTTCCTAGAAGGGTGGTCAATGCTCCCAGCCTGTCAGTGTTTAAGAGGCATTTGGTCAGTGCTACTACCAGCAGGCTTTAACTTTAGGTCAAACACGAATTGGTCAGGCAGTTGGACTAGGTGTTTGCTGTGGGTCTCTTCCAAATGAAATGGTCTGTCTATATGGAAACAGCTAAGAAGGAAAGCTAAAAACTAATAATGAAGTTAGTATTGAGGTAAATAACATTCTCCTTAAAAGTTCAGAGTAGGAGGATGAGCACCAGCATCCTTCTTGTGAAAAAAAAAAACAGAGCAGGATGCCTCTTGATGTTACTATGGGTGTGATGTTTTACTGGGTTGTCTGAGGCACTCCAACCCTTTGACCAATTAAAACAACTTGATCTGACTACTCTTTGTTCTCAAGCAATCAAGGTGTCACCAAAATAAGTAAAGGAGACTAATTTATCTATGTTGCACAAAGAAGAGTTTAACTTGTAATGCTGTGAATCACTTATTTCCCTTGGTCGTAGGAGACTTTTGTTAGTCCTTGTAGATGGCAGCTCCTCCCTGGATCTATAGACTTGGATAAAATAGTCCTAAAAGCAGTCATCTGATGGCCACATCTCAAGGAAAAGGAGTCACTCAGGGCAGTGTCTCAGGAAGAAGAGAGAAATGACATTTTCTTTTTTATTTTATATGAATTTTAGAATGGAATGCCTGAGAAGATTATCAACATCTAAAAACAGAGACCAGATATTAATAATCTCTCATGATTTTCCTTTTTTTAGTTTTTAAAGAGAGAAATCAGCTCCTTGCCTGTAACATGACTCACTTCCACAAGCATGCAACGTCTGAACTGTCTTGCTATACCAAAGAGGCTGGGGTGAACCACACCACAAGGCTACTGAGGACATCACACTTTTACATGATAACGAAAAGAGGAAGGTATCATTAATCATCTTTGACTTGTCATTAAATCAGTCTTAAAAATACCTAGAAAGCTTAAAATCAGGATTTTGGTTAGGTTTTTTGGGGTTATTTTGCTAGAACATTTAATTGTAAAATCATCTGTGAATAGTATTTATTGATGAATATCTCTCTATAGAGGTTGCCTATCTTTAGACAATACTCCAAAAATTCTGGTATAATCCCAGAGTTAGTATGGATAGCTGAGATGCAGAACAGCCTGTGTTTCCAGATTGATGCTCTCATGCCTAGAAAATCACAGATAAGCTGTAGTCTGGCATGACTATAAATCCTATAGGGAAGCAGTGTGGGCTCAGTTGTTCCACCCATGGCTGAGAGATTCCAGAATATCCCAGCCCTGCCACTTGCCACAGTTTCCCCAAATGTAAAAACTTAGTGGTGGTGTTGTGCCAAACAAAAACAAGTGCTGAACTGGAGACACTCCACAAGCTTTATTGCAAGTGAAATATTTTGTTGTTTCTCTTTGTGGTGCGTTTGTGATATTTTTCATGGGGACAGAACTGCGAAAAGCATGCTTTGGACTACTGCTTGGTGAGGCTCTCCAGCTCTCTGTGGGTCTAGTTAGAAGTCAAATAATTGCATGCATGGTGTCTCCCCAGAAAAGATTGGCTAATTCTGTAATACACTAACTGCAGTTTGCTATCCTGACCTACAGCACATAGCTGGACCCTGTGTTGAACATCTCATCCAACTGGAGCATTGTAACTAAAAGGATACTGGGTATTCCAGAGTGGAGGAAATATGTGGTCCCATGTTTTCCTCCTGTTTTTAGGTCAGAATGTTCATAACAGGGTGACAAATGTAAGTGCCCTTTCCCAAGTGAAGCTTTGATAAATATTTGAACTTTTTTTTAATCAACAAAAACTCTTTCATATGTAAAGCCATGTTGTAAAGAAACTACCAGCTAGTCCCATTTAACACTACTTTAGTAAATGGGAGCCTAACAGAAGGATTAGTGAACTAATGACTTCAAAATTACTTGAAATCAGTTATGAATGATAATTACTTTGAGTCTCACTGTTGTCTGGGATAGCAGAATAGGCAAAAAGAAATCCTGCCTAGGCTTATTTTCCATTAGTCTTTGATTACACCTGTTCTATATAGTTCCCCTATGATATTTTGTTGTACCAGTGATGGTATTAGAAGATTTGCACATGTGAAAAACCTCATCATATCAAGTATTTTTCTTGATTTCCAGTAAAGTTCTACTGAATTCTATTTGAATATGCACAAGAGATCCAGAGAACTGCCTTTTTCAACAATCAGGTTAAATGTTGTACTGACATGCAGAGCTCAGAAAGGTCAGCATGAAAGACAAGGAGAACACAGAGGATGAAAACTGAGACGAGAGGACACCATGTCCAGCTGGGATAACTGCAGGTGAGGACAGCAAAGTCAGCTCCTCGGCTCTCCAAACAAATTATTCGATTAAGATAGAGGAACACCTGGTAATTTAACTCAATTCACATAAAGCTCTTACTTGAAAAAAAGAGTTGTCTGCTCTTGTCCTTACATTTCACTGCTTTACAATGCACTCTCAGTGACCTTTTACTGTCTAGGTTTTTTTGTATAGACCTTTTACTGTCTTTTTCCCACTTCTCCCTTCTTCAAATGATAGAGAAGTGCACCTGATCTCTTCTGGTTTCTCACTTTTTTTCTCTGGCTGTTAAAATAGTCTCTCAGTACTCAATAATTACTTCAAAGGAAGCCTTCACCTTAAGCACCAATACTTATGGATCTAGAATAATTCCCTACTTCTGTACTTAATTTACATTATCTGAACAATAAATGAAGGAGCAGACAATATTTTATCACAATCTTACAAAAAAAAAACCCAAAACCCAACCCAACAAAAAAACCCAATAACAACAACAAAAAAAACCCCAACAAACCAAACAAAAAACAAACAAAAAACCCAAAAACCAACCAAACAAACAAAAAACCAACGAAAACCCGCAAAAAACAAACAAACAAAAACAGAAAAACAAACACAAAAAGCACAACTATGTTGAAGTTGGATTTCTACAGTAAAATTCCAGGACATTTTGAATCAGTAAAGATCTTTTTCACCTTTCCTCATTGTCTGCATGGTTAAAGATTTACTAAGAACTTCTGCTGCACAAGCTCCATCTTTGTAACACTTGCACAGATAGGAAGCAAATCTTTCTTATGTCAGCTATTATATTGATGGAATAAAACAGAGTTTAAGTGCTCCTTCTGTTTTTGGTTTGTTCCTTTTGTTTTGCCCCGTTATGCCAAGTTCAGGTGTCATACTTGGCTTTCTAGTAATGTGTGAGATGAAATCTCAGTTGCAGTGTGTAGGGCTAAAAGTGGTGGCTGATGGCTTTGATCATTCTGGCACTCCTGGGAATTCTCACACCATCTTGGCATCTATGGATCTGCAAGTTACGGCTATAATTTAGAAACTGGACTTCATGTGGGATGACTTTTCAGCTCCTAGAAACAGATAAATTTACTGCTTTTTATTTTATTTAATACTGCAAGGTAGAAGACTTTTTTCTGGCTCCTCTAGAAAGGCTAATGCACTGGGCTGGCAATATTTGTGAGTTTTATCCTTTTCCCTTTGCTCTGACAGGAAGGGTCTTCACATGCAGGTCCTGCTTCCCCACATGGATGTGGTTGCTTGCTTACAAATCCCATGGATTTGTAATAAGTCTGAGAAGCTACCTGGGGATACAGGCAGCTTGAGACATCACGCCACCTCTCTGCTAATGACACGTATCTCTAGATCTCCTTTTTAATCTGACCCAAATGGTGCCAGTGTCCTGGTTTTCTCAGTGCCTGATCAACAGAAGGACTTGGGTGAGACCTTGATGACCAGCTGAGATTTTATTTAAATAGGGCAGAGGTGATACTTACTGCTGGGGAAAGCAGCCTAAGACTATGGCAGAGATTATGTCTATTCCTATTAGTGAGAGAGAGTATCCTCACCTGACTAATTTCAGAATTCAGAGATCAGCACTAGTCTCCTGTGTTTCCACTTTTAATTTATCACTGGACTTGTGACAGTTTGGCCTCTGGTGCTTCAGACTGCATCCCTGAAGTGTGGTTTGTAAGCACATGAAATAATTTTAAAATATGCACAAATGTGATGGTTTTTCACAGTAAGCTGGTTTACTGCTTGTAGTTGGTACTTTTAGCGTCTTAGGCAGAGATTTGTGTAGAGAAAAGGCATATATTTCTTAAGAGAAATTGTTAAAAGTTTTGATGTTTATAAAAGTAAAAATGTGGTGGCTGTTTTTCCTTATGCAGTATTTGGCAATGCTCTAGAAATTGTTGGATTGCTAGAGTTGACCTGAGCATAGAGTTGGTCTATGAGCACTTACTGTTACAGAAAAGTACACAACAAAAACAAACTTCTGCTGCAAGTTTCTTTGGTGGCAAGGGTGGAAGGAATTAACTTCTGCCTCCCCGGCAGCCCACCTGCAGCCTGCCCAATTTAAGCACACGACTTGTGTCTAAGCTTCAGGTACTCAAAAAAACCATGCTCTGAAGCACCAACTTCTCCATCATATTCAAATGGGGAAGGTAAGCACCTTTGACAACTTCAGGAAAACGATTTGCCTAATTCAGAAGTCTAAATTGAGGTCTAACAAGTTGCCCTTCTGGGAGGCTTTCAGAGGCACCTAACTCTTTGTTGACTCAAAAATTTTGAGACATCTCAGTAGGGCAGCTGGGCAGAGCAGTTTATCTTTAGACCTTGTCCTTCAGGGGTAGTAGGGGTATCTGACCTTATGCTGATGGTACATCTTAGGGTTGTCCTGGAGCTGTTCCTCCAAGTACTTTGCGGATTGGTTGACCTCAAAGCTCAGAGATAAAATCAGCTCCCAGATAGTTCATGCCCACGGTGCAGTGCATGGAGCTCTGGCTCAAAAGAGGAATCTGCCCTTGGAGATTTAAAAACAGCCCTTTTGTTATGACTCTTTGCTATAACCTTCATCTTCTTGCCTTGAGGTTGTACAGATAAGTGCCATGAAGTGCCAACTATAACTAGTCAGGAGGTGAGGGCGAGGAGATGAAGAATTGAAGCACAGGTACTCCCATCTGCAGGTTTACCATGTTTCTCATTAAATCCATCATGTGGGACAGTCTGTATTTGGAGATAACACCCTTTCTTGTGTTGGAGGTATTTTTTTCTTTTGAATGTCCGAGAAGCAACCACTACATTCTGGAGCTATTGCACAGCTATTGCTATGTGGCACCTTATAAACAAAAGAAAGAAAGATGGTTGGATATGGGGTTTTTTTGGAGGGTTGTGTGTGTAAGGAGTGGGGGAGGGAAGCCTGGTTTATCTCCATTGTAGAGCTTGTTATTTTGTGATTTATCCCCAGTACAGAGACCAGAGGGGTTTAGATGCAGTGAGGATGGAGTAACAAAACAACAGTTATAAATGTGTCTAACTAGGAATTGATCCTGAATCACAGTCACTGGAAGGATCAGCTGTGTTTACATAAGAAACCACTGTTCAGAATGTGCTAAATATAGGTAACTCTTGCCCTCAAGAGCTTACTGTCCACAAAAAACAGAGAGAACAAGGGGCATAGAGAGAAGCTCTGGAAATCAGACATTTTGAAATATTAAATCACCACAGTTTTATTTGGTACTGAAGATAATTTCTGCTCTCCCATTTGCCTGTTTTTCTTCAGCAGGGATGTGCAGGCTACCTCAGGCAGGACTGCAAGTCTTAACTTCCATTCTGCTCCTTCACAGAAGCTGTGATAGAGCCAGGCAAGTAGACTAAGAAAAAATACAGAGCCATTATTATGGAACTGTGTTTTGTACAATGTAAAACCAGCCTGGCTGACAGTCCAGAGCTAAAAGTGAAATCTGCAGTAGAACAGCTGGCAGTGCAGATCAGCTGCTGTGTTCCCTGGGTTCCTGAATTTGCAGTATGTGGAGCTATGAGCTGGCACATGCCCAGCTGCAACCTGGGAGGTGTAAATCAGCAGCTTGCAGCCTCAGAATCAGGGTCTCCAGGGACTAATCTGAGGACTAAAGCAACTCAGCGACTGTCTGCAGAAAAGTTAGCCTCAGGAATGACAGGGCAGGAAGGCAGTTGAACAGGAGCTGTCAGGATGTGAAGGTGGCTAAAACCAAATTTGCTTCATTCATGCAAATGAGACCTGCTAAATTTTTCTTTGTTCTTCCATTTATTTACTTGTGGCAGGCCAAATCAGGCTGCAAGGGAAACTGGGCAGCAGTATTGTTTTCTATTCAGTTAATCCTTTTTGCTGAGTCTTGCGACTGCAGCCAGTTATCTGTATACCTTCAAGCAAAATGGGGATTTAAACATCAAAGTGCTTATTTAAATTCTGGAGGACAATCACTGTGGACTCATCAAACCTTCCAGCAATTGTGCTGGTTTCTCTTTGCTCTAAACCTTATCCTGCACTCCCAGACACCCACAGCAGCCTCTGAAGCCAGCTGGAGCACTGACCAGGACAAAGCTCTGTGTAACACAGTCAGTCCTTTGCTTTGCACAAAGGCACAAACCTAAACTGCTCCTCAGCCTTTTGACCAGGCCAGTCACTTGGTGTTTAGCTCAAATTAATTTAAAACTTGGAATCTTTGGGGGCCCTGTTTGGCTTCTGAAAAGTTTCTTGTCCAACCAACAGAAATAAGGTGGAAACTGTGGCCAAGAGCCCCAGGAGTGAGAAATGCCATGAGGCTGTGCAGGCAACACAGCAGTGTCAGACCATACCATGAAATCAACCACATTCTTCAGCCAGGGCTTCTCATGCCTGGGGTAACACCTTCAGCCAAAAAAAAAAAAAAAAAAAAGGAAGTTTTGTGGGTTTTGTCTTCTAGTGTTTGTTTTTAACGGCTTCAAGTGATGTATGCTAATACCTTAAAAGTACCTCAATTGTCAAATGGCTGAGAATGGACAGCTCCCAGATAATATCCAAATGGTAACTTCTAGGTTGCATTCCCCTCTGGGGAGGCAAAACCACACATGTCTGCTAAGGGGCACTGTTTGAATCCTCAGCTGTTGCAAAATCTTTAGATGCATTCAAACCTCTCTTCTGGTTCTATGAGCATGTTCCTTCCTGATAAGTACTTGGGAAATAATCTGTGTGACCATATTCAGCCTCCAAGCCCCACAGCCTTTGCTTTTGGATGAAGTGCTAAGTTTTTAACATCTGTCTTTTACTGTCTGACTATACGAAAAAAGCTTCTTAGTCACAAGAGCAGAAAAATAACACTGAATTGCCAATACCATAAATAAATCAGTACTTGCTCTCAACTATAAATCTGTTCATATTTAAGCATGGGCATGGAAAAATCATTCCACAGACAGTCATATGAATAAAACCCAATCTATGGCATTTTCATGGCTGCTGAAGAACAAGGTGTAGGCACATTTGAGCTGAGTGACTGTTGCAGATTCAAATTTATGGCTGTAGACACAGTTCTGGCAACAATGAGCTGTCCCCAGGTGCAGACTATGGCTCAGGAAGGACAGTCAAAACATGCCAAAATCTAAGATGGGAAGGGACTATTTTAATTTTTTAATATTAAATTAATTTTGCTGTTGATTTTAACTTTTCTAGCAAAACCACCGGTCACTAAGTTATTTCTGCTAAAATCTGCATCTGGGTTACCTTTCTCAGCTGTGCTGCATGGAAGAGCACTTACCTCTATGAGCATATAGAAGGAGAGCAGTGTGATGCCCAGGTTATACACGATGAGGTGAGCCCTGAGAGAGAAAGGAGGTCTGTTCTTCATGAACTTGGTGCCCAGCCATATGCAGAGTAGGTATGCTCCAGTAAGGAAAAACGTGGGAAGGTAAGAGTCCAAAAGGAGCCATCCTCTAACCCTGGTATCTACAAAGAAACACATGGAGAAGGCAATTAAGAAGGCTATGGTAAAGTATTGCTAAAATAAGGCAGAACACATCATGAAAAGAATCTGCTGGAAGTGTGAGAGGGCCATTCTTTGCTCATGAGAGCTATCCATTGCTTTTAACTCACCAAAACTGCATGCTAAGCCTCAGACAATGTGGGCTGAAAATTGCATGGAATTCCTGAATAATTTAAGTTCACCTACATCACCCCATTTTAATAGTAGAGATAAAATGAAAGGGAAAAAACCATTCTTATATGCTTTTCAAAATTTAATTAAAAGTTTTAACATAATATTTATTTAAATCCTGTCTTAATCTGCTCAGTGGACAGTTTGCAGATAGTATTAAATACAAAGTATGCATGTAATGTTGCCAGCTCATATGTTATTTTAATGCTGCACTTGCCATACAGGTAGGAAGGTGTATAACATTGGCTAGAAAACATTCATAGAAGGGGAGGACTTTTCCAAAACATTAAATATGGAAACCAAGTGGCAAACATTTATTTTGACTGTTTTTAAATATTTTTTTGGCTGGGTGAGGGCTTGCTTTCTTACAGTTTCTGTCCCACTTGCCTGGTCCTGAAATGAAATATTAAGGTCAAATCCTGCTTGCCTTATTCACACAAGTAATCCCATTGGCAGTAATCAGATAGTTCAGTGTATATGAGCAAAGCCTAATCCCAGATGCCAATCTGGAGGCACCACTTTGTTGTCATATGAGCAACTGGATGTCATGAGCGAAAGGGGTGTGCTTTCTTTTTTTTTCTTTTTCCAAGATGGAGCAAAATCTAGAGGTAATTTTCCATAGCAACATTCTTCAGCCAATTACCTATGAAAAAACCCAAGGGGGCATCACAACTAGTTTTTAGAATGACTTATGGAGTAAGTGAAAAAAGAAGTCAGTGAGGAGCCATTGTGCAGATCTCACAAAAAGTAGTTCATTCTGCTCTTAGAAAGATGCTCTTGGAAAATGTTTTAAATTAATTAGGTTATTTTTTTACGAAGGCCAAGATTATGTTAAAAATCGTAAAAGGAATAGCTATTCACTCTGCATGAAGAAAACATTTTACTGTTTTTCTGCCTGTGTTGAATTTGGAAAGACTGGACAATGGATAATGCTCAAAGAAAATGTGCCCAAGAATTTAGTAATTGATTGCAATTTTGCTGTACTCTATTCTTTCCAGCTATTCCTTCCTCAGAAGTACATCCATACAGGTAAAGCAAAATTTTAAATATGTTAGATTTGCCTGCTTTGAGCCAGCTTTGAACAACAGCTTTCTTTCTGATTACATTTTTTCTCCACTTCCCCCCTAGCACCCGTCGCAGCGGCTGTAACATTCATCTGTTGAATCTGGATTCCATGAGGGATTCTTTTGAGGGAAAGACTTTCAACCAGACCCCCACTACCATGGAAGTCCAATGCTCTCCTGCCTTTGATTCTCCCTTTTGGACTCCCAAAAACCTCTAGGAGCAGAGAGGTGTAGGATTAAA
The DNA here is from genome assembly GCA_024500445.1 of Entomyzon cyanotis. Taxonomy (NCBI): domain Eukaryota; kingdom Metazoa; phylum Chordata; class Aves; order Passeriformes; family Meliphagidae; genus Entomyzon; species Entomyzon cyanotis. Next base: position 71,518,322 of record JAKEPQ010001005.1, read on the forward strand.
GCAGTCACAACAGCACAATCCTTCCTTTTAGGGCAGCCTTGCTTTGTTGTGCATTAGCAACCTAGAACGCATGTCGACTGTCTTTGGATCTCAATGCTTATTAAGATCACCTCAGTGTGAGAAGGAAACACTTCCAACACTCTCTTAAAGCTCACAAGCCACAGCTGAAGCATTGGAAGGAATGTTTTGGTGGTTATTCTGCTCCCATATGGGCTCAACACGACACAGGAGTCATAGGATAGGTAAAGGCTGTGTGTGTAAATGCTGATGTCTTAGGAGTCGGTGTTTTAGGAGCCAAAGGATTTAATTTATTTAGTTGGAATCCTAAATGAAGATGTAGAAAGCAGTCATGTCAGCAAGACTGCTATCTAAGGAAAGGTCTCCCACCTGAGGATTGCAACACTTGGTGCATAAAGGTTACATGCACAAGGTTACATGGCATCAGTAGATAATGAAACAGCATGTTTGCTCAAAGAGGAAAAGTATTTGGAAGAGTTCAGAATACAAATTAAACTACACAGAATTAAATTTTTCCCCAGTATGCCCCCAGAAATTTTCATTCCACTGTGAGTGGCCACAAGCATGTGGGCTGACCAACACAAAAGCAGAACTTGTGTGATTCTTCAGGTCAGCATGTCAAGTATTTTTAAGTTCTATACTATTCCAGTGTCAAGAGCAATTGTTAAAAAGTGTACCCTTCCTGAATATTTTCTGCCACGACCTCAATACATTGAAGAGTAAGTTTCTGGCAGAAAGTGCTTTATAAAGGGCAGCCAAGGAACATGACTGTTTTGTTTCCACTTCCACTTATCCCTGAATGACAAGCAGAGGGAGGTTTTTATGTGTCAAGAGGGGGGAAGAAAGGAAATGTATTTCAAAAGAAGTTATCAGAAGAATGAGAGATGAAAAGTATTTCTGTTGACCGACAGTTAAATCTCCATGTTCAAGTACTATAAAGGTACACTGTCAATAGGAGAAAGGATTATTTTTACAGTATTGAGCTTGCACAGCATCTGAAATTGAGACCAAAGCCATGAATAAAGTCACAGTGGGAAAGCACTGGGCTACAGCAGGGGAAGGAGCAGGCGCCCACAAGCTCTGATTGCTCCGTGAATAAGCTCATTCATGGTCACTGGCCACGATGTGCCAAACCCATGGGGTGAAATCTTGGCTCCTTTGAAATGAGTGGCAGGCCTCCCAGGCTCTTTAAAGGTATCAGGCTTTTATCAATGAGGTTTAGAAACATTTTGATTCAAGTTTCTGTATAGCTTTGGCCCGTCAGTGTCTCAGTAGATTCAGACCTTTTTAGGTGTGGAGGACAGATGGATTTGCACCAGTGCCTTGCTACTGATCATAGTTCATTAATGAAAAGTGCTTATTGCTCTATCATAACTTTAATAAAATACATCTCTTCTAGACCACCTCTCTTTCTTTCACAGATAAAACAAACAACCAGTTAACTCAACTTAGCAATTCAATATTCTATAATTTTCTATAACAGCACACAACACTCTGCAGATGAAGGGTGTCCCTGGAAAAATGATGTCTCACAGAAGAAAATTGCTATTTCACTTGTTCTCAATTTGCCTTGAGCCTAAGAACAACATGGACCAAAACCAAGACCACCCCTTATTAAGAGAGGCAATCAATGGGCAGGTATGTGGCTGCTGTTCCCTGATCCAAAGGACTTGTTCTGCTACTTCAAAAGCAAATATGGAGGTCAATTTGTCTAAAAAGCCCAGCTGACAGCAGAGAATGAAGGTACAAAATACACCAATATATATAAATCAAATTCAAATCTTTGATAGTCTGTCCCTTATTCTAGTTGGGCAGCAGTGCAGCTTGTGTTAACCCTCTACTCCCAGAGATTGCCGCTGGGATCTAGAGTGTGGCTTTCTGTCTCTTATAGTGCCCTCAGACACATCTGGTAATGATGACAAAGACCTGCGTAGTAATACAATAGTATTTCAGGAGTTACTGCCTAAAATATAAACCATAAATAGGGGATTGGTTTCTAAAATAATAGAGTACTGTTGTCTACCCTTTGAATCAATCTTGCTGCTGAATGAAGTGTGTGGATGAAAATAGGTGAAGAGAAGATGAATGGTTTGTGGGTTTAGATGTTTGGGGAAGATCTCAAATTCATTAGATATTCATCTGTGGGGTCATTCTATTTAAAACCATTAGCAGTTTATTGTGAATTATTTATGTGAATTATTTATGTGAATTATTTATGTGGATAAACACACTGGAGGGAGCTATGCTATTGAGGAAATGTGTGATACTGTGTCATTATACCACCAGTTAAATTAAAGATCAGAGTGAAGAGGCAAACAAAGCTATCTTCAGCACTCATTTCTGGAGAAGGATGGTGATGTACTTGGCAAGCAATACAAATAATACTTGTTTAACTGAAGAGCTTTTTAAAAGCCCAAAGGGATCTGTGTGCTATTCAGAATTGGATCAACTATAGCTTATTCCTTCAGACAATTTGTCTGGACCAACAAGGAAGGAGAAATGAAAGAGAACATCACGTCCATTTGTTAAAAAAAATGAAACAAAACAGCAAATCCCCCAAAAATGCTTTTATTCTTCTGATCACATTTCTTTGTTAATATAAAATGTACTACTGTAGAAGCCATTAATAAAACCTATTCTGCTTTAACTACTTCTGCTGCAGTTCCCAAGCTGTTCAGTGTTTCTCCACTGGAAATCTTGCTTTCAAACTTCACATCTACTGTAGAGATGATGGAAAAGATTTTGTAGCCATCCAATCAGCTAGGAAAAATTATAATTTCTTGTGTTTAAGAACACTACATCTTTCCATTTCCCTTCCAGTTAAGCAAGAACTGTTTCTGTGACATGGCAAACATTACTGCAACAAATTGACAATCCACAAGCATGCATCCATCCACACAAGCAGTAGTTCTGGATTTAGCCTTGGGGAAAAGTTTGCAAGGCAATTCCTGGAGTTAAACCTAACCCTATCAACAGCAAGGTGGCCTTGCAGGGACCTACTCTGAAGAGTGTGCTGTCTGAACTCCTGTCTCACCCCTTTTCTGTATGTGCTTGGTTCCCTTAGCCCTGGTTTTGATGTTTCATCCTGGTCTACAGTCCTATTTTAGGTTTGGGGGTCTTTTTGCTTATTTGTTTCAGTGCTAACAGAGCATGAGGCATCTCCAAGCTACTGTTATTTAAATTATTCTTGTCCAAACTATTCCAGAAAGCAGTAATAGCAAGTAAAAAGATGCATCTGTTCTCCCATCCAGTCTATTGGTTTACTGAAATTTTGGATGTGATCCTGCAGGTTGCTTTTTCTCTGAGCATCCTTCTGAATTAGGCAATTTAATAAGTAGCTGGACCACACAAACTGAGTTATGAATGAGAATCAGTCCCAAATCAGATCTTCCACTTTCAGAAAGACCCAGGCTTTCAGGTTTTTTATTCCACGTTAGCACATAAAATTGAATTTCTTTGATATTCTCAGAAACAAAGGAAACACAAATGATTGCATTGATAGATTTCCTACAATAATGGTGTGTTCCTGATAATACTGTGATTCTGCCTAGTTTGCCTTTTTCAATAAGAAGTTACTCAGAAAATTTATTGGAAGTTTTTTGGGTAGTAATTATTTCCTAAAAGGGCTATAAATGGAGCACCTTACCTCGAGGTCCAAACATATAGTCCACAAACTCATTTACTTCCTGGTCAAAAGCTTTCAGGGTCTCCTAAAAAATATGGAAAAGGACATGTGACAAAACATTATCTCATGGGTCACAGAGACAATATGTTTAAAAAAATTCCAATAAACTTGTAAAAAGTTTGTTATGCACAAGTATTTCCAAAGTACGCAACATCGTGTATGCTAAAAAACCCCAAACTTCTTTAAAAATTAATTTAGAGCAGATTGTGGTCTAGATAACAATACAGTTTCCTCATAGCTGGAAACTGCCCAAACCAGAACTCTTTAGGAAGGGAAATGAAGGTTGTACAGACAAAAATCAGCAAGTATCACAGTAAATCCATCTGTGATGGGTGCAGTTTTCACTCTAATAAAGATGCGTCTTTGATACGTTTCTTCAACTGAATATCTCAGTGCTTTATCCTTAAAAAGGAAATTTTTAAGTGATTAAAGTGAAGGTGACACTACTGAGATTTCTCAAAATCAGGCCCCATGTTCCTATAAAACAAGCCTACAGAAGAACCTAGATGTCCAGTAATGACATTCAGGCCATGCAGGGCGGCAGGAAGAGGAGGGTTACATTACAGAGACATCGTGTTTTGAGCTCTAAGTCAATGAAGCTTCTAAGCTGGCAGGTTTAGCAAATTTGTGTCTGTTTTTGACTGAGCTTGGAGCTAAGCCATGACCTACACAGTCCTTCCCCCATCTGGATGTGGTGATCTCTCAAAAAAATTTCTTCCCAGACTCCATTTCTGGGCAGTGGCTCCCTGCATGCTGGTGCCTGAACAATTCCTTGCCACAACCTGAGGTCAGCCAGGTTCTTCCTCTCTTCTTCCCAACAGTGCCCTACTGTGCTTGATGAACTAATTTCAGCACTGAGAAAATGCAGTCAAGCTGAGGACAGAGAGACTGATGCTAAGCATCTCTTCAGGGCAAGAGCTGCTGTGGGCTGTGGGTGCATTTGAATGCCAGATATCTCCACACCAGCCTGGACTGCAGACACCATTAACAGATTTGCCTTATGAAGAACCATATTTGCACCCTGGCAGGTCCAGCCCTGGCCTCTCTATTCCTCTGCTGGCACTGAGTTGTGGTCTGGGCTGGGACAAGCTCCTGGCACTCCCAAGCCTCTTCCTGGTGTTTCTTCCACTCTTGATTTTGCTCCTTGGATTGTTAGAAGGGGACAGATTTTGTGTGAACATGTGGCAATGAGAGGTTCTTTCAACACCTTAGGCTGTAAACATCTGTCTCTGCAAGATGCTGCTGCATTCACCTTATCTAAAGGAAAAACACAACTAAACCCCAGCACTAAAAGTATGTCTTTAAAAAAAAAAAAAAAAAAAAGAAGGATTTGATCAAAAGAAACTGATGATTCACGATGCAAAAATATTTCTCATACTTCACAGCACTGAGGAAATTGAACTAGCTTGTAGGAAACTGTCCTGGCTGTAGCCCATGAAGTAAGGTATTTTCTGAATTTCAGACAATTGCCTTAGCAGCCTAATGATGGCTTTTGTCACGGGATTTCCAGGTATGGAACTTGTGCAAAAGATCTGCTTCCATTTTTACCTCATTGAACTATGCAGTAGTTCTGTTACTATTTCATGACAATGATACTGCCTTTTGGGAAATGCCACACTGCTGTTGGTCTGTGATGTGCCCACCTGCTGCATTAATTTGCAACAGGCCCACTCTTGTGCTTGATGGTTTTGTGGTTAGACTTAACAAGACTGCTTTGGAAAAAATACTGAAATGGATTCGAGTGACTTGTAGGAATGAGCATACAAAGTTATTTGCTTTCATGCTTACATTACATAAACAAATCTTACATGTCCAGAACAAAGTAAACTCCCATGGATATTCCTTTTAACTTAAAATACTGTAGACAAACCTATTCTCAGCTGCATTGAAATGGAAATTAGGTACTGAATGCATCTAACAGTTGGATGGAGGAAAAGGAATTGTAGACTATTAAGAAGAAAAAGCAGGATAAAAAAAATCATAGAATTGTTTAGGCTGGAAAAGACCTTTTAGGTCATCAAGTCCAACTATAAACCCAGCACTACCAACTCCACTATTAGACCATGTCCCTGAGTGCCATATCTACATCTGTCTTTTAAATACCTCCAGGGACAGTGATAAAATCACTTCTCTGGGCAGTCTGTTCCAGAGCTTAACAACCTCTTCAGTGAAGAAATTTTTCCTAACACTTAATTTAAACCTCCCGTGGCACAACTTGAGGTCACTTCCTCCTGTCCTGTCACTTGTTACCTGGGAGAAGAGGCCAAACCCCACCTGGCTACATCCTCTTTTCAGGCAGCTGTGGAGAGTGGTAAGGTCTCCCCTGAGCCTCCTTCTTTCCAGGCTAAACATCCCCAGCTCCCTCAGCTGCTCCTTATAGGACTTGTGCTTCAGACCCTTCCCCAGCTCTGCTGCCCTTCTCTGGACATGCTCCAGCATCCCAATGTCCTTCTTGTAGTGAGCAGCCTAGAACTGAGCACAGGATTGGAGGTGCAGCCTCACCAGTGCAGAGTATAGGAGGACAATCACTGCCCTGGTCCTTCTGGCCACACTATTGCTGACACAGGCCAGATGCCATTGGCCTTCCTGGCCACCTGGGCACATGCTGGCTCCTGTTCCACCGACTGTCAACCAGTCTGGGTCCTTTCCCACAGGGCAGCTTTCCAGCCACTCTGCCCCAAGCCTGTAACCTGCCTGGGCCTTGCTGGACCTCACACCATTGGCCTCAACCCATCGATCCAGCCAGATCCTTCTGCAGAACCTTCCTGCCCAACACAGCTTACTGTCTTCATTGATCCAACTTGTGACCTCTTACTGCTGGCTGGGATGAGCAGACAGCGTGCTGAGTAGATGAGCCACTTTGAAGTTAAACCTAGCTCCTTATGAGTGTGCTTAAATGACACAGGGAGGACTGGTACCAGCTGACAACCCTGTTTCCATTTAAATAGCACTAGAAAAATACAGTGCCTGGTTTGCATTCATTGGTAATTTGAGAATAGAATTTTTTCTACGAGGTGCAGCAGAGAAACAAGCATTCTGCTTAAGAATGTCCCAGCCTTTGCCTCTTTCAACATTTTACAGCTTATTTTAGTTTACAAGAAAAAAAAAGAGATTTACAAGATATAGATTTGCAATATTGTTATAGAAAATACATTTATATATACACCTAAAATTAGTTGAGTTCCAAATAGTTTGAAAAAAACAGTTCTTGCTTAAAAAAACATAGGTAATTTTGTGTCACTACTCTTGTCATATTCCTGTCAACACTGCTACAAGAGACTATACTGTCAATTTCTGGGTTTTAGAACATGTCCTTAATAGTACCTCCAGGTAGATTAAATGCAAATGTCTTGCTCAACATGATCTGTCACATTTCTAAAGAAAAGCAAATAAAACCAGTCTGAACAAATCTGTGTGCTCAGACAACTCACTTCTCTCTGGCAAATCACTGTGATAGCCTTTATCAATGAAGGTATTTGAGTTACAAGGCTAAAGATTAACATGTCTTTCATCTTGTTTCTTCTTTTGTGCAGGACATTGCTCTGAGTATTAGCAATGTATATTCCTTGGCAGGATTTTGGACAGATTTGTGGGAGATCTATTTGCCTAAACCTATTAAAAAGACAGTAGGTTATGTGAGGAAATCAAATCACCCAAATGGAAAGATGGGGAGAGACCATAAAGGTAATGATGGTAAAGCAACAGAGATCTCTCTAACAAGATATTTCAGTATTTTTTGCACAGAAATATAAGTAAGTGAATAGGTAGCACAGTGCACATATGTGAATTAGTTTTCACACCATTGCAACTAAAACACAATTTCAAAGTCAGCAGGTATGCAAAAAATATATCACTTCTTGTTATACTTTATAGATCTTTGTTAGTGTTGGTCTTCATTGAGAGACCAATGTCTACTGTTTTTCTAGTAGTTTTAATAAAAATAGTATAAGCTATGTAAAAATTAGGTAAATGCTATCTAAACAGTGCAGTTATCAAAATACTTTTGATTTGTCTAAAATACCTTTGATTTCTCAAAATAGCAATGATTTGTCATTAGGCATTATTTATTGCCCACTGAAAACACTGCTCAAGTGATTTAGGTTTCTCTTTATATAGCTCTATAAGCCAGGCTATTTGTATCCAATAGAAACATGAAACAACTTTCTGAAATAAACTTCTTACAGATGAATAAACTGCATTCAATCTTACTTATGCTATCTGGAAACCTTTTGTACTACTGTGTTGTTGGGTTGTTTTTTTTTTTCCATTCCAAAGCCTTGAATGTCATTCAGTATCTCAAAAATCCAAGATAATTTGTTGCTTGTTCTTACACAGCTACATAGAAATTAGAATACTCTGTACAAAAAAATATGTCATTTCAGACTTCAAAGAAAAACTAGAAATGGGTACCAGCCTCTGCTCTGTGATACAGCTCCTGGAAGTAACCGTGATATTTTAAATGATCCTGATAGAAAATACATATATGAACTATATGATGATTTTTATTAATTAAATGGCAATTTTTCCTTAATTCCCTGAAGAGTCCTGCTCTGTATATAGTCGTGACTAAGAAATACTGGAATTCAAATTCATCAGCATGTTTAAAGAAACTGATCTTAGATGCCACCCTGCATATATTTAAATATATAAATATTAAAGAGTATTTTGTAAGTTCTAATGTTGGCTCTAGAATGGTTAAAACAGTGGATGAAATGAAGCAAAGTGGAGTCAAAGTAAAACTCAGAACTGCTTATAGATTAAATTGTTTAGTTTTTCATTGCTTGAAGCATTTTAAATTACTCCTGAACAAAGATGTACAATGGGGGACAATTCTCCATCATAGATTGCTTCAGACAACCTCTTAGGATTTTGTCATCTTTACCTTCTATGATTTGTGTGTTATACCTGCAGGGGAAATATGTGTAAAAAAATCCCGAAGGAATAACTTATTTAGAGATTTATATGCAAACTGCAGAGAAAGATGAAGCTGAAGGCAGAAAGGTGAGCCAGAGTTTACTATGAATTGTGTCTTATAACAAAGGAGATATTCAATAAAATTGGGAGGCAGGACATCCAGGAGCTGGCACTAAACTGTTGTTTTGTGTAATTTATACTTAATATGTGGATCTCACTGCCAGATAATCTCCCTGAGAGTAGGAACAAGCTGGAGTGACCTCATGAGAGAAACAGGCAACTAGCTGGGGGATGAGACTGCTATGTCCCATGGATGTACTGGCAGGGAGGGAGGGAGGAAAGGGAAAACATAGCTAGAAGAGATATTTTCTCAGATTTTCTTTATTAGCATTTTAGATTAGTCATTTGAAGAGACAGAAGCTGAAGTCCTTACCTGATGTGGTAATTTCTGTGTCCCACGTCCTGGGACACTCTCTCTACTCTGATGGCTGATCAAGACTAGGGGCTGTGCTACAAAAGCCTCACCCAGCACAGTGGTGTTGTCAGAACTTCTAGATGGGGCATAGCCCTCTGACTGTGGTGACCTGGGCTCCCCAAAGGGCTCTTTTGCTAATGATGTAACATGGATCCATGGGAGACATCTTTGCTTCCCTAGCAATCCCACTGCCTGAGTCCTTCTGTCTGTCCTTCAAAGGCATGTGATTTGGTGTGACAGAAGTGACTGAAGCTAAGGGAAGTGAGGGAAGTTCTGCCAGTGGTCTGGGTCCGGAGTGGTGCACATATAATATGTGGACAATGCTTGGTAATGCTCCTACTTTGCAGAAAATAGCCAAGAATAGCTAAGAAAAGAACTACCTATGAACTAATCCATCTAAATATAAAGACATTCTTTTAGAATTCCAAGAAAAGAGAGAGCTGTATCTTTGTTTTGGAAATGCAAGTTGTGTAATACATCTTAATGTAATGCAAAAATCTCTGAAAAATATGGTATGGTGGAAAAAATAAACAAAAGAAGGCTGTTCCAGCTTTAGCACAGAAAATAAAAAATGAATGCCCTTTGTATGTTTCTTTTCTCTTCCTATTTCTTCTAAAAGCTTTTACATTAAATTGTAAGCACTCCAAGAAAGAAAGTTGTTGTTACTGTGGTCAGTAAGTTATTTAAAAAATTTCAAGAGCAGCTTTGAAGGTAGCACAGAATAGCACTGTCTTCATATGAGAAACATAGAGTACTTCTAAAAGAGTTCGATGAGAGCCATGTCTGGTCTGAAAAACTTTATTTCATTTTCAATGTTTTTCAACCAAACCATATTTTACTCTGAATAATTTTTCATACTATGCAAGATATGATTCATTCCAATGCTAAGGCTTACATGCATATGTGCAAATGTCTGGATATTTTCCCAGTTGATATTACCAAATTCAGCACTTTTTGTGACAGTTTTTTTGCAGCTGAGGGCTATTTTTTGCATGTATTTGGAAATGACTGACTGCAGTTTGGCAGCCTATGTTAGGCTGGTATCTTGCAGGTTTGCCTGTTATCTGACAGAGCAAATTGGTGGGGGAACTGATTCATCAAATAGGTTGGTTTTCTCTGGAGGGAATTGAGAACAGCTGTTTGAACAGGGATTACAGCCAGCAGTGTTGAACACCTTCTCTTGCGCTGATTTAGTTACGGAAGAGAGAGCTGAGTTGATGATGGTGTTACTGGGGATGTAAAGATAAGGCAAAGGTAGCTGCAAAGCAAAGGGAGGCTTGCAGGTTTTCCCTCAGGAGCTGTTCAGGTTACACTACCTGGAAGAAATGCAGTTTTCAGTGGGCGCCTCAACAAGAAGACTGGCTAGCCATTTCTGATTAAAAAAAAAATGGATGTGAAGTTTGGTAAGCGTGGAAAGACACAGCTAAATGTAGCCAGAGGTTTTATCTGGCATTTGGGCTGTCTAGGTGGTTTCACTTCAGATTCTCTTACTTTATTGCTGCTCAGAGCAGTTTTACCGCAGGGCTTAGCAGTGCCTGCAGGGAAGCAGGAGCCTGCCACAAGTATTTGCATCAAGCCTGAAGCAGAACATTTGACTGCCTGTGTTACCTGGAGCATACAGAAGCAAACTGAATTTCTTTAATTTCATTTTCATTTCTAGTCCTGTGTCCTTTCTACTCAAACAGATTTTTCAAGGAAGAGTTGAATCTTCCAAGAGGTCTGGGGTGTAGCATTGTGGTCTGTGATTCTGTGATGTCTTGATGAGTTCTGTGGTCCCAAGGGAGATGTGGAAGCTCCCTATTCAAGGCACAAGACCTGGGTACCTGGCTCTCTGCACTGTGCAGGCAGATGGGCTTGGAGAAGGTACAGGAGCTCCCTTTCTGGAGGGTGGTAATGAAGCAGCTGTGGCTGCTTTCCTCTGCCTGCCAGTGGCTGTTTCTGGAGCTGGGTACCTACACAAGTATTTCCCCTTGCAAACACAGTGAAGATAAGAAAGCAGCACCTGGATACAAGCAGCAGCCAGTGTGCTAGGTGTGCCTGCAACACTAGTGTTCACACCTGCTCTCTATTTAATCTGTCAGTGGACCTTCAGTTTGTATTCTAAAACTGCTGAGCCTCAGACTAGCAGCCAACTCTGGAATTTATTTTTCTTCACTACAGCTCTTGCCTCCCTATGAAAAACTTAAGTATGTGTCTGAGCAGGGACTCATGAATCAGTTCCAATTTTTCCCTTTTCTTTGATGTTGGTGATGGCTGACTACCCTCAAAAATTCAGGTGGATGTGCCAGCCCAAACAGTTAAGTAATAAATGAGATGTCAGATATGAGTTCAAGTTAGGTAGAAGAGTAGTTTGACCTTAAAGATAATTTAGTTACAACTCTCCTGCCATGGGCAGGGATGTTCCACTAGGCCAGGTCGCTCAAAGAAGAAATCTTTCCACCTGATAATATGACTCTGCTCCTTGAGGAGTTAGAAACCAATTTTCTAGCAAATGTGCACCTAAACCATGTTTCCCTGCGTATTCCATGTATCTTTGGTGAATAACGTCATCTTTACGCAGTTCTGTTTGTGCCAATGGCACTTTTTGTGGATGTTTCCACACACAAACCAGACCAGAATATTAAAGGAACAGGAGCTGTGGACCCAGCAAACATCCCCTGCCATTGCCCATAGTGGAGAAAGAGCAGAGTCAAACCAACAGCTCCCAATAGGCACCAACAAGGCAGATAGAGGCTTCCACCGGAAAGAGCAAGGCCAGAAGGGACTTGGCACAGACCTCCCCTGACTTTACTCCCATTTTCTGCTAAAGCAGCTGGTGGCAGAAAGCCAATCCCATCCTTCAGTATCTGTTCCTGTGTTATCTTTCTTTCTGGTGAAAGGGAAACAGATGACTTTGAGACTTGAAGGTTGAGAAACTTCCACACTTTCCTCTGTGGAATGTGAGTTTGGGTGGCCTCCACAGGAGTCAGAGAACACTGCTCTCTTAACAACCCCTCCTTAAGCATCTCATGGCTCTCTGAGTTTTATTCACAGGGAGCTTTAAGAGAAACAGTGACACACTAAAGGCAGAGCCTTTGCCTTGCCGCCCACTTGGCACTTGTGGGTGCAAGTGTTCCTCACCCTGAGGAAGCAGATCCCTTGAGTGAGCTTGCTCACTGCCCCCCAAACAGCTGCACCCTCTGCTTCAGGTCTCTGAGCTCCAAGCCAGGCTTTAGCTGGTCACCTCGGAATGGCAGAGGGACTCAAGGAGACCTGCTATGTTTAGTCTTTCCCAAAACACACCTGCACCCCATCCTGCTCATGGCTGTAACCACAGCACACGCACACCCCACACCAGCTGTAATCTTTCTCATCTACAGCTGCAATATCCACCCTCACTGCTGACTTTATCCACCCTCACTGCTGACTTTTTCTTGGTTTTTACAGGTGTGAATCTATAGGCAACCCTTGCTGCTGCTGCAATGCTTCTCTGAAACAATAGCTTAGGGAATGATAAAATTATCTCACACATAAAGGAGTTTTGGAAAATGTAGTGGATGATAATCCAATGCAATGAAAGGTAAAAAAAAATTAAATTTACTTTTGGATCTTCCTAACATTCACTTTTCAAAAAAAATGTGATACAAAATGAAGATCAAACTGTAAAAGTTTTGTGTTTGTGTTTTCATTCTCTCTTCCTGGCTAACAAAAACCACCCTGCTTTCTAATTTTTCTTTCTCCATCCAAAAGACTTGGGTTTAACCCATAATACTGTAAGGTTTCACGAAGAGAGCTCTTATGGTTCTCTGAAAATGCCAGATTTTAGCTATAGTGAAGTAGTAGGGCAAGATCTGTGTTGTACTGCCAGATTTATAATAACACATGAAGAAAGCCCAAACCCCAGCACATATTGCTTTAGTGCAGTTATATTTGTGGAGTAAGTTGTGCAATACTTTACTTGGTGTAAAATTTCTGAAAATGGATTGCCTGGCTTTAGGGGTTGCCACCAAAAGCAGGCACTCTGCAAGCACCTCAGTTGTGTGTGACACGCCTTTACAAGCAGGAGATGCTGGAGGAACACTTTCCTCTCAAGCCTGATCAGTTGTGGTTGGTGACTCACATTGGAAATGGGAGTTTGAGCTGTGTTCAGCTGAGGAGCCAACATACTCCAGACTTTTCACTTCTGGAGAAAAGCCACTAATGCTTAGCTTCCTTCTGCTTGGGATTTTTAATTTTGTTTAACAAGAGGTCTATTTTCACTTGGTTTTGCAGTCCTGATCAGCGCTGCGGCTGCTCATCCCATGGGAATAAGAATGGAGGAATAGCTGCTTTATGGTTTCTGTCAGGATTCAAATCAGGTTGAAACACCATCAGTACCAAAGGTGAAAAAGCACTAAGAGGCAGAATAATTTTAGTGAAAGCATTGTAAGTATGTGACCTATTTCAGACATCAGTCTTGTCTCTGGACTATGCAGCCTGCTAGGAGTCATAGAAAATATTAACAGCTCACATAAAATGAGGCAAGAATTATTTTACCAATCACACTATTGTCAGATCAGTTATTTTGAGATAAATTGCTTTTGCAAAATTTATCGACTGTTCAAGATTTTTTTTTAAGTACAAGGAAAGGGAATTTGGAAGGTTTCTGCACTACAATTGCATGGCTTAGAACAAAAGTGATTTAAGAACCCATGAATATTTACTTGGTTTTGCAAAACCCTTTCATAATTTAAGTACTTGAAAGCATTCTGCCTTTTACACATTTTTCATTGTTCGATCTTTTCGAAGGCTGAGGGTCACAGTGTCTCCAAGATGAAAAATTCCCTTTCTCGAATCACTGCTTGCATGATTTCCCTTCTACAATTTCCAAAGCTTTTTTTTCTCTGTTCTTTGTGATCCTACTAAGTAGTCACTAAAATAATGCAGGCCAATCACAGCACTTAAAACAGATCTTACATGGCCTTAAGAGAAGAGTGGAAAGGAAGAGTGGCTGCTGTGGCCCAATTTGTGGCATGTGTCAGTCGTGTGCATGCCCAAGAACCGTATCTTTATAATCCATCCTCTTGCTTGTTATCAGAATTTCAAAATGAAACTGTCACCAAAGCAGATCAGTACAATCCTTTTAAAAGTAATCCTGCTCAATTCTACCTGCTACACAGGGGAACATCAGCTTAACTTATAATTAAAGAAGATTTCTCTAGGGAGACCTCAGATGAGGCCTGTCAGTTCCCAAAAAAATGGTAGCAATTACTGACCTCATTTTTCCTTTGCTCTGACAATGAGATTTAAAATGACAGAATGACCTGAGCTGGAGCAGAATTCCTGTCAGTGAGGATGTGACAAGAATGTATGACTGTGAGGGAATAAACAAAAAGGAAACCAATTAAAAATGAAAGAGTAGATAAAAATTCAGCCTCTTTCTAACAGTCTGAGTGAATACATCGCTTTCTCAGGCAAAGCAACAATCCTTGGGAACTGGTTGAATAACAGAAAGTTTCCTTTGGAGCAGGAAGGTTGTAAAGTTACAAGCAAAGAACCTCAGTGAGTCTTTTTAGAGGCTAATTCTGTTACAGTTGCTTTCTTAATGGTCCGTTCAGCTCTTGTTGACTTTACAAGGCGTTGGGAAGACAGATCAGTGTCAGAATTAATTTTACATCAGCAATACGAAAGCCTGCACAGCTTAACTCACCTGCTTCCGAACAAATAGGCTTGGTAAAGGATGCCTAACCAAACTGCCTATGAAGAACCAGGATATAATTTCTCCTTATTTAAGAACAAGATGGGAAGCTGCACTTTAAGGAGCACAGGAAAATAATTCTACTGAAACAAAGGAGGCAGTCACCCTTATAAAGCTTTGGATTTACCAGATGGTTTGGTTTTGGAACAGAATATTCCCCAAATATATACCCCTGGGTATAGAGCGTTTGCCCAAAATTTGCCACATGTCAAACTACACGGTTTTTGCTGCAAAGATCTCGCATATTACATTTAGACCCGCACAATAAATAAATAAGAGGGGCACAGGGAGCAAATGAAATGGTAGTGGAGAATTACTGCAACAAGTTTACATGGCAGCTCAGTTTTCTCAGTATGCCATATCTTGATAAGTTTGTTTTCCTTGGTATTTGCAGACAGATTTTGTTGCTGCTGAGAAGCTGATTTCATGTTAATATAATGCATGCAGGGCTTTATTTTGTACTTGGCGTACACAATTGATCATTTTTCTGGAGAAAGAAACAGGGACAAGGTGACAACATATCCTTTCTAGTACTGTGAAAATGTCTTCATTTTCTACAGTAACAAACTTCATGATCTAAGATTAATAGGAGATCCTAAGCCTCTGCACACGATCTCATGGCTTCTTGGACAAAGAACCTTTAAAAAAAAAAAACCCTTAAAAAAAAGCTTCTTGGACAAAGAACTTGAAAAAAAAAAAAACCTAACTCAAACAACCCCCCCCCCCAAAAAAAAAAACCCCAAAAGCAAGAGCTCTGGTTTTCCCACAATCCTGGCAGTGCAGGAAGACAAAGGGCACTCTATGCCAAAGAAGTAGGTTTCTTGGTTGCTGTCCCAGATGTCTGCAACTGTGTCCCCATGGCAGGGATTAATGTGCAAGAGACTGCCTGCCCCTCCTGATACAGGCAGGGGGGATCAAAAAGGATTTTATAAAATGTGTTCCCTGACTGGGGCTCTCCCCAGCCGAACAGTTTTGCCTGAGTTTCTTAAGCAGCTCATGCCAGTGCTGGGGGAAGCTTGACTGCTGGCAGTGGAGACAAGGCAGTAGTACTTGAAAATCTGTGTGGGTAGCACTTCTAGCTCCTCTGGGCAGACTTAAAAGTAGGACTGTGTGTTTTTCTCTTTAAAAGACAGGAAATTAAATTAAAGTATCAAAATATAAACATAAAAATTAAATGAAGCCTTAGGGTGCTTTTTACACCTTGCACTGTTTGACAGGCAATTGCCAGCAGCCCTTCAGAAAACTGTAAGTCAAAAACTCAACTTGGAAAATATTAACTAAATAATTGCTTAATTCAGATTTTACAGACACACTTTTGCTAAGGACAAGAGTGGTAGAAGACTGAATACAGCCTGTGAAGCATGTAACAAAAAAAAAGAAAACTCAGAAATGTTGGAAAGACTGACAGGTCCCTAGAGACATGTAATTAAACACTTGTTTCAAACTAATAACAAAGTCACCTAGTCAGGATGTATGAAGTAGAACACACTTCTAATATATAAAATTCTTCAGGTGCTGTATGTAAGAAAATGAATGAAATGCAGCAGACTTTGTTTGTGTCACTTAACAGTGTACAGTACATATAGTCAATATATTATGACATTATTAAGTCCACTACTATTAATTTCATTCTCCTGAAGTATTTTAAAGTTGCAATAGCTACAGAATGTGTACAGAAGCATGTTTTAAATATAGAGGGTTCCATGAATAAATAGAAAATTATAACATAGGATACCTTATTTTTTCTGAATAAAATAATGGTCCTGAAAATACTTTAATCCTGGTGAATGAAACAGTCTCCAGTTGATGCAATTATTTAACTGCCCTGAACTCCTTATAAATATACAGAAAGACTAAATCAGAGCTAAACATCTTTGGCATTTTAAGTACCACGAAAGCCACTGTGCTGGCTGGAGAGTTGGATTCCCATGCACTGGCTTCTCAGCTGTACTTCCCCTGGGCTGGGAATGCCACTGCAGAGCTGTTGGCAGTGCTGGTTGTACAGCTGTTACCTGTTCCAGATAAAGTGACTCTAGTTAATTCAAACTATCCAAACAGGAGCTCTTAAAATTCACTCTACCAAGTTCCTGTGAGTAGCTGTGCAGGACAGTGACCTGCAGCAAAGGAATGGTGAGGTGTCACTGGGAGACGGCACAGCTGGAACAGGAGCAGAGAGGTGTTCAAATCCTTGGATAGCTTTTGTCGTGACTTCTTTAGTATAGATGCCCCAAATCAAACCCCCTCTGCCCTGCATTTTACTGAGCTAAACCACTAAGTTCTTTTTTCCAAAAGTTTAGACAACCTAGAAGTTAAAGTCATACTTTCAAGATTTTCACTGTAACAGTAAAACTAGAATTATATTTAAAGGGGATACCTGTAAATTAATGTTTTTATTGACCTCTGTAAATTCAGAAAGCCCAGAAAGGAACAAAGTGGGATTAAAACCCACAAAGGCACATCTATAATAACGCTTATGTGTTTGCTTTTTCCCCTAAACCCTCTACTGAGTGTCTTATTTATACATTAAATCTACTAAGATTAATTCTGCCCAGCTGTATTTCCCTTGTGGCAAACTGCACCTATAAACACTGAGTTGAACTGGGGTAAGTAACTGCCCAAAGGCAAAATCTACATGATATATACTCTGCCTAACCTGCTCAAGTTGTTGAATTACACAAGGTATAAACCACTACAAATTCCCTTCCCCTGGAAGAAGCAGGAGTTTTATGAGGGGGGCATGATCATAGCATGATCATAGCACAGTTATAACCCAACATGTTATGGGTAAATGCCATGCTGGGTGCTGGAGAGACCAGCAGAATTCCACATGGATATAACAGTCCCATTGGCCAGAGTCACTGGACCCACTGCCAGGAGTGGAGCCCTTGTATCTTAATTAATTTTTGAAAACAGGGAATGAAGGCTGCTGGCAAGGTAACTGCTGGCAAGGCTGCTGGCAATGCTGCAGTTTAAGGGTTTAAGGTGTGTGTATACATGTTTTCTGTCTGTTGCTCCCAATGCAGGGACGATTAAGATAGGCCATGCTGCGTCCTGCTTTAGCCACATCCTTAAAAGTAACAGCACTCAGCTTTGTTCCTAGATCTGGGTGTGTTCTTTTGCCCGCTAGAGAAATGGATTTTCTTGGTTTGCAGTCATTTCTTGTGCCATTTCTTGTAGTTTCTGCCCAAATGGATAGACCCTTTCCTGAGCTGTTTATAGGGATGTAAGTGGAAAAAGGAGAAGCAAAAGAATGGAAGAGGGGGAGGTGTTTGTAGCATGTTGCTGAGGATTAGAGAGTTCACATCCCAGCTTCTAAGGTTTCAGCCTTAATCTTCCAACACATGCAAAGCCTTTCAATTTCACTTCGAGGTCATTACCCATGTACAAAACAGTCGAACTGCTGTGTGACAAATGTGGGCACAAAACTCAGTACAGGAAGCTTTTCAATAAGGAGTATAAATTGTTCAGGGAAAGAAGCATGAAGTTTTAGGTAAAAATATCTGCTTCTAAAATCTGCAGATTAAATTTGAAATCAATCAGATTTCAGGCTTGTGAGTTTTAATAGACATTTATCTTCTAATGTATCATTCGATGCTAGATACCATTTACCAGTAACTGCTGACTGAAAGAAGAAAAGTAAAACCTGAAAAATGCTAAGGGGTAAGCATGTCACAATACCTAATAATATGTAAAGAAAACGTGACTAGAAGACATCCAGTACTTCAGTGGGTATTGCAGGTCCTGCAATACATCTTGTGCCTTTGCGATTATGTCCAGTATTAGAAGATCGGCTTTCTTGGTGGAGGCTTTTCACACAGCTAGCTTTCTTCAGCATTCAGGAAGATCATCTGATAGGATCAGCCTAAGCTGACCTGTAAAGTCAAGCGCCATCGAAGTTGGGAATTTCCATGTGACATAACAGCTCCATGAGAGCACTGCACTGCAGAGGCTGTCATACCCATCAAGACTGACTGAACTGGTTCGCAGAAGAAACAGTTGTTATAGAGACCATTTGGAAAAATTTTGCTTCCCTTAATAGTGAAGCATTGATGGAGTTCAGTGCTGCTCTGTAGTAGACAGATAGCATGTGGGAGGAAAATTGAGTTGCTGGCAAGGTCAACTTGAAGTATCTGAGACCTGATATATATCACAGGCACTGATCAAGTACTGCTTTCCAGAAAATGAATATCCTCAAGAGCTCAGGTTTCTAAGAAGGATAAGCATCACTTCTCACTTTGCATTAAATGTGTGTTGCTAGGAATAACTCTTTGCAGATATGACAGTTTCTTACAAGTAAATATAATAAATATATTTGTTTTACTGGGGAAATTAGAAGCAGCATTGATGGCATTTGCAGCTGATTTAAATTTTGGCACAGCTAACCTTAAAAACAGATGAAATGAGAACCTTTTATACTCAAAAAAACCCCAGAAAACAAGTACGGGAGAAAAACTAACTAGCAGACACAAAATAATTGTTTTCCAGTGAAATGCATTGTCTGAAAGAGTGGCAAAGATTATAATGGTAAATCTAGTTATTTGATATCATAGAGTACTAAGATGTTTCAGGCAAAAAGGCAGCACTAAGAAGCTTTCTCCTGGAAGACCAGCAATAGCAAGAAATACACACCTCTGTTTAAATGTGTATGATCTATAAATATGGTGAGGAAGTAAATGTGTGATAGCTGTGAGAGCTAGGTAAGCAAGTAAAATAAAAGAATTGCAAGAATCACTGGTTTTAAAGGAAACCCATCTATTTCAAATTATTTCTTTGATGAAGGTTATAAGAAGGAAACCAGGAGGTGCTGTCTGAAGATGTCCTTTGGTACTTTCCCCAGCTAGGTATAAGCACTGTGTTATTTGAGGGCTCTAATTGAAATTGAAAGCTTCCTTCATTCTGACTGTGCATATTCCTTCTTCCTAATTTAACCTCTGTTACCTGCAGATTAAGGGGTACTCCTCAACCTGAGGATCAACTGTATATTGATCAAAATATATCCTAAACTGGCTTATGGAGTCAAATGCATGATCATTTCAGGTAACAAATTCTCAAACCCCTTCTAATTCTGGATTGATGAATGAAGTATCACAGGTTCAATGATTTAATGATCTCACTTTGCTTTCTACTTTGTTATTTAGTTCAGTATGCTCAATTTACATTAAATAATTATTAAATAATATTGTATCCTCTTTGCTTAAATAACCACCTTATTGCACCCAATGAAAGTGTGTGAGAATTACATTTACACCAGTGTCTTATCAATGGTGTTCATATTTGGAGGTGGAACAGTGGGAGGATGCCTTTGTAAAAGATGCAAGAACATATGAACTCCAAAATTTGCTGAAGACCTGGGAACTAGTATAGGGTTTCTTGTTTTCAGCTGATCAGGGAACACCCTTTGGTGCACCCTACTGAGTGCTCAGGAGTTGTTAGGTTATTGAGTGATTGCAGTATACATGTACAACTTCAGCAAGACCTGAGGTTTAACAAGCCAGAATATTGAAATACTCACACTCCTTTAAACTCAGGAAAACACATCTGGGAGCAAAATGGGATAGTGCTGTCTTGTTTCCCTTCTTCACCTGTCCTAATGACATCGCTCTCTGTCTTGGCTTTCAACCTTGTACCTTTCTATCAAAACACTTTCTGATCTGAATTCCAACATCTCCCAAAGGTGTCTAGCAAATAGAAGAAAATTACTTCCTGATTGATGAAGAAGAAATTATTTTGTGGAGAAAAATTATATTAAATATAGTCCTGAGGGGACATTTTAGCGATACTTGATTTGAAATAAAATTATGCTGCTAATTTTGTAAATGTAAAAGAGGGGAAAAAGTATGAGGCATATTTTTTAGTTTTTCTTTAGATTATTGTAAGCAAAATAACTCTCATCTAGCCTTTTATGTTTCAAGGTTTTTTTCAGACACTATTAAAATGCAGGCTTACAAAGTCTATACAGCAGTAAGGAATAGATAAGTGCAGTAAAACCAAAAGGTATTCAATATTGGTTTTCACTGAAATGAAGAGCTATTCGTATTTTGCAGAACAATAAAGCTAAATGCCACCTTTTCTATTGCCTTGCACAAATTGCTAAATTCAAAGCCAAGCTTCCAATGTGTTTCAGCACCAAAAAAATCACAAGCTATATCTCAGCTTTCAAAGGGGAGCATGAAGATGGTTGTGACACTTTTGACACATATCAGAAAAAATATCTTAGAGAGAATATGTATCTAAACTTCTGCCAGAAAACAGAGCCCTGGAAATTGAAAAGAATGCTATAATGCTAGAGGTGGGATGTACTTTATTTGTCTGGTTCTGGGGAACAACTGATTGAGCACTACCTTCTCATGGTTCTCAATCATCAAGCTTCCAGATAAAGCCAATAGCTCCAGTATTTGAACACGAAAAATTTCCAAGAGTGCTTTTAAGGGTGAATCCAGATTCTTCTAGCAGTTTTTCCAGTGGAAGTGCCTAATTTTTGGAAGAAGATTTGGATTTCTTAGGTAACTCACATAAATAAGCTGTTTACTATTTGGAGACTGATGATCACTACTGGCTAGAAGACATTTCTCATTTCTGCTTTCAGTAGCAGTAGGAAGTGGGAAGACGAAAGGCACCTATGAACACCTTGCTAATCTGAACAGGTTTTAAATATGTTTGTTTCCTGTGACTTTGATTTTCTTTTTCTTCCATTAACTTGAAAATACAGAGGTTTTGTCGGGCTTCATGCATAGCTTTCTGTCAGTATCAAAAGATACATCTTGGGAAGAAGTCAAGTCAAGGTAAGAAGGAACTCCTAGGTAAAAAGGGCTGATTTTAAGATTTAAACCCATAGTACAATCTCTGGTGTCACAGCAAAGTAACATTGAAATGTGACTCTAGGAAGGCACATAGAACTAACAGCTGAGAGGACAGATGCAGCTGTTCCTAAAAGCATTGCATGGGATATTTTTCATATCACACAAGCATCTGAATTTGTGGAAGAGGATAATTTTGAGTAGCAAGCCATAATGCAAATTGTTTAAACTACTTAGTACATACAGATATTTGAATAATAAATTGACAAGCATATAAATACAAAAACAGACTTCATGTTTTCCCCCTGGAATTGCATGGATTATTGACAAACTCGGAAAAAAACCCCCAAACCCGTGTGCACAGTAAAACATGGTTCTGACACAAATACCAGCTCCTACCAGACCAGAACTGGCACAGCCTCACAGCTAATCATTTAAATGGCAGCAGAAGTAACTTGGCTAGCTGCAGCCAGAAATTGGAGAGAAAGCGGGTGTGGATAGTAATATTCAGAACTGCCTTACCAAGAGATGTGCCAATTCCCAGAGAAGGAAATCACTCTTGAAAAGTTTGCCAACCATTTATTCCTTGCCAATTTGAAGGCACTTTGGTTTTTGGAACAGTTTTATCCATGCTCATAGCAAAATGCAAGAAACAAAGTATTGTTTTACTTCTAGCTGGATGTGAAAATGCAAGTGTAATATAGGGAAATAAACAGAATCTGATGCCTGTTTTCCGAAGTGTCACTTGAGAACACAAAACAACAATTAAAGAGGGAAATATCTTCTTCTGGTAACTGGTCCTTAGCTTTTTTTTTCCTTCCATTTCTCCCTTAAACCCTTGAGGGCAAAACTCTGTATTTCAAATGCTAATTCATGTTTTGGACTTCGGTCACGTTTAAAGAAGACTGGGCAAGGAGAGGAAAGGAAATGACAGTGGATTTTCAAGCTTAATAAAGAAGAAAACAGGGAGTATGGAAGTTCTCTTATGTCTCCTCCTCCAAAACAATTCTAAATTTGCCTCTTTTGAAACCCCAAATGAACCCTAATGAACTCCAAGGACACTTCTTAAAAGTGTATGGAACCCAAATAACAGAGCACTGTCTGCTGGCACAGGGTAAGAGGCTGCACAAGCTAATTAGCTCCCTTTCTCCATCCGGCCCAACACTGGGTATCCTAGAGTTTAATCCACACATAACTGGAATTTTAAAGCCCAGACTCTTAAACCCATTACACCATGGAAACACCCAGACTGACACTTTTCTCAAATAAAAATGCTAATGACTGTGCTGCATGGTGATGCCCTAATGATACAAAATGTCTGTAAACTGCATCAGTCATTGTCACATAGAGGAAGTAACAACAGCTGCAGATTTTTTATCGTGTGTGTAAGTCAGTCCCCTGTTAGGTTGCTGTACCACATTGTCTTTGCTGGCTGCAAAGTGCCATGAATGCTGATGGCTGACAAGCATCCTGTAGAAGGTTCTTTAAGAACTAGGGGAAGAACCGTTTGGTTGTGGCTCCTTATGCTTGGGTTTAGGATATTTATTTAACACTTGGATACCCTGCTTCTAATTTCCATTTCTTGCGGTGTTTGGTTTTCAAATGATGACACAGAATATGAACTATTTCTTGTTTCATTTCCATATCCATCCTCCTTAGGGGGAAAAAAGTCAAAATCTCTCCAAACAATGATGAAAACAATCTTAATTTTTTATTCTCTAATTATACATTTTTATATACAAATTTCTACCAGAGAGGGTTTGATTTGCTTCAGTATGGGAGAACTGATCTTTACCACTTTATCAAAGGAATTTTTGACTGAGGAAAAGGAAATGCAGTGCAGTTTAGAAGTCATTAGTTAGATGAACTCAATATTTAAAATTATCCCTCTGTTGTTGCTAGACTGACATCAAGTCAGGGTACCTTCAGTATTAATGCCAATTTAATGCTAATTGTCATTTCTTGAAGATGTAAACAATTCTACTTGCCCTCCTAAATCTGAATTTAACTAGTCCTCAAAAATTAGAAGTGGCTTTTGCTGTTAGTTAGGTAGATAAGAAGCCCCACAGAAGTCATAATTATTCACTTCATTTCATATTGAACTCTACTTGCCAGCTGTACAGCAGTCCCATGGGTAAAGATGCAGCCACTCAGATATTGAGGCCCATGTATTTAGCATATGATAAGGCAAGCCATGGAGGGTGTGTGTAGGTAATGGATTTACAAGCTCCACTGTTGCCAGGCACTCACAAATTGGCTGATAAATTTGATGTACTCAAAGTCTGAAGTGTGGCACTTAAAATGTGACAGAGCTGCACATCCCAGAGTGTTTCTTCTCTGTTACAGTTGCACAATCCTTCTTATACCTTTCTACCACTGCCTCACAAGGCAGGCTCATCCCAGCAGCTTTCTGGCTGGAACAATCAGTGGTACACTTAGTTTCATCCTCCTAATTTCCCTTCTCCATCACCTTCTACAATTACAAGTCAGTCTGCACTTGTGACACATTACTTTATCCTTGAATATAAACTTCAGACTCAGTTTGTATGAGGCTTATCAATGCCTCAGCTTCTAAATCAGTTTTACAGGGAGTGATTAACAAAACTCTCATAGAGCATGGCATGAAAGCATCAGGAAGAATTATGATATTACTAAATTTATTTACACTTGAAGTTGACTTAGGTCAGGTTTATTACCAGCCCTTTATATTTGTCTTACTTTGAAGTTTACTAATACCTAAAGAAAATATTATTGCAGGTTTTTTCCCCAGCTTTTGATTGAGTCAGAGGTTCAGTTTTAAAGTGTTTACATATGATTATTTTTTTCCTTTAATAAAATCAAGAGATGCTATGAGGTTAAATGAATGTAAAATTGACTGCCTGATGAACAATAGGAGTGTGCTTCTTCTCACAAGTCAGACTGCTTGTAATGAAGATACAATGATCAGCCTTGAAAAATCAAAGGACCTCCCTAGATATGAAAGGGATCACCACCAAGGGCAGCATGCAGGGTTTGGTAAGCAGGTATCTGTAACTATGCAAATGAAATGGTGGACTCTTACTTCAGTTCCTGGAAGATTTTTTCCTAATCAATTCCACCACGTGCAAATGGCTTCAATGCCTCTTCTTGAGTTTCTATGCAAGTAAGGTCTATTATCTCTATTCTAAATGCAGTTTCTCAGCATGTTTTCTCACAGCTTATTAATTCTGTGTCAGCTGGCAAACCCCTGCCTTCCTGCTGTAGTTCTGGATGGCAAGGCTGCTGAAGTCTACTCCCTCTTTGCTCTCTTGGAGATGAAGAGATCTTGTGGGTGCTGTAGCACTGGATGTTGTGTCATCAGGGATTTGTGCTGAGTTGATCTCTGTCTGCAGAAATATGTTCTCTTCCAGTTTGTGTGTCACTGTTCAGCAGCTAGAACATTGTCTTTGCAATACCTTTTCTCATGCAGTATTCAGAGAAACTAACAAACACCAATGGACAATGAGACAGGGGTTTCTTTTGGCTACTGTCAACAAAAAAAAGACATTTGTCACTCTCTCTGGGGCCCTTCATGTATGTTCTGCAATCAGTGCATGCCCATTCCAAGGTCCATATCCTGATATGGTGGCCATGATGCTTATGAATGCTTAGAAGCTTTGGGTGTGTTTCTGTGTTGACTTCAGGTTGCAGGGGTATCAAAGCCTCTGAAGGAAATGAAAAACATATTCTAGCTTCTGTCTATCCCTTTACTACTAGATTCTTGTAGAGGTATAAATACTGGAACCTATTAAATACAGTCCTCATGTTTGTGCTTACCTTAGTGCTACCTAGTCTCTTTGTAAGCAGAAGTTGCCATGACTGTCCAACATTATACACTCTCTTACTCCATAAAAGTGGGATTTGACCCCATGGAAAATACACTGACAAATCAAAATGTGTAATCGGTTTAAAGTTCAAGGGTGCAGCCAAATCCTGAGCCAGTGTAATTTGACCTAGATTCACTGAAGCAAGGAGAGCTGCAGTGAACTACACAAACAGAAAGGCTAACCCACTGTGGTTGCCCTCATACAGTGAGGATGCTGAGGAAATACTCAGTGCTTTACGATGGCAGTGGTTTGCTTTTTCAGCAAAATGTAGTTTCAAGACAACAACAAAAAAGTTTATTTATGCTATTTTCTACAAATAATAGTGATTGTTGAACACTCAGGATGCTGAAAAAACTCTCAGTTGAGTTTAAAGAACACTAGCAACATACACCTACTTATTTCTATGCCACTAGAGAAAGGAATGCCTAGCCAATGTTCCCACCACCTGGGCCAAAAATCTATTTGTCCTACATTTGCTCCTGATAACTTTGGTAGTATACTCCAAAGTCCTCATGACCTCTTGCCCCAAAGCGCCAGGTCCACCTAGAAATCGATGTGATGTGACTTTTAACCCTGCATTAGCATCATTGCAACAGCTTTCATCAATAGCTCAGGTTTTTGTTTCAGTAACTATTATTCCAAGGACACTCTTTCAAACTTTTAGAGCCAAAGCAACCTTTAGCCTTTCTATCACTTTAAGGATTTTCTCAGATTGGCAATTCTTTCTTCAGAACGCCTTTATGTATGAGTAACAAAGCTTGGGAAATGTCTGCAACTTTTGAACACTAAGGTTACTGGACATACAGAAGAGCAAAACTTGCTAATCCAAACACATGTGTAGCTCTGAATGGTGATTTCTGGATATTGCTTCCACTCATTTCAAGAAAAATGTTGAGGTTAACTGAACAGCTCTAAGAACCAGAAAGAACAGATTAAGAGTAGTTCTCAGTGATAACTTCCATTGGTACAAAGTTGCCAATGCCTATGTTACCAATGCTTCGTTATTTTGCACTAGTATAACTGACTTCGCCTCAGTCCTGGAAGGAATGAAAATGAAACATTTTAACTAGTTCAGGGTATTTTAACTTTCTTTCTAGTTGCCTCAGTACTCCTGAGCACCTGGGAATTAGCTGTACCAGTTACTGATAAATAATGCACATTACCTTCTGCAACACCAGGTATCTTTGTAACCTTCTTCCTCTACCACAAGGAAGACATTATCAATGGCTGGTATTAACTTAAGCTTTGTGCAGCTATGGTAATTTAGTCATAATTTTTGTATTTATATTCAAAATTGATAAGAAATAGGAATTCAATTGTGTAGTGGGCGGTCACTCTAGGGGGGCTTAGGCAGCATAAACTACTGCACCATTTCAGGTCTTTTCAATAGGGTCTTCTCATGTCTATCCCAAGGCTGAGTTGGTGGCAAATACAATACATAGGAGAAATGGATTCAGACTGACAGCAGGTGGATGCACGACTTTTAGAAAGAGGACTCAATTAATGGAATTACTATTTGAATATTATTCATGTCTGGATCTATGCGGGGAGGAAGGGTCCAAAAGGATTTTTATTCAAGGAAGGCAGAATTTACTCTTTATGATGCAAAGACTTTGGGGGGAAAAAAATATTTTTATTGTTAAATCGTATAAAAGAAAAACTAGGCTCTGTTGTTAATCGTGTCTCAAACTTCTGATACAATAAGTTTTGCCAACTTATTCATCCCAATGTGCCTCAGAATTTGAGGCTTCAGAACACTTCTTTGATACTGTCCTACTTTGTGAAGTCGGCATTACACTTAACGCATTGCTGTTTATAAACAGGATGAGCCCCTTTGGGAAAGTTACTATGACTGCAAAGACACAATGTGCTATGGGGAATCGATCTTGCTCACTAAATAGGTGACGTCTTTGTTCCACTTAAACTCTTTTAAATGCTGAACTGGAATCTAAAGCTCCATTGTTCATTCATTACATGGGAAAAAAGAAGTGTTCCACTACAGATTGCATGGCTAACGCAAGAGCTTCTATTAAGATAACAAATTAAGGGGAATAATCGGTTTATGTAACACGCTCAAACCACCTCGGAGTAGAGCAGAATGCACCTGCTCGGAGAGGGGCAGGGCGCAGGGAGCCCAGAGAGATAGATGCCCGGGGGCTGCGCATCTCTTGCTCCCTCTCTTCATCCCTCCCTCCACCCACGACCCCGTTGTTCCACGTGCCTTCCCCGCACGCCGCCCGGCTCCCTGCGCTGCGCGGGTGCCCCCGGGGCTCCCTCTTCCCCATCCCTCCTCCCTCGCTCCCTAAGGTCCCTCTGTCCCTCCCTCCTTCCCTACAATATCCAAGCTCCGCCGCTCGACCCAACCTGCGCGGGCGGCTCGGGTGCCTCTCGTGGGGGCTGGGGGTCAGCTGGGGCCATGCCCCCCTTCCCCCCGAAAAATCACGTCCCTAATGTGGCCCGAAAGAGCGGGAGGAGGGAGGGCGGGCAGCGGGGGCTGTCATCCGGCCCCGGAGGAGCGGGGGGCAGGGAGGCAAGGGGCAGCGGCGGCTGGGAGGCAGCCGGGCCTGGGAGGATCGGTGTTTGTGCGCGGGAAGGGGTGCAGGGGACACTCACCATGGCGGCGGAGCGGCGGCCAGGCGCTGTCCAGGGTATCGCCGGGCTCGGCGCGGCTCTGCAGGCGCGGCCCCGCGCCCGCCCTATAAGGCACCGCCTCCTCCCGGCTGAGGGCGGGAACGGGGCGGGAGGGAGCGCCGGGGCTCCGCCGAGGGAGGGCACAGCAAAGGCGAGGCATGGGGAGGTGGTGGCTGAGTAGGGGGAGAGGCTGAGTGGTGCTGTTCCATCACCGACCCAGATGTCACAGCAGATGGTGGGCTTGTTGGAATCTACCCTGTTGGGAAGATTCAATTCACTGTCGGGCTGCTCTGGGAGCAGACAGGGTCACTGAATCCGTTGCATTTAACGTGGGTTTGGTCTATGGCCCAGCACTCGTATATGCAAGCAAAACGAGTTTTGCTTTCTCTAACCTGAAGCCCTGAATCCACACACTGTGCCAAGGTGAGATCCACCACCTAATGGTTACTGGTTGGACCCGATGATCTCAGAGGTCTTTCCCAATCTAAATGATTCTGTGATTCTAACTGTGGCATCTCCCAGGAGAGCTGTCTGTTAGGGCGGGATTGATTAGCAAAGGTTTAGGTTGGCTAGGAAGGAAACAAAAGTCACACAGGAGATACTGATCCCACCACAACTCAGCCACTGATACACAGTAGAAGAGTCAGGGAAGGAAGTGGCTTTGTGCTTGGTGTATCAAGCACAAAAACTCCTGCCTTCAAAACTCATCTTTGTTCTTAGTGCTAACAAAGTCTTACAGCTCCTATAAAACATTTATTTAAACTATCAAAACTGATTGAAAATTCCCCGCTTCTTTATCCCTGCTTTTGATAAAGAAATATTTGGCATGTGAAATCAAAATAGTATTTTTAAAATCTGTAATTTTTTATTCATTTTCTAAAGGAAAACTTGTCAAGAAATTATATATCCATACTTGCACTTCCATTGGTGCCCCTCAATTCTGTGTGTTTACAGTTTTTTTGACCAGAGCTCAGACGTGTGTTTCCTGGTTTCAGTGGGACAAACAGTAGAAATAAGTTAAGGGGACCATATGTGATACATCATCTTCACAAACTAAAGTGTACTTGACGAACAGACATACTGTATTTGTCCAAGATGTAGCACTGATGTTCTAGACCTCAAGATTTCCTTCCTAATATGCTGTTTGTCCATGTATAACTTCAGCCCTTGCTTTCTTTTGGACCTAGACACAGAGGTCAACCAAAGGCTATCTTCCCGGGGCTGCCTCTCTGCCCAGAAATGACACTGCCAGGACATTCACGTGAAAGTGTGTCCTTATGTAATTTCTAACCCCCTTTTACAGGCACAAACTTGTTTGCTCAAGCTTCCAAATTGCAGCATGTCAGTCTACACTAACTGCCGAAATTCCTGAGGCTGACTTGCCAGCCTTTCCCTTATTTCATCTTTTCCACAGGTTATTCATTTAATGCTTTATGTCTCACTACAAACCATCTTGAAATACTGAGGAGAAATACTTTTTGATATCCATTCTGTCCCCAGAGAAATTGTTCCCTAAGAAGAAAATTGTCTTCTATGTCCAAGAGACTCAGCACTCTTTTCGTGCTGTAGAGCAAGGAGCAGTTTGGAAGCTGATTGACAGGGGAACATAGTAGTGACCCAGTGCATTGCAATGCTTTGGCTTCACAATTTTTATTCCAATTTCTTTATAGTCCAAAACAATCTGGGTTAGTGTGTCAAGCCAAATCCAGACCTAAGAATATGGTAACACAAAGTATTTTTGTCATTATTTTTTATTTCCTTTGTCTAAAACAGAAAGGAAACATATATTCAAGTTTATTAAAGATGTAACATTTCTAATTTCTTCCGTTCCTTGTTCCTGACACATATTTGTACTAATTAATAGTTTCCTTCTACTTTCTTTTTTATAAAAACAATAGTGTCTCCAGCAAAGAACAAATAGGATTCTGGTGGCATCTAAGAGAAGCTGTAATAGCATTATGGATATTTTTAACACCTATCTAATGACCTGAATTTGGAGATTTAAGGGCTGTGGCAGGATTTGGATTCATCTGTTTTGTAGCGAGAGTGATGCCATGCATTTAGTTGGATCCCAGGCACCAAGCACAGCAGACCTCTGCCTGTCAGCTTTCAGTGATTGTTGAACAGCATATTGTCCTGAGATACAAGGCAGAAAAATAAGTTGACATACAGACAAATAGACTTGCTTAGTTCCAGCTGAAATTCCCTGAAAACAAGCAGAGTAAGAGGAGGCAATTTAAACAGCACTTCATTCTGGGGCAATGCTGTTACACAACCACCACTGTTCAAAGTGCAATACCACAGGGAGTTAGCTTGAGCACTGCTGGTCTAGGGGTTGTTCTAGGTTGTACCTTATCCCACCCTACCTAATTTACAGAATCACAGAATGGTTGAGGTGCAAAGCAATCTCTGGAGATCATCTGGTCCAACCCACCTGCTCAGGCAGGGCCTCCTACAGCCAGCTGCCCAAAGCTGTGTCCAGTCAGGTTTTGGATATCTCTAAATCTTAGGAAAAGCACCTTTGAGTTGCAATGACTTCAGAGCTGACAGGTCCCACAGGGCTTGCAACTCAGTAGGAAACAGGGTGGACAAGGTACCATTGATCAGTCAACTACCAGCAACTCTCAGTTCCCACTAAGTTTCAATCAGCAGGATGAAGTTTTTGTTTGGGAAAGAAAAGTCCTTCTGTCTCCTGTTACCATGCCACCTATTAGCAGTCACTACTCTTGGCCATGACCTCTTCCAAAGTTTGGAATTTAAGCTCAGGACATGTCTGTTTCACAAAATTGTTCTGTCAGCACCATCTAACTCACTGGCAAAATGTCTCTTCTGTCTTTGAGCACCTAGCTCAGATGAAAGAGGATATCTTTCTTCTGTTATCCGTTCTTTTTCTAAATTTTTTGGCCTAGGACAATGGTCATGTACTGCAGATTTCGATTTTGCTAGTGACACCATGGGAAGTTACAAGGTCAATGTGACAGAATTTTATAGAATCACAGAACCATTTGCGTCAGAAGGGACCTTAAAGATCATCTAGTTCCAAGCTCTCTGTCACAAGCAGGGGCACATTTCTCTAGATCAGCTTGCTCAAGGCCCCATCCAACCTGACCTTGGCCACTGCCAGGGGTGGGGCATCCACAGCTTCCCTGAGCAACCTGTTTCAGTGCCTCACCACCCTCACAGTAAAGAATTTTTTTTTTTGGTATAAATTTCCCCTCCTTCAGTTAACTTTTGTTAATTTTTTAAAATTTTATTAACTCAGAATTGTCAGTAATAAAACTGCATGGAATCAAATCTGAGTAATCAGGCTAAAGTGAAAATTTGGAAGTTTGTTCCCTTGTTTTTCTGAGGTATGATTAGTTCTTTCAAAATGTCACTTTCAGTTTTGAAACTACAGCTGGTGTAATACGTCCACAAAGCCAAAGCTTGTATTAAATTGCCAACTGCAAGCAAGTAAAATAAAAACTAAGTCAAAATAAATTTATGCTGGAGGAAGGATTGAATTAAGCAATTGTGAAGCTCTGAAGTTTTTGTCGTAAATATTTTGTTTTAGCACCCTCTCTCGGACACAAACCAGCACTGCTGGTGTTTGCACTTAAAAGGCTAGGCTAAAGCTGGAAAGCATTTGCAACCAGAAACGTCCTTGGCTCCAGTCGCAGATACAGTTTAGTTGTGGATTTTTGTATTCTATAAATTAGTGTAAGAAGAATTTTCTCATCCCTGTTATGCTTATCATCTTTGCACAAATAATCTATGTTGTTCATTTAAGTCAACCAAGAACTGGGAAAAGCATGATTGCTCCAAAGCAAATACTAAAGGTGAGTTGTTACGAAAGACTGTATTTCCTTGCTGTTCCTCACTGCCTGCACGTCTCCTGTGAGGAGCCTGCTGGCGTTAACTGCTGTGAATTGTGGATGGACTTGAATGTTCTCTCTGACAGTTGCTAGTATTTGGTGTTAGGGTAGCATGTGGAGGTCCCAGTTTGGGGCCATGGTCTTGTCGTGTTGAGACATACAGCAAAGAGCTCACATCTTACATTGATGAGTAACAATGTAATGCAGAGGGAAAGGGGTAGAAGGGAGCTCTTTCTCTGTTCTTCTGCCCCAGGAAAGAGAAGTGTATTAATGCCAAAAGAAAGCCAACAGTGAGAAGGTCGATGAGTATATTCTGAATGGCAGGAAGGGCTGTTCCATTCACCATTTGCACCTTCTGCACGAACTATCACTACCTGTCCAGCTGCTGGGGTACTACTGATAGGCAGTCAAGCTCCTACACATTATTTTGGCCCCAGTAGTTGATGTAGTTGCTAGTTACCTTCAGAGATACTGTATGTGCCAAGAGAAGGATTAAAAAATTAGGACACTGTAGAACAAAAAGTGCCTGGATTACTGTAACTTGTTCTTCCTGCCCATATTAATTTTACTAAGCCCTATTTGCAATAATAGCCTTCAGCAACACTCCCGCTTCATCAGTGCGGGGTGCAGATGATAATAAACAAACACAAGGCCATGAATGATGCAAGGGTCTGTAAAAGGACAAAAAAAACCATTTAAAGTGAATAAAATTGCTTTTTCAGGACTAGAATACAAGCCTTATATGAAATAATTTCTATGATATTGTCCTGGGTTGCAATATAGATGTATTTAAGTATTCTATTACCACCAGCTGTGGGCCGTTACCGCTATCAGCTGTAATGACCATCGGATAAAAGCCATCCGTTAGCTGTTATCAGCTGCTAACGACCCACCCGCATGACAGGCAATGGGCCATCAGGGACCCACCATGTGACTCATGGACTTATCTCATCCCATTGTGGGATGTTCTGCCCAGGAGGGAGGAGCCAGGTGTTCCCACCTGGATATAACCTGGCCTTGGAACTACCTGAGCTAGTCCTGTCTACTGGGTTCCCAGAGGACAAGAGCTACCACTGGATCTTCAGCTGGAGACCAGATCTTCACAGGATCACTGCTTCAACTGGACTACTTCAGTTGGATTGCTACTACCACCCTAACAGGGTGTTAGGTTGTATCTGGCTTTGTCAGTGCTTTTCCTTGTATTATTTCACTTATTTTTAATTTCAGTCTTGACTTGTGATCTCCCACTGGTTTGTCTTCAAACCAACACAGATATTTACATACAGGTTTTTTTTACAGCTAGTCAATTATTTCATTCTTCTTTCTGCTGTCTCCCTCTAGGTAACCGAGTGTAGGTTTGTTGAAGTGCTGAGCACTTACAGCAATACCTGACATCAGCAAAAGCTGTGCTACAAAAAAAGGGAGACATGAGATTTTCCCCACATGCCAACTCCAAAGGAGGCCAGAAGGGACAATCAAAAATCAGTTGATACTTTAAATGTGTGTGTCTGCCTCAGCCCTCTCCCTGGTGAAGGAGGGATAATAAGATTCCTCCCCTTGTCTTGCTATGCAAACACAAACACTGGTTAACTGGCTGCCATGAAACAACTGGTTGGTCAAGATGCATCAGCTCTCACACCCTGAAAATATAGCTTATGCTGTCAGCATCTGTACTCCTCTTCTCTGAGCTAAAGAGTCTTCAGCTCTCTTATTCACAGCATTGTGGGGCCTTGCTGCTTCAAGAAAACATGTCAAATGCTGCTCTGGGCCACCCCGTGGTCTGGTGCACTGCTGGGCAGAGGCCCTCTGAGTGCCTCCTCACCAGTCTGGTGTTGCAGGCCTTTTGCTGCCTGAAGGCCTGAGAATCCTCTTTTCTCCAACCCCAAAATATGTCTCAGTGTGTCCGTGGCTGTACACACTGAGAGAAGATGTGAGAAGATTGATCAGTGTTGAGCATCATAGGAAAAGGTGTTAACTGTAGAATATTGACAGTATGTACTGAGCATGTAACAAGAGGGTGGATA
This sequence comes from Entomyzon cyanotis, assembly GCA_024500445.1. Taxonomy (NCBI): domain Eukaryota; kingdom Metazoa; phylum Chordata; class Aves; order Passeriformes; family Meliphagidae; genus Entomyzon; species Entomyzon cyanotis. The sequence continues at coordinate 71,552,281 of JAKEPQ010001005.1, forward strand.
AAAGGTCATAATGTCATGTGTGAGTTTTTCCATCCTCCTCAGGGAATGGATGAGCTGTATCCAATTCCATGACTCCACTTTACACATATACATTTATGGAACTGGATATAACAAGATTAGATTTGTATAACCAACCTTATATCTGAAACTCAGTGACTAGAAAACCCTCTTGTGTCCAACGGTAATTCTGCTTTCTTTTGTGTGATTTTATGGGGTTTTGAAAAATAACAAAACTCCATGTTGCAGTTCAAGTGCATCATCACTGGTAGTGTTCAATTTTTGTCACATTAGCACAAGAAATGATATCTAGTGGGATGGATGTGTGTTTATTCATATCATTTAACTTTCATCTGAAGAAAAGTCTTAGGTAAAATACATGTAATATGTTTGGATTTTTTCATTCAGATGAAAATCTGCATATAAGTCTCAAATGACACAGTCTGTTCCAGGTGGCTCAAAAGAAAGGCTTTATTTCATGTATTGGGAAAAATAGAGTAACAAAGATTACTCTATGACCAAATGATTGAAAGAAGAAGAGTTTCTTCTTATATCTCATGGCATGGTTATAGTGTTACTCCTCACCTACACATCTATCTCCTATTTATGTGCTTCAACCATTATACCAGAAAGTCCTTTTTATGTCTGTCCTGAAGACAATTTCAGTAGTTCACCCATATTGGCATTCAGCAGTCTCAGCAAGAGTTTAGAGGGAACGTCTGGAGCAAGGAAGACTTATCCTTGGTGGAGGAAGATCAGGTTAGAGGACACTTAGACAAAATGGAAATACCTTAAGTTCCCAGGACCTGACAGGTTGTGTCCTCGACTGCTGAGACAGCTGGCTGATGTCACTGTGAGGCCATTCTCGATTAGCTTTGACATACAGTGTTGATTGGGAGAGGTTTCTGGAGACTGGATGAGACCAAGCATCTCTTCTATCTTCAAGAGGAGAAAGAAGGAAGATCTGGAGAACTACAGGCCAGTGAGCCTCATCTCAGTCCCCTGGAAAGGTCATAGAGAAAATCCTCCTGGAATTCATGTGGTCTCTGAAAACATGAAGGTCAAGGTAATTGTGACTAATCAACACAGATTTATAGACAGGAAATCATGCCTAACTCACCAGATGGCCTTCTACAGCAAGGTGACTAGCCTGGTGAATGAACTAGAGAAAGGGACACTTAAGTAAAATTAAGATTTTCCAAACCGAACATACATTGATTAGTAGGTCTTTACCTGTACAGAACATATGAGAACTCTAATTCCTACTTGTTTTCATTTTGTACTTCCTAGTCTATTAGAATCGTAGAATATGCTGAGTTGGAAGGGATCCATCAGGATCATAGAGTCCAACTCCTGGCCCTACACAGGACACAGGACATCCCACAAATCACACTGTGTGCCTGAAATGCCATATTGCCTTGAACAGTACTATATTTGTTTGATCATGTATATATGATCCATGTTATGTGTGTGTGTGTGTGTGTGTGTATCCATGTATATCCAAGGCCTATATTATTATTATTATTATTATTATTATTATTATTATTATTATTACAGTTTGGAACCATAGGATGACATATACGAAATATTTTAATAGTCCTAAAATGTGACAGCTATTTTACAGGAAAGAGGAGGTAGCAGCCCCATATCCTGGGAACTTGCTCTAACTGCAGATGATAAGCAAAACATCAGAGAAACAGAACAGTGTAGCTAGGAGGAAGCTTATTTTTCAAAAGTTAATATGGTAGCAACTGTTACTACATTGCTTTGTTTGCAGTACAAAAGAAACCTTTCTTAAGTATATGTGACAACTGCTGAGGGGGAAATTATAAAAACATTTAAAGATCTGGAGACGTGTCACAGTAAAAAAATTAAAAACAACAGAAGACATGTTTCAAATTAAATGATACTCACAAAGACATGCTAAGTGGTTTAGTACTCCAGACAGAATAATAAACAGGGCTGAGAATGTTGGGAAAGAAGGCTAGGATCAGAAAGAGAAAACTCTAGTTTGATTTGGTGAAGCGACAGCAAATCTAAGGACGTGGATGGGGGACTGAATGTGCAGGCAATTTTGGTTTGCAGGTATTCTGAAAGGAGGGCGCATGTGGCATGCTCAGAGCTCAGGAAAACAAAGAATTTTTAGCTTCACTTAAACCAGAGAGATTTTTAAATACTTCATAAAAGAAACAAAGAACTGGACTAGCTTTCTCTGACGTGCCACTGCAATGCTGGCATGTCAATGGGAAATTAAGCTTCTGTAGTATTAGATTTACACACGTTTCCAGTTAACATTAACCACCATCTTTTACACTACAAAAGGAAAATTATAACTTCATTCCAGTGCTAACAGCAAAGTCCGTATCACAACCAAGATTATCTCACAGTTCTGGGAGATAGCATTTCCTCAGATTTCTTTTAAGTGGGACGGGCCAGCTTTGATGCGCCGCTGTCACGCCAGCAGGGTCAGGGGCCAAGGTCAGCTGGAATTCGAACCACGTCGGGGTGGCACAGGTGTAGAATCGCTTCCTTGGCTAAGGCCTGGATATTCCTGCTGTCCCTTGTATCGATCCCACTGGGGGGACGCAAGGGCAGGATGGCAAGAGGGAGAAAGAGGATTAAGCGATCGGGTTGCCCCATCCCTAAATCCAAGTCACAGAGTGATGGAATCATAGAACGGTTTGGGATGAGGGACCTTAACGATCACCTAGTTCCAACCCCGCTGCTCTGGGCAGGGACGCCTTACACCAGACCAGGCTGCTCAGAGCCCCGTCCAGCTGGCCTTGAAGCACCTGGCCGTGTGTCCTCCTGCTCTGCTTAGGGCTCCGGCCGCCGCCGCCGCCCCGGGGCTTTACCACACCAGCCGCTGCCCCTGCCCTCACACAGCCCTCACCGCCCCCCGCCATCACCGCCGTGCCGCAGGGCACATCGGGACTTGTAGTCGTAGCTGGCGGGAGTCGCCGTCCCGCTCCGGCAGGTTGGGGAGCATAACGAACTACAACTCCCAGCATACCCCGCGCACCACCCGCGCCAGCGCGTTGCTGCGGGAGCCCCGCCCCGCCTGGCCGCCGGGTCGATCGGCGGTGGGAGGAGGAGCAGCAGCGGGGCCGCCGCGGCCGCCGGCCCGGCCCGGGTCCTCTCGGCTCCCCCCGGCCGCGCCATGTGGCAGAGCATCGGGCTGACCCTGCTGGTGATCGTGGCCACGCTGGCCTGCGTGCTGCTGTTCATGCTGTGCGGTGAGTGCCGGGGCGCGGGGGGGCTGCTGGCCCGGCTGCTGCGGGCGGTGCTGGTGCTCCCCGCCCGCCCTCGCAGCGCCGCGCCGGGCTCGCAATCCGTGCTGCTTCCTCTCGGCTCCCATTCACTGAGGAAGGAAAAGGGCACCGTGCCCCGGCGTGCTAACGGGGGAGCGTGTGTGGTGCGCAGCGCCCTCTGCTCTTTGTTCCCGAGTCCTTTCTAGCCGCGATATGCTCCCAGAGCCTTACTTCGGTGTTTAATTCGGTGTTTCCTCTGAAACGGAGGGCTTTTCTTAGTGCTGGGACTCCTGAGCAGTCACCCTGTGCGGCTTCTACATGCCCGGGTCTGAAATGCCAGTGAGTGCAGGAGGTAAACTTGGGACTGGCATCCCTCAGATTGTGACATCTGTTTGCTGGGATCGTTTGAAAGTAACACTTAGGAGTTTGTTTCTTATGTTGTTCGAGAGGAGGAGGCTCAGGGGAGATCTCATCGCTCTCTACGACCACCTGACGTCAGGCTGTAGTGAGATCTGGGCCTGTCCATCCACTGTTCCCGCAGTGAGAGGACATGGGGAAATGGCCTTAAACTGAGACGCGGGAGACTCAGATTAGATATTAGAAAATACTTGTCAACAGTTGGGCTGGTCGGGCATTGGAGGTGGTAGAGTCACAATTCCTGGAGGTGTTCAAGAGATGTCTGGATGTGGCGCTGGGTGATGGTTTAGTGATTTAAGGGTTACAGTGGCAATGCTGGGTGGATGGTTGGACTGGATGATCTGAAAGGTCGCTTCCAACCTTGGTGATTCATCCACGTCTTGCTTTTTTTTTTTTTAGTTTGCAGAGAGAAGGGTTATTTCAATGGGAGACGTGACTTGTAGGTCTGTTGGAGTTCTTGAAAGGAATCAGTAATGCAGTGTGTGAATGTTCTGACCAATATGCAGAGCTTATGGAGCTCTCAAAACAAACAAACACAAAACACATCATCAAATTAAAACTATAATATGCAATGAGAGGCTTGTGAGACTTACAGCCACCTGTAAACCCACCTGGCACCTTGGTGGCAGGTGGGTTTTTAAGTGGTTTCTGAAAAACTGAGGGAGCAAAGTGAAGACTGACGTTTAATAGTTTAAAAAGTGCTAGTTTTGTTGTCAAAACGACAAAGCATTGTGAGAAGATTTTGTATTATCAAGGGACTGGATAGTGAAATAGGAAGTGAAGTTCAGAATTAACATGTATGAAGTAATGCACACAGAAAGTGTGAAATGTATACACATGTAATTTATATGGAGAAATATAATGGAATCAAATGGAGCTGTTATTATCCCAAAGAGAGGATTAGCTGAAATAATTGAAAGCATTTTTCCAAAATACCCATGTAATGCTTTGTAGCAAGCAAACAGGCAATTCAAACATTAGAAGCCTGAAAGAGAAGAGAAAATGTCATTATACTGGTATAGGAATCATCCATGTGCATGTGTCTCACACAGTGTATTTTCTTGTTAAAGTGTATTACCTCATTAAAAAAAAATGAAATCCTAGGTTCCTTTTAAAAACATAGGGTTTTCTTATCGATTCTGTGTTGAGAGCTGTGAAAATATTTCTGCATGAAGAAACTCTGAACAGGTTAGATCTGTTGAGGCTAGAAAATAGATGACTGGAGGAAGGGTGATGGCTATACCATTGAGCAGCAAGTCAGAGGTGAAGTGGGAAGCATTCTGAAATGTCGTCATTGCAGAGGAGTTGGAGTACATGAAGTTAAATGGTCAAGCCACAGGCTGAAAACAAAAAGTTTTCTTTTACACAATGGGGAAATTGCAAGCCCATTAACAAGGAATATTTTGGATGCTGAAACTTCTGCCATTTAAGGTTCATGGAAGAAAGGTCAACATCTTGGTCATTATCTTGGGTGAGGAAATCTGTGAAATACTGATAACTGGAACTGCAAGGCTATTCTTTGCTTGGTCTTGTGCTCTTTTCCTGCATGTCCTTTACTATCCCTTGTAACAGACTAAACAGTGACCTAAGTGGATATTTATTCAAATTTCTCGACCCTCATTAGGTGTTGACTGGCCGTTGTCAACTTTTAGAAGATGAAGCATGGTACTTGCTAGGATTTTTATATTTTCAAAGTATGCGTACAAGATCTTTCTTTGCTGTCTTGCTGAAAGAGTAATACAATTTTGCGACATGTTGTTAAAACTCAGAAACAAGGGTCATTTTCCTCGGGCCTTTCTGCTTTTGTCTGTATATGACAAATGGAATTGAAATGCTAAGCATTAACTTTGCCTGCTAAGTTCCACATCACCATTTGCCTAGTACTTTCTTGCTTAAAGAGAACAGAAGTAATTAATAACTTTAGGTGGCTTGTAAATACTTAGCAGTTTGGAGTTATGTATTGTACATTAATCTTGAATTCCATTAATGCTTTGAATCCTTCATTGTATTTTACTTTAATCAGTGTCAAAGCTTATAAAATGATTGCTAAAAGTCACCTAGATTTTAGATGTACTGAACACAGAAAGCTGATACATTCACTGGGTTTTTTGGCGAGGGATTTGAACTGTTACCCTGTTAGAAGTGACTGAATAGGATTTGATAATGATTTATATGTTTGTAATTATTTTTTCCATCACATAGCATTTATTAATTAATTACTATTGGTTATACCACTTATCCTTCTCTCACCATGGAAAATATTCAAGGAAAACAGTGTTGTACCACAACTCGAAAAAAAACCAGAGCACAAGCCACTTTGAATTTAATTGTTTGTCTGTGTTAACGGTAGGCAGTTTCCCAGTCCCTGCGAGGGCTGTAAAGAATAGAGACCTGTAGGTGAAAAGGTGGAAAAGAAACTATGCAAGTGCTGTGTGTGACAGGATGTGAGACGAAGCCAGCCAGTGAGACAAACAGAACAAATGGACAAATCTGGCATAAGAAGGGCTGGATATAATCTGAAGTAAGCTTGATCTGATGATGAGAATATTTTCCAGCCATCTGACAAGAGGTATTGAAAGAGCCTTATGAGAGGAACTTAGAGGTTCAAGAACATAAAGAGCTATGCCTTGGATTTTGACTGGCCCATAAAAAAGACTCATGGTGTGATTGCCTGAAGAGAGCGATAGACTGAAATACCCATGAGACATCCTAGGGTCACGTGGATTTCTGCTGCCCATCCACATACAGTGTGGTAAGTCCTATCAAAACTTAAATAATGGGAAAAAAATTCACTTCACCATTTTTTTAAAAGTGAAAAGACGAAATTCAGAGCACAAATTATTAGAAGTTATTTGGGCTGGCTCTTTGGTGATGTGAACAGTGAATGTTTATGCCTGACTTAGGCATTTATGTCTGTTAATGTAGTTTGAATAAATAACCTGATTTCTTTTTCTTTTAAGCATGTCTGGATGCTGGCAACTGCCACTTTCAGTGTTAATCTGAATTAGTTAGGAAGCATGGAAGGCTTGCAGCTAGCAGTGTCTCTATTTGTAAACTGATCACATCTGACATAGAAACCATTAAGGGACTGTAAACACAGCAATTTTTCAGTTGCTCTTTTAAAAGTGGGACTAAGATAACTCGCTTCCACCTTTTTTTCCCACACTTTTTCTGATTTTCTTTTTCTGGTGGTCTTCTTGCTGCTTTTGTGTATTCCGCGTACCTTATGAGATGGGAGGAACTCGTGCGTACTTAAGGATACAGGATAAAATAAAATACCAGCCAAGGTGAACACAAGTACTGCTTACCTCTGTGTATTTATTTTGTTTTCCCAGTGTAGTAATGCATGGAGCCTTGTGAAATTGCCATAGTGCCTTCACTGGAACAGATGGAAGCATTCATTTCATTTGGCAAAAGTGGCTAATGAGATGTGGTTAGAGAGATACAACCTTAAAATAAAAATCATGTAACTCTAAGTGCTGAAATGAATGTGTGGTTCACTTCACAAGTCTGAATTCAGTTGCAGATGGGAAAACATTTGAGCCCAAAATTCTGCCTGAATAACTTTTCTTTAATGCTTTGTTCAAACAGTTTTGTAACTATCTTCAGTGAGTGATTCTTGTGAAATACCTCAACAGATGAGGAAAGTAATGCTTGATTAGACCACTCATAAAGAGAAAATATCCTTTAATTTGAAGTTGAGTTTTGAATCTGTTATAAATGGGAGATGAGAAGAGAGCAAGTTTCCTTTTGATCAGTCAGCAAGCAGCAAGTGGTAGTGTTGCGTTAAATTGGACCAGGTTTAAGGAGCTGTGAAGAGCCAAGTACCGTGTCACCTGATGTCCTGTTATCCCAGTGTCAAAGGAGTGCTTGCTTCAGTCTGATCCTCTCCTTAGCAAAGCTGTCCAACAGGGCAGTATATTAGTGCTGCACTGTTTCAGAGATGTAGATGAAGTGACTTGTTGTGCATGGTTGCAGAAGTTACCTGACACAGAGCTCAGAGTAGAACCCTGTTCTCCCAAATCTCCGGTTAGTGTCTCAAGCTGCCATGCTCATTTTTTTGCAACTGTAGATGCTTAGGATTTCCTGTGATGGACACTTCAGCATTTGAGTATAGGCAACATTCACCATGGTGATACCCCAGTTCTAAATTAGTCCCCATGTTCTGGAGTGGTACCATCCTATTTTCAAATCAGTAGGGACACAGAAGTAAAGTGATCTCGCAAGACTGCACAGGAATTTCACAGCAGGGTCAGAACTAGAAGCCAGATCTTCTCTGTGTTGTGCTGTTACTCCATCACTGTCCTTCCTTTCTTGGTTTCTTTTGTATTTCACGTAAGAAAAATCAGGTTGCTTTTCCCCAGCACTCTGTATTAGCCCTGGAATTTTTGTTTTGTGTGCTTTTCCTGATTCCAATGGAGGAGGAAAACGTGCTCCAATAAAGAAAACCGTTAGCTGTTGCATACAAGCCAGTGAAAGGTGAATGAAATAGCTGGGCCTGAGACTTGTATCCCTCACTTTTGGTGTGGGAGTAACATTGTAGTTGGATCAGGGTTTCTTTCCCCTTTACAAAGAACCAAGAGCTGGTGTGGGAAGTAAAAGAAAAAGTAGTTTCAATGAAGTCTAGTGAAATCATATCTGTTTAAGATCTGAATTGCATGGATGTTACATACATCTGCTATGAGTCAGTCCCATCTTCACAAACACATTGCATCGTGATTTATGAGACGGGGGTTGACATGCTGATGGCACGGTACCAAGTGTAGCTTGAGTGTCTTTGCATGGCATCTGGCTGTGGCATTTTTAAGTGAGATGGTGGCTCTCAGTTTTTATTGAGTACTAAACTCTGCAAGGCTGGGAGCTGCTGGGAGCTGCAAAACACTGATAGATTAGATTCTGCGACAGTGGATTCAAGTGTCTGCTACATGAAGAGCTGGATCCCTTGCTTTGCACTGCGCTAATGTATGTTTGATCTGACTTACTGCTTTGAGAGGCAACTTCTTTCACCAATTAGTGAAGAAATATTATGTATTATAGTCTGCATGTCATCGCTGCTTGTTTGCTGAAGGTGTGTTGTGGGTGTTGCTGTTTGGCTTCCACAGGCTCAGTCAAGCTAAGGGTGATTTTAAAAGGTAAATCAAATAGCTAAAGAAAACAAAGCAAGCACTGAAAGACTGATTCTTATCAAATGTTTTGTGTGTGGTGAAGCTAAACCAGTAGGACTTCTTTGAGAGCAGCTTACCTGAAAAAAGTGGAAGTGTTAGAGATGCAAACCAATGGTATCAGTTACCTGTCCAGGAAGAACTCTACAGTGAAAAAACTGCAAAGCTAAATGGAGTCACATACAGACAAAAATGCATAGAAATGCCCATTTTCCTTCTTTGTGTATGTATATTTTAAATTACTTTACAATTATTTTCTTTTTAAAAATACACTGTTATGTAACTTACAGTTCTTCAGTGTGGCACAGTGCCCAGTGTTACCATTTTGCAATGTTCTTAAGAAAATGAGAAATTAATAGAAAATGCATTGTCTTCTGATTCAGAGGTAACTCAGTACTGTGAATCTGCCTTCAGGCTTTGTGTCTGTGTGTGTGGTTTTGTTTAATGATGTATTTAGTTGATATTGTTGCTGGAGAGATTTTTTTCTTACCCAGAATGACTTGTTCTTTAATAGTCTGGTTATTTCCAAGAAAATTCTTATTTAGTAACAGTGAGGCGACAGGGAGGCTCAACTGAAGAGGCAGTCTTAACTTGATTCAGACAAGTGTGTTTGTCTTGGGGATTTTTTTTTTTTTTTTTTTTTTAACTTTCCATCCAAGCTGGCACAGTAACTAGAGCAAGCGAAAGAAAGAAATCTTTATACTTTGATTACTTTATACCTAAAAGTCTGGTACAGGCTGGGAGATCTTGTGAGGTTTTGAAATTCTAGTTCTCAAGGCTGGTTGCCCTCCCACTGTTGTCTTTGGCTAAGCCTGTTGTAATTTTCTTTTCAACCTGCTGCATTGTGGTTTGTTTCACCTGCCTGTTACCACCAGTCTGGTTGTTTGGCTGCTATAACCAGTCTCGTTGGCAGATTATTTAGACTGTTGTGTTTGTAGTCTGGAGCTAGAGAGCTCCAAAGTCTGTTTATGGTACTCAGGGTTTTGGATACTTTGAGCATTCTGCTCTGCTCTCTAACTCAGCCTAAACACTGAAAAGAAATCAGTGCTGTTTTTCTTGAGAGTGTGAATGAACTTTGTACATTCTTTAGTATTTCCCCAACACACACCCCATAGTTATTCTGGGTGTTAAGTAGCCTATTTGCAATGATACAGGAAGCTTGTGGTTCCCTTTATTTAGCTTAAGTTAAAATACCTCTCTTAATGGAATATTTATTTACACCAAATCTGTTCAAGTCATGCTTCCATAAAGTTCCTTAAAACTCTTCTGGGAATGCCCTGAATGTTTTTGGCTCATCCTCTTCTCTCCCTCCTGCATTTGTTGTTCTGTGGAAGTAATGTCTCTTAATAATTCTCTTTGCAGGTGAGGATTTTAAACAGCCAAATAAACGCAACCCCAAGAAAAAATTCGTGACTGAGAGTTCCCCCACCATGTGTTCAAGTGAATTTAGTAAAATGTACTTCTCATGCATTTCTAACTCAAGTATCCCAAATTTTGTCAACAAATTGGGGAGTTGAAGACATGAAACAGCTTGTAATATTCTGCACTTTTTTTGCAAGTGTCCTGTATTTACTTGAAATATTTCATGCATTTCTTTCCTTGTGAACTAGAATGAGCATGGCTCTTGGAAATTTAATTATTTCTAATGATATTTAGAGCTGTAGGAAAAATGGTTTGATTGAAAGTCTTCAGAATGCACAAAGCATTGAAGGTCTCAGGGACCTGAAACACCTTTCAATGGAAACAACTTTCAAAGAGCTTCTACCTCAATTTTTATTTCTAGTTCTGAAAGAAAAGAGGAGCCAAACCCAGCCATCTACCATAATTTTTTTTTTTTCTGGGTGCAGGGGAATGTAATGCATTTGTGGGACGTCAGATTCAATTTAATCACAAGTCATTTAAGGGTTTAAGTATTCATGGGAAAGGAAATACTTGTGTAGGCTTTTGGAATTAATTTAGATCATAAAAGGTTGTCACATAAAAAGCTTTCCTCCAACTTTCCTCAGGAGCAGAGAAGTTACTGAAATAAAAAAACTGCTGCAGGATGTGAAAGGTATTCCAGGAAGGAGGAGAAGGGTGGGGCCTTGTTTTTGTCATAAGCAATGGATTGCCTGTATTGACTCTGATTACAGAAGAGGGAGAAATGTAGAGGTCCTGTGGTTGTATAAGTGGAATTTATTAGTCTTTCTCCCCCTTCCTAATATGTCCTGTTATCCATTCTCAGAAGGCTGCTTCTGCTGGCAGCTGTGTAATTGGGAGGATGGTTCTCCCTCTCTCTGTAAAATAAGGCTCTTAATATCTGAATAGGTCAGCAGTATAGGCTTGAATAGCTGGCACGACCTTCTGAACAGAGAATGGGTCTATTAATATATAGATCTATGCAGGACAGGTGGCTATTGGTGTTGCAAATGATGGTTGTATAGCATTTGTTTCAAAGAGCTGTTTAAATTTTGCTCTGCTTAACTGTATTTCATAGAGAAGTTGTATTCCTGTTCTATTTTTTTTAAAATGTAGATTCTTGCTTAGGTTTAATGTATTTATATCTGCTTTTTAAAGTATTTTTGGCTGCCTGTTACAGAAACACTTAAGAGAGAGGAGGAGGAGGTGGATCTTAATTATTTTTTAAGAGAGATTCTAAAAATGTGACCACCTCAGTTCTTAACTTGCATAATTTTGGGAGCTAGAGTATCTTAGCAGTGGAACAGAACATAAATTTATCAGAGAATGTGAATTTTACTTCAGTGGGATTTGGGCATGGTGAAGGAGGCTCCTTGAATTTGGAGAATGTGGTCTTTTAGTGAACATAAGGAAGACATTGTCCATTTCAGAATAGGATTTATTATAAAACATGGTATTAATTTGAAGTTCTCAGCAAGTATGCTTAATAGTGATTATGTAATGCAGCTTTTCAAATGTGATTTACAGAATAAAGCGTTTGCTGAGTGAGTGTAGAAACTCTAGTGCTATCTTTTCACAGTGCCTGTGGACTGAATCCTGCGTCCTTGTTTGAGATATAACCACAAGACTTCTTTTCTCCTAACAATTAAGACCTTTTTCTGTGTGATGGCAATGGTGATCACCCACCTACTGCTTGCTGTGGCAATTCAGTTTGGAATATGTAAGGCTTTTCCTGGAGCATAAATATTGCTTCTGGATGAGGACAAACTTTGTGAAGTTGAATTGGTAGTTATAAGACTGTAAAAAGGAGTGGATGTGTTGTGGAGGGCTGTAGGGTTCGGCAAATAGAGGATGGGAGCTGATCAAACTTTTCCCTTTTCTGATATACTTTGCCTGAGAACTGACTATCGGTTTGTATGAAGTAACTAAGCAGTACCTTTTTTCTTTCTCCTGCAGGGTGGTATGTGGTCTGGCAACTGTTTTTGTCTAAATTCAAATTCCTGAGGGAATTGATAGGCGATACAGGGTCCCAGCAGGGAGACAACGAGCCGTCAGAGACTGAAGCTGAACAGGAAACTCCACCCTCGCCTCAGAGAGGGAGACAGAAATCTGCTCGGCAGCGAAGGGCACCTACAGAAGACACGACTTAAAGTACTCCATTGAACTTCTGAGTAACCGTGAATGGTTAACACCTCTGCACTGTGTCCTTCAGTGGTGTGATCTTACTGAAAAACTGACCCGAGAGGTAATATTGATCACTGTGGACCTTTGCTTCTGGGCTACCAATGGATGATGCTACTGTGGTAGAGGCTCAGGAAGGGCTTCAGTAGCAAGTCAGATAATATTGTAAAAATGGAGGGGTGGAGAGAAGTCTTCATCACAAAAAGGCTGAGCTCCTGTATCTCCTGTCTCAGTACGCAGATGAAAAACAGATCCTGGACCATAGGCTTAGCCTTTGCATTAGTCTGAACATAGTAAACATTTCAGACTTGAAATAGTTTATAAATTATTTTTTTCTTTACAGCACTGTAACTACATATAGTGAAATTGAGTTTTATTTCCTTAGCTGTATATGAATATATATATTTTTTCAAACTTGAGAAAGCACATGAATTTACAAATCAGTTGAAAGAATATAATGCTTTAGAACGTATTCTAAAGTGAGATTTTAGTTAGGTTCTTGTATATATAAAAAGTATAAGTGAAATATAAAAAATTAATATTAGATGCACATGATTTGGAGGTTTTTATTATCTCCTCCTTTTTAAAAAAGAAGGAGATGCAAAGAAAGCCATCGGGAGGCAAGGCCTGTTTTCTTGGTTTTGGTATGTAAGAAGGGTTACAGGTTAAACTGTCCTGCTAGGCTTCTGAATGTTTTTCCTGGACCTTTTGCTCCAAGTCCAGCCTGTGTTGGAGATGGGAAGGTGCCTGGGTTATGCACTACTCACTATTTAGTATTCTGAAGTGTCATCTTTGGTGTTTGGACACTAAGCACTTCTCTAGCTCTCCTTGTACACCTTTACATCAGGTATTTGGTATCTGACGTAACCTTTTTCCTGGAAGCAGTTAAGGCTCTCTGACCAGTTTGGCAGATACTGCTGTGAAACTGACAGTGTTCCAGCAGGGAATTTGGTACCTCATGTTTGCTGGAGGGCTTGCAGATTTTTACCAGTAATCAGCAGTTGCTCCAGTTTTCTCTGAGAATGAGTTATACAGCTATTTTGACATTGCACTTCAGAATGAAGCGCTCCACTTTGTTTATCTAGCAACTCTGAAGATTGATGCATGAGATCTTGGAAAGAGGAGGAACATGCATGTACCACCTCTGATGTGTGTATGAGAGAGAACTACGAACAGATCTTGTCTTGAACAGCTTCAGTTTTTGCTCAAAGTTTGGGTATGTGGTAGTGTTTGGATCATTGTTCTCTGTATAAAAACTTAATCAGGACTATAAAATTGGTCTATTGGTCTTGTATTTTCAGCTGTTAAGAAGTTTAAACCTATGGCTTCCGAACTTGTGGTTTGGTTCAGTTGTATAGCTAAAATCAGCAGCATTTAGGTTTTTCATCAAGTAGGCTTCGTCTGGGAAAAGTGCACTCTTCTAGTGCCTTCATGTTCTAATTTGTCAGCTGTGAGTAGTGTTCAAAATCCAATGGGGGGCATTCACTTCTTAAAGTCATTAGGATGTTTCGGTATTAAAATACATGAGATCAGCCCTGAATTCCTTTGGCGTCTAAATTTATTTGCAAGCATGTATGTATTAGGCATAACATAAGGTTACGTTTTGAAGCATGATTAGGCAGTGCTGTGCACATATCCTGCAAGCACATGTAGAAATTCTGATTGTCTTCTTTGTCTTGTGTGCTGGCAAGGAAATGTCTAATGAGGGTCGATTTTTCTTTTTTTATTTTATTAGTAAAATTCCCATTTATTCAAACTGAGCAAAAGCAATCAGATTCTATTCCCTGCTGCTTTCAGTTTGCCTCACACAACTTAATGTCACAGTTTTGTTCTGTGCTAATGTCTTGTCACATGGTGAGACTTTCAGTGTAGCAGTGCTAATCCAGTACTGGTACATTTTTCTTAAAAAATTAGCATTTTTGTCTTAACCTTTGCTAATATAGGCTTACAAATGAAGATACTTATTTTGTACTGACATAGGGTATTGACACTCCATTGCACTTCCCTTTACCTAGATGTTAGTGCCCAGAAGACAGCAAAAGGCTGATGCCTGTGGTGTCTCTGGCTAAGAAACAGTAACTTAGTCCCTGCTTCTAGGAGCTGTGAAGAAATGTGAAGTTAGGGCAATATACATAGCTAGTTCAGGGTAGCTCTGAAGGTGCAACAATCAAGACTCTGGAGCAAGATAATGAAGGAGAAATCTGTGTGGGTTTGAATGCGGACACTCATCAAATATGCAATAAGATGGACATGGAACCTCTGGGTAACTCATCTGCTCTAGCCAAACAACTTCCTTCTCCTTTCCTTGCTGTCTGTAGGTGTACATTTCACTCCCCAAAGTTATTTTCAGTCTTTTTTTTTTTTAAACAGCTAACGCTATTTTTTTAATGTTGTGACGTAGCTGCCAATAACGCTGTCTGCCTAGTGTATAGCTTTAATGATCTTACTAGTAGCAGGCCAAAGGTATATTATATAACGTGGTTTGGAAGAATTTTGGAATGCTAATGTCTTCTGTCAATGCATAATTTTTCTTGAAGGGAACTGTAGTGAAATCTTTGTACAGGGCACTTCATGCAAACGTGTAAGAGTGAAGCTGCATGTGTGGGAAATGGACTTTTGATAAGACCTGGGTTGTGATTGCTGGCAGTCCGATATACTCATGTCTTCAGGTGTTCTTACCAATCTCCTTCTGAAACAGTTGTGGTGGGTAAGCACTTAACTTTGAATTGACCCATCCAAATCAGAAACTTTATGAAGGCAACAAGTGACAGCGTTGGTCTTGTTTTGTTTAGTGGGATCTATTTTTAAAACTTGCCTTATTGTTGCAGCCATTATCTTGAATGTATTTTGGGTTTGTATTTTAAATATAGTCATATCATCTTTGTTGCAGGGGCTATGTAACTATGAATAAGCAGTAATTAAATACCTGTGTTGTATGTGACAGTGCTGCAATTTGTGATCACCTTGCTGCTTAATATCAGGATTTACACTGAACTAGACTTGTGTATGTCCTTCTGTTTCGTTTGGATATGACCAGCATAAAGAATGTGTTCAGTGTGGTCATTTGCTTCTTCAGTGTTACGAAACTGTACCTAAAGCTTCTGTGGTTGTCTGTTTTCATCATTAACTGTTCTTTTAACTGACTGCACAGATGAAAAATAAAGTAACCAAACTTGATATGAATATTTGACCTGAGTGATTTTCTGACTATTTTTTTGAATGGGATTTTGTCTGTAGAATTAGACTGCTTGTTTGAGCTTGAAACACTACAAAAGACGACTTGTCAGAAGTCACATTCTAGCTGGTGTAATAGCTGCAGATTACTTCATTGTGAAGGGCAGATTAGTGTACATCTTTTAGAGTTCTTGTTAGTAAAGGTATTTTTTCTGCCTTAAACCTTGAAAGTTGTAATTTCCTTTTAGCAATTAAAAACCCAAAACAAACAACAAACATGAAAAAATCAAGCCACCTCCCCGCTCTGCTTTTCTTGATACTTCTAAGATCAGTTGTAGACTCTAGTTTTTCTAAAATAAGTGTCTTGGTGAAGTAGGAAGTTCTTATTTTGGAAAAATAAGATATACAGGAAAAGGAAGTGAGAACATGCTTCATCCCATACTGCTTCTGTTAAGTAAAATGCACAAATTAAATCCTGGGTTATTTTATTTAATAATCAGGCGTTCAAAGAAGATTTCGAAGAAAAATCTGAAATATTTGAGAGAGCAAACTGTTTTGCTGTTGTCCTACTCTTCTGACTTGTAAAAACAGGCTACTAATGGAGTGCAGCAAAATGTCCTGGTATTATGTGACTTGAGCACCTGGGTCTTTTCACCTCAGGAAGTTGTATTTATATGTGGTGGTGCATACTGAGGGCCAATATAAATGAGAAAACCCAGTGATGGGTGTCAGGTGCTTGTGAAACACATGCTTGCTTTTCTGCTTTTATGCTGATCCCAAGCACCCACTCTGTGGTCTGTTCCAGTGGGATGAATGAAGGTGCCATTGTACAAATTTGCCGCAAGTTCCACCAGAAGCTGTTTGAACTGGTAACACACCTTCCCTGTGGGCGCTCATGTGCTGTTGGGTCTCCTGTGGTTCTGTGTGGTTAAAATACACAATCCTTGAAAAATACAAACAGTGTTACATCTTGCTTGGGTTATATTTACATGAACGCATTTTATCTGTGATCAGACTGGAAGCTGGCAGTGTGAATATGCTAGGTTTTATATTAAACCTTTAAGACATGTATATTGCTGTATTCTTAATGTCAACCAGAATCTCTTATGTTTTGATCATCTTTGTTATCCCTGTGGGTGTTTGTAATCACAGCGTTATCTCCGAAAGCTGGATGGAAGGGAGACTTTCTGGCACTGCTTCATAGAGCCTGGGAGAAGGCTCTCATCTGCTCTAGGGCTGATGTTGATGTGTATCAGTATTGGACTCTTCTCCGGGCAAAGGAATGGCAAATGGAACAGTGCAGCATTATGGAGTCAACAGAAGGACTAACCAGGGCAAATGTCTGAGGGTGTAATCACGTTTAGAGGAGGCAGAGCTGTGTAAATCTGAGGAAGAAGTCTTTTAGGGGCAGGCGACCTCAGTAGAAATCAAACCAAGACTAATGTTCTTATTTCACAAAGGGGAACACTGCAATCAAGTGCATCTTGGGCTTTATTTTCCTTTGTTTCTATTCATGGGGCTTTTCGGTTTCCACAGTGGGAAATGAGTAACACAAATGTACCTTTAACTTTGGTAGCTGAGAGACTCTAATATGGAGGGAAGGATGGGATGGGGCCATAATGTTGCCATTGTGGGCTCATGATCCAAGTTTTGTACGCAAACTATTGGTGTTGTACCTGCCTCTGCTGGCATGTGTTTTGCGTACTGCCACTGTGACTCGTCCTGAATGCTGGCAGTGTGCTTGAGTTGAGAAGGGTAAGAAGATGTGGGAGCTGTGCCCTGAGAGGTACTTGCCTCTGAATCCTCTCCCTGGGTCTGGGTGTGCTGTACAATTCAGGCAGCTGACTTCCATCCACACTATTAAAACATCCAGCCTTCTATGCAGGTAACAAGTTTCAAAATGAGAAGTTACATGTGACCTGTGACTTCCTCAGAACACTGCAAAGGAGAATGTCTTGCTCTATGTCCTACCAATTTCCTCCTCCGCACTAGAGCATTTTAACATCTTGTATGGGGAGTTGAAAGCCTTCTACCAGCTAATTTGCTACTGCTGTGTGCTAAGTTGAACCACTTGGGCTGTGTCAACACCGAATTTTTGTTAAAGTCAATCTTGAAATTCCTAGCACAGTGCCCTTCTCATTATTTAAGAACTTAATCAGGAGCCTTCTGTGTTTGTGAGAACTTCGTGCTTATTTTGAGTTAATTGCAGTTCCTGCAAAGGAACAAATTTGTCCATCAAAGGACAAATCAATCCTTTGATGCCAGATGATCAGCTGTTAGCCTTTTCCGTGTTTAAAAATGTTAGGCAATTTCATTACCATGGTGAAATGTGTCAAAATCTGTCTCTTGCACACCACTTGTTTCCAACACGAGTGGTTTCAGCTTTTGGAAGCATAAAGAGTTGCTGCCCTCAAGTTCTGGATAGACCCTGCTTTGAGAACATCCTCAGAAGAAGCAGAAGATGCTGCCTGTATCTGGGTAGTTGTAAGGGGGCTGAGTTTGGTGCAGGGTGCAGGTGTTTGCAAAGCGTAGGCAGAGGATGTGCTTAGCTTGGACATGCCAGGTCTGCCACATGTCTGCAATGCTGGTAGCCCCTAAGGCCCTCTTGGGTTTGTGGCTGTGTGGTACTGCATCTGCTGTGACTTCTGATCCTGGCACGACTTGATTTTTGGCTTTCCAAGAGCAGAACCAGCCTGATCAACCTCTGATGTCGGTGGGCTGGGGCACACTGGCAAACACGAGCCAGCATGGGTACTGCAGCCACGTGGGGAAATGCTCATCTTTCCTCCAGGCCAGCAGAAGAGCCATGCCATGGCTGCAAGCTGTGAATTTCACTTTGTGGCTCTGATTTGCAGGTCTTTTACTGACTTGCTGTGTTGGTCTCTTTATTTTCCAAAATCATAGAATCACAGAATGGTTTGGGCTGGAAGGGACCCTAAAGATCATCTAGTTCCAACCCCCCTGACATGGGCAGGGACACTTTCCACTGGATGGGGTTGCTCAAAGCACCATCTAACAGATTTTCAGGGATGGAGCATCCACAGCTTCTCTGGGCAAAATCACAAGGCTTGTTTAACAATTGTGACACTGAAGTACTAGCAATGACATTTATTGCAGCCTTAGTTTTTACATTTTCCAAAGGGTTCTACTGAGGGCAGCCTTAATTTTGCTTTTCCTTGTCCTTGCTTCCAGGATGGCCTTGTGTCTCTCCTGAGCCCTGGGGTGACTTCACAGATAGGGGAAAACACTTATCCCTGAACCGGCTGCTGTGCAGATCCAATCTGAAATACTAAAGAAATAGCAAAATCCTGGAGGCTTCTAGTATCCAGGTTTGATGGGAAGGGCACGTTGGGACTGGCTGTCACCACTAGATGGCACGGGCCGCCAGGCTTTGGGGACAGGCCCTCCTGGCAGGGCCGATACTGCTGAGCTCCTTTGCCGATGCTGTAGCGCTTTTATTATTTTTTTTTAATAGTAATTCTGCTGTTATTTAGTGGGTTTGGGAAGTACAAGGGCAGCTCCTTGTAGGAATTGAGCTTGGTTCTTGTTTGGCTAGATGCTGTGTGCCAGAAAAGCTGTGGGAATGCATGGAGCCTTGTGTCCAGGGGCACTTATGCATTGCTTTATTTTGTGAAGGAAAGTGACCTCAAAACTATCTGCTTCAAGAAAGGAGGTCTCAAAAATGCCAAGAGGAGTCTGCTTTTCTTAGCTCTCCCCGTGCTTGAAAAAAAAAGCCTACCATATGCACCACAGCAGCTCTTCTTAGGGTTATAAACATACTGTACCAGTGTCTACAGCAGCTTAAGAAAATGGTTGGTGTTGTGGCATTTTTCCCCAGTTTGATGGCAAGGGCAAGCTCCCTGCTGTCCAGATTTCACCCAAACCAGTTCTTGATGGTGCATTCTCATGCTTCTCACAATTTCACTGCAGAGATGTGAGGTGAAATTCCATCCCATCAAAGCTGGTCTAAACCCTGCTTGTTACTGAGCAGGTAAAACAAGGGCTCATGATCAGCTTACTTTAAAACCTTCTCCCAAAGTCTAATATTAGTATTAGTCCAATAGTAGGCTACTATTAATGTAAAATATAATATTAATAGCATAATATTAATATTAGTCTTGGGGACAGAAAGTCTGTGTAAAGATTTCCTTGCATTTAAGGCCAAAATCCTTGAGAAAAGCTAGGGGATAGTGGGAGCCTGATTGAGTTACACTGCTGATGACTCTGTGTTCAGGCTGGGGGAGGAGGGAGCACTTTGTTGCGCAGGGCTTTGGAGAAACCTGTTTTTCCTTATTGACTCCCTCATTTGTTACTCAAGATTTACAGTGAGTCCCCATTAGCAAATTTAGCATTTACACTTAGAGGGTTGCTGGCATTAAAAACAAACAATTTTTTCTATTTTTCAGTCCATGTGGCTTGCCCGGGGAATTCAGGTTTATTCCAGCTGTGCAGGTGTGTGCCTGAGGAGTCTCCATCTGCTGTTTGGGTCTGGAGGGCTGCTGCTCTCATGTTAGTGATCTCTAGTGCTTGCAAGACTGTCGAAGTCAAAACTGAGATGAAATGCTTGGATTAAAAATTGGGCTGTCTGTAACACCCAAGCAGGGCTGAGGGTGTCACTGGCTCTTACACCACTCCTCTGCCTGCCAGCTGGCAGCTCCATGGAGAGCACAAATGCCATTGGAAAGGAGGTGCTTGCCAATGCACTGGAGCACTACAGCTGTGGCCACCCACCCATCCTGTGGGAGCCTGGACAGGAGGAAGAATCCTCTGCCCTGTGGCCAGCAGAAGGAACAGCTGAAGCCAACCTTTGTATGTGTGGTGTTTAAGTGCTAAAAAAGACAGGGCTTCTATTTTTCTCTTGTCCAGACTCCAACCCGAGGCTGACTAGCCAGGATCCTTCTACAAAACCAGGAAATACTTTAGTCGCACTGTATTGTCTCCCTACTCCAAGACCCTCACTCTCAGTTCACGTTGGGTGAGATGTGCTCGTCATCAACACTTTAACCAGGACTGGAGGGTGCTTCAAAAGTACTTGTGATGGACAGCAGGGTGAGCCTGTCCAGGGGAAAAGAAGAAAGTGTGCTAGGATGAGCAGAATGTGGGGCTGGTGGGGTTCAGTGCATGCTTTCCGCTCTGGGAGAAAAACACAACGAAAGACACTGTTTCAAGGTACAGGTACATGACAGGAGCAGTGTCTTTTCTAGGATCACCAAGCAGTTCAGTGGTGGCTGCAGCAACAGGTTTCTTGGAACGTCCCACATGTAGATAAACACTTTACATAGTAGGTAATGAAAACCTGCAATCTGCTGCCACAGGAGGTAACAAATACAAGGTTGTGAACCTGCAGATACTGACTAATGAATACTTCCATGGGCAAATCCCAAATTCATAGGATAATGAGAGGTTTAGGCAGGGCTGTGTTTCCTAACATCCAATATCCAATGATTGTGAGCAGTAGGGAGAGTCAGCTCGTGAATGTACCCTGAGCAGAGCCACCTGCCCCATCAGAAATGGAATACTGGGGCTGTGTGCTCCATGGCCTGACCCACCCAGGCAGTTCTTACTTTCTTAAATGTTGGCAGGCTGATAGCCAGAAATGCTCAGAGAACAAAACCAATAGAACACACGCTCATTCCCTCAACTGAAAAGTTTTCCAAAGTCCAGAATGAAGCAAACCCTTCCTTTGTTTCACAAATAGCTGTCATGTTTACAGCTATGAAGTCAGTAAGAAGCCAGCATTCAGTGCAGCACATGAGAGAAGATGGTAGCCTTTTCTGCCTGGGATGCCCTGCATGCTGAGCAGAACCAGCAGAGATCAGAGGTGGGCTCTGCCTTTGGGCTTTGAGGTGAAAACAGCTACAGGTGGGTAAGTCAGTCTCACACCTGTTGGGTAAGGAAGCTGTGAATATCTAATTAGTTCTTGTGCAAAAGGTATTATTTGTTCTTCACCTAAAGTGCAAGGGCTAGAGAGAAATTTGGCCTGGTGGACTCACTGCTGTGTGCATGGAGTGAGCTTAAAAATAGCTATCAGCTGGTGATGGAACCACAGCTGTGGCTTTTCTGTGTGCAAGTCTTGTGCTTTCGTTGTTGTGCCTGGAAAAGCAGCATTGCTGAGGAACAGAGCCTGCTTAAATGGTCTCCTAGCTGCTTGTCATACGATGTCCTCCTGGGAAGCCATGGATGCATTCATGTAAGAAACATTGAATTTCACTTTTCTACTTGATTGATTTTTTTAGAGGGTGAGAAACTGAGCAATGATCACTGGGCATGGAGATTTTATGCTGTGTTGCCTTGCATGGAAGTAGAGGTAGGCATTTTCTGCTGAAGTTATTACTTGTGAGTAACTTATGTGGATCAGATGGGCTGCTCCAAAGATTTTGGTTTGCTGTGGAAGAGATGCCACAGGCTCCCGTGTCTGCCTATTATGGGAATTCTAGCAGAGTAAGTGAACTGTAGCAGATCTCCTCTGATACATAGCTGATGACCTGTAATGGCTCCATATGAAATACATGAATAATGGGATTTCCCCCCATGCTAGAACAGCCTGAGGCAGAATCACTTGCTGGAAAACTGTCCAGCTGCAGGTGTCTGGCTTGTATGATAGTGCTTACATGCTGTACTGGCCTCCAAGTGGATGCTTTTATTTACTCTATAATGTCCTGTTGGTTGGTGGGACAGAAGGAGCTTAGGAGTATGTTGACACTTCTCTCTCTGGTTAACAGCTAATGAGCTAAATGCCTAAATACCTGACTCTTTATTCCAGTGCTGCCAGCTGCCACTGCAGGTCACTGCGTAGGCAGCTCCTTGCTGATACAAGGCTTTGCTTCTGTCATTAGATACAGCATTGAGAATAAGCTCTTTAAAAGGTTTTTTTTTCCTCTCAAATATCATGAAGAGAAAAAAATGTGAAAACTCTTTCAGCTGGATGTACATATTCACCATGTAAGGTACTCTCTGTTTGCAGTTGTGTCATCCTCATTCCCATATGAGGAGAAAACCAGACAAAAATGGGACGAGGCATATGTGCTGGTAGAGGAGAAGCAGTCAGCGTAAATTAAAAAAGACTTTCACATTTCTAACTAGAAGAAAGCAAATTCAGTTTGTCAGAAAATAATTTTGAAACCAACACCTCAAAGCTAAGAGTTGTTCTATCATTTGAACTCTCCTTTAGCCTCTCTTGATGATTCAGCCCTTCCCATGCCAAAGGCCACTTAACTTGGCATCTGGTGTGTGCTTTCCCTGGAAATGAGTGTCTGGAACTGCATGTTACATTTTTCCAGCAAGGTAAATATGTGCAGGATTACTTGTGGAGGGGATCTAAACCTCATCTATCAACCACCTCTGTGACCTTAAGGAAATCTGCCTTATTTGCCTCTACTACTGTGTTTCTCTGTTCCAGCACACGGAAGAGCAACCTACCACAGGAATGCCTTCAGGCTGGGAGCTCCTAAGCAAGGAGCTCTGTAACCACCTGGCCTTTGTACCACTACAAGTGCAGAGCTGTCAAGAGAACTGCTGACAGAGTGGGGGCACAGAGGTGTGGTTACCTGCAGCATTTCCCCCCTCTGGCACAGAGCATGTTTTAGTTTATGGGACTTTGGAGCCCGGGTTGACTGCAAAGCCTGGAGGCTGTCTGAGGGCAGGGGGAGGTGGCAGGACTGGGCATCCTCAGCTTGACTGTGGGTTGTGACATTTGCTGGCTCAGGCTCCAGGACTACCCTGACTTGCTGAACCCTCAGTATCAGTGCTTTGATGGAACAAATAGCAGCTTCAGGCTTGGTGAACCAGGGGGAGTTCATGAGTTTCTAGAGTGTTTTAGTGCTCAGGTTGTGACTTGAGCTGTGTATGTGGCCCCCCCACATTTCAGGAGGCAGGTCCCCAGGTAGTATTCATCATCCTCAAAATTAAAGAATATATGATGTTGTCATTTGCACCTGAGTTGCTTGTCTTGGCTGCCCTTGAAGACCTAAGATGTAATCTTTGGAGCCTGGAGAGTATGTCATCCCAAAGTAGATTTAATAATATAGAATGGATTCTAGTCAGTTTAAAGGGCACTCTGATGACTTTCACATGCAAATGTCTTCAGGTAGGCAGGATGAATTACATCTGAGGTGTCTCACATGGAGAGCAGATACAGGCTAATCCAAATTGCAGCATTTCTGAACATCACCACCCACATGGAAAGGAAAGGAAGGAGTGAGGAAGAAGCTTTCTCATTTGTGTATCTTGGTGTCTTCAGCAGCTCTACTCCTTGGATGGAGCCAGTTGTTCTGTGTGCTGCCTGCATTCAAGGGGCCTGTGGATTTCCATTTGAACTTGCAAAGGCAACTCCATCCACTGCTATTTCATGGTGGATTGAGGTGTCCTGTGCAGTGCAACCCTGCTCTAGGAATGTCCATTTGGTCATTTTAGCAATTCCTATGAAAGTGATGGAGGTTTCTGTCGCTGTTGAGCCGCTAGCAGAGAAGAAATCCCGGATTCTCAGCGTGGCATAGAAAAAGCACTTTATTATTTGAATCCAACATATATATAGACTTTTCAGAGGTCACCCAGATTGGTCAGTCAGAAACCTCCCCCTAGGCCTGATTGGCCAGGCCTGAACTGTCCAAATCTCGAGACACTGTTTTTGATAACATCCAAACTTCTTCTTTGTTTATAAAACACAGAAGAAGTTCCCATGGGAAAGACCTGTGCTAGCCACAGGTTTCCAGCGGGGCTGTTGTGCTTATTCCTTTAGTACACCTGCGAGTGGACTAGTGAAAACTGTGTCTAGAACAGCAAGGCCTGAAAAGTAGCTGCAGATCAGGCACTGCAGAATGCACATGCTCATTCATCAAAAATTAATTTCCCTTTGAAATGCTTCATGAAGAAAAGCCAGGTAAGTTAACTTCTCCCCTTCTGGAATGCAAGTTAATTACAGGTACCTGTTTCCAGCTCAAGTCACCTCCTGAGATAAAAGGCTTTTGGGTGGGCTGCTCCTAACATCCTTCATAAAAACAAAGCATAGGGTGAAAAAACAGTAAAAGTCTATTTTTTCTGTTTCATGTTCATGGCCACTCACCCTTGTGGCTTTTTCTCTCTGAGCTTGACTGGGAATAAAGGAGGACTTGAATCACTGCACAGCAAAATGCCCTGGGGTCCTCTAACTGCACAAAAAGTTTTAAGATTTACTTTGATTCCTTTCTGTAAGAAAATTTAATGCCGGAGCAGGCTTTTTTCTTTTTCTTTTCTTGTCCCCTGCTCTCCTCCTCCAGATTTTTCTGCTTGTCCTTCACTGTAACCTTCATTTAACCACAGTTAAGCTTGCCTTCATATAAGTAGCAGATGCTTTTGGGACATTGTTATTGTGCTTTCCTGATTGGCAATGGTTTGGGCAGCCCTGGTTGCAGTGTTGAGCAAGATAAAGCTGGCTAAGTAGGAAGCTGTGAAGGGCCTCTTGAATTTAGTTTCCTGCAGCTTTGCATCAAGGAAAGAGCCCTGATCACTTTTGCTGTAATTAAGGGAAATTACACGGAAGGAGAAAAAAAGCCTTCCTGATCTCAGAGGACAGCTCCCCCAACCCACCAGCAGGATTTTTACATCTCTCCCTCGGCTGACAGAAGCCAATACTCCGTGGGTGTAAGCCTGCATGGGACCAGAGCATGGTGATGTTTGCCTGGCCTTATGGAATGTGGAACCCTCTGCGAGCTCGCTGTGGGCAGCTGCTGCTGTTCTGCTGCAGAGCTGAGGCAGTGCAGGGCAGATGAGCTGAGCTTCACAGATCTCTTGGAGACCCTGTGCTCCCCACTTCTGGTTTTACCACAGTCAGCCTGGTGTGTCAAATTGCTGCTTGTACAGAAAAGGGTATCCTTTCTCTTGGTGTTGAGCAGAGAAAAAGAAATCCCCTGTCAGGGTGGTGATGTGGATGCTAAGTCCGTTGCAGCCGCAGCAGTGCTCGTTGGGCACTGGTTTCCCAGCTTTCCCCCTGAGCAGGGACTTGAAGGACTCATGGAGATGAAGAGGTCAATAGCAACAAGGTGAACTCCTGTGAGGAGCATTGACTCGGTGGACTTTGCTTGTGGGGGCCTAGGGCCAGGAGTTAAGCCCAGAGAGGTGCAGACAGAAGAAAGCAAACTGCAGCATGACTGTGGGTTGAGCAAAGCCTGATATTGTCTGCTGAAAAGACTTCTAAGAATTGAAGCACAAAGTGCTACGGATAGGTTACTATTGCAAATTAAACCCCAGGGGAGATGGGAAAGTGCACTTTTCTGGCTCAGCACGGACTCTCTCAGCATTTCAGCTTCTCCTGTTGAGGAATCCACAACATCTGAGAGCAAAGACTGAGCTCCCGCAGAAACATGGGTTTATCAGGAGGCACAAAGGGCTTTTGCCTCCTTACTGCTTGCCATGGGATGGGCTACTACTGATTTCCTCCTGCCCTGAAGAGGCTTCTACAGCCGCTGGCACTGTGCAGACTGTGCCCTGATATTTCTCCTTAAAACTATCCTTGTTGGTCCTTTGCTCTGGGAAGCCACCCCTAAGTGGTTCTGGACACTGACCTCGAAGGTGGTGGAATAGAGCAGCACCCTGATGTGAACCCAGAAGCTTCCCAGAGGCTCAAAGCAGTGCCCTGGGGAGGTGTCTCTTCCAAGGTCAGGCAGCTGACTGGCTATTTCATGCCCTGCATAACTCACAGGCACTGAAGGCTAAATATTTGGGTTTTAAATGGAGAATGATGTACTTGGGTTTCCTAAATGATCCCAACAGCCGGCAATATGTCCAGCATGGTCAGGCCTTGCTCATGATGTGATCTCCACTCCAAATTTAGCTCTAATTTAATCAAAGTAAAATTGCCTCTGGGCAGTACATCAGAGGGAAAATGAAGTGGTACAAGTTACTAAGAATCTTTGCCACCCCTCATGCAACCTCCTAGGAAGTCAAACATCATTCCTACTCTCTCTGAAGTCAGCATGTTTATAATAGGGCTGGATTAGATATTTTTCCTGCTGCCATTTCCTTTATGCAGGTGCTCTCCAGCCTGGGATTCAATGCCCTCTTCGAGCCAGAAGAATTTCTGGGAATGACTTGGCAGCACTAGATACAACTGTAGCTTGACTGTGATGTTGAAAAGCCATACAGCTACATCCAGGCTCTTAGACAGAGAAAGCTGCTGTTGTAGGTGGAATTTGGGTGCAGATAACAAAAATAATTATTTAGAAATTACCCCAAATCTACATTATCGAGGCAGTCCATCTCTGAGATGAGAAAACCTTCTAGCAGAAAAAAGGCTCCATTGATTTAAGGAAGAAGTGCACATGTAGATTTTGAAACTGCCAGTGTAACAGGTTAAGATGAAATAAACAGGCATATTTTGGAGTAGGAAGGAATGCTCTGTGTCATCTTCTGAGACTGGCATGACCCTGTCTTTGCTCTGGAAAAGTTTCTGTCTAAATGTTGACAAGCTGTGGACATGGTGAGAAAGAAATGGCAAGGGAAGGTTAAGAACTACCTTTGGAGAAAATCCCATGAGCTTCTAAAGCCTTTAGGTTGAGATTGAGGCATGTTGAGGTAGAGCAAGCAGCCTGGAAGTGAGGGTTCAATAAGGAAAAGCTGGATTTGGATCTGAAAAGCTACAGAGGCTTGGCTTGTAGGCAGAGGAAAGGTGTCACTGGTGTGACAACACTCTGAAGAGCTGGTGATAGGTGTGGGAGGGACACTTCTGAAATGCAGCCCAGATGTTCATGTCAGAGAGTGCCAAAAACTCCAGGGCCTAAAAGTTATGTGGGATGTGAAGAGGCTGGGGTGTAATCTGGCATCAGGTGATGGTGTGGGAAAGTGGGTGTCCTTCACCCATGTTGCCTGTGCTGGAACAGCAGGCAGTGGCTCTGTCAAGGCTGCAGCAATGCATGGCTATGGAAAAGGCAGGAGCTGCACAACCCTGGTTTGCAAGAAATGGCAGAGGCAGCAGCAGGGGATTGTGCAGTATGAATTATGTCCTATGTTGTATCATTATGAATTGGTAACTTCTCTAAAACCTGCCCATTTCAAGGATGGCTTTTGCCTCTTTACTTTCTCCCTCGCTCATCATCCTGGAAGAGGAAAGAAGCATTTTTCTAATTAACATTTAATAGTAATTACTTAATGTACAGAGTCAAGAGCCATGTGTGTTCTGCATTTGACACTAGCGTGAGGCAGACTTTTTTTTCCACACTGGACATGAGACAGTCATTTCACACTGGCCATCAACTTGGTTGCCAAGCAACAGCAGTTTCTTGACAACTGCATGGGGACATTGTAGCTCAGGGAAGGGAGCAAAGAGGAGGCTCTGGTTTCTATTCTGAACTATTTTGTTTGTCTAGTCCCTTCTATGTTATTAGTTGAACTTTTTAAATTTAGCAGGGGAACAAAATGGGGCACTGTGGAACCAGCCCTGCATCCCTAGGTGTGCCCTTGCAAGGACATGGAACCACAACAGGCACTTTGTTTTCAAGGCTTTCATTGCTCTTGTGCTCCCTGAAAGAAACGTCTTTCCTTTGCAGCTGAAAACTGGTGTAAACCCAGCACCAGTCCTAGGCTTTCTCCCTCCTCCTGGCACCCATGGTGTTTGACAGGAGGTAGGGCAGTGCCTTGGCAACAGTGAAATGTGAAAGTAACTTTTGGGAAAGATTTCGTGATCCTTAAAGCCACAAGGCTGTTTCAGATGGAACTCACCCACATAACGCTCAATGTAGCATGTAGTAGAAGAGGAGTGCTCTTACCACTGGGCCGGGGGAAAGCTCCATGCACTGAGCAAAGTTGCTTTCCCAGTTCCTGCATGGATCACCAGTAAGGGCTGGAGACAGGGAGCAGGCCAGAATGGGTGGAAGGCACATCTGTGCTCTGTGACCCCACCTTACTGTGGGGTCATACTGAGAGGAACTGCCCCTCTCACCTGAAGGTCTGTGTCAGTGCTAGGATGAGATGGTTCAGGATGCAGCTTATGCAGCAGGGATGCACACGAGGAATGGGGCAGGATTGGATTTGATAGCTTGTGTAGCTGAGTTGGATAATTGCTTCACCTGCTGCATCTGGACAGGCACAGAAACTGTCTGTCCCTCTTAAACGCTCAAGTTCTCATTTCACACTATAAGCACTGACCATTGAAGACACAGAAAGTGAATTCCTCATTTTAGAATGGCTTTGATAGTATTAGCAAGCAGCAATATCTCATTTTAATATGATTAGAGGACTCTGGAAAAAATAACAAGTTGCCTTTTTTATATTAAAAAAGCTAGTAATTTTAATAATTTCAAAATTACTCTCTACAAGATAACAAACTGTAATACAGGGTTGCAAAAGGTTCTCCTTTGAAAAGTACAAACTGTCAACATAACCACTACACTTGGAAACACATTTTCACTTTCTTGGAATATACAGTGAGAAGAATGGACAAGGAAGTCCAAAAGAATCGCAGACAACAATAGTACAAAACAGGTTCACATGGATTGCTTTTTGGCAATTGGCTGTGGGTTACAAAATCCTAACTGCCTTTTCAGGAGCAGTTGGAGCCCATCCTGAGCCAGCTGGGGTTGTGCTGGCTTCCACTGCCCTTCCAGGAACATTCTGCACTCCGGAACGTTATCAGTAGCGAAAGCGTTCTTTGCTCTAAGGCAATACATTAAGGCTGCAGGATTTCATACACTACTGGAATGGTTCTGTTACCTAAGACAACAAACCCCATTTCAACAAGGCACATGTTCAGCTACAAAATGGGAAAGTCAGGAGTTAGGCAGAAGTACCTCTTTTCCAGGTGCTACTGATCTCACCACCATGTAGTTACCAGTGATCTGGCAAAGGCTCTGAACATATTAATGTGGGACGACCTTGAATTACATAAGGACAGTAGTGTTTCTGCTTTAAAAGTGCCAGAATCACCTGGAATTTTCCTGAGCCACTGCTCACTTTGAAGCATGGCTTTCAGGCTGGGGACCACAGGCAAACGGTGTTCTGTGACTTATTTTTAGGAGGTTCACAGAAAGCAAGAACGACAAATAAGCTGATATGTCTTTTGGAGCAACCAGCATACGTGAAATTTCTAAAGGGGCCTAACACTCTGCTAACAATTCTTAAGGGTCTACATTGAAAATTACTAGGTGGGACTGTGTGTATTTACTGATGGAATGGCCACGTTAAAACAGGACGTCATTTTTGGCAACAGTGTAGTGCAGAAAGGACCAGTAACAGAACTACACAATAGAATTCCGAAAGAAAAAGCCTAGAAGTTGAACGGAAATCAGAATTGCAACAGATGCAATTAATTCCCAATAATATGTTCTAGAAAATTAAGTGCTATTTGTTCATTAAATTGTGTATATGTTACAGAGATGTTTAAATACCTGTTATTTCGAATTAAGCTTTTTTCCCGTATCAAATAGAATTTGTACGTTAATCCTTCTGAAAGGGATTGGAATTTTGAAACATTGCTCATCCACAGCCTCAAAGATGAGCTCAATGGAACCTGGTATGCCCTCAGGATAACTCTGAGTCCATAAACAATAAGGCTTTCAAGCCTGACTGTTAAATTAAATTGCCAATGCAAGGACATACAAAGTAAACATGTATGAAATTACATTGCTGGGAATCCGTCCACAGTTTGAAATCCCACGTTGCACAGTTATTAGAAACAGTGAAATCTGAATGCCAAAAGACATTAAATATACCTTTTTTATTCTGCCTTCCTCCTTAGAAGGTCCTGTTTCTTACATGGCCTAAAAATGCTTTTCTCCCAAATGCTGTATGCCTTGCTTGATGTGTTGCACATTGCAGCTGTGCATCTATGTAGGTCAGAATGACCGAATGTTTTACACAACAAAGCAACATCAAGAGGAGTTAAACTTCACAGAATTAACCTATAGAAAGTAATTTCTAAGAAGGAAATGGAGTTCTATGAGAACCATTATACTTGCTTCATGGATTGCTACAAATAGGTTTCACAACCAAGTCCATGCACCAGCATCAAGATGGAATGAAACAAGGAGTGCAGCATCCAGTTAACTAATATGCTGAGGAAACAGGCTGTATATACAAAAGATATGCACTGTTTACCTGACACGTAATTTTTAAGGTGCTTAATTGATGTTTTAGGGAAGGTAGCAACATATACATATATGCTGTGTATACAAATCTAAATGTATGTAAGAAACATAACACAGAACCAGACAATATTACCAGATCCCTGATTTAATTAGACTCTCTAACGCATAAGAATGTATTTAAAATATTTTATAAAAAATATCTAAAAAGGATAACATTTACATAAAAATAGCTCCAGTTTGTCTGCTCTTCTGCTTTGCTGCTCATGGATTGGATTCCACTGGGTTTCATAAGGATGCCATTTGGACCAGTGAGAGTTTGAACAACTGTGCATGATGAGAGAGCTCTGTTACTCGGTCCACCATCTTCTGCAGGGCTGCTGTGTTGGGGTAACTCAGGGCAGCCGCCTTGGTGGCCAGAACAACGCTCTTGAGCAGTTCACACAGCTGGTTGCTGGAGTTCATCACTTTGTTGCACATGTCCTGAGTCGTCATTTGCCTGGCGAGTGTGTCCCCGATGAACACGAGCTTGTGAGCGCTCAAAATGATGAATTTGCTGTGGGCCACGAAGATCCGGGGGGGCTGAGAAGAGTTGACACAACTGAAAAAGGCATCGATGGCGTTTAGGAGGGAGTTGAAGTGAGTCTCGCACTGGTCGGAGTAGAACAGAAGCAGGCGGCTGTCATGGGAGGTCTGGAGAGCTTGGGGAGGCTTCCACTTGGAGATGTCATTCTCTACAGGCTTTGTGATCTCTTGCTCCAGACGTTGGAACTGATTGATCTGAAAGGAAAAACAAAAGCTCTCTTCAGCGAGTATTCTTGTAATATGTTGTTATGTGTTACAATTTCACTTTATACCTCGGGACACCCCTGGCTATCCTACATTGATCTTATGCTAAGTAAAAAGTAACAGTATGTTTTCTAGGATCAAGTGCTTTGATTACCACAAATCCAAACACACAAAGTTCAGAAGAGAAAAACATCTAAAATACTTCATTTGCATTTAAAAAACCCAACAACCCAAACTCCTGAATTTACAGGCTGTTGCTCATTTTGAGTATTCTGAAATCACAAGTGAGAGAGATGGATCCAAGTGGCAATGACTCCTACACAATCTTTAAAAAGCTGTCATCTGTGTGGGATTTTGAGATGAAAACCCCTTTAACTCTCACCTCCTCATTGCTTGTACAATTTTCTGCCACACGATATGGCAACAACATACTGAAGAATTAATATGAGGGAAAAGCAACAGCCTTTGATCTTACATGCCCTACTTTTTTTAGCACTAAAAGTGATGTTCAGCACAGTATTTAAGCTGATGGTATTGATGTTCATTGAGCAGATGTGCAGGTGAATTCAGTCTGGTCCAGTGATTAAGGCCCTGAATGGTGGGTTAGGAAAGCCAAGTTCTCAAGCTGGCTTTGTGACTGACCTGCTGTGAGACATCACAGAAGCTTGCTTCTCCTCTGTGGCAAACTGTTAAAAGTTTTAAAACTCTTTGCTTTTTCTTATCTGTATCCTTTGCACACTGCTAAGGGAAGGGCCCCTTCTGCTCTATTTGACCAGTGCTCCTTATGTGAGAGGAGCGCTGCATTTCAGGGCGACTATAGCATCCAGGAGAACGTACCTGATGGTGCTCTAGCTCCATTTTGCTCTGCTTGATGATATTTTCTTTCTCCAGAAGTTCCTTCTGTTGCCTTTCAAACTCTTCTTTCCCCTGTTTTGCATAACATAAGATACTGTGTTAAATCAAAACAGCTCCTGAGCTAAATGACAACCCACAGGTCAAGAAAAAGGCTGCTTTGTATTGTCTCTTTCACTGGTAGTGCACCAGTGAAAATTAAAG
This sequence comes from Entomyzon cyanotis, assembly GCA_024500445.1. Classification (NCBI taxonomy): domain Eukaryota; kingdom Metazoa; phylum Chordata; class Aves; order Passeriformes; family Meliphagidae; genus Entomyzon; species Entomyzon cyanotis. The sequence continues at coordinate 71,584,756 of JAKEPQ010001005.1, forward strand.
CATAGTGTGGCAGAGCTAAAGCCTATCACTATTATATATGCAACAGTCCTATATGAGGGGAAGTAATCACCCTGGTGAAATTACTCTTGAATATGCATTAGGGTGACAATGGATTGCTGCTTTCCGGCAAGCAGCTTCTACAAAAGCCACACACAATTCCTACATGGCCTCGAGCAGAACAAGGTGCTGGGTTTACCCACCTGCAGGTGAACATAATCGTAGTCATCCATCCAGCTCTTTTCCGAGCCTTCGCTGGTGGCATTGTAAGGGGGCTGACCTTTGCTCAGGAGTGGGGGAAAGGAACTGCAGGGATTCTGTGCTTTTTCTCCGTGACGCTGCATCTGAGGACTGTCATAGACACAGTCAGGAGCATTCATTATATTCTCTGGGATGTTCTTGAAATGGGAGCTGCCCAGCGCCTGTTTGAAGAGCAGCTCTGCGTTGACACTGATAGTAGTGGTCAGCTGCTTGGCATCATCTGGGACTGTCCTTGCCACCATAACGAACCGATCCAGGTCATCGCACTTGTTCTGCACTCTGTTGACAGCCAGGACATTCAAAGACCAGCTGTAGCTGTTCAAGTCATGACTGGTTTGGGTAAGGATCTGGTGAGAGTCCTCCAGCCTTTGCACCTCCCTCCTCATTTTGTTGAGGAGGCTGAACTCAGAGAGACAGGAAGCGTTGGCTGCCGATCCTTTGGCAAACTGGAGGTACTCCAACAGCGACTGCTCTACCTTATCCACAGCAGCGTGAATTTCATTGATGTGTTTCTCCATATATCCATAGGACCGCCAGTCTGGTGTAATGAAGGCTGTGAGGTGATTGACAGCTGTCTCCACCATCTGCTGGAGGCGATAAAGCCTCTCTATAGCAGTGTCTGGATCAAGGATTAGTCTTTTGTCCTGTGCTGTCGATGAGGAAAGAGAAGAGTCTTTTGATGTTGATGAAGATGTGGACATGTTACTCCTTGTGCTTCCTGTGCTGGAGAAAGACAACCTATTCATCCCATCAGTCACATCCTGCAAGCCTTTACTGTCTTGGAGGACTGGTGGTGGCACATCATAGACACCTTCTCTTCCTTCTGCAATGAGACTTTCACTGAGTCCCGTCTGTTGTCCTGGGAATGCAATTCCCCTCGGGGTATCATAAACATCTTTTTCAGGTGCAATTTGCTGCCCAAGAAAATGGTTTTGATGGTTCACAGGAATGTCATAAACACTCTGCGTCTGTGGCATTCCACTTGGAAATAATAGGCTCTCAGGAGAAAATCTATTAAGTTCTTTTCCAGTTGCTTTGGTGATGGGAGGAGGAATATCATATACTCCTTCTGGTCTTACACTATGGCCCACTGGAGATGAAAAATCCTGCGAATTTTCCCTGAGGGCTGTATCATCTTGGCATGCAGATGGAGGTGCAGCATAGACCTGAATCACAGAAAACAAAACATGAAACCTCTGACTAGAACAACAAAGTATTTTACATCTTCCATTTGGCCTATAAAATCCTGGGATGGAAGATCTCCTATGGACTTTCAAAGAGCGAGCTACTCATCTTGAGTTTGACTGAGAGTCAGTTTTAAAATCTCACTTTTTATCACTCATCTTGATGTAAATTCTCTTAAGCAGAAAAATCCAAAAAGGCAGCATGCTGCCACAAAGATAATGTAGGTCTAATTGTCAATTTATAGTTCATCACCTTAATTTTGATGCAGTACTTTACTGGTTTTAACAGTTTAAAAACCCAAGGAAGTCTTTGAAGTACTGAAGATTCTTTTCCTTCAGGATTATACATGAACCCTTGTTTAAACATGTCTTTGGTCAGACACCAAAAGGATCTTGTGGAAAGAGAGTAATACTTACCCCTTTGGCAGGTGGTATGTCATACACTCCTAAAGCTTTTGCTTCTCCCACAGGAACTGGAAGTGCAGGCCCCTTAACCGATGTGGGGGGAATGTCATATATCTGAAGAAAGAATAAACTGATTACAGAAACAAGTCAACTCAGAGAAAACACTGATCTCAGATGAGTTTTCATAGTTTCTGTGTTTCCTCTCAAGAAGTCTGAACATAACCAGAGCTCTTCAAATTTTTTCATATGGGAGAACAGCTTGGATTTGCCCGGTATTCTGGACAGTTGTGAAGAAATGCATTTTGCTAGGTCTCCTCTGAGCAATTGTATGGACAGCAGGCTGGAGAGATGAAGTCAAGGCTGACTTCCACCCTGAGAGGTAAATCAGGGTCAGTCTATTACAGATACCTGTTGGGGTGAACAGGGGAGCACCCATGACCAGAACTGATCACACCCTTACGTTCAGGGTGGTTGAGTTCCAGGTCCTGCAAGCATCCACTTTACATGTCTGTGGTCCTGGGGACTGACTGCTAAGGATGTCCCCAAGAAGAAGGATGTATTTCAAGCTCAGGGACATGGTGCAGTCAATAGGTGGTGAAAACAACTCCCTGCATAGCAGCTGTTCATCTAGGCGATAATTTTACCCTTACTGAGTGAATTACTGTCAACTATGCAACAACAAAGTACAGGGGAAAAAAATGTTCCCAGGCAGCAAGTTTATTCTGTTTAGATATACTCTTTGATCAAAACAGAGAGAACAAATGGGGCTTTTGCATTTGGTGTGCTGCCAAATCTTAGCCAACATCAAATAAAACTTTGAAATACGTCTGTGATCTGTGAATAAGCCACAGCATCTAATTAAAACATATTTTCTCTCTGAAATGAGACAACTTGCCTTGCTCATAAAAGTCTGGTAGAAACGCATCACCTTTTGTGCCCTGTCAGCCCTGCTGGCACTTTTATTGGTACCTACCCCTTGGAGAGGGCGAACAGGGGGGATATCATAGGCATCCTTCTGGTGTTTGGAAGGGAATTCATAAACATAACCTTGTCCTGACCTGACTGGCGTTATTACCTGTGGATATAAGAAAAAGAGGAAATGTTAAGTCTCTGAGGATCTTGGCACGTTCTCTACCCTGTACAGGGTATCAAGAATCCAGTCCTATTAACATTCACGCTTCAATGGCAATGTTAGTAACACCAGTCTGCATACCCTTCTGAGAGTTGAACACCCTCAAGTGAGTGTTAGTAGCTACAAATGCACGATCTTGTCTTTCCAGACCAGCCCTGACCTGACTGTTTGCTAGTGCTTTACTCTGTCTTCTATTTCTCAAGCACAGATTCTCCAGCAGGTCTGACAGCTCAGTCCCTTCTTCCCACTGACCTCCCATTAGAACAGACCGCATGAGGTGATGGCTACACCACCCACTTGCTGAGAACAGGGCTGTGTACACTGATCCTACTAGGTGTGAGTGTCCCAACTTATTTCCCAAGGCTTAAAATACAATGTTGAGGCTCTGGGAGTCTATGCCTTTGCTTGTAGAGGTATTTCCTTACTACTCCAGCAGGACTCCTTGTATTATTGTGCTCCATAGCACAGCATTCTGGAGAACTGAGTATGAGTTGTGGCTTTAGAAATTCTTTACATAGAAAGGCTATGCTTAAACCTTCCAAAGCAGGACATTCAATTTGGCTGTCTCTTTGGTTTTTCTATGTTTGTGGCTAAGACATGGGAACTGTCAAGCCATTCTTGAAGTATATAATGCAATAACAGCCTCTGAAAAACAAGAAAGCTTAGAATTTACATTTTTTGACATTTTGTAAACCATTAACTACCATAATGACTTCATATAAAATCTGGTGAAAAATAAATGCCTTAAGTCTTGGACAGCATCTGCACAGCAGAATTTCAGTATAGAGTGGTAAAAAAGAAATGTTACCTAACCCCAAGAAAGAGCTGGGCTTGTAGTGGAAATGCTGACATCTTAAGCTCTGCTGGTGCTATTTAGCTTTAAGAACAAAATATAAATACTGTAACCCAAAGGCACAAATGGAAAATTACATAGGCTTGTCTAAGATGTGGCTTTGTACTCAGCTGAGGAAAATGTTGTACCAGAGCTACCTAACTGTCCTTAGAAATGTATGCAAGACATACCAACAGCATTTCTGCCCAAATGCTCAGTGAAGATCCTGTGGCAGTTTTTGCTTTAATGAATCCTCTCATCCTGGCCAGATTTCAGTATTTCTTTACTGAGGTCTTCAGGGAAAGTCCCTCATGCTAACCCACTACCTCCTCTGCTATGTTAGCAACACAGGCTTTCCTTCTTTTCACTTGCTGACTGGATTTGGCTGTGTAGTCTCTGTCCCTGTACCATGAAACAACCACTGGAATCCCCTCAGGTGGGTGCCTTGCCAGCACTCAAGACAGGTCTGATGTAATGAGCAGCCCAGCAGCAGCCCCTGCCCTGACTGCGTGGGCCTTGGGGAAAGGAGGAACAGTCACGCCTGCCAGGCGGGGAAGACCGTGCACTTTGCAATGGCTTTTCCTTGAATTAGCATCAGCCGACAGGAACTGGAAGTGATACAGTCTCCAGAGTGCTGCATGTGAGAGAACTCCTGCTCAATTGGGTGTGGGACTAATAGGGCTTACATAGGTATGAGTTTTATAAAAAAGGATCTAAAAATACCGCATTATTAACAGGCTGCTCCTGTCCCACAAAGTCACCTATTGCATTGTAAAAGGTATGTACAGGCAAAACATTTCAGGAAGGTCTTTCTGAAGTTACTACAAGTTTCCCATAATGGGTCACTCCAGACATTATCTCTCTCAGGCCACTCTCATGTAATGTTGGGATTATTTTGTTTGCCTGAGAAAATTCTAACTTGTATCAACATCACTTCTTCATGCTTTTTCTGCCAGTGACGGCTAGTGATCAGACTAGAATAGTTTGCCATATATATTTTGCATCCTCTTTTTTCCCCCCAGCTGTGTGCTGCCAGTCAAATGCTTTCTACCCAAGTCAGGAACAGCAGGATTTGGTTTTAAGCTATGTTTACTCAGAGGTTTCTTACAAGGGCTCCAAAATTACAACCATGGAGTTGCTTCAGTGAGTCACTCGGTGTTTTAAAGTGATCCTCTGGAAGAACAGACAATGCACACTACAAACAAAGGGCTGTTTCCTGGGCAGCCCATCTCCACCAGCCCTTCTGCTGCTGTGAGCACTGTGGCATCAGGCTGCTTGCTAATATGCCGGGAAACTGCTTGACCATCGCAGAGAAAAGAAACAGCAGGGTATTCACAGCAGACAGCCAGAGGCCCCATGCAGCACTGGCAGCAGGAGGAATGGTGACTGCTGCAGTTTGGCTCTGCTTCACCTGCTGCTTGTTGCCTAGGTGGACAAAGCAGGACTCAGGCTGTGTCAGGCCCAAAAAGACAGATATTGGTCACTCAGTGTGGAATTTTTATAACTCCTTGCTCAGTTTTGTTCTACTCCAGAAGCTGAACGGCTAAACTCCTTCAGGATAAAAGACACCACCATTCTCTTCTTGCTGAGAGAATTAATCTCCATGAGCAAAGTCACAGGCCTCTAATATCAAAAAGGGAGCTGATCCAAGCAGCACAGATAATAAGGCATAGAATCACAGAAGGTTGGAAAAGACCTTTATAATAATCCAGTCCAACCACAAACCCAGCACTGCCAAGTCTACCACTAAGCCATGTCCCTAAGCACACACAAGCAAAACCACTTGCTCTTCTTACAGGTATTTTGCTTCTGTAACAATAAGCCTTGGTCATAAAGCAGATGATATCCTCGCACCATGGAGCCTGGAACATGCATGAAAGAGAAGCTTGCTCATGCCCAGTACTTGCAGAGAGATTCTCCTTCACTCTGCATACAGGAGTTTCATGCAGCTGCAGTTACTCTGGCAGCTCATCTTTAGAGGCCTCTCCCACTTTTAAAAAAATTCTGACATACCAGATGCTGTATGAAAGATTTACAGTACTAAGAAGCTGCTAGTTTTATTTACTGTGCTGTGATATAATCCTAAAAAGCAACACTAAAGCTAGATGGGCCACTTGAAGGAAGCCACTTTCGCTCAGCACTGCAGGACTTTTTGTATCATCTTGACACTTTTGCTCTTTCCCTGACCTGAAGCAGTGGTCAAGCAGGGTCACTCCTTTATTTGGTTAAAACAAACTCCTGCTCTGGGTCTGGCTAGCTGTTGTCAAAGAAGGTGAGAGGTTAAAGCACAAAATGCTTGATTCTGGGTACCAATGAGTAAATGAGTAAAGTCTGCCTGCAAGTGCAACTGTGGACAAAAGACCTGAGCTGTCTGCAGGGCTGTGTTTAGCAGTGCTGTCTACTTAAGGTGGCATTTATTTTCCAAATAAAAATGCATCAGATGCTCTTATGTCTGCTCCTCTTTAGGCTTTCAAAAAAGTTATGTGAAAGGCAGAAAATATGACTTTAAGAAACGAAGCAACACCCAAGGTTTGCTGATAACATGGAAGACAGCTTTTTTATCCCAGTGACTTGGGTACGTTTTCCTGTGTGGAGGATTATTGTCCACTGACAACATGTTATGAGCAATTTCACAATCAAATCCCGTACAGATGATAATCTGGTCTGCATTGAGCACAAGACTGTTTCCTGTTGTACCTCCACTCCTCTTTCCTTCCAATGCTTTTCATTATGCTAAACATGCCTCTTGGCTGCTTATTCCAGGTCAATTCAGACAGAAACAGCTCATCTATCTTGAGTAAACATTTTGTAACTAAAAGAATGCCCACACTACTCGACAAACGGAAAACGTGGGGCATCTATTCTTACTCTCATGACCTCACAGGACATGGGGTTGTGCTGCTTCTTCTGTATGAGGAAGAGAGAGGTAGCTGGACAGATGAAGCAGAAAAGATGCCAAACCCAGTGAGAAGTAACTTTTGATTTTGGATATTCACCTGTAATATGTTAATTGAACTTGCTGCTTCTGAATGTGATGCTCATCCCTTTCAATGCATTGCTGAACAATTTTTTGTAGTTTTTATTTTTGATGGCAGTGTACTTTGGAAGATGGATTTCAGAAGGGAGGAGGTGACTGCAAAGGAAATGTTCCCCTTTTCCCATTTCGAGAACAGGGATAGCAGCCCCATCTGGCACTCACGAATTTATTTTCTAACAAATGTCACTGAACTTCATACCTCACAAAGATTATTTTTCCTTTTACCTCTTCTCTTTTAAGCATGCCTGTGGTCATCCAAGTATAAAAAATAATCCTGCATTTCAAACCAACAATTTTCCTTGTTTACGTGTTAAAGGAAACAGATGGTGTTCCCACAAACTATCTAGCCCAACATTCTCAAAACATTGTTAACCACTTAATCCATGCAGAGCAACTAACAGGGACCAGCTTTGGCTCTGGTAAAACATGTAATGAGCCTTCAAACTTTCAGTATGCAAAACAAAGACAATTGAGCAGAAAGTTTGTTCTGTTCTTGCTGAAGACCACGCTCTTCCAAAAGCAATTACTTGGGCCTTTTCCATGCCAATGGCATGTCCCTAACCAAGAAAAAAGAGCTGAATGTGCATGTACTTTACAAAATATCCAGTCCTGTGGTTCATTAAATCCCTCTTCCTTAAATATAGGGGGGAAAAAACCAACATTCTATTTCTTCCAGGATTAAAATGCATGTTAGGCTGCAACAGAGAACATTCCTAACTACAGCAACAACAAGACCATTCTCGTGCTTACAGCAGATACGCAACACTGTAGTTTACATTGTTTCACAAGGACAAAGAGCAAATAAACCTGCTGAAGCAAACAAAATTACTCTGAATTTATAGGTGTAGCGTGGAGGGCAGAGTTTGGCCTGTTCTCATGAACTGCAATTCCTGATAAGCAGAATGATGGGAAACAAGTGAGTTTTACAGGTGAGAGAACTGATCAGAAGCATGCTGCACCTCTGCAACACCTTGCCCCACCCAGACCACAGGCAGAGAGGGGAGCTGGAAAGGGCAACTTGCTATTTCCCCATGTGGCCTTTCAACCCCGGGAGCCCACTGATGCCTGCTGACTGCTTTTTAAACAGAACAGTGCATTCTGAAGGTGGGAAAGAAGAGGCGTACATTTTAAATTGGGATGAAGAACTGTATTAAAACATATTTTCCCCCACGATGCTCTCCTCTTTAGCCCATAGGTAGTGCTCAGCAGCTGATGAGCTACAGCCATCAGCTGCTTACCCTGGGAAGAATTCTGCCCTGGAGGAGGCCAACTGGTGGTGCATAAAAAGGGGGCTGGCATAGAGCCTGGATATAGGAAAAGTAAATCAAAGTGTAAGTAAATGGAAAAAAAAAAAAAAAACAACCCAAAACCATGTTTGTTTTCTTTTGTAAATTATTTCTGTAAATTTACTATAAAACTAATTGTTGAAATTCTGTTCCTGACCCTCTTAAGTGCTTATATAACAGCCACCTGCGCTCTCTTGGGCTTGTAACAAGCATAAAGGAGAAAAAGAGAATACGGGGAACTATTATCAGAGAGAATTAAGGGGAAAAACAATCCCTACTCGCTTGAAGTCCTAGCCTTTTGCAAGGCAGCGGTAGAAGCCATTAAATTATGTCAGATCAAGCAGTGAACCATCTCCTGGCCCTTCTTTCTTTTCTGCTGCAGGTACTTCAGAAGCCATGTGTGTCTCTTTAAATGTTTTGGGGCTTTTTTCCCTTGGGAAAAAGTTCAGTGGCTAAGTTGAACTGCCAAAAGGTTGGGTTAAAAAACAGAGTCTCTAAGGTAATTTTGGCATTTGAAAGAACCTGGCTAGCTGGCTAAAACTGTCCTTTTTTACAAAAAGCACATACTGTTTCCATGTATGTCTTTTGCAAGCTGCATCAGGATTTCCAGTGACTGACACTGAAATTTCTGACAGTAATACCCATTGTATCACTGTCTGTTGTCTGCTCTGAAAAAAGAGCAAATGTTTTTATTTATTTATTTGCTATATACAATAACATACAGCATTATCTTCCTGCTGCCAATGAATAAAGATTGGAGTTTCACATGTGCTAGGGACACTCACTCTTATCAATGTCTGGGCTTGTAAGTTGGCATAGGTCTCAGATGATCAACTCATAACACTTTATTTTAACCCAAAGAATGTATGAACATTGGGCCACTATAACATGTTCTGATGCATTATTTTCTGACAAGACTGAACTGCTGGAGAGCTTTGATCAAGTCTCACAAGCTGGAGGACAGGGAGGAAGCCTGTAGAGGCATTTCTTCTGATGCACCGGACTTGTAGCTGCAACTATGAGTTGTTGCTTGTGCTATGGCCCAAATGTCTCTGCCAGGCGAGAGGAAATCAACAGAAATGACTGTATTGATTTCCTGGGCTGAGCGAGTTATCAGCTCTAGCGTGCATCGGAAAGAAATGCGGCATCAAGGCGCATTGTGACACCTCTGCCTGTCTTTGAATGGGTGTTCACCAGTGAGTTTTCTTAGAATATTCAGATGTGTGAAGATAACAACTCATGATAAATACTACCCTGAAACAGAACTGATTTATTTTTTGATGCTGCTTTCATCTTCAAAAAATCTGCTAATTTTCTCCTATACTTTATGTTCATTTGCTGTTCAAGATCTACACCTATGAAGATTCTACTGTAACTGTACATGCTCTCAGAGCTAAAGCCAGGTCCATATGTCACTTATTCAGGGTGTGTTAAAAATGTTTAACTCTGTGGGCTCAGGCATTTAAACAGAAACTTTTAAATGTGTCCATGAAGTGCCTCACCAGTAGATGTCCCGTCCTAAAAAACGCCCCTGTTACCACGTAAACAACAATAAGTAAAAAAAATAGGTGTTACAATTTTGAGATTGTATTATTTCAACAAGACTTATACAAGTTTTGGGTTGTGAGTCTTGAAGATATAGAGCAGAAGCTGCAAAACAAATTTAAAATGAATCGTGACACCACAAGCTGGCCTGGATTCACACCCTAACTTCTGGTGAAAAGGGCATAACCAGCTGCTTTGCAAGTGGCATAATCCTGACATTTAAACTTCTTGTGTGACCTCTTCCGTTAATCACCACACAAAAGGTCTGCCGTTACACTATTTTTCAGTATTTTTCAGATTTAGGAAAAATGCCGAAATCTGAAGTGCAGGTTTATTGTCTTTCCAAACAAATAAAAAAAAAAAAATCTGTGGAGTTATATAAATGTGCTAAACTCTGATTTGTGCAAAATGACAGAGCTGTATGAAGTGTGATGCAATAGTGCTGAATTGCACTAGCTGTAGCTTTAGATGGTAGTGTTGAATTTTTTCTTACTGATGTTCATGATTGCAAACTAAATGCAGATAAAAAGGTCTGTATCTCCAGATCTTACTGAATGAGCTGTACGAAGAACAAAAAAAAGCCCAACAATTTTGTCACTGGCAAGATTTGACTGGGTTTTTTCCCCTTTATTTTATGATGTTTTCGTGACATGATCCTGCTCTCTCTCACATCAGCTCTAGGGCTTTCTGCCAGTTGTGTTATGAGCAACATTTCTGCTTGCTTCAGTGGAACAGGCTTGGTGCTGGCTGGCCTTGAATTGCAAGGCTGACTGGGAAGGGGTATTTCCAAGATTCTGGTAAGAGTCATTCTTGCTTACAAAATGTAATTAAAGAGAGTCAAACCAACACTTCTGAGAATGTCCCATATATGGGAGGAGAGGAAGAGAACAAGAGAGATGAGCAAATCATACCATTACTATTAAATTAGCAGTGTTTTTAAGAGAAGTGTGAAAGAGGATAGCTGTCCAACACTTTTGCTAAGAGTTTTACCATCTCCATGACAATTACTCATTTTCAGGCAGTAAGAGACATCATCATTTTTGCATGCATTGGCCAACAGAGCTAAAAATCTGATGTGTTACAGGACTGGAGATAGAACAGGCATGAACTCTGAAACAATGTCTGTGGATGGGTCTTACAGAGAAAGAAACCTCTCCATTACAGTGTGTTAAGTTTTAGTGGAGAAATGTGCATATCTGCTAAAGCATTCTCTGGAAACCTGTGATTAAATCTGAGCTGCAGTTTTGATAAATGAAAAGCGTGTGGCAAAACTTGGCACCTCAGCATTCAGATACCTTTTCATTGATAAAAAGGGGTGTCTTGCTTTGGCCATCCCAGTCTGTCGTTCCCATCTCTCCACTTTAGAAAGGTTTTACAAGAGGAACCATGGACAGACAGGTGCTTGTTTTCTGTGCTAGTAATACTATGACTGTCTCAGAGACAGAAGCCCAAATTTAGGGCAAGTTTGGGGGAGCAGAGGAAGGAAGGAAGGAAGGAAGGAAGGAAGGAAGGAAGGAAGGAAGGAAGGAAGGAAGGAAGGAAGGAAGGAAGGAAGGAAGGAAGGAAGGAAAAGGATGAGGGGTTTGGACAGGTGGGGCAGAGAGTGTCTTGTTTTGAATGACATGAAATTCTAAAGGTCCACAAACAAAAACCAGTTTGGTTCAATCCATACAACTAATTTTAATTCTTTTGAGGTGCTTCATCTTACTTCTGTTATTTTTCCCTCCCATATTGAATTTCAAGATGGTAAGTTAGGGGGAAGCTTCATTTGGGAATTGTTGTAACAGGGTATTTCCATGACTTCTTGTTTCCCTTCCTTTAGGACTTTTCTCAGAACGGATCCTTCCCTGTCAACAATTTCAGTTTTTGTGAATTGGCATTTCCCAGGGGGCAAAAAATGGTTGAGATGAAGCATTGCCAAAGAGTTTCAATTCCACAAGAGTGTTCTCAGAGGTACACTTGGGCAAAAACAATGGAATTCCCCCTAAATCATTTAAGCTGGGAACTACGCTGCTCTGAGAGAGAGAGGCAAATAAAACCTTCCATGAGGAAGAAACTCGATTTGATTTGATTTGATTTTTAGAGGTTCTCTGGCTCACAAGCTGTACTCTGGATCCATTTCTGTATGGGTGTCTCAGGGCAGCTGTACAGGCAAGTGCCCCTGGTACCTGGTGTTTATATTAGCACAGCTTGCTTTGGCAAGTTTATGGAAGGCATAGACACCTTTTAAATGGATATAAACTCCATCCTTAATTGTTTGTTCCATCTGTATAATAACTATACCAGACCTCAGTCATGACTGATTGTGCATATGTAAAAGTTGTGATGGTAAGACCCAATGGGAACATATTAGCGTCTTCTAAGGATTAGAGATGGACTGTCATATGGAAGGTTCCTGTCTCCTAGGGACTTAACTACATTAATTTCACTTTGCTCCAATTCTAACAGTCTGTTTGGGGAGAAAGATTAATTTAGATTCATGTTAAAAAAAAAAAAAAAAGCAATACTTCCACTGCTATATAAAAAAAGAAAAATTGAAATGTTTCATGCAAACATGTGGAATGATGATATTTGAGGCTAATCAGTTGTCCTCCAAATCAAAACATCTAAAAAATCATAGAATGCCTGCCAAGACTTTAGTTTTTTGCTAGAACTGTATTTGCTGATTGTCAGCAACCTGTCTTCATCTACCCATTTCCTATCTCCAGAGACCACACTTCCTCCTTATGATGAGATTCACTTTCTGAATAATCAGTTTTCCACTCGTGTGGAATTTTTTTTCTAAAATGTTCTGCTGCTGTGCTTAGTTTTTAGGACTTAGAGGGCAATTTAGATTGCCCGAATTCAGTGTTTTGTTTCAGACATAACCAAAGATTCAGTTAGGTTTCTAATGACCAAGAAAGAGCCCATAAGCTTGCATTTTTCTATTATTATTATTATTATTATTATTATTATTATATTTTTAGGAAAGGTTTGATCCTGCTCTTGTGCAGTCAGATGTGTCTCCCTAGAGACCTCAGTTATTGGATAAGATTGCAAGACTGGCCTTTTTTTCTGATAATCCAGGGGAAAATGCATGCCTCTGGTCTACAAATAGAACTGATGAAAAAGAGCCCTGTGCTCAGGGAGGAACAGGGAGTAATGCTGAGCTCATATGTTTGCTCAGCCTAATAAAATGCAGTCTTTTTCTTTAAATACTTCTCTACAAATCACATCAGTGACTAACTCCTGCTTACTCTGCCTTGTGGGTGAGGGATTTTTATCAGTAAGCTGGTTGTTCTACTATTAGCATCACATGGAAAGTTACAAGTGAAACTCCTGAGCCTAAGAAAAAGGCTGTGTGCCATTTTAACCACAGAGCTCAAGTTTAATTTGCGGTATTTTCATCCTTTAGAGCACACTTTGTGAAAGGGTGCTCTGAGTGTTGAGGTATGTGTTACCATTCCTGCTGCACTCAGCAAACTTCCTGTGTGTTCAGCACTTTTAACACTGAAGCAAATATTTTGTTACAAGGGATACAAATCCCCAAAGTAGGATTTGTAATGTGAAAAAGCAGAAGAAAAGAGGGACTGTATGACCACTGTTTGGGGCCATTTATGGAAACCCCATCACAGGAAACTCTGTTATTTCAGGCCTCAGGGTAAATGGGGACATTATCTTGGAATGTAAATTTTACCAACAAACTGCAAAACACCAGATATGCTCCCGTTCCTTTTGATAACAAAATAAGCTGTCACACAACTATTTACTGCACTTACTGTACGTCTCTTCCTACTTCATGAATGTGAAAATAGGCAAGGAAGAAAAGATAATAATGTAAAGACAGGCTTATTTCTGGAACAAACATCATAAGCAGCCATTTGTTTCTTCCCAGCTAGGACAGTACTTGTGTAATTGGAAGGAAAAACGTCATAATGTGGCTAACTGGCTCCTGCTACTGAAGTCTGTGCCAGAACGGTCAGGGTGGTGCTGCTTGTGGGGTGGTGTTTCCACTTTCTCGTGCATTGAACCAGCACAGCTCTAACATAAATAAAAACCAGGGAACAAGGTCCGTTCCCATAGCCATGGTTTACCCAAATGTCCTGCTGAAGGCAGTGACCTCTTGAAAAAGGCAGAGATAGCAGGATGGTGGGGTGTGAAACCCTTGATTTGTCAAGGACATGTTTATACTTGGAAATAGGCCAAGGATGAAGATGAGTTCCTTCCCTATTCTGCTCTATCCACTTTTAAAAGGTGGATAAATTTAAGTGTTTCCTGAACCACAGTGTTCCAGTTCAAACAGACCAACAAACAAAAAAGCTGATGTGTTCCAAGCTGGCATTAATCTCTATTTGCCTGAGTTGGGTCTGTGCCTCGTGGGAGCTGTAGTTCAAGGTTGTTAATTCCCACAGTGCAGCCTCTTCCCTGGTCGAACATCAGTCTCATTCTGTTTTGTGCAGAGTTTCCTTGATCAACAGTTCTCCTGAGAGCTACTGGCTCCTACAGAAAGCTGTTTTCCAACAAGGAAATAATTCCCGTAAATTTTTTGGCCAATGCTGTTTTCAGGATGGCAGAGACAGCACAAAAGATCAGCTAGGGGAAACACTGAACCGGAAAATGAGTGTTTAAATTACGGTGATGACTTTTTTTCATGTGTAGTAGCTTTCCCTACTTTAAAACTTAGGTGTGAACTAATGATTAATCACAGATGCAAAAGAGTCTTTGTGCTTTGACAGCATCTTTCCCAAAGGATGTTCTCAAAGTAGTCTGTACAGAATGAGTTCCCTCACAATTAACCCACATATTTTGCAGATGAGATGCAAAAGTACCACTCAAGACCACTCAGAATTCTGTGACAAGGATAAAATCCAGAATGTCAGATTTCCCTGAAGGTTCCTTTTCTTTGCTGGCTGCAGCAAAAGAGAGTAAGTTCCAAGGCAGAGCACAGAAAGAGGCAATAAATCCTCAGATACAGCTTTCACATCTTTACACTCTTCAGACACTCTCCACACTTTGAGGTGGAACCGTTTTGTGACTGAATTTGCAGCAGAGCTAAAAAAGCTTGGGGCTAACCAAGGCTAATTTTAAACCACCCCTCGTTATCTCTGTAGAGTGAGTTCTAGAAGGTGCTATTTTTATTTGATAGAGGGAGCCTATACAGCTCTGTTGTCAGCAACCAGTTTGGCCAGAATCAATTAATCGCTGTAATTACCTGCCTCAGGACTCCTTTTTGACTCGCTCTGCCTTGCTGGCTAAAGAGATGCGTTACCTCAGCACAGCTTAATAAGACGCCTGCTGCTGATTTAGTGCTGCCCCAGGCTAGACAATTCCTGCCTGACAGCAGCTCCCAAGCCCTGCCTGCAAAACCTGCATGGCAGCCAAGCCACACGTGTGCACAAAGGAAACAAGCAGACACCTGCAGAAAGGGATAGCACACCAACTGCTGCTGCTCCAGCTTGCAGTGGTGTCCAGAGGACACAGTTTCCTTCTCCAGCTCCAGCTCCAGGAAGGGAGAAGGCTGGCATATTGCAAGAGCTTGCAGCAAAACCCTTCAATGCTCTTATGACTACCAAAATACACAGCTTGCTAACCAGCTGATCTTGCTGATGGAAGGAGGCAGAGTGGCTCCTTTAAGCCCTCAAAGCAGGTGTTGCAAGTCTGAGAAAAGAGATTATTCATTTTGGAAGACAAAGCCAAGAAACCCCAAATCAAATCTTCAAGATGTCCAGCTTTTCTTAATATTAAGGATTGTTTTTACTGATCCTTAGAGGAGGAGGATTTGGAGGGCAGACTTTCTTCATACAAAGGAGACAAGTGCTAAAGTGCTTCCCCTTAATAAGGCTTTTCTTTCACAAAGGCATTAGCAGAGAGTTGCAGCTGTAACTGTAAAAAAGCAGTTTAGCAAGATCAGTATGATAAAGAATAGAGTAGTTTTACCCCAGGCACCTCCCTCACTAGCGAGTTGTCCCTTGCCTACCTTGGTTTCAATCCCAATGGGCTCCTTTTAGTGTGGAACTGAGCAATTCCAAGGAGCAAGAGACATGTCTACCTCTGATCACAGTGGGACGCTCCCATGAGGTTTGCCTGCCACTAATATACAGTGGATACCCAGACGAAAGGCCCTTAAGCTAAATGAATTTAAGTCAGGATTAAAGCAATTAGCAAGTACTGGTTAGTGCTAAGTAAGTTGGCATTTACTTTGATGAGGGTGAAATGCTTTATAAATGGGCATGTTTAGTTGTTTTAGTTAGCAGCATAGCTGGCCTTTCATGGGTTGCAAGGAATTAAATGAAAACAAGTCATAATTCAGAGAAATAGATGATCTTAAGTTTCTAAAGGTGACTTGAATTCAGAAAAATTCATAATCAAGGTTGCTGAAAAAAATTCTAGGCAGAAACATGGAGAAAACAGGTGCTTCTGATTCTTGCATCTCAACAAGAATTTTGCATCTAAACAAAGATTTCAGTTTCTCACTGTTTCAAGGGTTCTAACACAGTCCTAGCAGCAATCAGGATTATGCAGAATGTCCTGTTAGTTTCAGTGGAGCTGGAGAGGGTGAGGGGAGGGAGAAGAAACTTTGAATCCGTTCAAAAATTCTTTCTGTGTAGAGTAGAAACACACATTCATTATGCTAAGCAAACTATCCTAATAGTGATTTGGGCAAGTCAGGTCCTAAAATTGAGGGACATAGTGCTCATTCCAGACCAGTATCTTGGACTTTCCAACAGACCTCAGTGGAGCTCTGAGGCATAGCTCATCTCCTGTGCCCAAGCTGGATAGCTGAGGCATCTCTGAACAGTGCTGGAAAATGTTTCCTACAGCCACACCCTAAAATGAGATCTCTTCTGTGCTGCCCCATCAATAGGCTATTTACCAAGTGCTCACTAACTGCTTTTCCTATCTACTGTGGATAGGAAAACAGTACTGCCCCAGAAAAGATTTCACTGTATCTAGTCTATAGGGAAAGGAGAAAATGAGAGGAAAGATAAGGGAGTTATCAAGAAAACCCACATAATTTGCTCCAACAAAGCTCCTATCTCTGCCTGTGCAGCAAGAGCAATTTTCTCATATTATCCTCCTGCACAGCCTATAAAGCACAACTGCAGAAAAGCTGAACAAGCAAACCTCTTTATAAATTGACTTGAAATGGTTTCACAGATCTTTCTCTCTTGCTCAGAAGGCAAAGAATCCATTTATTCTTATCAAGGAAAATGACAATATAACAAGGAAATAAAAACGTTAGAAGATGTCTTCCAAAGGCCTGATATGAAAAAGGCTGACTTGTGGGTGAAGTGGGGGAAAAGCACAAAACAGACAGTCTTGCCAATCTAAATTAGGAGATGAAAGTTTAAACCAGTAAAGAACTTCCTGACAGAGACATCATCTGCTCACATAAACTGGATATTAATGCTATGCTTTAAGCTCTAAAGGTAAGGAGGATGCTGATATCTGGAGCTGTTGAACTGGGAATAGAGGGACTGAAAAAGTGGGGTTTTTTTTGCTTTGTAATAAGAAGCCTGGAAGGCCAGAACAATCTACTTCCTTCCTTGGGTATCATCCTTATTCCTTTTCAGTCACCAGGGTACCTGGCACTGTGTGTACCAAGGCACCTGGCAGGTTTCCTGTGAAGGTAAAATGAGGGAGTGGCAGAAGATGGGAAGAACTTAAGCAGGACAGCAGGAATAAGGGGGGACCAACATAATGCAATGCTTCTCACTGGAGCCTTGGGAACTCTCAACTGCTGCTGCAATAGCTGCATTGTGGAGCTGCTGCAGCTCTCACTTTCAACCAAGAAATTCAGTTGTAGATAAACATCAAGTGCACTCTTAAAAGGTTTAGGTTTAGTATTAAAACATCCCTCATTATCATCATCCTCTTGTTCCCTCACTTTTACAAGTATGGCCCTTGTCTCATCAATCATTGACTCCTCTTTGTAGTTTAGACCCACTGGGACTTCTCCAGCAAGACAGGATATAATTTTTAATTAAACAAAAATTACTTGGGCAGATGATGTAACCATTCATTTATAAGTGGTAGAGTTCATCTGGCTGCAGCAGCTCTTTTGAACATACAGTGCAAGAGTGCCACAGGCCAAATGAGCTCCAACAGCCTGGGAGGAACCCGAGCTCACATACTTCTCTCAGCACAAGTGAGCTGCCTTGGAGCTGTGAAGTAAAAGCAAATGCACACACCTTGTTAGCTGGAGCTGGACCATCAATACACCTCTGCATGGAGGGTGGCACCTGGTAAATATCTTGTCCCACCAGACCATGACCAGTGGGTATCTGGTAAATCCCTTGATTCTGGTGGGAAGGTGGCACCTGGTAGATAGGGTCCCGTGCTGAGGCGTGTGAGCTCGGCACTTGGTAGATCTTTTGGTGGTTGAAGGGCTGATTTATCATTCCTGAGCTGGGCATATCCTGGCCAGAGGGACTGTCCTGTACCACGGGACCTATCAGGAGTTTCACGCGGTTGCCTGGGACGATGCCTTGCCGGCCGTGCAAGGAGCAGAGCCACCATCCTTCCAGACCCTCGGTGTTCTGCTCGATCACCGTCAGGATGTCTCCCTTGCGGAAGGCCAACTCTTCTGCACACTCGGGGACATTGTCGTACAGGGCTCTTGCCATAAGATTCTGTGGAGGAAGAAGGGTGAGAATAGCAAATCAACAAACAAGCCAGATTTTTTCTGTATCTTCAAGCACATTCTAGGTGATAAGAAATAAGAACTGAATTTGAAAAAGAAGTGTGCAGGAAATTGAAATAACATCAGAAATCATGCAGCACAGGATTCCTCTGTCCCAAGTTGGAAAAATGAGAAGTTTATACATTAGCAACACTGCTAGTAAGAAATTTTCCAGTAACAGCGGGTCAGAAAGAAGCTCTTTATATGGCCTAGTCACCTGAACAGACAGAAAGTCAGGAGAATTCTGCTTCTGGCACTGAGGTGCTCTTCCTGTGAATGAGGGGCTTGTACCTTCATCTCTTGAAACTGATTTCCCTATAAACGTGCTCTGTGTACTGCTCCAGCCAGCTAGCTGCCATTAAAAATAAAACCTGAACAAGACTCACAAGAACATAATCCAGAGTAGTTTTTCCCAAATACTTTTACATTTGTGGGGTCCCAAAAGACTTTCCATGGAGGTGCAGATCCCATTAGTGTAAAGACAATAGCCTGGCTTTTCTTAGCTGACACCTGCAGGTGCCTTAAAGTCAAGGATCTGTAGACCACCTGGTGAGAAAAACTGTCTAAAATACAGTTTTAAAATACAAGTTGACAAAATGTCACAGGTTTTGAGCTATGATGCTGATGTTTGCATGTAGCTTTGTGCCTTCTCACGCTCTGCAAACTTCCTCAGGCACAGCACAGCAGTAGCTTAATAGGTAAATAGGTAAAACGCTTCCTCCCCTGCTGCCTCAAAACCACCACCACAAAAAAACCCTACAAAACAGCTTCAAAGGACACAGTTCCTCTCAGTCCCACCTTCTGTAGAAAGATGCTGAAGAGAAAAATATAATTAAAAAAATATGGTGCCCAGTGACCCCAGGTGGGGTCACACCTGTGCCATGAGGGAAGCAGAGCCCATCTCTGCAGGTCTGTCACAATGCCAAAAATGTAAGAATGTAGGTACCACCAGCACCATAAAGTGCCTCTGTGTGTAACTTGGGAGGAGCCTAAGGGCAGCCAAGGAGTGTCTTTGACTTGTGTCAACATAGTTTAACCCCACTTAGACACATTTTGCTTGATTGTGTCAAGTGGAGCAGTACCATTAACACAAGGAACTTCACACAGCTCTAGAAAGCATTTGCCCAGTGTTTCAGAAAGCTTTGCAGCCTGCCCTGACCTCTGGCCAGTTTGGGTTCTGCTCCCAGCAGTACCTCTGCTATGAAGTTTTAAGCCAACTCTGAGTCAATGTAAGATTGTTGGTGGTGATGTGTTACTAAAGAGTACCACCTCCTCTCACAGATGGAACTACCTCCCTTTCCTCTTTCTTTGCAGGCCTGTATGGCACATCCAGTTCTGAATAACTGGCCAAGGTATCCAATGGAAAGCAGGCAGGCTGTCTGTACTAACATTCTTGGACCCCTCAAAAAGGCCATGAAGATTTAATTTCTTGGCTCTGGTGATATTTCCAGACATGTTGAAAACAACTGCTCCATAGCTGCCTGATTTTCAGGGAAGACAGTCAGCAGAGATGGTTATAATCTAATTGTAAGCACTAGAAAAAATATACAGAGCCCTGGATCTGGAGTGTTCAAGCTGAAATATTTGGATGCAGTACACAAACTGAAATGGTGCTAATCCACCAAAAAGGATATGCAACTGTCTTAAATATTTATCTTTCCTCTGTCAAAGGAATAGCATCAAGTACAGTTTAGTGGTTTTTATCTGTCATATTCATCCTCCTCCTTGGACATAGCAGAACTTTTTTAAAATCATCCCTCACTTGTTATATCTTTTCCTGTTGACACACTGTTTTCCCATCATCCCCGTGCTTCCTCCAGACAGAGACTTTCATTTGACCTTGCTCAGTGTAGCAAGGCTGACTGGTGCATAGAAGGGGGATAAGCTCAGATGTCACATAAAAGGTAGGTGAACATGCATTTCCCAAGGCATGTAGTGTTGAAATGGGGTGCACGAGATCAGTTTCCTCTTCTCTGAATGGGGGATCAGCTTTCAAATGTATGAGAAAACACTGACTTTGCCATTCATCAGCATCATTAGTGAGGTCAGTATAAATTAAGTTTTGGCTGGGAAAAGCAGGATTGCATTTTGAACTCCCATGTAAACAGCATCACTGGGGCCCACCATTCCCTCTGATGTACATCTACTCTGCTCATCAGTCAACAGCACTAAGAAATGAGAGTATAGATAAAGCAGGGAGCAACCTTTGTCCATGCCTTGGCAGGGCTGTAGAACTATTATTTAAGCATGGTCAAAACGAGCGACCTCTTCTTGAGCGTTACCTCTATGCTCTTGCTGTACCAGGCTGCTTAGCTGAGTCTATGGAGCTCAGAAAAGAAAAGGCCCTGCCTAATCTGAATATTCAAGTTAATCTCTTATCCTTTTCACATTTCTTTCTAGCATGTGTTTCACAGGGGATATCTACTAATGGGACTCGCTGAGCCTGTGCAGCGTACAGAAGGCTTACACAGAGGAGTTGTTTAAAGGAGGAAGATTACAGCTGCATGGGGGAGGCACAGACCAAGCAGGCTAAATCAATGATAACTGCGGATTCTTCTATACTTTAGTGTTTAAAGGTATTTGAAAAACTTAATTAGCTTCTACAGCAAAGCAATTCTCAGAACAAAGCTGAAATGGTGGTAGAATTAGAGCAGATGAAAGTTCCCATGTGAATTTCTTTCCCAGCTGCTCATTATCTCTGTCCCAGTGACCTTCTCACCACCTGGCACACAGCATGTTAACACTTTCTGGATGTGCTTCAAGAACTTCTTTGCTGCAAACAGCTTCAGATTCTCATTGTCAGTGCTAACTCAGGCACCAGTATGTGTATTATACTAATTGGTTGCCACTTGTTTCACAGCCATTTCCCCAAGGCCTTTTAAGTAGCCCAGAGCCATGCCACCAGCACCAGTCACTGATGGAGCAGTGAAGCAGGCAAAATATTCCTCCAAATAAACACTGGGACCAGAAACACTAAGCCTGTTGCTTGGTGCCAGTAGCAAAGGCACTGTTCCTGCTTAAGCAATTCTTCTGTGTTTTGAGCATTTCCCTGACTTCATTCTTTCTTCACAGGATTGCTTAATATGAGCTTCAGAAACAGTGTCACAGTCACTTTCATGAGTCAGCAGAGTCAGCCTTGAGAAAAATGAAATTGTGACCACAGAAAGCCTCCAGGAAAGCTTTTGGAAACCACAGAGCCTTTAACCTGCTGTGGTGATCAAGATGGCAGTCTTTACTTTTCCACACACGGAAAGAAGTTCTGATCAAAGATACCCCTCAACACTCGTGGGCCTTATCTCGATAGACTTGACAAATCTGAATAATTTTTTTGAATCTGTGGGCATCATAGCCCATATATCAATACTCCTTCTCATTGGTCTCATCTGCTCAGAGACTGCAGACAGGTATATGAGACATGAAATTAACTAGGCTTGCTCTGAAGAGGCATGGATCTGTCCACTCAACTGAGAACAAGCACCAAGTAAGCACTAAGATCTGATATGAGAAGACAAAAGCACAGCAGTGACCTTCTTGTATGACTCAATGCTTAAAAAAACCTTGGCTTGTTTCATAGACAAATCGGCAATAGAGAAAGGGCAAGGAGAAAATTGGTTTGGAACTTATTTTCACAACTGGCAAGTTGCACAGAAGTCCCTTTATAATTCTAAGGAAAAAAAGGAGGGCACAGATGCAGAACTACAAATTCAAGTTCTGTAAAGGCAGAGGAAAAATTACCTGATGCTAGATAGGACAAAAATTTTGGTTTGTTACAGAAATCAGCTGTAAACTTCATAAAATGAAGATACTGGCAGCTACCAGCTTCTTTTAATAAGACTAAGAATGGAAGTCTCTGTTGCTCTTCTTTGGTCCAGATAAATTAACTACATGATAGCTGTAGTGGTGCCCTCCTCAAAATCTGAAAGTACCTGTGGTCTCTGTGCAGCAGCTCCATTCTCCTGAGCCCCCTGTGCTGCAGCAGCCATACTTCAAGTAATGAGGGCCTCCCTACAACTCATGTATCATTGGAAAGACTCAGTTCACCTTTTGTGTCCTCAAGCCTTGCTAGCAAAACTGGGATGTCTGAAAGTTGAAGCCAGGGTCAGGCCCCCACTGTGTTAATGCTCTGTACAGGAAAAACAAAAAAACCCGCCACATTTGTTCTCAAGAAGCTTAAATTCCTCTTAACCTTGGGCTCATGAGCAGTAGAAAGCATCTTATGTAAAATCACTGAAATCCGGAAGTTTTCCACTCTCCTGTTAAACAAAGTGCTATCTCAATTGTCAGCAGGTCAAAGTAAAAGGGAGCCTGACCCTAATGATTGCTGCCTGGGGATTTTAGCTGGAACATGCTGCAGGAAAAGGCCCAGCAGACTTTCCTGATGTCATGTGTCAGAAACTGTCTAAAAGAACTGGAACTTAAACGGATACTCTCTAGATTAAATGCAGATTACAGTGTCCATGGTCCCACCTTTACATGTTGGTTGAGACAAAAATAAAGCTTTCAAGCTCTTTCTCTAGGTAAAGTGAATCTGGGATTTGAAACTTCCGTCTGAGGTTTCCTTTAATGCCATATTAAGTCCATTAGGTAAAAGCTGGAAAGATGCAATTTGTAGTCTCTGCATGCCTCAGATTTTTCCTACTTTTGCATCTAGGATGCATGTCCTAGTAAGCAAAAGATGCTGCTTTGAATACTGTCAGCTGTTCTACTTGCAGAACCCAAACTAAATAAAATAAGACTCTGTAAATAATTTTTCTTTTCAGATGTCGAAGGAACTACAGGCCAAATTCACCTGTATACATGAGGTCTGTTACAGAACTGTCAAAGGCATCTACTCTCTCCTTAGCCTATGGCACCTGATGGCTAACATGTCTGCAGCTGGATGAAGACACATGAAAATTCTTTGAAGATCATGATCTGTTTTGGCTGCCCTTCTCTGCAGCGAACTGAGAGCATTCTGTAACTTGTAGTCTGGAGAATAGAGGCTCTTTGTTGATGAGGCTGAGTGGCAGAAGAAGGAAGAGGCAAGAGTTAAAGAGAGTAGTGGAAACATCTACTACTTCTGTTAGAGTAAACACACCAGTGACGTGGGTAACAAGAGTGTGTGAGGTGCCCACAGCCATGGAAGCAAACACAGGAATAATAAATTACATGCTAGGAGATTAAACACAATGGTCTCTTTAAGGCCGAGTGCTGCAGTGCCAAGCTCCCAGCACAGGGCTGCCGACTTGACTCCTCTCAGCCAGCTCCACAATGAATGAACGCTTGAGGAAAAGGTTCAGCCAACCATGAGCTCAAAGAATTCCTGCCACATCCCTCAGAGGTGCAGTCTGAGGATACTGATCCCCGCTCTGTGCTTGGCTGCCGAGGCGTTTTGTTTTGTTCTGCTTTGTTTTGTTTTTTAATATTGCTTCCTATGTGTAGAGTTTATGTGCAAACAGAACTGGGAAAATCGCCCCTGGTCTTCACTGAAGGAGGGTGGGACCCCTTTTTTCTATTATTGGACGAACTGTTTCTTAAAATGAGAAACAGCTTCTCTTCTATGTTTAGCTAGCCTGGGAGTAGGAAGGGAGGAACAAAGGAAGGAAAGGTGGGGGGACTGCCTGTGAACAAACCAGTAGCTTAATTTTGGTTGGTTCACTTTTAGTAATCCATTGCATAGTATTCTTGATACAGAGTCTCATCTCTCAGGTTCCTTAAAAATGAATCACTGCTATTCAAAGTACACTTAACCACTGATGTACCATTGTAGGGTTGCATTAGGCCAAACAGCAGTGATTTGCCTGTGACACTAAAGGATTGATCTGAAAACCCTGCTAAAAGTGAGTTTTATTCTGAGATACAAGGTTTGCCTACAAGCAGGACCGGTAGAAGAGAGGGAAACTTTAGCTCTGTTGTGCCTTCTGACAGAAAGACTTCAATTCAAGAGTCACTGGACAGTTCAACTTCAGTTCTTTTCAGCTCTCATCTCCTTTTCTATTTCTCACTGCCACTGCCCCTGAAATAAAGAATTCATTGTGCTGTGTTGGCAAGGAAAGCAACTCTTGAGGCACAGCAGGTAACAGGTCTATCTGTAACAAGCAACTTATCACAAAGGCTACTTAACAGAAGCTGACAGAGGTCACTGAATGAGACATTCAGCCTTGAAAAATGTCATTTGCTGGTCTCCTGGAACCTGGAGGAAGGCAGTGTGAAGAGCACAGGCAGTACCTGGTACACACAACGCTGCAATGGCACATTCTCAGACATGTCCCTGTGAGCAGTGACATGGGGAGAGGACTATGAAGTGGCACTGCTTGGCCGTAACAGCCCCCATCCACGTACAGACCTGGAACAACTCATCACCAGCAACAAGCTGTGTGCAGATTCTTGCTTTTTATCTCAAGCTGATGTCTATAGCTATGCAGAGAAGGCAGGAAGTGCTACCACAGCACATATGAAAGAGCCTCTGCACTAGCAGGATGTCACAGGTCCTGCAAGGGAAAGGCCCTCAGCATCCAAGTTAGCCTGTGCCTGGCTCTGGGAACTCTGAGCTCCCTTGGCTCTCAGCTAATGACAAAATAAGGAGTCCAGCTGCAAATGCTCACCATGGTAATGCTGCAGTTCACTCCTCAGGCAAAGTCCATGGTTCTGCTTTTCAGGCACTCTCTTGCTTTCTGACACCAAAACCCACAATCCACTTCACTTTTGGTTTTGTGAAGATACTTCTTTGGTCAAGTATTGCTCACCCAAACAATTACGAGCCCTGCTGCATGGAAATTAAGGCAGTTTTCCACACACAGATTTGGAAGACTGGCTTCACAGCTAATGAGAGAGCTATGAGCCAACAGCCTCAGCAGAGCCCTAAGGAGGACAGGTCTTCATCCACCCTAACTATCCTTACTCTCTGGTCCTGTGCATCTCTGGAAAGAGGCTGTCAGTCATGCTAAAGTACAGCAAGCTGCCTGGAGGCTGTGATGTGAAAAACCTTAGGTCTGCAGGGCAGAGAGGCAAGTGTCTTATTTCAGTGTTCCACCAAGCTGTCCCAGCCCCTCTGTCTGCCTGAGAGGCATCATTTTCAGAGTTTGCCCGGCTGGAATTTTTTTGATAGTGAGACAAGTTACACAGAAAGTTAAGGAGGTAAAATGGGAATATCTCCTTCTTACTGGACCACATGTGGGCAAGCCAAAGGAGGCACTACGGCTGTCATGCTCTGGGATATTCACTGCTGTTTTTTGCAGACATAGTACTCCACCAAGCAGGGGCAGGCTGGCAGAGAGCATACTGACTAGGACTCAGGCACTTCACACTCCTGCCCAAGATGCTGATGTGGTCCACTGGTTCACCCAAGACCGGGATTCAAATGTGACATCAACATGTGAGGGATTGAAGGTGCTCTGGTCTGAGAACATATTTTGTTTCACCACAGCTGCTCCATTTTGAATAAATAGGAGATATTTGTGTATCCACTTTTCTTTGTAGGCAGTTGGCCAAAGTAGTTTACAAAACTGAGGCACAGTGATCCTGCAGCTTGGGAGGGAATCCAAATGTACATCTATGAAAGAAGGAATCAGAAGGCTAGAAAACGTGTGAGAGGAAGCAAAATAGGAAAAATGTGAAAATTAAGGTTAGAGCAAAGACCCTAATGGTGCTTTGGCCTGTGTGGATAGAACACTTCACAATAATGCACTGAGTGCATCAGTTTATTGCCATGCCTGATTTTTCACAATGGAAAAGTGAGTTGAAAAGATTTCTGGCTCTGTATCTACAAAGAGCAACAAAATTATAATTCTGCACTGGCTAGAAGGAAAAAAACTCAGGCTTTCTTTGTTTGCTCACATCATACTCTTCTGTCTCTTGACTGAGTTTTGTCTTGTCCAGTTTTCTTTTATTTTAGTTAGAGGGCATGAGAGGCATTGCGAAGGTAATTGTAGAAACATAGTATCACAGATTCTGAAGAAGGCTGTACGGTGTCCCAAACATCACGAGAGTGGCACTGGGGTGCCAAGCGGGCACGCAGGGGGAGCTGCAGAGGAGCAGGGCTGCTCCTTTCCCCGCACAGCAAGGCTGTCCTTGGCGCGGGCAGTGGGACACGGAGGGTCACGGCTCTGCTGGAAAAGGGCACGGCTGAGGTAATGCTCCTTTGCCCAGCCCTGAGCAGCTCCCCCGGGAATAATGCACAGCGCTGCTGCGCTGGCAGACCACCCACCCCGCTCTGCTGCCATCACAGACCTGCCACACGGTTTGTGACAGTCACACCTACAGCGAGGCAGAGCACTGATCCACTGATGACATATCCTGGGCTTATTCCTTTGCCCCCCGAGTTCACGGGGTTTTACAGGAGTGCCGAAATACCATTCTCTTTGCTCTTTCTGGGAATACAAACCACATCCCCTGATTTACCTTCAAGATCTATTAATACTTTGGGAAATTCCACCACACCTAACTCACTAAGTTTTCTGTATATGTCTCACCCTTGTAACCGGTTTCCTTTCCCCCCACCCAAGGAAGGGTGTGATCAGTTCCATGACTTTAAAAGGCCTTTTCAAATCTGTCTGAAGGCTGTGTGCCTTTTGTGACATCAACAGGGAGGGAAAAAAAAAAAAATCAAGCATGCAAACAATACCCTTAGAGTAAATATGATCTCACTGTGATTAAACCACAGCACATCAAAATCAAAAAGCAGATGTAAAACTTAACCTCTTTCCCTCAGGCAAGCAATTAAAAACTTAATGAAAGGAGATCGGATGTTAAATGCTAAAGAATTGAAGAAGCAGAGCAGAAGGGGAAAAAATAAAAAAGTACGGAAAGAAAGAATCCCAAAACGTGTGTTTTGAGTTCTCAGTTTTCCATTTTCTGGCATTTGTGAGCAGTCTTCTCCCAGACAAAGTTTCCTTAAAAAAAAACCCCACACCCTCCTTCCAAAATTAACTCTTCCTTCTGCAGCTCTGGGGAAACAATTACAACTTGACTGTCGAGAAACTACAGCTGTGTAGACATAGGACCTCAGTATTGCCATCAACTTACTTGTCTGATGTCTTCAGCTTTGAAAAGTATGATTTATATTTTTGATTGATTTTTTTTTAAATCTAGAACTTAGATGAGCTGGGACATGTTCTTCTTCCCCCAAGTCTCTCAAAAATATTTCGGTAAAAGGGAAAGTCACCCTACTCTATTAATGTAGTGTCACCATCTGGGATACCACACAGCAGCTACAACTTAGGATGCCCAGAGAGTCCAGCTTACTAAAGAAAAACAAGCTCAGGAACTCCTATTTCCAGGCTCCTACCAGCCCTCAGGAGGATGGTGGGAGGAGGACAGGTAGCATGTTGCCTGTGAATCCAACTTCCAGGGGAGCCAAGCCTGGCTGGCAGCTGATGCTTGCCAGGTCCAGTCAGAGTCATCTCCATTCCCCAGGGCAGCAGCCAAAAGCCAACAAGCCTCCCAGGACAGCTCGATTTTGGCAAGCTGACATTTTCTGGGTAAGAGTACCCGGGAGAAGAGAGATGCTCAAGGTGTGGGTGAATTTTAAGCAGCTGTGGGTACTGTGCACAGCCTCAGGCTGAAACACAACTTTAACTGTATTCTTGATCGTGTGAGAGATTGGGAAGTTCCTGGGCTGCAAACAAAATGAGGCAGTATAAAAAGAGAGAGAGAAAACAAAAGAAGATATCTGCCTGTAAATTACACCCTTCTATAGCAGTAAAAATTGGTTTATTACCCTAAGCATTTTAAACGGATGTAAAGTCCACAGGACAAGGGCATTCATGACCCTACCTTACTGCAAGCTGTATGTTAAACAGAACACACATTTCTAGTTGTCTTGTACTTAACCCTTTGGATCAAAAACTTCTTTAGAAAGAGAATCATTGATTTTTTTTTTTTATGGTCTGTGTCTTCCTCTCTCTGTCTGCAACTAAGCAGGTCATTAACTGGAAGAACTGAGATTTACTCTTAGGCTCCTTCAGCATTTTCTAAGATTTGTTGTTACCAAATGATTCATGGTATTGCTATTGCTAAAATTTTCAACCTTGCTGTTGAGGAGGCCTGCTTAAGAAAGTGCTTCTGATGTGCTGACTGCATTCTTGTAGAGTAAACCCGTTCTTGCTACTCTTCCTTTTCTGGGCAGGCTGATCCACTCTGACTGCAAATAAAGTGTTTTTAAAATCAACACAAAAATAGAAAGGCGAGAACTGGCCTCATCCCTACAGAGAAAAAAAAATATACAATCTTTGTCATGTTATGCATTTGTGTTTCTAGGACTGCAAACTATAGCTTTAGCAGTCCTGTTTCATGGCAAACGCAAGCTATGTCCAAATCTGCTGTGGAAAAATGAGCTCCTTAAAATTAAGACAGTTTCCACTACTGTAATGTCTAGACCAAAAGGCAAAAGAAAACGGTCACTTGCCAAGAGCAGGCTGTGATAATCAGGCAATAATATGCAGAGGCTGCACTCTGAGCTGCTATAAAGTGACCCAGCTTCACTGATGCTGAGAGCCATTTACAGGCAGAAGTACCTCTAAATAGAGCTTAGCAGCAGCCTGACTTAATAAATATTGCTGAATACCTGCCATAAATATTATTTTCAGAGCACAGCCCCAGATGAGTGTCTGATCAAGCCTACCGAAGGCTTGGCATAAAGCACCTTTCAGGGGCCAGAGTATTGCTCTAGCAGGTAGATGTCCACTGGTTTCATGGATGCTCAGAAAGCATCTGTTACGTAAAGAAGCCTCTTGAAAAGTGACTTATGCATTTACGATTGCAAATGTCACTGAAACTGGGTTCCTACAGAGGCGTGTGGACTTTAATGCCCTGAGAAGTTCAGCTACTTGTCTCCATCAAGTGCAGCCAGAAATGGGAACAGTACAAGACAAGGGCTCTCTACAAGCATTGCAGCTAAGGCAGAGACTGTGCATACTCCTCTTAAGTGCTTATGTTGCTTCAAAAATGGAATTAAAATCTGGACCTTGGGAGACAGGTGAGTTCCTAACTGCTGTTGGTATGAATGGGATTTAAGTACTTAAATGCCATGATAAGTTAGTCCAAATAAAATAAGTGAGACAAAAGTGACTTCACATTGGCCCTTAAGTGACCTAAGTGCATCTACTGTATACAGAAGGCATTCCCATGCCCCTAACATCTTTGATAACAGCAATATGACAACTAGGAAGCTCTATGCTCCTGTTTTTTCTACTTTTTTGTATGTACTAGATGCACCTGGCCTTCCTGCAATTCCTCTGGTATTTATAATGGAGCACAGGCAATACACTAACACAAATTTCTCCTCAGACACCACACACAGTAGTTCAATGTTCAGTGATCAGGTATCAATGCAAGTATAGTCTTTTCCAACCCCACCTGTTGGTGGGCTTGAGACCATAAGATTCCAAAGGTGAGTTTGTTTGCAGTTTTAAGAACTGTGCTCCAACACTTAAGTTCACAATAATTCTTCACGAGACTTCACTGAAGTCTAGCCTGTATTCTGCAAAATAGGAGAGTTTTGCAGCCCTTCTAAGCTAATAAACACTGAAATGTGTTTTCATTTTTCTTTTGCAGAAGATGTTCCCATAAAGCCTTAACTATTAGGCAGTTTTTCTGCTCTCTGATCTGGTAGGTCCCCCTCAATGAGGTCTTTTGATAGTATGGCACTGTTTGGAATCAGTAGAGTTGAGTCAAAGTACCTCAAGGCCAAATAATAGCTTAATGTCCCTGAAACCTCTAGCCGGACCTTAAAAACAACAGTAAATCCCCCAGACAAATATCTAATGCCTCTTGTGCTATCTAGAGTCAAACTGAATTGAAACTATTAAAAAAATAAGGAAGACTGCTCATCCGGTAGTTCTGCTTCCCCATCAAACACTAGGAACTACTGGACAGAGACAGATTAGGCTACCAGTTTCTGATTAAACAGATTTACAGCTACATTACTCAGGAGCAGTTCTTAGCATAAAAATATAGAAGTCTAGAACACAGGCAAAAAACATGAATGCTGTTAGCTGTATGCTTTGTGGTGGCTCTTCTTCCCCTGAAACGAGCCCTGTAACATCCCTAAGTCTCAGCACCTCCATCTGTAAAACAAAATTAAAAGCACTTTGCTATCCTACCAAGACTTTGATAGGACGAGTGGACACAACTGTGGGAGTTTCTCGACCACGCTGGGGTATTGAGGCACCTACCTCTATCAAGTATACAAATAAAAATCTACAGGAGGGGTGGGAGGGGAAGGAGGGCACACAGAGGCTACAGCAGGAATCTGAAAATGACAGTGGCCTCCAAGCTTTGTGAAGGGGACAGCCCTTCTGGCTACATCTCACTAGTGCTGCTGCTGACTTAGGCATGACCCTGCTAGACCTCAGCCACCCCACCCCTTACACATCAGATGAGAGAAAAATCATGAAACTTCCATTCTAAATGCACGACAGCAAGAGAGATGACACAAACTTAGAGAGGTTTTCCCCTTGTTGGTTTGTTCCTCTCCTACTGCATTTTACAAGGTTTTACAGTTCCCATTTACTTCTAAGTTTGATTGCCACCCTGTGATTGCTGAGATACTGGAAAAAAAAAGTGAAACGAAGAGGAGTGATGAATAAATGAAACAGAAAGGATTTGGTTAATAAAGTACAGACAGTTCTTTTCCTTTTACATGGTCCCGCACTCAAAGTCTTTCATTGCCAGGGTTACAAGCAGCTTTTCACAAGCATTTCTGGTTGGGAATATTGTATTTCTTCCCAGGGACACTATTTTGTTTGTCTTGGCGTGGAGACATTGTAATCAAGTTTATATATTACAGGACTGTGCCTTAGCACAAATGGCAGGCATTTCAAACCCTATTTAGGTATTTCCTTGCCCAACAAATTATCTAAAAATAGATAATGAAGACCTCATACTTTACATCTACGTCATTCCTTTTGGCTTAAATGAGGTAAGGAATGTGAGGTTTTTTTCCTCTCCTCTTTCACTAACTGTTTGGAAGTTTTAGTAAACAGATAAGGCCCCGTTTCTTCCTTCCTTCCCCCTCTTATTTTGTCTTGCATGTGAACAGCCACCAAGCTACAAAAGCCTGGTTATGATAATGTCTTCTCCCTTTTGCTTCTGTTGCACTTTTATTGCCTGAGATAAGAGCACTGGAATTGGTGGCCAGATATACCCTCTCCCATCCATGTCCTTCACTGATCATGGTAACCCACCAGTATTTCTGTTCCTACACAGCATATTGTAGCTGTAACTGCTCCATCCTTGGAATCACAGCCTGGGTTTGGTTTCAGCAAAGGCTGACCCTACCTCCTGGATTACAGAATGCTGGAATGGCATCCTGTGAGAACTTGATGGGATGCAGTTTTGTTGTACGTCAGGATTTAGCACAAAAGCAAGCTGTTGTCCTCAAAGAACTGAGGTGTTGCCCAAATACAACTGCACCCCTATAGGAATTAGTTTCTGAAAGTAGCTTTTAGATAAGTAGGACTAAGAAATGCTCCAAACCAACACAAGTATTTGTTATGCTTCACCTTTCCTTTCTTTCCATAGCTCAGTTAAAAATAACTTCTGTGTTCTCAGGCATTTAAGTAGTACATGAATGGGAGAACAGGACCTAACCTGGGGTCAAATTTGTCTTTGGTTTAAATAGTCATATAATCACTGAATTTCACACAGCATGCAAAAGATGGACAGTGGCATAGAGACATATGTAAGGTCAAATTCTGAACTTGCTTAAATCCACAGGGATTTTCCCTTTCAGTGGATTCAGACTTGAGAATTAAGATGGAAGAATGCTTAAAGAGTGAGATGGACAATAAAGGAAGCTCAGATGAACGAAGAGAGGGAGGGAACAAGTTTTGAAAGTGTCTGAATAAAAAAATGTGTAGATTGAGTAGCAGAAAGTATTTCTAGAGCAGAAATGACCTTGGGTTTAGTCACACTGAAAGCAAAGTCATGAGTGATGGAGAGACATATTCAGGGTCTTACCCATGAATCAGTTCCTGTTCTGTCCTACTGTTAGTACTCTGAATTAAACTTTAATAAGTATTTCAATTATTTCTTTAAATGAGGCCTTATGGACTATCACAATGAAAGTAAGGAATGACAGGCCCTAGTATAACACTGGGAGCAGTTAAACAGAGCCAAATCTCCACCTGGGTGCTAAGCCTCCTCTGAAGTGATGGTATGTCCCCAGGCAGGCCATGAGCACTCTGTTCCTTTATTTCATGTATACAATTAAAAAAAAAATTTGTTTTCCTATAGGAAGATAAAAGAAAGAGAGAAAATATAGAAAGAACAAAGACTAAATGTGCAGGTATTTTCTTTGTATATTACTCCAGGGATACGAAATAGATCTAACAATGTTTGTCCCAGTTAAACAGTGTAACTACTTCACATTTCCCAGGGAAAGTAAACACTGTAGTCCAAGGAGAAGGTTTTTGAGGCCAAACCCCTCAATCTTCTCTTTTTTTTTTTTTCTTTTTTTCTTTTTTTCTTGATGGCTTGTTCTTTCTCTGTCTAGCCTTCTCTGTCTAGAATTACGTAATCTCAAACCCAAACCAAAATGCTCATTCCCACAAGACAGGGCAAAAGAAACATTATCGAGCAGGGAAGACTTCCCCCTTTTGAGCCACCTTACCAGTCTGAAATAGTACAGGAAATCAGGAGGCTGCATAGGTATGCAGGACCATTATTTTGCTGCTGGGATACAAGTGTTGCTTGGCCATGGGCAGTCTGAAAGCAGTTTGTGAGCTTTGGACTAACAGTGACACTGTTCTCCTACCCTCGAGTGCCTGATGTTTTCTGTTCAGAGTAACAGCTTCTCTGGGCAGGTATAAAGTCTACCTGGACTGATTGGAGGTGGAATAAATAGAAGAAAAGAGATAAATCTGATCTCAGATTTCAGATCAGTCAGTTGTTTGAGATATGATTAAAAAAAAAAAAAGCCATCATATACACATCAAAATTGTCAAAGCCATGAATTACCTTTGTCGACATCTAACACATCTAACTTTCTTTTTTCCTTGTCTTTCTTAACCACCACGAGATGGAGAAACTGGCAGTAGCTTTGGAAACTTAACTCTGACCTTTCCCAAAATCTGGCTTGAGAGACCCTGAAAACTTAGTCTGAGCTCAGAGATGCATAGAAAAGCATAAAAATTTGTGCACATTTACCTAGGTATCACTTGTACTTCTCAGACACAATGCTACAGGACCAGCACTCTCTCCCACTATGCTGCTTAAGTTCAGCACGGACATGGACCTCACTTCCAAAGCAACTTAGTCTCCAAGTAAGTATATAACGTGTGACATTTCCAAAATCACCTTTTTATTGACACCAAAGTTATTTTTGGCAGGGGATAGAAAGTTTTTCCTTCCCTCCCCCTTTTTTCCAATCACACAAGATTACGGTATGTCTGTACAGTAATCTAATGCCCCGTGGGCAATTCTGTACCTTGCCCAGACGTTTCTGAATAATATAGGATGAAAGGCTCCCCACTTGTGTCTTTTGGAAAAAAACCCAAACAACTAACCACAACCCCCTCTGGCAAAAGATTGCTAGAAGCGATTATTTAATAAGAGGGGATGATAGCATCTACTAAGGGAGATAGGCTACCCATTTTTTTTAAATGTCAGGGATTTCTTTCCCCTCGCTTGTGACCCACCAAAGAGCCCGCACTGCGATAAGGACACATCCACAAACGCTGGGAGGAGGTGAATGAGCTCCCGGCAAGGATCGGCGGTACCTGCTCCGAGCCGCGCTGGCCATCACCGCCCTGCCACCCTTCCCGCGATCCCGGGCTCACCCCGTTATCCAGCGCCGGCACCGGCGGGAAAAGCGAGGGGAGCCCCTTCTTCCCCACCGCCAACACCGACACAGCACCGGAGGGTCCCCCCAGCCCGTCCCCTCCGCTGCCCCCTCGTTTCCCACTCCCCGCGGACACCTTCCTTGGGGCTCTGCGCCTCGAGACAGCCCAGGGCAGGGGAGAAGGGAGACCCAGCCGCCCCGCGGGTGCGCGGGTCGCCTTCAGGGGGTGCGGAGGGGAGCCCCAAGCTGAGATCGCCCCAAGCCCCGCGGCCGCAGCTCACCTTGTACTTCATGGCTGCGGCACTCCGGCACCCCGCGCGCTACTCCGCGCCCCGCCGCATCCCCGCGCGCTCTGCGCGCCCCGCCGCGCGCCGCCCCGCCAGCCCCCCGCGCTCATTTGCATAGCACAGCCCCCATTGGCCAGGCTCCGGCACGAGCCGGCCCCGCCCCAGCCCCGCCCCCGGGCCAGGACGGCGGCGGCGGCGCCGGGGCTGGTGCGGGGTGGAGAAGGGAAGGACCCGGGTTCGGGACCGGGCAGGGACACCGGTTCGAGACCGGGCGCGGAAACCGGTTCGAGACCGGGCGCGGCGCCTTCAGCCGCTTCCCTCCGCCCATGGCCGGGCAGAGAGAGAGCCCCGCACACAGTCAGGGCTGACGGCCCTGCTCCCCGGGACCCCCGCCCGTGATAGACCCAGCTTTTCAAAGCTACTCGCCTCGACTTTTCCTCGGTGGGAAAAGACCTGGGTGTGCTGCGCCTGAACAGGAGCCAGCTGTGCCCAGGTGTCCAAGAGACCAATGGCATCCTGGCCTGTGTCAGCAATAGTGTGGCCAGCAGGACCAGGGCCGTTATCCCTTGTATTGGGCGCTGGGGATGCCACACCTCAAGTCCTGTGTCCACTTCTGGGCCTCTCACTGAAAGACAGACACTGAGGTGCTTGAGCAGGTCCAGAGAAGGGCAATGGAGCTGGTGATGGGTATGGAGCACAAGTCTTGTGAAGGGAGACTGAGGGAGCTGGGGGTGTTTAGCCTGGAGAAAAAGAGGCTTATGGGGAACCTTATCACTTTCTACAACCACCTGACATGAGGTTGTGCCCAGGTGGGGGTTGGTCTGTTCTGCCAAGGCAACCAGCAACAGGACAAGAGGACATAGCCTCAAGCTGCTTCAGGGAATGTTCAGGCTGGATATCAGGAGGAATTTTTTCATTCAAAAGGGGATAACCCATTGGAATGGGCTTCCCAGGGAGGCAGTGGAGTCACCAACCTTGGAAATGTTCAAGAAACAGCTGGATGTGGCATTTAGTGCCATGGTCTGGTTGACATGGTGATGTTTGGTCAAGGGTTGGACTCGATGATCTCAGAGATCTTTTTCAACCTAATTCATTCTGTGACTGTGTAAACCTTTTCTGTCCATCCCTCCCATAGCCACCTTTCTTACATGCAGCTCTTGGAGGGGCTGAGCACTGCTTTGTTCCTGTCTTTGCAATTATTTTTGTTCTCATTTGCCCTTGGAAGATGATATTTTTTAACTACTACTGCTCAAATAAAAATGCCAAGTGTTCGCTTTGCCTGGCTGCTATTTTAGCACTGATTAGACACCAGAGGCCAAGAATGCTTTAATGGCCTGGACATGTCCATTATAAAGAGTGACCATGGTAAATAAGGATTATTTGGAGGAGAGTAATAATTAACTCTGGTATCTTGGGAACAAGAAAGAACAGGGAAAATAGATGCATGGTGATCCTCCATGCTTTTCAAGTCAGATCTCCTAATCAGGCATGATTAATATGGTGCACATAATAGGAATCTTTGTGTATGGGACATACTCCAGCTTGTTTAGAGGAACAGGAAATAAATTCTCTCCTTTTTACCCGAGCTGGATCTTACCCAACATTTTTAGGTCACAGATGGACTCAAGGCTATTTCTAGTGGCCTAAGGAAAAATAGCAAAGAATAATCTTGTATTACCAGATTACAAACATAACTACATTCCATAGTACAGTGTTATCCTTGAATTCTCATGTGACCAATCCTCTAGAGAGGGATCATATTGCTAAAATGGCTTCTTGACTGATAAAGAATGTCATACTTTTATCTGTAATCTCCTCTGTTCTCTAATTCCAACCTAAAATATGTGGCTGTGCTGTACAAATTTACTAACTGAATGCAAAAATACTTTTTTTTCTGTGCTATCTTCTTGACTGCACATGCCTGAATAACTCATGGGTGTGGGTCCCTGTCAGTACAAAAGATGTCTCAGAAATTAGTGAGAAGAGCGAGCTCCTCCTTTCTGCAGTGCAGAACGAGTCACTGTGGCAGGGCTGCAGCTTTGCTGCTCTAACCCCTCATAGGGATTTTTCTTTGGGCCTGTCTTTCCATTTTTGTTGTTGCTGTTGATTCTTCTGATTTCCCAAGAAGAAACATGAAACAGATGTTATTTTTTATGCACTGGGTTTAGGGCAGCGTTGTTTTAAGTGCAGCATCAAAATAAATTTGGGTAGTTTCAAGGGAATAAAACTCACTTGTATACTGTGTCTTAGACACTTTAATTAAGAAAAGAATTCTTCCAGTGATTATGTGTAACCACTTATTATCAGGAGAGTGCAAATCTCTTTGCAGCATTTCTTAACTGAAGAGCTAAGGATCAGAGAACCTTTGGTTTTCTTTTTGCATGTTTTTGCCATTCATACTCCAAGTAGAAAAGTTCTTTTAAGTACAGAGGATGCCATGGCTAAGGTGTTAGCATGGTATTGGACTAGCATCCAAATCCCCTTCCGTGAATAAGCTCTGTATAACCTCTTCCCGTGGCACCATTGCCATGAAGATAAATGCATAAAGGAATATAAAACTACATCAGTAGGAACCAAATAAGTATTGGAATTGAAAATAAGAAAAGTGTCATCATGTTTCTGACTTCACCTATATTTAAACTCAGAGTGCATCTGGTTTCCAGTCATCCCACCAATAGTGGTACTTTTCATGTAATTGGTGTTTTTTCAGAACGCTTTACAGTCACATTGTGAAACCTAAGCACATTTGAGAAGCTGTGCCTTCTGCTTTTGTTTTAGCTTGCGCCGCTTTTAATGCGTGTAAAAAGTCCCTGACTGATTTTAATATGAGGTAACAGATGTGTTAATATGAAATTCTAGTTGGAGTGTTCCTGTGTGTGTATTGTTTTGCCTTTATCGCTCTCCATAACTCATATTAAATACTTTTACTTAGATGCCACTGGAATGACACTTTGGGCACAAATCCACAAAGCCTGTCAGTGTTGATAGCTGTGCTTTACAAGTATGAAGGAGCAGACACAAGAGCTGGTATTTTACAGGGAGGAAAAAAGATTGCCATCACACACCACCTGCACAGTGAAGTCCCACTGCTCATTTTATTCACCCACCTTCCCTCCCCCTCTCTCACCTACTCCGTTTACCTTGAGGAGGTTTGTAATTTCCCCCAGGGTGAAACACTCCCACTCAGTGGGACACTTCTAGGGGAGCTGGCAGCATGGCGGAGCTCCAGGGTCTATCACGGGTATCAGAAATTAGATATACCTTGAAAGAGAGATTTGTAAACACGATCCACTAAGCTCAATGCCTGACTGTAAGAAGTTGGGGTGGCAGCAGGCACGTTTGTGGTTAGTGCAAGCACTCTGCTGTTCCTGGTGACCTTGGCGGCAGCCGTGCCTTTGCTGTGTAATATTGTATTTCAGGCACAGCCTAGGAAAGTTTTGAGTCGGTTGCCTTGGATAATCAGCTCAATTATATAATGCAACTTGGTGATGAAGAAGCCGGGACCAGGCATTACTGATGTCTGTGTTTCGGAGGCAACTTGAGCTATATTGCCAGGATTTATAACTAAAAGGTCCTATTGAAGTTCTCAGGAGGGTAATTCATGTAATGTGTCTTTTTTGCTTCGCAGCACAGCAATGGCTTGATTCACTGCCTCATATTTATTCCGCTGCAATTCTAGCAGAGTAGCAATTGGGTTCTGTGACTTCGCCGTGCCTCTGTCAATGGCTTTTGTTTGTTTCTTTGCTCTTGCTGAGGGCAATTAATATTACTCTCTGCTCATTTGGGCAACCCACTGCTTGTCTCCTGCTCTCATGCCCCATCCTGCTGAGCTTATTGCTTGCTTTATTTCTAATCACGTTGCTGCTCTGTGTCTTCCTGTTGCCCTCCTGCCTGCCAGCTGGGGCGCTGAAGTGTCTGGGAGGTGGCAGCAGGTGAAGTGACAGGGCAGCCACAGGAACTGCTTATCGGCTGGTCTCTGCAGCTGGCCTGCCACAGCCCTCGGCATACAGCATGAAACGGAGCTGCCAGCGGGCCGGGGAGGGAATACCCACTGAAGCACATCAGCCAGCTATCACCTTGTGACAATTGATAGGGGAACACGAGACAGATATCCTGCTCTGAAAGTTTACTCAAACAAAAATCCCCTTGTTCCCGTATCCCCATTGACACAATCTGAGAAAAGAGAGACACAGCAGAGTGTCTCCCTCACAGCTGAGAGAGTCTTTTCAGGCAGGATGTGTGAGCTCTGTGTTTGGGAAACATTGAGCTGTCTTTTTTTCTTTTTCCCTCTTCACAAAGGCCTAACTATCTCCTGGATAATATTGTGCAGCATCTGCATCACTTCTTGCTGTGATTCTTAGCCAGGAGATTTGGATTAAAATTAATTTAATTATAGTGCCACTGCACTTTATGAGCAAAGGAGTCATAATTAGCTTCATGTCCTGCCACCTCTATAATGCTGCCCAGGTTCAGTGGATATGCAGTGGATGGAATTTATTTGGTGCAGAATAGTTTTGTATACACACTCAGAGTGGTGGAATTTGCTTGCTTGGACAAATCTGTTGAAAAAGATGAAACGCTGCTGTTTCCTGAGAAGAATGTTAACAGAAGTTCACCACTGACGTGGGCAGGATTCTGTGTCTGTCTGCACAGAAGGGCTCCCTCTCCTACCTCACTAGGAGATAATAAGAAAAATATTTCATTCTCATCCAAAGAAGGGAATATTTTGCATTTTAGCAAACCAAAACAAAGTCTGGTCTGTTTTTCTTTGACGAGTCATGGAAATCTTTTAAAGCAAGTGTTCTATTCCATTTAACAGTATGAGAAGTCTGTCCTGGCAGACAGAGGAAAGGGTAGCTGTCATTGTAGTGGTGAGATTTAAATGCAAGGGTTAAATTGTGAGTCAAAATTTTGACTTAGAATTACTTTCTTAAATTTGACTGTCCTTTGCCATTTTACCTAGGATGTCTTTTAACCACAGGGTTAGTTTACTTGTCTTGCTTTAGAATTCTGCATTTCCTTTAATATATACAAACTAATCTTACAGGCATCCCACCTCCTTTCTCAATAAGGCACAAAAGCTGTTCACATTCTTGAGAAGGGCATTTTATGCAGTGTTTCATCAGCAATTGCTCATTTAACTTTGTAAGTCAACCATCAAGGCCCTGTTTAATGACCCCCCCCCCTTCAGATAAGGGGAATAAATGCAGCTCCTTCTCTGTTTTGCTTCAAATGCCAGCCAAAAAGAAACATACTGGTGTCCTCCCACCCAAAAAGTTTTGAAAGTGAATCCAGCCTTTGTTAGCTTGAGAAATCATGGAAGGCAGTTGGAATTTAGATATTCTGGCACTGGCTGTCACTAAGCCACCCTCCTGACCCAGTGAATAAAACCTGAAAAGTTTGTTCAGTTGAAAAAAAAAAAAAAAAAGCAGGGGGGGGATAATAAATACCACTACAATTTTCATTTGTTGTGAGAAGCAGGCAGTCACCTTCTCAGGGGAGAATGGATGTGGGAAAGGGAAACAGTGGAATGTCTATTAAAACAGCATGAGGGACAGACACATCTTACTCTGGAGAAAAGACAGAGAATGTAAAATTGAAAATAAGTAAATATTCCTCTGTTCCAGCACTGGAAATGAGTGCCACAGAAATTATTCTCATCAATGGCAAGCTGAACATGACTCAGCAGTGCCCTGGCAGCCAGGAGTGTCCTGGGGGCATCAGACACAGCATCACAGCTGGGCAAGGGAGGGGATTGTCCTGCTCTGCTCTGCACTGGAGCAGCCTCACCTTGAGTGCTGGGGGCAGCTTTGGGTGCCACAATATGAGAGAGACATTAAGCTCTTAGAGGTCATCCAAAGGAGGGCCACAAGGAGGGTGAAGGGCCTTGAGGGGAAGCCATGTGAGGAGCAGGTGAGGTCTCTTGGTCTGCTCAGCCTGGAGAAGAGGAGACTGAGGGGAGACCTCATTGCAGTCTACAACTTCCTCATGAGGGGAAGAGGAGGGGCAGACACTGATCTGTTGTCTGTGATGACCAGTGACAGGATCTGAGGGAATGGTGTGAAACTGTATCAGAAGAGGTTTAGGTTGGATATTAGAAAAATGTTCCTCCCCCAGAGGGTGGTTGGACACTGGCACAGCTCCCCAGGGAAGTGGTCACAGCACCAAGCCTGACAGAGTTCAAGAAGTGTTTGCACAGTGCCCTTGGGCGCAAGATGTGACTCTTGGGGTATGCTATGCAGGGCCAGGAGTTGGACTTAATGATCTAAATCAGAATATTCTGTAATTCTGTGAAAAGCTTTTCCAGGTCTGTGCATCACAGCAGCTCCCCATGGAGATGGATGGTGAGCCATGCGAGTCAGGGGGACTTCATGTCCTCAGCAGTGTTGGGAGGAATTTTTGGAAGACAGCACGAATTGTAGCTGAGCTGCCATGCACCCTTTGCAGAGCTGAGGCAAAGTAGGAGCTCTGGGAACCTTGGTATGTGCACTGGTGCAGATGACATTGGTGAGAGGAGAGATGGGAGAAACCGGATAAACCCATGGCTTCAAGGTGGGTGCAGGGCTGTGGCAGACTGCCTGCCCAGGAACAAATGGCATTGGGAGGGGAAGAAGAATGTGAGGTATGCAGGGAAGACTGGAGAGGGAAAAGAATGTCAGCATGGAGCACGCACTAGCCTATTCCTTCCAGAGATACTGTCAAAGGCTTATTCATTTCCCAAACAAACAAACCAATCTAACAGTCGTGCTCACAGACTACACTCCCTTATTTTCCCCTGCAGCACTGAATGTTTTTAATACATGGGTTAAAAAATACAGGCTTGCTTCCAGACATGTGGCGTGCATGCCATTCAACTAACTGATGCCAGAAGAGCTTTTCTTGTTTTTCCTAAGAAAAACTGAGAAATAGTGCAACTACGGAGACTGCAAAGGGCTTCTGTTCTCTCTGGTTCACAATTGTGTGGATAAAATATGATAAATGTAATATAGGGAGGTTGCTCAAGAGGAAATGTATGTTTAGATATCACAGCTCATTTAAGATGAAAGCAGTCCAAAATTGGAACCGGAATTGCCTCAGACAAGAAACTTGGGCACATACCTTAGGCACCTTAAGGTTTTCATGCACTTGCAAGAAATCATAGTGCTGGCATCCAAAAGCTCAGATCTTTACATGAACTTTCTATTTGAATTTTCCCCACTTTGGGCAAGACCCTGGAGCTGGGATTTTCTTCATCTGGAACATGTTACATTATTATGGTTTGGGGTTGGGTTGTGGGGTTTTTTTGTTTGTTTTTTGGGGGGTTGGGTTGTAGAGGTTTTGGGGGGTTTTTTGGTGGAGGTCATCTAGCACATCACAGCACCATGAGCCCCATTTGGGAACACCCCAGGCTCTTTTGAATGCATGCATCCAGCACACTGGGTTTGTGGGAACAAAATCCTGACTCAAAGAGCATATAGCCCACCTGCAAAGGAGTTTCTAAATGAAAGCAGGAGTGTGAATGTGGACAATTAAGT
Organism: Entomyzon cyanotis; assembly: GCA_024500445.1. NCBI lineage: Eukaryota > Metazoa > Chordata > Aves > Passeriformes > Meliphagidae > Entomyzon > Entomyzon cyanotis. Next base: position 71,626,658 of record JAKEPQ010001005.1, read on the forward strand.
AGGAAACAATGGTCAGAAAGAAAAAGGGTCACTTTCCTGTGACACCTCAGAAAGGTAAGACTGGGATCAGCAAGTTTTTTCTAAGGAGATGCAACCTCTCTCGCCTCCTCACATGCACACACAGAATAATATGCAGCAACCCTCATCCCCAGAAGCTTTCTCTTGAATAAGGTAGCAAACAGCTCTGCTCTTTCCAGTCTGTGGTGCCCTGCTCCTGTCTACTTTTCCTGCCTGCCTCTACTTCCCCTCCTCCTGCCTTCCCAGTCCTGTAGTTGTCAGGGTGGAGAGCCCCAAATCTAAGTACACATGCTAGCACTTTGAACATGTGTGGAAGGAGGTTGCACAGACACATGAAGCTACAAAAGTGATGTATAAAGGGGGTGTGTGTATTGAACTCCTTGCACGTATATTAGATTTAAAATACTACATAAAAGTCCTTGAAATCCCACCAACCCTCTGTACACAGCATTTGTGTGTCTTAACCACATTTTGGGAGACAGGACCAAAGCAAACCTTGTCTAAATACTTTCTCTTTCCCCTGATTTGCAAAAGGCACACTACTTGAACTTGTCAAAACATCAAAAATGACCCAAAAATACAATCTCTCCTGACCATAATTTGTCCATCAGTTTTACACATCATTCAAGGAATTGTCCTGTGACTGGACGAGCCAACTGTGTCCATTTTGCTTGCAAAGCTTGTTATATTTGTTCTCTCTGGTTTTAGGAACCTTTTGTTGCATATCTCCCACACTTCTTTTAGCAAAAATTATTTGCTGTTGTTATATTTTATATCTTCATGTTTTCCCTCTCCCCACCTCTCACCAGCAACTCTTTCAAACCAAAAGCATTTCTCTCTGGTAAGGCCATCAGTTCAGTAGCTGTTCCCTAGCCAGCGGCCAGTTTTTTCCAGTAGGATGAGAAGCAAAAATAAAACTTTAATAAAATGCAAGCTGGGATTAAAAAAAAAAAAAAAAAACCCAGTACAAAGGGGAAAGTTCTGTTTTGCCTGTACTGCCAAGCTTCCCATGAAGTCTCATCTTGGAGGTGTTTTGAAGCTTGAGGAATTTCAAGGAAAATTTCTTCTTTTGGAGGTGTTTGGAGAGAGGATATAGGATAGAAAAGCAATCATCTTTTCTCTCTTTTGCTTCAGACAGATCTGTGGAGATCAGTTGATATCCGTAACAACAGAAAACAGCGTATGAAAAGTCTCACACTGTCTGACTTATTTTTCTCTTCTTTGGGTGTTGGTGTTTAAGTTTCATTTCATACTCAGCGTAAATTTGCATCTCCACAAAACTGCCAAAAATGGTTTTCTTTGCTGCCATCTAAATCTGTTTATGGTCTACTCTCCCAAAATCATTCTTTAAAGGAAAATGACTGACTTTCAAACCCCTCCTCCTCTTCTGTTATTTTTAACAAGCATTTCAGTGTGGTGTCATTTAGAGAAAAGATCATTGCATTGCTGTGTGTTGCAGGACTCTCAGGAAACAATGCTATAAGAGAAGGAATGTGGGAACTCTGCTCCCTCTCTTTTCCATTGCTGTCTTTTGCAAACTCTGAATGCTTCCAGCAACAGGGTAGCCAAAGACAGGGTGAAAAGGACAGAGCATGTTCCCATTGGCAAAGCTTCTCTCAGCTTCACTGGAAGGAGGATTTGGCCCACTCCGTGCAGCATCCCAAGCCTTGGACTAAGGACTTAATTGGCTCCTTGCAGTAGACTGCCTCTGCTGAAGGAGACAGCACCTGCAGATAACTCAGCCCTCACGGGTATCCACCACAGTTCTGCTTGCTTCAGTCTGGATACTTGCATGGAGGATGGAAGCACCAGTCTTGGGGTCATATGAAAGGAAGGCTCCACACAGCTCTTTGCTTGCCTCTCTTCAACACTCCTGTTCTTATCTTTGCCCTTTCCCTCACATCCCAGTTGACTCATGTTGCTTGCTTCTCAAGTCTGATGAGGGCTTGAGTCATAAGAAGTGACATGAAGATTTGACACCTCACACCCTCAGAGTTCAGCCCTGTCTGGAAACTGTAAAGATCTGTCTCCATGTGTCCTTATAGCTTTTGAGGAGGGGCTTAGCTCTTCTGTTGTGTCATAACGTTGTGGAATATGTTTGTCTGGAAGCCATGAGTCAGGCCACTGGAGAGACTCTCCTTTATCTTCAGAGTTCTGAGACAGAGTGTGTTGGCTCTGGCTCTCTGGACAGTAAGTGTGCACTGTAAAAGGAGCTAGGCCATGCCTTCCCAAGTCAGTCACTGGAGCACCACAGTGAGCACAGCTGCTGTGGAATGGCTCCACAGTAGCTATTTCCAGTGAAAGACCATGGCAGGCTGAGTGTTTGCCCAAAAAGAAGACCACGGAGGATGTATGTATGCAATCCCCTGTCCTCAGAACATAAGCAGTGGTCTGACATGACTCTGTGGTGGTGTAAATGTTGGCTCAGAAACATGAAAGTCAAAGGTGTGCTGGGAGAGCAGTTTTCAGGGATATATGTGTAGATAGCGCCAAAAGGTTTAGACTAAAGCTGGTGGCACAGGCTTCTTATATTCTTCTTATAATTTCATTTTCCTTATTTCTCAGAGATGGATATTCTGAAGCAGAGATCAAAAGTGGGACAGCATAAGAAATGCAAGGTCCCAAATGCTGACTCCAGACCTAAGCACATGGGTGAGGGATAAGTCTGTTGGACCAAGCTGCTTTTATAGGAGCTGTAACCACTCTGGGGAGTAATGGAGGGAGACATTTCCTTCCATTTGTGGGAAAAGGGAAGGAGGGCAAAAAAAGGAAGATGAATAGAGAAACAGACTATTATTAATCAACATAAGAAGAATGAAATAGTCAGGGGCATCAGGGATACAAAGCACCCCACATCTTATGTGGATCAGTACATATTATGGCCTTTTCTGTCTTTTGAGGAATCTGCTCCACTTCTTACTTTGATATATAAAACATTCTATACTTGATAAATAACAAAAAAGATGGTCCTTAAAGACTAAACCACATTCTGGTAGCAGCCAAGATAACTTTATGAAGACAGACAAACTTGTGTTAAATTTAAAAAAAATATATATCATGCTAGAAAGTTATGTAAGATTCTATTTTAAAATCATCTGTTCCTAATTTACTAAATTTACTGCCTCAGAGCTAATGCCAAACTGCTACATTTGATTTATAGAAATACTTTAGCACATTTTTCCATCAGGCTATTGTAGAGTATATTTACTGCCATTTTATTATAGTTAAAAATGCAGACTTTTTAAGGGAAAGGAACATTTTTGAAGAGCCTATTGATAGTTTCTCACAGGATGCCAGGAGACATGCAGATAGTAAACAATGCTGTGTGCTTAGGAACATTCCACTCGATTTTCAACTCTTTCACCATATTTTTTTTCTTTGTAATTGAACAGAGTGATCCATCTGGTAAATGGATGTTTGAAAATGTCCAGTTTGTGCCAAACCACTTTTCTTAAGCACAGACTACATTTTTTCAGGCAAATATTTAAACAGCAGCTGTACTGTGATGCATTGCTAGCCATTAAAAAAACACACACAAAACCCAGACAGCGGGCAGGGGGGAGTCAGGGTGGAAGAAAGCTTAACAAATATTCCATTAAAAATCTATCTAAAAATATCATGCTAAACAACTCTCCTTCTTCCCCTTTCTCTCCCTAACAAGGGTTTCCAAATGGGAAATGACTGCTAGGGAGTAGAACCTGCAGTAGAACCTGATCAAAAAAGCAACTGAGCACATGCTTAATCTTACACACATACTCAAGTGGTTCCTTATTAATTTGTGTGTCTGTGCTTCACAGGACTGTGTCCTTGGTAAGCCTCTGTCTGCTTGTGCAACAAAACTGTGTTCCAGAAGAGTTAGCTTTTCAGTATTTTTGAGAAATCATTGTGCTTTTTTCCCTCCTGCATCCAACTCCCATGGAACTTATCTACAAAGTTTGATCCATGTGCAGTGAGTCTTCAAATATATGAATATTGGATAGAGTTCTGGTTCAGGTCCTTCCCTGTTTTTTATTCATCTCTGTGTATTGATCATCTGAACCCAGATGTGCCAAAATGACATAAGCAGAGGCATTTTTTCTAGTATTTCCCACTTGAGCAGAAGCAGTTGGTTCAAGACATCTCCTTTTTTCATGCAATAAATTCAGACTTACTCAGTTCTAATGCAGCAGTCATACCAAGAGCTCTTCTTAAAAATCCCCATACAGTCACCCAGACCCAGCACTGCCTGCCTTCATTTTGATACCTCTGTTTCCTCGTCCATCTCTACAAGTGCTCTCTGTTCAGTCTGAGATTCAAATTCAGGATCTCCTGAAGTCACACAATCACACAAACTCACACAAAGCCCTGTTTTGAGTCCATAAACTCCCTCCCATTTTAAAGCTCACATCTCTGAGTAATTTTGCAACTGAAAGGATTGATGTTTTTTGCCTTGATGCAGCAAGACACTGGGCTCTTAATGCCTGGTCCAGAAAAAGTATCAAGGCTCTTAAAGTGTCTGGTTTCAGTAACAGTACTTCCAGATGAGCTGGGTTTGCACAGCTGAAGAGGCTGTTACTCCAGTAAAGGAGTGAGAGGACGTAATCCTCGTCGTATCAAAGCTGCCTCAAGTGTGGCTGTGATGCTCCTGTATCATCAGTTTAGTCTCAAGGTAGAGAAGACTTAATCAGTTATTGCACTCTTATGGTGCCAAAACAAAATTGATGTCTATTTTGCATCCAGTTAATGCCTTGCCACTCTGTAACATCCCAAGATTTTAGGGTGTTTCAATTTTGTGAAACAGGTTACTAAGCTGTTGCAGGGTTTGTGGTTGTTGCTGTGTTTGTTTGTGTGGTTGGTGGAGAAGGGCAGTCAGAAAAGGGGCACTGTGCTTGTTGCCCAACATGAAAGGCTCCTGGCTGAGAGAGTTTCCCTGCAGCGACTCAATACAAACCCACTGATTCTTCTCAAATCTGTGATACAGATGCAGGAGAGCCTCTCGTGAAGAAATGACTGACATGAAAGGGAAGAGGGGTAAAAAGGTCACAGCTAGGAAAAGAAATGATTCAGCACTAGTTTTTGTAGGCTGGCATTTGTGTTTGCAGGTCAAAGTCAGTGAAAATTTGTAAATGTTCTTCTGTGTTCTGCTCTGGAAAGGAGGTAACAGCGCAAGACAAGCAAAGCGCTAAAGTCTAAATTTAATTTGACACACCATGAAAATGAGACAATTGTGTGCTGGCTGGTTGAGGTCCAGAGATGTCACCTCACATTACTATCATTTGTTGAGTGGTTGCCAACATTTGTCCGTTTTCACAGCCCTGTTCAATATAGAAGAAGATTTCTGGGGCTCCTCAGCAGACTGAGGAAGAGTGGAGCTCTGTTTTTTGGGAGCTAATCCTCTTAAACCACTTCCTCTTCCCACTAGAGTGAGGTTTTCTTAATGCCTTTTTGTGTGTTTTGTTTTGTTTTAAGGACTAGTGCTCTTGGGGCTGTTTCCAGGTCTCCCTGAAAGGTCAGGTCTGCTTTTTTCTTTGCTTGCTATTCATATGGTGAGTAGCAAGTGCTCCTCCTGCCCCTTTCCCTCAGGCTTTGAGGCTGTTCTGTTTGCTGACTTCAGTTCTCCTCTTTGAGGATGACAGTAGATGTTTCATTATTTCACTCTTGAAAAATTAAATAGTTCTTTAAAAACCCGTGATTTTGTGCGACTTTTTTCTATTTATCAGCACCCAAATATCTGGGCAAGTAAAAAGTCTGTCTGAATGTTTCAGCCTTTTCTTTGCGTGGTGATACAATGAAAGACATCTGATGCAAAGGGGAGCTTTTCCACCTGCATCTCTGGACATCTTTTAGCTCAGCTTAAGTGTTTGTTGTTTTCTCTGGCAGGGTTTGTTCTGCCTTTCAGAACATGAAAACAAACATGCATGTGACATGTTTATGTCATTGTGGTTCTAGATTTCAAATGTATTTTGTATAAGCAGGTGCCCCCAGATAATTTAAATTATATCAGGCATGCTGATTTTAAGGACATATGTGATATAATTGCTTAATTAAACTAGGCCATACATCTTAAAGATGGTGTCTGTCTTTGATTAGTTCAAGATCTTGGTGGTGTCGAGAACCCACAAGCTACACTGAAGCTGCTCAATTTTATGAGTCATTACTGTCTCTAAAAACCAGTCCTGTCGATAAAACTTGTGTTGAAGTGGCTGACAGTTGCATTCATATGTGTAGGGTAATAATTCTGACTTATTACATATAGATGGGGCTTCTGCACGTGGAATCTATGGACAGGTCTGTCTCGGGGTACCCCAGCTGACCATGCAGCTGCAGCTCCAGGAAGACAGCAATATCCAATAGGTCCAATTGCATTATACTCACCCTTGCATGGATAGTTGAGAACTGGGGGCCTGAGCCTTTCAAATCCAACCCCTCAATGTTTATTGGGATCACAGCCAAGATATCTGAAGGTCCTGGCTCAGCAAAACTGAGCTGGAGTTTTAGACCTGCATCTCCCTCTCTTCAAATCATTTCTTCTGGCAGGAACCAGACATGCAGAGGAGAAAACACATAAAATAATAATCATCACATCTTCAAAATATGTTCTGAGCTGTTTCCAGGTAAAATTTTGGTCCAGGAATTCTGGGAGCAGGAAAGATTTCATAGTGAGAGTAGCAGCGGTAGAAAAATCAGGGCCAGTTTCTGGTCCCTAAGGTTCAGCCAAGTGAAAATTCATCCATTGTGCAGTTGTCACAGCCTGCTTGCTTAGGCGACCATGACCTCTGCCACTTTGATCCTGCAAATACAAAGTGGCCTCTTCCCTGGTCCAGCATGGAACAGAAAATGATTCATTTCAGTCAAGCATCTCAGTGCACAAAGTAGCCAGTAAATTTTTCCCAGAACTTCTGAAAAGCCTGTTCATTTGATAGAATGCACACAGAGGGCAAAGATACTGTAGAGGGAAATTACTCTTTTCAGGTTTCTGTTTCTACTAATTTGTGCCATGTGTAAAAGACCCTTAAATCTATCACTGATTCACTAACTTATGCATCAATATCTTGCTCTGTGCATCAGTAGTCTACCTTGCTAGCTGCCATGACAAAATGTGTCTTTCCAGTTTTTTTAGAAGGAAATCACACCTCACACTGGGAGTTTCTAGGTCATATACTCGAATTTAGAAAGGATGTGGTTTTCAGGTTGTGTAGCTTGCAATACAGAGCTGCAAGAGCAAAATGGACTCAGAAAGTTTGCTGTGTAGTGCCAGCTGTGACAAGTGCTTCACCATTATTCTTCATAAAGAGGTGAAACCCACTGTTTTAGTCCTCTGAGCTGCAACTGGCCTGCTGGGAAGGCTAGACTCAGTTAAGCTTGCATGCTGGGTACAGTTGGACAATAGGACAGGAGAACAAATGGAAAGATGCAGCATGAAGATTCTTGCCCAAATGCTCAGTACTACTGGCCCTGACTTTCTACTTTGACCTCTGCTTAAATTGAGGGTACCACTGCAATAAATCTTGACGTTTTCACCCTCCTAGGTGGATACCTAAGTAGAATTTGCATCCTGGCTTGACTCCATACCAAAAGCCTTCCTAAACAAGGAATCCTTATATGCCACTTTTTTGGTTGCCAAGCATCTGCTAAGTCCTTGTGAGTGCTCAAGACTGAGCCCTTTGGCTTTGGAGTCTGCAAAGGGCCTCACTGTGCTTGTGGGAACTACTTTCTGCAGCCAGTTCTTATTCAGTTACAAGAGGCTTAGCATGGAAAAAATGTGTGTGGCAACATCTACTCGTTAAACCAAATGATAAGGAAAAGCAAATGCAGTGGGTCTCCTGAAGCTTCTTCTAAAAGTGTTAGTTTCCAGGAACACAGGGCTAGTTCAGTGGCATCAGCTGTGCTATTGAAGAAGCTTTATTCATTTACTCAACCCAATCCTGCTGAGTGTCACAGCACAGAAAAGAAGACTATCTTTCTTTTTTGCTGTCTGGCAGTCATCATTCACCGTCAGTGCAGTTGCATCTTCAGGGAGGAATACACGCTTTGCTGGGAGCTCAGCAGTCCGTGGGTCTCTATACAAGAAGATCAAAGGTTCTCTGTCCTCCTTTGTGACAGATTTGCTATTATACTGAGAAGAAAAAGGGTTTGCCACATTAATTACATTCCTCCACTCACTGGCAAACAGTGGAGGCCTTTTGTGCTAGGTGCTGAAGACAGCCCTGGTGTGACCAGGAGATGTGCATGGCTGTGCAACTCAAACTTCCACCCTCATCCTGTGGGCATTTGCCACACTGCCTTGCCTTTGGCCAGAGGGCCAGGGCCTGCTAATGCTCCCTGACAGATCTGTAGAGGCACCACACTCGACAGAACTGGAACTGCTGAACATACTCAATGCAGAGTTATTTACTGCTAGCACTGGAACCAAGTCTCCATGTTTCTTCTCCTTTAGAGGACACAGGAAAAAAAAAGCTTTATAGTCTAAAATCCCTCAGAATCATGGTTTGAAACTGCTACCAAAGAAGAGTTTGAAGGCAATATTTGTCCACTAGTTAGTAAACTGGTCTTTAAGGATGAATTCTTGAGATTATTGCATAATTTGTGGTCTCTAACCTCATAATGAAAGAAAAGCAACCCTTCTCTAAAACCACCATGTAGCTACAAATAATGATTTCATTTCAAGGAAAGGCTGATACAAAAATAACAAGACCAATTCTATGTATTACATTTTAATAATCTTCCAGACCATTTCATTTATGCTGGAGTGGCTTCTCTTTATCTCAAAAGAAAATATGTAGAGCATAATCATCATACATAGGTTGGGTTCCTTTTCACATAAATATGTTTTCAGTGTGAAACACAGACTTCACAACCATTTACTTTTGGTCTTGATTTCATCTGGGATTTCAATGAGTTGCACAATAATGTCAAAATGGCTTCTGACCTAAGCTGCTCATCCTTCCCCTGGTATGGCAGGAGACCTTGCAGGGTGGCTTAAGAGATAGTAGTTGGTGGTGGATCTCATACAGAAGATGTTACTGCAAAATTTCAGCCCATACTGAAAAAACCCCAAGCTGAGTCACATGGAAGTGTGGGGACTGCAAAAGCCAAGTGCCAGCTCAGGGCATATTTGCATTAACCCAAAGGAATGAGATACATATTCACCATCTCCTTTCCGGTTTTTGTTGTTGTTGTTGTTGTTGTTGTTGTTGTTGGTTTTGGGGGGTTTTTTGGTTTTTTTTTTTTTTGTTTGTTTGTTTTTTTGTTTTTTGGTGGGTTTTTTTTGTTGAACATACCCTCAGTTTACTGAATCATTCATAACATTCAAGGTTTATAAAATCTTGCATTAGTTGAATTTTCATAGTGCATCTTCCAAATATAGCCATGTCAACATGCAATATTTATGTCAAATTTAATATTGCAGCCCTGTTCTGCAACTGTGAAGCTTCTTCCTGGAACAGTGAAAGATCTTCAAGGGGGCTCACATTCATGGGTGGATCTCGTGGTAATTGAGCCAGGCCCTCAATTTAACAGCAAGGCTTTTGATGTGCTAATGTGTGAGCATGTCTCTTCTCTGTAATAGAATTTTCTAAGTTCAAAGGATATCAGACACAGGCAAAAATGGCCCTGACCTTTCCACCAAACCAGCAGAATTGTTCTGTATTTGCACTGTAGTACGTGGCTCTAATAATCTGAACCCTGCCTGATTCTATGTACATTTAGCTGAGTTTTGTTCTACTAATAGTGTAATTTATTTCACATGGACCAAAGTTTGCCAGAGGAAATGGATGCTCTTCCCTTTAAATAGCATTCTCAAGATTTGCTCCCAAGCCATTCTTTCCTCTGAATATTTTCTGACCACTTACATTTAAAATTGTTCCTACCAGCCTGGCATACAAATATCTCAGTGGTGATGATTGCAGCAGCTCTTGCAGAAGTTATACCAAAGTTCATAGTCCAGATAATTAAAACTATCTCTAGGGGAGGATTCTACTGTGTTTGTGAAGTATCATGACTGATTTCAATACACTACTCGTCGACCAAATTGATTTCAGTCAGGATAACCATATATTGGATTCTGTACCTTCTAAAAAGAATAACTGCTTTCACTAGTTTAATTCCTAGTTGACAATGGATAAAATTTTTGCATGTGTGCAAACTGTATCTACGTCTAAACATACTCATTTTACAGTTTAACTGGTTTACAGCTAATATGTAAAACATTTATCCTGTTTTTTAAATACCATAAATGTTCCTTAACACAGTCAGTAAGTACTGACTGCATGCTTCATTCAAAGCACTGGTATTGGGTAACATCATTCATCTTAAGTTGGCTGTCTTCTTTCATAAGTACAACTGGAAAGTAAATATTCTGGCTGAGAAAGCGTAACCAACTCTGACCCAAGCACCTGGGCTTATTAATGGAGTATGTAATTTTGCAGAAAGCATCTCAAAGAAAAAGAAATGTGAAATCAATTTGACACATTTTTTCCTATTTTATGCCATATTACATCAATTATTGAAAGGATGAATTGAAGGATTGGAGGTTCCAACTTAAAAGGTGTCTTCCTGAGGAAGGAAAAGGAATGGCTAAAGTTTTCTTGGTTTTTTATTTTTTATTTTAAACAGCAGACCCTGGAACTCAATTTATCTGAACACAAAGAAAGCCCCACTTGGTGTCAAGTGCAGACAGAAGGAGTATAAAAATTTCAGATTTGTCCCTTGGCTTAGCACAAGTCGTCCTAGACACACTGATTTGACCAAATCGACACACATCTTTACTAACAAGGGACCTGGCCTTTCAAAATGGCCATGGGAAGTGACCTCTACTTTCACAGTTTTCATTACTGACTATCCACTCATTTGCACTGGATTAAGGTCCAGTGTCTTTCTACTAGATTGCAAGAGGTACCAGACCTCTAGTGCACACTGCTTCTCACCTTTTAATTGCCTGTTCTTAGAGAATCAAAAAAACCTTCCCTTCTAGTTTCATATAGATCTTTGACTTCTGTAGTTATTGCTAGTCCTCTGCAAAAGGACAAAAATCAGACCAGTCAGAAACATAGATGGTTCTGGTTGGAAGATCTCTCTATTTCTTGAGGGGATGGGCTCCTGGGTGGCTACTGAGAAAAAATTGTCCCCCTTGTCCCCTTACCCTCTTTCTGAAAGCTGCATCTAAGAATCTTTCCATCATTCTTAAAAAACAAAAGTAAATGGACATGCAGTAATTTAACCTGGTCCCCTTCTGGGTGACAGAACAGAGGAAGATCTGGAAAAGTCAATATCATCACCATTTTCCCTCTGCAGTTTTTCTTTAAAATGGAAGACATGTTTGCTGAAATTCATTGTTCCCTACCTTCATCACCTTCTTCAAAATGGGATTTAGAATTGCAATTCTCCTAGAAAAGGATTAATATTAAAGAATTTGGGAATTTCCTCTTGTCTCTGCAGGTGTTTTTAGAATGGGAAGCCTTCATTTCTCCTAGAATATGAACCACTGACATTGAACTGCTGCATAGTTTTGTGAGTATATCTATATACTATATATATAGTTCTTCTATACAGATTTATAAATGGCTGCTGGTTTAGGACTGTTCGTTCTTCTTTATCTTAAGATATTTTTTCTATAACTAAATTAACTTTATAGAAATTATTTTCCAGTTTACTGCTGAAGGAAACTTTTAAGACAATGACAAAAAATATTTCCTTTTTTTCTTCTGTTCCATGCTGTATCTATGAATACTCTATTACCCATTAATGTTGTCCTCTTGTATTGAAAATGTAGGTGGATGAGAGCCTAGCTAGGGACTGTAGTGTATCAGATTTTTGGTATATGAAATCAAATGAACATTGTATCCTGAGAATTGTGGCAAGATGGCAAATAAATTCTGTGTATTCAAAATAATCTGTATATTGCAGGTAATGATAGTGAGGCAGATTGCAAAAAACCTGCATGCTTTTCTACATGGAATTGTTGAAGTTTTGGTGGGAGAGATTTTAAAACAAAGCCAAATGGCATTTCTTTCAATGTAATTATTTAGTTTCTGTGAGAAGAAACAACATGCTTGTATTGGGGGGTATGGGGTATTTAATGGGGTATTTCTACCTGATTTATCTCCTTTTTCTCTCATGTGCAAAAGGAGGGTGAAACATTTGGGTTTCTAGTCTGAGGAAATACGCTGTTTCCAGTTGTGAATATAGTACAGATGTTGTGTGAAAGTGTTTTATTTCCTTTGCCTCCTAAGATTATAAAAATATTTTTCTCCATTTTTAAACTACAGCAAATAAACCTTCTGTAATAACTGGGGGGGGGGGGGGGGCGGTGGTTCTTTTTTTTTTTTTTTTTTTTTTTTTAACATGTAAAGAAATATGAGCTCTTGATCTACTTCTCCCTCTTCCGAGGAGCACTTGGACTGCTAGCACCCCTCATTCCTTTAGGCCAATATTCTTATGAGTGTCTATTACTGTAAATACCTTCCAATAGAAGTCTAAAAACTTCATGTTTATTGCTCATCATAGTTTTGCTTACAGCTGAAGTGGTTTATTAATTCACATGAACAAAACAGGATTAGGGCTGTGTCTGACTACCCAGCAGAACAGTTCTTGCTCTCTCAGGTAGTGCTGAAAAGGACTTACACCAGTTGTGAATAAGACCTTGTCTAAAATCCAGGCTGCCATAAAGGAGGTAGCTAGAAGTTTTGCAGGACACCAAAGTATCTGGAACTCATCCAGTGAAATGCAGTGAAGTATTTTTAAATACATATGAGTCTCCCAAATCTTTGGAAATCTGAGCAGCTTGCTTTGAGCATGTTCATAAATTAAATATCTCCCAGACCTGAAAACCACATCAGTTGCCAGAGTTTAATCCCAAATACCAAAAATGCAGAAAGAAGCTGTCTCATAAAGTGTGCAGGAATACTTATAGGTGCAGATAGATCATCTCCTTTTGCAAAGTCCCTGACAAATCCCCAGCATTTTCAATATGCAAAATCAACTTGCAGCTGCATATCTGCTACAAAGGGGATTTCTGCACTGCAAAGAGGTGGTTTTCCTGGTGGTGTTGCTTTATTTACATCAAGGGCTTCTCAGACAGTTTGGAATTCCATGTCACTGGGCTAGGCTCTGGGTGAGCTACCAGCCTTGGCTCCCTGGAAGTTGAGAGTTGGAAGTTTTTAAGTTCAAATAAATGGTCATCCATACACATAGTGAAGTTTCTAAGAAATATGTATGTGTGCATCCCTTAAGTTTTCATTTCCTGAGGAAACCAGGCACATGCACACCCCAACCCCACAGGTGCACACACATACAGATGGGCATTTTGTAGGTCGATTTAGGAATCAGTTTGACAAGTTTAACAAACTGTACTGATCCCCTGAGTGCTGTTTTGTCCTGTGGCACATTTACACAGACTGCGCTGGTAACTGGCTTTCAGAATAGAGCACAAGGCAATGTGTGGTTGCTGTAATGCTTTCAACACACCTATTATGGCAAATCTACTTCTCTACATGTTAACCAGGCTTGTGGGTTTGGGAGCTCTTTTGCATAACTTCTATTCATGCCACTGAAAGTCTTTCCTCTTTTTCCATAACTGAGTTCTGACCATTACAATCAAAACCCAGTGGAAAAGGTGAGCTTTTAACAACCATCCATTATATAAAATGTACTCTTTTTTTTCCCTATTCCCTCCCTAGATAACCACAGTGATTCTTTAGGTATTTTTTGGCTGTCAATTAACACATGTTCATCATATAGTTTGTGTTTGCATTTATGTATTTTGCAAGTTGGCTTATTGATTGTTTTTCTGTAATTTATTCTATGTAAGGAAATGAAAGTCAGACTTTTCCACTGGTTTCTCAAGAACAAGATCATTCTTCTGTTGCTGCTGGTGTACATGACTGCTTGTCCTGCACTGAGGTAGGACCAAGTTAGACTGTTGAACTAATGTTTAATTCTTCGGATCCTTCCAGCAAGTGAGATGTGCAATTCCTCAAGCATTCAGCAGGATAACATTATGAAATCATATATTTTTTTTTTACCAGCCAGCAGATGAAATGACAGCTCTCCCTGTGCTCTGGAATGTCATTGTGGTGGCCTCTTTTACAAGTTTTGTCAGCTTAAGAAAAACAAATACCCTACTCATTTGCCTGAGGTCACAAAATAACAACGAGGCATTTAGTGTTGTTAAATGGAACCATAATTATTATCAATTACCAAGTATGCAAACGTATTTTGTTTACTCAGTGGATTTAGACCTATTTTCATTCCAGTCTAATTAGAAAGCTACATGGTAATCTCCAGCCTCAGGCTTTTCCTACCCATCCTTGAGTGACTGCTTAACTCATCCTTTCAAAATAAACAAAGAGCTGCCACATCCACAGCAAAGCTCCAAAAGGAGGTTCCATATACAGTGACACAACATTAAGACATGATTTTTTTTAGCAATTCCCTTTTACTTTGCTTTGAAAAATTGTCTACTAATTACTAGCTTCATTGGGGGAGATTTAACTGAAATTTCATTTCAGTATTTCTACATCAAGTCAATATTTTCTTTCAGACATGCTGGGGGAGGAAGAAAATAAATTTGAAGCAAAGATTAGTTAGCTGACTGTATGACAAAAAAGATGAATTTTGTGAGTATAAAGTACTGAAGCAGGAATCTGAATGAGGTTATGGGCTCTCCTTTCTTGTATGCCTTCCAGAGCATGTTAGATAAACACGTGTCGGGGTTAGCCCATGGATATTAGACCCTGCCTGTGGGCAGAAAATGCTATTAGATGATCTCAGCAGGTCTCTTTCAGCCCTAGTTTTTTAAGATTAATTTTGAATTAGACAGGAGGCTGAGCTGTGTGAGCCAGTGAACTTAATTCACTACTGCTAGAAGCCAGGGTGCCCACCATGCACCTCGAAAGGGAAGAACAGAGCCTCTGTTTGAGAACTGTGTTGCTGTAGGAGGAGGGGGATGTGGAGATGGGAGGTCACCAGCAGTCCCTCCCCAGGGTGGAGGCTGTGAGCAGTGTCATTCACGGTGGGTCACTGCCCTGGCCTCTGAGACTGGTGGGGTACTAGAGGAAGAGTTGCAAGGGAGTCTGCCCACTATTCCCTAGGGAAAACAAAGAACTGGAAGAAGAGGGCTCCTAAAGTTTGGGTCTCTTTCTCCCTCCTGGGACTTGGTGTGTGTCCCTGCTGTAATTGAATGTTGAAAGGCAGCTTGATGCCCAGCTTCCAGGTGAGCATCCAACTTGCTGGATTACTGATGTACCCTCTTGCTTCCTGTGTTATCTCTGTTCCAGTTTGGGTGAGGGAGCTGAGTGGAATAAGTTCCTCTAGTGAGACAGTGGGAGGAGCACTCCCAGATAACATGTAAAACAGCAGATAAGGTGGTCTCCTGGGAGTTTGAAAAACCATTGTCAAGCACCAGTTTGTTTCACATCAGCTGAAGAAAGATTTGAGCTCTCGCTTCTGCTGTCCCAGAAATTGAATTTAGCCATTGGCCCCCTTTATAAAAGAGTGGCATAATTCTCATAACCTCTACTTGGGCATGTGTTTTGGGGGGGTGTTGTCTGCAACACAGTGTTTAACATTTATTAGGGACAAAGCAGTTTGGAGTAGAATGAAAGAGAAAACAAGGTTCAATGTCTGCATGCAGAGGTTCTGTGGGTTGGAACCACAGGCTTTGTACAGAATGTGGCAATTAGGTACCCAAACCCCACACACAAATCTCATCCCATTAAACTGTGGTGTGTTTATAATTATGCTTGTAGTTATATTTTAGATGGAAACATGAACAAACCTCTTTAACAAAAAAAACCGAAAACAAAACAAACAAGAAAAAATCTCATTGCACAAACAGCATTTCTGTCAGGAAGAAAGGACCCCATACAGTAGAGATGGTCACACACAAGGTGTGCAGCCAGGAAATGTTCAATACGAAAGCAATGGTGCTTCCATGAGATTTTGGGTAGTTTAGAGCAGAAGTTTCAGCTTTCAAGCACAGGGCAAGTGCACATATGTATCCTCATGTTCACTGTTGTGTGTGTGACAGCATGTGTTTAGTTGCTCCCATGTTTCATGGGAGAAGCCAGAGTGTCTCCTGTCTTTTTACAAGGTTAGGTAGCCAGACTGGCAAACAGTTGGACTCTGCCCCTCTCTATCATGTTAATATTTCCATTCAGTGATATACAGCGGCTTTAGGACCTCAGGAAGAAATGTTTGTGCAAATTACCAAGCAATTCAATGGTATGTGCATTCCAAGGGCTCATAACTCAGGCAGAAAGAAAAAAAAAAATCAACAAATTGCTCAAAGGACCTTGTTTAGGGTAGCAATTTCCTTGCCATATTTTAGCTCTCTGTCTCCAGCTATTCAGGCTGTCTAAAATAAATCACTGGGTTCTTTTCTTCTTTTTTTTTCCTGAACAATGGGGTAAGTGTGATCATTTTTTTTGTGCTAACTCTTCATGGGTTTTTTTCATTAATTCTCCTTTTCCCTAAATCCAAACAAAACCTGTGATTGTTTCTGTTGACAGCTCAAATCTAAGACCCAAACATGCGAAAGCTTTCAACAGGCTTAAAGTAGTATTTTAACCAGGAGAAGTCAAAATAGCTCAGCTGGTTTGCCCACCACTGGAATGTAACACAAGCTGTGTAGAAAAACCAGGCCTCACATGTTAGAAAACATCAATAACAAGTAAAATCCATTCCCCCTTTAGAAGCTACAGTTTTCATCCTATGCTGGAAAGATGTTAAGTACAGACTCCTGTTAGGTGGCCTCATCCCAGACAGTGGTGAGTCCATAGAAAATCATAACCAGTTGTGGGTTGTTGGTTTTGGTTTTTTTTCCAAAGCTGTATATATTTCCCTTTGAAGTACTATTGGTGAGCAGCAGGTTTTATTATGCATGGTGTTAAGAGCACTTCAAAATTTTGACTCATTTTTCATATTAAATAAGAAATGGTGTCCATGAGAGCTTCTAGCCAGCTTTTTAGCTACAAGCTGCAGCTCTTTTTATCTCAAATGAGTTAAAGGCACTGCTTGAGAGCAAGAGACCAAAAGGATGTTTCTAAGCCAAAAGGCAGACAGAATAAGCTTGGCTTGTCACCAAGTTGCACTGAATTTGACAAATGAAATTTCATTAGAAGTGCAGGGATGGTTGTGAAACTGCCAGTAAATAACTGTCTCCCCAGAGTCTCACACTTTTTCCAGAGTCTGTTTTCTCTGTGGACTCCATTCTGCCAGGGACAATATTTTAAAAGCAAAAACCAGAGCTAAGCATCAGAAGTTAGTAGATAATAAAGGTCAAATGTATTTCTTCCAGGAGCTACTGGAATTTATGCCATTGTGTTATCTTTTCTTGTTCCCTTGTGCTTTCACTCACAATTGTTACCACTAAGAGGTCCAAGCCAAAGCCATGAATCTAGACAAACTCGGGAATGATTCCAGAGCTAAATTGTGTAGCTGACCATTTTCTCTCCAACGACCCAAAGCAAAACCCAATCTCCAGGCCTGTCACCCTGTGCTCTGCAATGCTTGGAGCTCTTTCAGACCTGGATCTGAACTTCATGGCTTATGACCCTCTCTAGTCATCATTCTTCAGTAATCCAAAATATAAATTAAATGCACATCCTCATTCATCCCACCAAACCACATTTGTGCATGAAGCTACTTTTGCCTGCTCAGGGCATTACAAAAACATGAAGTATCTCTCTTGGCTGTTATCAAGCAAAGAAAAAGGGTTCTCTATCTTGTTTCTCACTGCTTCTGTAAGGAAGGTTTTCTGGCTCGGGGATGTAAGACACTTCAATTTCCAAATGGGAGGCCCTCTCATGAGATGAGGGTGTGTTTTCTGCAAGGATTAGCTGTTGAATTAGCTTCTGTATCACCCTTCACTGCTCCTCAGCCAGAACTTTGGCTGGGGTGGCCCTGACAATGCAGCTTCTTTTACTCTGAAGCCAAGGCAAGAGGTCCAGTGATGGTCCAAAGTGTGGGAATGCAACTTTCCTGACAGCACAGATGCTGTCACTTGTGGTTGACTGAGACTGGCTTGAGGCAGCACCTGAGCTCTTTCCACAGGAGGCTCTGCCCTCAGTGGCACATTCTGTATCTCTTCTTACAAATAGCACTCTGAAGGATGCTTGGAACACATCTGCCTGCATCTGCCACTCTTTGTTGTTAGATGCAATTTTGATCATGCTACAGATGTTCTGTAAGTGAACTCTTTCCTTCCCTGAATGCAAAGAAAGAGCTAGCTTTTCCTGATAGGGGGTGAAAACCAGGTGTATGGACCACCTGTTCCTGAAGTGCACAGCAGTGTCCTCAATGGGCAAGAGATAGAAAAGGCTGTGCCCTCTACTCATTTTCTAGTTTTCTTTTTAAAAACTCAACACTGTTCTTGGCACAATTAATGCCTGTCAGAAGAGCAGAGCTGTCATTTCAGCTCCTTAATTTGGTTGCTAGTTTAATCTTCTGGGAAACAAGTCCTGTGCATCACCTGCTTCAGCTGATGAAATCAGCAGAACTTTACTACCTTCTCTCTTCTGACCATGTCACTGATGTAAATGGAAGTAATTACACTGGCAGTTTATGGGAAGACGATTTAGAATATTGAGATAATAGAATGCTAGTCTTTACTTTTCCGAGTTACCTAAAGCTATAACTGCTTGCAAAATTAATATGAAGAGTATTTCCAGTGTAGATGAAGTTGGAGGGCTCAATTTCTTGGTAAAACTGTTTTCTAGAACCTTAATTAGAACTTTAAAAAAATCACTGATAACCCAAATGTCTTGCCACTACTTTTAGTAGAATAATCCTACGTGACTTTCCACAAATCCTTTTTAATTAGCCTCTTTCCCAGGGTGTGCAATGCCAGCAGATGATTAATGCATTAATCTTACTGTATTTGCAGCTGATTCTTTATTCTTTCTGTACAGATGAAGTATTATTTTGAGGCCCCATGAATTTTTAGCTCTCAATCATCCACTGTAAAATCTATTCTCACCCTTAAAGAGTCTAGTCAAATTTTGAGGAGGATAGGGGGGATGATCTAAAATAAAATGTTGCAGATGATATTGCACAAAACACCACATGCGATTGCACACAACATACACAGTGCTGCCAGCAGTCCTGCTGCTTAAGAACAAAAACTCTCTCATGAAGTCTGAATTTCCAAGTTGATTGTAGTGCCATTGAACAAGCTGACAAATGCCATACCACTGTATGAGGTCATGCAGGAGGCAGTGCAAACACATCCATTAATGATACCAAACTGTGTAGATTGTGACATGAGATGGACTTTTTAGTCTAGAGAAATAAGAATTTATTTATGGTGCTTAATATTGAGAAATAATACAGAATTGGTCCTATGAGAAAAAAGTCCTCATTGTCACTCTTGATATTCACCATTGTACTGGATAGGAAATAGTCAGGTGAAAGAAATCATGCTCTGTGTAATTTGTACCTCCTGCAAATTTAGTCCAAGTTTGGGTCATCAGTTAGATGTTGGTACAAAGTGTAACATAACTTTTGGGAGGGTCAGCAGTATACTGAGCTTTGTGTTTAAAATATTACAATCTATGCTGTGTGTTTTCTACATCAGCTGCTGTAGATGGCATTATGGAAAGAATTTTGCAACTGGTCTCAGTAACTCTCTGAAAACATTTTCCCTGAAACTTTCTGTTTGGAGGGGGAAAGGTGAAAAACTAGGTAAGTACACTTTTTCCATCTCTGGGCTTCATCAAAGTATGGTTTCATGGATGGTCATGTGAAGTGAGGATGGCAAGGTTCAGGGTGGGCCATTTCTTTTTTGTGCTCATGTGGTCCATGGGGAGCCTGGAAGGACAATCTGTCAATCTCTTTGTTTGAGTTTATCCATCCCAGTGAGAAACTCAGTGCCAGCAGGTATTTGATGGCTTTATGGCCAGTATGGGTTAGAAGCCAGTGGAAGAGCTATGAATTTTCAGACCCAAGGCATGAACTGATGTAGCCACTGGAGGTTAGGGATAAACTTCTCCTTTGGGGATGCTGCTAGGTTATTTGTATCTTAGCAAGGCAGCTGGTTTTGCACCAAAACCAGCACACAGATTAGAAGGACAGTCAGTTGTTTCAAATATGGGGGTTCCTGTGTACTCCAGCTGTCAGGCTTGATAGGGAAGCTTCATCAGATGGTGAAAGCACACAGTGAAAGAAATCTGCCAGTAACTTCTTACAATTTTTCTATAGATACCGTATAGCTAAATGCTAAGAATCAGGTCTTACAAGACCCTACCAGTGCTGTTATTTGCTGAAGTCCTGGTAAATGGAGGGTGCTTTGCAGGATGGGAACCTGGGGCACCTGTCCTCTGAGTAGCAAAGGGGAAAAGTCACAGAAGAGGGAAATCTGAGGCCAAAAAATCTGAGACAGGCTCCAGAGAAGATTTTCAATAGTGGTGCTTTGCACTGTTTCCCACTACGCTCTGGGAGCCACTAAAGATTTCTGAAGCTTATTTGCTTCATAGAACACCCACTGCTTGTTTTAATTAGCATGGTCTCATTTTTAATAGGCACCAGCTGAAACTTCTGAATGGGATCATATCTGCATTTCAGTGTTAATGTGGAAAGATGGGCCTGACAGTGTTCAAGCTTGCATCCCGGTTATTGCAGGTGTAGTTTCACAAATCTGATCTGGTACAGCACAGGGGGAAGAGCAAGGCCCAGCCAAATTAAACTGGGTGGGTTGGAGCTATCTGTCATGTTTCACTTGAAAGACTTTGTATATATAAAAGCCATTTAGGTTCCTTTTTTGCTCATTTCTGTTCAAGGTTGCAGAGGTCTTCTGTTAAAAGCAAGTAATGATTGCCTGTATTGCATAGCTTTCCTATTAGGAGATAGTTAAAGCATGTCAGCAATCTTTCACTGATAACAAACCAACCAAGCTCTACTCAATGTTCTCTCACACAGAGCCTTTAAGACTTATTGACATGCCTGAAATTGAAAAAAAGCCAAAAGGGATCTCTGTTAATGGCTTGTAAACACGGAGTGTGGCCACACCTTGTAGTGTCTGCAGCCTAAGGGAACAGATCTGCCAAACTAGATCTGCCCTTAAACCCAGGAAACAAATCACTGGTAGTAAAACACAATGGCTGTTTTCCATCTGCAATCAATTTCTGTTTAACTAATGATGTTAAGTGGAAAATAGCCACAGTCATCTCTTATTAGGTTCCTGAATAAACAACGGCTGCAGCTCAAGTACTTCATTAACAGGGAGCGAAGCAGCCAGCAGTTCCTTTTCCAGGTGTCTGTAGCTGTCAGGGTTTGCATAGCTGTGGGCAGGCAGGCATGGCCCGTGCTGATCGAGGGAAGTGTCTCGGTGCTTGGCCTGGCCAACAGTGACTCTTATAGCAAGGTGTACTGTAATCCAGTGAAGAGATAAACTCCTTCTGCTACTTGCAAATGGCTTTGGGCTCAGCCATGAAAGAAGTCACCTGGGGTCTGGGAGAAGATCTGTGTCACTAGGAGGAAATAGGGCTGTGTCTGTCTCTAAGCTGTCATGCAGAGAGCCTGAGCCAAGCCACCTGTATGTGTTTCCTGTGTCCACTTGAGCAGGCTCAGGATGCCACTGCTGGTGGTATTGCAGTCCCTCTAAAGCAGGCCAGCCGCAATAGAGTCAAGATGTTTTTTCAGGTTCAATAGCAGAGAAAGGTTCAAGGTGTAATGTAGGGATTGGAGCCAAGGGTAAAAGTTGTCTAAAGCTGAAGTTGATGATATGACTTTGATTTGTCTTGCCAAAAGCCATACATAGATAAAACCTCTCAACTTTCGCTCCTTAAGTTAGTTTATTGTGTCATCTATAAATTACAGAACCCAGGTCTCTTAAAGTAGAAATTCTGTGCTATTTATGCACACAAGGCTTGTCTGTTCTCTTACGCCAAAATGCCATGCCAAATAAATAATCATGAGCATACAGAAATGTCATGAATGAGAGAAGGGAGAAAAACACTAAAGTTAAATAAGACTCTTTAAAAATATTCTGGGAAATGAACAGACATTGTGAGCAAAGGCAGAATAATTTATAAGCAGATGAGTGAATTCATTCTGTAATGACATTATAATGCTGTTAATAAGATGCACGTATTCATGAGACTCGAGAAGATGCTAGATTCTCTTGCTTTAGTATTAAAGCAAATAAACCTTTAAAGTGTTTTCAGAGAGCCCCTTTGCTTCTACACTGCTCTTTGTTAGTTTAAAGAAAAAACCACACACACACAAAAAAAACCAAAACAGAAGAATTCCTAGAGAAAAATATTTATGTTCATTTGGGGCAACCTAAAGCCTTTCATTTGTTTTTGTTGTGAAAGGCAAATGTTTGCCCTGGGTCTGAGCCCAGCCTGCAGGTGTGGTGGCTGGTCCTGTGTCTCTGCATGTGCCAGCTCACGTGTGGGCAGCTCTCAGGGTGGCCCTCGAGGTGTTCTGCCTTGCCACACTCTGCTGAGCTGTTTGCATTGCTGGGTGTGTTGTAGATCCGTCTTTCTTGTAAAATCTGAGTGTTTCTGCTCACGTTACAGTAGAGAAACTGTGAAAGGTAGGGGCTTTGCTTTGTTCTGCTTTTTCCTTTGCGCTCTTCAGGCTTAATGGCTTCAGCCAGATCAAAACTGAGCAAAGCAAAAGGGAGTTCTCCCTGACTTCTCCCTGGCATCTGACTGCTTCTGACCATCAGTGTTGGTTCCAAGCATTTAGTGTTTGCACTGACCGATTCCAGCCCATTTGGTAGGTTTAGCTGCTCTGGATCACCCCTTCTCCAGTGGAATAGCAATGGTGACCACGCGATAGGGATTTATATAAAATGGACTTTCAAAGAAAGGCTGTATATTGGTACAAAAAGAGTGTTTACTTGGCTGTTTCTTAGGCAAATCTTGGTGATCCAGATACACACTGTGGTAACCCCACACAACAGTGAAACAGAACAGCTAGAGGCTGTCTTTAATTGGCCAAAATAATGCTAAAAAAATGGTATGAGGAGACACTGGAAGAGCCCAGCCATTCAATACCAGGTTGCTCACCAGCTGATAAACATGTCATCTAGATCCCCATGCTCTCCCTTCTGCACTCATCCTCGTTATCTCAGGGGTACTTTCTCCAGTTCATCAAGGGTGCATTAATCCATAATCAAAACTTCTGTTAAGTCTCTGTTTCTCGTTACGCTCCAGTTGCTTGGAGCATAAGATATGCCTCCCTTGCACTTTGGCATACTTGGAAAGGAAGGAGGACTAAGCTGGCTTTAAACTTGTACCTGGCTGCAGTCTAGGAGTTACTGGGTTGGACACAGGCATAAAACAGAGCAGGCTTAGGCTTTTTTCCACACTTTGCTTTGTCTGCCAGCATGTCCTGAGGACTGCTCTGTTTTGTATGAGGATTATCAGGGGATGGACTTCCCACTTTTGAGTTGTCCCTGAGGTCTTACTGCTGCATTAAAGAACAGTAAATGCAGAAGCTGCTCCCAAAACCAGGCTTCCTTTAGATAAACTGTGGCCAGTGTATGTTGATGAGTTAACTACTTGCACAGCAGATGGGAAACAAATCTATGTTGCACGCTTGTATATTTTCTGCCTCCACTGCTAATTTAGTCTGAAGCTCTTTTTTCCCTTAAATGTATATATATTTATATGTAGATCTATATATATATATCTATATGAGAGCCAAGTACTTGGTATTTTTCTTCAAGATCCATTATAAGGGGCTTAGTTTTTCTTGCTGCCTCACTCAGCACTGTACCCAATTTTCTCCATGGTGGTTTTTAATGACTTAAAGCTCTGTGCACAGCATCCCTGTAATTGCATATTTCAGGCAGTTGCTGCTTCAGGCCTTTATCTTTTTGTTTCAATAGAGATGAAAATAAGCCATTTCAGTCAACTGGAGGTAGAAGTTGTAGATGGAAAAAATGAATGAACATATTATTCATGGAGTGAAATGTAATCCCCCAAATCCAGGCTGGGAGAACTGCTGCTCAGCTGAGACCAGTTCTAAAACCTTTAAGGCAACCTGCTTTCCTTGTAAACTAAGGAATAGGGTATAAATACATTTTACTGCACCTTATAGAACAAAACAAAACAGAGGGTTGAAAGGTACTGTGCTCTCTTGTTAACCCTTACCCTCTTTACATGGAATCCTTCTAGCCCTCCCACTCTTTCTCTGTGGGTCTTAGTACAAGTATTAATCCCAGTTTCCCTTCTCTGTTGGCAGGGAGCCTCTCCCCTTGCTAGCCACTGATCAGACAATGCTACTGAAGCCTGATTCAGAACTTGCTGCTGATGCCAAACATGTGATTAGCTATTGTTTGGAAACCTTAACAATTAGGCAGGGTGTATATGTTCAGCTGGAAGCCAAGGATCTAGTGCAGAAGGTCAGGGTCTGGGGATGAGCTGCTGGACAAGTGTCACAGAGTAGCTCCCTTTACTGTAGAGCAAGGCACCAGGGAATGTGCAGAGAAAATCCACGATGGCATGTTGGGAGAGGACATCCTCAGGAAGGGTGTGTTGTTGCTGCCTGAACAAACCAGGGTGATTGGTTTTGTGGTCTGAACTGCAGAAGCAGATAAAGCACTGAGGGCTGAGTAAAAAAATACGTATTTTTTTGCTAAAAAAAATTAGTTGAATGCTGGGATTCTTGTAAAATCTGGGAGCTGGTGGGGCACATTGTCTTTTTCTCTGGAGAATGTATCATGAGCTGGCAGTGCTGGACAGTGGAAGGCTCATAGGGATAAAAACTTAATGCTGTGTACTTTCAGGTGCTTCATGTCAAGAAGGAAGTACATGATGCAAATATAACTTGCTTGGGGGTCCTCTGAGCCTGTGGACTTGTTTCAGCTTGTTACTAATTGCTGTGTCTTGCTTCTGCCATCTGCTTCCAAATAGGCAGCTAAGAGGACAATTTAATTTAGTCATGCAGCTACACTGAATCCAGGTGTGTGCTGGGTTATGCACAGAGAGGGAAATGTTGCCCTTGCTCCATTACTGTGCAGACACTAAGATGTGTGGGCAGAGCTTAATTGGCTGGTTTTTGGAAAATGCTAGTGTTAGGTACAAGTTATATTTCTCTGGGCAGGAAGGCTGAACTGTGTCCTGCCTAGCTGAAATGCTGAGTGAGGTGTCTCCTGGGCTTATTGAGACTAATACCAAATTCTATTGACTGTGGAGAGAACAACCAAGGCTAGTTGTCTTTGTTAAGTGAGGTGGATGCTAATGGCCCAGATCCTTGGGTGCAGGGCTGGCTGGAGAAATAAAACACTGTGGTGCTGCCTTCTGTAAATCCCAAGTGTGGACTTGGGGGATATGGTGGGAGGGGATGTCTGAATGGGTGGACACCAAGACAGATGTGATGCCCAATTTCCATTGATGGAGGATGGAGTGATTCTGTTCCTCTGTCAGCTGGGCTATGGGATGTGTACAATCACCTCTGCTGGGTAGCACTGCAAGCCAGAGACTTCCCTTCCACCTTTGCCTTTTGGCCAAAGTGCAGGGAGGTGGTTTTGGCCAGTTTCTGAGAATAATAAAAAATCTATATCTGAATCCTCCTGTCTCTTTCCAGGCACGTTCCAGATGCAAGCAAGCCAAAGTTCTTTATTTGACCTCAATTTACACCTTCCTAGAGGGAAATAAGGAGGCTCTGCAACTGAGACTCCTGACTGTAAGAAAGCAAAGTCTGCCACAAGAATTTCTCTGCCTGTCTTAGTAGCAGGAGAGAAGGGAAAGTTTCTGCTTAGTGGAAGAATGTGAGCACAGCTAAAGCCTTGTTAAACATAGGGAGACACTTGCTACCTTTCAGCTCCTGCTTTCTCCCTGTGATTTGGCACCAATTCGTTCTGCCCACACAATTTCTTCAGTGTGACTTGGCTTAGCAAAAAGCTCCTTAATCCAACACAGAAAGGTTTTAATGCAATTGCATCCAGCACAGTCCTATTTCACTTGATTTAAATGAGAGAGTTAAATCTCAGTCTAGACGGAGTGCTTTCTAGCTCCTGTGAATCTTGTACCCTGCAAGCTGTATCATCTATGAGTATGTTTCTCATTTTCCAGAAGAGCCCAGGGGATCTGCACCCCCCTCCATAAAATTCCTGTCTGTGCTAAATTGCCTCGTAGTCCTGATTTATACCTCAATAAAACATATCATGAGAAGGAGAAAATGTTTAATTGTATAACTGACGTACTTTTGTGGGACACAGTTTTGGTGGTTATTTATGCACTTATCTTCTTTAAAAGGGGTATAAAGAACCATGACTTTCATTTACAGTGGGAACAGTGAAAAGCGAGGAGAATAAATGTGGTAAAGGGCAAGGAGTAAATGCTGAAGTAGTATGGTTTCTGGAAAAGGACCTCTGTTAAATGATTCACTGAAAAATACGAAGAGATGCAGGCTGGATTTGGGATCTAAGGGGATTTCAAGAAAAACTTGGAGATTCTTTCTGCCCTTTATGAAACTCAACTAGAAAACAACCTTACTTTTGGGCTATTTGATGTTGAAAGTTGGAAAGAGTTTCATTTTTTAAAACACTAACAAGTGGAAAAAAGTCTTTTATGTTGCTTATGAAATCATTGATTCCAAGTTCTTATTTGATTTCTTTCACCCAGACCCCTTTCCAAATTGCACTGTGGTTTTCTTTTAAAATGGTTTTCTCAAGAATGAATACAGTGCTAGAGACTGGGACAGGTATGCAAGCCTGGCTTCAGATTTGTTCTGTGAAGTTTCTCTTGGCAACCATGTCCTACTGACAAGGCACTCTGGCAGCCCCTTAAACAAGTGATCAAGCAGCACATGCAAGATAAGATGACTCCAGGATAATTAGAAATGGGTTTGTTACTGGGAGACCAGCATGATTTACTTAATTACATCATAAATGTGCTTCCTTATCATTTCTATCTCCTGTGTAAGGATGTAGCTTCTATGACTCTTCTTTGGGTGCGAAAGCTAAAGAGCAAAGTTAAGATTATAGTTCAGCTCCAATTTGGTCTCATTAGTGATAAAATGTCTATTATGGCATGGAGTTTGTGCTTTGTTCTGCATGACGTGATTCTTGCCTCAAGGGCCATCTAGACTTCAAATAGTGAAGAGTAGGTGAGCGGTAATGCATAGACATGCCTATATGTTTGTGTGTTAGGCTGACAGAATGGAGGAATACTTCATTAAATGTGTAGGTCAGCAGCATTCTGAACCTCCTTGTCTTTCACTGTCTGTGCCTTGAGCCTACTTGCCTTACTTGTGGTGTTGTCCTCTACAGGGAAATTTGGCTGCTGTGGTTCTGTGGACCAGCAAATGGAGAGCATGAATTTGGAAACTTGTGGAAGTTTTGAAGTGTGGGGTACAAGGCCTCCTGAAGTGTCTTAGACTGTCCTTAGCATAGGAGATGCTGAATTTTTCCTCTTGGCATCTAAAAATTTCCCTTAAACATGAGAATTGTGATCTTCAAAAGTTCAGCTCTAATGACAAGATGGACAAAGTTGCTCATGTCTTTATACTTATGTGGTGCACCCCAATGGGCTGTACCAATCCCCCGAGACAACATTTACTAGAGACAAGCTTTCCCCTTCTTTGCCAGAGAAAATCTTCTTGGCAATATGTTCAGTGAAAATGCATTTACTACCAAGACTTGCAGCATTATCCTTACCCAGGATACCAGCTCTTGCTAGCTTTGACTCCACGACTAATTGCAAGCAAGCTTAACAAGAAGCGCTCTGCCTGGCTTCTGAACAACGTGGGTGTTCAGTCAGCCTCTGAGAAAATACTCTCTTTCTTGCTGAACTGAAAAGAAAGGCACTTCTGCTTCTATTAAAACAGCTTTTGACTTTGTCGAAAGTGAAACTTACCATTATCCAGTGTTTTTGGCTCCCACCTACAGTATGTTAATTGAAGGAACACAGGAGCTTTGTGCATCGATGATGGTTATCTCCGTAGGAAATCCAGCATTGTGGTTACACTGGCTGTTTTTTGCCTTTCCCAATTGTAAGACTTCTTTTCACTTGCAGGATTTCCTTGTTCCAAATATTTCTTCACAGACCCAAGTGCTTTTTTTCCATCCTCTGAAAGAAAAAGTCAATGAAACAGAGATGAGCAAAGGAGGAAAATGTCTTTCCATTTGCTTACCCTCCTGCCAATTCAAACAGGTCTGTTCCACACAGGGTTTCCCTGCATGCCTCTCCCGATGGTGCACAAGACTTTCCTCAGGAAAAAGCTCTGATTCTCTCCAAAATATCATTAAATAACTTTGCCACTGTCAGCAATATATGTTTTTGATCAATGGCATGGCTTTTTTTTAATCCCTTAAGGTCTAAGGAATTTTGGCAGGTATTATAAACTGATGCATGCTGCATGGCCTTATTTTACTGCTCCCAATACGTTTATCAGGGAGGCTGATACCTAGAGCTGTTCAATAGCTCTGGAATACTTATTTCAGCAGTTCATTCATCTGCATATTTGCAGCCTACATTGCAGCTTTGTGCTGGGGAACCAAACGAACAAACAGGTCTCATCCAGGGTAAAATCAGCTATTTTGTGGGCATCACTAATAAGTGTTGAGAGAAGTGCAGCTGGTAAACCAAAGCACAACCAAATCACAGTTTTGGTTTGAAATTGTAATTCTTTGTGAGCTGGAATAACCCAGCCTTTTAAAAAATATTTTTCTTGTTCTTCGTGTTGGGACAGTGTCTAGAGCCAGACCCACCATATGGATTATGCAAACATAAGACAAAGGGTTGATCTCTACGCTGAAGATCATTAATCTAGCTTTAAAATGACCAGTCGTGCTGTCACGACTTTCAAAGGTCATTTTGGTTTGTTTTGTAAACCTGCTTGTTGTCTTGGGCAACATAAACATAACAGTGCTGAGGCCCTGCCCTTTTCCTGATAAGGGACACTGAAACTGTGATCCTGCATGGAATTTGCCTCCTGATCATTAAGGCTATAGGTGACACTCTGCCTATGACCAATTACTCAGTGTGAATTTTCTGAGATACTTCAGGTTTCAAAGACGGGCCTGAGCTACGTGGGAAAAAACACCAAATGACCCATGTGAATTGTCAGGAAATAGCTGAGCAAGCTTGTGAGAAAACTGTGAGTTAAAGGAATATGCAAAGAGTTTATGCTACCCATGGAGGGTGTGAAGTTTTAGGTGAGCTCTGGGTATGGCTGCAGTAAACCATAACTTAATCCTTCAAGCATGCAATGCACAGGATGAGGTTGAGTAGAGTTACTTGGCTTTGAGGTATTTTCTGTTTGCCAGGAGAATCAGTCTGGAGGAAACCTTGGAAACAGAGCACACTTACTTTTTTTCTTAAGGGCTTGGTAACTTTTGCTGTTTGTACTTCCAAATCCAGGAAAGTGGTTGTAACAAATGACTCTTTTTCTTTTTGGCTTGTTGAGGTGGGAGGAGTCTCTGAGATATGACAGTGTCTCCTGCACTTCAAATACTTTCACTATCCTCTTGGAACAATGTGGAGAACTCAGGAGGCATGACTTCCTTCCTGCCCCAAGGTCTTCTAGACAACATTAATGGTTTGTCCAAAGTTACGGAAGACATAGCTGCACAAAATAACTGCTGCCTAAGGTATGCTCCCATCATGGCTCTAACAGCTGCTGCCACTCCCAACCAAAATACATTTATAACAAAGGCCCTGAGTAAGCTGTAGGGTCCTTCAGCTGACAGCAAGACGGCTGGTAGAGGTTGCACAACAGCCTCCTTTCTCTTTTCCCACAAATGGGGAAAACTGATGTCCTGGCAAGGGCTTTTCCTGTCTGTCTGGGTCTTAAGCACAGAAGCAGAACTTCCCAGGAAAGAACAGAAATTATATTTTTGTGTGAAAGTAGCTGCTGGCTGCTGGTTGTATTTTTTCTTGTTTATTCCTTCTGTCCTCTCAACTTCTAAAATGTTTTCAACATGTTGAATCCAATTGCTTACCCATCCAGCCTCCAGAGGATTTAAAGAACAGGATCAAAACCTTCCCTGTACATCAAACACATCAAGTGTCTGGAGGAATGAAGGGGCCAGAGGTGACTTGTTGCCCCAAGCCCAGTGTATTTAGTTCAATGTGCATCCATAATTGTGATCAGACATTAGACAAAGAGTTTGGCCAGGTGACTTCAGGGGTACTCTTCATGAAAGCAGCATGTGCTGCCTTGCTCAAGAACTACTGCTTTTGGCCTTACCTAGTTCATCTCTCTCTGGACTTTTTTTGGAAGAAGCTTTAGTGATCACTTTTGCTCTCTTCTTCTTCTCTAGCCCCTGTGGTGTGTGACCCATATGCTGCTTGTGGCCCCTCTTCTTGATGCAGAGGGCAGAAGCCTCATTTCCCTCTCTTGTATTCCCACCAGGCTACCTTTTCTTCTGCAAGGTGTGATCTTGAGGAAGGGCAGTCTGTGCCTGCCTTGTGTCCTTTCAGGGGAGTGATGGCCAAACAGCTTGTGCAGGATTTCTTGCTTCTGCTGAATATCTATCTCTCCTGCAACCTGGGAATTGTGCTGGCACTGCTGGAGTTTGTCTAGGCAGTGGGAATCTTGCAGGCATAGGTATAGGGTGAGGTAATGCCATTGCAGTAATGCCAGTGTCAGTTCCTTTGCTTGTGGATCAACAGTGTAGCTCAGGCTCCTTGAGTTATTTATGAAGCGATAACTCTCAACTATGGCAGAACAGGCAATATGTTTGATTCAAGCAGTCCCTTGCTCTCCTGAAATGTGTTACTGACCTGCTGATGATGCTTCAGCTGGGAAAGAACACAGAACTGGGGGGAGTCATTGGCTGAGGGATCCATACAACACAGTAAAGCAGAATGGCCTTTTGTTGAGCGCATCAAGTCTGAAGTCTGTTGGCGTGTTATTTCATCAGTTGGTGTGGGATTTTTGACACTGCCCAGGAGTAAGGCATGAAACCAGCTTATGAAGCACCTAGAGCATTCATTTCTCTTGCTTACTTCAGAGGCTCTTGAAGGGAATTGCATTACTTGCCATCGTGTTAGGCAGCAGTGACCTCACACTAAATCCCATGATCCAAAGGCTGCAGGAAACTTGAGCTTGACTTTATAGCTTAGGCGACCAAATAGCACTTCAGAGGTAAAAAAGGTTTCTCAAATGAGTGCTTTGGGATCATTACCCTTATATTTCAATTAATGCCTTCAGTTCTTTTAGTGCACTCTGAGGCACACAAAAAACATGTCTTTTGCCCAAATGGTACCAAGAGCAAAATTACGCTTCTATGATCCAAGGGGTTTATGAGGGTAAGTCATAGCACTAAAGATGATAGAAAGACAGCTCCAATTAAAATCCTTTTTTAAATAAAAGCACTAAAGAAATCCTTGCCAAAGGCAAACATAAAATCTTAAGCCCCCTTCCTCTAAAGAAGGACAACATTGTACTGAGAGGACTGACTGCTGCTCTGTATACTCCATGATTTTACTTTGTACCCTTTCATAGCAGTGAGGAAAGAAAGTAAGACACAGCCCACATGCCTTCCAGATCTGCCATAAGGCATTTCCCCCACTCCTCTTGTTCCATAATGAGCAAATACTCTGTGACTTTGCTTCACAAACAAATTATTTATTCCTTGACACTGAATTCCCTTTTTATTTGGTATATTATTTTCACCAAATATATTTATATATTATATAATATATAATTTATATTATATAATATATATATATTATAGATTTCAAATTTTTGCTCTTTCATGTATAAATGAAATGCTACAGGAAGTTACTGGTTTCTAATTAGGAGAACAGTGTAAGGAACAGGCTGCAGAGGCAGTCCTTGTGACCTGAGCAGGTCATAGTGAGAGAGTAAGCACTGGTATGAGGACTTGAAGTGACTTGCAATGGTGGCTTTGGCAACAGAGTACACATTTTATGCGTCACAGGAGGATCTCATCTTTGACAATTCCATATTGCAGGATTCCAGATGTAAATAGCTTCCACTTGCAGCTGGTAATAGCCATCTAACATGCTCTGTTTACAGGGGAAATAGAAGAATTCTTCTGGCTAGGTGCAGAAATGCGGAGGAAAGAGTTAGTAGGTCAGAGTGAAGAGAACCAGAAGAAGCTGGCTAAATAGAGGGAGAGATCATAGAATCAAAAAATGGCCGGGGTTTGAAGTGATCTTAAAGATCATCTAGTTCCAAACCCCCGCCAAGGGCAGGGACACCTCCCACTACATGGCTGAGGCATAAGCCTTGATTAATGCTTAGATTAGTGTTTGGTTTTGCTGTTCAGAACATGCATAGCAGCTGAGGACATACCCTACATACAGAGAACATACACTAATTCCCAGGTAACCTGCAGTGAGAATTGCCAGATGCTTCTGGCTTGGAAGATCCTGCCTGAAGGTGTTTACACGTCTGCCAGGCTTAGACCAGGTGGCTGATGTCTTCTGGGTCAGACCACAGGCACAGACCCTGTAACCTGTCCCAGTTCCTGCAATGAGCCACTCCTGATGTGGCTGCATGGGGCAGGTCTGATGGCTGCTGCTGAACTGCAACTTTAACCTCCACACTTAGACCATAAACACCTCTCAGTCTATTAAGCAATCTGGAGAGCATCTGGTTGGAGAGAATTACCCCAGAAGTCACTGTCCTTCAGGGCTGCATTTCCTTTCTCAGCAGCAGGCTGCAAACCTGCTGGAAGCTGTCTGCCTCACCTTTTGTGAGGAGGACCATAAAGGGTGTAATGATGGGTTATTGCCCTGCTTCCAGTAGAGAGGTGTGTTGCTCAAAGAACCCTTTTCACAAGTGAAAATCTGTTGTGTCAGTATATTTATTGTAAAACATTAAGAAAGTTATACTTGAAGCATCCTATTAATGTGGGTTTGTGCTTTTTAATAGTACTAATGGCACTTTCAAAAGTGAATATGTGCCAAAGTCAAGGTCATGTATATGACCTTTAGTTTAAGTTCATAAAATCATAAAACTTTTCTCCTTGTCACTCAGCATAGTCAGTCTCTGTTTCCTTTTCACAGTGCATGGCTCCATGCCCTATCTGAGATATGCTGTATGTTCTCTTCAGCCTTGAACATATGTAGTTATTTTTATGTTGGCTCTCAGGTAGTGCTGCTGTTGTAGATGTCCATACAGTGTTTATCTGCCTAGTGATGAGAGTCAATGTTTTGGGAGGAGCAGAGAAACACAGAAAATGAATTCATCATCATCCAGGGCAGTATGTGCTGCACCTGCCATCAGGCATCTCATCTGAGCCACTTCTCAATGGGTGGGGAAAGTCATGTCTAAAACCTCTCTTCAGCTGGTCTGTTACTTTCATTTTTTGGGGGGGGGGAGTGGTGTAAAAATATGCAATCCGAAATATTATTTTTCATTTCCACTTAAAACATGTTTTTTATATCACAATTTACATACTTGTGTTCTGAAACAGTTTTGTTTTGGGAAAGGGTAAACCCACATGTTTGAATTTTTTATAATACTTGCTGACAACAATTTTCTTACTTTGACCCAACTTTGCTCACAGGCTTGCTTAAATGAAAACCAGATTTGTTTAAGGTCAAAATGAACTGTGAGATTAAGAGGAAAAAATCCCAAACCCTTCTTACTCGTACGTAACATTTTTCTTATGCTACTTGATTAATTTAAGTATAGCCCTCTGCTTTTGGTTGTTGTTGCATGTACCTACCGTCCTAGCACAGCAGGCCAAAAATGCTTCAGTGTAATTAATTGGAAGTAGATGAATATGAATTAACTATTTTTAAAGCCTGGTGTTATATAAAGTAATAGACATTTTGCAGGAACTGTGCAAATGATATGGATGCAGTCTGAAACTGTGGGAATTTTCTTTGGTACAAGAGACCATGATTTTTCTTTCAATAAATTGTTCATTACTTAAGCAACATATTATGACTTTTTACAAAAATAAAAGCTGGGTTCTTCTAAAAATAAAAAATAAAGCTGCTCTAGACAGGATACTAGAGCACAGCCCCTGACTAACACTTGACGTATTGGCACTGAAGGAGGTAGGGGATTTATGGGCAAATAGCATGTGATAAAAGGCATCTGCATGAGGACTTAAACTAAGAAATGCAGATACAAAGGCTGTTTGTACAGTCTGGGTTCAGAGTACTCGACTTTGTAACTCTGGAGTTCTTTCAGATTGTAAACACTTTTGATGCTGGGAGTGCTGGAGTAAGACGTTGCAGGGAGGACTGATGTGTGTGCATATACAGATATACATATTTAAAGCATATACACTGCTGTGAAACCCATGCTTGGTTATTATTCATCCAACCTTTATCTGTAAAGGAACAATTGAGACTGTGAGGGGACAATTGAGTGAGTGGGGACCCAACACTTCTCAGCCTTTCTGAGAGCTATAAGCAAGCAGGGTGATGCAGAGGCTGCAGTACCAGCTAAATGTGGCACGCACAATGCTGCTTGGGTCAAAAGGGAAGTTTCACTTCGACAAGGGAGAAGAGCGGTTTTGGTGACTGCCTGTGTTATTTTGCCATATAAATTCACAAAAAACCCTGTGGGCCACAGCACATATCCTGCTGACGCAAGGTGTTGGTTTTGGCATGACAGGTTTCAGCAGGGTGGTAACTGCCTTGCCTGAGGTTAGCAAGAGGAAGAAAACAAAACCAAAGATTAATTTTTCCAGCCTCTTTGCTCCTGGAGGTGGATGAAATTTGTTTGTGTTTCCATGTTAGATGAGTGTGGATGTTGCAGCTTTTCTCCATGTGGCACAGCAAACGCTGCTGACACTGTTGACAGCATGCTCTGTAGCTCCTGGGTTGAGCTCTGTCAGCTCCCTGAGCAAACTCTGCCAGGCCTGTTTTTCAGTAGTACTAATTCAGTGCTCAGGAAAAAAACAAGCTGGACTAAGTCTAGGGAGTGTTCAGCAGCTTTTTCCCCATCTGTTGCAGAGCAGTAGGGAAATGTTGGGAATTTCTGCATGGGCAGTTATAACAGATGGATACAAGGTCTGAGATATGCTTCTGTACTTTCCAGTTTTGAGAACTTCTGGGTGTAAGCTGTTGCTTTGGGCCTCTCTCAACGTATTTGCAAGTAGGGAGCAATGATAAAGAGATTGATAGGTATTCTGGTTTTGGTTGGGATAAAGTTAATTTTCTTCCTCATAGCTGGTACAGTGCTGTATTTTTTGATTTGGCATGACAGTAATGTTGATAACATGCTGATGTTTTCATTGTCGCTCTGTAGAGCTTACCTTAAGTCAAGGATTTTCTAGTTTCCCATGCTCTGCCAGCAAGGAAGTGCACAAGAAGGCAGGAAGGAGCATGACCAGGACAGCTGGCCTGAACTGGCCAAAGGGATATTCCATACAATAGAACATCCTGCTCAATCTATAAACTGGGGGAGTTGCCCAGGAGGGGCTGATGGCTGCTTGGGAGCAGGCTGGGTATTGGTCAGCAGGTGATGAGCAGCTGTGTTGGTTATCACTTGTCTTTCTTGGGTTTTATTTCTCTTTCTCTTCTGGTTGTCTCTCTTTCC
This sequence comes from Entomyzon cyanotis, assembly GCA_024500445.1. Classification (NCBI taxonomy): domain Eukaryota; kingdom Metazoa; phylum Chordata; class Aves; order Passeriformes; family Meliphagidae; genus Entomyzon; species Entomyzon cyanotis. The sequence goes on from JAKEPQ010001005.1 coordinate 71,662,085, forward strand.
ATTACAATTACTGTTTTTTAATTAACATCTTATTTCAATTATTAAACAGTCCCTATCTCAACCCCATGGGCTTTACCTTTTTTCCAGTTCTCCTCCCCATCCCACTGCAGGGCTGGCAGGGAGTGTGAGTGGGTGGCTGCATGGTACTTAGTAGTTGGTTGGGATCAAACCACAGAACAACAGGGATCAAGTCCTGCACCAGTAAGCACTCAGCACGCACCAGGCCATGCCACTTTCCCACCACACTTTGGGAGGTACATCCTGGTAGTGTGCATGAGGGTAGGATGAGGTAAACCCCATGAAACAGGGGGTATTAATGAGCCTCATGAAAAGCAAGCAGAGCACACATGAGTTAATGTGAAAATGGAGTAAATACTGTAGTTGAGAGCTAAGGAAAAATAAAGCTTGGCTGTCCTTTTGGAAGTGCATGTATCAGCAGGAGCCATCATGTTCTAATTTAGGTGAAGAATTAGTCACAGGTGGCAGAGCAGAGCCCGCCAGGGGTGCAAAAATCTGCCTCCTGGAGCCCCACTCTTCCCATCAGCATGCCAGGAGCCCCCTGGTGCCTGATGGGATGCAGATAGTCATCAGCCTGTAGCCTTCCACAGTCTCTGGCTCACAAGCTCAGTTTATCAGGGACCAGCGTGTTCCCTGGCAATAAACAAGCCATAAATGTCGATGTGCCAGTGCAAAGGAGCTGCAGACACATGTCAGGCTCTGCCCAGGCAGCAGTCAGGAAAATGGTGTTCCATCCTGTTCAAGCCCATGTATTTGGAAGGGGGATGGGAACACTCAGAGTGCCACCCGTGGCATGCAGCCAGGATCCTTGAGGAAGTCATTGTCACAGACTGCTCCTGCCTGTGTGAACATAACGCAGACCAGCAGCTGTGACTGTACATGAGCTTACATTTGCTGTATGCTGTGCCAGAGGCAGGAGGAGAGGTTACAGGTCAGAGCTCAGTTTGGCTTCAAAGCTGCTGCTATAAAGAAGTGCCTTTTCCCACCCACTCACTCCTTCAGTTAACGATTATGAATAAGCCATTCTGCAAGACAAACATCAAACACTTAAATTTACACACACACCCCTCCCATGAGACACAGCTTACAGCTCCTTTCAGGTCTGGTCGCAGCAGAAGACGATGATGTTGCTGTGCTGGTGTGCCCAGCCCCTCTGCCAAAAGCTAGTGCCATCCTGGCAGAGACAGCAGGGGAAACAGAATCCTTCCTTCTCTCCAAGGCAGTCTGAAGCCTTGCATGCTAACGCCAGCTGAGGTGAATGCCGCTGCGAGGAGAATGCTGGGTTCTGAAGTGTGTGCCTGAGACATGCTGCAAATATTTGCTGTAGCAGTAGTAGCTGCAGTTTATCCAGCCCTTGGCAGGTCAAGAAGCAGCTTTCAGTCCATAGGGATTGCAAATTGCTTCTGACCTTGCCTGGTCTACCTCAGCAGTTTTATATTATGGGAGGTAAAGTAATCACTACATGGCCCTCTTCCCCAGCTTTGAGGCACACACTTTGCCATCACTGCTCAGAAGTCATGCACTCGGGGATACCACTGTGATACTCATCCTGCCTTAAAAGCTTTATGTTCTTGAACTCCTGTGGTTCTTCTGGTCCATTTGCTTCCCATATTACAGCTTCGCCCCTTCCCAGTTTCTGTTTTTATTTGTCTTCCCCACTTTCTTGGAATTTCTTGGCTCCCTGAGTTCATACTCAAAACAAAGCCTATAAGAAAAACCAGCAACACTGCAGCAGAGCTTCCAAGTTTAAAATTTAGCATGGCTTTCTATGAATAATTAGTAATTGCATTGCTTCAAGAACTATTTTTACAATTGGCACTAAAAGCTTATGCCAACTTGCATTTCTTTGGTAATGATGCATCACTGAATTAGTAGTTATAAAATGTCATTAACAGGGGCAGGAGAAATAGTAAAATAGTTTGGTTCTAAGATGCTGGGGTGTTAAGTGGTCTGATCTAATATGAGCTCTCTACAGGAAAGAGCATGAAATTAGAACTATAAAGAAATGTAGAAACTGGCATAGTTGACAGGATAACAATTAATCTCATCACTTGTTTAACTCACAGTTTTAAAATTTGGTGCTTATATTCCTTCTCCCACATGAGAAGGTGACCTGGGTACCTCAGCATGGCTCTCCTGGTTTTGCACTGTGCCACTGATGATTTTTGCTCTGTGGCTCTGGCCTGAGTGCTGTGGCACAGGTGGATCGAGATGCTTGCAGCCAGTTAACAGGAAGAGTTGAAAGCAAACCAGAGGAGTAGTCCCTCCTCCTCCTTTCCCTGCAAGGCTTTACAGCTAGGTGGTTTAAGTATGTTGTCAAGAGTTGAGGCATGGGTGATCAAGTGAGACAGAGGAACAGAATTAAATACTGGTTTCCTTGCATCACAGCTGAGCTGTAGGGTACAAAGAGAACTACAACCTCCTCCAGTTTTGTTATATGCAAACCTGTTATTGGTCCAGTTCTTTACTAAACTGGGCCTCTTGGACAAACCAGGCAAAAGAAGTCTAACTCTGTGGATCCCTTCTAGATCTGAACTTGAGCAAGACAGCAGATCGTTCAGCTCTAATTTTGTTGGCCAAGGTGTTTGCCACCCCTGCTTGGCGCAAAAATGCCTGCCGTGGTGACAGGATATGTTCTACAAAGCAGCAAAGTCCATCTCACAGACACTGTGTTGCAGTGGAATAGCTGTCTTTGACCAAGTGCTCTTTTACCTTCAGGCTGGCAGAAGTATTCTAGTTCCTTCCACGGCTGTGAATGATTTTCCGTGTGAGGTGGAGACTTGCTGGACTATCTGAAAAACTGTAACAGTAATGGAAGCGACTTCCATCCAAGCTGACAAAAGTTCATTAGTGATAAGTCTCATGAGATGAGTGATTGCTAATGAAGTCCACTACAGCTTGAGCTGTCATGACAGTAATTGCAGACAAAAGGACTAGTTTGGACTGTTACGTGTTCAAAAAAAACCCAAATCCCAAGCATATCTTTTTATTGAAACCAAATGTGTTTATGTGAAAGGCAGGAGTTACCTGAGAAAAAGATGTATTTAAATGTGCATAGTTAAGTATCAGTTGTCAGCTACTCATTTGAAGCCCTATAAATAGTACCTCGTTCATTTTTATGTTATGACATGCATGTGACATTTGGAGGTTAAGTTGGGTATGCTTTCCTCTAAGTGCCAATCCAGTTCTGCATCAGGAATATCAGTTTGTTCCCTTTCATGCTTATTTTCCCCTGGCTTACTTGCAGCCCTGTCAAATAAACAGAATTTGAAAATTTGCCGAAGGGTAATTGTTTTCAGCATTGGAATAAATACAGAAACACCACTTGGTGACATTTTTGTAATTCATTTTTGCTCTGTGTTTTTGTGGGCTTTTTTTGCTTAACCCAATTGCAGCGAGTTACATCCCTAGATAAACATCTCCTTAGCATCCCAGTTAGGCAATCATCCAAGCCCAAATGTATATGTTGGTTTTGCTGACAAAAAGAAGGGCATGCCACTTGGCAGCAAATGCTTCTCCAAATTCAGCAATCCTCTGACATAAATGTATATATATACAAGGGGGTTTTGATTTGGCTTTTTTTCCCCAAAGTTCTGTAAGCTATTTTCCTTAAACTCCAGCAATAATGGAAAACACTTGTTTGTAGCAAGGTCTGCATTGTTGCATGGGATGCTTGCCTGGAATTCACTGTCTTGGGGATAGATGAGCTCAGGGCACAGAGGGGGAGGTGGGTGCAGGGTGGCAGCAGGGTGGGTATCCACTGGCAGGCAAACAGGGCTGTAATGAAATGTGCCGTGTGAAGTGGCTCAGCAGCCCATGCAAATAACCCCTGTATTCAGTTTTCTCATGTATAAAACCAACTCTTGAGACTTTCATGCTCCAGCAGCTCTGCCACAGGGTGTACCACCTCTAGGAGATGGTATGAGGAACTAACACCTGACTTAGACTTGGGCCTGCTCCAGGGGAATTCAGCTCATGAGAGCCCAGGCCATGAGGCAGAGCAGGGCTGGGACTGTCCTTGCCCACAGTGCTGCAAATCTGTCCTCATTTAGGGAGTCTGATAATCAAACCAGAGTATTCCCTTGCCAGGTCAATAACTCTAGAATGTAGTCTTAATGGCCCAGTCCAGTGGTGTGTTGTGTAGCTCTGACCAGGAGCTGGATGTCCTCTGCTCCTCCTGAGGGAAAGACCATCCCTTTTCCCTGGGGTCTTGAGGACCACACAAAACCACATTGTTTCAGATGGGAATAACAGCTATTTGATCTGTTGCTCTCATCTCTGGGCTGTTAGGACAGTAAGTTTCCTGTGGAAGAGTTATTCCATGCTTTGTGGCTACAGATAGAACTGATAATTGATCACAATTGTTCACTGCAGTGTAGTTGTTCAGAGCCAGTCAGGGCAGAACCTCGAACACGGTGTCATGTCTTCACTGCAAATGGCTCAGTGGAGGAAAAAGTCACCTACTGGAGCACCAGGGAGAGTTGCAGTTTTCCAAGGCGGATCTCTGGAGGGAAACCAGTGAACTTCTTGCAGTGAAGACCTGACACCATGTTTGAGGTTCTGCCCAGGTTTGTTCTGCACAACTATACTGCATGAACCAATGTTCAGTTGCAGCTGAGACTGATTTCAAAGGGAAAATGTCAGCAGCAAAGGAAAAGGAAAGGGGACATTCTGTTTGCTTAGCTTAGCTGACCTGGCTGTATCCATAAAAATGTGTGGTTGCCCTTACATGTAACAAATGATAAGAAGGCCTAAAATACCATTTCTGGATTTTTATTTGACTTTGTCCCCTGGTTCTGTGGGAACCATCTGCCTTGAGAGGAGTGAATCCCATTGCTTGTGCCAACTCTGTGAAGTCTGGCAGCAGATTCAAATGCTGGGAGGGAGGACATGGGTCTGCCTTTCAACAGGTGACACATTTTTCAAAAGTGCTAGGTGATTAACACTGGACAGGATTGGGATTTGTAACCTTCTGGTGGCCCTAATAGTGCTCAGATGCACACAGGGGCAATCAGAAAGCAGTTTCAGTCTATTTGCTTTGATTGGTTGGTTGGCTGGGGGCTTTTTAGTTTTTTGGGTGGTTTTTTGTTTGTTTGTTTGTTTGTTTATTTTTGTTTTGTTTTGTTATTGTTGGATGACAGAGGAGATTGTGCATTCAAAGGAGTATTATGATAGGTCTTTTTTTTCTGGTGGCACTGGAATGTGCTTTTCTAAGCGTGGAAGCTGTGGAAGTCAGAGGAGTGTGCTCCTGCTTTTGCAATAGCAATAAGTTTCAGTTTACAAAACAGCTTCACTGGGACAGGAACACAAGGCATTTGACAGCCTTGTTAGAGATAAGCTGTTTGGGAATGGTTTTCTCCAGATAATTTTTGTAACAAAACAAAATCCTACTTTGTCTAAAACTAACCCTTTCTATGAGAATTAATAGTTCTAAGAGACTTAGCTGTAAAAATTTCAGATATTTTTTATTCAAATGGACTGTTTTGATATTTTTGCATAGGAAACTCCAGATCAAAACTAAAGCTCTACCTCAAAATTACCTTCATTTTAACACTTAGTCATAAGAACCCCAAAACAAGAAAAGAAATCAATATATCTTGAAGTGCTCAAAGCTGGGGAAAAACCCCAACAAAAAACAGTGAGAGAAAGAAGAGCCAGGTGTATTTTAGTTTTTGGGGATTTGTACATTTAGGATTTTCTCAAGAATAATTCTCTCACAGCCTCAAATATTTTCTCCTACATAGGAGAATTATTTCTAGTCCACTTTATTATGGATTCAGTAGTAAAGCAGTCCTCCACAATAGATAGTTTTGCAAATGCTGTTTGAGAAGAGAAGGAAATCTGGCCCAATCAGTCTCTCAGTGGAACTACTCAAACCAGAGGCCTTTCCCACGTGGTGTTAGGGGTACTACTTTCTCTCTGATGCTTTCCAGATAGCACTCATACAGTAAAAAGGATGCTGTCTCCGAAGAGAGTGTGGGGAGGTTTGGGCTGTGCAGTGAAATACCACTGAATGCATGAGCATGTATCTGGAGGCTGGGCAACATGAAAACTGAGTTTTGTTGAGCTTCATCCTGGTCCTACCTCCACTGTTCTCTTCTAGTGACTTTCAGTGAGGATTCTGAAATCCTCACCCTACAGGAAGCAAGGTGGGGGCCCAGCTATGATAGCTGTGCCCAGACCCCTTTTTGCCACACTGAGGAACTGGAGAGGTTTCCTTCCCATACCACTAAAGATGTGTATCAGTAAGGTGGGGCATTTTTTACATCTCTTGTGATGGACATAAAGCTTTTCAAGTAGACTGCAGTGCCTACAGGGTTTTCCAGCAACCTAGGGTCACCAAGTAGGACTGAAATCATTCACCCTCCTTACCCATTGCTTGACCCACAGCCACTAGTAAAGCTGTGTAGTCTGTAGGGCTGCTGACACTGCTGTTAAATAGGCTTGTAAATAGACTGGACAAGATCCTGGGAGCAATGATTTGTTTGCTGATGGGGCAGGAATTGTTAGTGATTGACCTACTCTTCTGTTGTCCCACCTCCTATAGGATTTTATTTCAAGAATTCTCTTCTCTGTCTCTTTGCTTTGGTGCTTTATTCCACTGAGTTTTCCTCCTTCAGAGTTTTATTGTCACCATTTTTATCTCCCCTGCTCTCCACTGCTTTTGAGAGCCAATGAGGAGAGCAGTCACAGCCTAGGACTTGCCATGAACAGAGTCTGAGCAAATCCATCCATTGCTACCATCAAGAGCAGCCTTAATACTCATTTCTTCTGTACTGAAATGTTTAAATTTCCAACCTAAAGTTGTAGAGGATTATCTCAAAGCACAAGCATGGCAGTGGAGCTGCTGGGGAAGTCCCAGATGACTTGCCCTGAGAAAGCAGCATGGATTAGGTTGAAAGAGGCTTTATGTAATAATTCTTGCTCCACCTTCCACTGATACCTCAGATGAGTGTGAAATCACCTTGCCCTTTCCTGAATTAAAAAAGGCTGACCAAAGTGGTGCCTCCCAGTAGGTCAGCTGTCTGCTGCCTCTTGATAAACATACTTTATGTCAAACAACTTAGGCCAGTGCAAGCTTTCTCTGCCCTTGAGCCACCCTGCTGTTGTGATAGCTGCTGCTGCCCTTCCTGCTGGGAGTGAGCGCGCTTGGCAAAGGGAGAACACCCCGGCAGGTTGTGGGAGAGGAAACATATTGCTGACTAAGAGGAAGAAAAAGGTGGAGTCCAAGATTTTGTGCAAGGCCCTCTCCCAGAATCCTTCTAATCATCTTGTGTCACACTCCTGTTTAATTCCAGGAAGTCCTTAACTCTTACCTAGTTTTCCAAGTATTGTCATCAGCAAGAAAATGGTGCTCAAACCAAAGGCTGCTGAGGCCTCTGAAAACCTCAAATGATCTTCGGTGGCAAAACTCCAGAGCCAGCCAAGGTGTAGTGGATCTCCTCTTGAAGGTTGGTCATCCCCAGAGTAGTCTTGTAAGCCAAATCCAATGAGGAATGGCTGCATGCTGCAAAGGCTGTTTCATGTTGTTTTAAACTCAAAAGCTGGAAAATTCAGAGCCAGCACTAAATATTTGTTCCACTTTCAAAGCTGAGCATCAGGGAGCCATTCCTTAAATAGTGGATGCCTGTTCTCTGAGCCCAGATGTGCTTATAGCATGGGTCTTGCCAGTGTTTTCCTTTCCTCCTGTTTCCCACATGAATGTGTGTGCAGATTTCTAGCCATCCATCTTTACCCTTTAAAGCTGGTGTGAGGGGTAGCAGCTGCTCCTTCTTCAACAGAGGTGGCAATAATATTGTACAAATTGTTTTCAACCTTAATCAGTAAAGCTTGCCACACAAGTGATCCTATTTCTTGCCAGAAGTGATAAATAGGACTCAATTTTGGAGCACATGAAATGTTAGACAAAATACATTAGTCAAAGACACTTCAGAGTATCAGTTACTTTCCTGTGGTATGTAAGTAATAATTCAGTTCTTAAAACCTTCCACCTGGATTTGGAAGGCCACCTGAGCTCCCATTGCAGGCATTTAGCAGTGAGTTAGAGTGTGAGGTAGCAGTGAATTGATAGATTGCCTTGTGTTTCCATTTACGTAACTAGAAACAGCAGTAGAATCCAGCCTGAAATTTGAGATACTGGTCTTCACTAATCCATCTTACTGGGTCCAGGCTGGGATGTTCCTGTCACTCACTATCATTTTACACAGGCAGCTAATCTCAAATTATCACAGCTTTATCCCGTCTTTAAATAGCACAAGTTGTGCAGACCTGTGGTAATGACAAGGCACAGAGATGCACCAAGCACATCTGGTCATCTCCTAAAAGTCAGTAGTACCTTCCTCCTTCCTCTGGCATCTGCTTTTGCTCTAATGTGTGTGCAATGGATAGAGGTTATCCTGAGTGAATGAGAGGAATCAAGAACTAATATGCTTAGAGAGTGGAGCTTTTTCTTTCCACATTGTATTTTCTTGGTTTCCTTGACCTGAGTTAAACCTGTTTCTTCTTTCAGGGAAAGAAGGTGCTGAAGGAAGGCAGGAAGGTTACCCTTGTTACTGGTCATGTGCACTGCAGTGCTGGGAAAGGGATCTGTCAGATTTGGCTATGCTTGACTTAGGTGCTGCAAAAAGCCTAACAAATGATGTGGCTTGGATGGATTTACATCACTTCAGAAAGAGGTTGGTGTGAGAAGGGATAGATTCCACCCACAGCTCTTGCAACAGGTTTCTTCCCCTGACCAAAAGAAGAGCAAAGGTGAAAGTTTTGAGAGTTTTAACAAGGTTTTCTCCTTTTCTTTTGCCCCCTAAGCAACCATGCTTGTGCTTATATACAGAAATTTTCTTTCTAATCCAAAAGGGGAGACATGGTGTAGAGGCAGTCAGAGTGACCAAGACAAAATCACTATTCTCTCTACTGCAGCCTGAGAAAAAAAATGTTCTCACTTACTGTACCTATATGTACCTCCATCATATTTCAGCACCATAAGCAGGAAAAGAATGAAGCCTGTTGTCAGGACATTGAAGCCAAAAATAAGGAAAAAATGGGAGTTATGACTCAAATAGTTGAAAAGTGGGTAGCAATCTGATAAATTCTGGGGCAAATCAGAGGAAAGCCAATATAGAACTGAAGTTAGGAAGGGATTAGGAAAAGGTAATAAAATTAATGGCAATCAATATAAAACTGTCTTGTGAACTAATTACAAAGTAATTTTGGTAAGATGGTACCTGTTTGATTACATGTAATGGTTTTGATATCTACTTGAACATACACCTATTGAAATTTCTGTTAGACACAGTTTTGTTCCACATGATGGTCTGAGTAAAAAGACCCCAAACTCTAACAATATAAGACTAAATAAAGGCATCAAATTAATTGCAATCTGGCTAATCATCATGCTTTCTAAAGTAATTGTAAATGAGGAGGCATTCAGAATTGATGTTCCTGAGAGATGTACCAAAGGGGTCATTCTGTGAGGCTCAGAGTACTCAGTTGCTTGGGTTTTGACCTAAGAAGCCATGCCACGTTTCATTAGACTAAGACAATGATGATGGTGCAACCAGTGATGAAGTAATAAATGACAACGTCAAGGACAGACCTATTTAGCAACTTCTGCACCATCTGGTAAATTGATCTCATCCCCAAAAATATGTATTTGATTCTTCAGTCAAATTCAAGGTGCTTGCGGACCAAAGATGTGCTTTTATAGCTGTGCTATTTGACTGGGAGATTGTTTTGGAAACCAGTGACTCAGGCTTGTTTATAAAGGGTAGTCAGCTAAACACGCACTCCCTGCATGATACAGTGTACCTGAAAGCGAATGTTACTGACTCCCATCGGAGCAGATTGCTGAGTAAAGGTCAAGGAGGTGATATTTCCATGTGTACAGCATTAATGAGACCCTTTCTGAAATGTTTATGGTTTTAAAAGGATTTTGACAGATGGGCAGAGAACAGAGATTGTCCAAGCTGCATGAGCATACGCTGAACTGTGCTGGCTAAAGAGAGGCAAGAGAATCTAAATCAATTTATTTTGTCAAAGATGACATTTTATATTTGTCCACTAACAACTGAAAGTGGGGAGAGAATTAATAATGGCAGATTATCTCTGGACATAGCAAGGTGGTTGGGTGCTGGAGGTGGACAAATTCAAGCTAGAAAATGGGCAACAAAAATGTCTTTTGCTTTCAGTGTCAGCAGCTAACCACTCAACTCAGGATGTAGAGCTTGCCTGTTACATGAAGTAAGCATTGAATCCTTTTCAAAAAAATAGGATTCCGGTAAACAAGAGCATGTGGTCAAGGCACAGTGTTGTGGTAAAAACACTGTGGGCACTATAGCTCAAGCAGGCCAGGCTAAGTGAGGCCTCACTAGTTTCAGAGGCTCCAGACAGAGCTGATTTATCCCACACCCAGTACTCTGTGTTCAGCTCAGTTTGCCTGCTCCCTCAGTGCCAATTCCTGGTGTGTGTTGAGGCAGGCAGGATACCCCTCTGTCCCCTTAGCTTAGGGCTTTCTCTGGGTCCCTTGGGGAAGGGTGTCATTCTTGGGAGCTGTAACGTGTGAGAAGACCCAGCAAAGGGTCACTGGGGTGGTTCTGTGGTAGCAGTGTGGGGGCCTTAAGGGAGGAAGGTCTGGCCCTATAGATGCTTTTTGCTATTCTAGTGATTAAATTCCCTGGAGAGGAAAGACAGACTTTGGGTCAGTATCATGAGCCTGTTCAAAACACAAACAAGCTTGAAATCCAGATCTAATAATTCTTTTCCCCTCATAGCTACCTATTATTTGGTTCCACAGCCAGAATGATACTATTGCATTTGTTCCCTTCTGAACACTGCAAATACTGAGCAAAGGTGAAGGTTTTCACTGTAGTTTGTGAGCTGTGGGCAGCCTTTCAAGAAGAATGGGAAAGGACAAAGTTCTTAATACAAAGGAAGATATCAGGATGGTTCTTTCATGGGTCCATGAGGCACTGAATATTTGCATCAACTTACAAAAACTATTTTTTAACTTTTTTATATCATCAATATATAAATAATGTAGAACACAGTATTAGGCAAACTGTACATTAACACATTAAAGGCTGAGCAGTAACAGATGTACTGCACACTTAGGAAAGTCAATATCACAATGAGTTTCTCAGTTAACTGTGGCATCTGAATCCTAGTTTTGGGACAGCAGGGACCTGTCAGTGACTGAAGTACTAGCTTGTACAAATGTGCATCAATATTGACCATCACCAGCTTTCCTCCATGGGTGCAATAGGGATGGAAATGTTAGACATTTGGCTGCACTTAGATGTAAGAGGAGGCATTTTATGTTAGGTAGCAGTCACACTGCAAAGCCATTCCTTGCTAACTTTTAAGGCTGAAAGGAGCAGGGCAGCAGGCACACCTGTCTTCACAGTATAGTTTATATGAAATGATTGCACCCTGGAGAGGGAGATGTGTGGTGGGAGTTAAGTAGGAATGAGAGGCAGCTAACCTCTCTGAGAGGGAGACAGGAGTTGAAAGAGAGGCACAGAGAGTCATTTCTCAGTGTAGAGATAACAGCCTCACTCTTGAATGATCTGCCTCCACCACCTCAGAGGTCAGTACAGGCAATCTGTGAAGCTTGTCTGGCATGTGTGAGCTGCAATGGTGCAGTAAAACCTGTGTGTATGAGTATCCATCCTCTGTGTGAGTGTTTGATACCTGAACAATCCTGCTTAACATGTCATGGGCCAGGAAAAAGTGCCTGCAGAATAAATAGGCCTCTTGATTCTTTCTGTAAGGCCTTCCTATTCCTTCCAGTGCAAACACTGCAGAGCAAGGCTCTTTGCACAGGCAGTGAGTAACACATCCCATGTTTTTTTGTGTACTCTGACTTCTTGGAATGCTGAAAGAACCTTGACTTTGCACACATTTGTAGCCCAGATTAATTTCCCAATTGGAGTAAACGTTACCATCAGAAGAAGGACTTGTGATATTATCATGAATGGGTCTGTACTGGGGCCTTCCCTTTGACCCTTACGTGGGCTGATTTTTAAAATGTATTTATTTTCGCAGCTATGCTAGAGCCAAAGGATAGAGTAGCTTTAAGGGCTGGGGTCCTACATGTCCTCCTTTCGTAGCAATGGTGTTGCCCATGAGCTTGTTATGCTTCATGGGACAGATTTAGAAAAGCTTGTTTTGATAAACTGCTTGCTTGCTTGGCTTGGCATTCCCAAACACTGCGTCAGCTTTCCACAGAGCTGTCATGGTTAGGTCGGTTGGGGAATTCAGTTCAGCAGCACTAAGCCTGCAAGTGGCATGACTCAAGGAGAAGATAATTGGCTTTATTATAATTTTTTTCTGAGTAATTACACAAGAATTGCAAAGCTGCTTTCCAAAAGTGGGAAAAGAGGGTCTGAAATGGATCTGAATTTTCTCTTGGGTGTTAGGGAGTTGAGATGTTAATTGTGATAATTGTGATAGTGATGGTAATTGTAATGCTTTCCTTTGGGTGGGAGCTGTTTCTAGATGTGCACCTCATTCAGTGTGGGTTTTTCTGTGGCAGCTCACGCAGCACAAGCCACAGTTTCTTGTGTGCCTGCTGCCAGCTGCATAGAGAGCAAGTGTCAGGGGGTCCACTCTCATTGCAGCAGGAGAAGAGGGGAAAAACGTGCAGGAAGAAAGCTAGAGATGATACTTGGATACTCAGGGACTCATCTGTATCAAGGGGTTTCCAAAGTACACAGACAAGTGCCTTGGCTGCCTGGAAGACCTTCGTGGCTCATGCTGTCCCTCCTCATCCTCTCTCTCCCACACTAACACTCCTGAGCTGCTCTGTGTGGATACAGAGGTGGTGAGTACCTGGAGGTGGCTTAGTAAACATAGGAAGAACGCAAAATAAAATGGAAATAAAATAAAATGGAAACATGGACAGTGTGAGCTGGAAACTAAACAACACAGAAAAGTGTGAGGAAGGCTGATGGGGGAAGTTCACACTTTCTCATAGGCTGGCATATTTGTTAAGAGGAAACAAGGTTTGGGCACGAGACATTTCTTCAGACCTCTGTACTTGGAAGCTTGTCTGTCATTGTCTTAATTTCAGTTTGCCTAATGCAAGCTATTGCTTCTCTGAGACTTGATTGTCATTTATATGCTTATAGTACTGTAGCTCTGCCTGTCATCAGGGTGCTGACAGAGAAGTCATTTTGCAGGCATTTGTTAATGGAGGGTGGATGCTGAAGGGATTCTGGTTTGGACATCGTTTCGTTTGTGGAGGCAAAAATGCTGAAGACTGAAGAAAATAAGTGAACTGAAAAGGAAATGAAATGTTATTCTAATTTCCAACCTAAACATATTACTGACCAGAATAAACATATTTTCAGTGTGTGGGAATGACACTGTCTTTCAGCTGTGGTCACTCACTCTTTTCTGCTCTGTTTCCCCACTGGGAGTGTTTTGGGGCATCAGTCAGACCCTCATTCACCTTCACTCACCCAAGCTTAGCTCCTCAGCTGGCTGGGCTTCCACTTCAGCAGGTTCCAGCCAGCATGAGCTGGTGGCTGCCAGGAGCAGTAGTCCCACCCTTCATCCTGTGCCACTTCCCAGGAATTTGCCCATTTGGAAGCAGAGCTGGCCACTGACCTTCTCTCCTCACCCTCCAGCAGCCCTCTCCTCCCACGCTGTTATTTTTAACCCGGACTGGAGTCTTGGTTCACTTCACCCTGTGGCCTCCTGCTTCTGCCAACAGAAACAGACAGTGAAACAGACTCTGTGAAAGCACAGAGTTAACCCCAGCTTTTTCTGGCTTCCCAAAGTCCTTCTCAGCCTGGGCAGCTCAACCCCATCTACTGGAAATTCTCCCCCACTAACACGGAAGGTGGCACCACCTTTTCCTCAGCTAGGACCATGAGAACAGGCTCATACTGCCCTTGTTGTGGACTTGGGAAGAAGCTTGGCACAATCTATCTAGGCTTCAGGGGAAAGTTATCACATCCCACAGTACATTCATAGCTTGTAAGATGTACTAGCTGACAGCTATTTTTCTCCTCAGCTTACCTCATGTTTTCCACTATAAAATTTCACCCAGTCTCATGTTATCAGCCTCAAGACTGTTCCACACATGATAGTCAAGAAGGAAAATATATTATCAATAAATAGTTGTTACAATTGTAAAGTTGCAGGACTAGAGCTGTAAACTGGAAGATGCACCAGAAATACATTTCTGCATGAACTTTCTACATTTTATTTCAGTCTGGTTGTGCTGACCTCGATAGGTTTCAAGCATAATCCATCACCTCACCCCACAACTGAAGTCAGTAGAGGCAGGAACCAGCTGATCTAACTGCACAGGTGTGCACTGTACACAGCTACAGCTGGAATAGTCAGACTCCCCTTGTAGTCAGGGAAGAGTAAATATGTTTTGGCATTAATCAGTCTGACCTATTTTAGCTTTCTGCCTAAGTATGTGGACTTATGTCTTTTCACAGAGAGTAATTGAGTTGCCAATAATGAGTTCAAGTTTGGATATCTACATCAGCTGATGTACCCTCAAACTTTCCAGTTACTTCACCTGGCTCCAGACCAGGTCTTGGCAGATCAGCATTTATTCATGATCACTCACGTAGTTATAAAGACAATCATCTTGGAGTTCTTGCCTCAGAAGGTCCTTAACTAAGTGGATGCAGTGCTATTGGAGAGGAGGCCTACAAGTCATTATAGCTTAGCTGCCCTGTGTGTCAAGAGATATTCAGTGATAACTGATACTGTTCCCATACCTTTAATGACAAATAACAGTTTACAGTACAAGAATGTCAGAACAATTCAGGTAGAAAAAGGACCTTTTGGGCTCACCTAGCCCAGCCTCCTGCTCAAAGCAGGGCCAGCTATGAAATCGGCCCAGATCACTCGGGGCTTTGTCCAGTTGATCTTGAAAACCTCCAGGGATGGAGATGTTGAGATGTCTCTGGGCAATCTGCTGGTGCTTTGGCTGTTGTTAGGGAAAATTGCTTTCCTCATATCAAGTCAGAAATTCCTCTGTTTTGAAGTACAGCTTTTGTCTCTCATTCTCCCACCATGCACCTCTGAAGAGCCTGTCTTGGTCTTCACGGTCACTTTCTCACAGGTCCTGTAGGGCCACTGACAGATCACGCCCAAAGCCATTGCCTCTCCAGGCAGAATGACTCCTGGTCCCTCAGCCTCTCTTTGCAGCCTGGACACTCCAGCCATGACCACTGTAGGGGTCTTGCACTTAACTCACCCAAGGCTATTGCTGTCTTTCCTGTATTGGCACAGGGGATGGGCTGGGATGGGTGAAACTGGACACGGTGTCTAGATATGCTCTGATGAGCACAGAGCAAAGGGGAAAAACCACTTCACCACATGTGCTGGCCGTGCTCCTGCTGGTGCAGTCCAGGGCTCTGCCAGCTGTCCCTGCTGCCAGTGTGTGCTGCTAGCACACGTGGACCTTGTTCCCTGCCAGCACACCCACATCCCTTCCAGCAACCTGTTACTCCCCAGTCTGTACTATTCAATTAGTAAGGTTTTGGCAAAGGTTTTCTATGACTGAGGGCTGTGATAAGAAGCAGCAGTCACTCTTTCATTATCTTTAAGCTATGCGTTCATTATAGCTTAAAAAAACCAAAAGTCTGTTGGTATTTATTGGGAATACTTTCCTAACTCAAAATGCTCACTGGGATTCATTATTTAGCTGAATCCTGACATGAAATAGAAGTAGGAATTTGATGTGTGAACTTTCAACCATTCACATAAAAAGAATAGTTAATTCTGTTTCTAGGAGATGCTGATGCTGTTTGGAACGAAAGCCATGAAGTGCTGAGGTGCTCAAGCTGGTTGTGTACAGGCTTTTTATTTTCTTTTCAGCACAGTGTTGGTGTGCACAGTGTTGAATTCACCCTTGTGACTCCCTTGTGAAGCAGGAATGAGTTTCACTCTCTGTTTAAAAGGGAGAAGCCATGGCACAGAAACCCAGACACCTCTGACCTGATTTTAATTGTCAGAAAGTTAGACATGCAGTCCCAGGCTAGGAATCCACAGTCCTTCTAGAAAGGGAGAAATAGGTCCCTCCAGAGTTTCCTGGATTTCATCTATTCTCTACTTGTTTTCAGGGTGAGAAATAGCCTGTCTGTTTTCACTGGCATTGGCAGAACCTGAAGAGTCAGTGTAAATTATTAATCTTTAAGTAAGACTTGGGGCTAAAATCCTAGTTAAAGCTAAGCCTTGGCATTACTATTTAAGTGGTTCTTCCCCAGACAAGTCACAGAGAACTGAGAATACTTCTAGTTTTTTCTCCAAATTAAACAAAGTCTCCAGACCATCCCATATGTTGCCTGAGGGGTGCCATGGAGATTGGAGTGGGGTGTGAGGGGGAACTTTGGGACATGGCAAACACGCTGGTCTCTTTCTCCTCTCTCACTCCCACCTTTGGCAGGACTTTTTCCCTCCACCAGTGTTGGCATGGATTTATTGCCACTAGGGAGGCAAACAGGGGATTGTTCTTGATGTTTCCATTCCCATCTCCTTGCATCTGTGGATGAGCCTGGCAAAGGGGACAGAAACTTCCCTCTGCTCCTGATGGAAAGGGACCTAACTTACTTTGTGGAAAAATGTTGCCTTTTGTGTGCCAGAGTGCTTGGAGGTATTCCAAGTTATTGCAGTAGAAATTGCACTGAAATATCCCTGATTTTCTCCTCCATGTCAGGAGCTTGTCTACTTGTTTCAGTATCACAGCTGAACCACTTGTTTTCTTCAACACCTCTGCAGAGATCTAGATGGAACCCTGCTGCTAGTGAGATTTTTTGGGGGATGGAAGGTTTTAGTTTTGTACAGTTCAATAGACAAGCTGAATTCTCGTGTTGAAGGGGAAAAAAAAATCACTCATGTGTATGCAGCATGAAGCAAAATGGCATCCCCTGGGACACAAACCACCAGCTGTATTTTCAGTCTGTGGGAATTCTGGCTGGCTTGCACTTCTCACAGGTTTCAGTAGGAGAACACTTCAAATGAAGGAGCTTTAATAGTGACGAGAAACTGTGATTGCTTTTTTCCTAAATGTTGGAGAGCTCTCTTGCACAACTGGCTCACACTAACGAGGAGTGCTGAGGGTCCCCATCCCAGGGACTGTCTCAGATTTTCCTCAAATGTACCCCGGTGCTTTGGTTATAAGAGTTGTGCAGTAACCTAAATGACAGCTAGACTCAATCAAGATTTAGTTTGGAGGCTGAAAACTATCCAATGATTTAGTCTCAGGGATTAAGGAAAACAAAACCTAACCGACGGCTGGATAAAATTCACATTCCTTTCAATTGTGATCATCCTACATCAAGGAAATGTTTGAAATGTTGGCAGTCTCCTATGATATGCCTGTGAAAGTTATTATAATGCTTTAAGTAATTTAAGAAAAAAGAACCAAGAGCTATAGCACAAATGCGTTATATAAATCTTCATTTTTACAAAAATAGTTTGATTGATGTCAGGTCCCAGTGGGTGACCTTTAAAAGAGACCACACCAAATGGAGGGGCAGAGCTGCAGCTCTCCACCCCCACACTGGCTCTTCTCCTCCTTGCTTCTCCTCACCAGAGTGCCTCTAGACAGCTATGTCATCTGTAGCCATAAAATAAATTGAAGAACGTCTGTCTCACAAAAGGCAAAAAAGGAGCCCTTTTCTCATCTCCATTGAAGTGGGCCACATCCTTATCTAGGCTGAAAAGTGAGCTGTGTATCTGCATGGGGGCTTAAATGACTGCAAAAACCTCCTCCTCCTCCTCCTCCCTCACCTCAGATCAAGATATCCTGTGTTAAGAGGGATGTTTTTTGTGGGGCCTGGGCAGGGCATGGCGGGTACTCTAGCTCTGTGCCACTTTTAATTTGCTGTTTAATTAACAGAGAAACAGCATAATTTGCTACTCTTGTCTATCAGCATTCAACTGTTCCAGAGGAAGGAGAAAGCCCCTCTGAAAATCAAAATTTCTGAAGCACAGTTTCTTTCTGAAGTTGTAAGTTGTTTTGTTGCAGCTCAGAAAAAGAAGATTTTTCTGTACTGCTTTGAGTTACAAAGCATCGTAGAAACCATCAGTGCTATCGTTACAAAAGGGTGTCTTATATTTAAAAAGCCATATGAGAGTAATGTAAGGCAAAGTGAAGTCCAGCTGAGGTGCCCTGCCTGAGACATTTAGAGATGCTGTATTGGCAGACAAGAGTTCATCTATTCAGAGAAAAACAAGCTGTTACTCGGAGGGAGGTGAAGTTAAGTGAAAGCTGATTTGTTTCCTTGTGGCTTGGGGCAAAGAGGGAGGATAGGGATGTGGGTGATTCATAGTCACCTACCCCCCATAACCAAGTCCCTCAGCAGGCCATCATATGATTGCCTCAGCATGTCACATGAAGCTTGTGAAGAAAGGACACTCTGGTGCCCAGCGAGCCAAGGCAGCATCCCTCAGCCTATGGACCTTGGTGACAAGAAGTCATTTCTTGCACTTGAGATGATGTGTGAAGTAAGATTCATTTTCCCTTCTTTAATTCTTTCCATGAACACATGAAAAAATAACCTCTTTGTAGGTGTTTCATTCCCTAATACTTCTCTGGAAGAACCTTTTAGTCCCTCTCTAGGATCAGACAACCCGTGGGAGGAAGCCAACAGATTGACAAGCTACCTTAGAGAAAAAATGTCACAGAACTTAGATCAGCTCTGGTTTAATCATTCCTAAAGGCCACAGAATCCTTTAGAGCTTTTCCTGCTCATGCTGAGTGCATGGCTACTGCAGTAATTTCCATAAAAACAAGTCAGGTCCAGAAAACAAGATTAGTCTTTCTCTGAAAGACAAGTAGAAGATCACAGAATGGTTTGGGTTGGAAAGGACCTTATGGACCACCTAGTTCCAGCTCTCTTGCCTGGGCAGGGAACTCATGATGCAGACACTGGGTTTGAATACCCTTTTCGGGCAGGGAGCCGAGTGCTGTTCATGGCCAGGGCAGGAGGGTCTTGATCAGTAATTAAGCAGAGGGAAGACCACAAATATCTGGGTTGGATCCCTGTTTATTCCTTACCTCAGGGAAGATGTCTAGGCAATGTCTTGAGTGTCACTCCAAAAGGAATACAGAGTGGATCAGCTTTTCTTGTCATGCCATGTAGACACAACCATGAGTTTTAAATCAGAGGGATCACGAAGATTAATTGAGAACCATTATTTCTTTCTCTGTAATATACTTGTCTGCCTACAATTTCAGTAATCTGTTTATATGTCTTTTTTGTAACTGATGACTGAGTAGAGCTGTTGATGTGACCTTGGACAGAATGTCTGAGGGTCTGAGCACAGCCCACTACATGCTCCAAACCAAGTAATGGCATATATTACACTATTTGTTGTATCACTCACAGGCAGACAAGAGTCTCTTATTTTCAGGCTGTTCCCCAGACATTGTTAGAGTGTTTTGAGTGTTTTAAGTGTTTGATATTCAGGACATTCTCTTTGGTTAGTATTTAATTAATTCAAAGTTCTTGCCACTCATTTTCCTACTGAGTGGCAAGAACAATAGTTTCCAATTTTGATTCTTGAAAGTACAACTGTAAGGTGTCTTTACAATGTCAATATATGCTTAAAATATGCTACTTGTGATAAAATGTCTGTCACCAAGCTTGTATGCTAGGGCACTTGGAGAATGCTTTGCTTTGAAAGAGCAAATTTAAGTGAGAGCAAGCTAATGAGAATGATTTTGTTTGTAAAAAACCAAGCCATTACCTACAATCGAAGTTATTCAGAGCAGCTATAAAATCATCTTAGCTGTGGTTATCAGTTAGCCCACTTTGATTACTGAGGTCAAGCTCTAGGAGCTGAGAACAGTCCTAAATCTGGATGTAGGAGGACAGGCTGGATACATAGTAGGGGGTTGTTAACAGGAATCTGTTACATTTTTCTGTAACAGCTCCTTAAAGTTTGTGCTCTCTGTGGGAAACCACACAGATTAAAATGCGTGGTGTAGTGGTAAGGCGAAAAATTCCCTTTTGGGGAAAGGGTAGGTGGGATGACTGGCAGGGGGAATTCATGTGGACTGTTCAGAGAGTGATGGAGAATGCCACATCTTCCCCAAGCTGCTTCTCCATTCCTTATCCCCTTTCCTGCTTGAAAAACCAGATTCCTTCTTCCCTGTTTCCATTCCTCTCATGTTCTCAGCCACAGACCTGAGTGTTGAATCCTCCTGCTCCAAGGTGTTTTGATTCACCCACCTTCAAAACTTGGTCCCCACATGCCATTTGTCTCTGCTATCCAGGTGCAGGCTAGCTCTCAGACACAGCACGTCCCCTGGCTCTTCCCAGTGAGTCAAAGCCTATCTCAAGAGGCAGTGTAGCTTGTCTGATGAAACACAAGTTGCTATTATCAGCCCTTTTTTGCTTTCCTGAGAAGCAGGCAAAAAAAATTTTCATGTTCCATACGCTTAGCCTCAGCACAACACTCCAATGCCCATCCTTGGTTAAGCTTTGCCTACTGTTTATACTGTTTATACCACGCTTTTACCAGCAAAGGTTAACTTTTTTTAAGCTGACCCTTTGAAGCAGCATTGCTTTAGAGGAAGCCTCAGCCCTGAGCTGGATTTTCTCTCTGTTTTTTCCTGGCTTAGGGATGTCTGTCCATTGCATGTGCAGCTACAGACTTCAGTGACCTACAAGGAGGATGCTGAGGGTTGCTTTTAGTGACGTTAGGCTGCTACACAGGTGTCTCCAGCCTTGCCATGTCATTTTGGCAGAATTGTTCAGTTCAGTACAAATTCACCTGTGTTGCAAATTACTTAGCAAAATTTACTCTACAAGCATTTTATCCAAGTGTATTTTTTAGCCCAGGCAATGATTCCTTCAAATAGTCTGAAAGAGGGCAGAACAATGCATTTGCTGCTTTCAATGCAAAATGTGCCTCCAGTCCTATCCTCATATCCTTTCGTCATATCCTGTCACACCCTGTATGGTGTAACTGAAAGAGGCTGGGCTGCCTGTGGCAGCTCACCACGTAATATTTCCCCAGTACTCATGCTCGTTCTCTGTATACTCACAGATCAGTTGTGCACAGCTGCAGAAAGTGAAAGGGGCAGGTACTGCTGACACAGCTTTGTAGTCGTTATTAAAAAAAAAATTCACAGACACTTCCTTACCAAAACATGTTTTTCTTCAGAAATCAAATGCCAATAGCATTAGAAAACAGCTCACCCACCACCACGGACTAGAAAGTACAGCAATTCCATTGTGTTCCTGCATCACTGTAAATTGCTTAAATAAATAATAAAAGTTCTGGTGTAAATTCAGCCACATGAAAATCTGTGGGCTAGAAAGCCTTGGAATGAACAGGATCAACTGAGGCAGACCTACGGTGAAATCTGCGCTTGCAAAGAGTGATATCTTTTATCTTTAAAACTCTACTTTAATTATATTTGACCTTTCTCACATATATAGCCTCTGTTTAGAGAACTATCAGCATATCCTTATGCTTCCAGGACTGATTGAAGCACACTTTACTGTAAACTCAATGCTGAAAAGAAAGTAAAAAACTGCTTATCTGATAAATATAATCAGTAATATATTGAGATAATGACCTGTTTGATAACACATAGCTTGGAATAACGATGATCTTTGTCCAGAAGATTTTACAGTGTATTTCCTCTTGGCAAACAGCAGGAACATGGGTTTTGACCCCTTTTCAAACAGGAGTGGCAAATAAATTCCCCACTAGCAGCCAGCTTCCTGGTTTGCCCTTGGAAATGAGGCAGGACTTCTCTGATTACTCATGAAACACATCTTTTCAAACAAGTTACCAAAATCCAAGTAGTCAGAGGAGTTAAATTGCAATGATCAGTTGTCACACAGAAAAAAATATTTCAACAAAAAAAGTCCTTAAGGGTAAAACAGCAATTAATTTGGCCTTTAACAAGCACAGACTTCAAACCAATTGTTAGTGTTGTTAAAAAAATCAAGAAGGTCACTGCACATCTAAATGGAGAGGGACCAGGCTGTTTATGGTTTTGCAGGCTCAAGCTCAGCTACTGGACAGCAGCACCTCTCCAGAACATCAGCAATCACAACAGAGAGGTTTTGCTGGGTGGCTCTTACCTTGTCAGGGTTGCTGTTCCTGATTCCCTCCTCTGCCCCTTCTCATCAGATTCCTCGTGTCGTCAGTGAGGTCAGTGTAATCCAAGGAAACCACATCTGCCCATTGGCTTGATGTGGAAGGCTTTGTTGTAGGAGTACATTTTTACTCCATCTCCCCTCTTTTTTTTTTTTTTTTGGTAAAAGACAGAAACCACAAATGTTATTCTTCCGGTTTTAGTTATTTCCTCTCTACTTGGCAAGACTTGTTTTTGTCAGAATCTGTCAGACATTTGGGCTGAGTGCTCCTTGAATCAGAGAGCCCACAGGGAGAGCCCAGTGGTCGTCTGTGACTGTCTTGTAGTCATCAAATTTGGTGGAGCTATGATGGGTAATAATTTCATTTTATCATCATGATTTACTTGGGAGTCACGATTCCTGAGGATTTTTCTAACCTTGCTACAGTGCTAAAAAAGAGCCTTGTAGCTCTGAAAATTCAGATCAAGGCAAGGGAAAATCTAATTAACTCAAGAGAAAGGTACTAATGTCCAGCAGATGGTCATGCTTGTATTTCCCTTGTGCTTCATGATCCAAGCTGGCTGGAGTCCCTAGCTCCATGAGTGCTAATTCATTTTGAGGTGGCAATACCAGGGCTTCAGTTTCAGGCCCACAAAAACATGTTGCCTGCCCTGACCTGGTCCAGAGGTTATCACCTCTGCAGGCACAGCAGCCTGGCTAAGGTACCAGCTCCCACTTTTATAAGTATGACCATGTGTACAAAAATAAACTCTATCAGCTTCAACCTGGCTACAGAGCCTCTTAGCTGAGTTCTCTGGCTTGTGATCCAAGCTGCACTTGGAGGAGAAGCTGTGGATGAAACAGGGGCAGGCAGCAAGCTCTAGCAACAAGGACTGCTCCCTCTTTTGCACCTTTTCCGTGTTAGACAGTGACCCAGGAGGCTGCAGACATCTCAGTGCCACCGTGGGCCGTGTTTGGAAAGTCTGCTTTCTGCAGAAATGAATCTTCCTTAGCAAAGGCAGGAGTTGCAACCATGTATTTGGGTTGTGAGTGTGTGTTACCTCCAAATTAACAGGGCAGGTAGAAGGCAGAAAAGGTCCTCAGGCATTTGGAAACCTTAGAAAATCCAACTAGTTAGAGTACATCAGGCCTGAACAGGCCAAATTTGTTATACTGATGAGGTAAAAGTATTATTTTCTTAACCTGCACAGTCCTCGGGGCAAACTATGACATATTGACAAAAGATGCTTGTTAGTGGTGAAAATAATTTATATTTTTGTAGGCATTTATAACCTTTTTAATATAAAATTCTGCTTCACTGAGATTGCTGGGTTTTGTGTCAGTGGAGAGGTGAAGTATTTGCCTGATCCTCAGAAATCTCATCATAGGTTTGTAAATTCTGAGGTGTAATTTCAAATAGGAAATTCTAGCTGGGATGGGGATAGATGCTTCTGGCAAACTCAAATAAGAGACATCTTTAAGTAAATGTAAGGAACTGTGCCTGAGGACCCTCCTTCATCCAGAAATGAAAGGTTAACTTTAGATGAAGAGGAGTAACCTGATGCTTTTGCTCTAGTTTGTTGAGCAAAAATATAATTACTTCGTTTTTCTGTTCTCTTTCAAGTCAAAGTCTTCATTCCCAGCTTCTCATTTTCTAAGGCTGGAGAAATTGATGCTGTGTGTCCAGATTGGTGCCAGCTGTGTGTCTTCTTATTTGAAATGGACATGGGAGTCAGTTTGTTTTTCCATGTATGAAAATTATTTTTCTCCGAAGTTTTTGGTTGTATAATAAGTTCCAGGCTTACTTGACCTAAAAAAGGAATTTAGCAATCCTTCCTGATGGCCACAGATTTGGTGAAAAACACCAGCAAGGTGTTGCTCAAGCACCAAAAGAAAACAGACTCTTCCTTTCAGGCAGCTTCAGCTTCTTTCAGGCTGCATCCCCATTACAAACATCAGCTACTGCTGCGTTTTTGGCTCACAGAACCTTTTCCTCACAGAAGGACTCCTGGTATAAACACCAGTGGCTTTACTACTGAACAATTTGCTGTCTGTTAATTCTTTTATTCTCTTACTGCCTACAGTGTTGCCTGGCCAAAGTTTTCCGGATGTATTCCTCATTTAAAAGAAATCCTTTTCTTATTCAACACTGGTCCAACAGAATCATTTATTTTCCCAAACAGTATCTGTAACAATTTTCCCTGAAGTCCAGTGGCCAACTTTTTCTGTTTTTCTAGCTAAATCTGTGGCCAAATCATCCTCCCACAGCCCCACAAATCTGTATGCTTATAGTCCCCTTTGAGGTAATTAGTGTCTTGTAGTGTTTAGGCTCATCAAGTTCTGTCTGAGCTTCAGCCCCCAGAGCTGTGTCTGCATCTGCACCCCAGTTCCTCAGGAAAAGGTAGTTTTACATAAATTGCTTTTACATAGTGCAGTTGTTGCATGAGACATGACATGAAACAGACATTGCACAAAATGACACAGCAGGCTCAAGGACTTCTGTAATTGCTCCTTTCCCATTTTCACTGCCTCCAGAAGGTGGCTGTCATGGCAGGCAGTCCTGTGTAGCCCCATGCCCCTCTGAGACAGGGTCTGCAGACCCTCAGTTGCTCCTGGAGCACTGCTCAGCTCATTAAGCTTAATAGAGCAAGTCTCTGCTTGTGGCTTATTTGCATTTTTTTTTTATATTTTCCTATGCCTAGACATAAATTGGCCTGTGATGAAGCTTGCAAGCAGAATAAATACTCAGGGAGAGGTGGGTGTGCCACCCCAGGGTAAGCTAAGGGTTCACAAAAGTGGTATAAAAGGTTAAGGCAGTGGACTGAAAGCCAAAAGGCTTGAGGCTCTTTTCCCAGCTCTGCTATGGAGTGCAGTCTCTGGTAAGAAATTCTAGCAAGTTTTTAATGCCTTCCTTCTCGTCTTCTCCTTGGCAATATCAACTGCAGAGTCTCTTTGTGTCAGGATTGACTTCTGGCTTGTATTTTTTTCAACATCATTAAAAACTGCTTCCTCTCCCTCTGGCCACTACATTAAATGGACACATTTGAAGTGATCCTCAGTACAAACCTTGAAAAATTACAGCAATAAAGAACAAGGAACCAGTGAGACTTGGTGCTAAAAAATGGAAATTATATTTCGTGGGTGTCTGCATCAGTGTGTATCCCGGGAACAGCTTCTTTTGGTTTTCCTGAAAAACTTGTATTCAGATACATCTGTGTTTTAGGGATTTGGTTCTGGTTCTGCCAAACACTCCAAAAAACCTTTTCCTATTTCATTGAAACAACAATCTACATTTAAAGAATCCAAATGTAGAGATACTGAAACCAGGTATATACTGTCTCCCTCTCATTTTGGCACCCTGAATTAATGCCTTTGCTGAGGGAATGAAGCTGTCTTGGAGCATTGGCAGATACCAAAAAGTAAAACCATCCAATGAGTTTCAACTGGGCTTGTCTCAAAATTATGTGAAATGATAAATCCCACTGGGTTTACAAGTGAGGCTATAATTGCTCCAAATGGTGCTCAGGGCATTAGAGATTTGCTGGGCAATTCATGGCCCAGAAGGAGCCTTTTACAGTAAATCTGGTCCCACATCTGGTTTGACATTGCAATCTGAAAATGGGTACGACAGAGAGTTTTGTGTCTTGCCAGGAAGGCTGTAGCACAAAGCACTTGATATGTTTTTCACCCACTGGAAGACTTCTGTTGGTTTGGATACTGACTAAAGTGGTGTCTCTGAGGGGAAAAGACAACAGTGGCTTCTGGGTGTGTTTTACAAAACTGAAAATACATATCCAAGAGGTGGATTCTGAGCACAGCCTAAGTAGCAGTGTTGCATGACACACAGCTGGGTTATAAATGTGTAAGCCAAACCCTTCCTGACCACCTCAGTGCCAGGGTGCAGGAGAAGTTTGCAGGAAGCATTAACAATGGTGCACAACAATCGCCACCGGACCGGGCAGCTGCTGTGTCTCACAAACGTGACAGGTCTGCAATCTCTGGGAAGGGAAGGTATAGCACAAACCAAGCCATTGCAGTGGGACTGATACATCCAATTCAGTTGTCCTCAGCGTACTCATTCACCTCCCACCTTTGAGATACTTGCAGTCAAAAGAAAAAATGGAAATAAATACTGTAAAATGAGAGATTGGCATCAGCTTCATAATTTCTAGTCAGCAGCACTTCAAATTCCTTTTTTTTTTACTGTTTTCTAACTGGAAATTTGTGGGGCATGACTTTCTCTCAGGACACGTAGATTATTGTGGTAAAATTCTCTGGGATACTTTGTTTATCTGTGCTAAGGTTAGATTGCTCAACACGCACTTAAGTAAATAACATAAAACCCAAGGACTATCTTTAACTACTGCAAAATGTTGTCCCTAAAATAATGAAGTATGTAGCTGGCATTGCTTCAGCAAGAGTTTGTTGCATTGTTCCAGTATTTTTTGGTGTAGTAGGAAGAGGACAGAGCAATAGAGACTATCTGGGAGTAAAACTCTTGTTCTTTTTCTGGATGCTAGGGAAAACAACCAAGGCTGATCCCAAGGCAGTAGCAAACCTGACTCCATGGGTCACAGAACAGCACAGAGGCTACTGTGTGTGTGGTGTTCTGACGAGACAGGGGTGAGCAGGGTGGTTGGGAGGCCTTTTTGGGGAGAAGTGTCAGATAGTAGTGTACAGGGAAGGGAAAAAGAGAAAGGTGTAGATGTGGCACCCGTTAAGGTCTGTGGGTTGTTGACAAGTGGGAGGTGTTCAGAGGCAAAGCTTTGTTTTGGGTGAAATACCTTTCATCCATCTAAAGCTGTATTTCTGGGCCAGGGCTGGTGCAGGAGGCAAGAGGAGCTTTAGAGGAAGGAATTGCAGGATCAGCCTGAATGTGACTCGTGCAGTCACCGTGCTTGGTTCATGTACACACGGGAAGGAACAATGTGAGGGTGCCAGTTGTGTGCTAATTGATCACAAGACCACCCGGGGTCACTAACCTGACCTGCCCTTAAGGAAAGGGAATTAAACTGCCAGGCAGGGCATAGAAATATCAGTGCTATTTTGCAAAGCACCGACAAGATGTTATCTAGAAATTTAGTCAGCTACTTCCTAACAAAATCAATTCATACAGGGACAGATGCAGAGAGAGGTCATTAGGTTCATTAAGCACATGATTAGGGGTTGTTTTTTTGTTAGGAAAAGGTATTAAAATGCCTATTGGTTTGTTTAGCTTTGCAAAACAAAAGCTTCAAGGGGATACAATTGCTGTTTATAGATACTTCAGCAAATACACCCCGGAAAAAGAAGAAAGCTGTTTAGGCTGAAGAAGAGCACTGACACAAGAATAAATGAACCTCAAATGCTCATGTCAGCTCTGAAAGGAGACCTCTACCCATGAGAGCAGGGAGTATTAGTGGGACAAAAAACAAACCTCCTTTGAAGGTGCAGATGGAAAGGCATTGTATGACCTGGGGTTGGAAAGTCCTTTCCAATCTTGTGTCCTCATTTGCAGCAAGGTTTACAGTATGTGGTGGTGAAAGCAAAAGCTTTTTAGTTGGTGGACAGTTTTACACAGGAACTATTTAAATCTTCCCTCATGTTTCTCATGCCTTGTTCTTGCACAGGTCTGTATTTCCATGCAAAGAGCTGCAGTGCCATTGCTCTGACTTACCTTTGCTTTGGGTTTACTTGGACAAGGGTGAAGTCTTCATTGGGACCGAGCTGTTGGGTCATATGGAGACCAGCTGTGAAGAAACGGAGAATTTCTGTGAAGGGCTGAAATATGTGCAGGGCACTTGCAGCAGTTCGTGGGTTGCGTGTCTTGTTAGTCTTTGCTGTTTATTGCCCCATTGTTTAAAATTTATGGGAATGGTATGTATCTTGTAAATGAACATACAGGATCATTTCCAAAGTCTCTGTCCATTTATTTCTCTCCTAAGTAGAAACTAATGAGATCTGCAGAAACTTTTCATTGTAAATAAACTCCTTGACAAATATTTGAATGTTTTTATTTTATAAGTTAGTTGTAAATATTTTTGTCATCCTTCAATTGTTACCAGAAATAACTCAGTCC
Source organism: Entomyzon cyanotis (assembly GCA_024500445.1). NCBI lineage: Eukaryota > Metazoa > Chordata > Aves > Passeriformes > Meliphagidae > Entomyzon > Entomyzon cyanotis. Next base: position 71,690,228 of record JAKEPQ010001005.1, read on the forward strand.
TGGAATTCACTCCCTGATAATATGTTACATCTTCCTGGAATAACTACATTCCAGAGGTCACATTCTGCAAATAGCTTTCCTAACTTAAATTACTAGCCAAATAGTCTGAAGGATCCTATATGATTGCTATTGCGAAACCCAGCTTTCCTGGTAGCCATCTGCATTTAATCACTCCCAGGGATAAAAGTTATGTGAGTGCTTTTGGTTATGCTTTTCTTTGGAGAGCACATACCTGCAAGTATCTTCATGTTTCCCATTTTATGTGAAGGATGTGAAGGACGTTCATACCTCCCATTCCCAAAAAACACAGTAGGGTACTGCACATAATGGCTGTTTGCTGTAGAGTTATCCTTTGGCAATAGCTTCCATATTATCACTGGGGTGTTGTAAAGAAATGAGGAAAATGCATTTGGGCTTTGTTTAGAACAGAGCACTGCAGTTTCCATATATGTTTTTTCTGTAATTTTAGAACTTCCAGGCATGTTAAAAGTTAGAAATCAACTGACAGTCTGGAAACGGCACAGATAACAAAAGGAACTGTTATTCCTTAACTCATAGCCAAGTTTTACTATCCTTAGTGCAGGACTCAGTTGGCAGGGAGGATGAGGGCTAAAAAGAGATGGACGGGGTGCACAGATGGAGTGATGTTCTTCAGGGGCCATCCTCTGAATTTAAGAGAAACAATTCACATTATCTCTTTAGTGTGGAAGATATTCAGCTTGCTAAAAGAAAACTTTACAGAACTAGGGCCTAATCCTATTTCAATTATGCCATCTCTTTCCTACAGATATGTGAAGTTAGAAAAGAAACTGGAATGCAGAAGGGCAGGGCCTTGGCATATGGGCAAATGTGGCCCCTGAGAATGGAGCACCACAGAAAGGCATCAGGCAGAGCAAGGCATAGCTAATGGGAAAATACAGGAAATTCTTCCTGCAGTCTCCAGGGAAAAAGGCTAATGTCAAGATCAGAAAAAAGCAATCATCGCTATTTTCTTTCAGTTAAAAAGAAAAATTCCACAATCGTATATCTTTCTATTTCTTCAAAGTGTAATTTATCATGAATGTACAAGCAAGGAAAAACTTGTTTCTGAACTGCCTATATATAACTTTTTTATTTCCCTGTTAACAGTAAAACAGTGGTATGATCCTGACTATTTAATGAGAAAATAGGAAGGTGGAGGGTCCCTCTAAAACAGACATTCTTTTAAAAAATATTTTGTGTGGAAAACACTGAGTTGGGCTGCGTATTGAAACCAACAGTGGTTTGATTAAACTTTTTTGAGTTTAAGAGCATATAAGACATTTTTTTACCATTTTACTCTTTATTAGATGTACATGGCAGATAATTTCATTTAACTAACCTCTGATTTTTCCATAAGAAAGCATTTGCTGTGGAAAAAGGTTTTGTTTCAGCTCAAAGAGTCGGTGATGGGCCACCCAGCAGGACCAGGTACCTAATGCAGCCTCAGCCCTGGCAACTGGGCTTATGGGGGAATGTGTTTTCCTTGCTTTTATAACCCTGGGAGTGTTTCTAACAGCAAGCAAGACCAGGACTCCACAGCTCTCTGGTGACTGTCATGTTTCTGAGGCTCTACTTGACTACAGAACGACTTCATGTAGCAATTTATTTCTTAACAGCTACAGAGATTGACCGTGTTGAACAACATCCTCAGAGCCAGCACTGTTCTGGCTCTGAGCTTGTAATGTCCCCTAATTTCCCCTGTTACATCCTGAAGTGGCTCTTTTTGGAAAGCCCAGGCCTGTCCCACCAAGCTTGGTGGGATCAGTTACAGTGCAGCTGCTGCCAAAAGGCTTCGTGGGGCTGCTCAGGAAACAGTCCCTGAACCAGCAGGGCTTGGCTTTTCTAGCGGAGGAGGAGAGGGACCAGTGCTGGACTGTGTTCCTCAGGGAAAGCAAGATGGACAAAGACATAGACGTTTCTTGGTTGTAAACTGAGGTCTGTGTCGAACACTGGTATTGCAGGGACACATCAGATGCGAAGTACACCTTGGGAGACCAGGAGTTCAAGAGGACTGGAATCCTCAGGATCTCATGTAAAGGGGTCTCAGGCATCTGTCTCTGTCAAATGGGGAACAGTTGGCTGAAACACCACAGCTTGGTGTGAGGAAGGGCTAGCTTTCTGCCTGCTGGGCCAGCAAGCATCTGACAAGCTGGAATCATGCCTTCCACCCCTCTAGTCCCTGCACAGAGGTGCAGTGGTGGATGGCACTGCCAAACCTGCTGGGGCCCTGGACCACCCAGAATCATGTTCGTTGTTGCAAGGCTCTGTAGAGCAGCCACTCATGAGTATGTACTTGATCCTCACCAGGGAGTGACTCACAGTGACATTTGGATGTGGTGGGTGGGCCAGGCCCTGCTCAGTCAGCCAAAACCTGCTGCACAGGGTTTATGCTGATTCCACACTCTTACCAGGGCTTTGTACTGATGGCAAGGTCTGCTCTGGTATCAATCCTGCCAATGCAAGGGTAACCATCAAAATTTTTTAAGCAACTTGAGCCAGCAGAATTAATTTGTATCAGATCAGCTTGTGCATAGCATGGCCAGGCAGTTCCCTATATGGAACCAGCAGTATTTAGAGGATGTACTCTTTCTCCTAAATGATGCCCTGCCTGAGGAAAAGAAGCAGTTGCATGGGTCTTCTGCCCTTGTGGAAAGGATGGGGAGGAGTAGAAAGAGAAAGAGGAGAAAGTTTGCCTGCTGTGAAGTGAGGAACTAAGTGTGACACGCAGCAGTCCTAGGAGAGAGCTAACCCTGGAACTCAGCCCTGGCTGTGCTTTGCTTGCAGAGGACCTGGTAACCCCTGGATGGAACTGTGTCTACAAAGGATGAGGGAGGACAGAGGGAGCTTTTATTTAAGGAACCTTTCCAGAAAAACCTGCCCATGAGGTTATTCTTTTGCTGTTCAATAGCGTGCATTGCAAGAGAAAGAATACAATGTTCTTCAGATTAGGGAGGAGGACTTAGTGTTTTGGACTGATTCAGAGAGGCCCCTCACAAAGACTTCAGAACAAAACTCAAAATAGCTTACTCCATTAATACCAAGGAAACACATTTTTTTTGCCAAGAAATTGCAATCCTATTTTCTATGCCCACTGATTTTAGAGGGCAGAGTTACATATCTCTTTGGGTTGAGTCTCTTTCCAAGTAAAGCCCATTAGGAAGGTCAGGGTTGCTTTGTACTTTGTTTGAAGAGCTATCAAATAGCAGTAGTATCAGATAATGTGGATTACCATTTTATAGCTCTGTACAATTTTATGTGTTTTAATTACTGGTACAGAAAGAATTCTGTGGGACAGCTGAGGCTTAGAAACAGACACTAATTAAATAAGCAAAGTGTGCTGAGATCTGTTTTCCTCAACTGTATCAATAAGAAGATTCTCTTACAGGTCAGCACAAACTTCCTCCTCCCCCTCTCATATGAGCTGTGGGTATTAAACATAGTAAGGTTTTCATAATCACCACATATATGTGACAGCAGATATACTCAAAACGCAGAAAGAAACTGGGCCAGGAAATCCACAGTGGCTGTCCCAGTAGCTTTCCAGAATCCCTGACGAACCTCACATCAAATCCCCAGCTGCAGTTTGACACAAAGAAAGCCTCTTTTTTTCCTGTAAATCAGTGCTGTTATGAAAAAAAAACCAACAAAACCCAACATTATTAAATCATAGGTAGAAAGGGTGATCTGTTCAGGGCAGTGTATCCAAGTTCAGCCTGGTCCTACTTCCTCTCCCTTCCAGTAGATAGGGACTAGGAGGAGCCTTAGTGCAAGCTGAATATACCTTAGAGACTTGAATATTATTGACTACTTGCCTAATATAATCTGGAAGCCTAACAGTTGACCCTAGAAGCATGGAAAAAGGACCCTAAATCATGATCAAGAATATACCAGGGTTATAAAATATGCCCACATATAGAATAGGGGTGAAGGGTTGGCAATTTCTTTCAACAACATTATTCTTCTGCAAAATGATGATATTTTAGCTCCTGTCTGGGCTGGTGAACAGGGCTGTTTTTAATGGCCCTTTTCAGTCGACTTATTAGCTGCACACTGATTACAGAAACCCAAGAGCTAAATACAGTTCCTGAACCTTCGTCATCCTGTGCCATATTCATTCTCTTCCTTAACAGAGCCAAGTCCCTGGGGTCTGTTGAATGTTGCAGTAATGGGTATTAAAATACTCTCTTGTCAAACTTGACACAGAATACTGCAATATTCCCAGGAAAAGAGCTCTCTGAGGCATGCAGTTTCCAGTGTGCATGCATGCTTCTGTGTTTGTGTCCATGTTTGCTTGATCCCCACAGCAGGGAGATAAGAATGGGATTATCCCATATCTGCGCAGCTGCAGGCTTCTCAGACCTTTCTCTCAAGCATCTGGTGCTGGCTAGCATCAGGGACAGGATGTTGACCCTTGTTCCTAAGCAAGTCTGGCAGTTCCCATATTTCCAGGCACTGGACACAAACAGACTGTTTCCTAGCAGAGGATGGCTCATATTTCTTGCCAATGCTGACAGTCAAATGCCACTTTCACATTCTCTCTTACTCCTAATACACAACCTCAGGCTGAAGGTCAAAGGGTAGATCCTGGATGTTCCCATGCAAGGGAAATCAATTTAGATTCACAAAAGACAGAGCAGTCAGTGCAGGAGGTCACCGGATGGTCTCAGCCGCTCTTCAGGTTTAGAAATTTGAACGGGGAGGAAGGAGGGGGATGAATAAGGATGAATTGATGGAGCAGGATTACTTGAGGACTAGCAGAACCACAGCGTTAGAAAAGGCAAAGGCAGAAGGGCCATCTTCAGTAAAGACTGACTTGTCTGACTGTGCCAGGACCTGATCTGTCACAAAACCTAGTAAATATTTATAATTTGACCTCAGTTCGTCCCATTGGGAAGCAAAATATCCACCAGGTTTTGTGGACATTTCAGATCCAACCTGAATCAAGGTTGGAGACTTTGAACGTCAAAGGAGAAATTTGATACCAGATAGGTTGCCTTGACTTAAGCAAGGGATTTGGACAGAGAATGACCCTATTATTTGCACAAGGCTGAATGGAGATGATTTTGAGCTTAAAGCACTGGGGCAAAACTGTAATTCTGCTCTCCTGGTGTAGCGGGAAAATCTGCTTGGCTTGTAACAGACTATTTGATCTCAATTAGAGCTGAGAAACACTCTCCAAGGGTTTCTGGGGTGATTTTTATGCCTTCTACAGATGCTCAAAGCAAGAGTAAAATGTTTTTTGGAGGCACCAGGGCAAAAAGCTTTGAATGAGAAGCCAAGGGAAAAGCAACTCCGAGGGCAGTGTGTGTCTCCAGTATCACTCAGTTTATGGAGGAGATATTGGTCCTCTCCACCTCTGCTCTCCTCCTGCCTCTGCTTTCAATCTGCTGAGTGCATTGGACAGAGTTTCTCTAGACAAGCTTATACTTTGTGTTAGGGGTGTTGGCAACTCATGGTTGGACTGTGTTCCAGCTAAGTGTCACAAGGGGAGACAATCTGCTGCTTCTCTGATGTCATCATTTGGGAAAAAACACCCAAAAAGTGAATTCTCCCTTCCACCTCACTGCGTTTTTGAGCTCTGCTCAGGAACAGCACCATGCACAGCTTCAAATTTAAGCTCCTAGATCCCTACTGATATGGACACTTCTTGTGTGCAGTCTTTCTTTACACAGCAGAGCGTGACAGCTCCCCAAGGGCCAGATTCTTCCCGAAGAGTCTAATGCCCCATCAAATTGAGCAGGGTTACATCAGAAGTGGAATATGAATCAGGATCTTCATTTGTCATTTTGTTCATATTTGATGTGGCTATAAATAGGTCATCTGGCTGCAATTTTTGTTTCCAGATTTTATTTTTATTTGTTTAACCTCAGCTTTGTTTTTTTTAGACCACGAGCATATGATGGGTCTAAAAATGTCAGACTTGGAATTGGAAAGAGCAGATAACTGAGGCATGGCTCACTCCTGTCCCAGGCTGTTCACTGCCTGCCCATTGTGGGCAGAACGGGGCCAAATGATCAGTCTTGGCACAGACACCGAGGGTTGTTTTGAGTTCCTAGGAATTTAACCCTATGACTTTGACCTTTGACAAGAACACTTAATTATTTCCAGCTCTCCAACTAGGTCATAAACTGGCCCTTTAGAAAAGTTTCCTGCTCTCCATAAAAGAGAGCTCTCAGCTCCTGTCATAGCAAAGTTTACATTCTTTGAATGGAGGAGCTTCTTGAATCAGCAGGATACTGTGGTTGGGTTAAATAGTTCAGCATTTGGTTTTGTTTTTAACAGGAGATGAATCCATGCTCCAAAATGCCATTCTGTGTGCAGACTTTGTACCTCCCAGACTTTTCCTTTTGCTTATTGTTTCCCCAGATATTCGAATTTGAGATTGTTCCATTATAAAACCAGATTTAATCTACAAAATCATAATAAAAACTATTCCACCCTTTTCTTATTTTCAGGATATTTTGTCATATATATATATGGATAATAATCAAATTTCTTTTCATCCAAATACCCAGCAGTGACTGCTTTGTGCTCCTGTGAGCCTTTATGTTTCAGTAACAGATTTAAGGTAACAGCTTATGAATTCCCTCAGCCGACAGATTGAGCTGCATGTGGCACACTTTCTGTACAAGGCAAGAGAAACTTTTCGCTTTTTTCCATAATGCTCTCCATGCATTCATGTTGTCAGGGGGAACATCCTCATTCAGTCCAAAAATAACAAGTGCAAAATGTTAGTTATGCCAGGCCATTCAATAAATTGGAAGGCACAGCCCCAGCTGCAGCCTTAATGAAGAGGTATTTCATCCCACGCTTTCTCTGATTTAGGTAAACACACAGACCTCAACAAGCAGGATGCAGCAGGGAGTAGAGACTCTGCCTGGCAGCCTGGTGAGGCTCCTGCTTTCAGCAGCCCTCAGCTGGGTGAGTGGGTTTCGTGCTGACCTCCGTGCCTAAGTCACTCCTGGTAAGGAGCAGCTGAAACCATCGAAGCCTCACTTAAATAACGGTAAGGTTTAACAGAGAATGTAATTCTGCCTTCCCACTTAACAGCTTTACCAGTAAGTTGCTGCTTTTTCCTTACATGGGGATGTGGTTGGTGGGAACATTCTTTTCAAATGAAAAGGCAGCTCTTGGTACCAAAAACCACTTGCCCACATTTCTAGCGTGTAAGGCAGGAAAACAGAGCTGAAAAACAAACTTTTACTGAAACACCTATTTTTAGATTGATTTCCCAGCTTTTGCAGCCCGAGCTTCAGCCTGCCAGATCTGAGGCAGAGCCCAGTGCACTGGAGCTGTCCCAAAGCATGCAGCTCAGGTCCAAATCTGGGTTTGCATCAGCCCAGGTGTGGAGCCTGGGGTCAGATCAGGGTAAGGGATCGCTTGGAATGCCTGCACCCCAGGAAGATCTGGCCAAGCCTGAGCTGCAGCCAGGAATCCCTGATGCCCCCATGCCTTCACCTCTGGATTTGGGATCACTGAGATGCCACAATCAGCTGCACAACTATCATGCTGGAAAAGCCTGAGATGTCAGTGAGGGAAGAAATGAGCGACACCCTTTCCTTGCCTCACTGTGAGGAGGGGGAAATAGAAATGCATACATTGAAGATTGCCTGTGGTAGCGGTGATTGTATTTCTTGCTCTGCAGAGAATGAATTCATTTAGACAGTGACATTATAAAACTTGTCTTGGAGAGCAGAAAGCAGCTGTAAGCACCTTTCCTGTTCAGAGGTTGTGCCCCATGCCTAGGAGAAGGCTGGAGTCCTGCATATGACCTGGGAAATTACAGCCTTTCCCCTGCCTCTTGGGGACTGCCAGCTTCCACCTCAGTCAAATGTGGGAATGAAGCCATAGCTGGGAAAAGGGGAAAGGAAAAAAAAAAAAAAAAAAGGAGAAAAGCTGCACAGGCCACAAGCCCTCAGGAAAAGGGCTGCATTTCGAGATAAACCTATTTAGCTCTAAACACAAATGGCATGTTTGTAAAAAGGCACAGTATCTCAGTTGCTGGAAACGAAACAGCGATAAGTGGCAATGCTGAAGTCTGTCTTGAAGGGTTTTTCTTTTTTTTTAATATACTTTTGTCCCCTCACAGTCTCCTGCCTCTACACAATGTCCTGAAAATATCTTCTGCTGCCTTACACTCACCAAGAGCATTTTGCAGCAGATGAATTGCATATTCTCTCCTGTAAGTCTTCAATTCAAGCCTGCAAATGATCGACTTGTTAAATGGCAATTCCCCACTGCCTGAACTGCATTCTCACCCAGAGGCTGCTTTATGCTGCTCCAGCAATGCCAAACTGCTGAACTACCAGTGTGGTATAAAAGAGACCTGGACATTAAAATAAACTTTTTTCATGATTCTAAAATATTTTCTGTATTCTAGAAGTACCAATTGTTTATGCAAAATAATAAAATAATAAAATAATAAAAAAAGCAAATTCACCTATTTAATATTCTGCTCCCCAAGTACACCACATCATATTTTAAATGTCATCTTTCAGGGCACTTCTTTTTGAAGAGCTAAGAAGTTTTATGGCATAAATATTTTCCCTGTGAGGTTAGGAAACCAATGTGTTGGACACTATATTTTTTAACAGTTATGGTATATTAGATCATGGTCTTTCGTGGTTAGGTATGACATCAGGACACCACAAAGACATACCAGGAGAATCACATGGAGAAAAACATGTCAACTGAATAGCTATCAACCTTCAAGGGAATTCAGAAATGCCAAACCTGTGTGTGGAATGATCTGTTGTTATTCTGACAAAGCTAACCTGAGGTGACTTGCAAGCATGCATACTTACAAGAAGTTTTGAGGAATAGATAAGGAGAAAAGAATTGCTATGTGCATATTCCAACTTCAGAAAAGCATCAGCAAGGCAGCCAGCCCAGCCACTACCCCCACTTACTCTTTAGTAAATACCTGATGATTCACCTACGATCTGCAGCTCTTGGTACCAGCTTTCCTAAGCGAGAAATGCATCCCAAATTACTAACAGACCCACCTTGGAACCTTGCTATATCTGGCCTACTACTTACAAAATGTTCCCGTTTATCCTTTCCATTTATCTGTTGGGTTTTTTTCCTTAATGCAGCTCCCATAATTTTTAGACCTTTCAGCCAACATCATGAGGAAACACACAAGAAAAACAACTTTTCTTGGAAGACAGATCTGCGAGAGCAAGTGCCAAAATGCTGATGGGCAGCTGGAGCACAGTGATGCCTCAGGCTGGCTGCAGGTGATTTAAGCGGGGAGGGGAGACCCAGACCTGTGTGGATATAATCTGCCTCGTGGGGTTTCCTGTTTTGGGGCTGAGTTGTGGAGATGCCCTGACTTGTCATGCGTGCAGAGGGATTAATTCCTGCCTTGTGCTGCCCCCATCCTCCTGAGGCTCGTGCAATGACTGTTCTCCCACCCAGAGGAACTGGGGAGCCTGGCTTTGCTCAGCCTCTGCAGCCACAGTCAGTGACTGCCAGGGAGAAAAAGCTCCTCCAGGACATGGAGCATAACTCAGGGGAAAGCAGGTCTCAACCCCTGTGATAGGCAAGCAAGCATCTACAGGGATTTGCATTATCTGCTGGGGAGGCCATTCCCTCCATGGAGCTCAGGTCCTGGGCTTGCAGAGGGGTTTTTTGGTTCATTTTTTTTTCCAGAGCAAATGCCTGCAGCTTTATTCAGAATTTGCTGTTTCTCTTTCTGACTTGTAAAAGCACTTGTCTGCCTAGAATGTTTTCTCCTTTTCCTAACTATCCTAATAGGGCTAATGAAAAATACTGCTTCTATCCATAAGCTTTATTTTGGCCAGGATGTACTCCATCCCTTCCCCAGCAGATAACAAAGTGTGGTTCCCACTGCTGGCCTTGTATTTTGAAGGACAGAGAGAGTCTGTATCCCTGACAGGCCTTGGAGAGCTATAGCTCCAAGCAGTCTCATACTGAGATGTGTGCATGCCTGCATATGTCAGAGGAGATATCTCAGATTGCCATTTCTTAGCTTTTAAGTCCTCAGCTTTGTAAGCCAAATGATGTCCTATTAGCACAGACTTGCATTTAGGCATGCAATAAAATGCCTTCTAATGTAGAGACTTATTGACACAATAAGTGCATTTTTTCCTCCCTGAAATGGAAAGGGTAAGAGGAACTGCAGATTCAAATGTATTGCATAGACCTATGTTACCCTGTTCTCTGACTATTTTATTATTTTCATCCTTGTAATTTTTACACAAATACTATGACCTTCTGTTCTTAATGGGGCTTTCCTTTGCAACGTGCAGCTGAGATTTATAAATGTTTTTTCAGAAAAAATTTCATATGTTCCATCAGGCCATTCAAACTGAACCAGTCTGCCTTGTACTTTGAATACATCACATCTTTATGATTACAAAGGATATACAGATTGAGAATTCCTGTAGCAAATTTTTAGGGAAATCTTCTGATTAAAGAACTCACTCAGATGTATTGTTCTATTCAGCCATTTACAGGCAATCCACAAACTCAGTGAGAGAATGAATTTTTTAGTTGCATGAAATTGTAACAACTGTTAAGTAAAATCTAAACAAAATAGACTGGATTTGACTTCCTCCTCCTGTCATTGTCCTTGCTAAAAGATATGTACAAATGCAGTTTTAGCAAATGTCACCACAGTGTTTCTTATCAGCCCTTACACAGGGAGACAAAGAAAAGATAGTTCTGGTAACATTTAAAGTTATTCGTTTTTTAGATCCAACATGCTCATAACATAATAGAGTAGGATATCAGTTATTCCTACTGCACATGGGACAAACCCCTAAGAGCCAACCCATTTGTTTTGCTCACAGGGAGCTGCTACTTTGCACTTTGGATTTCATAACATCTTGACACCATCTCAGATACTGTACTTTTAAATTGGCTTTAGTGATTGTTTTGTTGTTGTTGCTGTTAGCTGATTATGCTTTGGTCAGGGATTTGGAGGACTTCTGTGGTCAAAAGCTGTAACATAGGTCTAAACACCTGCATTGCTCCTCATCCCCACAGCCTGGGGGAGAGCAGCTGAACCTGACCTGCCCTGCTGCTCTGCTGGGTGGGTAGTCATTGAGGGCCACTGAGGTTGTAGGAGGTGTGAGTCTTGGAAAAACAGAGGGATCCCATTTTCTTTGCAGTATGACAGAGAAATAGAGCAGGCCAAACTCCTAAGCGTGTCCTGACCTCCTGTAACTTGACTCTAGATCTTCAGAGCACTTTTCTGAGTGGCTCTGGGAGGGGGGGGATTTCAGAAACACCTCAAAGCTGTGTTGCAGGTTTATCTCCTCCAAAACAACCCCCAGCTTTTGCAGAGGAGAGTGGAACCCTGTGAGAAATGTGTATCTTTAGACCCTTTAACAAGGGTCAGATATGCCACATTTGCTTTGTGTGTCAATGGGCTGGGCATGCCTGTACTCCTAAACCCTTGAGGATAGGGAAATGCTACTTTCCTGCCCTGGGCTGCTGCAGAAACAGTTTTTAATGGTTGTCAGATATTTATCAGAGAGCAATAAGGAACTTTCTGACTTTCCAGAGAAGCATTTAGTGCACCTTTTCTTAAACTTCCAGATAATGATTATGATAATTTTCCTAAGAAAACCATTTGCTAGGCAGTGAAAAAGGAGGTGGTTTCCGGAGGCTGGCAGCACTGCACAGCTCCCCATGAAGTTCAGGGAACTAGTGCAGGGAGCAGCAATGCCAAGCAGCCCAGCAGGGAGGCAGCTTTGTGTCCTGTCTGCAGGTGTTGTTGAGAAAAACATTTCCCTGGGATGGCCTGAAGGAAGAATCATAGCAGAATCTGTGGAAGTAAGTGGAGGGGTAAGCTTCCTTGTCAGTCTAGCAGCAAGATCCTCTCCTTCCTGTGTTCTGTGACAAAGAGGATAAATATTCTGGGCTGAGAATGATACAAAAGAAGCCCTTAAAAGTTCTGCAGTCCTTGGTTTCAGGGCCTTAGAAAGGGCTTGCTTCAAGCTGCAAAAAAGGAGTTCAAACATTCCCTAGTTAACCTCTTTTCTTTGTCCAGAGTATTTTCATGTCTCCAGCTGCTGTATTCATGTGCTTCCCCAGCTGGAAGGGAGCCAGGCACAGGGCAAGTGAGTCTGTAAGCTTGGAGAGTCTTTCTTAGAACACTGGGAGTGCAGAATGAAAGTGTTAGAGAAAAGCAGCAGTGGTCCTTTCCTGTACTGTTTTGTTCCCTTTTTCTATTGTCTTACCCCAAAAGCTGATGACTGCTAGCATATGGATTGCCATGCTGGTGGTTTTCCATTCCTAGCAGAGGGTTGAAGTTCTGACTAATCCAGTTCATCACAACTATCAATAAACTCAACAGATGAATGTGAAGTCCTTGAACTCTGCATTGTCTAATCTACTTTTATTGGGTTGCTACAATATATGTTGCATGTCTCTGATCATAAACAGAGCTTAGATAAATACAGCTGAGACAACTGATAATGGCCAGGTGTGTAAAAACTGACACTTGTTCATTGTAATGGAAAGGAAAAAGTGTCTGTTTTCTAATGCTAACAACTTTTCCTGGCAGAACAGCCAACCTTTCTAAGAGCATAAATGTGACTGTCATTGTATGAAACCTGCGTCTCTCCTACTTTCTGTATTAAACTGTGTGTTAAAGACCACTCATTTGGTCTTTTAAATATGCTTAACCCCTTTGAAACTGATTGAAGGAAGACTTTCACTAGTTATTTTTCAGGCAGTTCTTGGCTAGTTCTGGGTGCAAAAAACATACAGAGTACACAAGACCCTTCCTCCTCTCCCTTGCTTGTGAGCAAGATGGACTTGATGTTATAGAAAAACTTGTTTTCACCCTGTAAGCAAGCTGTGGTGCTGTTCTTGTGAGCAGGGCTTAGAGAAGCAAATATCTTTCTGATGGCTTTTTTCAGACACTCTCTCAAAATGGACTTCAATTTTCAGTTAAAAGGAAATATTCCTCTTGATTTTTATAAGGGAAGGAATCACAAAATGTACCTAATGCTGGACTAGATGTAGTTGATACTGCTTCCCAGGAAACTCAGAGTAAAACTATTCATAAGGCTGATGGCAAGTCAGAAGCTCTCCTGGAGGCAGCACAGTGAGATTTTTCCATTTTTCCATTTTCAGCATTGTCAGTGTTTGATGGGAAATTTGTCTAATGTGGTAAGAATCTGGACAGGAAGAGACAGAAACAGCAAAATAAATTAGGCAACTTTGGCCATCACAAGAGGTAACATCTGTTGGAGCAGCAGTGAAGCTCCTGGGAAAGACTTATTTCAAAGGAAAATGGAGAAATGGAGCACCTTGTTTGTGCATGGCAATCTTCCACCATCACCACCATAACCTTCTGTAATAAGGATTCAGTGAAACAAAGGAGATACATTTAAACATTTTGCTGGCAGATCACATGGAGTTTCTTTAATTATCCTGTGTTCCTGCTTTCAGCAGCTGAGGAGGACAAACACAGTAGACCCATCCTTCACCTTTCAAGCATTTTGCCTGACAGAATTTTTCTCTGTTTTCCTCAGCAACAGTCTGAGGAAACTCAGCAACAGGTCTTGGATGAGTCTGCCCCAGGGAAGAGGTCTGGGTAGGAGAAGAGGGCTTAACTGTGAGGCAGGATATAGGATATTCTCTGAAGCCAAAGCTGTGATCATTTGCCCTGTCACAGCTCTTGCCTTGTGCCTCATAGCTCTGCTGGATGTTGTTATGCTTCCATTGCCCTGTAAGCTCACAAACCAGCCTTTGACTGGGGAATGAGAACAGATGGACTCTTCCAGCATCTCCTCTGGCCTCTGCAAGGCCCCTGTGTTCAATGCTGTAGTGTCAGCAGTAGGATCATATACATTTTATTCAGAATTCTGGTAACAGGGAAGATGGGGCCATTTAAATGTCAAGTGTTGGCTCCCTGCCTCATGGACCCAAGGACTAATTACAGTGGGACTGGTTCTGGTTTAAACAGATTCTCTTACAAAGGTGTTTGGGTCTTTTTAGTATATATTCGATATGGAGAAAAATTAAAATTTGAGTAATTAGATTAAATAAGTTCAAAGCATATTAAATTCAAAGCACAAATGTGATGTTGAAACAACCTCCTTCCTTCCCCACCCCAACGAAAGAGAATATCTGGCTTTTCAGACTGGAAGGTCAGTGGTGGGTGACAAAGGAGACTTTTGTTCTGCCCTTGGCCACACTCCTTGCTTGCAGGCTGCTCCTCCTCAGGCCAGCCTCTGTCATGCTGCTTAAAAAGGGAGTGTGATGATATCGACCTATTTGGCAAAGTGCTTTGGGATCTCTCTGTGAAAGAGCCAGGGGTGAGCTGTCTTTGCAAACTTAGTGTTTCACATTGGTACACTTCTTCAGCTTGGGAAACCCTACGTGCTGAATTTGTGGTTTTAGTGCTTGTGATTCATTCCCAGGGAATTCCAGACTTCTTCAAGCTCTTCCCTTATTTGTAGTTATTTGCTGACTGGTTTACTACATAGGCTGCTCTGAGGCTGTTTGCTGCACTTGACACCACTTATCCATTCGTAGCACTGAGTCACGCACCACCAAGTCTTACACAATTAAGATATGGCAAATGGAAGCAACAACCCAGCCTTGAGCACAACCTACAGCTTGGAATGGTGGGGCGACAGCTCCACCTCCCCATGCCTGGACTCCATGGGTGTGTGAGTCAGGGCTGGCTGAGCAGGCAGCAAGGGGGACTTCTGGCTTGATAACAGAGGAGGACAAAGAGGAGCTGTTATCTGGTGTGCACTCACAAGTACTCTCAGTGCAGACAGGGTATTTGGCATGTAAACTCATGAGCTAAGCACTACATCCAAAAAGTAACTGTAATAAAAATATACTGAGAGCATTTTGTTTACAGTTTTTTCCTTGACAAAATAATCTGCAAATTTGCGGCAGCTCTTTTCCTTAGTAACTTTCCTTTCTCCTGTAGCTCATATTTTAAAGATATTTTGAATATAGAATCTGAAAAACCATGGAATTTTCAGAATATGCCTCATTATTTTGAAGCCTCCTGCTCAGAACAAAAATGCAGTTGCAACCTGCTCATGCTTTCTCATAAATCGATTTCAAACCTTGCACGTGAACACACTGTGGTCTCGACCAATACCCAGAGTGACATCTTCCATGAAACCCCACAGCTGTGCCTTAATGGGAGATTAGTGCTTTAACAAGATGTCTTTTTATTACTGTTGTTGTTTGCTCACTTATGAAACAGGCTTGTGCTGTGTGCTATCAATTACATTGCAAATCATGTAATGTAATGACTCGGTACTTTTTTTCCTTTAGAGAAAACGTAGCTCCAAGTTTTATCTAGTGTGGTTATTTCATGGCTTCAGAATTTGTTGTCCAAGCTCCTCATTACCACAGCTGTAGAAAAAAACTTGAAAATCTGAATCTCTTAAGGCTCAGGAATGTAACAGAAAATAGCCCCCAAAAGGTCCCACAAAGTTTGGTTCTGTGGGAGAGGAGAAGGTGAGGAGGAGATACAAAGCTGGCACGGGATATTTGCAGCAAACACTGCTGTCTCAGTGGGGCTGCTGGCAGCATGTGGCTCTTGGGGCTCTTTGGAAAGTTTTTGCTGTTTAGCCTCAGAATCTGGATTCTTCCAGCCTTGTTTAGTCTTTCTGGGCTGTTTTAAAGGTCAGCTGAGAGAAAACATGAATTAGCTCTAACAGAGGGAGCTGCTGCTCCTCTCTCCCTGATTGGAGATGCAGGGGAGGCGTCTAAAGCATGGTTTTGTGAGAGAAATTAGCTGCTTCTGCTTTCTCCCTTCCCCTGTAGTGAATTTTGTTCCCTGAATGAATGAGACAGATTTAGTACCAATTTTATTCCCAACAGTCCCTGATAGGCAACCTAAAAATACCTCCAACCCCACACACATCCCTTGTAGTCCACAGCTTATTCTGGAGCTGAGGCAAAACAGAGCTGATGTTGTGGGCTATTTTTATACAGCAATGTCTAAAATACTTTATTTTTGTAATAGTGAAAGGGTGCACTATACTTTTTGGTAAATAATTTCAATGTTATTGTTTCCATTTATGTAAATTGACAAATAGCTGAACTTCGATGGAGCAACGATTTTTAAAAAAATTATTACTTTCAACTTCTTAAGCACCAATTCCTGCAACAGCAAACACCAAGGTAACGCCTGCCAGGAGTGAGTCAAGCTCTCCAGACAGTGGCCTTTGCTCTCCAAATAAGAGCAGGTGAGTAACTGCATACTTACTGCCCCAGGCCTGAGCAGGGAATGCTGCAGCAGAGTTGGCACATTCATTCACAGTTCCTGCAGAAAGATGCTGTGGTCCTGTCAGCCGTGATAAGCCACCAAAGCTTCACAGAAACGTTTCTGAGATGGTGGCAAAGAGCAAGAACCCAGATGTCCAGCTTTGAAATACGATGAATAGCTGTCATTAGCCATGTCAGATACAGGCTGGGGGCTTTTCCAGCTTCTGGTTTTCTTCTCCTTCAGTGCTGCTGAAGTGTTTGAGCAGACAGTCTGTTCCCTGTCAACTCCCACTGTCACTTTTTCCTTAAGTGCAATATCAAAAGTTCTTGTACTTTTTTTTTTTTATCAAGAGTATCCCAGTCTCTCCTGCTGTGTTTACACTTCTGCCAGCAAATCACTGCTTCTGTCAGGTACTTGGAACCCACTTGCTGCTCACTAGCAGCCCAGGTGAGCACAGCACAGCCTTTGTCTCAGAGACATCCATTGGAGTAAAAAGCTTATTTTGGCAATTCAAGAGACTGCTAGTCTGCAAAACTGGAAAATAGAAGTTTGCTGAAGGGAGCACATAGTGGTGCTGAATGCAGAGCTGTTTCAAAAAAGAAATTAAAGAAAAGAAATTAAAGCAGCGCAGGTTCTCTCCATTTTTGTTTTCTAAAAGTCAAATCAAGGAAATTAATGTATTTTGGGTTTTATTCAGGCCCTGCTTTAGCAGCATCTGTCTTACCTGGGGGAAACAGATGTGACTGAGGTGATAGGCACAGGGCTTTTTTCCAAAAGGAGTCATGTACCTAACGTCAGTTTGAGATGCTTCTGTCTAAAAACAGATTCCCAATACCTCCATGCTGCCCTAGGGGACCTGAAAACCTAACTCTAGGCTTCTAGCAATTATCACAGAACTCTGTATGAAATGGTGGTGGCAGCTTTTTAGCTGCCCATTTCTGAAAGGGAAGATAAAAACATTTGTATTTCTTTAGCACTCAAGGACATTTGAATTCACAGTTTTCGCTTCCCTGGAGAACATCTTCAGCAGCTAACTAGAGCGTATCCTGAAGTGGTGCTCTCTTTGTTACAACTCTTCCTGGTTCAGGGTAATTACATGTGTAATTAGGAGGGTAGAGACACCCATGAAAGGCTGAATCTGCCTGGGTGGTGGTGAAATACTCACCACAGTCCACTGCTCTTACTCCAAGGATTGTGAGATTTATCTAAGTCTAGTATTCAGTGAATTGTTCCATTTAGAAAGGAACAAAGCTTACTGAATCTTCATTAAAAGGTTGTATTAATTCAGACGCAACGTTTGGATCCTTTCTACATACAGAACACAGACTTTAAAGGCCAAGGTCCTTGAGATTTAGCTGAGCAAAATGCTTTGAGACAGCTGTGTTCCACTGCAAAGCCAGCACTGGCAGTAAGCACAAGGCTCATAACAGAAAGGAAATACCCTTGTTGCCTGCCCATGCTCAGGTCTGAGGTCTGACTGGGGTGTTTTCATAAACATATTGTCATACTTTGTTACATCTGTGTCATTTAAAGGAAAATAAAAGGCTAATCTTCTCCTTGCCATCCTCTCTGCTTGCAGCCTTCTGAATTACTTTCACTGATTTCATGTCAGGAAATGCTGATCCTGTGTTGCAATATGTAGCCCAGCCTGGAATAGTAATTTAATTTTAAATACTCAAGGTGGAAAACATATGCCACTAATGTCTTGCCACCAAAAGGGTCATGCTAATGAACTTCTAGCCGTTTCTTCTTCAAGTCTTACTCAATTAGTTATTAATTAGTAGGTGCTTTTCTGCTGGGTTTTTTTCTTTATATCATTTTCTCTGATCACTATTATAAAACCATCTGCCTGTGGAGCACCAATAATTTCTCCAAACCTGCACCATTCTTGCATATCTGTGGAAAAGCTGTTGCTGACAACAGCTGCTGAAACCCTTGGTGGCCACCAAGATGAGTGTGCTGTATTTGCTTCAGACAATGCTGGGGAGTTTGCCTACATTCCTCAGGTGCTGTGAAACACAGAAGGGGACATTGGTCTGGGAGAAGTGGAAATAACCTGTAAGGGTTTAAATAGTTCCATCCAGTGAGGCTGAAGGAAGAAAGAGATGAGCCAGTGACTGGCAAAGAGCAGAGCCATCTGCGTCATGGGGGAACAAGAGGAATCTGCAGACACAAGGTTCATGTGATTTACACCATCTGTCACATGTACATGGCGAAACACTGTTCAGAACATCTTGACCACATCTTGGCCTCTAGAAAGGTGGCTTTAGTGTTTCTAGTTCGACCTGCTAAGAAAATGCAATCCCTAGAGCAGGGCACTGTAACTAACCTGCAGAACCAGGGCAAGCATAGGGAAAGTTGTGCAATTTTGCTATGGATGTACTAAGACAGCTACTTCTGTTTTGGGAGTTTGTCCTTTTGATTGCCCTAATACAACCTCAAAATCTCTGTCCTTCATGGACACCTTGCAACTGTGACCTGCCCCCTCTGTATCTGCTATTTTGATGGAAATGAGCATAAAGTTGCATGATGTGGCTGCCCTTGTTTTTCTCTCCCTTTGAGATTCAGCAGCAGTTTTTATAAAGAACCAACCTTTCCTTTTCCAAGCCTAGCCCCCAGAGCCATGCCACCTTCCTCAGAGTGTTTATGTCCTCTGCCCGGGAAAGGATTACAAATTATGTCGGGAATGTATTTTTTAAACCACACAACCTCTTATTAGACAGTGTTTTTAAGTAAAGCAGCAGGTGAGGTTGTTAACTCCATCTGTCACTCTTCTCATGGAGGACATGTTTTTTAAACAAGCTTTAATATCCTCTACTAAATAAAAGTTGTTTTCAACAGGAATAACCTGTATAATCACGATATGCATATGTGCCCCTCTTTAAAAAAAAAAAAAAAAGAAAGAAAAAACCAAATAATTGCCATCTGCCACTTTCTTAGTAAACATAGTGATATGTCATGAGCTCAATTACACAGATCACTGGGGTGTGGACAACTGGTTGCTGCTTTTTAAAAACAAGTGTTGAAATAAAACTTTGCTTTAGGTGCAGCAAATCCATTACTGAATGTCCGTCAGAGAGAGCAGGCTCCTTTCAGCCAGCTGTGCGTGTTCCCTTACGTCAGTGGAAAAGTGCCTGGGCACAGCCAGCTTGTTCCTTATTGACTTGGGTAATTACAGGCAGGGTTAATAAACTACACCGGGCACTGCAAAAGCTGCCCCAAATTCTGCATCCTGTCTTTGGTCGAGTTGAGAAATGAGGATAACTTTCACTAGATCTGCTTTTGGGCCGAGTGTTCTCTGTGTCAGGGGATGCCACATCCCCTGCTGAGGAGATGGCTTGAGCTCGGTTTTAAGAATAGGTTCATTTATTTGGAAAAATCCAGGCTGAAGTGCTGAGGTACTGCTAGCACAGGGGAGAAAGAGGAGTCAGAAGAGGATATGAGGAGAAAATAATGTGATCCCCTTGAAATCTGAATTTGCAAGCTGCTGGGAAAGATCAGAAGTGGGACTCAGAATTGGTAGAAAGGCATTTAAATTAAGTGAGTGAAGGCATTGGAGGGAGGTAGAGTACATAAGAAAGGCAGAAAACTGGTGAAAAGATTCAACAAGCATTTAATGAATGGGGTGGTGGGGATCCCTCCTCCTTTTTCCCCAGGTCCTAAGAAATAATAGTTAATTTTTTAAAGAAAGGGTGGAAACTTGAAAGCTAAGAACTCCAAGGTTAAGTTTTGCTTGTTTTAATTTGAGTATTTTTAAATATAAACAGTTAGAAAAAATTCCTAATTGCACACTGGGCGTGACTGTGCAGTAAACTACATCTAACTGAAAGAGAAGATCTTTTAGGAAGGGAAACAAGCTACAAGCCCAAAGGCAATCTATGTTGCAAATCTAAGAGGTCAGTAATGGTTATGATTCCTAATTCATTGTTCACAGGGCATTGAATTGTCATCTCTGGAAAACCCACAGAAATCTGCCATCTTACACCAGATTCTGAAAAAAATGTATCCTTTTTCAAATTACTACTGGCATGAGTTTCAGGTGAGGCTTCTTTAAATATCTATGTAACTGGCTTATTTTGTGTTCACAGAACATATGGGTCAGATTCCTGTCATCTTGCTTCAGTATTTATTGTAAATTGATATTTAGTTGGTGAAATGACTTCTGGAAACATTTAACACTTTTTTTCTTTCTTTTAATTTTGGCGTGTCTTCTTTCATCTTCCTACGCAAACCAACCTGCTGTCTCCTAATGATATTTTGATCAACTGATGTGGGAGGAGGAAGCCTGTCTGTGAAAGCAGGGACCAAACTGCTTTGGTACACACAACAAAACTCCTACTGACTTTATTGGAAGAAGGATCAATCCAGAACCTGTCTCTTCTTTTCGTGATTGTTGTTGTTTTGGGGGTTTTTTTTGTGTGTGGTGGTGTTGGTTTTGGTTGGTTTTGTTGGGTTTTTGTTTTGTTGGGTGTTTGTGTGTGTGTGTGTGCTTAATTTTTGTTTTGTATTGGTTTTTAGGGTTTTTGTTTGTTTTGTGTTTCTTTTTGGCCAAAATGCACCAACATGCTCTGAATACATGTCTCTTGTGTTCAGTAAGGCACAAAAAGAGAGCTTTATAGGGTTCCCATGACATGTTTATTGTTCAGGGGCTGCCTGTGTTTGATGTGGTGGGCACATTGTGCCTGGTTTGTTACACCTGTTTGGTTCTCAGCTGAAAGCCCCTGGTGCAAAGCTGCAGCCCATTGTGCTAAGCACTGCATTGGTCTCTTGGGAGTAAATGATATGAATCCCCTGGCTAAGCAAGACCTCGATGAACTTGTATCAAAGGGTTTTCTGAACTCGGTTTTAGGAGCGTGATGTGAATTATATGGAGCAGGTGTGAGTGCCAGGGGAAGGTGGAGGTCGGTGTCACACTTCACAGCAGAAAGCCACCCACCATCAAGGCTGCTTTTCATGTGCTCAGCCAATGCAGACCCTACTGCAAACAGAAGGCCCTCTGAGGCTACATGTAAGCCTGAAGGAACAGAGCAGGCTTTTGAGGGAGGAAATCAAAAACATTGAAAAAATTCCTGCTTCAAATCAAGGTAATTTTTAATGACTTGTGAGTCAAGACTGGACTGAAGAAAGAAAAACATCACAGTTTACAATAATCCTCTCACTTGCCTTCAAAGTAAGTAGGACACTTTCCAGATCACATTGCTTGCCTCAGTCACCTCAGCAGAGCAGAAGACAGCTCTGCAAAGGGAGCTGCTTACAGTTCCTGCACTGTGGCTCTGCCTTCTGTGAGAAGGGAACATGTGCTGTCCTGTCAGGTTGTGCCATGTTACAGGCAGTGAGAGAGTGTCCTTGAGGGTAGCAAGCAATTGTCTTGACTGGGAAACAGGACCATGCTGAGTGCTTTTCCCCCAAAGGGAAAAGCAATGGTGGATTTGACCCTTTTTGTGCTGCTGGCATTGGGTTAGAGCCTCCAACACCTGGAGTCTTTCCTACTGGAGATACGTCTGATGATGCCCTAAGGCATTGGTAAAGTGCTTTTAAAGGGATAGCCTCTGGTTTTACTTCCAAAAAAATTCATGAGCTACTACAACTGACAGAACTTCTGTGAGCATGGGGGAAAACTGTGTAAGGGTCAATGAAACTTCTTTTTAGCAAAGCAACTTTGGATGGCTCCCAGTGGTTAGAGAATGCTTATACTGTACACATTTCATAATATCAACTGGGAAGTCATTCTTGTCACTGTGTTTCCCAAGACACTGATTTCTTAATTGTTGCTTTTCTGATAATGCTTCTGTCTATTCAGTGTTCGATGCTGCAGAAGACACCTCAGCCTACAGGAGAAATCCCTGGGTATTTCATGGAGACTTCATCTCTGGTCCAGTGTGGGATAAACCTGAATCATGATGTAACAGATTTGGGGTTTGCATGCTCTGTGAGCTGCTCTGGGAAAGTATTTGGGTTTTGTATCTTTTTTTTTTAAACTAAATTGACTCCTTCCTGCTCTGAGGAAAGGAAGCCCCAGGAAAATCCTGCCATGGAAGGTTTCTTTGCTGTAGTCCCACTAGATTGAAACAGAGACTCTTCACCATGAAAATATTGTGCCTCTGGGAGACGTTTTACCTGTTAAATCTGAGTGTTTCCTACATGTTTTGGTGTGCAAGGTCATTACATTTTGCCTTGAAAGGAGTTAGGAGAGGGGGATGCCTACAATGGTTATGACATAATTTTTTTATTTCAGCAACTGGAATTGGGGGTGGAGGGCAAAAAAGAAAAGTAGCAGTAGTAGGAATAGAGTAAGTTACTAAGAGTGGCAAAAGAAGTCTGAAAGACTGCCATACAAAGTAGACTTCCTAAAAAGGTAGATAATTTCTTCGCTATGTTGGCATATATCTGAAAAATTTCATAAGCTTTCTTATATATTTCTGATTACTTAAAAAATTTGCGAGAGCTGGATTACAGTGTTACCCAATATCTGCATGTATTATGTAATTCTACAGCAGTAGAGTTACAAAATTCAAAGACAGTTTGAGAGAGTTTTTTTAGATGATGTTAAAAGGTACAATGTGTAATAACAGTTGCCGCCTATATAAAGGAGGAAGAACATTTTCTGCCAGTTCTGAAATCAAGGGTTGCAGAATTTGCAGAAGTGGCCTTGGTTGAGGCTTTGTGCTTCAAAGCTGTAATGTTCTGAAGTCGCTTCTCGTGGAGCTGGGTTCTGTAGGTGCAAACTCTCATGCCTACATGCACAGCCCCACATGCAACAGGTAATGCTTGAACAAAGCCTTCTGGGTGGATTAAAACCTCTCACGATTAGCGGCTAATTAAAAAAAAAAAAAATCCAGTTTCTCAAAGCTAGCATAAACCCTCACCAACCTTATCGCTTAAGTAATGCAAGAGAAGATCTCAGGTAGTGCACTGACATCTCCAAACCACAGTTAATTATTTTTTGCAATTCACTTTCCAGAAGTAATCTCCTTTATAACTTCTTGGTGAGGGGGGTGAACATCAGCTCCAGTGGAAAGAGCAGGACAGACCACAGTGAGTGACACTGCAGCAGAATGGGGCAAGAAGTAGAGTTGGGTTAGCCAAAACTGTCTTTCACTTCTCTATAGCTTTCTTTTGGCAGCTAACTTTAAGTTTTGACAAGAGTCAGTTGTGCCATGCATCATCCTCTTGTTTACTCTCTGCAGTCTGGAAATACAATAAAGAATATGCTTATTTTTCCAATTAAAATCCTCCTAGCAGGGCTCATTTGAAAGAACACAATGTTACACTGGATTCCAGACAAGGAACTAGCAAAGAAAAAGGTAATAGAATAGTAAAGTTATCACCATGAAGTAGGGGGCACTTGATGTCAGTAACAGTCTTGAGATGGCAAGAATGATGACTCTGATTCTCCTGGTATTTTATTAAGGATAGGGCAGCAGAAATTACTTTAGGCTGCTGTAAGAAAAGTGAGAGCTAATGTTTTTCCAGGCTAGCATTTTCCAGCCAAACAACCTGCACAAGATTTCTAAGAACATAGGTGAGTGCAAAGGACACTTTGAAAATAAGTGCCTGAGGGAAGGTTAGGCTTTCCATTTTTCCCTCTCCTGAGACGAACATGTGTGTCATGCCACCCCCACCATCAAATGTACTTTGTATTTATTTGCATTGTTTTCTGTTAGCCCCATCTCTTTGACCAATGTGAATGCTTTTGGATGCACATTTGTACTTTGATGGCAAGAGTAAGAATAGGGAGTAAGGACAGAGAAGACTTTTCTTGGGCAGCCTGCTGCATTCTGGAATTCTTCAGTCTTCATGGTGGCCTGGTTACACCCCTGGTTTCTTTTCCCTGTGAGTGCTGAGTGACATTGTCCACGATGGAAATAACAGATGTAGGCTGGTTTAACACCTCTCCCTCTTACCTCCATTTAACAGTCCCTCCCTCTCACCTCCACTGATGGTTTATGGTCAGCTTAGTTAGGTCATTTTGCCTCCTTTAATGTAAAAATTGACAGCTGCTGGTGGACTAGACTAAGGAAATGTTATGTAGCTTTAAGTATGATTTATGTCTTCTATCTGTTCCTTAGGTTAGCAAAGGGTATTTCTTCTTGCATCAACCTACAACAAAGTTGAAAACTGCAGCAATAAATACTTATCCATCAGAAGCAAATACTAGGAAAACTAAAAACTGTCATTTGATGCTCTTTTGCTGTATCGTCCATACAGCTTATTTTTTAGCTGGATATTTTAGAGGTACTTCCTTAGATTCCTCCTCTGGACCAGACACCATGAGTAGTGCTCAGGTTAAATCCTGGTTTCAAAATAGCTCCAGTGGAGTTCAGGAACTGACAAGTGGCACACAGCAAGGCAGTGTTTGGAACATATATATGACAGAAGCAAGGCCTTCTGTATCTGGTGTAAATGTGTCAACATGCACCTTGCTCATATTTTAACAGTGACTTAGTCAAAAGCAGGGGGTGGGGAGGGTGGTGGTGAAAACAAGCCAGTAAACTTAAGAGCCTTCTTCTCAGGAACATGTAACAGAGTCCTCTTCACTCTTTCAACCTTCTTTGAATTCAGCTGGATTAAAGCAGTGAACAAACAATCAATAATTGTTTGCCAGGAGTATGATGATCCATGACAATGATAGTGTAAAAGAAACAAGCTGAAATGCCCAATAACCTCCTCAACACACAGCAATTGTGCTGATACAGCATAGAGCATAACAGTTATAAATAACATATATTTATAACATTAATAAATGAATAAACATAACATTAATAAAACAGTTAATTAAGTAATTCTAAAACATTTTTCCTACTTTTCTGCTGAGAAGCATATGAGACGTTCCTAACCATCAGCAGCATGGAGGAGGCTTTATGGAGCCAGGGATGAAAGAAGGAGAAATCTAGAGAAAAGAGTCTAGATATCTGAGCATAGAGATTCCCCTTGAACCCAAACAAAGATTTTATGGGGTTTTTTTTTGTTTGTTTTCTTTCCTAGAAATGTGAAAGTTTTAGGATGCAGTTACCTGAGGCGTTTTCTGGATCAGCAATTCTCATTTAAGGAGACTACTGATCTCTTTCTGCTATGTCTGTGCTGCCAGATGCCAGCCTCATGCTCCATCAGTGCAACATCTGTGGTGCTGCATGCTGGATAGTTTCCTCTGCCAGAGCACGTGGAAGGCCACTGACCTCGTGCAGCAGCAGATGCTGTATTGAAGAACCTGACTGGTTTTTCTGGATACAGACACACAAAACCAGTAGCTGACAGTGCAGTGATAGGCCATTCAAAGAAACTGAAAGTACCCCTAGGAACTTGGAGTAGAAGCCCTTAGGTGGGCATGGACCTTTGATTTCTGCTTACAGATGGGTTATTAATTTTTGAAAGATCACTTTACTTCCCAGAATACTATTCTGATCATTCTTACCACATTTTCAGAAGTGAAAAATAGCACATTGGGATATCTAAAATCTCTGTTTCCTGCCTTCCCAGTAAGATTTCTGTGAACCATGTTTGTCCCTTCTCTTTTCCTTTTTTCAGGAGGCAGAAGCTCCAGATGTGAATGAAAGTTTAGACATGCAAATATTCAGCAAAATTCCACTGCCCTGCAGGAAGAAAACCTGCCTTACTGTCCTCAGTTCCTAGCTTCTGTGCACAGACTAGTCTTTTACAACTTCAATGCCTTGTCATAGATACTGTGTTGATTAACCAACACCTGCTTGCTAATAAATATTCTAATTGTTCTGCGGTATAGCTTGGGAGTGGAGGAGGATTGCAGGTCATATTTTACATAACTGCCAAAGGATATGCAAAGCCTTTGATGGCCTCCTGAATAATGTAAGATATACTTGCATTTTCATTAGAGTAACCTTCTCCTCCTGAGCGAGGCAGAAAGCAATTTGTGCCCTCGGGAAAGGAACGTGACAGAGGTCTGTGTTCTTAGAAGGCAGCAGTAAGCAGTGCCAGCAATATCCGGTAGATCAAATGTTTCTAGGCTCTCATGTTTCTTGTCTGTGAAATCAGATTCAACTGCTGGCTCCCAGGGAACTTACAACGTAGCATTCACAGCTAAAATACTGCTTTGAAAACCAAACAGCACTAAATGCATATTACATCTCCTTCATCACTACTGCTGGGCATCACAGCAGGCAGTTGTTAATTCCAGCTGCATTTATAAGTGGGCTCTTGGGCAATGAAACATTAATTCTCCAATGTCATTTGCTATGCCGGCCACAAAGTCAGTGCTGAATTACTCATATGTCTGTCAATGTTTGGTTACTCTACCTGGAGAGATTCTCCTGAGCTCAATCCCCGTGTTGTCTTCACTAACTAAATCAAAAAGTAAAATAAAATTGTCTTTCAGCCAAAGCCTACAGTGGCATATGGAGGATCTCTTCCTTATGGCTAGTAACAAAGGATGCACGAAGATATGTAAGTGTGTTTCCAGACTTGCTCCACACCTCCAGCTAAAGAAAAAAAAGAAAGTGTGTATATATATATGTATGTGTGAGATGTGTATGTATCATGCCTTGAAATTTGAACTTTGCTTCCAGTTCAGTCTGTGGCTGAGTCAGCAAAGTCAAAATGAGTTGCAGCTGAATGTTATGGAGGTTAGGAGTAAAGGGAGGAAATGGCTGTGCCCAGTGTTACAGTGTAAGAACCAGAAAGGAAATCAGAGTAAATTCAGGAGATTTGACACACACACGCTGCGGCAGGTGAGAGCACAGAGAGCAGATGTTGTAGGTGCCTGGCATTTGGCCAGGGTCAAACCATGACACTGGTGTGATCTCAAAGGCAGCTTTTTAACTTGCCACTGAGATCTCCATAACCCTGAGCATACTGGAAAAAAACCTGATTGATTGTAAAACCCAGTAGGTGCTGCAACAGGAGGAAGTATGATAAACGGAGTGATTTCAGAAATGTACTTTTTTGGTTGCTGTGTCTGTTTTCACCAAGGGTGACATTTCAGCCTTATGTGGATAGCCTGACTAAAGCCTAGGCAATGCTTATAGACCATCTGAGCTTTGGCTTATTTGGAACACTATCAGAGCAGTGTTTTTTGACTACTCACTCTGGTGTGGAATTTCACCCTTTAGGTTTATATTATCATGCCTCATTGCAAAAACCTGGTAAAAACTGAGTCTGAATATGACTACACTCTCCAAAAATGCCTCCCTGAAGCTGACCTCTTTGCATTCCTTACCTGGCTACATTTAAAGCTGCTGACACTTACATGTAATATTTAGTACCATCTACCTGAAATAGAAGACCAATTCCAGCTGTGTTCTGCAGTAAATAAGAACAGCTACTGTAACTTATATGCCCAGGTGGTCATACAACACCCCATGATATTATGTTAGGTTTTCTTGTTGTTGAGATTTTCCAACTAGCATCCTAGAATGGAAAATTTGTATTGAAATAATTTTTTAAGCACTGAGATCAGTATCTCCTATTTAACGCCTTAGCAGGGGAAAGCTCTGTTGGACAATTTTTTTTCCCCCACAAATGGCACCACTATTGATACTGAAGCCTGTAACAGAGTAAAGTAACTGGGCTGTCAGAACCTGGTCTTCCTCCGCACATTCTTTTGGAATCTTTTGGATTCTCATTGTATTTATGGTTCACTCCAGGAAGATCAGAGTG
This sequence comes from Entomyzon cyanotis, assembly GCA_024500445.1. Taxonomy (NCBI): domain Eukaryota; kingdom Metazoa; phylum Chordata; class Aves; order Passeriformes; family Meliphagidae; genus Entomyzon; species Entomyzon cyanotis. The sequence continues at coordinate 71,718,102 of JAKEPQ010001005.1, forward strand.
AGCAGAGGTAATGCTGATGTTGCCAACCAATGGACCCAACATCAGGATAACTTCTTGTTTAGCAAAAAGACTCCCATGGATGGTAGAGCCAAAAGGATTACCTGCTCTGCTAAATCCCATCCCTGCAATCACCTGACCAAACCAAATTCATGTCATGCACCAGAGGCTACAAAACCTCTTCCAACATCTTGTAGCAACCATAAGGTCTGTGGTAAAAGATAAAACATACAGTAGCCCCTTTACCTTTGCCTGCCTCTCTTTTCTGAGTCTTTTAAGATCTATCTAACATTTTGTTCTTACAAATGAGTCTGAATATGATTAGCTTTTCCCACACTGTGGCACATTACAAAAGGGCATTCGGTGCAATTCACCACTGTGAGGCATCTGGTCTTGCCTGTTCACAATTTGCCAGGGAGATTTCAGTCTGGAAATGTGAGTGATGTTCTAATTTTGAAGTGATGTCTTCCTTTAACAGTGATTTTTTTTCTTAGAGATCCTTTCAACACTGCACAGTCAAAATTTAATGTAATCAGCAAATCCCTGGCATAAAAACCAGACTGTACTCGCATTGGTCAAAATAAGAGTAAAACAGTCAAAAGGACTCAATGATCAAAGCACCCTCCAATATAAAGCGTTAGGAATAGGCTAGGAATTTTCAACTAAAAGATGCTTTAACTTCACTTTAAACCAAGAATAGTCACTCTTAGGCTCTAAGATCCTCTGCATGCTTATAGATGCTGTTGGACAGAGTGGGTGGCCTCTGAACATGTAAAAGCAGAAGAGCTGCAAGTGAGAGAGGAATTGCAGGGAGGATTCCATCCAAAAGGAAGGCAAGCAGCAACCTTAAGGTATGCATGCACCTTCAGTGCCTGCCTTTCCCCGAGCAAGCCTTGCAGTTATCAGGTTTCCAGTACAGTGCCCTGCAGACTGGAAAGGAGGGTGGGTGAAGGGAGGAAGGGCAGCTGTATGTTTTGGGCAGCCCTCCAGGGGAGCTCTGGCAGAAGTAGCTGCTGGTGGCCAGTGCTAAATTATTGCAACCTGGCGGCACAGCTCTCCTCAGCCAGCACCATCCGGATCCTGAGCAGCTCTGGTCTCCTCTGGTAGCTCTGGCTGCAAGAAGGCTGCAGCCACACTCTCCAACTTCCTCCTCAGACAGACAGTCTGTCTGGGAGGCTACGTGCCAGGGTTCATGCTGTCCCACGGGTTCAGCCCCTAGTTAGGAGGATTTAGTTACTGACACATTTGTAATACTGATGCTGTTAGTACTCACAGTGCTGTCATGGGTTTTACAGAAGCTGTACTTGTTTGCTTCTACATGAACGAGTAGAAACAGAAAGGCTAAATTTTCTTTTGTTGTGAGAAGTAGAAACCAATGCTTAAAACCTTTTCCCTGATGTTTTCACCCACTGCTTTACCCACAGAGGCTGACAGAAACAGAGAACCTGGACCAACATGCATTTCTCCTTGTTTTGCAAACTGACCGAGTTCCTCTTTCAGATGTGAGGTAGTACATGTGTGCACACAAGTACTGTTAGCTATTCCTAACTGTTAGTTAGGATACCAAACTGTTAGCTAATCCTCTGTTCTGGAATGCTTCTGACAAAGGGGTAGAGCACTGGGACATTTTTCTATTCTGAGTTGTTTAAGTAAACAAAATTAAATCTCTTCTTGGCCAGTTTTACACATCAAGTCATAAAAGCCTGGAATACTTCTGTTGTATACATATCCCTTGGAAAGTATCTGCTTCAATTTTTCTCTTTGTTAATTAGGTCTGAGACCTCCATTAGAGAATACTTTATTCCCAGCTTTAGTTAATATTTTTCAAGTGTGCTGTATTTGTATACATTAATTCCTGCCCTCTCAGCTCTCAAAGATTATCTAAGGACAGGAGAGCTAATGGCTACCTCAAACCAGTCAATTTTTTTCCTGATGTGATGGTAAGGACAGGTAAAATAGCTGTAGAAAACACCTTAAATTAGCTGTGGCCCTTTGTAAGACTCTTTCTGATTTTTTTTGGTTTTTTCCTTGATATGCAGATTGTTTAAAAGTGGGTTCATTGTTCAGTGCACATGACAAGAAAACCTATCTAAATTCTGATGTCTTTGGGAAGTAAGTTCACATTATGCATTTATCTTGTGTTACCTTTTCTGTGATAACTGCTACCTGAATGCACTCATTTTGCTGTACTGATTCTGATACTTACCCAGGAAGCATAAGGTGAGGAAAATATTTATGAGATGACCTTTATCATCTTACCAGGACCTGAATTATTTTTAGAGCAGTGTCATAGCAGCTGGTGCAGTCAAAAGCTAACATTGTGTAAGCTGGGAGTATTACCATTGTATTGGTTGACACTTTGGATCAGATCCTGCCTTTCCTAACAGTAGTAACTTTGTTTTACCTTTTGTTCTCTTCCACTCTTGCCACACAAAGCAAGGAATTAGGACATACTCATGTGCAGTTCCATTTTAAATACTTTTTAAACACTGCCCCTTTAACTACTCATTTGTTTTCTCTCCTACAGGGGTATTTGTTTGCAGACCACTCAGTTTATTATTCTAGTCTCAGAATAATCTCCGCACAGCTTTATCAGTGCTATCTTGGGGCCACAGGGAAGAGTGGGAGGATGGTCATTTTCAGGGTCAGTGCAGCCTTGGGCATCCTTACACCAATTGTGATCTACACCTCTAATTAGGGCTTTGGACAGGGACCCTGGCCTACTTTGAGTACATTTGTTTTCAAAACCCCCTGACCTAAGGCAATTCCATGCAGACAGGTACACATTACTTTCATGCAGTTCAGCCTGAATTAATCCCTGAACTGTCAGTGCAGGAGAATGAAATGCAGAAGGCAGAGCTCCTCCTGTTGGGCACAGCCCTGTGCAAGTGTGGCTGGGCTGCTTCCAGACTCAGGGTGGCAAGAGGATGTTGCAAGGTGTGGCCCTCTCAATTCAAATCTCTATCAGCTTTCTGTGCTCTCTACAACCAAATTTTCCATCCTGGAAGAAGGAGATTTCTTACAGTAGATCAAAGAGGGCACTGGAGCCCAGATACAGTGAGTAAGTTCATCCTTTGAGTGAGAGAGCACACTTCCCATCCTCACCTGACTCTTTTACCCAGTTCTTAAGACTCCTGAGTATCATGACAGCCCATTTTAGAGAAGGTTGGAAGAGTGCATCTGGACAGGGAGTTAAATACTGGCTCAATAAAGTACTTCACCTTTTGGGTTTTTTTTCCTCTTTTTTTTAACCAGCTAGAGCTTACAAATTATAAAATCAAGTATTTCTCCTCCTAGTGGTGTTAAATTGCATGCAAAGCTCTGTGGGCAGGTAGCCAGAACAATAACAAAGCCACCTTGAAAGTATTTATCTCTGGAAATACCTTATACTTCTGATTTCTGTCTGTCTGAATTTTTCAGTGCATTTTAAACTGTCCATGAACTGAACCCCACAAGTAAGGTTATCTCACTTTTCCAGTTATAGAAACCAAAAACCAAAGGGGCTACAAATAGAATTAGGAGACTTCTTTGTGTTTTGAGCAGTACCCAAGGCCACTGGAGACAGGAGGGCTGTTCACAGAGCATGACACTGCCTGATGTTAATCTGGCTGTGTGGCTCACCTGTCAGCATGAGGTTGGTCTAGAAAGAGATGCTGTGTCTCCTGATTCTTGGTTGTGCACCTCGGTGATGCTGCTGACTCTTTCCTTTCTCTAGAAATAGTGTTACTGAAGAATTAGGCACTATTGAAGGCAGTACAAGCAAGAAGAAAAACTTTGGTGTCATGTTGGATCATACATGCAGAATTTTATGAAGTATCAAGGCCTGATCCAAAACCATTACAATTAATCATAGTTCCATATGATTTTGGTTTTGTTTTCCAACAGTGGGAATCCCTTGCTGTAGGGATGAGCTGATTTTTTTATTTCTGTTTATGTCTACCTTGAGTTTTGCTCAGCACTGCAGAGGGAGGTACTTTTGGAAAGCATAGTTCTGTGACATATTCATATGATCAGCTTGAACTATGAACTAGGAGAGGAAAATCTAAAGGGCATGACAGGGATTCAAAGACTTTTAAAAATAGTTGAAAAATTCCAGGATTTCAAATGGAAAATTCCAGGAATCTCACAATGATCTGAGTGCTTATGGTGGTGCCAAAAATTCCAAATTAACCAGTAAATTAAAACCAAGAGTCAGATTTTGCATTTTGTGGGATTGTGGTAGGGCTGAAGGAATCAACAGACATAAAAAGATGCTGACAACACAGGTGTAGTTTTTTAAAAAAGGGGAAGGAGATGCCCTCAAATATATTATCTAAAATAGACTGTTTTGATAAGATGGACAATTAGGTTGCATAAATCACTGCTGCAAACATGCTGGGATGATCAAATAAATGGGTAAGACTAGTTAGAACTGGCCTATACTGTAGAGGAACAAAAATACATGGCCCTTACTGGCAGAACAGAATTGTTTCTGCCCTAAGGCAACTAAATCTCTAGAAACACCTGTAACAGTTCTGCTAAACATAATTATAGTTGTCAGATGAAAAGAAGACACGATAAGATCAGACAATTACTCCATTCAGAGCTGGAGTCCACTGAAATCAATTAGGTATTTCCAGGTTATTTTGAAGGATGCTGGGTCAGCCAGGGAAGGACCTCCTTAGGAACTGAATTGAAATATTTGTGATTTTACAGGTTTGTGATATCGCAAAGCACTGCTACAGTGGGGAAAACTAGAAGTTTTGAGGAAACATCCTGCTTTGTGTTGCTGATGTGTCACCTCCTGCCTGCTCAAGATCACATCCACTGAGAGGCAAACAAGGGGACAGGGGAGCTCAGCGTCAGGGTGCAACAGATCATAGATCAACACGAGCAGATATTGCTCTAACTGTGAAGGTTGAAGTTACAGATATTTCAACAAAACTCAGACATTTGAAGCTGAGTTTTCTTGAATTCTGAATCAGTGAAAAAATGCAAACATATTGCAAGTCAGATAAGCCAGTGCTTCGGATTGTATGTGGAATAGAAATAGAACCTAAGTTTAAATGCCTATATACTGTCTGGACATGCATATGTGAGGGTTAAATAAAAATTAGTTTAATGAAGGAACAGATTTCTCTATCAAACTTCCAGCAACTCCAAAACAATCTAAAAATAGGATATTTCAAAACTAATGGCTTGACAATGTTCTTGCTAGCTAATGACCTAAGCATATGAGAAACCTGATGTGGCTATCATGCATCAACTTGTCGACATGGACTGTGAGAGTCTGGTATGTTATTTAAAAAATAATTGGAGGAGGGAGGGCTATTCTGAAGGAAATAAGTCTTGCTGGAAGCAAGTTTTTTTGCATTTTAGCCAAACAACCTTTTTGAATATGACACTTAAAGGAACAAGGAGCAAAGGTTGTTCCCCACTTTAACTTCTGAGGAAATAGTGAAACTGGTTTCATCCATGTCTTGAAAGCTGGTTGTCCCTGCCAGACTGTTCCAAATGTCTCCTAATTACAATTTTAACAGATAATTACCTGCTTTGAGTCAACTTATAAAGGGAAACACAAACGATAATTTAGATTTCACAAGAACCCTGATAATGTTCTTAGTCATGAGAAATGATTTCTTTAAAGGAGTTCACAAAGAGTAATAAAATTATTTTATAAGTAACAGCATAATTGATATTAACAGTAGTCTTTAAACTGCTGCACGTGTGTGAATGCACACTTGTGTGCATGTGTCTGTGAGTGTGTGCAGAGAGTAGGAGAAAGCTTTATTTTTCTGAATGATGGTGTATTTTAAAACAAATATGTGAGTTGGTCTTCTAAGCAGTGGAGACTTAAATGCTTAAAAATATAATTAGATCAAACTTCAGGTGAGAGCTTATTTATGACAGTACTTGACAAGTCTTTTTAGAGCAGTCAGTGGGACTTTTCTACATCATGGTGGGTCCAGTCCTTCAGCCACTTTAATACATGCAAACTATTGGCAGACTATTGACAAATCAATGTCTTTTGCAGAGGGATATTCTCTAAACAGAGTAAGCATACTTTCTTTCCCCCCCAAAGCTTTAATTAAAAATTCTAACTGCAGTTTCTAAGTATCCACAGGTATTTTCTTGCAGCAGCATTGCCAATAAAGCTCTGGAGCATTTTGGAGGTAGTGCCCGTGGCGGCAGGGAGCAGCTGGCTGTGCGGAGCAGATCTTAGTGCCATAACACTCCATCTGCCGGCGCGTGGGGAAAGTCTCCCGTGCACCTCTGCCTCCCTCTGCCGCCCTGGAAATCGGCTCCGAAGGATTTTTGATGGCTTAGATCAACCTGCGAGGCTGCTTTCATGCTGCGGAGGGCTGCGATATTTAGCCCGTGGTATCACCTTACTTCCTTCCTCTCCTTACATCGCTGTCGAGGCATCTTCATCCATCATCGACGTTAGGCACTGAGATCCTGTTTCAGCCTTTTAAGAGCTGAGATTCTGAGGCCAAGGATCTCTGAATAACCCACTTCTCAAACCACAGCTAGCTGTGACTGCCAATTTTTCTGATTGAGTAGTAACTGCTGTGCAAAAATTGGTGCTCTAGGAAAGGGGCAAGTACAAAGAAATCTATTGCTAACCTCTGAGGTACTAATTTACTATCTGCATTTGCAATGTCTTGTCAGTAACTAGGGTCAAAAGCCAACAAACCCCTTTGAAAAGGAGGGAAAATATCTGCATACATGAGCAGTGCTGGGGTTATCCTTTCAGTTAAAACAGATCTTTAACTGCAGTGCCAGTCAATCTACATGGCCAGTGCTGGCTAGAAAATCTCGAGTGAGAATTCACTTCTTTAAGGGGATCAAAAGGGGTCGGTGTTTGGATTTTGATGTTTTACCATGATGAAAAGCTGTATTCACTATGAAAAACGAAATATTTGGTTCAGAACATGGCAATAGAACATATTCAGTCTTGTGTGTTTCTCTAAAAAGACGTGACTTAAGAAATCAGTTCATTTTGAACAGCATTACCTTTCCAAGTGGAAAACTATTCAGCTGAGGGCTCTCCAATGAAATATATCATTATTTCTTCAGCTTCTGAAAAGAATACCAGAAGTTAATAACAGCTTATATAGACCTATTCTGATCTTTTGCAGGGCAGAGAAACTAAGCTGACCCTACTTTTCCACCTGTAAAACTAATTTCCTTTGGCTGAAGTCAGGCTTTACAGCTGGCCCCTTGCTGTGCTTTGCACGCACGCAGAGTGAGGAAGCTCCCAAACCTCCCAGCTGCTGTGAGGGAATGGGGGAACAAGAGTGATGCTGGAATGAAAGTGAGCTCATGGGGGATGAAGATCAGTCCGTGTATAAATTTTCAGGTGTTCCCCATGGAACCTTTCACTGGCAGGTTCAGATGTGTAAAGGAGGCCTGGAGTCTCTCAGGCATTTGTGGTGGCTCAGGGCTGGCTGTCAGGCAGATCATGTGAGTTGTGTCCCAGCCTCTGAAATACCACACAGGAGTGGAAACCTGGGGTTTGTACACAAACTGTGAAGGTTTCTTTGTCGGGTTGTCTCCCCTCCCCTGCTGTTTTCCCTGCCAGTGCAAGCCTTCTCCTGATCCCTGCTCTGCACAGGGTTATCAGAGCTGGTCATACCCAGCCTGTCAGCCTCACCAGCCAGCCCTCCAAACCCTCTCTGACACAGCCAACTTCCCTGATCCATCCCTATGTTCTCTGCTGTGCCCATCCTCCCCACCCTCAAGGTGCCACAGAGGTGGAAGTGGTCTCACTTCCCTTGCAAAAGGACTACTTCTCTTTTTTTAACCATTAATAATTTAAGGAACTACCTTATCTGATGAAATACCAAAATTGTGTTGCTTTTTTTTTGTCTTCTTCTTTCTTTTTTTCCTTTTTTAATTATCAGGACAGTGCTGCCCACTCTGATTTCTCCTCCCTGAGATCTTTTCAGCCCTCACCTTTGCTTGCCTTGCTCAAGCACCTGTGGTTTATTCTTCCCCTGAGTCACAGTTCCAGCAGCAATGTAAGCCCTGCTGGGAACCCCTTGCCCTCATCGCTCCTGCTCCATACACTGCTGCCTACAGGGCTCATAATAATCCCTGCAGGCAGCCAATACACTCAGGACTTCTGTGGCAACACCTCCCAGGTGAGAGGTCTTGCTGAGGACAGAGCTGGCTGCAGTTCCCTGCTCATATCAAGCTACAGTCTGGAAGAGTGAATTTTGGTTGTTTCTGCCACTTCATTCAAGGCACTCAGTTCTTCCAGAATGATCCCTTCCCAGTGTTGTTCTCCTGAGAAATGTCACTGTCGTGTAACATCCTTTTTTTAATTTTGATTTAAAGTCAATATTTTGGCAATATTTTCCTGAATGATTTGTTTTCACACAACAAATTTGTATTCAAATTTGTATCCAGCTCACCTGCTGGATGATGGACTGAGGACTAAATTGTGTAAATGAGGTATGAATTGCAGCCCCTTATAAGAGGAGTCTCTGCCCCTTTATCACGTGTGCACTGTCCAAGTGTGTTGGAGGTGTTTGATTGAAAACATTCAGTTAATTTAGATGTTGCATGCCTGTTTGACAACCATTTTTAGCCTCCTAGGCAGCGTTTTGGTGGAAGCTGGACTGTGGTTTTGGTGGATCTCTCCTGGGAGGGTAGCTGGTTTGTTCTCCTAGGACTTAGAGGGGCAGCTCTGTGTTCCTGCTGTCCCTACACTGCTGCAGAATGATCAGCCCTCCCTGGGGCAAGCTCGACAGATTTCCAAATCTCTGTCTCTAAGGAGAGAGCACCTGCAGAACCCTGAAGGATGCTCCCCAGCAAATACTGCAAGTGTCTGCCAACTACAGAAATATTCACTCCACCTCTACATGAATGTGTTTCCTGTACTTCTACTGCAAAACCTTTTGGAAGGTGTTTTAGCAAGTTCTGGACACAAGTTATTCAAAGGCAGCATTCCCAATGCATTCTCCCTTGTATGGAACACAAAAAATCAGGAGTGTGCAGGTTGAAAAGTCACTTGGCACCAATGCAGCATTATATACAGATACATTATACACAAATATGCTTCCATGCATGCTCCTGGCCTATCAGATAGTCTTGCTGACATCTGTCAGTAGGTTACCATAGCATTTATGAGTTAAAAAGGTCAACAAAAGTTAATTTTCCTTTTATCTGTAAGTCTGATGACATCACAGTGTCCTGCAGAGTATACTTGTTCTTGGGTCATTGGTCTACAATATGAACAAATTTAGGGATGGGGATTTTCTTAAGGACATTTCAAAATGTTTGTTTTCTCAAAGTTCGCCATGCAGAAGTTAAAAAGAATAGACCAGAAAAATTGTTTCTAAACAACTCATTGTATGTTTCACATTCAAACATAAATTTTGTGCTATTTTGTCACTCAGCCCAACATCAAGTATGGAATAATTCTGCCCTAAAAATGAATCACTACTGTGTAATGTTTTCTGTATGGCCCTAATTATCCAATGTGGTAAGGTGGTGGGATTGCAAGAAGAGAGGACATTCCCTCAGTCATCTAACAGGGACCTGGCCCAGCAGCTGTGTTGTTTCTCCATCAGTGATCCCATGCTTAATCAGTCAAACCCAGAGCCCTTTAGGGAGCTGTTCCCTGTGAGTTTCTCATTGCCTGGCTTGATACCTACTTGCAGAAATGCCAAGAATTGTCAGCTGCAAAGGCTTTGGGAGTGCTCCTCTGAATCAGACAACTTGCAACTATCTATCTGAAAAAAAATCGGGTCATTGGCATCAAGCAAGATAGTAGTTGATTTATCTGTTGTGGCTCTTCATCTATAAGCTGCAAATTTTATTAGGAGTTACTTCACCTCTTCAACGCTTTCCATCAAAGGATGCTGACATAAAATGATGTTTACTCAGTACTATAGCAAGCACTGTTGAAGAAATGCCAGCGAGGAAGTGTGTGCACTAAATGAGGCCTAGGGATGCATATTTAAGAATGGATGGTGGATGATTGCTGCCTTTTTCATCAGTAAGCACCGTGCATCCCGTTCTTCGAAAGAAGCTGCATCCAGCTTAAAGACCGTGTTCCTTCATTACATACAGAAAGCAAAGGCACAGAATAAAGATTCACTCATGATTTCTGACGTTTTCTAACTTTCGGTGGCTTTAATCTGCAGCCACACTGACGGTGGAGCTGCGAGGTTCAAAGGGACAGGCGGGGACCTTAGTCAGCGTTGCCAGGAAGTTGCCTCGGGATGACAGCTCGGGATGACAGCTCGGGATGACAGCTCCTCTGCTTCAACCCGTGCTGTCACCTGAGCTCCGGCAGCTCCGGCACTCCCGAGCATCATCAGCCCTGTGCGCACAGCTCCTTTCTCCCTGTCGCGCCCTGTCGCGCCCTGTCGCGCCCTGTCCCGCCGGGGCTGTGTCCTCAGACCCCAGGGACAGCCGCCGAGGTGCGCTCGCCCGCCCGCGCTCCCATCACGGAGCTCCGAATGGGCTAACGCGAGGTGAAAACACTGCTGTTATCAGCATTCAGATTCTGCATTTTACTCCTCTCAGGTGTTTAAAGGCACACAGCAGCATCAACTTAAGTACCAGCTTTAATAGCATGGAGTGTGATCACTTTATTTTCCCCTTTAAATGTACACCTGTGTATATAGGTTTTATTTAAAACACTTCTTGCTAACGCAAGTTTCTTTGCGCATCCAGGACATCCCCAGGCTTTCCCGCTCCCTTTGAGTCAAATGGTGATTCCGAATTCTGCCTCTCCGTTCGCTGGGAGGAGCCCGCGCCCCCCGGCTCCTCCCGCCGCGCCTGCGCGGGGCCGCCCTGCCTCCCTCCCTCTCGCTCCGCTCCCGCTGCCCCGTTCCCGTTCCCGCTCTCGTTCCCGCTGCTCCTTCCCCCTCCCCACCGGCAGCCGCTGGCGTCTGGCGCCGGGAGCCTCCCTGCTCGGGCTGCTGCTCCCGCATGGAGCCGCCCGCCTGAGGGACGGCCCGCGGCCGCCCCGCCCTCGCTCCAGGTGATGCCGGTGACCGGGGTGACGATGCCGTCGGCGAGGCGGCGGCGGCCGCTGCTGATGGAGGAGGCGGAGGCGATGATGATGAAGATGATGATGATGATGACGGGCTCCGCCGCCCGGCCCTGCCCCTGAGCAGCGGGGAAGCGCCGGCGGCCGGCTCCCCTCCTCCCCCGAGGTCGCCCGGCTCCCCCCGGCCGCCGCCTCCCCCACTCCGTCCTCGATGTCTCCACCGCGGCGCGGAGCTCCCTTCGCCGCCTTCCCGCCCTGTCGCTGCTCGCCGCCGCCGTCTCCCTCCCGCCCCGCGGTCCGGCGGCTGCCGGACCCCGCCCGGCGGCGGCACCATGAAGGTGGAAGCGGGGGACAACTCCATGATCAACCTGTCGGTGCAGCAAGTGCTGAGCCTCTGGGCTCACGGCACCGTGCTCCGCAGCCTCACGGGTAACGGGGCAGTGCGGGGCCGGGCGGGCGCTCCGTGCCTGGAGCACAATGGAGGGCGTGGGGTGGCGGTGGGCTCCCTGTGTGCTGCGCGGAGGGAGGGCTGGTGTTGGTGTTGCCGAGTCTCTCCGTGTGCTGCACGCGTGTTCGGTGAGCAGGTTTATCGCGTGTGTGTGCGCCTGCTTGGGCGTGGGGTGCGGCGAATCGGGAGGGTCTGTGTGAGGTGCTGGCTGCCCTGGGGGGTGTGCCCGCTGTGTGGGATGCTGCCCGTGCAAAGGGCACCAGCGTGGGCGATGTGCTCGCTCACTTTGCTTTGCCTATATGTAATGAAAGAATGGTATAGGGGGTGTGTGTATGCGAGTGAAGTGATGGGTACCTGTGCGTGAGTAAAGGATTGTAGAAAGTGTGGGTGAGTGTATAAATATGTATGGAAGGCTGGAGCATACTTGTGGGGGTGGTTGGTGTTTTGTTTCTTTCCCCCTTGTGGATATATGCTCATTGGCATTTGACAGTGAGCTATAAAAAAAAAAAACAACCAGAAAACCATAAAATTGAATGTGGAGAATCAGAGACTTCCCCTGCTATCCCTGAGCGTACCTGTGGACAAGGAGAGCTGTGGCAGTGAATGAGCTGACAGATGTTTTCTGACAAATAGTCCTAATCTGAAGCATCAGGGATTCTTAAAGACTGAGCTTTACGAAAAAATTCTGTGAACCTGAGTCCGGTCCTCACTCTCTCTTAGGAGAAGGGGAGTTTTGGCTGACTTTTGGCAAGAGCTGGCTTTTTTCTTCTCAGTCTCGGGCTGAAAAATGGGTGTGGGTTACTGTGAGACCCAAGGCATTCAGTGGAGAGGGGTGTCTTCTCTTATTCTGTCCACGTGTAAAGAAAAGCATAAGCTTCCAGCTCTGAATAAGCAGGTATTGGGTGTCAATGGCAGAGATGTAACTGAGTCAATTCTTTCTGCTTGGTATAGGGCTATATTAGATGGTGACAGATTAGTGGAAAATGTTGAGTAAAGGGTGTAGGTTTCAAACAGTTATGAAAATATTCTAATATTTATGAAAGCGTATTATGTCATGTTTTTGCACTCTATAGTAATGATTAATAGATACATTCTTTTTTATTCTTTAATCTCTTGAAGGTGGAAGAAGTGTGATGGAAATAGAAGAGTAGCTGAAGTTGAAGCTGTAGCAAACAGAAAGTGATCATTTTAGGGTTTATTATCTTTCATATTCTTTTGACTTTCAGGATACGTCTTAGTGTAATAAAAAGGATTAACCTTTTCATATTTATCTGATCTATGATCTTTGTAGTGTGTATCTGGTGATTAAAGTTTCCAGGTATTAGTGTGCTGACACACTAAATACAGCTCACTTCCTGAGTAGTTACTTTAATATACCTACTTAAAAAACTTGTACTCTTAAAGGAAAAAGTTCACAATGGATTTAACTTTCCTTTGTGCCAGACATCCTCTGTAAAGTTTTTCTTATTCGACTGTTATGCAATATAGGCATTTTTTTGAAATTCAGTGCTGAGAGTTAAAATCAGCTTGTTTCTGAGTGCTTTTGCAATATGATGGGGAGTTGCGTAAGGTGTTTTTGATGTGGAGTGTTTTTTCTTTTTATTTTAAAAAATGTGAGAAATAATTTTTTTATCCACCATAGTGTTGTTGGAGAAAATGTCTCTGTCAGTGGTAGTTGCACTGCACTTTCTAAATTGGTGCTTAAATGCAGGCTGTTCTTACAGCCATAACCTGTTGAGCTGAATGTTCTCATGGACTGTCAGCAGTCCAAAACTTGCACTGGACTTAAAATCTTTTCTACAGGATAAGATATATATTGATATACTCATTGATATTAACAAAAAGCTGATTTAGTTATGTGAACCTTTCCTTACTAATTATCTAAGTGAACTTTGTTTAAAACCAGAAATTCTGTTGTTTTCCCTGCTAAGAAAATAGGTGTATGAATGAATTTGACTACTTAGTCCATTCTCTTTTGCTTTTCTGTTGGGTATAAGGAGAAACTTCTCCAGAATACTGGGAAAAGAAAATAATATACCATATTCTAATAATATTCAAGACTGCCTTGTGTTTGCTTTTGGATTTAAAGTGGTGGTCTGGACTGGAATTTTAAGTTGTACAAGTGAAGATTTATGTCCTTTGCATAAACCATATTTATTGTATTTGTGCAAACAAGTTGCAAAATTTTATCAGCATCCTTCTTTAAAGTATATTAATTTTCTGAAACTTTCAACAGCATCCTGAGATGGACTCCAGCCTAAGCCAGGAATGCTTCATACTGTAATAGTTTAGTTTTGGTGGGGTCTTTTTCCTGTTAATGAGAAACTGAAAGATTACTTTTATACCATGTGTGTGAATCAGGTTCAACGTAAAAAAAAAAAAAGAAAATCCTGTCTTTTCTACGTGGCCTCAAATACCTAGGAGACCACAGATGAGTTCATTGCTGCCACACACACCTCACACCATATAACAGCTAAAGATACAAGCATTGCTCCTTTTAGCTGAACATAGGCCATCACCATGATATACTTGCCTCCTATCTTCCTGCCCTCTCTTGGGAGGTGGAAATAAGGCTCTAGCAATCATGGGAGATGTGGGGTGGCTTTTACCTCATTCTTGTTACATCCTCCAGTGAATCCCAAGAACACCTCCTTTATATGAACTGGTTATGTTTTAAGAGTTAGTATTAGATCAGGGTTTACTAGAACAAGTCAATAGCAGCTGAATTTGAATTGAGAAAGAAAAAAAATCCCACTATTAGAATCCAGTAAAATAAAAATTGTTTAAAGGCTACTTCCACTATAATGAACTTGGCAATATTTCTACTAATAGAAGCTCCTAAGCTCCATCCTGTACTTGTTTGTCCCTGATTGTCTGGATTGTCTTTGTCCCCTATCCTGTTACTTGAGAGGACTAGTCTGTAATTTAAGATTTAAGTGCTTCTTAGTGAAGTGCTCTCTACCTGCTTAATGCAGCAAAAATGTTAGCATCTCCAAACAACAATTTGGGTATATAGTTGTCAACTTTGAAACTGTCAGTTAATACTGTAATAATTATACAGAAATATACAGAAAATATAGAACATACAAAATTACAGAACCTGCTGTTGAAGAAACAAATGTAGCATGTAAAGGGCTGAGTTACATTTGCAGGCATCATGTGCTGTCACTTCATCTGAGTGCTTTGAGTTTATAAGATACAGGAATGTAACATGGTTTCTTCTAATTCAAAGTTTGACATGTGCTTCCTTGTGGATTTAAATTTGTATTTTCATACTCATTGTACAGGTGCTTATTGCTTGAGTTAACTCTGTAGCTCATAGTAGTAGGCTGGGTACTGGGCTTAGAATAGATTCAGTAATCACTTTTGATTTATGACATGTGGTAGACAATCATTATTCATCTGGCAAAACAAGCTAAGAACTGGAGGAAAAGTGCTGAAAATGAAGGACTAAGGAGACACTCCATGTTTACTGAAGCTGAGTGGCAGTAGGACAGCATATTCGTATATAGAGAGATAATATTTCAAAATATTATCATTTATCTGCTTGCTTTGTGTAGGCTGCAGCTGTTGATGGAGTGCAACTCCAAATGTTGATAAGATGGAAGTGATATGAATGTTATTCTAAACAGTAACATACTTTAAAAACTCTTTTTGTAATCTTTAAGATTGTGTATGCCTACACTAATATATGTATAATCTATATCTGTAGTACATAAGCATAATTGTATGCATGATATCTACCTGATATGTATAAATATCAAAATGAACAAAGAAGTAATCTAAAATTGGTGTGACTGGGCATTAATTGCAAGGTATTTTAGCCTTGCAGCTTTTTTGGTAGGGAAAGAATCCCTACATAAGACAAAGCAGTGGAAAGGAACATAAACTGAAAACAAGACTTAAGGTGGTGTTTAAGTGCTAAGAATTTTAAATAAAACTGAAAAATGTGTCTCAGTTGTTCTTATCAGAAAAGCTCTGACATCTTTGCAATACACTGAATGTCACTGTGCTTGTAAATGGTAATTACTGGGCCTTCTCTAGTTCCTCTGTTTCTGTAGGAACTGTGGAGTTTTGATACATGCATCTCGTGTTTTGGTTACTAAGTAATTTGGGTACACTGAAAGGAAGCTCTGAAATTTTCTTAGGGTCAAGCAAAGGAAGTTGCACGCAGGGGGGTTTTAAATTTTATAGTATTCATGTCTCTTTAGGGGTGCTCTATTAGGGCATGACTAAAAAAACCCTGAGGCTAGATGAGTAATTGAAGTTGTCTGCCAGGTATAGGTAAATTATTGCCTCCATAACTGCAAAATAGTCTGTATGTACAGCTCATGTTGTCAAAAGAGCCACACAAAGACTGAAATTGGACTGTGCTTTTTTTGTCAGGATAGCAAAGATGATGATGTACATAAGTTCATGCCACTTAAAGTATCAGTCAGTGTGTAGGACATAAATAGCTCAGACACTTCAGTCTCACTTCCTCTTCCATAGAGACATTGCAAGTCAATTCAGCAATTAAACTACTCAGTTATTTTTGAACAAGTGAAGTCTTGACCATTTGTGTTCAGAGGTCCTCATTCTCTTTCTCTATTTTATAGTCCTCATTCTCTTTTTCTCTATTTTATATTTTATGCTCTACTTTCTCGATGTTATTCCCAACCCATTCTTTGTGGTTTTCAGTGTTACTCTAACACACTTCTTGAGAGTCATCTCTCTTCGTGATTCAGGGGTTAGGTGTTATTGAATTTTACAGAACATGAATAAATCTCTGCCCTCACCATATCAGGATAAGAATGTCTACATTGTCCTCTAGGTTTATGGAGCTTAAGCTCTCCTGTAATTTGGTTATAAGATTGGTTCTCTCTCCTTACCTTGTTCATCCCTGTTAAACAAACTTGGTTGGCTTCATCACTTGCCCTACAAGCAGAAGTAAATAGATGTGTTGAACTAGCAGGCATAAAAAGAGTAAATAAAGGAGGATAGGAAAGGATAACTTCTGGCCTTTCCTAGGGAAGGTGCTCAGTTTTGTCTCTGTTTCCCCTTGTAACACCTAGGTGATGTTTTAAGTGAAGGGAGGTCATAGTTTAAGAAAGCTCCAGCTGCTTTTGTGTCAAACAAGGAATATTTCTGGATGTTCTCTAATTTCCTTTTCCATATGCCTGCTGCTTATTGGAGTAGGAGGAGAAAGTGTGTAGCAAAGAACTCAAGTTTATATTTCTTTAGCCAACAGGACATTTTGGTGCTGGTTCTATTCTCAAGCCTCCTGCCCTAAATATAAAGTGAGGGGTGATGCTAATTTTCCTTGAGCCTTATTTGGAACGTAAATAAGACCGAAGATAGTTGCTCACTGTGGAGCTATTTTGTTGTGTAAGAGTTTGTAAATATTTTTGGTTTCTTAGTTACAGGGGAGTAGTTAGCCTTCCCATAAGATTTTATTTTCTTCTAAAAATATAGTCATCCTAGTGAGTTTTCCGAAGAGTGGAAGTCATTTGTCCTTTCTACCTGACAAGGTCTACAATGCCTACAAACACCAATTTCCTAAAAGGTGATGCAGTGCCTAACAAACTCTGTGGAAATTACAGTATATGACAGTGTCAGATTCCAACAGACTTTCTTGGACCAGATTGGTTTGGTCCTAAGGTTTGTTTCCCTGTTGTCAAAACTGTAGGTCTGTCAGGGCTGCCAGGTTCTGTATTGGTAGATCTTTGGTTAATCCTCTTGTTTATGTGCTTCCAGTTGGATAAAACAATGGAAACACCCAAGCTCTGCTAGTAATGGACAAGGCCTGTTAGGATGGCAGGAGAGGTTCCACTCCCACACTGTCCGTGACCATAGCAGATTAGATCAGCAGTCAGTCAGTCTTTCTTAATTTTAGTGAGGGTGTTTATGGAGTGACTGCTTGACACTCCTCCCACTGTTCTGTCACAGTAGCTTCTGACAATGATGAGACATTTAGTGGAACAGCACCATGGTCATTATCATTTTGCCAAGATTTTTGAAACCTATCTTGGGGCCAGGGGTGAAGGGATGGAGGATCTGAGGAGAGCTGCTCCGAGCCACCCTCAGGATGTGTGCATGTATCCAGGCAGTCAGAGGGGAAAATTACGCCGTGAACTACAGCTGAAGGATTAATTGAATGTAGATTTACCACCCCCTATCCTTGTGGCTCTCTTTAAACAGCCTTTTGGCTACCATGATTTGGAGGAGTTGTACGTCCTTGGGCAGGCATGGTGTTGCCATTTATGCCTTTGTGAAAGGGGAAGGGTTGAGCTACTCCCAAAGTACTGGTGAAAAAAAAAAGCTTAAACTCTGTATCTGTGCTATCTATATGCATATCCTACTGACAATGGACTCCCAGGGCTGTGGTGATTGTGTAGCAACATTCTTTCTCAGCATCTTTTTCACAGTATGTTTTGTGCTGCTCAGTTCTTTTAAATTAGCTAATTGGGTTGTATTTTTTCTCAAATAGTTGATGTGAGTCAAGCTGCATCAATACAGGCTTGCCTCATAAGCAATAAGTATCTTGCTTTTATAAGGAAGCTGGGGTTTTTGTTTTGTTCTCTTTCTGTGGGGGAATTGCAGCAAAAACTGAATTAATGACAGTGTCATGGGATTATGGAATATTTACCCTAATATGATAAATTCTGTAATGATACATACCTACTGTAGCTGACTTAAAACAAAAGGGATTTTTTTCTTTTATTTACTCACCCTTTTGATTTATAGAGTGTTTTTAGAAAGCTGACACCAAGTGAGAGAGATTCTTGCATTATTGTGTAGCTCCAATGATGATTCCAGCTCTTTTCATTGAAGCTGATCATCATGTCTGCCATTCTTCAAAGAAATATTTGTGCTCCATACATTCTCATCATCTGATGCCCTTTATAATAATTTAAATAATAGTGACTACCTCTCTCTGAAGTTCTGTGCTAAGCAATTAGAAGCAAGGAGTTAGATGTGTTAAAATTTCTTGTTAAAATTACAGTGTTTTTATTTGTGCCTTTGAAGCTAATTTGATGGAACATGCTATTATAGCTGCTGGGTGGATAAGCTAAAGTCTTTAATCTCAGTTTTCCCATCTGATGTTACCTGATGCTGTCTCTTATTGGTGGGGGTGGGGTGGGGGGCTGGGAAACAACAAAAAATCCACACCCACTGCAAAATAAAAACTCACGACCCAAACAAACCCTAAACCCCAAACAAGTTCTTGACTTTTTCCTCCTTCAGTCTTTGTGTCAGACAATATTTAATTCTACAGAAGTTCCAATGCCTACTAAGAAATTGCAATTAACACTATTTAAAGAAACCATTAAGGGAATTATGACTACTTGGAAAGATACAACTGAATTAAGATTTTTGCCAGAATCCTTTTTATAATTTTTAACATAATACAGCTAATCCTTTATGATAGACTGCTGAATGAGGAAAGAGTCTTGAGCATGTACTAATGGTGTCACATGGTGTCACTTTTAAGATGGAAATCAGTATTGCTTTTCTCTTACTGTTGATTGTTTGCAATGTTTTAAAGTTTCTTACTTATAAAGTTCTTGTCTAAAAATTATTAACCCTTTATTTGACTGCTTTCTTTCAGAGATGTGGTACTGGGTTTTCCTCTGGGCTCTCTTCTCCTCTCTTTTTGTCCATGGTGCTGTGGGAGTATTAATGTTTGTGATGCTGCAGAGGCATAGGCAGGGGAGGCTGATCTCTGTCATTGTGGTCAGCATTGGATTTCTGGGTTCCATAACTGGAGCAATGATAACCAGTAAGTCTGACGTTTGTTTTTGTTTGGGGTTTTTTGTTGTTTTGGGGTTTTTTACTTTCTTATTTTACATCTAACTTCTAAAAAGAAAAAAAAAAGCCTGCTTTTCTTTGTGAATTGTTAATTGTTTATTAAGGATTTTCCAATAGTTACAGAGTGATCTCCACCCCTCTCCCCCCCTCCCCCCAAAAAAAAAAATATTAAGCTTTGCTGATGTTCTAGGAAAAATGCTGTTTGGCAAGGGCATCTGTTACAGAGTTTCTTATGATATTAGACAATGTCTACTACTCAAGATACATTTTTTTTTCTTGACATTGTATCCTCAAATAGATTCAAACATTTTTTCTGTTACAGCCGAAAGGTTCACAGAGCTATAGCTAAAAACTACACTCATGTTTAAAACATTGCAGAAGTAGGAGTATTTTGTGTAGTAAAGTGCAGAAATGTTGCACCTGACCAAACATGACATGAGTAATGTTGCCAAGAATGTTTTGAGGAAATGCTGCTTTGGTGAAATCTAGAGTTATTGGTGTCAGATACTGTTTTTCCATCTTTCCCAAGAAATTTTGTTATCTGTGTCAGTACTGAAATAAAGGCCATAAATAGGACACTTTATTAATTCTTTGGTTTTATTATATCCAGCTATGTTTATCAAAATTATAAATAGACTACAGTAGCTTTCCCAAGCAAGTAGGAGCATGGTGAGTTTTCTGTTGTGGTGGGAAAAAATAGTGAATGTCATTTTTGCAGGAAAGAAGCACATGCTTCATTGTCTGAACCAATGCTGGTAAGGAGTTCTCAGCATTAAAATCCATTAGTTGAGTGGCCTATGTTAACTGAGCAGTAGTTTCTGCCCAAAAATTTTCAGTGATGCAGACAAGATGGCCTAACTTGAAAGGTCTTTGAGGGTAAGGAACTGTGAATGTAGCAACCACCATGTAGTCCAAAGGGAAAACTTCCTGCCTTTCATTCTGGTTTTCCTGGGTTCTGCCCACATTATCAGAATAGCCCACTATCAGCTTTGGATACATTCATAGAGGATTTGTGACAGATTTCTTACTGCAACTGAAAGTCCTTCCTGCCTATTGTTTTTCAAGATTAAATAAAAATGCAAATATCATGAAAAGTTTCACTATGACTTTCCTCAAAACATTGTTTTAATTACTACAGATTTCTCAGCTTAGAATTTCCACCATTTAACACAGTGCAGTTCAGTATGACTATTTTTGTTGGGTTTTAGGGTTTGTTTCCTAAGATAAGCTGGAACTGGTTGAGTGCCTTACGTTATATGTTATGCTGATTTTTGTTTTAGGATTAAAATGGCAGTGGCCTGGTACAAGGACAGCTGTGCATGAGCATTTCTGAGGAACTGAAGTTAGGAAATGTGGTGTTGAAAGATCTAAGCAGAGACTTTCACAGCTTTCTGTGGTGGGGAGATTTCAGGATCAGTGTCTTTCAAATGAAAGTACTCTGTGTCTTTTTGCATAAAAAGAGGAGCAACACAGTTGTATTTTTAGCATCCAGTTTTGCAGGTCAAAACATTCAGCACGTAAGCAGCCCTGTTTGTGTGCATATTCATCTGAGAATTTCTCTGAGCTTAGACTGTAGACTTGTTATGCTGTTCCCAAAGGTTTTGCACAGAGCATTGCAATTTGGTTAGCCAAATACTTCAACCTTCAAGTATTTTTTGTTTCTGGCCAGAACTGGGTTGTTTCATGATGAAAGAAATTCTGTGAGAAGCTTCTGAAGGCAAACTACGGTGATCAAATATTAAAGAGGATTTTTTTATAGCTATTGTGTTGGAAACTGGGAGATGCAAGTTGAAATACTAGGTGTTTTGGATATGCTTGGTCCAGTGCATATCCAACAACAAGCTTAAGAAATTGAAACAGCAAACTGGCTTGAATTTCCACTTTGTGTTTCCAGTCTTTCTGCAGTGTTTGTGTAGAATGAAGGCAGTACAGTTTATTGCACAATGTAAGTTTAATTTTGCTCAGGGAGATCTTTCAAACTTTTTGATGTTCTGGGACCTTTTTACCAGCATATAGAAAAGCAGGAGACTCCTCTGTTTCTAAGATTTGAAAAATCATGGAAATTAATGGTTATTAAGAAAGGTGTTGAAAAATTACTAATTTGCAGGGGATACAGGAAAAAAAAAAACCAACAAAAACCCAAACAACCCAACAAAACCATAACAAAAACAAACAAATAAAACCACAAAACAACAACCAAAGAAACTCCACCAAGCCAAACAAGAATATATAAATACCAGGCAGCTTAAGGCAAGGATTTTTGCTGTATTTCATCCAGCAGTTCTTCCTCCTCTTCCCCAGCACACTCCTTTTTGGTGGCATGTTCTCATTTCGCTCGCTGGCAGCCCATTGTACATACTTTTGGCTCTATACTAGCTGTACTGGCTTATGCATTACAGGTTGTATTGCACACTGTTATTTGTGTAAGAATACATAATTAGCAAACTACCAAATTTTTATTTTTTGTTCTGGATATTTTCCAGAGTATCTCAGTGTTTTCTCAAGAAGACTAAAATATCTTTATTGATTTGGTAGTGACAATTCTGGTATTCATTTTAGGCTATTTTGAATTCCCTTTGAGAGTTCAATCCCAAAAATAATTTAAGTGTCAGTAGTAGGCTCAGTCTAAAGGATCTCTTTCAGTTTTTGACAGGAGCTAGCCAAGGAACAAATGGAAAAGCTTATGCAAGGTAGCTGAGTGAAATACCATAAGGCTGGCCTTCTGGTGAGATATTTCAGGCAAAATATACTTTATGGAATATGTTTAAAAAAAAAACCAAACAAAACACCAATAAAAATAACATAACCCAAAACTCACCTGACTGTATGGTTAATCCAGTCAATACAATAATGGTGTTTGTAAGTATTGTTATGGTCACAATCATTAGTGAATTCTACTCTTCCTAAAGATATTGTAAAAATGAGGTGTTACTTTTCAGAGATGTCAGATGAATCAGATGCTGATTGTACTTTCAGAAAATCTGTTGGGACTCAATGTATTTCTGTGTCGCTAAGGGATTTTTGATCACTTCAGCAGACTATTCCTGACTCTGCAAAACAAAAAAAAAAAAATCCCATTTTTTTGTAACTCTTGCCTATTATTTAAAACAATTGTGATGATTTTTCCATCCTCTTTGAGCCTGAAAAAGCCTCTGTGATCTCTGAAGGCATTTAATTCGCTCAAAATCTAATTGTGTTGGTTAGAAATTTCCTCTCATACCATTCATGGATGACACTGCAATGCTTTGACCTTTTTCATGTTTTGCTGGATTTGCTAAACAATTGTTAACGATTAAGTTGTTTAAGTCAAAATAAACTCATATAATATGAGTTTATATATACTTCAGTTTATTCAGCTGAAGTATTAAATGAAGCTTATAAATGTGTGTTTACAATTGTTCTTTTGACACTAGCAGCTTTATTGTTCTTGTCTTCTCCCTGCCTATACAAACAGTGTTAAACCACACTTCAGACTTGGTCAATTTATAGAGAATTGTCTTGCTACTTTTTCAAACTGGCACAAGGCAAAAAATGTTAAAAGAAATGTATTTGGAGATGTCTACAGGGGGAAATAAGATTCAATTTTCTTAAACTGATGATGGAGAAGCTGATCTGGTTCACTTGGGAAAATCATTCCTGAAGGATGCATTTAATTATAAAAATACAAGCAAGGCTGATAATTGTGTAATGCCATGAAATAATAGACTGTTTGGTAATTTTCTATAAATAGCTGATGCATAGACAGAGTAAATAATTTGTCATGTATTTCAACCTTGGCTTTTTCTGTGATTTGATCATTGTTTTTCTTGTGATTCTTAGGTGCTGCAGTAGCTGGAATTTACAGAGTAGCAGGAAAGAACATGGCTCCCCTAGAAGCTCTTGTCTTTGGTGTTGGACAGACAGTACTGACATTAATTATCTCATTTTCAAGAATTCTTGCAACACTTTGAGACTCATGTAGAGAGGGGGGAGAAAAAAATCTTTAACGTGAAGAGAAGCTTCCTGAATGCAGATTCATCAGCTAACAAACTCGAATTCTAGTGTGAGAGGAAGGAAGCTATGTGGAAAGTGCACTACAAATCTCGAGGCTCAGTCAAATGAGCAGGCTGTCCTCTAGTGTTGGAACTGCTGCACTCCTGCACTGCGCCTTACGTGCCTCCGTCTCGGGCGAGGAAGGGTCCTGGTGTGCCAAGCGGAGATGGAGCGCCTGGAGCAGCTGCTGGTGATGGGATCATCACCCACGGTGGTGATGGGATCACTGCCCTTAACACACTGGAAGGAAACAGAGGGGCTGTCCTGAAAGTTGCTCTGCCTGCCATACTTGGGGTTTAATTCTGAGCGGGTGGCTGGGTAAGCTGTGGAATGTAGCAGAATTCTGTGAATGTGCACAATTCTCCTTGGATTCAGGTGAGATAGCGAGATGACTGACTTTTGTGTAGTAGCAGAATCTCTTTGAATGCTGAATATTCTTGCTCAGCATTCAAAACAACTGTTAGGTCTGTTGCAAAATGTAGATGAATTTTGATGGGGTTTAAGAACCGCAGCTTTAACAACCCTGCTATAATTAGCACTGTGTGAAGAATGGCTCATGGCAGTTCTCTTCTTTGGCACATTTCTTCGTGATTTTAGCCCATCAGAAATCGGGAGTTTAGGGAGCCTGTATGAAGGTTACTAAGTACAATCTGTTGTGTATGCACAAACAAATCTTAAATTGATGCTTTCTTTGAAATTATTTTGTCTTAAACATATGGATGGTTACCAGCCCTCTTGCAAACCTCAGAAAGGGTACTCCTTGCAAATGAACTCCCTGTATTTAATTAAGCACTGGAAGGACCCTTACCCCGACATGTCTTCTGTAAGGAACACACAAATATAACAAACTGAGAAATTATACCTATGAGGAAAATGGAGAGGGGTAACAATATGATAGGTTGGTTTTCTACTGAACAAAATAAAATAGCTACCATACTCCAGAAATCTGTAAATGGGGCAGCACTAGTGTATTTACTACCTTGTTTCTGAACACTTTGTATCTTTGGAAAGATTAAGATACCTGGAACTTTCAAATATTTAGCTTTCAGTGGTTTGTGCTTTTCTAGTTCAAAAGGGACAGAGTGGTGTTATGCATGTGAAATGTCTTAAATGTGAGTGTTTGGAGTAAAGAAAATTTTTAAGTCTAATGACTAATTATTTATGAAAGACAAAATTTAAAGGGCATGAAGTTCTGTGAGGAGTAAGAAATCTCTTATATCTTTTCTCGACTGAACGCTTTTCAGCAGTTGTCTCAATGCTGATGTGGGGGATGAAATCACTCAAAGGTTTTGCTTTTATGATGTCAAAAAGACTTTCAGGAGTGTCTCAAACCCTGGCACCTACTGCACAGTTAAAATAATATGTTTGAAATATAACTTGCAATCCAGTCATTGCTTAGGGCTTCAAAATATAATGAATTAACCTGTTTGCCTTTATCTTATTCCACATACATTTCTTTAAAGTACTAAGAATGCTAATATTATTTGTTTTCTTTAAAAGCATTAAAGTCTTGTTTGGAAAATGTACAAAGCTGTGGGCTTTGCAGGGAACAAGTTAAAATATAGGTTTGTAAACATCTTCAATGTTATTTTTATTTTTAATTGCTTTAAAAATGTGGCTGAATACATAAGCTCTCACTGTTTTTGAATGTTTTCAAAACCTTATTTCTTGTGGTTTGTTTTTTTGTCTTGTGTATTTTACTTTCTGCTTATACTTTTTGCACTTTAGTAGACAATGAAATTATGACATCTGTGAAAAGCATTTGAAACGTCTCCCCATTGTCTTAAATTGTGAGAAAACTGGTTTCAGGTATTTAAGTCAAATTGAATAAAAAATAATTGAAGATATTTCTCCTAATGTGCCTTGTTACGTGTATGTGTGGGGAGAGGATTTTAAAAAAATTGTCACATCTTCATTCTTGTTCTATTTTGATTATTTGTAATTAATTTGTTTTGTTCAACAGACTTGAAACAGTGTTTTGTTCAACAGACTTAAAACATTTTATTTGACAACCTGGAAATGCTTGTCTGGATCAAAGCCAACCATATCATGAAGCACTGTATTCAGTGATTTAGACTGTCTCATGCCTACATCTCACACTGAAACTTCTTCACAGGTTCCAAATTTCCCTGAACATCTCAATTCTTATTTTTTGTAGGAGGCTATTATGCTGCCACTGTTCAATGGCTTGCTGTCTTTCACTAAATTTAACTACAACAGACTGCTACTAACTGATAAGATATATGTATTTGTATTGATGAACTTCATTTTAATTACAGTGCCAATGAAATTGCTGCCATTGTAACTTTCCCCCTTTGACAAGGAGGCATCTTTGCAGGTTTTAAGCTACCTTTCTCCAAATAATTTTTATTGCATAGGTCATTGTGTTGACTTTTAAAATGCTGATGTGTGCTTAGTTGTGTCTGCATTATATGTCATTATTGCCTGGCAACAAAGGACAGACAGCTGATATAATGCTTAAATGGCTTAACAGGAACAAGGCTTTATTTGACAGAAGTTTGTTTTCAGCTGTTTCTTGTGAGGAATTCATAATGATAAAAAGTTTGTCTGTGAAGTATACATTGCTCATAGCATGAACATACTGCCTAATAACTCCAGCAGTGAAAGGAAGTGTGAGTTAGTGGCCTTATGTCTGTGAAACCTGAGAGTTTCATTCCTCATCCCTAGAAACAGCATTGTTAAGAATAAGGAGCTTTAGTCAGTGCATGTGTGTATATATGTATATGTGTGTGTATACATGTGTGTATGTATATATATATGAATGGTGGCTTTTTGGAGTGTTTTATACCTGACAAGCTAACAATTGAAATAGCTTTCCAGAAAAAATAAAATTACTTTAGCTAGCCTTCCCCTCCCCCTGCCCCTCTTCATTAGGCTACACAGATATCTTGTGTGTGAATGGCACTGATGGTACCCTGGTTCCCTTTGGACAATACAGTGTTGTCCACACAGGATGTTTTAGCACTGTCTTCAAATAGCTCTGCCTGTCTCTGCATTGTGTCTCTGGGCACATTCTGCATTGTGCAGAACAAATAATGCATCAACACAGTTTATTATTGGGAAGAAGGGGGAGTACTGAATGTAATATTTAATGTGAGAAAGCTACTGCTTTGTTAGAAGCTGCTGTTATCAAAGATTTAAACATTCCACACACTTTTAATTTATCAGTATAATAATAGAACCACAGAATACCAAGTTGGAGGGGGACCTCAAGGATGGTCTGGTCCAACTTTTCTGTCAACAGCATGGTCTAGACAAGGTAGTCCAACACCCTGACCAGCCAGATCTTTAAAGTGGCCAGGGCTGGGGAGATTGTTCCAATGGCATTGTTCCAGTGTCCAACTGGAATATCACAATGTAATTTGTATGCATGACCCCATATCTTTTCCATGTGACTCCTTGTAAAAAGGGAGTCTCTTTGTAGCCACCCTTTAAAACTTGGAATATGGTGATGAAGTCTCCCCTAATCATTCTTTTCTCAAGGCTGAACCAACCCAGTTCTCTGCCTTTCCCCATATGTCAGGCTTCCCAGGCCTTTGATTATCCCTGTGGCCCTTCTCTGGACCCTCTCCAGCCTGTCCATGGTTTTGTGGGGCTTTTTGCATAACGGGGACCAAAGCTGAACACAGAGAACACAGTATCACAGGTATAGCCTGATGAATGCTGAGTGAGATAATGATGATTTTATCTCTGCTGGCAGTGCCCTTTTTGATGCAGTCCATCCTCCCCCTAGCTTTCTTTGCCATAACAGCACAGTGCTCACTCATTGAGCTGCTTGTCCCTCAGATCTCTTTCCACAGGGCTGCGCCCCAGCCAGGTCCATCCCAGCCTGTGTTGCACTCCTGGGTTATGCTTTCCCAGGTGCAAGTTCTTACACTTGTCCTTGTTGAATTTCATAAGGTTCTCTGTACACCTTATCAATATTCTTGAGGTTCCCAATGTGTATTTTCCTGCTTTTCCATCACTGGTCTGCTTCTCTTCTGGCTTTGAGCAGATTCAGAGGTTCACAGTTAGGCCAAGGAGGTCTCTTGCTCTGCCTACTTTCCTGATCTTAAAGGGAATGAACTGATTTTGTATTTCCAGGAGACTTGGTGAAAAACTCCCAACACTCACTCACTGGCTCCTGTATCCTCCCTGGAAGCTTTTCATGGCATCCCTTCCAAATGGGCTCTGAGCATACTGAAGTTTGCTATTCTAAATCTAAAATATTTCTCTCAACACTGACTTCCAGCATGCTCTGCAGGATCCCACACTCCACACTACCAGCAATCATTAACTGAGATATTACAAAGCACGTTTCCTTTGGCTTGTGAGTAGCAAGTCCAGCAGTGCATCACCCTTGATTGGCACATCTAACATCAGTATTCCAAATATGTCCTCTGCGTAATCCAGGCACTTGATGGATAGCATGTCAGCTGCTGTATTGCTCTTCCAACAAGAGTCTGGGTAGTTGAAGGCAGAACCTGGTTCTGTTGACCCAAAGCTTGCTTAAGTGACCCAAATATGTCTTCATTTCTCTCACTGCCTGGGTCTGGAGGTCAGTGGCAGATGCCTACTGGGAGATTCCCCTTGGAGAAAACCCCTCTGACCTTGACTCGGGAGTTCAGTAGAGCTTCCACAATCTCTGCATTGGTACACACTGGAGGTGCTTGGTCTTTTGGTTCTCATGTTTGGAGGCAGCTAAGGAACATTTGTCACTGCTCTGGTTGGCCTGAGTTACTCCCCAGACCAAAAAAAAATTTTTTTATTCAAAACCTGCAGCTATATTTCAGGAAAAAAACCCTTCCAAATAATTACTGTCTTTCATTTTTCGGGTAATTTTGAGTTTATGAAACTAATCTGTGTATTGTGACTAGCCATGATTTGCTGTTGACACTTTTTTAAAGAAACCAGTAATTTAACCAATTTTACACTTATTCCTTTATAAAGGAAATAAATATTTATTTTGCTTACCATTTGTATTTGAATTATGTTGTGGGGGGCACATATAAAATGCCATTTGAGCAGAAACTGTAATGGAGTCTTAAGTTCTATTAACTATAAGAACTGATGTAATTGTTGTTTTCTGTTTTAACTTATGTATTTCATGCACTAGGCATATTCTAATAATGCCTTGCCTGCATTAGATCTAAGTATTTATACAATGAGAATATAAAACTGCATGGTTTTGTACACAGCCATCCAACATCACACATGTATAATTCCAGATGAATAGACACAGTAGTATGGCTTGGCGTAATCAATTGTGGGTTAATCAGTTACCCCCCCTCTCCCCCCAAGAAAAAGTGTGTGACTCTAATAAGGCCTAGAAATGCAATTGTGAACATGAGAATTTTTTTTAACTTTCTCTTCTGTTTCTAGAAATGTGTTTTTTCATCATATGTGTATTCCAGTTAAGGGGAAAAATGTGGAGATTAGGTCACAGTTGTCATCCTAACAACCAATCTAATTCCAAGCAATTTAAGGTAAAATGAAATTCTGCATGTTGTTCATAAATGATGATGGGGTACTACATACATATAAATGGTAAAGCACAACTTTATTTCAGACTTACCAGAATTTAATATCCCAAATGCATCAGCATATTGATGGGATACCTTTTGAATTATTACTTTTTTTTAACCCCTAGACTGGGAGCAGCCCAAGGTGGAAAGACTATTTAAATCCTCAGCTGTTGCTTCAGAAGGAATAAGTGTTCTTTGTGTACAGATGAATTTAACAGAGTTGAAATTTGTATTGGGCTAAAAGGCAAATATTTGGCCGTATGTTGGTCACCAACATCACAATGTGTAAGGTCAGTGGGAAAAATATTTTGTACTCTGTTACAACAGTGAAATCTTAGCTAGGCTGCATTAATTTGTGTATGTAACTGCACATAATTTTGGGAAAATGAATTTATCATAGAAAGTAGAATTCAACCTGAGTACATACATTTGATATCTTAGAATTATGAAAGATTATGTCTTGACAGCATGCTGTTTCTGCTGTTTCTGACAATTGTGCCTGAAGTTACACATGAAATTCAGTTTGTTTATTAACTGTAAATGTAATCACATAGACATCTCAAAGATGTATTACTGCTTAGGGTATTCTCCCAGTGTTGCTGCTGTAAAAAGAATTATGTCTATAACAACGATCTAAAGAAATATTTTCTTTCAGCAGCACACATTTTTTTCTCTTCTAATTGTTCATCTTGTAATTACTGCAGACTTTAGGAAGTTACTGCATGAATCCTAGCAGGATTTGGCAGTCATTGAAGGGAATGGTTAGTATGTCCTTTTGGGCTTCTGTGAATTGTAAAACACCAACTATAAGGCAAAGTAAATACTGAAGGGACATTTTCAGTAAAATAAACAGTACTTGATTGATGGTGTTCCTTTTGATTTGAGACATAACTTTCTAGGTTGACTTGAGATATTTAGTATTAACATGTAAAATCCATTCTGGATTATCCATCAATATAAGCTATATGGGAGTTAAAAATCTAAAAACTTTTAAAATTCCTTGCCTAGAAGCTTTACTTGTTTGAAATGGGCCTAAGTTTTATACAGATAATGAAGTTCTAAAGGTCCTTAATATCTGGGGGGGGTTGGGGTTAGAGGATAATCAGGTATCTATGTAACTAAATTTTGACTGTGACAATAGATAGAGTAGCACACAAGTCCTCAGAAGTGCTTGCAGAAACCACTAAGAATAAATACCTATTTTACAGTTAGAGAAATGCTGCAGTGTTTAACATCTGTATTGATAATTTTAACAGTTGTACTTATTATAAGCTTTACAACTACAAGTATTATAATCATTTGGATTTAGGTGAGCAAATAGGAGGAAAGGAAAACGGGAATTTGAAAATCTTTAAAAATTACAAAGGTAAAAAATATCCATTAGTCCACAGACAAACCTGTAGTCATCCAGTACAGCTTTTCATCAAGCATGACTTAAACAATTGATCATTGTTGGTATCACACTATAAACTGTCTTGTTGATAGAATGAATTCTTCATAATTGTGTTAGAAATAGATGTTCATATCTTCACTTTATGAAGTTACCTAAGTTAAATGTTGTGACCTAGGCATTGTTATGAAGCTCAAAGATAGCAACAAAAATGGTGGAGAAAAGTGATTCAACATTTACTTGATTTATGCTTTGTACAGGACTATATTATAGTGTGCAAAAGGTACTTGTTTTGAGTTGTGGATGTACTGCATGCTCATATAATAGTTTAGCTCCAATTAAAAAAAGGGTGGCATTTAAGCTGTAAATATTGTATATTACTACCTTTCATTTTTTAGCAACTTTTTTTATTTCCCTGTTTGTGTACAGTTCTCTATGTACATATAAAAAACTTTAAAACAAACAAACCACAACATTTTGAGAAACTTTTGTAGTTATCTTTTGCATTTTAATTGTGTTAACAATCTAAATATGTCCATTGAGCTGTCTGTTTAGTTTGAAGTTTTCATTGTGCGCTTTCAGGTTTTTTGAAAAACAGCAATAACAGTTGGACAACTATTTAAAGTAAAACATTCTTCTGCACAATTTCCACTTCCATTCTTTAGAATGCAGACACAGTGGAACAATTGCCCAGTTGTAAGAATTAAGCAATCTTTAAGTAGTTATTTATCTTGCCTTTTTTTTTTTGGTGGTAGGAAATGTCTTGTAGCTTATACACAGATTTTGCAAGTTAAACGTGATTTATCATGCTCACTTATTTGACTAAAATTTTCTATTAAAATATTTTCATAAAATTTCTGTAGCTAACTGCATGTTCTTCTAAGTAATCATGAAGCTATATGACAACCTCTGTATGAAATACTCTGATAACACAAGTTTTACATTTTGTGAATCTGGTAGAAATGTACAGATGTACACATAAAATAAAGCTAAAACTAGTAATTAAATTATGTACTTTCTTGTAGACTATAGTGGTGTGTTCCGGCAATTGTCTTAATTCTGATTCATAAATAGGAAAAACCCCTCAGTGGGACCTGTGTTAGCACAAGACTGAAGTGTGTTGTGGGCAATACCTTTATTTCTTCATTGTTTTCACACACTGTTTTATAACCCGTGGGCTCTGTTTCTTACAGTTAAACTTGAGCATGTGGGGAAAATAGTGCCTGAGCAAATGAAACATCTGTAAATGGCTAGTTACTGGCTGTAAATGGCTAGCAGAAACTGAGGCAGCTGCTTCTGTGGTTATAATAAGGATTTGTTTATGCAACTGAGTGTATGTAGTTTAGAAAACAAATTGGTTGCAGAAATGAGAACCAGATTGACATAGTTCATCAGGTTAAGCCAGCTCAAAAGGGAAAGCTGTTTGGGAAAAATATGACTAGTCAACATGATGTAAATGTTTTTTGTGGGTTTTTTTGTGGTCATTGACCTGCTGAGATATAGATGCTATTTATTCCTGCTTTTGTCCCATATACTTAATTTTTAAGGAAGTCTAATTCACCATGAGTGTATTAGTCATTACCTCTTGGAGATGCCATTTGGACAGACTATAGTGCAAGCTTTGTATTGCTTATTTGAAATAAAAGATCAAGTTTTATTTGCTTTATATTTTCTTAAATCTGTCTGATAACATTCACTAGTAAATCTGTGTGTCTTTCATGCACACTGAAAGTACTGCTTTTAGAGAGGGCATTGCAAGAGCTGACTTATGAAGAGCTTAAGGGGTTTTTAGACAGTACCAGGTTGCCACATCTCAAAGTAGGGGTGGGCTGTGGGTTGGTTGGTTGGTTTTTAGTGTATGTGGGGGTTTGTTCTGTTTGTTTCATGTTTTTTGAATTTGTAAGTTAAAGCTGCTTTCAAGATGAGCTTTTAGTGTGAGCGATGGAGGCACAAAAAGAGAAATTGATCTAGAGGAAAGGATTCAAAATACCTGAGTCTTCTGACTATAAACTCGGGGAACTTGTATAAGGCACAATGCAATGCTGTGCAGAAGTATGAGTTTTCAGAGTAACTGCCAGGAGCTACTTTAATTTTGTTCCCTGTGTGGGGTACCTGCCTCTGCAGAACAGCTGGGTC
The DNA here is from genome assembly GCA_024500445.1 of Entomyzon cyanotis. Classification (NCBI taxonomy): domain Eukaryota; kingdom Metazoa; phylum Chordata; class Aves; order Passeriformes; family Meliphagidae; genus Entomyzon; species Entomyzon cyanotis. The sequence goes on from JAKEPQ010001005.1 coordinate 71,750,411, forward strand.
CTCTCAGGATCTGCCTCGGACAGCAGCAGGGATGTTCCCCTGGCTGTTCCACTCTGCTCCCTGTCTGCCTGCCCTGGACCACTGCAGGAACATCTGTGAAATCTGAGCTGTGTCCCCAGCAGGAGCCAGGGGACAGCAGGAGCTGAGAGCATGAGAGCTGCTCAAGGTAAGTCATCTCTGTGCTCAGACTGGAGTCCTCGCTCTGGGAAGAGCAATGTCCAAATGCCATTTCCAGTATGTCACAATGGCTCATTCAGAACTGTGGGGTTTTTACCATCTGGAAAAATAAGATGTGCTTATTTTTAAGACATATATTCTCCTGAAAAACAGATTTTCTTGCTCTCTGAGAAGTTTAATTTCAGGGAATGGTGTTAAGCGATTGCATCTTACATTGCTTCACAGAAAGGTTTTTAAATCAGTTTCACTCTTTCTGACACACAAGAGAAATAGTATGTCATCTTTAAAATATCTTTATCATCTTAGCCTGGTGAGGTGGATGCAACCAGAATAAAACCCTGTTAAGTTCTACATATTATGACATATATAATATGTCTACAAAAATATATGAAAATATAGATATGTAAATACATATATCCACGTTTACTTGAGCTTCTCATACTGGCTATACTTTGTAAATGATGGTGGGGGGGTCTACCTTTTCTTTTAAAAGATTTGTTTTTTTTCTTTTTAAGCATTTCTAATGAGCTTAGGCACTGAAGCACAGTGTAGGTGAAGCTTGTTCAACTGTAAAATAGGATACAAGTTTAAATTATTCAGAGAGCGTAAAGACATGAATTTTCTTTTAAGTATGTTCCTTTTGTCCAAATAAATTATAGCATGTGTCAGCGCAACTGTGTTGATGGATAATAGAAAAACACTGATTACTGACATTCCAGGCATGATAGATATTGGCACTATCAGAGGTTTTTAAAATTGTTAAAAGCTGACTGAAAATATTATTGTAGAATAGCAGCTTGAAATGTTATCAGTAGAAGGGGAGCCAGAGTAATCAGTAGTCTGAGCATAGAGCGCAGTGCCTATTTAACATGGAGTTTATACCAACACAACTGCTTCAAAACCAGACGAAGCTGTCCCTTTGCACATTGCTTGACTATCAGTTGACAAGCATCTTTTTACTGTAGTTGCATTTTACTTTAGAATTGCCTAAACTGTCCATGGTGCTATTTAAAAAAATAATTAAATAATGGTGCCTTGAAAAAGAATGTTTCTAATGCCTGCACTATTTGTTCTCTCTTTAGTGTTGGAGCAGTTACAGCTAATGAATGCCTTTCCATTTCCAAACCTTGCTGGGCACAGCTTCTGCTTTTAGTACCCTCCCTCATTAGAGGTTATTTTTGTTCACTGACTATCCTGGGAGAGGTGTGCAGCCCTGCTCCTAGCGCTGGACAGCCTAGAGCCTTAGTCCCTGACTGTTCCCCTCTTGTGCTGGCTTGTATGCACAGGACCTGCCCTAAATAGATGGTAATTAAGCATAAGACTGCAGAAAACAGTCATCTAAAGGCAGGCTGGGAACTACGAGGCAATAGCATTTTTCAGTGTGCTAAAATAATAGGGTTTAGAAAATTATTTTTTAAAAAGTCATCATTAAGCCTGTTATCATTCAGCTAATTAATCTGAGTTAATTGGGATGAGAGAAGTAAATCACTACTGGACATGAGAGGCCCACTGGATGTGGGTGAAAATGCCAATAGTGCATAAAATGGTTTGAGTGGCACATACTATGGAATACCTTAAAATGAAAGCATGCAACTTAGTCAGGATGGGGAAGCAGAGCAAAAGATGGGGTGGCCAAGACTGGGATGAGCTGGATTATGGTGAGGATCTTTCTAGGGTGTGAAAGGGAGCAAGGAAAGGTGTGTTTCTCAGAATGGGGGAAAAGGATGCAGCAGCAAGAAGAAGGGAAGCAGCATGAGCTTCACCTTGAAGGCTAGGAGAGATTTATTATTCTGAATGTAAAAAGGTAGGTATCCACATCAGAGATCATGCCTCAAGTTTACCATTTTTAATTATGACAGTGCTGTACAGGGAGGGAAAGAAAACAGTGAGATATGAGAGAAAGGAATAATGTATTGTGCTGGAAGAATTAAAGACAGATTCCAGACAATCTTCATACTTCACCCCGCTCTCCTTCAGAGTCAGGTCCTGCACAAAGGTACACATTCAGGGCTGTTTCCCTCATGTAGGAGGAACACTTCCCCTTTCCCATAGTTCTTATTCTGTGTTTTTGGTGTCCCACCAGTTTAGAAAACTTCTGCCTCTATGGACTAATGCCAAAATAATTAATATGAAAACTGCTCAGGTTCAAATAACATTTAACTTACTGTTGTCTAAATTGTTACTTTGGGGAGTATTAGAACAAGTGTTTTGCTGAATTAACCTTCCACAAATACAAAAATGTATTATTTTTTTATTGCTTTTAAAACAAGCAAATAAAAAGAACCAACAATATACTACGTACCTCAATGTACCAGATCGTATGCTCTGAATTTTTTCGCAATCCTGAAGCAATATATAATCCTTACTTCAGAGGATTGTTGTTGTAAAAGGGTTGGATGGTTTGTTTCTCCGGTACCAGGCGTTTGTTTAGTCTTAAGCAAACCCCCTGCAAAGCAGAAGTTTTGTCACTAGATGGTGATCTTGCCCTGTCCACGATTTCTCTTCCTCCTTTCTCTCACCTTTCCTCCCGCGCTGCACTTCTAGATAATGACCAAAGCAACGATCCTATTTTAATACTGCTTCTGAATATTATGTCTACAAAGGTAAAGTGTCTTAGCATTTAAAGGCTTAGGACAGACTGAAACTATTCTTTCTCACCTTTTTCCTCTTAACTTTATCTTTGCTTGTGATGTCCAGTACTCAAGGTGTTATTTATTACTTATGCCTGATAGAACACTTAACATTGTGCTATATGACATGACTATTTCCAAAATTCAGACTAAAAACTACAGGAGCAAATGAGAAAATCCAGAGCTGGAACACTTAAATGTTAAATTACTTTTTACCCAACCAGAAAAAGAAATGTGGTTTTGGTGGTGCTGGTTGGTGGGGGTTTTCCCAAATGAAGGAACAGAGCAGCAGTGTGTTGGCTCAGGAATTCAGGGTACAAGATTTTGCCTGGTGACAGGTAGTAAGAAAACATTAAAAGTGGGAGTGGACAACAAACTGGGACAGAAGGGAATCTCTTCTTGAGGTTATACTTCTATTTGGCCTGCCACAGCAGGTGCTTTCTTTGGTACACCACCTTTCTTCCCAGGCAGTGCAGCTCTAACTTCACACCTTTTGCAGGCTGACAAAGTGGGCATGTAAAACTGGGTGTTTTTCAGGAATTGAATATGAAAATTTTGTCCTCTGTATTTGCTTGTGCAAGCTGGGACTCAGAATCCCATAGGCCAGCTTTAGGCTCACTTCTCTCAGTGCACAGCCATTGCATTAAATGCTCCCATTCCACTGTGTATTTTGGCAAGTGAAGTCCTCTTTGGCTCTCTAATTGGTCAGACTGAGATATGAGATACTTGAGGAAGAAGCACTTCAGTGCCAAGAGAGGATCTTGCATTTAAGTGTTTGCAGGGCACTACCCAAGAATTTGGCAGTCGGAGTAATTTCTTTGCAGACAGAGGGGATCTTGGTCAACTAATGCCTTGACTGGCATGCCTAAGGAAGATCAGCCTGAAAACAGCCAGATCATCAAAGTCACATTAAAATCTCAGACAACAAATCTCAGCAAGAGAAATTTCCCAGTTCCCACTGGAAGTAGAGCTATTACACAGGGCTTCATGTCCCATGGGAAAGATTCCAAACAGTTCTGTAGTGAACTTCAACTCCACTAGCTGTTACAGCACAGAGGAAAAGTGCCTGAAATTCCTCATATAAGCAATAAACCCTCAATACTTCCATTTATCTGCCTAAACAGTCCCATAATCACAGTGCTTGCATATGCCCAGAGCTGAGCCACCCATTTTCATACTGAAGATTTATGACTATTTTTATTTATTTTATAAGAGTGTATTTTCCTGGAACCAATGAGGGGGAAAGAAGGACTTCAGGCTATGAGAATCCTTTCAATTTAAAATTAACTCCTTTTTGGATCAGTGAGATAGCCAGCCTTTTATGTTTAATTATGTCAGCTTTTGAGTACAGATTTCAGGTAGGTTAATAATATAAAGACTCCAAATTTCTGAATTTGAAAGCTGTGGGGGGTTGTTTGTTGGGGTCTTTTTCCCCTTTTTCTCTTTCAGCTAGGTTAAACAGTCTTTGGAGTGCTTCTGCTAACTGAAGTCATACAACTAATTCTTTCAACATGGTGAAATCTGTTAAATTGAAGCTATAAACATCTTCTAGATATCCTGTGGAAACTTCCAGTTGAAAAAATAAATGGTGAGTCCCTGTTGTAAACTTTCAACAATGCCAACAACAGCAATATTCTGCCTTTTACCATAGGTCTGAAGAGTGAGTTTTCTAGTAAGTTTACAATTCAATAGTTGAATGCTCTTGCTTTTGCTGAGGGGCCTCTAAGGACAAACAATGTAATGTGTGGATCATGTGTTGGAGAGGTACTTTAAATAAACTGTAAAGGAGAGATTTATTACTCCAGCAATTAAACAGAAAGAGTAAAGCAAGCAGGTATTAAATGCCAGAGACTTCATGAGGTATCATTGTTCCATGTCAAAACCCTAACTTACAAGTGCTAGAAGATCCATTGAGTAAGTTCACACAGTTCCAATTTTGAATCTGAAACTTGTAGAGCTATGAGTTTTGAAGACACAGTGCCTTAATTTAAAAACAAACAAAAGGCTAAATAGTCTGACCTATTGCAACACAAGTCCATACTTAAAGGTTGGGCTGAGTTCTGGAAGCACAGGAGGAATGAGCACGGATATCCATCTTCTGAGACCAAACAGTCCAGCCTGACCCTCTGAACATGCAGTACCCCTCAGCAATGCAGTCAGGGTGAACATGTGCAGCTGCAGCTGATCTGGGGCTTGTTTCCCTGACTTTGGTTGTTCACATGAGAGAAGGGGACAATCTCCTTTAGTGAAGTCTCAGTGTTAGCTAAACAATTAACCCTCTCCAACTGCACAAATGTGCATTTGAGGCTCTTAAAAGTATATTTGTTCTTTGATAAAATGGCTATTACAAATCTTACACCACAGGTCTGCAAGGTACAGCCTAGTCTCAGGTTTATTCAGTCTTCTCTGCTCTGGTATTCGTTCAGTGTTTGACACTGGACCCCCTTGGTTTGTAAAGGTTCAACCTACTAATTTCATCCTATACCTAAATCAGGCAGTTAGGACTGAACATCTAATAGTCCCATGCCAAAAAGAGCAGAAGCAGATGGTGTTGCACCTGTGTGAAAGTATTTGTGATTGTAACACTATCTGCCCTATTGCTTCCTCTGAATAATAGATGGATCATTACCAGGTTATATCAATTGATCTTTCCAGCTTCTCTTCTATATTTGCCAGGAAATTTCCCTTTTCAGGCTCCATTTCACAAACATGGAATTTAGTGGGAGCATGGTTGAATTGCTTGGCTCCTGTGCTTATATAAAAATAAAGGCTGAGAGCTCAACACGACAGCATGCACAGTCTGGGGGGATGGGATGAAGCGTCACAACATTTATTGTTAACCCGTGGTGAAAAAGAGCCCTACAAAAACCAAACAGGATGTGCATTTTGGGTGCTCCTTTCTCTGGCAGTGAATATTCTGTGAAATCTCCCCTCTGCCTGCATAGTCCCTGCTTTTGTATACAAAGCACAGGGAGTGGCAGTGTGTCCTGAAAGACTGACCTCGGTTTCAGGTGTGAATATGTTCAAGGGTAGATTCTTTCTCAATACTTCGGATTCACTAGCAGATGCTACTCTATTGCCTTCTCGTTCCCAGGTTCTTGATGTGGTTTTTGCAGCAGGACTCTTCTGCTGCCTACCTGCACAGGTTCCTGCTCCCTACTAGTCCTCCTGGCCTCCTGTAGCTCACTTACAGCGAGCATGAGATTAAGTAAAAATGTGGGATGCATTTTCTCGTTGCCGTAGTCAGCTGAGATATTTTGATACAAAGCAAAAATCCTCTAGGTGTGCCCTGCCTCATACATACATGGATTTATTAGAGTCACACAAGCAGGGGTGAAGGAGTAATTCCCAGTGTGTCTCAGTCCTGCAACACACGCAGTGATATTCAGCTGCTATTAACAGAACACTTAAAGGGTGTTTGAGTTTCAGGAATCTTCCAGGTCATATCCATGCTGCATGTTTGCTGTCACCTATGCTGACTATATGCCTCTTTTTCACTGAGGATAATTTCCTTTCAAATAGCTTTTAATTCTTCCTGGAAGTTTCTCTCTGACTTCTCACTTGTTATTTAACACTTTTTAAAATGTTTTTATTTATGTTGTGATATGAAATTAACAACTGCTTTTTCATGTCCCTGTATTATTCTCCTCTCCTTCCCCACTTTTAATAAAGCTTGCTACAAGATATCCAAAATTATTTGTCTTGAACTGCCTGGAATAGTTGATATTACAAATATAATGCTATGCATAAGTACTGTCAGATATTCCTTCTCTCCAAGGTTTACTTTTGGCTGGATTCCTTAAATGAGGTATGGAAAAGAGAAATTTTTCTTCATGAAGCTTGAGACAGAAATTATGCAGCCTATAAATACCTTTTTGAAATAGATGAAAACTATGAATGAAAAGAAAAAAAACAAAACACTATTATACCAGGGGCAAACAAAATTACTGTTTGCTCCCTACCCCTGTGTATCTTTTTCCAGGTGCTTTGGAGACATGCAGTACGTACCTGACTCTATGCATTTATGACTCCTTTAAGTGATACAAGAGAAAATAAATAACTGACTTAGGCCAGACAAGAGGTCGTGAGTACAGAGAATGTGCCTCTTGGTTTTAGGAGTGAAGTGAATCATATGGGTGTCCAACAGTAAAATCTCCTCTCCTCTTTGTTCCATGGTATTCTAGGAAAGGCAATCCACTAGGGCGTGGTAGGGAAATTCAAGCTGAAGATGAGCAATATTCTTGCAAATGTGACTATTTTACAGGATATTGTTGTTCATTTGCTTTTCTGCCATGAGGACTTTGTGTTGCAACTAGAATGGAAAGATATATTGGTGTAGTCTCATCCTTTATTCTAAGACCTGGTGTTATTTTAGAAAAAAGCAATTCTAGAATAATAGCTTAAGTTAACAATATTCCTTAGCTGGATGAGCACTAACACAGCTTTAGTTAGCAAATACACAGGGTTTTCAATTTACTTTTGCTGATATGCATATCTTAAAATCTCTGGTACATTTTTGCCAAGCCAAAAGACAGATAGAATAAAAAATTACCAAACCAAACAAAAGAAAGAAAGAAACAAACCCCCAAACCCAGACGTGGCCATTTCAAAACTTTCCAGTTATGCAGGATATATTTAGAAATGTACTGATAATTTCAGTCTTTGCAGATGGCTGTTCATATGGCAAATGCCACCAGAATAAACTATTAGTACAATCTGAAGGATGATGTGCATTAAACAGACTTGGCAGTAGAATGATTTTCTTCCTGTAAGTGTTCATCATTTTCCTGGGGCAATGGTATCACCAGAGAAGGGCTGGAGGTATAGGAAAGGAGAATATGAAGAAGTCCTTTTGCTTTTTTCTGTGTCATCTTGATTTATGGGTAGAGTGTTTCCTGTCTCAGTACCAAATAGTATTTGTAAGCCCTTCAGGAGAATTACTGTTATTTTAAGCATGTTCTGATTTATTTTCATAGAAAAACTTTTGATAGATGTTTCATGCCACTGACCCTTGTAAGTAAGCACTCCATGTTCCACTGAAGCAGCAGTAAAAGCAAACCATACATTAGGAAATGCATTTCACTCATGATTCTTTGTTGCAGCACACTTCACAGGGGATCGATCCAACGTCAAAAGAAGGGGCCAATTTAGCTTTAAATCCTTAGCCTTGTGACAGCAGTTCAGGATCTGAAGAAGGATAAGGCACACCAGGTGCAATGGCTACAGAAACAAACTGCGTATGGTTAGGCACAATCTCAAACACTTCAAAACCCACAGAGGCTTGCAAGGTAAGATGTGTATGGCCTGGCTTCCTATGGATGTTTTCCATAACATGAAGTTAAGGTGGAAAAGTAATTAATTCTGAAGTAAGAGGATCCACAGACACAGTTAGACGGGAATGATTAGCCTAGATGCAGTGTAGACAAGTGTTGTTAGAACAGGCCTCTAAAACTGATGTGTCAAAGGTCTGCGTGTGAAAGATTTAATTGATGGGTCCTGTGTGGTGCTGACAGAGATATCCAAAGACCCTTTTGACTTACAGAAAGTGATTGCACTAATTACTGGCTAAAACAGCAATGACAAAGTCCTAAGAGTTTTCACTTTTTTCTTTATACCCCACAATCACAATATTTAAGGAATACAGTGAAAATGAAGCAGTAATTGTTCAGCATCCTACCTCCCTGTGCCTGCAGTGCAGTGGTCTGTTGCACACCCCTGCTCCTCCTTCATGAAGTAGCACCTTTTATTCCTGCAGAAGTGACTTCTGCTGTCAACAGCAATATGCGATGTCGATATCTGGAGAGAAAAAGCTCTCTCTGTCCATTAGGACATGTTTTGTTATGGGCAAACGAACAACTGGTGAGAGGAAACGTCCTGTGGAAAAAGTTGCTGAGTGATGTAGGATGGTCAAATGAAGCAAATGAGCAATTGGTGATTTAGAGAGAGAGCAACAAAGATGTTTCAGGTCAGGTCTGGGAGTAACAAACAAAGTATTTCAAGCTAATTAGCTGAAAAAACATAGGCATGGTTTAATTTCCTGAACAATTAGGACAAATAGAAATGTCTTCTGCTTGCTCTGAAAAACATTTTTAAAGCACATCATGTTACAAAAAGTATTAAGGATCTGCAATAACAGAAATGGGAAGTGTAATAATCAGCTAAATACACCTGGACAATGGATCCAGCCCTCATAAATAAGATCATTGTATGTCTTCTGGTTGGCACTGAATGAAATCAAACCTTTTGCAAAACATGTTTTGAATGAAGGCTAATTCACTTCCATACAGTGTCCCCTTATTTTCTCAGGAAAAAAAGAATACAATAAAACAAAGCATCAGGGAGTTGATCTTGTAAACTGGAAAGAGAAGTGTGAAATTTCAACAGTGAAATTTTTACAGAATGGCAGTAATCCTTGGGGGAGCAGTTGGTACAAATATTCAGAACTTCATTATTCAGCTTCATTTTGTAGGTGGCTTTACAGAAGCTGTAGGTTGCCCCTGGGCAGCCCAGATGCCAAGTCAAATTGTTCCACAAATGGTATAAATGGATAAAATCATTAGCTGTATGCTGAGGCTACGTGGGAGGGAAGCACTGCATCTCTTCACAACTAAATGTCTCACCCCCCATTCCATTCTCAAACCCCAGAGCATCCCCATGGCAACCTCATTATTTCTTTCCGGGAAGTTAATCCTAAATGTAACTTTTGACCTCCTTGAGTGTGATCAGCTTTCTGCCCTTGCAGGATTGCAATCTGTGTCACTGTGAAGCAAGTGGAAAGAGGAGCGATGCACGTGGCTTTCTGTGCCATATCAGCACTACCAGCCCTGCTCAGAGGCCCCTATACTGGGCTGTTTCCCTCCTCTTAACTTAATTATTTTAGGGTAAGCTTTGCCAGAGTGAGTTCCTGGGATAGGTCTTGTTTTTCACCTTTGAACAATGACAGAACTGGCACGCTACCAGGAAGGGCAGTGGCTGGGGTGGGTAGGAAGGAAAGGATCATATAGGAAATAATTGTGTAGGAGGTATTTAAGGAGGAGGAAGTAGAAAACAAGAGCCAGGACTTACACAGATTTGTGATGAATACATATGTTCAGCTATAAATGATATCTGCATAGAAAATTGATCTATTTTTAGTTTGCAGACTTTGTATCACTGTTCTAATTTGGCTATTCTTGTTTTTCCCAAATGTATTAATCACTGCAGATGAATCTAAACTGCAGGATTAAATGTGAGCAATTTAGAGTGATGGGGAAAATTCAGGTTGCAAATACCAGCCCAAGATTCATACTCATCTCCAGTATGTGTGAGACTCTGAGAGACAAAATCACCTGGAGATTTGAACTTTGTTGGAAAACTGGATGACTGCCCAGGAGTAGGGATAGGGTGGAGAAAAGAAGACCTGTGATTCTTGCACAGCTCAGGTACTCACGAGGACTGCATTTTCTCTAGTTATATAAACAACGAAATGTTCTGACTTCCCAAACCCTGTAATGCTCTTCCCTTTTTCTGTCTGTCCTGAGTGGGCACACTAATGCCAACAGATGTTATTTGGGAGGAAGGGAAGGTCTGTGGAAGTGAATGACTGACATCACAACTTTTCTTTATTTCTAAGACTCTGTTTCCTCAGAAGAACAGACGGGGGCAGAGGAGAAAGAGAAAGCTTTTTCACTATGTGGATTACCAGTGAACCATAGGGCTGATTGTCTTAAATGCCCTCCTGAAAAGAGAAAGTAAAATTAATGGCAACCTTTGGGTTTTCCTTCAGGAGACAGTTACAAAGGCAAATTGCACTTGTTAAATAGCTTATTAGCACTTTCTCTGTTCTGATTAACACCTTCTCTACTCTCAGTTAGAAGCTGAGAGCTGTAGGATAATTTTTGGTCCTTGCAAGATGAGAATGACTGGTAACTTGCTAACCTTTATTTAATTTTTAAAAATATGATGGTCCATACAGTGCCTTCTGAGGGCTGTGAGATGTTGTCATGTAATTGTAGCTAGAAATAGAGCACTACATAAATAATAAAACAGGCAAAAATATGCCCTAAGAAACAGTGCCAGAAATGGAAGTTATTATGCAGGACATCTACCTGTTTTTGAATATTGTCAGTTTTCTGGTCATATGGTGTTGCACAGCAGATCCTGTTCTGGAAGCTCTCTTTGTAGCTGTTTCCTGATGTGGATGTTTCATATTCACCTATGCATAAATTCTGGATGCTTTTGAGAATAAGTAGGCAGTGCCTACTTAGCCTGACTGAACAGCTCTTGTGGAGGTCCGCGTGAAAGACACAGCCTTGTTACAGACAGCTCAGCTGTGCTCTTGGCAGTCTTTCCAGCCTCCAGTTTTGCTATTTTTTATCTTTCTTCTTCCAGCTTTTTTTTTTTTCCTGGTTCAGCTAATCATCTCTGGCTCTAGACCTTGGCACGAAGGCCTTTATCCCACTGCTGAAGTGGTGTGTTGTGAGGTGCACTGTGATACTCTGCTAGGGAGAAGGGATCTTTGATGATATCAAAGAATTTTTTACTAAGAAACACCACAAAGATCTGTGTTGTTTGTACTGCTATTGGCAGGAATATCTGGAACAAAGGAGCATGTGAGCTCAGATATGCCTCAGATTTGAAAGAGGAGCAGCAAACCCCAAAGTTGAAAGCAGGGTGAGGCAGTAAGCTTGACCAGATTCACAAAAGAATAGTGTAGTTACTTGCTGAATTCTGGGGCACAATTGATCTTTCCTTCCTTGGTTCTTGGAGACCATAAGTTGTGCACTTCTTGTGGAATCTTGCGCTTCATACATGCATGTCAGGATTTTGTCTGTCAGCTTAGCAAGGCTGATTTATCTGGTATCCCATTCCTTGTCCCCCTCTCCCGCAGACTATGGGACTTGGCCAGTCAGACAACATCAGTAGTTAAGAGTAAATAACAGATCCTCAGTGTAGTTATTTCATGATCTGTTTGCACAGACTGGTCCCTGAACAATGGCAAAGAAAAGGAGTACATATCTTGAACTGTTCACTCTTGATTTATGAGCAACAATGAAGTGACTACTTATTTATGAAGGTAGTGCAATACGCAAATGAAAAAGGTAAGAAAGCAATTAAAGAGATGGCTTAGTCTAGCTGGTGGGTACATTAAAACAGGTAATTATTTGTAATGTACCGTGGAAATATCTGTTCACCATCTCCTTATTATGGCATTTACTTTATCATCACTATGTGGGTACATATGCATATTAAATTTTTAACCTCTTAAAGGTTAAAGATTCTTACAGCTCTTTTCTGCTGTCACTTACATAGAGGCTTTAAGACAGACTAACCCTAAACCGTGCTGTGTTATTTTCAGAAAATAGCCAGAAGTGACAGAACTTGCCAAATCTTTCCTTTTCCTTGAAAGCACAGTTGTCTTGAGGGAGTGCTGCTTTGCAAGGACTTTTGCAACCTTTGTTTTTGACTCCTCTGGAATGTGACACATTGTTATCGCACTTGCCTAAGAAGGCTTTGGTTGCAGGTTTATCATATACTCCAGGCTCATGAACTATTTCCCTGGGGACCACACTGCATTCTTGATTTGCATGGCGTCTAGTGGCCAGCCAGCACCATTCAATTCCTGTCCTCTTGGCATCCTGTCTTAGAAAATGACCTTCCATTCTCCCTCAGTATCTCCGAGTTGCTATTGAAAAGTGCCTGCTGTTCAGGAAGACCCACAGGCGAGTCTGGCAAGAGAAAACAGCATCAGAGTCTAGGAAGTTTCAGTGATGCATATACACACACACAGAGTCGTCTCAGGAAAAGCTGAGCTGTTTATGTTCCTGTCTTTGAAATGATGAAGAATACAGAAAAATTCCAAATATGTACAGTATGAAACAGGTGCAGAGCAGCCCAGCGACAAACAAAGGACAACGCAGAAAACCCCAACTTTCAAAACATGGTCTGAGTTTGTGCTTTACAAAGTGCTAATTCATAAGTTATTTCCAACATACAGCTGGGCGGATGCCAGGTTTTCTTTGATTCTGCCTTCTTATTCTTTTTTTTTTTTTTTAAGAACTCAGTTTTGAGAGGAAAACAATAAGTAATCCCTTTTTAGGAATTCATTGCCAAACCATCTCACAGCTCTCACGTGGTAATACTGTAGACATTAAGGCATTTGTACACTTGGCAGGATCCCCCTAGAACATCACTTTTTATCCAACGTGCACTAAATCAGCAATCTTAGTTAAGGACACAAGTGAAGCTGTTACATTGTTGAAAACAGATGCCCACTATCTCCTCTCCACTGGGGAATGACCACCTAAAAATCACATTTTGCTGACAGGAAAAACTCTTCTTTCCTTAACTACCTCAGAAAAAATGTCAATCGTAATATCTTTATTTTTAATCAATGAGAATTTTCATAACAACACAGAAAAACACTTCTTTCATCTTAGGTTCATTAAACTGTCATTCCAAATTTTAACACATTCCTAATTGACAAAATGGAGCAATATGTTCCTGATTTACATTGTAGCAGTCCCTTGCAGATCTCGCCATTTCCAATTCAGCAAGATGGGTAAATGCATATTCAGCTGCACACACGTTGTTTTCAGCGAGTTAAAGGTGGGGCACACACTTAAGTTCCGTGCTGATATGCATCTGTCGGGTGCAGTCCACTCAGTCTGATATTTTTAACAAACGCAGCCAAGCTACATCCTAGAAAAGCATTGCTTGTATGGAAAGCCAGACTGTGGGGAGGAAAGGAGCAATTTATTCCACCGATTGCAGTCCTAGCTGGGCTCCATATCTGGGGTTAGAGGCCTTGCTAAGCAGTGACCCTAAAAGAGCATGGTTGGGTAGGTCTCTGACTGCAGCCCATTAAGTCATGTGGAGCACAAAGGAGTTCTGAGGCACAGAAACAGGTGCCTGTGGCATGGCTATGTCTCCCCTGAGGGTGCCAAAGGGATGCAGCTCCTGATGCTGGAGCAGTGGTTGCCCTGCCTGCCTTCAGCTGCAAACCAGCATCTCCCTCCAGGGTTTAGTTTAGGAACTCCTCTGGTTTAGCCTTATCAAGGGGCATTGTACTGTGTACATTACTTAGGAAAAAAAGTTAAAAACAATAAACTTTTTGAAGTGTTTTCTACAATGTTTAAAAAGCCAGCTAAGGAACAGGGCCCTAGGAAACCTTGGCTCACTACCCAAGCATTTTTCACCCATGTTTCGGTTTCAAAAATAACTGTTCGTGTTAAGGCTAATCTCAAGACAATAACAAAGTAATGATGATGATGATAAAAAGATCTCCACTTCCCTCAGAGATTGGGTAGGAGTTCATACTTCTTTCAAAACTTTCTTTTAAATGTATTCTTTCCCCATCATAGCTCTTAAGGCAATTTGAATGCTATTAATGACCAAACAGTGACATCACTGTGGAGCAAGAAGCAGGAGCTTTTTCCCTTATTGTTTTAACTAAGAAAAACAAAAAAAGTAAATTTTTCTCTTCAAATATTTATCTTCAGCACTGACAAAGCTGATGTCAAGAGCCAGAGGCACATGTCCCAGGTATGTGCTTTTCCAATCCTCTCAGTCTCAGCAAGTTTTAAGCTAGTGCTACCCTGGTTGTAGTGGGCAGGTTTTTGGGTGGGAAAGACCTTAAAACTACATTTTTCCCTGATTTCAGACTTAGAGGGCACCCTGTTACTGCTCTATGTCAAGCTGAGGCCAGGGCGGCCTCCCCAACTTTCTCAATAGCTCCACTCTCTATATTATTCCCAGGTCTTTGCTTCACTCAACTATCACCACTTCAGTAATTAGTAATATTTGTTCTGACAAGTTCTCAGGACTTGCTATCAAAACTAATCAGTTGTCCTTTCTTCTTATTAAAAAAAAAACAAAACAACCCAACAATAAAATGTCAGTAATTCCTTTTCCCTCTCAGGAAATAAATGGATGTGTTTGAAGTTTGTTGTTGTCTTTTAAATCTCTTAAAACACTTTAATGTACCTGTTGAATAGAAAGCTGTAAACAAAAATCTGGTTTATAATGTTGCTGAAAAATTTAATAACAATTTCTATTTAAAAGAAAATCTTTGTTATTTGAAAAATAAACAAAAACAGAAATATTTTTTCTAAAAACTGTAGTTTTTTTAGCTAAAAACCTAACAGTAAACAGCATAGAAATATTTATAGAGCTTCTTGAAATTTTCTTTTTGAGTCAAGTAGTGTTAACAATAGCAGTTCAATCATTTCTAGTTACTACCACAGTCACTGATTTCTGGAGGGCAGGCATGCTCAGCAAGGAGAATACCTGAAACATACTGCAATTTCTTCCCAAAACGAAATTTTGCTTATCTGATAATGATACAATTAAAAGGAAATTTTATTATAAAATACTGCTGAATTAAATTGTTCATATGAAGTTTAAAAATATTTGAAATCTGTGAGATGGTTTGCTAAGTGGGATAGAAAGCCTAGTTGAAACAGATCACATTGGGAGACTGTTGATGATATTAAAAAAAAAAGACAAGAAATTGCTCAACTGGACTAATACTGGCTCAGTGTACAATAACTTTTCATTCCTGACTGGTTAGATGATGTTTCTTTGCTGGAGCAATTACACATTCATCTCCCCAGGGGCCCATGTCCTCATGGAAGTGTTAACACACATTCCTCTCTAAAAGTTTTTGGGCATGTCCAGCTGAGGTCATGGTAATTAGAGATAGAAAAGACCCTTTGGATCACCACCTCTTTCTCCCTGCCAATGCAATTCTGTTTCTTTAGGTGGTGTATTTACAATTGATTTGACAAAGCTTTGGAAAAGTGACTCAAGATGAGGCTATGGAGATTGTTACACAACCAAGAGATCATAAGAATACTCTTTCCTTTTTTTTCTTTTAAATTTTTTTAAATGTTTTCTTGTATTTTCCTTGCTGCAATTATTTTTTCATCTGATAGGCACCTGGGAATCCCCAGGAACAATCCAGTTTGGAGCTTGTCTGTCATTAGCAGCCTCCTACTTCATCACGTTGTGCATTAGCTCACTCCTTGAGCAGACATTCAGAACTCAGCACATGATGTGGACTTCCTCGTCTTTTTATTACTCTGTTGTTGAGCCACTTTGTTTTCTGGAAACTCTTAAACTCTCCTAGGCTCAAACTCAGGTTTGCTACAAGTGAACAACAGCATCAAAGTCAGACCTGAAAATAAAAATTTCAGTTTGAGGGAGGTTTGGGTGGGGGGATCAATATTTTTTTCTGACTTCTTCTGCTATTTCATGTTCATGATACTGTCTCAGTTATACTATAGTTACTTGTCAACACCACCTCTCCCCAACACCTCCTTCGACTAGATTGAGAAGCCTGATTATGAGCTCGTTTAGTCTGGGCTTACATCACTGTAATTCCATATGACAAAGCCATAACTGTGTTGAAGGCAATAGTGTTTTATACCTGTTTTCCCTGGAGTTAACTGGTACAAGTCAGATGTTCACACTTCCATTGCTTCCTCCTATCCCAGCAATTATACTGCATGAGGCACAGTTGCTACTGATGTGCCAGTTGTCACTTTTTAAAAGATGACTATTTGTTATATTTCCTCCCTATGAGACATTGTGAGGTTGCTTAGCATTTTGAGGAAGCAAGCATGTTTTCCAAAATGTATATCTCTTTAAAAAAAACCCAAACCCACAACCAAAAAACTTGGCATTTGTAAATGGCATAGGATATTCATGGCATTAACAGAAGCTCATTTTCTGTTGCAGGTGAGGGCTGCTGTCTGCACTCTCACTGCAACCTCACCACTGGAACACTACCACGAATATGTACAACACCTAGGAGACCAAAGAGGAAGAAAGCAGGAGCAATTTGTGGAATAGAAAGTAAGTCTATGTCACCAGCTCCAGTGTTAAAATATTTTTGTATCTGTTACACAGAGTTCTGACTTCTGTCCTTGCACCGCTGTGGTTTTTTAAGCACTTTTAAAAATTTCTAATAAAAATGCTCTTTTAGGTTCATTGAATTCTTTCAACAAAAAGACAGAAAATAATTGAAAATCTGACTCAAAGGCTATGAAGTAACATGGAGATTTTAGATGCATCGTCAACCTCATGTTCTCAACCTGTACTCATAGAAATTGGGAATGTGGAGACAGATTTAGCAAAAGGGATTGGTTTGTAGTAACTTCCAAATCTCTCTCTGTTATACTCCTTTCTTACTCTGTGGCTGACATTAAAGATGTCATTAGAGATGGAGAAATGGCAGAGACAGAAATAGAGATACTATTCTTGGGGCGAGGGAGGGGAACAAACCCAACTAAAGACCTTTCCAAAATGCCAACCAAGGCTTTACATTGCTGCTCCTTTCTTCTGCTCTCTACGTGTGTAACAGCAAGTCAGTTGAACAGAAACAGAACAGGACTTATGGTCATTGCCAAAAGGGGCAGAAGGTGGGCATGATCTTTCATCACCTTGATTTCAGTGGTAGAGTGCCCTTGCACAAGCTGTCTGGCACAGCAATGGCATCCTACCTCCCGTGTCACCTGTTCTGTCCTGCACAGCCTTCCAGGGAGGCTGGATGCCTCACATGAGGACAGTCTGAACCAGACTCATTAAACAAATGGTACTTGTGCAATAATGTGTTCTTGCCACTGTTCCTTGAGAAGCAACAGAGGCCTGGAATGGGAGTGTCTGCTGTTCTGGCCTTCCTCAGGAGCTCTGTGTTGTGTGAGCCTAATGTTAAGTAATTTCTTATGTCTGCCAGATTTAATTGCAAGCCTTTTCAGTGCCTGGGAATGAAATGGCTAGCAAAGAGTTTCCAGTGCACAACTAATCTATGCCACTAATTTTTCACTGCAATATGCATTTAAGGCAAGGACAGAATAATTGTTTTAGAAATCACTGGAATAGAAAGCTCTCATTTCTTTCCATTAGTGGCACCAGTTTTAACAAAATCCTAACTGTTCTGTGCTCCTTAAAGAACCACAAGAAGTTGCTTGGGAAAGGCAAACTAGGTGCTTCTTTTACATGGGGTCAAATGAAATATGGTTGATATTTACCACTGTAACTTGGTTCTGAATGTACTTTATGTCCCCATTAGCTTCCCAGACTTTATTATAGCTCCAGCATTTATTAATGTGGAAGTTAGGAAGGGGGATTAAAAAGCAGGTATAATAAAGGGAGTATTTAAATTTTGTTTTATTAAGAATGAACAGTATTTTGTATTTTAATTTCTGAACTGTTATATTCCAGGTATAAGCCCCCATGTGGTTTGATACCTACTGCTCTAAAATGTTATTGCTTCTTATTTGCATTTAGGGAGGAAGAATCTTCATTTTTATGGGTAAGTAGTCACAGGAGAACCTGCATTAAATCAAAGCTAATCAATACTGTGCTTAAAAATGCCTTACCTGGGAAAGCAAAACAGATGCTTGAGGAGAGGGATATTACAATTCTGATATTAATTACAATTTCTGAAGTAAGTTAATTTTTGCACAAATTTTTTGAGGAATCCTGACCAGATCGTCCCCCTTATTTTTTGAAAAAGAATAAAAGTTTTCTGTTTGCTCTATCATATCTGACCTCTAACCTCTTACCAAAAAATTCCCTGCTTCTTTTTCCTTAATGTTAGTTTTTGGGGTTTCCAAGAATAGCTGTCTTCAAGGACTTGGCTTCATTTTCTCTGAGATCTAGAAATGTCTGTTTTTACCACCATATTTGAAACACCTTTAATTCTTGAAAAAAAGGATAAATCATAACATTAAATTAAACTCACTGTGATTTTTCTGTGCTTGCTTTTATGAAGAAGAAGGTAACCACTCCACTACAGGCACAAAGTATTTGGCTAACAACAGACCTGCGTGGCCCACAAATAAACCTTGTTTTAAACAGGTTTTGGTGGAGGGATCACTGCTAGATTTGAGGATAGCTGGCAACCCTTTTCTCTCAAGCTAGAGACCTCAAGAAGAGCTATTTAAGGCCCCTCTATATGGAGAAGCTGTTAAGGAATAAACTGGTGGGGGAAGTTGAAGAACAAAATGTAGTCACTGGGAAGAGGCTGCTGTTCTAGGAAGACATCAGTGCTCTCTGCATACCACTTTTGGGTCACATGGTTTGATTCCCTTGCAGAGATGCTCAAGGACTTTAACAACTGGCCTGTGTCACCTGAGTTCTGCACCATGTATGTAGCCCTAGCCTGCCACTAAACTGATCTCAGACGTGAGCTTTCACATCCTTGACAGTGCAGGAGTGAGAGCTGACAGCATACTGTGTACCAGTGTGTGTCTATGGAGTACAACAGCCATGTTGCAAACCCTTAATTTTCTTTCCCTGAATTGGGGTGGCATCTTGGTTTAGACTCCACTGTTCTAGTGTCACTTAATTAAAACAAAATCTGATTTTTAATAAAAAGAGCACAAAAGGCAGAGAAAAGAGATTCTAGACATCATTTTGTTTCTGAGAACAGCATAGGGCTTAATGGGTCTCT
Organism: Entomyzon cyanotis; assembly: GCA_024500445.1. Classification (NCBI taxonomy): domain Eukaryota; kingdom Metazoa; phylum Chordata; class Aves; order Passeriformes; family Meliphagidae; genus Entomyzon; species Entomyzon cyanotis. The sequence goes on from JAKEPQ010001005.1 coordinate 71,769,656, forward strand.
GGGCAGAATACAAACAAAAAGAACCCCGACTGAAGTACTCTTAATGTCACAGTTTTTCAACATGGCATTTAAAGTCAGTGAAAAGCAGCATGTGGTGGCAAAGCACACTTATCAGTAACCTGAATCTCTAAGAAGTATAATTAAACTGAACCAAGCAGGGCTTAAACAGGTAATATTATCCATAAAATAGTTTCCAGGTATTGAATTAATTCAATTAATAAGCTATTTTAAGCTAACCTTTCGAAAATCTTGAATATCAGCATTCATTGCTGTCATTCAAGCTTAAGTACCTCAGGCTAGCTCCTAAGAACCAACAACACAACAGGCTGAATATAAAAGTAAAATTGTCTCATTCAACCACACAGGCCAAGATGGGTGAAATGTAAATAAGAAAACAGCCACAGAGAGAAACATATCAAATAATAATCACTTTATGTAACTCATCAGGCATAAACCTTTTGATCAGAAGAAGATGAAAGTTCTACTAAATTGCAGAGGCCAAAGTTTTGATGTAGTTTACACAACTAGCGACAGTGATGCTAAGAAGAGACTTTGTTCCACAATTTCAATCTTCTGTGTGCACTTTTGTTTCAAAATACCTGACTGAGTGCATATGCAATGTTTGTTTCTTTGGATTGTGGATGAGAGTGAAGTGGAAACGATGTCCAAATCCCTTTTTATCTCTCATTATTGTTTTGGTACAGGGAGAATTCTCCATCAATTATTTGGATCCACTGGCTACAAGCAGCTTGGCTTGAGAATTAACTCAATGTGCTTTTCTGTTCCAATGGTGTCTCTTTGCTGTAACATCATTTACTGCCATGTGGCTGCCAAGGCACACCCATGTCACCCCTGTCACAATGTCACTTTAGATGGGTACAGTGATAGGATTTAATTCAGCTATCGATATGATTCAGGGTCACTGATCACAACGAAGCAACAGCACTGCTCCAAGCTGCAACACTGGTAGTATGGCTGGGGAGAAGGGAAGGCAGGAGAAGAAGGTGAGTGTGTGAGAATAAAACAAACAAGGAGCTGTAATTGCAAGAAATGTGCTTAGCTTGATTGCTTGATAACCTCTATTTTCAGCTCAGTATGATCATGTGAACTTCATGGCCAAAACTTTGCTGAAACAATAGGTATAGCTGTGTAACCTTTGCTAATTAGAACCATAATAACAGCACGTGACTGTACAGGAGTGCACAGTCGGGTGGACAGCCAAAGTTAAAACCCAGTGGAAACATTTTTTGCATGCACTGATCCAAAGCCCAGTGAAGACAAAGGGAATGAAGTCTTATGCCAGAAGCCAGAAGACCCAGACCTTCTTCTGATTAAGTCTGGAATGTTCTGTCCAGACCTTATAGTTTCAGGTGTTTTGAAAGCAGTTTTTGCTTTAAGTGCTCTTCTATTTCCAGGCAATCCAATTTGATTATAGAAACATCTTCAATACGGGCAGAGGGATGTGCTGAGTGAGAGCTGAAGTAGTAGCAGTGGCCTGTCCTTGGATTTCAGTAGCCTTTTCATGGAAGAAATTGTGCAGTTTCTCTTGCAGGAAGGTTGAGGAAATAGAATGGTAAAGAACAAAGTGGGAGAGCTGGAAGCAGATGGTAATACTAATCAGTGATTATTCTGTGTTAAATGAAATTGTGAGATTTAATAAGGTACTGGGAATTTAGGAGGGCACAGTCTGGCACAAAAATGAGGGGAAAAACAGATGGAGAGGTTTGAGAACTGCATGAAAGCATGGCAAGGCATTAGGGCAGACTGAAATCTGCACTGTAGGAAAGGACAATGCATTTCAGACTTGAATTTGCTGTAGTAACAGACCTTTCCTAAAGCTTGGGTCATTAATAGCACCAACAAATTTTTTCCACAAGCAAATGCAAGCTGGATGAAGAACTGCATCATTTGAGTTATCTTCTCTCCCCTTTAGCAGTTGCTGCTTGTGGGGCACACCCAGGGTGCACAGACCTGCCCCATACTGGACAATGGACAAGCCATTTTTCCTCAAAGCCACATGGCCATCCAGGAGTCCAGCATGCAGCAGGATGCTCGTGTTGCTTGGGCAGTGTTGGAGAAAGCCACTCTTCTTCCACTTCCACACCCTTCTTTTCATCTAACAGGAATACCCTAATCAGGGAAGTATGCACAGGCTGTTTAGCAAGGGGTCAAATCCATTTGGATGAAATTCCAGGGCTTCAGGGATAACAATGGCAGGAAGAGAGGTTTTTTAGCTGGCCCATGCAGCACCTTTTTGACAGATGTGGCCTGCTGCCTCATGCTGCTCGCCCTTGGAATGCCCTCACTGCTCCTGACACAGAGGAGAACTGAAAGCTCACTGCAACTGGAGTTAAAAGAAAGGAAACACCTCAATTAATTATGCAATTGTTCTGTGACCATACTGATTGCCCAAACCTAAGTCTCCTCTTAATTCTTTGGACATTTTAGGTGATTTATGGGATGGTATGTTAACAAAAAGGGAATTCCCCTTTGCAAGTTGCCTCATTCCCATAGGAAAACCCTCCCATACAAACCCCAGTGTAAGCATGGTTTGCATTATGAGCCCAGGTCTCAGATATTTTCAGCCTGTATGAGGGAAATCGTGCTTTATTGATTGCTCCTCAAAACATATGGGGCAACACACAAGTAAGATATGGCATGTGGGGTTTGTTGCTGATTTTGGATAGAGTGGCTAGTTCTAATTCCTTCAGCTACTGTTTTTCCTGCTTCACTGAAACGCCCCATCAGTTAAGCTAGGTAGGCAAATGGACCAAACCCAGGGCACAGGAGTGCATCTGGCATTTGCTACAGGAATGCAAGTGTTGTAGCCTGAGAGATGTTTCTCTATCTGGCTCTGACCCTGAGATGAGGAAGGGGGAGGAACTGGAGGCCTAGTCCAAGTTAGAGCACATTTTTTCATTTCTAACACGCCATGCAGTGCTCTGATTGCCTGATAGTGACTGTATGGGAAAATTCTGTCTTATCAATTTGTTAAAAATGCCTTTCTCATTGGGGAATAGGAGACAGCACTCACATGCACAGACAGAGAGTGTAGGAGTGCTTTGGGAGTGCTCTGATAATCAGGAAACTCCAAACCTGAGCAATTCAGCAAAACAAACCAGAATCTCCTAAAAGGCACCACTACCACTAAAAGGAAAAGCATTTTTTCTGTCAGTGTAATGACCAGATCAGCCTAATTTCTGCCATGACAGTTTTGTTCGTTGCTTTTTTTCCTTTCCCAGCTGACCACAAGAGTGCACTCATGCAATGATGTCCTGCATTGTTTCCTCTGGGTCATTTCCTTTCTCTCAGCTCTGTAAGCAGCTTGCAGCAAGTGGAGGTCGGGGGGTCGGACCTCGGCCCACGTGTGAGTTTCTCTGGACATATAGATGCTGTGTCCCCCGAGGAGGAAGTTGCTGCAGCTGTACATTGAGTGGAACATACTTCCATGATGAGTACATGGCCACGTCACCAGGGACACACACTGGGGGTACATCTGAGTGGCACAGGCTTTGCCTACAGCCTGTGCTTTATGTTGGTAATGATTTTCTTCCTTATAAGGGATGGCCATACTTAAAGGCAGCATATCTGAGATTCTCCCACAGTCTGGTCTTGTTGTACAGTTGGGGTTTGGAGGTTTTTTTCTTCTCCTTTTTCCCCACAGTGTTCCTCTACTACTCTTCTGTGACCTCCTAGCACCGCAGATAATTTTTCAAATAGCCAGAAATGGCTAAACAGAAGCCCGTTGTAGCAAGCACTTGCAACAATTTGTTAGCAATAAATATGATGTGATTAGTAAATGACTCATAATTGAGTTCCATTGTGCATTATCAGCATCCGTATTTGCCAGATTTTTTTTTTTTTTTTTTTTTTAAATTAGCTTCCTTCTGGAGTAGCTGAGGTGACTTTTTTTCACCCACTCTGTTTTTTCTACACCTCTGGTTCAGGACTTAGGTCAAAGTTCAGCTCTGAATTTGTATCAGAATCTAGGACTGCGACTTAGGATGACTAAGTAGATCGATGACTAGAAATAGAAATGTGAATGAAAACTTGACATTTTCGCACCATGCACAATGTGCATGTGCATTTGACCTGTCTTGCAGGGCTTTCTTTATTGATAAATGTATTGCTGATGGAAGATGAATGATCTTTACATCTGGAGATGTACAACACAGACAACAACAGTATGAAGTTCCACTGGTTCACGAGGGTGCCTCTGCTACTGATAGCAGAAAACCTAAGCTGATCCTTCACTGGTTTTAATGAACTAGACACAGGAAATAAATTCAATCATTAGGGTGGCAATTTGAAATAACTCCATTTATTTTCTTCCCCCCCCTTTGTGCTTTTTTGCAAAGTTTTGAATTCAATACAGACTTCCCATAAGCTACAGGCTATATGTCTATCTAGCTGTGGGTCTGTGACCTCTATGATTTCCAGATATTTCTTCTCCTGACTATTTCCCCAACTGGGAGAGGTAGACTTTTTATATTCCCTCCCAAATCCTCATTCTAAAATCAGAGCTGCATAACAGCATCATTTAAGGTGCAATTGAGCAACCACCATGATCATGAATTATATGCAAGTTGTAGTGATATGAGTACCCAAATATTTGTGTTTTCACTTCTACAACAACATGAAAATGGCTGCTTAACTAAACACTTCACTATCATTTAATAGAAACTCTTTCTCAAAATGTTTTTCTCTCTTCCATCCACTATAACTTTCTTATTTCTACTCCACCCACTTCCACTGTTCCTACAAGCTTTTCAAATTGTTCTGCTCCTTTCGGGTTTATTTGTGCTGCACACCATCCGTAAAGGCATCTCTGGAACTTTTAAGTAGTTTTGCAAAGACAACAGTGGGAAGGCAGTTGCACATCGTATTATTTTTGGCTAGACCTTACAGGAACAATGGCCATTGTTTGGCAGCTAGCAACAAGGAGGCTGCATTAGTGATATAAGGGTTTAGAGCCTGGGGGTTGTTCCACAAATGATTGTGAGGAATTTTGGAGTATGTGTGATTTAACAACATTTGGCAACATCTGTTTAAAAAAAGAAAAAAATGGGGAGGAAAAGGAGGAGGAAAAAAACAAACCAAAACAAAAAAAAATGAAAAGAAGTGCAGAACATCCACAAACCTGAACCTATGGATAAAAATAACATGGTCTATTAACTTTTGGGCTTTTTTTCTCTTGCACGTAATTGTTACATGTGTTGATCAAAATGACTTTCTTTTTATTCTCCCTCTTCCTGGGACTTTGACTCAATAAGGTGGTGGTGGTTAACTGTGAGACACTGCAGTTGGACACCGTGGGGATTTGCTTTTGGGCTGCTTTGGCCTCACAGATGTGCAAGAATGCCTTTACCAAAGCACTGCCCCGTGCCAAAGCAGTGCCCCGTGCTTGAGGAGTAAGCACCGGTGCATCTCTGGGGATCCATCAGGCGCGTCTGGCACCGAAATATTCATTAACGCTGTTCAGAATGCTGAAGCGTCGGATCGCCCCCAGCTGCCCCTGGCGCTGCGGTGAGCTGCTTGGGGAGGAGGGGGCAGCTGTCCGGGTGGGAAAGGCCCTTCCCGGCGCTGAGGGCGGCGCAGCGGGCCGGGAGTTCCCGCTGGCCTGCGCCGGGCCCGGCCGGGGCGCTGCGCTGCCGCCAGGTGGCGCTGTGGCGCCTCGGGAGCCGCGGCCGCGCTGCCGCCCTGCCGTGCTTCCCTTCCCGCCGGGAATTGCGGCGCTCGGAGCTGTCACTGCCGCGGGACCATCGCTGGGGGGAAAAGGACGTGCCGAGGCCCGGCTCGGTTTGTGGGGCAGGGGAGGCCGGCAGCGGCAGTGGTCCCACTTCAGTGCGGAGTGCAGCGAGTACTCGGCACTGGGGAGGCCACATGTGGGCCGCACACGCTCGGCTGCTGCGTCCTTTCCTGAGCCCCTCAGTACTGCAAGGACATCGAGGGTTGTCAGGCGCTGGAACAGGCTGCCCGTGGAAGTGGTGGGCTCCACCATGGAAGTGGTGGGATCACCGCCCCTGGAAGGGTTAAAAAGACGTGTGGATGTGGCATTTTGGGGCATGGCTTTGTGGTGGACATGGCAGTGATGGGTTAATGTTTGAATTCGGTGATTGTAGAGGTCTTTTCCAACCTTAAGGATTCTATGATCCAAAGCCTGGTTCTTCGCTATTTGAGGCACACTTCCACAATTGTGCTTTGCTCTGTCTGCAGCTAGAAAAGCCTGATGGAAAGACATGCTTAACCATGGAGTTCCTTTTATACACGTGTCCGCATTTCCCACTTGGGCACTAATGCTTGGGCATCAGTGATTCCACTGGGTGATTCCACACCAAAAACTTCAATTAACATCTCAAAATGAAAAGCTGTTTTATGGTGGTGTATATTGGTTTCCTTCTCCCCTCCTTAAGGAACACAGTCCATGCCAACAGTGAATCTATATTGTCCTGCATACTTGGAGGAGGTAATTCTGCTTGTCTTGGGTGTAAAATAAAGCATTTGTCTCTTATATATGTGATGTTCTTCCAGGTAGTGAGGCAAATTACTCTCTCAAAGTGAAAGGAACTTGAAGCTTTACTTAAATGTTTTGAGAGCATTTGATAGAAAGTGACGTTTGAAACACCAATTATCATTAAATTTCATAGTTCAGAACTATTATTGGGCCATATACTAGAGGTTTAATTCAAACCTTTGTTTTTAGACACACCAGTGTCTGGAATCTAAACTGAAGTGTACTGACATCAAACATCAGGTATTTGGTTTGCTTTTCAGGAGCATCTAACTCCTTGCAGGGTAGGGCCTCTGCAGACTTTAAAAAGCAAAAATTCTGCTTTGGAGATATAAGATTTGTTATGAGCTCTGGCCTATTGCAGTTGTATTTGGTTTTTACCTGATGCTTCTTTCCAAATGGTTAATTCAAGGACAAACAGTTCTTAGCTATAAGCAGGAGATTTAGTTCGAGCAGTTCTTGATATTTGGGTTATTCATATGAATCCACACAGCCAATAACCTCTTTCTCAGAGGTAAGATGTTATTATAAATGATCAGTAAGATTAAATACTAACAAAAATTATTATGAAACCCATATATGACAGCAATGATTTTTTCCCAATATTTACTGAATAACTTGCCTGGGAAGTGGGTCTTAGTGTGGCTCTCATGGTTGATTCTAAGCCTTCTCTTACCCATACCCCTGAGACTCTGGTTAATTTTGTGGCACAAAATATTTAATTATGTGCTCTGCCAAGTGAATACAAGGTCTCAAATTGAATTTCAGCATCCCTGGGCAACTATTTTAGACACTTTGGTAGAATGTAAATGCATATTTTCTGCATGCCAGATCCTGGCTCCATATCCATCTAAGTAAATCCACAGTAGTTCCACTGAAGGCTTGGAACAATCTTAAATTATGTTGTTGAGGTCACATTGTGACCCTGAAGCTCTGGCAGAGACCCAATCCAAGAAATTTGTGTGGGAAACTGGGGAGGGAATAAATTATCACTTGCGTATGCTTTTTGTGGGAGTAAACTGTTACAAAGGTGTGAGTTAAGATGAAAGCTCCTCATGGTGGTGGATATTGCTTTCCAGCTGTTTCTGCTGGAAAGAGCTCTGTGTCTGTGTATGAGATGGGTCCCTGTTTTCTGATGGTGCTCTGTCTCAAATTTACATTTTTAGTTTTTTTTACATTGCTTTTACATTGCCTGACTGTCCCCATCCCCCTCACTCCCTCCAAACAAATATTGCCTAATCTAATAAAATTAAAGTCCAGGGGTAGGTTCTAGTTTGGGTGGGTTTTTTTCCCCTCTGGTGAATTTAATCCTTTATTTTCTCTCTCTGCCAAATGCAAGTGGCAGGTCTAAACAGCATTAGGTAATTGTGGTTGTCATACTGCAGATTGCACTGTGGAAAAAATTAATTGCTGTTTTTTCGCCCAAGGGTTTAAGCCGCGGTCCCTTCGTCTGCCTGGGACAGCATCGCTTCCCTCCCCGTTGGGGCTGCGTTCCGTGGAGCAGCATGAAAGGGCTGCTGTGCAGCTGCTCTGGGCGAGTGGGCGGGCACCTCATTCAGTAATAACAGCTAATTTATACAGCCAGGAACATCGACGGCTATAAATAAACAGTTCTGACTGACTTTGCATACTTAAAATGAAACGAGACAGAGAGTGATGGACTGGAAAGAGGAATCTGGTGTAAATGTTGTCAAGGCCAGATCCTTACTCAGGGTGACACAGTAAAGTCTTCTGGAAATCACAGGGAAAGTGTTGGTTTGTGAGCAGTGACACATTTTCCTCCTTTCAGGGCTTCGTGGGCATCAGAGAAAGCAGTGAAGCAAATCCAAGGCCCCCAGCAGGTTTTTTTTGGTGGGGCAGACATTCCTTACTGCTTTCCCAAAGTGCATGACTAGAATCCAGCTTCTCTCCAAAAGGGATGTAGCAGAGAGAAGTGCCTCTTCTGAGCCCTTTTCAAAGAAATAAACAACCTCCCCCATGATCCTCCTCAAAGCCCTGTAGTCCAGAAGCTCAGTCACCACATCAGATTCCAAAGGTACCCCTGGTGTGAGCAGGAGCTTAGGGTGAGATCTGCTGTTCTGTTCCTCTGGTTAGACGTGGAAAGACCTATCTCTCTGTGCTGGGGCCCAGGCTTTGTTTTGAGTTTCTGACAATTAAACTCTTTGTACTGGAGTATCAGTACAAAATAAAAGAATTTAAAAAGAAACGAGGTGGAGACAAAAATACCCAACAAACCTGTACAGGGAGTCTCCATAACTTTCTCTTCTTCCCTAATTCCCTTCATGTTTTTCTTCTGTCTGTCACTCCAATATATTTCCTTTGACCAGCATCTTTCAGCTGAATTATTTCTATGTTCTGCTTTAGCTTCAAGTGAAAAGGAGGGAGGAGTGTGTTTGTGTGTGGGCATGTGTAACTGCTTACATTCCCCTTGCAAAGTTAGCTGGAGTGAGTTATCTAGATAAACTGGGAACTACTGAATGCATGCACATCTCTCATTGAGTTCACTTAGTTTACAGTCTAGGCCTAGCCTGTTAACTTCCCAGATTAGAATTTTTATCAGGTGCTTAACACATGAGAAGAACAATCTTATGTATACACATTATCTTTTTATTGCTCACAGGCAGCTCACAATGTGTTTCATTTTTGCTAAGCTCCAGCAGCGTTTGAAAGGTGAAAATAACACCCTGGTGAACTGTGTGCACAGTAGCTCTAAGCGAGGGGTTTTGGCAATGAGGATGGAGTTAGACATTTACATACTGCAACTAGTTTCAAATCCTCTTTGATTGCAGGAATAATAACAGAGATTTTTCTTTTTCACATTGACCATTAAGGAACACTTATGCTACTCTTGGTTTTGCATGTTTATTGGAGTTTGCAAAGCAGATCTCCAGTGTTTTGGATGTTAACAAAATGTTGAGGCTAATAACAGAAATCAACTATATTGAGGAAAATTAGTAAACATGTGAATGGAGTGTAATTATATGGCAGGCAGCTTTATGTTAAACAGTGCTTTAAATTAACATGCTTTCTGTCAAAGCAATCATACAGTCAGTATAATTAGGTTACTTTTGCTGCAAGATTAACTGAAACCAAGAAAAAGGAAGAAACTGTTGCCTTCAGATTTCTTGTTAAAATGGAGGGGAGATATTAAGTATATTAATATTACAGAAAGTTTCTCATTAGAAGAACTCGGCTTCATGGTGAACTTTCTGAGCCGACATTTCTAATTACAGTGCTTGTTAGCCCAATTTGTTATCTAGCTAGCTTGGAAGTCACAGCACTGTTAAAATTATCTCTCCTCTTAATTTTTTCCAGACTTGATGAAGGGCAATCCAAACAAGAGCTGGCTTGCATTCACAGGTCTTTTACAGAGTGGTGCCAAGCTCATAAGGGAGTGCATTTACCAGTGACAACTTTTAACCATGGACACATCCTCACGTACGTTGTGCAAGAGATGAGAAATCTGTGTAAACAGATGAACACAATTTTCTTATTCGTAGCAGTTGCAGAGTTATCATGAAAGAGGCAAACATTTCATATTTTCCACCAGTTTTCCATATGTCTGATGTCATAATGGCTTCACCAGAAGCGGCAATGCATTGGAGAAAGGATTTATCACAGCTGCATTTATTTTCCTCTACTTCATGGCTTCAGCATTCATGCAGAGATCGTTTGGCTTCAAGAGGAGGATTCACTTGCCTTTCCACTTGTGGTCCAGTATTACTATGGAATCTCCTGTTTGGAGACAGAGGAGAAGATATTATTGGGGTGGTGGAGGGGGGAAGGCATAACAGAGAAGTCCTTTCACAGATGAAGCATGAGGAGGATGTGAAACTGGCCCCAGCCTCCCAACATCCCTGGGGAACTCTACCCATCTGGGAGTGGGAGTAAACTGCGAGTGCATGTCTTGGACAAGCTGCTAATGCTAAAGTGCTGCAGAAGTCAAATGAGCCTGGGATGTCCCCAGCAAGTAACAGATTACTCAGTGACTGAGAAATTATTTGAAATCTGCCATGGGCCACACCCATTGAGAATAGTTGTGCTTTGCCAGAGGGAGAAAGTATCTGCCACCAAACATAGTTTGTTGTACAAGTATCTGAAAAGCTTTAAAAATAAAGCTTGTCTGGAAGGGCAGTAGATGAGTAATCCCTGCACCTGGGATATCTGAAGGATCCTCCCTCACATGGTTAGTCAGGACAGCACAGGACCTACTGAAATCCCACAGCTTTCTGAAGCACCAGTTAGAGAACTGGTCGTCCTGCTGTGGGGGCACCCAGTGTGGCAGTAATCAACTATTTTTGGGTTCCTTTTCTAACATACTGTCTCAGCCTCTCTTCTTTTCTGCTGATGATCATTCACTCACAGGAAACTCTTTTAAATGATCTTCCCTTGTCTGTAGACTTCAGAGGCTTGGAAACACTAATTGCCGTATTGTATCGGTGTGTACTGACCAAAGAGATATTTATGGGGGAGGAAAAAGAAAAAAAATAAAACCACAAAGAAAAAGAGTACCCTGCTAGGCCAGGACCAGCATGTTAACCAGCACTTGTTAATGTCTGGCCTCCACTGATGAATTTGTAAGCCCTGGTTTGCCAGAGGTTCTGATCCAGTCTGCCTCCAGTGGATCACCAGATAAACCTATCACCAAGAATAGGATGTGTGACAAATAGTGCAGGTTTCCTTTTAACAGTCAGTCATCTCCACCTGAGAGGTAAATTGCAGCTTTGGGGAGTGACAAATACGAAGGACATAAATGTGCCATCACAAGTTTGTGGCACAACTAGGATGAATGGACAAATCAAAAGTAAATATTCATATTTAGTTTGCAAACTCTGGGATTTAAATCCTCTTAAATCTGAATTCCATTCATCATCGGCAAGATAGTGAAATTATGGATATAAACATTATTTGGTCACTGAAAGGAATAGATAGACTCTGGACTCTTATTCTTTGTTTTTAAAGGCGTGATACAACAAATCTTCTGGAAAGGAATCTCAGTTTAAAAATCCCTCCTGGATACTGTAATAACAAAGGGTGGACCCTGTGTCTGGAGTAATAAGTACGTGCAGAACGTCAGCGTTTTAACATTCATACAAAAACTGCTGTTGATAAGCCTGTACCAGTACAATGGTAGCATGACTTCATACCCCACACAGTTGCCCTTTGCATCCCTTTATTTGCCATTTGGGTTCCTGCAATCTCAACAGCTGCTCAGAATAATGAGAGCATCAAGAATTCAATCTTATAGTATTGCTTTGTATTGCACAGATTTGTGAGCTGCCACATAGGCTGGATTTCCCAAGGCTACAGGGTATTAAGGGAGCTTGGTTTCAAAAGCACATAAATACAAAAATAAAACTCAGGGAAAATAATCAGTTGCTAAAACATGTTATATGTTTCTGGAAAATGCATTGAATACAAAAATGCTCCAAAGAAAAAGAGGAAAAACAGGCTAGAGAGAAGATTGTTGTTTAACTTAGTTCAGCCTTAGGTAAATAGGTTTTGGCAATGTCTTCCCAGGGTACTTAAGAGCTCATAGAAGATGTGTCAGAGCACATCCATCTGTGCACTGAGTATGAGAAAGTTATTCCACAATAAGTTCTCTATTTTTCTTGTGAGCAATGGCTCTTATTCTTATTGTGCTGCCTTATCCATTGCATTATAAAATCTTTAATTTTTGTTTTGCCCCTGTCAGTGTTCCTCAGCCAGCTGCTGGCCAAAGCTTTCCCTTCCGGAGGACATGAAGCATCCACATGGGTCTGTTGGAGCTGCTGCCCACTCTGACAGTCAGCTTCCCTTCCTCCCTGTTTCTCTCCCAAAGGACAGTTCCACAACCTGGGGATGAGCATTTCTCTGGGAGAGGTTGTGTTGCTATAAAATCTTACAAGGGCTTTGCCAGGTGTCCCTCAGGAGGCCTTTCAATCGCTGGTGGAGCAAGTAGTTGTTGCTAGCTACAGCTCCTCTCCACCTGCATTTCAGACTATTGAGATGAAGCAGCTGATGAATGTTATTTGGGTTTTTTTCACATGTGTTAGATGGAAGACAAATGAATGTGCTCCATCTTCAAATGCTGGTTCTAGAGAAAAGACCTCACTTAAAAGCTTGCTCTGTCTGATGTGGAGAACTTTGATCCAAATTTCTCCCAAGGATCTAGTTGTCTCAACGTGAGCAAAGCCTAAGTGAACACTTCTTTGCTTTATTTTTGAGGATTCTAGTTTGACTGGTCAAAGAAACATGAGATCATTTGCCTGTGTGATGTTTTCCACCCATCAGGAATGGGAGAAACTATCACACGGTTCATCTTTGGTACTCAGACCCCGCAGCCAAATTCTTGGCTGAGGTAGATTTATGGCAGTAAAAGAATCAGCTCATTGTTTCAAATTATCCTCTTTGGAGTTTCTGTATTGCTCAACATTGTCTTGTACTCTAGAAACTCTGGGATTTAAAACAAAAAGAAGTCATTACTGGTACTATTTTCTGTGCCTCTCAGGCTGTGCAGCTGGGTTGCCTTAGTTACCACCAATCCAACTGTGCAAGGGGAGGGAGAGGAGAGGCACATAAGAGATAATACATTTTTAAAGCCTCCAATACTGTATGAAACAGTTTGTCTATAAATAATAAAATGAATTTAGGGTCTGGCATCCTGAAAAGGAAAAAAAAGGTTATATTATTCTACAGCCTCGATTTTCCAGCTCTCAGAAATGACACTGCATCATTTCAGTCAAGCACAGGATGTAGATTTAACACTTACTTGCTTGAAGCTGAAATCTGCTATCTGTAGACTTCAGAATAAGAACTAAATATACCTTTAAGTGTGAGAAAGAGTAAATATTTATGTGCCTGGTTTTAGGAAAAACAGTAATGGCCTGGAGTTGTAAGGGAGTGTGGAAGAGCCCATATGAAGCATGGTGTGCTGTGGAACAAGCTTCATTTGCAGCCTGCTCTCTGCCACAGGACGTGAGTCCAGAAGGAAGCCAGGCTTGCTGCTCTGGTGGAGCTATTTGTTAATTGCTTCTTGCACCTTTGAATAAACATATCTGGGCAGCCTGTTCTTCATTTGAGTGGGAAAGAAATAAAAAGAAGCAACAGCCCTGGATTTTTTCCTTTGGGGAGAATCCTGGTGCCAGCAGCCCAGTCAGAGAGCTCTGCCTTGTCAGATCCCACCAGCATTAGGTCTAATTGTTTGGTGGCTTCAGGTGTTGCTGGAGAAGATGTTTTCAGATGTGCCTTTAGGAACCTAGTAGATAACAGCATTATTCTGTAACCCAAACTGCCTTTGGGGAATGAGGAGGAAGCACAAGAGAGATCAAAAGTGCCCTTATGTGTACTTTTTCTTTTAGGGAGAAGGAGGAGGTGGGCATGAGGGAGAGTCTGGAAAGATGAAGAGATCTGTCTTCTACCACCACTGATAGTTTTTCTTTGTGTGTGGGGTTGGTTTTTGTTTTCTTTTGTTTTGTTTTCTGCAGGATCATTTTAACGGCATCCTCTGCCTTGTTGTGATGGGAAGGAGAGACAGGAAAGGATAGGATGAAAAAAGTACATGGAGCCATTTTTACTGTGTGAACAAAGGTACATTGGAACCATGTCTTCATTCAGTTTGCAGCTCTTTTTTCTCTGGCAATGCTGAACCAAAGATTTGTCTCAGTCAGGACTATATTAAGACTCTGGCACACTGTAATTTGGAATAGCTTCCCTGTGGCTGTGTTTCAAGCTTATTGGGACTTTGTTATTGATACCAGCTTAAGGAAGTCCTACTCTCCTCTTGGGTGGACACAGCTGGGAAATGGATCAGGAAAAACACTTGGCAACAACATGGGGAACTACAGCTCAAGGGGAGTGCCTTGCACACGGATGAAGACACTGTGTAATTCTTAAGGCCAGGATTTTGTGGCTCCTTTGAAAAATACCAAGTATGCACGGAGAGGCAGACCCACCATGCAGAGGAGGCCTCCAGGGACCGCAAGAGCACACTAGATATCAATGGAGAATATTGTGTATTGTTTATGTATATTCTCTGGCATTACATTCATGTTACCACAACTGGGGGTGCTTTTCAGCCTCTCTGTGTGCACTGGGAAGTTGAGTGCTTGCCCCAGTTTCTTTAGTCAGCTGTTGAATATGCATCTAATTTTTGCCATTAATTTGATCTCTGCTTGACACAACCTTTTGTCCAATGAGTTAACACTTTGAAAATCACATTATTTTAATTCTAATTATCTCTAACTTACACAGCAGGCATACTCTAGGCCTGAAATTATGAATATGTACTCTGTGATGAAAAAAATCTGATACCCAGATGTATCAGATATCTCATATAAAGACTTATGCCATCATGTAGTGATGATGTGGTCTTTGATTAGTAATAGTTACTATTTATGTGATGCCTCTTAAACCAGAGCTAGTGCAGAAAGGCTGCAGTTCTGTTTTCATTTACCAGCAATCCTCATCTCATATTATGTTTATGCAGAATAGAATGCAGCCAAAATCTCCTAACATGGACAAGCAGAACAAGCATCTTGTTTGCAAAGGTATCAAGCGGTGAAGTTGGTTATTCAGCACATTTGAAAGTCAATCTGCTGCTTTTAGGTAGCTGAGTACGAATGGTGAGAGACTAGCTACAGACACTCTACTTTGGCTTGACAAGCATGTGAGACTTCACAAAATGGATCAGGCATCAAATGTTCCCTGAGAACAGAGGGAGGTTGTCTTATTTATTTTCAGAGGTGTTTTTGCAGGATTTTTTCTTTCATCAGAAAGCTAGTTTAAGAAATTGCACATGTTCACACATTTGTCCTAAATAAAATACACACATTTTCCTGACAGAAACACTTTCATCCTCTAAAACTTAATCTTGAATGAAAAAGGAAAGAGGAAACCAGAAGGAATAATAATGACTATAACAATAATAGTAATAATAGTAATAATATCCCATGCTAAACCCCCAAAGGTACTTTCTCAGTTTCCGCTTTCTTGCACTTGTTAAATATGCTCTGCTAAACTACTTTTTTTCACCCCGACTCCCAGTTTGCCCAAGGAAGCTGCCTTTAATTTTTTTTAGATCCTTACTGGTTACAGCACTACCAAAGCAGAAGGGAGAAATTCTCAGCAGTTTCTAAAACTTTCCGAAGTGCAGTTTTAGTCATGGAGCTGCTGCCACAATGCTTTTCGTGGGATACAGCAATGCATTCCTGTAAATTTTCAGTAAACACTGCTATTCCCATGTCTGAGAAACAACATGTGATGCAGGTGTAAGAATTTTAGCCTGAGATGTGGTTTCTCTGGACCCTTCTTTGAGCAGGAGTTCAATCCAGTGATTACACTGGTAAGAGGTGCTCCTTGAGCCACATTAGAGAAAGGTGGCCCAATATTTGTCTGGTAGGGTTGGGCTCCTTGCTCCAGTTTGTTCTCTATTCATTAGCACTTGGTTAGGACCTGACAATCGCTATCCGTAATCCAAACGCCAATATCCCAGCACCTTCCCCAGGGTACTCGTGGCCCCTTCCTCTCCCTGCCAACCTGGGCAATCACAGAAATTCATTTTAGGGTTTTTTTCATATGCATAGAAGTAATGAACAAAACTTGGACTGACCCCATATCATGCGGTTGAGGAACTCTCCAAAGTTGTAGAAGGAGACGATGACGGCAAGGCTACCGGCAAAAAAGGCTGCTAGCCCAGGGGGGCTGAACAAAGCAAAGAGAGGATATACCCACTCTCCCGTCACAGAGTAAATCCATAAGACCCTAGGCAAGGAAGGAGAGAAATTACCTTTGGTTAGGATTGTTCAGTTAGAAGAACCACTTCATGATTTCCAACTCCTGAAGGGCTGAGTTATCAAAACAGACTTGATACAGAGAAAATTAGATCGGCTGTCAGTACATCTCCTTGGCACTTGGGCTATTTGCCGTGAAGCACACTCGAGCCACTGCTAAATTAGATCAGTTTCAGCGCAGGTTGAAATGCACACAATATTCTGCTGTCACCCTGGTGGTATTGGCTATTAACAGCAGTAAAAGCTCAGTGAAATAGCAAAATATTCAGCAACAGGGATGTGCACTTGGCTATGCTAAGTGAAGCTTATTCAAATAAGCTCTCACATATGTTTGCTCTTTACTTACAACAGCTTTTCAGCCCCTACCCAGATCCCTAGAGTCTATGGAGACTCGGAGCTGTTCCTCTCTGTCTCAATCCTTCTGCTCTTGACCACTGTTTTGAGGAGAAAGTTTTCAGGAGGCGAGAGGACAAGGGGAATTCTCCAGCACCTTTTCTAAGAGGAGGAAGAGAAGAGGAAGGGGTAGGTGGGAAACAGATGTGGCTGCTTCACCGTTTTGTGCTGGAACTTTGTTTGCAAAGCATGGTTTGGAAAAGAAGGAAAAGGAAGAGGATTAATATTCCTGCTTTATAGAGTTTCTTTTCTTCTAATTGGGCCCTCTCTTCCTGCCTTTTTAATTCTCTCAGAAAATAACTTGCAGTGCCTGTTAGTTCACTGGTAATATGTTCATTGTTTATGGCTCATAAGAGTGGTTGATAGAAAATGCCTGAACTTTAAGAATATAAAAATGATCTTTATATATTAAGTATAGGAAAATTACCTTTTTTTGGTGAATAAAATTATTTATATTTGTATTGAATTTATAAAGAATTTAAGAAATAGGGCAGGTCTTCACTGATTGTTACAAGTCTGTGCCATTTGAATGAGGGAAGCACTTCCCTAAAACAAACTTTTGGGTACAAATGGTCCTAAAAGATTTAAATCTTTATTTAAAAAAAACATATTTGAGGCATATGCCATACTTTCCACCACTAGTTCTGACATGGAATGCAATCACAATTTTTTTTGATGGCTCCCATCCCTTACACCAAGCATCATGCCTCAAAGAGAAATGACAAACAGGATGCCTCACTATCCTGAAAGTGTGTCATGGCAGTGAGGAATGGGAGAATGCTAAGGAGGGAGAAAAAAGGTCTGAAAAGATGCTTCTTCCTTTCTCTAGTAAAAGAAAGAAGGAGTGGGGCATAAAAAAGGTGGGTTTTTCTTACCTGTAAATTGAGATTTACTAATCCTCACCTAGGGGACAGAGTGGAGAAATGGAGTGGATTGATAGTACAGCTGTCTGAACTGAGCATGGAAATATTTAAATGTAGAAACTCATTTTCACGATTCAAGATTCTTTCATCTCGCAAACAGAGCTGTGAAACACCTAAGTAATTAAAAAAAAAAAAAAGCCTGCACGAAAGGCCCTTGAGAGGCTGAGCAGAAATATTGAAGTCCAGGTGCTAAGTGGAACCTGTGCAAATGTCAGCATGAGCTCTTCACTGCACAGGACTCCTCTTTTCATGTTGTGTCTCAAACAGAAAAACACAGAGTGACAACCACCTTTCTTTTATGTAACAAGGAACTAGATTATCTTGATGCAATTTGGCCAGCTGGTGAAGCACTCTAACGTGCATTTTAAAACCCAAACAAATGACTGTGCAGGGTGTTGAAAGCCACAGTGAAACCCTGCTCAGAGGCAGGTGTCTGGTGCAAGGTGTAAGTGGCTGCTCAGTTTCTCTGCTGCCTTGGAGGGACCAGTCACTTCTCAGCCCTTCAGCACTGCAGCCATGGCAGTGACAGTTAAGGAGAGGCTTGTAGGAAGGACTCTGTTGCTTGTGAAACATATGGTGCCCAAATGGGGCTATTAAATCACCAGGTTGCAGCACCAACAGTAAAATATGTACGTGTGTTAAGATTTCAGTGCACAGGCCAGAACCTTTTTCTGTTGGTTGAAAGCTGTTGTCTGTGGTTTGCAGGGAACCATGAAGTGGAGGCAAAAAGAAAGCAGGCAGGAAGTTCCTTGCTGATTTGGAAACAGTATTGACATCCTAATATCTTTTCTCCAGTCGTCAGGGCCCTGGGACATAGTGGACAAGCACTCTAAGTGACCACCTTCCTCTCAGGACCCTGGCAGCACAATGCATCACCAGCTCACAGGGTGGGCTCAAATGTGTTGATGCTTGTGTTGATCCTCATCCTTTGGTGTGGATTCAGGTCCTGATATGAGCCATGTCTCCTGAGAGGTGAAATTGCTCAGCTGGTAGGGATTTTAGGGGAAAGCATGGCACACATGGCTGCACTACTTGCTAGAAGAGCAATCTGGTCTCAAAGACAGTAAAACCCAAATGTTGTCATAAGACAAGCAAAACAAAGCTGGCGTTAAGCAACTGGGTGAATCAGAACATAGAAAAGGAATTTAGGAAGCCGTGGTCGTAATCCTATTAGGCTCTGGGCTGGATTAGAATAAATGGCTCCTAATTTGCTTATGCAATGTAGCAATGAAGTCCCCTGCTTCCACAGACACTCTGCTGGGTTTCAAGTCACACAAGTGTTTGTCACACAAAATATACTGTACAGTATATTTTCTATTTCAGATTTTCACTCACTGGGCTGGAGACGGTTTCTAGCTGAGAGTGAGAACTGGTCGGTAGGAATGGGAAGGATGGGTTTCCTCACAGTCCCAGACTTCTCAGAAGTCTTTGCATGAGGACACTTCCTTGCTGAACTGTATCCTGTTGTTATACAGGTGTTCTGTGTTCTCCACCCAAGAGCCTGGATGTTTCCTCAGGTCTGGAAAGTTGTATTCCAGCACACCCTGAGATCATACAGACCCCTTCCTGAGCTGGGTCTCAATATAAGGCATCCTCTGAGAGGTTTGAAGTGTTGGCAGCTGCCCATAGTTACACGGAGTGGTAGTGCCTCCATATCCTGGAGCTGCAGCTGGGATGCAATGAGCAAACCCAGCTCCAGGGGTGCATGACACACACACAGCAGGTGGACAGATGGCTATGAGCTTAGGAGGTGCTGATTAGATTTAGTTTATTCTCTCAGGATCGTTCTCCAACAGGTTGGGGATCAACTCGTGCATTGTTGGAAATGTAGGCAGCGTCCACTAGTGGAGTGGGAGGTGGTAGTGGGGCAGATGCCTCCTCTCTACCCACCAGTTTGCACCTGGCTCCAAGTATTGTGTTCTGTCTCAAGTTTCTAAAACCAGCCATGTGTCCCTGCCAAATACTAAACTGAGTTTTACTCCTGTCCTTCTCCCATGACCCTCAGACCTTTTGGGATTTGGTGTTTTTGCAGTGAGCAAGACAGTGAGTGGAGGTAAATTTGATGGTAGTGGTAGAAATAAAAACTCCAGCCCAGAAGAAATTACTTGAAGTACCCCTGAGTTTATGGCAATTTAGTTACTTTGCAGTAAGAGGCCTTACAAGAGCAGGAGACACTATGTACGGTCTCAGGACCTGTATTGTGTTTGAAGAAACCAGCCTTGCCTACATTTGGAAATAGTTTTCATGGTTCTCAGCTGAAGTTTAAATGATTTCTCCACAGAACAGACTGCTGTCTTCCACGTGTCTGGGTGGGAACTTGGATCTGAAGTACAGTATTTGGCCTTATTTTACAAAGTAGATTACTTGAAGAAAAAATACTTAAATTCTTACCAACTGATATACAGAAAAGCGACAAATCCCAATAGGATCAGCCCCTTCTTCTTTGCTGGGTAACGATGTGGCAAGGCAAAGATTTCCACGAGAGCAAATGGCAATACAGCTGTGTGCTGAGGAAAAAACAGAGTTTGTCACTGACCGATCACAGTGCCTTGCCTGCAAGTCATTGCTGATCACAAAGCTCAGGCACCTGCTCATGAGCAAAGGATTGTTAGCAATACTAAATATAACTGTATACAAATGTGCATACTTCATTTCTTATAATGAAGAAGTACCCCTACAGTAATAAGCACAAAATTTTTCTTTTTAATATGATGTAATAATGAGGTTTGCCTGTACCATGAGCTGTGTTTGTAATAGGTGAGCTCTCCTTCTGCACTTTGTAATGCAATAATTTTTTTTATCATTCCATTAGAGTACAAAAGATATTGAACCCTATCGTTATATGCAGTTGAGGATGTCAGAAGAGTGCTCCTTTAACTCACTAAGCAATTGCTGAATTGCCTGCACGTTCTCTTCCTTATTGTATTTTATACAGTGTCATTTATTACTTGCTCAGTGCTATCCCGATGTGTTGTGCTTCTCTTTGTAAATGGAAAAATGGGGTTGTAAACATACAGAAGACTTCAGTTAGTTGTGCTTGAAGGTGATGAAGGAACTTCAAACGAGCTTATCCAAGAGTTAGGAAGGAGTTTAATTGCTGGAGAAATGTATTTTTCCTCTCTCTCTCTCTTTTTTTTTTTTTTTTAAAGTTTGAATTGTAGCTTCAGTTTCAAGGACTTTAATGATAACTGTCTGAGCACAGAGGATTTTCAGCACTGGGCAGACAGTTTGATGGCACTGACTGTTTTGTGGTGAGGAGCTGCCTTCAAGAGGGATGCTCCTCACCATGGGGATGTTGGGAGCACAGCAGAAAGCGTTCTGTGCTCAGCTGTTAAATGGCCAATGTGGGGATTCCTGGCATTCCAATGCCTCAGTTTGTTGACTGATTCGTACCAATTTAAGAAAATAATTTGTTTGGGTAAAATTTCCCCACTAAAAGTTTTGTATTCCTTGTGCAAGCAAACAATAACTTTGAATTGCAATACCTAGCACAGATGGCTTAAACAATATTGGGGAACAGCACAGCCAAAACAGTCAATGAAATGCAGCGGGAGAAAACTATAGCAACAACTGTAGCTGATTAGTTGGTTAAATTCCTGCTAATTAAGTAAATAGTTTCATGAGTGGATGGGGGAGGGCAACAGAGAAAGACAGAAAGACTTTTAGATAGAAAAAACCTCAAACTAAGGATTTTTTTCCCTAAAGGCACAACCTGCTGGGTGTATGGCACAAAGATTCCCCTTGATCCAAGGAAATGGTTCTACCATTTCCAATGTATGTATTTTCCAGAAACTGCTTAGCATCTGATAGGGTATTATGGTGTCAATATATATTATGTATATTTATGGTATAAGTTGTCAAAAATACACATTAGATTCTTTAAATGCACATTGAGCTATTAACAGCATGCACGAAAAAGGTCTTTTGCTATTTGTTTAAGAGATAGACATCCATTTTTGTCTACTGCTTCCAAGTGACAACCCCCTGGAAGCTGTGCTTCCTCCCTCAGCCCTCCTAGTGTACCCAGGAGCTGCTATTCATACCTGGCTGTCCTTCTATCAAAATAACCATTCCATCTGTGTTATCCTTTTTCAGAGAAAAGAGATAGAAAATGTTTATTTGATGTTCCAGTTCCTCTCACTCATTGGCATTGGGATTTTCTTCTGTTCTCTTTCACAAAGATAATCTTCAGCTACAGCCTGCTTGGTTGATTGTAGAGGTCTTGTATCAGTAGAAGTGATTCCTGCATTCATTTAACCAGAAGAATGTCTTCAATGCATACAGTTTTCATGTATAATCCCTATAACTGTCTTTTAGTCAGAAATCTATGTGTTAAGCTGCTTTCAAAGAGATTTTTAAAGTTTATTTTCCATAGTTGAACAATAGTGTGTCCTTGAACAAAACCCAAAATGCCCGTGGCAAGGCAGCAGTGATGGAAAACCTGCACCTTGTCCTCATTTTTAGGCTTTAGCCTAAGCTTTTGGCTGGCAGTCTGATTTGGAGCACCTCATTTTGACAGGTATTTTGGAGCATGCCCAGAAAAGAGCAGCACAAACAGCCAGAAAGTAGGAACAGGAAATCAGCCCAGAGGCAGGCACGGAAACCGTGAATGCATTGCATGTGTTGTTGCATCCAGGGAGGAAAGGAAAATGAAGAGTTTCAAAGGCTGAAGAGGTTGATGCAGTGAGGACTGTGATGGGCGAGGGTTCCATGTCCGTCCTGTCCATGAGCAGGGGTGAGTGGCCCAGTGTTACACAATAGAGATGTAGCTCCACGTTGGGAAAGACCTTCCAGCAGCACACGGACAGCATGGGGACAGCAGCACACAGTCACAGGGAGCAGGCTGGAGGTGCTGAGGGGCAGCCTACTGCTCAACCACACAGTGCATTGGCACTGCTGCTGAGCAGCAAACTGGTTATGCCTGCAAAAGATTGCTGGGAGATCTTTTTAGTCTGTGCTCATTTAGAAGAGGCTGATATGCTTTACTAGTCATTTTTGTCAGGCTCCTCCATTTATGTAGGAGTTAGAGCAAACACTCAGGGGCCTATAAATCAATAGAAGCTTGAAAGTTACTGGCACAACTGGAAAATTTGGCTGCTTTTGGGAATAGCCAAGAGTTTAGTGGAAGGGGTAGGCTGAAATTTCTGCTCATCCTTATTCAATGAGCTTCCCACTGCTTTTAAGAGTGTTTTCATGTCCAAGGACAGCAAAAGCATTCAGGAGTGGGACTGTCTCTTGTTTTGCAAACAGTTTCTTAAAGGTCTTGGATCTATCTTGATTTGGAAAAACAAATGGAGAAAAAAAAAAGAAAGAAATTTGTTGTGGCATAGGAAAAGCTGCAAGCTGCTCTCTTCCCAAGTCCAGTGATGTCACTAGCCCATGACTATGCACTGTGTCTTCTGTTCAAATAATTGTATCTTTTAAAATACCTTTTGACATGTATATTAACTAGACTTTCTTTTTTTAGAGCCATTTAAATTTTCTGTGAAAATGCCTTCCTGAGACAGATTTCTACAACAGTTCTTAGCTTCCTCAAACACCCCAGGATGATTTTTTTTGTTTGTTTTTTTAAATTATTTTTCCTTTGTGGATATAGAGGGCTTTTTTTTCATTTTCCCTCTCTGCCCCCGATTCCTTCTCATGTACACATACACCCCAGGCTTGTAAACATGTGGGAAAATCTTCCCTTGCACTTCTGCTATCCCAGGGTATATTTCTGCCAAGCCAAATTTGTGCATTAACAGTAAAATCACAGAGGAATTTCTATTGAATACCCGAGCAAGTTTATGACAGCAGATGAGTATTTGTAGAGCAGACACCAGGGGAACGTGTGGATGGCTACAGGGTACAGAGCCTGCCCTTTGCCTGTGACACACAGTTGGCTTTCCACATGATTTCCCTCTCACAGCCGAGAGACATTGACTTTGGCAACATCATTAGTGATAGACCATATATCATGGTTAATCGTATCTGATGAAAGGCTATAAAGGCTTCTCAAATCCTTCTCAAAAAAAAAAAAAAAAAGTATTTTCTCATCGGCATTATTTTTAACCATCGGTCTCTAGTGCATAGTCATTAATATATTTTCAACCCTATTTAGCAGTGTTTCATATTCTTAAACTGACGTATGTCTGAGGAGTGCAGTATTTGTATGGGGCCAAATTAAAATATACAGTTTTGCATCTTCCTTTAAAGAAAACTTAATAATTAAGATCAGATTGACACAGATCAAAACATTGGCAAAACTTGCTGGAAACAGTGACTCATTTTTTATTTCAATTAACAGTTTCTCAGTTTCACATATAAACAGTGAAACTGTCAAAAATAATTATCACAGAAGGAGGAAAAAAAACCCTATTTCACTCCAAGGTAAAGAAAACAGGCTAAAACAATAGCTGTGTGTACTGATCAGGCTATCAATGAACCAAACTGAATAAGAGAGCTTTTCCCTACTCTTGGCAGGAATCCTGTTGGTGCTTATTTTTATATTCTTTGAAATATTATGTATTTCATATGTATTTATTTGTCTAAAATGTATTTATTTGTCTAACAACCTCTATTCATTGAGGAGAGCTTTCAGCTTACAAATTTTGCAAGAGAAGAATTTTTTTATTTCTTTCTATAGTGAAGAGATAAAAATGATGGGACTTTCAAAATTATCAGAGAAGTTTAGTTAACTAATCATACTTATAGTCAGAATTCTGCTTCCAAACATTCAGTTTTAAAATCCTTTTTGTCTCCTTTTAGCACTTCTTATAAGTTTTGACTTGGTTTTGGTTTCTTTGCTTATTTTCTGAAAAATTCAGGTGAATCTAAACTAGTTATAAAATTGCAAATTTATTTTTTGTTGCTCATAAATTCTGGCATATGGATACAGGGGGAAGAAAGTTTCTTAAACATATGCTGAACTTTATCTGAAATATTGGCACGTTAACTTATCTCCTGCAGACAAGAACATTCTTCTGCTTCTTTACTTTTTGTTTCCTATCCTGTGTTGTATGTTTCCCAGGATACGTTTCAGGTTCATGAGTTTAAACTGAGATAAATATTCCTCTCTGAATATTTTTTCCAGTGTTTGCTAAGCCCATATGGAATTTTTACTTCCCATATTTTGAGTAATCTGTGTATTTATTTAATGCTACATCCTTGTTTTGCCGTTGAGAATTGGAGTAAGAGCGAGTTTCCTGGGGCTGAGAAGACAGGGCTGGGTAGAGTTTGTGCTCAGCTGCAGGCTCCAGCCTAGGCTGAGACTTGAGCCCATGAATAATCTCCCCAGAGCTGCTGAGATCACTTGTGCGCCTGACGCGTGTGTCGCAGTTGACTCGGTGTGACCTTGTTTGACTCCAGAGCGAAGGAAATGATGCCTCGGTTGACCAGAGCTGTTTGTTTCTAATTCGTCTGCATTTACATACCCTCCATGTCTGCTTTCCATTAACATGTGAGACTTTAGGGAGGGATCTTTTCACAAACAGTTACCACTGGCCAAACTAAACTCCACTGGGCACAGTTGGAGACCATCAAGGGCTTTTGAAAAACTGCCTTTCAGACCAATGAGTTTCTCCTTTCAGACCAATTCCCCGCAGAGCTTGTGTGCTGACAACCTCTCGTGGCCAATACTCATGCTTCTCTCTTCCCTTCGGTATGTTGCTGCAAAGGAAAAGGAAAAATCCACTTTGGTGTTGCCTTATGAGGCTCGTAAGCCAGAGTTCTTTGATTGCCCCTTGAGGTGTTTACTCAGATACTCAGATCTTTTTGGGAAACGTCCTCTAGTCTATGGAAATTTCCCTGGGTTGGATGCTTTCATGAACAACTACAGCCTGTGTTATCTGAGCATAATAAAACTAAATGGCTTTCTGTCACCATAACCTCTGATTAGTTTTACATTCATAATTTTCTGAATCTCTGTATGATCTCTCCTTTCTTGGCTTAATTTTGGAACAAATTCCCTCTTTTGATATATTTTGCTATTATTTTGCCTGCATTCAAATGCCTCCTTCAAAATTCTCTTTTGCAATCTCTCCCTATACATTTTTCTTTCTCTCTTAACCTCTCTGTGTTTTTCAGGGTAGAAGGGCTTAAGCATTATTTTTAATTTCATTTCTTTAACTAGTACTTTGCCATGTTTAGTTGAAGAAATAGTTCTCTCTTAGGGTTGCTACATGTCTGTTATGTTTCCAACCATCAGTGCATTTTCAGGGAACCACAGATTTATTTTATGGATAGAGCAGGAGGCACATGGAGTCCTGTTACTGAGCAGGTGTGGTGGCAGATTAGTAAGGAAGCTATTGCTCAATTTAATTCCAGCAGCACTCTTCTCTGAACCATCAGCTCCTATTTGTTTCTGCCCTTTCCAGCTCCATTCATGCTCACCTGTATAGCAACATTAATATTTTTTTCTTAGATGTGTAGATAGTTTGGGAGCATTATTGTGAAAAATGGATGAAATATTAGACCAATCGTATGATCAAAGGTAAAAGAGCTTCAGTTTCTCGCCTGCATGCATGCATTTTTGGGAGTAAGGCCCTAGATGAATATCCTATTGCTTAGTAGCAAATGTTTTATCTCAATGTCAATGCCAGAATTTAAATTTCACTTCTCCCTGACATTAGATATGTAGTCTAAGAAACTGATGTTGTGCTGCAGCTGGAGGCTGACATGAGGCTGAAGTGACACATCCTTTGCTGTGGAATATTTGTCTCCAGCTGTTCCTTCGTGGGGTGGGTTACAGAGACTGCACCTGTGCATGCTGGGTTAGCAGCAGCCCGGGAGGATTCCCTGCCATAACATTTGTCTGTGAAACACATTCTTTCTCCCTGAGGAAATGGGCTTATGTCAACAAAAATGGAAACTTAAAAAAAATCTGTGTAGTGCTGGGAAAAGCTAAGCATCTTTGCTCTTAAATGTGTGAGGTGATTAATTTTGTGTGCCATATTCCTCACACACACATTCTTCTTCTTTTGCCAAAAGCTGAATGTAGTTGGCAGCCTATGAGTGTCCATAGTTGCCAGACAGCTTAAAATTGAGATACTGTGAAATGCAAACAAAATGGAAATGTTTCTCCCTTGTGTAAATATGCAAGAATTATTAAGCATTAAATACCACTTGCAAAGAGAAACGTTTAAGATAGTCAAAGATGAACCTGAGGTTGTCCTCATGTACACATGTGGAGTAGGAGTTGAGTTTGAGTGGCCTGAACAAGAGGGTTCCACTCTACAAACAGAATTTGCACCCCCTTTTTTGGTTAGTGATGCAGCAGCTTCCTAAAATAGCTGTGGTAAGATACAATCCTTCACACAGATAACCTCACATGAGAGTAATTTATATTCATATTCTATTTTTCCAGATGGAAGCAAATCACACTGATCTGAAATACCATTTCTGTTGATGTTGATGTGTCCACAGTGGGGAAGGTAAGGTTTAGCTGGGCAGGCAGAACCCAAGTAGCTTGTATGTACCAAGAAGCTCCAAGATGAGAGGGGACATAGTGAGTCCTGCTGGTATCCTTACTGTCAGGGCATTGCTGGCCTGCTTCAGTGAAGGAAAATGGTTTGTATGCACCCTGCTTGTTCTGTCACTCCCTTGCATTTTCTTTTCTTATTTTCAGATACAGCTTAGCTACTACAGGGCAAAGTGCAAAGGAGCTTCAGAAGCTCAAGCAATGTGGGATCTGTTGTCATCTTTGCTGAAAGTCTTCCAGGTAAGACATGTTTTCTTTCTGAGCCTCCATTTACTGTCATTCCTTGTCTCTTCTCAGCTTTTTAGCTTACAAAACCTTCTGAACATGCACAGTTCATAACCATACATCAGTAGAGTGCCCAGGAAACTAAAATGCTAGTTTTTGTAAAGGTGAGAGGGTAACCCAGCTACAGCGTAAATTAGAAAAAGAGGTGGCCTAACTAAATGCAGCTGCAGCCTGAAAATAAAGAAAATTGTGCTTTTTAGAAGAACTGTGCCTACAGACTGAAAATATAAATCTTCTTTTACAAAAACACAATTGTACCATTACCATTTTAGTGAACACATCTGCTCAACATTTATTTGTATCTTTTGTTATAGATCAAAATGTTTTAGAGTTATGTCTTCTGACCCACCATTGCCCCACTTTATTTAGCATTCAATTCTGTCAGACCCTTCAAAATGTAGTGTTCCCCAATACTGCCATTAAGTTGAATAATACATGCATATGGTTTAATCCAAGCTGTCTCCAGCAGTTAGTCTCCTTCTGGAGAGTATCCAGATATTGCTTGAAAAGAGATGACTGGGAAAGAAATACACAAATTCACTGGATGAGTTGGGCTGCTTATCTTTTGTCTCAGCCATCTCCCACTTAAAAAAACTTGTTCAAGTAAAATAATTGTGCTTGAGACGTAAGTAGAGTGGACTTTTTTCATCCCCAAAGCTCAAGGTTTTGTATGACAATGGTAAAACACAAAGCAAAAAGAAGTGGAAACTGAGGCTCGCCCTTTGCGTTAAGCTTAGTAGAATAGCAAAGAGTGACACCTAGATAGTCCAGAATATTTGGTCTCCTTCAAATATGAGCAAAATCCCTTTCTACATTGACCATGCTTTCTGCAAAACAAAATGCTTCTGCTCAGAGTGCAAAAACATGGCTAAACTGCAGTGCTCACTCTGCAACTCTGGCCTAGCGGGTGGGCAACAACAACTCTTTCGCACTGTAAGAGCAGTCCACGTGAGGAAAAAAATGGCTATTCATTTCTGCAAGGAAGGTGCTGCAGCATCACCACAAAGCCAAGGAGCTCAGCGTTCCTGAAGTGGTTTTGCATGGTTATTTTTCAGGTTCACTCTCCAGTTATATAAGAGCATACACTTTCCCTATTTACAACATTAAAACAGATCGAGATTTAAAAAAAGTACTCCCACTGCAAATGATATGGCACTGATGCTTACTCCTGATACACTCATGTCTTTCTCCACCAAAGCCAGCTACATGCTGCCTCAATCTGCCATGAAATGCCTGTAGTCTCAGAGCCATAATGTAATAGCAATATGCAAGGAAATGAACCCAAAGAAAAAGTGTCTGCTTGGCAATCAGAACCTGGAAATTGTCCGTTAAAGTGCTGGTATGTCCCTGGATCTCCCTGGTGTTTCCAGCGGATATTTTGTGTTGGAAGAAAGCCTCAGCTAAGCCTGAAGGCGCCTGTTGGAAGGTGTTCCAAAACACAAGGATTGTCAATAGCAGGGATCAGTCTATGCTGGTGGCAGATGTTTTATGCTTAATAGTGACTGGAAGGGAAATTTCCTACCCAGGAACTGTCAAGCACAAGATGTCTGCAGTGTACTAAGAGCTTTAGAAATAAAATACCAGGTTGTGATAGAGGTTTGCTTTATGTGAAGTTTCTCTCTCGTCAAAATAATTTTCAGGAAGAATTGTTTTTCCTTTTTTAACATCTGTTTTTGACACTTCTCATATAGAAAAGCTTTTCGTTGTAGTCGAAATGACTCTTATGAAATGTAGATGTAGGTAGGGTAAGAAAGAAGTTATAACTGATGTTTGAGGGATTCCTGCAAAGAGTTCTTGCACATGAAATAAAAATGTATGCCCTAACACCTCTCAACCTTCCCATGTCATAAACAAATGTGGAAACGGAAAGGGCAAATTCTCAGCTGTGATCCAGGATTAAAACAAGCAGCAAAGCCTATCTCCTCTGAGTTCCACTTTGTGCCCCACCCTTGCCCAGCATCTCCACCACTGTGAGGATTTTAAACCAGTTGCCAATACCAAATCCTGGACCTGAAACCAGCATGATTCTGAGGACTTGAAGAATCCTTCATTTTGGTGGATGATGGTTTTCAGAGGGAGCAGTGTCCTTTTGCACCTGTGCAGAGGTTTGGGCAGCCACAGAAAGGCCTGGTGGAGATGAATTGGACAGAGAGCAGGCAATGAGGTTAAAAGTGCACGATGGCTGTGGTTTATCACTCGGGTATCAGCAATGCTGACATGCCTCTGTGTGTTTGGATTCCAGTCACATATCTGAATACGCCTGTCCAAATCAAGGGGCTGCTCAAACCTCAAGCAACTGTCCTCAGCCAGACACCCCAAATCCTCCCACATTTACCTACAACACTCATCAGGGACTGCTGCAGTGGGCTGCAAGGCACTGCTCTTAAGAAATGAAGTCTGGAGAGAAAAGAGTCTTCTATGCGATTATTTCATACTTTTTGGCTTCTCTGATTCAGCCTAGTGCTGAACCTCTCCCTTCTCTCCCACTTCCCATTCGCCCCACGAGGCCTCCCTGACCTTGCAATCCACCCACAGTTTCCATGTTACTGTCAGCCTCCTTTCACTTGACTGATGAGAAATATGTGATTATTCAACACATCATAAAAACGGCCAGAGCAAATGAAGGAGAAATCTGGAAAGTATTTATAGAAAATCTGTAAACAATCATTGCAATCCAGCTACTCAAAGCTGTGCACACATTAGCTTATTAGCTGTAGAGCTGTCAGATTCTCTTTTGTTATTTCACCTTTTTTAAAAATTAAGGGCTGCTTTGTTACACTCACACCCATTCTGTATTTCAGAGACTTCTGTTAGCAGACACGATTTCTTTTTTGAGCTACAATAAGTGAGATTTTCTTTCCTTATGACTACACATCATTTCATTGACTTCAGAGGTTTGACAAGCACCGATTCACTGATGTTCCTTGTGTGCTAAAAGGCTTCTTGAGGCAGCTTCAAGCATATGCATCTGATTGCTACATACAGCTCAACATCAGATTCAGATAAGCAGGAAGGAGGAGGTGAGAAAGAAAAAGCTGTGATGCTCTTCTGGAAAACGGTACAATGCAATGGTGGGACACACGTTGCAAAGCCTCCCTTTTCTCTGCAAGAGGCTGAGGTGTTTCTTACTCACCATAGCGTGATTTAACCAGAGCGGGATGACTCCATCAAGGCTTTTGGGGTAAACCAGCTCTCTGTTGTAGGTATACAGTGTCCAAAAAGATATACACACAAACTGGAACCAAGGTAAAAAATGAAAGAAATTTAAAAATGGAAGACAAACATAAACTGATAGGATTTGGTTAGTGCTTTCATTTCTGAGAAGGCAAAACATCTCCATTTTTTTTTACATGAAAAATGATGACATTGCCAGATAAAATCATGTTATCTCACATTTACTCTGAGATGCAGTGTTCTGTGTTGATACTGAGAGAAAAAAACCCCTGCTTTATAAACTGCCAACACTGACATTTTCTGTGGAATCCAAGATTAGCTGCTTCTTCTTTTTTCTCTCTTTTCCTTTGCTGTGGGATCTTTTGATGGTCAAGAAGTTCTCCTCAAGGGACTGTCTGTCAAGCCTTTGTTTTGCTCAGTAACGAAGTAAAAACAGATCTTGATAAGGCCATTCACATAAACTTACCCTTATCTTCACAATTCATAGGCCTAATTCCTAAACTAAGGTGAAAGCTGTACACTTTGGGCACCCATTTTTTCCCAACAGAGCAGGAACTACAGTGGCACAACTTAACTGGGGGAAATGATCCCTGGTATCAGTTACTGATACCTGGAAGCTGATTTGCAATTTTTGGCCTGTGTTTTTATTTGAGCATACTTTGTTCTTGGGGTTGGAAATCAGGGGTGTGAGACAGTGGAAGAGTGAGACTATGCCACTGTCCTGGGGGCATGGTGAGGATGCCTGGGGGGATCTGAGAGCAGCATAGTGAACACAGCTGTGCAGGGAAGATAAATTAGCCAGTCTCTCTGATGTCATCCCTGGCAGGGCTTTTTTATCAAGCCAGCTAGCTGAGTTGCTTGTGGACTGTGTTTAAGCAGTGCTTCTCAGCCCTCTGAGATTCAGCGGTGCTGCAGGCATCACTCTCACAGAGCATACCTACATGTATAAATACCTATATTGTATAAATAACCCATCAGTTCCTGTCCAACCCACGACATTTTGATAAACAGCATTGTCTGTGGGGGAGTAGGTGATCCATGATGAATCTGACGTAGGCTGTGACTACAATTATTTTCCTGTGAATCTTTTACTCTCCAGTGCTTATTTAAAGCCACTCTCACGTCAAAGGAGATGTGAGGTTTTGCTGCCTCTTAGGTACCCTCTCATGTCCTGCTGACCTGTGCTGCCCTTTAGAGAAAAGCCCTAAGTTGGTAAATCCACAGCTATTTGGATGTTGAGATTAACAGAGAGGTTACACCTCATTCACCCTTTGGGGTCAATCTGTGTCCACTTGAGGACAGCAACCCTAATGTTTGTGCAAGAGGCTTTGCTCTCAACCACGACAGGCTCGGCACTGTTTTCTTCTTCTAAATGGTCTAAATCCATTGCAAATTCAATAGTAAAAGAAAGCCCTTAGTTCTTACCTATTTTATACACACACTTTTGGTACTATACCCCCTAATCATTTATGCAAACATTATTTTCACATACAGAGACAAGGGGTACTTACTGTGGACACTGGGAAAGCCAGGACACTGAAAAGAAGGTCTCTGCTGGAAATTACGCACTTAGCACATCGCAGTTTCTTAATTAGTCTCAACACATCAGCCAGGAAGGACACCCCATAGAAGACAGCCTGCAAAACCTAAAGTAATTACACCTAATGAGGGGAGCTCATCCAGCTTTCATTAGCATGCTCCTCAATGAAATCTGTTCTTGCTCTTCAGGGAGCTGTTTTGTTTGTGAGCTGCAAGCCTGGTGAGGGAAATAGCTGTTGGCTAAATCTCTTTTACTAACCCAAACTGATTAAATAAAGTTGGTTGGGAGATAATTTTAACAGTATCCTCGTTAATAGACTAAACAGAGATGTGATTCAGATGGGTGAACGGACATGTTGAAAAGCCAGCTCTGTCACACGTCCTATGTTAATGGTTGACCACTGGATGTATCTGAGCAGGAGAGAAAAAGTTATGCCAGGACAAGTTTCCTGTAAAGCAATTGCTAGACAGCTTTTCTCACCATTTATCCAACACAGGTTTTTCTTTCTAGGGATTCACAATGCAGTTGATCTCAGTGTCAAGTAGCTCAAAATTATCTAAGTTGAGAATTAGGTGCATAAGTTACAGAAAAAAACAGAACCTCTTTTGCTGAACTCAAAAGGATTCAAGAAAGGACTTCAAGTCCTTTGTTTAGAAGCAAAGATCCAGACTCTCCAAATTATTTGTAAAATTGTCAGATTATTGTGGTTTAAACCAATATTGCTTTTCTAATTACTCCATTTTCTCTCCTAACACTACATAGCAGATCAAGATGAACTAGATTTGTCAGATGGACAAAGGCAGAACCTTGCAGAAAAATACTTCTCCCACTTTCTTGCATTTGGCACCAAGTCAGTTCAGTCCACTTAACTCATGGGGTGACTTCTTCTTTCTAAGGCTAGGTTGTCCCAGAGTGATGCAATATGGGGAATGCAGCTTACTGCAAACACTGGATCAGCTAGTGATGCTTAAATGGAAAGAGGGCTATAGCTTTCAGGATGAGATCTCTTTTGGCATGATCTTACTCTGAATCAGATATTTATTTAGACCAAAGTGTCTGAAGTTGTGGCTGATTACTTCATCAGTTTCTGCAGAAGCTGAGAAGGGTGGTGCTTGGGAGGGGACAGGATTAATGCAATGTTTTCCAACAGAAATTCCTTTATTACCAAAATACATGAGGGGAGGAGGGGACTATGATTTCACCACGCCTGTTGTCAAACAAGGGCTTCTGCAAGCTTTAGTTTGCAGAGACTGAGCCTTCCTGGGCAACAAAATGATCATAGTTTGCAGTTACCTGCAACTATCCCCAACGATTTTCTTTCTTCCCAGAACAGGGAAAAGATAAATTTTTCTTTCCCTATCTTTTCGACCATCCAGAGAGTCATGACAGTCGGTACCACTGTTGGATTGTCCCTGTGCCTGTGCAGACCCACAGCAGTGCAGGTAGGGAGGTGCTGACACAGATCACCCAGGACAGGTATCAGAGGTTCATCACCCAGTTCAGCTGCAAAGCCCATGTTTCCCGTCAAGGCTTAGGGTGAACAGACACAGTTTTACATAAAAAAAAAACAAAAACAAGCAGCTTCATCAGAACCCACATATGTTTCTGTTCAATTCTGAGGCACCCAAAGCAGCTCTTTTAAATCTGTTTTTTTTCTCTCCCCATTATCACAATTAGCAGGGACTATTTCAGTCAGTAGGGATTCAGTCCTCCAAGTCATGGGTCTGGTTCAGAAGAGTCCATGCTGGGGTGCAGTGTACTTAGACACAAACACATGTTTAGCCCAAATGTCTGTCCCAATCCTTGGCCTCACCAGGACACCAATACCAAGTCCTCGAAGAGCTAAGAAAAGCCTGGTAATAAACAGAAGCTCTTGTTACACCCTGTAGAGTCAGCAGTAACTTTCTGTAAAAGGCATGAAAAATGAACATGAGGGTGGTGACAGTCCAGTGACACATGGTGACTAATTGCCAATAAAGCAATTATGGAGAGGCCTGGTTCCCAGAGGATGGGGCTATTATTATCTTGTTCATGGTCAGCCTTACATTAATCATGAGACAGGGATAGGCTGCTTCTTTCCCCACTTCAATATTAACTAAAACAAACATTTCTGAAAAGAAACAGTCCCAAAACAGCCACATTCTCAGCCTGGTAAAAATTCACAGGGGAGGACAATTTTATCTTCTGTATGGAAAATGCTTATCTGAATATGTAACCTGACCCATTTCTCTGGCTAAACATGGAGAAGAACAACTCCTAAAGAAGTTTGAACTCAGCCTTGGGAGCTTGGATTTGTGCTGCTGTAGTTCACCATAGTTTCAAAGGTGTTTCAGACATTTTAGTGATCACCCTGTATTTCCAAGACCAATAGAATATTATACCAGTAATTTTCAAGCCAGAAAACTGAACTTAGCTAGGATCATCCCGAGTGCTGCTCGGTCTGGTATTGTGCACCCCCACTAGATTCAAATCAGAGCTCCAAACCCACTGGGTTATTCTGGTAAGAAAAGTGCATCGAAATCTTGTAGCCCTCCACTAAAGGGAAAATGTTGACATTAAAAAAAAAATACATGAAAACATCAAATTATTCCAGATGTCCTGTGAATTTCCCAAGCAGCAATGCTGGCACTCACAAATCCATTGCAGGCGCTCATGGAATATAAATCCACTGGCTGTAAATAGAAAGGATTCCCTAAAGTATTCCCACACGAACAGAAGGAAGACTGGAAGCATTCAGAAAGCTAATGATTAACTCAAAGGGGAGAATATGGATATGATTATCCCTGTTGGAGAGAGGCTGCTTTCCCCTCCAGACCCTGCAGAGTTCCACGGTGCTGGGTGCTGTAGAAACATTTAATTTGGCCAGATCGATTTTCCAAACTGAGATTCACAGTGACAAAGACAAACCTCAATCTTTATCTGGTGCTGTGATCAAAAGGGTGTTTCTGTTTAACTAACCTGACATGATTTACTTTTGTGTATAAGATCTTGCCATATGTGTATATTGAAATCTCCAACTAGTACAAATAAATAGGGCTCCAAGCTCTGCCATTTAGGGAGGGGTAAATCCAATATTCTGAGCAAGTTATTAGACATAACAGTCAACACTTAGTGTAGACACACATCCATTCACATGATAGTGTCCTGGAAAATATCTTTACTAAATACAAAGCAGCTTTCAGGACAATTGAAAAGTATTTCCATTATGAAAGACGAAAGCGTCAGGAATGAATTGGGGCAGGAATGCAATTAATAGTTTTTAAAGGTGCAATGTGTTCATTATGCAGTGATTTACTAATGGATTTACAGCAGTGAGCAGATTTTTATGAGCTCGGATATTTCAGGCAATGAATGATTCCACTTGCACTGTTCTGTGTCACAGATGAATGAAATTAACACAAAGCTGGTTTTATCTGTCATTTCTGCTTGTTCAATAATCAGTCAATGAACTTCTTTGATACAAAACCCACTTATCCTTTTTTCCCCCCCTACAAAAACATTTCCTTTCTGAATCTTGATTGCTGTGATCATTAAGAAGATGAATCTGGAGCAATGTCAGAGCTCTAGCTCTCTTGGGAGAGCCACATGACTAGCAAGGAATTGAATGAGGTGCCAAAAGAGGGTCATATCTAGAAGGAATTCTTCTAGCATCTCTCCAGCAGAACTAGGAGACAAGCGGTATTTCCGTCCCCAGAAAATGTCACTTTTCCCAGTATTTCCATTTCAGATCACAGTGAGCTGGCCAGAGCAGCTTTCCACAGAAAGAAATTTTTAAATACAAGTCCAAAGAGATAAGAAATTTTGGAGGAAAAAATTCCAAGTGACTCAGACAGCCAGTGCCAGAAGCCAGGCAATCCCAGTCTGGCAGGACACAGGCAGAAGAGCTGGACAAAGGCTGTCT
The DNA here is from genome assembly GCA_024500445.1 of Entomyzon cyanotis. NCBI lineage: Eukaryota > Metazoa > Chordata > Aves > Passeriformes > Meliphagidae > Entomyzon > Entomyzon cyanotis. The sequence goes on from JAKEPQ010001005.1 coordinate 71,805,610, forward strand.
CTGTGTTCCTGGCTCTGGGGAAGCCTCCAAGGCACTGCCCAGGCCTGCCCAGTGCAGCAGATCCACTGAACCAGAACAGCCCAGTGTGAAGCTTTTGCCTGCTCTTCTTCCCCATGACCACATCTCCCAACATCCTGAGGTGTTTTCTGGGACTGCGTCCAGACTGGCAGAAATTCAGTGTGTTGGATGTGCACACAATGGACACGTGTGGTTGACAGGAACCCCTTGTTCCTCGATGTCCCTCAGCAGCAATGGAATGGCTTAATGCCAAACCATGGGATGAGTCTTTTAGGTCCTGTGGAGCCCCACAGAGAGCATCACAGCATGTGGGACGTTTTGTCTTTTCACTGTCTTCCTCTTATACAGCAACTCAACAACCTTTTGGCACCTTGTTGCCTCTGCTTTACCAAAAAATGCTACCCAGTTCAGCAGGAGAAGGGGAATGACAGAATTTCTTTCTCTTATCCCCTTTCATTATTTGGCAATCCTTCCTTAAAATGAATAAATCTCTGAAGATGAAGGACTGCCATCCATGAAGGAGTAATTTTGCACACCCTGTCCCATTGTGACATTTTCTGCATGAGAGACAGGCAATATCTTCAGCCCTAACCATTTCCCTGTTGGCTAGCAGCTCCATTTTAGCACTGGGATCAGATCGATGAGTGGTTAAAAGCTGGCAGACAAAGGACCAGGGAAGTGGAGCAAGAGCCTTCACTTATGGAGATTTAATAAGACCTGAGCTGTTCAGCAGATCTGTAAATGAACTGGCAAAGGGAGCAAATACTGAAGTGGTAAATTTTTGTGAATCTGTTGGGGTTTTTTTTCCCTGTCAAAGCAAAGCCTGACTGTAAAATTGCCAAAGAATCTCAGGATACTGAGTGCCTGAGAGATCAAATAGTACGCAAAAATCAGTGTTGAGAAGTGCAATGTAAAGCATTTCAGAAAAAATAAAAAAGCAGCTTCAATTATATATTCTTCAACAGTGGGTTTTATATTAGCTATCACCATCCAGTAAAGAAATGTTGCACTCAGTGTGGATAACTCTCAATTTGCTGTCTCCTTGCCTACCAGTGATCACAAAAGACAAATAGAGAATTAAGAATTGTCAATAAGAAATAAACAAGAACAAGGAAACACCTTTAGGCCACCGTGTAAATCCATGTATGCTCATAACTTGACCACTGCAGCCCCACCTTCAGGGTTCTTCCTGAAACTTAAAAAACTGTTGCAAAGAGCAACATGGATGCTTTAGTGAAAGAAGCAACCCTTTGTGAAGAGAGCTGAAAACGGCTTGGACTTCCAGCTTGCAGAAAAGAGTAACTGAGAGGATAACCTAATGCCACTCTAAGGAGTGGCAAAGCAAACATGAACAGGGATGGAAGATTAGATTACAACACAGAAATAATGAGGCATCCAGTCCAGTTGTCAAGGAAGCAGGTTTACACCAACAAAATTAAGTGCTATTTCACACAAGGCACACTTGCCTCGTGGCACACAGGATGGGGAAAGTACCAGAGGTATGAGCAGGCCTGCTTTTCCTTTAGATGGATGAAGGGAAGGCTTTGAATGGGTATTAGGTACCTTAGCCCAGATTTATTTTTTTGGCTGGCTTAGTCAGTATGCTAGTGGGACAGTAGAGCCATGGGAAGTTCATTTCATGCTTACACATGCTCTTGTCTTGTGCAACCTTTCTCTGATCATCCACTGCTGGTCACTAAGGGAAGCTGGATGATAATTTCAGTGAGTATTTCTTCGTCCAAAAATACTGGGAGATTGCTTGCTTGCTTTGTCCTTTGATCTCATGCTTTAGAGCTGGGTGGTAAATCTCATTATTATGGTGCCAGGGGATAGGAGTGGAGATGCTGCTTTGCCTGAAATTATGGGTGGTATTTTAGTGGGGCCACCTATCCCCCAAGAATGGCTCTACTGATACAGAGACAACATCACAATTAGCACTACAAATGCCACCCTGACTGTGGTGATATGTGTGTGTCCTCCTCCTTCCACATCTGGCTTGGCCACTGAGGAGAGTGCTGTGTCTCCTGGAATCCCCGGGTTGTTGCGGCTGCTGCACTTGCCATTCACCACCTCTTGGTTGCAAATGTTTAGCAGAGTCACAGAATGGTTGAGGATGGAAGAAAACTAAATTCTCCACCCCCTGGGGGTCTCCAAAAGCCCCACTCTGAGCTGGGGAGCCTTTAGGCTTCCACTGAACTCCAGCTTGAGGTGTCTCCTTCTGAAGGGTAAAAATAGAGACAAATATGTCCTGGAACAGACCTCCCACTGATATTTACCTCTGACTGTCACACAGAATGGATGAAAGGCTGTGTAGGTGCCTGCGGTCATCCTTCAAATTAGCGAGTGTCCCTGAATTTTTTTCCTTGCAGGAAAACTCTCCACAAGCCTGCTCTTTCCACCCCACCACCACTACTTCCACGAGTTGCTGATGAACACCTTGGACTCTGCACAAGCCTTCTCCCCTGGGTATCTCCTGTGCTTTCACTTTGATTTCTATCCTGTGAAATGTTAGCACATTAGAAGAACCAGAACACATTACAGTCTCTCTTTTTCTCTGTGCTTTTAGGAAATGTACAACCAGTTGATAGCACTGCTAAAGCTCAGGTAATAATGTCACAAGCACTTCTCTCCACAGGCTGGAATTTCTTTCCCTCATGTTCTCAACTGATTGTCAAATGAAGCAGGTACTCTGAATGGCTAAATTAGCACGGTGCTCTGCTTTGTCTTATCTCTCCTGTAGTTTAGAGGACATAAAAGCCTATTAAAAAATGGAAGTAAAACTCCAGCCAGTGTTGAAATGTATTGAATTAAAGGTTAGAAAACAGGCTCCAAATTTGCACATGTCCTGGCTGGACATACCCCTACTTCTCTGTCCTTCCCCTAACTGAGAATGTCTCTTTTACAAGGAGGCAGCTAGCTTCAAAGTACTTTCTGAAAACCAAGCATCTCACCATTAAATATTCTGTCTGCATGAAACCTGTGAATACATTTCACAGCAAAAGCACAGATCCCTCCTTACTTTCCTTTGGGGTATAAACCACCAAAGGAAGCAGTTTAACAGCAGCAAATACACCAGCTGCATATGTCTTGAGGCGCAGATGGCAGACAAACAAATAGACATATTGGTATCACTGTACAACACAATTTGCTTACCAGATTGAGGACTGTCAAATATTTCCACTGCCCACCGTAAAGGAACACTTCAGATGGCCGCTCTTCTGTTTTTATGTGTGTGATGGAATAGGCAACGAAAAAATACCAGACAAAAGCAAGGCAGTGGTACGTGGCGAGAGTAGAGATTTCCATGCTTTAGCCGAGAGCAACTGACAACTGGTCTGAAAGCAGCTTTTCTCTTAAGGTGCTCAGTGCATGGGATATAGCAAGGCAGGAGGGTTTACTTCGGAGCAGCCTCAGGACACTATGCCACTTTGCTCTTGTCAGAAGGAAAAACCACAAGGCTGTGAACTTTGCTTCTATTTGTTTCCCTTTTCACTTGCACAGATAGGCTGGGGGGTGGGGGATGAGAAGAATAGGCTTACTCTGTGGATTTAAATGCCTTGCTCAAGATTAACAAAGATTAGTTGCAGAGTTACATAAGTTTGGGGTTGGGTTATTTTTTTGCAAAAGTGGGGGGAGTTTTGCTGCTGATTTTGTGTAACAGGCTGTCATGTGTCAGGTAGAGAGTGAAAATAAGCAGCATTTTCCTCACTCGTAACTGTATTTGCAGCCATGTCTCCAGCTCAGCTTGCGAAGCCTCTGTGACTGTTTTTGCCTTGTGCCAAAGAAAGAAGTGGGAAAAGTAATGGTCTGCGAAAGAAAAACCCAGCTGATTTGTTGATAGGCTATGGAGGTGGCAAGGAAGCTGACAGGATTTGTAGGCAAAGGTCCTTAGGGTTGAAAATCTCTGTGGCTGTTAACATTTTTTTGTGGGAAAAGGCTCTACCACCTTTACACCACTCCCTGCAGCTGGGATCCATCACAGCTGTGCGTGGCAGGTTGGACCAACCCTGAGTCACTGTGAGGCTCTGGCAGGGATGGAGACACAGGGCAAAGGCCTTGGGTGACAAACAGGAAGTGCTGAGCAGTCTGTCTTGCCTCTCTGCTTCTTTATTTGCTGCCCTTCACCTGCAGACAGCTCCTCTACCCTGGCACAACATCATCGCATCATCAGGGCTGAGAAGAAGAGAAGAGCCAATACAAAATGATCCTAAAATGAAGCAAACAAAAAAATTCCCATGGAAATGGTTGTTTTTCCCTCTCCTCCTGCCTCACCAAGCAGCCGTAAATTAGCTCTGGAAAACACACACAGCATTTCCTAGAGTGTCCATAACTGCTCTGCTGTCAGCAGTAATTGCCACCTGAGTGTTTCATGGGGGCCTTGACGGGGAGCATGTATCATTCCCCAGCCCACAGCAGGACCTTCCCTATGCAGGATGGAGAGGTGGGATGCTCCTCCTGCCCCTGCAGAGGTTGCCCCATGAGCAGGGCTCAGCTTTGGCTGAGCAGGGCTAGGCTTTTGCCAAGCAGACTACATTAAGGGATCTCTTTTCCCCCCGCTTCTTACTGGCCTACAGGCAGCATTGAGCAATCTGCTGTGTTTTGGTTTGGTTTGTTTACATCTTGATTTTTTTTTTCCCCTCCTACTGGATGCAAGGCTCCATGTGGGATAATTTCCTATGAACTCAGACAGCAGTGTGCATGCATGTTGGGAAACAGACCTTGTGCTAAGGCACTTTAGTATTCTCCAGTGTTTCATTGACTTCTCCCCTAATTCAGATTGCCCACATCCAGATTCCCCAGGCATTCCAGCCACCACAATCGCAATAAAATATTGCTGCCTCACTTAGGAAAAATAAAGATGTAGAGCCTTTTGTGGTTGCTGGAGTTTGGAGAAGAAAACCCCTTGCCAGGAAAAAGAAGATGGGGTTATGTTTTTTGTACTCTGACAATGTCACGGGTCTTTTCATAGAATTACAGAATTGTAGAATTATTTGGGTTGGAAGGGACTTTAAATATCATCTAGTTTCAACTCTCTTGTCATGGAAAGGGACACATTCCACTAGACCAGGTTGCGCAAAACCTTGTCCAACCTGGCCTTGAACACTTGAAGAGATGGGACATCCACAGCTTCTCTGGGCAACCTGTTCCAGTGCCTTACCACCAGTGAAGAATTTCTTCTTAATATCTAATTTATACTCATGCTGTCAGTTTAAAACCAGTCCCCCTTGTCCTGTCACTACATGCCCTTGTAAAAAGTTCCTCTCCAGCTCTCTTGCAGCCCCCATTTAGGCACTGTAAGTCTGCTGCTCTAAGGTCAGCACAGACTTCTCCTCTCCAGGCTGAGCAACCCCAACTCTCTCATAGAGAGAGGTGCATAGGACAGGTGCTCCAGCCTTCTGAGCATCTTAGTGGCCTCCTCTGGATTTGCTTCAACTGGTCCATGGCCTTCCTATGTCAGGGGCCCCAGAGCTGGATGGAAGCACTCCAGGTGGGGTCTCATGAGGGTGGCAGAGAGGCGCAGAATCACTTCCCTTGACCTGCTGGCCATGCTACTTTTGATGTTGCCCAGGATACGTTTGACTTCCTGGGCTGCAAATGAATAGTGCCAGGCCATGCTGACTTTCTCATTAACACACCCAGACCTTCTCCTCAGGGCTGCTCTCAATCCATTCTCCCCCAGCCTGTATTTGTGCTTGGGATTGCCCTGACCCAGGTGTAGGACTTTGCTCTTGGCCTTGTTGAACTCCAAGAGGTTCACACAGGCCCCCCCTCTCCAGCCTGTCCAGGTCCCTCTGGATACCATCCCTTCCCTCCAGCGTGCTGACTGCCCCACACAGCTCAGTGTCATCAGCAAACTTGCTGAGGGTGCACTCAATCCCACTGTCCTTGTCACTGACAAAGATGTTAAGCAGCACTGGTCCTGATACCAACCCTTTAGGAATGCCACTTTCACTGCTTTCCACTTGAAAATTGAGCTGTTGACTGCAACTCTTTCAGAGCAACCTTCCAGTCAATTCCTTACCCACTGAGTGGTTCATCTGTCAAAGTTGTGTCCCTGTAGTTTAGAGACAAGGATGTTATGTGGGACAGTGTCAAATGCTTTGCTCATATCCTAGGAAATCTAGCAGAAGAGGGTTTTCATTTGCCTTCACAGAATTTCTGGGTAGGAGCAGTATTGTTATGATCTGCTCCTCCTTGTCTACACTCATTCCTGTGACAAAAGGCAGGAAGAGAATTGGGCTGTGGCATGGACAAGTCCTTTTTATTAATAGTTTGCATACCAAAGGCACCAGGCAGTCAGCTCTTTTAACAAGTAATCTTCACACTAGTCTTTCTGAGGTTGAGTGCAACTTAAAAAAATGGGAAGGCTGAGCATTCTGCTCAGTAGGTGCTTGAATGCATGCAAATGAATGTAAATGTATGCAAAATGGCAAGGTGTGGTTTTTCTTTTCTGGAGGATCTTGGCCAGTATGGCTGGGAAGGTGTCAAGTGCGGTGACAGCTTTCTGATGTGGACATCTGTCCCTCAGACTGAGACCATCTGCTTTGTTTTCCCATGTACAAGAAAGAAGATACATTCCCTTCAGCTTAGAAAGGCAATGAAATTTGGATGCAGAAACATCGCAAAGAAAGCAGGAGCACCAAATAGGATTTGAAATCCAACACTCCACGCTTCATATAGTCTTTATTTCATAGCCAGTGTGATGTAGCAAGCAAATACATGGGAAGATCATGTCTTATGCCATGTCTCCATGGGTATGAACATCTACTGAAGATTCAGTGGAGTAAGAGTCTCAGCTCAAATCTTTTTTGCAGTGAGTGGAAAAAGGAAGAAGTAGCACACCGGGGTGCAGCAGATGTGCTGCTGCAGATCTAGTGGGACTGTTTAAGGAAACACCATTTTCCATCTGCTTGGTACCACACCCCAGATCACATCTGCCTCTCCCCTGGAGCTGAGCCACATTCACACACTCTGACAATGCTCCCAATCCACTTAAGGGGCTCATCTGATTTGTGCAGCAATGGCTGACTTTGTGCTAAAGCAAACTGGGAGCTCCCAGTTCGTTGAATAACATGGTTCAGCTGAAGGATAGCAACAAGTAACTGGAGCTGTAAATCACCCTGTGTACACAAAATGTCCTCTGCTGATGCCCTGTCCTATGGGAATGACTTGGGCCAGCTTGCTTGACTGTGCCAAAATGGGTTTGACTCACTAATGTTATTAGTATGGTTCAGGTACAGAGGTGACAACAAACAATGTAAAGTGGCAATATCTGAGATGATTGTTTCTTCACTGATGGGCATGGTATTTCCAGGCCATCAAGCAGTCCCCAGTTAAGTCCATCATTACCATGTAGCATTTAATTACTACCTCAATCTGTCGCTAATGAAGCAGCTGATAGAAACAAATATTCATGCTTCCTCACTTCTGACAATTCATTTAGAGACTAGATAGGTGCATTTCAAATATTCTTCAATATTTTTGCACTGGTAAGGTTTTCTCTCTGCCAGGGCAGCCTCAAGTAATGGCAAAACAAGCAAGAGCAAGGCAGGAAATTACTGGGAGGTGACAGCAGTTAGGGTCAGGTGGGACAAAAGGATTCAAAGACAAGCAAAAGCCCAGGAAAGGTTTGGGGACTTAAAAAAACCCCTGTCTTTGTGCTTAGCTCTCTTTTCTAGTCACCATCTAAGAATAAGGGACTGGTACAGAATGGGGTCTTGCTTCTACCGGAGTGATTTTATAAGGTGAAAAAACCCACAAGGACTTGGGCAAGTACATTTTTCTTCTAGTTTTTTGATGCGTGTTTCTGTCCTTGATGCTGTTCTGCTATTTCACGTGTAGATTTCCTAGTTTGGTTATTTTTCATTTCCTGCTGTTGTAAGCTGGCTGGCATTAGGGGCAGCACCCCTTGAAAGAGAGGCACAGGGCTGTTCTTGTGCAGCATCCTCTGTGCAGAATGTGTGTCCAGAAGCTCTGCCTCTCTGCGTTCCGTCTCAGTTGCAGGTAGTGCAGCCGTCTGCATGATGCTTTCTGACAAACATTATCCAAGGAAGCTTTTTAGCATGTAGTGTGAGGCTGCCTGAGTTCTATATCCCCAGGGACATCTATAAGGACAATTCATTCTGTGACAGTCCTCATGTGTGAAATAAAACATAATTGACAAAAGTGCAAACTTGGCATAGGCATGCTCAAATCCTGAGGCAAACTCTGCAAAATCGTGTGGTTGGTGTAATTCACAAGACTTAATCTCTCTGGTTCTATTTGTCTTGGGCTTTGGTAGTTTCTGAGGGTCTGAGTTTTCCAACTTTTCTTCACAGCTGTATGAGCAACAAGTGTAAAAATGTTTTAACTTCTATGAAAAGCTGAGGGCTTTTTCCAGTGATGCAGCAGTGATAGCAACAAGTAATGAAGATTGATTAAAAACATCCTGAAAGATTTCACGACAAATCCAAGAACAGGCAATGCTGCAACATCTACCTAATGTGTGTGACAAGCAGGAAAATTACACAGTTCTAAGACAGCTTATGCATCCTCCTGCATGCGCCTCTCCTCTCTGTCTTGTGTAAGATTAATATTTTTTAATATAAATTTTCAAGGAGAAGGCAGGAAGTGACTTACCTCATCCTGATATTTTTGTTCTGAATTTAATTAAAAGGTTGCTCCAAAATGCCAAAATTCAGAGGGATTTCTCAGTCCCAAAGGGATGACTTGTGTACAAGGAGAAACTGGATTCAGTAGTTGGAAGTATTTGCTTAGATTACAGAGTTTCTCCTTCTCATTGAGTTGCCTTTTAAACTGTGTGTTTTTCCAGACTGCTAAATGAAATGTCACTTTTATCCAAACCCAAAACTTCCTGTGTAACAATGATTTGACATTTCTGACTCTTTCAAATGAATGAAAATTATGACATTAATCAAAGCAAAACCTTTTCCGCTAACAACTTGGATTCTAAAAGTAGATATGTTGAAATTAAGAAATATTTGATCAGAAAAATGCTTGCCTATCTCATTATCTCCTACTGGTAGGGGAAATTAGTAATTGTTTACCTTATCACCAAACCCCAAGAGTGTGTTTTCTCTTGGCAAGGTGAATGTTGCCTGGAAATAAAAGCCATGTTTTTCAGTTATTTTCAACAGCTTTCAAGAATTTACACACTTTTTTAAAAGAGATCTATAAGCTGCTTCCTAATTTTACCTTTTTGCTTCTCTGTCAGGCAAAATTAATATTCGACTATTTAGAAATATTGTGCACAAACAACCTGAAGTTTGGAGTGAAAGAAACACACCACAGTGCACTAGAGAAAAAATGACAGGGTATTTATCCTTGATATACAAACTATGAGTGGTTCTCAGACTCTGTCCTTCTGGATAATTGTGTTGGACAAGATAAGATACATATTTATGTGGGGTTTTTTTGGATTTTTTTTTTTTTTGCTTTGCCCTTTCTAGAGGGGGTCAAGAATGTACCAACTGGTCTTGAAAATAGATGTATGTTTGATAACATACTGCATATCAAAATGTTTTGATTTTTTTGGGATTTCTTCATCTATCACTGAAACTCAGAAACTTCTAGGGCAACACAATAGAACTCTATGACAGAAGAGTTTCATAAAGATTTATGACACAGGGAGCACATTGCTGGACTGATGGGATAAGAGTTGTAGGTTGCAGAGTAGAAAAAGCACAGAAGTCACCTTTTCATGACTAAGGAGACATCACTTACAGGTTTTTTCTACTTGCTGTTCAGCACATGGCAGATCTAGCACACATTGCTCTTAATGTGGTCTATTTATAACCATAACTAACTATTGCACATACAAGGCAATAGAGATCCAGCACTGACCCCTCTAGTCAGTGCTTGCTGAATAGGTGTCATTTATGTGCAAATCTATCTTAGATAATATTAGATTATGTATTAGATAATAAGATAAAGTCCTATCTATAGTCTGTATTAATATAGTACCTAAATCTGTTGTCACAACTTATGGTACTTAAAATTGCAACAAATGCAGGGCAGAGCGTGGAACTGCTTATCCCCACCATGTGCATGGAAAAGTGCAACTCAAAGCAGCGAAATGGTGTTCAGGTCACATGGAAAGCCTCTGCTGAAATGGAAATTAATGATTATTCTCATTAAGTCCTGATAACCTCTGAAACATGTTGGAGGAAAGGACATAATTCTTCAAGAGATGTTGAGGAGGTGTTGGTTTACTTCCAACCACTGGTACCATCTTGATGGATGACTCAGTGGGTTATAAAACATGTCTGAGTCCTAGGAGCTTCCTAAACCCTGCTAGATGCTGGGGACCTTGCAAGTTGGCCAGAGTGGCAAGTACAAGGATGTCCTCTCCCTAATTGCCTTTGTACCCCAAACCCATGTCCAGTTCCTGCTCACTTCCAGACACTGAAGAACAAAGCAAATTTTTCAGTCTGTCAAAGACAGGATAAAACAAAGGTTGCAATGCTTTAGTGATGCTAACAACCTGTTAACAGAATAATGAAGGTCGAACAAGTGGTTTGGTCTAACTGCTGTTCCAGCAATGGGGACAGAGTGTGGGTTTCCTACACAAGAGTCATTGCTGTGGTCTTCACAAAAAATACCAGCAGTGTCTGACACAGCTTGAGGCTCTGAACCCTACTTGTGTACTGAGCAGTCAGCTGCCAGCTGGCCCTTGCTGGAACAGGGGTTACTCAGAGTGCTATTCCGGCTCAGGCACAGCCTAAACCCCCTGCTCAGCTCTCCAGGGAGGCATTGCTATGGCAATCAGACTCTAGCTGGGCTCTGTCAGCAGGCAAGTGTCAAGTTTGCCAAGTCAGTGCTGCTCTTCTTCTGCCCCTTCTCAAACAAAAAAGCAAATCCTGCAGCAGAAGCTGTGTGTGATACCTATGGTGTCCCAGTGTCATGGCTGTTGTTCATCACTAGCAATGTATGAGTACTCCTGCAACTGAGAAGAGCTGGCAAATTGCCCCCTATTACTCCTTTACCCTGGGAAGTTCTCTCTGAATTTTCTTGCCTCTTTGTTCAAGATGGGATGGGGAAGGGGCAAGCCCTGCCCTGCTTCCCCAAGCTGAAGTGGCCTGCTTCCTCCTGTCCATTTCTACTTATCCCGATCACCATGATCAACCCCTACATAAAGATGTTTCCTATCACCAGCACCTTTGTGAGGAGGTCAATCCACTTCCCCTAGCTTCCTCTTAGTTGTCATATGCATCCATGCTCACTGTAGTTCCTAATTTGCACAGGTCTTCCTCCCTGGTGTCTTTTCCTACCTACTCAAAGTGCTGTGGTGAGGTGTGTATTGCCCAAAGAGCTGTGCCAGGCATCACCAGGTTCTGGCACACAGCACCTCCCTGCAGTTTTCCTGTGCTCTAGCAGTGCTACATGTGGTGGAGGTGGCAGTACAAGCACTTTCTATCTGCTTCTGAGCCTGTCTCTCTCTTTGCAGGCTGTCCTTGTGGCACAGCTTCAGCTTGCCCTCTGCAGGGGAGTGAGAGGCTATGGGGAGACCTGTGTTTCCTGTAGCAGCTGTGGCTTACCTTTGCATCTGCAGCCAGGGCCTCTTTCCTTGATTTAGCACATCATAATTTCATGGACTGGGTTGATTTAGTGGTGGCTTCTCACAGAACATTTTGCCATAGCTGTTTACAAGACTGTCTGTCTCCCACAACAAAATGTTATCCTTCAGAAATTATTCTATGCAGAAATGAACTTGAGTGAGGGGAAAAGGGAGAGAAAAAAAAAAGATTAAAAGAAGATTTCCCACAAAATTCACTTTTTCATCCACCTCAAGTTTCCTTCTGCCACTGTCAGTTCCATTACATGATGCACATTGGCACATTTCCTTTCCTTACAGCTATTTTCAGTGCTGAGGAGAAATGCCTCCAGTTTTTGCAACACTTCATTTGGTTACTGGTCAGATAATCAGATGTATTTGTGAGGAATCTGAGGTTGGAATAAGGCCATTTGGTACGAAACTCTTGTGCTGCCTCCTTCTTTCTGCCCTCTGAAATCATGCTCTGCTTCATTAGCACTAAATGTATTTGCAGGATCTGAACTTTCTCAGCCATGTGCTTTAACTGCTCAGTGAAATCATAGGTGGTTTGTACACCTTTATGTTTCTGGGATCAGCTGGTGAAGGGAGGCAGTGTTTGCTGTTAGCTTCCATCTCAAAGGCTTGGAGTTTTCATTCATTCTTGCTTCCTAGAAATGGGGGTGGAAAAAAAGCGGGCTCTTGCCAAATTCAAGATGCTGGTTATCAGCTAATTCTACTGTTTACTGTTCACACAGCGAAAGAACTGCTTGTGTTTGGCAGTGAGCTTGAGTTCGTCCACAGAGTGCAGGACAGAGCTGCCTGCTTGTTTTCCTCAGGAGCTTTCTGCTGGTGTTTAATTGTAGCACTCAGTGGCAATGTGCTGCACTACTTTCTCTCTGCATTTCAAAACCCTTTAAAGAGACAGGGTTTCACTGCCCTTGCTCTGAACAGGAAACCTGAGTTTCTAGACAAGCAGTGCAGGTGTACTGGTTCAAACACATTAGATGGAAGCTGGTAAAAAACCAAAGAACAGTTTAGAGAGTCATTTTTCTTCCCAAATTTTGCCCCATGCTAACATGCACTGATGCTGAGTGGAGATGCTGCAGGTGTCTGAGAGGGAGAGTCCGACTCCTTTCAGTGTTGGTGATCAAGGCAGGAAAATACATGTGGAAAAAGATGGGTAAGAGTGGAAAAATGATCAAAAGTACCCCAGATCTGGATGAGGCTTTCCCTGGGTTACCATCACCACTAGCCTCATGCAAACCAAGCTGGCATTTTCCTGGGATGCCAAGCCTGGAACTTCTTTTGCGGCCAAATGTATCTGGGCTGCTGCCTTCCAGTGGTGCCTCCTCTGGCATGGAGAGCAGTGCTGGTGTCACTTCAGGAGGTGCCAATGCCAGCCCTCTCTGCACTCTGGGCTGCCAAAGGGAAATATCAGCCTCTGCATCATTACTGACAACTTCATGTTGTTGAACTAGTCTTTGATCCCTTCCTCCTCTGCAAAACTGCACAGTGGGTAGTAAATTAATCTCTGGAGTTTAGCCCAGCATGTATGCAGAAAGCACAGGGGGAAAGAAGGTGATGCTGTGCTGATGCTGAGAGCCTGGACCTTGCCTGTGCCCCTGGTTTTAGCTCCGTGTTGTGCCACTGGCTTGGGCAGCAGAAGCTCTCACACCCATGTCTGTCAGCACAGTCTGTGCATCTTTCCTCATCTCTGCTGGTGCACTCATACAATAATCCAGAATGCCACTGCTCTTCTAACTAAACACTGCAGTCGTTGTGGAATTAAAGAACCTGATTTGGTCTACCCTGGCTGAAAGAAAAGGTGGTGTTGTCAGCTGAGAGGGCTCAGTGCTGGGAAACTGGGCATTGTTGCTTCATTATGAAACCAGGAGCAAAACAGAGGAGAATGACAACTGAGGAATAACCAAATGGTAAATCTAGTTGGTTAAAGGAAGGGACTTGCAGTTCACACAACAATGGGAGGAACAGAGGCTGCTACATTAAAAGGATGAGCCCTCCCAGTTTCACATATTTTGCACTCTTACCCTTTTCTTTGTCTTATTCTCCTCTCCATTGGGATGTAAATTTCCAAACTCAAAATCTAAGGTGTTTTAGGACACTCAAAGGGGAAAGAAGTTTTGCTCTGTATGTGACTGGAAAATGGAAAAAATACACTCAACAGGCAAAAGTTTACAAGCTTTGTAATCTGCTGCCCAGCTTGGTGTGAGAGCTGAAGCAAACTGATGTTCTTTGAGAAGAAAGGCTTTGCTGAGATCCCAGTGACTGCATCAAACTACTGACTGCTGAAAATGTCTAGTTCAATCCTGCTAGCTGTAGCTAGGATGTGGCACATGACTGCAGCACATGCTGAGGATGCTTTGAAGTGTCTTCTTTGCTTTTATTTTTGCTTTAAAAAAAAATTGAGCTGCAAAGTATGCAGTTCAGGAAGGTCAAGTATCATGTGTGAAGATTGCTGACTGCACAGCACAATGAGGGTCTGTGCTGAATGAAGCTGGGCCTCTGGTTCTTTGCAGATATTTAGTAACAACCTTGAGCAGAGCATCTTTGCCCAACAGTTCTTGTAATTCAGCAAACACATTCTCCCCTCAAAGTCAAATCTATATACCCTGGCAATTGCTAATTTTGTGTAAAGCTGTATTTCACTTATTATTGCATAATAGTTGGGCTGTGTACATTTTCAGGGAGCTTGTCCAAGGCAGAATAGCTGCTTTAAAGACAGCACTGTAGTATAATGACTTCCAGACTGTCCAAATCTACATTCCTTCAAGCTTCTCCATCAGTGCAATAATAAAAACTCAGCCACCTGGGCTGCATCTGTACTGTGTGGGAGGTAGAAACTGGTGCTCTCGGCAGCCCTACTCCCCTGGCTACCCAGATGAGGCCTTCTGTTAAACTTCCCTCCTGCCCCATGCCTGAGTGTCCTTCCAGTGGAGCCATGAGATACATCCTGGTGAGGTGTGTGCACAACAGGCAAAACAGGGCATGATCCGTGGAAGTAGTGGCTGCTGGATCATTCTGGAGGTGGTTTCCATGAGCACAGCAAAAAGTCAACAAGGAAAGGTCCTGCAAGGGACCGGAAGGGCTCCTTCCCCAGACAGCTTGCATATTTGGGACCCACAGATGGCAGAGAGATTTACTAGTGCAGCTTTGGATTGCTTTGCTGGAAACTCGTTCCAGAGGAGATCTTGAGCATAGTGAAATTGAAGTGTAAAATATTGAGCAGATCTGAGCCACCAAAGATGACTTGCACCTTCACGGAAGAGGAACTTGTTTCCTGACAACACCAAATCACCAAATTCAGGGAATGTGATGACTTCGCTATAGATTAGTGAAAATGTCATTTGTGTGGAGTATAATTAAAAAAATAAAAAAAACCCCCAGCAAGCTAAGCTGCCCCAAAGCTGTTTCTTCCACAAAACTAGTTTTTGCTACTTCCAAGTGACTCCACAAAATTCATGGCCATGCAAGACTTGCAGGTGCCACTCCAGGACTGGATCCAGCTTACAGGAGAGAGAAGATAACAGATTTTGCTAGCAAGCCTCATACAGTGGGGAGAAGACCCTTCTTTCAGTCTCCAACAGGAGCCTTGTATTTCAGTGTTGGGACTTTGAATACATACAACCAACAGCAAGTGGATATCTTGTTTAGTCTTTGGTGTTTTTTCTAAATATGTAGTAGAAAATATGAAATAATGCCAGGAATACATATGGAAACATGTATGAGAATGTAGATTTAAGTGGGCTCTGAACTGACTCAGTATTGCAGTGGTCTGGGCATCTTTAAATGATGAGTTTGAGGATTGCTGTTGCAAATCTGACGTTAGCCATCTAATTCTCAGGGACATGCATGGACTCTTAAAAATTTACTTAAAGTGTCTTTTTGCAGTGAAGAGATAAGCTGTCTCTTCTGTGTAATTGGTTTCACAGAGTGTACCTTCTCTTTCAGTGAGCCTCAATGGTTAGATTTGCATTTAGGCCGCTCAGAGAAGTTTGGCTGGCAAGAAAAGGTGAAGTCAAGGATTCAAAGCTATCATGAGAACTACAGGAAGAAACTAGGAGGGCAAGGGGGAAAGCAGCCTAGAGGGATGGAAAGAGGAAACAGCAAAAAATCTCCAGGAAGCTGGATCATAACTTTTTCCAAAATATTTTGCTTTTCAAATATAGAAAATCACCTGTACACGTAAGTAGCTAGGTCAGAAGCAGTGGTTCAGAGTGGCTTTGTTACATTTGGATATTGATTCCTTAAAGGAGGATATACTGCTAAGGCTTGGTGAAGCAGGGAGGGGGATTCTATCTTCTGGAGTCCCTGTATTTATTGTAATGTATAATGTGCAGGTATGTGATGATGTGCTGAATGGCCTTACATAGGTTGCTCCAATTCTATCAGAACACTGCTGTGATGGAAGGAAGAGTCTCTCTGTATTGGACTTCTGTATGAGACCCAGGTGATTCATAACCACTCTTCAGTCAGAACTCACATTTAACCTGTAGTGCTTACTCTGTTATGGCTGAGCCCCTACCCAAAGCAGGGGGAATTGGAAGCTTGGGTAAATCCAATATATTTCCAATGTGCTGCTAAGGATCTGGAGCTGTAACTGGTAGCTCTCAGACATTAGTGAAAATGACGAAGCATACACATATCAGCCTTGTCCCCAAAACCAGGACCTGACCTGCCCACAAAATTAGGGGATCCTAGCAGCTGCCTGTGTGGATGCTTGCTCTGCACTGAAGTGTTAATTCCTTTGCCCTCACTTGTTTGGTTTTTTTTTGTCCCAAGGATCTCATGGAAAGATCTCTTGATGCTGCTCTCTGGAACCTGCTGAGGTCTGTGCATCCCCAATGGCAAAATAAACTCATTTCCCTTGTTTTTCAACTGTTGAGAAGAAACACCAGATAGTAACCAGTCTTTTCCTCTCTCTTAATAGCACACCCTCCCACCCCCCTTTCCCCACAATGTGGGATACTCCATGTTATCCTGTATTTCCTCTGTTTCTGGTGGAACCTTCCACTGAGGACAAAACTGTTTTATTTGGGAGGTAGGGATACAGAAAGTAGGCATGGTTTTTCACTTTTGTTTCTTTTTTGGTAAACCTTGTTTGAAAGTCACTTGAAGCTCACTGGCCCAGAGTGTTTATTTTGGAGAGAACACAATTCCTATTAAGCTACAGGGGTAATTGTATGTAATATGGGAGGTTTTTTTAAGTGGATAAGTTATCCACAAATCCCAGATGATGATATGTCTTGCAAAGAAGATGCTGAAGTGGGCCAAGAATCCAAGATTACTGCACAAAGGAGACAGTGTCATCAGAGGGTGAACAAAATGGAAATGTTTGCTAGGGGAAAAGAACCAACCATCCAGCCTTGTGCTCACACGCCTCTTTTTACTGTTCCTTTGAGCCCTTGTCCAGTGCTTGTCACAGACTTTCCTGACACTTGAATGCATTTGTTTTGCTCACTGTTTGTTGTGGGGACAGCAAGGAAAGGTGATGTGACCTATGTGTGATAGGGCCAGTGCCTCACCTGCAATCTCAGGCCGGGACAGGTACCTCTTGGGCCCTTCTAAAATGGTTGCATTTGGGATGGTCCAATGATGGTGTAAACTTAAATGGATGAGGAGTTGTGCTTGGATATGTTACTGGAGTGTGGTGTCAAGTTCCTACTGCACAGGGCTGTGCAGCCAGGGAAGGCAAGGACTGCTGCTGCCGCCACACTGCAAAAGTGGCCTTTAAAATGGAGAGCATCAGGTGGGGCTTCTCCTTCTGTTTTCTTTCCCTTTTTTTTTTTTTTAATAAAGAAATAGGAAGTTTTGAGACTCTTCATCTGCCTGGAGACTCTCTAAGCCATCTTTTCTCAGGAGTTACCATTTTTATCCTAGGAATGACTGCTGATGTTTTAATCATGCTTCTTGTCCCTCACAGTCTCCTTGCTTTTTCAGGCTCTGCTCCATCCCTCCCCATTGCCTTCTCTCTACCCCTTTTGCACAAACTGCAGTAGCGTTTGCCTCTGCAGTTTGGTTAGGAAAAATGGGGCTAGACAGGGTTGGGCAAGGCTCCTGACTTGTCACAGAAGGGCGGTGAGGAGGAAATGTGGCCGCAGCTGAGTTTATTTTGGAGCCCTCCCACTGGTGCCTGCCCTTTGCCCGGGGCCCTGCCTGACACAGGCTCCAGCTGTGCTGGGCACACCAGCACTGCCGAGGGGACGGTCCTTGAGGGGGAAGGAAGAGCCTGGAAATCCCCAGTGCAAAAGAGCAAACGCTGCCTTATTTTATTTCAACCTGGGACGTGGAAGCTATGTGGGTTTTTCCTTTTCCGTCTCTTTTTTCTTTTTAAAATTTTTTTTATTATTATTATTTTTTATTTAGAGCAGAAGAGAATCTCCAGATCTGAGTTTAAAAAACCCAAACACTTGCATTCCTTTCATTTTCGCACATATGTCACGATTTGGATAATCCTGCCGTTCTAAAAGAGCGCGTCTGAATGCGCACAAGCTGAGGAAAGCCAGCAACCACTGGGATGGCTCAGAGGGAGGACTGGGCTCCCCAGAGCTGTGCCCTCCTCGGGGCTTTGCTTTTCCCTTGCCCCGCCGTCCCCTCGGCGCTGAGAAGGGGCTGATGCAGCTGAAAGTTCACAGTTTTGAGCAACAGCTGCAAATGATTTCAAACCCATCCTCGGGTGGGAGCGTGTGGCTTGTTTTTGTTTTGCTTTCTCCAGCCTTGCGCAGGCTGCGGTCTGCCGGCCGAGGCGCCCAGCGCCGCGGGCTGTGACTCAGGGTGCTGGTGCTGCTCCAGGGCTGCAGGAGGGCTGCCCGCAGCCCAGGGTGACTGGGGAACCACGAGCCTACGTAGGCGCTGAGCTCAGGGATGGGGATCTTCCTCCTCCCGCCACAGAGGAGCCAGGAAGATCCCCGTCACCACTGACAGCGGTCAGGCACGAGGCACACGTATTTACAAAGGTCTCTGGGAATACAGCTGAAAAACAAACTGCCTTCCCTTTTTTTTTTTTTTCTTATTCCTGCAATACTTAAAAGTCCCCTGGTACTTCACCCTCCCTCGTAACACTCCCACAGCTCCTGTGCCAGCATCTCCCTCAAAGCCACAACTGAGCAATTAGCACCGCTGCTCCCAGGGTGCTGGCTCCCCCAGGGATCGGCGAGGGGTCCCCGGGAGATCTCCCCGCTTGCCTGCCAGTTAGGTTTAGCGAGGATGTTACATCGGGGAAATCCCATGTGTCTCCTACAGGAGTAAACCAACCAGGCATGCTCCACGCTCTGTGTGTGTGTATATAAGTGTGCGAGCATGTACAGAAGGATATTATTTAGTGGCATAAGCCCTCATTAATGGCAATGGGATTTGTGTGGTTTGCAGCCCCTAGGAAGCTATTTGATAGCTTACTCCTAATTTGCAAATCTTTGAAGCCAATCGCCGTACCTGGTGATTAAGGGGTTTTTTCGCAATAATCCGGTGCAGAGAAAAACACAGGCCTCTCAGTGGTTTGCATGAAAAGGCTGCTGAGCGGGTCCTGTGATTCACGGGCCAAAAATAATGCGTTCTGTTTAAACAACGTTAGCTCTGTGATACAAACTGACAAAAGCCAGCGAAATTTAAAGGGACCCTGTCAAATTGGGTCTAAAAATAACCTCAGCCAGCTGTGTTTTGGTGAGTGGGCGTGTGTGCTCATGTGCTGTGCTCCCACTGCTTTGCCAGTCTTGTCCTGGTTTGTGGGTTTTTTTCTGAAACAGGCTAACATGACGTTTGAGCTTTGCCATCTGGTCAGTCGGTGTATGAAATTTTACCCAGTTCGGGGTGAAAGGGTCTGGCTTTGGCGTGGGAAAGAGCACCCGCATCCTTGGCTAGAGCACAGCCCCATCTCCCTGAAGGAGGTGAAAAGTTGCTGGTGTGGGATTTAGCATCCCAAAAGGATGTTGCAGGAACACTGCTGGGTACCATCCTTCAATTCTGCAGGATGGTGGCAGCACAGGGTCCCATCCACACTCTATCTTGCAGTGTTTGGTAGGAACCCTCAAGATGGAGCAGAACTCCCTCTTCTCTTCCTGCCTCTCTGGCCTTTGGAGGCATCTCTTGAGGAGTGCTATGACTCTCACTTCCCTACAAGCACCTGTGAGATGGGCTCCTCGTCATGAGATAGCTCCTATTTGTAAGATAAGGCTCACTTTGAAACTGGGATTCCCCTTCTGCCAAAAATACCCTGGAGCATAAACAGACATAGCTCCTCCAATTTGCACCTTGTCTGACCTCACCTTGCTCTTCCCAGGGAACAAACCTAGGCTTTCTATCTCTGTAAATGGAATCACTCCTCGTGCCCTGTTCTCCTCCTGGGCATGTGGAAAGGTGCATAAAAATAAATATGCAGATGAAGCCACAGTATGTTTGTGATGCAGCTGCTTGGAGGAGCAGAAGCGGGCCTCATCTAAAGAAGAAATAGGAGATGGAGAAATGGGTATTTCTCAGTACCATCTACCCCTGTGCTGTATTTCCCCAAGTCCTGCCTTTTAAAGTCAGAAATGGTGATAAATAGCTGCTGGGGAATTCCCTCCTGCAGAAACCTCGGTAAAACACCTTTGCCCTATACCCAGAAGTAGCTGCCCTGTTTGCTCTTCCCTTTCCCATGCGCCCACCAAATTTCTTGCTATTCTTTCTGCCTTCTTGAGGCTTTTATTACAGAAGTCCCTACCCTGCGGTTGCTCCATCACTGGCAGTAGGAAGTTGAGCACCTCCTTCCCTCTTCCGTAGAAACTGCAAACCTCAAAAGATCCCTAGATCTTCTC
Organism: Entomyzon cyanotis; assembly: GCA_024500445.1. Taxonomy (NCBI): domain Eukaryota; kingdom Metazoa; phylum Chordata; class Aves; order Passeriformes; family Meliphagidae; genus Entomyzon; species Entomyzon cyanotis. The sequence continues at coordinate 71,825,968 of JAKEPQ010001005.1, forward strand.
TGCCAGGCAAAGGAAAGAGATTGAACATGTGCAGCATCTGGACAACATTCCCCTTGCTGCCACGCCAGGAGCTGGGTGCAGGATTGGCATTCTCTTTCACTATCCCTTCTGAATTTTTTTCCAGGTGTGATTTTATGTTAATTCAAGCTAACATCCCCAACGTGCACTATTCTTGCCCAAAATATTTACAATGATAAAATTCAACTCAAATCTTCCTCCCAGCATGCTTCAGTGTAAGTGGAGCATTTCCATCCCACTCTTTTTCTTGAGGGTTTAGGTATTGAGTCATGGTACCTGATTGACTGAAATCTGAAGCAAAGGGGGCTTTGGAATTAAGTTAAACAACTTTATTTTAGCACACTGAAACTGTAAATACTGCTATCAGATTCCTTTTTGGTATTGACAACATTTACTTTTTGATGTTATTTCCAAAACAAAATGTCAGCAAAACTTGATGTCTTGGCAGGATTTTGTGCTTCTCTGATTTTGCTCTAAGGCTGTTTTCCAAGGGAACTTGTGCTCTTCCCATGGTGGTTTTGCTGTGCTGTATACTTACTGCTTCAGTCACCTCCCACATGGAGGTGAATTGTGCATTTTTCTGTAACAATATAATAAAACTGATTACAAATGAGGCTGGTAATAGGACATTTATACTGATGTTTGCATGCTAGTAATTGATTATTTTTGTTCTAGAGCATTCTTTCTTGACTGTGGGCTTCTAAGTGTAGTACAGGACAACAGTGTTCAAAGATGAAGGGAACATCTGCTACCAGGAGAGATGTGGCAGATATTCAGAATATTAGATAGCCTCTGGTGTTCTTCCAGGTGTTCACTGAGGGGGAGAAATAAGAAACCTTTCATTTTGATCTCATTGCTGGCACTGAAGTGCCAATGGAGTTCAAAAGAACTTTTCATCTTAAGAAGGAGAGAGGAAACTTTCAAGATGTTCCTCTGAAAATAGTTAAATGGAAGACACACAGCTTATGGTCTTTCACAGCCACTGATCTGATCCTAGGAAAGAAAGAGGACTGGGGGAAGAAAAATATTTCTAAAGTACTTTTCACTTGGTATCGTCAAATTGCACACTGTTCATCAGCATGAATTCAATATTTGCCTGAAAATCAGAGGTCAGAGAAAGTGTTGCAGAAAGTTTTTGTAAAAATCAGTTCCAAATTTCTACCAGAATGCATCCTGGAATACATTTCTGGAATACATCCTCCTTTTCTGTTTGCTGTCTCCAAATGTATTTCATGGTGAGAGAGTCATAGAATTAAAACCAAAAAAGGGAGGGGTGGCAAAATCACAAGCAAATATCAGAGCAGTCCCAAAAAAGCAGATTCTGAATTCATCATAATCATAAGTGTGGAGGTTTTTTTCCCCAAACTATGGAGTTAATCATTCAAATACAGTAAGACACTGGCTGATTTGTGTGTTCAATCAAGACTAATCACCACAGCTTGAATTTTGAATATTAAATGTTTGTGGAGTCTGCTCACAAATTATGTACATAATTTTTGTCATGTAGATTAAGTTATTTGATGAATTATGTCAGACAACACATGTCTAAAAGTTAGGAAATGCTGGTGAACAAAATGCACACAGAGGAAGAGAGAGGTGTGAAGGAATACACAACACAATTTCCCGTGAATAGTTTATTCATTTCTGAGTTTGATTCCAAGATCTTCAGGTCTTAATTTGCAGATTGCAGAGCTGCTTCCTCGGAGCTGTGTAGCCACAGACTGTTTGGTCTGCTTGTGTCGTGCATCTCCTTCTCATGCTGCTGCCAACTGCAGCCTGGGGAGGTAGACAGGGATAGTAAAAGTATCACTGGCATCTTGAAATTGCAGGAATAAAACAAACAGCCTTAACTATACAAAGCTGATGGTTAATCAAGTGGAACTAGGAATTAGAAACTGGTTTGCCGAATCAGAGAAAAGCAATGGCCTGATTAAAGAAACTAAAGTGAGTTGATAGGTGAGAGACAGTAAAATGCAGGACTTCATTAGCATGTGAAATGAAATCAAGTAGTGAAAGAGGGAGCAAGAACAAATATGAAAACACTGTGTAAGACATAGAATCACAAAACAGTTTATGTTTGGTCAGGGACCTTAAAGATAACTTAAGTTCAACCCCCCGTCACAGTCAGGGACACCTCCCAAGAGACCAGATTGCTCAAAACCTCATCCACTCTGGACTTGATACTTGGGAGAGAGTGTGGATGGAGCACCCACATTTTCTTTGTTGCCCTCAGGAAAAAGACGCAAACAATAACAGTGCTACACCAGAGCTGGGTGAGCTGGGTTAAGAGGCAACATCTTTAAAGTGTGGCTGAGGTGCTCTCACTGCCTTGTGTAAATGAGATATTTTACTGGTGTCTGCCTGACAGCTTCCCTGGGATGTCCTGGCCTCTCTTGGTTTGAAGCATTTAGGCACTCCGGAGGTTTGCTTGTAGATGGTATCTGTAGCCAGTAGAGGCAGGCAAATTCTGTGCCTGACTGGGATTCCCTCCTGGCTTTACTGTGCATCTGAGTGTGGCTGTTGTCTTGTACCCCCTCAGCTGGGTAGCATCATGCAGGAGGAATATTTTATAGGTGATATCAATGCAAAGCCCATCTCTAGGGTATGAGCTAGTTTGAAACAGCATAATTCAGATTTTCTAATGCATTTTATAGGGTTAAGGATGAGAGTAATGCTGTTATTTGGACTCTAATTGCTTACAGAATGGACTGCACAGTTAATTGATAATTTCATATTTTGGCAGAACTTGTTTGTGGAAAAAGCCTGAAAAAAACCTGACATAGCAATCAAATGTGTATGGTAGGAATGAAAGCATATGTAATATCTTTTCCAAAGCATTGATTTTGAAGCAGTTTCGTCAAATTAAAATTCACCTTGTTATGGACAAATACAAAAAACACTAGAAATATCTTTGTAGGGGAATCCTGGGTCCTCTGACCCTGGGATTGCCACTGATTTCCTGTGACCTCCAGAACAATGAGTCTTCTGAGGCTGTCATCATCTGCATCCATAGGAATGTATCTGTGATTTGCCACAAATTAGGCAATGATAGGCAAAGAGATGCAAAGTATGTTTCTCTCTTTCTCTCTCTTTTTTTTAAATTCCGATGTCAACAGCTGGTTTTCATACAGGATGCTGTCCCCTCCCTACTTCAGCCTTTGCAGTTGCATCCACGAGTGAAACTTTACTGTAAATAAAAATGAAATCAACTTGATTCTTAAAGCTGAGATACAAGGCAAATGAAAAATATAAGCTGACACAAGCCAAATGGATCATGCTGATTTTTTTCTTCTTTAATAGGATATTTTCAATTCTCAGTCTAGGCAAGAACATTAATTATTAGCCCATTTACTTGGGCTACTAAAATCACACCATCCTTCTAATGAAGAATTAAGTATGGTAGCAGTTTGGATAAGCAAACCTGTAATGCAAGACAAGATTGTTCAAAAAGTGCAGTCACGACAGTGAAACAGTACTATAAATCTCCCTGCTAGTGATAAGGGAAGGAGGCCTCGGTCTTTCAAGAAAAGCTCATAATTTCAGTCCCCTGCTGTCCCAGACACCTTCTTCAGTAAGACTCGCACCTCAGGGCAACTCATTGTGGTATACTTTTACAAAAAGTCTCAGAGAGGAAATTGGAGGCTTCATTCTCAGCCTGCAGAAGCCCAGAGAGATGGCTCCTAATTATTTCCACTCATGCAGGAGCAGGGATATTATTACACCTAAAAGGAAAACTGGAAAGTTCTGGGGAATCTGTGCTAGTTTCCAAAGAGTACTTTGTTGTGCATATGGTGAAAAATGTTTCCTAAATAAGGGACAGTTGTTTGAAAAGCTTGATACCACCACAAGTCAGTAAAGTCAAGAAGTTAGCAAGCTTCAATTCAAAACACCAACCAAAAAACCCCCGAAACAAACAAACAAACAAGCAACAACAACCAAAAAAAAGCAAAGAAAAACATAAACAAACAAAAAGCCCCCAAAACCAACAAACCCCAAACCAAAACCCCCACCATCACTCCCAAGAAACTGTCCCAAGGTTACCAAGAATATGCAGAACTGCGCTAGTGCATGTTATCAAAATTCAGAAGTGTACGTACTGGTGGCTGAAGGAATCCCCAAGTGAGGAAGATTTGTGAGAGATCTGGTTATGTAACCCCATATATAACCACTTCTTCATTCTTACATGGGGTTGTATTTCCCCAGGGGAAGAGCAGCAAGGTGGCTGAACTGAAACTTGCTTAGTCACTCCTTTGTCCACAAAACCACCCCTTTGACCAATGTAAAATTTCCAAGTGTGTCACCCCTACTGCACCTTGTGATGGGATAAGATGATTAGAAAGTTGTCTGTGTGGTTATTGGACATCTTAGTAAAGGGCTCCCTTCATCTCAGTAATTCCCTTCAATGGCCCAGTGCCACAGGCAAAATGTGGGTGTGTAGAGAGGCAAAAAAGATAAAACACAGAGAAAAGAGCAAGTGGGTTTATTTGTTTCTCCCATAAGAAGTGAAAGGATTGATTGGTGTCATGGGAGAAATTAATGACCACCCTGACCATGCAGTATCTTCAGGCTTGCTTCATTTTCCCTTACAATGGAACCTATCCATGACCTATGGGAATTTTTTCTTGTGGAAGGATGGTTTGGGTAAAATAAGGCACTTCTGTGCCTTTACATGAGGTAAACAAATGGTTCTAAGTGCATAGATATCCATCTTTAGAGATTGTCAGAAGCCTTCTGGACGTGGTTCTGGGCAACCCCCTCTGGGTGACCCCACTTGAGCCAGGGAGTTTGAGCAAATTATCCCCACAGGTCCCTTCTCACCCCAACCAGGCTGATGTGATCCACCTCCAGAGTCTCCACTTAAAGCCTGCAAACTTCCCACATCTTCATGGGGAAAGGATGGGTGCCAGTTTCCAATAACTTAGTATTGGAAAGAGAGAGGGAATAGTAAGAACAGCAGAGCCTTTTCAATGCCTCAGGGTAATGAAAAGTGAACTCCCTTTGTTTTAGACCATGCTGTAGTAATTGTGTGTGTGCTTTCTCTATTGATAAATGTCTCCCTAACTCTGGCTGCGACTTCTCATAACAGGAATATCAGGGAAAAAGATTAAATGTATGTCTAGCAGCACAACTAAACTAACAAAAAGCCCCACCCTCAATGCAGCCTTTTCCAACCCAAAGCCTGGAACACAAAAGGGGAAAACATGCCAGAATCTACTTTGTGCCTTTAAAAGCTGTTCTTTCTCTACAACTTCACCCGCTCTGGAGCAAATACAGGAAGAGCAGGATTTTGACTTTTTTTTTTTAAAAAAAAAGCTCTTTTTCAATATCAAATGCTGTCTGTCTAGGGTTTCTCTGACCCTTGCAGTGCACACAGTGTTCATTAAGTTAGAGAAATATGTGACATCATGCTCCTTAGGTCTGACAATAGCAATGGTAGGTAGGTAATTAATGAGTACGTGCTGCTGCTTCTGTATTTGCTGAAGGCCCAGGGGACAGTAGAGTAGGCTTTGCCAAAGACAGTTCAGGACAGGCACTTTATTTTGGAGAGAAGTGACAAAACAAGCAGAGAACTAGTTGGAGAAAATATCTGAAGCATGGATGAAAAGTTAAAACCCCACTAAGCAGAGCATTCTTCGTTCTCACAGTTCTGTAAATGAGTATTTTTGCGGAAATTTAAAACTGCAGCATCTCAGACTCTTCTCCAACCTTATGCATGGCCCACTTCTCCTCTTCCAAAAAAAAGAAAAAAAAGGAAATGCTTTCAATCTATTACTTAAGGATGGTGGGCAGTCTGATGGCATCTTTGCTTTCTGGCTTTGGAAGTGTGAGATGTGGCAACAGGGAACAATGTTGTGGAATGACTAATGGAAAGGGAGGTACTGTAATTTGGCATCTTCCATGGCACATGGGCAGTCATTTTAGAGAGGCTTTTTCCGTTGGGATAAATGTCAGCATTGCTAACAGTTTTTTCTTTTCTGGTTGTAATCAGCATTGTGAACAAGACCCAAAACTGTATTCATGACTGACTTACACATATAAGCATGGCATACAATAGATGGGAAGGCTTCAAAACAAATTCAAAGAACAAATTATCTTTGTGAATGTTCTTGTTATAAAACAATTTTATAATTCCAGAATTTTACTGAACGCATAATATGTTGTTTCCCAAGCTGAAAAAAAAAAAGCCCTGGAAATGAAAATGAAATGTAGAGTTTTCCACCTGGCAGATCAATAGCTTTTCAACATTTTCCTTTTTCTTGTGTTTCCCAAGTGAATGCCTGTTATTTGGAAGCATAGCAAAAATAAGACAGAAAATGACTGCAGGAAAATTTGAAGCGAAGTCTTTCATTTAAACAACAGTAACACACAAAGAAGTGATGAAATCTGATTTTTTTTTTCTTTGAGAAAAGAAAGTGAACAATGCTGTATAACTGCACAACACTCTTGATTTGTGGGTGTTGGACTGAGCAGGCCATTTTCTAATGGCAAGCAAATAGCTGGAGTCAGTATCTGGAGGAGAATGCTCCATGGTGGCATTTCCAAAGCATCTAACATGGATGTCCACAGCTTTTGCTATGTGCTTGGCACTGGAGACTTTGATGGTGTTTTTACACGGATAGCTGAATGCATGAAAAGAGATCTCCAGTAATGCTTAGGTACTGCCAAAAAAATAGGATTTACCCATGGCTGCAGAGGTGTCTCCAGAAAAGTCTGAGCTCTGCTCAGAGGGAGGAAGATCTGGCCAAGTTGTTCAAGCAATAATGCAAGGGCATTGTTAACTTTCAAACTTTTAAATCTGCTGGTGAACTTGATCCTTTTGAGGGAGCAGTGTTACCTATGTGGTGGTTTGGGAGTTTTTTCCCTTCTTTCTACTAATCTATGATGTTGCACTTTTAACCTGAAACATTCATTTGCCTTCTGCACCTCCTTGCTTGTGTGCAGCTGTGCTTTGCTGGTGATGCTCAGGAAAGCACCAATGTTGGCAGAATAGTCTTGCTCAGAAGTGCATCTGCCAGTGGATCTGAGCAGGGGCATTGAAGCAACACGGTGTTTCCAGTGAGTTCAGAAAGCAATGCTCCAACAGCAGCTGTTAGGGGTTGGAAACAAACTTAGAAGTGTGGCCAAGCCCAATATTCCTGCTCTGCCAGGTCTCTGAGTGGCCAGGGCAGGGTGGTTGCTTTGCTGAGCAGATGGGTGCTGGGGAGGGAGGTTGCTGACTGCTCGAAGTGGATCTTGTAGCCAGGTTGTGACTCTGGGCAGCATCTCCTCAGCCACCAGGTGAGTCCCTTGCCTGTGCACAATGGGTCACCTGCCCCACCACCCACTGGGCCTTCAGTAGGGGAGCTTTGGACAGGAGCAGGGGCAACACCTCAGCACCACCTGTTTCCTGGGACAAGTGGTTCATTTCCATGCTTCCATATGCAAGCAGGGAGCAGTGTCTAAGACAGGGGTGCAAAAAAGCTGCCAGCTGCCTGGAAATCCCTAAGGTCATCAAGAAGGCTGGATCTGCCCTGATGCCACAGGATAAAGACTGGCCATTACTCTATTTACTCTCAGCCTCCGTCTTTGGGAGAAGGGATTTTCTACCCCATGGTGCCATGGGCTGCCTTAACACTCATGGCATGAGCACTGGGATGGGACCCAAGGAGGACACCTGGACAGGTAAACAAGCACCAGCAGGCAACTGCAGCCCTCCCTGTCCAAATCTAGTAGAGCCACTACAGAAACATGCTGGATCTGGAGAGCATCCTTGGTGCAGGAGCAAAAGGAGCACAGCTTCCAAGACACAGCTTGCTTACAGAAGCATGTGCTGCTTAGGAATGCCAGGGGTGTGTTTACATCACCTTTCCCCAGCACCTCCTCTGTGCTCACCCCACTATACAGAAGGGGAAGGAGAGCAAAAGAGCCAAGGGCTGGGTGCAAAATGCATGACAAAGGTACAAAAATCTGGGAAGAATGAGGAGGAATTTGGGTGAGCACTGTGGAACACCTGTGGGCTGTGGCAGCATCCTCTGGTTGGCAGGGACCTTTCACAAGCAGGACTGCTTCAGGCAGACCCTACTGACCATGCAGGCTCCTTCTGTAAGCTCTTCCCCTTAACCTTCACTGAATGCACAGTGGTATTTGCTTGATCCTGGGGAAGAGGAGAGCTCAGATTGTCCGTCAGTGTGCCTGTCCTCAACTTACGGCCACAGGCAGCAAGTATGTATTTGGTATTGCACACCCCTCTGATTTGATTTGATCTGATCTAATTTGATTTTAAAACCTCTGAGGAGCAGCAAGGTTTCCCTGTCTTTGATGGGTATGCTCTGAAAACCACAAAAAGGGGTAAAGAGAGTGTTACGGGTGAAAGCAAAGGATCTGGGTTTCTCAAACGTCTGGCAGGTGATTTTGAGGACTCAAAAGGAAGCTGATTTAAGGAGTGATGGTTTTCTGCAGGCTCTAGGCCATTTTGGCTATATAAGGGTCATTAGGCAAGACTTGATGTATTCCAAATCACTAAAGCTTGTATTTCCAATCTTGGCTATGTTTTATCCTAACCATCACCCTGAATGCTACCTTTTATTCAGAACAAGTTGTCTTTTCAGCAGTGTTTAAATGCGTTCTTAATGTGAATTATCATGTTTTATGGTAGAGCATCTGAAAAAGAAAGAGGCTTTAAGAAAGCTTTTTGCTGGCAATAAATTAGATCCAAGTTTCTGTGATAAGCTGTAATAGCTCTTCAGAGCAGATGTATTTTATCAATTTAAGAACACAGACGGAGAAAACATGTCCTGCATTCAGACTTTTAAAAAAGTATTTTTATGTTAGTGTGTTCACAGTCAACAATAAATCCATAGAAGCTATGATTGTCTTCCAGTTAGACATGATGCAGCTTGTGCTGTGTCTGTTATTTATATATAGGATGACAGAGGCACTTTTCAAGCCACAAGTTGCTCTGTAACACAAAGCTGGGTACTGTTGGAAATGATGGGCTATTGGCCCAGGTTTGGTCAAGGGCCAAGACATGCTCCCAGGCAGATAACTCACCCTCATGCAGGTTTATGGACCTGCAGAACATGGGAGAAACCTCTCTCAGTTCTCTGCAATCAAGTTTCCTGGCACGGGAGTATTCTCAGCTGCTGTGGTTGTTGCCACATGTGAGACATGTCACTGACACCACCTTCCTCCTCCTCCTCTTCTGCCTCCTCCTCCCAAATTTCTGTCTCCCTGAGCTCCAGCCCCCAGGGAGAGAGGCTGGCATTATCTGCCAGCTTGGGCTGTTCTGGAGTTGCAGCCATGTCCCTCATGCCAGCAGCACATGTGCCTCTCACCTGACTCAGAGGGACAGCCCTGAGGGTGATAAGGCTGTAGGTGCTGTGGGAAATACCATCCAGGCTGTCAACCCTGGAGTGCTGGTCCCCTGAGAAATCAACACAGTCCCACTCTCTCAGCTATTTCTGTGGCATTTGTCTGAGCTTCTTCAGAGGAAGCAGGTCCACCTTCCCTGGATTTTATATGATGGGTATGGACCATTGTCCTTTCCCTTGCTTTGTCATCTTCCTCTGTTACTACAGTGCCAGTCTGTAAGTGAGGTGGTTTTGCTCACCACAGCTTTACAGGTTGATGAACACCACCAACCAACATTTTCATTACTTTTTAAATTAATTTTTTTCTTGAGAAGAGGGTATTTTGAAGAGGAGTCTCTTTCGTTTTGCACAGATTTGTATCTGTTTTTCAACTGGGTTGTAAAAATAGTCAACAGAATTTTCATTACTTATTTGCATCAAAAGATACAGGCAAACATGGGAAGATTTTGCTAAACATAGGGTTGATTTCCACACCCCTGTAGAGGACAGGGCACCCATAAATTTAGGCAGAGGCTTTGAATCTCCAGGACCTTACAGACACAGGCCGTGCAACTTCTGTGAATGGAAAATTTTCCAATCCTACTGGCAGATGAATTTGTTAGAATTAGGGAATTAAGAGAACAGAAAAGCAGCTCCTTTGAATTTCATTGTTTTCTAGCATAGCTTTTTTAAGGAAGCAAGTCTTCTGCAATCATGTTGGCTGCCTGGCTTGAACCTCTCAGTGTTTGAATTCTTTGGTCATTTTTAGGCACATTTTTCAGAGGGGGAAACATCTGAGTTGTTATTAAATACATCAGCCATGTGAAAATTAGTCCCTATAAAATAAAAAAAAGAAAAAAAGGCAAAATGTGTGCCCCAGTACAGGCAATGTCTGCAACATGATCACAGATGGTGTTAAATGCTGGAACACCCACATGAGAGAGAGACTTTATGAATGTCCCAACCACAGGAAGAGCTTCCCCGGGAGTTTGAAATTAACCACAAGACACAGATCTTCAAGGAGCCAGATTATGTTAAACTGGGGTGTGTGAGGGAGTAGCTCTCAACCAACTACATTTCCCCCTCACTGGGGCCATCTCTATGTAATTTAATTTGCTCTGCATCCCTGAGAAATTTGCTCAGATCTCAAACGTGTAAGAGAGCTTTCACTGAGCTAGGTAATGGGTGCCAATAGAGGTGCACATGCAGAACACACAAGGAATTTTTCAGAAACCTTGCTAAACTGAGGACAAGCAGAGTGAGGAGACATTTTCTCTCTTCATTGCCTCATTCAGTCTTCTCCCCTCCACAGAGAGGCAGACCTGGGTGAGGAGGTTTCCAGAGCAGCAGTGCTGATGTGGCACTCTGCTGTTCATGTCGCTTCCTCCTTTAATTGTGTTTGTTTCTGTTTCACTCTGCGGTTGCACCAAGACCAGTTGTCCAGGGTTTGCACTTTCCAATTCAGTTCCTTCTTTCTCTGTGGAGGAAATTTGCAGCTTCCCCTTATGACATGATGCGATATAGATCATGACTGTCTTTATGAAAACCCTTCCCTTTTCCTATTCTCCCTTAAGCTTCATGAGAGTGACCAAACCAGGTTTGTTCACACCTAATTATTTGGCACAGAGTGGACCAGCTCCAACTGGAGGTGCTGAACCTTTAAGCAGAGTAGACAGCAGCCCTGTGGTTCAGATATCACTGGGGAAGGCCCATGTTAAAATCCCCAATCTGCCTTATTTGGAGAGGGAAGTTGAAGCAAGACTGTCTGCTGGAATACCCCTTTCTGCCAGTGTGAGAGCTGCTGTTCTTTGTGTTGAGGATGATAAGCTTTAAACCAGGTCTAGACTAGATAATAAGGTAAACGCCCATATAAATGAGTAGGAGAAGAGGCCTGTTAGAGAAAACCAGAAAAAACACAGCTTCACTTTACCTTGCCCCTATTGCGTTCATCTCTGTGTTGTCTGTAGATGGTCACAGACAAATGGATCCAGGAAAAAATGTAAAAAGTACACAAGGATCACTGGAATGAGAGATGATTTAGCAATGTACTTGTCAGTGGTAAGTCTATGGTTGGACTCTATGATATTAAAGGTGTTTTTGAAACAAAATTATTCTATGATTCTCTGTCTGATCTGTCTGCTCTCCTGCTCTTTGAGTGCTGGGCTGAGTCATCCTGGGCATCTTTCCCCACTGAGATGAGCTTCTCTTTTCCTCTCTCTAGGCCCTGGTGCTCCTCAGGACAGGTGTTGCCTCCTGTTATGGGTTTCTGTAAGGCCTGTCACCATGGGCAATGTTGTGAGACCTCTCACCATGATTCTAAAATGCAGAATAACAACCCCCATTGAGTGTGTTCATTGCCTGTAGAGGCCTGGTTTGTGCATAAAGAGGGTTGGGAGGAGATATTATACAAGCTACATAAAAAAACTGCTTGCTTTTCTTTGGGCTGAATAGCCTTCTGGGTGGTCAGGAAGTTTGTTGGCAGGGAAATGTGGCATTTGCCTTTTTCTCTTCACTGGATTTGGCCCCAAGGGGCAAGATCTGGAGGCTGTGGTTTCTGCAGTTGAAGATTTGTTTGCTAAGTCACTGTCCCTGGCAGATAGGCATATCTACATATTTACTCTGGAATGTGATGGTGGAGGTTTTACTCTGTCAAGGTGTTCTCAAGGAATAAAAATTACATATTTTAATTTGATGTTAGGATTGGAGCAGGAATTTCATGTCCCCTTAGATGCAATCCCTGTTTAAAACAAAATCTCCATGTAGCAAACAAAATCCTGGCTTTGGGTCCCAGAAGGGAAAAAAAAAAGTCATAGTTGTACACCACCATTCGCTTCATTTTCTGCAACAGCTGAAACTTTCCAAGAGACAGCAGTCACAGAGCTCAGCCAGATGAACTCTCATCCTCAAGAATCAGATCTCTTCTAGACACGTTCAGAGGAGAAGAATGAGAAGACTTTCTTAGAAGGGCTAAACTTCATACATCATTATGCTTCCCTTCACACCAAAGGAGGCTTCCTTCTTAAATACCTCCAGTGCCAAGGGTGTTGCTGTTGCTTACTAAAGGTTGAGACTTGCATGAGAGTTTGCATAGAAACCCCTTGACTAGAACAAGTGAAACGGTGAATTTGAGGTGGCCAAGAAAAATTCTTGGCAAAGCCACAGGAAATTACTTTGCGAAAATTCAAGGACATGCAGCCTCAGGGTGCAAGGAGCCAGAATTTTTCTTAGAGAAGGGAACAAACCTGTAAAAGTTCCTGTTAGAAATACAACAGCAGATGACTGAGCATCAGACAGCAAAAATAGTTTTCTAGACCTGTTTCTATTCATGAATTCTCCCATGATCATTCTTTTTTAATTGAAAATCCCCTGGAAAAAAAGGTAATACTTTCTAGTGCTTAGCCTAAAACTGCTCTGCAAGTCTATATACGACACTTGGGCTTTGCAAAGCTGTAGCTTGGAGCACGCAAGGTCTGTCTCCCACCATCACTCTGCAAACAGGCAATGGAGCAGCCCCAGCAGCTTCTGAGTCACTGCCGTGGCACAAACAGGTTCTCTGTTCTCACGGGTGGGAAAATACTTTTCCTAGTGGTGTTTGGACTTTCCGTAGCTCCAAGGGTGCTTGGGGTGTTATAAATAGCAGCGGTGGGGCTATTAAAAGATTCAGGGCTGTGAGTAACACTGTTTGAATAGTGCACTCCCTGCAGTAGATTTATGTTTTCATTTCCAGCATATGTCCTGCATTTATAATCTTCTCTTCCTGGAGTTCATGCTGAATCTGGAAGGGAGAAGCTTTGCTTTCCCATTTCGTGAACTGGAACAATCCTGTACGGTGGGACTGTTTACAGATCTCTGTCCGAAGGCACCCCACAGTATGAAGCGATGTACTTTGTCCTCCTCCTTTTTTCTTGGTTGCTTTAAAATATGCCTTTCACCAGATTAACCTGAATGCCAGTTCCCTACCAGCTATCTCTGAATGTCGTCCTCCTGTGTGTCATCTCTGACAGTGTAAATTCTCCCCCTTCCTAAGGGTTGGGAAAGAGGGAAGACAAAGGCAAGAAAGCCTCTGCCGGAGGCTGTGGGAATGGCTGAAGTTAAAGCAGACGGTGTTGATCTGCTGCATGTGGCAGGTCACGCTGGAGCATGGAAAGCTCTGAAGCCAGCATGGGATGTAGTGAAGCTGCCTCGTGTTTCCACAGCTGGCAGGGTGCGGTCACAGATGCCACTGCCCATGGCTGGGAGACCTCCCTGCAGCTGTGTGTGTGGCTGCTGTGTGAGAGGCAGCCGAGGATAATGAAGTGAAACTCGGGATTTCTCCAGCACAGCCTGGCATGACAAGGGAGGCTGGCATCTGGCAGTGGGTGACACCAGCACACGGCTCACATGGAGGAGGTGAAGCCCCAGGGACATGGCAGCTCTGTCCCTCCACATGCCCGAGATATCCCTTCTAACAATGAGCTCTCTTGACAAGCAGAATTGGAAAAAACCCACAAAACCCATCGCAGAGGAGCTGACGCAGATTAGATCTCAGAGTTAGGTAAAATATTCAGCAAGAATACCTCCTGCTGGGTTAGCTTTGGGGGGAAAAAAAAGCATGGAACAAAAATTCAGTGCAAAGGGAGAGTGCAGATTTTTAGATACCGATACCGGAATTTGAAAGGCTTCTTTCTTAAAATAAGGAGGGCTTGAGAGTGCTATGTATGGGCTAAAATGTAGTGTGGAATATAACTCAGATATGCAGATATTAGAGTATCTTTCAAGATTGGACATTTTGTAAAAGCTTCCTTTTTTTTTGTAAATAAATGGAGCCTAAGAAGCCCTCCTGGCACAGACCTCATCTGACAAGAAACAGTCTGATTATTCCTCAAGATTTAGTGGCTTTTAATGAACATCTCAAACCTCTGTAATAGGAGTGGAAATACCATTAGAAAATGTATTGTCCTAGGTTACAATATAGTATTCTTAAATTTCTCAAAATAATGAGAAATCCTAGCTTTTTAGTGGGATCAAAGATGGCCTTTGAGGAACAATTGGAAGCAAATAGGAGTATTAGAAACATCTTTGTAGAAGCCAACAATGACATTTTTCCCCAGCTTTTTCCATGTGTTTCAGGTAGACGCAGATTTATTAATGCAGACAAGTCTTACCAATTGCAGCCTGAGAGATCAGGTCCAGTCAAGCAGAAATCTAGTTTACATACCTTGCCTTCACCCCTCTGTGATTATTTTGCTCTCTATTAAATGGTTGGTTGGATTACTAATTAAAAAGGTAAAAAAAAGTCTTTCCATTTGCAATCATTTCAGGGCCTTAATTTCCTTGGAGGTGTAACAGCGTGTGCTGTTGACACAGCTCAAACATTCACATCTCAGTTATCCTGAAAAAGTGCTGCAAATAGGATAATGAACTTAACACATGTATCAGCGTGGGAAGTCAGAGAGGCTAACCCCAACCTATTGCACTCCTCCAGCAGCAAAGAGTGGAGGATCATGCCCTGCATGGGAACATCTGTGCAAACACACACTGCCATGCCTATCGAGGCATCCTGCCCTGATCCAGCGCTGCCCTTTGTCACAAGGGGCTGTCACCAGCTTACACTGTGGCCCACAGCCTTGCAGGATGATGAGGTCTGGGGATGCCTTGTAAGGTGGCAGCTGTTTTTCCACAGATGCAGTGGGGTGGGGGAGGAAAGGAGAGCTCTGTGGTTACCCCAGTGAAACCAACAGAAGATACTGGCAGGTGTGAGGCCAGCTGGTGAATGTGGCACAGAGGCTTCCCATTGTGTTTGTCTGATTTTAAAGCGCATTGGCAGGTCTGTGCATGTGTGTGAGCTCGTAACCTTCTCAGGCCGTCTGAGCAGTCTCTGCCCAGCACACACCACTGCTGCTGTGCCACATTTTATTTCCTCCTGCAGTGAACATGATCCAGTGGCTGTGGCTGCTCTTCAGACATATGCAAGTCAAGGGCTTGTACAGCCTGACAGAACAGAGCTTGCTACAGAGATGAGAAGTGAAACAAAGTTGTAGGGGCAGGAAAGTGGAAGCTACTCCTGGTAAAAATCAGTGTGCTTAATTGTGCCCTTACTGCAATTCAATTCTGGGGTCCTCTGCCATCACATGCCAGACCCCCAGTAGGGTACACCCGAGCTGGCCACCCCTGAGCCAGTGGGATACCCCACAGGAAGAGACTCGATGGAGAAAAAACAGCTGCCCTTTTAAGCTCTGGGCTTCTCTGCCAGGTTCAAGCACAAGTTGCAAGATGAGATAGCAACAGTAATTCTGAGGGCAGAACCTAGTGCTGGGAGATTTCAGACAGGCAGCCAGTGGCCTCTGCACTCCTTAGATGTGTTTTTAGATGTTCTGAAGGGTCCTGAAGGGGATAGGCATCTTTAGGCCAGTTATTGATCACAATCCTCCAGCCTCTCCAGTGCAACGCACATGCCTAACCCTCAGTTTGAAGGCAAAAGATGTTTGCCCTTGTGATGCAGGATTGGTGAAATCATTGCTTGGGGATTGACAGAGAGTGCTGTGTAAGAGCCTCACGTGTTCATCTTCTGAATGTGCCAGTTTTGCTCAAACTTCAGAAGACAACCTTGTTGTCACCTCTAAGGCAGTTTCTTTCCAGAGAAGCTGTTACAAATGGCAATAAAATTTGCCTTCTGCTCTCTGTTTTCAAGATTTCCTGGGTCAGGGCAGCACCCTACAGGCAGCCAAGCGCTGCAGTGCTAGACTGTGATTTCTGACTTGAGAGCTGCCTGCCACTGACACCAGCTCTGCCTAAGGAGGGCTCTGGAACCCTTAAGTAACCTGTCTGCAATCAGAAAACAGCCCAAATCCAAGCTGCTCTCATGCCTTCCCCATCCTCTGTCTTGGCAGGAGAAATGGAGGTGGATTATAAACATAAAGGGGACATGTTCTGCCTATCAAGCTGCCAGAGCAGTCACCTTGCTGCATGGGGTAGTTATTTGCCAGCCTAGGAGTAACTATGCAAATATATTTGATGTTCCTGAAGAAGAATGGACTTGCAATCAATATTTCAGTCAATGTCCCAGTATCCAGGCTTCTGAGGGGAAGGCAGAAAGACTCCAGTGGTCATACAGTCACCTCTAGGCTGGTGGCTGTGGCTTCTTGGTGATGCTTCCTCAGGTCCCCGGGGAGAGTGCAAGTGGACTAGAAAGTGGCCAAATGCTCTAAGTCCCCATGCAAACAGGAAGCAGCAGTGGTCTTCCCCTCTGTGCAGTGTTTGAGGGATGGGAAGGAGTGGGAGAGAGGATGGTGTCTGCTGGAAGGGGATGATGTCTGCTGATGAACAGATGTCATGAGGGACCACAGTGCTGGTGTGGCCAAGCTCAGCTCAGATTCCAGCCCTGTGGCTGGGCACCAGAAGTGACAGATGCTCATTTGTGACGTCCAGCCTGTGTGGCATGGGCTTTCATAAATGTGCACACTGCTCCCAGATCACAGTACTGATTTCACCCAAATTTCCAGGAAAGGAAAAGTTTACTTCAAATTGCTCTAGTTCTTTTTACTGTAATAATTTCTTTCACTAGATCACTTCTGCTTTCACAAAAGGTAAGAATGTTTTAACCAGATTATACATTATACATTAAACAACTTTGTTTTGTTACATATTCTTTTTACCATTTTTTCCCCATGCTGTTCAACCAGCTCCAAAATTTACACTGGGGAAAATAATTTCAAGAGTTGTCATTCTACCTACTTTTCAGCTATTGAATGCCAATACAACTGCCAGATTTCTGTTTCCTAAAAACAAATTAAAGGCAATGTTGAGTGTAACCTCCTTCGTGCCCAGCTAAAAGTTAATGGAATTCCATTGTTTCACTCTCCCATTATTATAAAAATGCTGCCTTATATTGCAGTGGGCAAAAGCACAAATAAATTCATGTTTTTATATACAGGGATGGTCACTTAACTGTCTCAGAGGAAAGAATCTTTCCAGATTGCTCTGTCTGGGTGCAGGAAAAATGTAATGAGTAGTGCAAGTAAAAGAAGCAGCAAAACAGCAATTCTAACTACCCTACTCAAAAATATCAAATGCAGGCAAGAAAACAGGGTTTAATCAGTGTTTGCTGCAGTGTCTCTCAAAACAGGATTCCTTCTTTCTCTGTTGGGCCATTGTTTATTACAGCACAGGTGCAAGTAAATAGTGCACTACAGGTCATTCCTCACTTTGAACTGTGGGTAACCAGCTTTACTGGGTACTTGGATGTATGTGACTCCTGCTGGTCCCTGGTCAGGCGGAGGGTAAATGTAAGAATAACTCTGCAGTCCTTCTGTCTGAGCTGATTTACTGCACAAGTAAGTCTATCACTAATAATAGAGCAACCGAAGCCAAGGAGCACTGCAAAGCAAAGCAGGGATTTGCAGCAACCAGAAAACACAGATTTAAAGCAGCCAGGAAGACAAATAATTGCAAATTGCAGCATAATTTAGTCTTAATGTCAAGTGCAAAGCATGAAGGATCTAACCTAACAGCATGTGCCTGTGCAGACTCACACAAAATGCTTGCTTGTGTCTTAAGGGTTTTGTTGGCATTCCCCTCAATGATCCCCAAATGCAAACAGAGCAGAGACCTGACCTAACAAGGCTCTGGATATCCCCAGGGACATACTTGGAGGTTGAGAGCTCTCAGCATCCTGCTGTGCCAGTCTCCCATTTGGGATTGATTTCACTACTCTAACTGCTGAAAATGCTTTGTTACTAGATCCATTTGGAGAGATGAGCTGTATTTACTAGACAGACACTCCTCCTGTCATATGCATTGTCTTATTTTATGCATGTAAGCTGTACTGACACTGGAGAAGACCATATTTTGTGGAGGATTTTAGAAAAGTTACTAGTAACTTGACAAAAAATAAAAGCCTTTTCAAGAGCCATTTGTCTTTCAGGACTCCATTGTCACCACTCCCTGTTACTTAGAGTCAGGAGAGGACTCTCTTGGTAGCTTCTATTCTGTTTTACAAGAGCTGAATGCTGTTTTCAGATCTCTGGTACAGCACTGCTTGAGGCTGCTGGCTTTTCTGCTTTGGATCATCCATGTTTCAATTTGCTGCTGCTCTTGTAAAGAAAGAGCCTTTAAATGTGTCCCCTTTTCTCCAGCTATCTTTGGGTTTTCTCTGTTTATTAACTATAGATGTATAAATGCAGTGGTTTTTAGCTTGATTTTCTATTAAGAAACAAAAGATGTTGTGTTGTTGTGGGTATGCAGGACAAATTTAAACAGTATCTGTGTCAGCCTGGCTTGGAGAAACATCCAAAGAGTTAGAGATAGAATAAAGACAGCAGAATAACAATGCATGGACTCAAAAGCACAGATTCTATCTCCTTTAAAAATATTCACTACTTTTAGCACTTAAAAGATTGTTAAAATAAAAACCCAATGGCTGTGCCTCTGCTGGCCTCAGAGGACAGTATGGAGGACAATGAGCTTTTGCTCCTTTTGTTCATTTGCTATGAACCACTGAGTAGGTCAGAAAATGTTCTTCTTGGAAAAAGATACTCAGCTGCACTTAGACTTGATGTGAGCTGTGACCTAACCTCTGATTCAGCACAGTCTTGTTTTCCAGGCCCAGTCATAATAGCTGCTGAGCTGACGCTCTTTCCTGCTCAGATGTGTCAGGCCATGCATCAGCTGGTGATGCCCTAACCAAAAAGTATTTAAGAAATTGTCTCTGTGTCTCAGAAAATATTAATATTGCTAAATTAGCCCCTTGGGCAGCACACCCTGTCAATGATTCTGGCCACACAGCCTTTATCTAAACACCTTGACAAGCTTAAATCAGTGTTTCTGTGGCAAATCTTCACTCAGTTTAAATAGACATGATTTTATCTATTTTAAAGCTATGCTATTTTACACCAGCCAACATAATGGCTCTTTCTTTCTGCAAACAATCCTGAAAGATATATTAGATTGAATTTACCTGGGGTGTACACCCCAGATGATTTTGCAAAATCATCTGTGCTATCTTAATGCAGAAAGAAGAAGGAGTTTTAGTGTTACTGTATTAAATTCTTTTGTTTTTATCTTCCCGGAGCAATTATTTCACTTGATTATAATACAAGAATTTCATCTGACATTGAGTTTAGGTGCACCTGAATTCATTATACTGTCTAATTTGTATTTGATATAAAATGACAATAGCTTGAAACTGTATTGACAGATCTTTATTGAAGATAATTACTCAACAAGAATCATTCTGAATGAATTACATTGAAAATTCACTTCAATTTTACAGCACTTCAGTGATAAGAAACATAACTATACACATTTCCTCTGCTAAATTGTAGCTATAATTTTGTTTAAAACTCTTTGAATTCTTTCAGGTAAATTTGAGCTCCCCAGAGAAGCCTGTAACACCTAAGCTCAACTTCTGAGACTTGATTAATTCACGATTCAAGATGATATTACTGCAGGCAGATGTCTCGCTCTTTTCCCTGGGATGGCAGGTTGTCAGTTGTTTCAGGGAGACAGTTTTGTGGGAAGGGTGGGAGAAGTGGCCACCTCCTCTGCTCTTATCCAGAAGAGGGTTTGCTCCCCATTGGCAGAGCTGGTAGGAAACTGGTCACTGTCATGTGTGTCTGGTGATGTCTCTCCCTCTGCCCAACCCCAGGAAGGAACTGCAGGACTCAGGTTGCACCCCTAGTCCCTCTCCTCTGGCTATTTCAGTCTCTGACTGCCATGGCACCAGCTGTAGGTTCATGATTGAGCACCTGCATAGCATTGGGGTTACAGAGGCTTTATGCTCAGCACTACGCAGAATTAAAACATAGAAATAAGAAATATTTCTTTTAAATGCAGTGGGTACATGCATTTTACCTCAATACATTGCAATAATTTATTCTCTCAGTTTTGATCTATTTCTACCAAAGAGAGCTGTCATAAGTGAAAATCTAAGATATGCCTTCTATTTTCTTAATATATTAAAATTCATTTGAAAACACAGATAATATATGTGATATAATGGTTGTTATCCATCTTGTATTCTTTGGCTAGAAACTGGCATGTGTGGAACTGGCTTTCCAATAATTACCATTCGGAGAAATTTTCTAAAAATTATACTCAGCCAGAATATAAAAGAGCAGAAAGGAGAAAAAAAAATTAAGAGCAAACCATGGGAGGGGAGGGAAGGAAGAAAGGCAAAATATCATCAGTACCTCTGAGATACAATTGTGGTGTGTTCACACAGAGAAGGCATTCAGCATCCACAATGGCTTATATGTGCTTGACCTAGCAAGTAGTGTAACTGCCACTCAGACACATTGTAGCAGTATTTATTTTATGTCATATTTAAAAATTAGTTGAATCACAGAAGTCAGAAATGAAGAATAGTGAAGACAGGAATACAGCGGTAGAAGACAGATGAATAGGGAATGATCACACTGAGAAATCATAGTGAGAGTGTGCTACAGATAAGTTAATTCCTTCATCGATTATTAATTAAAGGTTTATTTCCTTGTGTTGAAGTATACTTGTCCTAATGGATTTAGACAGAGAGGAAGAAAATGAAAGGACAGAGTGGATGTAATTCACCATCAGAATAGGAAAGCCACTGCATGTAATACAGTCCGTCCTTTCCACATGGTCTGTCTCTCCTAGTAAAACACTTCTGGATTTTCTTCAGCATCTTAGAAATAATTTATATTATTGTGCTTCAGCTGGTTTATTAGTATTCATTCTCCTCTTAGCCGAATGGGATTGTTTATTGAGAAGCATTACTGCACATCACTGAGTATCCAAGCTATTTTAGTTTGGCTGTGCTTGCTTCCTTCAAGTCTCAAAGGTTGCCAGCTGCTTGTGCTAAGGGTCTGAGCCAGCAAATTGTTGGTACCCACCTAAATATTGACTGCTAGGGGTTTATATGGCTCTTCACAGAACCATGTACCAGAGGCTGCTGTCACTTTCTTGTTGCTATTCCCATGTGTTGCACCAGCCCTGCGAAACTTTTCATGAGAGATGCTATGTGCGAGGCACTGTCTGTGTGGGGAAGAGGAGGTGGTCATTGCCTTAGGGGCCATGCACATGCTCTTTTCTTGTTCTTCACCCCTAAAGGGAGAGCTTCTCCTCTCTAGTTTTGATCTGCTGGCTCAGGTGATGTTCTCCTGATCTGTTCCATTGTGAGAAACTAGAGGAACAGTGGTGTTTTGAATCCCCGTCTTGCTAGCACCACTTGGATAGCTGTGCAATTCTATTAATTTTAACTGAATAAGTTGATTGATGCTGATTTAGGCAAGAAGTGAATCAATTTCACTATTGCAAAAGTTGTTGTACCTTTTTTGCATTATGTCCCATCTTTTCCTGTCTCTATTATAACACACCTTTCCAGACTTAATATGGGTTTGCAGAATTTCCAGTAGACCCTGGTTAAACAACTGTATATTTTGTGCAAATCTGCTCAGCCTTTCTAGGAGAAGAAATAAAAATATTGTGTAGGACAATGCAAACTATTTTTCCATGCATCTAGGAATAAAAAGCAAAGTCTGATGTGGGAAGCTGGCTCCCTGATTTTGCACATTTTCACAACCCTAATTACAGACCTGTGAATTGGATGCAGAAATAGCACTGATAAATTCTGCATCACGTTTTACTGCCAGTCAAGTATTTTCACACATGAATTATTATATAAAACCCATAAACAACCTGAAGGAGAAAGCAGAAACCTCACTGGAAAAAGATGCATGTGTGTTGGCCAGCTGTTGTTCCACTAGGAGCCAATTTTGTTCCAGTCCAAATTCTCATTGTAAAAGCTAATTTGGAGCCTGCTGAACTTTTCATCCACATAGATTTTGCAAATAGAAGGTGAGGGGAAAGAGTGTACAGTTCAGCAGATGGACTTAGTCTACCCTGTGGAAAAAAGGAGCTTGTTGAAAATTCTTAGATGTCTTAAAGAATAAAAATAGTAGTCATAGTCTATTCAAATATGTTATATTACAGTGATACAGTATAAATCTGGTTTCAAACAAAAGTGCTGGCCATTAAACTAATTGTGTTTCTCATCTTTGGGCAAGGAAATGTATCCTAGCTTAGTGCAATAAAACAGTATTTTAGAAGAATGATTTTAAAAAATAAGATTAAATGCAAAGAAGCATTCAAAAATTTTTAGATCCTACAGAGGAAAAAAAACCCCAAACAACCACAGAAACAACCCCACCTGGCATGGAACCTTAGGACGCAGGAATATCATTGAAAATCTAGTTGTGAAGGGTCATGAGGTTTTTTCAACCAAACCATCCAAGAGTGAAAATTCTACTGTATTAACCCAATAAAAATAAACTATAGTGGGGGATACATAAGGAGGCAATCAGAACAGCTGAAATGGAAAGATCAAATATTTGGTCGTGGAGAGAAGAAGCACAAAACAGAAAAACAGAAGCAAGAAATCCTTGAAGTGCATCAGAAGGACAGACTGTGGAAAGGAGTGAAGATACAGATAGTTAAAAGGGTCACTTCAGAAACATGGATATGACTAAACAATTGAGAAGATATCTACTCAAGACAGATTTGTTTTTCTTTTTCATGGGTGATGTCTAGAGGTACTCTTCAAAACTATGGAAGACAAGTGTTGAAAGAACTGGAAAATATGGAGAGTAGAAATTCTCCAGAACTCTGAAGCCTGGTGAAATATAAAAATGACAAAGGGGCTGGGTTAATAGTAAAAGCATTCATCTGTCATTCAAACAGGCATTATCCTGGGACATCAGAAGGTGTCAAATATGCCTGGTGTTTGAAAGTTCTAGAGAGTGACTACAAACCACAAAGTCTTTTCTCTGAACTTGGTATGTGAAACCACAACAGATCACAGAACAATTGGGAGATGTGGTTAATCAGATACCAAGTGATAAGATGGTATTTTAAAAAGTGTTCAACAGGAAAATCATGACTGGGAGTAGAAGGTAGGTAGGCAAAATGGTGGAGATAAGTGGAGAGAATGGATGGATTTGTTTTTCAAGAAGACCTTTGCAAAACCATTACCACTATTAGGGTCTAGAAGCTGGGCTTTTCACAGTCTTTTTCTTTGGCCGTCTGTCTTTGAATATTTGCTGATCTACACGTACCAACCTCAACTGGTCTGGGACAGAAAAGGCAAAAAAGAAATATGGAACTGCCGTGAGAGAATGTTTGCAGAAAAGCTGCAGAAAATCAGAACAGAGTTAAGGTAGCAACTTCCTCTGGGTTTGGCATTTGGTGAAAGGAAGTCCAAGAGAACCTAGAGGATGTCAAGAGATGGATGGATTATCTTTTTTTAAAAACAAATCTGTACTTGGAAGAGAACACAGAGCAGTAGATGACTGTGGTTTTAATTTTCCCTATGTCTTACATGTTTGTAAAAGCCTTTTGTAAATGGTGAACAATTTTAAAAATTACAGTGATGTTACAACAGTGTGAGTGATGAGTATGACTTCACCTGGGACATCACATTGAATTGGACCTATCGCTTTTCTAAAAAGATACAGCACATAGATTTCAGGGAGAAAAGAAGAGAACAGCTTAGTTTGTGCAAGAACATTGATTCTCCTTCTTCAAGAAGTGAGGGAACATTGGACTGCTGGAGCATTAGAAAGAAATTCCTCTAGCAAGAAGGCATCCCTTAGTTATCGACAACAAAATTTCTTGTGTGTCCTGTAACACTCTTTGTATCGTGGCAATACAACTTCCAGCAAAGGAATTTTGGCAGAAACTTTTAATACTGCACATTCTCACTGAACCATAGTTTATGCTGCAAAGAAAGCACCATAAGACAAAAAGTAGATTCTAACTATACCCCTTATTTTTATTGCTCAGCCTGTTCTGAGGCACCTCCCAAGTCAAATCTGCAAGATTCAGTTTCAAGTTACACACACTTTATGATAAACGTGAAAGTGGCATTGAGGTTTAGGGCTTTTATCCTTTCAGTAATGTTCTTATCTTCCAAGGTCTGTGATAAAATGTTGGACTTACCCAGGTTCCCTTGCATCACTATCTGTTTGAGGCAAGTTGGTTTTGGGAGTGCAGATACAATTCCACTTGATTTTGGTATGAGGGGTTTTTTTTCTTGTTTTTATTGGAAGGAGCACTGGAATTGGATTATGTTCTAAAACATTTTATCTTGTGGTTGAAAACTTTTTGAGTTGTATATATAGTATTGCTGAAGCTCATATCACACTGTACATGGACTTTCTGAACTATTTTTATGGCAATTCTATAACTTACCACTTGAAACAATTAACAAGGTAAATTCATGAGATCCAAAATTATTTCAAGTGTTGTCTCATAGGTAAGGAAACTCATACTGGAAGTATTAAAGGTAATATTAGTGGTTGAATTCTAGAAAACTGTAACTGGCAACTAAATCAATGTCATTGATGGACTGGACTGGACTTGCATTTTTCTCCAGACTGTTGTGGAGGTACTTTTTCTTGCCTTAACTTATAATAGACATATCCCAGGAACTGGAAGCCTGAAGGCTGAATGCTGAGATAGATAATATGAAGGATGTGTAACTACTGCACAGTAATGGCTTTCATGTAAAATAAAAACTTATTAAGAGAGTGAAGAACATCCATGCTGGAAATGTCCTATGATCTGATCTTGGCTTATGGTACAGCATAACTGGTTAGCCTGCAGCTTTTTTTCCAATGCAATTATGCCAAATTATCAAACTGAAGTACAGTGTTTAGTAGTAGTAGTGAGACAATGTACTAAAGATGTGCCAACACTGAGTGTAGTCCATTAAAACAACAACAACAGAAACCCCAACAAAACCTCTAATGGACCATCCTCTATGTTCCTTAAAGAGGTAAAATCATTTGCCCTCACTGGAGCAAGGGCAAACTGCCTAAGTAAGAAATACGGGACTGGTTAATGTATATGTTATCATTCTTCCCCCAGCTTGACTGAAATGACCCAGCATCTCAGCCTAGCCTGTCTGGTAGCAGAAACTTGTGAGTCATTTTTCCACTACTTGACCCTGACACCAACAAATAAATCCCAGGGGCTGAGAGGGACAGTTAGAGTGAGAAGAATAAAAAAACATGTGGCAAGATCAAAAGATGTGTCTGGTTTGTAATCGGAAGAAATACACCTTCAGATTTTCCCTCTTGCTCTGAGAATGCAACTCTTAATCTTCTTGCTGCCACAGAAAAGCTTGGTCACCCTTCTCAGATAAAGAAGTCTACTTATCTCATCAATTCCCACTCACCCATTATTTATTTCACAAGTTAGAAAGCTGTCAGCATTGCGTAAGAACCATCAGCATGAATATTTGATGACCACAGCTGCCATAAGCATAACAAATCTGATATACTGCTAGCAGCCATTAAATATTCTGTTTACTCCATAAATGTACACTTTTAGAAATCTATGGAGAGACACTGTCCAAGGAGATTTGAAGCTGGGTATTTAACATGAATCTTAGTTTTGAATATAAATTATAAACTTGCCTGAGAATCTATACAACATTTGCATCCTCAGTGCATATTTCTGCATTTAATGAACACTTAGAATGCAACATCATTTTTTGCTTCTGACTATTGTGTGATGAAATGCAGTGACTTTTCAGTTTACACTCTCCTGGAATGCATTTGAAAGCCACATGACTATGTCTGTGTTTTAATAGGTACCAGTATTTTAAAAGGGTGGAATAATTTTAAATTGTTTTTTATGAAATACTAGGTTGTAATTGCATATTTTTCCTATTTTTAATCCTGTTAGAACTTCAGGAGCTTTGCTTTTATGCACGAAAATCTCCCTGGATTTGTAAACAGACTTCTTTGTGTTTTGCTATCTGTGTTTAATGCAGCAGAGATTTCATTTATCTGTGCTGGAATGTGCTCCAGTGACTTATACAGTGAATAAGAACAACTCTTTCTCTCAAGCTTAAGAGTTACTTTTAGATATTAAAAAAAACCCTACATTTTCAGCCTGATTTGTAGTATATTTATTTTTTTTATGACAGAACTAAAAAAATGTTAATGGTTTCAATTAGAAATCCAGTCAAGAGTGTTTGTTATGGACCAGTACTCAGCTTGTGAGACATTTAAGTGAAGATTGCCAAACTGAGGCAATGATGAGAAGAAAGTTTGGCACTCAGTAATTCTCCCATAGAGAAGCTGTTAAGCTTTCTTGAGAAAAAAAAGCCATTTATTTCAGTAAAGATACTGAGTACTAAGTCTTTCTTAAATTATTTTCATTTTGGTCTTGAAATGAAAATTATTTGCACAGGAGTCTTGGAAAGCAGGAAATAAAAATGGGCAGTGTTCAGTCAGGGGCCAGAGCAGACAGAGATGGTATTCCAGGGGGTACCAAAACGAACACCACACACAAATTGGTAATTTGGTGTCCATCATGCCCATGCCCATGGAAAGAGCAACAGTGTTCTTTTGTGTTTCTACATTGTTGTTCCCAAAGGCTGCAAGACAGAAAGGAAAATCTGCCTGGTAATCGTTAACATGCAAGTTTAACCATTTGAGATGAAAAGCTCCTTCAACCAATGTTTATGTATTTAGAGTTTACCAAACTTCCCACATTTGCCAGAAACCTCTGTAAACCTTTTAGCCACACTCCCTGCTTTGTGTAATTTTACAGACTTTTGTGGCCATATTTATGATGTATGTTCTTCATCTAATATCAGGTTATTTTGCACAAATTACATGTGAAGTCCAGTTTAACTAGCTTGCAATTAGATTTATATGGTTTAAAAACCCTAAGCAATGAGCAGAAAAACCTTAATAGGACTTATTCTTACACTCATCAAAAGAAATATAAAATTCCCTGGTTCAGCTGTGTCTGTCAAAAAGCAGGGCAGTGGTGGCAATCTGAATTCATCATGCCTTGTCGTCCCTCAGGAACACTGGCCTTTAATTCTTTGCGAACAAGGACTACGGATCTGATTGAGCTGGATATTTTAAATCTGCATCTCTAAAAAAATTGTTGACACCATTTTAGTAGACCAGAAAAACAATGCAAAACATTCAGAATTAAAATGAAGTATCAGTTGTACCTTTTAAAATTATTTTTCTCCTCCTTGCCAGTGTTTCTAGCTTCTCTCTAAGAGCCTGAAATTAAACCATTTCCCTGTTGATTTGGGTTGACTTTTTCCAATTGGAAAGAAGGAAAAGAATATGCTTTCCTTTTTTTCTTCTTTTCCTAGCATTGCAAAAGCCCCAGAAGGATTCTCTTCAAAGAAATCTGATCAGTGATTTAACACAATATAAAATGTTATGTAAAAGCACTAAGAAATATTCTCATAAAAGCCATTTGCGAACAAAAAAAGAGACAAAAAACATTTCCAGAGGAAGATCTATCATTTTTATTATTATTATTTTTAGATTCAAACTTTTTCCTCATTCAAGCATGTGAAGAATTGGCTTCTCATATGCATCTTATGCCAGAACCCAAGCTGGGAACAAGGTGCTTATCTGCTCTTCAGCATTTGATATGCTGGAGTTGAGGATCCTGAGGGGAGGGAACAAGGCTCAAAGCAACATTACAACCCTGGTCTTCAGAAGAGAAGGCTTTGGGCTTGGATAGGCTTGGAAGAATCCTACAGGAAACATCCCTGGATAGAAGAGAGGTCCAGGAGAGCTAATTGATTTTCAAAAATCATCTGTTCCCAGCACCAGAATGGTCCATTCCAATGAGCAGGATCAAGCAAAGGTGTCAGGAGATCCACAGGGATGAGCAAGGAGCTCCTTACCAAATTAAAATGTAAAAAGGAAGTATGCAAAAAGTGGAAGCAGGTGCAGGTGATCCAGGAGGAATACAGAGACACTGAGAGTGCAAATGCATGAATGGGGTAAGAAAACCCACAGCCCATGTGGAGTCGAATCTGTAAGGGGAGGCAAAGGGTAACAAGAATAGCTTCTGCGGGCATATGAACAGGAAAAGGAAAACTAGGGAAAATAGGATTTGGTGCTGTATGGGGCAGGAGGGCAAGAGACTTCGTGGCAAAGGGCAGAGAAAAAGTCAGTGCCTTCTTCCCCTTGGATTTTACTGTAAGACTCAACTTCAGCAATCCAAGGTCTCTGAGACTACAGGGAAAGCCCAGAGTAAGGAAGATGTGCTCTGAGTACAAGAGGACTGGTTTAGGGAGCACTTAAACTGGACACACTTGAGTCCATGGGACCTGGCAGGCACTGAGGCACTCACAGGCACTGAGGGAGCCAGCTGATAAATTGTGAGGCTGTTCTTGATAACTTTTAAAAGGCTCTGGTTTCTGGGAGAGGTACCTGAGGAGTGGAAGAAAAAAAATATC
Source organism: Entomyzon cyanotis (assembly GCA_024500445.1). Classification (NCBI taxonomy): domain Eukaryota; kingdom Metazoa; phylum Chordata; class Aves; order Passeriformes; family Meliphagidae; genus Entomyzon; species Entomyzon cyanotis. The sequence goes on from JAKEPQ010001005.1 coordinate 71,854,558, forward strand.
ACTCCCTGTCTTCAGTAAGGAGGATCTGGGGAGCTACAGGCCATTCAGCCTCACTTAGATCCCTGGGAAGGTAATGGAAAAACTCATCCAAGAAATCGTTTCCAAACATATGAAGAACAAGTAGGTGACTAGGAGTTGTCAGCGTGGACTTCAGAAAGGCAAACTGTGCTCAGTCAATCTTATAGCCTTCCACAACGACATTAGTGTGTTAGCTTATGGGATAGGCAGTACAAGGGAGGGGGTTAGATGATTTTAGCAGAAGAAAAAGTGGGAAAACAGCAGGGCAAAGCTATAAAAAGGGGAGGTTGTGCATAAAATATTGACTGGTCAGTATGGTTGTATGGCTGTGCCCTGCACCTGCATTCTGTCCTTAAAATGACTGTTTTATGCAGAGAAGAAAAGGCCCAAGATGGATCTTATCAGTGTGCAGAAATATCTGAAGGAAAGATGTAAAGTGACAGGCTCCTTTCAGTGGTGCCCAGTGACAGGACAAGAGAGGATAGGCACACATTGAAATACAGAAATATCCATTTAAACCTAAGTAAAACCTTCTTCACTCTGAAAGTGGAACACTGGGATAGGTGTCCATGGAGGTTGTGGAATCTCCATCCTTCAAAACCTTGAAAATGGTTCTCAAAAACTGCTCATAGCTCTCTCTACTTTGAGAAGGGAGGTTGGACTGGATCATCTCCAGAAGTCCCTGCCCACTTCAGCAGTTTTGGTGTTTGGTGGCACAAGTGTAGCTGAGATGCTGCACAGCACAAGTTGGGAGCACAGCACATCCTCTCCTGTACTGTCATCTCCACCAGCTCCTCAGCTGCCAAAGGAATTGGCGAGCACATTGCTCGCCTCTGAAGGAGGGAGGGGAAGAGGTGACAAGGAAGAGCTGCAGTCTGTCCCCCAGAAGTGGCAGTAGGGGAAGTTTAAGGTGTGCTCCCAGGGCTGGCGTTGCCCTGCAAGTGCTGGTGGACATCTTCCAGCTGCTGCCCATCTCTGCCCCTCACCTTGCCCCAGCGAGGCACAGCTGCCTCTTGGAATGCACCTTCACACCCCCTTCCCAGCCACAGTCAGGCTCCTCTCTAGAGGCATCCGACTTTAGCAGGGGGGAAATATTGTTTAATCTAGTAAAATTCCTTTGGATTGCTCTAGACTCTTAAAAAAAACAACTACAACAACAAAAAAAAAAAAAAGACTGCCAGCTAATTTTGGGCAGGTGTTACTGAGACAGTTAAATCCAAGGGGAATTTTATTGGCCTTCTGTAATGCAAGTTAAATATAGGGGCAGCAGGAATTTCCCTCCAGGCCAGATAGGTCTCACATAAAATATTTGAACTTTGTAGGCATGCACACCCCATAAGGCAATGCTGAGTATTTCACCCAAGTAACAACATACTCTCCAGTACTACAGCAGCCCTGTGCGTGAGGGTGGCTGATTCCCTTTGTCTGTGTTTTATTCTTATGCTACTATGACCAAGTCTGTGTACAATCATCCTTACTCCTACCTGATCATTCCTCCTCTTTGATCCTTTCTAGCACTGTGGAACCTAATTTATACTTACTCCTTTGTGTGGAATTGTTTCAGTAATTTCATCTGAACTACTCCACATTTCCACCAGCACACCTGAGAGAATTCTCAGTTTATTTACCTATTTTGTAACATTCTGGCGTTTACTCTCTCATTGATTAAAATTCCATGGTAGATGTTTCTTTTGTTTAGTACTCAGTGTAAAGTTAAATTGAAATTAAATAATAGAAAAGGTGGGGGGAGGGGAAAAGAGAGAATGGGTAGCTACATTTCCTTCTCCTTCATTAAAGCAACTAATTGGTCTGTCCTGCAAGAATTCCTCTTTGGAAAAACCAAAGACCTCCACACCTTGTGCAGATACCTAAAGGTCCTTAGAGAAATGTTCCTGTTCCAGTGTGAACTACTACTCACATGTAAGTACTCACAGAAATCTTGCAGCCTAAAGAGAATCTTGCAGACAAAAGATGTCTGGTATGAAAGAGCAGGTCAGAGAAAATGCTCCTAGAAACTTTTCAGATGTTTTTCAAATGAGCTCACTGTGTTAATCACTGGGATTTTTTTTTTAATGGTTGTGTATTCTGGTAGAGTAGAAGAGAAGTGTGTTATAGCCAGGCCTGGGTTTTGTGTGCCTTACAACCTTGGCCAAAGAGAAATGTTCTCTTGGTTTTGGTTTTTTTTTTGTAGTTTTTTTAGGGGTTAACTGAGATCCCAGACTGCACTGAGAAGATACTTATTGCTCCAAACAGTACCTGTCTTGGTAGCAAGATAGTAAATTGATTAAATCCATAATGTTTCCTGAAGGAAAGAGTGTGCTTGTAACAAATACGACTTAAAAATTGACATATCTGCAGGATAAAGGAAGACAAATAGTTCCCATTAGCTTTCCTCCCTTCAACACTACATGTCACTGTGAATGGAAGTTCACAAGTAATTAGATACCTTAAGGATGAGGTGAAGTTCCTAGGGAATATTGATTTTTAAGTAGTGAATATATTTTCTTGGTTACTTTGTTCAATACAGATTTCTTCTTTTCTGTCTGCAGAAAACCTTGCTGGGAGCATATTTTCACTTGCCTTGGCCATACTGATGCAAGTTGGGTGCCACAGTAGAGAGGTCCAGGTCTAATGTAAGTGCTTAATTTAAGTATGGGCTGCAGAGCTGGGGCTCTCATTGTAAAACTGCATCCAGAAAATGAGGATTTGGCGGGGAATGGCGAACAGGGCTATCAGGTTTATAAACATCTACAGACTACAGATTTTAGATGATCTGGAGCACCTTGTCATTGGGTGTCTCAAGAATAATCTAAATTGTACTGAGTTATTTTTTATTATTTATTTATTATTTAAATTGTTTAAATAAAACCTAAATGGTTTAAATAAAATCTGTGCTCCCTGTGTTTGGGTAGCTTGAAGGAACAGGTTGTGCCTCAGTTCCCTTAGGTGGGGAATTCCTTCAAGTGGGACCCATTTCTGCTCTTCTTTTGGGGAAGAAGATTGTCCACTTTGTTGTAACTGCTGGAGGTAAATGAATCAATAGCATGAAAAAGCCAGTAAGATAGCAACACCTACAACAGAAAGGACAATATATACATGCAGTTAAACTCAGGATTTGCTCCAGGGGTGAAGATATGAAAAAAGCCATACAAGCCTGTTTCTTTGTTTTGTAGGCTGTATTTTCTGAAAAGTGTCATTTAAAGTCTGTGCTTATTCTGTTCTAATCTTCTTCCAGTAAAACAAATAGTAAAAATAAGTATTTTTAGCCCATCCTTGTGCCACCGGCTTTTGATATTTAAAGAAAAGTGAGTTTGAAGTAATCATCTCTTACAACAAGGGAGAAGTTGTACTGTCTCAATCATGTCTTCGAGCCTTTGTTTCAGAAATATTGCTCTGCAGCATTCTCCTGTGCCTCCTGCAGATATTAATAACACTGTGTCACTCAGACCAGACTATCAAAGAAATTTACCAAACTAACTGCAGAGTAGAATTAATTGAATTTTCCTCATAGTCGAGTATCCTACCATCCATACGCAGCAGGTAAGTTGGGCAAGTGCTGTAAAAGCCAAAGCCATGTGCATGTGCTTAATAGTGATAAACAGAAGTAATTTCTGTGCAAAAACATTTGATGCATCGTTCCTTCATGTAGAGTTCCTCCATCCTCAGTTTATATTTCCTGTCTACCTTAAATCAGATACTTTTACTGGTGAGCTCAGCTAAGCCCAGCTGTTGTAGCATTGCTGCCTGCACTGTAAACACCTCCAAGCCAAGAGAGACAGGTAAGTCTGCCTGTGTTCACAAGGAAAAGTTGCTCACCATGGTCTAGGCATGTCAGCAGCACCAAAAAGGGAAGGTGCAGAGAAGCTGTTACATCAGCAGCAGCACCCAGACATCGTGTGACATTGTGCTGATGCTGTGCCTCATTTGTTTTCTCACTGCCTTCCTGCACAACTGCAGCCATCAGTTTTGCAGTTAATTGTCTTCTTGGAAGTGACAGACCAGGAAATTCTGATTGAAACACCCGCTTAGCAGGCTCTTCTCAGTTACATGCCGTCTGCATCAATCAGTAAAGCTGTGGTATGAAAAGTCATTTCATGTTGTGGAGGATTTTGATATTGCAAAATCTGGTTTCATTTCAAATTGGAATGAAACCTAAATTTCAACATTTTTCCATGAAAGGAAAAACCCTTGGGTCACTGCATTTCTGGCAGGCTGCTGAATAAGGGAGGGTGCTGGAATCCCTCAGTCTCTCATCCTGGGGCTTTCCATGTGACTGGCAGGACTGGGACCAGTGAGCCTGAAAACCACAGGGTCTCCCATTTTCCCAGGCAGCTGCAGGGCTGCAAGCTGGTGATTCAATTCATCATTCCCCAGCAGTCCACATGGTGATCTCTGGAGACCTTGGTGTTGCAGCCATTCTCTCCCTCCTCTTTGTGTGACTTGGTCCAGTCTGCTGCATCTCTTTGCTTCGTGTCTTTGGATTTCTAGATGGATTCCCAAATTGCAGACCCTCTCTGAGCATCCCCTTATGAGAACTGGGACCTTGGTATTCAGTCAGCCTTGGTATTCAGTGGGAGTTTGGAGCTGAGAGCCAAGTTTATGTGCAAAAACTTTGTAGCTGATTTGCCCTTGGTGCCAACTCAAATCTTTAGTCAGGGTGAACTTGACCTCCATGTAATGGTTTGCTGTTGCTGATGCAGATTCTGAGACTGGGCTCAGGTCTCAGCGACTCCCTGATGGCTTAATCAAACTCTTTCCCAGAGCAGCAGCTCTGCATATTCTGGCAGACCTCCTCCTTGGGAACACATGATAGCTGAAGTGAATACTACAGCCTTTGCATGAGGTTTCCAACCACATCCCAATCCTCCCCCTTATAGCTCCCTCAACACTATTTATTTTAGGCAGCACAAGAGAAATACAGATCTAGGCAAAACAATAACATGACTGTGTGCCATACCATGCCTCAGTTTTCTCATCAATGCTGAACATTTTGAAATGCTTTCTGGGGTCTTGCTCTCAGGAATGTAGAGCCTCTTATCTCTGGACCTGACCCTACAACATGGACCACAGTAGCTTTCCTGTCCCTTTTGTGAGCCCTAACCCCTTCTTTCTTCCAACATTAATAACAGCCAAAATGATGCCACTTGGCACTATTTTTTATGTATCTGTTGCACTGTCTACATCTATTGAAAATGTCAGTGACCCATCTAATCCCTTACCAAAGACAGACCTTCACCTCTCTTTCACCTACAGCATGCAGATTTCATCCATCCATCCATTGCCCAATCACAAGTCCCGGGAAAGGTCTCTGAAAATGCGAGGTCACGTAGCATCAACAACTGGATATTTTCTGTAATCAGTCTCTTCAGAGCATTCCGTGTGGATGAGTCAACTATCTCCAATGGGCAGAAAATACTTCCTTCAGACAGTTTCTGACCACAGAGAACTGTTAAAGTGCTGTATTTGTGATTCACTCAGAGAATGAGAGTGCCAAGTGAGGGGAAGAGTGAAAAGTGTTTCTAAGGATGTGAGAGGTTGCCACCAATCTCAGTTATAAACGTACCTGAGGACAGGAGATGCTGCATTGGACTATGGTGTGAGTATAGACTCATTCTACACCTACCTCAGGAGCCAAATCATGCTTTTAAGGGCCTTCTCTGAGCACCTTCAACTGAAGTCAAGGAGGGTTGACAGTGTTTAACATTTCTGAAGAACAGGCCTAACATGCACTGGGCTGTGTTGATGTTTAGCCAGGGACTTAAATAACAGTCTTTTCACTCCCTCTGGAGCAATGGACCAGTCTGTTTCCTTGCAACAGCACAGAACAGTACTGAGAACTTATATATTATTTGCAAGGTGACAGACATTTGAAGGAAACCTCCATATGTAGGTCTGGATACAGGTCTGCTTTTGTGATTTTTTTTGTTTGTTTGTTTGGTTGGTTTGTTTTGGTTTTGCTCAGGTTGGGGCTTTTTTGGTTTTTTGTTTGTTTGTTTGTTTGTTTGACTATTAAAAACTTTCTATGGGAAGACACCAGAAGAATGTAGCTTGTTTACCTTGTTGAAATGAATGCTGCAAGAGATTATGGGAGTGTTGAATAAATACTGGGCAAACAGTGGAAAGATCATTGACATGAAAGGACTAGGTTAGTTAAGAAAAATTCAAGCTGGAAGCGAGGTTTTTCTGAACAGACAGTAACTTTTTAGAAGAAGTAATAGAAGGAGCTGTCCTTTTAAAGACTGAGCTTTGTCATTTTTACGAATTCAGATGTAGTGTGTCTGAAACCCACAGCAGGGAACAAAAATCAGACACACAGAAAATCTTCCCAGCTCTAGGATCCTGGAAGTATCCTTTCTACAAGAGCCTGGGTTGTTGAACTGACGGAAAGCTGCTGGAAAGGGAATGTTATTTGAACTTAAGCCTGCTCATGGTGAATTCATTTGAAAATTCAAGCAGATGACTTCAGGGTAATTATTATTATGTTGCTTGCTTAGCTGCAGCTGTGATTTCCTCTTCGCACAGTGTAGACAGAGCTTTACAGAATGTTTCCCAGCACCTTCTGTCATAATTGACAGCTATATGTAAACCCTGCCTATTGTTTCAGATAGCACAACATCTTCTTAATTGCATGTTTCAGATTAGAAATGGATTGAAAAATGAATAGAAAAATAAAACAGTAAAGTATTTAGAATTTGTTTCACTCATTCATTTTTTTTATGTATTCTTGGGTATATTCTCCTTCTGTCAAATGCACGTGAACCCAATTGGTGTTTAATGGAAGCTTTGTGAAAATGCTGAGGAAAAACCATACTTCTCTGAAATTCAAGCAGTACTTTGATATCAGGTTGTTAAGGAGCATATGAGAGACTTTCTGTCCAAAGAAATATTGTCTGTCTTATTTCCTTTGCCCTGTTATCTTTGGAGATTATTTATTTTTTATAAGGCAATGGCATCAAAAAATTGCAGAGCGAGATTGCGCTGCCTACGCAGAATGATGTGTAGGAGTCTAATGACTGTTTTTCCTCAAAAAAAGGTCCCACAAGTATGCAAACTGCCCCCAGATGACCCTGCTAGGATGAAGGCTGAATCATAGAATCATTTAAGTTGGAAAAGACCTTTAAGATCATTGAGCTCAACCGTTTACCCAGCACTACTGAGTCCACCGCTAAACCATGTCCTCAGGTGCCACATCTACGCTTCTTTTAAATATCTTCAGGGATGGTGACTCAACCACTTCCCTGGGCAACATCCTAGTGTACAATCTAAATCTCTGAGACAGCTCAAGGCCATTTCCTATTGTCCTATTGCTTGGTACTTGCGACACAAGGCTGAATTCCACTGACTACAACCTCCTCTCAGGTTGTGAAGACACACAAGACCTCTGCAGAAAGTTTGCTGTAGGGATCAAGAGGTGGAGATGACATAAAAAATATTTGGTTACAAAGTCGCTTTCTCCATTAAGAGGATTCTTACAAAACAGGCTTGAATGGAAGATTGAGGGACTTATGTTTTTTAAATTGTAAAACAAAATCTGAAACACCATCACTAATCCAGTAGACCAGCAATAATCAGAGAGCCAGAGAATACTGTATGACACTGGAAAGGATTTTATGCAGATGATGTCATTCTTTCTTTGAATGAATGCTATTAATCTGCATCTGAAGCATAAAACCATGAGGTAATGGAATACATTAATTGCTGCAAGCTGCCAGTGTCTCTAGGTCAGTGGTTGCCAACATTTTTAGAGAAAGCCTCTTAGCACTTTACATCCCAGCCCTTGTCCCCAGCAGGTAACTTCCATCTTTCCCATATCAGCTGAAATTTCCCATTTCAGCTTCTCCAACAGTCTTCGCTGCTCTCCTGTGTCCCAGCCCCTGCTGCTTTTTCTTACTGCCAGCTCCAAGAACAAGACCACAGGCCCCAGTAGAGCTTGTTCAGTGGCCCCTTGCACTGTACCAAGCCTCACCTTCAACATGGACATACCTCAGTGGTTGGGAAGGGATGTCCTAAATTGCCTGAATTGTTCTCCTAGCTCAGCAGCAGTGGTGAAGGGAATGTGAATGCAGAGGATCAGTGTGGCATGTTTTCCATCACAAATTTTGCAAGTGTGTGAGAGCTCTTTGGTAGGAGCTCATTATTGTGTTCTTCCAGGTTCTCAGCACTTGCTCAGGACAGAACCTTGGGGGATTTCCAGAGAATTGTGTAAATGGCCTTGCAGAGCAAGCTATCAGCATTCCCTGAGTATGTCCAAAGCTAGTAAATTATGCTACAATAACAGCACTTCCATCTGTGTTTGGGATTTTTTTTTCTGATTAGTTTTTTTGGGGTGGGTTTATTTTGTCTAATTAGATTGTACATCCTTTGAAGCAGACTTTTTAGTGTCTAATATAAGTACAGGAAGAGAACTGATACTGATACCCAATACAGGCTTTATAGTAATGTATTAGAAGGATAAAGATAGTCCTGGCTATTTTTATAGTGGCATAAGTGCCAGGTCTCTGACCCCAAGGTCTGGGCTGCCATTCCCTGAGGACTGGAGCTTAAGCTCTCAAGTTGTAAGCAATCAAGATACTTTATTTGTGCAGCTGACATGCTAAGGTACTTAAGGTGCCTGAGATCAGGTTAAGACACCTGTAAGGACAGAGCCAGCAGCAGCTCCAACTCAGGCCTTGGGTTGAAGGGACAAACCCAGACTGAGCCCCCTTCTTTGCATCTTTGGTAATCCATCCACATGCTACAAGCCAAGCAGTTGGTAGTTCCAAGAAGAAGAGAAGTTGTGGAAGAGGAGTCTGGGAAGCAGGGTTAAAGGGATAACTGAGACAGAGGAAGCCAAAAAAGAGATGACAAGCTTGATAAGGAAATGGAAAAGGAGGATGAGTATGGGAACTGGGAGAGTGGAGTCAGAACTGATTCAACAATGTGAGACTGTTTGGAAAATCAGAACAGTGGGATGGGGAAAGTAGTCAGGGTAAGAAAAGGCAGAAGAGTGGAGCTGGATGAAGGGTCTACAGAGGCACCCTGGTGGACTGACAGACTTTTCAGGAGGAAGCTTTGGGGTAGAAGTGGGACTGTCTGGGGAAGGAGGGAGAAGACAAAGCATTCATCAGGGGCAGGGAGACTATACAGCAAGGGGATGCTTGGGAAGCAGAAGGACTGAGGGGAGGAAGAGACTCAGCTAGGGGAAAGTGTAGTTTGGCAAAGAGCCTCAGATGGGGATTCACGGCTCAAAGGAGGAAGGAAGGGATTCAGCTGACAAGGAGAAATTGATAGGGCTGAGGACTAGACCAATGGAGAAGAATCAAAGCAAGAACATCATAGTGAGGTGGGACAGAGTCAATCAAGCTCAGGAAGGAAAAGCAGAAGAGCATGTGTCCCAATGGACATCAGTGACAAATGACATCCCTCAGGGGTCTGTACTGGGACAAGTGTTATTTAATAACTTCATTAATGACACAGACAAAGGGATTGAATGCATTCTCGGCAAACTTGCAGATGACACCAAGCTGAGTGGTGCAGTTGACACATCCAGAGGGACCCAGACAGGCTCAAAAAGTGGGGCCATGGGAAAGTCATGAGGTTTAACATGACCAAGTGCAAAGTCCTGCACATGGGTTGGGAATGTACAAGATAGAGAGGAACTTTTTACAAGGGTGTGTAGTGACAGGACAAGGAGGAATGGCTTCAAATTGAAAGAATGTAGGTTTAGATCAGATATTAGGGAAAAATTCTTTACTATTAGGGTGGTAAACACTGGAACAGGTTGCTCAGAAAAGTTGTGGCTGTTCCATCCCTGCATGTGTTCAAGGCCAGGTTGAATGGAGCTCTGATCAACCTGGTCTAGTGAAAGGTGTCCCTGTCCTTAGGGCTGGAACCAGATAATCTGTAAGGTCCCTTTCATACCAAACCATTCTATGATTCTGTGATTCTTTGTGCCTCTTGCAGCATGTATTTCTTTGGTTCATACAGTGTCAACAAACAGCACTGAAACCCACTGGCAAAGTGTGTGTGTGTTTGTGGTGCACACGTACACACCCCCAAATGTGCATACCAGATGAGAGCCTGTCAGATACACCAGGCAATGGTGAAACATTAGTGAAAATTGTCCTTTAGCCCAAGTGGGTGATGCCTTCAAGAACAGTATGCAGGCTCCTGTGTGCTGGGGTACTGAGAGACAATAAAAGCACATTTCTGTGCTTTCAGTTTGTCTTTATAAACTTAGGAAATAATGTTTGGGTTTTTTAAAATTTTTTCCTTATTAATATTTAAAAATATCAAGTCCTTAATTATTGGGCAATGGTACAATTAAGGTTGCAAAATGCTCTCAGCCCTGAGACTTATAGCTTTAACTGCATCATCATGCATACTTTTTTCCTCAGGACACTTCTTGGCTGAAGGCACAGGATGGATCTGGTCTGGGACTGACCCAGAGTCCCCTTCCTTGTTCTTTATAGAAATTGGCAAATGTGTATTGAATGAGACAAAGAACAGAGGATGTAGACTAGAGGTTGTCAGAGTTGTATCTTGTCTTGGAAAAGAAAATCTATCCTTGGTTCTGCTCTAATTCCTATATGATACTAATCAAGCTTTGACAGTTTGACAGCTTTTTTAAGCAAGTGTGTTTCTTATATATTCTATTCCAGATTTCAGGTGCTGATGCTTATGTTTGCAGCAAAAGTCAATGTGAGTTGTTCCCTTGTCAAGTAAAGTGCTGTATAATGCTAAAGCTTCTGAAAAAAAAATCAAACTGGGCATTTAAAATTAATGAACAAATGGGTATTTGTGATACTAGAGTGGCGGGTGTTACAGATATTAGTAATTCTGTCTCCACCACAGCATTTGAGTGGCACCATTCCTAAGGCTTTGGTACCATGCCTTGAGCAATATGGCAAAAAGGAATATTGAACAGGAGCTCATTAATGGTGCAGTCATACACAGTTTTCTGGCTGCAGCAGATCCTGTCTCACGGGTTGCTGACCTCTCAGGTCTGCTGGTAGAAGAGCACATCTCACTGTTCCTCAGCTTTGCAAAAATGATCTGCCTTAGCGTGGGCACTGCTTTGACTGCCATTTAAAAGCACACACACACCCATGCTGCCCCCCAAAAAAACTGGATCATTTGACAGAATTTGAGTTAGAAAATGACTACAGATGGAGCTGTGCTGGCAGATCAGAAAGTGTGATTATGTCCCTGGTAGAGAAGGGGTGATGAGCAGCTGGTGGTAGCACCAGGGCAGTGACTCTTTCTTGGGATGAGCTGTGATCAAAACACATCTGACCCTGTTCCACTGGGGTTCCACCCTCAGCAACACACAGAGTATGGGGTGGCCTTCATGCAGAGCAAAGGAGCACGACTTGATGTTGGGCTCCTGTACTCACTGCACAGGACTAAACTGTGCTGCACAGGTGACATTTCTTGTGGTGTTTCCCTACTGCTAAGTGGTGAACTTTACAGTGTGAAGTGTATTCTGAGCACATTTTTATATGTCAGTACACACGGAAATACATGTTACATAAGGTGTGTCATGCATATGTATGGAAATATATTTTTGCTACCTTTTCTTTGCTATGCACTGGGAAATACTCAAGGAGCAGATGAATCAGTCCAATGGCCCAGTCAAAATTATAATGAGTCCATCAAGTAGGCCTCACAAGGAATATTTAAATCCCATAGGTATTTTAGAGACACTTAGTAACTTCCAGTGCTCCTTAAATATTAACAGCTGCTCTGGACTGTTGGACGAAAGATCGTTTGGAAAGTGTTTTGTGCAGCTCCATGACATAACAGTGTCTCAGTTGAAGAGGAATGATTCCTTTTATCAAATAATCGTTTAACATGTTTGATTCACCGTGGAGTTGCTAAGTAGCGTCTCCCAAGTCTCTGCAGCAGATACAAGGCATAACTGGGGTGGTGGATGGTGGCGGGGGAGGGTGGAGGGTAGGGAGGTGTGAAGTAGAAAAGGGAAATGGTTTTTAAACCATGCCCATACTCTGAATCTTAGGCCAGAAGCGGACAAAACAAGTTTCCTAATTGAAGGGGGAGTCCGAAAGCTTCTTTGATTTGTGCCAACTGCTAGTGGTCCCAAGAGCAGTTTGAAAGGCAAATAGGCCAAGGGCAGCAAACAAGCATCAGCTAGTGGTGAGATCATCTTAGTCTTAATCCTTACACCATCCTCAGAGTAAAAATAAGGATATATAAGGGGCACTGCTACCTTCATATTAGCAAGTTAGGCAATTCTCCCAGAGTGAAGCCAGATGGCTTTCAGGACATTTTGATTTATCTCTGCTATTCCAAAAGACTGTAGTGAAGATATGTGGGCTGAGCTGGGAAACCTGCTGCTCTGCTCTGGCGTACCTTAAGTGATATTCATGTCGGAAATGCATCTGTTTTGATTGAGAAGGATTTACCAATGGCAAGGAGATTTGGCATTGGCAGAACTATAATTCCCACCACCTGGTACAGTTTTCTGCACTGAAAGAAGGATTGAAAGGTAGTTAGAGCTCAAGATCCATTTAATAGAAATTTAAAAGACAACAAGAGGTGCACCTCTTGTGACAAAGGTGTTGTGCACAAGCCTTGGAATGGCTCACAGGACACTTCACCAGCACACAAACCTTCCCTGAGGGAACCAGTTTTGCCTGTTGGGAGAAAAATAATCTATTCTTTGAATGAGAAAAACTGAGTTTAAAAATGAAATTATCTTCTGACAAACTGCACCATAAAGGTGGAGAAAGCTGCCTGTGGCACACTCGATGTGATAGCCTAGAATAAATGCCAGTTGGTTGAAGAGGCCATCCACATGGTAACCATTCATGCTGCGTATGAGTGATGCAAATGATTTTTGTAATCCCAGACAAAAGTAGACTCTTCTGAAGCATTGTCAGCCTATGAAAAGCGTACAAAGACCAAAGCTGCTGCTGAAAAGCCAATGGTGTGGCCAGCTTCCAGCTTGGCATCTGCTGCTAATGTTCCATCTACCTAAAACTGCCATTATAACATAGTTAGAAAAGGCGTTTTTCATTTCCTGCTCTGCACTGATGTGTAGAGTTACTGTGTGCTGTTAGCAACTAAGTGCTGGTTTTCACTTCAGGAACAGATGCCTTTTATGGAAGGCTGGATCCTGGCAGCCCCTCCATAATTACAGAGATGGAAAAGGGTGCAAGAAGCTGCCTGGACTCAAAAGTGCATGTGCGGCGCTCTTTCCATCAAATTAGGTTTTCTCTTCCACTGTCCTCATCTTCTGTTTCTCAGACGTGAGGCTTCTCTTCTGATAAGAACAGACTCATGAAGTATGAAGAGGAGCCCTCGCCGCATCTCTCCAGCATGTCAGAGTGCTCCTGGATGCAGGTAGCTGCAGTCCCTGCCCAAATCTTCCCTGTGCAAAATTGATGGTTCAAGCATTATGGGCTGCTCTGTAGTTCCTAAAATATTTGACTTCCTCCATTAAGACATGCTAAGCAGCTGCCAGCCTCTACAGACCAGGGTATGATGGGCACTCATGGTAGCCAGAGTTTAGTGTGAATCAGATTCATTTTCTCTGAAGCAATTTGAGAAGCTGAAACTGTCCTTGTCCTCTCCCTGGATAATCTGCTCCTGATGGCAGCCATGAATCATCCTTGAATAACTCTTCCACAGAGATGGTTTTGAAGTTCTGTTGAGTCATCTGTGCAATCTGGGAGGGTGTGCTGTGTGCTGGCTCCACACCTGCATTTTCCAGAGCAACCCAGTGGGAAATGCCCAGTGCAGTCACTTGTGGTGTCTTGCATGCTCACATGCAGTATAATGCACCATTCTTCTTGGTCACCCCCATCTCTTTTCAAAGGTAATGCAGCTTTTGCAGCATTCTTGCTTTCCAGGTTTTAGCTAAGCCAGGTCATAAGCACATGTTTACTGTGAGACTATCTCTGCTGGTTGAAGATAATATCTCCCTGAGGTGCTGGTGACTGTTCAAGTGCAGAGGTCTCCATTCCCACTGATCAGCCAGCAGGTAGAAATATGTTTACGTATACCATTTGCTTCCTTACAGAATGAACTCAGTTATCTCAAACCACTGAAGAAGGCAGCCTAAACTAGCCCACGTGTAGTGGAGCAGCTCAGGGAGTTTCCCCACAACCCCTTCTGCTGGCAAAGCAGGAGCTGTGAACTTCAGGTGGGACTCCAACACATGCAATCACAGCTGAAAAAGTAATGTGAGTAGAAAACATTTATCCACAGCCTTGAAATCTATCTGACTTCAACCTGGTCCATTTGAGGTAATGCTAGCACATGGACAGGATTTTAAGTATTAAAAGATTCCAACATAAACTAAATTTAAAACTAATTACACAAACTTGCAAGGAAGAGGGAAGATTAAACATAATGGCTGAACTCTATTAAGGGATTTGTATTTGTATGGAAACATTTGCAAAACTAAACTTTTTAAAAATTGTTTCAGATAATTTGGCCAGGAATAATTATCAGATAAAATCAGACTGTAAATACAGAGAAAACCAAATTAAGCTGAGACATGAGGTAAAGTAAGTTATTAATAAGAATCATTGGTTTATATTTTGTATACTTTTTTTCAACAGCATTGAAATTACTTACTGCAGGAGAATTAGAATATAATCTTGTTCCAGGAAATCCAGCACTTGCAAGCCCAGCCCTGTGTGTGTTTGCATTCAAATTTGTCTGCACACTGCTTGGAATAACCTGACTGGTGTGCCAGATACTCACTAGTATCTACCAGAGAGCAGGGAGAAGGCAAACAGCACTATTTTTTCAGTTGATTTTTAACTTAGGAAGGAGTACAGATACCATTAAAGACCATAAAAAGTAGAGAGCAGCTTGGAAAAGTTATCCTTGTGGAATGAAAAGATCAAAGGGAGAATCAATTTGGGGGAAATAGTCTTAAAGTGAACATAACAGTTAGTAGTAGGAGTGCAAAGCAGTAATGCAAAGGGGAAAAAAGAAAGAAAGAAAGAAAGGATGTGGAAGGATGTTGGAAGTGCAGAACAATTCTTTCCAGATTTATAATGATTTCTAGATATGCAAACTAGAAAGTTCTTGAATAGATTTTAAAGTAGCCTGGATGTAAATTGGAATGCAGGCCAGATTATTTGCAGCTTGAAACTTCTGTTTAAAAGTACTTGCAATCCCTTTATTGCAGCTGCATCTTTCTTTAACTTCCTAATCTTTTGCTTGCTGTGTGACATCAGATACATTTTTAGAGTTAAGGTCTATTCCAAGCCTTAGAGGTTCTAAAATCATAAGCCAGATGTCTGGAAATGGAGAGGGGGGCTTAAGAAACAGAGAATTAACATAGTGACATATATGTTATGTATATATATACACACAAGTATGTTTTTCAGTTTCTTTTGCTCATTCTCTCCATCAGGGTCCTGAGACCACTATCAGTTCTCAAGACACCTGGCCAGCCCCATCTGGGACCTCCACCCAACCACCTTAAAAAGGACCAGAACCCCTTTTTAGTTCAGCTGGGGACTATCAGCCTCTACTTAAGTTATTTGGGGGTAGTTTAGTCTCCAGCTCGGCCTGGCCAGGGCTGGCTATGGAGAACTTTTCTCTGGAACTCAATGTGTGGATTGGCTTCCCAACCTGAACTGGGCTCTGTCTTATCATCATGGCCCTACCTGGACATCACTGGACCTGACCTATGAACTGGCTTCCTGGCTTGGTCTTGGACCTGCCCTGTCACTGTGCTTTTGCCTTATGGTCTGGATTCTCAGTTGCCATCTCTGAGCCCATCCTGCTTGGTTCATTTGAGGCTGTGGGGCAGGCTATGGGGTCACCTCAGTTCCTGGCTTGCCATCCCTTGGTGTGAAGACCTGCTTTTGCTGCTCTCTGATACTTTCTTCAAGTGTGCATGTGAGTGCACAGAGGTGAGGTACTGTATGACCAAAATGACAGGAGGTGGTGGCTCCTACCCACTCTACAGAAATGCTGTAGCTAAAGTCACCTTTTTGCCTAAGGAAGAAGTAGCTGTTGTTAACTGTCTGCTCTTCCCCTGGAAGCTGAAAAATAGCAGCAGCAGGCAGAGATAAGGAATAGAAGTCTCTGGCAGCATTGCTATATTATCTCCACCACAGGAGGAAAATCTAGATAATGGTTTTATTTTCAGATGTGAAGATCTGTGGTTCAGATTTAGCTAGAGGACCTTACCCATGAATATAGATAATCCTCTATTCAATGTTTCACTTCACTGCAAAGCCTTGCTTGTCTAGGTAAGAAATGTGCACTGGTATGGCTCATGTGTTTCCAGAGCTCAGTGTTTAGGTTTTACTCACTACTTCTTATCATTCAGACTCATGTACTTGTGTTTTATAGGTCAAGAGCACTGGGATTCTGCATTAAGCTTCCAGAATCACCTTTTGATTACTTTTTGTCACTGCATCCAACCAATTCCATAATACTGAGGAATAATTTTGACCTCAATAGTAACAGAGCTGGGCAGCAGGTCCCACATTTGAAAACAAGGAGCAGCCATTTGCACTACAATGTCCTCTCTGTGCTTCCACTGGGAGCTGCTTAAGAGGTATACCCCAAATGGTTAGCCCAGAGAGAGGATGATAGAGAAATGAGTGAAGGAAGCTTCAGTCCTTCCTTTTCTGACCTGCAACTTCTCAAGATACATCCAGATTGGGAAAAACAAGGTGGAACACAGTGTCACCTCATGCAACCTGGGCAGGGAAAAGGTCCTTTGAAGTTGCAAGAGAAGCAGTGTGGAGAACAACTGGATAAAGAGACAAAACACAACAGGAAGACAGGCCCTGAGAATGAGAGTAGGGGATGAAAGAGCAGCTAAAAAGAATGTGTAAGTGGAAAGGATATTTTAAAAAAAAAGTATATAGGCAGCTTGTGGGGCAAAAAGGGGAGACACAAAGGTGGATCCAATGAGTTTGGCCTCCATAAACCAGACTGAATTATCCTGCTTACTTCCTCTGCAGTCCATAGCAGTGGAGTGAAGTGTTTCTGCATCTCTTGGTTTGTATGAATAATATGTTCTTGGCATCAGCTTTGGTTTTAATGTGATTGGTTTTTAAACATAATTAGAAATGTTTTTACAGCTTTGTGTATTTCTGTTTAAGAGACAACACAAAAGTAATGCACAGTTATGTTTTTTACCAGAAAAAGATTTGTTAAACATTACACCAGGATGGCACTACAGTCTTGATAATAGGAACATGCATGGTGGAGCATTGCAGAATTGGCTCTGAATGTTTGCCAACAAACCCTCTGACTCAACAGAAAGTACAACCTGTGGTTTGTTAGCCCCATTGACCTCGGTGCTTGTTGTGCAAGCTGTTCCCAGGATCAGATACCCCAACTGGAGCCTTAGATGGGGGAGGAGGTGTTCAGCAATGTTTCAACTATCTATGAACTTCCTTGATTCAGTAACATTCACTTTCCTTTTTGATTTGGAGTTTTCTGTAGAGGCTACAGTAAGATCATCAGGGACTTCACGGTCCCACTAAGCCAAGGGGTTAACTCACATGCTCAAATGATGCCTGTAAAACTTGATACAGCAAACCCTTAAGCACATGCTCTGGTTTTCTGAGAGTGCATTAGTGGGACTTTACAGACACGCGAATTCTTTCCCGAAGATAGGCACAGGAAAAATTACTCCACAAAGGAAATGCCTCTCTATAGAGGGATTCACAGCTGTGCTATGTACTCTTCCCCCTCACTGCACTCTGGTGCCTGAAGCCTTTGGGGGGCTGAGCTGTTCTTCACAAGCTTGTCTCCTATCTGTGTCCAGCATCTGCCTCATGTGGCTTGGTTCTCTTTATCTCAGCTGACCTGGCCACCATGCTGGATTTCTTCTGGTCAGGCAGACAAAACCAGTATTTTTAAGAAGTGAGTGCACACAGTGTTTGGGTTTTATAGGCTGATTTGCTGCTCCTCCTGTAGCATTTCTAAGACAATTATATAATCTAAGTATCTTGAAGGAACTGTGACATTGAAGCCAGTGTCTTCAATGTCTTTAACTTCTGCTTTTCTTTGTGTTTCCATGACCTTATCTGCAATCTTAACAGTGCATCAGTGTCAGATTCTACTTTCCACAAATGTACACACATTTAATTCATCAGAATGGCTGTTCCACAGTTTGGTAAAAATAATATATAAACTGTATCTTTGTGACTTAAAAAAGGCCTTAACTCTTGCTATAAAGACAGGGCCGGGGAATGATTCACCTCTGAAGGAAATAGTGTGCTATTTCTGTTGTACCACTTCTTAAGCCAACAGACAAACAGCTTTGAGCCCTGCTGCTGCACCCTAGAACATATTTTGATGTTGCCTTTCAAGTGTTTGAACTGAAGATAGAGTCAGTTGTGAAAGCTCCTTTTGATGAAAAGGAGCTTCAGCTGGAGTGTAACAGAGCTATGGCCCAACTTTCTGGAAGGGGTGGGATGTGCAGCTGGACCTGAGGAAGTCCAGGTGGAGGCTGCCAAGCCAGACAGACTGGAGCAACCTCTTGGGTCAGGGGGAAACAGGGCTGGATGTTGCAGTAGCCATCAGCTGATCCATGAAAAACCAAACCCCAAATATTTCTCTCCTTACTGCAGTGAGAAGCCAGCCTTGAATCATGTTTCTTGTTCATATAACTGTAGCTCTCCTTCATCTGGCTTTCTCTGTCTTGTGCACTACATGGGTAATTGTTTATCAATGTGTGAAAATGGGTAGAGGATGCAGTCATACTGCTGTGATAGGATTTTTGGAAAATGAGATCCATGGCTTTTACAGTGTTGGCCTTGTGAAATTTTGGAACAGCTGCAAAACTGCAAGTGCTGTGTTTTCAGCTTGCATTTGTTTCCTACAGTGTGTTTTGAAAGTTTTCTACTCAGCAGAAAGTCCTCAGCATTGGAGCCTTAGATTCCCTACTCCCATTCTC
This sequence comes from Entomyzon cyanotis, assembly GCA_024500445.1. Taxonomy (NCBI): domain Eukaryota; kingdom Metazoa; phylum Chordata; class Aves; order Passeriformes; family Meliphagidae; genus Entomyzon; species Entomyzon cyanotis. Next base: position 71,873,465 of record JAKEPQ010001005.1, read on the forward strand.
TTGGCCTTGTTAGCCTTAGACTAAAAAGATTTATAAAATCACTGGGCACAACCAAAGAAAATTATTTTTCAGGAGACCCCATAAACAGGGAAATTACATAACAATAAGCACCACAATAATGAAAAGCAAAGTGATATGTTTAATTATTGTTGTAGCCATTTGGATTCAAGGATGACTGAACATCTTTAAATGATAGACCATGGCTTACGAAAGGTGAGCTGTGTGGTTTGTGATGTACCACTGCAAATACTCTGTGTACTGTTTGAATGCCACTTCATAGTCAGAGGAATAAAGGCTAAGGGAACTTGAAGCTTTGTTGTTGATCTGTGCCTAGTGATCTACAATATGCCTACCGAGTAATCACAGTAATCAAATAAATTTTAACATGTTTGAGATTTTTCAATAGAATGGGGATTATTTTCCCCTTTGTGGACTTCTTCTACTCATATCTGTACTGGGAAGCAGTCAAAGGGAAAAGATTTCCACAGAAAATAAAGATGTTTTGCTTATTTCCTTTTAACCTGCAACCTTTGAGCTGCTAAGCTAACTTAACATGCTCAAAAAGTGGTATTTAAAAGACCTCTCCCACATGTGTCTGTGGCAAAAAATACTAGAGGGCCACTGAACGGCAAAAATACTTGGGGAAGAAAGCATGGGTTGGAATGCTTTTTAATCATTCAGATGTTAAAATGTTTGTGGTCAAACCTAAAGAAAAAGCATACCACTGAAGGCATCTTGGCAAGGTGCGCTTGTGTTAAAGTGCCTTATGTGTCTCCTGTTTCTTTAACTGATAAAATAAAAGGCTCATGAAAAAATGCTGGCAAACCACACCATATTTAAATGAACAGTTCAGAACCTAGAGCTACCGAGAAAGAAAGATCAGAGTGAACTGGTGGGGTGAGGTAAAAAGGAGATGCAGTGGAAAATATGAGCAGCTTCATGGAAAAGTTCAGAAACCCATCTAACTCAGAAGTAAAAATACCTGGGTGGAAGGGAGTAAAAAGGCTGTGAAAGTACAGAGTCTGCTGACCCACAGAAAAGCAGTTCTTTCTGAAAAGACTAAGCAATTTTCAGTAGAAAGCCAAAGGCTCTGAGACTTATTTTTCATGGGTACATCTACACTAACTTCAGAGCATCGGCCCAAGCTCAAACTTGCCTCATGTTTGGACACAAGACTCTGCTCAGGGCCTTGGGTGAGCTCCATCTCTGGGAGAAGCAGGGGAATCTGTGCTGGCTCAGCTCTTTAATATAACCCAAATGGTATCATACCATGCACTGCAGATGAGCCTTTGCCTTCTCCCAAATCCTCCATCCCAGATCTCATAATTCTGTGAGGCAATTATACCCCTCCCAGAAGTGCTTGATGTTACTTCCCACAAAGCCCTGCTGGATGTGTGGTGTGCTGAGTATGAGGCATTCATTGCATGTCAGTGGTCCAGCCTGCTCCTTATCCTCCTAAGTGCAGGTCAGCAGCAGCAGGGCCACACCATCTGCCCATCACTGGGGCTTTCTTTTGAACAAAAGGGCAACAGCAGTTTAACCAGTCCCATTTTATTTATTTTTTGTTTTTCTCCTTAGACTTTGGCATGCCATCATGGAAGGTTTGGCCGGACAGGGAGTGGGGCCAAAGTGGAAAGTGCTGAGGGTGACCCCCTGTCTCTTGGTCTCAAGTGTCTCTGCAGGGAGGATGCTGCATGAGGTGTGGGCTCAGCACTAGTCTCACCAGGGCTTGCAGTACCGAAGGACACCTCACAGGGACTCTGTTAGAAGGTATTTTTCTCACTGGCTGCTTTGCTTTGTGGCTGGTCTGTTGTCTGATCTCCGTCCTGTGACCAGCCACATGAGGCCTCATATGCTGGGAGGAAAGAAGGCTGATGTCAGGCTGTGGTGGTGGTGGTTCTTCAGCCTCCATGAGCTGTCCTGTCATCACCCTTGGGGAATCACCCCAGCAGCTGGGACTCTTCCAAAGAGGGAGAAGAACAAATAGTCACCAAAAGAGATTTTAGCACAGCATCTTAAACACAGGTATTCTTATCTGAGGTGCTCTGATATCTTTAAGATGAACGTGATGCAAATAAGCAGATACAGTGTCAGTGATGTTGAAGTTCATTGAAATGTTTGGTTAATACCTGGAAAAAGGGTGAAGCTCCGTCAGTGAACTGTGCCCTATATCACTTGATTAACCTGAAGCTGGACAGATTTGTACCTCTTCCTGGCCACAGAAGTTCATACCAGGTTCCACTATACAGAGCTGCAGTGTATACATGTAAATAAAAAGGAAGGTTATGCCAAAATTCTTCAATGGAACATTTTGTATTATTTAATGCCATTTTCTCCAAATCAGAAAGAACTGAGCCAACTCATGGGACAATGTAAAAGCAACAGGACATCCTGAGAAGGGTGGAGATGAAGGATATTGCCACGCAAGTCCACGCAAGACCAGCTTCTTGCTCAGAGCTGCAGGCTGTGAGGAGCTGTGCACAACCAGGTCCCTGCTGTTGCTTTTGCCTACCTCCAGGAAAGCATCTGGCTGTTGCTGACAAGGGAGAGCTGTGAGTATCTGGGGTGACAGCTACTGCTACAGAAAAGGGGAAAATGACCTCCCCTCATGGCAGCAGTTGCTGCCCTATCTCTCCAGCCCTGCTGCAGGAGTGGCAAGCCCTAGAGCACCCACTTGTACCAGGTAAGCCAAGATTCTCTGACTTTTATATGAGTAGTGCTCAATGAGAAGCCTCAGAGCACAAGCTAATAGACAGCAGTTCTTTTAGTGAAACCTTTATGTTAATTTAATACAGACTACTTATGGAATTTCCCTTCTCTGAGAAAATCTCGATTTCTATAGAGAACAGCACTCAGTCTTGTTCTTTTTCTTTTCAGAACTTCAGAAGTTCCCTCAAAAATTCCCTGAAGCCTTAATAATAATGATTCTCAGTTGCATGTCAGGATGTAATGTACAATGTAAAGTTTTCACGTTTGATGCTCAGCATAGTTAAATTTACCACAGTGCTTCACATTCAACTTATCCCAAGAATTCTAGCAAAATCACATACCGTTCAACTAGAGATTTATCATGGGGTGCTTAACAATGAATTATTCAAGACTACCTAATGTATCGTGGTTTCTTGAGAGCCTAATGTGTGTATGTGTATATATTTATACATAAAATACCTGTGAGCCATTACAGAAAACCAGTTTCTGAGCGAGGAGGTTTAAAGCGTGAAACCAGAGGATGTTTAAAAATAGGTGCCCTCCTGCAAATGCAGTGGAGTTTTAGAGAGAAGAAAACCTCAATAATCTTCCCCGTTCATTTAAAGAGTCATTTAAAGAGGATCTGTATCCTGTAGAGCTCCTTTTAGGGGAAATTTTAAAAGTATCTAAATTATGCAATGAAGGTGGTTTTTTTTTCCCTATGTGCATATTGATGTGGCATTTTAGATCTCACTGAAAACTTTTAAAGAATTTCCCTCATTTGCAGGTTTGAGAAGATTACTATGTGCCTCCTACTAGCAATCATCCACAGTACTTTTCCCGAAGTACTTTACTGAGTGGGTATGGACTTCCTTTTTACTGATGGAAAAACAGACAGAAAAAGATGAAGTGGTCTGCCCAGCATAAATAGCTTGGTATGCTGCCTTTTCAAAGCCCTTGGGACTGCATTTTTTACCTGGCCAGGGGGCAGCCTGCTGGAACGACATTGCACTGGACTCAAGGCAACTTTTTGGCCCTCAGATTTGCTCTCTTGAGGGCAGCAGGCTGAGTGTCCCCAGCTCACAGCTACCTCTCTGGCCACTTTTTCAGATGGCCATGGAAATAACCCCAAGGGGCCAGACTTTCAGTTCTGCCTTTTGTTTTCTGACCCAAACTGACTTTGAGATGATTGGCTTTATGTTCAAGGGCGGATCAGCTGCCACCATCTGATATGCATCCCTGGGGACCTGTTTCCTCCGACACCTCATTGAGTCATTCTTGTAAAGACAGTTGTGTTTGTTTGCAGAGGAAGGGCACCTATTATATTCCTGTGCACATCCATGCGGTGAGAGGGCTGTATTTTCACATGGATGGGTGGGAGGCAGTTTGACTATTTCTAGTAAAAGAAACTTTTCCTGCTGGCTGCAGGGGATTTACTAATGTCTTATTTCAACTTGCAGGCTGGAGCATCTATATTGAACTTACTCAGGTCCTTGTAAAGAGATGAGTGACCTAGAACTCCGTTTGGCACTAGCAGCAGCTGTGATGGCTCCTTTTTCCTATGGCATCTTGTGAAGGAAGGGCTAGTATCTGATTCCTTCTCCCTGATGATTCTGGTGATCACAACTGAGGCTTTCAGACAATGAGAAGCTAAGGAAGGAGCCAGATGCTATGTGTCCGAGAGGCTGGCAGGGCTGACTTTAAGACACAGCTGAGCAGAACAAGTAGAGGCTTAGACTTTTCTTCAGAGGTCACTTGGTCTCGGGTTTGTGACTGGTCAGACTCAGTACATTAATTTAAGCTTATGGCATCTGTAGGATCGTATTCGTGCTGATGTGTTTAGGATAACAGTAACTCCATTCTTTAGCAAGCCAGAGCCCCAAGTCTATAAGCCAGACAAAGGAAGAAGTAGGGGGGATAGACAAGGGGGAAGACAAGCACAATCTCCAACAAGAAAGAATCATCATTTTCTTGTCCCAGAGGAATAGCAGAACATAGTTCTCCTGAAGATACTCTTTGAGGGTCTGATTTTTCCATGAATCTCCAGTTCAGCGATGAATACTATATCTTGCCCTAACCACCACATTGCAGACTAGCCAAGGATTTCACTTACATTTGCCTCCTGTGTTGCCTCTGGGCAGGACATAGGACAGGTTACCCACAGCAGAGAACCTGCCACCATTGTAAGCTGTAAATGTTCTCAAGGTATAATTTAAGTGAACTCAAGAGGAAAAATAGCCCAGAGACAGTGCCTGTGGCCAAAAGCTCAGGCAGAAGTAGTGTTGTTTGTCAGTCCAGAGCTCTGCAGTGAGCTACTCAGCATCTTCCTGCCTAGGTTTCTCCCCTGTGAAATGGGAATGAAAATATTCATGTATTTTCTTACATGAGTATTATATTTCTTACAAACGTGATTAAATGTAGGTTGAAAGAAGACCCTATAAAATTCTTGAAAACTCTGGGAATGGTGGTCCTGTTCTCTTAACACAGGATCTGGTCTGGACACTGAACTCCAAAGAGAAGGATGTAGCAGGGCCAAGGTGCTTACAGCTGAGCACACAGGCTGCCAGGGGAGTGCAGGCACGGGAGGAGGGAAAACGGGGAGGTGATGCAAGAAATATTTAATTGGGTTTATTTGCTAAAGACATCACGTGCTGGCTCCAAACGCAAATCCCGATGGAAAACCCAAGTGGCAACGAAAAGCTCCTAACACCGCTTTGTCGGGGAGTTTGGGTTAAAAAAAAACAAAAAAAAAAAGGAGAGAGAGAAACGCCATATCCCCCTCCTCAGCGCCCACAGCCCGGGCCGGGCCCCCTCGCCTTCTGGAGGGCGGCCCAGCGCTCCCTTGCCCGCGGCGCGGGGAGAAGGGAGGGCAGCCCTTGGCCGGGCACGGTGACCCCGGCACGGAGCGCGCACACACTGACAGACACACGGACACACGTGTGGCTGTGCACACACACCCCCACAGCTGATGCAGGAAACCAACCGCGGCGGCACAGCCCCCACCGGCGAAACCCGCGTCCCGGGCCAAAAAAGGGGCGCCGCGGCGGAGAGCACGACGCGCCTCCTCCTCGTATTTCCTCCCCCGCCCACTTCCAGCGGCGGAGGGGCTCGCTGCCGCCGCCGGCTGCCGCCCGGGATGGAAAGTTGTAGCCGCGGCGGGATGCGCGGCGCGGCGGTGAGTTTCCCCGGCGGCGCCGGGGCGCGGCGGGCCGGGCGGGCGGGGGCGCGGGGAAGCCCGTCCGGGCGGGCGGCGGGGAGGAACCTCCGGGATCTCCGCGTCAGCCCCGGCTCTCTGCGCGTCCGTCCGTGTGTGTGTGCGCGCCCGGCCGTGCCGGTGCCCCGGGGGCCGGGCCCTGCCAGGGGGGAGCGCGACGCGCACCGCGCAGCGCCCCGAGCGGCGGCGGCGGCTTCTTCGGCCGTCGGGGGGGAGACGCTGCCTGGTGCCGTGCCCCGGCGGGACCCCCTTGAGGAGACCCCCGGGAGCCGCGGCAGCGAGGGGCCCCCTCCCTCGAGGCGGGAGCTGGAGCAGGAGCAGGGGCCGGGGCGGCGGCGGCCGGGGGGTCCCGCCGGTGAGGAGGAGACGGAGGGGAAAGCGGAGGAGGAGGAGGCGGCGGGGCATAGCGACCCCCCGGCGCGCCGGCCGTGCCTCCCCCCACCGGGCCGCGAGGAAACCCCCTCGGTGACCCCTCCCCCGACCCGGGAGGGGGCGGGACCGGGAGACCCGGTGACGTCACTGCTCCGGCCGCGCTTCCTGCAATAGAAAGTGAGAGAAGGTAAAACACCCCCGCCCCCCCGCGCTCCCCCCGACGGTGACCGGGGCGCCGGGGGGAGGGGCGGGGCGGGGCGGGCCCGGCGGGGAGCGCGGCTCTCCCCGAGGGGACCCCGGCGGATGCGCCGAGCCCGCCCGTCCTCCCTCCCGCCCTCCCTCCCTCCCTCCCCCGCCGGGCCCGCCCCGCCTCTCCCGCCTGCCAGGGGAGGCTCCCGGTCCCCGCCCCCCCGTTCGCCCGCATTGTGTGTCCCCCCCGTCCACCGCCCCGCGGCCGAGGGGCAGGGCCGCGATGGGGGCTCCCGAGTGGGACGTGGGGGATGGGGCTCCCGGAGGAGGGGTCTGCTGCCGCGGGGGCGGGCGCGGCCGGGGGCCGGGGGGCTGCGGAGGGGGCCGTGCCGGGGGGCGGCGCCTTGGCCGGCCCGGGGGGACGGTGCATGGAGGAGGGGTGGGTGCCGGTGCTGGGCTCCGTGTGTGCGTGTGTGTGCGGGCGCGGTGGCGGCTGTGGCGGCGGCGCTGGGTCATGTTTGTGTTCGAGGTTGTCAAGTGAAGGAGGCTCCCGGCCCCCCCGCTCTCCCCGCTCTTTCTCCCTCCCTCCCTCTCCCTCTCGCCGCCGCCGCCGCCGCCGCGCAGGGGTCGCCGCGCTCCCCGCCGCTGCCGCCGCCATCAGCCGCCGCCGCCGCGCCGGCCCCTCCGCCAGGTTTGCAGCGGGCCCTGCGGGGGGCGGGAGGGGGCTCGGGAGGCGCCGCGGGGACGGGGGTGCGGGGCGGGACGGCCGCCCCCCGCCGCCCCCCTCAGCGTGGAGCTGCGGCAGCCACAACACAATGTGTCCTCCGCCGGCGGCGGGGCGGCAACGGGCGGGCGGGCGGGCGGGGACGGGGAGGACCGCAGGCCCCGATCCCCCCCTCAACCCACCGCGCTCACCGCGGCCCCTCCGGGACGCGCGGGGACTCCGCGCTCCGGCTGCGCCCGTCCGCCCGCGCTGTCCCCGGGGGTGCCGGTGCGCCCGGCCCCGGAGGGTTAGTCCGTGCCCCCCGCTCCGCCCCGGGTCCGCAGCCGGGGTTTCGGGGGGCCGGCAGGCGCGGAGCCCCGGCCCGGCTGCTCTCGGCCCCGCCGCCGTCCCCGCTGGGTGCCGGGCCGCGGGCGCCCCCCGCCCCTCTCCCCCCTTCTCCCCCCACCCCCCGCGGCATGTGTGCAGCGCTTTGTTCGGTGCGGCGTTGCAGAGGGGTTTTCCCAGGCTCCTCCCTCTTTATTCATTCATGGATTTTTTGCTTCCCTCCCTTCCCCTTCCCTTCCCCTCGCAGTCCCGCTCGCACATACCGGCGGCTCCCCGGGCTCCGGGGCGGGCTGCCTCCCGCTCCGCTCCCCTATTTTTGGGTGGATACGGGGGGATGTGACCGCTGCGATCGCAAAGGCCCGTTTCTTTCTCTCCCCTTTTTTCTTTTTTTCTTTTTTTTCTTGTTCAAGCGAGGGAGGGAATGACTTTTGGCGTGGGTCCTGGCCGGTGTTCCCGCCGTGGCTCCCACCCGGCCATCCCTTCCCAAAGGAGAGTGTCCTGCTGGCGAGCGGGGAAGCTCGGTGGCTTTAAAGCGTCAGTAAGATGTCATTTGTGCTGCAGGGAAGCATCGGGAAGGGCTCCTGATTTGCGGAGACCCCGGGGGATTTCAAACTCTCGCTCCAAATAACTTGTGTAAAGAAGTGACGATGTTTATTAGCGTCTTTAAAAACCTCAGCCCAGCCCCAGGGACTTTCCCAGTCCAGCCAGAGGAGAGGGGGACTGGGGCTCAGGGAGTGCTCGTCGCTTCAAGCCATCTAGCCACTTTTCTCCATTTCCAGTTCGTGCTTAAGACCTGGAAAATGGACCTGTTAGCATAAGGTTTTATTTAATTTCTAAATATTTCTGTTATGCTTGCAGATAAAGTGATATGAGTTAACAGCTTGACAGGCACTGTGCTCTGTTTCGTATTTTTTCCGTCTTTTTACTTCAACGTGCAGTAATACCCTAGTGAAGAACCATTTAGTCAGAATAACATTTTCCAGCTTTCTTTTGTGTCAGTTACAGTAATTTTTTTTTTCTCCTGTTTTGGTTCTTTTATGCAGCAACAGACAAAAGAAACATTAAAATTTAATGATTATATTCCTCAACAGTATGTAGACTGAAGGGTTGGTTGCAAGTAGTCTATTTTAATTTGGTTTCAATTAAATTTTCACAAAACCATGGTTGCCTTGAAAAACAAAATAAGCACCCCTAAATTACTACTTAGGACAAATACTAAAAATTGTACATCCCTCCTCCTTCGAGTAGCTGTCCTTAATCAATTCGCCCATATTGGGGGCCATCCCAAAGTTCATACAGTTTTAAAAAAAATTCTTCCTAGTGTTTTAAAAAAATGAAATCTGAACGTGAAGCAGTATTACTATATAAAGAAGTAGAAACTTGTTATTTTTTTATTTGGTTTAGATGGAAGAGTGTAATTACACCAGTCATTTTCTTTTTTAAGTTCTTGTGCATAAGTAGTTTTCCATAGATCTTAGAGAGATTTCACATCCTGTATGCTCAGAAACTGAACAAAACACTTACTAAACTGTTAGCAATTCCTAAGAATGTTTGAAAAGTAAGAAAGTGTAGGTAGGTCAAGAGTTGGTGTTATCCTCTGCTGTACACTGATATTTCGGCTGAAATGTCCCATGGGGAATTCTTCCAAACTTGCATGCACCATGTACGGATTCCGTAGGTAGTTAATGTTACAAATAGGATGATGCTTTGTGTGTTTGCCCTCCCTTCTGCACTCCCCCCACCCCAAGCTGAAGATCTGTATCTGAAAGCCTGATGCCAAATTTTGTTTAAGTTTTTGGATTTATTTGCATGAGACAGGGCTGTTGGAAGATGTTTTTTGGCTAGAAAACAGCTGACAAATGTGGAAAAGTGTTTTAGTTTTCTCATGCTTCCTGAGTAATCCTAAAAGGAGTTTCAGGCTCACGTGGTTTTCTTAAGATACTGGAACACTTGACTCCATAAAACCTGTTGAGGAGTCCATTCAGTGCAGGTTGTGCAGCTGCTGTGGGAGCTGCAGGTTGAGCTGAGGGTGGCGGGAGCCCGGGGCAAGAGGCTGGGAACTGGTGCTGACCCTTTGCACAACAAAGGGCACGCGGATCTGTGGCCCAGCCAGGTGACCAGGGACACAGCCGGAGCCAAGGACTCGGCTGGAAGACCCCAGACTGTGGCGCGCATAAGCCTGTGAGGGTATAAAAGCCCCGGGGGATCCTTGAGGATCTGTCCTCAGAGGCACCAGCTCGGGCTGTTACTCTGTTGTTGCACCATGAAAAGATTACTTAAAGGGACCGGAGGTCTGTGACTCTGCCGTGGGAAAGCTGGGTAGAGCGGGTAAGGAAATCTTGTCTGGCTGTGTGAGAGCGGAGAGTGCAGGGAGTCAAAGCCGGTGTGAAAGGACTTTGGTGCCAGCAGTGAAACTCTGGTGGTCGGAGTGTGACTGCCAGGGTGGCTTCTGGGCTGTCAGACAGGAAAGTTTCCTTAGCAAATCATAGGTGCAGAAATACTTCTTGCTAATTTCCATAGTCATTTGAGGATGAAAGGGATCAGATAGGTATCTTTGTTTTTTTAATTGATGCCTACATTTCATAACTTTCCCTCTCTGTTTGTTTTAGCATATGGATTAACTGAGCCCTTTGACAAGTATATGGAGCTGCCATCTCTCTGCTTGCTGTACTTTCTGTTTCTGAGAGGAGAAAGTGGTGCATGAGATTAGAGGAAAATGCCTCGGACAAAGCAGATACATCCCAGAAATCTGAGAGGTATGTAGCTCTCTGTTGAGAAGGAAAATCTCTTGGGAAACTCAGTTGCAGTTTCAATTACAAGGTTAAAGGAATATGTATTTAAGAAGTTGGTTTTGATCCAAAAGTAGTTTGTCAGCAAGTTTTAGGAGTCGTCCATGAGACGGCTCTAATTTGCAGAGAAATAACTGGAATATGTCCTTACTCCTGCAGTCTGCATGCTTGACAGCATTCTTGATATTCTCCAGCTTACAGCAATAGCCAATAGCCAGCATGAACTTTGAAAATGCAAAGGAAGAAGCAGTTTCCTTATCAGAGAATTTACAGTTGAAATATAGGGGGAGGTGGGAAATGGGTGTGACATGGAAGAACTTGACATCTGGCAGCTGGTAGTTGTTTTTCTTTAATAGTTGTCAGTTTGGCTTGCTTTTGAGGGGATCGGAATCTCCTCCCATGCATGGCTTCTCACTATTTATCTGTCACCTGTCACCCATGCTACCTTGAGCATTGCTAGGTTTGACCTTGGTCTCCTCGCTCTCCTGCCTTTGCACAGCCACATGGTAGCTTGGCTATAAGGGGCAAGCAGGCAAGAAACCTGCTCTGCAAATTGGCAAGCTTACATGTCCTGGCATTGCCTTGAACAAAATCCCAGTGCACTTTACCAAGCTTGTGTGAATGTGAGGAATCTGATCCTGTGGATATTTGTTACTGTCTTGGTAGAGGTTGCCCCAGAGGAATTAAATGAGGGGAAAAATGCAGGTCAGTTGACGAGCAGACATACATGTTGAGGGAGAACACGCTTCCATCCCCACCCTTTTATGCAGCTTTCAGGAGAACATGCTTCCGCCTGCACCCTCACATGTAGCTGTCATCAGCTTTTTTCAAGTTAATTTTACAATTGCAGTATGGAAGCATCCCTTCAGAGGAAAAAAGCCATTACAAAACCACAAACATCAACATAAAGCTTTAGGGGCAGGAACAGCATTTGATTCCGGTTTTGACTTTTTTATGGCAAAACACAGCAAACATCCTTATGTGTCTCAGGTAGTTTACAGCTCAGAGTCTCTCAAGGGCTTGTGCTGTATCTCAGACCTCATGTTTGCAGACTGTTGTCATTGCTACCACTAACAATCTCTGCTGGGGAAGACATTTTTGCATCTTTATTCAGGAAGTGCTGAGTAGCATTTTGGTATGATGGATAAACCTCTCTCACAGGTCAGGCATTTTACATTTCTCCTTCTTACTAGAGGAAAAGTAATAAATCAGAGCTCAGTTTTTAATATTGCTGCTAACCAAGTTGCTGACATAACTGAGCTTGTGTTTTCTGATCAAATATGAGAATGATCTAATTTTAGTACTCTGACTGATATCTACTCTTGTATAGCTTGAAACTTAATAGGAGTTAAATCTATTGTAAAGCTCTCTATTCACTTAAATAAATAATCTAATTAAACTCTTAATTGTGTAACAAATTAGTTGCCTTTGTTTCCTTGCATAATTTCTCCAGTCATTTAGCTTTTATCAACCCCTGTAACAGCAGTTTCCATCAGTTCCTATTTTTCCACAACTAATGGAGTTCTTGAATGAATTGAAATGGGTTAAACATTGAGAAGGGAAATAGCAGTACACAGAAAGCCCATAGTTAGAAATGATGTTGGAAAAGGTAAATGATTGTTTAAACTGTACAAGTTGCTGCAAACTTCATCACCTTGTGAGCATATATTGCTACTATCATGGCTTATTCAAGGTGATTTGAAAAATCAGTTTATTTCTCAATTAGTTGTACACTATTTCCATTTCTAGTCTAGATAATGAGGAAAACTGGATTTCACTTTCTTTAGTAATTTTGTCCGTCTGTGAGAGCATTGCAGAAAATACTTGCTTGAACCCTTAGTTTTTCCTAGAACTTGGGAAAACTGAAAGATTTCACAGGTCTGTTTTCTGACAGCTAATTTTTGTGTATGCAAAGTTAGACACATCTTAAATTGATACTATTAATTAACCATTAAAACTTTAAAAAATTGGGGAGTTTAGCGCTGTGGTTTAATCCATGGTAATTAGTATTGATAACTAAATGTGCAAAAAATCACGGATGTATGTGGTCAAAGGTGAAACTCAGCAAACTTGGCAACCAAAAAAGTATGTTCTATAACTTTTGAAAGACAAAGGTGTAAGATTAAGTAACCTGTATTTTTACCGGTTTTTAGGTTAAAAAGCTATTTTTAAGTTGTCTAAACCTGACTGTCACCTTTTGTACTGTGTACAAAGAACACTCCATGGCCTTACCTGGCTTCTCCTTCCCTGTTCCCAGCTCCTCTCATTGCCCCATAGCAATCAATTTGCCAACAGCTTTAACTGGATTTTCCCAGAGCTCATCAATGTTTAACTTTTTTGGAGATCACTGTTGAACAACCCTTGAGACTCCCTATCCTGTTGTGCATTAGATGAGTTATTTGGGTTGCGCTTGCAGTCCAGATCAGTCTGGAGAATAAACAACCAAGTCCTAGAACCTAAAGTATTTTCCCTTAAAAAAACTCCAACACAATCCCTCTCTCTTCCTGCCAAGAAAACACACAGGAAAAAAACCACGATAGAGATCCCCCCCACACACTCCCATTAGTTAATTTGAGGTTTGCTGCAGTGTAGGAATAAGTTTTGAAGGTTTTAATATTGCCTGTGTTTACCGTAAGCAACCTTATTGTCTGGGGAAAATAGAGTAACACTGTTTAATATAGTGAGCTAAATTTAAGATTTTGTCAGGAAACCTTAAGGCTCTTCTTTTTGCTGCATGCCTTGATTTTGCTCATTTTGTATACTTCTGAGAGATCTGACAGCCTTTGGGAGAAAAGCAGTGGCCTTAAGTATTAGGATCAGTGAAGGTAATTTTTTTTTGTGGCCTTTCATTGTCTGCTTATAGATGAGTCAATATACTGCTATATTGACCTGATTTTACAGCAGGAAATAAACCCCTATATCAGTAAGACAGGATATCAGAAGCATTATTTTTCAAATAAAAAATATTTTAATTAGTTGGCCATTTGTCTTCGTGAATGTATTAGTGCCATGGCTTTGATGCCTGTCTGCATCTGAATGAGAGTGTTGAATCTGAAGGTACCAATAAGGCATGTGCTGTGCTGCTCTTGTTTCCTTAGGTTGTTTTGTCACATCAGCCTTCCCTGCTTCTGATTGCAAATCCACCCTTAATGTGAAACGTTGCCATCACCAGTGGGCAGCTTTGATAAGAGGAGTCATGCACAGTGTCAGGCTTGGTCTCCTGACCAGCTTAACAGTGGTGGTTATGCCCAGCAGTAGGGCAGAGTGGCTAAAATTTGAGAGAAATTACAGTTTTGCAGGTCTCAAAGAAAGATGTGGATTGGGTGCATGGAAGTTCTGGAGAATGCTTAGTAGTTTCAAAGGTGGAGGCCAAAGGTATGCCTGGGAAAAGCCTGGCATGGGTTGTCCATCACTGATGTGACTGGAGCTGAGTTCCAGTGCAGGTGTTCCTGATGTTGTCTTAGTCTCTTAAATATTAAGGGTATATATTGTGTTGCTAATCAAAAGCATCATCATTCCTCCTTCAGAAAAGGAAAGAGGAAAATATTTGTGAAAAAGGAAAATACCTGTCTTGTTCAGACACCCAGATGTTGGATTTTCTTATTTTTCTTTACCCATTTTAGCTCACTAAAAATAACAGGCTCCTTTGCATGTAGTTGCACCCTGTATTTACATAGCCAATTGATCCACATGTGTAACAAAACATTTCATGGAATCTGTAATGTATTCCCAGAAGTACAGTTTATATTAGAGAATCATGCTTTTAGCAGGGCTGAGTGAGCTTGGTTTGTTGTCAGATGGTTGTGAGAATATAGAAGGAAAAACAACTCATGTTTTTGTTTGCTTAGACATACCCTAGTAAAGAGTTTAAAATGAAAACTTTTGTTATGTGTACACTGTTTAGCACAGTGCTGTGATTCACCAAAACAAAACTGTAACAAATATTTCGTATTTCATCTCTTTCTAGATAAGCTTTCTGTTATTTTTCAGAAGACAAGTTGTTGCTGTTTTTCCTTCTCAATCAAGTATTTATCTTTGGAAACAATGACACACAGGCCCATAATGTTCAACAGCCATTTCCAAATCTTTTAGTGCTTTGCATTTGATAAGGAAGTGCAAGTATAATATGAGTAACTTTGCTGAATAGCTTGATAGCTTTGCAGCAATCTGAAAAGCATGCTTAAGTTTGCTAGAAAATTGTGTATATTCTGGCCTTCCGATGTCCAGAAGAGCTGGGCATCTTCTGCTTCTCAAGTGTGAGTTAGCTAAGTCTCTTCGTGTTTTAAAATTGTAATGTGCTTTCAGTGCTGAAATAAGTCTGTCTACGTTGAAAGCTGACAGATTGAGATTTCTTACTACTGTTTGGTTGCGTAGTCTGTAAAAGTTATTGATTGGTGTACTGTACTTTATTTGTGATTTTCATCAAATGATAATAAAAATGTTGAGCTTTCTCAAGGCTTGCTTCTAGAATTTGTGCTTGCTTGATTAAAAAGAAGTGTAACAGCATGTTTGACTTTTGGGTCTTGGTATTGTTTCTGAGGCAAAAATAATGCTCTAATTTAGGATGTTCTGGAAGGGCTGCTGGTGCAGTATTGGTACATCAGAAGTGCTGGTGGTCTGCACTCAGTGGCTTGTTTGTGGGCATCTGTAAAGGTGTTGCATATGTGTCTTGCTTAAGTTTCTGGAGTGAGACACAGGTGGAACAACAAGTCAGAGTTTTGACTTGGTGACTTCACTACAGAAATATCCCATGATTTGGCAGCAGTTTTTGTTTCTATATATCACATAGTTTCACATTTCTTCTGCACACAAAATTTGAACCCCAAACTTCTCTGATGAAGGTAGAGAGAATTCATGGCTCTGTTGGTCTGTCACCAGCTGGAGTACCAGCAGATTTACCTGTAATGCAGTGAATAGACAGATCTCTTGTAGACCATAGAAATACTCTCTTTGTGTGTCTTGTATTTCTCATTTGGAATGTGGAGGGCTAATGTTTTGGTTTTTGCTTTTTTCTGTTTTATTGGTTTAAGGTGGAATATCTTTAGGCTGTGTGTTATGGTGTGTATGGTCCAGCATCTTGCACATTAGATACCAATGTGCCTGCAGCCCTTAAATTTTATTGTAATGTGAATGATGTCTAAATGTGAAAAATGTCCGAAGTACTCCATGGTGTAAGAAAGGCTAGATTTAAAGCTGCAATTTACCAGCTTTTCCCATCACCTGTATAGTTCCTCTCTCATTGTGCCATGTTCCTAAGTTTAATCGTGTTTTCAGCAGGGTGTAGACTGCACAGGATGGTTGGGGTCTTGTGTCAGTAGCCACAGATCATGGACAAAGCTTGTTGAGAATGGATTGCAAGACAGGAAGGAACAGGAGGGTGGAATAACACTGGTCACTGTTGCCTTGAGACAGCTGTGTTGAATTTCTGCCTCTACCACTGAGTTTCTTGTGTCGAGACTGAGAGGTTCTGTTTGACCAAACCTTTGCAGCCACCCACTAATTGTAAGTGCTGCACTTTGCCTGACTTGAGATACCCAGGCAAAAGTTATGAGTTTTTCCAACCACAGTTGTTCCACTATGGTGACAGTTAGGTGCAAAATACTGCAAAAGTGCTAGGTTCATTAAAAACAAAAAAGTCAAGGTGATTTTAAAAAATCAAGTGATTTTTTTAA
This sequence comes from Entomyzon cyanotis, assembly GCA_024500445.1. NCBI lineage: Eukaryota > Metazoa > Chordata > Aves > Passeriformes > Meliphagidae > Entomyzon > Entomyzon cyanotis. Next base: position 71,889,437 of record JAKEPQ010001005.1, read on the forward strand.
AGCTGAAGATCCAAAATTAACCAACACTTTTGGCACATCTTTTAATCTTTCTGTCTCTTAATGTCTCTATGCCCCTGTTTTCTACTGTAAACTGAAGATACCAGTACCACATCAGCTTTTAATGACTCAGAAGATGAAGTTGTTAGTGTTGTGAAGCAGACACTGAGTGGCTAAATAACGGAAAAGATGATGAAGAAACTGGTAGTAAACAGAGCCAAGCAGTGAGCACAGCCCAGTTTGCGCACTGGCTTCGTTTGCGTAAACACCCTTACTTTTGGCATCCTCCAACTTCTTGCTGCTTCACCTCACAATCTTAACATTTAAAAGGTATTCTTAAAGCTTATTTCCTAGCTTCTAAAATACTAAACTAAAAACCCAAGAAATTCTACTGTATCGAGCCATGAACCTCCTCCTATGAGTCATTGACATGTTGGGAGCTCAAGCTGCAGTGCAGGTTTCTGTGAGCCAGGCAGTGTGTGCTGGTGTGCCCTGCCTGGCCCTGGCACAGAGCTCTGGAGAAAGGAATCTCTCCCATCAGTGAGTCTTCATCATCATATGTTGGAGTTTCACGCTGTTGCTGAGAAAGCCCCTGAAGCCAGGGGGGAATGCTAACTGGCGGGAAAAGTCTCTAGAGAGGAACATCTTTAATGTCATCATTTCCCAGTTGGTTTTGAGACCAGTTTAAGCCACTGCTGCTGGAAGAGGAGGAGGCGTAGTGGTCCTGCCTCCCACCCACCTCAGATGCTTGTTCCCCACATGTGCTGCCCGTCTTGGTGTGTTGCCTTTCTCACTTGTCTGTTTGCTGGCCCACCATCGATGAAGCAGTGGCACCCAGAGCAAGTTATGCCAGCGTCATCTGGATTAGCTTTCTGGGCTGGGTTGGTTGTTCCCTGATGCTGTGCACCCTTGCTGGAGCCAGATCCAGTGGCAGTGGCAGCCAGGCAGAGACAGTGCAGAGGCAGGGGTTGCCTTGAGCCTCTTGCTTGAACTCATGGTGAAACTATCTTGTAAGCCTCTATTTGCCATCTGTAAGCAGCAGGCTTTTTTGAGCTTCTGTAATTGCCCCCAAGCAGGTCTAGATTTTCACGAGGATAACAAAAGGTGTGTTCCCTGTTTCTGATTGCTTTGCTTTGCCTTCCAGAACCCTCCTTCTCCTGACAGATTTCCAAATTTCAAAAGTGATGCAGGTTCTTAATGGATCACTTTAGGAACTCTATTGTACTGGTAAACCAGCAGAAAACTGAACGTCTCAGCTGACATCTTAATGAAAAATAAAACAAAACACTCTCTCTAAAATTTGGCTTATAACTTTAATTCAGAATGAAAAACATTTGGCTAAGATTTAAGAAATTAAAAAGGAGGTCCAGAAAACTAAACTTGATGATTGTAGCTGGCACTGACAGCTTTGAATATGTATTTATAGATTTCTGCATATGCATTCTATTGGGAAAAGAAAATAATATTTAATTATTATATATATAAATATATATACTATATATAAATTATATATTATATATCATTTATTATATATAAATATATAAACAGATATATATTATATATAAATATATAAAAATAAACATAATATTGGGAAAAGAAAACTGAGCTAAGACAAAGAGAATCTGCTGGATATAGACTGTGGTGAAAATAGGTGATTTCAGAGGGAGTTAAAATAACGTAAAGCAGGGAGATATAGGAATGGTATTCCAGCTAACAGGGTTGCAAAGAAATACCTGCAGGAATGTTGATGAAAATAAAAGAATGGAGGAGGGAGCTTAGTTCTGCTCTTTTGATTTCAGGAAACAACAAATTGTATTTTTATGGAATATAAAACCATTATAATTGCAGTTAGATATCAGGCTTGTGCTGGAAAGGAATGGTGAAGGGTCATGTAAAAACAAATTGAATTCCTATGGAAACAAAAAAAGCATCAGCGAACTGGGACTTGAAAGCTGCTTATAAGCCAGTTTAGATTTCTTTCAGAATACAGTGAAGTGGAAACAGTGCAGGTCTTTAATTTTGCCTCACCTTTACATCCTGTATCTTCTTTATTGCTAATTGAGCGTGGAGTAAGAAATGCTACAGAATTTGACATTTGCTGAAGCATGAACTCCAGTGTGTTAGGAAGGTCATGAAGAAAATGGCAGTTGTGAAAAGAGAAACAAAAAGTAAAATTTCAGCAGTTGTTCTTTCAACTATTTCTGTTACAGCAGGCAGTTGGCTTTGGGAGGAAAGTAAGACCAGTCTATTGTGGCCAGGAAAAGTTACATTTTCTAAGAACCAAGCTTTTTTTGTGAGCATTCAGAAGAATATGGCGTTTTGTTTAGTTTGCTGGGTTTTTTAAAATCTTTGCATGTCAGAATAGATATCTGGGTTGCTGTGAGTGTGTTTGTAAAGTAACTTTAAATGGGGGGAGGGTATGTTGTGTGTGTGTGTGTGTGTGCATGTGTCTGTGTGTAAAAAACCAAAGCAACAAGTGAAAAAACCCAACAGCCACCACTAATATGTAACCATCAGAAATTAACATGTAAATAGCAAAATTCCAGACAACCTTGGTTAAGAGAGCCTTCTTGCAGATTTATGGTCTACTACATCTTAAATGGCTGCTTTGAAACAGGCAAAGGGTTGTGGTCTTATTTTCTCACAATTGACTTTTTCTGGCTTCAGAACTATGCGTTTTTCTCTGTTCACTCCTGTCAGTATTTTCAAACTTTGAAGGTATCCAGTCCACTGGGCTTTGCAGTTGTGGTAGTGTTTCTGCACAGTCTTATATCCAGCCCAATAAACTGTCCAAGAACATTGTTACCATTTAAAAATACCTTATTCCGATCAATTCTCCATAATAAAAAAGATACCAGAGGAATTTCCAAGCACAGTAACTGTTTCCTTCAAACTTGCATCTGCCTGTGTTACTATGCTTGAAACGATTTGAGTCTCAAACACTTGCTTGCTACTCCAGGTGAGGATTCTTGCCTGTGGAAAGAATTCCCTGTCCTTAGCAGGGCGGACAGGCATGCAGGACTTTGGGCAGGGAGCTCAGTAACAGCACAGTTGTCTGTAGGTTAGGTGGGAGCATCTGTTTGACCTAAAACAGATGCTTTGCAAAATTGCTGGAAAGATGAGAACTACTTTTTCTAGCCACAGTCATTTGCTACCTTCAAAACAGTCACTCATAGCCCACCTTAATGTATTCAGGAAACTTTGCAAAATACTCCATTTTGAGGGTTGTGTTGTTTTGTTTCGGTTTTTAATCCAGAAATTTTTCCCTTTCATGGTGTGTATTCTGAGAATCAGACAATTTGATTTCAAATTGCAAGCTGCAGTAAATAATTATGCTGGAAAACATAAAGGAGACATGATAGAGCCACACATTTTCAGAGAGCTCATTATACCAGTACGAATTTCCTAGGCTGGTTCATTCTTTGGACTTCTGTGTTAAGCCTTTTAGTTCAGTAATGGCTTAGGAGATTATGGAGAGAGAAACTAGGGCTCTTAGTTTAAAAAGTAAGATTTTCCTTGCTGTGTTAAAACAGATGCATAAACTGGACTCTAAGTTTCCTAATGACATGCGTTGGGCAAAGTGCACTCTTTCGCACCACTTGTTTAAATGTACCATAACTCAGAATATTTACATTAAGAGGAAGGAAGGTGGAAATAAAACACTGTTGCAGATTTTTGGAGCCTTCGGTAAAGCATTTATGGGTGAAGTAGAGAAGCTCTAGTTCAGTAGGTGAAGCAGTGCTGTTTGTTTTTAAATAAAAGCTTTTTAAATGCCTTTAAAGCTTCTCTCAGAATGAGGCTGCTCAGAGACTGTGCTGGCTTAGCAATTCCTGTATGACCTTTGATGGCAGGCTGAAGAAGACATGTCTTTGTAAGGATCCATAGGTTGTAAAAAGTAGGAGGATTTTTGTTAAGGCAAAATTGAAGAAGTCTGTGTACTTGAATATTTAATCTTTGCCATATGCATGTGGCTAATGCAGTAAACTGGATTTAACATCTTTGAATACCAACAGAAACAGTAAGTAGAGAATGTATGTTCATATGTAAATACCCCGTGAACTTTCTTCCTTCTGAGTCCCTGTGTGTTTAAAAGATAAGTTCCCAGCAAGTCCCCTTTGCAAATCCCAGGGCAGACCTCCTGAGCTGAAAGTGGGGAAGGTTTGGAATGAGCTGCAGGGAGGAAAAGCAGAGGTTCAGCAGGAGCCCATGGTGTAGTGTCGCTACAAAACAACTGTGTGTGTGTGTTCCTAGTTACCTATGAAATATGTGGCTTACTCCCTGCCAGTGGTGGTAGTCATGGAATATCCAGAGCACACCGCATGATTTCCTCTGATTTTTGGCCTAATTTTGGGGGCTGGGAAGTAGGGTAAGATAATATTAAATTGCATTGTTTTTAACTACTGAGCTCTGTTGTCAGATGGGAGGTTGCAGGCTTATTCTTATCCTGAAGGTTGCAATGCAGACAGAATACAGAGCCAGGAAAAAGGGAAAAAAGTGTACGGAAGAAGCACCTAAAACATAATTTCTGTGGTGGTTTTGCTGTTCCATTACCTGTAAGAAATCTCTAGCCATTGTGCTTTTTGAAGAGAAGTGCATCTCTTGTACTCTGTAGATGTATGGATTTTACCTTTCTCACTGCTTTAGGATTCCTTACAGAAAGAAGTATTTCTGTCACAGGTCTATGAAACACAATGGTGTATGTATTAATAGTGTTTAAAATATTGTATTCTATAATTTTTATCAGCAAAATACCTAATATGCCCAAATGTTCCTGTAATTCTCCATTGTCAAGAGGCAGAGCAAAATATGTACATTGCATAGTTTAATGCCTTGAATTGTAAGAGGATTGCCTTCTTCAGTGTAAGGGCAGTGGTTTTGTGGCTGAGAGGCAGATTAGGAGCTGTGAAAATACTAAACTTTATTGCAGGAATGATTTAGTAGTTTTCAAACATATCTTTATGTAGTTTACAATGGGGACTTGCTGCATTTGCCTGAGGTATTGCATGCATTTGTCAGGAGGTGAGATAGTCCCCTTTTTTGTGATAACAGTTTATGGAACTTTAATTTTGTTTTCCCCTGGTGTTTTATTCTTGGTTTTAAACAAAATACATTTCTGTAGCAATAAAATCTTACCTTTATTTTAGAACACTGCCTACATATGCTATATCCAGATATTTGTGTCCATTAGCATGTTCAGAGTAGTGTCTTCTTTACGTGCTTGTTTCCTTTTTTCCTTAAAATTCTGAAACGGTGATGTAACTTTTGGAGATACCAAGAGAAATTGCTATTCTGGTACAGGATGGTTTTACTTTTGTCAGGATGACGAAATGCAGTTGGTCTTCAGTGCCCTTTCAGTAAGGTCTGGTACCAGGATTGCTGCAGAACCTGGCTGCCATCCCTGTTCACGTACATGAAATCCATTGCTGCAGTGGAAGAAAGCAAGCCAGTTTCTCTTGTTTGGCTCCGAAAATGTAGGTCTGCTTCCCTGTTGAAAGGGTCAATATTCTCTCTCTTAGGCTCATTAATTAGGCTAGAATCCTATCCTAGAGTGAATGGGCATCATATGCAGATGGGGGCACAACCCAGAGCTCGTGGGACGTTTTCATAGGCACTCAGGTGGGATATGTCTTGGCACAAAACACATTTTAATTATTAATGTTTTCCCAGTATCTTATGACTGACTTCCATCATGCCTTTTCAAAAATAAATGAATAGCATATTATCCTTTCAGACTGTATTTTTTAACAGCTTTTTTTTCTTCCTCTGTGCTTTTTTCTATCATTCTACCTGTGAATGCAAGTATGACAAACAGTCTAGTGGGCATCTAGGAAACAGGCAAATTCATAGCATCATCTTAATCCTGCCTGATTTTTCCTCCTGTTCTTAAACATCACAAACCTTTGATATTGTGAACACCTCACACATTTCAGTTTCTTCCCTGAACAAAGTTGTAGATATAAAAAAATACAGGAAGAGTATGTTCTTCAGGAATAAAATCTGTGACGTGCTTTGAGAAAGCAGAACAAGAAGGTGGGTGTAGAGAAGCCAGGATGGGATGAAGGATGGGACACCTGTATATAACATGCTCGGGAAGCAAGGACAAGTAATGGATTTTCAGCATATCTGAAAACTGACCCCATTACTTTAGGCAGTGTTTCTACAAACAATGTCTCCTAGATAAAAGAGGAAGTGTGCATATGGCTGCATGTCTCATAGGTCTGTATAAACACATTTAGGACTGCTTGGAAGTGAAAAAAAAAAGAGTTAATATTGGAATATTTTCCCAACTTTTACAGTAATATTAGCATTTTTGTTCTTTTTTGGGGGAGGAGAGGGGGACAAGCAGAGCAGTTCTTGATTTTTGCATTTGTCGGAGATTCACATTCTAGCAGCTTTTATTTTGAATGTTCAACCTCCATGCTTTAGCAGAACACTGACCAGATTTTCCAGTAGATCTGTTGTCAAAGGAAACTCATTTGTGATAAGCAGGCTGATGTGCCCCACATGCCTGCAGGCTCCTTTCTTGTGTCACTTTGTAGCCTCGAGGGTAGAAGATAGACTGAAGCTATTAGAATATATTTACCTGTGGACCTTAGTATTGCCTGCGGTCAAGTGGTAAAATCTTATAAATGCTGCTTGTGAATTTCTGATTTTCAGTTTGACTGGTAAATCATGATTTGCATAGCATGGCCAGTGACAGTCCTAGCTCACCAGTGTTGGTCTTCTGTAGTTGGATGTATTAATTTATAAAAACTGTTCAAAAATGCTTGGAAACAGGGAATCTGAACATTAATTTCTTACAGGTGGGAAATTCTGCAAAGGATGTAGTGGTCAGTGTTTTCCAGAGCAGAAGGTTTCTGGCCAACCACGTAATTCTGCAAGGGTATTCATAAATTTGAAATGTTTTCAAACCTACTGTTACAAGGAAAAGGGAGAGAGGAGAGAAAGCCTGGTGACAACAGAAAGGGTTAATGTAGATGCACATTTATGTAGCGGTTACCTGCTAGTAAATTGCATTTCTAGGATACACTGTCCTAAATTGTGTCTCTTGAGCCAATGTTGTAAGTAATCAGCTTTTTCTCCAAGAGGCTCTAAAAATGCAATTTTGGCAACAGTAACTAAGGCGGTATTTTACAGAAGAGCCCCCAGTAAATGGAAAGCAAGCTGGTAATCAGTTTTGATTAACGGATCTGCATTCTGTTATTTAAATGTTTACATCCTGATTAGCATTTAGGCTGCATTTAAATATGAAATTTTATTTTAGCAAAGTATGAGGCATGTAGAATGGAGATAATATTTCAGATGCTAAATGCTGGGGATTGTGAGGTGAAAAATGTGCACCCACCTCCCTCAGCCTTGTAAAATGATACTGATGTGACTGATATTTTCACTTCAGTTGTGGGATTATGGAGTTTCCTAATCAGATATGACTAAAGGAGACGGTGTCTCTGTCTCTTAAGTTAAAAAACTAAGTTTTAATTTAAGTATTATGACTTTCATTTATGAGCTAAATGTCTCCTGCTCCTCATTTTGTTAAAGACAAAGCAAGTTGAGCAGGTACAACAGTTTGTGAGATTTTTCTCGATTATTTTAAGAATTGCTAATCTATGATAGCATCTGATAATTCAAATCTGCATTTCCATTGTGATATTTGCTTCCTATATGTGTGGAGAATAGTCACTATTCCTTATGTTGCTCATAATGTGGTTTTTTTCCATGCAAAAGCACAGATTCTGGTAACAGTTTTTAGGTACCAGAGATAGTGGTTTGCTTTGCCAACTCACTGCTGCTACAAAGTTGAGACTTTTTGGCCAGAGGAGCATGCACATCTTTCTGGGTTGCAGGTCCCAACTTTGTGAAAAACCAACTGATTCAACAGAAAAGCTGGTCTGCCACGTAAGCACGCCATAAAAAATGAGCATCTGACAGCTCTGTGGCTTGAAATAGTGGATCTGACACAGGCATATGGAAAATTCATGCAACAGGGATACTGTATCAAAACAATTTTTGTAGAGAAGCAAAACTGAATCGTTTCCCTCCCTTCCTCCCCTCCTTTGCTTTCTCGTGACTCTCTGGTTTTTATGTTGTTTGCTTCTTACCCTTTGGCTTTTAAATGATGCCTCTTTAAAAACTGACATCTTACACAAGGATTAACCTGTTCTGAAAGAATTTTTAGATAGAGTGGTTTAACTTTCAGTGGTAATATTTGCACAGGGATAACACCAGGAAGGTGGAATACTTTTGAAAAGCCATGGCTCCTCTTCCTCTTAATGTGACTGGCTGAAAAGAATGACAATGTGCTGTGCTCATGAGCTGGACAGGGAATTCCTGCACAGGGTGACTTGACTCTTTTTCTTCCGAAGCAAACTCAGTATCCTTTCTGTGCCCTCTGATGACACAAACTTTTCCCTCCTCCACCTGCTGTATTTCTGTTGCATTATGTTTAATATCCTCTGCAACATTTCTTATTAGTCTTCTACCTGGGCTTGTAGAGCAAAGACTTCTGTTTACACAGAAGGACTTCTGTTGTTGTTGATCTGGCAGAGGTTTTGAGGACTGGGAAGGGATAGAAAGTAAACATATGCAAGCAACAAATGGAACAATCGCCCTCCTCTCATAGCAAGCAAGTCTATAACTGATATTACTGGCTTATTTTTTTCATAATTTTCTTTTTTTTTTTATCTTCCCCTTCTGCTTTTCACATTTTTCACCAACTGTCATTAGGGGCTTCCATATTTTTTGCTGCACTTCTTTCATCAGACCTTTGAAAATAAGATATTGTTGTTACAACTACCACAAAGTCAACAAGCAGAGGCAGAGGAGGATTAAGAGACAGCTTAGCCAAGGTGTGTAGGCACCCACTCTCTACTAAAGCTTGAGGAGCTATTGTGCCCAAAGTCCTTGCTGGACCAGGCCTTGGAATGGTCAGTTAGGGTCATGCTGGGGAATGAAGCTGGGGCTTTCCTGGCTGCCCCAGGCAGCACTGCTGACCCAGTGTTTTCCACCAGAACCCTTCCCTAAAATGTTTGAGCTCTGCGGCTCTCTTTACAAGACCCACCCGCTTATGTATTTGTGCCTAGCACTACAGGGTGTAGAGAAATTAAATATAGGTGTGTTTTCCAGGGGCCCATGCCTTACACTGCCGGTGGGACACAACTCTGAGCAGCATCACCAGCTGCCCAGTCTGCACTTCCCTCTTATGAGTTTTATCTGAGGGAAGCTCTCTGAGGTGAATGAATTACTGAAATAAAGCGCCTGAAGACACAGTTAGACTTTCATTCATCCTGAGAAGTAATTAACATCTGGATATCTTGCTGCTGAGAATTAATTTCCTTCAGTAGTGGCCAAGTCTTTCTCTTTGTTCCTTTAACTGTGTTTGTATGTCTTCTGTTTGGCTGGGCTGTTGCAGTGAATATGGCAGGTATATTGCTGAACATGAAGAACTGTGTGTAGAGTGAGCCTGTGCAGTGGACTAGGGCACATACTCTTGATTTTGAATCACCAGCAGGTTCAGTGGAGCCTGGCCCCCAGTTGTGTACAGGCTGTGGAATTCTCATCTGTATTCAGCCTCCGTGAAGAAGCTGACTTCATGCCTGTGGAACTGCACTAGCCTAGGAACCATAAAACAAGCATCACGGGAATTAGATCCTCATGGGAAGATAGAGGGAATAGATTTTTGGCTGCCCAGAGGTAGGAAAACCTATTCTCCACCACTGTTGCCATTTGTGTGCCCAGGAATGCTGAGGAACTTGATGTGAAGCTGCATTGGTGAAAATCGACATGAGTTTATCCTTTATGTGTGCCCATGTGAGAAAAATGTGTTTGGTAAATGAATTTTAAAAAGCCTGGTTCGTTCCTTCTGCTTCATGTGTAAATCCCAGCGTGAGAACTGCAGATCTGCTTACTTAGTGTTTAAGAGTTGTAGAGGGCTATTGATGCTGCAGCGTGGGTGCATGAAGCCACACTGCTGCTTTTGGTGTCATGTCAATGACTAGATGTGTGCAAACCATCCAGGGGTCTGCCAACACGTGGAGAAAGGGATGTCTCACTCCTGGCATGTTGCTTCTTTGCTCCCTTGGTAAAACTCTGCTGGATCCACACATTGCTTGGCTTCTTTTGGTGCTCTTGCTAGCTATTCTAAATATTCATTAAAATAACAATGCAGACTTCTAAGTAAAAAGCTCATTGGAAAAAAAGATGAGCTTTTTCCAGAAACAAATCCAATTGCCCCACCCATTTTCTTTCTTCAGAAACTGGAGCTGAGGAATTGCTACAGAAATGCTCTTCCAAGTCACGGTGGTTGCTTCATCCCCTTCCTAATAACTGCTCTCCTGTGGTGGTGAGGAAGTACAGGAATGCTTCCAGGCTCAGTGTCAAAATCCTCCATACAGTCACAAAGAAAAAAGCAGTTTGCAGTTAAATGGATAAGTGTATTTTCAAAGAAAAACTTTGTCCATAACTGTCCTTGTCTGACACTAATGTTGGAGCGTGCAGCTGAGAGAAAGACGGGGGTAATATTCCAGCTGTGTTATCTTTGCTTCTTCCTGATCATTCCTTTCTATTCATGATTAATGCCCGTGGAAAAAATTTTTAGACATTATTTAATCTACTTTTCTTTTTCTTTTCTATCAAGAAAAATTGTATACAGAGTATCTGATCTTAAAAATTATATTAAAAGAACATATTTGAGCAACTAAGACAAGAACTAGAAATTAGAAAAGCAGATTTGTGGGTTTTCATTCAGTATTGATTTATTTTACATGCACTCCTGTCCTGTATTGAGCCGAGTCTTTTTCTTTGCAGAAAATGAGACGCATGTACTCATGTCAAGAGCATAATTCGTAGTTATTTTCAGCAGGTGCTTAAAAACATTTGTAAATTCCAGCTTATAGCTGAGCAATTCACCCTCCACCCCCTGTATGTAAATTTGTAACAGAGCATTCAATGAGGGGTTTGAGTGTATAAATGACACCTTTATTTTCAGTGTGGAATTCCCATTGAGAGGCCAGGTCTAAAAATACCAAATGTTTCCACAAACAATTCCTGCACACTGCATGTTGTGTAATACCGCTACAACCAAGGGGAGAGCTTCTGCTGACAGTTTCCCAAATGAATGCAGGAGTCCAAACTGAGCTAGTTTATATATAGTTTTTATTACTGGTCATAAGCTCTTACCAGAAATCCAGATGTGCTTGAATCATGCAGCACATTAATGACACAGAATGACTGTGGGTACAGGATGAAGGCTCCTTTTGTGTACCAGGGAGGATACGGTAACTTCCAGTTAATGACTTCAAAATATCTTACAGAACGCAAAGGAGCAAGTTAAGGCATGTAAACAAAAGTTGCCAGACTTCTTATCAAGGTAATTACATGGTATTGAAATGTGTGACTTGATTTAAAGAAATAATTTTGTATCATTGCTGCTCTTCTCCAATGGAGTGTTTCAATAAATAAATATTTTAAAAAGAAAACCCCAAAAAAACCCCACCTCAAAACATTCTCAGTAAGTAAAGGGAAATTCAAAAGGGAAAAGCCAAAAGGAGTAGAGGAACTTTACAGGGCAGGCAATGGTTCTTCTAAAATATTAGAAAACCTTGTATAAGGAAAACCAAAGTGTTTTGCTTTTGGAATGTTTAAACGTAGCATATTTTTGAGTGGTTGCTAATTTGAAATGTTAAGTTCTGCGTGGAAGTTAGTAAACTTACAAGTTCGGGTATTTCTCAGTGCTCATGTCCAGTAGGCATGTTTGTGCAGCATCAAAACCCTTGGTTTTTCTTTCTCCTGCTTCTACCATGCTGTATTTTCCTTTGGGGAAATTCAGTGGCGTTTCATGTCAAAGGATGCTCTTTCCAGCTCAGTTCCCTGCAGAAGCAGGTGAGTGGCATAGGGAACCTGTTTGTTGTGGCTGTGTCCAGCAGGTACAAGTTTTCTTTTTGCTCAGGATACTCACAGGGACTCATTTGTTTGGCAAAGAAGTTGATTAGACTCAGGCTGTCACTGGATTGGTTTCAACAGTATCTCTGTAAGAATGGTTTAAAGTACAGTATGTAATTGGAAGCAATATGGGAGAGGTCAGCAGCCATTGTGGAGTTTTTGTATTGATTTTTGCCACAGTTGATACAGTTTCAGCCCTGAAGGTGGCCAAAAGATCCTTGTAAACCCATCAGCACTGCCACTTGGCACTCAGGTCAGTCACTGTGTCACAGAGTCTGCTCAGGACTGTAATTTCCACTCCAACAAATCCGGTTTAAAACTAGCATCGGGCACTACTTACACCAGCAGCTGTTTTAGCCCAACGTTATGCCCATGAGGAGCTGTATTTTTCACTATGTGTATTTAAAATCTAAGCTGTTAATAATGGTTGAACTCTTTCTAAGCTTATTTTCAGGGGTTTTTTTGGCAGAGTATTTAGATTATTGTCATAGACTGGGATGGGCTGCATGTTTCCTCTGTGCTTTCACAAAGTGACTTTTTGCTTGCCTTAACTTCTGTAGAAATCCACCTCTGAGAAAAGGGTAACGTTTGCACCAAATTCTCTGCTTCCTTTGGAAACACAGAAAAAGGAAAACGTGTTTCCTGTTAGTGACTATTTTAATTTGTGTTTCTGCTTGTATGAGAATATATCCCAAATGTATAGAGAGAGATTTGTTTCAGGATCCTGTTAACCTGAGAACTTTCAGGGGGTTTTTTTGTTGTTTTTTATTTCTGGCCACAGAATTACATTCACTGTTTCTCCAATTTTGAATCTAATTTCTAAACATTATGGGAATTGTAATGTAATTATCTCCATGAAATGTCAGATTGTGAACACTTCCAGGGGTTTTTGGGTTGTTATTTTAACCAGTGGCTTGTCTAGGCTGGGTATGAATGGGGCTGTTTAGCCAGAGGCACTGGTGGCAATGTTGGACATGGTCAGGTACCCTTTAGTCTTTGATCACTGTAGTTGTTAATAGTACTGTGTTTAATCCTAATAAAACTTGATGAAAGTAGTCAAATGGTTGTGTATGTATTTTTTTTCCTATAGATAATAAGGATGCTGATGGACATTTCTTTGTTCCTAAGGCAACCACAGTATTGATACAGGAGTGTTTTCTCTTGGGACATCAGAATTGAGTCTGGTTTTTCTCTATGCATACTTACCCTTTTAGGCTTGTGATATTCTCCGGAATTCCCACAGTTTTCTGCAAACAGCTTTATTATTAGATATGTGCTTTCTGAAGTCTCCATTTAGGTTATCCTCAATATCCTGATGATATTGAGCTCACACCTAGCAGCTGGACAGCCCAGGTCATATATATATGTGGGGGAAAGGAAAAGTGGACAGGGAATAGGGGTAGAACAAGGGGTTATGGAGGAATCGGAGCTATATAATTTACTTACCTCTATGGGAAATGTCTACATCTAGTTGTGGAACTTTCTTGGAGATTTCCTCAAACTTTTTTTTATTTGCCTGAAATAAAGATATTGGAGAGAGATATGACATTACAAGAGGCTGTGGTAGAGATTCTCATAGGAGTATAGATTTTCCTGTTCTGGAGAAGATTGTTTTTTAAATTACTGATATCCTCTGAAAATGTGTAGAAGAAAAGGTAAGAATGAGTATAGATGGTTGGTGCAAAAAACACCCAGCAAAATTAGATACAGACGGAGGAAGTGGTATCTATGTTCTTGAGCTATGCAAAGGCTGTCCCACATTTATTCCACTTTCCCATTATTTTCAGCACACTGTGAGGAACTCTATGCTATAGATATATATTGGAACTGAGAGTAAGAAGGTAGTAATGAGTCTGTTGTCAGCATGTTGTGCTTTCTTTAATTTACAGCATCATCACTGTGCTGTGCTGCCATAAAGGAGAGAATATAGCCTTTGTCCCTGCTCGGCGCTAGCGGAACCGAGAGTGATGCACGCAGTTGGCAAGGGCTGCAACAACAGAGTCCTCATTCATCGCTGCCATCAGAGCAGTTTGGTTTAGCTGTGTTACGTAAGCCATTTGTGGTATAACTCAGGACATTGCACAGAATTATATTGGGCATGGATATCCAGCTGTTGTGTGAGATATTGAGAAGGGAATAAAGGTACCTTATTGCAGTCGGTGGCTGGGGTACGCCTTCAGAAGCTCATTGAATTGAAGTATTGCGACCCATTCCCTCAGCAACCATCACATGACAAGTGCTAGAAGCAGTATAGAGCCACTGCACTAGACATTCTTCTTGCACAAAATTACTCAGTTTTACCCTTTATGAACCTAATGCCAGTTCATGTGAGTTTTGTGACCAGAGTGGTAAGGGAAAGCTTTTTCTGAAAATACTGCATGAGTTACCAACCTTGTGGTGTAAGGGTGATGCAGGGCTGTAAGAACTAAGAACATGTAATATTTTTGTCATTGAAAAGTTACTGCAATTAACTATTAGGCTTCCTGAAGGTAAATCCACCTGCCTTTTGTAGTTAACATTCTGCCCAAGAGTTTGCAAAATAATATTAAGTAGAATGTTTTGGCTTATCATGGAAAGAAGGAAAAAGAGCTGCTGAAATATATCAGAAGTTGGCGATAGTGAAAGTACTGCTTTGCCATCACAAATATTATCTGATGAAGTAAAATGCTGCATAAAACTCTATTCAATTAAAATGATGGGTCTCGGTGTTTTCTTTTGGAGGGCTTAATAAGTGAAAGCAGGCATTTCCCAGAGTCATGGATTGTCTTTGCCTTTGTTTTGTCGGCCCTGTGCCAGGGAGGCACTGGACATTGCCTCCTTGGCAAAACATCTTGCTTTTCCTGGTGTTTGATATCACTACTCCTCAGTGTGACCTTGCAAAGTGACTTGAGATGCTGGAGAAACTTCAAGCAAAAACTAGTTTTGTTTCAGCCAGGTAGTGGTTTAAGTTCTTGATTACCAAGTTAGTACAAACAAAAACTGTAAAGCACAAAACAAATTACAGACACAGAGACTGTTGCTTTATATTCTATTCAACCTGTTTCTCTACAATTTTGGCCAAGGTGTTTTATATCTACAAAAATCTGAAGATCCAGCTCTGCATAGGTGTCTTTTGCCTTTATACTGGTCCCTTTCTAAGGGGAAATCTTTCCTGAAATTGAGGAAAGAAAATTTCAGATCATGTTTCTCTTGATTTTTTTTAAGCTCCTTTTTTCCTGTTTTCTTGTCTTCAGTTATGTGGCAACCAAGATGCTGATCATATTAATCATATTGTATCGTATCATAACAATCATATCATATCATGTCCTTAAAACTTATCTGGGAGCAGGTCTTGATGCTGAGGAGCATCCTTAAAATTCCTGAGTTTTACCTTGTGATAGTTCACTTACATCATGCAATGGAAGCATTTTACTGAATCATGTAGCACTTTGTCTTCTAGAGCAATAACACTTTATTGTGATTATGTATGACATTAACATGCTCTGCTAGTTTTACTTGATGACCAAACCTCACGTATTAAATCAATTATAGGCTCTGGCTTGGGGACTGTTACTTCTAAATTGTCTTCAGCTGTTGGCCTGTTCTACAGGTAGTCATTTTTGAGGGTTCTGGCCATCACAGTGGTGAATTACTGAAAATAATTGGAGAGTCTACAGTAACTACAAATTTTGGTGTTCATAAATATATGTGGGTAGGAAGTGCTGATAAAAATTCTAGGTGATTTTTCATGGTTTTGGGGGCTTCTTTCACTTGTCTAAAATTGAAAATACCCAGTTGAATGATTTTATTAAAAGGCAGCATCCATTCCTTACATGTATAACCACATCTTCTGTAGTTAGGCCATGGTAAAAGAGAAAATATTTTTCCTTGTTTTTTTCATTTGATATTTAATTGAATTAAAAGGAGGTATAAATGTAAAGTTAGGGAATGTTCCAGTTCTGGAACAAAACCAAGTGCTCTGTGTCTGTTCAAATTTTCCCATTTTAAATACTTAATCGAGAATAGCTACTAGCTGTACTTAGCTAGGCTTTGAGTGTACAAATGCTCTCTGTGTCTTATTTGGGTTCCTAAGGAGGCAATGCCCAAGTATTAGTTAAGTATTGGGTTTCAGGCTGAGTGTTTTTTGTCTGCTTGTTTTGCAAGCACCTAAAATTACTGTAACTGAGAGAAGGGGAAAAAGTGTAGTTTGTGCTTTTGATAACAATATGTATGTAATCAGCACCTCCTGGTTAATGAATTAGTTGGCTGTTTCTTTCATACAGCAGTAGCAGGGAAAACTGCTGGGATAATCAGCAAGTATTGGCAGAGGGATTCAGCAATGTATATATCGGCTAATATTTCCTTTAAATAGTTTTCAAGTAAACTAGATCAGAATTTTGAATGCATCCCCCTATGTGTCTAATTATTTTTCAGGAGCTGAGGCAAATAAAATATTACAAACATGCACTATTTAATTACCTTCTTTAAACTTCAAGGAAACACATAGAATGGTTTTATTCCCCTTTCACAGTGCAATCACAGTTTACAGAACAAACTCCTAATTTTGAATTTAAAACATTGAACATAATTGAAGGTTTTGTTTGGGGTTTTTTTTAACCCAAAAAGGCCTCCTCTTAATGTCAAAATAAATAGCTTTTTCTTCTTAATGTTGACAAGAATATGTTCTTTCTACAGATACCTCTTGCAATTGCAATGTGTTAAATACCTTAGGCTCAACCCTGCATGCAGAAGCCCTGTTAAAATTTATAGTTCAGTGCTTAGAGCCATCCTAGAACTTGGGTGTTAAGAAGTAGATGCATCAGCAGAGTTTAAATTTACCTTTGGTGATGGCTACTAAAGCTGTGCCCTCAACAGCAGTCAGTTCCAGCATCCTGACTTGTCTTTAAACATCTCTTACCAACTGGACGGACAAGCAAGCCAAAGTGGGCACAGGGCCATTCCTGCAAAACAAAGAGAGGGCAATGCATGGATGAGCACCAAGTGATGGCCATCCCTTCCTTCAGCAGCACAGGAATGGTTGTGGTTGAGGGGAGGCTCTGCCTTTGGCCTCACTCTGGTGCCTGTCTCCCCAGCCCTGCGATGTTCTTCGACATGAGTCTGCTTGTGACTAACTCCATGCTTAGGGAGTGAAGCACTGGTGAGGAAGGGAGACAGACAGCTCCTAGGACAGGCTGGAATTGAGTACTGCAGGGGGAACAGCCCTCTGGAAGGGAGTGTTTGCAGGGGATGTTTCACATCAGCTTCCTCTTGTTACCTGCATTTAGATAGATACTTCTGCTGATGGTGGGGATTTGGGGGCTTTTTTGAGGGTGTTCTTTGGTTGCTGGGTTTTTTGGTTTTGTTTTGTTTCTTTTGTTTTGGTTTTTTTTAACAGAACCAACAGAATCTTTTTGTTTAAAAGAAAAATGCTGTATGCTTAAGATAAGATTGTTTCATCTTGGCTATAACAAAACAGTAAGCCGAACAGACGGCTTAGAATGGGTGTGTTTTTCCCAATTAGGAAGCCTCATTGCCAGCACAGTAGTTTTGTAGAGCTTATTATTTGCTATTCATGTGAGGTACAGATTCCTCATTCAGTGGTGGCCGCTGCCACCCAAGGACACCACTACTGGGGAGCAGGGGCTTTTCCCAGGTGCCATGCTGGGAGGCTGATCCCTGTCCAAGCAGGGAGCCAGGCTTCATGGAGCGCAGAAGGCTTTGCTGACTGTGGCTCTTGGGAGGATCCAAGAGCTCTGTTGCTCTAATGTGTGAAGGTAATTTAAATCGTTTCAGCCTGACCTTGGGGATCACTGTGCCACTTTCTGCTGGGTGGTAGTGACCAGGTCTCAATGTGTTCTGGTGATTTGGTGTGACCACTTTCCTTCTCTACTTTATTGGTGAGCCAGTAAAAACTCATTATTTTCTGTTTAACAACACTACTGTCCTGTAAGAGGTTTGGTAGCAATTTAGTGAATTGTAACAGTATTTTCATCAAATGTGCAGCAAAAATAAGTTTCTGGAAGGACTCAGAATTATGGGAAGGTGTTTTGCAAACATCATCTTCTAGTACAATACAACAGGAGGAAACCATGGTATGTATTTTGCATTAAAAAGTAAGACCAGTTTAAGCTACAAATTGTAGAAGTTTGGATCACCAAGTTAACAAAAATGGCCCACACAAATGACTTAAAATTTTGAGTCTGACTGTGTTTGTACTTTTCTCACGTCTAAAGGCTGCCAAATTCTAGATGCTGTCTTTCCTGGGAACTAACCAATGCTCTCTGGCAGGATTTTCACTTCCCCTTATGTCTATATTTGAAAAAGCATATGTGTAGTCCCTAAATGAATATAGTGGTTAACAAGCTATGGATGACAACCCACAAAACATATTTGCTAAAGCAAGTTTCATACTGCTTAATGGAAAACAAATAGCAGAACAACTAAACCAGGGATATTGCTATACATGCATATATTTCATGTATAAGAAAAGTTGAAGGAAAAAATCTCCTCCTGAGATTTTCTTGGGCATGCTTCTTCCCATTGGAGTTAAGATACTGTAACTCTGGGGGCAGAACTTGGTCCTTTGGTACATATTTTTGTTTTCCCTGGTAGGGCAGGACATGCTATATGGCAGAAACAACTAGTTACTGTCGTTAGATGAGTAATAGTTTCATCCTTCTTAGTTCCTAAGGAAGGAATCATGCTTTACATCCTAAGGAAGTAAAGCCAGCAGTGTCCCTCTAAAGCAGCACTGTTAAGTCATTCTGTAGTAAACAGTGTTTCTGTTGTTCCTAAAAGGAAAGAGGCCATGCAGAATTTTCAAGCCTGCTATGATGTGTCTTGTGTGCAAGCAATAGGAGGTACATGACGCTGGAGAAGCTCAGCGAAGGACTGCAGTGTGTGGGGAAAACCCCTCCTTGCAGGTAGTGCATCACCCCAGCTGAGGGGTGACCTTGGGGGCAGGTGGGGAATGCACCGTGGCTGGGATAGAGCAGATTTTTCCACATTTTTCAATGTCAGATTGCCACAGGTGCATGCAGCCCTTGCTGCCTAGCCCAGGTAGCACTGAATTTGGGAGCTCATTCAGGTAGTAACTGCTGGCTTGAACACAGCATGAAATTAGAAGTTTTATTACAAAGCACTAAAGCTTAGTAGTGTTTTTAACCTTGTGTGTTCAGTCTTCAGCCAGAGCTTCCTGAAGCTTATACTATTAGATTTTTTTGTTTCTTTTAATTTAAAAGGAACTTAAAATGTATTTACTTGCCTTCTTGCATCTGGTGACTCATACTGGCTTCTTCCACAGGACTGCACTGCTGAGAAGGTTAGGAAACTAAGAAGTAAAACTGAGATTTCTGTAACTTTCTGCTTCCTTTATCAAATCCCTTAAGAAATTATCAAACATTGGCAAGTTTTATGATGTAATTAGAGCCTTTTATAACTGCTTAATGCTCCAAGTAGAAGAAGAAACTTGGTTATAACATGTTGTGTAACCAAGCCCACTGGTCTTCAAAAACAGAATTTAAAGGCCATATTTTCAAATTACCTTTCAGATCCGTATATAAATAGCTAGTTCTGGTGAAATCAGTGGAAGTTGTTACACTGGCAGGACTTTTTCTTATCTGAACCGCAACTTTGTTTTGTTTTTCTTTTCCTTTAATTTGGTCAGTGGTTTCTAAATAGTTGCTGATACTAGTGCACTTGGTATTTAGGAAAAAGGAGGTAATTTCCATACAAGTTACCTGGTTTTGGTAAAGCAGCTGTTGCAGAATGTCCACCCTTCTGCCAGGGTTTAGTCTATGAAGTTCTCTATTTTATGTTAAAGAAAACAGCTTTGCACATGCATGCCTATCTAATTTTTTTTTTATTTTAGTTAGTTGCTGTGGGAAACAGTGGTTTTCTGATGAACTTTATGCAAACCAGGAAGAAGTGGCCTTTCTCACTTGCTGTAGGTGAACCTGCTCTAGCAGGGGTGATTGGACTAGTCCTTTGCAACCCCAGCCATTCTGTGATTTCAGAATGAGTTGATGAGTGGCTGCTGGGTACTTTCCAAATGAGTGCAGCATGACATCTCCTGTGGCCCACATGAACCTCGCTTGAGCTAGCTGTTGGTACCCTGTCAGTGAAGCCAGATCTGCCATGCCCTCACATGAGGCTTTGGCTTCTTGAGAAGAAAAGGAGATGAGTAGAAGTATAAAATAAAGTCTTTATTTTCCTTAAAGTTCAAAGAATGTGTGTGTGTGTTTGATACATATATACACAGAGAAACAAAGCCCAGTATTCCAAAAATCCTCATGCATCTGCATGGATCAAAAATACACTTTTCTGATAAGCATCCTTGGTCCTAGCTATACAACGTGTTTGTCCAGTAATGGTTCTGATAATTGTTTGTTAAAAGCTGCTGTAGTTATACCCAACAGTTGCTTTGCATGAGATGTGACTCCAGGTTGCTGAAACTTAGTTATGCACGTGCTGTGGACAAGGCTGTGCTAAGGCAAACGTGTGTTAGTAATGTTAGTTATTAATGTTATGTTGTTACTGAGGTGTTCTGCTCTGCCTGGATTGTTTTCTCAGAGAGCTTCAGTTCTTAATAGAGTGCCAATTTCCATGTGGCTGGTAAAAGGAAAAGCCAAAGGAACATGTAGGTGTGCTGGCTGAGATCTGTACCAAGACTGCAGTCCTGTCAGTTTTCACCAAAAAACCCAATCTAGAATATTTTTGGGATCTTTGACAAAGAGTAATGACAGAGGGTGGGTTTAGATTACATACTAGCAGGGAAAAATAATTTCTTTGACTGAACACAAACTTGTAGCTGTAGCTAAATCACAGCGAGGTGGGAGATGCAACTTGTTTGGACAGGTAATGGCTGGTCAGTGCTTATTATCAAATTAGTAAGATCCGTGTTTATTTGATGGATGGTGTAAATAAGTACATACCAAACTTCTAGTAATCTGTGCAGACAAAATACGTGTAAGAGAGGGAAAAGCTATGTACTTTATATAGAGGCAGGGTGCAGGAAAGGCTGATGTCCTCAAATCGTATGCATCCTGTGCTGGTAAACTATAAAGAAGTAAAAGGTAGTGTTGCAGTAGACTTTTTCTTATTTCTAGACCTCTTAGCAGCTAACTGCAAGACGCTGATTTCATTTTCTCTGTAGCTGATTGGGAAGATGCTGGGTTTTTTGTGCATTTCGGGTGACTTGCAGTACTCCATGTGGCTACATCATCTTTCATCATTCTGCCTTGGACTTGCTGTTGATGGGCAGGCTGTACATGACCTTCACCCAGGATTAACAGGGACAGCAAGACTGAAGTCTCTCTTGTTTCTGTATATCAAAATAAAGGGACTGCTCCTCTCATAGGCCTCAGTGAACACTTGGTGCTGGGAAAAGGGCAAGGCAGTTTGCCTGCATGCAGAACCACAGGGCTGAACTGTGTCCCCAAGGAATGATCTAACCTGCTTACCCTGCGGGTTGGCAATGTAATTTCTGACAGCAATTAGCATCTCTTTACAGAACATATAGATATATGTTCTCATCCTAATAAAAAGGTACAATATATATCACATATGATGTATATGTATATAAATATATATATACACACATATATATGTATAAAAATATATATATACACACACATATATATGTAATCTCTTAATGTGCTTTTCTTTCTGTCAGAAAGCTTTTCTCATTGTCTTGGTAAAGTCTTTCCTCTTTAAATTTGAAAATACATTGATTTCGTCTCTGCATCTTCCTTCTGAACATTGAAGACTATTACCTTCTCTGCCTTCAGTTTCCTTTTGTTTAGATTAGATATTTAATTTATCCTCTTTCTACTCTTCTCTGAATATCTTCTGACTTGTCCACATATCTCATGGAGACCAGCAGTGAAACGACCAAAATGTTCCTGTTGACATCCAGTAATGGTGAGTACAGCAGAAGGCTTTCCTCACAGACCTCTCTTGCTGTCTGTCTGTTCCAGCATGACGTTTACTTTTTTGCAAGACTGCGATATTGTTGATGCTTATCTAGCTTACTGTGTGCTGTAGCCTCTAGCTCTCTTCCACAGAACTCCTGCCTAGCTGGGAGAGTGCAAGTTGGGCGGTCGATGAAAGACAGAAACCTGGTTGTGAGGCTGGCCTGGGACAGTGAAATAGAAAAAGGGGTGACAATGGCTTAGAGGAAAACTACCTGATTAAATATCTGAGCAGATATTTCACTGGAAAAAAAAAAGGACAAAACATGGGATATTTTTTCAACAGTTACTAAAGCAAATGCCAAAGGGATTTTGGCATTAAATGTGCTGAAGTTGAGTTTGGGTATCAAGGTTATAAAGTGTTTGAGGCTAGGAGATTGCCAAAGAAATGTTTTGCTTGTATATGCAAGACAGCATTCTTAATAGTATTAACACTAACATTTGCCTGCTTGCTCTGGTGCCTGCTGAAGTCTGTCACTTTGCAGCCCAAGCTGCTTTTCTGTGTTACCTTTTGATCTTCCTCATGGAAGAAAATTCAGTTCAAGTGATTTTTGTATAAAGCATTAGATAAATTCAGTTGGGTTTGTGTGTATGCATTTTCTTGTAGCAACAGTAATTTTGAACTTTTTCAAGAAGTGGTACTTTAGACTTTTGTGTGGTCTTTTTATCCCACATATGGAATGGCAGTTTTGCCTTGCAGTGTCTGGAGTGGGGACCTATACAGAGCAAGTCCCATGATGCTTTTGGTTATTTAGAGTGTTCTACGCATGCACAGTGAGTTATTCTTCCTGAAAAGACGGGAAATCTTCACTCATTGAAACAATTTGTCTTCCAGATTGGACAAAAAAAAACATGGGGTTTTGTAGTGGGCTAAAATCCTGCAAAATTTCAGCACAGTATTTTTTCCAGTAATCCCAAGATTGTTTGTTCAGCTGCTTTCATTCAGTGTAGCACTTAATGAGAGTATTTGTGAAAAAAGAGAGGTGGTTAGAGCATGAAACTTTTGGTTTTTAGGTTCTTTGACATATACTTGTTCCTTCAAACTCCTTTCCACATTCACATTGTGTGTGCGTGTGTAAAAGAGTGTGTGTGAGGTACTGAGAGGGATGTCAGCAATTTGTACTCCTGAGTCAGCAGAAGTTGCTGGAAAAAGGACAGAAGTGTAGTAACTGCTGCAGTGAATGCTGCACTTCGCGTTGTGTTGTCTGATCCCGATTATGGGTCTTAAGCCCCTACTGACAGCCTCAATCCCCTTGTTTATGAATCTGTTTCTAAACGCTTTCTTTCGGAGAGTCACACAGCTATGACTGCACCCTGGTTCGTTTCGACATTTCCTCATTAGCCTGAAGGGAACTCTCTGAAACCTGCTACCCCACGCTGCTTCCATCCTCAGCATGACAGGATGGTTTCACAGACCTGTGCAAGGACCAGAGACTGGGATGGATTTTGGAGCCAGGAGGGAAGGGCTCTCCTTGGTGGCTGCAAAACCATGTTGTCAAATATCAGCTATATTCCTTTATAATTGCTGTTCCAGCTATTATTGACTTGGCCAAGGACTGGGTTAAAATAATACAGGACTGTGGGAACTTTATATCCCTTTAGGTCTTTTACCTTGGGCTACTTCAAACCAGAATAGCAAAAATTGAATTGAAATATATTGTTCAATTTAGTATATCTTTTCCACTTATGCTGTGGTCTGGGTTAGGGGGTTGAGGCTGCTTTTTGCTTTTTTGTTTTGTGTTTTTTAGTAGGTTACCAGCTGAATCCACAAAGGAGTGCACTTAATAATCCTACTTTGCTTCTGTCCTTGAGCATGTGCACTGCTATAAAGGGACAATCACCTGTAGAATTGACCTGTGCTTCATCTTTCAAGGCCTGCATGTTGGTGACAACATTATTTATTGTTTAGCATGTGATCGGTGCTAAAATTTGAGTTGCACAGTTTGCAGAAATGCTGAGTAACTACTCTTTCCATGTTATTTTGTTCTAAATAATTAAAAAAGATGCTTATACAAAGCTGTGGGTGCTCTCCTGCATGATTAATACTACAACAAAACCATGGCAGCATTAAAATGAATAGTCAAAAAGGAGTCCTGCCTGTCTGCTACCTACAGAGAAAATTCTGTCCTACCTTTTTATTGCTCTCGAAAGGTCTCTACACCACCACTTTAAAATAGATAGCTTTTGCTAAAGTCCCTCAGTTGAAATTTAAGGAAGGGTAAAAAGAGCAGGAGTGAGGAACTGACATTCCCCTGGAGAACTCAAAGGAAGGAGCAGTGGATGCAAAGTAAAATCAAATCTCTGCTCTCAGGAAGGTGGGATCTGTATCCATTGGTTTTCATAAAGGTACAGTAGGGTTTGAGCCATAGGTGGAGCTGGGTGTGATAAGGCAAGTCTTGGGGTCACCCCATCAAGTTAGCCACCAACTTTTCTTGATTTTTTTTTGCAAAAGAACCCAACATGAGCTCCCAATTGTGGCTGAATTTTGATTTTTTTTATTGGTACACAAAATACTTTTGATGCTGGAAGTTGAAAGTTAACAATGATTCCTTTGTAGCAGTCCCTTTTGAAGCAGACAGTCCTGTATCTACAAGAAAACACTATACAAAGGGATAAATTCTGCTTTCGAGTCTGTATTTTATACATAAATGTCTTAAGAGTCTTTTTTAAAAACAATATATGTTAACAGGAGTATTTACACATGAAAAGGAAATAGTATTTTAAACTATTCCATTGAATATGTAAGTATCCCTGTCCTTGCTTGATTTTTTTCTTCAAATAATCAGCAGTCTTTGGCATTTTACACCCTTCTTACAGTAATTTCCAGTAATTTCTTCCTGAGTGCTGATACTTGGTTCTGTGTTAGTTATTTGACACTCAAGTTTCTCAGAAAGCTTTTACATCCATATTCACTGGTCAGAAACAGCTTGGCTGCTTTTTTGAAGTCTGCATCTTAACTCTATGTCACTTTTTTTTTTTAAATAGAAAATTACTGGTGTTCTCAGGTGTGTATTTGCTGCCATATCCAGCAGCCTTGTGTCAGGGCTGTGGCCTGATGAGAAGCTCTTTCCCAGGCTGGTCTGAGAACAGCAGTAATGGTGCTGATTGCCTCTCCTGAACCATGTTCAGCACCAAGCACAAGGGAAACACCCAGGCCGTGTGAACACAGCCGCCTCAGGCCTGTCGCTTGCTGTGTTGCCTCATGTCATGCAGTGCTATTGTTGGTTATTAAAGGCATCCACGCTCTCATGCTGGCAGCCTACCAGACCTATTTTCTTCCAGCTGAGCCTCAAGGCTTGTTGTATCAGAGCTCCAGAGAGATGTGCCTGCCTCAGCTGTGTGCTGATGGTGTCAGTCAGATAGGTGATGTGGAGTAACAGGCCACTCTTGATCCCGTATTTTGTGCCTGATTTAAGGGTGCCAGCAGATCCTAGCTCAGGAGAGCAATGCATGTGGCTGCCAATGGGCAATGGGATTGAAACCTCACTCTGATGACAATGAGAAGAGGTACTGTTTGCTGGTTACCCACAGTTGGACCCATGACAGTGATAAACCAAGAACTTGTAATGAATCCTATGATTCATTCCATTGCTGCTTGACATCTCCATTTCCTATAACTTAGTCCTCAGAGGGAGCCCAATCAGTACCTCCAGTGATTCCTTCCTTCTTCACCTTTATTCTCCATCTCTGTGTGGTCTGGGCAGGCAAGACACTTGTAGGAAAGAACGTTGATTTGGATCACCACATAGAAATCCGTCCTGGAGAACCAGCATTAGCATAGAGTCAGAGCCATTCTGTCATCATCTTCCATGAAGTAACTGCAAAGTTGTGTCATTAATACGTGCAGTTCTGATCGTCACTGCAGAACATGCTGTGTGACAGACAGCCTTGCTTAGAAGTTTGTATCGTAGGGATTGTGTTGAGTCATACAGTTGATAATCTAAATGTAAATAATAGTTGATGCATGCTAAAATTTGAATTTCATTGGGTGGAGGTTTTTAGACTTGAACAAATTAATTATTTTTTTCATGTAATGCTGTAACATGCTTACTAGCTTTGACAAAGGGTTTTTCCCCTAATACGGAGATAGCAGATAATAATAAGCAAGCAGACAAGGTTATGCAGCAAGGGGGTATTTTAATCATATTTGTTTTGGAGAAGACAGACCAGAGTGAGGTACCTCTTAGAAACAATCTACTTCACTGATACTTTGCTTCAACAGATTGACATCATCTCAGGAAAGAAAATAACTGTTTGCTATTCCTGTCATAGACTTCTTTCAGTTACCGCGACAGATGTTCCAGGCATGTTGTTCCTCTGTTAGGTTTCTTTAGTAGTAAAGAAACTGCAGTTTAAATATAGTTTAAATTGGTTGAGGTGCCTTGTTTGAATATGATTCAAAATTGCATTATACCTGGTTTAAATCATAGTGTAACAGGACAAAACCATTGGAAAGTCTAGTTAAGATTAGTTCAAACCCAGGTACGAATTTTTTTTCAATCATATTTAAAGTGCTATCTGTTTCTAATATATCTTGTAATTTAATTTAGGATGAACCTGGATAACATAGTGAACTTCCCACCCCCTACTCATTATTGGGAATTACCTTGGATAAAAAAATCAGAAAAACATTTAGTTAAATAGTTCTCTTTTCCTCTGTCTGTAGCATTGTCTTTTGTGGCAGCTCAATGTTCTACATCCGGACTACACAGATTTTGTTATCCTTTTTTTTTTTTTCAATGAAATGGAGTTTAGTATTTCAGGAACAGTTGAGGTAGCAGTTAGGGAGAGAACCACTACACATGCACAAGGTATCTATTATTCCTTTGGGGACTTTGGAAGTTGAGAAGGCTACAGCCCTTATGAGCCCCCTGTCCTCTGCCAGTGAGTTCCAGTTCAAAGCTCCTCTCTGTCATCTCTCCTGCTCACTCACTTCTGGAGGTCACCGGGAGAGCCAACAAGATAATGCAGGCTGAGTTCTGCTGAACCTGTTGGTGGTAAATAGCTCCTCCTGTTTATTCTCCCACTCATTTTGTATCCAGATGATTAGTTGCTGCTCATGTGGCCCACTTTTTGAAACCACTGGGTTGGGAGCACAGCTTCCTGCCTGGAATTGGGTCATGGTGGTGTGACAGTAACTGCACTGGTGTGTGTCCCTTCCAAGTATGATTCCAGTCAGTGACATTGATTGGGGGAATGCTCGTTTGGATACTGGCTGGCTGAAGCTTTCTGCTCCCTCTGACACGTATACACATGAAGTTGCTAAATTGCAGTGTCTGGGACAAGGTGCTCTTTTGTTTCCAAAAATGATGAGTAAAGCAACAAAGTTCAAGGTTTATTTCATCACTCGGACTTTTACTCCAGTGGTAGAGACTGGGATTTTAGCTTTAGAAAATGGAGATCCTCAGTTTTTGTTTTATTGTTAGTTAATTTTTAATAGATCGTTAAAATAATCCTCCAAGAAGGAAGTACAGGCAGGGAGATACAGGTGCAATGATCACCAGTGCCTAATGACACTGGAAACAGCATCCTTGATTTTGTGCCTGTTTTTGGGGAAGGAGAGAGAAACTCATGTGGTAATCACAGGCTGCCAGGTCATTGCAGGGAATGTGGTGCCAGCAGGAACACTCTCTTCAAGGTCCTGTTTTTGTGGGAAAACTCACTGGTGGTTACTTTGGGCATCCAATTTTGAGCCTTCACAGAAGAGAGTGGTTCATGTATGCTTTGTCTTGATGCCATTTGGGGCCCGCTGTGATCTCACGTAAGGAGACATTTTCTTCTGGGTTTGGATTAGAAATTTGGAGTTCGGATCATTCATATTGACCTTCCTTTTTCTTTGGTTTCAGGCTTCTTTGTGCAGCAGTGAAGGTTGTAGTTGTTTACTTACTAATTTCTTCATCATGCTTGTGTTAATTTAGTGCCCATAGGTATTTAAGCAGTGAGAACAGTGAGAAAGACTTTGAACATCTAATTTTTTCCCTTTTTTGTTCTTACAATTAAACAGAAATCCTATAATATTCACCCAAGGAGTCACTTTGTAAAGTTAATGGGCAATTTCACTATCCATGGACAGCTAAATGTACTTTTTTGAAGTATGATTGTGGCCTTCTAATAATTGTTTCTATGACAATTTTTTATTTGGTTGGGTTCATAATGAAAGAACAGAACGGTTCTTGAGCATTCAAACAGGCTGTCTAGGGAAGTGGTTGAGTCACCATCCTTGGAGGTATTTAAAAGATGTGTATACATGGCACTTAGGGACATAGTTCAGTGGTGGACTTGTCAGCACCATGTTAGTGGTTGGACTCAATCATCTTAGAGGTATTTTCTAACCTAAATGATTAAATTGTTCCAAGATCCAACCTACTACTTCTTGAGTTTGCTTTCCTGTTTGAAGAGCTGAGTGAGGACACTTGCAGTATCCAGGTTTCAAACTTCATCTCTTTTGCGCAGCTCCCATGCCAAGTATAGAAGCCTAGCAAGACCTTTAGTTCTTGAAAAGTGGATTGGTTATTTATAGACAGACATTTGAGATTATTCTTAATTTTTTTGTCCTTATTTGTTTATAATAACAAGGTTTTCAGGAAGAAGGTACTCCTTTAGTTCAGGACTTAGCAGGGCAAATTACTGCAAGTGAGAAGAAATAAAGTTTCTTGGAGGTGAATGTAGCAGAAGTGTTCTTGCCTGCCTGTAGCATTTGGATGTACCTAATAAGAATGAGGAACACCCTGACCTTAATGTAACCTTCTGCCCTCGTACTTTGCCATCTGTCTCAAGATCTGCTGTAGAAGATTTGACTGCTTTTCACAAGCTCTCCTACCAAGGTTGTCTCCCAGAAAAAGAAAAAGAAGAGTTATATAACAGTGTTTACCTTCAAAACTGTGTGTTACAGAATTCAACCGACCCTGATTTTAGCTCCAGTAGAAGTCTAAAACTGGCACAAACTGTTTTCCAAGGTCCCTTTTCCTATGTGTATAAAGATAGTAAATGAACCAGTAGTTTAGCATGTGGGGCAGAATATTCTTAAATGGCAACAAGGAGAATGGTTCTTGGGAAGAGCTGTGACCACCAATTCACTAGTTAGTGAGCTTTCCTCCTCCATCAGGGATACAATTTGTCAGAAATCACCAGTGGAGAGCTTGGAGGAGAGGAAATGCACTGTGATACAGAAACGGAACCCATTTCAGATGTGATACCTTCCTGTTGAACATTAATGAACTGCAGTGGTTGTATCTAAGGTTTGTGGCTTGTTACATATGTCAACATTGTCAAAAGTTTCTCGGGACATTAAGGGCAGGCAGTGTCATCTGTGCAAGAGCCAGACCTCTCTGCCTGTGGATGTAACACTGACCTTAGTTGAACTGATATATAGCTGTCTTATCCGTGACCTTTAATAGCTGAAATGTGTACACCATCTACAGCCTTTTTCAGGTTTGCTTCAAAAGAGATCAGTGGATAAAGCATATGTATGTATGTATGCAGTGCTCTGTGTGATCCTTTCTGGCTTGTAACAGCACATCAAGGGAATTCCAGAACTTAGGAGTAGCAATCACTTTTCCATGTGCTCGCTCTTCCTCATGAAAGGTTTTCATTCACAGGGATGCATGGTGTTGTGCAGCCAGTTGATCTTAAAGAAAAAAAAATAGAACATGACAGAATGTAATGTTGGGCTTTATCCTCTTAATGTGAAATAAGACTCACTTTCTGTTTGCATTCTCTGGTTTAATTTGAAAGAAGACAGAGACAATATTAATTCATAATGAGGGCAATTCATTTTGTGGTTCACAGTGGCTCAGATTTAGAAGAAAAAAAACCCACCTTAATCAGCACAGTACTTAAGGGCTCCCTGTAAGAAGGTTGTGCTTAACCTTCAGCAAATGCTCATGGGCTGCCCTGAATAGTAATGGGTTTAAGCACATGCTTAAGTGTTTTCCTGAAGGAAGACCTAAGCATCTTCTCAAGTGTGAGATTCCGGCTTCATTTACCTTATTCATAAATCCCAGCATCAGAGGCAAACTTTTCTTTCATCTCTTGGCAGATATCTGGGTGTATAGATTTTTCCACCTCCATTTGCCCTGCTTTCTGTGGCTCTCTTGCTGCAATCTGATCAGCCCAAGCTGACCTTCAGGGGTGCTCCACATGGTTCGGGAGCCTGCCCGCATGGCTCCGATTGCACGATCAAAGTCCATACCTTGCCTTTCATCTGCCGGCTCTCTGCCCTTCCCAGGGTTATTAATTTGAAGAACTCAAAGGCGCAACCCCTTTCTGCTGCGCCTGTTCCCGGGGAGGTAGCACTGGGAATTGGCGCGTTGTCCAACGTCTTGGCTGTGGTCAGTTTTCCATGGTGGGAGATGGGATTGGAGCGGGTTAACTCCGCACCAGCTGGTTCTTGCTTGGCTGTCGGAAATGCTAGGGAAAAAAACACAGGAGAGGGGAAAAAAAAAACCCAAATCAACCCTAGAAAAATTGTGGGGGGAGGGGAAAAAAGGGAAAAAAAATAAGGGGGGTGGAACAAGAAGAAAGAGGGGAAAACAAAATAAAGAAGGCGGAAGATGGAAAGAAAAAAGGAAATAAGGGTGTAAATGGATAAAAAGGAAAAAAAAAGGTAAACAAGAAAAAGGAAAAAAGAAAACGAAAAAAGGGGGACGTAAAACAAAAAATGGAAAAAAGAAAAGAGGAAGAGGGACAAGAAGGGAAAAAAAGGAGGAAAAGGGAGAAAGAAATACAGCACAGCGAAAAGGGGGGGGAGGGGGGGAAGAAGAGAGAAAAAGAGGAAAAAAAGGAGAAAAAAATAATAGGGAAAAAAGGAGTAAAAAAGGGGGGTAAGGGCCAGGAAAAGCAAGGGGTGCAGCGCCCAGCCGCGCCCCATCCCGCCGAGCCGCAGCGGCAGCAGAGCCGCAGGCGGGCTGCCCTGAGGCGCTGCCCGGGGCGGAGGGGGCAGCCCGGCCTTGCCGCGGGCCCGGCGCGCTGCTCTTGCGTAAGCGGAGCCCCGCCGCCCTCCTGGTGCTGCCGTTGCCATGGCGAGATAGCGGGGGAGGATTCCTGCCATCCGTAAGCCGGGGGAGAGGCTGAGATTACGTTTTAACCCGGCACTCCGCGGCTCCTAACGTGATGTGGCAGGGTCGCCCAGGTGTCCCGGGGGGGTGACCCGGCGGGCAGCCCCGGGCTGGTGCAGGCATCGTTTTAAATAAAATAAAGCTGGGAGGGAGCGGGGGGGTGGCTCTCGGGGTAAGAGGATTAGATGCGTTCGCATGGGGGCCAGGAAGAGAAAAATACCGCAAGGCTCGAGGGAGGTGGGTTTGAGGAATTGGCCTCGATGGAAACGGGAGGCATCCTTCTTTATGAACATTCCTAGTGCCTGCTGAGAACTGCCTGGCAGGTGCTGGAAGGAGATTCTTATAACCTTCATCTGAATATTTTATTATCACATTTAGTTGTCAGTGTTTTAATCGTAAGCTGTGCACATAAACACACCCTGAGAATCTCTAAGCAGCGAGTCCAAGTAGCAGCCCTATGCTGATAGTGAGCCTAGATCAAATCATTGACAGATGTCTTTTACATGAATGGAAGGAATGACGGGAGAAGGCATCAGTGTCTGCTTGGGTAAGTTTCCTTTCCATTATCTTTAACCGTTATGAGTGTTTTACACCGTCTCTTTCTCAGTGTCAGAATGGGAGCAGTCAACTCTGGTGGGGTCTTCTTGTGCTTTTGATCTTCTCGCTACTCTTTGCCTGCTGGAATTCCTAGAAGCAGGTGAGAATTTAATGAACCCTGTCACTCTGGTCTCAGTTGCTGCAAGGATGTCATTAGTGCAGGCAAAAACTTTATAAATTCTGATGTTCGATTTTGACTTAGGAAAAGATGATGTCTGATCTAGAACAGAGTACGAAAAATACTGGTCTGCAAATTACTGTGTTGTAAACATGTTTCTTAAGAGAGCAAACTCTACCTGTGTTAATAATAATATTCATTGCCAGAAAACAGATGTGTGGGGGGAAAAAGTCTTAAATGAATTTAACATTCTTAAACAGTTTTACAGCAGTGGGGTAAGAAATGTAAGAGAGAACACTACTGGGAAATGAGCTTGCGTTACACCCACAGAGCATTTACTGTACATTAGTTATAACCCTGTTGTTTTTGTTGCCTGCAATTAATTGAGTAATTTCTTCCATGACTGAAACTGCAGGTTAAGCATGTTTGCTTTGAAAGCCAGTCTTCTGAATCAAGACGGCTTTTGCACTTACCATATATTAACAAGCTCTCGCAAAGTACATTTTGTGCGCTACGGTTATGAATTCCTGAAAGGTATCGGTGGGGGTTAATTCACTGTTACATAAACAGCCAATAACAGCTTCCGATTGCTCTGGAATTGCTCTAAAATAGTTATTAGCTTCAAGGCTATTATGGGAGAAAAGGCATTTCACTTCTGCAAATATTATTTCTATGAAAAACCAGAAATGGACTACAAGAACTCTAAAGCAATGAATTGAGGACACTACTGCATAAATAGGCAAAGCTGTAGTGTAGCTTTACCACTGGGTTTTACAACTCTGTCAAGGCCTTTACCTCGCAATTGTACTTGGAACCCAACAAAATGTCAATCAAACCAGTTTTCCAGAAGCTGAGCATTTATTGTATGAAGACATTTGAGAAGAGCATCATTGCTTTAGTTAGCTGATATTCTGAAAAAGTAGTCAGAACTGGCATCATAAAAAGACAAACCTTAGAGCTGTACTGAACTATGGGAGCACAGGGGCAGCATGGGGAGCCAGAAGCTGGGATTTGTTACAGCAGGGTTATGCAGCAGTTCAACTCACTCCAGGCACTGCAGGAAGGAGCTGAGAATCAGCTTCTGAGCTAGCTGGCCAGAAAGCAGGGGTACCTGCAGGGTGGAAGATATGCCTGCAGCCATTTCTGGTGCCTTCTGGTTTTGAAACTTCCCACGGGGAATTTGCTAGATACTGTTGTTGTTGGAGTGTTTATTTAGCAAAGCAGGCCTGATACCTGTTGAAGCAGCCTACAAAATTGGTGCAGTCCTCTCTCGGCATGAGCAATTGTTTGCTCAAAGAAGTGGAAGTGTTTGGATATGAGAATTTTGCTTGCATTTAGACATCCTCAGTTGCCCCCAAACTAGCTTATATCTCTTCTTTTCAGGAACTGGAAATACTGCTTCTGCTGCATTTCTAGAAGTAAAAGAGTACAGCAGGGGATTTTATGCGTAATTCAGCTGGTTTTTTGCGTATGACTGTTCATACTGACAGCTACTTTCCAAGAAATAAAGTAACTTTATGTTTTGGTTGTTTTAGCTATAGGATTTGACTCCTGTTTATTTTAAATGCAGTATTGTTCTACATCACCAGCACTTATTTATTTAGGTGTCTGAAGGAAACACATGACTTGGCATTAGCCTTTCTTTTCCTCCCATCTCCCCTGACCCCAAAGTAGTTCAGCCTGAAACTTGGTAAGTTAATCACAGTTACCTTGGCAAAATTATAAACAAATTAAGATGGATGAAGCCTGACCTTAAAGTTATTTCGGATAGGCTGGGCACATGCAGCCGAGAGCATTAATTGGTGCTGGTTTTGCAGCTACCTGTGATATTGTAGGGTTTCAGTATATAATTCCTCCTTGAAGGAAGTGAGACATGCCATATTGTCTATTTCACTTCTGGAGCCTTTCTGAAATTCCCTGGATTTATGACTTGTGTTAATCAATGTTGTGTAGGTATGTCTTCCAGATATTTTCACTTCCCTGACATGGAACTAGTCTATCTCCGTATCTTTATTTTGGTATATGTATGCTTATCACAGGGTATTACATGTTTGTGCATTGTTTAAAAATGGCAGACCCTTACTACAGTCAATATAATTTTAATTGAATTAATGACATTTTAAATTAAGAAGAATTTTTGCTTGTTTGTCTGTTATGTACCATGATTTGATTACAAACCCCAGCAGTGCTGATGGCCCTGGAGATGATAGATGACAGGACACGGCACATACTGGAGGATATTGGAGCTGTTAATGTTGCTTCATCCAGTCCTTGTTGTGAAAAGATATTTAGGAGGTGCCTGTAGCTCAATCGTGGAATTTATTTGGAGGGAGATTCCAGAAGAACATCAAGCATAAATTTTCCCATATTTGCAAGTTTTTTTGTGATATTAAATGTGACAGTGCACATTTTTGTAGTGTATTTTACCAAAAGTGATCTTAAATGTTTGCAAGTTTTCTTTAATCCAGAAAGTGGGTAGTACAGGGGGATTGAGAAGCTGGGATAAGGCTTTTGAATCTTAACAAAGAGCATTCTGCTAGCCCAGCTAGAGGGGAATTGTCAGGTGGGAGGCAGAGCTGTCTTTAAAGAGCTGCATGGG
The DNA here is from genome assembly GCA_024500445.1 of Entomyzon cyanotis. Classification (NCBI taxonomy): domain Eukaryota; kingdom Metazoa; phylum Chordata; class Aves; order Passeriformes; family Meliphagidae; genus Entomyzon; species Entomyzon cyanotis. The sequence goes on from JAKEPQ010001005.1 coordinate 71,923,691, forward strand.
TTTCTTTTGGTGTGGTCTAAGCATCCATTTGAGACACTGTACAGGTTTACCATACTGTTTCAGTCTTGTTTGGGTTTTGTATGTTATGAAGTATATTGTTATAAACCACTTCATACTGAGCGCAGTAAGATTTCATTCTGGTTGAACATCTGTGCTTTATTATATGTCTTTATCATCATTTCATGATAAATATCAGGGGTTTATTATTTAATAATAAGTTTTATCTTTAAAGATCATTTTCTAAAAGATTGCAATGGGTTGTTACCTCACCTAGGAGTTATGAATGTGATTGTTGGGAGCACCTCAGAGTTGAGTTAGATGAATGCTGTTTTAATTGGCAGGAGACTACCAGTTTCTGTGGGAAAAGGAATTCGTTAAAACCCATCACCAAGGTCTTGAAAATTCTCAAGTATATTATGAAGATTGTTGATTTTGAAATTGATTACTACAGGTTGGAAGAAAAGGCTACTTTCTAAGTACCTTATTTTGCATTGTTTGTACAATAGTTGGCTTACACTGTGCTTAGGAGATGCATACAGAAGCTGTGTTTTTGCAGAAGCAGTAGCTTCGTGTGGGCCCACTCTGAGACAGAACCTAATAGGGTCTGATTTTCATGAAGCCCCATGCTGAAAACCAGGCTGGTTTAAGAGAACTGTGGTTGGGCACTTTGACTCGTTAGCTGTTTTTGAAGTCTCTGGTCTCACTAGTTAGTATTACCTGTCAGAATGTGTAAGGGGAGGAGGAATTTGTGGCCACCCTTGCATGTAATAATAATATGCGATGAGACACTGGCATAGGTTGTCTGGAGAAGCTGTGGATGCCTCATGCCTGGAAGTGTTCAAGGCCAGCTTGGATGAGGCTTTGAGTAACCTGGTCTAGTGGAAGGTGTCCCTGACCATGTCAGGGGGGTTGGAACTAGATGATCTTTAGTGTTCCTTCCAACTCAAAACATTCCATGATTCTATAAAATAGCAACAAAAAGCTGCCTTTAAATTTTTGTGTGTCATTGGAAAGCGCACCGGCAAATGAGAAGATATGTTCAGGAGGGCAGGCAAGGGGTTAATTCTAGAGTAAGTTCTATGAAAGTCGTTAGCAATAAAGTATCTAAATGTCTCTGTAAGGCTTGATGTGTGTAGCCACTATGTTCCTTAGGAATATAATTATCTTTCCCATAAATTCTTGGAGCGTGGAAGCGTTGTTTTATGGACTGGAACTATAAAGTACACAGGAAGGTTGTGTTGGGCGTTGGTACCAAACTCACATATCCCATGACAAGTTCCTAAACCCAGAGACCAGACTTCCCCTCACTAAGAAATTCCCTGTGGTGTTCAACTCTCACCTCTCCATCATCATCCCACACATTCTGTTCTGCCTTCCCATCACTGAGCCATGTGGTCAAAAACAAGAATCCCCTTCACTTTTCCTGCTTGCTTTAAAAGAGGGAATTTTAAGCTTCTGGTAGGTGACTTGCTGGTTGCTTTTTTTACTGCTCTGTGTCTGGACATTTTCCAAGGCAGTCAGTCCCCACTTTCATCTACGCCCTGGGATTTCACAGGTGCGACGGAGAAGTGAACCTTTGTGTGAGATTTGGCTGGTTTGCAGAGTGTTTTGCCACAGGGTAATGGAAGTAATAACAAGGGAGTTCCCACAGATAGGTGGATGTTGTGGGGTTGTGCCAGGAAGTTTTGGTTTCCTAATAAAATTGAAAGACGAAATTCTGGTTCTCTTAAAATCCTTAGGAGCTTTATAGTCAGCCTAAATTTTGGTGAAGAGTCAAATGCTCACCTGACACTGGAGTGTGGGGTTGGGGACGGCATTTCAGCTTTGTCTAGTTTATTCCCTGTGAAATACTCACCTGTGTGTGCCTGTGTACTGCTGTAAGGGACGGTTGGATATATAACAAAGAAAAAGCCCAGCATTTTGAAATCCGTAATTGTAGCTTTACAACGGTTACGATGTTGTTAGTTCAAAAAGCAAAACATATCCCTACTGAAATTGCTTAAAACAGGTGCATTTTCAGAAGGAGTCCCCTGAACATAGTAAATTTATTCACTGATTGGAATGAGCAATAGATATTAAATCCACTCATAAGTGTGTGCCAAGCCATTACTTGTGGGTATGTCAGATGACCTTCAGAGCAGATTTGTACTATACTCAAACATCTACAGTTAAAACTCATTGAAATTAGATTCAAGGGACTTTGTAGACATTATTTTTAGAAGTGTGACTTTGTTTTCCTTTATAACTTGTATTTAATAGGAAAAAATCAACAATAAAATGTTAGAAAACTCAAAATTTATAATATTTCTATAGTTTTTCTGAAATTAAATGTGCATTAAATCAGAGTTTCATTTTTACAAATTTTGAAGACTTTGTATTGAATTTGAGTTTTCAAAGTCTGCCTGGCTTCTAGTTTAAATTAACACAGAACTTGAAAGAAAGCTTTGGACAATTATTTTTTTATGGTTTTTGTTGGATTTTTTTGGGGAAGATTAAACTGGTCATTTCAGAAAATATTTTGTAATGTAAAACTTGCTGAGGCTCATCCTTTCCATGAACACCTTAGATTTCGGTAGTGAGTTTTGTGTCAGAAATATATTTTTTGGGCAGATTCCCTCTGGCTGCATCTTTTTGTCATCTCCATGGGAGCTTACAGTTTTAGGAGAAGATAGGTGTCAGCCACTGTGTATCAGAGCCAAACAATATGTCCTTTAGTAATATCACAATGGGAGAAATGGCCTGTAGATAATTAAATAAAATTGAATTCAAGATTTCAGAATGCTGGACTGTCTTAATAAGAGTCTCAGTGTTGACTCTGGTGTTAGGAAGTTTCCATGTACCTCAACAGTGAATTTCCCAGCCATGATGTGTTTCAATTTATTTTGCTCTGATTTTATGGATATACATTACTTGTTTTGGGAATAAATGTGAGGATAATGTACCATATAATGCATTTTAGTCTCCAGTTGACATTTATTGTCAACCTGTTTTGTTAAAACCTAGTTTTTGTAGGAGGAATTTTAGAGGAGAGTATATAGATTGATATGCTTGATCTGCTTCTTGTTACGCAGGATTTGCAGTATAATACTTAAAGCCCCTTTGATAATACTTCACAGAGATTCTTACTGGCCTGTACAAGGTATTCCCAAAATGTGTTTGCTAGTGTGGTTTAGTGCAGCCTTCAGGTTTTCCTTGGCATTATGCCTTGAGGAAGCTTTACTGTTGCGCTGTTTTCAAATTTTATTTACTTCTTAAATATAAATTAGATGTGATATAAAGCAAAAATTTGTAAATTAATATGGCCAGCCATCTGAAATCTGAGCTAGAAACGAAATATTACGAATAAAATTTTGGTTTCCTCTGAGTCTTGTTGAACTGTATGAGACATGAGGTATCATTTCCTGCTGTGTATCTTCAGCAATCAGCAGCGTAACAGCAGACTGATCGGTTATTTACTTTTTATTTTCTCTCCCATAGATCTTATGTCGACAGCGTTCAAGCAGAGTGTAGCATGGTTATTTTTACTGTATCTTTATTGGTTGCATAGATTAAAACATGAACAGTTTTATGGAGGTTGCATTTTTACATCCTGACAGCTTTATATTTGTCCTTGTCCCTATTAAACATTTAATTTCCCTCAGACAGCTTAACCTTTTTCTTCTACTTCAGATAATGACAAGGACAAATATTTGTCAACATCCTTTCAACTCGATGCACTCACGGTTCCATCAGTATCTCGGGGCCTGGAAAAGTGTTTCTGACCCTTCCTGTAGCCAAGATGGTGGCCAGATGTGGGAATGCCCCTCTCTGCTTCCATCTCTGCAGTCTTGGTGGTGATGTGCAGCTGCCCAGACATCACCACCGGCCCTGAGGGCCACCTGGGGAGCTTGCCTTACTAACCCACTCTCCCAAAGCCCTGGGTGGCTGGGGGAGCATGGCACAGAGCAGCCTGCAGGTTGGGTATGTTTTGCATCTTCCTTTCTCCTAAGGTATTGTTCCAGACCTCTCAGCTGTAATCACAAAGCAAGCAAATTCTACAGTACCTCCAAACCCAGTGTAGTTGTAGAGTTCCACCATTTTGCTTTGTATAAAATTATTAAAAATAGTGTTTGGGGGAAAGAATGAATGTCACCTGAACGGACACAGTGGCTTCATCAGGATGTTTAGGGCCTTGAGCAGAGATATGGGTTTTGGGAATCTGTAATGCTTGTGAAATAGAATCAGTATTTTTTCAGAGTATAGATAAGATAAACTTCTTGGGAGAAAGAGACTAAGTATTTTTTCACTTTTATATGTGTCTGGCACACTGCTCAGTAAATATGGTCCTAATCCTCCAGTAGCAGACTGTGAACATGAGTGATTTCTCCTTGTCTCCTTCAGACCTGTGTGATTAAAAACCTACATCAGAATTGGAGTGCTTCGGATTCCTTCATGCTTTCAGCTATTCAGGTTGTCAGTAAAAAAGGCCTATTTCTACCACCATGTGATCAGAGGTATCTGTGACACTCTGCCTGGCACAGACCTACCGATGATGGATGTGCCTGGTACATACACAGAATGTTCCTGCTGAGTCTTTTCCTGAATGTGTGCGCAAAGGGAAGCTTTCCACGGTTTTTCAGTGGCCTTTAGCTGAAGACTTGCTCAGGAGGGAGAAGGTATTTTAAGGAAGCTGTGGCAGGTACAAATCCTGCTAATAAGCTCTTGTAGTCTATGCAGTGCTGCCTGACAGATTTGTATTTGATTTTACTGATGGCCTTTCAAATGCAGAGTTAGATGTTCTACATGTTACTGCACCTGAGCAATTGCAGGTATCTCCCCACATAAGGCCTCATTGCCGTTTCATGGGCAAATACTCCCTTATTTGTTCATATCCTGCTCTTTCTCTTGCAAAATTAGTTGAAGTGTTTAATTTGAGAACACAGTTAAGTATTTTGTGCAGTGAGGTGGCAGAAGGGGTGTTTGTTCCTGGTGGTGGGGCTTGCTGGCGTAGGTGTCTTGTGTGGCTTTGGAAGGAATGTTCAGCAGATACTTGATGACCTTCTGTGGGTGGAAAAAAAGGTGCACAGGTGAAAATGGAGGAGGTTCTTGTGAATGTCGAGGTCTCTTGCAAGTCTGGAGCTCAGCCTACGTTCCAGTACATAGGGAGAGAGTGCTGCTGCCAAGAAATTAATGTCTCCTTTATTGGGATACTGACGGTCTCAGTGAAACACATTCAGAGTGCTTCTGTGGCTTCGTTTACAGACCTAGGTTTGAAGAAACAAAAATGTTCCAGCTGGAAAGGAACTGATTTTTCTTTAAAAAAAAAAAGCCTTGGAGTGCCTTGGGTGTGTTGGGTAATTGTGTACTCAAGAAACGCACTTACATAAGTGAAGACACTCCTGTAACCCTCGCCTGCCAGGAAGGCAGGCGCTGCAGAAAATCCACTCATCGCAGAGGAACTCCAGTAGGTGCAAAAGGGGAGGAGAACCTTTGTTCTTTGTGCTGTATTTATTCACAAAGAGAAGTTGTCTTTGGCATGTCTGCTTGGCACCAGAGGATTCCCGTTTTCTATCCTGCGGAGCTGCTTTTTCTTGTCGGTGTTGCGGGTAGGTTTCCTTTCCTAACGCGGAAGGGGAGAGGTGGGTATTTTCCAAAGTTCATCACGAGGTTTCACCCCTGCTGGCTGAAAGAGCCCAGCAAAGCACCTTCTGGAGGCAGGGTAGGAGTTAGAAGCAAAGTCCTCGGCAGCAGCTCTGGTGGATTCCATTTCAGTGCTGTTTGATGAGAGAAGGGAAAGATGTGGGTGGATGTAGAGGTGGTGTGCAGCAGGGCACAGTGTGCAGGATATTGGTCTGGGCTCCCTACCTCAGTAAGGAAAACCCACACAGGGTTTCCTTGTATGAAGAGGGACTTCATACAAGGGCATTAGTGATAGGACAAGGGGTAATGGCTTTAAACCGAAAGTGGGCAGATTCAGATTAGATATAAGGAGGAAATTTTTTTACTGTGAGGATGGTGAGACACCGGAACAGGTTGCACAGAGAGGTGTTAGATGCCCCATCCCTGGAAGCAGTCAAGGTCAGGTTAGATGGGGCTCTGAGCAAGCTGATCTCGTTAAGATGTCCCTGTTCATTGCAGGGAATTGGACTAGATGACCTTTGAAGGTCCCTTCAAGCCCAAACTGTTCTATGATTCTGGCAAATGCTCAGTAAATATGGTCCTAATCCTTCACTAGCAGACTGTGACGTGAACACCAGGGACTGATTTCCAGATCTACCTCTCATGCTTAACAGTGTGCATTTTGGGGAGTTCTAAAACAAGGATACTTTCTGGGCAAAATTAGACTGTACTGTATTTACCAAGTAAGCACATTTTCCATTAATGTAGTTTATAAAATGTACAAACAGGCCTTAGTGTTTGCTTACATTGCTTACGGTACAAATGTCAAATTTAAATGCATGTGAAACTTTATTTCATATGTTTATTTCAAACATAATTTGATTTTACTGCGAAAACATTTCAGAAGTTAAGTTTGAGATGCGTGACAGAACAGAAAAGATATTTAATACTTAGCTTAATTTAGAAAAATGACCTTTCAGAGAAAAAAACTGTGCTTGTCAAAAACATACTGATGAATTAATTTCTTGTGATGCCAGTGTGATAGTTGACTTTTGAGAGCAACCTTATAGATAATGAGTTTTATTTTTATCTTAGATCTGTCTGATTGTAGTGCCTCTTGCAAATTAAGTCACTTTACTGACTTCTGTAGTTATAAATACATAGCAAAATTTGGAAGCATACAAGAGCCACCAGAAAAAAAACCAGAACCCCACAACAAAAAAACAACCCCAACAAAATTAAACTAAATCAGAACAATGCAAATCTGACTGACCAGTATGGATGGATACCTGGGATTTTAAATGATACTGCAGTTGTAAGATCAGTACCTCCTTTCACCACCACCCCCACACCCCATCCCTAAACCACCCTTGCAGTACTATCTAGAAATACCACAATTGCAATCAATTTTTAAATGTCCCTGATAGAAATGTGGCAGCAATGCTGTCTTGTGTTAGAAAATACTTTGTTTCCACAGACTACATCAAGGACTTTTAATTTGTAAAAATCTGCAAGGAATTTGAAAGCAACTTTAGTGCTTTTTGTAGGTTTCTGACTGCTTAAATTGATTTATGTTTAGAACTTAATCTTGCTCACTTTGACAAAGCTGGCAACTTCACTAGGTTTATTTGTGCAGATAGAGTGAGAAAGATTCAGCTTTTGATATAAATACTTTAGCTTTCTGGTCTCTGAGAACTGTTTTCTTACAGTTAATTATGCATTCTTAAGAATGTGTACATTCATACACATATGTAGAGGGAGAGATGGCAGCTTAGTTTGCAAAATATTGAGCTTCATTTTGCCTATCAATGTTTTTAATTTTAGTCAGAACAATCTCCAAAATGTGAGACAGATCAAGAGTTAGAAGTCATGTCACTTACATTGTCACATGTAGCATCATATTGTATATGTGTAGCTGTTACTGGAACATCAGTATGTTTCAAAATACTGCTTTAAAAGTTTTTGCTGGGTTAGTTCGAAGTGGTCCTTTGAGGTTAATTTGAAGAGGAGCATATGTCAAAACAGGAGGTTTGTGTTCTTGTGGGCCATGGGCGGCTGTCAGGTTGAGGGGAGAGAGTGGGAGATGACTCAGCACGGATGGGCTTGGAAATGGGTTTGTGAAAGCTAAAATACTGCCACAAATTCCTTTCCATGCTTGAAGTATATTAATTCAGATGGTTTTAAATAAAGTGGTGCCAACTTGAAACAGCTTAAAAGTTTAAAAGTCTGCATTGTTTAAAAGAAACATTGAAGGGTCAGTGGTCAGGTGTGCTTCTGACTACAACTCAAGTGTTTGTTTCAGCAAACAAGAGAACTTGAATTCAGCCGTCTTAAAGTTTGCAATCTGGGTGAGATGCAACTGTAAAGCTAAAATGCATGGTGGGTTAGCTTAACCATTAAATTATAGCAGTATTTTAATTTCCTTGTGTGGAAATGTCTTCTCAGTTATTTGGGTTGAGTATTAAGTTCACTGAAAATACATTTAGCTGCAAGCTGCTGTTGAAAGTAGAAACACCCCTCTTGCTGTTTGATCACTGTGGTTGTGATGGAGTCGGTGAGCAGCATGTCACTGTCATGTTTTGGTGGTTACACTGATGTCACTCCAAGCTAGGCTTGGCTGAGCATTTTTGGTAATGTTGCAAGTATACTCCAGCTTTGCAGCAGCAAACTTACTGTAATACTGTGGTGATCTCCTTTTGGGTGGTAGTTTCTTAGAATAGCTTTAGTTATTGTTGGAACAGTGGCAAGTTTAAAGGGTATTGCATGCGTGTAATGGTATTTCATCTCAACCAAAACAAAGGATGTCAGTTTCTAAAGCAACCAGAATTATTTTTAACTCTTTCCTCAGTTCTGTAAAACAAACTCAGTGATTCATCAGGATCCTATCTCAAAGTGGCTCCTGCAAAGTGTTTCTGAGGGAGAATAACAAGGGGTTCAGTGGGCAATTTTGCAAGAACCAGCTTTGGACCATGACATTTTGTATATTTTTTTTAATCTTTAAGTAGTGCAATTAGGGCGGTGTTCTGAAAATCACATTTGATCTTCATCAGGAATGTTATCTGTTTGCCCTTACCCCAGGGTGTGTTTTTAGTAAAGAAAGTGCTGAGATTCCCCAGTACAGTGCTTCAGTATTCCAGGACAGAAGCCCAAGAGCTCATATCTCATTGTGCTTAAAAGTGTTTCTCAAACAGAATTGATCAATTAATTCATTTGCAGTGGGAAAGCTAAATCTCAAACACATACATTTTAAATATCTGCCTGAAAGAAGGGAGGAAATGGGAGCTGAGATAAATTGGTAACACAAAATTGGTGAGAAGTTCAAGTCCTAAGACCTGCAACTTGAAACAAGAAGTAAGAGGTACAACAGTTCAGTTTGGTCTTCTATTCCACTAATGCTTAGTTCAGCCTTCCTTATATAATTTATTGTTTAATTTACCCTTATTTCAAATATTCCTCACCTCTCTGTAAATTAAACTCTGTAAACTTTTAGACTCTTCTCATTGGGAATAGTCTGCAGGCTCCAAAGTATCTGTATTGCTCTTTGAACTTTTTCTATTTCTGAAATAGTTGTATTATTATTATCTGTATTTTTCCTGCAGCAGCCTAACATTTTATCTGCAAAGACTGACCCTTCCTACAAAGAATTAAAAAAAAAAAAAGCCAGCAAAGTGCTCAGGAATAAACCTTATGTGCTATGTGATTATTTTCAGAGAGTCATCAGCACCTGCAGGTCAGTTCCTCAGCACCACAGACCAAAAGGTCATAAATTGAATGTCATGAGTAGTTTTTACAGATACAAGGATTTGACCCATTTCTTTCTTCGTGTATTTCAGTGCTTTGATCATGGCTTTTTACCTTAGCATTCTTGCTGTAACACAGCATTCCAGGTACAAACACTTTTCCATAGTCCGCAATTTAGGCTGCTAATGTGCTGGTTGGATTGCATTGCTCCAGCTGTCCTGTGAGGAGGTGACTCTCAAGGTGCCATATGATAGCCTGTAGTTCAACTGGGAATTGAGCCAGGAAATTAAACTATTTGCATGCTCTGAACTATATCCTGGCAATAATTTTAAAACTCTCTCTGTTTTGCCATATTTAAATCCTAATTTTTCAAGGGTTATTTAATGAGTGCCACTGGGTTTGTCTCTGCTTTTGTGCTAAATTTGGAGCGATAATTTCCAAATCTTTTGTTTACTGTAGCACATGAGGTAATGAAATTGCAGCCACCAAAATCTTAAAGATCATCTACTAGGAGTGTGAAAATTTTATCCAGCTGAGAATTGGCAATTAAGGTCATGTTCTGTTACTGAATCCTGGCTTGAGTTGTTAAATGAATACTGGTTGAGTATTCACTTTGAATAAAACATAATTTCTGGAAGTTCTTAAAAATAAAACTGTCACAGTTTAATATGGTTGGAAGTAATTACTAAATTGGTTACATGAAAACTGAAGTATTTAAACACCTAAACCATAAACTTGAAATGAATGGAAAGGGTGTGGGATGTATTGTTGACTTTTGGATGTGGTTGGTTGATTTATTCTTTTGTTTTTTTCTTTGAAAATATTCTATGCTTAAAATTTATTCTGCAGCATGAAACCAAAAGCCAAATACCTGACTGTCTCTTAAGAAATTGGTTAGTCTTGTCTCAATTTAGCCTGAGATTATTTAGTTTGTATTTATGAATTGTAGCTACAGAAAATAAAAAGCTGTACAGAAAGACTGCCAAAGATATGAAAGCACCAGGTCATCTGCTGTAAGAGTATTTATTTTAATTAAATTTAGTCACTGAAAAAATATTGTCTAGTGATTTGTTAAAACAGAAAAGAAATGGGAAATCATGTGTTTAGTATTCTCCTGGTTGCTGTGATTTCTCCTAAGTAGATTCCTCAAAATATGAACTGATCTATCATTTTCTCAGGAAAAAGGAAGTGAAATGAGCAAATCATTTCAGTGCATCATTTCTACAGTGTAGCCACTTTTTATTTGCCTTGTACTTTATAATTTTCTTCTTTTTTTCTCAGTACTGTCTTTTATGCTGTCTTTGTTCTCCTGTCTCCTTTCCTCCTGCCTCATTTGTTTCCACATGGAGCAAACTATTCGTCTCTACTTTTGAGAACCATGAAGAAAGAAAGGAAAATGGTCTCTGAGCTCTGTGCGCACCCTGAGGTCTCCCTCAAGTCAGAGCCACCAGAAGCCTTTGACCTACTGCAGTTCACATGGGCAATAACAGATCTGTGCATTTAGCGGATGCCCACCACTCACAGCCCTAAGTATCAGCACCAGGTAAACCTGGTGGCAGTAGATGGGAGGAATGTGGTCTTGCTGATGTGATTCTTGCAAGAGGAGGGATTGGCAAGAGAGAAAACCTGAGGGAGGCTGAGGAGCACTGAACCCAGCCTTTCTCCTGTTTCTCTTGCACTAGAAAATCCAGTCATTCCAGCAGTTTTGTGTGATGGTTTGTAACAATGAACAGAGTGAATTTGGAGAAGATGTAAGTGGAGAAGAGTATGCCCTAGGGAAGCAACATTTGTTCCTTGGCAGGCCATCACTATGATTTCTTGGCTTGGTTGAAACGTTCAATGGATAAGCTTTAATGAGAAGTTGGCCAAGCCTTTTCCCTCAACACAACTCCAGGTGCCCAGGCCAGGGAGACTCGGTGGTTTACTAGTCACTGTGAACCTCCTCAGAAAAAAGAAATCAAAGAGCAAGAGAGGTCATCCAGTTGGCTGTGGTTTCTATCCTCCTTCCCTTCTTCGTGCATGCAAAGTTCCCAATGTTATTTTTCTTCCTGTTAACCATGCACAGTTTTTATCTCAGCCTTTCTCTGTTGGGAAATGTGGAAACTTCGAGCAGGAATTTATTTTAGTTGAGCTGTTAAAAAAAAAAAAAGAGAAAAATACTTCTCTAAATAGGTACAACATTTAAAACAGAAATAAATAGATTAGGCTATATATAGGGGGAAGGGAGAAAATGGCCTTTAAAATCTGCATAGTTTGGCAAATTTGGGGCTGTTTCTTAAGTCATTAATTTTAGTGCTACCAAGAAAATGTCCGAACAAACTTACTAAAAACAAACCCAAAAAGCAGTTCCAGGACGTTCTGCTGGGTTTTCATTTTCATTGTTTTAGTCAAGTATCACATTCTGATAATCTCTTCTCCCACCCACCATATTTTCCAGAAGTCATTGTTCCTACAAAACAAAAAATATTTTACTGTAAATTAGTTAATAAAGCTGGATGTAAGTCTTTTTACTCTGTTGTGGCATGGGGTTAATTAATGTAAAATCTTTATGTTAAAGGCCAAAAAAAAAAAATGTCTTTGAGGACTTGAAATCCTTGGATGCTCACTTTGGCACATGGTTGTTGAAGTGAGCTCCCTCCAGGTTGAATTGTTCACTTCCAAATGCAGGATTGGGATGGTGTGTGCAGCAGCTTGCTGTGGCTTTCTCCCCCATGTTCCTCACCACCCCCTCATCTTCAATCAGACAGTACAAAATTGAGCGTGAATTCTAAATGAAACAGGGAAAAAACACTCGGGTGATGTTCACATTGCAGAGTGCCATAATTTTATAGGTGTTTAAGAAGTAGCTCATTAATTATCTTCCTAAGCTTGCAAGTACAGAAAGAAAATTTCACCGGTGAACCCAGAAAAAGAAGGGAAGGGGGCTGCACTTTGGATTGGTTTAAATTTTAGATTTTACTTGTTGGGTTTTTTTAAAAGAATTCATAGTAGTTTGCTATTCCACAGCAATAGGAACTGTACTTCTTGTGGGATGAGGTGAATGGGAATCCATCTATACAATTTTTTCTTCATCTTTCAAAACACATCATAGCATATTAATAATACACTTAACTATCTGCATACTGACATATTTGTTTTCTATTCTTTATTTGCTGAACAAAACCTTCTCGGCTTTTTGTAATAACTAGGGTTTTTTGCATAAAAGTCAATGAGCTAAATTTGCAGTGTCAGTATTCCAGGATTTTTTTTTCAAGAGTTGATTTGTTATCCAAGGGTATATTGGACATAATCAAAAAAGTAGATACAGTAAGATACTTCAGCCTCCTTTCTTTTATTTCTTGGGAGAAAATGTATTATCTTTCTTGGAGGGGGAGAGAAACAGCATTTCAGAGTTTTTTCTTCAGATTTGATGCTGATTACCATCTAGGGCAAATATTTGTAAAATTCCCAGCCCTCCTCAAAAAGAAGAAAAAAAAAGTTTTGGTTGGGACTCTACTTTGGAGGGTTTATTAAAGATTTCACTGTTCTATTCCCCTTCTGTAAAAATTCAGTTCTTTGTCTCTGCTCCCTGTTACCGGATTTGTATGATCTGAGTAATTTTGACTTTTTGCAGTGGTCAGGGACAAGGGCAGTGCTGTCCCTACAGGTGAGCCTGGGTGGGCAGGGTGCCCTCAGGTGGGACCAGGAGCAGGGAGGCTGCAGCAGCAGTGGCCCTGGGGCCAGCCTCCCCTCTTGGCTCCTGGGACCAGCTGGAGCAGGCACAGAGGAGGAGAGACATGAGAGCTGGCTGTGCTGGAGACAGGTTTTAACAAGTGCTTTGGGAGCAGCACAACCCTGCTCCAAGCAGAAATCTTCTTGGAGAAAAGAAGCAGAGAGAAGCTTGAAAATGGCTTGTGTGGTTTGTGGGGTAACCAGGTAGTTGCTTAGAGCCAAACACAGCCTCAGCAGGCTGCTGTGTGGTTGTGACCAGAAATTTTCCCTTCATAATAATGTGAACTGTCCTTTCGGTACTGAACGTCGCCCTGGCATGCCTGATTTCCTCACAGAATGCCTGCTGATTGGCTCCCTCCTTCCCCAAGTCATTCGTTGGGGAGTGTCTGGGAAAATTTGGAGGATGTAGGGTAATCATTGAACAACTAACTTGCTCTGCTTAGGGTCTGCCTAAACTTGGGTGTAGGGCATGATCAGTTTCTGCAAAGATGGTTTATCCTCACTCCCACTGCCTTTAGCACGAATGGCACATCCCAAGTGCTCACTGGGATACTCTAGACCTAGTTTTTGACTTCAGTCTTGCAGAAGGATAGGAGCAGGTAGAGGAGAACAGTAAAATAAATCACTGAAGTGAGGTATTGGCTTAATATGTGTATTTATCACCACCAATTTATAATTTGCCCAGAGAAAAGAACATGAACTCCCTAGGGCTGTTTGGTCTGTAAGCCTCTTAAAGTGGCTAAGTCTCTGCTCATGGCTGCAGCACACTATTAATAAGAAAAATATCATATCTTTGGGCCTTTGCTAAAGTTTTGTGTTTCAGGTACACCTAGTTCTACATCAGCTTGTATTGACTGGTTTTTCAAAGGTGTTTTTCATTTTATCAATCCAGTTTCTTCAGTTGTTTTTTTGGCTTTAAAGCCGCAGCTAGTAACATTTCTTTTGGCATGTAAAAAGTCAGGGCAAAACCAGAAAATTACTGTAGAAAAATAAGCTTACAAAGCCCATAGAGCAAGGTTTAATATAACAAGTGAATTGTGGATTTTTAACACTAAGGCTCGCTGATGCCATTATGATGGTTCATATGTTGGAATGTATTCCTACACATGTAACATTAAGACTTACTAAGTTCTTGGAAAAGCAAGTAAGCAAAAAATGAGATACCTTAGTTAAGTTAATGAAAAGCTTTGACTCTGCATTTAATGTTTAGTCATGCTGGAGAGTGATTTTGAATTTGAAGGTGTGATTTTGCAGCCATGTTGCAAGGGGATTTACTGTATAGCATAAACAGGCAGCTTCAGTGTGGAAGCCCTTCAGTGTGGAAGAAGCCCCAAGCTGTGTGTTAGAGTTGGTCCAGTTGTAGCAGTATGACATGAAGATGCTCTAGCACAGGCAGGTGTGGCTAGCACAGGTCTTTCCCATGAGAACTTTCTCCTGTGTTTTATAAACAAAGATAAAGTTTGGATGTTGTTAAAACAGTGTCTCGAGATTTGGACAGTTCAGGCCTGGCCAATCAGGCCTAGGGGGAGGTTTCTGACTGACCAATCTGGGTGACCTCTGAAAAGTCTATATAGGTTGGATTCAAAATAATAAAGCTCTCTTTTCTATGCCATGCTGAGAATCCGGGATTTCTTCTCTGCTAGTGGCTCAACAGCGACAGGCAGGAGCTGGTGAGGAAGGAGTGGGCAGGGTGGCTGGAGGTGGTGACCCAGAGGCACTTTGGGCTGTACATGGTGAAGGGACAATGGTGTTTGGGCAAGCTGGATTTTAAAGAAAGGTTGGAAATCAGGACAAGGTTTTAAAGAAGACACAGTATCAAGTGAACTCCCCCAACATACCCCAGCAGAAAAATCCCCTGTGTGTAAATTTATTGAGAGGCTGATATTTACACATTTTGCAGTCAATACCTGCTCCTGAGCAGACAAACATTGCCTGCTGTTTTGCAGTTAATAGAAATGTGCCACTGTCAATTCCCATTTGCTTGAGTGATCCAGGAAAAGAGCAGGAATAGTGAAGTAGCACTGTTGCTGATTTGATGGGAATTATCAAGGGAGGTGAAGATGAAGATGCAAATGAAAATGCAAAGGATTTCAAAATGACATTAGGTTGCTGTGCAACCATATTGCAAAAATGACTAATGAAATTCAGTGCAGATAAATGTGATGTCCACAGGAAAATTATTCAAACTTTTCATTTAAATTGAGTTGCTTGTTAACACTTGGGCATGAGATCTGGGGGTCGTGTATTTATGTGGCAAAGTCAACTGTATACTCACTAGCTGTCAAAGAGCAAATAAAGCATTAGGAATATTTATAGCAGTAATACAGAAAAACATATCTGTCATGGTAGCATCTGTGGTGTGCCTTCATCTCTAACAGCGGGATCGATTCTGATGTCTTCCTCCTAATTGTCTTTCCGTTTTTCATTTCCACCTCCAAAGAGAATAAAATTGCACTGCAAAAGCTGCAGGGGTCATAAGTCTATTGAACACCTTCTGTGTAAGGAATGAATTAAGTAGATAAGGCCCTGCAGTTTGAAGAAAGATGTGAAAAGCTTACATGGATTCAGTATGAAAAGCATTCATGGATTCAAATGATGCTTGGAGAAAGTAATGCAGGAATACTCTGTGGGACCCATGAAGTTCAAGAAAACTCCTGGGGCTCACTTCAGAGCTGCATGGTTTAAGAATCTGGGACTTACTCTTCTGCTTTTCCCTCAGCTTCTCCTGTCAGCTGCTGTTGGAGGCAAGATGTTGGGCTGGACTTTGGGGCTTTTGTTTTGGTTTTTTGTTAGTCATCAAAAATTTCCTTTTTCCTTAGCCAGCAGTACTATTTATTGTCCATCTTAATAGCAGGTAATTACAAGAACTTCAGATTCCAAAGTCCTATTAAAAATCTAATAGTTTAAACCATTTCTATAGACACTTTAGAACCTCAGTAAAGACATAATTTCTGGGGTGTATGCTAAGCCTAAGAAAACTAATCTGGGTTTAAACAGGGTTGTTGGTGCTGTAGGTTCCTAGTGCTGAATTTATCTACTTACCTCATGTCTTCCTTGTAAACTCGATAGTGTTTGAGGAAGTCCAGAAATAGAAGAAGAAATTACCGAGAAGTTTGACCCCTCTGAGAACTTGCAGAAAGCCTCTGCACTGTTGTCTCAGGTGATGAAACAGCTCTTGGTGTTGTTCTACCTGTTGAACCAGTTTTGTGTCTTTTTGTGTTGGGCAAGCCCTCCCTCACCAGCCTTGCAGTTGAGAACAAGTGCTTTCAGAGTACCAAAAAGATGCATGGAAACTTTTTCCCCTCTCTGGCTGAGGAGTGGCTGGCTCTGCTGTTTGTTGCTTTGGTTTAGGATCTGTATTTAAGAAAAGACAGAATTTAACAAAATCTTTTGGGCTCCAAATATTATTATTTTGACATGTTTTCAGTGAGTGGAAAAGCTGTTGGTTTTATTGCCTTTTTTTTTTTTTATGGTTTCAGTTATTTCACTGGCATTTATTTAATTTCTGTGTCAGACTTTAAAAGAAAAAAAAATCAATGAAAACTGCACCTTTTCCCAGTTTGGGGACAACAGATCACAGGCCAGTAAATCTGCCAGGGGAAGGAACCTGTCTCACAGTGCTGAAGATATGAAAGTGCTCGTAGCAGCATCTTGGAGGAGGTGGTGAACTAGAGCAACTCATGGCTTTAATATTTTAATTTTAAAAACTGATACTGGGTTAGGTATAGAAAAAACACCCAGAAAGCCAAAACTGAACCTCTGAACAGAGAATACGCCAGAGGCTGTTAAGTAATTATTATGCAGATTTTAGTGATAATAATCACCCTGTCCTAGGAAGGCAGCTGAAATTTGGCAGTGGGGCAGAACAATGCCGTAGGATCAGCATAGTGATGGGGTAATTATTGTGCTAGGTGGCTAATTAGGAGGTACGCAAATGCAATGCAATCAGTACTTGTGTTTGTAATTCGGTACCGGAGGGAGACAATGTGTAAAGGAATTATCTCTGGTGACTCAGGCGGTGCTCTCAGAAGCACACACAGAACGCAGGATCACCTGGCTTTGTGGGGCAGGTGGAAAAAGTACTAGCCCTGGCAAGTGCCACCCTTGCATGTTGGCTTGCAAGGGGTGAGAAGGTGCCAGGCAGGAGGTATTTCTGAAGATGCTTCACCTACACTTCTGAAATTTTATGCATGGCAGTTACTGTGCCTCTCCCCACAGGTGCCTCAATGTTTGCTATATCCTTCTGTAAGGCAACGGTCATCCAAAAATCCTCTTCCTCCCCAGTCCCTCTTGTTCTCAGTTTTTAATGAGTTTAAAAGCCTCATAATAAAAATTCATATCATACAAACAAACACAAGATTGAAAGCTCCCCAATCACAAATAAATGACACAGGGACAGAGTTTGGGTTCACATGTAAAGTGCTTATGTAATTCATGCACGTACACCTTGTCAGCCTCATCAGGAGCCCTTGCCATATTTGAGTGATAGATGTGATGGCAAGGATAAAGCCATTATGTATTTAGTTTATATCCAGTCTTTGCATTGTCTGTTTTATTGTGTATACAGTATAGCAGATCATTGCTGATACAAATTCAAACTGGAGATTATAGATTATATTTTCAAACATACAAGCCTCTCTTTTTTCTTAAAGTGAAGAATAATAAAAGGAGGATTTTTGTCTTCTGTTTTCAACAGTGTTATGTAAAGTATCTGTCATGGGTTCTTCATTTTTAAATGCAAATAATTATATATGGCAGGGAGTATGATGAGCATTCAAAGTTGACGTGAAAATGTATCAAATTTTTCTGAAAAACTGATCAAACAGGTCATTAGTCAAAGTTATAGTGACTAGTAGAACATTTTAAGTTGTTTAAAATCTCATTTTAGATGTTTAAAAAAGTAGTTGACAGTTCTTAATATGATGACTACTGCTGCATCACCCTACAGTCAAGAGTTTTAAATTTACATAATTTTTAAGGGGTCTTTTTTCCCCCCTCTTTTACAGCTGTACAAGCAGTAAAAGACAGTAGTAAAACCCAGTAGTATCTGACAAATTTGACATTTAATTTGTTTTACCTTGCATTTTTGGTAGGCTGGGGACATCTGTGCTATCAGTTATCAGGCTCAGCATTTGGCAACTCACTAAGCCGTGGTGCTGTGATTCTCTAAGCCCCAGCTGGAAAGGAGAAACCGCAAAACAAGCCATACACCAAAAAGTGTCAAGTTCCCACAGTATGAAATTGCAAAGATGAAGAGACTGGCTTTCCTCATCTGATCTCTTCCTTTTAATCTTGAGTGTTCCTCATTAAATTGGAAAAAGGAAATGTGTGGGGACAGAAGAGTGGTTTCCAATTAAAAGTAGATTTAAATCTGAGTGAGAAGAGTGCCTCGTCCAGTGGGTTTTGGAAAATGCCTTCTTGCTGCCGTCTGCCAGCTTTGAAGGTGCTCGTTTTGTGGCAGGAGGGCGGTGCTGGAAACTTGGGGCCATCAAAGGCATCCTCAGCTGCCTGTGCCTGGCAGCCCTTGCACTCCTGGGCGCAGGGTTCCCTCCTTAGCACCGAGGGACAGCTGTGCCATGCCCGGGGTGCAGTCAGAACCCTGGCTCGGCTGGTGGGGTTTCAGGCTGGGAGGCTCTCCTGCGGTGTGGGGACAAGCAGGGGCTTGCCGAGCCTCCGTGCTCCCCCGAGGAACGGCAAGAGGCAGCATCCCGCCGGCTACACCGCCTCCCAATTAACCTAATGGGCTCCTTGTACAGACAAGACTCTGGGGTTTTGGGTTGGTTTGCTTTTTTCTTTTTCTTTTCCTTAATTGTCTGGTTAAAGGAAGTCTTGGGATTCATCTCAGTTCAAAACACATTAGGACTACGGCGTTCTTGTTTTAGCAGGTTGTAAAGAGCCTTTCCTCCTCCTAGCAAAAGGGAAAGACAAGCATCACAGCCCCCTTGCAGTGGAGCGTGGGCGCTTCTGCATGCTCCCCAGTCCCAGGTGGGTACCCACAGCTGCAGGCAGGGTGCCTTGGGATTCAGCACTGCCTTCCGTGCCAAGGGAACCTGCCATCCGGGAAATGCTCCAAGCTTGCATCATCTCTGCGTCGTTCATTGGCTTCATGTGGCTATCCTTCCCGCCCTGCCTGCACTGCATGGGCACTGGTGCTTGGAGCATGGGCCTCCCCTGTGGGGCAGGTGTGAAATGGATCAGATGGGATGTGGGGCTGGGCTCCATGTCAAATCCGAGCCCTGGAGATGTTCAAGGCAAGGCTGGATGGGGCTTGAACAACGTGGTCCAGTGGGAAGTGTCCTTACCCATGGCAGTGGGGGCTGGAACTAAATGATCTCTAAGGGCTGTTTCCAACCCAAACCCTTCTATGATTCATAAGATGTGCTGCTCTGCACCACCTGTCTGGTGCTCAGGGTATTTTTTAAATTTGTTTAATTTATTTAATAATAAATGCTTTCAGACACATTTCTCATCCAGTGAAATGTGAAGCACTTTGTTAATGGCACATTAGCCTGGCAGGTTTCAATAGTCTGAAGATGGCGATTTCCATGCAGGGACTCAGCCTCTTTTCACTTGCTCTCCAAATTTAAGTTGTGGTGAAAAATGCAGTGCTTTGAACTTTCATCGGTGTTTTTCTTAAGCTGTGCACGCCCCTCTGCCCCCAAATAAAAAAACACTGACAATTGTTTTCAGTAATACTGCCCAGCGCATACAGACTGATTGCATTAATGCACTTCAGCTGAAGAATATTTTGTCACTTTGATTTTCTCTTCTGCCCCTGATATAGATGATCAGTGCAAGAAAAAATAATTAAAGTGACATCTTTCTTTGTGTCCATCTAAAAACCAATGCAAAGTGATTTTCTCAATTACTTTTCAAATGTCTTCTGAAGCAGTAAGGTAAAAGAGAGTGCAATTTATGAGAAAGCAAGAAGAAAATCTGCTGCCATCTGAAAATGTTTTGCAGGAGGTATTTTTAGGATGACTCAGGCCTAAGGCCTGAGAATTGTTCTTGTCTTTAACTGAAGGGAAAAAATATGCTGACATTTTCCTTCTAGTTGTTTTGGTTAAATATTTGAACATATAACTCTAGCCTCTCAGGCATGATATGAGCTTGTATTTTTAAAAGTTTTGATGACATAGCCTCAAGCATCCAAAATGGTCTGAGTCTGCTAATTTTCCACTTGTCCATAAACAGAGTATGTGTGATTTAAAAAAAACCAAAAAACCAAAATCCCAGAACAAAACATTTTTAATTGTTTTAGAGCAGCAATTGTACATCTTAGACAAGAAGCCAAAAAATCCCTTCATTTGTAGTGATACACATGCGAATATGCACTATGAAAAATACTCTTGTTTGGGCGTTTTGTGAAAGCTTAATGAACTCTTTGCACCCACCGCTTCCCTGTAAGCTTTCCTGGAGGCTTAAAAGTAGGTCCTCCTCAGTGACCTCGTCTTCATTCCTCTGTCTTGTCACTGTATGGGGCGGGGCGACTTGTCCCACAGGACAAAGTCATCTCATTATGCAGGTCTGGGGACACTTGAGAGAAAAAAAAGAGATGAAAAGAGACAAAACAAAATCCACAAACACCCAACTAGAAAATATATTTTGCTCCAGCTTAAATTGCTGTCAGAAGTTCCTGGGTTTATATTTTGCAAACCTTTTGCAAAACTTTTGAGTATTTCTGCTTTCCTTGCTGAAATTCCTACACCTTTATTTCCCTTAACTCATCATATAAGTAATGTCTTTAAAATCTTTCTGAAAATTCATAATGCATTTCTAATACACAGAGTACTAGACATATTCAAGGTTTTATACATTAATGTGATGATATCTTAAAAAACACCCTATAAATTACATTTTATTTGTGAATTAATTAAAATCGTTGAGGTTATATCTTTCAGTGAAGACCAAAAATAGAGACTGTAAAGCTGTTGAAAAATCTGGTTTATTTTTTCATTTAAAACCCCACCACAGCACCACCATATCTAACTCAGACTGTTGGTATCCTTGTAATGATCTATCACAGCGGGAGGCGTGTAAAACAAGAAGCATATTTTACTGCATGCCAGTCTCCTTCCTTGCATTCCTAAAAAGCACAGTTACATTGTATATTTAAAACCTCAAGGAATTTGATGATATTTCCACATAGCAGATACCTGCTGGGAGAGCTGTGTTGAAGAGTAATGTGGAAAGGTTTCACGCTGGAATAAGAAAAGCCATTGTGTGCATGTTGTTTCATTTTCTTTTATACACATGCAGATATGTGTGTATATATATTTTTTGTATATATAATATATAAATAAAACTATTATATGATGCTACATGTGATTTGCATTTTTGCGGCATGCAGCTGCCTGGGGATAACCAAGAGCTGGCTCTGTGGCTTGTTACACTGCTGTCACATGGAATCTCCATTCTCTACAGTGATGCATATGATGATTTCCTCTTTCATTGCAACTCCACTTTTTCCTCTCTAGTAAGAGCATGGTGAGAAGTGTCCCATCTTCAGTGAGAGTGTGTCTGTCATTGTCATTTGCTTCTAGATGTGTGCAACTCCAGGAAGCTGTCTGCTGAAGATTGGGACCATTAGGATAGGTCACAGAGTAAAGTAGTCAAGATATGTACTATTCTGGCACTAAGGGGAAATGAAGAGGTATACTTACCGTGTATTAAAAATTTCCATTAGTTAAATTGCTTTCTCTTATCCTAGTAGAAGTAGATAATATTCCAGTAATAAGGAAATGTTTCCTTTGTAAAATATTCAGGTTAGACAGTATCACAGGTTTAATTCTGAAATAACATTAAACCAAGCAATTATTGGATTAGATAATATTATTTGCAATTAATAGAGGACTTCATGGTTTTCAGTTCCTCCCTGGCTTTGCAGGTGATTTTTATGTGGTGTTATTTTTACTTATAAAGCATTTTCAATGGTGTGTACCATTAGAGCACCTATAATGTAATTAAGACAGAATGTGGTATGTTGTCTGAAATAATTTTCCTTAAGATTTTTGACAAACAGCTAATTTAATGGCACACAAGAGAAGGAGATGACTGGGTAATATAAATTTGATGTAGTTAGCAAGTTGTTGCTGGCGTATGTGCTAACTGGGAGAAGACCTGGGGAGGCTGCCTTTTGGTGTTGCTGGGGTACTTGGCTCTAAGCCTGCTCTTGCCACCTGCTCCATGGCCCTTAGGGATAGCCCAGCTCTTCCCTCCAGCCTGAAACACTGTGGTTTGTCAGGCACTTGCCTGTGTAGGATCTGCAGTTGTAGAATGTGGCAGACCAGGACGCAGCTGCCGCAGATTTCATACTGTGGTTTAGACATGACTTGGTCTAATAGCCAGAGCAGGTAGCATGTGATAATGGCCATCAGGAGGATGTAAACCCTGACAGAACCTTTAGCCCCAGACTGATGTTAATACCCACATTTACAGTCACCCACATTTACTTCATTTATGGTCCAGATCAGTGCTTTTGGTTTTCAGCACCAACATCAAGATTTTTAAGTGTTCACAATGTTCAAAACTGTTCTGCACAGAGATACCTCCGCAGGTATGAAGGAATATACACAGCAAATATAACTTCTTGTGGAAAACGTATCAGGAGATGCAGGAAGTGGAGGAGACTTTCTGGATGTGTACCAAGCACCTGTTTGCCTAGCTATTATTGCTGTTATCTGTGGTTCTTTGTTTGGGATTACAGTCTGACAAAGAAGTGGCTGGGAATTTCTGATAGGAACTGATTTTTTTTCCAATAAAAGAGAGAGAGAATTCAGTTAAGGAGATCAAAGCCTTTAATCTTCCTGGCAATCTCATGTAGCATGATTCCAAAATACTTAAGTAATTTTTCTCTAAAAAGTAGGATGATTGTGAATTTGAATGTGTCTATTTCTTGTAGCATTTATGTGAAATATGCAGGTAATTATTTTAATAATGAAGGTACAGTTGTCTGTGTACTTAGGTGTAAGTTTTGTTGACAAAACTTTTAATCTGAAGGCAGAAACACCATATATTGTGTGTTAAATATATCTATAAACATAGGGGAAGTCAGTTTTAGAGCCAAACTGTGGTTTTGATTTCTTGTTGCCTTTTGGTAAAACTTACAGCTCCACTTAGGTGGATAATTAGTTGATTTTTTATTTCCCTGTATGTTCACGTATTTTATCAGCTGTCCTGCAACATCATAAATTGCTTCTTCTATCAGCTTTCTGTAAAGCAACAATCTGTGGAAAAACAGTGTAAGATTGCTTGATACATTTTCATGTGATGTATTAGTGACACATGTATATAAAAGATGCTTTGTTTGCATTATTTTTGTTAGCAATTGCTATTTACGGCCCTTTCTATTAAAAAAAAAAAGCATTAATACATTTCAGCTGTAGCTATAATCCAGGAAGATGATAAATATCAAGTCTTTAGTGTTTAAAGTAAGCCTGCATAACTGCCTTGGTAAAGACATGGTGAAGGACTGTGCTCTTTTTGAGCTGTTTGTATTTGTCTTCAGCAGCCAGTAAGTCAGTACAACAGAAAATGTGGTAAAACTTTCCTTTAAATATGTATGTATGTATGTCTCAGTAACCTCAGAGGAAGCAGGAAAAAGTTTGGCTTTTAAAATTGCAGTTGTAGTCTTTCTCAAGAGAAGCTCTGGGAGTTTGCAAAGTTAGCACCCTTGTGAGATGTTCTGGTTCATTCTCTGGGACAATGTACAACAGAGAAGTTACTGAGTTTTAATGAGAACGGAAACCTGGTACTTGTTCTGAGACACAGAAATGCAGAACCACAGTGAGCTCGACAAAACTCAGTCTTAAAAGCTGCAAGAAGGGTTTGATTCAGTTATAATTATTTGTTTCTACTGAGGAAATAATCAAAAAACAATTTCAGACTTCAACTGTGAGCAAATGGTTCCAACATGCTTCAGTGGTTCAGCTGATAAATAATAGTAAAGTCATTTAAACTCACTCATTTAGAATTGTGTTGAAGAAAGGGCCATTTTTTTAAACGTTGTGTTATATAGCAAGGGTGAGTAAAAGGTGGACTGAGTAAAGCCTCCATGCTTGTGAAGAAAGAGGTGAGGATTTTGCAGAGCTGTCCTCCTCCTTCTGTGTATGGCAGCCATGAAGTCTGGTATTTCTTGAGTTGTACCAATAGAGTCCAAAAGGTTTAGGATGAATCCAGTTACTCTTTGGAGAATTCTGTTCTTTCAATTTAGTTCAGTGAAAACTGACCCCACCAGGGGAAAAGAAAAAAAAATGTAATAAAAGAAAAAAGGTTTTTCGCAGATATTTTAGAAAATGATCATTTATATCTGAAAACCATGTTCCAAGTTCACATCTTGGTCAGTCAGACAATAGTTTGATGCTCAGAACATGAAGAGAAAGAGCTCAGTCTCTGCCAGTGCTGCTGCTTCTTACCAATGCACTTTTATCCTGAGCCCACTCAGAGGACTGTTTGCTGCCAAAAAAATACTGGTCTCAATTTTTCTTCACTCTAGTTGCACCTTTTCTTGCTCCTTGGTCTGCACGTGCAGGCATGCACACGTGCAGAACGAGGTCCCCCCTTCCCACAGGGCCTTCTGTGCAAAGGCAGGAGAAGCACAATTCCCATTCCAACACCATTGTGTCTGAGGGGCAGCAGGTGAACTGCAAAGACAGGCTGGGAGTAAAGACTCAGGGCCTCCTTTTGCTCCTGCTGTGTACATAGGGGAATTTCTGGGAGTTTCATGGAGGGGTCAAGTGGGGGCTACCACTCACCCCCTGCTGCTCCCGTGTGACAATATTGGCTCCATTGCTTCACTTAGCAAATCCTGTTTGCTGTTTCTCTCGCTATGTTTAATGCCACATTGACTTGTTCTAACAGCATTTCTCAAAAATGTATTAAAATACTCTGTAATGCACCATAATACCTATTCCAAAGAGTCCCCTGACTGCACACATTCTTACAGATGATAGGAAGCTACAGTGGGATTAGCTGTTGACTGCAGATCCGATGCCAGTGCCTTTTCTCTGTGGTTCCGTGTAATTTAACATTTCAATAGCCTCCCTGGTAAAACATGATAAAATTTTATATGCTTGTATTACTCATAATGTACCACATATTTACACATGAATGATATCACTCCTAAGTATAAACAGATATTTCAAGAGAGATTTCAGTAAATGACTTACTGAAATCTTGCCCTTTTTTATATATGCATTTTAATAATGACTTTTCTTTCTTGCAGACAAAATTGAAGAAGCACAAAAACAACTTAATGGAACAGAAGACCAACAGAGAGGTAATAACAACCCCTAAAAATAAAATAGAAAAAAAAAAAAAGTATTGTGATCCTAGAGGCTGATCCAGTGCCTTCCTGTGTCAGTGAAAAGACTTGGCTGGGCTGGGCTGGGCACTGGATGAGGCCCCAGGCATGTCTGTCTACAGATCAGGGGCTGTGTCTGTAATGTCCCAGTTCTGCTGAGACACAAAGGCTTTGTTTTAACCACTTGAGAAGCTGTCTTGACCTTGGCGAGATCGCTGGAGCTGTTGCATCGGGAATGTGCACACTGCTCACTACAGCCTGTGCTAACCCTTGGTTCATTGTATGATTTAACTAATCATTAATATTTGGTTTATGGTGAGCAATATTTGATTGTTTCCAACAGATGCTGAGGAAGGGGACTGATCATCACAGCATATTTTAAGAAACAGATGACCGGTGGCAGATTTAATCTGTGTGTTAGAGCTTAGAAAGCTGGTGGAAAATTGTTGCATTTCAAGGCTGGCTGACTGCAGTGGTACTTGTTTGGTTGTGTGATAAATCTTATCTGCTCGCCCATGGAGATACACAGACGCAGAGTGAGGAGCCCAAACAGAGCTTTGCCAGGTTAATACTGGGTCCATCATGGGACAGCCATGAGAGGTCATCTCCACAACCTAGAGGAGCACAAGGGCAGAAAGAAACCCAGATTAAGGACTTAGAGAAAGAGAAATCCTGTCCAGTCTTCTCTCAGGCCTGTGCCTGCAGAGCCCCAGCCCATGTCCAGTAGTGAAACCATCACCATGTGCAGTTGGCGAACAGCTCTGCAGTTCACTTTTTGGACTAGCAGTGTTGCTAGCTGGGGTGTGGGACACATTGGGGGATGCAGGGGAAAAGCTTTTGGGGATTGCAAGAGTCATACTACATGGAATGTCTAGGAGATGAGAGAAAGGTGGAGAGAGTGAGCGATACAGGTGATATGAGAAGGAACAAATCTGGGAAGTAGAGTGATAACTGAATAAAAGGGTTGGTTTGCATGCTGGCAGGGGCTGGCCAGGACACTTGTCTGGACACATTCTGCTCCTGACCAGCACAGTCTGTCCTGTCTCTTCAATAACTCCACACAGGAAGAGGCATATAGGGAACAGGGGAGTCCTGAACAGCTCTGGCTGCATGTGTAATGCTCTGTATCAGCAAATGGAGTGGGGCTGCAACCTTGAGGGCTGATACATCCAGGTACAGCAACTGGGGAGACTGGGATCTGGGGGTGGCTACTGGGCAGACGGAGTTTCTGAGCCAAGCTGCTGGTGAGATCCACCTTGGATGAGTAGATGTATTTCCACAAGTGGACCTACTTAGCCAGATCAAGGAACAGGATGAGGTAGGAGTGCTCAGAGTGTCTGTCCAGGATCTGTATGTCCAGCCATATGTATATATATAGGTATGTATGTATGTATGTATGTGGTGTATGTGTTTGATATGTGCATCTGTCCCTCTTGGGAAAACATTTTCAGCCCTGCTACTGGTTGGACCTGGAGGCATGGAGCAGCAACAGCCTCCCTTCTCTTGGGCTGCTGGATTTGGCAGATGAGATATTTTCCAGTATCTGGTGTCAATGCTTTAGCATTTTCTGGGTAGGCACTCACCTTTCAGTGGTTGCGAGCTGCCCATCTGGCCTGTGACACATCTGTGAACAGTGTTGTAAATTGTTGATGCCCTGTCCTGGAAGGTTTATTATCTTTCAAAACAATGAACTTAAAAACAATGAACTTAAAAACTTTTTGATGATTAGAGAGCAGAACACATACCCAAGTATATCTCAGTAGGGTGTCTCCAACACAGCATTTGGTCTCCAATGGCCATACTGTTTAAGAACAGCACATAAGCCTGGCCACTTTCTTTAGCCTATTCCCCTTATGAAGTCCACACACACACTGGATTCAGGCATGTCTGCCTCATCATTTTATTATCGAGACATTTATGGAGCTGTTATCCATGAATACAGTTGATTAAAAGCAGTTTGCACCCAGCATTTCCTGGCAGCAAACTGCAGTAGTTCCCTAGCAATGACATTAAAAATACATGATTTTATCTTTTCTCCTCAATTTCCAATTTTTCTTCTATTTTCAGCAGGTGTGCCCTAGCTCAAGCACTGTGAATCGTTAAATAGCAGTTCTACACTTACCTTATCCACTGCTTCCATGATTTTATAAATTTTGTCCATATTTTCCTCAGCTTTCTTCTCTCCAAACTCATAGCTGGTTTCATATTTCAAGATGTTTAATACAAACTGTTTGATATGGGCATCAGGACTATGATATTGCTCTATGTATTTGCAAAAGGTGGAAGAGAAAATGTAAGTGGCTAGATAGCAGTCCTTCAATGTTTGCAGATACTTTTTAACAAACTAGATCTTCTATTAAGTATTTCTTGTGTATTTCTGTTTAGTGTATCAGAGATAAATGGTATTGTCATCCAAACATGAAAAATTTGGCATGTAAGGTATAGCTGTTTGTTCTTGTTGCTGTTGGTCTCGCAAAAGTAATATTGCTCTGGATGATTTTTTGTGATGGACATGTTCAAGCTAAAGACCAAGCTAACCTCTGCTTTCAGGCATTTGTTCTCATGTGTGGCCCAGCAACATCTTTGCATAAGGAAAGATTAATTCTCTAATGTAAACTTAGCAATGTACTCTGAAAGGGATGGGGTTACAAAGGTTTATGTGGTGGTAGCACTCAGCTTTCAGCATCTCAGAATCAAAGAGAGATTTTACTTAGGTTTTGGCTTCTAGCCTAAATTCTTATGGCTGGAAATGGAAAAAATTAATTTTTACATCGAAAACTGATATAGAAATAACTGAGATAATAAAGTTAACTCTTTTCAAATTAAAACTGCCCTCTGCCCCTGTGGTTTTTTTTTTTTTAGTTTCTTAAATGCCTGAGTTGATCACATTCTTGGTAATATGAAGTAAACAAAATTATTTATTTGAAGCCTTAGACTCTGAAGGCTACTGAAAAAAAAATACATGTTTTGAGCTAAACAAGTAAACAAAAATATGCACATATTCATATAAGTTATTTAAAATCACAATCCAGTGTATACAGATTAATGTGAAGTATGATTGTATATTTTTCCTCTTGGTTAATTTATTTTGGTTTTCAGTTCATCTAGATCACTTTAGATTTATTTCCTATCTGAAATGATTAAGAAATGTAATTTTGTGGAATTTATCATAAGTTAACTACTGCTCTGTCAGAGGAGCTGTCAGTGGCACAATGTATTTGCGGGGAGGAGTTTTTCATAAGTTTAATCATGCTGAGTTTCTACTGAGTAGCATTGTGCACTGATCAGTCATAACTTTATACATGTGTGGGATTCAAGTTGAATTTAATTGACTACAGAAATATATGTATTTAACACATCATTTTGCCATTAGCTGTAGTAATCCAATTAAGTGCTAATTGGAATAGGACTCAAGCACAGATGAGACAGTAAATGGGCAGACATAGTTTTCAAATTTGCACTTTGGTTATTTAGTATAAAGTTGCTGCAGGAGGATCTGCTTTTTTATTTTTTAAAGTGATAGTCCACAAATTATGGCTATTCAAATGGCCTTGATTCAAATGACCACTTGAGACAAGAAACATTAGGGGCTGTGCTCAGCTTCTTGCTCAGTGGATGTGCAAGGTGGCTAATTCTCATGTCTTTTCATTTTCTCTCTGCTGCCCAATTGCGACTCTGAATTTTCAGTAGGAGAAACTGTGCTTCTCTTTCTCTTTGCTGATATCTCCCAATGCTCTTTTACACCCCGGGTGTGCCCCTACTTTGAGGCTGAATTTTGACTTCTGGCACATGAACAGTTTCAGTAGTGTGATAGAAAAGGTCTTGCTCCACATAGTGTTCTTTGAAATCTGGGAGGGATGGTGAGCTTGAACTACACAAAACTTCTTGAGAAGGCAATGATAGTTTTCTCTGGTGTGGGACTGAGTGGGTGTTGTGGACTGCTTTATCTTTGATCTGCCATTGGCCATCCTCATAAGAAAGCCATCATTTCAGGTAACTGCTTCTTGCAATGTCACAGCCAAAAGGATCAATGATAAATTTCTAGACAAGATGGAAGATGTATTTCCTTGTTCTTCTTCTCATTCATGGCTATTGCTGTGTCCTCAGACTACATTGTGATCTGGGATGGACTGGAGACATGCATGTGTTGCTCAGCCTCATTGGAGTTTAGACTTGCAGGCTGTCCTGGTTGTTTGTCAGGTGTGATTCATCCCTCAGAATAGGCTGCTGCCCTTGTTTGATCAAGTTTTTGACTTTCTGCAGTGTCAAGGTTTAACTCCAGCTGGCAATGAAGCCCCACATGGCCGCTTGGTCACTCCCCTGCCATGGGATGGGGGAGGGAATCACAAGAGTAAAAGTGAGAAAACTGGATTGAGATAAAGACAGTTTAATGGGTAAGGCAAAGGCCCTCAAGCAAAGCAAAACCGTGAACTCATTCACCACTTCCTATCAGCAAGCAGGTGTTCTTCCATCTCCAGGAAAGTAGAGGTCCATATAACATCACATATAACAGTGACAAATAACATAATTCCTAATGTCCCCCTCCTTTCCTTCTTCTTCCCCCACCTTTATATGCTGAGCATGATGCCATATGGGCTGGAATATCTCTTGGGTCAGCTGGGGTCAGCTGTCCTGGCAGGGTCACCTCCCAGCTCCTTGTGCACCCCCAGCCCACTCGCTGGAGGGGTGTGTGAGGAGCAGAAAAGGCCTTGACACTGTGCAAGCCCTGCTCAGCACTAATGAAAACATCCCTGTGTTACCAACCCTGTGTTCAGCACAAATCCAAAACATAGCTTTGCATGAGCCTCTGTGAAGAAAATTAGCTCTATCCCAGCCAAAATGAGCACAAGCAGGAAAGGGGGAGATGGATGTACTGTCTGTATATATTTCTTCAGTAGGCAGAATTTTAAACAGGTTACTGATTGCCTCTGCAGGCTGGATATGGTGTAACAAATCCATCCTGAACTCATACTTCCAGACCTTCTTAAGGGCATGCAGGCATCTGCCAGTCTCTTTTCTTGATCTCTTCCCAGAAAGGTATTTCTGTCTAGCTTCAAGGAAAAGTCTGGTTTTTCCCTTACGGATTTGAGGCTTTATATTACATACTACCTCAACAATTGCAGCTAACTTTATTCAGACAAAGCATGGGAATCTTTACATCTTAAGCACCACCTTTCCTTCAAGGTCTGTGCTCCACAGTAAAGACCGGGAGGATCCATGTTCTGGTGACTCTTGCAGCACACCTAGTCTCAGCCCCGGAAAAGGCAATGCCATAAATAGCAGAAAGGAATAAGCTGTTACTTAAATTTCAGACCAGTGCATTGTGTTGGTGCCCTGCAGTTTGCCAGTTCTGATAGTGAGTACTCATTTTGGAGTACCCACTTGAGTTAAAGGGTCTTTGCTAAAGTCTATTTAGCACCTCTTTGAGTCTGTCATTTGCCTATCAAACAAGTTGCTGTACTTTCTCGCTTCATCCTTTCCACATTCCTTAAAGAGCTTTTTCAGTTTCTTGCCTTTGGCTGAAGATGCAAGAATTTGAATAGTAAGCTGTTTATTCTTCTGTATCATCAGTATCAGATCTTCAGCATAGCTGTTCACTTTTTAGTCTATGAAGATAAATTTCTAAGTTGCCCTCATTTATTTTAGAGGCCAGTTGTGGCAGATCTGTCTTGATAATAGCATTCCCTTCCAGAGGTACCACAGGTTTGTCCTTAATTCAGTATCAGAATTTCACCCAGATCAGCTCTCTTTTCCAAGGGTTTTATGCTTTGATATTAGTAGAGCGTCTTCACTTTTATCTTGAGATACAGAAACGTTGTTGGCAGGTTTGAGAGTTTTGCTTGACTTCAGTGTCTGTTCAAATGGCAGCAATTTCTGTCAGTGCTCACTCTGAGCGGTGAGAAAGCACCTCAACAGAACCATTCAAAGCCCTGGTTTAGACTCCAGCAAGGTCCAAGCAACTTCTGGGATGCTGTTGAAGTACACCTTTTTTTCCAGCCTCTGTCATGGAGCTGTCTGAAGCCTCCATTAGCAGTTTCGGTTTCAGTGGGTCCTGGTCTGTCTCTGAAGGCTAAAGGTTGAAGCAGTGTTTGGTGAAGAAGCTCTATAGTCGCTGTTTGCATGCAGAACATGACTGCATTTGCTTCCTTCAGTCCCGGTCTAGCGGCGTGGAGCCACCCATGGAGTGAACAGACCTTGGAGCTATCCTGCATAGAAAGAGAAAGAAAGGAGAGATTGCATTCCACCAGCAAATACTCTCTGAGATGCACAATCCACATGCACATATGTTTCCCTCCCACACTTGCAGTCCCTTCAAAGCAGTGTGTTGGCATGGAGGAGAGGCAACCAAAATTAAATGCCCTTTACCTTGTCTGCCCATCTGCTGTTTTTTTAGCTGGAATATTATTTTTCTAGTAAATTGAACAGCACTGAGATTTGAGAGAGGAGGTTTGTCATTATAAAATGCGAGCCTGAGATTTTAGTTCACAAATGTAAGTTCTGCTGCAGATTCATGGTAGACATATTTTGTATCTTCAGAGTTCTTCCTAACCCTCCCTGCTTTATCATCCCCCTTGTTAAATGAATGCATGTTGTTCACAAAATTATAGAGTTTCAAATAAATTGTTATAAATATACCAGCATTCTGCTTAGATAAACAAAGAATTGCATATGTCTTACTTTAAAGATTGATTCTGTTTTCATGTTGTCATGTCCCGGCTTACAGACTCTGACCAGCCCACCATCTGGCCCCAAAGGAGCAGCCAGGTCCCTTCCC
Source organism: Entomyzon cyanotis (assembly GCA_024500445.1). Taxonomy (NCBI): domain Eukaryota; kingdom Metazoa; phylum Chordata; class Aves; order Passeriformes; family Meliphagidae; genus Entomyzon; species Entomyzon cyanotis. The sequence goes on from JAKEPQ010001005.1 coordinate 71,955,817, forward strand.
TCCTCTCCCTCCCTCACAGGCACTCCCATTCCTGCTTTCTGCCACTACACCTCTCTGAAAATGCAGGTGGGAGCACTGCATGCTGGTGATGTGCCCGGCTCCCTAGGCCATCATAGGATCATAGAATGGTTTGGGTTGGAAGGGTTCCTTAAAGATCATCTAGTTCCAGCCTCTCCCAACGCCCCTGCCATGGGCAGGAACACCTTTCACTAGACCAGGGTGCTCAGAGCCTCATTCAACCTGATGTTGGACACAGCCAGACAGCTGCAGTCAATACTGTGTTCTTTCACTTGAGGGAAATAGGAAGTGGAATGAGAAAGGGAGATACAAAACAAAAATCCGGAAGTGTGATGCTAAACAATTTACATGTTTTGATTTACCAGCTTAGTGTGATGCCATCCTCCACAGATTTTCCCTGAATTTTTCCGGGAGGTTCGGAGGCACATGAGTTCTCCAGATTCTTTGCTGCCATGTGGTATCCATGTACTGTCATTAGTCCAAAACATTTTCTTTCCATTTTATATTTGTAGGGAAGTGCCTGACTTTTGGTCAAGGTACATAACCAAGATCCAAAGTTTCATTTTATTCTTTTCATCTTTTCATCCTTATCTTCAGCAACCATATGGGCTAGAAGCAGTCACTCTAAATGGAAGTATGTCATCTTCAAAAATTGCAAGTTACAGTAGTGTCATGTTTGTTACTTAATGCTGGTGAGAAGATTAGCTTCTTTTTTTTTTTTTTTTTTTTTTTTTTTTGTTGATGTACAGCAGACCTACCTTTTACTTCCTAAGCATTCAAAACTACCACTCACTTACCAATGAGATTTCAGGCAATTCACTTGTGCATTTTCATGATATGTGATTTCATCAAGTGTTTGTATCTACATTTAAATATGTCAGTACATCTATCTGAGAGGTAGTTTATTTTAATTGTTCTCTGTGCATCAATCTATAAGGCTTTAATTCAAGTCTGGAGTATCTTCCTAAAGTATTTACATCAGCTCAGACAGCCATGATAGGCTTAATGCAGGAACTATTCATGTCTATGGCTCATGTCATACCAGATCTCACGTTTTCATAAAGTCACATCTGTTCTTAAAATCTCTGATGTTTTCTCATTGAAGATACATTACACGCTGCCAGTAACAACAGTGACAACTTGAAAGGTCCTTTCTGTCTTCAGGCACATTCGGTGCAGGGGTTTGTGCCCACGAAGGACAGCGAGAAAACTCTCCTGACTTCTGTGGGAACAGAAATAGTCTCTGATACCATTTAACCTCATTTTTCATTGCTCTTGTGTTCACCATTTAAGTACATTTTAATGTCCCCACTTTGCCAGTGGGGGCAAACCAATAAAAATGGAGATGTTTCCATGTTCTGTGCTCTGAGAGACAACGTTAGAATATGGGCTTAACCCAGGGAGGTTTTCTGGCTCCTGAAAACCTCCTGCGTTGTGAGTCAATGTCTATATCTGTTATTTCTATTTTGATTTTCTTCAGTTAGTACATTTAGTTTAGACTACTAGCAGCTGAAATCTGCTCAGTAAATCCACTGCTGGTGCTAGACATAGCAAGAGCTGGTGTTGTTTTGACAGGCAGACAAACAGATTTACAGTTTTAAATTGAACATTTCATCCTTTGGAGCTATTACGAGAACTTTAATGGGATATTAAAGTAATAGTATTTTGACTTTTCCTGACAAGTATAGCAAATCCTCTCACTGACAGTTCAGCAAAAGAGATTCCAACCTGCAAGTATAATTTTCAAAGGGACATTTTACAAATTAACATTATAAAACAATGGTTGGAAAAGCATCTTCCTGATAGTAAAGGGAAAGTGTCTATTCCAAATCCACTGTTAAATCAGTGGCTGTGTTTTCAGACACAGTAACATTTTGAGCTTGGTCCTGCTTTAATGAATAGAAGGATTTCTTGCAACTTTATAAAATCTGAGGCCAGAACAAGCTCATTTTTGTGGTGGGAGGATGCTGAGCTAACAAACTGGCTAATTTGAGAGCATACCTACGCACACACGCGTAGTAAATTCAATAGGGTGCTAATTTTAGCTGATGTGAGCTGGGAGCAAGCCAGTTGTGGAAATGCAAGGTTTTTACTTGTTAGCTTCCTTGTAGTCTGCCTAGCATATGAGTAATAAGTGGTTTTTTTCATACTTTCCTGATACTCCTTTAGCCCAGGGAGTTGTTAGTTTCCTTTGGTCTGCTTCTGAAGGGAAAATATAATATATAAACGGATGATGAATGATGAGTTGGATATGGTGTACCACTCTCTGGTAGCTATATGCCTATGGGCTGACCTGAATGGAACCTTTCCTAGGAATCTGCTTGAACGTCTGGATGTGTGAGGGGGTGAAAAGAGACATTGTGCACATCTATGGAAAACGGCCCGTGGGGCTGGGAGGACAGAGCTCTGGGTAGCTCGGAGTTCTCAGCACTGGGGACCTCCCACTGATGCTAAAGCAAACCTACCCTTGGGGAGATCATCATTCCCACCTCCAGCACAACAGACCCAGTTTGCCCAGTTTGGATATTCCTCATGTCTAGATTTCAGTCAAATGGACTTACCCTACTTTTGTCATGTTCACAGCACCATTTATTCCCAAAAGAAAGACCAGCGGTATGGAACTTTTCCTACTCTCTTTGCCAAACCTCCTATTCCTTTCTCTGTCTTTAAATAGTAAGGTTGTTAGGTGTGAGCTCTTTCCTACTCTTCATTCCTAGTGAGTTGCTACAGGCAGCATGGAAATTGCTCCATTTGATCCCTGCTTTTCAAATGGAAGATTATGTTAAAGAAATGCAGAGAATGTGACTAAGGAGCTTGTTCTGTTTGAACATCATTATGTGCAAGGATGGTTTAGTTAACATCTTGTTCCTTTCATTTCTGTTTTTTCTCCCCAGACTCATGTTTGGGTATTTTGTATTCAGTGTCTCATCTGACCATGTAGCAGTTGCTCTCTGATGAAAACCCTTAAGCTGGCTGCTGTTTCATGAGTCTATCATTCTGTTTTCATGGCCTTTGGTGGTGTTAGAGATAGAAGTTGTTCTAATGATTCATTAGTCAAATCCTAACTTTCCAGTAACAACTGGACATCTTTAAATTACAAACAGGTACTTTAGTTGTGAAACTGTTGACAACACTGCCTGACACTCAAGGAAAATTTCCAGATGTCACTGAGCTATTTTAGTTAATTTCTGGCAATGTACTTTCTTTAACTATTTATATTCAAGCAGCTTTTATTTTTACATGGATAACTATGCGGAACTGGTGTCTGCTTTGGCTTTGATTGGGAGCTCATTAACTTGTTTTTTGGGAGACATCCTGTTTTTTTGCTTGTCTTTGGAGTGCCCAGCAAGAAAGAACTTCTCAGGCTCGGATTGCTGGTGATGTGAGTTATCATAACATTGTCTCTCCACTTACTCATAGTCAATGTGCTTTATCTTAACAGCACTTAAGCTGTGATTACTTTTCTTAGATTAGTATGAAGGGTTCTGTGGAGATAGCAATATAGAGTTGTTAAGGAACTATAATGCAGAGCCAGTACATAAATGCCATAAGGCCACTTAATATGGTAAATATTTCTAATTTTTTTCCAGCATGTTTAAAATGCTGTAGTATATGCCCTTGCTGAATGTTCATACATTGCTATTTCGTGTGTGTAGTTAGGAATTAACCATAGGCTGTGTGGTCAGTGTCTGCTGGTTTTGCATTTCCTTTCCTCTGTCTTTCAACCTTGAGTCCTGTGAAACTTCACAGTGGTTTAGCTTCTGCTGCTTTCTTACACCATAATGGTGGGAAATCTCGATGTGTATCAAATGTCATGTTTCATTTAATGTGTTTCATGCTGGGTAGGAAATTAATTCATTTTGGGGAAAAAAATCCTATTTCACTTTGGTCAGAGAATTTCAAATGTGCTGAAGTGTTGCATTTGATTCCTGTTTGCATATGGACATTGGAATTTCTCAGTTGAGGCACTCATGTTATCTTGGTCGTCAGATGTTTATTGCTGTTTGATCTTCATGGTCTTCCTCATCAAGCATGCTGATTTTATGACTAAAAATCTGCTGGTTGTTATTTTCTTCACTCAAGTCAAGATGCTAGATGTACAGAATGAGACCAAACTGTTCTAAAGAAGATATGTCTTGGTCTTGTTAGCATAGGGCAGTTATGTCCTTTACACCTCATCAGAAGTCAGAGTTGTCTTGATGTGAGTAGCCATGACTTGAAAAGGTGCCGCCAGGAAGACAGCCCCAGACTGCAGCTTATCATTTACTCTTTACCTGTCCCAAGGCCAAATAAGAGTTGGCAGGCTCTCACATCTAGAGATGAAACTGTATCATGGGAGAGCTACCTGATAAGTCCAAGCCCTGCGCCTGGGGGCGAAGGTGTCTCCCTTTCCTCATGCTAAAATGTTGTTGCACAATTTATAAAGCTAATCCGCTCTGCCCTCACAATGGTGCCCTGGTATTTCACCATGTGTGAGCACTAGCCCAGAGGACACCTTTGTGGCTGCAACCTTTAAACCTGTCAGTTGCTATATTTCACTTACAAGGTTATGTGGGTTCCTGTTTCTTTTATGGTTTGAATTAATGACTGGATCATATCTGTAGCTCTTCACTGTCAGTCCAGAGCATTATTCTCCCCTTTCAGCTTTAGTGTAACTTCGCAACTCAAGCACTGGTGAGGGAGGTGCTGAGACCTGGTGGTTGAGGAGCCCCTTGCTCACTGCCACACCAGCTCCTGTCTCCCTCACACTAGTCTGAGTACAGGCGGGCCTATTATTTCAGGGAAACATTACTCAAAGGCAAGAAATACTTCTTCCTTTCCCCAGTGTTACCTTCATAGTGACAATTGACTGCAATTAGAAGAGACTTAATGGAAACAGTAGGTTGTATAGTTTAAACATTACTATTTGTACTATATCTTATTAAATAATATTTGCCAATTCTTAACTATTGCTTACTTTTGGTAGCCAACAATATGAGTATTTCTTGGAATGCCTTTAGTTGAAAACCCCAAAATTCCATATGAGAACAGTGTTGTTATATTACATTGGTTTTGTTGAGATACCTGTTAATTTTGCATTAGTAAGATGAAATGTGAACAGAATTTATTGGTGGGATTTGCTTCATGATGGAAGTCACAAATGGGAAAAGGAATTAAGCAAACAGAAAAATAGAAAAGCAGGATTCCTGGGGATGCAGTTCCTGGTGTAGCGAGAAAATGTGTTATTGGTGTGTTTTCTGATTGTGATGACTTAATAAGATGAAGACCTGTGGAAGCATGCAAACAGTGTCTTGAACGTGAGCAAAAGTACTTTGCACGCATTCAGCTTTATCTATTCCAGTCTCATAACAATGGAAATCAATGAAAGATGCGATAGCTATGATAAAATGGCTTGTATTATAGAGCTGGGGACAAGGGGATGCTGTTTCCCACAATACTGCTGTATCCAGGTGAGGATGGTGAGGTCTGGCTAGGTGGACAACCAGAGGAGTAGTTCAACAGGTGCAAATGCAAAGCTCTGCACCCAGGCAGGAGGAGCCCCAGCTGACATCCAGGGAGCAACTCCTGGGGGTGTGGTGGGCAGCAAGCTGGGCACCCAGCAGCAGCATGCCTGGCTGCAGGGGAAACCACAGCATCCTGGGCTGTGTGGATGAAAGCATGACCAGCTCAAGGGAAGGAATTACCTGCCTCTACTCAGCAATCCTTAGATCACTTCTAGATACTCCAGTTGTACCACCACCACCCCCCTCAGTGCAAGAGGACCATCAGAAATCTGGAGTGAGTTCAGTGTTGAGGCACAACCATCAGGGCTGGAGCATTTGTCTTCTGAGGAGACGCTGAGGGACCAGGGCTTTCAGGCTTGAGAAAAGGTGGTTTTGGAGGGAGTTATCATGGAGTCGGATTCTCCACAGTGGAGAATGGTGAGAGGATGAGTGGCAATAGGAACAAGTTGAAACAAGAGTGGTGCAGACTGGCCTGTTCCCGGAAGGACAGTCAAGCAGTGGAAGATGTTTCTCACAGAGGCCTTGTAGACTCTCTTGTTGGAAGCTTACAAGACTTTACAGTTCAAAGCCCTAAGGACTCAGAGCTGATCCCATAGCTGTCCCTGATTTGAGCAGCAGGCTGGACTAGAGATTTTTTGAAGTCCCTTCCCACCTGAATTATCTCGTCATGGTATGAAATACTAATTTTCAATTTGGAAAATTTACTCAATTTACTCAAACTTACCTGGCAGAGGTATTGGATGTGATTACTTGGTGTACATAGCAATATAAATTTTTCTATACAATTACTTTTAATATATGAACTTAAGAAACACTGATTTTATGGGCTTGCTAGGGTATGATGGTAGGGAGAATTAAAATTTAATTTGACTTTATAGAAATATGTGTTGTCATCAAAGTTAGTGGCACTACTCAAATGGGTGCAGGTGCCATGTATTAACACAGGTGCACCTTTCCTGGAGCTTGTGCTAGTAGGACATTTGGTATTTTGCTTAATAATGAGAAATTATGCTGATAAAATAATCATTCCAGTACAAAAATCTGGTGTGAAATGACCCTTAAAAGAGGATTGGGGAATCTCTGCCTGACTGGCAGTCCAGTACCTTTGATGGGTCACATATCAAGTCAGAGCTTAGTATTATCTGTTAGAAACACCGAGAAAAAAATCATGTGCTTACAGGCAATATGAAATTCTGAAGCCATGCTCACCTTATCCATGCCCTACAGAATCGTCTGCTCTCTGCTGGTATGAACAAAAGGACAAACGTTGTTGCAGATGAACACTTGATCCATTCCCTGTCATACTGCTTTAGCCTTTGAACGTCAAAGCTCCTCCCTACTTTTCTTTTCAACTAATCCATGCCAAAATGTGCTTTACCTACAGATCAAGTGTTTTTAAGGGTCTGCTCTAGATATGTTTGGACTGGTGTTCTCAGTAATAAAAGTATGTAAACATGCATTAATCCTGCTGACAGGGGTTTTCAAATACCACTGCTGACTTGGAGTGCCCCAAGTTCTGTGACTGGCCTTCTGACCTCTGAAGCAGGGAGTGACCACCCTCTGGCCATTTCAAGAAGTCTGAAATTAAGCACCTGAAATAAGACTGTTAAAATTGTTGTTGATTGGCTTTGAAATCCTATTCTATTTGTACTTAAAATTAAGCATGGTGCGTGCGTTAATCTTATTCAAATCTTTGTGCTGACTTGTTGGTTTTGAATGTTTTCACAGTTGTATGGGTTGATTATGTAATCAAAGTTCTGTTGTTTGGGAAAAAAATGTAATTTTAGGAAAAATATTTATGGCTGTACTTGACCTGTAGGAAGCCGTATGAAGCGAAAAAGGTACTTTATTAAAAAATCAACATTTAGTTGTTCCTTGCTGCACTTAATGTGAGTTCTGGTGGCCTTACATTTGCCAGCAAGACTTATTTTTTTATTTAATAATGATATTCTTTACTTATTCATGGAAACAGACCCAGTGAGGTGATTCATGAGTGCTTTTGATAGTTTTGATGAAATCAGAATTAAAGAGTATATAAAGCTTAGCTTAAATCAGACTAACATCCTTAGTAATAGTCTCTCTTTTGGGAATCCTTCATCTTCGGATCAACAGCATTATCAGGTGTCAGGGTAACCTCTTAACCATACGTTTAAGACATCACTTAGTTGAACACTTTCAGGAGAGACTTGGTCTTACTTGCAGTGCCCTGGGAGCCAAAGTACAGATTAGGAGCTAAAGATCAGGCACTTGGATTTGAAAGTCTGGTCTTTGTATGGGAGCTATGATGTTTTAAATTCTGCAACATAAAGTGAGTGCATTAAATGAAAATTATGCTGCTCACTGGACTGAAGGGATAGATACTAGTTGCTTGCTCCATGTTACCAGTGTGGCACCGAGGGAGAAGGGAGTGGTGCCCTTCCTTGGTTCCCTCTTACTCTCTTCCTTTTCTTTAAGTGCAAGCCTGTAACTCTATTAGAAGGGAGAGAAAGAGAGTGGGTGTTATAATAACATGTAGGCTTTGAGACAGGCAGTTCTGGAAGTTACTTAAACAAAACCATTGAGATCATTTTGTCAAGACACTGCCTAGTTCATCTGTAAATGCTTTGGAAGAAAAAAATCAGATCACTTATAACTTCCCTTATTTGCTGCATGAGTTACTCTGCAGATTGCTATCTACACCATCACACCTGTGTTCTTTTGTTCCATCTCCTGTGCACAGAGCAAAGTACATTGGAGAAATTGTAGGTGAACAAAGTCATGTTTAGAAACATCAGCGTTTTCTTGTCATGTTTTGAGTGCAGAATTCATGCCAAAGCAGAGAAATTAAGTGGAGAATCTTGAGAGCAGGCAGCACAAAGCCAACCAGGCAAAGCACAAAAGAGATGCTCCGATGTCCCTGGGATGTGAAAAGCAAGGTACTGAGCACAGTGGCATTGTCCCCTGTTCTCCTGGTCTGGGTAACTTAATCCTATTTGATGTAATACAGCTTATGAGAACGATTCTTTTTAGACATCTGATTGAGATGTCAGCCATTCTTAACAATACCACTTCACAACCAGAGGAAAAGGGGAGTTACCACTGAATGAGAATGTCTGGGCGATTGCAGAGGGAGTCAGCAGAGCACATGGAGTAGCAGAGAAAGAAAGAAAAGCAGATCAGCTTCATATTTTTTCCCACATGAGGATGTTTTTACGTTCTTGTTCAGTGTCAATTTGTGGATGTGGGTGCACAGACGGCCCTGGAAAGTCATCACAGTCCTGAAAGTTGCCGGGCAGAGAGTGTTAAGCATTTGGGGACTGATGATTTCTGCCAGTTTTGTTGATGCTTCTGGAAATATTGATGCAGTTGACTTTTGTGCAAGCATGTAGCTGTAGATTAAGAAACGTGTGGTGGAATATCTTCAACATAAACTGGGAATACAAAGCAAAGACTTATACAGAAAGAATGACAAGCTAAAAATAAGTGAAGTTAAGTTGTTGGTAGTTCCTTTTTTCCTCTGGATATTCCAGAAACTTGGTTGTTAGCAAGTAGTAGGTGAATATTTCTATTAAGAATAATAATAAGGATTTCTAAATTATCCAGTTGTAGGGTAGAACACAAGACGTAAACAATTTTTAAGCCATGTAAAGCCATTGTCAAGAAAGTACATTTTACAAGATTTCAGAGACAGGTACATGGAAGCAATTCTGTAACTCCATCTCTGGGATCACAAGACACGCACAGGTAGAAATACAAATAAGAAATTAGTTCCTATGATTTCTGTAGATTGGAATTTTGTTGCTATAGAAGCAGTACAATTAGTGATTGTGAAGACTGAAAAAAAATACTATTTTCATATGTAATGCAGTCCATAACTTGCCTTCCTGTATTCTTTTTTCTTTTCTTTTCAACTGCCCAAACAATTTTTATGCTTTGGCATATGTTGAACAGCATTTTGAGAAAGTAAAGCAGTGAAGAGATTATGGAAAATCTGATCTTGTTATTCAAAGTGAATTAATATTTTTAGTTGCTTTATTGATAGATTAGATATACATTTTTACTTTAGACTTTCGTAAGCCACATTGTATCTTTCAGCTATGTTGGTTTCCAGTTCACCAGTACAGTGCAGGTTGAGTATCCTTGTTCTTTGGCATTGTATGATTGAAACCCAGAAACAGTAGTTTTGAATATTCTGAGGCATCAGGAAGCACCAGATCATTTGATTGTTCAATTGCTGCGGTATGAAACACCTTAGTTTTTTTTTGGTTTTGTGTACGTTTGCTTGGATGTTTGCAATTCCTGGCACTCTTACCTTCCCAGCTGTGTAATCTGCCCAGCTCCTCCTGTAGCTCTCTGGTACAAACACCAGCAGTATGATCAGTGTGGAGGCGTGACTGTGACAGCATAAAAGCTACAGTGTGTGCATAAAAGGAACCAAATCACTTATGCTCAATTAAAGTGGCTGTGTTTCAGAGAGATCACCTAACCATGGCTGAAAGCACACTTTTATATAATTACCTTGTTATTGTGTCTTTGGTTCGTGTAAAACTGGTTTTTGTTGTTATTGAAGATAAAACAGTTGCAGTAGACTATGAATTGTAAAGAATTCACGATTAATAATATCAATGATAACTTATTAGTGTAAGTCACAGTTTAACTGTAAAGCAGTGGAAAGTACAAAGCTTTGAAAATGTTAAATCTAGGCTAATAGGAATAGGTTTTGATGATACAGCAATAAATCCAAAGTTCATTTAAAGGTTAAGTGATCAATTACTGCAGAAATTTCTTTCTGGATGCCCAAGAGGAGCACAAAGTTAACAGAGCTAGGATTTGGAGCCAGTAGTTCTGGCAAGGGATTCAAGCATCTCTTTCATGGGACTGCTGAATGTGACAAAACAGGCTCGTACTCTTCATAGGTAAGCGTTCTCTAGTAGGGCTGGGAGAGGAATAGGTCAGGTTCTGCAGAGCTTCCACATTTGCCATGAATTATGTGTGCTGTGGTTTCACCCCAGACAGCAGCCAAGACTCCATAATTCCCATTAGCCACTGTGACGAAAGTTAACTCTACCCCAGCCAAAACCAGCCCACTGTGTGATGTGTAGTCTTTAATCTTTCACTTTGCAGGGTAATCTGAATATCCACGCAGCCTAACTGAATATATGTGTATAATAAAGTTGGCATCGAGGCAGAAATTGGATTTTGAAATTCCAAGTATCTGGCATTAGCACACATCCCAGTTGGGTTGTGCTCTGGCATGGAGAAAACATAACATCTTTGCTTTTTTTTCCCCTACTGGTCACTTTGCATTCCCTTCTGCTAGACAAGCTTTAGGCATTGCCTGGATTTCCTCTACACAGAGCAGGAATTTCACTCTGGATTCATCAACTATAGTATCTCGTGTCAGATGCACACGATGTGTTGACTTTCACCACCGTATGGAAGCCAGCTGGTGTTTCTGCAAGAGGACAGTCTTTGTGCCACTCCAGGGGGCTGGAGGGTTCATGGATACTGGGAAGTCTGAGCTTTCTCCACTTGCCTCCTTGTGAAGAAGCCTTTATACATTGTCTTAAGGCTGTTCTTTACCTAGAAGTGCACATAAACCTCTGTTCCTGAGTTACTCATGCTAGGAAAACTGCATGGGGTTACTCAGTGCTACTTCCCAAAATGTGTCTGAACCTTCCCAGAGCCATCAGCCCCCCAATCACATCAGATTGCTCCTTTGCTTTTAATACTGGCAATCAGACGAGTAGGGTTTCCACTAACAGCCTGATGAAGGAGTTGTTAGAGCTTAAAAAAATGAATTTACTTCCATTTAATATTAGCTTCCTCTGTGTGACTGGTGATGCTAGCTGCGGCAGTGGCTATGACTGCATCTATGTTAGGATAGAAAAGAAAAAAATTAGCTGATAGATTATCATACATTTGAGGTAGCCAAAGGTGTATAACTTGGGTATGCATTAAAAAAAAAGCTTCTGTGTATCAACACTGAAATTCAGTCTATATGTGGTTTTTGTTATAGAGGGAATTGGACAGTCTACAAATACAAGTACTTGCTACAAAATTATTCTGCTGAATAATGCACCAATTCGTTTGCTGTTCCCTACCCCCTGAAACTCTGCATGCATATCTGCTTAAAATAGGCAGCAAGTGTAGCTAGTAATGAAATAATTCAAATTTAGTTTATTTTGTTTCATGATGCACAAATAGAAAGTAATTTAAGTGTGACTGATTTTATTCATCCACAGTAGTTGCTCATCTGAAATGCTATTGAAGTTCAGTAATTGGAGCTCTGAAATACAGTATTTGACAGATGGTGTGGGTGGTTGTGCCATTTCCATGATAAATCTACTTACAAATATAACCATGAGGAAGTTGTGTTCATTCCTTGACTATGGGAACATATAGATGGAAAAAGTGACAAACATGACATATGTGTCTTGGTTCTTCATTCTCCTCCTATAATGATTTGAATTCTTAAACTAGTGCAAGAGATAGGCATCTTTTACTTATCTGAAAAGGAGTTGCTAAAATATTCCTTCAGTAGCCTTCCTTTTGTTACATTTCCTTTGAAGCTTTTCCTACAGTGAATTACTTTTGTGATGTCTTCGAGCATCAGTTAGAAAGCATTGCTCATTTTAGATGAAAACAAAATAGATCTTCCCTAAGATGTATTTACTGTTAAAAGGAAGTATTGGAGGCTGGAGAGACAGACAGTCCTGTTGCCCCAGGGCTTACTGTTGAAACTTGGAGATGGTAAAATGGTATAAATAAAAAATATACTGCATTATCCAGTTTGAATATTCTTTTTTTCTCTTTATGTTTTAACAGAAATCACCGATGCTGGTACTAGAGGAACCCAAGATACAATTAAGGGTGTGAAAAGAAAAAAGATTGTGTCTGAAAACCATCTTAAAAAAATACCAAAATCGCCTTTGAGAAGCCCTGCTGAGGCCAAGGTTAAGCAAAATGTAGATCCTTCGCCGCTAAAAGCTCTTCCGGATGCCTCTGGACATGCCATGGCACAGGATCAGCTGCCCGTGCAAAATGGAAATCAATATACCAAACAAAACGGGGGAGCACTTAGTGGTGAGATAAGTGTTGAAACAACCAAATCTGAGACTTCAATGAAGGCAAAACTTTCACTGACACATCAGTCCTTAGATTTAAGTAAACAAGCAGCGGGGGATACTAATGCAAACCAACTGAACTCAGCGGAGAGGAAGCCTCCCTCAAACTCCTCATCAAATAATACAAAGACTGACAGTAATGAATGTATTAATTTTGTTGATTGCAGTACGTCATCCCCATGTACGCGTACTGCATTCGATGTCTTATTAAAAGCTATGGAGCCTGAACTGAACACCTTAGCACAAGAGTGCCCCCCTTATGGGATGCAAATAGAGAAACTGAGACCAAATAAAACTGTAAGCACCTCTTCTAGTCTCACGTCCAATACAATAAGTGTCCAAAATCAGTCTGCTTTGTCACAGCAGGAGTTTGCAGCTGGACCTCACTATTACCCGTGTACGTTGAACAATGTGCATGTAGCAGCAACAGCCAAGACTGGACAAGCACAAGGCCAATCAGTTTCTCATTCACAAGACCTTATTACTAAAACCAGTCAACAAAATCACCAGGTTGTTATGTGTCCAAGTTTAACTAGGTCGCTGGTGCAACAGCAGAGTCAAGAAAACCCCAAGCTCCAGCAGATTTACAGCATAGCAGTAACTTCATCTGTCGTTCACACCTCATCTTCCACTGTAACTCAGGTTTTTTCTCAAAACCCATTAGTAGCTAGTTCATCTTCACCATTGTCAATTAACACATCAAGTTCAACACACTTGTCTATAGGTCCCGTGTATAATTCAGCCCAGATAGCATCAGTTGTAAACCATGGTGTAGAACAAATATGTAACCTCTTGAAAGACCAGAAGCCTAAAAAGCTAGGGAAATATGTCTGTGAATATTGCAATCGGGCCTGTGCCAAGCCCAGTGTTCTCCAAAAGCACATCCGATCCCATACTGGAGAGCGACCGTATCCTTGTGTGACGTGTGGGTTTTCATTTAAAACCAAAAGTAATCTCTACAAGCACAAAAAATCTCATGCACATGCTATCAAACTTGGACTTGTCCTACAGCCAGATTCAGGTGGCCTCTTCTTATCTCATGACTCAGACAAAGCACTTAGCATTCATTCAGATGTGGAAGAAAGCGGTGAAAGTGAAGACGAAGGCACTGCAGATGAAAGACAAGACGATCAAGAACTGGAACCTGCACAATTAGTGAAAGTCATTTCAAGTGCAGAAACATTGCAGAAAGGAAGCCCTGTTCCTTTAAGCAACCCAGACTGTGTACCAGGTGACTCTTCATTACATGATTCAGAGCCTCAAGTAAGGGCAGCTTTACCAAAAGTAGTAGTTCATCCTGTAAATGTTTCTCCATTGAGGGCCGATAGCCCAAAAGTGACAGAGCCAGCACCCGAGCTTGCTGCAGCACAGAGAAAAGGAGATTCTAAAGTGACAACTCTTCAGTCAAATTTAACACTTACAGCCTCATTCAAGGAGAATGACTTAAAGCAGCATCAGAAAGCAGAAGGAGGCCTGTTAGAGGAACAGCCAGGATCTACAGGAGGACCAGTGCATGCTCAGCTCCAGAGACAACAGGCAACTGATGGTTCTCAAGATCAGCAAGGAAAGTGTCTTCTGAGCCCTAGAAGTTTAGGTAGTACTGACTCTGGTTATTTCTCTCGTTCCGAAAGTGCTGATCAAACAATGAGCCCTCCAGCTCCTTTTGTAAGGGGATTGTTGACCTCTGAGAAAGATCCAAATAAAAACCTGCCCTGTGTGCCACGAGCAAGTGGCGTGGTAGCATCAGTGGTACAAACTGTTTGTGCCGAAAAAAATTTGATTCTCTCTGGCCAAATGCGACCTCCCTTGGCAACAAAAACTCTTGAGGAGCGTATCTCAAAGTTAATTTCTGATAATGAAGCTGTTGTGGATGACAAACAGTTAGATAGTGTGAAACCAAGAAGAACATCTCTTTCGAGAAGAGGAAGCATAGATTCACCAAAATCCTACATATTTAAGGATTCTTTCCAGTTTGATTTAAAGCCCATGGGAAGAAGAACTAGCTCAAGTTCTGATATACCAAAGTCTCCTTTCACACCTACTGAGAAATCAAAGCAAGTTTTTCTTCTTTCTGTACCATCCCTTGACTGTTTACCTATAACACGAAGTAATTCCATGCCTACCACCAGTTACTCAGCAGTACCTCCTAATGTAATACCTCCCTCTCATCCCCTTCGAGGAAGCCAGTCATTTGATGATAAAATTGGCTCTTTATATGATGACGTTTTTGTGTCGGGACCTGCTACTCCACTGAACCAAGGAGGACATCCTCGGACCCTGGTTAGACAGGCAGCAATAGAAGACTCTTCTACGGGTGAAAGCCAAGGTCTTGGACCGGTGCGATCTGTAGAAGAAAGTTATCTGGGGTGTAATATATCAAATGAGTCACTGTTGCAAAGGAGCAAATCCCTGGCACAGGGATCAAATTTGGAAAAAACAAAGAAGTCCCCTCAGGTGCGAGGAACAATGTTTGAATGTGAAACCTGCAGAAACAGATATAGAAAACTGGAAAATTTTGAAAACCACAAGAAATTTTACTGTTCAGAGTTGCATGGACCTAAAACTAAAGCAGCAGTCCGAGAGCCTGAGCACAAAACTGCTCCAAACAGTACACAGCCTCAAATTCTACACTACAGAGTCACTACTTCAACTGGTGTCTGGGAGCAGACACCCCAGATAAGGAAAAGAAGGAAAATGAAAAGTGTTGGTGATGATGACGACCCACAGCAAAATGATACAAGCTTACCATCAAAGAACACAGAAGGCCAAAGCAAGCCAGCAAATTCTTCTAGTCTGTCCAAACACAGTGCAACAACAGTGGTGGGATCACAACAACCAAGCAAACTTCTGCTTCAGAGTTCCCAAATTCAGCTTGTGGCTCGTGGCACAGATCAGACTACTGAGCCAAAGATGGCTCCACTCATTGAAAATCAGGCAAGTTCAGCTGTGCAAGAAAAGGTGGAGTTTAAAAGACAAGGGACTGGTATTTCAGTAATACAGCACACCAATTCACTGAGCAGAAATAGCTCATTTGAGAAATCAGAATCATTTGAAAGAGCATCTCCAGTTTCTTCTCAGGAGCCCAACAAGGCTGCAAAGCACCGCTCTTTGAATACAGTTGTAATCCAAGAAGACAGACATTCTCATCTGAGCACTTCCCAGCGTCACCAGCCCATGTTGTCAGAACCACCTAGAGGGGAGGTTCAGGGAAGTCAGTTAGTTTCTAATGAGAGAAGTGCGCCTCTTCAGCCGTCAAGACTCGTTCGCCAGCATAACATCCAGGTTCCTGAAATACTGGTCACAGAAGAACCGGACAGAGACCAAGAAAACCAATGCAGTGACCCGGAAAAGACAGAAAGGTTTAACTGGCCACAGCGCAGTGAAACACTGTCAAAATTGCCAACAGAAAAGCTTCCACCGAAGAAAAAGAGAATTCGTTTGGCTGAAATGGAACATTCATCTGCGGAATCAAGTGTTGACTCTACACTTTCTAGAAGCCTAAGTCGGGAAAGTAGCTTGTCTCATGCCTCCAGTTTCTCAACTTCACTTGATAAAGATGAGACTTTGAAGGCTGAGAACCCTTCCAAAGCAGAGCCTATTAGTAAGTCATCAGAATTCCTCATGATTCCCGCTGGCTCACACGCACTAGCAGTGCCAGGACCTCATTACCGGGAAATGAGACGTGCTGCCTCAGAGCAGATCAGCTGCACACAGCCCTCGATGGAGGTCGTGGACTACAGGAGTAAGTCTTTTGACTGTGGAAGCATGTCTCCATCAAAACCTGCCCCACTTGTAGAGGTAGCTACTTCAAAATTGTCATCTGCAAATGGAGCTGCTGGACACGTGCCTCTGCTAGAAAGGAGGAGGGGGCCATTCGTAAGACAAATATCTTTAAATATTGCTCCAGAAAATCAACAGCCTCAAGCGAAATCGATTTCTTCATTGCAGACAGCTCATGCCACAGATGTGCCCGCAGTGCCATTGCACAGGCTGCAGACCTCTGGCAAATCGTCCGTGGAGTTTCCTTCAAGTTCTCAGCATTCACAGACTAACTCCAGGCTTCATACAGCGATTCAAAATTGTAATCCTGTTAGCCTGTCTTCAGCTCAGCAGCCTCTAGATCACATGTTGAATAATCAAGGACAGCTATCCTTGACTCATCAGCCTTCCCAGCCATCTAATAAAACATCAGCCCAAGGGGAGCAAGCAAGCACGAACTCACTTTCTTGTCATCCTGATGAAAAAAAGGACTGTTTTGCTCCAAAGTATCAACTTCAAGTTAAAACATTGCATATAGGTCAGCCATACTCTTCTAAATTGCTAAAAAATACTTTATCAACTCAGACTGGTCCAAGTCAAGTTGGAGTGGACCAGAATGCGTCCTCCTTTGAAGTGCAGACAAAACTCTCTGACATGTCCAGTCCATACTCTGTGCCTCCTCTAAAGCAAATTGTTCCTAATAACTGCAGTAGTCAGATACAGCAGATTCCTCCATTTGTGGTTCCCGTCCGTATTCAGAGCAGTATGCCATCCTATGGCTTCGCAACTGTTACACCCCTGCCTCACATTATAGTGACCCAGGATCAGGGAAATCAGTCCGTCTGCAAAACAAATGTTGTGACAGTGCCAACACTTGAAGGCAAAACTCAGCTGCCAAAATCTCACAAAGATCATCAGAGGACTTTGCCAAATTCATTTGAATTTGAAAATTCAGCACCAGAAAGTGGAACCAGAAACTCACCTTTGTTAAGCTCTTCAAATATTCAGAAAGTGCCAGTTAGCGGACTCTTCCCTCAACCAGAAGTTACAGCTTCAAGTAAACGAATGCTTTCCCCAGCAAACAGTTTAGATATTGCCATGGAAAAACAGCAAAAACGTGTTAAAGATGAGAGTGGAGCTGCTTGTATGACAGATGCTAGACCATTGCATTCCCTGAATGTTAGATCTAATGACCCTACTAGTAAGCAGAAGAAACCAGTTTTGGTAAGACAGGTTTGCACCACAGAGCCTCTTGAAAATCACCTCTTGGAACCTGATGTTGTTACACAGCATGAAAAAAGCAGCAAGGCCAGTACTTCAGATCTGCCTGAGCATCATTCATCTGACACTGGGGTTTCAGAAACCCAGAAGAAGTCAACACAATCTGAAGACCTTAAATCTTCCACATCGCCAGTGTTTGTAGTTAGGAAACCTTCCGAATTGTCTCCAGTGAATAGCCAGAGTTCTCTTCTCAAGGCTGTGAGTAGCAGCCAAGAAAGAAGGTCCCCAAGTAACAGCAATGAGAGCAGCCACATCAGCAGCCCAGGCCAAGCAAAGCCTGTAGCAACACTGGCTGTGATGAATGCAGAAATACAGAGGTTGTCATTTCCAAGCCTCAAGACCACAACAAATTTTACCTGGTGTTACCTCATGAAGAGAAAACCATTGCATCTGCTGCAAAATGATCAAAAAATCTCTGCCTATTCTACATGGACCATTAGTCCCAACAACCCCAATCCACTTGGTTTGTCAACAAAGGTAGCTCTCTCCCTCCTCAATTCCAAACAAAAAGTTGAAAAACCACTGTACACTCTGGCAAGAACTACGCACCCTAGATCTGATGTATTGGTCTATTCAAGCAAGTGGAAGAACAGCTTAACCAAGGTACTTAAGCTATGTTTGATGTTTACTGATCATTTACAGAGGATTTGCTTTGGAAATCATGCTGCTTCTTATTTTAGAGAATGTAATATGCCTGACACATACCATATATGTGCTTATTTATTCTAATTATGCTGGATTGAACTGCTAAAATGATCTTAAGTAATTCAATTAAGAAACCTGTTCATAGGGATTTATCATTTTTTAATGGAAATTAATTTCTGGGTTTAAATCTGTATATTGAGTGTTTATTGTGGCAGGAATGTGTTTGGCTGATTTTTTGTCTTGCAAAGGGTTGAACAAAATAAGTCTGATACAAATATTTTTAAAAAAACTTCTAACTTAAATTAATTCAAAATCATAATTGCATGTTTTGCCTTAAAGGTCAGCAGGTATTCTCTGCTACAAAAGAGTGCTCAGCGTGAACAGGTGTCCATGGATACACTATGAAAACAGTTTTCACCATCACTGATCATCTAATTGTGAGAGGAACAGTATAACATTTCCTTTTCGCCCACCTGGGTTAATCAGTGGTGTGAAATAATGACAAAAATAGTGAGATTTAAAACAAAGTTGCCACTGCCACAAAACCACTGACAACTTCTTGGATTGATATGGCTCCAAAGATAACACTAAATCTTGTGCCGAGGAATATAATCCAGGCAAAGGTTGTGACCCATGTGAAAAACCACATCATTCCAGAGCCCAGAGCGGCAGAGTAAAGTGGTGTCTTGTTATTTCCTTAGCTGCCTTGAGGCTGCACAGCTGTGGTTAAGATTTTATTTGCTGTACAGTTTTGTTATGAGCAGGACCAAAACTGTGCTGGTTTGGACTGAATTTGGTGTTCCTTGGTGGTTGAACCACCTCTGGGCATGGGTTAAGGTGGCTCTTTGCCCTGCATTATGGCACCAGGTGTCTGTGTCTCTTTCATGGACCCACTACTGGATTTTACCCTCTCATCTACTGAAGTCGTAAAGCTCTCGCTAGCGTGCAGCATGGTCTTGTGCCTTTCTTTCCTCTGTGCTGCATATACAGTGTCTTTGGTGCCACACACATTGGAGATGGCAAAAATGGGGCATTAGCCATAGACCTGCCTTTCTCCATGATCCTTCAGGGCATGGAAATGGTTTGGCAAGGGGGTAAAAGCAACCATAACTTGTTCCACTCCTGCAGTCTGCCATCAGCAAAATGTCCTGGACTTTGGGACTCGGAGTCCTTAGGCCAGCAGTCACTCTAGAGGAGATGTGCCACAGCCTTGGGAAAAGACCCCTATTTGAGTGGGTGTTGAGAGACAGAAACTGCTGCTGTCAGAGGGCACCCTGGAATGTGTCTGTGTCTGCTAAATGTTTTGCTAAGATACAGCATTGTCAGTGGGGAGAAAAGCAATAGGAAGAGAAATTGCGCGATAGGAAGCAGTAGTTTCAGAATTACAGGGCGAGTTGTGAAGGTATGCTGAAATCCTTAAGGCAAAAAGGGCAGTGGAGTTAAACCTGGTCCTCCTGAAATCAGTGGGAGACTTGCTAACATTTATATTGGAGTTCAAAATTTCATCCATAATGTTTCGTGCAGAAAATGCATACAGGCTGCTGATTTTGTTTCAGTGCTGTAGTAGAATTGAATTGTTGGTTCCATGTTAGCATGCTCCCTTGGTTTAAACTCTTTCTACCCTTTTTTTTTCAGCCTGCTTCCACATACATTTCATGAGATGTTGCACTTAAATAGTCCTAAATTAAAAAAAAAGAAGAAGAAAAAGGAAACAAATGTTTAGCTTTTTTCATTGTATGTTGTGGCACGAGTCTTTTTAAGGCAAGCTCACATCAGTAGTGTCATTGAGTCATGTTTAGTTTATTTTTAAAGAACAGTCTATCAGAAGAAATTCTCTGATAGCAGTGCTGTTGCATGCCTCTTGAAAAACAGATTTTGTCTACAAACAAATCCTGTTTAGAATACAAATAATGGATAATAATATTTTGAAAAAAATATTTTGACAGCACTCTTTTAAAATACTCCAGGAGTGCATAAATGCTGTAATAGGCAGCTGTCAGGTACATTTACAGTGCTTCTGCCACAAAAGAAACACAATTACTAATCTTTCTTCAGTCTTTCTTGATGACATTTTGAATGAAGCACATGAGCATGATGGAAATTAAGAGTTCTTAAGCTCTGCTTGGGCTGATTTACAGGGTTTGCTCAGAGCCATTACTAAGGAAGACAGTGCTGCAAAAAAGCACCAATTAAAGTTTAATTGGCACCTTAGATTGTATGAGTAAGGTGTACCATGGCAGAAGTTAAAAATTTCAAAGACCTGATAGGTTCTTCCACCTAACACCTCCAGAGTTTGTCTGCTTTCCCTTCTAATGATTTCGGCAGCAGGATTTCAGCTGCTTTACAGAATGATGCTGCTGCTGGCTGCTGTTTACAATATACGTCTGTGTTACCAGTCTCCATTTAGACCTGGTAATGGAATAGCTGATGCCAACTCAGAAACTTCCTCACAGAAGCCATGTTTAAAAAAACAAAACCTGAAATTCCTCGGTCAGCTTAGAGGCCCAGTAATTCCACTGGACTTTTTTTTTTTTTTTTTTTTTTTGAGACTGAGGATGGAAAACACTGGAGATCATTTTGGAGTTAGTATTCCATTAAAAAGAGCAAACAACCAAAAAAAAAGAACCAACACAAACAAAGCCAACAAAGAAAATAGCAAATAATTCTAAAAAAAAGTGGTTGATTTCCTGCTTAAAAGCTTGTCAGGGTCCTGGGTTCCTTGGGGAACCACGGTTTAGATTGCAGGTCTTGGGGGTTGTGTTTGCTCAAGTGGATTGCACATTTTAACCCTGACCTGAGAGAGCACTTTACGTGCTACTACAATCCAATTTACAAATAATAATAAAAATGCAGTACTGTTATGTCTCACGTCCTCTCTCACAGCCATAGCCCTTTCCAGACTCCTTTGGTCTATTCTGCTCGTGGGGCTATAACTGCTGATCTTCTCACCGAGATAAAGCCACTTGCTGAACTGCTCTGGGATTGCCCCCAGAACTGAACCATGTTTACAGACATCTCGTGCTGCTGCATAACCACTACTAATCACTGTCACAAAAAAAGGCAGTTCTTTCAACAATAGGTGCTATGGGGAATGAAGATACACGTGAACAAAATGCAAACAAAAAGGAACCCTGGGACTTTGTTTGCTCTTCACAATTCACTGCTCAGAGGCAATAGGTGAAGTTGCCACGTTCCAGTGATTCAGAAAACAAACCACAAAGTGTTATTGTGAAAGAAGCTCCTGGAATGAGTGCAGCATGTTAAAATGTAACAGGAGGTTTCACCTGTGTGGAAAAGACTTATTTTATCTCCCTGCTCTTTTTATTTTATTGTTCCATTTATTATCATTTTTCACCAGTTTTCCTCACTTGAACTCACTGCTGTTGTATCAGTTCTTTCTCAAGTCTCCACATTGATCTTGGCTCTTCTCCCTAAAGTGAATCAGTAGTGTGTGCAGTATTCCAGGGTGATGATTTTTGAGCAAGGACAGGCTGAAGAATGGAAAGTTTATCCTAACAGTGGAAAGCTTTCCTTTATTGGATGGTGTGCCACAGCAGTTCAGCTCACCACTGGAAAGCAGTTAAATGCAGAAGATTTTTATGTGTAAACTAGTAAAAGTTTAAAGATATTAAAAACATTTTCCCCAAGTGGCTGTGTGCCAGTGGGAAAAATGTTTAATGAATATTCTAATCTGAAATTTATAACTTTGATGATTCACGCTGCAACCATGGTTTTTTTCCAAAGGATGTTGTAAAGTACCAGAAGTATCTGTTGAACTCTGGTCTCTGGGCAGCCCTAAGACCAATGTTTTTTCAGTTTTATACCGGTAATTGAGGACAGTGGAGCTAAATTGGAGCAAAATGAGTAAAGTAGAAATGAATCATGGTCCTTGTCTCTATGGGAGTAGAGAGACAAGACTGAGTTAGAAGGCAGAAGTAATCATAGAGAGGAACATTTTACAGCTCTGCTGTTTTCTTGCCCTTTCCACCAGTTCATGTGGGGCTTGTGGACATTTCAGGTGAGGTACATTAATGGATTTCTACACAAGAAACCTGTACTCCTTAGAGACTGGTTAATCTTTAGAATGTGCAGAGGGCCCAAGTCATCTTCATCATCAATTTGAAATTTTTCAGAGAAAGCTAAACAGACTGCTTTTTCATTGCTAGTAAGCATTTCTGTAGATTTCTGTGACAGAAACTCAGTGTTTCTGTTACTCTCATATCAGCATTTTGCATGTCCAAGACACTGAAACAATTTCCTAAAGTAGCAAATAACCAGTAAACTAAAGTACAGCAGAGGAGGTAAATAATTTTAACACCTAAGTTGGGCTGTCTTATATCTGTACATAAACACATATGTTTAAAAAAAAATGGGTAGTGGGAGCATCAGAGGTATTTGGTTTTGTGGTAGTTTTTGCATTCTGAGTGCTTTTGTGAATATACAACTTATAACAGTTTCATCTTAGTTTGGATAACAATGTGGGTCTAATACTTCTGGAATGTCTTTTCACTACTGAAAATTAAATCTAGAAAAAAAATCGGTATGTAGGATTGAAAGATCAGGCACTTAAAGATTGCATTATTTCAGCTGCTGGGAATATTTATGTGCTTTTGGTTTATTGTGTGTATTCTGTATTTTCCACTGCTCTCTTCCTGTTAAACTACAAATGTCACCTTGTTACTCTTTGTTTGCAGTGGAAACAAAAGCAGTTCTGTGCCAGGTAGTGTATAGGAACTGCAGAACAGCTGAGTTGCAATCAGTGAAGCAGGCTTCACTTCTGATATTTCTCATCCAGAACATCATCTCCTTTCACCTTGTATGAGTGCTGTTAAAACATGCAGGGTGAAATTTCTTTCTTCCTACACACAGGCAGAGTTGTCATGTGTGCTTTGGTAGAACTGCTCCGACGTTGGAAAATGCAGCCCAGTCAATCCAGAGGGCTGTATGAGGGCTTATGGATTGGGGTAGTGCTTGTGCATGTGCACATTCCTAGGGCTTTCAAATTGAATAGGAAGATGGTTTTCCTCTGCTCTGTGTTAATTCCTGATCATGTGGGAATTAGAAGTGAAGGTGGTATCTGAGGCTGCATGAAGGACAATGGGCTAGGACCGAGTTGCCAGAATGATGTCACCCTTCAATGTATGTAACAACCAGCATAATTGATCAGTCATTTTAAGCCAGGCAGTGAAGTCATTCCCACTGCCAAGAATTCACAAGCTTACAGCATTAAATTTTATAATGAGTGAAAAACATAAGGCCAGACTTTTTTTTTCTGTCATCATTTTATTCACTTATCAATATGAGCAAATGAGGTAAATGTGCCAGTTATGTGGGTAGAACAGTTTATAAATATAACAGTAATAATTGCTGGCTAATTGGATCATTCCTTCATTGTTGCCCATTTTATAAATATCCTAGACTTGGAAGAAATATATTTTAATTGGCAAATGTTGGGGGAGCTCATCCCCCTTAAAACAAACAAAAAACAAGTTTCTTGACTAATAATCAGGGAAAATGAAGAAATATAATCTTGTTCTGCTAGACAACTGTATGTTTTTTCTTGTAATTTGGTCTGGCAGTAGGAATTTAAGTGTGGAGTCTTTCTTTGGGGAGGGTTCTGGAACCCCTGTTAATAACCTCACCAAATTGGGAAGAGTCAGTCTCCAGAGCAAAACAGCTGTAGTTTTTGAGAACTATTAGCACTGAGAAATGTTACCTGTTGATAACCTCCTTAGGTACATCCCTCCTTCCAACCCTTCTCCTCTGCTGTGCCTGGGAAGGCAGTTCCTGCCAGCCATGAGGCGCTGCTGTGTCATGGGCAGACAGATTGGTCCAGCTGCTGCTGTTCAGGAAACATTTTGGTTTGATTGTACACGTCTTTCTCTAAAGGCTATTTGTGAGCTAAAAAGCATCACCTTCACCTTCCCAGAGCAAGGAAGAGGCACGTCCTACTGCAGATTCAAAGCATCCCTGGTTTCCTACAGGGCCATAATCTCCATGCAGATTTAGCAGTTCACAAACAGGCATTGCATAGTGGAGAAGAAGTTTAGAAAAAGGTATTTTTTGTTTCATGCATCTTAACAGTTTTAAAAATCAGTTATTAGAATTGTGGCTTTTAGGATGCTTTTCTTCACCATAACTTGAACATTTGAATAGCCTATGAAAGACACTAATTTTAATGATAAGCATATCTCATTTTCTTTCAGCGAGCATTAAATAGGAAAAAATTGACTGCAACTGAATTCAACAATAAGGAAAACTCTGAATCAAGCACTGAGCATGATAAAGAAAACTCCTTTATCAAAACTGCACCAAGAAGAGTTAAAATATTTGATGGAGGGCAAGTATTGTACTTTGTATACTAGATATCATTGGGAAGATATTTTTCCTAGATTCTAGACTCTGCAGAAATGTTGCTTCCTGATTGATTTATTTTAAACAACAGTTCCCATATTGTGGTCTGTGAATGTTGGTTTATGTTTCCAAGAAAAATGGAAAGTCATCAGTAGCATGGAGCCATGAGAGTTATGAGAAGGGGTAATAAAATAAAGAACAGTAGGCAGTGCAATTCATTTTTTTTCCAAGGAATGAGCATTAATCAGCACTAAAGGCAGCTAGATACAGCCAGAGATGTAAATTCTGTTCCTATGTTTCTCTTACATGATAAATAATACCTATTCTGCAGCAAGGCTGTATAACTGTAGCTGGAGAGGATATAGTCCAGGGGCCAAGCAGCAGCCTGAGGTGCAGTTTCTACCAGCTTGCTGTGGCACACACAGGCTGGAGAGCTCTGATTTGAAAAGTGCCATGGAAATATTTACTGAGAGCCCGCCTCCCTGCACCATAATACTTTAAATCTGTTGCCTGATATGAATAACAGTTGCTTTAGCCACAGTGTTGCACTGTGTACAATATCTTATAAAACAGATTTTTTAACAGAGAAGTGCCAGTGACACCTGTAAAATTTTGTAGCACAAATAGTGCATGTTTTATTATTCTCATAATTGATGGTCAGCTGTAGGACTTTCCAGTTACTGGTTCCCAGTTTGAATCTAGTCTAGGCCAGCAGTTAAACCACTACCAGCTGCCCAGGTAAAACATTGCTGTGTCTCTGCTCAGATCCAGACATTGCAGAGACCAGGTCACAAAAGTTAAGCACAGCCTTTGGCATCCTTGAGTGGAAATATGAAGGGTGTAACTGAATCTGAGTGTCTTTTTCCATCTAGAGACAGTCCCCATAGGCTGAGTCCAGAGGACATTGATAGGAAATGTAAGACTTTCCCATCATCGTAACTTGTTCCTTTTCTGCATCCAAGGCAGAGCCTCAAAGATGCTCTTTTAAAGCTTCCTCATGGTGCTCAAACCTGCTTCCAAGAATTGACCCCTTTAAAAAGTATGTTCCTGTGTTGCAGAGAGGAAACTTGAAATGTTTAAATGCTTAGGATCAATAATACCTTTATTAAAAAAGATGAATTGCTATTCCTAAACAAGTCTATGACTACCCAGTGAAAACCACAGATGCGAATTTAACAAATACATGCAGGAGTGAGCAGAAAAAGAGCATGAATGTTTTTGTCAGTCATTGATTTTCACCTAATATGTTAAAAATTCTGGTAGATGAGGGTTTCTAGCTGGAATCATTTTCCCATTCCAACTGATTGCCTTACTCTTGTGGTACTGCTACTAGGTACAAGTCAAATGAAGACTATGTGTATGTGAGAGGGAGAGGGAGAGGGAAGTATATCTGTGAAGAATGTGGAATACGTTGCAAGAAGCCCAGCATGCTGAAGAAGCACATTCGCACACATACCGATGTCCGTCCTTACCACTGCAATTACTGCAACTTTTCCTTCAAAACTAAAGGTGAGGCTACTTCACTGGATACGTTTTTCTTTTTTCTTTCTTTCTTTGATTATACTTCAAAGTATAATTCTTTTCTTCTCACAATTGGCTGTTCATGAGCTGAAGAGGTTGCCTCTCTGAGTTTTATTGTCTAATGCTTCAAATATTTGTAATTTCTTATTTCCTGCTTTTCCTTTGTCCTCTATATATTTATTCAGATCATCATGTCTTCATGTGAATGAACTGTTTGGCATGCCACAATGGGTGAGAAATTGGAGTGAAGAGGGAAATCATGGGATTATGATGCAAGTTAGGTGAAGACAAGTGAGGTGGTTAACTGCTCATTCTAGATAGAGATGGGGACGCAGAATTCTAAGTCCCTTACACTGTCTTTTGGAGGTAGGACATGGGCATATATTGTACTTATATTGGCACTCAACCAATTCCTGTAGGAAAGCAAATGATCTGTAATAAATTACTATATAGAGATTCTTTTTTTTACTCTTGAAGGACAAAAGTTCACTTTCCACTTCACCTTCTAAGACCCAGAGTTGGACCTCTACTTTTTAAAGCGTGTTTACACCAGATACTTAAATGCATCCTAGTTTAAGCAGGCAATATATTAAACAGTGATACATCCAGGACTCAAGTGAAACAGACAGGAGAAATTCACAGCCAAAATACATTCATCAAAAAAATTCCAAGCAATAGAATTTTTCTTGGCTTTGAACACCATTTAGCAACAATCCCCCCCCAAGCTGTAACCTCAGAAACACTTGTGTTTTTAGTGGGCTCAAGACTACTCAGCGGTTAGGTGGAAAACTTCCAAGAAATAACCCAGTGCTGTACAAAGTGGGATGAATAGGCTTCAGATGTGTCAAAACTCATCACTGCATCCTGACAGGCTGGGTCCTTGCATTGCCTTTACAATGAAGCACTAGAGTGCAAACCCAGTAAATTCTGATTATGGTTTTTGCAGAGGAGGGGTGCTGGCCAAGTTCAAGTAATTAGGTTCTGCCCATGACAAGTTCCCCCTGGTTTCAGTTGTAACAGATACTGTGTTCACTTCCTGTTCTGCATTTGCTGTGCCTGGCTCTTGCCATTACTGCTGGCAGAGTCAGGTCACACAGTTGGGTGTTTGATGCTTGGTGAGCCACCCTTCGTGACAGGACAGTGTACTCAGCAGCTTCACGAAGTGTGCAAAACTGGAAAATTTGCTATTTGTCAGTCAATATATTCACAACAATTATTTCAACATTTGGGATGAGTTACCACCTTCATTTCAAAGCAGAAATAAAGTACTTCATAACCGTAGAAGAGTCACCATTACACTGTAATTTCTCCCATTTAAATATCTCAAAGAAACATTTTTTGAAAAGTTTAAGTATAAATTGGGCAGTTACTTCTAGTAGCATGCATTTCATAAATATCATCATTTACAGATCTGAGCCACTCTTAGCCATTTCTTGATGATATTTACCATATTGTGTTTTTAAAGAAGGTGAGAGCAGCCTGTGGGGCCTCTCAGCTACACATTCACTTATGAGATTCAGATCAAGTATGTTCATGCTCTGATTTTGAATAAAATTAACATGTTTGCTTAAGTTGGCATTGAAAATGTTTACACAAAACAGAATTCATCAAATACTGAAAGAGCTGCAAGATATGAACTTTAGTTTCACGTGATAGTTTTCTGTCAACATGACGTTGAAGACTGAATCACCCCTTTTTATACTTTGCCATAAACAAAGGAGGGTTCTCTTACACCAGTGCAAAATAAATCATCATCTAGAATTTCCATCAATTTCTTCTATTTTATCTCAGTAAAAAACTTCTTGAAGTGTAGACAGCGAGCTGGTAGCATTCAGGATGGTGAATCTGCCACAGCCCTTGACAGCTTGCATTGAGGGACAATGTTCTGGCAAGTGTGAAATCAAATTACACTGGCTGTTATAAATAACCTGCAAAAGAGATGGATATGTTGAGTGTATATTTGTAGACATTTGTATGCTCACAGAGCAGGTAATTTTTTTTTTTTTTTTTCATAAGGAAATTTAACAAAACATATGAAGTCAAAGGCACATAGCAAGAAGTGCATGGATTTGGGAGTCTCAGTAAGCTTAATAGATGACCAGGATGGAGAAGAAGAATTTGGTAAGAAATTAAAGTCTTCTTTCTTTACTGAATTATTGTCTATTTTGTCATCTCAGCTTCTTACCCTTTCTTTTCCAAAGCTTTTTAATTCTTGTACAGGGAAAAAGTACAGAGATAAAAATCTTAAGAGCTAGTCCAAGGGAGCCAGAAACACTGGAAAAACTTCCACGGAAAGAAATGACAAGCATATGCCAAGGATAAATTGCTGCTGAATTTTTCACAAAGTGTTATGCAGTTTATCACTTTCACAGATAAATATGACAAGATTGAAAATACCAGAAAAACAGCTGTTTGCCTAGAAAAAAATGCAGTCGAATGTAGTGCATCTTTGAAGATAGTTGTGCTTGAAGTGGTCCAAGTTTTGGGATGCATATTTCATAGAAATTATATCACTAACATGCCACACAAATCACAAATATGTTGCTGAGTGGTTTGCAAGGAGCTTAATCATCTGCCAGCATAGAGTTCTGTCCTCCTTCACAAGTAATTTGGATAAATCTGCAGCTAGAAATCATACAGAAATTAAAAACATTATTCGTCTTGACCTATTCTACTTCTTCATTAGTGATGAGAATGTTTTCAGAATGAATGCATTTGCTAATAATTGGAATTCTGCACTTCCCACATCCCAAGAAGATTCTGCTGAAGAGGAGATGAGATCAAGGACAGTCAAAGAGGGCCAGACCAGGTTCATGAGTGACTTGCTCAGCATGATAAGAAAGGTGTGCCTGCACCAGAGCCAGTAAGACGGAGAGCAGGATTGTGCGTTAGGACTGTTTGGCATCTCAGCATGTCTCAGTGCAGTGGTGGCATTTTTCCCTTCCTCACATTTCTCCAGGGAGATGAGTCGTGTCGCCTTGCCTTGGTGTATTTTTCTCCCACCAGTGGAATAGTTTATTACATTGTGGATGAGGCTTGGAGAAAAGAAAGCAGTGGGGGGTCTTTATTTAAACAGTAAGGGGAAGGAAAGATGAATGCACTTGCTCCCCTATGACAACCACTGGCAGAATAAGCGAATCATCTTGAATCTAATTCTAAATAATGCTGGGAATATGACTCAGCTGGTGTGATTCAGTAGTGCGCTAGGTAGAAAGAAACCTGCATTTTTTCCTTTTTTGGCCTTCTTCAATATACTCCCTTTTCATAAGCAAAAAACATGGCTCCCTTCACAATTTGCGGTACCAGATAAATAACACAGAAAATAAACAGCAGGAAAAATTACTGTCTTTTTCTTACAGCAGAACAAATTTTATTAATATTTTTATTCTTCACAGGACAGAAAAATTGTCACTTTTTTAAGCAATGTTCTGTAGCATTTAACATTTTTGTGAGTTTCGTAAACTACAGCTGAACAGATATTTCCATTTACTAGGGATTGATTGCTAAATTGATATTCCCAATTGCACGCATTAAAAATTGCATTTGTGGTTTTAATGCAATGGGAAATGTTTGAAATGTTAACTGAATTTTTGGTAACACTGGATAGAAGGAAGCCAGTTCAAACATTTGTTGAAAGAATGCTTTCCTTTGACTTCAAGCCTATTCAATTGAGAAAGAGAGAGACTCTCCCTTATAACATATCATGTGCAGGCATGTTTAACCATACTACAAATGTATTATATATTCTCTGAAATATGTTCTTTGCTCAGCACAGTAATTACTTAATAAATGAAATACTCTATTTTGGAAAAAAAACCAGACGTTCAACAGGATTTGCTATATAATCCTTGAAATTCATAATGGAATTTAATTTCGTGATTACAATGCATTTTTTTCCCTCCCAGAATAGAGGAGGTAACACTTCTTTCTTTAACTGAAACCCCAAACCAAAACAAAAACTTGGTGATAAAATCCCTGCCTTCTCCAAAGGATCTGGCTCAGGTACCCATAGCAAAACCAGCTGTGCTGCACAAAGCTCAGCACTACAGACCTATCCAAGAGGCAGGGCAATTAAACCCCTGATAAAGGTGCATTTGCTGCAGCCAAACCAGTTCAGCCTCTCCAGTTGCTGCAGAACACAGGGCATTTTCAATTATCCACAGAAATTCAGCAAGCAACTGTACACTTCAAAAATGTATTTCATCTGTCTGCTCACCTGGCCAGCCATGAAGGTTTTTCTCATGGTAATTCAGAATCTTGCTTGTCAGCTTATTTTTAAGACAGAATCAGGAGGGGGGGAAAGTGTGTTGTATTTGCATATGTGTTTTTTTAAGTGTGGTTCAGTTGCCCTCTCTGAACTCCTGAACGTGCTAATTTTAGGCAGCATTTGAATCAGCTTGAACCACCTCTTTGGCTGCCCTTTCCCCAGGGCAGTGCAGCAGAACTCACACTGGGGCCAGCACCCCTCGTGCCAGGTCTGGGCTCCAGGACAGCCCTGCCAGCAGCACATCACCCACAAAGGAAGGCATGATGGGCCATGGGTATGACCTGCACTTGTGGTGTTACACCTTTGGCCCTCCCACCCCTCCTCCCTCTGATGTTTGTTGCTGGCACAGCTGTGCCACATATCCTTCAGGTGTTTTAAAAAGCAATTTAAAAATGCTTAAATTTTTGGGGTTTGGTTTTTAAAAAGGTTCTGTCTCTTAGAGAGTGGTCTGTCTACTCCCATCACTTTCCTCATCTGGAAGGCAATGTGAGAAGCAGTAGAGGAAGGTGCAGAAAATCTGATAAGAAATAATTGTGACTTCAGAAAAAAAACTCTTCCTGAAGACTGTGTGAAATTGACCTGATTCCTGACCTGTAGAATGTCTGTCTGTCTATCTTTCTGTCTCCACCTTATTCATTATCCTAACATTTGGAATACTGATTATTCTTACGGTAATACAAATGTCTGCGCCTTAGCTTAGAATAACTAAGCTGTATGTCTTCCACTAGAATTCCACTTTGAATTGGAGAATTTACCCAGAAATTTAACAAAGCCACCAACCCTTTATTTGTGAAGAAATTTTCTGGTCCCACTCTTATGTAGCTTTTTTAAAGGCTGGGCAATCACAAGTATTTGAATATGCAATTTTTTAGATTCATGTGAGAAGCCAGCTGTGACCGACAGCAGTACAGATTAAGCAGATGCAAGTTGAACCAGGAGTGCAAAATTATGCACAATCCTGAGCACAGGCACACACAGAGTCTGTTTCTTTAGTAACCTGAGAAGCTGAAATTTTGTTGTGCTGTAGTGTCTCGGGGAAAAAAGAAAGATGCTCTCTAGCTGTCTGAGACTGTATGTGATCAGAGCTTTTAACATCGCATTCTTTGTATTTGGACTTGTCATCATTTGGGTATTAGTAAATACTTTCTGGCCTGGGTTTTTGTATTCAAAACCATTCCCTCATCCATTTATCTTTCATCTTCTGCTCTGTGGAATGTTCTTGTCACCAAAATACAGGGTTACAATGTGAGGAATGTTAATATCTGAATTAAATTGTCAGAGGAGGTGAACTGTTTAGTGTGACAGACTGCAACTGGGGATATCCTCTTTGGCCATGCTCGCACAACATTGTGCTATGCAGTCGTAAAAACAACAATAATTTTTGTTCAAATTAAAACAGTTACAAACTTTAAACTTGTAATAAGCTAATGTATGAATGGTATGGTATGGTATGGTATGGTACGGTACGGTACG
Source organism: Entomyzon cyanotis (assembly GCA_024500445.1). Taxonomy (NCBI): domain Eukaryota; kingdom Metazoa; phylum Chordata; class Aves; order Passeriformes; family Meliphagidae; genus Entomyzon; species Entomyzon cyanotis. Next base: position 71,987,745 of record JAKEPQ010001005.1, read on the forward strand.
GTATGAAATGGTATGGTATGTCGGAGTAAACCTGCACAAGAGAATTACTTAATAATGAAATTCAGAAATGGGCAGAACATTTAAGTGGTTTCTGGGCAGAAATTTTATCCCAAAACATTCATTATTTTACCAGTAAGAAGACCTAATTGTAAGTTTCAGATATGTATTTATGGATATCTACACACACATACTAAAAAAAATACTTTCATTTTCTGCAGTACTAACTGCAGTATTATTACCACAGTTCTAAGTTAATTAGTTATATGTTACTTACAGTAGATTTTAAGTGAGTTTCAATGGCTCTTCATTAGCTTAATCATGACTCAGTCTGTGTTTTCACTGAATCTACATTTAAGTAGTGAAAGTAAATTAAAATCCTTGGAATAATATCCTCCTTTTACAGAGAGAATGGAAGGCTGGTTCTGTATAGTTTACAATAATTATTTTTCTTTTTTTTTTTTTTTTGTTAATGTCAGTGTCTGTTCTTCAACTAGATGTACATTAGGCATGCTGAAACCCTACACCCACAGTCTGGCAATAGACAACCTAGTGCTAGGTTTGATTTACAATATATGAGTTACTTAAGAAGGTTTAGGTGTAAATAATCTCTTTAAGCAGAAGGTGCTCTCACTTTTTGGTTGGTTTCACTTCATTACTTTCTGTGGTCTCAGGAATGTAAGTCAAAAGCCCACAGATTTTCTTCTTCTCATTTCTGAAGAGCCCTGGTGATCACCAGTCTGAATTTAACCCAGTAGATGTCACTGTGAGTCCTGTTAGAAGGTGATGAGCAGCGGACAGTAGCTGAAGTAAGACTGAAATCAGCTAGTTAAAGCCTATGAAGAGACTTAGAATCACAGGAGAGCAGCAGGGTTGGGTACAGATGCTAACATACCTTGTTTATCCTTCTTAAATTTGTGTGAATGGTTGTGGAATGGTCAATTGCAAATCCAATACAGCAGGTGAAAGGCAAGTCTGAGTTGTAATTGTTTAGAAGAATGGAGTGAATTGATGGCATACAGACCTCACTTTCAATTTATGACAATACAATGACATACTGAAAAATACTTCTGCCTTTTTTGCCACAGTCTACATTCTTTTCTTGAGTTTGATGGAGAATATATAAAATATAGAATAGATGCTTTATTTTTAAGTGCTTTTATGTAAATGCTAATCCATAACTGAAGATACTTCCAGAACTTGAGACAATAAACACTGCTTTGTATTACTCAGGTACTAAAAGCCAATAAATGTAATAAATTTAAATTTAGATTCTCATAGATAGCGATAGATACTTAGTAAGTCTTTAATCTGCATAAGTAGACCTAATAGCAATCACATAGTTATCTACATAACTGTACATTTGCTTAGGAATCTGTAAAACTGAGCAGTCTGGACTTGTATTTTCAAGCCATTCTTGTATTCCTGCCACTGAAAGAATAAAAATTAACATTTTGCTCTTTATGTGATGATTTACTTAGATATGAGTAAGTTATAACCAAATATGACTAAGTTATAAGCCATTGAACTTCATCACTGCATTTGGTACAGAAATTGCTAAGTCTGTAGCAGGTCCTCAGTAAGTCAGGTTGTGTGGCAATGATATTGCAATTAAAATTAAAAGCTGTAAGTTGAGGTTCCAAAGAATCTTTGTTTTAGTACTTTTTGCAGTATGATGATAATTACATGGCTGTTGTTAAAGTCATATACAGTAAGGGTTCTTACAGGACAAACTTTTAATAAAGTGAAAAGTTTCAAAGTACATAGGGAGACCTTTTTCAATTACCTAATCTATAGCATCCCAGCTGGAAAAAGCAGTATGTGGACTTACCAGCCCCAGGCACTTCACAAATGGACATATTAGGATGCCAATAATACCAGCTAATGCTGTTGTGCTAAAGAACTTGGAGTTTTTTCTTTTCTGCTTTGGGGTGAAATGTCAGTATAACAGAGCCTTGTCCAACAAGCTCAACATGAACAACACAAACACAATTCAGAGCTGACCAACTGAGGATTGACAGCAAAATAAATGAAGGACTAAGGTATTTTTGCCTATGGTTTGTATACACTTCAATACAAAGGATTAAAAATTCAGTTTTCCTAAAAATAATCATAGCTGGCATGTGAACAAAATCCCTGATCAAAAGTTTTGTCCATGTTTCTATTAAGCCTTTATTTCCAGCTGTTTCTAATTTCTGCAGAGCTCAGGTCTCTAAAATTCACTTTCTCCTGTGAAGTCTAGGAAGAAGAAAGAGTCTTTCTAAGGGTTTAAAAGAAAAGATTGCAGCAGTTGACAGAGGATGAGAGGCGTTACCTGCTCTTCCAAAAAGACTCTTTATAAAAAATTGAGGTTGTCTTGAACAGTCTGTCTTTTAAAAGGGTGAGAGTTGAGTTACAAATTCGAAAGAGAAGTAGCTTTCATAAGCCTTCACTTAATAGTGTGAAACTTTTTTCCTGTTTTCTTTTTAAAAAAAGAAACTGTGAACTTTCATGCCAAAAGCCATTTCTCCATATGTTAGGAGCCTTTAAATTTATGACACATCCTTCATTCTAAAATACCGCACACCGTTTTACAACCTCATACAAAGTTAAACACAGAAGTAATTTTGTTCCCTCTGGAAATTGAGTCAGTTCTAGTTATATATGTGTGTGTGTGTGTGTGTGTGTGTGTGTATATATATATATCTATATATATCAGCTACATAAGCATATGGTTATAATTGTGCATGGTTCAAGATAGGAAGCAAAGAATTAATTCTTCCCCAATTAAAACTGCAAGGAAACTTTAGTAGGCAGTGTACAATTACCAGAATGGATTTGGGCCAATACTACTTTGTTAAAAAGACACTGCTTGGAAGAGTCTTCCTCCACAAGCAGTGGTCACAGCCTCAGCCCAATGTCTCCTTCAGAGAAGACCCATAATCTGCCTGGGTTTTCTACTGCTTAAAACTCCAGCATCGGGTCCTCTTGTAACTCCACAGCGATGCTTAATGGGGTCACTGATTGGAAAAGCTTGGTCACCTCTTGTTTCAGCAAACATGCATGCAGCTATAAAAGCCAGAGCAAAGCATTCCTTCATGCATTGCCAGAACAAGCAAGTCAGGAATCTTTTTTTTTCTCATCTGATGTTGCAAAGCAGTGTGGGAGTAAGGGAACCACATTCATTACTGTCACCTCGCCTACACTGCAGGCTCTGGCTCCAGGTAACCACACTCAAATAGAAGCTGGCAAATGGACAAAGGGTGGAGGTAAGCAGGGAAACAATAGAGGGAAATGATATCCTAGGGAGTCCTGCTTGTAAGGAATCTGCACTCCACACGCAGTTTCCCTTTCTCTTTTCATCGCTTTATTGTAGAAAGCTGGGATGTATGCAGAAAACTCCTACATAAGCAGCATTTGGTAATAAATCCCATAGCATTTTTAAATGTTGATTTGAAGGAAAATAATTTTATGTTGTAAATCAGGGCATTGTTTTTGCACATATGTTTTCCTTGTTTTACAAATGTGACAAGTCAGTCTAATCACTTCAGGTAGTTCCTCTTGCCAGTAGAAACAGTCATTCATGATTGACATCAGCTTTCATAGAAAAAGTGATTCATATGGAGAGAGGGAGAAAAAAGAAAAGAATCAGTACAATTCCATAGAGAATAGTTAAGTGATGTTCATAAAGAGACTGAAGTTAAGAGGGAGTCCAGAGTGAATTCCAAGACTTTGCAATGCCCCCTGCATTATTTAAAGAGTTGCAAGAAACCTGTGGGTCACCCTTTAGATGTGACAAATGGAGAAGTCTGCAATATCTGTCAGAGAGACATTGAGAGAATTGCAGAATCACAGAGTATTCTGAGTTGGAAGTGACCCCCAAGGACCATGGAAGTCCAACTATTAGTCCTGTACAGCACCAGCCCCAAGAGTTACCCTCTGTGCTTGAAAGCACTGTCCAAATGCTTCTTGAATTCTGTCAGGCTTGGTGCTCTGACCACTGCCCTGGGGAGCCTGTTGCAATGTTCAACCACCCTCTGGGTGAAAAACCTTTTCTGGATATCCAACCTAAACCTCCCCTGACACAACTTCAGGACATTCCCTCGGGTCCTGTCACTGGTCACCAGAGGGAAGAGATCAGTGTCTGCCCCTCCTCTTCCCCTCATGTGGAAGTTGTAACTGCAATGAGATCTCCCCTCAGTCTCCTCCAGGCTGAACGAACCAAGTGACCTCAGCCACTCCTCATATGGCTTCTCCTCAAGGCCCTTCACCATCTTTGTTACCCTCCTTTGGACACTCTTTAACAGCTTAATGTCTCTCTCATATTGTGGCACCCAAAGCTGCCCCCAGCACTCAAGGTGAGGCTGCTCCAGTGCAGAGCAGAGCAGGACAATCCCCTCCCTTGCCCAGCTGTGATTCTGTGCCTGATGCCCCCCAGGACACTCCTGGCTACCAGGGCACTGCTGACTCATGTTCAGCTTGCCATCAACCAGGACCCCCAGGTCCCTTTCCATAGGGCTGCTCTCCAGACTCTCATTCCCCAGTCTGTCTGTACATCCAGGATTGCCCCTCCCAGCTGCAGGATCCAGCACTTTCCCTTGTTGAACTTCATATGATTTGTGATTGCCCATCTCTGATTTGTTGAGGTCTCCCTGCAGGGTCTCCCTGTCTTCGAGGGAGTCAACAGCTCCTCTCATTTTTGTATCATCTCTGAACTTGCTCAGTGTCCCTTCCAGTCCTGTGTCCAAGTCATTTATGAAGATGTTGAAGAGCCCTGTGGAACCCCACTAGTGACAGGTCACCAGTCTGATGTCACCCCATTCACTGTAACCCTCTGTGCCCCAACCATGAGCCATTTGTTCACCATCACACAATGTGATTTTTATTCAGCTGTGTGCTGGACAGTTTGTCCAGAAGGATCCTGTGAGAGACAGTATCAAAGTCTTTACTGAAATCCAGAAAGGTTACATCAATAGGCTCCCCTTGACCAACTGGGTGGGTCACATTGTCATACAAGGAAATCAGGCTTGATAAGCAGGACTCTCCTCTCATGAAGCCATGCTGGCTGTAACCAATGACTGCATTGTCCTCCAGGTGTTTTTCAATACCTCCCAGGGTAATATTCTCCATGACTTTACCAGGCACTGAAGTGAGACTGACAGGGCCTGTAGTTTCTGGGGTCCTCCTTCTTGCCCTTCTTGAAAACTGGGACAGCATTAACCACCTTCCAGTCAGATGGGACCTCTCTGGGTTCCCAAGACTGCTCAAAAATCATCGGGAGAGGCCTTGACATCAGCCAGCTCTTTGAGGATTCTCAGATGAATCCCATCAGGCCCCATAGACTTTAAGGATCCAGCTGGAGCAGCAGATTCCACACAACTTCAGAGTCAGCTGGGAGTTTATCATTCTTACAGCCATGGTCCTCCAGCTCAGAGCACTGGGACCCCCCTAGCCTGTCATTGGTATTTAAGACAGAGGTAACTGTTTCCATTCAGAAATCAAACATCTGTAGATGTTCTAACATTTTAGATATGTTTGCTTTGCAAGTTAGTGATGAAGAAACACTGTTTATGTGAAGAATAGAAGTCACTGAATTATAGAGAAAAAAATACCAAAAACATTTAGTAAGTCCACATGTTATTGTTAATAATATCTTTACAATCCTACTTGCCATATTTTTGGAATTGATGTTACTGAATTAATTTTTCTGCTAAAACGTATTTTCTATTTTCAACAGCTTTGTGTGTGGATGAGAATTATAAATTAAGACTATTTAAAACTCTGACAAATATTTTTGTTAGGATCATTCCAATGACCTGGAGGATTTGGGTATTTTTAATAACATGTGTGACATGTACATCTCTGCTGTAGTAAATGTAGGAAATCTAGTTTCCATATTTAGTTAATGTACAAATTACTGTGTAGGCAAAGAGGGGAAAAGTCATTAGAGAGGGATTTTTTCAAAGAAGCTATTAGCTCCTAATTGCATTGCTCATTTGAAACCTTAAAGGCCTATAATGGTGGGTATCTTACTGAGAGGTAGCTCAATTAAACCCATTTATTTTACCTGGAGTTCAAGATGCTTGTTTTAGTTTTGGTAACATAGCAGCCTAAAGTATATGCGGTATGTTGAAATTCTTTCAAGGGTCTGATTGTTTTTCAGAATTGTTCATTTTGATGGTAAGTTGCTCTGTAGATTTCCCTAGAACAGGATCCCTGAGATTTTATCTAACCAGACATCATTGGTTTTACAGAGCCAAATTATTTTTATGCTGATATGCTTTTTTGGACAGCTCAAGAGACAGACCTCTAATCAAATAAAATATATTAGTGTATTCAAAGCATTTTGTCTTTTATAAAATATCATCCCAGACAGTCTGGCTTGGAATCAGATACAGCAGATGGGATTTTCTGTCACTTTACTAAAGATGACTCTTTCATTCCAAGTTAGATACAAAAGAAGGTGAAAAGCTTCAGTAGAACTCTATTTTGTAGAGAAATTTACCCCTAGACAGCACTTTCGCTTTAAGACTTGAAGGCAGGAGGGCTTCTTCATGCAACCAAAGATTCATAGGGTAAGTTTTAATGTGTTTAGGGCTTTCTTGGCTCCTAGGACATCTTGGATGATTTTTTAATAAACCTTTCAAAACATTAATGAGGTGAAGAAATCTGGTAAGGTCTAATTTTGGTCTCTTGCCTGTTAACAAGACAGATTCCTGACTAACAGCCTCCAGTCTCTCTGTTTGCATCTTTCAAAAACCTTTTCAGCCATGATTCATATTAGGTACAAGGACACCCACTTATGAGTCAGAGCCAGCCAGAGAATATCCCACCACTAAGGCTGACAGACCAGCTCCGCATGTCGGCACTGAGAACCTAATGAACCGGGAATCTGCTCACTACTTCCCGAGCAGAAGAGTGAAGGGTGACTTTGAGCAAATGGTTACAAATGGCACGAAAGAAAATAGTGAAATCCAGAGGGTTTAAAACAACATGGAAGCAGAAGATGAAAGATTGTGTAGCTGTGTAGTTAAATATGTAACCTGGAAAATAAAAACAAAAATTAAAGTCTTCCCTGTTGCTTTGATGTAGTGGGGTGTGACTGGAAAACACATGTGCTTTCCAGTTTTGGTTTTTTGGTGTTTCTAGTTGTTCTCTCCTGCTTCCTTCTTAATCAGTCCAGGGCCTTCATTGTCTTACCTTCTACTTCCCACTTTTGCAGGTGAGAAGCAGAGAGTTGGCTACGACCGGTCAGGATATGACGTGGAGGAGTCTGATGGTGGAGATGAAGATGAAAATGACAACGAGGACGATGATGAAGACAGCCAGGCTGAGTCAGTGCTATCCACAACGCCCTCGGTGACAGCCAGCCCCCAGCACCACCCCTCTCGCCACAGCCTGCAGGATGCCGCCAGCACCGACGATGACATCAGGCTTCCAGACTGCTTCACCGGGGCTCACACGGACTCTATGGATGGTCTCCCAAAAGCACTGCTGACCAAGATGACTGTCCTTAGCACGGTGCAGTCGGTCAGCAGGACATCCAGGTCACCAGCAGAACCCACCCAACAGGAAGCACATGATGGTAAAGCCCAGGAGAGAGGAGTGGGTCCCTGCGGTGCTGGTGCTGCACTGACAGACATCGCTCCTGCTTCTCCAGGCCGCCAGATGTCTGTGGATTACCCTGATCCTGAAAGATCCTTGGGCCACTCCTTAATACCAACTGCAGCTCTTACAAAGGTAGGAATGTCTGACTCCAGGGAGAGAGCAGGATTTTAAGTCCTCCTTCTAAAAAGATCTTTTTGGAGATTTTTGAAAGATCAAAATGTTTGCCTTTCCCCTCATTCTTAGAATTCCTGGCTGATGAGTCTTTCAGAAGAGTTAAAATTAATCAAAGCACAAATACGTAGAAATCTAGAAACAAGTATGTTGTAGGAGCATTGCTTTTCAAATTCTTTAATTTGATTGTATTCTTCCTGAAAGGATTAACTGTCATATGGTCATTTCATCTGATGTTTGGAGCTAGTAGATTGGATTACAAATCAGAAGGAAATAACAAATATGTGAAATGAACATATGGTGGTGGTTATGAAATTTTCAGGGGAAAGTGATAGAATTCAGCAGTCATTTCACTCTGAAATATGATGATACAATCATTGGTAATTCCAAAGGAAAATTAATCTAGTCCCAAAGTTTTTTGCCTTATCACAAAGAAAAGGTGCAATTGCTTATTTTTCCTCCAAATATGCTTAATAGTAGAATTAGAAAGAGCACCAGATGTTCAAGGAAACTAGATTGCCCTTGCACAACAACAAAAGGAGAGATGAACAGAGGACTGAGACCTGAGTTTCCAGTGCTCTCAGCTTTTCTCCAAGCTGAAAGAAGATTTTAATCAGAAAAGGATGAATTTTGCCCACGCATGTGTGACACACACAGCTTTTCCAAGCAGTGTGGAGAAAGATGAGGTCAGTCTGTGTGCAGGGCTGTGGGAGCATTCAGTAATTTTGGCAATTGTTGTCTTTAAAACTGTGCCCATGAAATCACAGAGGGAAGTGGCAGGTGTTGAGCATTTTTCTATTTAGCAGCAGCTTTAATGGAATGTAATGGGAGCACTGCAAGTCACATAACCTAACTGACCCTAAAGATACCTTTTGGAAGTTTTGAATTCTTACCACAGACCATGAAGGCATTCAAGCTTTTCAGAGTAATGCTCAGAAAAATGAGATGCAAAATATTTTAATTAAAGGGGTAATCAGAGCACTGCCTTCTCCATGATGAATGCAATATTTAGAAATATCATATAGAACCATATAATCATTTAGGTTGGAAAAAAATCTTGAGATCATCGAGTCCAGGTATAAACATAACTTTGCATGCAGTTATAGAAAACAAGTAGCAGTAAATTTTCAAAAGCCTGAACAGTAAAAATTTCAATCTGTTTTAAGTACTTAGTGGCTTGGGTTTCCCTTTGCAAATTTACACTACTGGTTTTATTTTTTTACAAAGCAAACTGTTGACATGGAGAAACGGTAAAAATTATTGCTGCGTTGCATTATTTGACACAGGTTCATCCCTGCTTGTAAGAACTGTGAGTTCACGTGGCAAATGTAAATTGGAGCAAGTTTGTAGTGTGACAGAGAATAAAATGAAGCGGTCTCTGATCACTGTATGCACCTGCCATAAAAGGGGTAGGGTCTTGGTATGTGGAGTTTAGGTTCCATTGTTGCCAATGGATACTAGAAAGACATTTGACTGAGTTTACTCCCTCATTAAATAGAACCACTGAAGCCTCAACTAAATATTCATGCAATTAAAAATGTTGAAATATGTTCATATAGCTCTAATAATTGTCTACATTAATATATTTTAAAAAAAAAAAGAAGGCATGTAAGTAATACAAGGCAGTAATTCCTTTCCAGATTTTCTTTTCCTTTCCCAGACCAAAAGAAGCATCAGCCTTGTGTCTCCAGTGGTTAATCTACAGTCTGTTCCTATTGTGAATGGCTGTGGATCCCAGTTCTTGCAATCGAGACAAGGAGTCAACACAGCTCAGGAAGGCTGTTGTACATTCCTTCGAAAGCATCCATACCAGTTTATCAGGATTTCTTGTGAGGTGTGAGTTCTGAGAAAGATGTTGGCTTCTTTCTCGCACCCATCTTCCCATTTAGACAGGTCAGCACTGCATAGCCAGTTAATCATATTCTCCCTTAGCCAATACATTTTCTACCAGCAGTTTGCAAATGTGTTTCTCTTTGCTTTTCAGTTTTGTGCTTGCTCTAGAGATTTTTTAAAGAGTTAGGACTATATAAACTAAGTAAGGTTACACCAGTGTGTGCATGTGTGTGATGAATATGCCTAAAATGAAATGGTAACGGTGAGATTGCAATTGCACTTTAAGACTACTCGTTTTAGGAGGTTCTAGGAAAGGAGTTGCAAGCCTTGGTCAGTCACAGACTGTATGAGAAGAAAATGGGGGATAGAAATAGGATTATAAATCCAGGTGTGTGCACCAAATAAATCACAGTGAGCTGAGGCAGCAATGGGATGTGGGTCCCACGTCTCACTCCAGTATCCACCCATCACCTCCACCTTTGCAGGAGCTGTAGTTGTCAGCCATCTCTTGTCATTGCATAGCCTGCCTGCCACATTAGAAGCACCTACAGATAAATGGTGTCATGATGCTGCCTCTGCCTGCCAGAGGCTGTAATGCCTTCAGGAGAGGAACCTAGTGCATCAAAAATGCCAGCTTATGCTTATTTAACCTTCTTGCCTGAGGTGATTTCCACATAAAACTGTTCTCCAAAGCCTTCTCGCCACTTAAAACACACGTGCAAAAGATATTCAGCAATGTTTTGAATACTGGTGTTTGAGAGGAATTAAGCAAGGGTAATTAGGAGAGGAAAATGCAATTTGTGGGTGAGGAAGGAGAAAGAAAGGAAGGAAATCAGGTCATTGTTCAAGCTGAGCATTATATACTATGAACCAGTTTGTTGTTGTTCCTTCTTAAAAGGAGGTATGGGAAGCACTCCCAGCCCCCTTGTGTTTTCATGTCACTGAGGGCAGCGGTGGCTGCTCCATTAACATGCCTGTGTTGTTCTCCCGCAGAGCACGCCCTCCATCAGCTCCCCATCCTCGCCGGCAGAGCACAGCATGCAGACGACGGCGCTGTCACCGTACACGGAAATCCCCGAGGAGAAGCCGGCCGCCGAGCCCAGGGCTCCCCAGACTCACCTCTTCAGCCACCTGCCCCTGCACTCGCAGCGCCAAGCCAAGGCTCCCTACGGCATGGTGCCGGTCGGGGGCATCCAGGTGGTCCCTGCCGGCCTGGCCACCTACTCCACCTTTGTTCCCATCCAGGCGGGGCCGGTGCAGCTCACTATCCCAGCCGTGAGCGTGATTCACAGGACTACCAGCGCCCTTGAGACGGGCGGCACGGCCGCCGGCACCACCGCGAATCCCGTGGGAGTGGCCGAGGTGAACAGCGTGGTGCCGTGCATTCCCATCGGCCAGGTGAGCGTGCCGGGCATCCAGGGGCTCAGCACGCCCAGCCTGCAGCCTCTGCCGCCGCTGGGCATGGAGACGGTGAACATTCTGGGTCTGGCAAACACCAACATCGCCCCCCAAATGCGCCCTCCGGGCATTACCCTCAACGCCGTGGGCCTGCAGGTGCTGGCGGCCGGCGCGGCCCCGCAGGGCACGCCCAGCCTGCAGGGACACCTTCCCGGCCTGCAGATCCTGAACATCGCCCTGCCCACCCTCATCCCCTCCGTCAGCCCCGCCGGCGCTGAGGGGCACGGAGCCTCCGAGGCACCCAGCACAGGCTCCAAAGCCGGCGACGCCCAGCTGGATCCAGCTCCCGTCGGCTTCCCCGTGGCTGAGGCCGGCCAGGGCGGCCAGGATGCTTCGCCTCAGGCGGCGGCTGGCGGCCAGCGGTACGGCGGGAAGAGCCATCCCGAGCCCACCCTGCTGCCAAACCCCGCTGGTCCAGGGAAGGCGGATCCTGAAAAGACTGACCTCGCAAACCCCAGCAAGCCAAAGCGCGACCTCCCCGCCCTCCAGGTGAAGCGGGCTGCCCCGGCAGAGCCCCGCTCCAAGGTGAATCCCAGCACGTTAGCCAAGTCCCCAGTGCGCCGAACTGTCACCCCGGACAGACAGGTACCCAGGCCAGCCGCCCCGCCCCGGCGGCAAAACACGGTGCAGTTTAGCGATGGCAGCAGTGACGATGAGGATAGACTTGTAATAGCAACCTAGCTTTTGTTTTTCATTGTGTTTTTATTTTTAGGGGGTTTGGGGTTTTTTTTTATAACACTTGCAGGTTTCTTTGCAAACCTTCCTTTCCTTAAAGCACATTTTTCTGACACAAACCCATTACTAATCTTCGTGCAATCATGAACTCTTGACCAATAATTGTTGTTTCTTGTCAGCTCCAGCCATTTTTGTACATGTTGTATAGACAATTGTGCCTTTTTGGAGTTTTATGTTTAGAAACCTGTACAGATTGTTGAATATATATATATAAAATATATATATATAAAATATGTATATTAAAACCAGGTAGTTGCTTGTGTTTAGTAAGTAAACATCCTATGTCAGATAAATAAAGGATTAAATTATATGTTGCACTGTTAAATGTAAATTTTTATGGCTGTGGGACAAAGTTTCTGTGTACAGATCTAGTATGTAAAACTCCATATTTATTGTATCCATATTAGTCTTGGAAAAGGGTCTGTCCATCTTTCTTGTGTAAGACGGTAGCTTTACACTTCAAAGAGAAATACAGTATCTGTGTTACAAAATATTACAGTAAAATTTTGTTTACTGACTTTACCATTGCTCATGTTGTGCCTTCTTGATGCAGCCTGGTAGTTGGAGAGGCGCTTGACTCATTCCTTTCCATCCCCTTCCAGCTGGTTCAGCTGGAAAGCATCTGGTGGTGGTAAATGCCCCTGTGGTTTCACCTGCCATGGGAGACAGAGTAACTTACCAGGCTTTACTTGGAGTGAAATCTTCCGTTTTGAAACATCCAGCCATGGCAGAGTGGGGAGGGAGTCCCTCAGTTTTCTGTAGAGCGAGCATCCATCCACCTCACGTTTCTTTCCTAACTAAAATCTGAAGACTTGCCTGAGGGAAAACGGCAAAAGGGTCAAGGTGAAATATTTTTTTTTATCTGTAATCTTGAACTATAAAACCACTTTTTACTGACATTAAAATGTTGTTACACAAGAAAGGAATAATTCTTTGTGTGTTAATTGCAAAATCTGCCATACTGGTGGTGAAAATGCCACTGCTGTAATGAGGATTTGGCATTACTTATTACCATCAACCTCTTACGAGACTGCATTTCAGGTGATCTTCATTTACGGGTAGACAAAGCCATTTTCTCCCTAAATACAGCTTTATCTTATTAATGCAGGGAAAGAAAAAGGAACTAGAGGCCCTACACATACAATTAATGTTCTGTTTTAATAATAAACCTGCCATTATGGGCATACAAAACATGGATGGATCCCAGAATAATGAAATTTAACACTCCTCTCTTTGCACATGGTGAAAACAAGGTAAAGATGTTCTAACTGTGGCAGGAGACATATCTCACCAGTTACAGGGCTACACATTCCTAGAAGTTTCAAATTGACATGAGATTTATGCTGTAATTTTTAAGTAGAGTTGGTTTCCTGATGTGTCCTTTCATCACATTGTTACAGAAGTTTATATAACCCCTTTAACAGCCAAATTCCAGTAGGAAACTGGAAGGTATAAATAAAAAGCATGATGACCTTTATGGAAATAACAAGGATGAGCGCATATAAAACAACCGGAAAAAAAGGATGGGAAGCAAATCTGGAAAAAAAAAAGGGAGTGAACCTGAATGTGAGCTGGGCTGCATTGTTCAGAGATTGACTCCTGTATCCATCTCAAAGAAGTAATTCATACCTTGCACTGCTCATATTCAAGAGCAGCACTATCCTAGATCCATTTTTAACTTTACACTGGCTTTTGTACTGCACTCACATTGTACTCATTACATTTTTCCATTACAGTGTGTTGTAAAACTGTAGGCGATGTTGAATGAGCTTTATTAACTTTCAGAGGGAGCACTTCAGTACCAGAAAGTCATTTCTATTACTCGTGATTATCAGGCAATTGTACTAATCTAGCAATTAGAAACATACACAATAGAAAGGGGAAATTACTCTCGTCTCTGACATGAATGTGCAGAGCCTCACTGAGGGTCTGAGCACCTGAACCACCAAGCACTCTCAACTCACACTGAACTTAATGAGAGTTAAGAGTCCTAGGCTCCCTGCAGCCCTGGACTCCAAATTTGTGTCTTCCGTGCAACCCCTGTGTGAAGTGTCTCTGTGCATTTGTATGTTCTTTTTATAAGCGTTTGGTAGTGGTGTCAACGTGTCTTGTATGATTATCATTTATATCTATGTGAAATTACCCCAACCAGCCAAAGGTAGAACCAAAACATTGTTGTGTTACATGTGCTTTGAGAGCCTGAAGCTTTTTCTAGTAGAATCAGGTGATGGTTTGCAGTTAATGAAACTCAGGAAATTTTGCATTAGTTTTAGCCCCTTTGAAATAAACACCTACCAGTAAACTAGAACTATGATAATTAATTTGAGCTTATTTGTCTCAAGCATGACCAAAAAAAGATTTCAGAATCAGATAGCTTTACAGCAAAGTAAAACTATCTCCAAAAATTTGAATGCCATCACAACTTATTACCATTTCTCTGAGTTTTATGAGGCAGCAGTAGGTAAGAAATTGCTGTTGCACATGCCCCTAAGTCCTGATTTTATTAAACTCCAGAGATTCACTGTATATACATTTTAAATATTAACTTCACGAGCAATTTGTGGTGCACTCATATTCTGCTCAGGATTAATTCCAGGAAGTCTCTGATTTAACACAAAATTCAACCTGGTGAATTGGGTGATCTACATCTGTATTTTCTATTCTAGGTGTTTTGAAGACATCAAGGGCAAGAGATGGAAGCATATCTTGAAGAGTAAGAATGACATGACAACAGATATGTCATAAAGAGGAATGTTAGGATGTGTCATTTGGTAAGTTTGTGTCAGGACACTAGGGAGAAAGGACCAAGAGAATGGGCACTGATTCAGCCATAAGGCCCAGAAGATGGGAATTGCATCTGGGGATGTAAAGCTGCAGGTCAAGAGATCTGAGGACAGATACTGAATCATCACTTGCTCAGGATAAGCCACATTTGAAGCAGGATCTCCACAAACAGTGAAAAGATAAGCAGGTAGCTCCAGATACATCTAATATTTGAATGGAGATAGGAGGAAATCAGTTTTCTAGAAGACAGATGACCGTGGTCCTGAATATTACACTGTTTCCCTTCCCTCTAGGATGTTTCCAAGTAAGTTTTCCTTGAGGTGCCTCTACAGCTTGTGCAACAAACAAGAAACAAACTAGGAGTATGACCAGAGCTGAGAGAAGGTTAAACTCTGTGTACCTCTCCTCTGTTAGTGCCTGTGACCAACATCTCTGTATGTGTCAGCACACAGGGGTGTCCTGCATCAGCACAAGCCTGTGACCACTGCATTAGCAATTACGTTTTCATTCTGAATTCCTTTTGTTTTAAATTGTGTTCTATCTTTATTGTCTTGTCCAGAGTCATTAGCGATGGGGAAATCGCATTCTCCTTGCCGCAAGGGTCCTTCTGTTCAAAGTAGTAGCAAACATCACAGAGACCTGCCAGTGCAGGATTAAGCTGCTCTTCAGATGGTGTGAATTATTGCAGCTGAATTGGAGTAAATAACACCGGGCTGTTTACTCAGGGATCAATTTTTAACGACTCTGTCAGACACCCTCTGGCAAATCCGGCACAGCTGTTTAAACATTAAAAGGCCAGAACAAGTGTTACTCCTCGGTCTGCCCAGGCACACTCTGGCATCTTCTCACAACTTCCCATCAGGAGGGTGCAAGCAGGTGCCCCTAAAGGCTGAGTACAAATACAGCCAGAGCACAGACCCAGCACCATCAGTTTCTGTGGGACTCGTGCAGATGCTTCCCTGTGGTCTGCCGAAAGCATTCGCTAGACAAGGAATCAACCAGTGGCCTGTAGCTCTTTCAAGTCAGGGCTCAGTTGGTTTCTCATTGCAATATGTGATGTTTGCTGGTGATGTGGGTACCTGATTTTGGAGGCAGCATGTCCATATAATAATAATAATGATGGGTTTGGAATATGAACTCAGTTAAATGTGTCTGTGTTTCCCATTTGGACTTCAGTAAGCTACAGCATGGCCAGCTGTCACTTCTTAGGACAAGAACTAAACCATAGACAGACACGTTCAATGTACCTGGCCTCAGATCTCTTGACCTGTAGCATTACATCCCCAGACACAACTCCCAACTTCTGGAGTTGAAACACAGTTGAAATAAAGCAAACTTCGTAGGTCCAGGGATGCCCTGCCCTGCATTGGTTACTGCTGCTGTACACACCTTTGTGCCTTTCTCAAGTAATTTGCTGAGCTTCAGGTGGCTGTAAATTATGCCCTGAGGCTCGAGCAGCCCACAGTTGGTCTGTATCAACCAGTCCCCTGCCAGAAAGTCTGACAGCAGTGTTTTGCATACAAATTCAAGTGCCTATCACATGCATTTCATCTCAGACAACCTTCGTAGGCTGAACACAATATGGCCCACCTCAAAGCCAAAGATGTACCATGAAACAAAGACATACCATGCTTTGCACTTAGCTAAACATTCTGTGTGGTTTCTTAACAGATTTATCTTGCCTTGAGTTTACTGACATGTGGTTAAACAGAATATAAAACTATTTGTCACTATATAACTTACTCCAGAAGTTCTCATTTTTGCAAGATAATTCTCACTAAGCTTTCATAAACACTGTAGTTTAAACCTGTAAACTGCCCTTCAAACATATGTTTAACATTGGGACAGTTTCATCAAAACAGAATAAAAAATCCTCAGTTATAGCATGAGTGACTTGCCAAGAGCCATGGAAACCAAACAATCCACAAGTGAGAGTGCTCACTCAAGATACCTTCAGCTGACTTATCTGATGGGCCACTGCTTCGGTTGCTTTGGAAATATCCTCTGAGACCAGTATGACCATCTCATAGCAGGGAATCCTTTCCTTGTTTTCCTGGCTCATCATAGGAGCAGTAAGTGTCACTCATCTTAGGTGGCTTGTGACCGGTCTCTAGTTGTGGATGTTACATTATGAAGGACTAAAAAAAAACATGGCTAGAATCGTCTTTCCGTGTCTTAGGGAAATTTCCTTTCCCTGTAAGGAGTCTCAGCACCTACAGATGGTCTTTTAAAATGACACATAAAACACCAAAGACTTACCACTATTTGTGGCTTATAGCTTTGAGGATGAGACCACTGTCTTAGGTCTAGACACTAGACTGCTGATTCTGTTAGTGACTTAGGATGAAAACAGGCTACTTTAAAGTACTTCAAATAGATTATTAGGTAATTTTATGTGGAATCTCCATGGGTGGATGAGCATACAGCAACAAGGGTGTAACGGCCTGTAATTCCTTGATTTGATGTTCATGTTTTGTTCCAGGAATGTTGGATCAAAACAAAAAAGAAGGTGTTGCCATTTATGTTTGTCTGTACATTTCTTCTCTTTATACTGAACAGACTACTCAAAATGTTAGGAGGTGACTGGTGATTTTCAGATATTCCAAGAGATCTAAGGAAACCATGCTAGCTGAAAGATGGCAAGGCTTTACATTCCTATGGCTCAGTCATGGAAACAAAACTTAGAGTTCTAAGATGAGTCAATTAGCTAGGCATGCTTAGTTTTCTTTGGTAATTGTAGGCTTGTTTTCCCCAATAAGGTCAAATGTTAAGGCTTGTTTGGTTTTGTGGCTGTACTCTTTAGTGTATTTGGAATCCATTACCATGTGTGAGGCATTTGTGCTGGAAACAGGCCAACTGTTTGTAAAGTCAAATGCCCCCAGCATTTCCTCTTTTTGTTAAGTTTAGGCAGTTACAACATCCCTTTGGGCTTCAGAAGTTCCATTTGCAGGTCATTCATGTCTAAGGTGCTTTGGTGCTGGTACCTAAATACCTTAGGCTTGGACTCCTCCTTCTGAGTAAGAGAGCATTTGATACAGGTGACAATTCCATCTTGTATAATAAATAATCAGCTCTCCAATAAAATCTGACCACTAAGAGCCATTCCCCACCCCATCATCCTCCTGCTCCAGAGGTAGGTATGGAAGTGAGTTCAGAGCCCACTTGTTGGCATGGGACTCATGCCCATTGCAGCCCCACTTTCGTGAGGGGCCTTTCCCAGAGTGCCTGTGGAAGGCAGGAATGATCCCTGGACATGAACATGCAGTGAAGCACCCAGCATGGAGGGAGCATCACCAAGAACATCCACCCACCTCCCAGGAGCACAAGGACATGATGCACCAGAAGGGATTTTGCTCTGAAAATTCCCTGTTTGAACAGAAAATTACTACAGCTCCTGATTCTGCTAATGCTCAAACATTCCCCAGCCTGAGCAGCTGCCCTTCTGGCACCCAGCTCTCCTGCACAGGATGTCAGGCAGTATCCTTCAGGAACACTGTGTCCAGAGTGATCATACCCTTTGTACAACCCAACCACAAGGGCTTCATCCCGAACACATGAGGATGAGGAGATGGTGATGCCCATTTCTTTTGCATTCAGCCACGAACACTGCCTTGGTGGCAGCCTCTGCCCCTCAGCCCAAGAGGTGCCTGGAAAGGTGCAGTCACCATCCTCTAGTGCTGCACCAGCTTTCTCCTCATCAGCCATGGACTACACAGAAAGGGAGGTGATGTCCCTCAGCTCCCAGGTGAGAGAGCACCTCCATTAGTTACACCTCCTTCCCAGGCAGCTCCTGTGCTCTGGACAGGCCAGCTGCAGGCACTTGCTGGCAGAAACGAGGCCAGGAGAGAAGAAAGAGGGAAAGATAAATCAAGCTGCAAGACAGAGCAAGCCAGGGAGAGCCTGGTGTTGTAAGCAGGCTTTTGGGTTGTTTGGGCACAGGAAGGCAGCTCTTGTGTTTCAGACCTGTTACCCAGTGTTAGGTGTGTCCCTGGTTTGCAAAAACAGTCTAGGTGCCAGAACAGAAGCAAATGTTGAAACAGTGCCTCTTTGCAAAACAGAAGTCATGTTTTCATCTGGACACCACACAGTTTTGCTCCACCAAAAAGTCAAGTGGGTGGTTTAGAAATTATTTTTGACACTTAGAGGTTTAAATTGTGTTTCTCTCTTTGTTTATTCCCATACCTATAACGATCCATGATGCTTTTCTTATTTACAGTGTTTCAGAGCAAGAGCTCACACAGCTAATGCTGATTAATTCTGCTGGACTGGGCAACTGACTCCCCTGTGGATAACCTGTTTTACTGTGAATCATCACTCCTTCTTGAGACATCCTCCACCTCAGATCACCTCCACCTCAGATCAAAGATCCCAAATGTATTAGATACAAAGACATCAGACAGCTCGAACAGATTAGAAAAGACACACACATTTCCCAAAGAAATACGTCTCAGCATCTCCCTCCTGTCCTGCTGAAAACTGGCATGCTGAACACAATCCCAAGCACTTGTTGTAAAAAGTAAGACAAAAAGAAGAAAAAAAAGAGAAAGAGACTTTGGGAATGTAGTTTACCCAGAGACTTCTGCAAATTGCCCTTTCTAAGTATTTGCACTTTTGTACTTACTTAGTTCTCCCTTGCAGTTGGGAACTCCTCAGGCTTAGATCCTCATCTGATGGAAAATTACATCCATGACCATCAGCAAGACCTGCACCAACTGCATCAGTGGAGGGCTTGGGACTATCCCTTTAAGCACTGAGCCTTGCCTACAAACACAAAAATTAAAGGAACGTGACAACTGTAGTCTGTTTTCTCAAGTTTATGTAGTCTGTTGTGTCCTCCATGGCTTTATTCAATTTTCCATTTAGCTACATGTACAACTGAAAGGGTCCTGTACCAGTGAAATGCCTAAACCTGAGGTCATGAGGTCAAACTAGATTATCTTAATAGTCTCTTCTCCCCCTTGCAATCTTTGCACACAGGTTTTATCTGATAAAGGAGTAAAAGTCTTTATTTCAGCAACGTTTGATCTTAAAGATTACACAAATAATTAGTCTTTTAAGCTTCTGAGCTTTTTTTAAAATAGAATTTTAAACGCTCCTTTTAATGGATGCCTTTTAATCCTTATGTTTAAGAGTAAGAGCCATGCTTGATCTAAGACGACAGACAATGTGTTTGGATAGTCAGAAGGCCATTTTCATGGGAGTGTTTGAACAATACATTGTGTTTTTTCAACAAGCTCGTCCTCCAATCAGTGGAAAGAGCTGACTGAGGAAAGAGAGCAGTCCCTTTGCTGCCATTAAGCTCATATCAAAGGAAGAAAGGATGTGCTGTCCTTACATCTTAGAGTGGACTGTGCCAGGCTTTTTTTGACTCCTAGACTTCAAACTCTGCTAGTATCCTTCTGCACTTGCAGGAGAAAAGAAACCCCTTTAACCTTATGCACTGTGAACACTCACTTGAAGGCAGTGGAGGAAAGAATACCCAACAGGAATACACTCTGCAAACACTCAGCAAAATCATTAGATCTTCATATTCTTAATCAATGAGGTTTTGGCAAAATTAAGGGTGGTGGGTTTTATCCAGACCATAGTTTGTCCAAGTCCCTGGGTGGGGTTAAGCTGTTTATGTTTTCTTTGAGGAAAAATGTCCTCAAGGTCTGGTGCTGAGTTGTTCTTCGCCTCCAAAAAAAACCCCAGTGTGGGAGTATAGGCATATGGCAGGATTGTGAGAGGCATGTGAACTGAGCCCAAAGTTTGCCCCTGGCTGCAGCTCAGGCAGCCGTCAGGGCCACTGCAACCACCTCAAGAAGGTGGGACTGGTTTTGAAGGAATGAGAGGCAAATGACATGAAAAATATTAACTTTCTGCATAGAAACAGAAAACTCACTGCCCATTCCTGTGGACTAAAGGATATAACCTTTTTTGTTTTCACAGTCAGTGGAATTTCTGTTGTTTTCATGACCTTACCCCTTTAATTGGACCCTTGTATGCAATACACATGTACTTAGAAATGCACTGGAAATAGTGATGGATAACATCATGTTCCAGTATTTGAAAGAGGAGGGGGAAATTGTTGGTATGTCCAGTCTGGAAAGCAGTCGGAATGCCACAGCATATGCTTGGAACTTCGCTGATCATGTAGAACATTTTAACATGTTCCATCTCCCCCAGATTCCTCCCTGTGAGTTCAGGGCACTGGTGAGGGAGCTGGGGACTGCTGACTTTTTACCCAGTTGCTACCTCGTGCCTCTAAAGGGTTCAGGCTCCCACTTCCTCCTACTACGGACTATTTGCTGAGCACATCTTGTGTTCTCTGTGTGCACGATAGCGCAGCTCTGTCAGCCCCATCAAGTCATACAATGACTTGGGTTGGAAGGGACTTTAAAGATCATCTAATTGCAACCCCCCCAGCCATGTGCAGGGTTGTGAAATACTGACCAAACAGTAAAGCTGTCAGAATAAGAATGGTGCAAAACCATCACTTCCCAGGGGGGAAGTGGAGCTGGAGGTTTCACGTGTCTCACTAGCAATTATCTTGTGAGTTTCTGGCACAGAATTAAAAAAAGAGAGATGTCTGAGAAGGGGGTGGAATTTGATGCTTTGGAGGGTGATGTGAAATACTTTTCAAATATTTGTTTGGGCCAGAAAATTAAGACAAAGAAGACAAAGCCTGGCCTCAGCATTGTCACAAGCAGTCTCCTACTGCCTTCAGGAGGGCCAGGATTTCACTCATGGATTATTAAGGCTGGCACAGAGACAGTACCTTACAACAGAGCGTGGGCATTTCTGCCACAATGGGGATTGCTGTTAATGACACCAGAAAGTGATTTATTTTTTTTTAACCTGGAATTGCTCCTTCGAGCAAATTAGAGTCTGATACATTCGCATTTCTATGTGTCATTAGATCAGACACCTACTACAGGCCCTAAAGCTGGAGAGACTAAATCCTACTAATGCGCTTTTCCTAATGCACTGAGGGAATCTCAAGTCTCTCCTTTTAAAGCTGACTCGCTGTTTTGACCAATTGCTTCTGGTAACAGTTAATAGCATTTTGCAAAAGCACTTCATCTGCTGACAGCAGATTGATGTAAGGAAGGGACACAGTTCACATTTCCAAAGGGAGCATCGGGAAACCCATTACCAGCTTCATTAATCTGTTAATAATAAAATTAAAGTACAAATAAAATGTGACAAATTGAGTTCTGTTGTGAAAGTCACTTTAACAGGAGGCTCTGAATAAAGGTCAAAACAGACTCTGATTTCTGCTGTGCGCTAATAGTAGAATCAGAGGAGAGCATTGTAGAAACACTGTAATTAATCTGGCAACACTATAATTGTCCCCAAATGATACAGAGTTTGAGGAGTGATTTTTTTTTCCTTTTTCCTTGAGAACATTTACAAAACCTGGAACATAAAGCTCTGTCACACAACATTTAAGCGCTAATCCAATTTCACAGGAAGCTTTCAACAATGTAGGGATGGTAGATAGGCTTACTCTCATTGACTGCCTTCTCGTGGCTGTGCTCTGAGCCAAAACTCAAGTTTACCCAGCACAGGAGGTGAAGGGTAAGAGAAGGAAAAAAGAGAAGGAAAGCCCTTCAGGTGTAGATCTTCTCAACAGCAGTCAAAGAAATGAGCCTGACATTGGAAACAGGCTTCACCAGAGTCAATAAGCCAGATCAGACATCCATTTTCTGGCAAGGATGGAGTTGGCTTGCCAACCTTGTTTAAAATTAAAATTATTTTACTTTTTGATTTATTCTGCAAACCTGATGGTGCCCCCTGCATCAGTCTTCCTAGCCACATTCTAGGTTAGCAGGATATATTAATCTGGAAGAGATTAGTATATATATATATACTCTTAAATAATCCTCCTGCTGGGAACTTCAGGTAATACCATAGAAAAAAGCCTGCTAAGAATGAGACTGATTCCAGTCTCTCCAGGGCACAGTGTGAATGGGTTCTGTAGAAAAACATCCAATTTATCTAAGTTCCTTCTTCTTACTGTTGAGCAATTGCCCCAAAAGCAGTCAGTCACAGGGCATAATTTGGGGCCACAGCTGCAGTGAATGGAGAGCTTCCTGCAGCCTGGCAGTGCAGCTTCTGCTGGGAGCACCTGAACCAAAGGCACACTATTAAAGAACCCAGCCAGGCGAGCAAATACATAAACATGTTAATGTGAAGTGTTTGAGGAGAATGGCTCATTAAGTCAGGCAGGATAACGACACAGAAAACTAATAGCTCTGTTTTAAAAATCGTCAGGAGGAAAAAGAGAAGGCTGTCCTTTTGGTTTATACAAACCAAAAGGAGTCTGTAGAGTCTCTTCTTCTCCAGTCATTTCAGGGATAATCCAGACACTGAAGAGACCAGATTTCCAGTTTGAGAAGCACCATATGGAGTCAACTATGTAAGGAAATAAGCAAGTGGGGTGGGGGAGGATAAAGAATGTGGGAAGGAGAACCCCATTGTCACCTGGTCTCATAGGAGAGGTGAAGAACATGGTGAGGAATTGCCCCAAAGCTGAGGGGTTGAGAGCCTGAGTAAGGCAAGAAGCCTGAGGCTGTTGCCCATCAGTGTGAAAACACTTATAGATTGGAAATGGGATATAAACTGGGCTGAGCAACCAGAAATTTGTGTGGGTTGTGAGAGGAGCTATTAAGCAGAGAGGCAGACTATGGAAGGAAGAGAGGGCAACAAGGAAGCTGGATGGAGAAACTTTTCATTAGCACAGTGATCTGTCAGAGGAAGGAGCAGGACAAAGGCTCACATGAGCAGATTTTTCTGCCACAATGTGTAGCAAAAATTGTTCTTGTGCAGCGTGACTTTAGCTTCTTGATTTTCACTCAGTTTCACATTTAATAAATATTTGTGCTAAACATCGTGTCAGATCTCTAATTCTTGTGGCAGTGATTTGAACACTAGAAATGGAGGTATCAGTCCTGGTCAATTTGGGTTCACAGAGCTATGCTGTCTGTGCATGGGGGAGGATTTTGGGAAAAGCAATGACGGGCAGGCCCAGGACTGCAGCTGCCTTGGGAGATGGCAGTAGTCTGATTTGAATTTTCTTTGACAAGAACTCTCTCCAGCTAAGAGAATACTACTTCTTACCTCCTTGTTCCCATTTGCCATCAATGTTCTTATATTTTTGAAGTGGATCTTTCTCACATAGTGTTTGTGTAAGGCAAGGAAGACATGCTCTGCCCAGTATCTCTCTTTTGTCCTGCTTTTCTCTTTTCTGTCCAGCAGACATGTGTGCCTCCTTGACCCAGTGTGAGGCTGAGGGATATGGCCACAACAACTGTAAAAGAACATCCCAAAGTCTATTTAATACCCACCAAATTCCTGCTTCTTCCTCAAAGTCTTTGCTAACCAGATCTGCTGCATCACAAGGAAGGGAGCTTTGTATTGCTACTGGTTATGTATGGGATCCTGCAGCTGCCTGCTGTAAAAGCAATCATGCCTCAGGCTTTTCTTTCTGTATAATATATGTCTCTCTCATAATTACTTTCTTTTTCTCCTTCCCCAAGAGTTTTGCTTGTAAAATATTAGAGAGAACAATCCTATGAAGAGAATTAATATCAAAAAAGGAAGATGTAATGCCTAATGCCTACACAACTCTGGTAGTCCAGTCAGTACAGCATAACTCTGGGATCAGCATTTGCTTTAAGTAATTCCAACTGTGTAATTTAATTCTTCAAAGGCACTATTATTATGGCAAAAACATGGCCTTGATGATGGCCGAGCACCACCATCAGCACCAGAGTCTCAGTTGAGGTAAACATCTACATGTCTATCTGTTGTGCCAGGGTCATCTGTGGGAGTAACCATCACAAAAATTCCCATACAGTCTGGCTGCTGTCTCTCCTTCAAGAGGCTCTTTTTAAACTCTTCAGGGCTTCTCACACACTAAAATGTAATGGTAATGGTAGGTAATAGAAAATAAATCAGCTTTTAGCCACAAAATAGCCTGCTCATGGAAAAGTAGAGAGAAGTGTAAGTGATGGTAGCTTGGAAAACCAAGTCATTAAAGCCCAAACAAGGGCACCTTTTTTTTTTTTTTTGGGGGGGGGAGGGGAGGAGGAAAGAATTGTTCAATGTGGCGAAGAATAAAGAAGAAGCAAATAACTAAAGCTAGAAGCTTAAGTGAGGCATGTGAGTTTTTACAAAGATAGAAGGCAAATGAGGATACATAGCCAATATAAGAACTGTTTAATATGGGATGTTCCCCATTCCTTTCAGTCTTATGTCAATATTTGGATAACTTTCTCCATGGCTCAATCACAACTTCTGAGCTTGACACAGAATTTATTGAATGGGCCTCTTTGGCTCCTATTAAACAAAAGATGGAGCAGAGAGTCTTAATGCTCTCCACAGCTCTAAAATTTATGAGCATATGAATTTATGGGAATGGAGTTTGCTTTTAAGATCCCACTGCCTGGCTGGTTGCCTGGTGTGGGGGAAAGACATATTTACCTGCAGGTCTGTGCTGGACACTGAGCCATGACTGCTCTCAAGGCACTCAGTGTCACAAAATCCTCAGCTGAGAGCTGGACCCAAATGACTATTTTCAACATATTTTCTAGGGGAGGGTTTCTATCCTAAAGCCCAAGCCTGAAATCTGCCATGATTTATGTGCTTGACACACTGCAAGCAGTGTCATAGACCGGGGCAATGGTTGCCACATCAATCACAAACCATAAAATCAGGTCTATATCAAGTCCAAGGGGCAACTCGTTGCTACTAAGACTAAAATCCAGCAACATGAGTGAGTGTTTGAAGTTTCAGGGCTCAGAAGGGTCAAAACAAGCATAGGTGAGAAAATACTGCACTGTTTTGCAGTCCTGGGCACTGTGGTCTCCTGGTCAGTTTAAGAACATTGATTATACCTTGGTTCTGGAGGCATAAGGAAAGATCTGTTGTCAGAAAAGATACTGATAACTTCTGGATGGGGTTTCCTCTTCCCCAGTGAAAGGGAGCATCTCCCAGGCTTAGCAGGAGCCCCGGTTGAGTTCCCCAGGCAGCAACACCGAGCTCTCAACTGGGACATGGGCACAGTCCTGCAAGGAGGGGACTGCTGGTAGCAGGCAGAGCCCTGAAATGCCTGTGTCCCTGTGCTTGGAAGAAAGAAGGTGTCATCAGCCAGGAGTGTAGTCAGAGGGTGAGAAGAAAGGTAGGGCTGCTTGGGTCAAGAGCCTGGGTGTCAGCAATGTCAGACATATCAGAGCAGAGGAAATAAAGCCCTCAGGCGTTCAGGGGAGCAGGACTTCATAACTTGTCTCCTGTCTGGAAGCAACTTCACACCAGAGAGATGTGTGTATTTGTCTATAGGTCTCTGCCTCAGCTGTCTCCCTCTAAGGAGAAAGAAAGCAAGTAAGGCCACCAGGTTAGCAGGTGCTCTGGCAAGCCAACCAGCAGGAAACACACAGCTGGGATACAGCTATCAAGTCTTCATCAGGGCCATGGGACTCCCTCTAAGGGGATTCTCTTTCCCCCTTCCTCCCCTCTCCTCTTACACTTGCCAGTCTTCATTTCATTTTAGCTGTAAGAGTCTCTCTGCTCCTGACATTTCCTCATGCCTTTCCCTAAGTAAACCAATGTTTATGACATTAAATATATTCACTGTGCATTGGTATTAAGCAATAGCTTTTAAAAGATAATCTTCCCCTTTCTGTTATTACCCCTTTATTTCCTCTGCTATTTTTCTTGGTGAGTTATCTGCAGAAGAAATTACTGCTATTTTGTCTCGAGGTTTCCCTGAGGAATCTTGTCAAAATGAACAGTCCTCTTACCAAGCTTTCCCATACAGATTGAGTAGAAATAAAACAAAATAATTAAATGGCTCCTGAAAGAATCGAGTACTTAAAACCCTGGGGAAAAGTAATGGTTTCATCTACACCATTGTGAAAGCCTTTACTGAAGCGCAGTGTTTATGTTCTGCAGAGGGTCTTATGGCGTCATCCCCACCACCAGCAGCTCCGAGTGCTTTCCAGGCATGCAGCTAAGTGACGTGACTAAAAAGTGTCGCCTGTTTGTTCTTGCAGCCTCTCTCCACTGGGAGAAACCCATGCAGTTGAGAGCTTTGTTTTGGAAGTATATTACTTCTGTTTGAGTCACATTTTTATTCTTGTTTTTAGTATACTTGTTGTCATCTGTATCTGTTAAAGAAGTTTAGTGGCACTCAGGGAATGAGTGTGTCTCCTGGCTGCCTGCTCTCTTGAGTGCTTTGTTCTTCAGTAGGAGATTGAGAAAAAATGAGTGTTAGGAAAATTATTCTCAAGTTAGAAATAAGAGGCTGAATTTTACACTAGTAAAACACATAATCCATGCCTACAAATTGGCACGATGAATAATGTCTTGGCTTGCTTTGCTGTGCAAAAGTATCCTGCATCCATGCAAAGTTACAGTTGTCACAGCCACAAGCATGGTTGTGGCATGGAAACCCTGAACTCCCTTTGTCTTTTTTACAAAGCCTGTGAGGTTTCCTCGACTTTGGAATTTGTCCTTCTAGTTGGATCACACAGTCTGAAGCTGTTTAGTTTTCTGGCTAATCTGTTCCCCCAGTACTTCAGAGAGTGAGAACTAATGGGCTCAGTCCTGCAAGACACAGACTTTTCTGGCATCAATTCAGCAAACCACTTATGCAAGGGTTTAAATTTTAACTACCCAGGAGCTTCTGAGGTTAATGGGACTGTACCAGGGACTGTGGTGGGATCATCTTCCCTGACCCCAAGGCCTGACCTGCCAATATCCCTCTGGCTCCCACGCTGCCATAACTTTGGGGTGACCTCAGCACATGTTTGTTTATCCTGGAATTAAATGGGTATGTGGGGACTTTACTGGATCTGCCTTAGACTGCCCAGCCCTTAAGTTCAGATATCCACAGAGCAGGCACAAGGGAATAGCAGATGGGTGGGATCAGCTCCACAATGCTGTCCAGTGGCAGCCAGCTACCCTGACCATGAACTCCTTCAGGCACACAGGACATGGGCAAACCTCAGGAAGAGCACCCTCCTTCTCACTGGCCCACTACATTTTCAGAGGGTTTTTCTGCATTCCAAAAGGTTTCAGGGAGGTGGAGTTGGCATTCAGGTTTGGATACCCAGGCTTATGGGGACCTGAACCTGTCAGTGGTTTCCTGCAGTGCCGTGGTGTAATGGTGAAAGGAGAGGCCACCATGCCACAAGTAGCACCTGTGCATGAATAAGGGCTCTCACAAGTTCTTTGTTCCTTATGGAAACAGCAACAACAGAATTCATCTCAGGCAGGATCAAAACTTATGAACCTTCAGAGGCAGCCAAAATTGACCCATCCTTTTTTCTTGAGAGGGGCAGGGGAAACAATCTCCACTGGTCCCAATTACTCTGTTCACTAGAAAAAATATTTCTGTGTAATGACCTCAGTAGGGAGTGATCAGCTCCTTTTGTGTATTAAATTAAAATCTCTGGGGGGACATTAGACCCTGTAATTCGTATTTCTCAAATGCAATTTAAGTCTTTCATCAAAAAACCTTCATAATAACTGAGCACTGCGATACCCAGTAGATTCATTTTCATGTGGAGGATGAAAATAGCCAACAACATGTTAACAAATTCCATGGGGAGACCAATTGTAATGATATAAATAATCTGACGTGGGCATGAATTTGCAAATATACTTCTCTATGGATCGCTGAGAACAAAAGGCTGTTTTAAACATTTTCTTTATATTAAGATAGAGGTGGGGAAAACCTCCCCAGCCTGCTCATTAAGGATGGAGTACATGAGGAGTTTCCAAAGGTCAGAGCTCCAAAATGATGCATCTCTATATCTTACTCAGAAAAAATTCCATGTGCCAGGAAGACTGTTTGACTAAATTAAATTGTCATCATTTCTGCTGCATTAAATTGACTGAGGAAAGGAGAGGTCTGCCCAAATAACAATTGTTACTTAGGGGTAACTGCAGAAAACATTGCTTCCTGTGCAAAGAACTGATCCCAGACCAAACATGTTTTGAGGAGCACACATATAATTCCCAAGGTTTAAGGCCTGTTCCAAGAATTGCCTGTGAGTGCAGGACAGCCCCAAGCTACAAGATGCTTCCTTCACCTGCATCCTGTGAGAGCACTGGTAGGAAAACATCAGCACTAATGGACCTCAGACACAATTTAGCCCCTGGAGTGGGCAGGCATTTTCTATTGGGAAAAGCAGCATTCCTCCCTCTCCAGCTGGACACTTTATCTAACACCATGGCTTATGACAGCACACTGATGGATGCAAGTCTCTGTGGCAGTTCAGCTCCTGAGGAGAAGCAGAGCCTTTGGTAGGACTCTCAGCCACACTGCTCAGAGCAAGGGGGGGTTTCTGTGCAGCAAATGCAAAGCTACAGGATGATAGCCCAGGTCAAGGAGAGGGAGGATATGGCTGGATGTAAAGAGGGGGGCTGGGAGAACAGAAGAAAATACAACAAATTATTTAAATAAAGAGATACGTTTGCAGTTCAAAAGACACTAAAACATCTAGGAGTCTCAGAAAAGGGTAGTGGTTTTGTCAGTATACTAGGAGCTTTCCTTAAAATAATTTTTATTATGAGTTAAAGCATAAAACCTGTTTTAGCAGTATTCAGCATCTGTTGTTGAGACATTTTTCACTTGAACTCTTGGTTTTTGCATATATCTAGATATTTACTACTATTAAAGTAACATATGAAGAGATGCTTATCAACCCCATCCAAAACATATTTTCTGGCATACAAATGCTTTCATCTATTTTTGTATTTAATCATCTATAAATAAGTAAACTAAGTCATAGTCAGATAATACACATGCAGGCCATGTGTACATCAGGTACTAATTTTCAGCACGCACTCAATTTGTCAAAAAAAAAAAAAAAATTGAGCAGAATAAGCTTCCTAAGCCCTGTTTAGTTCATTGGGCTGAGGCAGAATAGAGTCACAATGGCCTATGAAAAGCAGAGCAGGAGGTCAGGTCTACGTTACGTATTTTTCCTGATGGATTTGTGAAGAATAGAGATTACAAGGAAATGTGGCTGGTGAATGATGCAGCTACAAAGGAAAAATCCCCTGGGGTAGACACAGCTGTAGAGCATGGGCTCAGCCTACAGATACAGGTTATTCTGCTGAGAAAAGAAAAAAAAACCCCAAACCTGTGCTCTGCTAAAAGCATTTTCCAGAGATAGCCCAGGCTGAGGAGTCTGAACACATGCTGCCACAGGCCAAGTTATGTGGTTAACCCTTTGAAGAGAGATGATGAGATATCAGTACTCAGTCCGAAACTCTTTATGTCTTGCAAGGAATGAAATTATTTGTTTTTCCAAATCCTGTCAAATCCTTTTATCCTAGGAAAACTGTCTGGAAAACCACAGAGGAGCTGTAACAGGCATGTCCACAAGCATGGGAGAAGCCAATTCCCATTCACTCAGGCCAAGCCACCTGAAGCCACAGAGAGAGACTGATAACAAGTCCTTATTTGGTCATTGCAGGGTCCATTAGCCATTTCCTTCTGCTCTCTTCTTCTCTCTATCTGTGGATACTTCAATGTTGAGTTTATATGGGTCAGTTTATGCAGAGGTCATCAACAGGTTGTTTCTGCTGTAATTCCCACCATCAGCCTGCTCTGGAAAAAGGACCAAGGAAAATGCCCAACGATCAAGAAAGAGGTGAACTGCCAGAGAAAAAGGCCAGTGTGTTATACAGGAACTCCTTTGTAAGCAAGAATATTAAAAGGATAAAAATCGATTCATAATGAATTCAGGAGGCTCTCTCTACATACTTTAACTGCCTGGTATTATCTCACTGAAGAGGCACTCCAGGCTCACTAATACACATTGTTACACAAGCAAAGCACTCCAGCATTGATTTTTCTCTTGCTGAGGATTATGAATCAACATGATTTAAGCAACTGTATGCCTGAGAGTAATGACCAGCCCCTGAAAGTTTAGCCAAGCACAGGAACTTTCTGGACAGAGGCAGTTTAGTATCAGTCCTTTTAATTACATTTGAAGACATGGATTGCCCATTAATATTTGACCTCTAATTATGTTTTTAAGAGGTGGCTCTATTGAGAAACAGTTATATCCTGAAGATGTGCACAGAAGCTTAAACAAAAGCTTTTTTTTTTTTTTTTAAACTGCACAACTGTTTCTCTTGAATGAGAAGATCTTTTATTACCAGCAGGTCAGAGGGCCCCCCCTGCACCACCAGTCACATCCTGAAGGCTTGTGAAGCTGATGTGGGAGTTCTAGTTGTGGGCTATGAGCGTCTAAGCTAAAATGCAAGTAGCTGTTGTCCTGGCTTGCATCTGGAGGCACTGAAAGGATGTAATTGCACAGTGGTAGCTGTGAGGTGCAAGAGCTGCTGCAGGCTACCCTCCACCTGCATGCACATCCCATAGTTTTCCTATCAGCAGGACTGAGCTGAAGTTGCTCCAAGGCATCCAGCACCTGCCTGTTGTGCAATACTTCTTACTTAGGCAAGAGGGGGAACAAACCCTCCCTGCAAAGATCTCCAAGAGCAAAAACACAAACCGTAGCTATGGAGTAAACGTTTAGTGCTGGAATCATGAATGAATTTGCTTGGCCTTGCACTTCCCACTGTGGCAATCAGCAGCTGTTTGCTGTCTGTGATGGCTGCCAAATACAGCACCCTTTTGCTGTCTCTTTTGGAGAGCAAAGAGCCAGGCAGGGCCCTCCTGGGGCTGGCAGAGTTGATAGTTCTCTCTCCAGGATCCCACCACTTGCCCCAAGCTAAGAAAACCATGAGTTTCCTTGCTGTTTATTGTTTATCTCCTCTTTCCACTAAACCCTTCAGTCTCTGAGCTGTCCAGATGTGCTGATATCATCCAGGGCCTTGCATAACTTTCCTCTTGGGGAAAAAACAAATAAAAAAAAATGCTGCAGTAGTAGTTCCTATGGAAATTTATTATTTTAATAAGATCCTCTGAAGCACTCAAAACCAAACTAACAGCTGTTCAGAGACCAGTTGTTTCCCCCGAATTCATTGAATTTCTGGGTGAGCATGGACTTTTTGGGATATAAATTTGAATGCTTCTAAGACCAAAACTCAGAAAGCATCCAAGCCAGAAACAATATCTTGATGAAGTTGAAAACTGAATTTAGCATTCAAGTTCCTGTTTTCTTTTCCCTCTGGACAGGAGAGAAAAGATCACTGGTTTATTGCTCTGTTACTAATGGCACCAAATAGCTTTAGACGTAACATAGGGCCAAATTTCAGGGTATGCCAGAGCTTACATTAAGAAACTACATAGGCATATTCTCTTCTGTGCTTCCTGAGCAGCCTCTGCAGCCTTCACTGTGCTACTTCTGACTTATACCAACACAGGACAATGGGAAACTAGTCCCAGTACGGCAGGAATGACAGAAAGGTGATACCAGGAATCTGTAAAACCTTGTGTGTCAGGAAGGAGGGACATAAGGGCCCCCCATGACAGGAACTAAGGATCATAGAGCAGATTTGAAAATGAGCTAAAGGATGTATTTTCTTCACACACAATACAGGTGAGCCACAACAATTAGCTGTGAGATGTTGTGAACAATAAAGCTCATCTGTTTTCAGAAAACTAGGTAACTCAGTGGAATAGGAATCCATGGAGGGCCACCACATTCAAAACAACCACCCCCGGCTCAGGAAGTCTTCTGTGACTCATGGGGTGTCTCATGCTATTTCCTTCTCCGTTATCCTACTCCATCCTAGGAATCTGCCACGGACTGACATTGGAGGCTTTTGGTCTGACACAGCACAGGTGTCCAGGCCTGTGGAAAGGGATTGTGGCAGCATGATATCTTTCCCATAAAAGGCATCCAGAATGCACAAGAGATTTGAATGGACGCACAGGGGATTTAAAGGGGATGCAGGGCAGCATCTGGGCCCTGGGAGAGGGTGAGCAAGGTGAGACAACTCCTAGGAGAAGGAATTGACCCAAAATCTTACATATTACTTTGTTTTCCAATGCCTGATTGACACAAACTCTCCAGGATCCCACTGAAGACTCTTGTGGCAGCTCAGCTGTTCTTGGGTTTTGACTTCAAAGACTTGCCAAAATTTCAGTGGTTTGGATTTGTTTTTTGTTTTTTGTTTTTTGTTTTTTTAATACAAACAGTGCTCAGGGTTAAATTTACGATGCTTAATTTAACAGTATTTGGTGCAGAAGTTGTAGAAGTTTCTGTTTCTTTCCATACACAGATGGCCCTTAAGAATAAGACTATTTATGTTACTATCTGGAAAAAGCAAAAAGCATCCTATCTTAGGACCTTTTTGTGAAGATTTCTCCATGTTGTGCTACTTTTTTTTTTTCAATTAAACGTCACTGGACATCATGACAGGTGTGAAAAGGCTGCTTCCTTTATCTTGTACATTCAGATGGAATTTATTTCCCTATGTATCACATGTGATTAAGTCCAAAACCTTGGTCCTACAGAAGCTCTGCAGTATAATGCCTATAGATCTGTGTTGTCATCTTTCACAGGTATGCAAAGGAGTGTGAGAACTTTACTTCTTTTGCTCACATGGAAAGTGAGTGTAAACTGCTCAGAAACTGTGACCCTGGCTGAGTTTTGTTTGTATAAGGAAAGTGAACAAACTTGCTAGGCTGTGTAGGGAAACATTCATGCTTTCTCAAGTCTAGCAGTGATGTCTCTGTGCAGGGGTGTGGGATGAGCTACTGAGATAGCTCTGTTCCTCTCTGATCCCTTGGATGGGTGTCCCTGTATTGGGCTGGATCAGGCACTGCCATCCTCTGCATTCAGATCTTGCAGCATCAGACACTGACAGCAGCTGCTCTTCTCAACTTTTCGACTTCCTTTTTGTGCATTTCCTCTCCATCAAACTTTCCATGGAAGAGAATGGAAGACAGCTGAGACTCCTCAAAATGCTGCTGCAGTGCCACCCTTTTCTTGTCCTGAGCCAAGGAAACACCTCTGTATATTTTGCCACCTAGTAGTCAGCCTACCATGAACTCACTCCGTTTTGTACACAATCATGAGCGATGAGGGAAAAGGACTTTTCTAATTCCAACATTCTTAAGCCATCTTTCTTGAGAGAAAATATTCAGTATATACATAATTTTAAAGGTAGTGTTAATTCCCAAAGACGTCAGATATCTCTAAGCCTTGCACTGCACAATTTTTTGAGCAGTCCCTGCATTTTCTCTACACACAAGTTTGAAGATGAACAGCAGAGGGAAGTGTATTGACCTGTCTGCCTAAAGACCTTAAACCCAGGACAATAACTATGGACTAATTATTCCCCTCCTGCACCAGTGTGAAATGCTTTTAAAGAGCCACTTATGATTCTCTTATTTCAGCCCCTGATGGCAGAGGAGGCCAAGAAGACAGCAGGACATGGCTGGAGACAGAGCGTCACATCCATTTTTGTGAAAAAACACAGCATGCACCCATCCTCCGGCTAAAAATGACTGAACCTCCCTATGGAAGTGCCATTAGTTGGGTTGCTTCCCTCAGAGCCTCAAAACAGTGTGAGCTGAATCAGGGCCTGTTAAGGACATTCTCACACAGCTTTTAGTAACCATGTGTGCAGTGGCCTTAGGAGGTTCTGCCTCTGTAGCAGTGAGGTTAGCACAGATGAGCTTGGAGGCTGAACTACCTGACGAAGCCCCCTGGGTCTGAAGAAACCTAGGTCAGGGTGACAGAAAGTCTTCCCCCAGGACACCTTGCAGGTAGTTTCATAAATATGCATCAGGAAACAGAAGTATTGGGCTTTGGAGTTCTCCTCCCCTTTTATCCTTTAGGAGTTAATAGCTAGAATGTTCCTTTACCTGCGGTTTATTATTGTTTTTTAAAAGTTCTGTACCTTCCCCCCCTGTACCCCTATTCCCTGGCTCCCCTGCCAATCCTGTATCCCCAGCGTCCCGGTTGGTTCTCCCCTCCAAACCCCTTCCATCCTTCTATCCCTCTTAACCCCATGTTCGCTTCCCTTCTGTGCCCTGCGCCGCCGGATCCAGACCAGTCCCAGTCCCCTTCGACCCTTCGCAACACCCACGCACCCCGCTCCGACCCGCTGCACCCTAATACACCCTGGATTCCTTAGGCACAGAGTCTGCATCTTCTGACCCCCGTGTCTCCTGTCATCCTCTGTCGGGGAACCAACCCGGGCTCTTGTGCCGCGGCGTCCCGGCCCTGCCCGGCCGGTTCAGCCTGGGGGATCTCAGCGGGGACCCCTTTTCCGTGAGGTTTTGGGGGTCTTGCCGCCTCCCCAGGAGCAGAAAACCTCATCTGGTGCCAAACCCCGAGGAATTCCATTGAAATCCGCGACCTTAGGAGGTTCTGCATCTCCCCCACATTCCAGGTCCATAAGATAGTTCACCTCAGTTATGTGACCACCTCTGCAGCCATCTCTTCCCAGGGCTCTCTCCAGCTTTTTTGTTTTCCTCCCTTTGCCATCCACACCACGGCTATATCTGGCCTCTCTTACCAGCTGTAATTTTCCTTTCTTTTCCACAGGCTTATTTTCGTCCTCTTTTAGAACTGCATAACCCTTTGGGCCTGCCAGTTGCAGTGAGGGACAAAAAGCTTAAAATAAGGGAAAAGAAAGCAGAGATATCCCTTGTTATTTATCATAAAACCAGAGTTTGTATTTAGCCCTGAAAAACTTTCAAACTGGAAATCTAACAGCCTTGTCCACCAGCACCCTTAAATAAGTACAGTCACAGGTACAGTCCAGGGGGAGGAAGGAGCCAGAGCTGCCAGCTAATTACCCAGCCCACTAGGAAAGCTGCAACAAGCTCCTAAAATATGTCCAAGGAGAAAAACAACAAAAGGAAATCTGGTGAGGTTGGGAGTTGGCAGAGGTGGGGAAGGAAGAGGTTATTTCAGGAGGATTAAAAGGTCAAAGGACTCAGTGTGGAGAAGCCGGACCAAATCCACCCAAAGCCGTTAGCATAGGATCATCTGAAAAACAAATCCAGGGGCTAATCCTTCAGCCTGCTCAGGAGAGCAGTGCATGTCAAAGATGTACCCCCTCCTCCTGTTAGGCATGTCCTGCTTCTGGCTGAACTCGTGTGATGACCCTTCTCTAATGTCCATCCAGCTGCAACACCACCTCATCCTTTGTCCCAGGCTTGCTCACTCCTTATTTGCAAGTAAATGGAAACCTGTAGGGGCAAGAAGGAAGCCCAAGGGTGAATGTCTTTCTAAATACAGGCACTGTCACTCCTCTCAAAAGGATAGTATATCAGGGAAGAAAATAGCAAGCCTTCCAAGGCAGCGCCTGTCTTCCCAAATAAGAACTCATTCTGCTTCCTAGCTGCATAGTGGAAAAGGACTTTTGAAGAGTTGTGTGAATACCCCAAGGCTGTGAACCTCCCTGGTGGATGTCCCTCACCTCAGAGATGTGAAGAGAAATACCAAGAACCACTTACTCCACACCCAACACAGTGTGTCTTTTCAATTCCAATTCTTAATATTGCCCTCACACAATATTGCCCATATTAATGTCCTCACAGTCAAGGGTAGGAGACAGCTCTATACCGTCCATGGCATCCTTTGTTCCACAGGTGTCTCTAACAGTTGATCCTGCCACGCATACCAGACTTTTCACACTTCTTAGGTTCGCAAAATAGGTTGCAGAACAGAAAAGATATAGGTACCTGCTCCCTCTAATGACCCACAAGCCAGCCCACTTCATTTTTCTCTTCTAACACTTCAGTCTGAAGGGTATAAACTTGGTTACATTTTCTCATCGACACCAGTTCTCTAGAAGACAGGGCTTTTCAGCACCCTCAAAGCAAAACAACTCATGGTTTTCTTTGGGGTGCAGCTTTGAGAGAAGGTGTCTCAGTCGGATCTGGATGGAGCCTGTATTTGAGGTCTGGGTGAACTGCAGATATGTCTATCGCTGTAGAGAGATCCTTCCAGTTCTGGCTATGTCTTCTTTGCCTAATTCTTGTGTGAGAAGGACCTGCTTTGCTGCCTCTGCCGCGGGGGGAGGGCGGTGATGTGTGATGTGACTGGTAGCATCTCCCGCCGAGCAAAGCCCAGCCCGAGGCTGCTGCTCCCGGCTCCTGGCACCAGGCGGCAGATCCAGGCACCACCTAGAGGCTCTCGGGCTGTAATGAGGCTGCAGAGGTAAGCGCGGGCAGCTCCGGCTCTTTTCCGCCACAGTAACAACGCAGTACCTAGCCTAGCACTAAAGCTAAGAGCCTCAGCATCCTCGTTTTCCTCTTCCTTATTTTATCAAAACAAGTTGATTCGTTCGAACAATAAATGCAAGCCTGGAAGCCCTCAGGGAGAGAAAGCTGTGGGCAGATGTTCTGAGAGGGGAAATGCAGCCCACAGCAAAAAGAGTCCCGTGGGACAGTTTAATTGGGGTATCTCCTTAATTCAGGCAAGATGTTCTCAGTTTACCAGCAACTTTGGGGCATTTTTTTGGTGAAAGTCTCAGTCTGGATTTTTAGCTATTAAACAAAAGCAGATTTCTGTAATTGGTTGTTGTAGTCATCCACATCACAGCTGTTTAGTCTTGAATACTTACGCAGCCTCTCCAGGCCAGAACGGACCAGGATTATTGCACTACTGAGGGGAAAAGCTATTTCTCTTTTCTACTCCGAAGTCACTTCCTTTGGGAACTTGATACTGAGCTGTGGTATAGATTCCCTGCACTGAACCACCTGGGCTCCTCTGCATTCAGATTAGCTCTCCAGAAGCCGGTGAACTAGTGCCTTCAGAAAACAGATTCACACATCTTAACTTTCTATCACCTTATTGTTTTTGTCTTTCCAGGTTGTCCTTCTTTTTTCTGCAACCACTTTTTCCACTATAAACCTGGTGCTGGCCCCTCCCAAGGAGGAACTTAAAAAATAATTGCTAGGTCTAGAAAGACAGAGGTGGTTTTGTTTGTTTTATGCCACAGGGTACGTGTCATGAAGTTTATTGCATCACTGAAGGTCGTTATTATAATGAAGTAGCTCTCCCTAATAGGAACTGGAGACAAGCCCTGTATCTATTTGTGCCCCCAAGTTGCTGTTTTCCTACACTTGGTCTCCCTGACCAGGGAGAAACTTTCTAAGAAATGTCAATGGCTATTTATAAGATCCAGAACAGCATCCTGTCTAGTATTTCTAACATCCTCAGACATGCAAAAAACATCACTAAACCTTTGTGATCGGAGAACCACAGCTCTGACAGATCTGAATGGAGAGACAAAAAATATTTCCTGAAGTGCCTTAGACTAAGATCAAACCTCCTAAAAAAGAGAAATGCTCAATGAAGCTCCTGAGCTTTGGATTTTATATGACAGGGGCACACTCCATAAGAGGTAGGTGGCTTCAGCAGGGTGACCGTATGCACCTGTGAGCTCAGAAACATGTTTTTCTTTTCTCAGTATTCCCAAGAGTGCAATATCTCAAGAGATGTTTGAAATCCTTCCATCACCTGCACTCTGTCATTTACTGGCACCCCACAAAAGAACACATATCCGACCCTAATTCTGCAGACACTCGAGCATGTACTTAAAGATGTTCTCAAAGCCAGTGGAGCTGGTAGTGCAGTTGACACCAAGCCCAGGTTATGTGCTAAAATGAGCCCTGCAGCAGGGACCTTGCAATTTCAGCAGCTACATGGATCCTCTGCTGGAACTGTCTCTCTTGAGATGACCTCCGTAAATGTGTGTTTCTTCCTTGTGCCCTGGTCTAGGGCTTGATCCCCTACTTTTTTCATCTTTCATACCTCTTTTATGGTTTGTGCTGCTCTAGGACTAACTCAAATGTCAATGTTATATTGCAGAGAGAATGCAGCACTTTATAATTCCTTTGTTGCTTGGAGGTCTTTTGCATGCTGTGGGCCAATGCACCTGCTTCGTGACTCTGCGCTGTCAAATAACATTTGAGAAAACTAGGCTCTTGCTGATAAGACCAAAGAAATGCAAAACTTTAAAAAAAAAAAAAAGGCCTTGGCAAAGCAGTTTCTATTGCATGCGCTAATCACTGCCCCCTTTTGCTACAGTGTACTTTGCTACAAGGAAATGCATAGCAGGTTCACTATCTCAAGGCAGCAGTTCACCTACTGTAATTGCTCCTCAGGAGGAGGATGAGGAGACAGAGCTCCAGTTCCACAGGCCTTGTGAGCTGGTCTCTTTTGGGAAGGTCTCCCACTGTGGCTTACCACAGGCCAGCTTTTCTGCCCTCCTGGTTGCAGTTTTGGAGATGGGCAGTGCTGGCCCTGCTTGCCGATTTCCCAGAATTTCTCACAGCACAGAGCCACATGCAAGGTCTGAGAAGGCAGCCCCTTTACTCCAGCTGAGCTTCCACCCATTTATGTTCTGTACAGCACACCTGGCAATGGTGGCACAGGTGCAGCAAGCAAGGTCTCTGCTGAAGATAGAAACACAAAGAAATACAGAATGGTTTGGGTTGGAAAGGACCTTTAAGACCATCTAAATCCCCTGCGACTTCCAGGATAGGGGCATCCCTCATTTCTCTGGGCAACCTCTCCCAGTGCCTCACCACCCTCATCATAAACCATTTTTTCCTTATGTCCAATCTAAATCCACCTTTTCAGTATATAACTGTTGCCCCTTGTCCTGTCACTACAGACCTTCATAAAAAGCCTCTGTCCATCTTTCTTACAAGCCTCCCTTATGTATTGAAAACACACAGTAATGTCTCCCCAGAGATGGAAAGATCATTTGTTCCAGTAAATGTATCTCTTTTCTATCAGTGTTGGAAAGCCCACCTTCTCATTGTAAGGAGTATCTTACAGAATCCCAAGAAACTTCAAGGAAAAGAGGATGCTATTTCATTAAGTATCACAATTGATATTTATATTAAATGAATGAGTGGGAAAATTGTTAATAGTGGTGGCAGCAAAGGGTAGGTGCCCTTAGGTGCCCTGCTTCTTCCTGTTCTTATAACAAGGGTAAGTGGATGGAAATGAAACAGACATCTGCTAATAAACATGGTGTAATTTCTCTAGCAAAGGGAAGTGAGGATTTCTTTTTTGCTTGATCCTAAACCATTTTCCGGTGAAGATAAGTGGGTTTTGAGAGGATCAGTTTGCCTTGTTGCTTTTGATTTCCACTTTGCCAGGGAAACAAGCAAGTTGCAAAGAAACAGAAAAAGATTTGAGCTGTGTCATATGGCCCAATTCAAAGAGGGAAACTCTTTGAATCAGCAAAGGAAGAAAGGGGTTTGTTTCTTTATTCCATTATGCAACATAACACATTTTCAAATTTACTGCCAGTTCCAATTCTTCTGGGAAAAGAGACAGTTCTCGTAACCATGGGCTGAAGTCAAGTTAAAAAACTGACTGAACCTGACTT
The DNA here is from genome assembly GCA_024500445.1 of Entomyzon cyanotis. Classification (NCBI taxonomy): domain Eukaryota; kingdom Metazoa; phylum Chordata; class Aves; order Passeriformes; family Meliphagidae; genus Entomyzon; species Entomyzon cyanotis. Next base: position 72,027,591 of record JAKEPQ010001005.1, read on the forward strand.
CGTGTCAGGATCAAAATTCTTGAGAAAGGAGGCCTTCCTGTTCCTTGTGTTTGGCCTGGATGTCCTTCTAATTAAGTTTCATTGTCCTAGAGAAAAAGTGTGATTTAAAAGCCGTTTTAAAAATTAGGAATAAAACTATATGGATAAGTAATCACTGAGAGGTGTTGAAACCACAATGTTAAACTTTCTTTCAGTTAGGTTTGCACCCTTCTCACTATTCTGCCCTCCTAAAACTACAATGAAATTGCTTTCACTCAGTTTCAGATGGTGCGAACCCAGCCTAGCTTTTCAGAAAGAGGTTTTTCACTTGAAAAAGGGCATGTATCTGCAGGAATTTGAAGAAAGCTGAGCTGTTCTGTCAGCTGATGATTTGACCTATAGAGTGTGATACATACAGTTCCTATTTTCAAAAGATTCATCCTAGACCCAGTGTAAGAAGCTGGTTGTTTCTGGTTGTATCTGTTGAAATTGAAACCAATGCTATGGTTTTACAGCCTAATCCTGTTAGGAAAGGTAGAATATGTTTGTCTTTAAATAAGAAGACATTATTAAAAACTGGGAAGAGATGGTAAATGTTGGGAAAAATTTACACTAAGAAGCAATTCTTGAGGCTCACATACAGTTATGCCAAAGGTAACAGGATAACTCTAGCTAAGCTAATTGGAACAGGATTAGTCAAGGGACAATGAGTGGGTTTCTGCATATTCAGTGCTGGTAGCAATGGTGGAAAAGCCTTCATCACCCACAAACTCTGTCAGAGCACAGGCTGGCATTTGTTCTGCACTGCACCACGCCATCAGAGCAAAGGTCCCATGGGATACCTTTCCTACTGAGGCTTCCTCCACTTCAGCTGAATGCCTATAACTATAATGCTAAACACTTAGAGAAAACTGAGGAAACTGCACTGCATTTTTTTGACACAGCAAGTAAACTTGCTTGAAACAGTAAGAACAGAAAGGTCTGGCTGCAGGCACCAAGACTGCAGTGGAGTTCCCAGGGGCACCAGCTCAGGCTCTGACAAGAAGTCAAAATGGAAATGGATGGTGAAAAAATCGTAACAGAGACATGCCTTAAGGACATTTAGAGAAAGCAGCCAGAAATGCTGGCCTCATTCCTATATGCTATTTGTCATATATGTCAAATATCACCATGCAGCCCTGTCAGGCATCTTGGTTTTTTAGGTGCTCATGGGAACCTGGAGACATTTATAGCCCCTTGCCTTGCAGTGGTGCCTCACCCCTGCACATTTCCCAGGCACTGTGTGGTGTGCTGGGGCAGTGCCGATGCCACAGGTGGCATGCACACTTCAGAACAGGCTAGCTCTTGCAAGTAAAGGCTGGGGGTGGTGTCTTAAGGTAATCTTAGCTCAGTGCTGGGGCATCATCAATTCTCAAGCTGCTGTTCCTGTTTTCTTGGCCTTGACTGGTCACAAAATCTTCTTGTCAGTGCTACCAATGAGAACTGCTGTAACAACCCCTGGATCCGTGTGGGCAGTATTATTCTTCAGATGTAAGTAGATATTTTAATGTATATATGTCCCTTGAAAAAGAAGAGGGTGTCCCTTTTATCATTCCTTTAAAAATGAGAAAGAGAGTTTCTGGATTTTATTTCTTTTTTTTTAAACTTTTTTTTAAAATAACTGTAGATAATCTAGAGCTTCTCTCCTCTGTAATTTGTTCAAGCTGAGACCAGGTGCAAGAAACAGCTGGAGCATGTTCAGTGTAATGTTTCCTCACAAAGCTGCCTTCTCCTGGGAGAAACAAGGGCAGACGAAGACTAGGAACTGCAGCTGGAGAGAGATGATCAACACTTCCTTTACAGACAAAATATGCTTTGGTCAAAAAACAAGACAAGCATCTGCCTAAATGGACAAGTAGATCTTTAACACTAGAAGTACAGGCTTGTAATGAGGCTACTTTCCTGTCCATTTTCTCTGCAACCATGCATGGAAGTGTGGTGCTAGGGAATTTGGGAACAAAGCAAGTACCTGGAACAAGTAACTACAGAAAAACAAACCCATACCTATGGCTCAGGCCATCTAAACCTGTGGTGTTTCCCAGCCCACACTCATTTCTCTCACAAAGAAGAGTCTGGAACTGACAAGCCTGCTCATCAAACCCCAGGCTCAAAACAGAGGGGACAAAGCAGTCACAGAGTGGCTACATGTTCTTGGCTGAAGGATTGTGCTGTAAAGAAAGTTCAACACCATTCTTGGAACAATGCATTTTTCTAATTACCTTAATTTCGTCAAGGCCTTTATGCACTCAGGAAAGGGTAGAGCCAGGTATATCTCAGAAATCTACTGATTTGAGTCTTTGGACACTCATCCAAAGGTAGAGCAGGCCACAGGACAGGTGGAAAAAATAGGCATTGAAAGTCAATTAAATTCATCAATTCAAAGAAGCATCTCTGAACAAGTTGCAGGAAGACCTCATAAGTGAGTACCTTTTCTGAGCAAAGCCACATAAAATATAAGTGATGGACAAATCAAAACAGAAAAAAAGTCAGTTTTAGTAAGCAAACCTCTGTGTACTGGCAAGGCTGATTATGGAGCAGACAGGATACAGGACATGGGTTTGAGGAACTCATCTCATTTCTCCACTCCCTCAGCAATTTCTGAGGGGACCCTGGACAAGTCACCAACTTGGACTCATCCTCAGCTAACTCTAGACTTTAAGAAGATAAATTTAGGCCTGAATTTAGGACCATTAGCACCTTAGGCCCTTTTCCACACTTCAGAGGGCAATTCAAACACCAGGTGAACCAAGATGTTCATCTAATTTGGAAACCATATCTGCTCTCAGAAGGCATGAATAGTGTCCTCCCTGTTTCAATTCCCAGCTCTGACACTGGGATGGCATCACCAACTCTTTGCCAAGGCCATGGGAAAGTGACTATTATTAAAGAACCTGAAACTCTGAAATGCACTATTGATAGGAGCAAGATATCAGTCAGAGCAACTGCTCTTAGTGATTTTCTTTGGTATATTTTCTGATTGGAAACATTGGGTTTGAGTTCCTCACAAGCCAGACTTGCCAAGAAGTAAGTAAACAAACCTGATAAAGCTCATTTTCCACTAACTGTTATTTGCAAATAAGTGTTCTGTCATATGTTGCTGTATTCACAGAAGAGGTTGTATATGAAACTAGATCTGGTTATCTACAAGTGACACTTTCTGTTTTGTATTTTCCTTTTCTTTGCTAAAGCCTTCTGTCACAGTCCTTGCGCTAATCTCTTGTATTTATTGATGATAATTAAACTCTTACTTGCATAACCCATTCTTATGAGGCTGATTATCGATACATGTAACCTTTTACCATCTCTTCACACTTCTAGAAGACAAAGTTCATGCTGTTCATATTTTGAACTTGAGTGACGGAATAGAGCTGAAGATATATTTCTTTTTCACACAGATATATTTCTTTTTTTTGCAAAACAAACTTGAGAGTCCAAACATAGCTATGAGAATACATCACAGACCTGTGGGACCAACCCAGCATTTTGCCTTTGACATGGCTGAAGGTGGATGTGTCTGCAAGAGACCAGGCATAAGACAGAGAGCTCCTTCCCCATATTTCCCAGTCTGAGTTTTTCTGGGCCAGAAGTAATGTCTTTGCCTTATAACTTTTACTAGTGTTGACACTACCGTGAGAATTGGGTCAATTAAAAAATTAAATCCAACTTAAGCACCGTAGTACAAATTGCTTGTAATGCCAAAGGGCTATGGATTGAATTCCTTTGGGGCCTCTGTGTGCAGAATCCTGAGCTATCACAGCAGAAATGACAGCCCACGTGAGGCACCCTGGCACCTCACAGGACATGTCCTCAGCAGTTCCAGGTACCCCTGTCACCTACACAGGGCCTGGGTGAGAGGGCTTGGGTCACTTGCCCATGTTCCACCTACAGAGCGTAACCTTTTGCCTTGTTCCTCATATTCTGCTTGCTGCTCCTGCACAAGAGCAAATGCAGAGTAAAAGATGGAAACAGGTGGAACTGCTAGTTTGCTGGGACAGGGGACAGCCAAATGCCCCCGGTGGCCCTGTGGCTCACTTCAGTGGGAAGTGGACACTTTCTCCCACAACATCAAGGCAGAGATGGACAGCGGAAGTAAGGGGGAAGTTCCTCTTGTAAAAGTTACAAGGATTCTTTATTCCCAGGCTATTTAAGCCTTCCCCTTTTCCCACCTGATGTTTCCCTCATTTTAAAAATGACTTTACTTCCAGTGAAATATTTTCCTGCTGGTTGCAGTTCTTTGTTGTGGAAAGTATAAGTGGGAGGAAAGTTTCACAACAGGTTTCACCCTCTGAAACCTGAATCTCTGCAAACCATCTTACTTGTGTTTCTGGCAATAACAATTTTAGCCCTGGGAGAAACTGTGAACTTTACACAGTATAGCTGGTTTTCTCCTCTATTTCAACTCTAAGATGAGTTTGATTTTTGTATTTTAAATGGTATCTAGTCACTACCACATGGTGTCAGGATGTGCATGGTCTGAAAGAGCTTTTGTTTCTCATCTGATGGAGGTTTTTCTGTGCCAGTGATCCTGTACCTGCAACTTTCCTCCTTAGTTTAAGTAGGATTTTGTATGTGGAGTGAATTTTGGAAAGAAAATGATCACAGATGGTATTAGAGAGGATCTGTTTGGGCCACATGCTACGAACAGTTAGGGTTGCTGGATCAGTGGCTGTCCTTGCTCTTCTCTTCAGCACTTTTAGAGGTCCGCAAGTGTATTGTGAGACAGGCACTCATGTCCCCATCACTAACTGGAAATGGGGAGAAATGAAGAAGGTTGATTTGCAAGAAATTAGACTCCTGCTCAAGGACTCTCACAGCTGTAAGTTGAATTAAATCCATTATAGGGCTGGGCAGTGACAGGTGAGAACAAGGTGAATTCCAAGAGCTCAAATTACCATGGAATCCTAGAATGCTTTGGGTTGGAAGAGACCTTTAAGATGATTCAGTTCGAAGCCCCACGTCAAGGGCAGAAACACCTTCCGCTAGACCAGGTTGCTCAAAGCCCCATCCATCCCAGCCTTGAACACTTCCAGAGACCGGGCATCCACACCTTCTCTAGTAACCTGTTCCAGTGCCTCACCACCCTCACAGTAAAGAATTTCTTCCTATTCTAAACCCACCTTCTTTCAGTGTACAGCCTTGTTCTTTCACTACATGCCCTTTAAAAACTCTCTCTACAACTTTCTTGTCCCCCTGGAGGTATTGAAGGGCTGCTCTAAGGTCTCCCTGAAGCCTGCTCTTCTCCGGGTTGAACTCCCTCAGCCTGTCTTCATAGGAGAGGTGCTCCATTCCTCTGAGCATCATTGTGGCCTCCTCTGGACTCACTCCAACAGATCCATGTCCTTTCTGTGCTGGGGAACCCAGAGCTGGATGTAATGCTCCAGGCAGGCTCTCACCAGAATGGAGTAGAGGTGCAGAATCACTCCCCTTGACCAGCTGCCCACATTGCTTTTGATGCAGCCCAGAATATGGTTGGATTTCAGGGCTGGAAGCATATGTTGCCAGCTCCCAGCAAGCTTCTTGTCAACCAACACCCCCAACCATAGAATCACAGAATAACAGAATATGCTGAGTTGGAAGAGATCCATCAGGATCATCGAGTCCAACTCCTGGTCCTGTACAGGACACTCCAAGAATTACACCATGTGCCTGAGAGCATTGTCTGAAAGCTTCTTGAACTCTGTCAGGCTTGGTGCTGTGACCCCAACCCTGGGGAACCTAGTCCAGTGTTCAACCACTCTGGGTGAAAAAACCCCAAGTCCTTCTCCTCGGGGTTCCTTTCAATCCATTCATCTGTCAGCTTGTATTTGGGCTTGGGACTGCCCTGGATCCCCATGCAGCATCTTGCACTTGGCCCTGTTGATCTTCATGAGGTTTGCATGGTCCCACCTCCCAAGGCTGTCCAAGTCCCTTCTGGATTGAATAGTTACCTCTTTGACTTTCATGTTATGTAAAAAAATTGCGTCTTGCATAAAAAGGGGCACAGGTGGATGGGACGGCCCCTAAGAGGAAAAAAAGGTGCAAGAGAGGCAGCAAGGGAAGTCAAGGGAAAAGTTATACAACTTTCACTTAATTGAGAATAGTGTTTGAAATCTACAGAAAACAGCATGTTGCTCCCCCTTGTCCCTAGACAGAAAGGCACAGTTTTACAATCTCCCTTTATTGTTTTGCTGATAAGCAGGCATTTCACATTTCTGACACTAACAAAATGTCCTTTAGAAAAGTCAGTGCCATGGCCTTTTCCAGCTGGAACGTTACAACCACAGCCTGGCTGGCCAGCTAAGTTTTCACCCCATAACACAATGTCTCAGAGGTGGCTGCCCAAGGTGCTCCAGATAGAAGGGAACAAAGCCTGCTGCAGGAGCAGCCACCTTCAGCTCCTACTTCCACCCTTGTCCACATGGGTAGCAGTGCAAATACGATGCAAACTTCCCACCTCTGGGGGAGATCTGGCTTGGCGTGCACCAGGATGACTCGTGGAGTACTTGACTGTGTATTTCCATCCTGCAAACACTGAGTGTTAGCCAAAGTTTAGTCCTCTTCTGTGTATTTTATAAGACTGCTATTGTGACCCCTCTTGTTAGACTCCTCCTTTAAACAGCTTTAAAGTGAGCAAATTTCCCTTCTTTGACTCCCAAAGGGTATTTCTGTATGGCACAAAGCTGAGCCCAGTACCTCCCAGTGTCCAAGAAAGGGTCAGGATTACCCCATCCTGGGGAAACCCACCTCTGGCCTGGTAATCCCCACAGCCTGAAATGACCCGCCCGGGCCACTGGTAACAAACTGAACATAAGCTTGTTTTTGCATTACTCAAGCAACGGGAATAGCTTGATTCTGGTTAGTCTCAAGATCTGAAAGTGGAGCTATCAAAAATCGCTGAATCAGAGGAAATGGATCTCTGACAACAATAATATTTATGAATTCTTATGAAAAATTGCTGAAGATGTTTTTCTTTTTTTTTTTTAAAAAAGAAGTAGAAAAGAGCAACACCTTCAGAAGCGCCTGCGACATGTTTGTGCCTTGTTACTCAGAGGAAACATGCATGCTGTTTTTGTCAGCTAACAAAATACTTTCTAACAAGGCATTTTGACAAAGCTGGAAATATCTTACACCAATGTGAGTCATTTTGGCTTCAAGTGCACATCTTAGAAAAAGGAATCTCAGGAAAAAATCCAAATAAGTGCTGGTCTGAGAGACAGTCTTTCAGTGACAGGACTGGAAAGGCTATGCATATTTGTACTCAATACAGAACGATTGCTATCTTTCAACCCACACAACTGCTTCGTGGGGTTTTTTTTGGAGGTGGTGGGTTTGATTTTTTGGGGGGGGGGGGGAATTTGGGGGTTTTTTTTGTTTTATTTTTCCTTTTTTTTTTGGGGGGTGGCTTATGCCAAGAAAGGGGAAAAAAATCACCTAGTTTCTTTCCTAACTTTTGGACACTGATAAAGTTCATTACTTCAGAGGGCTGTGATTACTTTTTGTATGTAGCTGTGTGACCTCTGCTGGCAGATTCTTATCATGACTGCAGCAATTCACATAGGTACGGCTACATTGGCATTCCGGTAAGTCCTGCCCTACATACACAAGGAGACATAATACACAAGACAATATAATGCCTGCCCTGGAAAATAGACTCCCACGCTGAAAAAGTGTGGGGAAAAAAAAAAAAGTGTAACCCAGCTTTCTCCATTCACAGATGTTCTACAGGGCAGTTTCTAGAGAACCTTTGATAAATAGATATGACCATCTCAGGATGGGGCCACTGGTGTTTATTCAGCATAATGGTCTAAATGTTCATTATTGCTCGGAAAGCCCCTACACTTCATCCTGTTAGAAGCAGGGAGGTTACACCGAGGAAAGGATTAGTCTCCACTTGCATTCCTTTCTTGTACTCCTCATACCATCTGCTAACAGCCATTGTGGGAGAGAGGATACCAGCTAAATGGACCTTTATTCTGACTCAGCACGGCTGCAGACAGTCTGTCCACTACGATACAGTGGCACAGTATAATTTGATCCTTTAAAAAAATGGCTATTCACCTGACAGATCACAATGCAACTTGCACTTAACAGCCTCACTGTTTGTGATATCCAAGGTCATTTCTATTATTACAGCACAGTGCACGGAAATACCACAAATACCGAGAGAGCCTTATCTATTTATCATAGGTGAAATTGGCACGCTTTGCAGCACAACGGCTCCACAGCAGATCACAGGCATTTGAGTTCACTTAAGTTTATATTCAGGGGCTGGCTCCCTCAGCTGGGAGGTCAGTGGGTTCCATGCATGTATATTCTGTGATGGCACTGCCGCAGCCACTCCTCAAGTGTCCAGCTTCCACACTGACAGCTTCTGCATCCTGACACAAGGCAGCAAGAATAAACATGCCAGAAAAGAGACCTTGCCAGCGTTAGCGGTGAGAGCCAAAGGCAGAGGGTGGGCACGGATCATCCCTCCTTCCCTCCCTGCCTGGCATTAGACACCTGCCCACACCTCAAACACACTGTGTGTTTAGCACCTTGCCTTACCATGGCAGAAGAGGGAGATTATACCTAACTGCTCCACTACTGCTGCCAAACCCAAACCGCTTGAGACCCCAGAGCACAGCCTGCTGGGTCTGAGGGAAGCAGGGCAGGGTCCAGTGAAGCCAGACATCCTTCATCCTATACAAGCGGTGTCCCACTGCTGGGTTCTCCCCAAGGCAGTCACAGGAGCAGCAGGCGGACCCCAGAGCCCTGAGCCCTGAAGCCCCAAAGCCGGGAAGCTCTGAGCCCTGAAGCCCTGACGCCCCAAAGACCTGAGCCTTGAAACCCTAAGGCCCTGAATCGCTGAAGCATTGAAGCCCCGAAGCACTGAAGCGCTGAAACCCTGAAGCCCGTAAGCCCTTAAGCCCCAAAGAACTGAGACTTGAAACCGTGAAGCCCTGAATTCTAGAAGCCCTGAGTCCTGAAGGTCTGAATTTCCACATTCCCGAGCCCCCGGGCCCAGAGCCTCCCTCAGGTGCGTCGCTCGGGCAGGGCGCCCCCTGGCGGCCCCCCGCTGCCCCTCCCCGCCCCCGGGGCGCCCAGCCCCCCGCCGCCGCCGCCCCCCGCTCTTGAAGTTTGCAGGCCATTTCCTTTCCAGCCCCGGCCTTATCTCGGCCCGCACGTTGCCGCGCGGTGACTAATAACATTGAATAACATTGTCTCGGATAAAATAGCGCCGGGGCTGTTTACCCGCTCCATGGGGGTTCGCTATAAAAGGGCGCCGGGGACCGCCGCGCCAGCCAGACGCGCCGGGGCGCACCGAGCCGCGCCACGCAGGGCACCCGCCACGGCGCTCCGTCCCCGCGCCGGGAGACACTTTCTCCGCTTTTTCCTCGCCTTTTATTAATTTTTACTCTGTTTCCCCTCACTTCTTCCATCCGCCCTCCGCCGCCTGCTATGGATTATTCCCACATGATCGTCTCGCTGCTCTTCGTGCTCTGCCCGGGGCTGCTGCCGGCAGGTAGGTGCCGCTCGCCCCCGCCCGGCTCCAGCCCGCCGTGGGCTGCCGGGTCGCCGCCGGGCTCCGCGCCGGGCTCCGCGCCGGGCTCCGGGGAGGGCCGCCCGAGGGATGCGGCGGGAGGGGATGCGCGGGTGCCTTGCCGTGCCGTGCCTTGCCTTGCCGCGTGTGCTGAGCTCTGCCGCTCCCTCCCGCAGCCCCCGGAGCCGAGGTGGACGCCGCGCCGCCCCCCGCCGCCGCGCACCGCCGCGCCCGGCGCTGCTCCTGCTCCTCGCTGATGGACGAGGAGTGCGTCTACTTCTGTCACCTCGACATCATCTGGATCAACACCCCTGAGTGAGTGGAGTGGAGGAGTTTCGGCGGCTCCTCAGCGCCGGGTTTCCCTTTGGTTAGGAAAAAGGGGAGGGAGACGTGAAGGCGAAAATTAAGAACTACAAACCCCCTGCAGAAATGGGAAGGGGAGGATGGAATAGTTATTCACAGTTTCTCCTACTGCTTTACCTCCCTGCTCCCACTTTTCTGATGCATTTAGCAATAAGTCTGCCCACTAGAAGAAAGCAAGCAGGATTTGGCCACATAGATTGAGCAGATAGCTCCTAATAGCCCTAACACACCTGCTTTCCTAAAATCTGGGCAGCAGTATTTCCTTTGGGTGCTGCTCAGCAAAGGCTGCAGGATACTTTTCACTATGAATCAGAAGCAGACAAAATGCCAAAGGCATGATTTTGGCAGCCTGAGTTTGAGTGGTTTTCTTTCTGACAAGTTGGGAGGTTGGGAGGTATACTTTGTCACCGGGTGGCTCTAGCAGCCTTTTACTGCTCTCTGCTGCAAATTAATGCCTCCCATGTGTTAACAGGATTATGCACAGTATCCATTTCTACACTCTCCTCACCAAAATGTAGTGAGCCAGAGGCTCACCTAATGCTGCAAACACTGACTCTGGTGATTTCTTCTGCTGCTGGGTTTCCTCTGAGCACAGAGGATCTGTTCCTTACTTTTACTGCTTCTTCCAATGTTGGCAGTAGCCAAAGTTCAAAGAGATGAGGTTTTATTGCTTTCTATTGCACAGGGAGGCACAACAGCCTTGTGAAATCACAATTAAAAGGTCATTATCCCTGTCAGTAGCCGTGCTAATGAATATGTTGCAGGATCATCAGAAGCATTTACATGGAAACAGTGACTAACGAGACATTCCCAATCCCACAACCTTTACTCGTGCAATCAATGCCATTGATAAGATTGCCCAAAATACCCCACAGTGTTTTGAAGCCACAGAATTATTTGAATGACTTTCATGTTGTCTCTTTGATTGTAGGAAGACTGTTCCATATGGTCTTGGAGGCCCTTCTCGACCCAGAAGATCACTGAAGGATGTAGTGCCAGAGATGCTCGCTGAACCTAGCAGCAGATGCCGATGTGCCAGCCAGAAGGACAAGAAATGTCTGAACTTCTGCCAGGCAGGCAAAGATCTCTGGTGCGTCTCTTGTTGCTACTCTTTAAAAGGCAATGCATGTGAAAGGGATGGATTGTGGTGCACTTACTCATTTTGGCACTTGCTGAGCAAATACTCTCCCCAAAGCTTTGCCTCCTACCTGAGTGCTCACATTGCTATGATGCATACTATGGCTTGGCCCAGAAAGATTGCTTATTACCTGCCTTGAGAAGTGGTTGATCAAATAGCTCACCTTGTGGACTGCAGACTTGACTTTCTTTTAACAGCAGCACCTTTTCACTTTTAACAGGGCTCAGTCCACAGTGGAGAAAACCTCACAGCACCGCATCAAAGTTGGCGATTGCATTGGACCCAAATGCATGAACCGACAGCTTGTAAACAGCAAGAAAATGAAGCGGTGAGTTTCTTCTCATCCTGTTGTAGTTCCCTGGAGCAGCAATAGAGAGCACAGTTCACCTGCCTTCAGCTCATCATGGGCTTAGCTGGTGGTTTCAGCTTGAGAGTTATGGAGCAATCAGTTGAGGATATTTTGAGGGCTTTTCTTCATGCACTGGGATTTTAGCTTGTGAGGGCATGGGTGCTGAGCTCAGCCCAGTGTCCTGCACTTACATTCAGTGCTCAGCCACATGCCTATGGAAAAGTACAGAATACAGAAGTTTGCCTATACTAAAGAAGACTCTTTATTGGTACTTTCACAAGCAGAAAGGAACTTATGGGAGCAGGTGGCCTGATGATATTGAGTGAGATTTAGGCCCTTGAAGTCTTAAATAACTTTTTGAAAGTGGGTCTTGCTTACTTACTGGCACCCATTCATTGGAGTAGGATAAGGTTTACTTAAAAAAAAAAAAGCAGCCAAAACAAAAAAACAACCAAAAATATGCCACAAAACAAACAAACCAAAAAACACTGGAGACCTCTCGACTGTCTATTCAAGGAAGTCTAGGGCATCTACATTTGAGTGAATATTTTAATATTTGCATTGAAATTATGAATATAATATTTCAAGAATCTTAAACTAGCCTAATTCTGATAGAGGTATAGCAAACATCAGTTTATTAGGATCCCATGGCAGATGTCTAGACTGATGGTTATTTAATCAAAAACTAATGTTTGCACACTGGAGATGCATCTTCGTTATCACAACAATAAATGTACATTTCTTTTTTTGCAGGCTGGAGGCCATTGGTAACAGTATCAAAGCTTCCTTCAGTATCGCAAAGCTGAAGGCTGAGCTCCAGAAAGGGCGAAAGCTCAAACATAACAGGGCAAACAAAAAGCAAAGTATCCGGGAAAGCCTGAAAGCATCCTAGTGGGAAGATCACCTGAATCTTTCTCCTCAACACTTGCTGACAAAGCACCACCAAAACTCTTCCTTGATTCCAACATTCCACGATGGCGAAGGGCCCCTCTGTCCAAGTGTTTGCACAGCAGAGCAAAATACTGAGAAAGGCCTGTATTTGGAGATATAAAAACAAAGGATTTTTTTATTTTGGAATTCAGGTGGATGGGTAGAAGGGCTGAATGGAAATCTGCAGCAACATACATGCAAAGCCATCTGTCTGAAGAAACATTTGAATACTGCTTCTGGAATATTACCCATCAATTGAGCAGATTTCAGGGTCTACATCAAAAACATGTTGCAAGGAAGACCTCACAGATGTTCTTAGCAAGGACAGAAAGCAAGATCTGAGTGTACAAACTTCAAAGCAAAGAACTCTTCCTTTTGATTAAAATGCAAAAATGAAAGCCACAGTACTACTTTAATCAGGACTTACTGCATATATACATGTCTACCTCGCGTACTGTTTGTTGCACTCCTGCTAGAGTATTTTTACACCTTGTTATTGCCTTTACTAATCAGCTGCAACCCTTTGCCTATTTTCAGAAGTCTAGTTTACTTGTACAGCCAGAGTTATCTGAATGTGGGTTAGGCACTCTGGTTGTTTGCATAGTCAAAGTCCTTTGGCTTTGGATACCAAAGGACTCTTCAACATAAAATAAAAGTTAGAGGACACTATGAAGTTTACCATAACAAGGATATTTGGCCAACTGAAGTTCTAATAATAGAGCTTGTTGTGTCTTACATGCTACCAAAAATGCACTGAAGTGGGGATGTACCAGAGGCTGTTGAGATATTTATTTAGGGCCTTGTTTGGTGGAAATGCATTGAGACAAAGGGTTGTTTTGAATTCAGTCAAAAGGCTAATATTGGGTGAATGTTTATAGCAGTGAATTTGTTCACATTGTTGAATTTGCTGACAAGTTGAATCTTATGTGCTTATTTTTGTGTCTTGTATTTATATTCACACAAGTTCTCCATTATATTTACCATGTTGAATACACATTGAAGTAGGCCATATTGGTCTATGCATGTTTTATCTATTTCTGTATGAAATTGGGAAATGCTCTATGCCTATCAAGGTAAATATCTTCAGAAATAAATATTTTTAATTACTTATTGGCTTGGTTTTCTTTAGTCTGTGGCTCCATGATCCTGGAGGTAGATTGCCCCATGAACAAAGCTGACCAGGGTGAAGTGTGTGCATGTGATTGCCTTTCCATCAGATTAGCCCAATCACAGCAGTGAAAGGTTTTGCCAGATGTGAGACAGCAGATGATACTTCTCTAGCTGCATGCTTGCTCATCAAAACTTCATGGAAAACTCTAAACTGGCAAAATTACTTTATTCTTGAGCAGTTTTCTCATGTGTCTCATGTCTTTTTCACCCAGTAGTACAAATTCTAATGTTGGATGTACTGTAGCATTAAAATAAGGCCAGTAAGGGTTTGGGTTTAGATGAACTAGAGGTGAAAATGCACACACTGGAAAATTGGTGGGCTGTATTAAAACAGGCAATGTTACTTACTACCATGCTATACAAAAAATTTCAGCCCATTCCATGCAAGGTAAAGATGGAGACCTCAAAGGAACCTCAGTGGGGCTCAGGCCCAGGAAAGAGCTAGACCAAGAGTTAAATTTTTACATATTTCCAAACATGGCCTTAAATGGTTATACCTAGAAAAATGCTGAAAGCAAATAAATGGATTTAATCATCTCTGATCCTATAGGGGGAAAAAAGCACAAGAGTTAATCCATGGATGAAACTGGGTGGTTTAGGTTTTTTTAAAAAGAGAACTTACAAAAGAAATGCAATATAAGGAGTGTGACACAAACACTGAAGCAGTCACCATGGAAAATTTCTAAAATTGTTCTGGATTTCTTGTCAATATTTGTAATATTGACCATAAAGCTGATATCATATTTCCTTCACGCTGTTCTGCTATGCTTTGGAGCAGTAATTCAGTGGGGAAATGACATTGTTGGCAATCGTGGTCTGACAGGAGTGCCTGTCCCAGGCAGCGGGAAGGAACTGGGAGCCGCTGTGCTTCTGCAGGGCAGGATGCAGCCCCTGGAGCCATCCTTTGATCTCTGCATCACCCACACTGACTGCTTGGGATGTGCCTGGATCAGTGACCTCTGTCAGGTATGAAGAGACCTCACTAATGCTCCCTGGTTTTCCATTTCTTGCCCTACCAGTGGTTGCCTTTGGCAGGGAAAATAAACAAGCAAGTAGTTGAGATGCTGCCTCTCACTCAGCCAAAGTGGCAGGCGAGCAGCTGGTGTGGGAATCCCCTGATGTGGAAGGGGCTGTGCATCAGCATCCCCATCCCAGTTGCTCCCATTCTCTCCCAGGAGAGTGAGTGAGGAGAGGATCAATTCTGGGAGGGGAGGAGCACTGCAGCACTGTCTGTGCTGTTATTAATGTCATTAAGGTTATTTGGATTTTGTAGGTGGCTGGCCTAAATGATGCTGTGGGTGGGCTTTAGTAGCCCAAATTCCTGGCTATGTTCTTAAGAGATGCTTGAGAGACCATCCTAAAAATAAACCTATTCCTTTTGAGGTTTACTCTGTTCATGCCTGGAGACAAAAGCTGGCTTCCATTCTCCTTTCCCACACAGTAAACTGCATCTGCTGCTTGCTCATGCTGCAGCTTTGTGCAGTGTTGGGCACTCACTGACCTTTTGGGTTCAGCATGGTCCCCAGAGTCATGCAAAGAGCCCTGCACAGTGCCGAGCCTGAGCCACAATGCAAAGAGCACAAGGGGAGTGAGATGCCCTGATGGCACGGGCTTGCAGGCTTTGAGAAGAGTGGCAGGAGCTGTTTCATGCTGCCCTTCTGGCTTCAGGGACCCACTGATGTGCAGTAAGGGTGAAGGGGGTTCACCACTGCTTCTGCATGCCCCCTCCCCCCCCCCCCCCATTTGCCTTGTGGCAGGGGAGCATAAACTGCAGATTACCTTGGTTTGCATTAATGAACTAGACTGAGAACCAGAGTTTAGCAGTCTGTCTCATTCAATAAGCAAAAGGGAACATGAAGCATTTTAACTCAAGCCTAGCTCACATACAAGTGCCAGGGTCTGTCCCAGAGGTTTGCTCCTTCTCAAAGCTCCATGGCAGAGAGAGATTCAGTAGCTTAGACTTGAGCCCCTGGTGAGAAAAGAGAGGCATAATATGTGATGGGATTTATGGCACTGAGCACAGAATAGTGTAAAAGTACATTCTTACTTATAATAAATGACCTGAGTGAAAAAATATTCTACCTGACGCCAAAGGAAACATTGTGCTGACTGCAGAGGCAAGGCTGCAGAGTCAAGGCTCTTGTTCTTCTAATTAGAGCTAATCTCACTTTTCTGAAAAAGGGAACCTTTCATGACCATGATCTATCTCCTTTTCAACTGAGAGATTCTTCTAATCCAGGATGAAATTTGAGAAGCATAAAGGGAAGTGTGTAGGGAAGAGGGATACAACTTTCCAGTGTGGCCCAAAATACACCTGATGTATGACTGAAATTCCATCTTGCTCCAGGAGCAAGGAAAATCTCCACTCCTGAGCCATTATCAAAACATATCTCCCTCCTCTGATTTTTCCCGGGTTCAGTATGGCCATTTCTGGAATAGGAAAAAGTTTCACAGGAAAAGACAACTGTTCTCCAAAATTAGGCTTGCTGTACTTATTTTTATTCAATTCTGACTGTAATTCATTCTTTCTTAGCTGGTTTATTTTCATTTTCTCTGGATAAAGGCTGTTTTGACTATAGATCAAAACAAGGTATACAATAAAACAAAGCTTTGACGTGTGAGTCAGGCTTCAAGTCAGGAAAATACTACAATGCTACTGAAATTCTTTCCATCTTATCCACATAATTCTGACCTAATTTTTCCAGAAATGGCAACTCTAATCTGTACCACGTTATCATGAACTGCCCCCAAATAATTATTGCAGGATGTCTTAATGTTGCCTATAGAAGTTACCACATACCAGCCTCTTTGTTCATGTTTCCTTACATTAGGATAAATTTAGCCACCACAACACATTTCTGTATTTACAAACACAGAATGAGCTCGATAAACCACTGTTTGAATGCTATCTGATGTTTACTTTTTTCACACTCAACTGTTTGCCTCTGTGTATACAAAACCATATCAATTTTGACTTGGCCTGCACCAAGGTACTATTATTAGGCTCCTTGGGTAGAAATACAGCTCCCATCCTCAGCCAATATCTTTATTTAATGTACTGTTCTTCCTTCGTGACCTAGGAAACAAAAGGACCGACTTTTTGATTAATTAGAGGAGAATGCTTGGAAGCTGTGGTGCTAAGTGTAAGCATGCAGAGAGACAGAAAGCTGCAGATAAAGTACAAAGATAGTGGCAAGATCATTTTTCCTGAGGTAAACATTGTGCGAATGACACTTCAGAACTGTAGCCAGAATGAGTGTTCATGTCTTTCTCTATTTTATATCTCTGATCAAATCTGAGCTAGGTGAAAAATGATAGGGAAGCCTGTTTTGCTCAATATGGTTAAACAATCAGTTGGTATGTCCTAGCGCCTGGGACAAGCTCCTGTGCTCTGATCAGGTCAAGAAGACCTGAATTCTGCCCTGAAGTCCACTGGGCCAGCCAGCCAGCCAACAATTCCCTCAGCTTTAGAGGCATCATTTCTGCCAGTACAGATGAGAGCAGAACTTGGCCAAGAAAGGCTTCCTTTTTTCTGGTCTCACTGCACTGGGGACAAACAGACACTGGTTTGCTGCTGCTAGCACAGACCTTGGTTTAGTGGATCTTGGTTTTCTTGGTCTGGGTTTGGAGGAGTTTTTTGTTGTTTGGTTGGCTTTTTTTCCTCCCTGCAAGCATTTGCTAGTAATAAATTAGATAAATATCACTTTGGTAAGCAATAGGGCAGTTTGCCTCTGGCTCAAAAAAGCTGCATTCAGAAATGGATGAGCCCTATGGAGTTTGTGGTTTCATTGACCTCTCCAGCTATTTTGGGGGCTACAGAAATTATTTGAGTTCATCAACTGTAATTCAAGCCCACACTGTTGTTGTTGTGTTTTTCTCTCCAAGGAAATAAAATTTGAAAAAAACAAACAACCCTAAAACTAACTTTTCTTCCTAGCTAAAGGAAAAATGTACGTTATGTGCCAGTCACCAGAAACAAATCCAACTTCTAGTCTGGTGAGAAGAATGCAGCACTGTATTTTGGTCATATATGTTGGATTTACATTTTCCTCTGCTTTCTCCATCTCTTTGCACAAACACAAATCAACCCAGGACTTGGTGAAATGTCCCTCATGAAAAAAAGTGCTCTAAGGAGTCCTTGTGCAAAGGTAGCCACATGCACTGAATGTTGTGATGGACCAGAATGTCTCCTCTTGTCATCTTTCTCATCTTTTTTTCAGTCCTACTGTTGCAAGAGACTGGTTTTTTTTTTCTTCTTATTTTAATCTTCTCTGATTTCTAACAGGAGTACAAAGCAGTGGTATTCACAAACTAGACAGCAAACTAAAGTGGACAGAAAAATGGGACAAACGGAATATGCCATATTCTTGCCAGAAATGAGCAGGCATTTAAGATGTATATTTGCCTGTGGGAGGATTTCCCTCAAGCAGCATAAACAAGCACAGAATGAGAACCATAACATTATCAGCTGGAGAGGTG
This sequence comes from Entomyzon cyanotis, assembly GCA_024500445.1. Classification (NCBI taxonomy): domain Eukaryota; kingdom Metazoa; phylum Chordata; class Aves; order Passeriformes; family Meliphagidae; genus Entomyzon; species Entomyzon cyanotis. The sequence goes on from JAKEPQ010001005.1 coordinate 72,045,540, forward strand.
TCTTTAGAGTGCAGTGTGCATTTTCCCCTCATTATTGTACCTCTCATGTGACCACAAAGGAGACTGTCTTTCCTCACACATGGACTGCCCAGCACATCCATCAGGCAGTTGATTTGAATATGCAGCAAGACAAGCAGGGATCAAAGAATCCATGCTGCTGGAAAGAGGGATCATTGCTGGGCTGATCAGAGCCTGCCATGCTCAATGCTGCTGCTAGTGTGCCCTTTGAGGGTTGGGAGACAGGGTGGCTGCAATCCCCAAGGCACAGCAGCAGCCCTGACCAGTGCCCTGGAAATGTAACCCAGCCTTCCCGTGTGGCTGCAGGCTCACCGTGGGTGATGCCGTGAGGGCTGCTTTGCCATGCCAGCTGCCCTTTCCATCTGTACCACTTCAAAATGACCCCATAGTTCTTACAGCAGATCTTTCTGAGAAAGTGTCTTAGCTGAGAGGGCCGTTCAGTCATCCCAGCTTCCGTATGGATGCACTGAACTGGCGTTATTCAGGAGAGTTTGGAGGAGCACCACTGATTTCACCAGCCAAAAGGTTTTATTGTATCAGTCATGTAGCTATAGTCTACACCTATGAAATCCACAGACACCTCAGCAGAGGTCCCTGTTTCTTCCATGTATTTATAAGAACAGTTTCTTAGTTTTCCCAGAAATTTTACTCCACTATCTTTCTAAAATCTTATGGCTTTTCCTGAGGACTTGGCCTGCTGTTTTTCCTTCTGGGTCTCTGCTAACCATTATGTCATTCTCGGTACACATCCAGCTGGACACTTTGCAGCTATGTGCTTTCCAGTGACTTCCAAATGTGCATAAAACTATTAATTTAATTTTTACTTCACCCTGAGCTTCATCATGAGCACACGGACATCTATCACCTGGCTGAAAAGCAAAGAGCTCACGAGTGCCATCCTTTGCCCTGAATTGGCAATGGATTATAGATTGCTGGTTCTGCTGTTGACCCTTTAGGCAAGTCAGAAAGTTGGCTAGATATCACTATACAGTAAAAATTTATTCTTTGAACTAACCACTTTCTGCTGAGTAATTATTTTTCTCTACAGACATTTCTATAAATATGCACAGGGGTCAACTTTATAAGCAAACTACGGCCTTTCCTTTATTTTTCTTTACACACAAGCATTTCTGTACTATTCCTTAGACCACATGCAACTTTTGTGAGCTGCTTTGTATGAAGCTCTGATAGTAGCTGTTTTTTCAGCCTGTGTTCCATGAACATCTGAAGAGCCATGGAATGTGATTAAGGGATGCAAGTTTATATGTGCTTTAAAACAACCTGCATATGTGAAATTCCTGGAACAATTCTCACATCCATTGGAAATTTTTTGGTGGCCCACAATACAAATTAATTAAACCAATGGTTATACATGGAAAGTAGATTGGAAAAAGAAGTTGCAAAATGAAGCTGTCAGCATAGAAATGTGCAGGATTGAGTCCAGCCACATAGCAAATAAGAAAGGTCCTGTCCTTGAAAAAATGTGATTGTATAAATACATTATCAGGTGAATGTGATCAGGTACATCAGGAAAACTGGAGGCATTTACCAAGCTGGCATGTGTACTTGTAGGCATGGAAATGTGTGCACATGCAATGTAATGTATCGCAACAAAGGTCTTTTCAATGTTGTACAACGTATTTCGGATCTACTTCCCAGTGTCAGAATAGTCCAGAATCAAGGGGCTCTTTGCCTTTATATCTGTCTTTTTAATCTCCATTTAAACTATCAGAGTTCTGGTCAGTATAGCCAAATTCTGTAGGTGTCCTTGCAAAGGGTGCAGCTGTTCTTAGCACCCTGACCAGGCACTGCTGCACAGAATGGTTGCTTTTGCTCAGGCTTCTCATCTGTTCAAATCAGCTCTTGCTGTTTACATGGATTTCTTTTTTTGCCATGAGGTCTACAAGGAGAGAGTATATTTGCCCTCAGTTTTCCCTCTCTGGATGGACAGCACAGTTGGGAAGCTCTGAATTGTTTATGGGCTAATTAAAAACAGACCACAGGTTTTGGGCTTTTTTTTTCCTTCTTTTTTCTGCATTCCGATTTGTTTAGCTGCTCAGCAGGGATTTGACAGGGACATTGTTAAGAAGACAAAGAGCCTGTGGCTGGGGTGACATTAGTGTGCTAAGATGTGCCTCCTTTTCAGCTGACCACCTAACCAAATTGGATCAGGTATCGGAAAGACTGAAGAAACACTGGAGGACATGAAATATTTAGCAAATGAGTGACCTGCACATCTTACCTAGCCCTGGCTACAGTCACGACTTTGCAGGGGAGCTGATGCAGAACTAGCCTTCTCTCTCCACCTGACAAGCTCAAACAACTGATAAATTACCAGAACTAATTGTTGCCTGGCAAGCCTTTGATCCCTGGAAGAGTCAATTTATAAATGATGAGCTCTTTTTACATGCCACTGCTGATGAAGCTGTTGAAATAGCTATAAAATCAATAATCCCTGCTGTCTGGGGATCCTTTAGTTTTCTTCCATTTATTCAGGAGACAGTTCAAAGTGTCTGCAAGTGCTTGTTTCCGTCTCTTCCCAGCACCCTGCCCAGACAACATCAGGCATTTCTGCAGAAATGAGGCTTGGTAAGGGGAGACAGGGAAAGCAACTGAGAAGCAGGTCAGACCAGATGAACATCAAGTAGGAAGCAGGACATTCCCCAGATCTTACTCTCAACCCCTTGGGATGGTCTGTCCAGGAAGAGAAGATTGTTAAAAGCTAGGCCAGAAAGGCAAGGTGGGAAAATTTTGGATGATAAGCGGAATCGTAGGGAATGGCAGCATCTTAGCAGTGGCAGTGGAATAGAAATCACACTTACAGCTCCCAGTGTCCAGGCTCTACAGGGAGCCCAGCTGGCCTGTTTCTGAGGACATGCTGCCTTTGCCAGAGACAGAGCTCCCCACTGCCAGTACACATGTTCTTCACCTGCTGCCATCTGGTTACAGCACAGCAGAGAGCTGGGGTGCAAAATTCTGCTATGGCCCCACCTGCATGTGGCCAAAAGTGGCCAGAGTACACCCTGCCCAGCAACGATTGTACTTTATTGCTGTGTTCAGTGCAAAGCTGGCTTTGCTGATCTGAAGGAGAAAGCTAATGTTTAGATGACTGGAATCACTATAGGTGGGATACCATGTACAGAATTTGGTCCCAGACCTATCCTGAAAGGGTATGTTGTCACCACCACATGATGGAGAATTCAAGGAGACCTCATCTTTGGGCTATTTGAGCAGGTTGCTTTTAAGGAGGTGCTTTTACAGCAGACCCCTCTACAGGGCAGTCAGGATGCTCCAAAGGTCATATTTCTCTTGCACAACCATATGACAGTTTCTTTTTCATGTCTGACGAGAACTGCTAACTAGAAAAATGAAACTCCACCACCCAAGCACATGCACAAGGCTGGATCTACAGGAAGTGTTAGCTGATGCTTCACTTTCCATTTTCCCCTGAAAACTGGTACAAAAATATGAGGTGTTGCAATGAAGTTCGGTGTGGTTACTCCAAAGCCATCTGTCGCCTGGTCACCAAGGCTTGTCCTCTCCACAGGCAGGAGAGTTGCTTACTAAGAGTGAAATTCCCCTGTGGTGTCCTCCAGACTGAGGAGCACTTGGACTGGGTCACAGCATCAGTTACAGCAAAGAATAACTGAGACATTATCAGCTTTAAGTAGATGTTACTGAGTGAATGAAATGGCTTATATAGTGAAATCCTGCTCTTGTCCAGGCTAATTCTTCACTGTCTTACCAACTGTGGAAGTTCTTCAGACCTTCAGCCTGTAGTAGCATGCAGGTGATCCATAGGGAGCTCTTCCTCCAGGCCACAAAGACTCAAGGCTAGAAAACTTGTTCTGGAGGACATCTCTAATCACAACGTGCTCTAGGGAGCTACACCTGGAAGAGGCAACAAGGCAGATGTCCACCTTATCTTCACAGAGTAGCATCTGAGAAATGAAACTGTACTAAATGGACAGAAATGTATTAAGTATCTAATTTTCTTATGAGAAATAAGAAATCCCCACAGAAGAATAGCAGGACAGCTATTTTCCAATTGTTTTCCCATAGGTAAATAACAAACTTCTGATGTATTCCCAGAGGTAAGCAGGAACAAGATGCACTGTATGACAGCTGTGAAATAAACTGAAGGTGTGGTGAAGGAAATAGCATAAAGAAAGCTCTTGGGAGGAGAAACTCATAATCTTAAGCTGAGTTTCTAGGACAGACTATATTACCACAAATTAACTCTAGGACATCCTGAGGAGGCAACAAGACAGAGGGGAGAAAGAAGGAGAAGGGAAGCTAGGCTGAGAAGAATTTGATTCCCATGGATGAGGTTAGCTCCTGCAGCCTGGCCTACCACCCTCACATAGCTGGGCTGACTCAAGAGAAAGAGATTACCAGTTTCAACTATCATACTGAGAAAAGAAAAAATAACTCTTCTTGCTTTTGTTTGACATAGTCAGCTATTTAAAGAACTTGTCACACCCAGATGCTATTTATATCTCTTCCAAGACAATTTTTCATTGGGAAATCTCCTCTGAAAGCAAAAGGGGAAGGGTAAGCTAACCCAAGGACAAAATTCAAGAATAGAATTATCAGAAAATGGTAATTTTAGTGTGGTTAGAAAGGATGTAGAAACAGCACTAGAGCTGTTGGTTTCAATAGCTTCGGAGCACATGCCAGGATCTCACTGTAGATCAGTTCTCACTGTACTCACTCCCAGTTTGAACAAACCTTGTGAATGCATTCAATGCGTGACTACCATAAGAAAGTCAGATCACTTAGACAGCACTGACATTCCTTGACAGAGCCAGTTTAAGACTATTTCTCACTGTGAGTTTGGCTGATGAGAAAGTCAGGATGGGTCAGCTGAAGTTTTTCAATGTTGTATCAAATATATAGAAAGGAACAGGTCCCTGCCCATGGTGCTCTACCCTGACATATGTATATGACATCAGTGAATGACTATGTTAGCTTGGAGACAGGTGGGTGCTGAGTCAAACCTAATGGAGTGGCTTTCTGTGCTGAAGTGAAAGAACAAAGCTCTGAGATGAGGCCACCCCAACTTGCATTGATTTCTCATTAATGTTTGACAGCAGAGAATACAGTCTGCTGCAAAAAAAATTCTATTATCACGTCAAAAAAGGTGTTCTCCTCGGATCTCTAATATTCACAGCCAATGACATGTGTTTACTGTTCCTTTGGGTAATGTTTTAAACAACTGAAATGTTGTTTTTCTCTTCACTGGATCAAGTACAGGTAACTTCTAAATTGATTCTGACCTTTTACTGCAGATTAAAACAAGGTAGAGGACAATCGTCTCTCTTTTGCACTCTTATGGACAACTGCACAGAAACCTTTGTTGACTTGTCTCCTAATTCAGAGACCAATATACAGCTGCAAAGATGGAGCAAGTTTAGCTTATCACCTGCTTGTTTAATGAACAGTTTACCTGGTAGAGATGCTGCTCTCAAGTTCACTCATGCTTGTGTTTCACAGCATTGCAAGGACACAATAAGCTCTGCTGAGGTACAGGGGACTCTGCTACTCATTGTTGGTGGTTTTGGTTAAAAAAGTTTGGGCAGTGTCCACAGACTTGAATGAAGAGCGACAGCAAGGATGGCACTTGCCAGAAGTGACTTTACTGGTCAGGCATTGCCTTCTAACACATCCTGTGTAAGTGGTGGCACTACCACTGAAAGCAACAGAAGGGGGTTAGAGGGATAAAAGACATGGACAGCATTCATGCCCAGACAGCCCAGTTTCTGCAGTGTTTGCAACTATGGGAAAGAGCAGAAGGGAAAAGTAAACAGGGATGGTGTGGAAGCTACAGACTATGATTCCAGATGTGTTGTGAGAAGTCCAAAGTACTGGAGATACAAGCTGGCTGCAAATGTTCGGACTAAAGCATCTGCCCCTGTGGTATTCTTCAAGCCCCATGGATATCAGTGGGACTTTGGACTGTGCAAAATAATGTCAGAGATCACTTTTCATATGGGCTTCAAGAATTCATTAAACTGGGGCACAGAACCATGGCAAGAGCTAGACAGATCCAGTCCCACTGTTCATATCTCCCAGTGAAATGCACAAATGCTAAGAATTTATGTCACTTTTTTCCAGCTGCTGATGCCAAGCCTTCCATACTTGTCTGAGTAATGCCAGCACTTTTTCATTGTTGATACATCTCTGTTTCCCAATTTATTCCTTCTTTTCAAGAACCCGATTTTACTAACATGTTCAGTTTGCCATTTGGAATTGACAGGGATAGTCGCTTAGTTAAATTGAAAGGAAGATTTGAGTCTTCAGCCTTGACCCTTAAATGCTTGCAGTAACACCTTAGATGCATAAAACGTTTTATTCCTGGTAATATTTCAGTCAAAAATTCTGCTTTGCACTAATTTTCTTGGGAAATATTGTTTCAAGTTCTCTTTCCTCCTCCATGGTTTCCCTGGGTTGCGACACAAAATAAATGTTTCACTACGTAATTTTGCATTCAGACATAAATGCAAACTGATGTGCAAAGTTGAGTGAACATTCAACACTGTAATGGGAAAGAGAGAGCTGGTGAGAAATGGACACCGTTGTAAAAGAAAGATTTCAGTACCACAGCCCTTAATTTGGAACAAAGTAATGCTGACATAAGACATAAAAATATTTTCCGTTGTGAATCAGGTGCCTTGGCCAAGTCTGGAAAGAGCTGAATTCTTTCTCTCTTTATGTTTGAAAATGAAAAAATGTACTGTTATCAGGACTTGACATAAAAATAGACGCGTTTTATTTAATGTGTCAGCACTTGCTTCTTTTACAGCTCTGCAGAATTCTGAGTGTGTTTTTTCTGAGTTGCTAACTAAGTTTCCAGTGCAAATGAGTTACAACTCAAGAACTTGATATTCAAGGTTGCTAAAATTTTGCAATTTTGTGGTATATGAATGCACCATCTGTTCTTCCGAATAAGTAGCTATTTTTAAATTATATTTTGTATGGTTTCTGCTGTTCTTTGATGGAGGGTCTATGAAACAGCTTAGTAAACTCTGACACATCAGACAGAAATAACTTCAAAAGAGTATTGATGTGTGTTTCTGTCCAAATACAGGAGTATTCAGTCGCATTGATTTATTCATGTTGTATGTTGTTTAGCACATATTGACACATTTACCGGGCACAGAACTCATTTTCAGTGGTTTATTCAACAAAACTGGTACATGATTTAAAAAAAAATATTTTTATTAGTATTTGATCCTCTGGGAAATTAATTTTAAAAAAAGATGCCTCAGAATTTGGGTTTCAAAGCAATTTTCTAGGGGTTTTTTTTTATGAAATGAAAGAAACAGGCATTTTTCTACTAGGACCCTCTCCTATGTCATTAGTTTCCTGTACATTCTTTAGTTCCTATTTTCCTCTTTGTTTCTCGTCATTAAATGGTTAAATGTGGGGAGAGGAGAAGGAAAGAGGAACAAAAGTTGAGCACAGAGAAGGCAGAAAAGTTTCATTCCCAGTTTGTTAAAAATAGAACAGCTTGTTACAATTATATCTCACTTGTTGCAATTACTGGTGAAGCAACAGCAAGTTTTTAGAGAACTGATAGGAAAAAGTCACTGTATTGCTACCATGCCTCAAGGACGCTACTCCTATTTTAGTCTGCCTTGATAATTTTACCCAAATAGGTGGGAAGTTTGATTCCAAATAGCTATGTTAAATTCAGCTTTTTGAAGAACTTCAAAGAGGTTTCCAGAGAAAATGAGACAGACTAAGAGTTCAGTCTTGCCTCTCCCTTTTTCTCAGCTGGCTGCATATCTCTCTTTCAGTCACTGCTTCCCTACTGCATCCTTCATCCTGTGGCTTGTCCATTTGTCAACAAATACATGGCAGCTGGATTCCACATGGAGAAATGCCTTTGGCCACAGGTCCTCAGGGATGCCCACACTCAGCAGGAGCTGCAGGCAGCTCACCACACCAGCAATGGGACCTGCCCAGGTCACTGTTTGGGGACATCAGAGGAATGGGAGGTGTGGGAGGAATAAATCAACAGTGCTCAGAGAACTGGGGAAGTGAGGCAGGGATGCAACTTACCCATTTATGCATTGAGCTGCTGCACTTATGGGAATCGGGGTTGAGGAACTTGGGAAAATTAGGGCATAGAGCATCTATCTTTCTCCAGCCTGCCTGGAATATGTCATTTCCTACCCAGCCTGCTATTTCACAGCTGTGACTTTTTCATAGTGCTGTTTAAAAAAGCAAATAGGCCTGGCCCCTAAAGGAGACTTACCACAGTCCAGCCCCAGGTGTCCCCCTCTAGCTGGTCCCTCTCTCTCTCTTCCAGCTGTCTGTCTCTTGGTTTTAATGAACTGAAGCCATAACAAAGTCCAGACAACACAAGGGCAATTCAGTACTGGATTTCTTTCAACAGTGCTAATTCCTCTGGCCTTTACAGGGGCATTGAACCAGAAATACACCTCAAATGGGTAGAGGGTAAAACAACCCAAACAAACAAGTAGGGCAAACAAACTGGAAGGTTAAAGAAAAGATAACCTGTGCCTATGCTTGGGAAAGTAGAGTGTTTTCTTCCATCTCAATTCACCCCATAGCCAGGCAGGTCAGGACTGCTGGTACTGGGTAGCTCACCTATGAAAACAAATACTCCCTTGTTGGGTAAAGTGCTACACATTGATATTCAATGCCTTTTCAGGTTTTAAGGCTCTCCAAACCAAGTAAAAATCAACCAGGCTAATTAGGATGTGCAAGTCTTTCGTTCTGGCTATGTTTTGTGTACCAAAATACATACAAGAAAGCAGGACCTCCAGAAGGGTGGAAGAACATGAGACAGAAAGAAACAGAGAGACAGAGAGAGAAGAGGAGAGGAGGATGTAAATGTGCAACAGGAAAATAAATGTGTCGATGTGAGAAACAAAGAAGGAGCCTTTTCTTACAGATATATTAGAAGATTTCTTCTTTTAAAGAATGACCAGGATGAGATATGATTAAGAAATAAGGATAACAGGGCATTTAATTTCTATGACTCATTCCACTGAGCTAGATAAATCATGTTGCCTATGCATGACTTACTCTGGAAATGATGAAGAGAGATAACAGATAAGAACACAAATCAGAAGCTTCTGCAAAGGGATACTCAGGGCTGTAGATTTCCTTCCCAGCTGGAAACCCAGCATACAAAGAGATGCTACATGTGCTGCAGGAGATTCTGTCTTACCTGGAGACAAAAGGCCACAAAACACAGCATGGTTTGAGATATAGCAGCTGCAGTGCTCTATCTGCCTGTGTGCAGCAGTTCCTGGCTCCCACCAAATCCAAAGCTGGCCAGAGGCTGCAAAAAAAGCTGCCATCTCTTATAGACACCAGCTGCAAAATAATGTGACTCACAGAATGCTGGCCTTGTTGAGAGCAGTTCAAAATCTGGCCAGCCTTTGGCAGCCCTGTGGCAGGTTGCCTGCTACTGCACGGCATTATCTTCAGGCTACCCATAATTTTTGGACAAGAATTGACTCAGTGTTAATATATGCCTGTGTAATCTCTGGGAAATCTGTCTTGCCTGAGATCATCAACCCAGTCCACATAGTCTGACGAAGAGCTCTTGGGTTAACTGTTTAACTCTTTCTCTGTTCATCTGGGGCCTATTGTGTAAGGAAATTATTTCCAATGCCACTGCTGGGTTTCCATGGTACTCTTTCTCGCCAAAAGAGGACTCTTCTGGAGATACAGGTACAGATTGCCTTATGAAGATCAGCAGCTTTTTGGAAAACAGCACAACTCTTCACTGGTGAAGGATTCTAGTCTCCTTACCCAGACCTAGACAAAAGCTGTCTGGACACAATCCAGAATAAAATGCTCTAGGGAGATTCTGCTTAAGCAAGGAGGTTGGACTGGGTGACTTCCAGTGGTTTCTTCCAACCCGTTCTATGACTCTTTGACTATGAGCTTACCTATGGAATCCTTAATAAGTCTCTAAATCTAGGGAGACTACATGCAAAACTGGAGGATACGAAAAACCAAAATCACTTTATTAGTCTACAGCTCAGCAAGGCATCTAGGCTCACAGGCAGGAGGATTCATCCAAGCCACTTACTACATTTCTGAAATGCATTTACTGACCAAGAAAAAAACAAAACCCTCCTAAAATAAGAAGGAAGCTCTTGTCCTAGAATGAAATACACTATTTTGATGCACCTGAAATCGATAGGAAAAAAGTCAATCTGAGTGCAGAGAATCACCAAGGCAAAACAGTATCCATGCAGTTACTGAGCAGAACAAACCAAGATGTCTATTGCTTTGTTTCTAGCAGTGAGTGTTTTCACATTGATAAAATCCTCATTCAAGGGCATATGCCAGAACTGTGCCCTCCATGACACTCCAGTTTTACAGATTGTGTACTGACAGAAGTCTGCACTCGCAGGGTGAAAAAATAAAGCTTTTCTTACACAGCCACAAGTTCCTACACAGCTGGCTCAGATGGATGGTACCACAAAAACCTAAGCACCCCAGCAGGGGAGACTCAGACCTGTTTCTCTTCACTGTTTCTCCAGAATGTGTTTGATGAGCACATCCCAGATGTGTTTCTACTGAAGCACTAGGGCTGGTGGAAGGAAGGCCCAGCTGTTTCCTTGCCTCTTGCTGTCTGAAATGAATCTGGCAAATTCACTTGGTGGTGCCAATTGATGGAGCTGCGAGGCTGCTTACTGTCAGGACAGCCAAGCACAGATCTGGGATCTGCTGGGAAGACAACTAACAACTTCCTCCTATCAGGAGCCTCAAGCCCAAAAATCTTCTTATTTGGGAAGTGGCGAGGTGTAGCTTTTGGTTTTATTTCCCTTATTATGCAATGGTGACCTGATTCTCCACTAAAAAAAACCAAAACAAACCAACTTTGTTGAAATGCAGCTGTTAAGTGGAAGCCAGCACGGTCAAGAAGAAGCACAGAGCATGTACCTAAGCACAGACACATGCATAAATACATTTGCATGCATTTATAGATACTTACATGAATGCATGCATATATATATATATATATATATATATATATACACATGTATGTATGTGTATATTTCTGCTCTGTAGAAAACCTGTAAAAAAAATTTCAGCATCAGCTAAGCACACACCTGGCCCACACTCGAAGAAGCTGCTTGTTTTCTGCACCACAAACATGATAAGAATGTTTTGACCTTCCTGTGTCCAAACTGGGTTTATCCTTGCAGAAAATAAGCACATGAAAAATAGAGGCAGAGAGCAAATATGAAAGAATGGAAACAAGATGCTAATTGGGAGAACAGGGATTTGCATGGTTCACACCCTTCTGGGACCTCCTGACTGCTTTCTTAACCTCCTAATTTTTTTCACCTTAAATTGTTGCTATTTCAGCACAAAAGCTCAATCTGGGACCTATTAATGACATTGAGCAATTTTGGCTCTGCTCAAACTTCAAATTCTTCACCAGAGGAATTTCGCTCTTTTGCAGAAATGACAAAATGTCATTCTTGATCAAGGATACAAGTTTCAACAAATGGTGGTGGGAGTGTTATCCCTGTGAATGTCAAATATGAGAGCCTTGCACACTGTCAGAGCTTTGCTGGCATTCTGATCTGTTGTGCTGCTTCTGAGAAAACTTATCTCTCAATAGGTGCCTCAGATACCTTGTTGGTCTCACCTGTGTGGCTGAAGTAACTGCTGTATGTGGTCTTCTGCAAGAAAGCATCATGTGCTTTGGGGTTTTTTTGTGCTACTTTGCCAGAAACTGAGACTTTTCACCAGCTGACAGTCCCTCCCAAGAAATGTCAGCCTCAATTTCCTTGTGGACAGCTTACACATACAATCAGGGAACTAGTCACAGTTTTTGAGTTCTCTCTTTCACCTCCCAAATATCCTCAATCCTGTTCTAAACTATACCAGTTAGCCAAGCCCTCTGCTACTACTTTTCCAGGTATTTTGACACTTCCAACAACACCTCCTTTCTTCCCCATGGTGCATAAGGCTCCCAACACAGAAATTTCTACCACCTCCTTTGGGGATTCCCTCATTTCAGGAAAGTTCCCAGAAAACTGCTTTCTTAGATGGTGTTGCAAGAAGAGCCAAAAAAAAGGGAAGAAGCAAAGGTGGGATTCTTCTCTGTTTCTGGTTTTTAATGTAAGAGGTCACTGTCAGTGATTCAGACATCACTTTGTATGATATTTTTATTTTTATTTGTAATTTTTATTCGTGTCACTTTGTATGATATTTATTTGTATGATTTTTTGTCTTTTAGCTAACCTTTGCCTTACAGTAATTTAAAATAAAAAATAAAAATTAAATTCTTTGTCCAACACACATGATTTGGTAATCTGGGAAATATTTGTGACTGTCATGTATGACCTCAGCATATCGCCTTGGGGAGAGCTACCTGAAGTGATTATGCTGGGGCTTGCACAGGTAAAGAGCCAGCTCTTCTCTCTGTGGGAGGTCTGCAATGTGTTGACTCAAAGGCCATGATGCAATAGCCTTGAGGAGGAGCAGAAAGCACCCCGCTTGCCTCCATCTCTCTGCTCTCACCCAGATCAAGTTCCACTTGGAAAGATGAATCCAGAAAGGCACATAGGTACCCTCAGAGCAATGGGGAGCAGCTGTTATTAGCTGGGACGCCTGAATTTGAGGTGAGCCTTTTTGCCTACACCCATGATAAAAAAACCCCTGATTTTCTGGCTTTTTCTTTGCTGCTTCCAAAATGACACAGATTCCGTGTGGTACAGGCTGACTGCCCATCATTGCACATGGTGACTTATGCTGAACAGGATGTGGTAGCTGAACTGCCACAGTAAGGTCTGCCTAATAGAGTAATGGGAAGGACTTTTCCAGTTGCACTTTCTAGGGGAAACTTGTTATATATGGGTAAAACATGGTTGCTTGAGTTGATTTGATATTTAGCTTAAAACCCCACACGATCCTAAGGCATCCATGAATACCACTGCAGTTCTGCTGGCTTCACACATAGTTCACCCTCAAGGCAAGTAGTGAGACATCAGCAACAAGAAGAAGTGAGGATCCATTCTGGGTTGTATTTTACCTGAAAGATGGCTATAAAATCAGGACACGAACTTGTCTTGTGCAGTTAGTTAAATCACTCATGTGGCCAGCAGCAAATGTTCAGGGAAAGCATGCAGAACCAGGCAAGCACACATCTGTCTGCCTCCCCTGCTGGGATACTTCTACATTCAATAAATTCAGTTTATAGTGACATAGCAGGGTTCTTTTTTTTTTTTTTTTTGTTTTTGTTAATTACTTTATCTCTTTGTCTGTCACAAATTCTAGAGTGGTAAGGAGCTCTAGAGTTTGGTTATACTTGCTCAAGAGAAATACATTCTTCTGTTTGCCTCAAAACTTCTGCTTGGTAAATTGGTGTCATATCTGATGGTGTCTCAGATACAAGCTCATCAGGAAGACTTTTATGGTGGTTTAAACACCATAGACCATTTTTCCTCTGATATGCAAATTCCCAAAGGGGTTTTGCCATCAGCAGAGTCCATGGTGGATGCTAGAAGTCAGTTTGCTAGTGTGCATACACTCAACTATACATGCTACACTCACAGGTGAAAGAACAAACAAAACCCTTTGCGTAGTAAACATAGTGTAAAGCAGAGGTGAACACAGACAGTCCCTTATCCCAAGTAATTCCTTGCATGAATTCCTAGTCTCAGCTGCTCTGTCACTGTGCTTTGGAGCCTGGATATGTTGAGATTAGTTTCTTTTCCTAGGAAAGACAGACAACAGGATAGAGGCCACACCTGGGAGGTTTTGGAAAGGTGAGCAAAGGCAACATTGCTGAGGTGAGTTCTGTGCTGTGAAATAGTATTATTCCTTGTCCATAGAAAGCACTAGCCCTGAGCACACTGGTTGATAGCTTGTCAAATACCAGACAGATGCACCCAGCTAATCACAGCTGGTAAGAAAAGTGACAAAACACAAAAGCAACTGAGACAGCCTCATTATTTGTTATGCACTAGAAACTTAAGCTGCCTAGGTTAGGGAGCCCAGTGAAAACTTAGCACAGCAAAAATATTTGCAGCAGGCCGAGGGAACCCCTGTGCCTCAGCACAGAGACAAATATTGTCATCAAAATCAATGCAGTGGCACTTGTGACTTGCATGGTGTTTGTCCTCACTTTGAAAACTGTCAATGCCTCATGCATCAGGGCTAGGGGAAGAGTGGTGGGTGACATCTGATTTGTATTTTCCTATGTTGTCAGATATTATTCTGAGTATCTAAATTTATATATTTTTATTTTTGCTACCTATCCTTACCTCTCCAGTGAGAGGGGAGGAGTGCCCACGTTCATTAGATGCCCATTCCATGGCCTGTAAAACAAGATGTGCACTCAGAAATCCTCCCACTAGCATTTCCAGGACCTCCTGGTGAAGAGTGCATCAAAGAGTTTTGTGCTGGAGGACAGGGAGCACTGCTTTGAGCCTCTGTGCTCTCAGGCTAAGCTGCTCCTCACTACAAAGGAGGAGTGGTGCCGACAGGGCTGGTTTCCCAGCTGCTGAAATGCAAAGCTTTGCCAGTTTGCATAGGAGAAGACCAGCCAGGTCTCTGTCATCACAGACAAGCCAAGCAGTAAATGTTTAATCTCAACAGGGCCCTAGAGCATCACCTCCACATGCCACTGACAGTTAGAGGCTTCAAAATAGTTTCCTAATACCCTCTGACAAACTAAGACCTATGGTAGAGACTGAGAGGCTGTGCAAGTAATGTAGCATGCAAAAGGAGGAGGCTCAGGGGAAGCCAATGTCCAGAGACAACGATGCAGTAGGAAAACACTGTGTAAAAGTCTGAAAGAGCCCTAGGAAGTAAGTTGTACCTCACATACTACAGAAGAAAGCAATATTCCTGTCCCAGAATGGTCTTCCTTGGCCCCCAGTTAAATATTTGGCTTAATCTGGACATCATGAACAGCATGAAAATGCTGATATTTCTTTCAAAAGAGTGTCTAGCAACTGGTGGCACTTGCAGCAAAGCACTGCCCAAAGGCTCTTCTTGGGACCTGGTTCAGTTCCTCTCTACATATCCTCTGTATCTTGACTGCAGAGCAGCACCTGGGACCTCCACACTGTGCAACAGGAGGCATTTCTCCATCAGACTGGTTCCAGCTTACAAGGAGCCTCTCCCATTTTGGCTAAAATAGCATTCCTTCAAGGCTCCCCTCATCTGCAGGGGCAATCTTGTGCTGGAACAAGCAAATAATGGGAATGGTCTTCCCCTGACTCCTGTGCCCGCTGCCTTATTTCTGTGCTCAGTCTCTTTCTCAGCCAGCCAGGGCTGACAAGCCAGTTAACCTAGGGAATGGGATGCACTCTCTGCACAACCACAGCCCTCTTCTGCGCCAGCACCTTTCACTGATGTGACACCTATGAGGAAGAGAGATGCAGTTGTAGAGTTCATATATGTCTTTTTAAGAATAACCAAAAAGAATAGACATTTTATGGTGTTATCTATGAAATGCCCGAGCTGTGAGAAAGTCACAAGTAGTACTTTTCTTTTTTGGGGGTGTGAAGAGAGAGAAGCATTCCCTTTTTTCCTGCATTCACAGTCCGTCTAGATCATCCTGTAGTCCTTGCCTGTTAACTTCAGCCTTGGCTACAGCACTCCCAGACCACAGAGACAGCCCAGCAAAGGGCTTGGAGACAGAAGGCAGGGGATGGACATCACTTCCCACAGCTGGTGTTCAACATATGCTTCGTTCAGCTCCTACTGAGTGCTCTGCCTGCCTTTTGGAGGATACTGGGGCCCATAACTACTTCACTTCTACTCAAGGGTGACTATTCAGTCATCCCCAGGCCACCATGTCAGCTTCTCTCCAGAGGTCTTACAAAACAAGCCAGTTTTAACCATGCAATGTTGCTGTGGAATGAGCACCTTTATTCCATTTGAACAGAGAGGGAAACCAAGGCACAGTGGAAACATTTCTTTTAATGGAAGGTTGTTTGCCTAGTGAAGCAAGCCTTAACTTATTCCAGGTTTGACCTGCATAAAATTCTTATAATGGTAGGTTTTCAAAGTATGCTGTAATCTGGAGGCCAGAGGGAAAAGTTGACCAGTGGCAAGATCTGAAGAGGAGCTGGAAATCTTTTCAGAGGTGCTTTTTTTGTCTTTGAAGGGACCTTTGCAGAGGTCTTTGTCCAGGCTATTTATAGTTCTTTCACAAGACTGAGCATTTCTGAAAATGTCTTTCTACCTTACAGAAATGACATTCCCACTTTTGCTGTAAAACAACAGGGAGGATCCTTAGAGCAGTGAATTCCCTGGGACATCCTGTCACAATGCACAGTGTGAGAGGAGGTATCCCTCTGCTCCATTATCTGTATGGACACTAGGTTATGTTAAATCAAAAGTGAATTTTTTCCCTTAGTTGACTGCTTTTTCACATTTTTGACTGACCTACATTAAGGAAAGAAAAACCAAAAAAAAAAACCCCCAAACCACAAAACCTGGCACATGATCTGTTATAAATAATTCAGAGCAAATCTGCACAATTATATCAAAACCATTACTCCTCAAACAAAAATAGGACCAAAAAAGGTCTTAATGTCTGATCATACACTTTCACAGTGACTCTCTGTATCATGTTTTGTACTACAAGTTCTCTCAAATGCATTTTCCAGTGTACTTTATCCTGACCTGTCATTTTTTGACAATTTACTGGTTCATTCCAAGACCTTTCTTTCGTCTTTTAATATATATGTGAATTTCCTGGATAAAGGCAAATCACTATTAGATCACCATCTGTCTCCACATCATGAAAGTAAATTCCTTGCCAATGCCAGCATTAGTTGTCCACAAGCCATTAATCCAAAAAGCTTAGAAAAGGTCAGTTTTTAAGCTAATAGTATAAAGCTCACATAATATAACATTCAGATAGAAAGTTTAGGAAGTGTCTTTTGCAACTTAATTTAAATCCCCTGTAGACCAAAACGTCTGGATAAAGCCCACAAAAGATTAAAGACACTGGAGGACCTGATTTTCTAACCCATTGCATTTTCTATCCCTGTGCAAATCCACACAAATCTTTACCCCTTTGAAGTCACAAGCAAATCTCTTGGTCTTTTCAATAGTACTTACAACTTCACTTCTGGTAATTACATCAGCCTGCCACTGTGGAACATCACTCCTGGGAAATGTTAATAATATAAAGCTGGCCACTGCCAGATCCTCTTTGTACCAAAGCCATTTAATTTAAGCAGTTTTTTCTTTTCCTTGTTAAAGACATGAGGATGTTACAGGATTCACAGTTGCACAAATCATTTCAGAAAAGGACAGGCGGATCCTTTTAATAGGAATTTGAACCCTTACAATATGTTTCAGAGAGCAAAGCATGTTTAGGCAGTCACCTCTGAATGGATCTTCCTTCTCCAAGGTATGGTTTTCCTCACACTCTTGGGATTGCTTTGCCTCTTTCTGTGCACCCTCATGGCTCAGCAGTAAATGGAATACGAACAGGGAAAGAAAGTAGGTCACTTTCTATCAGCACCAGGGCACTCTCATAAATATTTCCTTCATGAAGTTCTCCAAGTCAATATCATGCAGCGTCAGGTTATGTTGGCTAAGGAGCTAATGCTCATCCAGGGATACTTCCCACTGCTCACACAGTGAAAAGCCATCTCCTAATGGCAGCTTGACGGACAAGGAAAGGGAAACTGAAGATGAAAAATGATCTGCAAGGGAGAGAAATGCAGTGTTGAGTCCCCTAATTTCACTGATACAACTTTCAAGCAAAGTGTTCCATTAATGGAAGCACTGTGAGTTGGGTTTTGTTTGTTTGTTTTGTTATATTTTTCCATTAAATTTAGATACAGACACAAATGCATAAAGGAAAACCAAGCAAAATTAAAGACAAGATTTCACTAAACTTCTGAGGTTTCTAGTGAGAAAGTTCAATTGCAAACACTGAACTCTCCCCAGTCTGTATCACCAAGCTGCTGTCCAGGATGGAATTCCCTGTGATCCCATTGCTGAGCATTGCCCAGAGGCTATCTTCTCCAGCAACAACGTGCCTTCCTCTTTAAAGTGGCACATTTTTGTGGCCTGATAGGTTGCTACAGCAGAAAGCTTGTGTGCTGGAGGCTGCTTTTACTCTTGCTATTGCCATTTCTTTTCTCCATGGGGGAACTGTTGACAGAGCAGATGCTAAGTCAAAGCCCAGATGAAGAGCTAGGTGTTGACAGATAAGATCAACAGGTTTGTTGTCTCAGCCGAGGTGCTGTTTATCCAGTACAACGATGGGCTAATTTCACTGGCACGGGCTCCATGCTAATGCCCTGCCATAAAGGAATTATTACAATTCCACCTGAAAGCCAGGGCTGCTCCTCCCTCTCCCCTCTCCCTCCTGCCATTCCTCCCCCTCCTAGCCAGGTAAATTCAGCTGAAATGCCAGATGCAGAGATTGCAGGCTACATGGTTTGCTTTGACCCATATGGATTTGCTTGGAATATTAAAATGATGCCAATCTGCCATTGTATCAGCTGCAGGTCCTCCTCAGTGAACGAGAACCTCTCTTTGTGAGATTTAAGGAATATTGCTCCCAAGGCATCTGGAAAAACACATAGTGATAAACTAACATAATTTGAAGCTAGAATTACTCTCAATTACACATTAACTCATATGTTATTCCAACACCTTTGATGATTTTACAGTGGAGGTAGGCTTACACTGCTGAAGGTAAAATCTGACCTGTTTTCTTCTCGTTAATCGCAAACACAATCTCTTGGGAACTGCAAATCATTTGCATGTCTGCATGACAAAGAATTATTACACAGAAGAGATTATTAACAGCATCACTTCATAGTTCTCATTTGAATCACTCAATTAGTTTTGCTTCCAGGTGATAAATGAGGCCTTTGCCAGTAAGGAAACAGTATTTTCTTATTCATCACCAGAAAACATTTGCTGTGTTACGTCAATTCTCTTACTACAACCTTTTTTGACAACTGCTTTTAATTTTCTTCACTTTTGCAAAAGAACCCGACCTCCCTGAAATCATCGGCACGAGATCAGGTCTGTTCCTCAAGCACCTCCCTTGCACCTCCCCATTCATCACATCATTCTGAGATTTATGCCCTTGGCGATAATCCCAGAAAGAGGCTCACTTCTTGATCTCAGCATCAGAAATATATCTCAAGCAACATCCAATCCCATCAGCAGTGAAATCAACTAGGAAGTAGCTGCTGGAAAGTAATGAATATGTAGAGGTGCTTTCTGTAACAATAATCAGAGCTGCTTTCTGTAACAATAATCAGAGCTGAAAGGAAAATATGAGTAGCTTGCCGAGGAGAAGAATTTGCATTTTCTTAATGAATTCCCTCTGAAGGGAGTTTGTGCTTCTTTCTAATGTTTGTGATGCACAAACACCTGAGTGATAAGGATTTTTGTACCCACACAAGCCAAGACTTGGCGAACGAGCCTCAGCATTGCTCCTCTTGTCCAAAGAGGCTGATGAGGAGGCAGGAAAAGTATCTGCCCCTCAGTGATCCATCCTGCTGGAGGGCACTGGGCTTCCAGCCCCAGTGGGGGCAAGCGCCAGCTCCAGAAAAGGTACAGCCGTGAGGTATGTATAAGCGAGGAGTCTTTGAGGCTCCTCTGCATTATGGGGGACAATAGTGTCCCCCATATGTTTGGGCAGCTGCCCTAGCAGGTGAGATGGAGCTCTCCTGGTTCCACTCCTGTGTCTATTCTTGTGCACTTCATGCTAAGAGGAGCAGCCTAACTTTACAGTCACATGGGAATTATGTCCTTTTTCTTGTATCATCCTGTTTTAGCTTCTGTGAGGTATTATTGTTTTGAACTCCTAAGATAAGAGGTAATGAATTCTTGTCACTGAATGATTATCATAAATGCTTTTTATTTTATTTATAGAATTCTTTAGCAGCAACTTCTGGTCAGCCATTTCCCTTCCTTTTACAACAAAATAATAGAGATGAAGTTTGCCTATGCTAAAAATTGTAAGGGTCAGCTGTGTTGGTTTTTTGTAATAAACATTGTTAACTGAAAACTTAGACTTCTTTTATTTATTGGACTGAGCCAGAACTTTAAAGCAGAAACTAGCTTTGAAGTGGGGCCCAAAGTAAGAAAAAAAAAACCGCAACAAAACCTTTAATGTTTTATCTGCAGGTTTGCTGACCAAATCCATCTGCTTTATTTGACAACTGATAAAGGCTGGCAGGTGCTCTAATGAGATGGCTTTCGCTGCACTTGCAGATCATCCTTTCGAAACCACAGCAATGTCGCTCTCCAAATAGCTGAAAGACATGGTTGACCTCAATGTCAAATGTGTCAGTGGATGTGTGCATGACCATTCTTGTGGGTTTGTGTAAAACACTCTCTCGCTGTGGCTCCCTGACCCCTGCTCCTGTCTGCCCTACATTTTGTTTTTTTTCTTCTTCCATTTTGGGTCTTTCCTGCAACAGGAATTCATCTGCAACAACCAACATCTGAATGAAAACTTGCTAAATGGCTGTATCACCCCAGGCCTGTGCTACAAGGGCAGAAAGGAGCTGGCCAGTGCCCTGCTCTCTGGGTGACGCTCTTACTCAGACAACAGAGCTTTGTCATTTAAAAGGCAAGATTTAGGGGAAGAGGTGGCATAAAATCACAGCTCCCTGAGAATAATTGAGGCTGGAAGGAACCTCTGAAGGTCATCTGCTCTGTCCCTTGATCAAAGCAGGCCCAGTCTCAGAGTTAACATTTTCAGTATCAATACTGTCTGAGAGCAACCCATGCACCTCATGCACCTGCATCTCTCTGCTTTGTAGGTACCAGCTGGGAATATCTTTTCTTTCTCATAGACTAAGTGAACAGAATAATCAGGTTAAAATTAGAGTAATTGCTCCAAATTTGTATCTATCTTTTCAGCTTCTGTTTTTGACTTGAAGAAGGACTTCTGTACCCAGACACTTGTTTGCTTTTTCAGCTGTATCAGCTAGTCTGATAAAAATATTACCCCCTCCTGCAAATCTTGCTGGTATTCTTAGACTCTCCCAGAAAGGACATTATCTTCAGTGAAGTTTTGACTCAGCAGTGACCAGAGAATTTTTGTCCCTGAGATTACATACAATTTATTTCAAACATGCTGCTGAAGCTGTTATTAAAATAAGCAGATTAATCCAAGAGTCAATAGTGCTATCTGAAGGCTTAAATGGTACAGAAATTAAAAGAGAAACTGAAGTAGAACAGCTCATGCAAAATCAGTGATTCTTTGTTTATAACATAGTTGAAATTCATTTGTCCCAGTTATACAGCCCCTTTTTTGCTGCTAAAGTTGACAATAGCTTTGGTTTGCCATTCCAAGTGTGGGATAGAGGGAAATTAGGAGAGCAGGCTGAAAGAAACAGGGTTGGGCAGAGATGTCAGTGGCAAGATGTGCTTTGTCTAAAGTTCATTGATCCTAATTATGGTAAAAGATTAAGGGAAATGACTTCATTCTAATTCCTATACTGACAGTTTCCTCTTAAAAGTAAAAGTTAGACAGCTGACACAAAAGCAATGCAATCTTCTTCAAATTAGTCTTCACAACCAAAAATAAAATAGGAAAACCTTGTCAGTTGTTATTTTTTTTACTGGGTATAGTATGGGAAGCCTAGAGTAGATATTTTGCTATACAGTCCAGCTGTTCCTGACATAACTAGGAGCACACACCAAATTTGTCACTGTAGTATAACCTTGCTGTGTTGAATCAAGACAGAAACTTAAAAAAGCTCCAACCGTATCACCCTGAGCAATCCTTGACCTTTGAAATTACATTTTCAAATGCTTGGGGAAAGAAAAAAAAATAGGATGAGCTGTTCAGGCTGCTCTGAAAGGAATGCAGATTCCATCAGTGTCCATTTGCATCAGTCAGTGGAAATGACCCCAGAAAATGTTCTCAGAATTAATTCCTCGAGCTTCACTTACTGGATTAACTACAGTTTTTCCTGATGCCATGTTACTACTGGTTATGATTTAGGCCAGTGGATCCACCAAGGACACAGTCCATCCTCCAAACAGTTCACAGTGTGAGCACAAGAGAAATAACAGACAGGAGAAAGGACTTTTTATTGGCATTTATAGATGGGGACGTGAGGCACAAAGGGGGATTAATATCTTGAGGAGTAGTTTGTGATGGATTACAAAAATCACAGAATTAGACAGCCTTGTGTAATGAAATCCCACTCTCTAGAGATCTGTCCTGTGCCTTGCACTGGGAGTAGTTCAGCGAGCATCTGCTCTTGGAGAGAATGTTATACAGAGGACAAAGCTGCTCCTCAGTCACAGGCCTTCCCTCAAGAAGATACCTCTTGAAATATCCCATCACAAAAGCATAAACATCAGCAAGGAAAATGCTTCTGGGGCTTCAGCAGGCCTATAGAGCAGGCAACTTGCAAGTTCACAGGAGGATTGTCAAATTGAGTTTCATTGCTTGTGCCACCAAGTATCCCCCTTCTTCATGGTGACATTTCCCTCCAGTCTCTCCTCCTTCCTCTCCTTTTTGCCCTACCTCTCCCTAGCTAATCCTGATAGGGAGGTTTAGATGGAAGAAACAAGAAAATAATTGTTATTTTTCAGAATAAGGCTGCAGAATTTAGGGAGTTGCCTTTTGGAAATGAGAGTTCACAATTTGAAATGCTGAGGGAAAAGTAAGAACAAGCAGGGGAATGGAACTTCTTCCCTTAGTTTCCCCTCCCACATACTAAATTTAAATATGCCAGAGAAGTGGAAAACTTATAATGCAAGTGAGTTATGATCTGAAGGACAAGGGAGAACAAAATACATTGCTGTTCCTGGAAAATTTACATCTGAGGGCCAGATAGCCCTAGCAACTTCCACTAAACCATTTGAGCCATCACACTCAATGTCTAGAAAACTCTTCATCCGTGAGGAGAAGAGCAGTCCTATCCAGGAAAAATAATTCATCTCAGACAAAAAAAGCAACTGATGTGGAAATGAGTGGCTGAAATCCCACCACAATAAAAGTGTGATTATAACTTGATGGCTTTAAGATCTATGAATATGATCATAGACTGTATTCATCCAAACAATGATTGTGTTTTTTCCTTTAGATTTTGGGTTACAAATCTGTGGCAGGACATTATTTTTTATGAATAAAAGGCTCAGGCAATAACCACTTGCTGTGAGCAGGAGGCACAGGCACAATGCACAGCCACTGCCCAGTCACAGACCTTCCTTCAGCAAATGCAGCATGTGCTGAAGGAACTCACTGCAGATCCCACCAATGGCTCCAACAGTGATTCAGACTTTAAATGCTGTCCTGGTGATGGCTGCATTGCCACAGCTGAACTTGCTAAATACAGGGACTGTATTTAATGTGGCTGTCGATAAATGCTGTGTCTTCTACTGACAGAACTCTGTTACCAGCCAGTTTTTAGTTAGTCTTACTTTTCATCAAAATAAAGATGGCAGTGTGCTAAACCTCACATTTGTTAAGCCAGTGATATACTCTTCTATTTTATATAAAAGCTGTGTTTTAGGAGAATTAGGCTCAACAATCCAGCTGCAGCTCAAGAGCAAGAAAATTACAGACTATGTAAACCTTTATCCATATAAATAGGCAAACCAAATAAACCTCCTTCTCTTTAACTGAGTAATCAAACTGCAGAAAGAAGTGATAACAGGGTAAAGGTAGCAGAAGAAAAGGTGCCTGCTAAATAATACCTTGTCAAACAAAGAAGGAGATCTGTGAGTGGCTACACTGGAGTTAGGAGAATTGAATGAACATGTTTGCACACATATATGGAGGAGTAAGGTGAACGGTGGTGAGGGCCATTTACTTTGATGTCTACTGGAACCCTGAACAAAAAGCAAAACAAACAAGAGATGCCAATCTGAATTTCCATACACCGAAGTAACCTGTTACCATAGGATTTGAGCCTCCTGTGGTGTAATTCTGGCAGTAATTACATAGGAACAGAATTTGTGGTAGCGTCAGGACAAATATTACCTCCATTAGGTCTTGAACAAACATGAATCGAGAAGTGTAGGTGTTCTCCAAATTACCACGTCCACATAACACCAGTTAATAGATTTTATTGGGTGCTATGGGCACCCAATCATTTGGGAAACTTGTGTTTTTAATGCCCTCTAGTGGTCCTTCCCGCTGCAGGAGCCCATCCTGGGGATCCCTCCGTGGTGCCAGAGGTCTGTGGAGCAAAGACAGGGAGGGTTGGCCAGAGGCAGCACCTGATGGGCCATCTCACTGGAGGCACCACGGAGAGGCTGTGGGGCTCGGTTTTGTCTAAAGAAGTTATAGCTGGCTTATAATGTTTTTTAATAATTCAATTAATGCTTGCAGTCATTAACTTTTTTGGAATGTGATTTGTCATAGGGGAGAGCTAAACTGTCTGACTGTCTCCTGGAAGGAGGAGGGGCAAGAGGGGGAAATGCTATGGGCTGCATTTTAATGTGTCCAGCCGTGGTATTTACTCCTACACCCCCTTGTGTCATTTACCTCACGGCAATTCTCCTTGGATTCTGTACAACTCCAATTTAAAGCTTATGCCAGCAAATTAGCATTTGGGGGGCAAGAAACTTTCTCAGTGAAATCTGCTCCTCTCTGGGTTGCACTTGTGTGCAAAGGCAAACCCAGCCTGGCTCGATGCTGCATGCTGGGCATCTTTACTGCACAGAGAAACGAAACCATCCAGGGAAGCTGTGCTCAAAACTCGTACACAGGCTCAGCCTTCGAAGCTTTTCAGAGCTGCCCTTATTGACTACTTCCAGTGGCAGATGCAAAATCAGTCTGTATGTTTTAATAATTAACAGCAGTCATAAAAGTCTGCAAGGTATTTCTAAGTTAATGTAGCTGCTTAAATAAAGTTTGTAAACTACACCTCTGTTGTTCCATCTGCTTTTTGATCTGACAACTATCTTAATATAGTAATCAGCAACAAGCAGGAGGGTGTGTTAACTTGTAACATTTGTTAGCGTTGCTACAGGCGAGAAAATACTTGAACTTTGCGAAAAGAAGCAAAACCAAAACAATAGAGTAAGATCAAAGTGAAATCTCTGATGATTTTTCTTTCACAGAGAGTTTCCTTCTTTTCCTCCTCACATTTTTTGAGATGTTTCTGCTCTTGGAGGTCACCCTTAGATATTTTTACAAAAAGGACAGCACCGAAACATTGATAAAAGCAATCCCCAAAATAGGATCTAATATAGAACCAGACCTGAGGACAAAATTTCTGCCACAATCACCACCAGTTGTTCCCCTTAGCTTGTTTTGCACACTGGAGCTCCAGCTGTGGATCCAGTGCAGCAGAAATACCTCTGCAGGAAAGGCATGTGAGGAATCTGCCAAGTGCACTGAAGAGGAGAGCTTCACTGAGGGTTCATTTATTTTCTTCTTTCAGAAGCTATACAAATGATTCAAAATTTGAAGGACGGATCACTTCCCAGCCTGGCCTGCTCCTTAGCAAAGTGAATCAATCCAGAAGAGCCGCAATTTTCACTAAAGACAGTTGTTTCCATGCATCCAGACTGGATGTGTAATCATTCAGAGACTTGGCCCATAGGCAGATGTGGTCACAAAATCAGTGCATCCTAAGTGAGTACCGTGCACTAGCCATCAATGGTCCATCTTGATTTTGTTGGAAAAGTGGAACCAGTGAAGTAATTATGTACAGAATTTTAAGGCAGAAGAAATTGGTGATACCTGTAACTGGAATACTGACTTGGAAAGAGGAAATCAAAGTTCTTTTTTCTCTGCTCTTGGCCTAGCACTAAGGAAAGTCATTCTACTTCTGTGCACCAAGCAGGTGCTGCTCTGAAAATGTATATAATGAAACTGTCTCCTTCTGGAAATCTGCTGAGGGGGAGAACAATATCTAAATGCCAAAGGAGGTTATGATTATACAGTAATCTGAGGGTGGGACTTGAGCTGATGTCCTGGGAAACACAAAATATGATTGGTCCCATGTTTCAGATCAAAATGTTTTGATGGCTAAATATCAAATACTTCAAGTGCCCACAAGTACTTTCAAACGAGATGCTGTCTGAGAAGTTACCAAGCAAATAACCCCACTAAAATTCAAAGAAGGAATACATTGCAGAGTCCAGCAACCTGGTCAAAGTGTTCTGGAAAGAACAAGGTAAAAATCAATTAAATAGGCTGATAATTACAAGGTACGTGCTTAACTCCAGATGCAAAGTAATGATGATGGAGCAGCAAATATAGTCCATGTGTGGGCCTTGAGCAGCGCCCAGACCAGGTGAGTCACATCAGGCTATGCCACATTAAGTCTTCAGATAAGTGTGGCTGCCAGTAGGAGAGCAACCAGTCAAGCTTGTGGAGAGCAGTTTTGCCTAAAAAGTGGAACTTGTTAGAAGCAACTCCTCCCCCCACAGCTCTCCGATCACAGAATATGCTGAGTTGGAAGGGTCATCAAGTGGGCTGTACACTGCAGCTTTCAGGTAGAGGACAGCTTTGCCATGGTCTCTGAAGAATCAGAAAGGTTGGTAGTGCACTTCTATCGACCAGAGGCTGTTACTTGACATAGGCTGGGATGGAGGACATGGTGGTGGTTCCTGTTATGCTACGGATGGAAGCACGAGGCTTGATGGGATGTACCCAAGAATGAGAGTTGCAAAGATGGAAGTCATCCTGGTGCTCCACTAATGGAAGTGATTGATGGAAGCCTTGTACATAGCATGGCTCTGTTTGTGGTTTCACCTGCATGTCTGCAGGCCTGCATCTGCATGTTGAAACTGATGACCACAGTCAGCTTTGATTTACAGAGAACTGATACAGTTACTTGGCTCTTGCTATGCTGAAAATGCAGGTTTTGCCTGAGCAAAACTGTAATTTCTATGTGCTGTGAAGACCGTGAGAGACTCCTAAGATGCAGAGACCATATAAGCCTATATCCTTTCCTACTTTTTATAAGCATTTCCTCTGGTTCCCTCAAATTAACGCTAGGAAATTTTTTCATTCCCACCTCTATCACTTATGTGTTTGACTAAGGTATATTGCAAGCTAAAGTTATTTCATACAATTCTGACTTAAAAATAATGATTCCCTCCAATATTCCATCACACAGTTAAAATGAAATTTGTCTTCTAGAATCCCATTATCTTGCTGAGTATCATGATGAGATTTCGATTCCCTCGTTAAAACAGAGTCGCCAGTACCTACCATCTGTTTAACTTTTCACAGAACCACAGGATGGGTCAGGTTGGAAGGGACCTCAGAGGGGTCATTTGGTCCAAACTCCCTGTTCAAGAAGTGTCATCCTAAAGCACATGGCACAGGATTGCATCCAGACAGTTCTAGAGTCTCTCCAGTAAGGGAAATCCCACAACACCTTTGGGTAACCAGTTCCAGTGCTTGGTTACACACACAGAGTAAAGAAGTTCTTCCTCACATTCAGGTGGAATTTCCTGGGCATCAGTTTCTGCCCATTGCCTCTTGTTCTATTGCTTGGCACCACCAAGAAGAGCCTGGAAACATCCTCTTGGCACCCTCCCTTCAGATACTGATAGACATTGATGAGGGCCCTTCTCAGTTGTTTCTTCTCGAGGCTGAACAAGCCCAGTTCTCTCAGTCTTTCCTCATAAGAGAGGTGTTTCCATCCCTTAATCATCTTGTGTCCCTCCACTGGACCTGCTCCAGGAGCTCCATGTCTCTCTTGTACTGAGGAGCCCAGAACTGGGCACAGCACTCCAGATGTGGCCTCACCAGGGCTGAGCAGAGAGGGAGGACCACCTCTCTCGACCTGCTGGCAATGCTCTTCCTAATGCACCCCAGGTCACCATTGGCCTCTTGGCCACCAGGACACACTGCCAGCTCAGGGGCAGCTTCTTGTCCAGCAGGACCCCCAGGTCCTTCTCTGCAGAGCTGCTTTCCAGCAGGTCTATCCCCAGCCTTCCTGCTGCCCAGGGTTATTCCTCCCCAGGTATAGGAGGTGCTTTTGCCTTTGTTGAACTTCAGACATTCCTTCTCTGCCCATTTCTCTTTTACAACTTTCTGTTCAGAAATCCTTTATTTCAGAGTTCATTTTAATTGCAGTCTGAGGTTACCTGACAATTGTTGTTTAACTTGTCCTGGCACTGACACAAAGGCCCCACATCTGGCTGAGGTATGAGACAAAATAGAGTGTAACCTAATTCCATTGCAATGGGCTCATGTGGAAATGGTACGGCTGTCTTTTTGCAAGCTTTGGCAAAACATGAGCTACATGAGTAGCAAAGTCTTGTCTTTTGCCTCTTTTTTGGAATAATATAGGGAAAGCTTGAGAGAGAGATAGGGAGAGCATTATACTGTATTACAAGATCAGTTTCCTTTATCACTCACAAGGACAATCCTATATTCTTATTTTGGGGTACCTAAAATATTTTCAAAATGAATTAAAAACTGATAAACCAACTTGACTTCATGTAGCATTTTGGTTGCAAGTGTATTTTGTGGCAGACAGGCAACCTAGAGGCTCTGTTTTTCAGGGTCTTCTAGTGAATACCTGTTTTCCTTTCTCCATGTTCAATAATGGAGATATTACCTCCTGCCCACAAGAAAAGTAGAACTTAGACTAACTCATCCTCCTACTTGGAGCCTCAGTAGAGGATTCCCCTAGTTCTCAGAAAATCCAAAAATCTCTTTCCTCTCATGTTCCAAATTGTGATAAATAAAACATATGTATGTTACATGGAAAACACTAAGAACTGCAAATGGTAGTTTGTCTCTTCAGTGCAGCTTGAGATATTATTTGTCTCTTAGTATCTCGGCCCTTAAAACACCCTTGGGTTGCATTTTCAAGCTTTGTGCCTCACTGTGAGGGCAAAACACTCAATTATTGTTTTGAAGTTCAATTAGCACTTTGAAAATAGCATCATAGAATATCCTGAGTTGGAAGGGAACCAGGATCATCGACTCCAGCTCCTGGCCCTGCACTGCACAACCCCAAGAATCACACCATGTGTCTGAGAGCGTTGTCCAAACAACGCTGACTCCAACCTTTTATGAAAAATAGCTCCACAAGCATTGTGTAACTTCATAGGATCATTGCAGCCTGTGAGACTGGCTATTTGTAACACAGTCAAAATATCTTAGTGCAATATGGGCCCTTCAAATCTACCCACCACTAACCTGTGGGTAGTTTTCATGCTTTTTGCATTGTGTGCTGGGTAGAAGACAGAGAAAGTTTAGGAAACGTTATTGCTTCATGCAATATCTTAATACACATCTACCACCCACTGTGCCTATCTAATGCACTATCTACCACTTAGTAGAGCCTGATATTGCATAATAACAAAATTTAACAGCAGTTTGGAAGAAGAAAAATAACTTCTGATCTCATGAGCAGGCCAAAGTCTCTCCCCTCCCTTTGTCAGGCAGATCCACTTAAGTCCTGCTTGCTCTGCCAGGTTTGAGGTGTTCACTTCTTGTTGATTTATACTTGTGATTCCTGGACTGATCCACTCTGATGTGCTTTGCATCATTTCTGGAAAGCTAAGGCTTTGTTTTCCCCAAGTCACTTAGACAACTTATTTCAGCAGAATAGCATCTGCATGGCTGAGACAATGCTGTATACAACTGGCAAAAACTAAATTAGGCCATGCAAATTCACCTTTGTGCTGTTAGGTTTATTGTTTATGCTTACAGTTGCCCTGATAAACCAGAGGTGTCAGTTGTTCCAAAATTAAGTATTATGCTTTGCTCCAGGTAGCAACTTGACGTAGAAAGGCTTGGCAGGTGATTAGTTAATAATATAATTTAATCTGTTTCAGTAATTTAAATATTGTCAGCAGCTGAAAAAGTGCCTATTCAAAGTAGCTGCTCTAAGGATGCTTAATATCTTGTGGACTGCCTTCAAGATCTACAGATGAAAGTTAGGTGGTATTACTATTATTATTGTTGTGTCATAAAATCTGGGCGTACACTAAAACATATTTTCTATGAGTACTCATTTGAATTTGGACTTTAAACAGGCTGTTCTAGCCAACTTGTATTTCTTTCAAGCTTGCTTTCAAAAATTTTGCTGGCTGGTAATTTTACAGGGTATGCATCTTAGGTCTGAATTCTGCAAAAATTTGCTTTGTAAGTCCAGTAGTTGAGGCAACTGAGTTGCATGACCAGAAAACAGCAACAACATCATGCAAAGTGTGACAGAGCAGAGGAAGACAGGTCTTTATGCAGTGATGAAGTAGCTAACAAACACGGGTGGCTAAATTTATCTGGTGAGCTTTCCAGTCAGAAACAAACCCAAGCATCTCTCCCAGGTTAAAGGTAGGTAAGCTTTGCTTGGCAATATTTGTTAGACTGCCCCTGTGATGGGCTGTGGCTGTTGTCCTTCCTGGAGCAGAGCTCCCATGGGTTGCCTCAGCTCCCCATCATGCTTTGTGCTTTGCATGACTGGGAAAAAGGATCCCTGTGTGTTCAGCAAAGCATTTCTAGCCCTGCACATGCAAACAGGGTAAAACATCATAATTAGTCACATATTTCAAGTCTTTTGCTCTTTAGGCAACAAAGTCTCTGTGGAGAAACCACAAGGGCTTGGCCAGAGCCAAATAGCTGTGTTTACTGGATATACACAAACGTAGGAGGCTAGAAACCTGCACTGATGAGCTGGTTGGTTTCTGGCATA
This sequence comes from Entomyzon cyanotis, assembly GCA_024500445.1. Lineage (NCBI taxonomy): Eukaryota > Metazoa > Chordata > Aves > Passeriformes > Meliphagidae > Entomyzon > Entomyzon cyanotis. The sequence continues at coordinate 72,076,151 of JAKEPQ010001005.1, forward strand.
TTCAGCCACAGAGAGCTGTGGAGAGTCCAACAGACCATTTAAAGGCAGAGCACATGAGTAAGAATGTTGTGCGTGGGGTTTTACTCATGTTTTTGAAAGCTCTAGCAGTAGGAGACCAACATAATTTAGTCCCATTTCGAAGCTCCACTGTTTCCAGCATGATAAAAAGCAGGTACCTCATATGCACCCGGAGAATCTGGGTTGACAGTTTCCACTAGAAATGGTTGCTCTCTTCTTGTCCAATAATACAAGTCTGCCACAGAAAACCGTCACTGTGCCCTCTTGTACAAACTGTTTGCCTTCCTCCTGTAATTTCTATTATTCTTACCTGAACAACCTGAACAGCTCCAAATGGGTAATGACACTGGGGGAAAACAGAGGACTCTGTGTTGGGTATGGATGGTTGTGTGCAGCTACCCCTTCATGGCTGGATCCAGGAGTGGGTGAGCCTTCAGCTCTGCTTTTAGTGATATTCTTAAGTTACGTACAAGTGAATGCTGCCTGTGTACTGCAACAATATGTACAGTGACAGAACACATATGTGAATTGTTCCAGGTGCCCAAGATATCTGGGAAGGCACTGCGGGTTCAGGAAGCTGCATGTGAGGTGATGGGGAGCAGCAACCAAACCTCAGCAGAAGGATCACCTCAGCGGTGCTGCAGGTACAGGGTTACTTTCTCATCACTTCAAGTTGTCCCATGGCTCCAAGTCAGGCCCTGAAGATGAGAGAGCATATTCCAAGACTGATGAATATGTGGAGGAGAGCATGAAAATGCACAGAGCCCAACAACCCTGTGCAGTCTGGCTGAAGGGCAGTGTGAGGAAGAGGCTGGGTTTGCACTGAGCAATGTTCCTCCAGGGAAGGCTCTGGTTACCCACCATGATGTGTCTCTAATGATGGCTGGAGGGTGAAGGTGTCCATAGCCCGTACCCCACCCTGAGAATTCCCCCTGCCTCCCAGGCTCTTCCCTTTCTGTCCATGGAGGCTTTTGGAGCCTCCTAGTAATGAAAACGCAAGGTCTATCAAGTTGAAATGAGAACAACAAAGCAAAGAGGATGCCTTAGTGCTTACTCTCCTCTCTGTGGCTCTTCTGGGCTGTGGCTGACTGTGTGAAGGAGCCTCACTCCGTTCCAGGAAACCAAAGGCTGTTTATGTGAGGGGAGAAAAAATGTGCCAGTAAAGGATGAAAGATTTAATAATCATAAAGGAAAATATGCTCTGTAATGAAGTATCAACACCAATTGACTAGTTTCTGCAGTTTTGACAATTGCCAGGTGTTCTGCAGCAGTATGATCTGCACCTGCCTGTGTTGCTTCGGTAGCACCTAGGTGCTCTCCTCCCCACTGACCTGCCTCCTGCCTTGCAAATTCCCCCTGAGAAAGGTGGGAGCAATTCATGTTTGGTATGCTATCATGGAACCAGAAACCCCTTTGGGCAGATAGTTGTCATATTTTCCTGTTTGTACAAGTGTGGGAGTGCTCCTCGGCAGCTTTTGCCAGGGTTCTGGTGGCCATCTGGGGGTGTGCAAGGGATCTGCACGGGCAGGAATCTGCATGGGGGTCCCGCCTGCCCACCCTGCACTCCCTGGTACAAAGGACTCAGCAAACCTGGATCTGGGCCAGCTCCCCAAAAACCTGAGTGTGCCTGCTGTACCTTGCCCTGGTCTAAGCTCTCCCACAGAAAGTGTCACTCTTTCTCCAAGGCCAGTGTATGTACTAAGCTTGTAAGGGGAACAGACAAATGGGCCTTGCCTTGGGGGACTCGTCAGGCAGAGAGAGGCTGTGGAGGGAGCAGTGCCTTGCTGCTGGTCTTTAGGAATGACCGTGGCTCCAGTGCAGGAGCCTATTTGTCTCCGAATGTCCTTCACATTCAGAAAATTAATCTTTTTGATTATACACAAGTATCCTTTCATTTTGGCACTGATTTCTGCCTACCAGACTCGAAGCACTTTTGACACTTTTCATAGAGCTTTCGCCCTCTGCTTCTGTTCTGCTTCTGTTAAACCTCCCATCAGCTCTGTTTGCCCCAAAGTGCTGAGACATGGATAAAAAAGAATAAGGAAAGAAGCTGATGCTGAGTCTGGATTTGGTTGATTGTATAGATACAGTAGTCCTGTCTTCTGGCAAATTTCCTTACATTATTTGTCTTTGCTCACGTCTGATCTGCTCCAAGGCTGATGCTTTCCCCAAGCACAGTACACCCCCTGTATTCCAGCACACTGACACCCATACATGCTGGTCTACCAAAGGTTAGAAGAAGAAACTGTCATTCCTAGGTCACTGTAGGTCACTGTTCCTAGAAGCTGAGGGTGAGGTCAGACAGCAGGGCAAGGCAAACATCATGCAACATCAGTGCAGGGGCTGTGTCTCCATCCCTCTCTGCCCCAGCAATGCCATTTCCCTCCTTCTCTGCTCCAGCTTCAGCACGTGTCTTTCTGCATGGACTTACTCAGCCCGCTAGACTGGCAGTGGGTTGTTTTCCCCACTCCTGAGGTTAGTTTCCTGCTGGATTACTGGCTTGAGTTGGTTTATTAGCCTGTCAGCTGCACACCCGTGCCAACAGGAGTAGCAGGGAGGGGAGGTGGGCTGGGGTGGATCCCCCTCCTGCGGCGTCTGCAAGCCTCGGTATCGGCCCAGCCCTGCCATCCCACCACACCCTCAGACAGGACAGCACAGGACACTTCAGCTATTCCCAAGATAGATGTCTGGATAGATAACAACAATAGACAATAAGAGCTGTGTACTGCACACAAGCATTTTTGGCAGATAGCAGCAATTCGGATATCGGTGTCTGAAGAGTAGTGCAGTGTCTGACTGCATTTGCAAACCCACCGACACAGAGGCATGCATACCCAAGTGCCTTTTTCCCCCACCCTTTGCTCTCTGTTGCACTTTACCTTGATGGATAGGGAGCTGTCTGAATTAATTGCATCCTATTATCATAAAGGTGGTTACTTCATAACTGCTGGTAATTACTCTTTTGAAATATGCTTCTGAAAGATTGGCACATCTCTTACAATTACTGCTCCTTCCATCATTACATTTCAAAAATACATGTGTATATATTCAAATTGGGGTTTGAAATCAGATTAATTGCTGTATTCTTGAGCCTTGGCCCTGTATTCAGAGAGATGCGTATGTCCTCAGAGATGTATTTTTAAGAAATAAGCTTTCTTAGTAAAAATTCTGCTTATCCTTTTGCTCTCTTCCTTCCTCACTGAGCTGGACCTAATCTAGACTTTCAAAGGTGCAAGTTTAAGCAAGATTCAACTAAACTTCTGTAAGTGAATGTAGCAGTAAATGGGATTATGGTTGACAAAGAACCTAAGTCTGCCTATGTTTTTGGGGGCACTAAGATTGCCACAGAAGTGGCCAGTTCCTACAAATATTCGTGAACTACGTTGACTTTCTTAGAGTCCATAAAAATTGGAGCTTCCAATACTTTCATTGGCAAGTTGAAGGCTGAAATATACTCTCTCTCTCTCTCTCTGTCCTTGGTTCAGCGAACATTTTAAAAAATGGGTAGTCTTATTTCTATTCAGCAGGGCATTTGTTTTTAGTAGTGCCAAATGAAAAAAGACTTTACCCTGTGAAGTGTTCTAAGGTGTTTGAGAACATTATGATTTGCAGTTTGGAATCTCTTCTGTAATGAACTGAGTTCATGCTTGATTCCAAGGGGCATAAATCCAAATCTGGTTCTCATTTAATCTTACCAGTTAAAGCTCAGTTCCTAAAACTTAAGCATCTGTAGAATGAACTTTCTTCACAATTTTCACAGATAGTTAGGTTTCCACAGGTGCTGGGTATCTCTGATCCTGGCAAGAGGGTGTCCCGACTCCTGTGGCACAGACACCCTTTAGAAGAACAAATAGGGGGGTTTCATAGCCTATTCCTGGCAATCAGCTGCCAGTTTGGAAAGGTAGGTGGCCACCCTGCATGCAGTGTTTCTAGTGGGTTATGGGACAATAAAATAAAGCTTGTTATTAAAGGGCTGAAGTCATGCTCTGATCTTTTTGAGAGCCTGCCCAAAATGTCCATAATCTTCTGTTTATCAACTATTGCTAAAGCTCAATTATTTATAACCATGACAAATAACCCCCATGTACATTCCTCCAGTGATTTATTGTGCAATTGTTTTGCATTCCTGAAATGTAAAACAAACCATCAAAGTGAGGCAAGATGCAACATATTAATTTTTAAGAAACAAATGGAGGAGAATATTTCCTTGAAATGGACAATGCGAAACGTAAACCAGCTGCTCACACAGTATGATAAGATTTAAACTGAAAAGTTACAGTTCTGATGAGCTCTCCATGAGAAGTACAAGCTGTTTCACTGTAGAATAGATAATGGTTATGCCACCTCATCACAATGTATTTCGGTGTCCAATAATTCATCATCCTGCTGTAAAGACTGGGCTGTTTCTGGGCAGCCTGGCTCTAGAGCCTGTGTCCCTCATTGACCTGTAGATGCAGAAAGTGACTCATGTACCCTGATCCAATTTGCTTTACAGAACAAGATGGTTGGATCTGGTCTTTTGTGAGTAATGTCAATGGTCCTATGTATCTAATCTCCACTTCTCCATCCTTCTCTTGGTAACCTCCACTGGTAACAGTATGTGCACCAGGAAGCTGAGCTGCTATTAGGATACCATAGGAAAGACATGGAAGTTGTACTGCTACTTCCCAAGGTCTTGGGAGATGTGCAAGACTGGGCTTGCCCAAAGTGTGTCTACTGGGCAAGGAGGTGGAGTTTTCTTTACTTGCTCTTATTGTTGCGTTTGTCACAAATAAACTCACGAGACAAAGGAAAGCCCTCAAGCTTTTGTGTACAAGTGAGTGCATTGCATTCACCCTGTAACTCATGGTCACCCAGTGCATCACACCGAGAGATTCATCTAAGACAGGGTTGGGACCTTCTTCACAAGTACTAATTTTGAGGACCCTTGAATTAGAGTGACTCCCTCAGTCAGACCTATGTCTTTTGACCAGTATTCCATACAGACCTATATCAGATGTTATATGGGCTGTGTGGGTAAGTGGTCTCCTGGTTAAACCACGTCCTGGCCACCAGGACAAGTGAGCAAGCATGTGATGCTGATTGTACCATTGGTTTGCTCAGCTCCACAGGGCTGCAGCAGAGCACGGGCACACCAGGAAACCTGCTGTTCAGGCATTGTTGGGATCTGCCCGCGAGCTCCTGGGTTTGTGACCAAATGAAACTTTTGCTGTACTGTCAGGTGCCTTCCCTGGGAAGTTCACCCAGCAGCTTTGCCCTTGAGTGCCCCTTTTCTGAGGTATCTCTTATATTTGACCGTCGTGTTTGCAAGACTTTAGTTATTCTTGTAACCTATGGTCTTTCATGAGGTTGGTGGATTGATTAGAAGCCACTAGTGGAGGACACACCTATATTGCTGCCAGAGAATACAGTCACACACCCATAGGAAAATGCACATGAACAGGAACAGTATAAACATTCACAGCTATTTTCCTAGAAGTCAGGCAAAAACCCTATCATCACTCTTTGCCCACCCTTGCTATTGCAAGCAGAGCCAGTTTGTCAGGATTCAGGAAGCCTGTAGTGAAAGTGTCCCTGAGTTAAATAAATTAAATGGCTGGCTAACATTAATGTAATCAAGCTTCATCTCATCAAGAGCTGAAACAATGTACAGAGCTCTAACATTACTGGAAATCTGTGAAACGAGCATGCTGTTTCTTGGTTGTTTTGTTCTGGTTAATACCAATTGTTTAGAAAAGAAAATTCTTCTCAAAAAGGAAATCAAAAGCATTTCTCCATCCCTACCGTTGCTGCAATAACAGGAAGCAAAATTCACATATACAGAGCTTGGCAGATAAGAGCTGAATGGCAGTTTGTTTTTTATAGCTGGTGGCACGGGATCCAAAAGAAAATCAAATCTTTTGCCCTTCTAACTCACAGTAACTGAATCCCTGATTCTTCTGGGACTTGTGCAGACAGCAGGATAGACTTACCTAGGGATGAGAGCTTCAGGAGTCCTCTCTTTTGAATTGGCAAGACAGCTCTGAGCTAAAGTTCATGATCAGGGTTGGCAGCAGGTAGCAACACCCACATAAGGTGATCTAGGCACTCACAGAGGGAAGGCAAGAGTGACTCTGGGCAGCTGCCTGTGCCTCACCCAGTGGTTCCTCCAGCTTATGGTCTCTTGCTTTTCTGACAAAATGTCACACAGTCAGAGGAGGAGAATTTTTATCTGTCTGGCTGTGGGATAAGTGGTCAACCTAGTAGCCTGTCTGCTCATTGCCTTGGCAGGAAGGTCAGCCAAGAAGGTCTTCTTCCCTCATGAGGCAAAACCCAGCAGCAACTCCACCTCAGCAAATGGCAGCCCACAGGTTGCCCTGTAAACAGCCTCGGCTGCAAGAAGGTTTTTGCAGGAGCAGTGCAAGGAGTAGCTGAGGGCAGTGCTGTAGTTTGGGGCTTGGGGACAAATGCAGCAGCTGCACGGTTCTGTCAATGCTATCGGCAGCAAAGTAATTCATAGACTTGATCACTTACATGTCTTTTGGGGGGTTCAGAGTATGTTGTCTCTCTTAGGAGACTCACATCAGGTGTTTTCAGGCTGTCTGCAGAGTTAGAACAAAGATGCTGTGTTCATGGTTTATATGTACAAATTTTGGATGAGAAAGGTTAGAGTTTAAGATGTTAGAGCCACGGTTCTATAGTACACCAAGTATTTTGTTCCACAATTCTCTGTCAGGACTGGCACAATGCTTGGTAGTTTTCCTTCAGGCTCTTGTGTCTTGTCACTTTCTTACATTTTCCGTCTAGTTTCTTAGGTTAGTATACAATGTTTTGTTCCACATTCCCATTCGCAGAGCCTGGAATACTACCAGTGGATTTAATTTAATCCTTTCTTTTCACCCAGTCTGAGGGCTAATCCAGGTTTCTGACAGCACATTATTGTCAGCTGATGCTGGCACCACTGAAGTGTACACTTCTGAGTACGGGCTTACTCGCTGACTGGTACCATTTGCTATATGTGTATGATGCCATGTCAGTAAAAGAAGATCACATCTTTAGCAGTGAAAACCAAAGCATTTTAAACAACTGAAATGCACTCTGACCACTGCACCTTCTGAGGCTATAATAATGGAGGGATCCTTGAATGAGGCCTCTGCAAATAGAGACCTGTAGGGACTCGGGACTCCTGCCCAAAAGAATTTACTATTTTAGAAATAATGTAATTCTATAATGTATGTGTCTCACCCAAAGGTCCAATCACGCAAGATATTTTAAGGGCTGAAATTAAGCCTGATGGGGCAGCTTCATTAAACGATTTGTCTGTTGTTGCCTTTAGGCTGGGCTGCATTGCAGACATGTTTGCTGGCTTAAGTACTTTGAACCAGTTTGCCTGTCTTGACACAGCAGAAAAAACCTATTGTTTTTTTCAGGGGGTGGTGGAATACTTTGAATAACATCTACTGAGCTGGGATTCCTGTCCATATGAATTGCATAAGGTGGAAAACTTGTCTGTATTTAGAATGAGCTCTGTGTGTGTATATTTATTTATGTATACATGGATTGACAGCTCCCTGATACTGGCCCTGACACTGTTCTGTCCACTTGCTCCCTGTGCTTCCAATTTCCTCCACAGTGTCTTCTATTTGATGTGTTTCCTAGCTGGGAATGCATCTTTTACCTATTCTTCATTTACCATCATGGGATAAAATGTTTTTTCTCTCTCATGAACTATAGAAACAAGCTCCATTTAAATGTAACAATGGTGTCACAAACAGCTTTATTACTGAAGTTAGCAGTGCAGTACATCTTTGACCACTTGTAAAATGATGGCCAATACTCCGCTTACTACCTGGGTCATCTCAATTTCTATCAGGTGGATTGTAGCTCAGAAAGCTGCTTGTTGCTGTGGCACATAGCTGAGCAATTCTTACCACATCTTATGAAGGAAATATCTACAGCCAGGACATTTAATAGCTGTTGCTTTTTTGAGTTAACTGGAAAATGTGTCATCTTTAAATAATCTCTAGGAAGTGTCTAAGTTGGTAGTATTGTTCATGGAAGGCAGCCACTGCAAATGTTTGGCATCTCCAGTCTTAATTTTTATTGCTCATATCTGAAATGTGAGAGGTGCATGTCCAAGTAGCTGTGGAAAAATTAAGCACAGTGTTATGTACCCTTGATGGCTTCTGGGACCATATGAGTTTATATAGATTTTTCACACTGTTGAATCTCTACATATCTCCTGCAAGAAAACAAGAAAAATATGAAATGAGCACAAATCCTCACCACAGGGCTCAGCACACAATTTCAGAGTGATACCTGTCTACTAGTGTATTGTTCTTCTAGATTAAGCAGTTTTTACCTATAGAATGATAGAATGATTTGAGCTGGAAGGGAGCCCACAGATCATCTAGTTCCAATCCCCCTGCCATGGGCAGGGACACCTTCCACTAGATCAGGCTGCTCAGGGCTCTATTCACCCAGGCTTTGAACACTTCAGGGATGGGGCATCCATATCTTCTTTGGATAACCTGTTCCAGTGCATCAGCACCCTCCAAGTAAAGAATTTCTTCCGAGTACCTCATCTAAACTGAACCTCTTTCAGTGTAAAGCTGTGGCTAGCACAGGTTCTTCCCGTGGGAACATTTTGCTATATTTCATAAACAAGATAAAGTTTAGATGTTTTGCAAACAACTTCTCCGGATTAGGTCAGTTCGGGCTTGGCCAATTGGGCCTAGGGGGAGGTCTCGGGCTGACCAATCTGGGGCACTTCTGTAGACTCTATATATATGGAATTCAAAACAATAAAGTTCTCTTCTCCTCTCTTTCCTTGTCTGAAAACTTGGGTCATTCCTCAGCTAGCCGCTCAACAGCGACATAAAGCCATCCCTCCTGGCCTTATCACCCTTGTAAAAGTCCTGTCCCAACTCTCCTGCAGTCCTCTTTTAGGTACTGGAAGGCTGCTTGAAACTCCCCAGCACCTTCTCTTCTCCAGGCTGAATAACCCCAGCTCTCTCAGCCTGTCTTCATAGGAGAGGTGCTCCCATCCTCTCAGTATCTCCATGGCCTCTTCTGGCTTTGTTCCAGCAGATCCATGTCCTTCTTATGTTGGGAGCCTCGGAGCTGGACAGAGTAACAAGGTACATGTTCCTTGCTGTCTGATGGGTGACTCTAAGTTTCAAATGACACCTTCACTGAGACAAATGCAGCCTGGGTTTCACAGATCTGGGAGGCTAAAACCTGCCTGGAACTGAGTCAGGTCAGACTCAGTCAGGAGTGCTGACTCAGCACTTCTGTGGCAATTCACAGGGTGGGCAAGACCCAGCGCTGCTTACCACGGTGTTGAGAAAACTCAGCCAAAACTTTTGGGTGTTGGCAAGGCTGGAGAATGCTCACTGCAAGTATTGAGTAGTCGCATAAAAAGAAATTCTCAATAAATCGTTGGAAGCTTTCATAGTGCCCAGTTTAATAGAATTTAAAGATGAGAGAGGATTAAGTGAAAAACAGGAAGCATCCTGCAAGAATTTCCCCCAGAGCGATGTGGGCGATGGAATGAAGTGAGAGAGGGAGCCCAGATGTGTTTGCAGTTGAGGAATGCATGCCTCTGAGGGGTGGTGCATGCTCCCAATCCCAATCCCACTCCTGCTATGCACACCAGCACTGCTGGGAGAACCCAGGGCACGCTGAGGAGCAGGTGGGAAGATTGCCGTGGATTCGTGAGTCACTGACATGCGTTTTCTCTCATGTCATTCGTTTCCCCTCTCTACCCCCTGCAAAAAAATTCTCCTCTCCATCTCTGAAAGAAAGGCCCTGATTTCTGGATAACCTCTGCAAGTGGTAGGATTTTCAGAGCAATGCTCACAAGCAACAGAACTGAGAAAGAAATACCTTTTATAAAATATAACATTTTCCTGACCTACTTGAAATCATCTAGGTGACAGCACATCTTCCCACAAAAAAGAAATAAAGTCACATCTTTCTGCATGAATTAGATCAGCATTTTTATTTGAAACATAAAACATTGATGAGAAAAAACATCTGTACATGTAAAAGGTAGTTAACCAGGGAAAACAAGTGTATTGCTTAAATAGGGAAGCTTGACAGCGAATAAGTTATCGAAAGCACAATGATGCTTGAAAAATGCCATGAGAATGACAATAGTTTTCTCCAACGTAAGTGGAATTATGATTCTCCTGAGCCACAGAATGTAATAATATAAAGTAAATAATCCCCTCCCTTTTCATACAAGCTCTTTTCACTGCCAAAAAGAGACAACTGTGCCATGGACAGGAGAAAATAATTATTCTGTGAAACTCTGAATAGCACTTTGTCTCCAGATATCAATTTGAAATTGCCATATCAAAGAAGAGTCATACTAACATCTTTCTAATTAATGACCATTCATCTTGTGACCCTACTGGTAGTCCCAAAACAAACAAAGTACATTTTTTTTATTCCCAAAGCGAGATTGTTGTTGCAAGAGTGGTGTGGCACTCCTGCAAAAGTGCAGGAATGAACAGAATTGCCCTGTGAACTTGGGACTGTAACTGGCATATCAGTAGGAAAAGGAAAGGGAAAGTGTGGAATTCTCTTCCCAGCCTCTAAAATACTGCAAAACAATGTTAATTCTCTATTATACTAATGTGTTAGGGGCATGGAAAAGGCTAGCTTGAGAACAGCAGCATAGGCAAGTCAGCCAGACCTTGATAAAGTGCCTGTACATGTTTGCCAAGAAGTAGTGCAGTCCAGTTTCTTGTCTGTTCCCTGAGCATCTGTAACTCTTGTCACTGTGTTAAATTGAGTAATTTTGGGGGAGCTTTTAGTGTTTATCTTTGAAATACCCCTCAAGATAAGTGTGTCAACCTCTAGAGTCAACAAGAAAAATACAGACCAAAGGAGTCCTCTAAGATGGAGAGAAGTTGTGTTGTGAGGTACCACAGCACACAGCCTCAGTTAAAGGGAGCTAAAGATGTTAGAGCTACATACACAGTTAAAGCCTCAGTTAATTTTGACCTGAGTCAAAATGCCAGTATGGACTTAAAATCCTAGCACTTCATTATTTGTATTATCAAGATCTCTTTTTTTTCCCTGGGTGAGAAAAGAAAGGAAAATTCTCAAAACTTCTTTAGCAATTTTCAAGTGTACAGATTTTCAGTGAAAAAAAATTTGCTATGAGCGCCTTTTATGGGAAAAAAAATCCTATATTTTGTAACCAAAACCTCCTCCTCCACCCCTCTCAGATAATGTTTGTGGTCAGTTTTAGCTGAAGGGAATTTCCTATTCCCAATACCCCAGCTCAAAGGCAAGTTGATATCAATGTGAGGTTTTGTTTATTCAGAGATGTCAGGATGAGGCTGTAAGTCTGTAGAAACAAGAGACCCTGTTACTCTTTTACTTGTAGATGTGCAACTGATGGGTGTTCAGCCTCCAGGAGTTTAGATGACTGAGATAAGGTTTCAGATAAACATCCAAATGTTTAGATTTTTATCTAACCCAAAGCTCTGAACCTTTAAAGGATTACCCACCTCCAGGGATAATCCTGTAGTGATTTCAACACCTGTACTGAGTCAAAGTGAGTTCAGAGTGCCCTGGCCACAAGAAATGGTTCAAGCCCATCCTATCATTTGTTTTGGGTAGCTAAAACAGTCTGTGTCAGATCTGAACACAATTGCTGAGCACTGTGATTTTAAATGACAGGATAACTCCAAATAGTAATCAATAGGATCACTTACTACCAAAGGAGAACAACCTGTGACACCTCTACTTCTGTGACCCTCTACTTCTGTGACCCACAGAACAGATAAGCCCTGAATATTTTCACAGTTAATCAGAAGCCTAAATACCTCACAGATATTTTAATGAGCTGCTTTTCTGTCAGCATTCTGCTTTGGAAGAAGGCTTTGCTGCCCTCTCTTGCAGTTATCATGAAAATGTGTTCATGCTGGCACACAGCAAAGCTCCACTGCAAGTTAGTGTGACTGATCCTGAAGATACAGAGCTATGCCTGTACAGGGATACAGAGATATCTGTTCCCAGATAAAGAACAAGGTATGTCACGAATGGCCATTTCCCTCTGTTACCACGACTGTGTTAGACATACTTAGAGGGAACCTTTTTTGATCCAATTCCAGCATTCATAGAGCAGAGCCCACAGCATGATAGGCTGTGCACTCCTCTCCTTCCCAGGCATCAGCTTGTCCAGGTGCCCTGAGGAGCAATTGGACTTTGTGCTTCATTCAGGCTTCTCCTGAACAACGACACGTAACTCTCACCAGGGTTACTAGAGCTCTTTGTAAATCTGACAAATTATTGTGGGTTTGGTTTCAGTTTCAGATGCTGTAATCATGCTTCACAAGCCACTAGGAGCTGAGAGGAAACAAAAATAATTATGTGTAACACTTTACATATCTGTGCATGTGTACCATGTGTACATGCATATCACACAGATTATTTCACCATGGGTCTAAAAGCGCTTTGAAAGCACTAACTGAGAATGCCACAAAAATCTCCTTCTCCTTGCTGAAAAGCAGATTGAAAAAAAAAATTAAAGAAAAAAATCAATGGGTGTTATTCTGACAACAAAATTATAGACAGAACACGATCTTCCCTGAGGCCTTTTGGCAAATGCTTTAGCCTTATTTGGGCTGAGTCCCCTGTTAACCTGAAAGGAAGGCAGAGGTTTTTTAATACAAAGATTGCTCAGTAGACTGAACTGTTGGGTTTGGGGTTTTTTTTTCTGAATCTAAGCAAGAAAAAGAGGGTCACTGTTCTTCATTTAAGAAGCTTGTTTGCTGTAAATTAGCATATCTCTGAAAGAAGCTAGTGACTTTGATCGCTCTCCTGAAGTACAACGGTATTTAAGGAAAAGCTGATCTTATTTTAATCACTGGTTCTTCAGCTCACCTCTGTAATTAGAAGAAAAGCTTGCCTCAACAGTGCTCAGGTGGAATGCACAGGAAACATATGATTAAATGGTGATTCTAAGTTTAGCATTTCATTTCCAGAAAGCAAAACCATTATCAGGTGTCGAAGTTTTCTGTAAAGTCAAGGGACATTTGAAAGATGAAGTCAATTAACAAGGGTCTACATCATATGCAAAGACAAAGGACAAAGTAAAAGCCTGTTGGGATCTTGCGGTTGCATTCAACAGGGCTAGATTTTCAATCCTCCATTTTCACACTGAGTTTTCTCTACAGATTTCATTTCACAATCATGGCGAGGTGAATTTCAGAGAACTTTATCAATAAGGAAAACAATAACAGATTTGTGTTGCTTTCCTCTGCCATCCCTATCTGGATCAGCCTGAAATAGAAGCTTCTCTCTGTCCTGTTGTGCATCCCACTGTTTGTCTGTTAACTTCAGACAAATGTTTTTAACAGAGTTCTGGTGATTATGGTCTCCTTAACGTGTTGTAAATCCCTGGAAGTAGAGGAGGATGTTTTCCTGGAGAGAACAAACTTGTTTTTCCTATTAAATTAAACTGTTCTTTCATAACTATGTTGATCTGAACACTGGCAAGCAGACGTCTGCAAAGGCATGTGTTAGAACTTAGGAAAAATTAAGATATATTGCACCAAAAGGCCAACAGCTAACTTACGTAAAGATCTGCATTATTGTTGTCATCACAGAATACCTACTGTTTACATCTCTGGTTCATTGTTTATTTTCTCACCATTCCAACAAAACTTACTCTTGGTAGGAATTCAGCAAAAGTAAGGGCAGAAGTTGCTTCATGAACACGCAATGCTGTTTTCATTGTATTGCATACTAGGCAACCAAAATGAAACTAAGGGTTCCCAGCATTTTTTTCTGTTTCTTCAGTGAATGTGTTCCATATCTCTGTGATATTCTCACCAACATGTTCTGCCCTAGAACTTCATGTCAAGTGAAGTTAAATCCAGTGTGTACCATTTGAAGCATGTCCAGAGAACTTGACATTCAGCCATTCACAGCTCTTCTTTCTGAAACTGAATGAAGTCTTGCCTCATGATTATTTGTGTTTGCAATTGTAGCTCAAAGGATCATTGGAAAAAAAGGAACTGATTTGCTAAAGTGGATTTTAGAGTCTATGCTACAAAATAGGACACACACTGAGCCAGAACAGACTCTCTTGAATCTGACAGATTCTTAAGTCTACAACATTTTCTTTTCCTACTGAAAGGGATAAAATGTGCAGTCACAGAAAATTATGGTTGGACTATGATAGTGGTCTCCAATGGCAAACCATTGGTAGGAAATTAAATACTACTTTTTTCCCATCTCTTTTAAAATCCAGTTTGAAGTAGAAAGTGTTATTAACAGTAAATTCACTGAACAATTAATTTATGCATTTGACAGATGGCTTGAAATCTCTAGGGATCCAGAGAAAAATTTAAAAGTTTCTTTAACTCAGAAGTTCTGGACTAGGTGCAGAAGCTACCTGACCTGAGGGAAAATCTTTAGAACATGGGAGACAGACCAGATACCTGGGTTTAGAATTTAATGTAGACTAAGTTCAGTTCTTCAGACTAGTTTTTTCTATCTGGCTTATTGGTTTCTAAGTTTAACGTTGGTGTGATAATTTATTTTGAAGACAAGCATCTTTATAAAATTCCTCTCAATTCCATTTATTGCCATTTGCAGAAGAGTTAAGTGCAGCAGTACCTGACTCCAGGACAAAGGCAGTCAGCCCAAGATTACAGTAGGGAAAAGCTAGGACAAAAGAAATGGATGAGTCCAGAGAAGGAGCAGGAACAACTCCCTCTTACCACCTCTTTGAGTCTCTGTTTCATTGCACTGTGGATCTTATGAAATCATGAAGTTACATCAGCCAGGTGCCTCAGTGAGAGGACTGGAGATACTGGGCCTGGTGTGCAAGGTAAGGTAGCAGGAATTTATCTGAAAATGCCATGAAACAACTCTGTGAACATACATATTTTAGACCTTACAAACCAAGCCTCAGGCTATGTGGTGAACAGGTTTGGAGGATAAAGTTGTCTATTGTTGTTACATGGGTATTCATTACTTGGTGAAACTTCTACAGCTGTTCATTGTATAAGAATGCTTATTTTAAACCCTGATTGGCAGGGACCCCAATGATTGCATTGCTGCAGCGTGTTCTTTACGTGGCATTTAATTGAGGGGATTTTTTAGTAAATCTGATTTTTCCTTTTGTTACACTCCAGCTATTTGTAAATTGTGTTGCTGCCTGCTGCTCAGAAAAGGACTTACATAGTAATGTAAACACATTTATTCACCCCGTAAGTGATAAATTATACTCATTTTTGCACACTAGTCAGGAAAATCTATGCTTCCCAGTGCAAAATATTAAGACAATTGGTTTGATCCCTACAGTTTCTTGGTAACCATCATTGAAACACTTTGATATATAGAACATAATATTTTGTAGATGAGTAACTGGAGTCTCAGAAAGACCACTCTTGATTTTTCATTCTCCAAGGTTGAACAGGCAAAGCAAATACAAATGGCACTCTTTTTCAGAATGGATGTTTGAAGACCACTTACCTTGCTGGCCTGTGTCCTGTGCCATTTGCGTGTAAGAGAACAGCTTACACTCAACCAATTGCACATTTTAGGGTGCATGTAAGGCACCAATAAGCAAACAAAATCTTGAAAAAGAGGTGCACCTGTGAGTCCCTCATTTCCAACTGTTGAAGCCAGCATTCCAGCCACCTGCACCAGCGCGACAACACTCAGCTCCTCATATTATGAATGGATTCTAAAATATGCCTGCCTGACAGGGGACAGGAAGAGAGGACAATGGGGAAATGGACAGGAACGGGAGGAAAAGAAGAGTAACAATGAAGTGCTTTGAAAAGGTAGGCTGGACTCCAGCTTAACTTCAAGCACTGCAGAGCTGCGCCGTGGCTCAGCAGCCAGCGGGTTTTCCTAATGACACCGAGCATTGTGCTGGAGCTGCTGCTGCTGCTGCCACACAGCCACGCTGCTGAAGGCTCCAGGGAATTACCTTGGTATTTAATTTGTTGTTATGAAAACAGTGAGTCTCACTGCGGCAAGAATAGTTTCTTCCCAAACAGTTACCAGAATCCTATTGTTGTTTTCCTTCTTGGTGACCTTTTTGATGGTTTTGCGATTATAATGATTTTCCCGTCTTTGCTATCTTGAGTTTGTTTGATTTATATTGTGTCAGGAATTCAGAAAGGGGAAAAGCAGCCCACCTCAGGCAGAATTTCTGCTAAATGAGAGAGTTTAGAAAAGTAATTTTTTTGAATGCAATTGTGATGGGAAGAGCAAAATTTTCCTTGCTTTAAGCATTTTAATTGTATATGGCCAATATAAACATAGTGTTCATTTTCAGTCCCACTATCATGCTGTTACCACACAAGCTATTCAACTGTAGGTTTCTTTAGATTACATTAAGAGCAAATACTACTTTTGTTAGAGTGTAAAACCTGTGAAAATAATTTTCAGTTCTGTTCTCGTGTCTTTAGAGAAGTTTAATTTCCCATAGTACCCAAGGCAATGGAAATCTTAGGAAGGTATTTTCCTGGCTGGACCAGAAATCAAATTATTGTAAAACTATCCATCCATTAAATATGTCACCAGGGCAGTTGTGTGAGCTCCCTCTTGCCCTTTGTTACTGGCCTGTGACATTGGCATGAGGAAGTGTGTAACTGTGTCTCCATCTCATTCAGCCCGTGTTCCCCGTCATATTTAAAAAGCCTTGTGTGACATCCAGTATACAAGTAGCAAGCTATAAGCTGGTGAAAGCAAGTGTCTGTTAACTTACACATGGATTTGTGTAAATCTATGATGTTATTTTGAAAACAAATTGTAATAACAAATGAGTATAAAATTATCCTTATATTTCCTACTATGAATGTTCTTTATTGCAGATAGTTGACTGTGTTTGAGGTAATACTTGCATACAAAACTATGCACCACTATGATAAGATAACATAGTCATTATGATGCTATTTAGTGTGCTTATACAATATGCTGATTCAGTTCCTGCACATTACTTTTCCTTTACCACTTATGTCTGTGTCTAAAAAAACACCCAACAACAAAACCCAGAAATGTACTAATTTTTTTTTTAATTTGCATATAAAACTGTGTGTTATCTGTCCTCCACAAAGCTTACATTTTAATTGACATTTCTTATCTACAAGGACGTACTTTTCTACAATAAGGGCAGCGTGCCATAAGCTACTTATGAAAGTCTTATTAGGAGACAACTATTTTCATTATTTTATATATATATTAAGATTAGAATACTGCTAAAAACATGCTATCCACTTCAGAAATACAAAAGAAAGACCTCTCCATCCTACACCCAGTTCTGCCAAGAGAGCTTGCAGTCCAGGGACAAAGCCAGCTGGGAACTGAAGAAGCATGCAGGAGCTGGGAGATCAGTGGGGCTTTGAGAAAACACAGACACAGTCTTGAATACAATTTATTGGGGTCTATATAAAGAAATTATGGAATTATCCTGTCTATTGTACGCATTCTATTCTTAAATGACAGTAATGTAAGTGCAAAGGCAAATGTTAATTGCTGGTTTGCTACCACACCTTCCAGAACTGGCATCATTTTGACATGTTCCCCTAAACAACGGGAATAGCTTTATAGCTATTTCTATTTCTTTCTAGAGAGAGAAGCTCTTTATAGAGTCCTTCTTCAGTTTTGCATGCAGTGGCCATCTATTCAGTGCCCACAGCCCCTGTAAAAATGGATTTTACGTGCCACATTACAGATTTTTTATTAATTTGTTACCAAAGGTACCAAGTCACATAAGTCTCTTTTTTCCACAGGATTGTTTGCAAGGATATTTGCAGTAGTAGGTTTTAGCATAAGACAGGCAAATAGTCCAAGAAGAGCAAGGTGCTGCTGCACTTTAACGAAAGAGTCCAAACTCTGCTTGGAGAGCCTACAGCACTGTGCTACCCCTCATTTATTATTTCATCCCATTTTCCTCGGCAGTACCAGTTAATGCACATCCTTGCTGTGCAGCTGGGAATGACTCAGTAAATGCCTACCTGAGGAACATAAAAATCTAGACAGAGTTGAAATATTTCTGGAGGGGTGGGAGAAGAGAGAGGGAGAGAAAGTATTAACATAAAATCTGGAAAATTAATCCAGTGCTGGAAAAGAGTATTCCTGTCTTCTTCCTTCTCCCTTGCCCTCCCCTGGCTTGCCTGAAACCCACATCAAGCACGGTTGTTCACTTATTTTCGACTCCTGGAATTTGAGTTCCTGCGCTGGAAAGTGCGACTGGCTTTATGGAGCCATGACTCATCCCGATGCACAGAAGAAAGAAACACTTTGCCAGCCCTCTTGGCCTCCCTCAAAGTCCATTTCTCCAGGGTGGTCTTGAAATCAACGGCTTGGAGGAAAGGCTTGGATCCCTCCTGCCAGACCCAGACAGGTGGACACTGACCCCACCAAACTTCTGGCAAAAAGCTCCATCCCACAAGACCACTGAGACCTCAGGCTTCGATGAGGTAAATGGTGAAACTAAACCAAACACTACCCTTCCCACTGGCCTTTTGGATGATACCCTCAACCAGTAAGAAAGGGCCCAAAACACTGTTGGAGCAGGAGGCTACTCTATTGTTGCCAAACAAAATGTTCTTAGGACTCTGGTAAGATTTCTGGGAAAGAATTTTTCTCATTACGGAAACATCTTCTTAACGCTTTGCAGAGTGACTGTCAGGGAGGGCACTGCTTTAATTTTCATGTTTTTCACCATTTTCTTCCTGTGTGCCCACTGGCACGTGGAGAAGGCAGATGCAGATGATCTGCTTAAATACCAGGTGCCACAAGAGGAAAGAAGTGGGAGATAGGAAGGTCTTCCCACCACTCTTCACTGTCTTTGAGCCAGGCTTTCTGTATAGTGGTGCACAAGTTAAATGAGATGGGGGAGAGCCAATTGCTTGAGATTGCACAGTTGGGAAAGGGAAGCAAAACCCTCAACCCACACCTGTGCTGATGTTTTCCTCATTGTGTGCCAGCACCCAGCTTAGGAGCTGCTTAGTTGCATGGTTGAAGGCAAGAGTTATCTTTCAGTTGTGTGTTTGTACAGCACCTAACACAATGAAGCCCTTCTCCTCTACTGCAGCTTGGAAACATTATCACAGCACAAATAGTAAATAGTAATCAGGTTAAAGATAGCACTGAATTAAACCAGAGCAATATTCCTGCTGGAGGCCAAAAGGTACACAGTGCCAGCTCAGGCAACTGGCTCTCCAAACTGAAAGAGAACATTCCTCTGCAGTAAAATAAACACTATTCTTTTTTCTCTTGAGCTAGATAAAGCATTGTGTGTTTCTGATAAATCCATATGGTTTGCTTGCTTGCAGAGGAAAACATGAAGAACAACAATTCCCCAGATTTCTTCCTCAGAAGTTGCATTATCAATAAATGCCTGTGATATCAGTCGGGCTCTTTAGCCCACACATCCGGCCAGTATCTTAATTGCAATAACTTCACGTCCCAAAAAGTCAATGCAGTGATATACAAGGGACCTGATTCCAACCCCTAACCTCTCAGAGCCCGGAAAGTCTTTCAGCATTCCTGCAAACTTACATAAGAGAGAAGGAGCAGATAACATTGTATGCTTGCAATTAAACATGCAGGATGCTTGTGCCCTCTTGCAGAAAGGAGTGAAAGAATGGCCTCTAAGGAAGTTGTTCTGAATTAGAAAATGGCCTTACAACTGAAGAATTTGGAGTGTAAGACCAAGGACCCATGGGATTGTCTGAATTGTTTTTTTCAAGTCTCCAAAATGACTTCATTGCACTTTTTTCTACAGTCTATGGCAACCTAAAACCTACTGAATAAACAGACAAAATACTGTTTGTGGTCTTTATTTACAATGAGCTAGGCCTTAATGGCAGCATTATATTAATTGGACAGAAGACAGACCTGACTTAAGTGGATAAGGAAATTCTCAACTTAAAATGCTTCCTTTAATTTAATTTGTCTTTAGGATTCAGAACTACAGAATTGGAATTTACAGAATTAATTGGTAAGCCAGGGAGGTCTGACTTCCATCCCTGGGTAGGTGGTCGATGGCCTCACACACCTGTTGGTAAAGTCACCTTTAGAGAAGGGAACACATGTCTCTCTGTCTTTAGGAGGGTGTTGGTAGCAAGAGGGCAAAAGGAATCCCATCTGCATAATTTTCAAAACACCTGAATTTTCAAAGGCCTTTCACCACCCTAGATGCCACCCTAAAGGCTGTTGAATAAACTAACTGGCCAGAGGATTACAGTCAGAAGTGGAGAGTCCCCCGGGATAGGTGCCGTGTCTTTATTAATAATGAGGAAGAGAGAAGGGAGTGAATGGTAAAAGGTACAAGTCTGCAGATAATAGTCAGCATTTCTCCATAAGCATCTGCTGTGTCAGGTTCAGAAAGACCACATGAGTGTACAAAAACAGGGCAAGTGGGGTCCAGGTAGGTAAATGAAATATAATGCACCTTTAGAGAAATAATCTAAACCATGTTGTCACGATGTTAAACTCCTATAGTTCCTGTGCAGGAGAGAGACCTCAGCATCATCAGCTCAGTGTGCAATGACATCCAGAAGATCCAGCAATGAAGGTGTATGGATAAAAAGAGGAGTGCAGTTTTCCTGCCTCAGAAAACTGCTGTAGTGAAGTATGTTGGAGTACGTTGTGGATTTCTGCAGCTTGAGGAGGATATAGCAGGGCTAGATAAGATTTAGAGAAGGGCAAGGAAAACAAGTTCAGATACTGATGATTGAATGGCAGCTTATGAAGAGAAACTAAAAAGATGGAATTTCTTCAGTCTGGAGAGAAGAAAGTTTGGTATATGAAGGAGGAGGTGGTAAAAACTTACACCATCACAAAGGTGGTGGTGTGGGCAAAGGCAGAAGGGTTATTTACCAAATTCCTTAATGCTGGAACAAGGGGGTGCTTGCTGAAACCTTGCACACGTGCTGTGCTTGCACACCTGGTAACTCCTCAGTCCTGGATTCACTGGGAGCAGCCAGTGCCATTTACTGCCAGGCGAGCATGGCTTACTCCCCTTCCTCTTGTTCCTTTGCTTCCTCTTACCATGCAGTTAGCAACAGGAGCTACACAGGACTATTTCTCTGTCTGCATGTAGCCAGAATGCCTTCCTTTGGGGTCATGTGAGTGTGAAAAAATTCAAGATTTGGTTTATTGTTTTTCAAGAGTAAGGGAGGTAGAAAGGAGTCAATATGCTGACATACAGCAGCAGCACAGTTATATAATAGCCTTGTATCAAGCACTGTCTCTTTAGGAGCAAGGGGTAAGTGTTGTTGCACTCAAATACATGTCCTTTTGGTTGTATTTTCTTACTAATTTAGTTTTCATGTGTTAATGACACTGAATTTCATGGTTATACAAAAGAATAAAGAAGTGAGATAGCCTTGCCATATTTCAGTTAGTAGGGAAGGTAGTTAATTACTACACAATATAAGAGCAGGCAGTTGTTATCCGAGAAATTTGTGGATGGAGTCAGGGTGAGGGTGATCTTGCAGGTTTAGGTGAAGTGAGGGTCTAATAAAGTTAGAGTTTGGTAAGAGACAAAGTAATTTTTACCATGATGAAATATTGTCATAGCAGAAAGAAGCAAGTTCTTGAATTTAAATATGCCAGAACTTTGCAATAATTTAGCTTTGATCTAAAGTCAATGCCAAGATCTCTTTTTTAGTTTCAGTGAGTTGAAAATGTATTAACACTTTCATATTTTATGTGACTTATTGCTACTATTGTTAAGGGTTGGACCTTGTTGATTCTGAGGGATCTGCAAGCCATTAAAAAATAAAAGTTAAAACCTTTTTTTGTTCTTTCCCATAATAGCCCAGCCCTTTGTCATATGAGCAATGCATCTTGGCCATACACATAAATATAAGACAAAATAGAAGATTAAACATGTTGACTATCAGGACGTTCTGAATGTTCGTAGCAAATACAGGGCAGGCAGATTTGAGGGTTGCATTAAGCCTTTAGTTTTTACACTTCTGAAATTCTAAGCAAAACTTCTAGTAATGGTTAAGAAGGAATTTGCTTCTTCCTGGCAGTTACTCTGATCTACCAGGTGTGTGTGGTCTCTTTGCTTTCTGAGGTTGCCCTTTTGTTCTGACTTCTTTAGCCAAAAAAAAAAAAAAAAAAAGCTGGACAGCTTCAGTCTGTTAAATAGTCCACATTACTTACAGAGCTACACTCCTCGCTGACCCTTAACAGTTTAGTAGCTACGAACATTAAGAGGCTCAGTCCTAATCTCCTGTCTTCAAAGGAGCCAGAGCTGCTGCAGAATGTGGCCCTTTGATTGTGGCTTTCCCTGAATTTTAGAAACCCACCTTTGTTAGCTGGTCACTTCCATTCTTTTATCTAGATGATGACAGCAGTAAAATTAACATAAATTGCTAGGCTTGTCCAAGGGTTTTCATTACTCCTTGATGCTTTGCTCTCCTCTTGGCATGGGCTCTCTCAAATAGTGTGTTAATAGCAGACTTCTACCTAAGGGACAAAACATTCAAGATCCTCGGATGCACAGCCCAGACTAAATATGCTGGCCAAGGATTTTTCTGGCTCAAAAGTATGTCTCTTGTATCTTTACTCTAAACTGAGGAAAGGTGTCATACAAGTGACGTGAGGAAACGGTGTTTCAACATGTGGCTTCAGGGACTGTCTTTCTGTAATCTGCACAGATGTCCGTGGAGTGGACCCAGAGGAAATTTGTTCTGTAACAAAAACAGTAATTTTCAGCAAGAAAGAGCTGTTGGGCTGGTGATCTCTCTCTGTTGGGTTTTGGTTTTTCTTCCCCAGGGATAGTACTGCTCTGCCACAGTTTCACATGGGCACTGTTCCCCATTTCTGTGGAGCACGGTTCTCTGGGATGTAAGCACTGAGAATACAATTCACAGTGGTCATGGTCATTACCTGGGCTGAATTAAAGAGCATGCACAATACTGATATTTAAGGGTTTTGCATTTGATCCTTTCCTATGGCTCTAAGGCTCTATTTCTGTGGCATACAGAGACCTTCCTGCCTGCTGTGTGTGAGAGCTCAGTACCAAAGAGAATATTTTTCACTCTGGGCTAAAAACTGGGCTTAAAACTTAAATCCAGTTTCCCTAGAGGTTTTGTTGTTCTTTCCCATTCAGCAACAACCATCAGGTAGCACAAGAACGTTCACTCTCATTATTCTCTGGACAAGTGGCTGTCACCTTGCAAAATCTGTTAAATATAACAACAACAACAAAAACAACCAAAAAAAACCAAACAAAAAAACCCCGACCAAACCCAAACACACAAACAAAGGAAAATCAAGGGGGAGGTGGAAAAGGGAAGAAGGAGGGGATCACATTGTAAAACGTTTCCTCACTTTATTCCACACTATCACTTAAAAGTGTGGAGCAAGGTGTTAGCTCTTGGTTATGTATGGCACTGGAATCACATATGGACACTGCTGTGCTGCTGTCTCCAGGAGCACCTGTGATGCACATGAGCCTTCTGGCTTCTCTCAGGTTCTTGCACAAACACTGGCAGCTGCTGTCAGGAAAGGCTTGCAGGATCAAGCTGCTAATGCCTGTGTAGGGCTTCTGTGCACTTGAAAACCAGGACTTGATTGCACGACATTCCTTCGTATCCTGTACTCTCTTCTTGACCTTTCTTCCGTGTTTTCCATGTGACTGACAGCCCTTCAAAACACAAAGCAACAGGATAGTGTTGGATGGTGGGAGGAAACATTGCCATCAGCTTGGGATATCATTATTGAAACAGCTTCAAGTTATCAACATCTTCAAGGGAGAAAAATGCTGATATTTGTTTTTTGCCTTGCACACTATTCCCCATTCATTAATTGGTTTCTTGACTCTCTGACCCACTTTCCTGCAATAATAGTTACATGGAAAGCCTAATATTTCTTATCCTGATGTCTGTATCCCTGGGCTGAAGTTTTTCAGTTCTGTTTGCTGGCTAACCCTTCTAAGATGCTTCTGACTGGACAAGACCTTTCCTTCCTAACAATTTGGAAACCATCTCCTAATCTTTCTTTTTTACAGACTGTTATTTGTCACAGCTTCCAGAAAAACTAAAACATATATCTGGAGGAATTATTTGGTTTTGCTGAAATCTTAGGGACCATAGGGGTGTCATTTTATCAAATCCCTAGCCTCCAGGGTCATCACGCTAATTGTCTATATAAAACATGAGCAAAAGCAGTTTTACCATAGTAATTAGTGTCCCCAAGCCTGCCATTTATCTAATAATCACAATGTTTTGCAAACACTCTTTAATTACATTCTTAGCATTCTGGTCTCTTTAATTTTGCTGTTCTGACTTAGTCCTGCAATAGCCATTTTTTTTAATAAGGTAATTAGTAGCCACATTTTAGCATTGTATAAACTGATAGAGAGATTGCATTTGGAGGCTGTCTGCTTAAACACTGCAAAAGTGGTAGGGAGAGCAATTATGTCTGCCTCTAACTCCTTCAATTCTATTTTGACAGCTGGGGTAATCTTGCTTTTTCATTCTGTAAGTTCACCTAGGGTTGTCCCTAGTGTTTCCATATGATACCATGGCTCCTGCTTGCTCTTCCCTTCCAGTGCCTCTCTGCACTTGTGTTGGTGCTTCATCCTTTGGAAGCACCAACACAACACTTTGTGTTGGTCCTTCATCCGCCAGCTCTAGTGGCTGCAAAGCCAATTTGAAAGTACCAAAAGAAGTGTAATTTTCAGTCTGTTCCAAAATGCTGAGTGAGGCTGGATTACCTAGCCAGGGGATGACAGCACTCCCCTTAGTTTGAGAGGGTGACACCACCAGGTTACAGTCAGGATCATCTAAAGCATCTCTCTTGATTCAGAAACACTGAAAATTAGTATTCTCAGGAGCCCAGTGATACCTTCAGCTATGTCACTAGAAGATCCTCCTCTTTGACAGAAAAGGATTTTTTCCCCACGTGTCATATTGGATGTTGAAAAGTGTGGAGACATCTCCAACCAGCTCATCAGGTTCCAGTAGCTTGATACAAGGAAGGGTGAGAGGGCAGGCTTTCAAAAATAAAATCACAATTACATACCTTGCCCTCCTGTGATATTCAATAAAAGTCATGGTCTAACAAGCATTTAAGATTTTTAAAACTTTTATTCTGGGGCCTCAGTGGTGGCAGCAAGCTCAGTGTTTCAATAACTACAACATGTAGTGCTTTAAAATCAAGGCTCAAATTCCAATCACTGGCAGGCAACATTCAAATGGCAGGGGCAAGAAAGGGAAATTATTACTTGCAAAGATATGATATATATATTTGAAGATTAGAAAAAGAAAGTAATACGGAATTAACAATTTTTAAAACAGACCTTTAGGCAAGAATCACTTACTGCTTTTCCCTTTAAAAAATAGAATGTATTATCTCTTGAGACTAAGGTACAAATGTGTGAAACTGACTGGCAAGGAAATAGTAGTAAGTCAGTTGTAAACCACCTAGTGAGAAGCAGAGTTAAGTTACACTAGGATATGCTGGAAAAGTGATGGTCCCTCTTGCAGCAGTGTATTTTTTAATTGTCCCCATGTAAACAGTACTTTGGGCTACATATGAAAGAATCTAAACCCTAATTATTTTCTTTTCCTGCTTGAACAATCTTCTGCATGATGATGTTTTTATTTAACATTGAATCTTGTGCCTATATTCTGCTTCTATTCCCAGCATCTGGTATTTCTCTCAGTCTGTCAGGGTCTTCAACCCTACGCTGACAACAGCCTATAGATGAGACCTCACATGCAGCAAGCCCATGTGCCCTTCCAGCTCACAGATTTGTGCAAGGATTACATATCAGGTGTAATCCTGACCTGTACATTTTGTAATCTCACAATGGAGATAACAAACAAGACACTGAGGGTGAAAAATTGCTTTAAAGGCTTAAAAGACTAGCATGATAATAACAGACTGTGTAAATTCACTAGCCTTTAGTATTGACGTACTGGATGAGAGCAGAAAACTGTGCTTCCCAAATGCTGCACGACAGCTGAAAACTATCTTAATGGTAGAAAAGTAGATTGGAAAGCCTTGGACGAGCACATGAGTGTGCTGGAACAGAGAGTGCATCAGCCAGAAACTCTTGGAAAAAGTTAGGCTAGGGAGTAATGACATGATGATAGCAATATAAATAAGTGAAAGGAAATTGCATGAAAGAAAGGAAGAGGGTTATCTGGATTATCTAGAAAGTGGCTGAGCAGATTTTAGCCTAAAATTAAAAATGGAAAAAGAATCAGGCTAGACATAAGGAAAAAATTCACAACCTTGAGCATGCCTAGAATAGATTGTCAGACTAGCAGAGGCAATGGCATGGGTGGGTGAGACTAGATAGGGTAAGACAATAGCAATAATAAAGTGAGGAAACAACCCTTTTGGTGTGAGCAACTGGAGTGGGTGACCCAATTTGTGTTTTTCCAGGTCTGGCTGGCTATATATAGTTGAAGGGAGGCAGCAAATAAAGCTCGTGCACTGGTCAGAGCTGGTTGGCTATGATGGCACACAAAGTTAAGCTTCCCAGGCCTCTGCCTGGTTTCATGGAGATGTGGCCATGAGAGAAGATTGCCAGCCCAACACTTGCCAGAGGTCAGGCTGCACAAAGTTCTATGAAGCGGAAAAGACATGAACTATCAGCCAAAGCTGTGGCTCCCAAATCTTCCAGTTTCAAACTACAACTGGAACAGTTGTCTTGGAGGCCTAGGTTGCCTTAAACTGCCCAGGTCTGTTATTCATGGGTTCATCATCCTTAGATCAACTTCATTATTTGTTTATCTAGTGCCTTTCAACAAATCTTTTCACCTCTCTCCATCTCCAGTGTGATAGTATGGATTGTGCGCCTCAGCATGTGATATTAGTGCTGTGGCTTCAGGCTCACTAGAATAATTTTCACACCAAAAAATAACATCTGCACCTTTTTCTATTTTGTTTTATACTCCCTACAAGGGAATGAGAAAGAATAATACGAGAAAATGAAGGTTATGAGAAACATGAATTTGCCATGTTTCTTTTTTGGTTTGCTTATGATGTCAGGGTTTGGGAATTGTTTTTCTATTTTTTTTTTCCCCTGAAATATGCATCAATGCAATCTCAATCTGTTTCAGAAAAGGACACCAAAGGAAAATGTCCACTGGAAGACCTTTTGGCCCTTTCTGTTTGTTTTGCATGGGAATTTTTTGTTTAATTTTGTAGTGATAGGCCCATACTTGGCTGAAACAAACCTTTAAAGGAAGTGTCCCTAAATGTGCCTTCAGGTCCGTTCTCTCAGCCCAGACAGGAGCAGAAGACAGATCTTGAAATTCTCCTTCTTGCAAAGAAAGGGGTCTGCATTTCTAAGCCAGCAAGTCACTTTTCCCATACTTGGCATTCAGTGAGTGCTTGGGAGAGCTGCAGTTACATGCCAGAGACATACCAAAAGGGAGGAAGGGAAATTTTGAAGTCCTGCCAAATACTGCACATTGTTACACACCGAGGCACTCCCTGCACACGCCTTGGGTGGTGGGTGTTGGTGGGCAAATGTTCAGGTGGTGACCACCTTATAGTTGTATGCGTGCGAAATATCAAACCTGTCCCCCCATTAAAGGCATTGAGAATTTTGGTTTTGATTGCTACTCACAGATAGACACTATAGATTTGGTGAAATTTTTCAGGACAGCAAAAAAACCCCAGAAAACCCAAAACAACGGAGGGCTGTCTACAAATCCTGAGGAGGAGAAAGAAGTTGAAAAGGTGACAAATGCTTCCTTAAAATCAGAAATTCAAAAGACTGAATGCCACGACACCAGGTCAAAAGTTGCTGGGTTTGGGTGATGAGAGAGGAAACGCTGCAGTCTTTGGTTGACGGCCAGAGGCAGGGAAATAAATTTTGCAAATTCCTGGAAAATGGGAATTCCACAAAAATTTCAGAACTGAAACAGGATATCCAGGAAAATTTTAAACCTCCTTTGAAGAGTAATATCTAAACTCCAAGACATCCAGCAGAGCCAGGTTTCCTAGGGCCTCTGGTCCCCTAGGTATGGCCAGCCTAGTAATGACCTGCCCTGGAGCAGGGATCCCTGAAGCTTTCAGTTCCCCTGTGTTATGTTGTCAACCCAGCAGGAAACACTTCTGGGACCCAGTCCTGCCTGTGCTTTATCAGAAGTTTGTCAAACAGACCCATTTCCTGAAGACATTTTTACTCTGAATTGCCCTTTTCTAATTTGTTTCACTGGAAAATTCCTAACGTGCTCTAGCTGCTATCCAAGGACACTGGAAGAAACTAAAAGGTAGCAAGTTCAAAGCTGAAAAAGGGACTATTTTCACCTCCGTGATATAATTCAACTATGGAACTCATTCCTGCAGGCTGTCATGGAGGTCAGGATTTTATCAAGACTCAGAAAGGGCTAGGAATGTGTGCTGCTGTTGAGCATATTTGTAATTCTATTATGTAATCCTACAAAAGTAGGTGAGGGGAGGGCTGCTTAGACTGAGACCTTTATTGATATTTCATGTTATAATGGGAAGAAGTGTATTTGTATAACATATATATACATATATATAAAATATATATACTGCAGAGGCAATTTCTTGTGGGTCTCCCACATACAGATCCAACAAGTTTTGGTGCTGGTCATTACAAGTGCAATTATACCATCTTACTGGAGTATCATCCTGATTTGATGGGAGAGGCTTAAATTAAACCTCCATATTAAATGTAAAGCCTTACCTTTGATG
The DNA here is from genome assembly GCA_024500445.1 of Entomyzon cyanotis. Lineage (NCBI taxonomy): Eukaryota > Metazoa > Chordata > Aves > Passeriformes > Meliphagidae > Entomyzon > Entomyzon cyanotis. The sequence goes on from JAKEPQ010001005.1 coordinate 72,104,843, forward strand.
CACTGAAGGTGTTAAATCTTAGAGTCTATTGTCTTTATGTTCCAAGTTGCCTTGGCTCCCACTGGAAATGTATAGAAAATGAGGATTTTTCTCTTTATAGTGGTTTGGGCCCATTTTGTTGGCACAGATGAGATGGGGAATGGTTGGCAAAGGTCTCTGGGTCGTCAAATCTGCACAGGGCAGTTGTGGGTACAGTAGGTCCCAGGAAGGGAGGGAAGTCTGTAGGAGGAGTTGGATGTTTGGGAGATGACTCTTTAGATTCCTGAACTGCAAAGACATGGTCTGGGTTTAGGCTGACAGACGCTGCTGCCTCACTGATTTTGCTGGGTGGGTAGCGTCTGTGCTTCTAGCATTAAAAAAAATCACCTTTGGGCATGATTCATCTCATCTAATTTTAGCTGTTTAAGACTAGGTCTAGTCATCCAGAATCCCTATATCCTTGGCAGAGAGAGCAAAGTCTGTCTATAGGGCGATTCATCCCTCGTGTCTCTGATATCTGTCATAAAATGAGTTGAATCATCTGCAGAGGAGCTCATCCTTTTCCACTGACAGCAGTGGGAGCCCAGACACACCAGATCATGCCAGTTGCCTAATGCTGAGATAGCTCCTGTAAAGTGAGATAAATCTACCTCTCTGGGTAGCTGTGCTCGTACTAGCAACAACAAAAGCCCAAATAAACCTGGTATTTATCAACAAAATAAATGGCATGCGTACCAGAGGGAGGAGGTTGCCTTCAAAGGTACTCAGCTGAAGTCAGCAAGGTCCTGCAGCTGTATTCCTCTCCATTTCAGCTCTCAGACTTTAATCTGTACCTGTGAAGAGCTTGCCTACTTCTCTCTTTGGAGAAGCAAGTATCATCCGACAGAGTGTTCCCCAAAGTTTGCTTGCTTTGTTTCCTGCTGTATCTGTTAGCCCAATAAAAGAGATTGGGTCTGCCTTTAAACTTCCCTTGCTTCCTACCCTCGCACTATCGAGGCAGCTACAAAGGCATTGTTACCTTGCTCCAAGACGATCTTGGGTGAAGAACTCATGTTCGGCCTGTAATGAGATAAATTAGTGCTTTTAACACAGGCACTTTTCTACAAGTCCCTCAAGCCAGTAGTACTGCTCACATCTGGTAGAATTAGAATGCGCTTAAGCATCTCATAGCAGACCTCCATTCCATCTGCAAATGACAATTTTTGTGCCTTTTTCTTTTAAAAACTGAAAAGGTTACACGTCTGTGGAAGAGGCAATTTGTGTGCAAATCATTTTCCAGAACTCTGGAAGTTTGTCTGATAAGAAAATCATAGGAAGCACAAATGAATGACAACAAAAAAAAAGCATGGGACAATATTAGTCATACAATGACTCTGTCGCTTAAAGCAGGAAAAAAAAAACCCAAGAAAACCTCAGAGAAGAGGCACGAAGGGAATTTCTGTATTTCGCAAATCCCTTGCTTTGAGTGCAAATGTAACAATGTTTGTCATCCGGGAGGCTTCTTATGCTTAGGTAGATGCTCATTGTCCTTCTATGGAAATATACAGTAAGTTGTGCAAATAGAGGCCGTGAGGAGACATCCGTCTCCCACCAGCAAGGAATGTGGGTGTGGATCGCGTCAGGCTCCAGCCCAGCCCCTGTGGGGCACTGCCCTTGCACGGCCCGAGAACAATAACCACCAGAACATGCCGAGAGACCTCCTTTGAGGGGCAAGAAAAGGAAAGAGAAGAGGGGGAAAAAAATTAAATAAATCTCAGCTCAGACTCCAACCTGCCAAAGCATCATTCGGTGCTATTTCTGGAGAACAATGGCACGTGGGGGTAGGGATGCACGCATGTGATGCTTGCTCACCTGCTCTGGACACTGGCTGCAGCAGGCAGAGAGATTGAAAAGCACAGAAATCATGGTGACTCAGGTGCCTCCCGAGGGTGAATAGTCCTCCCTCTGACCTGTCTTTTGGTGGGGTATCCCTGAGCTGTGAGAAAGCAGAGGGCTGGCAACACTGCTTTTAGGGAGCAAGTGGTGGAGAGACTGAGAAATCAGCAGCGGATGAAGCTCAGTAACATCTCAAAATATCCATGTGCTTGCTGCTATCTCTCTCTGTTTTGCTGGCCCTCTTGCTCAGACTTCCCATGTACCAAAGCAATTAAGTGCCGTGGCTTGTTTCCTTGTTGTGTGGCATGTGTACATCCCACACACAGAGAGGTGCGTGTGTATTCCCCGCACTGTGTTTTGGAACAAACAGCTCCTGCCATATCTTCTTGCATAACGCAAGTCTGGATGTTTTCTTAACTCATGGGCCTTCCTCCTCTAAAATAAAAAAAACAAAATCAGGGTCAGGCAGCCTTTGCAGAGGGACCACTACACTAACCCACCCTTTGGCATCAGCAGAGATTGAACCAGTGATGTGATCCATGTAGCACAGCTGCTGGGTATGGACAATGTGCTCTGACAGCCAGGACTGCCAATTGTAGGCAGGGGAAACACCACCTGGTTTGATCCATGGGATCTTATCACAGGCAATAACAAGGAGGGAAGCATAGGTCACCAGAAAGGATCTGTTGGTGTGGGAGTTGGGCAATGATATTAGTGGTTATTTTAAGAATGGGTTACCTGACTCCCGGGCCTCACGTCAGTGCTTGGTAATGGACACAAGTAGTGGGTTTGATATTTTCAGGCATTGGACACTTCCTGACTGCAGCAACTGCCGATGCTACAACCTTGGAAAAATCAGTGCAGTCACTGAGCTGTTGTTATCTGGGAGATAGCATTTGCCTGTGGGCACCCATGCCTGAAAAACATTTGGCTTTTGACAGATGTCGCTCAGCCACAACAAACAGATGTTGCTTTATGGTTTTTGCTCCAGTTTCCCCAGGAGCAAATTCAGTGGAAGCAAGTAAACTGGTTTCCTGTAGCTCTGGGTCTGTGTGTCAGATCTAAGCAAATGCAGTGTGAGTAAAGGCATTTTCCAGTGTAGATCTTAACTACCAATTCTTAATGTGAACCAAAGAAAGTTGTATCACAGGTGTAATTTTAGTGTACATTTGATTTAAAAGAAACCAAGTAATGCAGAGGCTTATCGTAAATGGCAAGTCTGAAAAATTATGTTTAAAGGCAGAAAAAATTCATTGAAAAAATAGACTGGAATACAGGCAAAGTGATGACATGTAACTAGATTTACTTATACCTGTTTTACTGCTGTAAATATAGGGTAAGGAGTGATATTTTATGGTATTGGGGATCAGCACATCCTCCTGCATGCTGAACCTCTGACTGGTTGGTTTGTTTTGTGTGGAGAGTGAGGGGAAAATTATCAGCTATGCCCAAGATTGGTGTGTTTCACCCACCATATCTAGTAAGTGTTACTTAATGTAGAAATGAGCCAAAACCCACTCCTGGTGCATCAGGTCAGGTTACAAAGCCTGGGAATAGTACGTAGGAGGGATTTCTGGGGCACACCTTAGGTGCCAGGAACTACGTTTCATATCGGGGACTACCTGTGTCTCCCTGGCAGAAGCAGAGCTCAGCTGTGGTGGAGTTTGTTTTTGTGGTTTTGGGGTTGTTTTTGTTGTTTCCCAACTGGAGGCAGAATTGCATGCCAGGGAAAAGATGAGTTGGGCTAGTCAGAAAGCATGAGGAAATAACATTCAAAATTTTATCCTTTAGAAGCAAAGTGATAAATATCTGCCAGCTCCAGACAGAAATCTGCTTTTTCATTTGTGGCTCCAGCTCACTTGTGGCGGTGGAGGGAGCAGGGGCTTTGTGGAGCCTCTCAGCACCTGCTGAGGAGGTGATCTGCTTTGGCACCAGCACAGCTGCACTGACAAGGGTAGTTAGACTTTGTGGTTCTCTCCAGGGACTGCATCATGCCTTCCTTCATTCCCAATGTTCTTTGGAGTTTCATCTTACTCTGCTGTTTTCACTTGATGTCTCTGTTGATGCTTCTTTTTCCAAACTCCCTAAACCAACAACTTGACAAACCACAGTAAGAGTTTTGAGAGAACAAAACATTGACCCCAGACTTGCTCATTTGTTTAACACTTGCTTTTGAGGCATGCAGCCTGCTGACACCCTTCAAAGTGAGTGAGTGTCTTTCCCCTGTGCTGGCTGGCAGCCTGGAATGAAGAAGCCACCTTGCCTGGGGGACACCCATGGCTCTGACTGACAGGCCTCCACACAGCAGTTTATCTGCCAGCTAGCTTCGGCTGCTGCGCTGGAATTTGGGACAAACAGGAGGACACCTGCTCTTAGCAGGGATGGGGCAGTGGGGGCCTCATGTGACTGGGTTATGGAAGCAGTGAGCAGCCATGGGGAGCTGGCCATGGGAAGCCAGCAGCAGGCTGCCTAGCTTGAAAAACATCCGAAGTCCACCAGATCCTCACTGGTGGCTGGAGTTTAGCATAGGCATGAAAAGGTTGCCTCCAGCCAAAGGCAAGCACAGCCCAGATGTGAAACAGCTATCATTGCCTGACTTCACCAATTAAATTGGGACCACTCTCCTATTCATTTGCTTGTTTGTTTATTTTTAGAGGGCAACTTCTTTGTTGTATTCTGCAGCTGTAATTTGATTTGTCCTAGCTTTTCGTGTGCTGTTGAGACAAGCTGAGTGGAAATTCCAGTTACATGCTTTCATTTGTTCCCCCTTGGCATGCAGGCTACGGGAACAGAGCTACAGGCCCATTGGCCTACATGTCATTAATCTTCTGGGAACAATGAAAAGAGAGCATTTGAATGTGTCTTGGCTTTTCCGGCAGGCTCTGTCTGAAGGACTTCTCCTTTATGTGGTAAGAATAACAAAACAAGGAAAAAAAGGGGAGAAGAACAATAAAAGAAATCCTTCAGAGGAGAATGCATGTGTCCCTGGGTGTCCATCAGCCTCACTGGATGGGGCTGCATCCCAATACCAGGAATGAAAGCCCATCCTCACAGCAAGGGGCAGAGGCCAGGGCTCCCATTCAGGCATTGAGAACCCAAAAAGTTGAATAGATGCATCTTTTGATGCAGTTGTGTATGTAGATAACTGTGCCCTTCCCCTAAAAGTGGAGGCAAGGCAGAAGGTTGTATCTGCAAACAGGTGGGTTGCAGCTCATCACGGCTTTGCTGGAGAGCAATTATTAACCTTAGCAGATGAGTGAAAAGCTGTGGAATTTTTCTGCCTGGAATTTATTCTCTGACACAGTTTCCCACAACATTCTCCTGGAGAAACTGGATGTTCGTGGTTTGGATGGATGTACTGTTTGCTGGGGAAAAAACTGGCTGGATGGTAGGGCCCAGGGAGTGGTGGTGAATGGAGTTGCATCCAGCTGGTGGTCAATCACATGTGGTGTTCCCCAGGGCTCAGTGCTGAGGCCAGCCCTGTTTGATACCTTTAACAATGATCTGGATGAGGCGACCAAGGGCACCCTCAGCCAGTTCACAGATGACACCAAGTTGGGCAGCAGCGTTAATCTGCTGGAGGACAGGAAGGCTCTGTGGAAGGATCGGGACGGGCTGGATTGATGGGCTCAGGCCAATGGTATGAGGTTCAATGAGGTCACAACAACCCCCTGCACTCGAGTCTTGGGCAGTGTCTGAAAGCTCCCAGGAGGAAAAGGACCTGGGGGTGCTGCTCAACAGCTGGCTGAACATGGGCCAGTGTGTGCCCAGGTGACCAAAAAGGCCAATGGCATCATGGCCTGTATCAGGAACAGCGTGGCCAGCAGGAGCAGGGCAATGACTGTCCCCTTGTACTGGGCACTGGTGGGGCCACACTTTGAGTGCTATGATCAGTTTTGGGCTGCTCACTACAATAAAGACATTGAGGGGCTGGAGTGTATCCAGAGAAGGGCAGCAGAGCTGGGGAAGGGTCTGGAGCACAAGTCTGAGGAGGAATGGCTGAGGGAACTAGGGTAGTTTTGCCCAGAGAAAAGGCATCTCAGGGGTGTCCTTATTGCTCCCTACAACTGCCTGAAAGGAGGCTGCAGCCAGGGGGATGTAGGTCTCTTCTTCCAGGTAACAAGTGACAGGACAGGAAATGGCTTCAAGCTGAACCTGGGGAGGTTTAGATTCAATATTAGAAAAATTTTTTTGTGGAAAGGATAGTCTGACATTGGAACAGACAGCCCAAGGAAGTGAGGGAGTCACCATCCCTGGAGGTATGTAAAGGACATGTAGATCTGGCACTTGGGGACATGGTTTAGTGGTGGACTTGGCAGTGCTGTGGTTGGAATCGATCATCCTAAAGGTCTTCCCCAACTTAAATTATTGTATGATTGTATAACTGTACACAGGATTTCCCTGCCCTCACTGCCCCTCACTTACCACACTTGCTCAGTTTCCTCTCCCATATAGTCTGTGGTGCAGGGATTGCTGTTTGCTTAAACAGTTACTGGACTGGATTCATGGGGAGTCAACCAGAACAAGGTCCCTAGGACCGGGAATTCACCAGGCACTCACAGTTTCCCTGCCTGATGGGTTGCTTCCCCACAAAACTGGGCTTTGAGGCACTATGTGCCAGCTTTCCTCTGCAAGCACATGTATCTTAACTCATCACTTAGCATAAGGATTTCCAGACTTTCTGGTAAGATAGGTGTCTGAGGAAACCTTGGAACTTTGATTATAGGGCTGGGCAAGCAGCAAGAATCCCATTTTGAAAAATATTTCAAGGTGTTGACACTCGTGTCAAAGTGCAGTAAAACCAAGACTCTCTCAATTGTTTTTGCCAAAAATAAAATAAAAATAATAATATGGAGAAAGAAAGGCGGGGGGGTGGGGGAAGTATACACTGCACAATAGCCAACAGCTCAGACTTCACTTGAAAAGTGGTCTGTAATCTGGAAGAGGAAGAGCACTCCTTCCACCAGCCCACTCACCATCCCAGGGTGTGCCTCCCTAGGCTAGAGGTTCTTTTCTGCACCCAAGAAAAAAAAATGCTTTCTGTGTTCTTCATCAAAAGCAAGCAAAAAACAATAGGTCCCTAAGGAAAGCCTTGGTTTTAACCTACTGCCTTTTCCAAGAAAACACCCCCTCCTTTTCTTAATCTCCCTTGCCATCTCCAGTTATAACATTCTTTTCGCCTGTTCTCCACCATGCAAAGAATCACAGTAGGTCTGGTGCTCTTGAAATTGCTTATTTTTTTTCCAGTAGGGAAAAAAACAATCAGAATTTCAAAAGTGTACTAAGAATATTTTGGCGTTCAGCTTCCCCGTGAGCGGTGTTGTGCCTGTGAATGTTAAATTTCTACTAATCCTGCAGTAGGTTAGTAATAAGCTCCAAGCAAACGTCCTCACCTTCTCTGGAAAACCGATGTTTTCAGGAAAAAAGATGAAAGAGGTGATAAAAAGAGGATTTAGTGGTGAGAAGGGAATGTAGTGTGAGAAAAATGGCATCATGTTCAGTTGGATGGGCCAGCTAGAAGGAAAGCAGTGACTGGAAGTGGGAGACCAGGCTGCTGCCACCCCGCAGCTCCTGCCCTGCCTGCACAGGTGAGCACAGGAGGGCTCCCTTTGGGAGAAAGCCCCAGATGTTGCCAGCAGTTCTCTTCAGTGCCCTGCCCAAGAGTTCTGGTTTATGAGACCAGACCAGCTTTCTCAACCTCACCACCTCCTGCCCTCTCCATTTTCAGGTGTAAGGAAGTGGACTCAGGGTGTTGCCCATATCCATGTCTGGCCTTGGTCTGCTTCTGTCCTGAGACCTCTCTGCAGAGCCATGGCACACAGCTGGTGTCCACTGGAGGGACTGGCAAATGCTGCTCACTGACACGACTGAAATGGGCCAAGAGACTGCACTTGGCACCTTGGGGATTTTCTGGCCCCCTCTAGTACAGACAAGCAGGGTTCATCAGGGTGGTGATTTTAAGGTTTTTTCAAGGTTTTTCAGTCGGCCTTTTTGAGAGACGAAGTTAGCAAGTGATCTACAAGACAACCTTCAATGAGCCCGTGTATTGTAGTCTGGGTGCTCTGGTAGTGTATTTGCTCGAGAATAAATAGTAAATATTACTGATAAGGAAATAATAACTAATACGTGCCAGAGATTTAATCGTGTGTTATTGGAATTTTCATCAGTGAAACAATTAAAGGGTTAGACCTTACGAACTGAAACTGCCTGACTGAATGGTGCATGAGAAATTTTGTTCAGAGGGAAGCTTCTGGGAAAATACCAATTTATGTGTCAGCAGGAAAGCTGGAAAACATAAGTATGTCTAAATAAAAAATGAATGACTTGACAGAAATGTATATTTTAGGAAAACAGTCATTCATATGCTCTGTGGATTTAAAATTAATGATGGGATTTTTGATTTATCAGAATTAAAACACTACAGCTTCACAAAGAGAAATCTCATTAGTGAAGCTGCATATCTGGAAGTTCACAGTGAAAGGGCAAATGTTAAAAAAAACCCTTATATTTCATCATATCAGCAGGAAGCCAGAAATAAAAAAAGTATCTTTTAAATTCAGTTTAAAGTTTCTTAGAAATTGAACTCAAATACAATATTTTAGTGCTGCGCTTAAAGTGTTATCAAGAAAACAGTTAATTTTTGGTTCTATCGAGGAAATAAAGTGAAGACTCCCCCACTCACAGCCATCAAATTTTTCAAAGGAGCCAACTTGTGGTTGAAAGGGACGATCTTTACCATAAATGTTTCCTTTTCCCAATTTCCCAGTGAAAGAGGGAGAACCGAGGAGAGGGCCTAGCCCAGAGCTGGGCTGCTGGCATCCACCATCATCTCTGGCCAAAGTAAAGCAGGGCAGAAGCCTCTGATAGATCTGGGTCTGGAAGAAACTTAGCAGCAGTGAGTGTGGCTGAATTGAAAATCTATCACCCCCTCAGTCTATCACCCCCACCTTGATTGTTGGGTTTTCCTGGAATGTCCAACCACTGCCAGACCAAGCTGAATCTCGTGCTCTGTTGTAGCACCAGATTTAAGTCCCTTCACTGCCAGCTGTGCAGGGAAGGGTTGAAGCAAGGTTTCTTGCCAGCAACATAAGCACCCAATTGCTTGACTTCCTGGGCATGGGAGTTCTCTTGGTAATCCCCCTTCCCATCAAAATCTTTACACAAAGATGGCCATTTCTCAACCCATCCCACAAGCAGCCTCTTAAGATCTAAAATTCAGCTCTGTAAGCAACAGCAATTCTCAGATAACCTGGCTTACAGTTTCCTTTTGTTCCTCCCTGCCTTCCTTTCATCCGACTCTGGTATGTCATCTTGCACTCAGCTCAGAAAGCTTTAGGCAGATCTCCTTCCTTTGTTGTGTGTTTGCACACCTCGCACAGACTGGGAAGACCTGAATCATGACTGATACTCCTGAACAGCAATGCATTACACACACACACACACATACACACACAAAACCCCCAGCAACACCAAGATGGGGATTTGTTGGTATTTGAGCTGCACTTGGCATCCCCAACCTACCCAGGCAGTCACCAGCTGCATGCTGATGGGGTTTGGCCCTATGCACTGGGGAAGAAGTTATCTAACTTTGGGAAAGTCAATTAAATCTCAGTATGTCTCAGCTCCCCAGAGATCTTTTAACTGTTCTTTATGAACTGTTGTGCTGTTTGTGGTGGTGGAGGCACCATGTGCCAACTGCCTCAGAGACAAGGCACAGTGAGGTTAAACACAGAGATGCCTTAAGAACTAAATGTAATGGACCTGCTGCTGGATGGAAAGAGATCTTCCAGCCATTCAAGGCTCAGGGGAGCATATTAGTGTGTGTGATATCTGTATGTATTATATATGGCTCTGAGTGAATTGTAAATACATGCACGATATTTTGTATCCCCAATACTTTACTGATGTAATTGATCTCATTGTTTCAGTGACTTCATGTTTCTCTTGTAGCTACAGCACATGAGGAAATAATTTTGCTCAGTAAATAAGGTTTCAAACAGAGAATCTTTTATTTTCTTAGTATTATCAGAGGAAGGCAGGATGGTTTGAAAGGAATGCAGCAATTTGGAAACAGAAGAATACTGCTTTTATTTTTTTGCAGGTGTCAATGTGCATAGGGGAATAGTTGCTAGCAAGAATTTTTGGAATAAATTAACACCTTCCAGAAATACCTTGGGCCTCAGACCAGCAAAGCAATTAAACATGTGCTCAGGTTGGAACACTGCCTATTTTGCAAGTCACTTATGTGCATAATGTTAAACAGAGGCTTAATTACTCTGCAAGATCATACAAAAGCAGAGCTGGAAAGGACCTCAAGAGATGATCTAGAGCAGCCCTAGCAGCTGTTTCACTAACAGTCCTCAAATGACAGGGTTTGTACAGCCGCCTCTGGTACATTGTTCCAACTATCCTTCAAATGAGAAAGTTTTGAGTTTTATTTTGGGATTTGGGTTTTGGTTTTCTTCCCCCTTTTTTTCTTTTTTTTTCTTTTTTTGCCCAGGCTGCTAGCTCAAAGTATCTTCTTGTCAAATAAACAAAACTCTCCTTAACACAAAGAACAATTAAGCTCTTTTCTTCCTGTAACAGCCTTCTTACATGCTGCAGGACAGACAGCATCTCTCTTGTTCTCCCCTGATCCTGTTTCTGTACTAAACAAAGATGGTTTCTCCAACCTTTGCTTGGATAATGTGTTTTTCACATCACATATCATCCCCATTGCTCTGTTCTGAGCTCACTGGGGAATTACCTCATTTCAAGCAGGGAGCCAAGCTGATGTCCCACCACTGTCTTTTTTTTTCTCTTTTTATTTTTTATACACACAGAGTAAGCCAATTTCCTCGTGTTTCACATCCAGCCCTCTTATTGATACACCTTGAAAAAAAAGATTCATCTTCTTTTCTATGTGCACATTGAGCTTCTAGTCCTCTGTATCCCCAAAATCACTTCTTGATATGCTGCCACTTCTCTGGTTATTCAGTCTACTTTATTTGGCATTCAAAAATACCTCATCTTTGCTGCATTTCAAGCTGCAGACTTGAACTCCCTCCTCTAGTTTGGATCATACTCTAGCTTTACAGCTAGTGCTCTAAGTGCTGACCTCACTGTCAGTCCCAGCTTCTAAGGAATAAGGTGAATAGAGAAGAGACTAGGATAAATGTTGGAAGGACTTCCTTAAATGTCATCCTGCCCTGACAGTGAATGACTGAGACCTGGTCTCCAAGTGCAGTTTTTAACTCAGTAGCAGGTTCAAGTAATGTGATTTCAGCAAGATCTTATTTTCCTATTTTGCTTCTCAGAATATTGTGCTGGAAAATGGCATCCTGCCTCTTTCTTAATTACTGGGCTACTTACCAAGTAAATTGGTAAATTGGACATGCCATGTTGTTAAAAATAAAAAAAATATTCAAAAACTGTGCACTGGCTGATATTTGTCAACATATTGTTCTCTTGGGGTTATAATTCATTTAATTATTTGTTCTATTATCTTTCCATTTATCAAAGTTAGTCAGATTAGTTTTGAATTCCATGGCTCCTCCTTTTTCCTTTCTACAAAGACAGGTCCACTCACTGCCGTCTTCCAGCCCTCTGGGACATCCCTTTTAAACCTAGAATTCTTGCAGATAATCACTAATAGCTCAGTCTGCTCTGAGGAGTTCCTTAATTACCCTAGTGTGAGTTTCATCAGACCTCATAGGCTTGAAAACATTATCTTTCTAAAAATTGTTTGGGCAATTCTTTTTTTTTTTTCCTTTTTTTTTTCCTTTTGTGGGGTTTTTTTTTTTTTTGTCTTTGGCCTTTGTATTTATCATCTGCTAAATCAATTTCACAGTTAACTTTTTACAAAGAGTTGAACGGCCTTCTTTCTTTCAGCTGTTATTTCTCCTCTTTATCCACTAAGTAATGGGTTTTCCTGTGTTGTCTGGCTGCTCCTGGATATCTGTGAGGTTTCATACCCCTTGCTAGTTCATTTCGCATTTACATGCTTGCGCTATTCTCCCATGTGCATTCACCAGCACAAGACTGCACTTCCACTTCTACATTAACTTCCTGGATAATCTTTCTTCCTTGTGGTAGTCTCCCACAAGGTGCTGGTGCTGTCTTATTGCTCCTCGGCTGTACCTTTTTGTCCTCTGCAACTCTGACTGCTTTGTGGCTGTCCAAATGCAGGTTTGAATACTAACTGTCCCCCAGAATTTCTTCCTGTGAGACCTGACTTACCATTTATACAAGTGGTCATTTCATGGTTTTTACTCTTTTCAGGAATATAATAATTTTGGGATCATCATCATCCCCTTTGCCTTCTATTTTAAAGCTTGAATTCAATTCCTGCCTGCTCAGTGGCACCAGGACTAAAGTATGCACTCCTGCCCCAGACAAGCACCCTCCTTCCTTGGAAACAGGCTTTTTTCTATAGTATTTAAAGAACACAATGAACTATGTCCAGCCCTCTTTGATTAATTACTCATCTAAAATTTCCCCATCATCAAGCCTTTACTTGCCTTGATATTTGCAGTAAGCTCTGTCTGGTTCTGTCTCTGTGGGTGCTGCCTTGTACACCGAGGTCAGGCTCGGCGCTATTGGTTTCATTATAGCATGCAGAAGTCTGTAAATTAAGCCTTTTATGGGGAAATTACACCTCCGACATCTTGTTGATCAGGTACCTTCAGGTATGAAATGGGGTATTGCCAATGCTTTAGTTCCCAAAGGTAGCAAAGACTGCAAAGCACTGAGGTGTCTGACGATGGCCAGATGCCTATGGGCAGCCTATTAGCTTTTTGTTTGTCAAATATGTAATTGTGTGCACTCACTTCCATGGACTTCTCTGCAAAAATGTAATGCTTGAGATGTTTTGCAGTCCTGAATATACCAGGCAGGTACTGCCTTGGTGTAGTCTGGGAACCTGATACCCCTCCAGAGATATTAAATAAATCAGAGAGTCATTAATAATCTCATCCAGAGCATAAACTGATTATACTGCCAAGGGTCAGTTACATCTTCTGCAGTAGTACTTCTGTCCAATGCTTTTTTTCCCCCACATGCAGGGAAATAGAGAGCTGACTGAGGTGCCAATATTGTGATCCTCCCTGACTTCTGTACCTCCCATTGATCTGCTCTTGCCTTGTGCAGATGTTGCTGTGAGTATCTCTATGTTCTTGCGGGTGTGTGGACCCTCAGGCAGGAAAAAAATCCTTCCCCAAAGACAGCCAGTGCTCCCACTGAGCAGGGAGGGGATCCCTGTGCTCCCACAATCCTGGCAGACCTAAACCTGGGTCTGACTGCAGTTTTACCCAGTAGCTGTTCTTAAAACATTTCTCTTTTGCATAGTTTCTTCTTTGGTTGTCTGAAGCAAAGGCTGGCAACTCTGCCTTTTCCAGCCAAGGTTGCTGGCCCCATGCAAATCCTTGGGGTCCTGGATGGCTTTATCACAAGTCTCCCTGCTCCTGTTTAATGAGTGCCATGGCTACAAGTACCACTAGACTGATGATATTCACATGCAGGAAACAATGCAGGGAAAACAGGATTTGCACGGCTCCGGCTGCACTGCCCCAAGAATTGCAGGAAGTGATTGTACTTTATGAAACCGTCTGTGCTCTGCTAGATTGTCTATAGCTTTTAAGGTCAAGCAGTAGCACACGGCGTTTGAAATGCCCTTTGTAATAATGAGGACTGTTTATGAGCCGTGGTACAGGCTGTATTGTTTACCCTGGGCTGTGGTTAAAAGGTGCTATAATTCAGCCTGTTTTGCAGGATGGCACGGGGAATCTATCATGGGCCTTTCTGGCATGGGCTTGGGCTGGGTTCAAAGGAGGAATGTCCATCATGTCATCTGAAGTATTCCCCGGCATGTAGAAAGTCACGCAGCACGCGCGGCCGCCTGCCGCCATGCAAAGCCAACAAAAGAGCCGGGGGGAAATCAGGAGGGCCTGTCAGGGACCTGGGACATTGCTCTGGGCACTTCCTAGAGCAGCCCAGCTGCCCCCTTGAAGCTGGGAGTGGCACGAGCCACACAATGGATGTGCTCAACCCAGAGAGAGGAACGGAGCAGAGATGTAGGGCAATCACGGCCCCTGCCAGCTAAGTAGGAGAGTTCTGGGAAGCAGCCATAAGTTCAGGGTCCAGTCTCTGCTAATGCCCTGATCCTTTAAACTGCATGAGTGCTGGCCTGTGCCAATGCAGGACCATGCAACAGGGCTGAGAACAATGTGATTCTGCAAAGTGTGACTGTATCAGAGGTGCTTAGGCCCTATTTCCAGTGCCTGGCTCTGGTTTAGCAATACCAGGGTCAATAAGAAATTAAATCTGCGTGGCTCATACTTGCCCCCCCCCCAGCCCCCCCCCCCCCCAAAAAAAAAAGGGGGATGTTTGCACTGGATCTCTTGCTTTCTGTTTCATTGAAGGCTGCAAACTGAAAACCTTGCTGCTAGCCCTCTTCGGGCTACAAACATTTAGAAAATAGGTTGCTCATGCAAGCTGCCAGTCATCCAGAAAAGCTGTGTTTAAAATAAATTAGTGCTGCTCCCATCTTGGAAGTGAAAAGGACCTGCCTTTTTTATCAGCTGCACTCTGCCATAAGGAGCATAACAGGTTCAGGGGCTTTTGATGCAGCCACCAGTGATAATGTGGACATTTTGGAAACACTGTAGGTAGGTAAAGACTTGTGGCCATGGTGGAGTCTGGAAGCTGGAAAATATCCCCTTTCAGACACAAGCCTTTGGTTAGGTCAGATTAATGGAGGAGAGAAAGCCAGAGGACTAACCGGGACCTGTGAAAAGTGACAGTATGCTATGCCTTGAATTCAGGTTTGACTTTATCAGCATGAAGAGGTCTTGGAGCACATTGCAATCAAGATGTGATATGCTCATGAGAGGGAGGGAGAGAGCATCCAGCAGGTGTTGAAAGAGGAAGATGGGAGACACAGCCGAAATCCTTCAAGGGGACACTGTGTCAGTGTTTTTCTGGCAGGAGCTGTGGGTGTATAGACTCCAGCAGTGTCCCAGAACAGTGGAGGGGTGGGGGGGGGCATGAAACCAGCCCCTGCAGGAGCTGATGAAAAGCCTTGGCATGCTCTTGCTCTGGTTCACTCCCTCTTTCCCCATGACTGTGGTCAGGAGAAAGAATTTACCCTCCTTCCCAATATATGGTTGGGCTGTAGAGCAGGTAAATTGCTTGAAATGTTTAGTGTCCTAAAGTTAGAAGTCTGCTCTTGGTGCAGTTAAATTTGCTGTTTCTGCCTCACAGGGGAAGATCTCCTGGCCGCAGAACAAGGGAAATACTTTGCTTGGGTAGGCAAAATCTACTCTCCCTCCAAGCAGTGAGGAGCCAACCAGACACCCTGAACTACAGTGTTGTTTTCAAATAAATAAAACTCAAGAAGAGAAGGGAACATATAATTAACATTTGAAGAAGATGCTGAGGGATAAAATGCTTGTCTTTGATAGACATCTTTCACATCCCCTCTTATTGCTCTTATGAGCACTGTCACTCATTTTATCCACCTGTTGAATTGTGACATGAATTAAAACCATCCAGAGCAGAAACTTGGTTTGGACAGAGTGCTTGCACAGGAGTGTTTGCAGGGTTCTAGCTGGACCTTGGTGTCATCATTGCAAGATCACTAATAGCTCCTGCCACCAAGAAAGATGTAGGCAGAGGAAGGCACCTTTCCCAGGCATCACCAGTTCAAATAGCAGTTTGGCAAAATCCTTTGGTGCAGGCAATATTCCCTCAGGAGAGAAAGCCCTTGGCCTCTGCTACACCCTTTGCACATCTCCTCCCACCCACCCTCTCCAAGATCTTGTGTATGGGCCTTCATGTCCAGGAAAATTTATCTGATTCTTTCACTTCTGTCTTTATCCCAATTCTACTACTTTGTGGCACCAACACTTTTAAGGAGTCTCACCAGCAGTCTGTAAATATTGAGGAAAAGGCACTACAGATCTGGACACCAGTGGACAATGATAACCCCCAAGTGCTAGGAGATATGAGCTTCTAAGAGATCTAAGGGATTGATACCCCCAAGTTTGGGAAGGGGATTAGAGAGAGGTGGCACAGATTTAAAAAACTGGAAACCAAAGGCTCTTCCAAGTATTACTCACTTTAAAAAAATCTTGGCATGCATACATCTAGTGTGAGCAAGCATAGGGATCTGAGCTTATTTTTATTTTTTAACAGCTAGTTGTGGTTAAAGTGTTAGATGCAGTTTGGACACAGCACACCATACCCTCCAGGCTATATAGAGCAGAAAATGAAGAGGTGGACAAAACAAAACTTTAAAAAGACAAGAAAAAAATCTACTTTTCTGTGTTCACTCACATGTCTAAGTTTGGTCATGCTCAGCTCCTTGCTGGTAGAGCCCCATTTCTATTAACCCACTGGCCATCTTTTGGCAGGTGCCAAAGAATTTTAACGCCCCAGCATTGTTCCTTACACCAGCTTTTGGGTTTATCAGATATGATCACTCGTTCCATTTCCTATTGGTTTTCTTCCTGGAAAAACTGGAAGCATGTACCCAGGAAGATGATGACGACTACATTCCTAGAGTGACTATACGAAACTTCTGAGGTTGGGAAATGTTTCTGAGCATGCTGTACATGTGAGTAATGAGGAGAGTGACTTCCAGAAAGCAGAACAACTGTCCTTATTTGAAACGTGGGTCTCAGACATTCTTTCTGGTTTTCACTTGATTGCTTTTGCTTGTATTTTAGGTCACACAGGCACATAGGACACACATGCTAAAGCATGGCACACTCCCACCCTAAGAGCATTCTGCAGCCAGGGTTTAATGGATTGATCCTGTGCAGGAGTTTGCAAACTCTGACCTACAGTAGGTGCAGCCAATGCTTTTATAATAAATCTAAAGTCCCAAATTCAGGAGAATAGTAGTGGATGCAGACTAGGATCAAACAATCATGACAGACACCACAATTGCCTATCTGGTTGTCTGTTCATACAAAGGTCTGATCTTTTTCTCTCCTCATCCCGTTTGTCCTGTCTACAGGGTGAGAAAATTGCAGGGCACCCTTTTCACAACACTTGCCCAGCACCATCCCAAGCATTCAGTGCAGAGACATCTGAAGCTGTAGCTGATGAATACATCTTGCCAGCTGATCTGTAGTTCCTACCAACCACCAGAGCATGGCTCTCTGGAGAACATAGAGTTTAAAAAAAAATCAACCTCAGAGCAACCTGACATAAATTACACAGGAAACTTCTGAGCAGTTTGGCTCCGTGCTTGTAACAACAGCTTTTAAGAACTCTGCTTTACTGGCAATCAAGACTAATTCCAAGGTCAGCAGATCATAACCCTTTATCAAATGATAAATATTTGCCTTCATAACCTGAGCACAGCTTGTGTGACTGGGGAAGGAAGTTAACTTCCACCAAGAGACTTTTGTTTGTTCACTTGTTTGTATGTTTGTTTGTTTATAACAAGTGGCTAACACTGGTACCAGAGTCTGTGCCAACACCCCTAACTACAAGGCCCAGTTTTCCTGTGTAATGCAGTTGGTTGCTGTCACAGACAGACCTGGTTGCCTCTGAAAATCAGTCTGTGCTTATGAGATACTTACCTAACTCAAGAGCTTCACGCTTTCCTTGGTCTGGTTTCCTTTTTTTGCAGAATTTAGAGTAATTCACACAATTTTAATTTAAAGAGGCAAAATTCAGAGTTGTATGTTTACAGTTTAAATCTCTTGCCAGATATTTCTTTTCTACTGCTTTTAATTTTTATTATAATTTCTTATTGTTAATTGTTTGATTTCAATCAACACTTAGACCTCTAGGGTGTTATGCAATCTCATTCTTACCAACCCTGGCATTTCATAAATCTTCATTGGTGTTGCCCTTGTTTTAAATATTATAAAAGATTTGAGATAAATTTTACTTACATTCTGGCTTTCCAGCCTCTTGGGTGCATTCATGCCACACTTCCAGGCTTTCCCCTGTGTCTGTGCAGGCATCCTTTCTCTAAAGGGAAACTAAATAGCACACAGTCCCAACAGCCCAGAAGCTGGACTCTTAATTAGGTCATGAACTATTTCCCAACTCACAGCTAAAGCTGGCAACATTATGGACAATTCAGAAGAGATCAGACCAATGTACAATTGAAAGAATATGCAGTAGAGTTCAGATGTATTTGCACTCTGCAAAGGGCTTGGGTCCCCAGTACGGCGCTTAAAATAAATAAATGACTAGAAGGATGGTATTTTTAAGACTCAGCAGGAGTGAAAGTGTTTTTCTCTGTCTTTCATGTGAAAAGCTTGCATAGCAGACAAAAAAAAAAAAGAAATAAAAACCCACAAAAAGTTTGCACAAAAGACAAAAAAAAAAAAACAAAAAACAAACAAACAAAAAACCCCACCAAAAACCCAAAAATCAAAAAGACAAACAAAAAACCCCACCAAAACCCTAAAAAAAAAAATCAGGCAAACAAATGGCTGCTAAACAGACATTTACCTAAGACTCCTCCAACATGAAAGTTTGTGTGTGTTTTTAATCAAAGTGTGTGGACAGCTTCAAATAAATGTGAAAGGTTGAAATCCTCTACTGCCACTATATATCCCTCTGGCTTAACAAGAAAATCCCTAAAGTATGTTTGTTGACAGACTAGCAACAATTGCAGAGTTTATACTGTTATTTACCACTACCACCACCCTCTCCCCTTTTCTTTTCTTGCTCCTTTTTCCCTTGATGGTCTCAAAAGCTTTGACCAAATGTATTTTACTTGCTCATTGATTCAGCTCAACTCGTGTTTAATCCAGAATAACAAGAGTAAATGAAACCAGGGTTTCTTTTTTATTATGAAGACTTTTTCTTCTTTTTTTTTGTCTTTTTTTTTTTTTTCAGGTACTGTTTGTTTGGAATTTGGGGGGCCTGTGGAAAAGGGACATTTAAAGCATGTCTCCTAGGACTCCTTATTAAAGGATGGCAGTTTCTTATCACTTCTCATCACACAGCTGTGGCCTCTTAATTCCTGTTGTTTCTCAATATGAATTCTTTAAGCATTTCCATGTTGACAGTGATATAATTTGTGGCATGCCCTCCCCCTTTCCCTTTCTGTTTTCATCTTATCTGATTTGTTGTTGCAGCTTTTTTTTTTTTTTTTTTTTTTTGGTTTGTGCTTTTTCTCTGAACTTGTAGGGAGCTATTTTTAAGTTTCACAAAGTTTTAAAACGGAAGAGAAATAAAAATGAGATCTGAGTGGAAGAATAAGCAGCAGATTTGGGGAATGCTGGCAGGCAAGAACAGTATGGACCCTGGCTGCTTTTCAAGGAGGACAGGCCTGGTCTTAAATAGGCACTTTTAAGACCAAAATGCAGTGCAAGTAGTAGAGCAGTTCCAAGAGCTCTGAAAACTGGAGGTGATAAGGTTGTGTTAACTGACATATGAAGTGTATAAAGCAGAGGCTCGGAGGGCAGGCAGCAGCAAGCAGCTCCATCACAGCAGAGTTCAGACCTCCTTGGAGGGCAAAGCTTCATGGAGAAAGGGCTGGCAAACCATAATGGAGAACAGGAGATAGGAGGGCTAATGAGCTCCCACCTGACACAAAACATAACATTTCCTCCATATGTGGCTAAACCAGAACTAGGTGCTGGAGCAGCATGCTCATTTAACTGGAAAGACTCTGGAGACATGGTAGTCATGGCTAACACACACTGGTTCTTGTGGATTAGGGTGTCCTTAGGATGCTCCTTCGTCTCCCTCACCTGAATGAAAAATTCCCTTTATGATTTGCACACAAGGCTGAGAAGTGGGCATTGAAGGTCATGGCTTTGTGCTCAAATACAGACTTAATGTCCAGTGTCAAGTGTCTAGGACAGTCATGGCAGCTTTTCATTTAGGGGAAGGAAGCCACAGGAGGGACAGCAATGCTACAAAACATTTCAGAACAAGGAAAGTGAGCAGGACTGGGAAGTTTCCTCCCTCTAGGACTCTGGTAGCTGTTCACTCCTGGAGCTGGGTTCACATACAGTTTCTCACTGGCACCACATGGACCTTTTGGAGAGTGCTGCAACATCCCTGGAAGGTTATTTTCCTTTTTTCAGTAACTGGCCATGGATTTAGGAATGACAAAACTCTTACCTTGCCTATTTCTCAGACTGTGTTCTCCCTCCACAGTTATACAGTGCTCACCATGACAGTACAAACAGTGAGACTAAGAAAATAAGAGAAGGGGGGATCACTAGGAATATAATAACCGACAAATTAGTTACAGTTTTCAAATAAGTGATTCTAAAAACAAACAAACAAAAAAAACCAACTAAAATAATCCTATCCCCCCAAAACTACCTGATGTTCCTGCAAGCCAGTACAATAACAATCTGCAACAGAGCCAATAAAGCTGCTAAAGAAAGCACCCATGGAACATTTCAGACAAAATAAGGAAGAGTTTTCAATGGCCAAGACATTACAGCACCATCTGAAATTCCCCAATGTGCCTGTCCTTAGAAGGTCAGTGTGAAGAATTAACTGCACAACAGAAACAAACAGGCACACAAGAAGGGAGTGACTTTGTGCTTTTGCATTGTGTACCCACAGCATGCCCGTTTTCCTTGGCTTTGCTGTTTTCCTTCCTTCTAGGCATTGCTACTCAAGCTTGGGGCAGAAGTAGAGCAGTTGTCCTCTTCATGGTCTAGGCTTGCTTGTGCTGCTGGAGTATGGAGTCTTGATTTTTGGTGAGATGTCTTCCTTCTTTCCTAAAGTTTACTGACTGGAGTATTCCTTTTTAACACCCCAGTGTGACTCAACTATCACTGTGACAGGACCAGTACAAACAGTGAGGATCCTGATAACATGTGGGCTGGCCTGTGTGTGTTGATGCTCAGCTTAGTTTTGCTAACCTTTTTAAAGGCTTACAAGGCAAGCTGAAGACTAGGCTGATTATTCTTACCCTGGGCCTTTGGCCTTGCTTTGGCATATTTGCCCATGTCACTCATTGAAGTGTCCTGCTGCTGGAACTTGGGTTTGCCCTGTGCAAACAGATCAGGGGCTGTAGCTGGATGACACAGACATGCCATTGGAGGGAGGAAGAGTTTGAAATTGCACCCCATACCTTGAGAAACGTAAAAGTGACAACCCAAACGTATTTACTGGTACCCAGGCTAAAACACAACATGCCTTTGTTTTGTTGTATGGGGTTTGCTGAAAATTTTCCATCTGAAAGCTGCAATACCTCAGAGTCAAGGGATTAGGTCCTTGCTTCCAATTTCCTTGACTGTAAAAACCAGATAAAACTATTAGAGTGTTTTCTTTGCTGCCCCTGTTACTCTAGACTGATCTCTAAACCTGATATGTTGTAGAACTGTACAATGTTACCCTGGAAAAGGGCCTTGGGAGTTCTTCTGCAGTATCCCTCTGAAATGGGTATTTTTCTGCACATTTCACAGAGTTTCTGTGTCTGTTTTCAGTACTGCCCACTGTTTTTTATTCAGTAAAAAGTGCTGAGGTTGCTCCTCACAGGCTGTATTTCCCAGCCTTTTGTCGTTCTTCTTGCTCAGCTCTGCTCCCAGACTACCTCACCTATCTTCCCCCTGAAGTACATCTTCCAGAACCAGACCTAGCATCCGAGCTGAGGCCTCAGCAGCACTTGGTGGGGATCAGGTTTGAGGAGATTAATATGAGTGCCGTGGGAAGCTGGATCCGAGGGATCCCCTGGGAAGATGTTACTGTCCCTTCCCACCTTGCTACTGATGTTTTAGAGATGAGTCCTCCAGGCTCATTAAACATGCAGAGACTTAGGCATCAGGATACTTGTCTAGAAGACTATGGCCAATCACTGGTACTCATAAAATGCCAGCTAACCTCATAAGAATCTGGTTGGTTTGGGGGTTTTATGCTTGAGCTTCCATTGGAGAAATCTGGGTTTTGTTCACATCCACCTGGGCCTGACAACACAGGTCTCCACCAAGCAGATCTCGCACCTCAGCCTTGCCAAGACTTGCCAAACAAGCACTGCCCTGTCTCATTTTACAAGCTGAAAAGTTGTTTTCAGGTGTCCTCTCAGTTATAGCTTTTTTGCCTACACTTTTTGCCTTTTTCCTCCTATTTCTCAATCCTTTTTTTTCAAGACACATGAACACAGAGAGATTCCTCTCTCCCAAATGTACCCTTTAGACAAAAAAGGACACAGCAGTGTTGCCCCAGACACAGATTTATGCTCTATCTCTGAAAGATGTTGGTTTCCCCATGTACCATCCAATGTTCAGTGAAGTCATGCAAGGATCAGCTTTCCTAGGGATGTTTTAGAAAGCTGAAATCCAGGAGAAAGACTTCTGCTGCCAAGTGTGGTTAAAAAGAGATGTTTATATCCTTGAGGGACAAAGCTGAGGCCACATATTTTTGGATGATTAAATGGCCTTGTTATCTTGCTGGCTTCAGGAAAGCCTGTTCCTAGGCACTCCGTTTTGAGCGGTGTTTCAGGGTGGTGCGGACTTTTTAGGACTTAGAGTTGAGATGAGTGCCAGGAGGCTGGACCAGCAGCGAGTCCTGGATTGACCGGGCCAGGCTGGCCTGGGGCCTGGCAGAGCTCACTGCAGCATGCCAGAAAGGGGACATCCCGGTGGCAGCCACAAGCCACGTCCCTACAATGCTGAACTCCAACCCAGGAGGCACCCGGGCACCTGTGTGAGCAGCTGCCACTCATACTGCGGTGTGCAACTCCACACTCATGGGGATAGGGGCGTGGGGTGGACTTGCTTGGCACTGATGAAAAGTATGAAAGTGGTTTTTTCTAGGCATTGAGGGAAGCAAGTCTCACAAGTCTGAGAAACAAGCACCTGCAATATCCTTCTAGGTCTGGGCCAGGGGCCTGAGCTGCTTCCATTCACTTCTAAAGTGCCCTGAACAACAGCAGTATTTTGTTAAGTAATTGCTCAGTACTGACTTCACTTTTTCTGTTGCATCAAAATGTGTATACTGAATTATAATTAGATAATTTATCTCTTCTAAAATTTATTTTATAATTTATTTTGTTTATTTTATTTGCTTCAGTTTATTTTTCCAGCAGCATGCATTTGTAGTTGAAGCTAGGAAGGTGTCCAGTTTTCCTTGTTGCACACTAACTTGGAAACCTAATCTTTGACCTGAACTTTTTCTTTTCACCAGAGAAGCTTTGCTTACTGTTATTATTCACAATTTTATATTTTCTTATATACTAATTCCCAGCTGTGAACGGGGTGATTTTTTTCCCAGGAATTCTTGCTTTGCTGGGCACAGTCTGGCACTAAGCTGAAGTGCTGGTGCCCTCTACTGAGCGACACAATGTCAAGAGAAAGGTGCATGTTTCAGCAGTTTGTTGCTGCTGTGACCATCGTCCTCTCGAGCTTGCACTCTCCTTTTACATTTTTATCAAGACTGAAGAATTAAGAAACAGGGGTCTGCACCTCTGACTCCCCCAGGACCACTGTCAGTGAAGCAGAACTAACAATTCACAATGTATTGATTAGGAACATAGTTGGATACATATTCTAAGCTCACACTACCCAAGTGCAAGTTGCTTGCACTGCTTTTTCTTGCAGTGTTTACTTACATTTGTAGTGTCACCGCGAGCCATGGGCTCACCTATTGCCCTGCAGATACTCTCTCCATGCCTTGTCTCACTGTGTGTGCAAACTTCAACATGTCTGCGCTTCCTCTTTCAGCAGCATTGCCTCAGTCAGTCCCCTCTTCTTAGAGACTTCACCAAGACTTTTAGGCACATTGAGGTCTGGACATGTACAGCCAGCCAGGCTTTGATCCTTCATGCTATCCATCATGATGTAGAGAGTAGTAGGAAGGAGAACTGTGATACTTGGTATTTACAATTGCATCAGCTGGTTAATGGTTAATGATCACCCAAGTCACAGTGTAACATTTTTCCACTTAAGTGTTAGAAAGATGTCATCTTTATGACAAGTACACCACAATTTTAAGCCTCTATGGGAAATCTACCTGCTAAGAGATGGATGTCTGCTTTATTTTCCTGAAGGACTTAGGTGTTTTCTGAGAGTTCTTCCTGGAGAGCTTAAGGTGCTTATATTTACAATCATTTGAATTAATGGCATGCACAGTGAAAATTTAGCTAGGAAAAGGTTGACTGATTTGTCCCTAGTTGAGGTTGTTGTGGCCAGTACTCTGAGGAATTTGGCCCTCATTGTGCATGGTAAAGCATAAAATCTGCCCAAGGGCTTCACTGCCCCGCCAAACACAGTCAAGGAAACACTGATAGGAGTAGGTTAGAGAAGAATTTTGCTGCAGTTTTGGCTGCAGAATGGTGCTATGGACACGATTGGTGCTGTGGATATTGTGCATGACACAGTGAGGTTCCCCAGAGAACTGCTGGTCCGTGAGAGTGGGACATTGCACAAGGGACAGGAGCTGTTTAACCTCAAATTGGCCGAGATGCTACCAGATAAGACTAAGATTAGATATGTTGTGTATCATCTGGACAAGTCATGTTTACAGGTCACTCTGAGACTGGCAAAGCTGGTCACACAGCTCCCAGGCCCTAGAGAGAAAAATCTCCTTAGGTTTGTGAGAAAAATCAACAGAGAAATGATAAGAACCATGTAATCCGTGGCACAACTGCCTCCTAGTGACAGTCTATATTTTGCATAGAAAGTGACATTATGAGTCAGAGAGACATTTGCTCCTGTGTTTCTTGGGTTTTTTAATCAGCACTTTCTAGTGCCTAAACACTTTAGCCTCAATTTTGTGACACATATAACTTTAATTCTTAGACACCCTGAAAAAATTCCTGGAATGACAAAAGTAACAAACATAATACAAACCTGCCTTTTGAGTAATTTCATGACCTATTTGTCTCAGAAAATGAGAATAATACGCAATTCCAGCTATTCCAGATAATTATATTCTCTCTGTACTGTAATTACTACAATATCAGGATGTTTTTTCTACACTGAGCCTGGCTGATGGTCACATTTACTTACTCACAGACACTATTTAGATTTGACAGGGATTTCAAACTAGAGCAAACCTATATCAACCAGAGAGTGCTTATGCAGTGACTGTTCAAGTAACATCCACGAGAAACAGCTGACAACGTAAATGTACATAATGCATTTAAACTAGCATGTTTTCTTACAATGCGCTCAGGTTAACTGCGTGGTTGGGTTAAAAACTGCCTCTTCTGAATATGGATCTCCTCAGCAAATCCAGTCATGATCTTCCCTGTCAAAACACAAGCAAGCAGAGTCTGCAAATGGAGGAGGAGAATTTTGGCAGAGCTTGAGAAAATTTCAAGCCCAACACTAAACAAGCAAAATCTTCAAGTTCAAGAATTACAAAAACACCTTTCGTATAGGAGTTCCAATATTTTTCAAAAGGCAAGGTTGGTATCTATCTACCTAGCTTCTTTCATAGTGAAAACATAGGATTTTGGACTCCTGTTAATTTGAGGAAAACTGCAGTATATTCAGATGGCTCAGTTACATTCAGCTATAGGCATGCCTGTTTGTGCGGAGCAAGGAAAGTGTTTTAGATATTTGAGAAAAGCAAGCCTATAAATAGCAGTACAATTTCGCTACAGATGGGCAGAAATTCCAGCCCTTCATCTCCACATTTCATTCTTTGGGGCACTTGACATCCAAGTCTGACGTTTGCATCATTAAAATGTTTAGAGTCCACCTACACAAGATTGTAAAACATGCAATTTTCAGCAGACATTACTTAAGTCACATCTTCTCACTCCCTGTTCCCCTAGCTCCCCCCCTTCTCCCTGCTTCTGCTGTTAAATCCTATAGATTTTCACAGAAACTTCTTTTTATAGACTCTTTTTATTAGAGCACTATCCCAGCTAAGTGCTTCTATGAAATTCTCTATTAGACTGTAACCACCTACAGTCCCTGTGGTATCCTGTTAGATTTTCAAAGTTGATTTTATAGAAGTTTCTCAACTGAGTACATTTTAAATGTCAAATTATAACTTTAGGCCTGTGATAGTATAAATAGTAATTTCATCCCCTTCCTTCCAGCTTTTGGAGGAAACTTTTCCTTCCTTCTGCACACACAACCTCCACAAGCTGTCTGATGTTTCCTGTCATAGTTCACAGGGAATTTTGTCTTTTAAGGGATGCAAACCATTTTTAAAAATCAGCAATAAAAGGAGATTTTAGAAAGTTGTTATTATATAAGGGAAGCTGAACTATTATGTAAGAGAAAGAGCGCTGTGGAAAGGAAGAAGTGCAAAGTGTTCTGCAAACTTAACTCCTCGAAGGCCTGACAGATGATACCCTTGAGCTTGTCTGTGTTTTTCTAATGGCACCAGGGTGATTAAAAGTATAATCTCTGCCTGGAAACATCCTGCATTTGTTTCCTCAGACCCTGGTGAGACACAGTGATGCTGCCACTGCAGCCATGACTTGTATGGCTGGAAGGTGTCACAGCTCTGTGGTGCTGTGGTGGTGAGGTATTTTAGCAGACAAGATTAGGCACCCCTGTATTTTTAAACAACAAGCCAGATCGATACTGACCTCTATTCCTCTTTGTTCATACAGTCCTTTCAAGTTTGTCTTAGCGTGGTAACTTACAGAAACACTTTTGCCATCTGAAAGCGATATCTAGGGCACTTTCACCAGGAGTCCTCCAGCTGCTCTATCCACCCCTGCAGCTGGATGTTCCACTTGGTCAAAACCAGCAGAAGCAGGACTCCTGGAGAATCATTCTCCTCCTGACACAGCCTTCCTATCTATCTCCATGGGAGTAAGTAAAAGCACTGTATGGAAATTGCCTACCTTATTCTTTGCTGAAGTCTGACCCTGATTTTGCTAGTTTGGCATTTATGATGTTCATACTTCCTATGCAATGTTTTATGCTGGATTCACAGATCATACGTACAGAAAATGCAGAGTGAAAGAAGACTCTCAGTTCTCTGTTTCTACAGACTCAGGCTACAAAATCCCCCAGAATGTGAACCACTGAAGATTTAACTAACTGGTTCTGCTCTTGAATGAATTCTTCCACAGAGTATTAACAGAAACATTAATTTAAGGTTCAATGCTGTTGATGTGACCACAGAAGTATTCTTGTTACTACATGCAAAACACTAGGTTTATACTGCCCTCTTCTGTAGTACACTGAAAGTGAAAATAGAATTAAGACCAGGAACAGTTCTACGAACATAAACCTTTTTTGGTATGAAGGTTCCTTCTATAGCATTTTTTCCCTCCAGGTCAGCTTTTCCTTCTGATTTTTATTTGTGATAATATTTTCATTACACAGAACATAATATTCCATGTTTCTTTTTTCCTTTTAAGTTGGCCTTTGCTAATAGCTCTTCTGCAGAGTAGGTGTTACTTCTTAAAATATCACAGTTACGTAAAGCCTGATTGATATGAGCTAAGGTGGGCAGAAAAAAAGTTATCAAAATCTGACTGTTTGAAAGAGAAGAATTTATTTTTGTTTAAAGCAGTGGGAGGGCATAATTACCTGCACTGAGGATAGGAAAAATTTGAGCTCACGTTGCTGACATAAAGGTCTATAGAGAGCAGACTTCCCTCTTTGTGTTCTCTCCTGTACCCAGAGGCATCCACCCCACAGCACGAGGCTTTCTGAAATCCCACTGCAGCCAAAATGCAACACCACGCTGTTTATCCAGAGACCATGAGCGGTCAGGATCCTTACACCACACATGTAAAGGTCTCTGGCTGCGTTGGCATTGAAGGAGGGTACAGCAGCCACCCAAGAGGGGTGCAGCAAGTCACTGTCTGGCTGCTCTGTGCCCTGCTGTGCTTTCCTCAAACTGGCCTGGAAGAGGTTTGCCTCTCTGTCCCTTGTACAGAGAGGCAAAGGGAGTGAGATTTCATGGATGTCTCACAGCTCTGAAGGTGCTGGAGGGTAGGGTAAAACCAAAAACAGCTACAGTGAAGACTCAAAATTCTAGAATTTGTTTAATGTTCAAGGCATTGTTTCCTGTCAAGGGAGAAGAGAGAAGCTGGAAAGCTGGTTTTAAATAAAGACAGGTGCAAATTTCCAGCATTTCTCTTTCAGGGGATTTTGCTTGGATTTACCACTAAGTTTAAAGGGTAGCTCTTACAGCCCTTCCTTTAAATCCCTAAGCCAGCTAATTGCAGCATTTCGTTCTTCTGAAACCCTGGGAATCCTATTTTTGCAGTGTTTCCACCAAGCTGTCATGCCTTCAGCAGCTGTACAGAGGTGGTGTTGGCCACACAGAGCTCTGGTTTAGTCCTGTGATTAGGTCTTTCCGTGCAAGTTCATTAAATTCAATCTATCAAGAAGCTGTTTTGCTCACTCAGTAAATTCCAACATAGCCAGAAGGACTTGCATATTGCAGCATATTGCAGCATATTGCAGCTCTGAGAAATATTGGAGATGGTCTTTAGAGAAAGAAATCCAATAAAAGGGCCTCTTTGCTGAACAAGTTATTTTAAGACACGTTTTCACATCTTAATGATCCTTCAATTACCAGCTTCCTGACCAATAATGAAAACTGCAGAAGCAATCCAATTTGCAGCAGCACTACTTTTTCTGCAATTTTGCTTTATAACCAATATTCTCACAAAGAAATAACAGAGCAGTGATTCTACAGCACAGTTATTATTGCTGTTGATCTGTACATATGTATACATGTGGTAGTCTTTTAAAATCCTTTGTCAAAGCATTTAGTTGAAGAAAGGATACCTTCAAGCACTTCTTTAGCCTCTGATATTCCAGTGGTTTTACTGCTACTAACATTTGTACTGGTATTTTATTCCTGAGTTGTAAACACACATAGCAATTTGTCAGTGAAGTTTTCTTCTGGAGTGTTAGCAGGTCTTTTCTCCTGCACTGAAGATCTTTCCAAAGTGTTATGGAAGATTGGAAAGTTCTATTAAGGGTCTACAATACCTATTCTTTGGACCTGCTTGGCTCTGCTTCTAATGAATTCATTTTTTAAAAAGCCAGTTTTAGCAACATGTTTTTCACAGGGATTCCCTTGCAAATTGCTCATACACTGTCACCATATTTTTCAAGTTATATTCAGGTTTCCATACTGTCATTCTCATCACATTTCTTAGAGAATGTAAATTCCCTTTTATTCTACTTGGAAGCCAACAAAAATTCATTTAGAAACTAAAAGTGAGTTCAAGCAGTAAAGTTCAGCTATGGGTACAAACTTTGTCAAAGTCCAGGTGTGGTGTAGTTGGAGGCTCACTCCAATAGCTTTGGTGGCAGACACAGCCAGAGATGACCCACTGACCAGACGCTGCTTGGGAACTACAAGGCAGCTGCAAGCAGCCAGTCAGGATCTCACAGTGCTGAGGTGGCAGGGAAGAGTGTTTTGCTCTCGTGATCTGCAGCCATTTTCTCAACCAGCCTCTCTGCTCTGAGAGATTGAGCCCTGCAGGCAGTAAGACTGAAGGGCAAGTAAGGACCTGCTGGTTATGTTCAGAGGAAAAATGAGGTCTCTCTTATGGCAAGGAGCCAAGCTGCAGGTCTCTCTCTCTCTGCAGAGCCAAGCCCCCGACCAGCACAGCACTCCAGCAAATCCAAGGCATAAATAAATTTTCCCTGTTATTGACCAAAGCACAGTATTTTTCTCCACTTGGAGCCAAGGCTCACTGAGAACTCCCGCTCTGTTTGCAGTGAAAGAAGGGCTTTCACAATCGAAAGGCTCAATAGAAGCAGTTGCTACGTGGGAGGATATTGAAAACAGTGATTGGCATCACACTTTCTTTCTTCTGTCTCCTCTATTGTTTGAACCCCTAGAATTGCAGGGACATGGCTGCTCCTGTGACGAAGTCTATTACCCTCATCTCTTTCTCTTATTTCCCCACTTGAGTCATTAAGATTTGAAGAATAACTTGAAGTAATCACACTGATGGCAGAGGGGTTGTATTTCCCAGCCCTTTGCTCTACTGCAAAGGTACAGCTACGTCTTGTGGGCATAAAACCTGCAGCTGCATCTACCACATCCCACACCAGGGGTCATGTGCCCTCTCTGCCTCGGCACAGGACAGGGAAAGGTGAGCTTTTCCTGTTCTGGGGATGCATGTCTTGCTGCATGTGCCCTGTGGCTACCCAAGCATTGGTCTGAGTCCTTGCAACATCTCCTGCAGTGCCACCATCAGCAACTCTGGACCGATCCCAGCTGATCATACAGATGTTCTCCAACACTACGTGGTCCATGAAAGACAGTCAATGGGGTTGTGCTGGCACAGAGGGAAAGCAAATTGTGCCTGTTATTTGCCTGGCACAGGATGAGTCCCCCATTTATTTTCTAGAGGAGACAGGGGCCGTGACCCCTCTGTCATGCCACAGTCAAATACTGTCCAGCCAAAACCTCAGAAGTCCTTAGCTGGAGTTTAGGGCAAAGCCATAGGTACTCCTCTTAGAGGCTTCCCAGGCTGAGACATGCTCCTGTTTTATTTCATCATTTTGAAAACAGAATTAGGGCCCTTGTAACAACCAACACCTTTTGCTGGCACTCGCTGAAAGATTTGTCTAAAATTTGGCAGTAGTTAAATCCAGTTAGAGTGATAGCAAGAGAAAGTATGGCTGCAAAGCTGAGAGTCATACCATTTCTCTTGTCTTTGCCAAAGGGATACCTGGGGTTTTGTGATTAACATTATGTAGAGAATCACATTTTCTTGTGCCCTTGCAAGGGAAACAATTGCTAATGGACCTTGTGCTTCAGCAGCATGTCTCTCCCTGCTATGTTTCCCAAATGTGTAGGTAGAGGAGCAAGCCTGTGGAAACCTTTTGTAAATTGAAAGAGAACAACTCAGAAAGATGCGAGCCAGAAAGTTATGAGAAAAGTACTATTAACCACTGACTTTTGAAACCCTGAAGAAAGCAATTGCACAATGAAAGCCATGGTGATCGAGGAGGCAGAAGGAATGATTTTCCCAAGCTAGGGAACTGCACTGGGTAGGGATAAACCTCTCCATATATTTCTGCATGTCTGCATGTATTTGCTGAGGTGAGAAGGACTTTGAAACATGTTCTGGGAGTATGCATTGTTCTTTATTGTAATTACTGGTGCTACAGCAGTCCCTAGCAACTCCAACGAGTATCAGGGTCTTATTGCAGAAGTCATTGTGTGAAGGAAGAATAAAAAAAAAAAAAAAAAAAGAAAGTGACTGTCTTAGGCATTTCAGGCAGAAAAGAGTATGAAATGAGCACCCAGATTGGCACTGTGTCAGCAAGTTTCAAAATACTAGTCCTGTGAGAAATAAAATACGTGAAAACCAAAGGTTGCCCTTCATATATTTAACTAATAAGAGGAGTCATGAGGAGATCCTAAGCAGGAGAAAGTAATGAGAGGAAACATCAGACCAGCGGCAAGGGAAATGTCTGAGGCTATTTTAAAAACCCTTGAAGACAACTTTTAGTAGAAATAAGGCCAGTTTTACTGGAGAGAGAAAATCCTAGTATCAAGCACTGAAAATATTATGTCCACCACCATTCCTCATGTTCAAATATTTCTAGCAATCTGGTCATGGTGTATCCATGCCATTTTCATTCTACTTAATATCTAATTGTCACTGTACTATTGATCTCCTGCCCAGCTGTCAGTGGTTTCTAAGCACAGCATGTAAACCATCTAGGGGACTTCGCACTCTCTGCTTAGTAGTTTGGATTCAGGATATTTCCTAATTTCTTTTTTCTTTTTAACCCAGTGCTCTCAGTGGTTCATCATCACTCCCTCCTCTGACTTATTTTTCCCATCTTATCAAAGAAAAGCTTCTGCAATGAGCTGAAGCCACATCATTGTTTCCATGGCTCTGCTGCTCCCCAGCAAGGGCATATATTTCTGGAGATCAATACTTTTTATTTTCTGTGGCCATATTTTCAGCCTTGTTGCTTTTTAGAGTAGCTCCTTCCCTGCTCAGTGCTTTGCTGAAACCTTTGTCACAAAACTAATGCCCTGATTAATCGATAAGTAATAAGACTGTGCTGATTCCAGAGATAAGGGGGAAATCCCAAGGGAAATACTCTGCATAATTCTTTCTAAAAGTCTCTAAGGCCCCCAGCCTCATAAAAGTGCACAGGGCTAATTAAAGGACTTTCCAAAGAGCAAGTAGCAGAGGAATGCATTTTTGCTCTTCATCTTGACCATGAGTAACAGATGTTACTCAGTTCACAGCCCGACATGAAAATTCATCCTTTGCAGACAAGGCTGTGATGTAGAGGAGGATGGGTCCTGTGGCCAAATAACAGCACAGGCGAAGCACAACCTTTGCAGAAATCAAACTCAAGAAAAGATGATGAAGATTCAGTTGACTGATGCTACATTCCTTTGCATAAGATATGGTTACAGAGGAGGGGACCTAGCTGAGACCTGGAAAACAGAATTATTCATGGTTGCTACCTCTCATACAAGAGGAGACTTAAAGGTTATTCCACCTCTGTAGGACTGCTCTCCAAGGCTCACGATTATTTTAGCCCTACAGCTATATCCTACCACAGTCACATGCCTTCCTGGCTGCAGAGGCCCTTCCCATCCATAGGCTAGCACTAGCCCATTTCCCTCATGCCCTTGGTGGTCTTACTGTATCTTAATGCAGTAGGTCCCACTGTGCAATACAGACATTGCTGTCTTGCTTTCAAGCTAGTCAGTCTAGATTGAGTGCCTGGAAGGAGGGAAAGTCCAAGGCCATAGGTGGTGCTCTCAGTTCATGTGGTCCACTGGCTTGTCTGCTTTTAGTCCTTGACAGGGAAGAACCCACAACTATGAAAAGTTATGTAGTCAGGAAGGAATCCAACATTTCGTAGCTGTTAAAAAGTTCAGTCCTGGGTGAAACTATGAGACAGGCAAAAGTTTGGCTGAGAGTCTTGTGAAAGTGCCTCTCCTCACCCACCCCCAGATCTGAGACGGAAGAGCTCAGACTGAGCTAGGAACACTGCTGTTCTCCAGCACTATAGAGAGATACCTTGAGCTGTATCACTGTGTCCCAAAATAGAAAAATACACATACACAGCTGACATCTAAACACTTAATGCCTCTGTATGCTGTGCATTCACCATAGTTCAATTCTGTACTAAACCACTTTTTAAAATGTTCATTATGTGGGAGAGGATAAAGCAAGGCGAGCACAACCTTGTTCAAGAACATAAATGGGTTTCTCTGGCAACCATCACAAGCTGCATTACATAGTAACTAAGTGTAGAAGCATTTATATTTAGATTCCAGGCCTGCTATTGACCTATCTTCATCTCTGCAGAAAATTAACAAATGATGGCTTCTGATTCCCATTAAATGATCTCTGAAGCTCAGAGTCTGGGTCCTTCAGTGTCTGGAAACACTTCAGCCAAAGGGTGAAAGTCAGTTGTGTGTTTACTGAACATGCCCAGCACCACCGTAGGTGCTTCAGTTGTGGAGAAATGGCAATAGCCCCAATTATGATCTCGGTAGCTTGGGCTCCACAAACCACTATTTTCAAAATGTCCATGGAATCTGGGAGTGCAAATAGTTGCTAGAGAGTGATAAGGACCATCCTTTCATGACCAGCCTCCACTAAAATATTTCGGTTTGAGCACCAGAAATAATGGAATCTAAAATCGCAGGTCCCTTTTCTGAAAGTGCTGATTCTATACATAGCACAGAGACATCAACAAGCATAACACCCAATGGAGTTAAAAAGAATTCTGAAATAGTCTGGAAAAAATTAGTTATGAGGAACTGTTCTTGATGGTTTTGTAATTTTTAGTTTTTATATCTTTCCTTAATATAACTTGATTTCTGTGGTCATCCTTTTTCCCAGCTTACCACAGAGAGGTAATTACAGCAGGTATTCTTAGAAAAGGAACAGAACAATGAAACTAATTACTACAAATCACATTGAAAGAACAAAGTCTCATATTTCCAAAAATTAACAAGTAATGCACATACACTGCAGAGAATTATCCACAAAAGGTAACTAAAGACAATAACAACTCTGTTTATACACATTTGGCAGGTGTATCTCAAATAATAGTGGTAGCTTGACACCCATAGATTAGCTCATGGACTCATTATCCTTTGAATGAGTTTAATGTTTTTAAAATTACAAGGTCAAGCCTCAGTCTGACATAGGAGTTATGTAAATCTTCTTTCAACAGCTAGCCTATACGAAGTGCTCTCTGTTTCCCCATATTTTTTTCCATGGGTTATTTGGCAGACCTTTGGGTGAAATGGCAGCAATTTCAGAATCCACAACACAAGTTTTTGGCATAAGTTGCCACCACAATTTATGTCTTTACTTAATGCTCAAGACGATAAAAATGGTGCTCTGAACCCAGATGATTAATTTAAGTCCTAACTTATTCCACATATTCTTCTGGAAATCAGGTTTATAAGGAAATTGGTGAGTGGTGGACTGAATTAGGGGACAAGAAATTGGGTGGAAAACCCTCTGAACCCACAGGCTTCAAGGGTGGTGACTATGGGTCTGAAGTGCAAATGGCAGCCACTTACTTGTAGAGTACATCAGAAGTCCCTAGCAGGGCCAGTATTGTGCAGTGTCTTTATAAGGGACTGGATAAGGGGAAGGAGTGTTCTCTCTGCAGGTTTTCAGATGATGTCAAGAACGGAAAGTGAGCAGTCAATATGCTGGAGATCAGGCTGGAGAAATGGGCCAAGGTGAACCTCATGAAGTTCAACCAAGGGAAACACCAAGCCCTGCCCTGCTTTAAAATAACTCCATGCACAGGACAGGCTGAACTCTGACAGGACAGCAGTTTTCCAGGTAAGACCTGGACGTCCTGGTTGAACACAAACCAGCAATGCATCTTTGCAGCAAAGGAGGCCAACTGCATTCCAAGCTGCATTAGCAAGAATGATGACATGATTACTTCCCTCTCCTCTGCAATTCCCTCACCTCACCACAGCTGAGGTGTTATATCCACTTTTGGCCTGTGCAGTACAAGAAAAACATGGACAATCTGGATCCAGTCTAGCAGAGGGTCACCAAGAGCCTGGAGCACACAGTGTAGGAGGAGAAGCTGAGAGAGGTGGGCATGTTTAGCTAAAAGGGGAGAGAGTACAGGAGAGACCTGCTGCCTGCAAATACTGAACAAGGTTCTTCTTGGAACTGCATGCTGTAAGGAGAAGAGGCAACAGACACAAACTGAGACATGGCAAATTTTGACTTATATAAGGAAAATGTTTCGTGACTGTGCAGCTCTTCCTCTTTCCCTGGCCAGTCTGCTGGGAAAACAGTCCCTTCCAGGTAGCAGCCAGCTGTAATAACATGAATTATAAACTTTACTTACCTGATACCTGGATTCAGAAAAAAAAAATGAAACTTCAGCACTGACCAGACAGCCACGACAAGGGCAAAATTTCTTCCCTGTGTCCCAAAGGACCACCAGAAAGGCATCAGACCTAATCTCTCTCTAATTACAAAGAAGAAGGGCAAGAACTCTTGATTTGACTGCAAAATGGTACCCAAAGACAGATTAAAATGCTGAGATGCTTTCAGAGGAAGACAGGGGACCCTTCCAAATCTGTGTTCCTTTCCTCCTGATGGGCTGATCCAAAAGGCTTATAACACAGCCACGTGTCCAACCCACTGCCACCACCAAATGCTGAGCTGCCAAGGGAGACAGCAGAACTGCTTGACAAGACACAAGTTATTATTTTCTACTCTTTGCCAAGAAAAAAATTCATCCTGATCTTCAGATGAATTCTGTAGCCTGAAAGACAAAGTCAAGAGTAAAAAGTAAATTTTTTGTTCCTTCAAGATGGCATTGGCTAAACTGGAACTTTCTCCCCACCAAAAATATAATGCAGAAAACCAAGGGTTTTGTTGGCCAAAAGTTTAAAAGCAAAGGGAAAAATGCAGCCAGCTGTGTGTTTTCCAGTCTAGGACTAGGCTGCATTACAATTGTTTAGGGAACTGATGCTAGTGGGCCAGGGATTGCTGTTACTACTGCTTACAGCAGTGGGGGTTGATAGCTTGTGAGAGACCAACAACATAACAAGCAGATGAAATGTGTGGACTGTTGCCTATCCAGCACCAACATCTTTATAAAAGAAACATCTTTTTTAGGCTTTACATCAATTCTGTCACAGACTTCCAAGAATAAATCATCCCTCCCATGCCTTGCTAACATGTCAGCCCAAGCATCATCTGTAGGCTTAAGTCACTTAAAAATGCTGATTCCAAAAGTCTTATTAGCTTACCAAAAAAATATTAACAAAGAGAATAAATTAAACTATATGTTTGCATTCTTTTTGAGAATATACACATCTAATACTTGCCTCCACTTGGAAAGGGAAAAAAAATAAATCAAAACCACCAACTTTGAAATCCCTCCAAAAGCAGCCAGGTGAGGGCTAGCTAACATATACTCTTAATTGAATTAAACCAGCCATCACACCTTTAAAAATAATGTGCATAATAAGTTAAACTGTAAATAAGAGACATATACATGCTATTTTTCACTATCCCACAAATATCCTGTGAGAGGCTTATATAATAAGGGTGAAATCTGCATAACATTGGAGCTTCTTTTCTGCTTTTTTCTTTGCCTGAGATGGAGGGATGAATCTGACAGTGGTGTGAAGAAATTAACTGCGTGTTTTAAATTATCACTGTCTCTTAATCAAATTACGAAATTTTATTAGGTTTTTAATTAAGATCTAGTCAAGAAAAGTAAGGACATAGGAAATGGTAGTACTAGACTTAGATATTTCAGAAGAGAAATCACTGAAACCATTTTGTTGTTGTTGTATCTTGCAGACCCCTGGAGCAAGATCATCCAACAGTTGATACCACAAATATTGTCATGAGGGGCTTAAGGTGGTAAGCCCTCTAATGCTGATCTTACAGAGTAAGTTTGTGAGGGAACTGGGAGAAAAAAAGTTCGTCTTTTGGAGAAATTCTGCTTTGATAGCTGATAGACAGGAATCACTCAGAGCTTTAAAGAGAAAGTAGAGAAAAATGCAGGACACTTCTCCAGACCAAGCTGAATGCCCACAACTGGTACATAATGCATTCCTGAGGGGCATTGCAGAAAGGTTTTATGCTACCTTGTAAAGACAGGTGTACAGAATTGCCTGGAGGGTTTTTCAAAGCCTGAACAACTTCTCTTCTATACTAAACTGCTGCTCTTGACATGTTCCAAGTCCTTGAAAATGAAGCAAGTGATAAAATACACCCAGCACACAGTCACGACCCCAGTCACAGCTCTGCTCCAGGGAGGCTGCACACTGAGCCTCCCCGCCTGCTGCTTCACCCACAGCACAGAGGAGCCAGAGACAAATCAGCTTCACAGCTCCAGAAACCCTTGGAAAACCAGCCTAGTTAAAATCACAGCATTCCCACAGTATCAGCTGCTTTTCCAGGATAGAAAGAGCAGGAGTCTGTGATTTTAACTGAATCATTAACAGTGACAAATTCATCACCTTTTATATTTGAAGCTGCCCTGCAGCCTGCTAGTCACCCTGCACCCTCACTACTGCTCCCCAGCAGTTTTCTGTCACTCTTTCCTCCCTCCTCATGCTGAGGGGGAAGTAATGAGGGGAAGTCAATTTCCTGTCTATTCCTACAGGCATGGAGGAGTGGTTGTGCTTGTGCTTAACAGCTCTTAACAGGGCCTGGATGGAGTGAAATTAGATTCACCTTGCACATAGTTTGACAGGAAAAGAATTATTGGATAGCTGAAAGAAGATGTTTCCCTCAATTCTTGTCACATCCTTAAAGAAATGCCATGTAGGATGAGGACTGCTTAATGGTCTACATATAATGTAGTAGAAGAGAGTTTGCAAACTTTTAATAGTGGCTCGATAAAGAAAAAATGCTGCCGTCCCTGTGCCCAGCTGCAACTCCTTTCGCCAGGACTTCTCCAGCCTACTGGCTAAAGGGGGGTTGTTGGCTACCAGGGACCAGGGGTGGGCGCCAGGTGGGATAGAGGGAAGGGCTGTGGGAGAGGGAGGGGGAGTGGAGAGGCTGCAAAGGCGTGGGACACCAGGCTGGGCTCTTCCTCCATGGCGCACCATCATGGTCGGGGTTGCTCCGGTGGCAGCTGCCTCTAGAGGGCTCATTGCCTTGTCAGAGAAGCAGCAGCCTTTGTTCTCGCCTCTGAAAAGTACTTCATGAATCGCATTGATAAATCTCCCCTTTATTTCCAATCGGATCTCCAGTGGCTTGATCTCAAAAGCAAAATTGTGGTGTGAGGGGTCTGTATGCCCTCACTGCCATCACCGGCGTACAGCATGCACTCCCCATCGGGGAGGTAAGGGGGATGTGCTGCCTGTCCACCTCCTGCATCCCCTTGGCATCCATCAACTCTCCTAAGCATTTAAGTCCTTAAATGCTGCGCTCCACTGCACTTGTAGCCTGCTGGACATCTGCTCATACCAACACTTCTACAGAGCTAAGGCATGTGTGTGCTGTGGTTCTTTGTTCTGCTCTTCAAGATGGATGATGCAAAAATGCAGGGCTCCAAGACCACTGCCACAACAAGGTCTTGCATCTGAACAAAATTTCTGATCAGAAAAAAGAGAAGCCCAGACAGAATTTGTACTCGATTAATCCCCTGCTTTCTGATGGCTTCATCAATTGAAGGACCTCTATTTTCAAACATGTGGGAGATATTAAGGACTTGCTTGCTTCTCAAGGACCAGTTGCTAAGTATATACAGCATATTTTAAAAGCCCTTTTTTGTTTTTTTCTGTGGGCAGGATCTACACCTGCAAGGGAAATTGTGAATATGCAGCTCTAACACTGTTAGCAC
This sequence comes from Entomyzon cyanotis, assembly GCA_024500445.1. Classification (NCBI taxonomy): domain Eukaryota; kingdom Metazoa; phylum Chordata; class Aves; order Passeriformes; family Meliphagidae; genus Entomyzon; species Entomyzon cyanotis. The sequence goes on from JAKEPQ010001005.1 coordinate 72,143,353, forward strand.
TGTTTAGTCATTCTTGTGACTTTCTTTGTGAACAATGCTGCATTTGTCAGTTTTAGATTTCATCTGCAGTTGGATTGCCCATTTTTTTAGCTTTTTCTTACTGCAGGACAACTCTGGAAAACAAGGAACTTAAAATCTGAAGCCATTTGTTTTGCCTAGATTTTATAAGTGTCAAAAACCTCTGGAGTTCATCTGCATTTGGTTTAGACTATTTGAACGGGATGAGATCATCTCCCTTGCTGTACAGCACCTCCTTACATGGAGCTTTTGCCATCTGCTGCCAAAGGCAACAGAAAAGGTCTTGCTGGCAAGGTCAAAATGGGGACAGGCCATCAGTCTCCCAAAAGGCAACATGATTTAGCAGTGGTGGAAAAATTCCCAGCAAGTCCAGGACATGAGTATCAAAAGCTAGCTCTGATAGCACAAGTTTGCCAGCAAGTCCTTACAGCAAACTGATCTTCCCCTCCTGTGAGGAGGGATCTCCCCCTGTATTTCATCCCAGTGTGTGTGTACTCTGTTTCCTCAGGGATATCACTGGTTGGGCTCATTCGTCTCCCCAAGGAATGGAAAGAGCTTCTGACAGGAAACAGTCCCTTCAGCGAGGAATGAAGATGAGACTCTGGCTACTGAAGTTCAATCCTCTGTCATAAATCAGTGAACGCTGTAAACAACAACAGTATAAAAAGTCTTTATTGAAGCAAGAGTAAGTATGAATCAAAGCAACAGAGAGAAAACCAAACACTGAGCATCAGAAAGGGAACAAACATTTGACTCGGCAGCACTGTGTGCCAAATGCCCCAGCACACAACAGGAGACTGTCATGTTGTTTATGGTATTTTGTCATAATTATGTGTAATTTGCTTACAATGTTGTTCAGCACAGATAAAATAATTATCAGTCTTTGCTTGGCTTTTTGCTGCAGAGTGACTGTTTCAGTCCTGAAATGATCTTTTTATCTGTGTTCCTTAGTGCCTCCATGGTGAGAGGGTGAATATTAGTATGGACATACGCAACTGGACCGTGTGTTTCAGAGGCTGCCAGATTGATTTCATGCATTCTTGGAGGACTAATTCTCCGTGGACTGCTCACAATTGCTTCAGTGCCCATGATTGATAAACTTTGTCTTGTGGCTCCATGCTTTGGAAAACAAATTTACATGTATATTGCCAGTGATTATTCACTCATTATTTTTATTAGGAGATCACACACTGGCCTCTTCTGAAAAGCTGTCCTAGAGGTGCTACATGAACATAAAGCTTTATGACAGTTCTGCCACAAATGTTTTTCCGGTGTCTAAGAGGTGAACAAGATCACTCTCACCATTTGCAGCTGCTGCAGAGCTAAAAGGAGAAGGATCTTTTCTGTAAAGAGTGCTTTATATTTGCACAGAGCTCAAAGGCAGACACATCTCTCGAGGGAGTAGAGAGAAACACAGTAAAGTCCTCATAAACTAGAACACCTTCCTCCTTTGGGAACATTTGGGATCAGTGTAGATATTTAGCAGATAATCTGTGCTTCTCTGCATCATTTCATCTCAGCATCTGGAGATGCCATCAAATTGTCAGGAATTTGATATTCGCTGTGATTTCAGAACAGTGTGTTGACTTTCACGACTTGAAAAGAAAGCTCTACTCAGTCATGCTGAGTTTTCTTGTAGAGACTCTACTGATTAAACAAAAATTGAAAGAACACAGTTCATTGGAGAGAAAGGACCTATTTTAGCTTCCATAGCCCCATCACTATGCTCTAGGACCACTCACTGTAACTGCCTTGAACGAAGAAGGTACAAAGCCAGCTGAAGTCCTCCTGTTAAAACTCCCCTGCATGCTTTGTTCTCTCTCACATCCTGCCTGCAGGCTACAAGCAGAGACCCAACCAGAGCATGGCTTTGTGTCTGTGATTTGGGTCAACTGTGATCCTGCAGAGTTTTTGCACCTTTCCAGTGGTGCATGGAGGACCAGAGGTGAGCTACATGTTTCAGCTACCCTAGAAGTTGCCTTACTCTGTGATGGAAGCCAAATTCAACAGAAAAGAGGAGAGAGAGCCCTGAACTGATAAACTGTGCACTTTCCAGGCTGCCAAACGTGCCTAGCCAGCATCCCATCAGGATTCACTGAGCACCTCTACTGGAGCTAAGTGCTGCAGAATTCATTCCAGTATAAGAAACCCCCTACCAATCTGGTTTAGGATTACCCAAACACCCCAGTGCTTATTCACAGCCACTTCCACTCTGAATTGCTTTAGGATTCAAATACTGTGATCACATCCCACAGCTTTCAATGGATTTGACTGGCCTCAGTCTTCCCACCTGGCTCAGGAGGAAAATTTTAGTGAAGTCTTAGCAGAATTGGCCCATCCTTGAGAACTGGTTTATTGCACAACTGGCTGTTTCATGTTAAAATCAATTATGCAGCCATGAAGATCATTCATATATGCATATTAAAATAATCAGATGTTTGCTCTGTGTGTTTTTGATTTTGCAATTAATTGAGCATTCATCATTCTTTCCCCTTTAAATTACGTCAGGTAAATACAGTATAGTAATGTTCCCAGGCAGTGGTGTGCTTTGAGACTATAACCACCAGCTGACTTTTCATTGCTCTCTTTCATGATGAAAGTTGTATATATAGTAATCTGGTTTTGTTTCATACCCTTCATCATAAGAAGAATGCATGAACCCATGTATGGACCAAAGTTTCCTATCAAAGAATGTGTACTGTTTTACCCCTTACATTTCAGTCTCCTGGTCCAAAAGTTTGCAATTGTCTACAGTATCTTCCTTCTTTTTTATTAGCCTATCAAACCTAGAGGCAGAAGACTGGCTTTCACAGAAACAGGTCAGTTTACATCCCTTCAGTATAATGTGAACTACTCTAATAAAATACTGCAGCAGTGATTTTGTTCCTTCAGCCTTCATGATTCTCTGGATCAGATTTTTAAGACAGTATTAAAGCCATGACCAAAACAGTGTTCTAGCTACTAAAATAGCTAAAAACACCTTGTTCAAAACCCATCCTCGCTAGTGCCTGATTAATAAGTTCAGTTTTATAGCCTAACTAGATAAACCTGATTACTGTGAATATAAATTCAGAAACCAATTTTGTTGCCAAATAGAATATAAGCCACATTATTGGTACAGTTCATAAAATAGCTTCCAGTAATACATGAAAGTCTTCTCCCTCCTCTTGGTGACTGAAATGTGAAAACAGAAACAGTTAGCATTGGAAAGGTTTCCTTCTGGCTCCACATTGATTCAGGGTGATGGAGTTACACTTTCTCTAGCAAGCCCAGTTCCCTTTCCCTGATGGAAACCTTGTGTTTGGTGCAGAGAGACCATTTGAAAAAAGGGGTTTGGGTAATGTCGTCTCAGTAATTCAATGAGCCTAAGCTGGGACAAACATGAACATTTCCTAAAAATGTCTTAGCATTAAATATATTCTATTGGTACCTAGGGGGATAGTGGCTAAAATTTGCTACACCAAGTTTTAGTGTGTTTATATGTACATACTATACATATAAAAATATAACATATATGCTTACATTTATTTCCTAGATGCTCTTCTATCAGATGCTCAGCTGCCATTTCTGTAGGATAAAAATGCTAGTTAATACTATACAATAAGGAGACTAATATTCACTTGGAATTCTATATACCACCCTAAAGCTTATGGATATGATTTATGCAGAATGTGAGATAGTGTTCTGCTTACATTTCAGAGAGCAAAGCTTTAATTTTTAATGTTGCAGAAATGCTCTTTAACACTGTCTTCTATATCTTCAAGCATATCAGCATTTCATAAGTGTTGCTAAAACAGTTGCCCAAGGTGCAGCTGAACATCTGGATCACTCTCTTTTTCCATTAGGCTTAGTATCCAGCATGGCAGGAGTAAATGTGCTCATCCCCAAAAATAACTGTTCTGTTTGATGCTGAAAGGGAAGTGAAAATTTCCTAAATACTTCAAACTTTTGCTTTGAATTTGTATAATGGGGCAGAATTTCCAATTGCTTACTGATACCCTCTCCTAAAAACTGCTTGGTGCACTGTCTCCAGAGGCCACCACTTTTCTCACTGCCAAAACTAAGTGTGAGTACCCAGGATGCAATTACTTCCACTTCAAGGAAGAAGTGTTTTATGCAAGCTTTCTGCTTAGGACAAGATTTAGTCACTGGTAAGCCCTACAGTGAGTCAATGGTCCAATAATGGATGGGTCAGAGGGTCCAGATGCCTTAAAAAAAAGTAATAAATCGCTTAGATAAGAAAAAAAAAAACACAAAAAAACCACAACCAAAAAGTCAGTAAAAGGACTGAGGTCTGAGTATTCACACAAGTATACTTAGAATAACACCGTCATATACAAAATGGTATGATCAAAGGTTTTTCACAGCTTCACTCAAATTTTGGCCATAGCTCTGGATTTGAGAAGGTGCTGGCACCTGGCATTTCATCTGCAAAAATAGCTTGCCAAAAATATCCTCCCATTTTCCTGAGTTCCCCATCCTTGAAAAAACAACTGTGTCCCCTGCATACATATATTAGAAAAAGAATATAAGCCAGTTACAAACCACTCTCTACCAAGTATTGGACCTAAGACGTCTCTATTTTTGGGTACAAAAGCTATTACAGACCATCTGCAAAGTATTTTTTAGCTTCTGTAAGATTTTTAAATATTATTCAGAACAGACTTGCTAGAATGTCTCTTTTCCACTAATCTTTGTTGCAAAGAGAACCCAGCCATGTCAGAGGCAAAGCATTCTGCATACTGGGAAGCCACATCCGCATGTTCTGCATGGCCTGGACTCCTAGTGCCAGGTGGGGTGGCTCACCCATAGGAAGAGGATAAAAGTGCAGCAATGAAATCCATCAGGCCAAGGTGGCAGCCACATTTTGCAGAGTTTTGTCTTCATGTTTGCTCTCCAGCCTTTTCAGTACATTGCCTAACAGTAATAATAACCCTGTGCGTGGAATACCCATGGGACAGGAAAGAACAGGCTTCCTTGCACAGGGAACCTTTTCATAGCACTTTAATACTTCCATCAGAAATTATTTGGCTCAGCAAATCAATATGATTAACTCGATCTTGGTGAATGCTTTGACCCACAAATGCTGACCAATGAAAAATGCCTGTTTTTCTCTGCATACTCTCACCCTGACACATATCAACAGGTAATAAACTATTTTACTCCTGTTTTCACTTCAACCAATGTCCCTTAGAGCATCCTTTTAGCTCTTTCAAAAGAACCACTCAGAGTAGATATCTGAAAGTAACTTTATGACTATAAAAGCTTCATTAACTCAGACTTGATTCACATCAACATTTCAAAAGGGAGTCCCTTTTCACTTTCAAATGTTCTTCCAGTCTATCAAATTTTACATCACTCTCAAAGGCTGGCTCTAAGTCAACAGCCTAATTTCCCAAGTCAAGTAGCAGTAAACTCACTTATGATCCTGTATGGGGGCAGTTTGTACTGGAAAGCCTTATATTTAAAAGAGTTTAGACAACAATTTGACAATAAATTGTCCCTGAATACTAAGCGCACACACACACACACAAACACAGAGGAAGAAAGCACTTTGCAAATAATAGGATTGAAAGCAATAAACACTCACAGCATTCGTGCCCATTTAAAAGGACAGATGGAGCTGTTTGGGCCTATCAGGTCAATAATCCACAAACTAAGAAGGATTTATGTGATAGACCGTAATGGCTTAAATCCACTTTAAGAAAGAAGGTTACAATAACTTGGAACAATGCTCAGTATATTCAGGGGCCCTGTGGTAAATAAGAATTAATGCAGTTATTTAAAAATCAAATGAACAGGTGAAATAACGGGTTTTTTAAATGTTCTGTTCCACTGATCTTCAAACTACCTAAGCTTTAACACCAGATGTCACAACAGTGAGTCAGAGGCAGGCTGGCGGAGCAGCCTTTCCCCGGGGAGTGGTGCAGGGCCCAACCTCCCTTCTCTTCCCAACTTGAGAAAACCAAATGTGAAACCTTGGGATGTAATGGGGAGCTGTTTATTGAGCATGGGTTTTTGTTTCTCCCTTAGCTGATCTGTCCGCCATCCCTGACCTTTCAAAGGCTCTCACCTGCCATGAAGCAGCACAACCCCAGCCTAAAAGAGGCTGCCCAAGTGCTGATTCCCAGAGGAGAGGGGCAATGGTTTTCCCCTGGTCAGAGTGGGTTGACCTTACCTAGTTTGTTACAGGAGCAGGGTGGGTAGAGTTTCTACAGATTTTGCTGCTTCATTTTGCCTGTAAGTTTGGCAGCTTGATCTTGGGTTAGGAAAATGTGTGACAGAGATTTCATGTGTTCTTTTCTGACCAAGCAGGAGCAGAATTCCTTGGGTGCACTATGAAGCTGATTTAATGAGGTAGGCGTTTATTTAATTGCTATATCTGGGTATGAGTCTACAAACTGTAGAAATGTGAGTTAAAGCTCTCTTTTACTTTGCTGGGTAGTTGTCTGTTTCTGTATTTTCTTCTCTTCTAAAGAGCATTTCCTATCTGTAAATTCTAAGAATTTACAGATTCTTGGCTGTGGCCTCCTTAGATTTTCCTACCCCATTTCTCAAATTTAATTTGTTCTCCAAACTATTTTTTTTCCTCTCAACTATATAACATATTTGAAAACTTCTGTACTTCAATCAGGTCAACAGTAGTTTCCTTTCTATCTCTGGCCATGCAATAGTTGTTATAACTGCATCTGTCAATATTGTTGCAAGGTATTTGCTGTAGAAGGCATACCCTTCCAAGCTATAAAGAGAGGTATATTTAATGGTGTTAAAAAGCTAGGCTAGGTATGATGAATACAACCAGTACCTCTTACAGAGAGGCATTTCCCCTGACGCAGAGCAGTGGGCACCTTCTCCAGCATTCTGGTTAAACCAGCTCATTTCAACTTTCAACCCAGAAAGCAAAGCTCAAAGTACTCCTCTTCCTCTTGTTGCGGAGTAAAGTTAACTGAATGACGTCTGAGGCACACGGATGCTCTGGATCCCATTGTGTGTCCCATTGAATTTGACGAACAATTGCAGAAGAAAACAGAAAAGCCCCAGGGAATGCTGTGACCTGCTCACCATGCATTCATATTGCTCCTTCTCAAGTTCTGCCTGCAGCCCTGGAAAGCACATGGTTAAACACACCGAGCCACAGTTTTCTCTTGCTTTCAAGAAGTTCAAAAGACTTACACCCACCAGCAGCAGAAATTTGTGGGAGCTGAACAAAGGAAGGGTGCTAGGAGCTAACTGCTTGGGGTTGGTTCTGCGTGCTTGCTCTCCTGATATGTGAAATGTATGTGTATGTATCAGATGTAAGCAGCTTGAAACATGGAGGGGGTTTTTAATTGGAATGTGTTCTTTTTTAATATATGTATATACAAATGGAGCTTAGTCTGTTATGAAATGTATTTGAACTAGAGAAAAATGAAGTACTGTACTTCAGTGTGAATTTGATTGTTTATTCTATTTGTATACAGTAAGGCTGGAGGGGGAAGGGGAAATAATGGTAATTTAATCAGTCAGATGCTTTCTATAAGGATGATACCCCGTTTTTAAATGTTTGTTCTATTTTTTTTAATTCAGTCCTTGTTTCTGTGTCTTTAGATCAAAAATAATACCTGTTTAGGAAAATGGGAGGGGAAGAACCCTTTGGGTGTCCAAGAGAACTTACGTTATTTCCAAACACAGAAGTTTTGTAGATGTTGCTTTATTTTCTCTTGCTGATGAACAAAAGGTCGGGAGCAGCATCTTTGAATGTATGAAGCTTCTTCTCAATTTCTAACACACTGTCATTCTTTTTCCCACTGAGCAAAGAAGAAAAGTCCTACGTAGAAAAGCTGAAGTGAAGAAAGGGTTGGGAAGGTTTAGCAGTTCAGCATACCTGGCATTCATAGTTATTCCGTGAAGAATCTGAACAGGTATTTAACTTAGCCTCAGAATTAAGGGCATGTTTAAATAATCTTTTAAATTGGGTCCAGGATTACAGCTGAATGTGAAGAAGGTTTTCTGACAGACATAGGAAGAGGAAAAAGGAATTTTGATTTGAGATGATGAATATTTAAACAGAAAATCATAGAATTAAGGACTATAAAGAACCACTTGTGGTGAAGAGTTGTCTTGATTGGTCTGAAACAAAGGAATATTTTAAATTTGAGTTTTCTGAATAATTTTTAAATACATTTTGATAGTAATTTTAAGTTGATAAGTTGTTTTGAGCTTGAAAAGCAAAATAACCTCACCATCAAAAATATCAAAGTTCAATGTTTTTACCTTTTTTGCAGGTATGTCATGCATCCCCAGCCCAATGACAGCTATTTCTAAGAATAAACATTTTGGTAAAATTGGCCCAAATTCCAAAAAATATTTCTGTAACTGCATATCAAATCTTTCTGATTTCAAACAAAATTTTTTTCCGGCTGTGATCTGGGTGTTGCAGGAAACAACAACACTTTACCTGTATAACCTACTGCCCTCCACAATCCTTCAAAAGTCAGCATATATCCTGGCTTAGAAAGGTTACTCCAGCAAATGGATAACTGTGAGTGAGCAGAGCAGCAAGAGAGGCAGTGTGTCGGTGTCAGCAGTAAGGCATCCGTCTGTGATGGTGGAGCAAGGGAATGTTTGAACGGAGCTATTTGTCATGGGCTAACACAGGGATGAACACAGAAGTCTGGATAAGGCTGAAGGTCAAATTTCTGAAATGTACAAGGCGTACGTGTTCACTGACTGTGGGAGATTGAACATCACTATGCAGGCAAAATGGTCTTGTGATGAGGTCAGTTAAAAGAAGCAATGGCAGAAATATCAAAAGTTCTCAGGGGAAGTACTGACCCCATTGAACTGGCTGGAAACTTTGCCATATGATGTACTCCACAGTCTTTCTCTGTGTTATGGGACCCAGGGTACTTCTGGGTTTGAGTGCTGAAGTGTGCCTCACAGATGCAAACCAAATAGGAACTTACCTGGGCATGTATTCTATTTTCTTCTTTACCTGTGTTTACTCCCCTGCCCTGAGCACATGCTATTTCGGACAGAAGCTCAGCTATTAGGGATGTCAAACCTCATCATATCCTACCAGGTCCCTGTCTGGGTCACAAAGAGATAAAAATGTTCTGACATACTATAGTAGACTGTTGTCTCCCCAGTGGTTAGGAACTGTAGGAACCATGAGTCTCTCCTTCCTGCCCCTGTGCAGATTTCCCCAGGAAGTCTTGCCCCAACAACAGATCAACAGCAAAAAAATGAACTGTTGATTATCTCACATTTATGAATGCATTCAAAGTTTCCATATGTGAGGGGCAGATTATTTTAATCATGAAACTTTAAGCTGCTATTTATAACAACTAGAGCTAGCTACATCTGGTGCCTCTGAGCTCAGTCCCTTCATGCAAGGGCTCGTGTCTTTACTTGCTGCACAATATTAGGATTTCCATACCCTCCAAACCAAAGGCTGTGATACCTTTTGAGTCCCTCAGACTACAGGCACCTACAGATTTATCCTGAGCATGCAGATGTTCTGAAACAATATCAGCAGTAGAGAGGAAAACAAGTAGGGAAAATTGACTTTAGGTGTTTTGCCTTGCCAGAATACTTTTTTTCCCCAAGGTGTCATGGGGGCAGGGGTGATATAAGTTCCCTTCAACAGCTGACCCTCTATGAGAATCCACTTGACTTTACAGCATAGTGCCTATGGATCCTTTACACAGTCACTGCTGTTGTTTTAATCTCAGCATTCAAACTGACCAAAGATGTTCCAGCAGCTTGCCTGGAGCCCAGAAATAGGCTCTCCACAGCTGAGAACTCAGGCTTTATCACAAACTGACCTGGGGGTGTTTATCAGCGGGTAGCTTATATTTATCAAGTATTGCAGGCTTTTCTGTGCTTTCTAATTAAATCAAGCCAACATAATCATACAATCAACATCATAAAAATCAGGTCAACGTACACTATTCATAAATTATTGCAAAGCATCTGTCACATGCTTAATCTGCTTTTTAAAGTGGGGGGCTGCCTTTGCTTAAGCCTGTGTCTTAAGCTTCTGCTTTAGCCCCCTGTTGTTTGACAGTGTGTGATGGAAAGGCAAGATTACTTATGCTTGTATGTACAATATGCAGTGTAGAAGCAGCTGACTCATTATCAAACAGTATCTCTAAACAAGTTGTTTTAATGTTGGAACTGAAAAACTAGGATCCACAGTAGCAGCCCTTCATATTTTTAAAGACAGAGAAGAGGTGGGAATTAAGGAATTGTTCACTCTTTGGTCTGCAATTGTTGTGTAGCATTTTTCAGCATAAAATTCTTTGTGTTACTGGACTCGGCACACATCCCTCCATCTCTCAAGGTAAACGGTAGAATGTCCCTCTTTACTCCATCTGCTGCAGCCATGTTAAGATGAAATGCTGGGGGAAAAAATGTGCTTTACATTGCATGCACTATTAAAAGGAAGGAATACATAGTAAAAACCATATGGCTGTCAACCTTTTGCCTGTGTGCCTGTATGAGCTACCAAAACCTTGGAGGTAGACAATCGTAGAATATAGGACACCAGTTCTTTCTCCTCCAATGTCAAGTGAGGATATAGAATAGCAAATAAAGATTTCACTCCAGCCTCAAACTCACCTACTGATGTGTGGAACAGCTGCAGGAAGGGGATAATAACTGAGATGGTCCCTGTTACAAAGTGTATTTTTGGCAATGCCTCTTGTTCCAAGCAGTCTAGCTCAGGCTGATCAGACACTAAAGAGTACTGCATTTCATTTAAAGAGCAGCATGACATCTGCCTCAGTCAGGGCTATCATGGCTGGGCATTCATCACAAACATCTGAACCTGCACCACTAACAAGTAGCCAAGAAAGCATCAGTTGGGCTGCACCAATTTGTCTTTTGCACACCTCCATGAGTATAAATGGAGAGTTGATTTTAATTAATGGTGTCTTTTTAGGATTCTTCTTTGCTGTCACAAGCAGTGCCTATACATAGTGGGCCTGTCCTTTCTGGTGAATCATGCTATCACTTTAACTTCATATCACCTTCATTGTCCAGGCCAATTCCCCTGAGGACATGCATCACTGTTCTACAATGAAACAGGATCAATCAAGATGTTACCAGAACTGGGAATTGCTATGTTCGTGGTACTGTTTCTTGTACTCAAGTCATATTCTGCTGTAAGAGTGGAAAAAATAGGCAACCAGCTTCTGTAAGGACTGTGACAATGGACCTGTCAGTCACCTCAACATTTTTACTCTGATAAAATGGGTTTGTTCAAATTTTCTAGGGACTTCTTTCACTGCAGTTGCATATATTTGCATAGTGATTCTCAGATAAGTGCATGCCAATAGCCACTTCTGTGAGCAGATGTTGACAGAAATATCAACAGAAGTATCAGAGGTACGTGAACAATTATGTCTTTTTGCATGCATAGAGAGAAATGCATAATCTAGTAGTATGCTGGAAATTTGTTAGTTCTGCCTTCCAACATGCCTATCAAGCCACTTCATGCTAATCAGCCTTTGCAAAAGTATTGATGCTTCTCAGTAATATCAAGCAAGAATTTAGAATAAGAAAGCAAGAACCAGGAGAGTTGTGCTACAGTAATACTGGTAATGCAGACAATGCATGCATATTTTATGACATCTTAATAAAGAAAAGCAATATTCAATTTAAAATGCTGTATTTGTCAAACAGTGCAGTGATTGAATATGTTCTTAGTTGTTATTATAACAATAATGTAGCAAATATTGAAATAATTACCTAAAACTTCAAACAGCTGGTATAGGCTGTTCTAATAATAAGTGTCAATGAATCCACTTGGCTATCTAGATCTCCCCTTGCATGTTGGTGTTATCAAGGCAAATCCTATGAAAAAATGACATTCAGCAGACAGCTGACACAGGCCAGGATAATAGAATGGAAAAGAGAACAAGTTTTAAATAAAATCTCTGCATACTTCATGCAGCAAAAATACTTGTTATCTAAAAACTACTGATAACCCACTTTGCTGATGATAAAAGCAAAGAAGGCTTTTGTATGTTTCCAGATATTAATACATTTTTCAGGCCAAAATGAAATTATGCAGCATGTAGCTCAAACTCAGAATTGGGGAAGTGAAAAGCATTTAATTCTCTCTATTTCTGTTTCTCTCTGTTATTCTGAAGCAAATAAAGAGTGCTACTCCAGCAATAGATCACTGTCTATTACTAATTACAAAATCTGCGATGCACTTAAACGATGAATTTTTTTTCAGGTTTGTATTATGTCTAACATGAAATCTATCCACTTTTATTTTTATGTTCTCATTGCTGTTTTCTTTTAGGTTATCCATATCCAGCATTCTCTGAAATTTTTTGTTTCATCAAAGTGTGAGATACTGGAAATTTTGTTTCTCCTCTTTTAATACTTGCTTTTGATTTGTGAATGAAAAATTAATTTTTTCATCCCTAGAAACAATTTAGTAACATTTTCTTGTTCTTTTTAACATGGTAAATCATTCAAAGCAGATCCTTGCACATCTGGAACTCTTTTATTGTTTCCAGGAAGTGGGACACTTGATGAGAGCATGCTAAAAAGGAAGCAGAAGGGCAAAAAGAAGAGGCAGGGAAAATTAGATGTTCAGTCCTTGAAGATCTGTACTTTAAAGAAGTCCTGTCCTGAAGGTTAATTTAACTACTCTAAACATATATTGAGAGTTGTCAGCAGAGGCAACCTTTTGTTAGGTATATCCTTTTATAGGCTGTTAGGTATATCCTTTTAATGCTAAAATGGGTTTCCATATGACCCTCTGAATACTTGTCAGAATTTTTGACCCTATTTGCCAGCCTTGGTAGTTCAGGGGTGAGAAGGAAGGAGGGATACACAGCCACACAAAATTCTCAGGTATAAAATTTCAGTCTACTTTTTGTCCCCACTGTTACTAAAACTTTATAGTTTACATAAAACTATATATACTAAACATTATAGGACCCATTTACAAATGTTTGCTATAAGTGAACAACAAATTTCCCTACATGTCACCTAAAGAAGAAAAGTAGAGTAAATTGCTACTTCACCAGAGTGGGTCTGCCCCTACTTCACTATGGGTGTGCCTAATAATTAGATATCCGTGAGAGCCTATATCTGAAAGAGAACTCTGTGATTTCCCTTGTGGTTCCACTAGCTTGGGAGATCTCTTGCATTTCCTACTTGCAGACACAGAGTGCTGAAGTTTTTCTCTTTGGTTTTTTATTATAGGTATTTTTGATGATACAGGTACATATTGTCTCCAAATCTTACCAGAAGCCACACTTTATGTAAAGATAATCAACCTAATTGTTTGACATCATGCCTTCCCATTTCAGAAGATTTCACCAGGAGTAATTTCTATCACTCTTTGTGCAAGAATTTCTCACAGACTGAAATTTTTGTCTTAGTGACTTTGACCTCTTTCAGAGATGCAAGTTGCCCTTGACACTGCTGTAGAAACATCACTACTAATGTTAGATTTCAGTCCATGTTCTTTCTAACTACTTGGGGTTTCCTGGATCTGAAAACAGTAAAATTGAAATTGGCCATAGAGGTTTTGAAAAATTTTCCTTTAATGTGACTGTTCATATTCGTGAAGTTACCTTGCCACCATTTATTGCAACACCTGAATAAACCTTGAATACCTTGATTTTCTTTAGTTCCCACTGTGGGAACTAAATCTCAGTAAGATGCTGATATGCTTTGACAGCATTTATGAGCTTGTAGCTGGCACAGTCACAAAAGAAAGGAAATATTCAAGCTCTTGTAATTATATCAGTGCTAACTCATTAATTCCTGAGAATATTATACTGTGAACTGGTTGTTTGTGAGATGCTCAGTAATGAGCATGACATAGGCTTAAAGCAGAATCCCCAAAATTAACTCAGTTACCATCTCTTCTGCTGCCATTAGATTACTCAACCACAGTAATTCTGTTCTATAATACAGTGCTAGTTCTACCAGGTTTTATAGAACTGACTGTTATAGTCATCACCAAGTACAGTGATGGATAGGAGTGCTAGGTTGTTTAGTAAAATCATAGCAAAACATTCAGACTGATGATGTAAGCTTTTAGATCTTGAAGTTTATAGAGATGCAACACCTTCCTTTGCCTGGGCTCTCGTAAATATTCTGTATTTTAGTATATACAAAGTGCAGCAGTCTGCATCCTTATAGGCATTCAGTTATCTTTATTTTCTGAGTTTCATTTACATGTTCTGAGTATCAATTCAGTTTGTTTAATTGCTTTTCCAGTTTTTATAGCAGAGATTTGGTCAACTAGTTGTGTATAGAAGGCTATTTCTCTGACCGAACCACATATTAGATGGAGCAAGTTGCATTAAGAGACGGCAAAATAAGTTTCTGAGTCTCCATAAGAAATAGCTAGAAGGAAAACAAGACAAACTACAGAGGAAAAGGCGCATGAAGGAGACCTTGAGCCTTCTGCCATAAACATAGTCTGACTTTATCAAGGATTTAGGGGAATCTCAAGGATAGTAACTTACCTGTAGATTTCTCATCCCTGTTGTTTCTGGTTACCTTCTTTAGCAATTATGTTCTGATAAGCAGAGTTCTAAACAGTCAAGAAGAGAGCTAAAGTCATCTTTAGACTTGTTGAAGATGTTAAAATATGAAATGGTTACTTTGGGGTACAGTGAGTCTGAGCTGGTTGATGTCAAGGAGTGATATTTGGTAGATTATACTAAAAATATGTGTGTGCGTAGCTTTCAGTATTTTTAACTGATTAAAAAGCAGGGTTTTCAGAAGCCTGGTCTCTGAAATGATTTCACTGATGAACCTTTTTTCTTTTAATAAAAATAAAATCACTTTTTGGCAGGGTTCTCTATAACCAATTGACAAGTCTATTTAAGTCTGCTTCCCAAAGTTTTATTTTTGTATCCTATTTGTCACCAGCTAATGAACAGTGCAAAGTATCAGTTGCTGAAGCACGTGGTTTGAGCAGCACTAGACTCACTGGGCACTGATTACTAAAACAGAAGTTAGTGGGTAAAGCTCCAAGAATTAGCTGGAACTTGGTTTTGAGTGTTGCTAGAACTGCTTCCACGTGTTAGCTTATGAATCGAATGAGACATCATTAATGTCTCTTCAAATATGTTTTTAAAAAGACACCCTTGGGCCTTTACCAGGTGTTGTGCTTAGTGACAGTGAGAAAATAACAAGCTGATTAAAACCCTAGTCTTTTATGCTCTCTTTATTGGGGTTTTTTAACATGCATCTAAAAGCTCCATACATATTTTTAGGACTCTCTGCACACAGGAAAGTGATCCTGATGTAGAGTCAACAATTGAATATAAGAGGCAAAAGGTAAAAATGAGAAAGCAGAAACCACTGACAGCATCACATGGAGGGTTTTTTTGTTTGTTAAGATTACTGCCAAGGTGGACATGTCTGTTTGTTTGTTTGTTTAAGAAAGCAAAAGAAAGTTTTGTAAGGATGGATGAAAAACAGGACAATGAGGTAACTGAAGTGGCAGACTGCTGAAAGTGGAAAACTCCATCTGACAATCTTGCAGTGCAATAATGGAAGTGATATGCTTGAAGGAAATAATCTAGTCAAGCATCTATTATTCTAAGTACCATCCTAAATTCGTCCTTGTTCTGCAGAACAGTGGAACTAGGTATGACTGAAGTGAGTGCTGCAATGAATAAGAGTTCTGCTGAAGTTTGTAAAGGTGTCATCAAATTGCCACTCTACCCTATGCATCTTCCTGCTCAAGCCTGGGACTATGAAAGAATCCCCCGTAACTAAAACAAGTAGCATTTTTCCTATTACAATGCAAGTAGTGCTTTAGACGAGGTAAATACTTCCTAGTTCTTAAAGTGATATTTAAGACTGCAATTCCCATTTCACACTTTATAATTTAGGTATTAATCTTTGACTCATCCCTGACATTCTCCTTTACACCTACAAGTACTTTGGTGTACAGTATGTTTTGGAATTTAACAAAATTAGATAGACTGCACTTTGCCAGAGAATGACTAGAGGTACAGTACTTTTTTCCTGAGCTAACCAAGTTAATAAAACCACTTCTGTAGCCTTAGCCAAGATCATGTGTGTCAGGGTAGCTATTTCACCACATCACAGAGGGTCTACATCCGCTGGAGATTAATCAACTCTGCAGATAGGTTAAAAATGTCCCTCTTATCACTAAATTTTTAAAATACCTTTCTTGTGTGTGCACCTCTGTGTATGTATCTTCTTCCTCTATAAGTTTTATGTTACAAGTATTCCAGATAGGAACAGTTCTGCTTTACCTACTTCAGGATGAGCTCTCTGTATTTCAGGATCTCTCCCAGTACTTGCTAGCCTTATTTAGTGGCCTGTAAGACATAGATCAGATTGAGAATTGTCTCATTTCTGTTTTATTTTTTTCCAAGTTGATTGTGTATGTGCTAGTGGAAATCCATGACATTTAAATGCTGTGCAGCACATCAACAGCATCTGGTTTGGGAGCCAGAAGCTGACATTGGCTGCCTCCTAAGGTGCCACTGCACTTGTGTCATAGCTGCTAACCCCTGCTCCAAAGCAGAGGTGGATATGTGGCAGAAATCAAGATTTCAAACACATTGTCCTACCTGTAATTTGGGTTCCATTCTGTGTGCTGGAGCCAGAACAGCTATGTCCTGGAAGAAATAGCTTTCTGTGCTCTTTATGCTGCTGGCCTTTGGCTTGATGGTGGGTTTTTTTGCTTTTTTTCCCCTTATCATCACAAGTTAGTGTCCTGAATCTCACGTGGTTGGGTCTTTGTGCATGAAGGAACAACATGCACAAAGAAGCAGAAAAATTGCCAAAAGGATGAAATGTAAAAACATTGATCTCAGGAGAATACGGACAATGAAGAAAGTCTTGAGACTAGAGTGAAAGGTGATGTGGATATACCTTACTATAATGTATGGAGCACTTAGGTATTGTGCCAGTGAGTTGAAACAATGGCAAGACACTGAAAGACTGCCCTGCTTCCCACTAATGGTAATGATCCATCCTTTCCTCATGCTCTCTATTATCCCCCTGTTTGCTTCCATGGAGAAAGGAAGCTCTTCTTTTATCAGCTTTTGCTACTGATTTCAATGAGAAAATGTTTAGATGGTAAATTCTTCCATGCAGGGATTATTTCCTCATTGCCTGCCACAGTGGGACTTTTGAGTTATGACTACAGACATTAGGGACTCAGGCAAATCATGAGAAAGAATAGTAATGGAATAGTGGAAATTGTAAATTATTTATTTCCTGAAGATTGTGTAAAGCAGATGGACACAATGCTTAGTGGAATCTCTCAGCAAAATCCAGATCTGTAATGAATAGAGGAACAAAATGCAGCTGGGATGGAACTGTCCCTTCTAACCACAGCAGAAGGAATGTGTTCAGTTAATTACATCTTGGATATATGATCTTCTCAATCCCAGGTCGTGACTGGGCTCCTTCTCACAGTCAACTCCAGGTTTAGACAAGGCAGAGTTTCACAGCAAAACAGACTGCTGGGGAGGAAGGGAAAAACAGCAGTGGCTACAGAACTCTTTGCCAGAGCTCTTTCAGTTGCTTGCTTTTCCAAGCAGCTGCTGCCAGGGAGTTTCAGTTCCTTCCAGAAGCAGCAGTTGCTGCCCCAGCCCCTCCAATTCCCCCAGAAGCAGAAGTGACACAAGTTCAGTTCCTGTGACAGAAGAAAAGCCAGCACCCATGGGGCTCTTTGGCTGCCACATTTGGGAGCAGGACCATTTGCTGTTGCCTTTCAAGGCGGGGTAGCTCAAACCACTCCCTATTTCACTTGCCAAGTTTTACCTTTTAACAGGCTCAGAGTATTTATTAGCCACTCCAATCTGAAAAGACATTTCTCTGGTTACTCTTGGATAAATTATCTTTTTCTAAGGGGGAAGGGTGGATCTTTCCACTGATTGCCTGTCCTCTTTCAGTCCTATCTTATCTGGAGTCTACTGCTGAATCTTGGACTCACCATTGCTTCCGCCATTCACCAGCTTCATTTGGTGAATGTGACCTAGAGGGACAAATCTAAGTGGTGGTGACAGACATGCTCAGAGAGAGAAGAAGTCTGTGACTAGATGATGGGAATTTATTTATTACAGAAACACATAAGAGTTGTAAGAGTGAAAAAGTCATGGATATGAAAATGGAAGGACATCTTTTTGGAACAATAATTGCAATAGTCCTGTCATGCACCTAGGGAAGAATAACCCCATGCATCAGTACAGGTTAAGGACTGACCTGCTGAAAAGCAGCTCCACAGAGAAGGATCTGGGGATCCTGGTGGACAACAAGCTGTCCATGAGCCAGCAGTGCCCTTGGAGCCAAGAAGACCAAAGGTATCCTGGGGTACATTAGGAAGAGCATTGCCAGCAAGTCAACAGAGGTGATCCTCCCTCTCAGCCACATCCAGAGTACTGTATCCAGTTCTGGGCTCCTCAGGACAAGAACGACATGGAATTCTTGGAGTGAATCCAGCGGAGAGCTATGACAATGATTAGGGGACTGAAACATCTTTTCTATGAAGAAACGCTGAGAGACCTGGGCCCTGTTTATCTGGGAGAAGACATGACTACAAATGGAAACATGGGAAGTTTCGCTAGAATATGAGGAAAAAACTCTTTACTTTGAAGGTGACAGCACTGGACCAGACTGCCCAGAGAGGCTGTTGAATCTCCTTCTCTGGAGATATTCAAAACCTGCCTGGACATGATCTTTTGCAACCTGCTCTAGGCAAACCTGCTTTAGCTATGAGCTTGGACCAGAGTCTGTTACACAAGTAGGCTTGTTTTTTTCTTCTTTTAACCAATAATGGCAATATCTGGCTTTGACACAATTCTTCAGATGATTGGGAAATCCAGTGGATTATTACAGAAGACAGACAGGACTTGAAGAGCAGAGTGCTTGAGAGGCTAGACAAATAGTTATTTCAAGTGTCTCAAATGTATTTCCTCATTATGAAGAAAATGATCAACCATGTTCTTCAAAGGTTTTCACATTTCAGAGTCTCATGGTGGCTTTCTAGTCACCTACAGAGGACTGTAATTCTCCCTTTGGCGAAGTGACTGAATACATTATTTCTACATGACACATTCTAGTTACACCACCTTGTTCAATTATTCATGATATGCATCAGAGGAAAAAAGGGGAAAAATTACAATTTTCAGCAGAACAACTGGGAGATTTTAAGAAAATAAATTCTAATCCTAAGGGTCTTGTAACACTAGGAGGACCTACCAGGGAGGTTGCGCTGTCTTTCAAGGGAAGATTTAAACTGTAGGTCAGAGAAACACCAGAAGAATGAGCTGGGTAAAATAATTTTTGCCGTAGTGCATAGGGCTTTTGTTGTTTTTTGCTGCCTGTTTATTGATCTATCCCACTATGCTCTTTCCCATTTAAACTGCAACTCTGCATTAAGTACTGCCATCAAAGACTTTTTTCTTTTCCAGCAATCTTTTTCCTGAGGAGCACACTACATCTCTCTTTTATTAAACACACACTATTTGTATGTTCCAGTCCTCACTTCCCTCAGGCTTTTGGAGTTGTTTCCAGAAAATTGTGTTTTCTTGTAGGCTGCAGGCTTTGATAGAAAAATTACAGCCTCGAAGTGAAAGTTCACATAACTAAGAAAATGTTAATATCCCCCAATACGCACTTTTCACATGGGGCTTGCAGAGGATGGGCATAAAACCCAGAATCACCACTACTGATTTCAGTAGTGCCAGCATTTGGCTAGAGGAACCTGCATACACAATAGAGATGTTAAATGCTGTAGATAGTTTCCAACTAGTCCCTTTCATTAGGGATGCTCTAATTCAGTTATATACTGTATCCCATTTTCACGCTAAACTATGAAATGTAAAAATGCTAAGCATTTTCACAAGGGCTTGTAGTTCTAAGACAAGGGGGAGTGGCTTTAAATTGAAAGAAGGTGGATTTAGACATGATAGTAGGAAGAAATACTATGCTTTTAGGGTGGTGAAGCACTGGAACACGTTGCCCAGAGAAATGGTGTTTGCTCCATCACTGGAAGTGTTCAAGGACAGGCTGGATGGGACTTTGAACATCCTGATCTTCAGGAAGCTGTCCCTCCCATGGCAGGGGTATTGGAACTAGACAATCTTTAAGGTCCCTTCCAGCCCAAACCATGCTAGGATTGATTCTCCCTTGTTTCTACAGCCAAACAACTCATTCTCATTTGTTATGAGACCCACTGAAGCCGCCCTGTGAGTTGCAGATTTTGAACCACCACAAAAAAGATTCTCACTAAGACCTCGTTTCTGTGGGCTCTTAATAAAAGCAGTGAGCAATGCAAGGCAGGATTATTCTGGAGTAATTGTTTTTTATTGGCTGCTGACTACATACAGAGCTCAGGGAGAATAGCTTCTCAGCTGAAGTATCTCAGGCATGAGAAACTGAAGCAGGAGAAGGAGTGGTGGCTCAACTCAAGCTCCACTTGTCTCCCTGGTCAAGTCCTGATAAGAAATTTGGTTTTGGATGATTTTGTGGGAAGTTGTTCATAGAACTCTGTGACAAAGTGTGTTTATTACATGGCTTGCTGGCAGAAGCCCTTTTTATCCTAATACTAAAACATTTTGAATGCCAAATCCTTGACACAGTTGGTGAATTTCAGTCTAGGACCTGTTTCAAAACAGAGATTGGTTTTATTTGCGTGCACTACAGAGCTTGGACTGAACTTCTTATATTCCTGTACCTACACAGGTGACAAATACAAGCCAAAAAAAAAAAAAAAGTGAAAAACATCATATCACAGGGTTGCAAGCAGTTGCTTTATAGCATGCTGCAATATACACTCCATACAGTAATTGTCTTCCCCTTTCTCTAGACACTGTCCCATTCCTTTTTGGCACATCTCTATTTCTACCTACCCACTACTTGTAGTTTCAGATAGAAAACTAAAGTTAAAAGCAATTGACCATGCCTTTGTAAGATCCATCCATGCTCCTTTGCTGGAAAAGTTCCTGGTTAGAGCTTCATCTCATTGAACCATGTTAGGAGGCTACAGGTATTTGTCAATAGTCTATGCCTGCTAAAAACTAGCACAAAGAATGTGAAAGAGAGATGATTTAGAGGAAGCAGCTGGCACTGTCTGGCTTTAGTCACTATTGTAATGCTGTTGTGCCCACTTACCTCCTCTGCAGAAGTTGAGTTTCCTTTGCACATTCTTTTTGAGGGAGCTAGGGTTGTTTTGCCTGGAGAATTGGAGGCTTGAGGACACCTTATTGCTGTCTACAACTGCCTGAATGGAGGTTGTAGCAAGGTGGGTGTCAGTCTATACTCACAGGCATATAGCAACAGGACAAGAAGAAATGGCCTTAAACTCCACCAGGGGAGGGGTTCAGATTGGACATCAGGAAGCATTTCTTCGCTAAAATGGTGGGAAAGCATTGGAACAGATTGCCCAGGGAGGTGGTGGGGTCACCATCCCTGGAGGTGTTCAAGAAATGTCTGGACATGGCACTTAGTCCGATGGTTTAGTTGAAATGGTGGCATTCATTCAAAGGCCAGACTCAATGAGCTTGGAGGTCTTTTCCAACCTTAATTATAATTCCAAAAGAAATCCTGTAAAATGCATTATCCTAAGTAAATTGGTACTTCTCACTTTCTTCCTCATGCTAGGCACCTCTAAGAGGTATAAAATTCTGCATAACTTTTAATGTTTTCTCTCAATCTACTACTTTCTGTAAAGCTGCTCAGCCTAGTCTGTAGGTGATACCTGTCCTTGCCAACTGATGATTGTTGCAAGACCTCTTGCTTGCAGACCACTTATAATAAAGAATATAAGAACTCAGGCAACAGCAGAGCTACCCTATTGTGGCTAGCACAGGTCTTTCCCGTGAGAACATTTTGCTACATTTCATAAACAAAGATAAAGTTTGGATGTTTTGCAAACAACTTCTCTGGATTAGGTCAGTTCGGGCTTGGCCAATTGGGCCTAGGGGGAGGTCTCTGGCTGACCAATCTGGGGCACCTCTGAAGACTCTATATATATGGAAATCAAAATAATAAAGACACCTTCTCTCTTTCCTTGTCTGAGAACCTGGGTCATTTCTCAGCTAGCGGCTCAACAGCGACACCCTATCTCTTGAGTTTAACAAAGCAGATCCTTTCCACTCTTGAAATCACTACTTGAGATACCTGGGACACATTCCGATAACCTGGGAGTTTCTGTTATTGTGGTAACAATGACAGAGATGGTGTATTAGCACACAATAGCTCTCTTATTGCCTGTCTCATTCATCTATGTATTTATAACTTTATATGTGGATCTATATTTTTTTTCATATTATAAAAATAGCTTTATATAATTCCTTAAAGCTGGTCTACTTGAAACTGAGATGCTTTTTGTGCATGTCTGACCATTTCAAATGAGATAACAGAATGAAGAAGTTGTTACCTAGTGTACTTGTATTTAATAATGGTTTTACTGTGTGGTGCTCAACTCTGAAACAGGTATAGATAGAAGCTATAAGGAATAGAGAACAAGTCAGATGATCTGGACAACCAAATAACTGTAAGCATGTTCTCTGTTACAGAAGGTTCATAACATAGAGCTGTAAGCAATGGATACCTTCCTCCCTTCTGTAAAGGAGATTAAAGAAATCCATATTACTTCTATCTTTTCATTATTTTTATTTTAATATTTTAAGCCCCGAGTCTAAGCTGACTTTAAGTAACTTCTAAAGCTATAAGGGGCTAGGCAGAGGAAGGATTTCCAGAGACTGCTTCATAACTTCAAAAGCTATTTCTACAATGGGGATTGCAACCTGCAAAATATTAAATAATGTCACTTTTTCTGGTTTGATAATCAGTGCTTGATTTCCCCTTTCCCTCCTTCTTTTCCAAAGACATTATAAGTTTTAACACTGGGCATTCCAAGACTACAAATATGACTGTTCAGACAAGATATTTTTGGCCTTTGCTAATTT
Organism: Entomyzon cyanotis; assembly: GCA_024500445.1. Lineage (NCBI taxonomy): Eukaryota > Metazoa > Chordata > Aves > Passeriformes > Meliphagidae > Entomyzon > Entomyzon cyanotis. Next base: position 72,166,299 of record JAKEPQ010001005.1, read on the forward strand.
CCACAATTGCTTTTTCAAAATCAATTTTTTTTAATTGGTCACTTGAGCTTTTTTCAGTGACGTTGAACCTCTGATGCATGTCACTTCAGAAGCATTTTCCAAACATTGTAGGCGTCACAGAACAATTTTAGCATAAAAAGAAGAGTATAACTAGAGATGGCGGGGGAGCAAATTACATTTTGTATATATAGTATTAAATGCTTCCATTAGTTGCCATAGGGATGGGCAGAAGTTGGTCTGAAATGACAGCTTTTCTAATGTTTGATGTGTTTAAAAGGAAAACACTGGGGGGAGGGGGTTTTATTGTTATTATTACCCTGGGATGCTTTTATGGGGAGGGGAAAATATTAAAGTCGTATTTCTCAAAAAAGATGCTTGGTGTCTGCATTAACAGACCAGGAATCACCTTCGCCTCTATGTAGACACTGACCTCGACAAAACATGCATCTTTGTAGCTTCAGGGCTGTAACTCCACAGCTGCCCAGAGCTTCTCATCTCCTTTTGTTGTGCAACACAGCAGCTATGACCACAACCCCTCCCCCTGGGCAGCGTCTGTAAACCTGCTGCAATAGTAACCCGCGGAAAACCATGTCCTGTAATTACTGCTGCACACACCCCAATTACAACAGGACTGGTGAGACCTGCTTGCCAGACCAGGCTTTTTGATTTGCTCGCTCTAACACCCACTTGGCTTGGATACTGGAAATCAACTGAAAGCAAGCCCTGGATTTATAGTTATGATTTGAGCTTCTATGTGATCATGTCAAAAAGCTCCGAGGTGCATCTCAGCATGTGTTTTAAGCCCACAGCTATCTGATGTTAAAGCTATCATTCATGCCAAGCATGACCAGAAGTAGGATGCCAGCTGTGCAGTTAGCTGGCATTCAGGCCCCTGGAAATTCTGTGTGGACGGTATGTGTGCCATACAAGGGACAATTCTGGCTTTGCTAACTGGAAAATGTAAATGCTTTAGAAATTACTACTACACAATATGCAGATGAGAGTCAATAAAAAAGCTGAATGATACAATTTTGTGTTTCAGAAGGTAGTCCATAAGAGAAGGATCTGCCTCAAAAGGATTGAAACTGAGGCAGTGTACTTACTGAGTACAATCTAAATTCACTTTCTGATTTTACTCAATTCAATACTCTGACTGATTTTTAGCAAGTTTTTAAAGAAGCACCTGTGATTTTTTTTTTTTAATCTGACTTCTATGCTATGCCACATGTACCTTTTTTTCTTCATTCTCCCAAGGACAAGGTTTTATTAAAATTGCTCATCACCCTGTGGAGTACTGAGCAAATACTGAACGCTGTTTTGAGAAGGCCACTCATAGATGGTGAAATGTCATTTGTCAGGACATTTATTTGTAGTCTGTGTGACACACTGTTGTGTCAGTTCATGGGGATACACTTCACTGATGCAGCTCTAGTGTCTCTAATAGTGAAATTTGGGCAACAGAAAAAATGCTTAATTTTTCTTTGCAACAGGGTTGACTGAAAACAAGTGCAACCCACATAAAACACTGGACACTGTCCTTGCCTGTAGTGTTTTAGAAACTATCTCCAGTCTGGTGTTCTCTTAAAAGACCTGCTCTTTTGTCAAGATGAAAAAGCTGGAGAAAAGGATCTTTATTAGCTCTTCCGTAGTGCAATGCAAATTTGGTATTAGTCCTACAAATTCCTGCTCAAGGTGCAAAGAAGTATTGCTCAAAGGCAAGAAGAAATTCTTTGAAATCACGAACAACACGAAGTTTTAAGTACTCTCCTGAACCTGCTGTGCATGGTGAAGGAGGAGGAGGATGTGGGCAGAAAGACATGTCTGAGGAGACAGAAGAACTCATGGAGCCCCCATCATGCTAATGGAACACGTAGCTGCAATACATATTCCTCTTTTGTGCCATATTTTTAATATCAGACAGAAGTAACTTGACAGCACTACAGTCTCACTATCATTAAGAAAGAAAGAATTAGGCTCTTCTGGCTTGTTATTGCACTTGTCATTTTTGACCTTGCATAGACTTGCATTATCAAGTTGTTCAAAAAAGCATGGAGAACACAGCAATATGTAGTTGCATATACTTACATATATGAAATGCAGTAAACTATCCAACTTGTGCACATTAAAAAAATTGCAATAAAACTAAGTTAAAGTACAGGTAAGCTTTGGAAAAACTCCACTAGTGAGGCACAGTAATATTTGTCCAGGATTTCTCAAGATACCTGAACAATATTGTCAGTTCTGTTTACCTGTTTCATTACAAATCCTACAAATATTCCCATCGTGAAAGATACAGCTCCTCAGCAGTTCCAGAGCATCATAGGTTGGGAAACATAAGATCTGTGCCTTTTTTACTGAAGCTCTCATTGTAGGAAATGTTTTACCAGTGAAGTTAATCTTAAAAACCATAGACCAAACCAAAACAGAAATGGATGCAATTTTTGGAGGATAACACAGTGTAAAAACAGGAAAGGAGATTGGGAGCCCCCAGCATAAGAAGGACACAGACCTGTTTGAGCAAGTCCAGAGGACAGCCACAAAGATGCTGAGAGGGCTGGAATGTCTCTCCTATGAAGACAAGCTGAGAAAGTTGGGGTTGTTCAGCCTGGAGAAGAAAAGGCTCCAGGGAGACCTTTGAACATTCCAGTACCTAAAGAGGGCCTGCAGGAGAGATGGAGAGGGACTTTTTCAAGGGCGTGTAGTGATAGGAGAGGGGGAATTGGCTTTCAACTTCAAGAGGGGAGGTTTAGATTAGGTACTCGAAAAAAAACTTTATTGTGAGGGTGGTAAGGCGCTGGATTAGTATGCCCTATCTCCGGAAATGTTCAAAGTCAGGCTGGATGCAGCTCTGAGCAACCTGATCCAGCAGAAGGTGCCCCTGCCCATGGCAGGGACATTGGAACTAAATGATCTTTAAGGTCCCTTCCAACCCAAACAATTCTATGCTTCTATGATTTTAAGGTAAATTATTCAGAGACTGGCATTGATTGTATCATTTATCTATGCATGCACAGTGCCCTATGAATGTTAAATCAAATCATGTTATTTGAGAACTACACCTTGTAGATTCATTATTACTTCATAGTTATGTCTTTGCCTTACATAAAGGCAGTTGGCAAAAACATTATTTGATTTTGTTCTAGCCAGATTGCAAGTCTTAAATTTTTATTGAATGTAATCATGTTACTGTATTTATGTCCAGCTGCTCAGTTACTTTGGAATTGTTTATCCTATTTAAACCACTAACCAACAAAAACCAGGTTTATGAATGATCCCCTTTCAGTGCAATTTCTCAAATGCCATCAGGAGACTGTAAGCATACAGTTGTTTCTAGTTTCCTGGTGCTAGTTTTTCCTTTCTTTCAAAGAAGGTGACAGTTATGATAGTACCTGTATTAGTGCAAAATAAAGGCATTCCCTCTTACATATTTTCCCAGCCACATTATCCTGTGCAGAGGGATAGCCCAAACTGTGGTGACTGAGCAGTCCCAGGAGGGCACAGAGGATGGATTATTTTGTTGTCTTTCTTTCCAGCTGCTCATTTAGATGCTTTTAAAGTTCCTTTGCCAGAATTCCTTGAAAAGTGAACAGGGAGTCAAAAGCAATGCCTCCACCTCCTCCACTGCTGAATGCTGGTGGGGCATTGAAGGAAGACTTACCCAAATTATCTATTTTACTAGTTTCCTCCACTTTCCCTGACACAGATAGCTCTGTGTTTCACTACTTCCACCAAGTCACCCGTGGGAGTGAACTAGCGAAAGCTCCTTTTCTTCCATTCCTGTGTAGTTCGTTATAGGAAAAAGATAATCTGGTCATGTAATTGAGGAAAATGATGAAGGTCTATTAAAGCAGAAGAGTTTCTGCCTGTATAAGGACTAGAGGATTAGGGTTTAACATACATACTCTCCCAAATTCTCTCTTCTCTATTTATCACATAATTATGACTTCAACTTCTCCTCCCTCAAATGAAGGCGTATCAAATTGCAATACATCATCTTAGAATAGACTTTTACTATGCAGGATAGCTAACCTTTGTTCTCAATGACAGTACCTTCAAGATTTTCTCAACTAGCAACTTCTTGAACTTCTTGTTCGTGACGCACAATGCTGGAGCTGCCTCCTTTAAAGCTCATCTCTTCTGCATTAGAATCCATGCAGTTCTTGCTTTGGACCTTATTAACAAGAAAGTGACCCCGATGCTATGAAAGTATAAACCAAACCTTCCACTGATTTCAAGAGCCAGAGCTGCCTTTATGTTCTCTTTAATGTTGCTGGATATTGATAACCTTCATGGCAGCAACATTAAAAGTAAATACTGGGGCACCAGAAGTACCTTCTTCTGGACATCTCTCTTAAAATTCCTAGGTGGTTTCAGCCTAGGGATCCCAAGATGGAATTGTACAAAATTTATAGAAACTTCTGAAAGCATCAATGGTAGTGTCTATCCCTGTCAAGAATCTGTAAAGCTCATATGAATATTTTTGTCTTTTACTGTTTGTTGTGTGCATCATAATATCTGTCTTGCATTACAAATAAGAAATGGAGAACATGTTTGTGTCCTAATTTTGCTAGCAATCCTCTCTTTTTAACATATCTAAGTACAAGACTAATAATTATAATTTTAAAAAAAGCCCATTCTTCAGAGCTTAGGGGCTTAAACTTTTATATTCTTCCTTTATTCTGAATGTATCCCTCAGGAAACAACTCTCTGTAATAATCACCTTGCCTACACTTCTTCAGTCACACATTACATTCTCTCTCCCACTTTCTTTCAGGTTAATATTAGTGTTTGTCAGCAGCAGACTCTTTTTTCAAGGCTCTGAGTCATTACAGTAACAGTTATGTTCTCAGCAGAGAGTTCAGGGTAGGAAAAAACCTCAGCTCAATGCCTACATATATCTGTTAGAGAACCAGAAGGCTACTCACTCCTTTCTCACTCCTTTTAAATGCCAAGTGTTCAATTACATTCCTCTTGAGATTTGGGGGGGGATGGGGGGGGGTGGGTTTTGTTGGTTTTCTTTTTTTAATTTGGGAAAAAGTCAAATGTGATGTAGTAGGCTACTAAAGCTCACGATGAGGAATTTTGGCTTCAAATTTTTCCTAAGTGTGATAGGTTTTTTCCAAGCATTTCTTTAGCAGAGTTCGATTGGTTGGTATTATGGTCTAGCTCACACAGCATTCAGTCTCCATCTAGACCTATATAGATATCTGTGTATGTTACAAAATCACAGCACCCGTTATCCTAAACAGGGATCTATGCTGATAAGAGGTCCAGTAAATAGCAGAGGTTTTGCAAGTTTGGCTTCAGGCCTTGACAGAGCACAGGAAAAATTCAGAGAGCTAGAGAGTACAGTTTCTGGTTCTGGCTACTGCTGCCTTTTCCTGTTTTGTCCCCTGAGATGCTCTGCTGTTCTTTGGAAACCAAGTCAGAGTACATACCTTAATGGACTGTGCATTAGCACAAGAGCTGTGCAGAACTCTCCCACTGAGCCTCAGGGATACATGAAGCCTGATCTGGGGATCATACTTAAAACAGATTTGTTTCACCTGCACATTCTTCTAGACATACAGACTTTTCAGCTGAACTGGATGTACTGGATTTCTCTTTCTGAGTGTTGAGCTCTTTCTGGACTGTGGGTTAAACCTGAGCTCACACTATCATCCTAGAGGTTTTCTAATCAGGCAGACAAGGATCTCCCTCATGGTGATGAATGCTACAGAAGCATATAAATATATAGGCGTGCAGTTACCTTTCTTGTTGCTAAGTGTTCCCAAGTCAGAGAGAGCTCTTGGCAGTTGTCAGAAATGCTGCACTATAATTTAAAACAAACTGTAAATCCCTGAGATGGACGGCAGTACCAAGATGGATGATCTTGCAATGGTCAGTAGAGAGGCTGCTGGTTATTTCAATGACTTTGCTTGCCAGTCATGGTGGAAGATGACAATGCATATGGAAAGGGACATAGCAAAGAGGATCAGCAGGATACATCAAAGGCTAAAGGACAACACATTCTCCAGCATGCAAGCTTGTAGTTATTTCAGTCTCCTTCTGACTGGGAGATTGTGTCCCTAGGAAAAACCAAAAGTATTCCATATTGCTTACAAACAGGCAGATATAATCCTTGGAGTGAGCAATGTTCCTGTCTTCCATTTCCCTTCTGAATCTCTGTGTGCTGCCGCCCTTTCTTCTTCTTCTTCCACTTTTTCTGTTGAAGAAAGCCAGCTGGGCTAAACAGGCAACTGCCCCCTGTTCCATAAGATAATGGATCCAATTATTATCAGAGGCCAGCTTGGAGGGACCTATTGCTCAGTAGTCACCATGGCAAATACAAACCCTCCAAGATGTAAAGAGGGAGATGCTAGTAACTCTCCAAAATGGAAAGAAAGCAGCTTGCAGTGTTCTTGCTGATTGTTTTTGCTTTAATTTGTGTTTAGGAATAAAAATGTTTGTCAGATCTCTGAAAACAGGAACACAATTTGGTAAACCACATCCACCACTAAGGTGGCATGGTGAGACACCTATTCAATCAAACTATATTTAGTGGAATGCCAGGGTAGGAACAGCCAAACCAGACTCTACTTGGAGTTCATGTAGTTTTGCCTTATCTTTGATGCTGTCTGGGTGCTCTGGAAAAGAATATAAGAAGTCTTAGGAATGGGAAGCCATGCACTAGTCTATTAATGGGGATTCTTACTTTCTAATCTGCTCAAAAAATCTCCCTGTACTCTGAGGGTTTATTCATCTTCTTGGGTTTCTTCTTACAAACAAACAAACAAAAAATCCTATGTTACTTGATAGAGAGTTTTCTGATACTGAAAAGAAAATCTAATCTTTGGGAATCCACCATTTTGAGCACCAGTAACATTTGGTGGCAATGGATTTCAGAAGGTGTTTATATCTGACCTTTTGAGCAAAATATCTGCAAAACTGGGAAGACTAATTCTGACTGCTTAGGGACAGTTCTCTTGACCAGTAATCCTAAGTTTAAATTTATCAAAGGATCACTTTATCACAGCCTTCTTCAGTTTCTTACTCACTTCCAAAAAGGCTTTGGGGAACTTCTCAAAGACCTGCTAGAAAAAGCAGGGCCCTGATCCTTTCGTGAGGGATGCCCATGCAACTTAATAGCATAGCCTTTGTTAGCCCCTGGTGCCTGGCTTGATCAGGATTCCAAGCTATGTGCAGTTTCAATAATGCTAAACTACATCAACTGGCAGCGACCAAGAGATAAGTGCTATATTTCAGTTTATTAGCCATTCAAGCCCACTTTTAAACTTTTAAAAGGCAAATTATAATTCAAAAGATCTTGGTAGAAACATATTCTGCTTTCAAAATCTATAGATATGCATGTTTAAGCTATCATGCCATGACACTGTGCTATTTGATTTATATTTTTACTGATGCTTTGACTGAGTAGTTTGTTGCAATGTATTGCTAAATGAAGGAAAAATCAAAAACTGCATCAGACAACCACTCTGTATTTCATTCTAGAAAATAGCTGGCAATTATAATTACTCACCATGTTTCTGGCTCAGAATAAAAGTGGCATTGCACAAAAAAACCACACTGAACATTCATCGTGATTAGAAAATGCTCCATACCTTGGAGTGCAGTGGAGACATAAGAATAATTTTAAATGCAAATTAAATTGTGGGGGTAGCAAAGAGAACAGATAAAAGACAGTAAAACAAAGCCTTTCACTTTCCTTAAATTAGCAGGCTAATGTAGTATAAAAAAAAGCAGTTCTACTCAGATCTGTGCTAAGAGCTTTCATTTCATCATAATATAAAACAGCAGATCCGTCACCTTTCTCTATTCAGTATTCTTGATTTCGAGGTTGAAGTGAAAATTAGAAGCTGTTCATTCTGGCTCACAGACTGGGTTGCATTTGCTTAGTCTTATTTCATGACAGTAGGATGGAAAGTGGTCAGTAACACTGGTAAGTACTTCTGCATCTGATTTTATTTATTTATTTTTAAAATCTTTCAGTGCTTTGGCTTTTTGTCAATGTGCATTTCCTAAAAAAAACCACATTGTGTATTTTGTAAAAGGCTGTTTCTTAAGCAGAAATGCAATGATTCCTTGAGAATGCTTAAATCAGATGTTAGAGCTCCTTCAAGAATGAATGAATTACTTAAAGTAGGAATTCTGTAATAGGAAAGGTTTCTCGATATTCTATATATTTCATAGCATCACTGGAACATTTTGTGTGTTGCTTTTTCTGTCTGCCTTGTCCAACAAGCAGTACTAGAGAAGAAATGAATCTCTTCTCAAGATGTTATTTTATGCATTATATTGATAGCAAAACAATCTCATTACCCTTATGGTAAATGATAGAGAAAGCAGGTATTTTACTTATTGAAAGCAAATTATTAGACAAAAAACAATGTTACATTTAAATTTAACCATTATGAAACATTAAAAATATCTCAAAATACGAGATGAAACAAGGAAGATGGAAGTGTAAAACAAAATCTTAAGGAAACTTGATATAGATTTTTTTTCCTTGGGAAAGTTTTTATCAAATCAAAACCAGGGGCTTAATTTTTTAGTACGAAGGGCGAGGGGGGAGTGGGGGAGATGAACGTAGTGTCACCTCCTGTTGCTAAGTAACAACATCTCCTGGCCATTTTTATCTGATAAAGGAAGTCCAGTTGACGTTATGCATTATTCATCAGAGTTCCAATCAAACAATCAAAATTGTTTGCTTACACTGGGGACATTTAGTAAGATCAAAGAAATCCTTCTTGAAACTACTGGAGCTTACACCACTGCCAGACAGCCCTTGATACTCTGCAGTAAGTATCATTTCTGTTTTGGGAGTGCTACAGTAAAGTGAATTGCTGAGGAACGTAAAAGTTTTCTCATCAGGACAGACTTCTGAATTTTAGAAAGGACTGCATGTCGATCGATGAAAACTGAATCAAAGGAAAAATGGAAAGCATTGGAAACCAGGTTTCTTGATTTTTGACAGCACAATTAATGGAATTACTTGAAGCAGACTCCCTGCTCCAAACCTTTCTGTTAGGTTTGCACAGAAAAGGACTAGAGGTATTTTTGTCTGTCTGTCTTAAAATACATGTTGTTCAGAGTTGTTTGTATGCTTATGATTATATGCTGTGGTGAACTGAGGTGTGGGTGAGATAACTGGGTTATGTGTTTTCTGCAAATCTTGTTTTTCTATGTGGGTTTTTAAGAGTATGATAAAATGCAGAAGGTAGTAATGAAGCTGGAGAAGGGTCACAATATCATTTCAGGAACTCTGCTGGGCAGAGGCAGACATAATTCAGTGTGCACCTTGGAGGGTTGTAATCTAGGATCTTGACAGAGCTGAGATTCAAAAGGGTGCTAAAAATATGAACCTCAGCTATGAAACAGTAGCCTACCATTTCTTAATGATTGTTCTTACCACATATTTTAAAACTGATGGTGGAATGTTCTGTTGCTACTTCTGGCCAGCAAGAGGAGAGAGGGAAGGCAAGGTTGCCTTCTGGTCCATTTAGGTGGACTGAAATATCCAGAATATTGTGTCTTCCTTTCTAATGCAGTGTTTTAGCATAAGTGGCAAGAATGCAATCTTTAATGTAGTTTGTTATAGTAGTGCCTTCTCAGAGGTGCTGGCTGTGAACCTGGCTAAAGGAGGTCCCCGTCCTGAGCTTTTCTGATTTTCTTTTCAAGAGCAAAAGTAACAGGCAGATGAATCCAAGTATGTGTCTTAAGAAATGGAGACTGTGACTAGAATACAGGTGATTGTACTAGGAAGATACTAGGTATCTTGCTAATACTGCAGTAGCACTTTCTTGTCTTTAGACAAGGGTTTGAATCAAACATTCTAAAATAGAAAAGTATGCTTAAGAAGTTCTAAGAATAGTGACTTGAAAATACTTTGACCCTAATATGCCAAATGAGGTACTTTAGTGACTGACTACACAGTTCTTTCCACAAAGAAACACACCAGCTTTTTTCTCTGACATCTCTGTAATCTTTCCTAGGAATCTGACTGATTGTTTGTACCGGAGTATTGTACACAAACATAAAGCACCTTCAAAATGGACTACTTTTTGGATGTCGAGTCTGCTCACAGACTGTTTTACAGTCAAGGAGCCCAAGGTAAGAAACTCTGGCACCAACTCAGAAAATTACTAGTTTACTGTACAGTTAAAATGTATAGGACCAGATAGGGGCCAGTGACTGACATACTTAGTTGTTGAGAGGGCACAAGGTAAGGCCTTTAAAATGCATGGGCTTTAAAAGGGACTACAAGAAGAGTAATAGTAGGGTTGATCTGCCCTCTCAGAGGATGAGGAAGAGCTATGAGAGCTGTCGGGTGCACTGCAGGAGCAAAAAGAGCTGCCAGGATCCAGGCCCTGGTGTTGCAGGGCCCAAATGGACAAGACAGAGGAGACAGCAATGGCTCGCAGCTTGCTGTGTAAATCTATGGTCTCCTTTCCCTTCCTCCTTCTGCTTCTCAGTGCTGTCAGGATTGTAGGGTATTGTTATTCAGGAAAAACTGGTTCGGGAAAGCCCCGAGGCAGTCCCCCACACGGTTTGCAAACAGCAGCGCTCAGTGGTCTGCATCGTCCCCTGTGAAATGCTGGCCCCCGCAGAGCAGCAGCAGGGTGAGAGGGGAAGAGTAACCAAGCTCCACTGCTTTAATGTAGTTGAGACTTGCTCACGACATAGATGATATTTTTGGTAAAGTCACTTCACACTTTTTCTCACCAGCTCTATTTTTGGAGAAAACTTGCAATTTCAGAGAGAAAGGGGGTTTTTTGCCTTAAACTTTAAACACCATATTAAATTCAAGAAAATTGTAAGAGCCAAGTAGCTCAATCAGCCATTTTTGTTTCTACATACTGCCTGTTTTTTGAAAATGGGATCATCCATCTTTCTTCCACTATTAATTTCATTGCTTGCTAATCGAATTCAAAATCTGGGCAACTGAGTTTGGCCTTCACTTTGGAAGTCATTCTCCCAGAGCAAGATGTAATCCACCCAGGGGATGCCACCATCCCAGGATACATGGGGTCAGAGACACCTCTGACCTTTTGCTCAGCGGAGGTGTTGCTGCCTAACACATGCTGTGTTGCCTTGCTCCTGCCTCAGTTGTTGTAGCCATTTTTATCCGTACCAGTTGCAGAAAGCCTTTCTTTTCAGAGCACAGCCTCCTGCATTGAACAACAGAAGCAAACACTAAGCATCACAGAACCAGGGAAAAAACAGCCAAGGGCAATGACTGATGACTTTTTCTCCATCTCTAAAATGCAACAAACACCTGGGCATTGCTACAGAAGTAATATTCAAATATGTTCTTCAACCCTGTTTGAGCAGAGAGGTTGGAGTAGACTGACCCCCTGTGATCCCTTCCAACCATAACCATTCTGTGATATCTCTATGGGAACAAACCATTTCTATTCCATAGAACCTCAAATTCAGGAATCTACATCTCATTGCTTTACAAACTGTAGCAAATTATCAACAGCATCCCTGTGCATTGCAACATACAGAAGCAACCATGGAAGAAAGAATATGTGTTTGTGCAATGAAAGTCTATTACAGTCATGTGCACAAGGTGACTAGTAAGGGTTGTGCAGGTGACCTTCACTGTATCTATTTCCAAACAGGCAAGAGAAAAAAACATTATCTTACCCATACTTGCAGAAATTATATTGTTAGCACATACAGAAATGCTTGTACTGATCAGTTATTAAATCCAAAACAAGGAAAAAAATCCATTATGCAGAACTGTATTCCTTGATACAAATGTTATCAGCAGGGGGCTAACCTCTAGATCTGTCACAGGGACATCTCTCCCTTGGCCAAAATATATAGGAAGCAGCACTAAGACTTGCAGTTTTTTGTTCCCCTGCTTGTGAATGTTTTATGAAAGTCACCAGTTACATACTTCCCCTGTGCACCAGTGTCCCAGACCTTAATTATCTCCACAACTAGATGTTTCTAGTTGTACATTGATAGAAAAGCCATGCTGCACTTATGTCCTGTCCCCTTCCACTTTTCACTTTTCTCTTTGCTCTTTATACTGCATTTTCCACAGCTCCTGTCCTTTGTATCTCTTACCTGACAGACTTGTGAGGCCTCTTCCCCAAACTCTTGTAACCTCCCCTCTCTTCATATTTCTGTGCTTGAGGTCAGCTGCTTTCCAACAAGCTGAGTGCCAGCAGGGAAATAGCTCTGAGCACAGAAGAGACAGTGCTTCTGCTTTACATTCTCAAATGCTGCAGCACAGCAGCCCCCTGGCAACAGGAGAGGTACTTGAGGGGAAGAACATATGAACAACTGCACTGGCAATTCGATGTGAGAGATGAAATGTGGCCTTGCAGAGAGAAGCTTCAGGACACTTTCACTGAACCTCTCTGAGGTGCCACATTTAGCTTCAGCAGGCAAAACAATAAGCCTCTGGAAGAATTTAATCGTCAAGCTTTCTTCTGCACTAAATGTCTTTATCACCATCCTTATCCCCAAACTTCTAAACAGCTCCTTCCTCTCAGCTAATATACCCCTTGTACAGAACAAGGAACTCAAACCTATTGAGTGTGCATTGATGCTGCCTATACAGCTCTGCTAACTCCTGTCGTCATTGTGCCTTATGACAAATTTTAGGCCGGCTTCCAAAAGACAGGCATTTCTATATGAGATAATGGCATGATTTCTCCAAACATGGGCAAAACCAACATATTTTTTCCACCTTCTGAGAAACAGGCTAACTGCATTAGCTTTAACTTTTTGAAACCACCCCCAAAACACACTGAATGTGAGGCACTCATCCACAATAAATAGCATAGATCAAGCAGTTAGTATGGAACTGATTAAAGGGTCTGCAAGAAAGTATTGTCAACAGATCTACCTAATGGGATTGCAAGTAACCATTTGATGTTGATATAATAACATGACCCTACTAGCAAATCACACTATCAAACAGCATGTGTATATACATTAAAACTGCGCTCAGACAGAACTGAGTGAAAGAAGACCACAGTATTCTGCCATTTAATTAGAAACAACATCAGAAAACATTATATGCATTATTATTACTGTAGTTATATTATTACTTAGCGCATTACAAAATATTCTGGTTACAAACTGTAGATGGGGTTTTGTGACCCACTTAACTCTTCTTTGAGATTTGAAGATTTCTGTCATTTAGTCCTCCAGATCAAGAAAAAAAATCTCCTTTCCAATGTGTTCACATTAATGGTATGACAATGCTACAAATGGCAGCTGAAAAGCACTCATTCTCATCTGTACCCACTCCTTGTGGGTGGAAGAGAAGGGAAGGAACTCAAAGAGCTATGATGGCATTGACAACCAACGATATCAAATTCCACCTGGCCTCAGCTCTTGTGCAGTTGAATGCAAGATACTCTGACCTCTAACAAATAGATTGAAACAGGGCTTTGTCCTCCAGCAAATAACCAACCCTCTATGCCTTGCTGCCTGCACTGATGCCCACACCTTGTCCCTGCTCCTGCAGAAAGATGCAGAACTGCCTCTGCTGTTGTAGGGTAGGAGGAGAGAGGTGTTGCCTTACAAGCTGCCATCTCTCCCATTCTCTCCTCTGCAGGAGCAGCCATCACCTCACTTTCATGGGCTGAGCACAGAACAGAGAAATGCTTGCCCATTCAGGCTGTATCTGCTGTTCAAACAGCTGTTCCCTGTTTCCTTCAAGGAAAGTGAAGCAGGAGGGATGGAAAAGTCACAAAAGCTGGATCTGGCAGTAGGATTAGCTAGATTTAGAAAACTTGGTAAATGAAGCCAGCTGGCTGTAGTCTTCAAACACAAGCCAGAAATATCCTAAGCTCTGCAGCCCTCCTGACTGTCTCTTCTGTACTGTATGTTGGAATCTAGGAGCTGGTGGGACGTCCTTGCCAATTACGTAATGCCTAGTGATGCATCTCCAAATCAGAAACAGGAAAGAAAGGACTGTGATCCCTTGGATCCAGCCCCTTGCCCTTGGAAAGCCTGAATCTGAAATCTAAGCATGAAGCTGGACTTCCATTTTCAAAAATGCCTTCTCTCTCCGAAGTGTGTGGAAGATACTGGTTATTCTTGGCTGCAAATGTATTCTAAATACAAATCTATCATGGCTTTCAGCTGCAAGGCTGAAAGAATGTAATGGGGCCTGGAATAGGATTTGGCTCACTTATCCCTTAGGTGACCACAGTGAAGTTCTTACTTGTTTGGCATATATCAGAAAAAGTCATTTTAAGAGCAGGGTTCTCCTAATCTTAGACATCTTTCTTGGGTTAATATAGGTCTTGCCTCTATACTGATTATGAAAGCCTAGATGTGAACTTGAGTGAAAGATGCCTGTGCTGATGGAATTTGTTTGCCTAAAGGAATGATGTGTTGACAGCCAAGATAGGACCTAATTCAGAAAAGGGAGTAACTTCCCCAAAAACGGGTAAAGCTGTAATCCAAAGCTATAAATGTACAGATCCTGTCTTGGCTGTAGTCTACCTTGGAGACATACCATTGATCTTGAAGCTCTATTTGAAAGTTATGCTTTCAGGAATGCAAGGAAAGGTCTCACATTTGACAGAGCTGAGCAGACAGGAACTGAGGAACAGCAGAAGTGAGTGGCTCCATAAGGGAAAGTATGCCTAGAGCTGCCAAAACAGGCAGAGGCAGCTGCCTCACCTATGAAAGGTATAGCATGTCAGCACATGAGCAGAGCAGATCTGGTGACAGTCACCAGGTTCAGCCAGGAGTCCAGACCATCAGACAAGTCCATGCTGATGAGGCAGGTATGAGACTAAGCAGGACATGGAGTCAACAGTCTGGATGTGGATCAGTGAGGAATGTAGCCAGCCACAGGCACAGCTGCAACCTGGCTCAGCAAATGAGCAGTGACTTCAGGGTAGGTCTAACTCCAAAAGCAGGGAGGAAGGAGCTGTTGAGGCTTCTTGCTGCTTTCTCAAGAAGCTCCAAAGCTGGTCAGGGCCTCTCAAGCTTCTCTCTCCAAAGCCATACCATGCTAGAGAGCCTGCCTGGCCTGGCCACGCCGTGGCCAACTAAACTGTGTGCAGGGAGTGTACACAGGACCCTAGCTGTTGGCACCTGGCTCCCACCTAGGCTCATTCAGGATTATGAAATGAGGAACCCCTCCCTCCCCTCCATTGTCTACAAGGGGGTTGAGCCCCTGGATGAATTCTAAGAGGGAAGAGAGATTCCTGCCCAGTACATTGAATGAAGGCTTTAGGTACCACCACAAAAGGAGATTTGCCCATCACAGTCAGCGCACACCACTTTTCTGCAGCCATGAATCTGATGGAATGGAGCCTAAGACTCATTCCTTCTCTTGGTGTTGCCTCTAGCAACACCACGCCACAACCTGATGGGATGGGCTGCACATTGTGTTGTCAGGATGTCACTCTGGGCTGCAGGTGTCCACCCTTGCACCACAGTGGGATGCTCAGGTCCCTGCTGGGAGTCTGGGTTCAGCTCTCATGTGACTTCTGACCCAAGAATAAAATAGTTTCTAATTTCCTGGAGAGTTGTGCATCCACTGGTCCATTCTTATATCCTTTCGCACCAGCAGGGCACACCAATTAAAAATTAACTGTTGTTATTATTTTGAAGATTCTCTTACATTCCTTGAAGTTGGTTGCTAGGCCATTTGGTAAGACACACTGTGCACATTTAAATAACTGAACAAAACCCTCTTGAAGGTTTATCTTAAGCTATCTATTGTACATATAAATAAGTTACAGATACACCTTCATTAGGTATGCTTTTATTGGTTGCAACACTTTTGCAATTCACTTGATGAATTTACATTCATCAGGGGTATGAGTGAATAAAAAATGTAAAGTAAAAAAAAAAAAGGAAATAAAATACAATACATATGGCCAAGGGTAACAGATGCAAAAGTTTGTATAGACACATAGGGCACGACTGCTCAAAAGATTTCAGGAAATCATTCTTCTAAGGTTTATAAACCTATCATAAGGTTTAATAAAATACTCTCAGGTATAGTTTTAATTCCACATTTTTCTGGCACTCTGTGTCTCCACAATATTTATTTGACTGTGCTTCATTTTTGCTCATTTTTTAAAAAATTCAGTCAGTGCTGATTCGTTCTAGATGCTTGATTTAATCACTGCTGACTCTTCATTGCTGCTTTTCTTCTGCTTTTGCATATTAAATTGGGTCCAGTATTTTATAAAACCATATTGCTGCAGAATCCCCAGATCCCAATCCAGAATGATTCCATTGCAGATGCTCCTCCATCCACCAAAATTTTATGATTAATCCATCCTATATGTTAACATATTTTCAAAGTTATGATAGCTTCCAGGTCTTTTATATTCATGTGATATCACAAGTTCTTAGACTGACATCACTATCAGAAGAATTAGTAACAGCAAATGTGTATTCTTAATAAAATTTCCCTACCTTTAAATACCATTATTTAACTGATCAACATCAACCTTTTCCTCATCCTTTTTAAACTTTTTAGAATCCCTTTCCCACCTCCTATTCTGGCACATCCCCTAATGAGAATTTTAGAATAGCCAATGTCTTTGGACACAGAGGAACAAGCAAGTTTCACCTAAAATGTACAAAAAATGCTAGTTAGGCATATCGTATGTGCTCTTACCAAAATACCCCAGACCAGCAGAACAACTGTGTGCATAAATGTGGATGTCCTTTTGCATGGGTACTGTTGTTTGCAACCCTCAGGCCTGTGCTTGAATACGATGTATCCAAGTACTTTGTTTCAGATTACTAATGTCCATCAAGACAGATTTCAACAGCTTTGCTTTAGAGATACAGAGCAATCCACATGCATGTGCTTCTGTGTTTATGTGGGAGACACAAGCCTCTAAATCATTCTTCATAAATTATGTCCTCTCCACATGTTCCACTCTCTGCCTCTCCTGCCACTCATATTCCATTTCCCAAAACTAATCCTTCAAATGTTGTCCTTTCATCTTGTTTTAAATACAGCTGATAAAGTGAAGTGGCATTAAACTAGACCAAAAGATTTTTTTCCTGGTAAACATCCAATTGGACCCACTGACTGATCTGTCTTTAAAGAAGAATATTCACAACCTAATAATTTTTTTTTAGCACAAAAGGAGTATCATGTGCTAGATGAATCAAAATGTACCTGAACTCATGTTTTTAAAGCTTCCATTTAGCCAAAAATACATTTCTGCACGCATTATCTACATTATGCCATGGTGAGCCCTCTCCACTGAAGCACAAAGGAGAACTGAGTAAGAGCACATACCTTTCTCTAGTGAAAAAATGTAGCAAGAAAAAGAATCCTATTTAATCAGCAAGAGTAACAATGCAATTAAAGTATTTTCATAGATATTCTACAATGGTGTTCAAAATTTGCCCTGATAAGCAAGGCTTTCCTCAGAAAAGCCTTAAGGATTTCTGATGTAATCCAGCATCCCCTTATGTTCTTGTGTCACCAATGAGATATTTTACTAAAAGCTGATTGGTAAAAGTGAATGGAAACATCTAGATGAATATCTCACGTTTTCTCCAATTAATTTTTAGGAAGATTCTATTTCACCACTGAAAATTTTCCAATTAAAATTACCATTATTTTATGTTACTTGTGTTCTAAATAACACAACTCTTAAAAAAATCAATACTATAACTCTTCAAAACATAAAGGTAGTGCTTGGCAAACAAATATTACTACTAATATTTTTATTAAAATATGTGGAAAAGTATTTTAATGAAAAAAATGGAAGGCATCAAAAATTCTTTGCAAACCACCCCTCATGTTTTCAGTAATTTTAAGCAGTATTCAGAAATTGGGACCAGCTGTAGATTTAACTAAATATATTGAATTTATATGTTCACAATGCCTCCGAACCAGTAATCAAAACATTTACATATTTTACTTTCCCTTCTCCCAAAGACATACTTGTGTTGCACTTCAGTAACATACAATATTTTGAGACAAACAAATGGGAGATTATATTTAATCAGTTCTAACATATCACATGATGTGCATTACAGCATTTATATTTTCAAGGTATTTTTCCCTCCAAAAGCAACTTTTTCCCTTTCTAACAAATACCAGACAAGACGTTGCCTCAATCTGCCAGTTGGGGTGTAAGTCTATGAGGAACAATGAAAATAGAATGAAAGAATTTAACAAAATTACTGATTACCCTTGTGTGTGCTGTTACAGTGGCTCCTTAAATTGAGCTTTTCAACACTGGTCTCAAATCCATTTGCAGAGTTAGTGGGTCCTTAATGTATACTGTAATGTCATTTGATTGCTCCAAGACCTTCAAGAGGATATTTCCTAATTTTCCTGGAAAACTATCTGCTAAAAGTGTGTCCCAGAGACTGAGATGGTTTGCAGAGAGCAGCTGAAGCTAGAGATTCTGGTGGGTTATCTGTGATGGACCCAATGGTCACATTGGGCAACTATTGTCAGCTTTACTAAAAAATGTATGGTGAGTCATTCTCAAAATAAGGACTGCTGTGGATTAGGAAAAGAGTGTGTACAGTTATATTCATGGCAGTCATAAACATTCAGTGTCACTCTGCAGATACCAGAATGTGATCAGCTATACTTTCCAGTTCTGTGGCTGTGTAAGAACTGATCTTAGGTTTTTATTGCAAAATGTTTTAATACTTATTAGCTTACTCTGAAATGTTTTCAATGTTTACTTAAAATTTCCAGTCATTCTTGAAAACTCCTTTTGGTAATATGCACAAAGGGGAGATAATCATGGCTGTCAAAGTAATACATAATGATTACTCCAAGAAACATTTTCTAGCATCCACCTACCTGTAGTCAAAATGAATACAAGCCAGATCCCAATATTTTGACCCAAAAGGTAAAAATGCATTATAAACAATTATATAGAAAAACCTACTCTTATTCTCTGTTTACTATAAATGTACATGCAATTTGCTGTTGGGATTTTCTTTCTAAGACATTCCTGTGCTGTGATCCAGCTAGGCCTGAAATGCACGGGTGCCCTTTCACTGACTTTAACTACAGTTAGATCATGCCAGTTTTAAAAGACAAATCTTTTACACGGTTGTTTTATGAGACAATTTTTACAGTGCTTACTTCCTATACAGATAAATCTTCCTTAAGTGTAAATTTGATGATGCAGTACGCAAAATTTTCCATAGCAGAAATTTTCCGTTCTCTTTTATCTTCATTACTGTACTTCCCGATTACAAGGGAGTAATGGTTTACAGCCTAGTTGCAGTGTTTACTTTAGCTTAATCTAAATAGTTGACCCCATTGAATCAATTTCAACTCCTCCTCTTTGCTTTTACTTCAAAATCAAATGCTAGGTTAGAAATGAGCAAAAACTTGAAAGAAATCTATTTAAAAAAAGAAAACAAGTGAGTTAGACCAGAAATAATCACTACCTCCAGTAGCAAAGATTTACTTGTTTAGTAAACTACATAATAATGCAAATTGAAAAATAGAGCATGACAGCTTTTGTTAACTCATACTAATTATATGCCATCATACCTAACATCTAAGTCAGATTTTAGGCATCTGAAAGCTACTGATTGACAAGTTTCACTTGAAACTCTAAAAAAAACTTTTAAAAGAAAGAATCACAGTTAGTAGGTTGCAGAATATGCTCTTAGTCACCATCAGTCATGCTCTGCAGTCCCAGTGGGAAAATATAGTTCGTTGCTAGTTACTTGAAGTGTGATGCCTTATAAAAGCCCTGAGATAAAGACTGTTATGCCAGATAACGTCCAAATAGCAAGAAACATGCAGGGTTTGGGCTCCTAGGCTCTTACAGGGTCCCACATGATACTTAGTGTTAATAGGCCCACATTACAGGTAGGGATAGGCTTTCAAACAGAAGTTTTCTTTCCAATTATATGTGAGGTGGAGGAGAAAGCACTTGTACATGGTGCTGATGCTTTCAGTGATCAGCCACATCCCAACTAGCATTTTGATAATCTTCAACAACCCAGAGAGAGAGTTTAGGTGGATATATTTATAGAGGCTCTTCTGTTTGTGATTTGTAATTTATAGGCTCAGTGCCCAAAGCATTCAACAGTCACTCATAATTACATTTCACATGTAAAACACCTACATAAAAGGGAAATTATCAAGGCTACAAGGTCCAAAGCTAAATACTTGGGCAATTCCAAAATGAAGGTTGCCTCTGCAACATTAATTCAGTCTCCTTATACATATGGATTATAGTAGGGCTTCTAATTGCATGATGACAGTAATTTTTTACTCTCCTACCATTTGCTTCATCAGTGCATGGAGTGGGCAGTGCTTACTTAATGAGCCAGTATTAAATATTTTGCTTTCTCCTCCTCAAATGCATGGCTCCAAGCCATTTAAATCCTGTTCAGAAGATAAAATCTTAATTTCCTCATGGGTTTTCCATTGGTGCTTCACTAAATTACATGAATACTTTACTATATTAATGGATTTATATGTTCTCAAAATTCCTATTAAAAAAAAATTGCTTCTCCCTGTTCCACAACTAAGAAACTAAGACATAAAGTGATTAAGAGCAAAAAGTAGCTGTTAATTTTGAGTGAGCAAGTCGAGACAAGAAGAAACTGAGTTTTGAAATAGTTGCATCATGTCAAGAATATGTATCACATCGTGTTCCGAGCACAGCTTCCACAGATTTCTGCAAATTTATCAACCATTTAAACACTTCCTCTATTCAGATATCACCTGAGTGCCTTAAAAACAGCATTCAGGAAAAGAGAGACTGCAGCTATTCAGAAGCTGAGAAAAGAATAGTCATAGTGGCAAAACCAGGAATTTAGAACAGGCAATCTGCAGCAGTAACAGAGTAATAACCCATTTCTTTGGGGCACACAAGACAGCAGTCTTTTCTTGGTATCATTCAGTGCAGCCCTTAAATTCTGCAGCATGTAAGGCAAGGACCTTACAGCAAACAGCCTATTCTACTACCTGCTACAGGTCATCTCTTCCATTGAGTGATTTTCTTTCACGTCTTTTTTTTTTTTTTTTTTTTTCTTTTTCTACCTCTTTCTTCCCCTTTCCATTTCTCTGTTCTCCTGCTATTCTCCTATTCTCCTCTTCATTTGTTTTTTCTCACCAGCTCGTCGGGCAACTCTTCTCACTGTGCCCACTCTGGTGACAGCAACTTCTGAGGATGACATAGACCGGCGACCCATCAGAAGACTCCGGTCTAAGAGTGACACCCCTTACTTGGAAGAAGCTCGGATCTGCTTCAACCTTGATAATGGTAAGACCACACCTTCCCCAAACAGCATATGATGTAAATTAAAGACTTCTTTTTGAGATGCAGATGGACCAGATGGTACCTCCTCGTTCAAAAGTGATATGGTGGTTTACCAGACATCCAGAGATGCCAAGGCTGTCTAACTGCAAGCACCTGCATATGTATGAACAGGATCATTTTCAAAATTCTCCAGCAAGTGCTAACTAAAACTTTTTCCCTGTTTTAGCCAGGGTGAGCTAGTGAGATCACACCAATTTAGAATTGATTTGCAAACAAAATATATCTTATCCACTCCAGGCCTCCAGAAGCATGAAAGTTCTTGAGAACATTTATGAAGGGATTAGAGCTAACAGCAGACTTCAGCTAAACCCAGTGTTACAGCCATTGGAGAACATGCAGCACACTCCAAAAGCTCAGTAGGACTAATTGGCAAACATGTGACAGAAAAGTCTTGACTCTGCAGGAATGTGTAAGAGACCGTCCATCAAAATTCAAACCAGCTAGTGTTACCGTCGCTGTCTTCAGAGTTACTGACACCCAGCATACCTTCCCTGTTCTTTTTTTCTCAGTAAGGTTAATCAAAACAAAAATTTTGGAAGTACTGACAACTTAGTGACTTTAAGCAGAGTGGTTTATTTAAAAAAAAAAACAACCTGAATTAAATGGGATGATCTAGTACACTCTTAGGCACATATTTTAACTGTCTAATTCTTACTTTACGTAGTACTTTTGTGCTACCTACTTTTTTAAATAGAATTTTTAATTATTTATATTACGCTAACCAACTGAAATTGAAGCCCTAATGTGGCAGGCAGCCTGTAAACCACACGGGTAAGAACATAAAGTCTACAAAAAGAGCTGATTACCAAACAGAGAAACAGAGATGCCACAAAAAACGAACCCAGTTTGCAGGGAGTCTCTGGTTTTTGCAGATGGTAACATTTTTCTCCAAGACCTGCCAAAGTGACCGAAGCAGGCGAGCCCCAGGCTTTGAGCGATGGTCAGTTTCAAACGTTGACTGCAGGCTCCTCAGTCCCCTTGGCATTTTAAACTGCCAAGGTGTTGCCATCCCGCCTCACAAAATGGGTTTGCCCAAGGCAAGAGGGCAAGGAGGTGAAGGGATGCACCATTAGACATCCCATGAAGTGCCAGTGCAGCTGTGCTGTGAGTTTTGGGACGCCCCGGGCTAGAAGGGAGCAACTCGGGGCGCCAGGCTCGCCGCGGGCTGGCACCGCTGCCAGCCAGGCCCATCGGCGGCGTTTGGCACCTCGGCCGGGACCTCCCCCGGGGGCGGGAAAGGCGCTCGGCCGGACCTTGCCCTGGGCGGGGGGGCAGCGCCGGGCCGGGGACACCGCTGGGGACACGGCTGGGGACAGCGCTCCGTGCCCCGCAGCGGAGGCGGGCGGGACTCGGCAGGGGCAGCGGGCAGGGCCGCCGCGGTCGCTCCCGTCCGCAGATCCTTGACGGGTTTTCCCTGTCTCTCCCCCTCTCTCCCTCCCTGCGCTCCTTTCTCCCTTTCCCTCTCTCCTTCCCCGTCCTCCCCTCCCCCTCCCCGCGCCTCTCTCCCTCCTCCCTTCCCCTCTCTCCCCCTCCGCCCCCTCCTCGCCCGGCCGCCCCGCGCCGCCGCTCGCCCTCGCCAGCTCGCCGGGCCACGCTGCTCACCGTGCCCACATTAATGGCGGCATCTTCCGAGGAGGACATCGACCGCAGACCCATCCGCCGCGTCCGCTCCAAGAGCGACACCCCCTACCTCGCCGAGGCCCGCATCTCCTTCAACCTCGACACAGGTGAGAGGCGGCCCGGCCCGGCGCGACGGGCGGCGGGGGAGGCAGGGAGGGAAGGGGCCGCCTCCGCCCCCGCCAGAGCCCGCGGGCTCCCCGGGCGCCGCCCTGCCCTGCCCTGCCCTGCCCTGCCCTGCCCTGCCCGGGTGCCTTCGCACCTCGCCGGCCTCCTCGGGCCCTGGCCCGCCGGCCGGCTCCCCCTGCCCCGCGCCTGTCAGCTGGCTGAGCCGGGGGCTGGCTGCCCTTCCTCTGTTCAGCCCCTGGAAGCTGGAAGCCCCTGTCCCAGAGCGCCGCCCTCTCGCCCTGCACGGCGTCGTGGCGCATCCTCACAAGGCTTCTACACTGCCCCTCCTCGCCAGGTCCTGGCGTCCCTCCTGGAGACGCTGCCCTTGGTGTTTTGCAAGTCTGTCCCTGGCTCGCTCGTTGCCTTCTTCCTCTGGTGGGTTTGTGCCTCAGAAGTGCAAGGAAACTTGCGCCTATATTGTCCACTTAGTTTCATGAGGTCCCTCGTTGCCTCAGGGTTGCCTTTTGTGACACTGGATAGGTGTACAGCCTG
Source organism: Entomyzon cyanotis (assembly GCA_024500445.1). Taxonomy (NCBI): domain Eukaryota; kingdom Metazoa; phylum Chordata; class Aves; order Passeriformes; family Meliphagidae; genus Entomyzon; species Entomyzon cyanotis. The sequence continues at coordinate 72,189,857 of JAKEPQ010001005.1, forward strand.
ATGGTTTCTACCAACACACCTCCAGCTCCCTGCATTCACCTCCTCCTGCCTGTTATTGGGATGAATCTTCTGCAGCTCTCTACCTGACCTTTCCTTCCCCTTTGTGAAGGAAAAACCACTACTTCCTTTTCCACTACTGTGCCCTCCTCTTTGCTACCTTATTGTCATGACTCCCTTGAGATTACAGCTGTCCCTTTCAGTTCATCCTGCGCATGATGAAACTGTCCTGTTTCTTTTCTACTAGGCCTGTGGTTTTCCCTGCTTTCTTGACCTTTTCTTTCCTTATGAGCTCTGTCAACACCAAACTAACTACACCAGAGGTTACTTGCTCTCTCCAAAAAAAAAAAAAAAAAAAAGAAAAGGAAGTTCTTTCTGCTGGTTCTCTGCACCAAACCAGACTTTCTCTGTTTGGGAAGGGGGGCAGTGTGAGGGTGGATCTGTAGCCAGCAGTACTGCAGCCTCCTTCATGTCCCAGCAGTAGCGCACAAAATGACCCAACTGTGTAACATTCTTTGATGCTGTCAGCTCACTGCCAGCTGTAAAGGGAAAAGAGCTGCCTTGGAGTTGCTGCTTGCCCTGCTGCAGTCTCTCCCATCCCTCCTCCCCCTTTTCAGCTGGCAGAAAGTTGGAGATGGCAGAGATGCATTTCCTTCTCCATTTGGGGATGGAACGGATTCCCCTCCCCCTCCTGTTATCCCTGCTGCAATTACACCCTTGGTAATGGCTGATGCGCAGTTTGGTTTTACCACTGACAGAACGGTTGGTTACACTGTATGGCGTGTCATTATTTCTCTCTGATCATGACTTCTAAAAAATTACCAAGCCATAGGTAAGTTGGGTGGCATTGCAGAACACAGTCTGGAAGACCATGCCAGGTGCCAGGTTTCAGCTCTATAAAGAACTGGAAGTGAAAATGGAAAGAGCATCTCTGTGTGTAAGGTGTAAATAAAAAAAGGCTGTGTAGGGTTATTTGACTGCTGAAATAACCCTGTGCTGACTTGTGTTCTCTCAGGTAATGTTATGACATGTAGTTATAAATAGATAAACCAGTTAAGAGCAAGGCACCTTCAGGTCACCTGGTGCCTCATATCTCTATGCTGAGCTAGACATGATGTCTTTTCTACAAGTCCCAGAGGATGTGCAAGTCTCAAGGTACCTCTTTCCTGCAATCCACCAAAGAATTTGATAATTACACTTAGCTTCTTTCTGTTCCCCCCCTCCCCCTAGCTCTCTATAATTTGGGTCTTCACTTGCAAACCTGGGAATGGAATTCCTTAAAAAATAAATAATTAAAAGAAACAGTACTGGTGTATCAAGAAATGTAAATGAAAAATGTTGTAAGTAGTGCAAGTGTGTGTTTTCATTAATCCATCTGGCAGTGAGTAGTTTTGCACTCTAAAAAAAAAATTGCTTAGCAACCAGTATTGAGTGAGTGAGCCTAAAAGCAAGTGGAACGTGCTGCTGATACCCACTTCATGTCTGAGCTGTTGGGTTTACTCTTCTATTTGCTCAGAAAGCACAAACCAAGCTGCTTGGGTTTGAGAACTCTCTTCTCTGAGGAAAAAGCCACTAGAAAATGTGTTTGGCCACTTTTGCTTATACGTGATAATACCGTGCAGCTCAGGCTTTCCTTTTGAAACTTACTGTTTATGCAGTGCAGTGTTCTTGCATTTATTTTTTTGGCTCTGTGTGTGTGTGGTGGGGAGGGGGGAAGAAACTCTCTCTTTCTAAGCCGACCAGGTTCGCAGTCTCGTTGCTGGTGTCGCTGCTGCTGTGCCACGAAGGCTGCCGGGTCTCCCTCCGTGTCCCAGTGTCCTGCGGGCGGAGGGGCCCGACCTCCTGCCCGGGAGCCCGGGGCGCTGTCCGCCACCCCCGGTGCTGAAGTCGCTCCGCCGGGCGCGGAGGACTCGTGTCCCGCTTTGCCTTGTTCTGCCTGTCTGTCCGTGGGTTGGCAGCGCACGTGTGTGCACAGGGGTGTGTGTATATCTTTGCCTGTGCAGGGGAAAGGCGGTAGGAAGGAAGTAAAGCTGTTTCTTCAACCCACAGATGCAGTCGAAGCTAAAGTGATTCTTGGGGCACTGGGAAGAGCCTCTTCCTTGTGTGCTTATTGCTTGCTTTCCATTTAGTGCATTCCATATCTACACTTGCTGCTCAACCACTGCTTACAAAGCTTCTTTTACTACAGCTGTTACGAATCAAGCTGCTTTCACCAGTCACTGTCTTCTGTCAGGACATGGTCAGAGTTTGGCTGCAGCATGCAGCTGCTTTGCTGTATTGGAACTTTATATCCACTTTTATTAATGAACCATAACCAGATGCAGTGAATACTACTCTTCTCCACTCTTAATTGCAACCACTAGTTAAGAACTATCAGGTTTTTATCTACTTCAGCTGTAAGTTATAATTATACCATTACTGCTGTTATCTGTATTGTTGAACAACTGAGAGATTGCATACACAGAGTCAATTATACAGTTTGGGTATAGCATGTATTTGGTCTGGATCTTTAAAAAGCACAATTTGCAAGTGATTAACAGCGCAGCTTCTACCTCCCCTTGTCTTTTGATTATATTAACAGCTTTGCTTTATTTGATTTTTCAAAATACCAGTTTATTATGTTTGTTTCTAAATATTGATCAATTAACTCACAATTATTACCTAGCATGAGTTGACAAATGCTGTTCAATTAGTTGTGCCTGGTATGTATTTTTTCTGGTGTTCCCAAACTGATTAAAATACCAAGTTGTTTTCCAAACCCAGGGTTATTCTCTCTATTATTATACATATGCAAATCCTATTAATCTGAGTTATGTGCTCATATCAAGAGGATAATACTTCCCAAAGGATTAAAATTACCTCTTCTGCCAAAATTAATGGAGCTACATAACATTGTAAAGCTATAGGCAGCTATAAATTCTTTTTCTATATTTGATACTAAATCATTTCCATACCGAAATTAATTTTTTATTTTCTGAACAACTTCCTCCAGTGCAACACTAGAGAAATGTGGAATGTGCACTCACTTTTGGGTGGTGATCTTTTGTTTTCTTTATTATGATTAGCAATCTGGCATTGCTCCATCTCTTAACATCCATCTTTGGCTTTTCATACATCATCTTCTTAAAAGCAGTTTTCAAATTGTCTTTTTAACTTTCTGGTTCAGGTATATAAAAGCTCTTCCCAAATTACTTCTGAAAACTTGGGCCTCTATCTGTGACAGTTGCCCAATAGCATAATCACTTTCCTGGTCCTGTGCCAGCTGATAAGTTGAAGTGGTTTTTATCGGTTTTCACCTATTACAGGTTTTGGCTGATTTCTATTCTTCCTGTTGCAAACTACTGTACTTCTAAAATGCCACTGCAAGGTTGGTAGCTTTCAAGCTTGATAAATTGGCAGAGGTGATGACTGATCAGAAAATAGACTGCTTAAAAGTCACTAAATGATCCAAGATGTTTGAGCTTTTCTCCTGCCTCCTCCTTCATGCAGCTGCTTGGGGAATCCCTGTCAGAATTGTATTGATGTTTGTTAGGTAAGGGCGAGGCTACTGTGCTGAGTTGATTTGGTCAGGTTCTCTTTTAGCCATTCAAGTGTTAGTCATTAATGAAGCTATATCTATATACAAACAGATACTCTTACTCCTCCCTACCTGAAAAAGAGTAAGCTTTGTGCTGCAATCCTCTGCAAAGGTGAGTCTAGCAGACTGGCTTCTTGTTAAGTGGTGCAAGAAGCTGTCTTTATCTCAGCTCCTCAATTGTTCAGGGAGGTCACCAAATGTCAGCCTTTGTTTGAGCAAGACTTATTGTCTGCTTATTTAACCTGGCAATGGAGACTCAGGGAGAAAGCAAGCCAATGCCTTGGAGAAGATGTAAGGCCAGAATGACTGCAGTAGCTGTAGTAGGGGTCAGCAAAGAGGGGATGTTCCTCCAGAAAGAATAAGCTTCCATGCTGTGAAATGGGGGGAGGGGGGCTTTTGAATGTGAATATATTCCTCCCACCTTGACTTAAAAGTGTGTACCAATGGTGCAACCAAACAGAAGCCAAAGGAGCAGCAGGAGGGGTGCAGGAGCTGGGCTCTGAAGAGAGAGGAGAGAGGGGACAGAGGTAGTGACAGATAGGACTCGATAGAGATGGTACAACCTGAGCAAGCTATGGAGCCCAGCTGGCTCTCTCAGCCCTGGAGCGTAGCACAGATTTTTAGTGCACTGAAGTCATTCAGTAATCTCACTGAAGTAGCTGGATCTTCAAATGATTTAAGTAATTTGTTGACTTCAGCCAGGGATCTGAGCCAGGCTGTAGAAATATACATCTCTCCTCCCCTTCCATGATGAAAGATCTGTTTTATCTCTTTGTGGTATGCAGCCACATGGTCTCCTCGAATGTGTTCTGGGAAAGCAAAGCTGAGAGGGAAAGGACTGAGTGGCTGTGGATAATTTTGCCATGTGTACAGAAGAAAGGTCCTTTTGTTGAGAAAAGCAAGTGAACTTGGTACCATTTACTGTTCTTAAGCAGTGACGCATAAATCACACTGGAGAAAGGAAAAAATCTACGTCAGCCTGTGTTAGTGCTGCTACAAGCAGAATTAATTCACAGGGTGTAAAGAGGGAGGAGGATCCTGACAGAAACTGCTGAATGGCTGAGACAAATGTTTGTGAGCTGGGAAATGTTCATGGTCGGCTGTTTCTGCCGTGCAGAGCTGGTGGGTGAAAGCCAGGACATAAAGAGTGACTGTTAGTGTTATATGCGGGAACTTTCCTGGTCTGAACCGGGCACAAAGTTGAAATCAAAAGTGTCTTACATTTTCACTGTGCTGCCACCTTCCACACTCTGGGCCCTAGGGTTTCTTACAGCCGTCATGGTAGGCTGCCTCACTGTTTTACTATTTGTGCCACTGTATTCACTGCATAATATAGCTCTAGAGCTATGCAGAATACTTTTCAGAGATCAAAATGATGTATGATTTTGCTTTCTAATGGAAAGATAATGTTATTTGTGTATTAGCCTCATACATGTTGATTTGACTGGAAGGATATGATACATTTTGCTGCAGTGAACAAGGAGGAGCTTGTGAACTTAATTTTGTTACTATGTAAAATAAGAGAGAATATTTATACAGCTCACTGAGGTGGGTAAATTGTAAATAGGTGAAAATAAAGTGAAATTATCTGACTGGATTTTCTGCAGGAAATCTCCATTCCATTAAATTTTAATTTTCTCTAAACCCCATAATTTTATTTAAAAATCTCTGAACTTTCTGAGTTTGCCCCTGGTCATCCTTACAAATGATTTAACACAGTTAATCATCTCTGCAGTCATTTGAAATGCTATCACATTTGTAGTTTTGTTATTTCTTTGCTGTTTATCCAGCGTACGTTTGAATATATCCGTAATAAAATACTTTGCATGGTTTCATGATATATGAATAAATAACCCTAAAACTATATATTAATTTCAACTACTTTGGATTTATGGACCTCACAGATTAGAAATAATGTTGAAAGGGTAATCTGAAGGATATAATTGTGTTTTTAAAAATACGTTCAAATTATGGTGGCTTTAGGATTTCAGGTGGAAAATATGGGTCTCGGGAGAATAGGGGAGAGAGAAATATGCAGTAGTAGGCTTTCTAATATGTGTGGGAGGTTTTATTTCTTTTTGGAGAAAGATTAGGAAAAATGCATGCTTGGAAAATTTCCACTTCTTGCTCTGCTCTAATCACTCCCTCATATTATTGTCATGGAGATCCTGTCATACTTAGGAGCCCAAATCAGACATTTTGGCAAAACATTTCTTAATACCTTTATAAAAGGGCCTGAAGAACTGGCCTCCTTTGCCATCAGGTATTGCCTTACAAAACCTTGTGCCTGCACTTTAAATAACTGACTCATGACTAATGATGTTAATGCTGCTTAATTTGGAGTATAGGTGGAGATCGGATGTGTGCCTGTCATTCATTTCCTGGCGGTTTTCCAGCCCTGGGAGCATGAGTACACATATCAGGAGAAATGAACTTCCAAACAGAAAGCCACCCTTCATGTGGCAAGTATAGGCCATTTGAGATAACCTGCCTTTCCCAGGGCTAAGAGCAGTGGCTGAAAGCTCCTCTGTATCAACCGGCAGTTTAGAGGGGAAGAGGTCTTATCAGCAACTCAGGTTTTAACTCTTGTACTTGATTTTGGAGACCTCTGGTTTAAGACTGTGACCTTCACTGAGTGCCAGATGTGAATAAGTTTGCATATTCTTCAAGTCCTGTTAAAGGGGAGAGATGCCCCTGCTTCACCAGCTGTCATCCAACAAGAATCATTGATGCAGACTTGAGTTAACAAATGTAACTGAAGACAGTTTGAAGGGAAGGGCAAAATGATGGAAGGCAAGGGTAAAATTATGTAAGATACATTTCTCTGAATGCTGGAGGTTTTGATGTTCTTGTGGCACTGCACATATGCATCACTATTCTGTGTTGGGAGCAGCTGATACCTGTGCAGCCAATGGCACTGACATTGCTGTGAAACAACTGTGACAGGAGATAGAAGGAGAGAAAGTAAGTGCTTGCTTTGGGATCAGAATGTGCAGAGCTGATGCCTCATAAAACTGTCTGTAGTATGTGTGATTTTAAGGCTGATGTTATAACTGGGTCCTTCAAGAAAGTGGATGTTGCAGAATTTGCCTGAATAAGAAGTTATCTCTATCTTTGTGTTTTGCTCGATGAGCTTGTAGGGTTAACACAACTAAGTCTATTCCTGCAAGCTGGGATGGTGCAAAGTCCTTTTATTTTTCTTATTTCATCAGGAACCCTAGTTTTCTTCTTGGAACTAGGTCTTTAAGGAAACTGCATTTTCCCAAAACTTCAGAACTGGCAACCCTGTTCAGAATTATTAGCTGTAAAATCTAGTAAAAAGAAAGGGCCTAATTCTCTGTAACAGGTATAATTAGCTTTAATGCTTAATTACTCTGAGTCAACTAATTGGTTTCATTGGGAATACTCATGGTAATTCTCAGAGTTAGGCAAGTAAGTGTCTTCAGAATCAGTCTTAAAGTTTGTAAGTTTTTGCAATACAACAAAAGTCATTAGTCTGGAAAGAATGTCCTGGCCTGCCTGTTTTCAAATGTAAAATGTCAATGTTAATGAAATATTGTGTTATTAGCAGTTATTTCTTGTGCTTCTGCTTTAGACCATGGAGTCAGTGTGAAATGTTATACTTCCATAGTGAAATAAAACTTGGCTGCCTTCATGCTTTCTTGGTGATGAATATTCGTGACAATGTATCTCTTGTGGATAAGGTGCAAAAAATGTCACTTTTAACATTTTAATCATATTAATGTGATGTATTTTACATGGTAATACAACTTCTTAATATAGTTGACTAAAATGTTTTCTTCATTCAGAATACTATTAGGGTAAAATTATTTATAATCATGCAATAATCATTTTTAATCATGCAATTCTGTTGCCTTCATTTAGAATGCACTGGTGATCTTATTTTATATTGATATGCTAAAGCTATAGCTAGTCTCAGTATATGGCCACCTTCCATAGGTTTCATTGTAGAGACAATGTTCCTGAATATTTAAAAGAAGATAATTAGTGCCTTTACTGCAGGCTTTGTAATAATTTTCATATCTTGAAATTCCAATTCAATCTATAAGAATGTTAAGATGATGTCCAAAGAAGAATTTAATGAGTAGCAAATTCAGCAAGAAAATAGGGAGGCAGAGTTGAAAAATTAAATGGTCATGTCTGTTCTGCACTCCAGATTCACTGTGCTTTCATTCTGGTTATGAAGTACATAAGACTGTATGTCTTATGAAGAGTTTGCATGCACTTGTGTTTTTATATACTGAATGAACACATGCCATTTTAACTGTGATGGATAACAACTGTAGTGCATATTTTGGTTAATCAGAAAATTCTTGCTATGCATAATTTATGTTGCAATGTCATTTTTACGGTTAGTGGATGCAGTACTTGGACAGACAGACATCTGGTTAATAGTTTATAAGCAAATTAAATACTTGATGTGTTATTAAAATGAAAGAGAAATTTCATCAGGGCTAAATCTAATTCTATGCTAGAATGTTGGAAAGTTGTTCAAAGTCTGACTCAAGCTTCATGCCCCAAATTTGGGAAGACCTGTTTTGAGTGTGGCACTTGTCTGCCAGTGGGTGCTTATTTCTGTTCCATGGATAAAAGGATAAGGAGTCTACTGACAGATTTGAGAACTGACTGGGGTGCATGTCCTTGGGAAAAATGTTCCTATGTTCCCTCAGTCAGTCAGGTGTTACAACAGTGTTAAGCAATCAGAAACAGTGTTCAGTTAAAAGACTCTCTTTCAAGCTAGTCCCATTTTGCTACAGCTTTGCACTAAGCCATAGGAATCTCTGAACAGAAAATATGCCCCCAGTTAGGATGAAGTGAGAAATTAATAGTTATATTGTAATATTCCTTGAGAAAGAGATTACTCCTATCTGACATCTGTAATGGTCCTTTGTTTTCCTTGCTGATATCACTGATAGAGCAGTTTTCATACATAAATTTTTCTTCTGTTTTCTCTGGGTTTTTTTTGTACCACAGAAGTGCTAGAACCAAATGTGGAGATCTTGATGTGGTTGTGCTTGATGCATGAGGCATCTGTAACGTTTAGAGAAGAATGATTCTTCCCCATTCCCAGCCTCAGTTGCGAGAGCTTGTGGGTGTAAAGGTCAAGTTGTGCAGTGAGCTGATGAAGAGGTCTGTAGTTGACTATCTCATGTGAGCTCTCAGCTCCTGCCTTCTGTAGGGTTTTGTCATTGTTGGCATCTATTCTCCTGTCACCTTTTCCATTCTCCAGTGTTTATCAGGGCTATGTATGTGGGCAGCAGCAATATGTTGGCCTGCAGCTTCTCAAAGGCTGTGCCTGCTGTCTTGGGAGAGATGTCGCACCAGCATTTAAAACTGTAAGTTGGGAACCATGACTTTAAATGGTCACCCTGCAGCCTTAGGAGCGCTGATAAACAGCTATTCATCTACATGGTGCTTCCATGAAATTAGTTAAGGCGATCATTCCCCAGAACAATGACCACTGGAGCACTCTGCACAGAGAGTGTTCTTCTGGTTGTGGATAGAGGTGGTTTATTGAAAATACTGAGGTGGAGAGTTAGGATTCAACTGCATTAAGTTGCTAATGAGTAGTCACTGTTTATATTTAAAGCAGTTTAGCTTGTTCATCCATTCGTGAACAATTTAATTTTATCATAACTCTTTCTTACTTACACTACACATCAAGGCTCTTTTTAGATGTGCTGAATTTTTTTCCAAAAATCATTAAAGTTTTTTAAAAAATTACTTTTTTCAATTTTTTTTCATGATTACTTACTAGGTTGAAATAACCAAAACAAATTAAAAGCAATTGATCATTCTAATTTTCTCTGTGTGGAAGAACAGCAAAATATTTCGAAGTTAATAATAAAAAATTAACCGGGGCTAACTAATTACTTGTAAAATGATAGCCTATAATTATAAGGCAAGGAGAAATCAATAGAGCTCGATTTGTAATTTAGTCTTATCTCAAGGCTCAGAAGAACAAACCATTCTGTGAGATAAATTTTATAAGATTGCTTCAAATAATATTTTTTTAACAAAGTAGTTGATAAATAATATTTATTTTTTAAAGGAAACAAGATAGGCATCACTGGATAACCTTGCGGTTTAACCTTGCAAGCTTTCCCCTCTGGAAGCAGTTGGTCTAACAGCTTTGTTAAAGGAGACCCAAGGGGAGAGTGGTAAAAATATTTGGTTGAGAAGTATCATTACACAGATGGAATACAGCTTTTTGTTAACATGCCTCATGACATAATGGTAGGAAACCAGTGGAAAAAATCACCAAAATTAAAGCAATGCAGGACATGTGTTGTCATTAAAACATGTCAGGGCTTACTAAACTTAACTGCCCACAGTTAGTGCTGCCCTAGGCAGCAGAAACATGATGTTAGCAGGTACCCACCAAAGTGGCTGTATATGTACACCTAGAAGTGTGTGTCAGCAGCCTGAGGAGCATACAGGGACCATCTGTTAACCAGCATGCGTCTAAAAGGCCTAAAGTGGGCAACAGAGAGATGGCTCTAGATGTGCAACGTACTCTTTCAATTATGCAAGTCAGCGGCAAGTAGACAGGTCCCAAGCAGTGCTGGGTGTTCCTTCCTTCATCGTAGCTGTTTCAGGATATGTTTCTTTTGTGGCTTTTGGCAAGCCTGACTGGTGTTTGTAGCCAATCGTGATTTAAAGTAGCGCCTAGTGTTGAAAGGGAGGAAAATGCAGGGCCTGTTTGCTTACCATTTTCAAGATACATCCTGCTTTTAAACTTCATTCTTCCCTCTGTTGCTAAAATAAAACATTATATCAGCTATATATCAGAGTGTTTAATAAGGCAGCACTTAGCTTTCATTAAAGTTCACAACAGAAAGAAAAAGATTATGATCAGCAAGAGATAGAGGGATATACTGAGGAAGTGAATATGGTGACAGTATTATCCATACATTAAATCCAGAGCTGTTTTAGCAAAACATCATTCAAAGCATCTGACCTCCCATGTAACTTTCTGTTACTGTGTTAGAAAACATTTGGTCTAGGTCTCACTTACGTGAGACCATGGGATTATGTGTGTGTGTGCAACGGAGCTTTAGTGTACTGCAGCCACTCATGTATGTCCAACTTCTCTTGTTGAATGGTACATTGTGGGTGGTTTGCCTGTGGCAACTGACTGTTTTACCCCTTTTAGGATTTTACACTGAATTTAAGACAGAATTTGAAAGTGGATTAAGCAAGGAAATGTAGGTTGGTGTTGGGGAAGATGAAATAGGAAAGCCTTATAAATATGATTACCTGGCAAAAGATGCTGAGAATATGGGAACTATAAGCAAGACTGAAATGAAGACAAGCTTTGAGATACCAAACCCCAGTTACTGAACAACTAGAAAACAATGGTACGGCTGACTGGAGGTAATCCCCCTCTTGATGAAACAATACCCTCTGCTTGCAGACAGGTCCAAGGGTCAGAGCAGACCCTGCCAACTTGGCAGAGGGTCCAAAAAGCAGTTTTTAGTGTTTAAAATATAACACTCTATGGTAATGCAATGATTCTTATAGGTTGTATGTAAATGTTGTAGGATTTGTAGCTTGTTCTAGATTGGTTAATGAAAACTAGAATATTCAACACAGAAGATGTTTTATTGTATTGTAAACGGCAACCACTCTCCCTTTTCCACTCCTCTTCTACTCTCTCTCTCTCTTGCTTCTCTGACCTGCTTTGGGCTGCATCTGGCAGCCCCTAGCAGGTCTCCTACACCCACACCTTTTCACAATAAACCCCATGCTCTAAGACCTGACTTCAGAGATCTCTCGTCTCTGTCCCGACCGTCCAAAACTGACAAACAGACCCACTAATCCTACAGGTTGGATCTTGAAGAAGATAATCTCAGTAGTTAGACCAACTTTCATATTTTGGTTTACTTGGTTTGCTGTCTTAGAAAAAGATCTAGGACTGTACATGAAGGTGGCCCTTATCTATTTGTTTTATTGGGTGGGAGGGATAATATTTCTGCTGCTCACAGCATGAGCCCTTAGCTAATACATCACTCAGTGAATACAAGAACATACCTGTTGTCCTTCCCCTGTCTTCAAATGTGCCTTGAAGACTCCAGGATAAGTAAACTCCAACCTCCATGTATGTCCTTTCCATGAGAAAAGGGTGCATAAAACCTAGAAAGGAAAGGATTAGGATGGTGAAGAGGGACCTGTATTGTGTCTTTCTTCAATCTCAGTGGCTTTACTAAGTGAGCTTAATAGTTGTATTTACTAGTGACTTTTCCTTTCCAAATTTTGATCAAGACATTTTCTGGGAAGAACTAGCATTTAGAGTTGTAAGGGGGAGAATGACCAAAGTGGTTTCAACCATTCAGATACATTTTTTTTCCCTGGAAAGAAATTTTTGGACTGAAGAAAGATGTTCCTCTGTGCTAGAATTGATTATGCTGGGTTGGGTTTTTTTTTATGCCTACTGGGATTTAGAGGACTGTATTTTTTAAATGTAATATCTCACATTGCTTCCTGTAGGACATAAATCTCTATGTCCAGAGTGTTTTATGTGAGCTTAAGATATTTTTTCTTGATATATTTTTTGCACCTTGCCATCCAGCTACACAGGTGTTTATGTATGTCCTTAAAAGTCTTATTCTCATCTGCAATTGAAAACATCGAGTGCTAATCTCTTTCTTCTGACAAAGTCCTCTGATGCTTTTCCCTTAGCAACCCCATTCCTTAACTCTGTGCCATTCTGTGTGGTAAGGGGCATGCGGTCTCTGAAGGACTTATCCTCCCTTCTGAAGTCTGCATCACAGTCATCTATCTTTCTTTTGAGATTGGAGAACTAACATATATTTGTAACAGAGTTTCTCTGTATCGGTCTTCATATTGGCTAAAGAAGAGATTACAAAATCCAGTAGAGGTTCCTTTCTAGCCCTTTATGTACTGGCTCAACAGTACCCTGAAGCTACGTTGGCCTCAGAGCGAAGGATGAAGCATACAGAGAAGTTTCTTATGTCATTGCCATATCTTGTTGCTGCACTTACATGATTTATCCCATGAGGATTGCAGTCATGGGTTTTCTGTTACATGCACCTCATCTTAGAAACCTTTTCTGGTAGCTTCAAAATTAAGTAAAAACGATTTATTTGGAAAGTTTTTCAGGCTTCTTTCTCCTCCCCCTCCCCTCAGAAAAAGGATACAAAATATGAGCAGGTAAGTTTCCTTTTAAAGAAATTCTGGGGTAGTTCACAGTGGCATGAATATAAATGAAAAATGTTCAGAAAAGTATGTCATTGTTTTCCTGTTCTTTTAAATAATGTGTCTATCTTACAGCCCTCTTATATAGTAAGATTTTTAGTTCCAAATGGATAGGGAATAGTTATTTGCAGCTCTGCTTACTTTTTACACTCTATCAGAGTGAGTCTCCCAAAACAACCCTTAAATGGTTGCAGGGTAATTAAGGTTCACTGGTACAACGGTAACTAGACTCTATATTTAATTAGTCTCTCTGTAAAGTAGAATTGCTGCATCATATTTGAAATACTCTTTGATGATATTAATGAAATGTCTTACAGGAACTTTAGCATGATGATCAGTGTGGTTAGTATTTAAATTTTCTGCAAATTGAGCTTCTATTACACAGATAACAGGGCTTCTGATAGATCAACATTACAGCATCCTTCTTCAAATAGATACATATTCTATTACAGTTCTGTAGCCATGGGAAAGAGCTGCTGCCTCACAAAGGGCTTACTGTGACTCTGGAAGGACCCAGTCCAGGAAATCACTGGTGCATTAGGATTCATCATTAATAAACATTAGAAGTATGTTCTGAATCGGTCTCTTGCTGCAAAGGAAAATCTGCTCTGCGGAGGCCATCATAGAATCAGAGAATGGTTTGGGTTGGAAGGAGCCTTTAAATAGTAATTCATCTAACTCTTCTGCAATGAGCAGTGACATCTTCAACTAGATAAGTTGCTCAGAGCCCAGTCCGATCTTACCTTAAACGTTTTGAGGAACAGGGCATCTACCATGTCTCTGGTCAACCTGTTTGAGTGTTTCACCACCCTTATTGTAAAAAATTCCTTCCTCATATCTAGTCTGAATTGACCATCTTTCAGTATAAAACCATTGCTCCTTGTCCTACAACAGGCCCTGCTACAAAGTCTGTCCCCACCTTTCTTGTAAGTCCTCTTTAAGTACTGAAAGGCTGCAATAAGGTGTCCCCGGAGCCTTCTCTTTGCCAGGCTGGACAACCCCAACTGTTTCTGCCTTTCCTCCTAGGAGAGGCATTCCACTCCTCTGACCATGTTTGTGGCCCTTCTCTGGATGTGCTCTAACAGGTCCATGTTTTTCTTGTCCTGAGGACCCCAGAGCTGGATGCAGTACTCCAGGTGGGGTCTTACGAGAGAGGAGTGCAAAAGGAGAATTACCTTCCTTGACCTGCTGGCCACGCTGCTTTGATGCAGCTCAGGATGCTGTTGGCTTTCTGGGCTGTGAGTGCACACAGCTGGGTCATGTCCAGCTTTTCATCCACCCGTACCCCCAAGTCCTTCTCCCTGCACCCCCAGCCTGTATTGATACTTGGGGTTGCCCTGATCCAGGTACAGCACTTTGCACTGGGCCTTGTTGGACCTTGTGAGGTTCCCGTGAGCCCACTTTGCAGCCTTGTCCAGGTCCCTAATCATTTCAGCACCTTCATGCTTTGTATGTTTCAGAAAACAGTAAGCTAGCCTAGTCTCAGTAACTAAGTGTTGGCAAGATGTGGCATAGGTGAGGTTCTAACATTGCTGTTAGGACTTCTGCATTGTCTTGGGAGGCACAGCAAAGACCCTGAGGTTCTGGCACACGTCTTTGGAGCTGTTTGTGATTCTACAAAGTATGGTATTTAGAACCATGCTGTGTCCATGCACAGAAGTCTGTAGAGATCAGTTATTGGAGAGAAAGGGGAAGACATCACCACATCAACTCAAATAGTGGTTCCCACTGCTCATACTCATAACTGTTCTCCAGAGCCTCGTGCTTTCTCTGCTTGCCCACTTAGTTACAGTTGGGTCAAATTGGGCTTACTAGACCAATCTTTTGGAAGTTGGGGTCACAGGTGTGTGTGTCTGGTATGTACCCTAGTATTTGGCTGGGTTGTACCAGTTTTAGGCACACAGGAGTGTTCCCCAGGTCCCTCATCACAGTATGCCACTGATTTTGCTTGGTGTTTTCCACCTGCCTTGGGCTGCTGGCCCACACAGCCTCATAACAGCTCTCAAGTTTGACAGACTTGTGGTTGCCAGATGTGCTGGGCTGCTTGTGGTTTCTGCCCATATACAGTTTCTCTGTGGGGAAGAAATCCAAATCTGCCAAACATTTGCCAGGTCTTTCCAGATCTGGAGCAACCCAGCCAGAGCAGCAGTATGATTCTGTCCCTGGATATCTGGTAAATCTGCGTATTTTTATCTGCATTCAAAGAGCATCTCCACAGAGCATGCATGGCCAATCTGACATATCATACAAATGTGTGTATTTCTATCTAGGAAAAACTATATTCCAAGGAAAGCTTCCCACCCTCCCTTGCTACTGTCCTTGGGATGCCCTCTGGGAAGCAATTTGCAGCTGATCTCATGGTGCATGCACTAGAAGGAGAGTTTTCTGGCCTGATAAGGATGCTGATGTGCTATATACTTCATTGTATTATCACACTTGTGCACCAGCAAGGTGAAGAAAATCACTTTCTAGTGTTTCTCATCCTAGAGGAGCTAGCAAATAATTGAGTGTATTGAAATACTAGTAGACACTGCTGAGTTAGATGGATCCTGTGTTGACACTGAAGAGTGATGCACTGAATGAGTTCTGAGGTCTTGTTCTGAGGCCTTGAGCTCTTGTTCTTTTTTAGTGTCTAAGGGACAGACAATTCAGGGTGTTGTTACTGTTACAATTCTTTAATCATTGCAGGAAATATTGGTCATACTTACTGGAACGTCAGCTAAATAATAGAATGACAAACTGTATGGGTCATTAAAACAGTTTCATTGTGGGCTTTTGGAGTGCAGGATGATTAGTTCATTGCTGATCCACATCTTTAAAACATTGGGTCTTTTGAATTTGTGGAGGGGAGCAAAAGAAATGCATGCAGCAGCTAGCAGGTGGTTCTGTTTTATTGGGTAAATCAAGAGCCTGGAAATTTAAACTTGCACAGCAGTGAGAACTGGGTCTGGATTCTCCTAAATCTGGCTTACCAGTGAGTGGTTGTAGTGATGGATTTGATTTTCACTGCTTCTTTATTTTTTAGAATAATTTAGCCCACATGATGTCCAAAAATCAATATGCTCCTAGCAAGAAGTTTATTTGAAATATGTGCAAAGGTGAATTGTTCTCTTGGTAGATGGTTGGTTGCTTCTAGTCGACCTTGGTACCCAATACTTACAAACTCCATTGTAGCCTTAGCGTGGCGAGAGCTTGCTTTGATGTACGACGGCTTTTCAAAATCTTATGAAAGACCCCATCCTGCTCTCTAATTCAACGATGCTCTTCACCGGGTGACCTGCATGTAGTTTTTCTAATTGCATGCCTTTCATGGAAGCATACTAATGTCTTGGGGTTCTTGGCATGGCCAAGAACAACATGGTTCTTGGCTTGTTTGGCAGAATTTAATAGAAAATCAGCAGAAAGTATGACAGTCATGTTTGTTTGCATTTGCTTCTTGTCTGTTTGCTGCCGTGGATCTGAACTGGGGTGGCTACTGGGAAGTGGACTTTGTGGGTAGAAGGACTTGGAGGGATGAGGGCGGAATCTAGCACAAATGGTTTGTCAGTGAAGGATTTTATGAAAACACCAGTCTATGAAATATGGAATATCTTCTGTCTTAAGCCTCTTCACTGTTAAAGACACATTCTCAAAGCTTTAAGCTTCAAATATTAATGCACATTCAAAACTATATTTATTATTAAGAAAATAATAGTGGAGGTCAGAATTCCAGTAGGTTTCCTTTAAAATAGTAATGACTGTCAGACAGTGCATTATCTGGCAGTTAATGGAGTAGCAGGGGGCCTAGTACTAGAGTCTTAAATGCCAAGAAATGAAAAAGCCAAATGTTGTCATAAATACTCTGCACGCTGGTAAAAGATGAAGGTGAAACTGGAGATCCAAGCTTTGCCTTTGTACTCAGGATCCTTTTTCACAGAGAGACTGGAGTTAGTGGTGGGATGTGAAGGATAAGGTAATGTTCCATCTGAAGAAGCATGACAGATACTAAACTTAAGTAATTATCAGTAATCAAGAAATTACAGGATTTCTTTTCTTTGTTTCTTTTTGCCTACCTTTTAAATTTTGATGTGCTCCTGCTCCAGTGTTTATTGAACAACTTAAGATCTAAAGACCCAGAACAGTAATGAAAAGAAGAAAAAAATAACCACCTTTAATCATCAGATTTGTAATTTACAGTTTTCCTCTTTTAATGCAATGTAAACATTAAAAAAAACCATTTGTGGTGAGGAAGAGAGAGAAAAAAGCTCTTACCTAAAGCTGAGAACATATGCTGAGGGCTTTTACCTTTTTGCTTTAATGCTGCTGTTTAAAAAACAAACAAACAAACAAACAACAACAACAAAACCAAAAAAAGAACCAAAAATAACCCAAACCAAACCAGCTAAAGCAGGAATTTTTGTATTGCTGCTGCACAGACTGGTTGTTATATGAATCATCACAAAACTGGTAATCCTCAAAATCTGAGACTTCATGCTGAGTCCAAAGGTAACACACTCTGATAGCAGGTAGTGGCTGGAGCAGCCCCATTTATGTCATTGAAATTACACAAATGAGGAGGGGCTGCAGAACCAAACTCTGCCTTGAAACCCAGCTCTGATGTGCTGCTGGTCTGTCTTGGGGACAGTGGGAGGGAAAGGTACTCAGCAGCGTGCCTCCCAGAGCAGAAGGTCACTGTTTCACCTTTCTGCTTCACAGGATGAGAAGACCTGTTTTGCCCATGTGGTCAGTCTGGACCTTGCTGAGCAGTTGTCCTCCTGCTGGGATGTGTGTCCAGCTGGGATAGATGTTTAGTCCAAGGAGCATTGAGGTCACTTATATGTCTCAGTGCCAGCCGTGCTCTACTCATGTGTCAGGGAAGAAATCTGCCCTTCAGGGCTTCCCTGCTGTGCTGCCATTCTGTGCTGCTGCCAATGTGGAGTTATCCCTTGAAGACACGAGAATATTTGTCCCTCAGTATTTGTCTGAAAAGCACCGATACTTCCTTTCTTGTTTAGATCTGTGTCAGTGAAAAGGAACGCCTGTGAGCTAAGCTATTGTAAACCCAGTGTGAAGGAGATGTAAATAATGCAAGCCCTCATGTTAAAATTATCTGGTTTTTTCCACCCTCTGCCTTGCTGGTCTGTAGGTAAGATTTCTTAGTGGATGAGGTGATTGATCTGGTTGGTCTTTTATTGAGTAATCCAGAATTCAGAAAGAAAATGAAGTTCATGCAATTTTCAGCCTGGTGTAAATCAATGATCCTGAGCCCCAGACTTTGGCCAATCACCAGGAGCCTGCTCTGGCTTTCTTCTGAGTGCAGTTTTTAACCTGTCTCCAAGGAGTTGTTTACTCTTAGCAAGTAAAATGACTTAAAATCCAGTAAGTGATCTTTATGAGCATCATTTAAATTCTATCTGTTGTATTTGAATACTAATCCCTGGCCAGCCCTGTGCTGTTCTTTCTACTTCCTAGTTCTCAGCTAGTGCATACATAGTTTCATGTTACTCTGCCACCTTTCAACTCCTTTGCCTGGAGGCTGAAAGCTGAAGCAATGAAGACCCCAATCACAGCCATTCAGCTGCTGCTCTGCTGGAAGAGGTCTGTGTAACAGCAGGGTCAGAACAACCTGTTCATCCTCCTTGCTGCAGTAATCAGTGACCTCCTAGGAGAGCTCTAGTGTGTACACATAGAATTAAGTTTTGATGATTTAATCAAGGATAATGTGAAGTGAGGAGAGAGAAGACAGAGTTTCAAACCAGTCATAGTTCACCATCTCTCAGGCCAGTAGGGTTGCCAATTAAGAGGGTTGCCTTTCTTTATATTTCAACAGCTTTGTGAATGAAATATAGTATTTACCCTGAGGACAAGCTTAAAAAATCCTCTAAGGATTAGGCTTATACTGACTTCATTTGTAGGTAAAGTGATGTTGGCTTTTGGGGTTTTTTTCTGGTCTAGGTGGTGTATGGTTCAGCTAAAACAGAAACATTGTGCTGTTGCCAATGTGTTTATTACTTGGTAAAGTATCATCTAATTATCCTTGTCCTTTATTAATTTCATGCTTTTCTTTTGATGCTGCTTCGTAAGATAGCTAATGTTGGATTCCACTCCATTGCCATGGAAAGGTAGTATTCAACTAGACAAAAGAAGCACAGAAAGAATCTCTTAGACCTGGGATTTAATCTGCTGTTTTGCTGAACAAGTGTAGCTTGAATAAGTGAAAAAACGTACCCTCATTCATACAGTCAGGCACATCCCCAAATCCTTCCCAATCTGTGACCCTGTTCCTGAAATTTCAAGCCTTAATCATAGTTTGTAAGAGAGACAGTCGTTGAGACATTGCTCCACCTGGTCAGGATTTCTGCTGAAAGGCCCTAGCTAGATGAGGGTTCATTTCAGCTTGCTGCAGTGTTTCAGTTGAAGTTCAAGTACCTGTGTTCAGTGTGGAGGGGTTTCCTCCCTTTTTGCTATTCTGGGGTTTGGTTCATTATAGAGTGCCATAAGAGCATGAACTTTCAGGATATTCTTTTTCTTTCTGAGGAAGAGATTCTGGAAATTAGTACTCAAACAGGTACCCTCTATTTCATTATTTCAATTGTGTGGATTTAATCAGACCTGAACGTGTCTGCAGTGGAAAAGAGTCATTTTTGGAGAACCATTCTAATGATTGAAAGGGGAAACATACTTCACAAAATCTCTTTTTAGAAAAGAAACACTTTCTTGTTACCAAATGCAAACAAGTTAGGTACCACCATCTGCTGTCAGTGTAACAGATCCCGTATTAAGGATCTGGCCATTCAATCAAATAGGAAATTAGTCATATATTCAGTGTAAATGAATATTTGTGGTAATGTGTATTACTGATAATTCATACTGACAGTAAGCTCTGAAAATATCAACCTGAATATTTTCTGACAAAACTTGCCATGTGGCAAAACATACATTTGCCTGTAGTCATTTAAAAATTGATGTGGTGTCCTTGTGTGGTTTCCTTAAGCATAGTGCTGATTTATGAGCCAGTCATCTAAAGAAAAATAGATGCATCTCTTGTGATATGAGTATTGAATACCTTTTGTATACTTATATTTCTTTATATATACATATTTTAGTGCTTGTTGAACCTCATCTTTTCATTACTTTTTTTCTTAATCTAGAAGAATGTAGAATGCAGTTGGTTTCCATGCATTGCTCACTTTTCTCCTTTCAAGTGGCTTTTAGAGTTTAGTTTTCAAGGTAATTCCATTTAAAGGTAATCTTAAGGTAGACTGCAGAATCACAGAATGTTTAAGGTTGGAAGTGACCTCTGGAGATGATCCAGTCCAACCCCTTGCCAAGGCATGGTCACCTAGAACAGGTGACACAGGAACACATTCAGGTGGGTTTTCAATGTCTCCAGAGAGGGAGACTCCATGACCTCCCTGGGCAGTCAGTTCCAGTGCTCTGCCATCCTCAGCATAAAGAAGTTGTGGTGGAACTTCTTGTGTTTCAGTTTATGTCCATTGCTCCTCATCCTGTCACTGGGCACCACTGAGAAGAGTCTGGCACCATCCTCTTGGCACCTGACTTTGAGATAATCATATGCTTTAATGAGATGCCCTCTCAGTCTTTTCTTCTGCAGACTAAACAGGCCCAGCTCCCTCAGTCTGTCCTCATAAGACAGATGCTGCAGACCTCCACTGGTCTTTGTGTGCCTCCACTGGGCCTCTCCAGGAGCTCCTTGTCCTTCTTGTACTGAGGAGCCCAGAACTGAACACAGCACTTCAGATGTGGCCTCGCCAGAAACAAGCAGAAATTCACTGAGGTTGATGGAGGGGAAAGGAGATGATACCAACCAAAGCATAGAACAAAAAAAGCCCACCACCACCAAAAGAAAACTCCAAGAAATACTGACCACCCTGTCAATTCAAATTCTTTCTATGTGGAAGCTCAATTAAAAAGTATTCAAATGCTGACTAGAGCTTGCATTTTGCCTGCTATCTCAGTTGCTACAAATCAGCTGTGCTTTATTTATACTTGTGTGTCTTCCTATCAGATTGGTTCCCTCTTGCCTGAGAGAACACACTTAATTCTAAATCTAAATCTGTTCCCTTCTTTCTGAAATAATACATTTTGAAATTATTTCATAGACTGTGCTGAAACTTTTAATTAGACCAGTTTACTTTTCTTTCTTCTTAAAACAAAATTTAATTTTCTGAACAAACGAAGGAGGTTTATTTGCATTTGCTAGCAAATACAGCAGACAGTTGTAATTTCAGTACATTTCCAAACAAGCCAGAGAAGTAACCTTTGAACAATAGTTAATAGCATGGGCAGGCAGAAAATCTGAGCTGATTCACAAACAGCTCTTTTTTTCTTTGTTTTTCCATTTTTTTTCCTCTTTGCACAAATCTGGATCTATCACTATGTGCATTTATGTCTTATCTGTCAGGCAGAACATTTCTAGATACAAAAGTTAAATCAATTTTTTTTAAATTGACAGATAGCAATAAAATAGTGTTCCTGATGTCTAAGGGAAAGATTCACCAAT
Organism: Entomyzon cyanotis; assembly: GCA_024500445.1. Lineage (NCBI taxonomy): Eukaryota > Metazoa > Chordata > Aves > Passeriformes > Meliphagidae > Entomyzon > Entomyzon cyanotis. The sequence goes on from JAKEPQ010001005.1 coordinate 72,211,174, forward strand.
GGAAGCTAAAAAACAATACTGAGGCGGCTTCCATGGTCAGTGGTGAGCTCACTGTTTCTCAAATGAATCATTGGACTTCTTCCTGCAGAATCCCAGCCTTTATGCAGAGAAACTCCTTAATCTTGTGTTGAAGTGGCAGGGATTTTGTGCTTTGGAAATGTACTTGATCAAAGAAGATTGCTTAGACAGTTAAAGGTGTTAAATCTCTTCAGTCAGCTTGCGTTTTGCAGGCCTTGGGCAGCTCTGGATTCACCAAAACAAGTGCTTTGCAGTTCAATGTTATCAGTTTCTGGACATTGTCTCTTCTCCCTCTACCCACTGTTTGAATTCCAGATATTTTGAAAGCTTCTCGGAGATGGAAGTGCCTACTCTTGTGATGTCTTTTTTCATTATGGAGTTATACAAGTACTTTGCTGCACTCCCATCACTGGGCATGAGATATGATATTCTAATTGACATAGAAAGCTCAAAGTTGGCTAGCTTTAAAAATTATTTTTCTGTACTTCCAAGAAATTATCTTCTTTGAAGTTATGCTTCTAAATCTGGGAAAATACTATTTTGCTCTTTCACAGCTGGATTAAAATTTGTGAAAATTTTAGAACTGTAAGACCTTCCAGACCCACAGGGGGAAAAAAGCAGAATAGCCAAAATAGGAGGAGGCTGTAATGAAAAGCCTTTGACTTAGAGTGCTGATGAACTGAAAATGTGTGTTGTTTGTACTCTGACCAAAAACTTATATCTGATAAAGGCTGTTATTTGAGAGAAGGTGATGACTGCAGAAGAGAGCCTTCCAGACTGTGGAAGGAAGGTTTCAGGAATATGATTGCATTCTGTGGTCAGACACTATTTGTTTCATGCATGAAGTCCACCCATTTCCTTCCTCCTGGAAGCTGGAACTAGAGCTTGCCCAGAAAGCCATTTAGTAAAAGAATAGGCCCCAATTGATTTTGCCACATCAGTTCTCTGGACCAGCTAGGGAGGGTATGCATGTTTACAGCTAGGAGGAAAAAATCCTGTATCATCTTGTATTTGAATTGGATTACCTTACTGTGGAACCACACCTAAAGCCACAGCAAGGGCAACATGAGGATGGTGCTCTGACATCTAATTTCAAAGAGTTGTTAGCATCAACAAAGTTTGTGCTTGTGTGCGTCAACAAAGGATCATTATCCAGGACTAGGAGGAGCTTTAAAAGAGATCATTCTGTCCAACTCTTTGCTCATGTAGTCTGTCTGATGTTTGCCCTATGCATTCTCTGCTTGGTTCAAGATCTTTGAGCTCTTCTATACTTCAGAAGTGCTACTGGCAGCATTACATTGGATAAAGGTATATGGAGTTTTTTGTTTGTATGCATTTGTTTTGCTAAACATATGTAAAAGCATGAATCATACAGCAGGACACTGTTATTGCTGTACAAACATTGTTTCCCAAAACGGAAACAAGCTGTACTTGCAGCTTTTACACATTTTTTTGACATCCATATCCTTATTCAAGAGAACTTTGTTGCTTTTATCCATTGATTCTGTCCTAGTTAAAGCGACAAAAGTCATAAATGTAAGTTTAAAAGCTTGTCTGCGCTTAAGTACTTCAGTGAACTGGGAGCCAAGGAATGCTCTTGCAACAGTTCCCGCTTCAGTTAATTGTTGGTGTTCTTGCCTGTGAAAGCACCTTGGTTAATCCATCAGCAGCTGGATTTCAACCATCATAGCAATTTCTCTTGCACAAGTACAAGTTAGAATGGTAACCATGCAGCAGAAATCCTGAAAATCAGGTCTTAAGGCATTCAGGATTTCGTTTGCTTGCTAAACTGTCACTTCCCTATGTTTTAGAATATCCATTCAACCATAATTTTTGCTTCTGGGTATTCTTGTAGCAATGTGCTATTGAGTGTATACTGTTACTTTTTTGTTATTACCTGAGGGTGGGTTTTCAAATTCATGGTTTTCAATGGTAGGCATGAGCCTAACAAATAAAACTTCTATTGACTTAAGTAGTATCAGCTAGGTCAGTGATTAGAGCTTTAGAACATCCTCAAAAGAAGCTGTAATATGAACTATTTCTCAGTATGTCAGAGTTGTAAGATTAGATGATTTAAAAAGAATTTCCAATTAGGTTTTTATAAAAGTAGTCTTTTTATTAGTGTACAATTGGCAAAATTGACTTGATGTTGTTTAGCAAATGTGCTGCAGACATGCTGACCAGAATAGGAGTAATTGATCAGCCTGGCTCCTTTTCATGTGCTCCCAGTGCTTCTAAAAACTGTCTCTGTGAGCATTGTTCTTTTGCTCCAGCTGGACAAGGTGCCTCCTGAAGACAGGTCACTTGCCTGAGTGAACTTTAAGGTTATTCTGGTCTCTATGTACATTTCCTGGCCTGAAAAGTTATTTAGCTTGAAAACCTGTAGAGAAAAATAGCACAGTATAAACTTTTCTAACACATTTTTAATAATCATTTATCAAGTCAGACATTACTCAGGTTTTGATTTCAGGAAGCTGAAGAGAAAGAGATTTTTCTACTTTTTCTTCCCACATGGCTCAGCATGGAGAATTTAACTGGTTGTGAGGCTTCAGTACTTGAAAGATGATGTGGGGCTTTTTGTGGCTATCAAGGTGTGGAGACTGAGCAGAAGACCCAAGATTGCGCTTGTGTGTATAGAGGGGCCTCCTACAACACTCTCTATGAGGAAGGGATACAGGTGGTTCTCCCTCTCTTCTCCACTCTCATCAGACCCCACCTGGAGTATCATGTTCAACTCTGAGTTACCCAACATAATAAGGACATGGACCTGTTGGATTGAATCCAATTGAAAAGGATCCTGCATGATGGTTGGAGAGGACTTTTTACAAGGGTATGTAGTGATAAGACATAGGGCAATGGCTTAAAACTGTCAGAGGACAGGTTTGCATGAGCTATGAGGAAGAACTTCTTCATCATGAGGTTGGTGAGGCATTGGAACAGAGAAGCTGTGGATGTCCCATCCCTGGAAGTGTTCAAGGCCAGGTTGGATGGGACTTCCAGCAACCTGGTGTAGTGGAAATTGCCCCTGCAGTGGAGGAGGGATGGAACTGAATGATCTTTATGGTCTATTACACCACCAACCATTCTTAAAAAGAAAAGAAGAGGATAAGAGAGATCTATTCCCTTCATTCTTGGTAGAGTTCCCTAAACTCAGTTTGCCCAGGTATTGCCAGTGATGAGAGTAATGGCTTCTGACTATTTACACAATATTGCAATATTCTGCAATGTTAGAGCCATTGAAGTAGTCTTGTGAAGTAATCAGTGCTCTGTTAATGATATGGGAACTGTCCGTTTGATAATTGTGGCTGTAAACTGTCCCTCTCTCCTCCTTCCACACCTCTCTCTTTTTCTTTCTCTGGACTCCTCTTCATTCTTACACATACCCACAGGTATGTCCTAACCCTTGCCAATATTTGAGAGGGATAATATTCCACCAAGTCTCTTTTTTGGTTATAAAGCCAAACACTGATTGCATATTTTTCATGGCTTGCACATGCAGATGTTAGCCTTTCATAACGGTCCATGTTGAACCGAAATTTTTAACACCATACTGAAAACAACCATGAGAGGATTATGGGAAACGTTTGAAAGTTCTCACTGTTTTATAAGGTTTATAACTTAAAAATAGGAATCATTAGCTCTCCAGTCCCCAAATAGGAATCATTAGCTCTCCAGTCACCATCACTATTTAGATTTGAGCACCAAAACAAAGGAAAGACTTAGGGCTACTGTGTTCTTATGACAATCTTTAGTAAGATTAAATTTATCCAGTTTATATCTGGAAAGGATAAACAGTCCATTGAAATCAGTGCTTGTTAATTTTTGTCTGGGGGTAAGACCACAGGACACATCCTCCATCTACTGAAAGTCTCATCTTGCTACCCTCTTTTGAAATATATCACAAGGATTCACTCAGTCTGTAGTGCTAGCTACCAAACCAAAGCAAGTGGCACTACAGTTCCTGGCAATTAATGTGCAACCTCTTTTCCTGGAGAGGAATGTGTTTGTTAAGTACTGTGAAAACAGACCGTGTTTTGCGGATGTTCTGTCGCTGTTGAGCCGCTAGCTGAGGAATGACCCAAGTTCTCAGACAAGGAAAGAGAGAAGAGCTTTATTGTTTTGAATTCCATATATATAGAGTTTACAGAGGTGCCGCAGATTGGTCAGCCCGAGACCTCCCCCTAGGCCCAATTGGCCAAGCCCGAACTGACCCAATCCGGAGACGTTGTTTGCAAAACATCCAAACTTTATCTTTGTTTATGAAATCTAGCAAAATGTTCCCACGGGAAGGACCTGTGCTAGCCACAATGTTCAAGGGTAGAAAATAACTTTTTCCCATTTCCTCAGTGTTTTATTTAAGTATTTTTGTGGGTTTTTTTGACATTCAAGAAATCCTGAGTCAAACCATGAGATTGTAGAAGCTGAAATTTCACTTTAGCAAGGAATGTCTAACTAGGGAGTGACACTGGCCATTTTTCAGGAACTGGAAGACTCCTGCTGACAGCAGTTACTGATACATTTGACAATTAAGTTCCACTTCTGAAGACTATGAAATGTGTTTGCATGTTGTATTCTCAAGGCATTGTATGCAGGGGGCAGTGATCTACTTCTGTGCACTATGTGAGTTATTCACAGAGAAGAGGTGGGAAGGACCCTCTGGAGATCATCTGACCTAGTTCAAAGGAGATTAAACTTCAGCAGGTTGCTCAGGGCTGTGTCGAGTTGGGGTTTGAACATCTCTGTGGATAGACACTCCACGGCTTCTTGTGAATGTAAATCAAGTGACCACAAAGATGCCTGGCAGTAGATTTCAGGGTACTAAGAGCACATGCATCTCCTGAATATTCATAGCTGCCCCTCCACCTACTTCATTCGTTGCATGTTTCCAGGTGGCCACCTTGAGCCTGGCAGCTGGCTCCCCCAGCCAGCCCATTTGGGCTGACCTAAGTCCCCACTACTGCCATTACACCAGGCCTGTGTACTCATGCCTTCCTCAAAAAGAGGTAGATGGAAGCAGACGAATACCTGGCTCTACCTCCCAGCTACTTTGATGCAACTTTCAACCTCTATGGGTTAAAGAGCCTCTCTGCTGTCAGAGAAGGATTAATTAATTTGTTTATCTTAGTCTCAGATTGTGTCACCCCAGATAAACCTTTGGTATATACTGAAATTTGGGAAGAGACTACCATCTCCCTGGCAGGAAAGCAAAGGAGCTTAGATGTCATTCCTACATATTTACTTCTTTCCCTCTCTTGCCCTTTCTCTCTTTTGCCCTGAAGATATCAAACAAGGACGTAGTAGGCTTTGTCATAAGTGAGGAGCTTACAGTGTCCTCTGCAATGTTTTAAAGTGCCCCTGTAGGGCTTAGGTTATTGTCAGTCTGTGAAAACTGATTGCAGGGATCAGCTTTAGATCCCTTATGGTGTCAGTGAGAACTTTTCATTACCACTTCTGCAGTTCTTTGATACAATCAGGTCGCAAGTTGGGGTTTTTTTCTGTATGCATGTAAAGGATCTGGATTTTTTTGTGATGTTAATAGAAATTACTTTTTTAAATTACATTTTTTGTATAGTGAAGACATGTGAGCACTAAGAAGTGCTAAGAAGATAAATGTAATGATGCAGAAGCCAGAAAATCATAGGGCTGCTGCTGGCTGTCACTCAGACAGTGTGACTTAAAATGAAAGGGAGGTATATTGAGTGGCAGGAGTGAGTCATCGGAATGGGGATGACTCAAGTTGTTGCTATGAATTCTGTGAGGAATGTTAAATGATGGGCTCCCACAGTGGCAGTGCTGCAAGTCTCTAAGTGACAAGAAAGGAGCTTAAATATTAGCAGTAAAATGAAATTAAATTTAAGATTACATTGTGATACACTGAGAACAATAAGACTTTTGCCATTTGTCCAGGTTTGTTGCCTTGGAACATCATCTAGGAATGTTACTAAATCTTTTCATGTAATGTCATCAGTAAGGATAAGAGTTAGGAGAGTGATGTTTATTACAGTACTTTTGATTGTAGTTAATTGTTTATATAAATGATTTAACTCTCTTTAAACATCAGCCTTTTTACAATGAAGACTTTTATGAATATTCTGGAGAACTAGCCTGGAACTCAGGATACTGAGGGCATGAAATGAGAGCTGCTCAGTGGGGCATCATGGTTCCTGCACCTAAAAATTCTTTTATGTTTTGGGAGCTGAAGTTCTGAGCGCTACCCGTGGGACCGTCATGCTTTTAATTAACCACAGTTCAGAGCAGAAATACAGCTGGAAAGTCTACAAACGCATCGAGTTCTTGAAATATTTTATTTATCATGGACAGGGGAAAGGTAAGGGCATAAAAGGGAAAGGAAACAGCTCTTCTGACACAGCATTTTCAATAGAAAACCAGAAGGCAATTTGGACTAGTGTATGAAAGCAGAGCTGCAGAAAGCTGTAAACTGGTGACCCAGAATGAAAGGAAAGTGAAATCCCCACCTACTCCAGCTTTTGTTGATATTGTCAATCTAAAATAATAATCCTCACAAAATTACCTTTCTTTTGTTCTATTGATATTTCTGAACAGGTGAGCAGGCTCTGTTCAGCAGTCAGCTGTGTGGCATGCAAGTTCTGGGTCCCTTCATGTGCTGTTGTGGGTGCCTTCATTCCTGGATTGTGTGAAACAGGATTGTGTAGAAAAAGCACTTGCTTGTCTTCAGGGTGGTGTTGATGTGTGACACTCCTTAGTTGCTGAAGCTTCACAAAGGTCTTCAAGTTGTAGCCATAATATTGTAACATATTTACCTTCAAGTGCAAATTTTTGCCACAGAAAAGGATATAAGAGGAGGTTATCTATTCCCAATGGAATCAGCGGTGTTGAGAACAAGGGTAACAGTCTTAAAATAAAACAATTTTACTGCTTTTCTGAAGTTAATGGCTATCAAGTGATTACTCTGTGATCTAAGGGCTGTTCAAGACCACAGTGTTAATACAGCTGCATAAACTGCCCTTGCAAGCTTATTTTTGCAGTACTTGCATATACAAGCACTCTTTTCTTCCAAAGAACAAATTATTCCCTACTATTCTTAGCTATTCCATTGCTCTGGTCCTTATGTCAAGTCCATTTTGTTTGTTTGTTTCCTCCCCCAAACCCCCTGTCAATGTGGAATCCCAGCTCCCTTGTATATGTCCAAAAGTAAGTCTTATGCACAGGTCAGGTAACAGTGTGCCTTCTCAAAAAGAGAGTGAGGCACTGGTCTTTAGATAGTGTCAGAGTTCTAGTCCCCATGGTGTTAGTGTTTGCTTCTCTTTGAAAAGGTTAAGTTTGAAGCTCTGCTGTAGTTCTTTCTGACCTAGTAAGTTCTTAGGGCCAGTTCTAGATTTGTGCACTCCAGAGTTTCATCAAAAATTTTATTGGTAACTTTCTTATGTCAAGGATTTGACTGACTATGCAATGCAGTTTCTGGAATAATATGTATATTCTGCTGAAGAACAGAGATTCAGGTGGAGCTGTGTCAGAATAAGTTTTGACTCATCTAACCAAGCACTCTTTTTTTACCTGCCTAGTAAAGGTTGAATTTTTTGTGGTGTTGGGTTTTTTTTTAATCCTTCTGTTATGCACCTTTTAAGCTGTGCATTGCTGTGTATGGGGAGAGAGACACTTCACAGGTGTCTTTTGGCCTTAGCTCTAACATTTCACCATATTTCTTTGTTAAAATAATTCCTATAGCCAGAGCAATTATCTGTTGACAAATCCAAGACACTTGCTATTCTTACCGATGTTTTGGCTATCCACTGAATGGTGTGTAAGCCAGAACTAGATGTTCCCCAGCTACCTTTCAAGACACTGAAGCTCCACTGAAGATTTCACCTTCTCACATAAGAGGTAGCCTGATTAAGAGCTTCATGAAGAAATTGGCAATAAAAACACTTTAGAAACTTTTCAGCCTTGACTACTCCTACTCATTCGCTATTCTTAGTGCACTCTCTATTGCCGTCAAGAATCTAGCTCAAAGCTCTGAGATTCTTCTCACTTCATCAGTATCGTAAGACTCCTTTTTTATGTCTTTATTTTTAGGCATACAGTGCCTGGTAATTAATGTGCAACCTCCTTTCCTGGGGAGGAATGTGTTTGTTAAGTACTGTGAAAACAGACCGTGTTTTGCGGATGTTCGAGGGTAGAAATCAACTTCTTCCTATTTCATTCTTATTCTGCATTGGGGGCAGATGTTGATAGTGCAGCTGATTCTGCTTCAGTTCTTTCAAAAGGATTACCCACACTCCTAAAATTCTGTCCTGCACTTGCTTAAATGCTTTTCTGGCCTGGAGCTTAGTCTGAAACAATGACTAGGAAGTCTGTTCTGCAGTAATGAAATATTCATCAATGAACATGTGAATAAAGACAGCAGATTGCAGAGTCAGAAACATTCTGTTTAAGGAAATGAACTTTGCTCATTTAATAAATGCTGTTTGTTTTTTGTTATAACTCATGATTATACTCATGGAAGGTACTAGCACAGAGTGATCCTGAGTAGGACAGAAAAAGAGCCGCATATTTGAGCAGAAGATAAAAGCAGCAGAGAGTTGAACAGGGGAACCCCAGGGAACTTGATCCTGCCTGAATAACAGAAGTGCTGCTGGCTGCAAAGTTCCCTTTCCTCAGCATCCGGAGTAAGCCTGAAGAGAGTACAGTGACATTTATTATTGGTTAGCGTGTGGTCATTACTGAGCATGATATAAAGAACTTGTGATTTGAATAGTAGCTAGAGAATACCAGAGACCCTGAGGAAGGAGTCACTTCATATGCTTGCATTTTAGTTTTTGCAGTAGTGAAATATTTTTTTAACTCTTGAGAAGTAGTAATGGTTACCCAGAAAGATGAATCAGGGAGGAATTTTTGTATGGAGACAGCAGTAGTGGTAGTTCAATGCATCATGTTTGTCAAGGAGCTGACTATTGCCAGAAGACATAGGGTCCCTCCCACTCTTTTTTCCTTCCTCCCTCCCACTAACAAATGGTGGTAAAACTATTATATATTAAAAGATCAGTTTATAAATATGTGCTGACCTCAGTGCCTTTAAAGGTTCCTTCTTGACCTTTAAAGGTCCCTTGCAACTCAAACTATTGTGATTCAATGCCATTGGGATAGTGCAGAGAAGCAGCCAATCTTTGATTGCAATTGCTCGGTTAAAACTTTCACCTACAGAAAACACAATTTTGCAGTGCCAAGTCCCAGTTAGTGAAAATTTTCATGGTATTTATGCTGATGCCCTCCCTGCAGGAGCAAAAAAAGATTGCTAAAATGACTTCCAGATGGAGGGTGCATCCCTGATCATGTGTAACTCCAAGCAGACCAAGTCAAGGCAGTCCTGAGGCTGCTTTTGCTTGAACCAAGGGAGGAACAATCATCTTGGAACTCAAAGTGGAGGAAGAAAGCTAAGTGAGAATCACCTACTTTAATTGAAAAGTAATTAGCAAGAACACCAGCAGACTACTGTGATAACTGAGAAGCCATAGAACAAATTGTTGCTGTGGACTTGATTGAGTCCCTTCCAACTCAGGATATTTTATGATTCTATGAATTTTGACTTTTTGCAAAGTGTTACCCAGAAAACACCAGGTACAAGCATAACATCTGCAGTTCTTCTGACGGCCTAAGTGTTTCCTCCTGGATTGCTGTTTTACCTTGAAGTGTCAGTAAATATAATTAAAAATAAGAATGAGGAAATGTGGGTGTCATCCATCTGATGCTATAGAGTAAACACATTCTTTGAAAATGAGATGACCGGTGGGACAATACCCCAGCTGATGATAGAAAGTTTCAGTTGTGTAGGGAGCAGAGGCCTTTCAACTGGATAACCATCGTCTGAGACTGTCAGTACAAAATGAAGGAGATACACTGGTGGAAAGAGAGTAGATTCATCCTTTGGATTTATTCAACATACTTCTATAGTTTTGAGAGATAATTGAAAGTTTGGGATAATCCTGTTCTTCTCAAAGTGGTATAAAGCTTAACTGAGGAGCCCTATCTAGAGCCATAGCCTGCATACTGCATGTAGGTCAGCCTGTTTGAAAATCATCTTTGCATCTGCCTTTAACTGATGTGCTAGGAAGCCATGCAGAAAAGCACAGACTGATTACAAAAATGCTAGAATTAAGCTGAAAGGAGAAAAGCCAGACTAACCTGCTGGAGTCCTTTGAAGATCTTACTACAAAGATACAGTGCGTGTCAATGTGCTTAGCGATTTGTCTCCAGCTGCTAAAATCAAAGCACTCAGTGCTTTGGTATAGAAACCAAATGATCACATCTGTACTGCACAAATATTTAGCATATCACCCACCAGACCCTTCAGAGTTCAAGCCTCTGTGACTACAGCCAGGCATAAAAAGCTGTGGGTCAGGCCATTGTTTTTGTTGTCTTTGCTATCATCATCATCATTATTATTATCTTTTTAGTCCTTCTCACAGGGAATATGACAGTGATAGTTTACTTAAAAAGACCCTTCCCCCTCCATGCGTGACTCAACAAATAGAGACTTCAGAGAATCAGGAATGCTTTTGTTGTCTGCTCCTACAGTCACCTCTGCTAGAAAATGTGCATATAATTGTTACTTAAAATTAATATTCCAGTCATGTTCTTCCCAGAAGATTTTCATATACTTAAAATTACTGCATCTGATCCCACTGCACAACTTATATGCCTGGAAGAAATCAGGAAGCAGCGTAGAGCATGTGCTTTATTTAAAACAAAAAAGAAACCAAACCAAACCCAGCTCGAACCGGAGTGATTGTTCAAAAACACAGACCTAGAAAAGGCGACTTTCTTTCTCAGCAGACCAGGGAAGTGATGGTGTAATTCCCTGCTGGGATGCCTCAGTTCTGACCAGAAGAAATTGCCTGTAATGTTATTTCATGCCTTTGCCCATTCAGTTTGTGGCATCTCTCTTGTGGATTTCATGATGCAGCATCCCTCAGGCAAAGTAATACCTGTTAGTCACCACCACCAAAGTGCCCTGTATCTGATTTAAACACCCAGAGCTCAAAAGCTCTATACAGTGTTCACTGAACAAGATGTTCATCTCTTCACACAGTCTTGCCATCAAGAACCCAACAAAAAAGTCTAGCTCGATTATCAGTTTTAAAACTGAACTGAAAAAGCCAGTCTTCTGGCTTTTTGGTCTGGTCTAGTCACACTTTGATAAAACACTGAGTTTTCTCACTGCACTGAAAAAGCAGGAGGCACTTCAGAACGTTGGCCACGTGCATCTTAAGTTGCATTTTGCCTGTGTACAAACACACATACACACACAGATGTCCTATATTCATGTGTAAAATGGTACCTTTCTTAGAAATGACATCTGTCTGAGACATCAAATTTGCACAGGCACCTTAATGATCTAACAGTCTGAGACACACTGAATAGAAATATTTGCCTGTTTTGCTTTATGACAAGTAAAATAAGAGTGTGGAATAATTCAGCTACCACCAGACGGCATGGTGCTGCCCCAGCAGCACTATTTTTGGGTTGATGGTAGCTGTCATTGCTGGTTTTCCGAGTGGCACAGCAGCTACTGACCTACCTGTGCTCCAGCCCTGCCTAAGCTGCAAGAGCTATTTCATGCAAAATTGCTCTCTAATTAAGTTGCACAGTGGTAGAGCTAGCACAAACTGTACTGAAAAGGGGATGCCGCTTCCCAGTTGGTACCAGAAGCTCAGCATGTCCTTAAGCAAATAGAATAAATGGCTCTCCACAGCCCAGTGCTTACTGTATTTGACCTTGCACTGCCAGCTGTTGGATGCTGGCTAAAAGTACCCTGGCTATACTATTAACAGGACCCTGATAGTGACCCCAGTTACAGCAGACTAATGACCCAGCCATATTAAAAAGTGAGTTTTGTTTTGAATGGTAGGGTGGGATGTAAAGTGATGTTTTGTATCCTGGTGCTGCTCTGTCAGGATATTATTACCTGAAGAATCCTGAGGAGATGGAAAGAAAATAAACAAGAAGTTTGTAGATACATGTTTCTCTTTGCCTTCACTGTTACTAGCAGGTGTTACATAACTTCCATTAGAAAAATGTACTCTCTTGCCACTGATCTTGACATTCTGTAATGCAGGCTATTACATGTAAATTGAAAGAATGTTTCATAAGAAATTGTAGATGGAAAATGTCCTAAATCTGCTAAATGAAGTACAAATTATATTAAGGAGACAGATCATCCAGCTGCAGAAACTATTCACCTCAAAGTGAAAGAGAGTGAAAGCCATTCATCTGGTAGACTACATGAATTATCGGGGCTGGTTCCAAACCAAAACGTAATTAGATGTGGTTGGTTGCTTGAGGTTACTTTAGACATCAAAGACAGAGTAAAGGGGAAGGACAGAGTGGTTATTGAAGTAGGGGTCAGGAAGAGCTTTCTCACAGCCAGTGCCTACATCAGCATTGCCTTGGCATTCTGTGCTCCGTGCTGCTGGCTGCTCTGATACATACATACCTCTTCCCTTCCCAAGCTATTTCCTGTGCACCTAGGAGTTGTTATTTGAAATGCAAATGAAAAGCTTTTGGGGTCTTTCTCTTAGGAAAAGAAAACAGTTACACTTACAGAAGATGTGGAAGTAGATCCAAAAGGATTCGTGCAGGTACAGAAAAGTACATGTGGACAAGTAATGGGTGTCTTGGCATTTTGCTGTGGGGGAAGGTGTAGTGTCCATGGAGCTGCTGTACAGGCATCCCTGGAGAATGATACCCTCGTTGTCTATACAGGGCAAAGCAACCAGAAGATGAGCATCAGCCTGCACCTCCGAGGAAAAGTCATGTTCATTTTTTACAGCTGTGTTTCACATTTGTTTCTTAGTGGAATGTGACTCGCATGGCTTCCACTGAAACCGCATTGATGCTCAGTCTCTACACAGATGACTCATTTTGAAGGGGCGACCATTTGCTGTGGCCTTAGGTGCCTCTCTCTTGTCTGTTTGCTTTTTTCACTGTAAATTCCTATTGTAAATACTTACTTGAAAATATGTTCTTATGAAGGCTTCATCTGCTGCAATCATTCTTTGCACCTTATTTTAACAGTTTAGGAAACTCGGTCTCCCTTAAGTAATAAAGTATGAAATATTCCTGGTAACATTAGTCTGATCTCTTAAAATTAACTGGAATTGCAACTTCTCACACTGCTCCAACCAAGGATAGCAAGCCAACAGTGCTGCATCAGAAGCAGAGGATGCAAAGCTCTCTCCTTTGTTTGAAACCATTGTTTCATATCTACTATTTGTTCAGGGATGGGATTAAGTAATTTTTGTCATGTTTTATACGGCTGGCACACAGGGTGTTACTTTAGTCAGCCAACATGGACGTGGAATTGAGACACTACAATCTTTTTTTACATGTTTCACCTTGCTTGTTTACCCATCCCTGGAGAGATACAAGAAGGCCAATGAATGTTCAGATTTCCCATTCCCTTCTAATCCTGTTGCCAGAGTCAAAATGTGAGAAGAGATGGGTAAGCCAGCTCTTTCATAGAATTGCTCTGCTTTATGCAGGTAAAAAATAACCTCTGCTAAAACAGTCACAACGTTGCTCATGACTTTTACTTTAAAGACTGACTTCTTTCTTTAAAGGTCTCAAGTCACAGCCTACTATCCATCATAGCTTTCTTGTAGGGAAGCAGAGGGATTTATGACCTCAGTGTTCATGCCTAGCAAAATTCTCAGGGCTTGCTCAGTCTCAAGGTTTCTCTTTTTTTCCCCTTTAGACTTGAAGAGGGAGAAGGTGAGAGGAAGTGTACCTGCAGCAGGTGCAGAGATGGAAGCAAGATACTGGCTGTCGTCATTGTGTTTAGACTGCCAAATAAAATAATGATTGAAAATTAAGATTAAAATTGGAAATCTTCTTTCATGTCTAATGAAAATCAGTAATCTTGGCATAACATATGGTGCTGTGTTCAACTCCTAGTGCCGTAGGAGTAGTTTGCAGCTGACAGCACATATGTCCGTACAGTACGCTTCAGAATCCCCAAATTTAGATATGTGATTGAATCAGTAATTTTTAAGCTTGAAACGTAAGCATATTCCTCATCCCCTTCCTTCTCCTGCTCCACCCCCTACGCCCCCAGAAAGCACCTTGAAAAGTTAAGCATTTCCTAATGCTTTGGAATTATCCTTTGTGGTCATTGGGAGCGATCTCTGCTCATTTGGAGTGATCCTTGCTCTCATGCTTCCAGTGTTCTTTTGAAAAAAAAAACCAAAGGTCTTGCATTTCTGTTAAGGAGGGCAAAAGTCTCCAGAGAGTCTCAGGTGCCATCTCAGAGCTCATATATTACCTGCCAGGAAAGCCTACTGCTGCGACTGCCAATATGGGTTTGAGCACAGAGGGTATGAATTATAAGTACGGTGTGATATTGTGTGTCTTTTCTGACTGACATGGTAAAACTTTGAGGATCTCTGAGCTTTCACTTTGCAGAAGATTTATTAATCCTGTTTCCTCCTTCATCTCCATACATTCACCATGGATAAACTTTGACTAATTCATCAAAGTGTGCAGAGAATAGTATTCTCCAAGAAGAAAGAATATGGACTCCTCTCATTAACTCATTCTCTCTTGCTTTGCTTGGATCTCTTCAGGGTAAAAGGTCTTTTTTTTTTTTTCTTGTGGCATTTCATTTTGTTTGTGTTTCATTACCAGTAGCACTTGTAACAAAATTTTGGTAAATTTATATTCTGGCATTTCAAATCCAAAGCAGAAGACCATGTGTACATAAGATAAAATTTATTTTAAATAAAAGAAAAAATGGGGTTTAATGAACACAGAAGTAACACCTCCTTAGTCTGAATCAGAAGCTGGGGATAGCATGCCTTTGCAAATTCATGTGCATTAGCCCACTGTTCTTAAAGGCAAAAATCTACTGAGTAATAAAGAAAAGATGATGGTTCATCATGAAGTCAAGCTTGGGAATGAGGACTCATGACTGCTAAGGTGAATTAGATAGGGGGAAATATTTGAAGACATATTTGGCTGCAAACATCTCCATCTTAACATCACCTGTATCAAGATATGGAAGTGCAAACTTGAATATATTGCAAAAGTACAACCTAGGTGCACTTTCTAGCTTATGCCTTTTGATACTTAAAAATTGAGGTTTTCTCTTTGAATATGCAATAAGACTGCAGGAGTTTGGCATTCATTTGGTGTATTCATTTGCCTACACTCATCCTTTGCAGAGCTGTGGCACACACGCAGTATAGCATGTGAGATGGCCCCCTTTCAATCTGTTTTATCCTGACTGAGGGCTCTTTTGCTCCCATCAGCCTGCCTTGTGTACTTAACTCCCCTCTGCTTCCAGTCTGTCACTGAACTGCAAGCCGTTAGCAGTGTCCCCATATGTACCTAGGTTACAATCCTCTGCACTGGATCTGCAAGCATTTCAGCAAAGCTTTTACCCTACTTCATCAAATAGATTTTATCTCTCAGCTCTTCTTCCTTAAAGAGGGATCCTGAGGTGTGAAGGCTGAAGCATAGCTTGCAACACTGGCTGCAGAGCTCATTGTCAATTTTCAATGTGCATCTACACCTATCCAGGCCTTTCCCATCGATGAGGTCATCCCCTGGGCTCTCATGTTCTCTGCCTTTGCTCTCAGAGCTCTGTAGCCATTCATGTTCTAGTTATTCACACTAGTTGGACACCAAAAAAAGAGATAAAAAACTATTTCAGAAACTGCGTTTCCTTGATATTTCACAACTTCACAGTATTGGTTCTATGACTTTTCTTGAAAGACCAAACAGACTATACTAATAGTTCTAATTATTTCAAGTAAATAACTTGAAGTATGATATTGCATCATTGATTATTGGCTTGAATTACCCAGACTTTCTGGAAATACAAGATTTGCTTTCCAGCAGAGCTGTCTACATGTGTTCACTTCTTTTGAGAAAGAAAATGATATATGTAAAACTGTATGGACTGCTATCAAGCAGAAAAGATTTTGGGAAACAAGATTGAATCTGGAATGGAACATGTGAAAAATCATCATGAAAACAGGAGCCAGAACACTTTGATGGTATTCATGAACTCTTTCATTCATTTTTCATGAGCAGTGACAGAAGAGATGTTTTCTCAGCAAGAATGTTTGCAGAACTCCACCTTCTCTGACAATTCTTCAATAGTCTTTTCAATATAATAACAATTTATTATATAAATAAATCTTTAGATTTTCCATCTGATATTATAAAAAGTTTCCGGAGGGCAGCAGAGAAATACCACAAAAAACTAAATCACATAGGTAAGCAGCTTTTGGACAATTTATGTGATGAAAGCTGTTTGCTCAGGATATTGAATAAACTTAAGCAAATTAGGAAATATCAGTGTAAAGTGAAAAGAACTTCTTGGCAGTATCTCTATTGCTTATTTCATGATGGGTTTATTTTTGGATCTTAATATTTTCATCTTCTGTTCCTTTACCCCAAGAGTTAATTTTTTTGCTACCTGTGACAAAAATTACTTCCTCCTCATTATGTCATGTTCTGAGAGAACTGGCTGCTATAATCCATTTTCCTTTCAGCACTCATCTGATCATCTTGAATTCTCATACTGATCACCATATCAGGGTCTTAGTACAGTCCAGGAACATATGATGTATCATGAAGAAACCGTTTATATTCCTGGTGCAATCTACAGCAAAGGTGATTAAAAACTACATAAAGCTCAGATGGTATTTAATAACCAAGGTTTTTTACCTTTTCCGTGGCATTTTCTTGACAGCTTTTAGGAGTCCGTGTATGTGCTGCCCTCTAGCAGGACATCCTATCGCATAGCTGTTGTTTCTGTCGCTCAGTTTCATACCTGTTGCCACTGTCACCTTAGAAATACTGATGGTCTCCAACTCCTCATTAGCATGTTGTTCTTTGATGTTGCACACAGATGAGTAGTTGAGAGGAAATTTCCATCCAACCCTTGTCCCTGAGTTGGACAGTTTTGTCTGGATGTCATGACGATTATTTGTGCTGCCTTTTCTGAAGAGCTGCCCCAAGGGCTGTCCTTGAAGAGGAAGGTTGAGCTCTTTAAAAAAACAAACTAATCACATTTGGACACCAACATATTTCTGCTGGGACCAGTCCTTTACTACCTGGATACATGCTACAAGATGTGTCAGGGGAGGTTTAGGTTGGATATTAGAAAAAGTTTCTTCCCCCAGAAGCTGGTTGGGCACTGGAACAGGGTCCCCAGGGAAGTGGTCACAGCACCAAGCCTGACAGAGTTCAAGAAGCATTTGGACAATGCTCTCAGACACGTGGTTCTCGGGGTGGTGCTGTGCAGGGCTAAGTGTTGAACTCCATGATCCTTTTGGGTCCTTTCCAACTGAGCATATTCTGGGACTCTATGAAGTGTGGAAGGAATCATCATCAATATGTGAATTATCAAAAGGCAAATGATCATGTGAGCCAAAATACCAGAGTAGAAATGCCAGCCTGGATCTTCTCAGAGACTGAAGCATTCTCTGCATGTGTTAAATAATATGGGAGAACTGAAACATCATGTGAATGTCATTAAAAATGCCAGGGAAATATGTAATTGCCTCTATATAGATTAAAAGATGATGTAATACAGCTTTCATTAGGGAAAGGTTAGAGGCTCAAACACTGTCATTTTTTTCACATGGAAAGTTGTAATTTCATGCCAAATTTTAATTTATTTCTCTGTGGAATATGGAAAAATGCTGTTTAATTACATCTAATTTTGACAGGTTACATCTTTGAAAATGAACCTTCATGAAGGAAAACTTGTAATTTATGCCTTTTATAATTTCACAGATAAATTTAGTTTAGTCTCATGGAGAGGAACCAATCAGTAACTTTTTCCCCCTTTTTGCAAATTTGTATTAGATTTATAAGGTTGCTTACATTCTTTGTTTAACACCACACAGATGGTACAAATGTTGGGAACAAATAGATGAAGAGGCTAGCATCATTCAGTCAAGAGATAGAGGCCAAGTGACAGGTCACTCACGTTTGTAGGCAGATGTAGGAGGACAGAAAAAACCGTTTTGCTCTTAACTACATTTGCTCAGGAAGCAGCCATCATCAGGTGCAGGGTATGTAGCTAATGCTGCACAGCTGTCAAGTGAGTAGGGGATCCTAATGCTGCCTCCTAGTACTATTTCTCTTTAGGGTGCATCAAGAGAGCTTGTTGCTGTGGTTTTGGGCTTATTGCCCCTACAGTATTTTGGGAGGGCGAAGAGAGAGAGAGAGAGAGAGAGAACGTATATTTTCTCCAATTGCTGTTCTGGCGCGTCTCAGCCTCTACAGAGAGATAATGGCACACTAAGCTTTTAGAGGTACTGTAAAGCATAACTGCAGTCTTTCGTCAGACTATTTCTAGGGGTGGCAGTTGTCTTCATTTATTCCTATTACTTTGCCAGTTATTTGGGGCTTTTTTCCCTTGTCTTGAAGTTGTGGGGGAGCTTTTGTTTGTTTGGTTGATGAGGTTTTTTCTCCTCATTTTTTTTTTCCTTCCTTCTAATCCGACTTTATGTATGGAAAAGGAGAGTAAGGTGTCTGTTTACCAAGCAGTGCCTTTTGGATGTGATACTGGGGGACCCTGCCCAGGAGGGATAGTACATTTTTGATTTCAATACCCTGCATGCACTTAGCAAAACTGGGGGCGGGACCAAATGAGATATGTGCTAACTCCACGTAAAACAAGCAAACAGAATGTGAGTTCTGAATGCTGTGAAGACATTGTGTTTGAGTAAACCTTATTTCTTGAGAGAGAAGCTTGACAGTGTATTATAGTGAACTTTTAGGTATATTGGCCTGTGGCAGGACTTGGTAATGTTTTTCTAAGTGTCTTTAAACATAGTCGGAAAAGCTTTATTTTTAATAACTGTATTGTTAAAAGGAATGCATTCTGCATCTGCAGGACCTGACAGATTCATCTTTGAACTTTGTTTCTCTTCTTTATCCTAAGTATTTTGCCACTACCTTGGACAATAGGGAAGGACAACTGGTTCCGTTCCTGAAGCAGTTTACAATTTTCAAGTTCCATTATAACCTTGTTTAAAAATTAAACCCGGAGTGAAATGGAAAGCATCTAGTTCAGGTCTGCAAAGAATTACAACATGCTCCCAGATAAACTTTGAGGCCTTTAGCATGAAAGGCAAAAAGTTTTTGACTTCAACAATGTTTAGGGGAAAGTTCACAGAAACGAGTGAAGTTCTGTATTGATAAAGCAATTTAATACTGCATAGGTATTGGAGCTCTTGCTGAAACCTTTCCAAATGGATGTTTCATGCAATATACTTTGAACAGGAGTCCTAATACTTGAACCGAGGTGCATGGACTCATTAGTGGAGTGGACAAGAATATCATTCACACAGAGCTACTAACTGGCCTGAAGGCAGCCTAAGCAAAGCTGCAGGAGGGGCTGAAGGAAGGGCTGGGGCCAGCTAAATGGTTTTCTCTGCTGTCATAATTTACAATATTTCTCTTCTCCTGCAACTGTAAAAAACAGCAGTATTCCTGGGAACAATAAGAATGTGCATGAAGTGGTAATCAGAACAATAATGTGAGTAATTTGGAACATTGATTACATAGCAACTGAATTCAGTGTAGGTCTTTTTAGTTCCAGCACTTTGTATCCAAGTCTGCATATTAATAAATGTTGCATAGCTCTTCCACTAATATTAGAAAAGTTGTAAGTGTCCTTACCATAAACCCATTCTTGAACTGTCTGAAGAGCTGTCAGTTTCTTAATAGCAGTGGTGTTATTGCTGTTGATTAAAGTACATGATTGTCAGTCACATAATAGTGTTTCTGTGCCACTGCTATTGTTGTGCACAGACCTGGCTGAGCCAAAGCTGAGATCAGAGGGCTTGGTTGAAATAACCAATTCTATGAATTTGGCATGAAATGTTTTCCTGAAACACAATACGTAATTTAACTTACTGTACGATTTTAGTATGTCTACTTTTTTTTTCCAAGATCATATTGCCATTTGAACACAATCCCTATGAGTAGGGCAATGGGAGGTGATACTTGCTCTAGAGATTATTTCAGTGCTACTGCCCGAGGTGATGCCCAGCAAGAAGCAAATTGTCTTGTGCTCAAGGTCGTGTGCAAGAAGGATCCTTAGGTGTGCTGCAGTTCCTGTGTCTCTGAAAATGCACCTTCTGGCAGGCAGTCCCATCATGGTGGTGCTTTTGTTGCTTTTGCTGAGGAGGGACCCCTTATGCCACGTATAGTCAGAGTGGGAGAAAACTGTGAAGCTGCAGCATGTCTGTGTGGGATAGAGCTAAACAAGGGCCATGCGGAGGAAGTGTCACGCTCTGAGCATAGAGCGTGACATATTTATTAATGAAAAAGTATGTGCCCTCTATTCTGCCTGATATGTGAAAGAGGGAAGAAAGAAAACATCCTTCTGAGCTTGTCCCCATGCTCCTGCCCAGGTAGCTAGTAAGGTGTGCTGGCCTCCTTGTTTTCCAGTCAAAATAAGAACAAGGTGTCATTTAGCTCTGTGATTCCCCATTACAGCAATCAAGTTACCATTAGATTGGCTGAAAATTAAAAATTTGTATATTAGCAATTTTCTCTGTTTTCTAGGAACTTTCTAAAAATGTCTTCTAGGTCAGCCTAGCAAGGTCACTTGCCTGTGGTGGCAGGTTCAGAAGCTACACCTTGGAGTCTGATAGCTGCTTCTAGTAATTTTTCTCCTTGTCAATGAATAGCATTTTCTTCTTTATGGGGAAAAAGAATAGGAATTAACATATATTAGTTTGAGAAAAATTCTATGGGTTTTTTTTTTCTGCTTTTTGGAGTCTTCCAGCATTTTTGCAAGCACCTACTGCTTGGGGCTCATTCCAGCCTGCTCAAGTGAGCTGTAATATATGCTATATTTCAATAAAAGAAGCTTGTCTCCCTACATACTCCTTCTTTGGGAACATGCACTTTATGTTCAATTTTAGTTTGCTAGTTTGGTGGGGTTTTGCCAATGTGGATAACCAAAAGAGTGCTAAACTTAATTTGCAGTGGTGAAAAACTACCCTGTAAGTCACACGCAGAGGGAGGACTGGCTTGGAATAGGGTTGGGGTTGTGTTATGCATGCGCAAAGGTTGAGTTCTTTGCACTTTCACTTCCAAAAGCTTGTTCTTGCTCAATGGAAGTACCTTTTTGGTTTGTTTTTAATGAGCAATAAACATTCTTGTGTCTTAATTCCACCTCCCACAACTCTCCAACTCACAAATAACCTTAAATGTGAGAAATCAGAGCAGATTTCTAAGCCTGTTTTCCAGCGTTCAGTTACAGATGTTTCCTTGTTTAACACAATGCCGTTGCAAAAGCCCTTGTTGCAGTGCTGTCACAGCAGGCACAGCTATTGATGCACTGCCTGGCTGCTCTTGTGCAGAAATGAGATGTAGATACAGCTGAAATTTGGCTGGAGTCAAGGGGGCCTCCAGATCTGCATGGCTGTGTAATCTGACTGGAAGCAAGTAGACCATGTTTAGATTTTGTGATAAGCTGCACAGGCACTGGAAATATCAGAAATTGAATAAGATGCATTTCCCAGAGCGTTACTAATTCAAACATGCACATTTATTTTATTAAATAAGGAGAAAGCATGGCAAAATTAACTCAAAAAAAAAAAAAAAGAAAGAAAAAGGAAAAAAAAATCTGCCTGATTCTTAGATACCACTGCGAAAAGATGCCACAGAAATTAGGTACAGACACTGAATTTAATGTAATATGGTCCTTTGTGATCTAATTACACAAGAATTGCCAGGGTTTGTTTTGTAAATGGTGCTATTGGGGAACTTTTAAAAAAAAAGAGAAGTATTTAAGTCAGCATAAGATATAAAAGCAATTTCCTTTAAACTGGAAAAACAAGAAATCACAGCACTGTGCATTCAGTCCACATAATAAATCATATTATATTTAATGCTCCAGATCTGAGAGGTGACATTAAGCACTGGAGACTTTCCAGGAATCAGCAGTGGCTAAGTGGTGTGAGTAGGCAAGATATCAGTCTTTTGTTTCTTGTTCAGTTTAAGGGTAGTCCCTCGGAAATAAAAAAAATATAACAGGATTTCCCTAACCTGTATGCGATCCAGTATTCATCTAAACACGAAGGAAACAGGTTTTTTTCCCAGTTAAATACTCCAAAAAGGAAAGAAAAACTGTCTGCAAACTGTATTGCTCAAATTCTACCAGTTTTCATTGTAGAAGACCTGTTTTGAAGCAGCATGATGTGAAGCAGAGGGATGAACTCAGTGGACATGATAGCTTTGAATCTGTAGTCTTTGAAGCACACGGCTCCTACTGTTGTATTTCACCTTCTAACTGGTGCTCCCTGTGCAGCTTGAATTTTGTACCTTTCATAAATCAATTAATGTTTCCTATTCCTTTCTCCAGTGTGTGCCTATGGTCCATGTGAAGCAGATGACTGCTTCTTCTTGGAGATTCACTGGAGCAAGCTCTTACAAGCACAGGAGAGGGTCTCGGGGCATTCTTCAGCCTCAGGTGGGAGGTGTACAAAAACAGCCACACTTGCTGTTTTTTCATATTTCCCTCAAAGCATAACCTCTTTTTCTGGAGCGCTCTTTAGGTCACACAAAAGTGGCGATATTTAAACCTGTTTAGAGCTTCCTGCATGAATATATTATCTCATTTTAGAACAGACTATCCTGTAAACTAGCAAGCATAGGCTAATCTGAAATATATATATATATCTATTTGAATTCAACTGGCTATCCTTGCAGGATTTAGAACTAGTTTAATTCTACTGATATAAAATGATACCATTTAATTCTTGCAGTGTAATGTCTATACAGGTGTAAAATCACACCCATAATTAGGCCATAATTAGCAGGTGTTCCAATGCTGGTGTAGATAATGAAGGCAGTTTTGAAACAGATCTCCTTCTGGTCCCTGCTTCCCATGAGTTGTCTG
The DNA here is from genome assembly GCA_024500445.1 of Entomyzon cyanotis. Taxonomy (NCBI): domain Eukaryota; kingdom Metazoa; phylum Chordata; class Aves; order Passeriformes; family Meliphagidae; genus Entomyzon; species Entomyzon cyanotis. The sequence continues at coordinate 72,234,107 of JAKEPQ010001005.1, forward strand.
GTGTCACATGGGAGCCTTGGAAGCTCCAGAAGGGAGGTTATTGAGAAGGCAGAGCCAGCCTCAGTGTGGAGGAACATAGAGGCAATGGTCTTGAACTGAGCGGTGAAGGGAGTGATTTGCCAAATGGAAGAAAAAAAATAAAAATAACAAAAATCTGTCACCATGAGTTCAATAAGGCCTGGACCAGGCTGCCCAGAAAAGCTGTGCAGCCTCCACTGTTGGAGGTTTTCAATACTCAGTTGTACAAAACTCTGAGCACTCTGGTCTGTGACCCTGCATCCTGGGCTCATCTCAGATTAAACAAAACCAAAGGACATAGTCTAGGAATAACTAACATGCACCACCCACTGGGGGCTCTTCTCACTGGGGTCTTTAGAGAAGATTTGAAAGCGGTCAGTATGGATGACCATGGATGGAGTATGGGGGCATTGAAAGTTTTCTGGGTATTGAGAGCAGAACAGGATAGAGTGCTGAATTATTTGTGAAGGACAGACATGGAGATCACTGAAGGGTAACACAACGAAGGGCACTGTACACTTCATGCCTGTGAAACTATTTGATCACCAGAGTACACCGCTTTGCTAAACTGAGCATTTGTTTTCAAACACAGGTTAATAAAACTCTTAAAATTGTTCCTTCATCATCTTCCTTCCCATGCCCCCTTAATTAGGAGGTTGGGCACCTGTCTCCAAAATTAGAAAAGTCATTGTCTTATATGATCTGCCTTACTTAAAGGGCAACACTTGGGTGTGCAGAATACTTTCTTGGCAAGCAGTTCTTCACAACATAAGCATGTTTACTCAGATATAGCTGACCTTTCCCTTCTGGGCCCTGACAATCATGTCATTTCTGTTTGCTTTCAGGAGCACATGCTGCATCTGTCATAGTCCTGTCCTGGGTTTCGTGTGAATGGTTACAGAAGGAGCTAGTATATGTATTTCCATATTGCAGACGTCTGTAGTGCTTGTTTGAGGGTCCTGGATTGGTACCTTTTGTAGTCACATAATGGAGATTTAGAGTGCAGAACATCTCTACAAAGCGTGGTGACTCTGGCATCTGAGTGACATTTAGCACAAATCACAGAAAAGTTTCCAGTTATTATATGGGATGAGGTGTCTCATCTGGTATTATCAAGCTTGTTCCTAAAATAACAGATACCTGAATTTCTAGTCATGTGCTCTTTCCATTTCACTGACCAATACTGTCCTTGGTGGGTTTTTCCCCATAATGTACTCACACTTCAGCATTTCCTGAAGCAGATAAATATTGAGGGCTAAATAAAATAATTACTGTTGTTCATGGAGGATCATAATTAGATTTTGCAACTACATTGCAAGTGTTTGGAGAGGAACATGGTGGTAGCTCTCCTTTTCTCAAAATGGCTGCCCTATATACAAGATTCCTAACCCAAGAGATAGTTAACAAAATCTAGTTTTTCAGGTTTCCAAATTAGATTGAACATGTACACATCATTACTTCCATGAAATGCTTTCAAATTGTCCTGATTACAAAATACTTCTTGTAATCAGATCAAGTTGAACAGGAAATCCCAACTAAGTGCAGTATCTCGTGAGTAATTGCTGTACAAATACTTTAAATAAATCGTGAGCAATTTCTTATGCAGTGGTTTTAACTAATGTTATTAGGATGCTTAATTGACTTTTCTCTGTGTCAGTTTTAGCCATAATGCTGAAATTTGAAGAGAAGAAAATGTCTTAAATTAAGGCACAGTACCTCATTTGCATTAAGGCATGAGTGACAATTTTTCTTTCACAGATTGTAGGCATTGATTAAAAATGGAGAAAAAAAGGCTTGGGGGAAAAAAAAAAAAGCTGGAAGCAAAATTTGAGGCCTTTTTGGAAATGCCTGTTTGGATATGTGGAGAAGGAGAAAAAGATTCAGGGGTTGTGATGGAGGAGCACGTGTGAGAGAAGAGGATTATCTGTAGACAAGGAATTTTTTAATTTTTTTTTTTTAAATTGTGTGGATCAACTCCACACAACTGGCAAAACCATTCCTGAGATACAGAGATGAGCATTCAAGCTGGTCCTGAGTAAGCAGTAGCAAATTCTTAAGCTATGGTCTCTATCCTAAAGTAAATATCATTATATGGTGAGAAGAGTCTATCTTTTTAAGTTACTATTCTTTTCCTCAGATAAAGCCTTTACGAAGTTTGACTTTGTCTTCATGTGGCGTAAGGAAATTTTATAGGTGGCTTCCACCCTGCCTCCAAGCATTTGTACAACACAGGCTTGTTTCCTGACAGGTTTTACCAAAGTGGCCTGAAGATTACTGTTGAGTTGGCTTCAGGTTGGAGGGTTAGAAGGATTGGAAGGATTGTGGGTTTTTTACTATACTCCAAGTTGAGTGAGAAGGTTTGTTTGGTTGATAGGAAAGTCAGCTTTTTTGGTTTGTGTTTAAGAGTTCTTGCAGTACATCATCAATGACATCAGCACCTGAAGTCAATGTTGCACAAAAGTTGATTTAATGTCATAGTGCTTTCTTTTGTCATTTTGATTTATGTGGTGAATTTACATCTAACTAACCACTTGAATATTAATTATACAGACTGATATATATCAATTACATATTTTCTTAGTAAACTAGATTGCTTTGATCTGGTATAATACAGGAGTATTTGTCCAAACATAAGGGCAAAGACACAAGTGAGTACACATTGCTATAGCCATGCAAAGATGAATTTCTAGAATTCTATGAATTTCATAGAAAGATTTCTATGAAATGAAAGTGAAATCAGTAATGTCATTCTGTAGGTTTTTTTTAATGTCAGCAATAATCTGTGTTCAAAGACTATCTTAATTTAAAACCTATGATATTCACATAAAAGGGAGCCACTGATTCAACTATCAGTATTTAGAGAGAAGAAAGCTGTAGAATTTTGCAAGCTTTTAATTGAATCAAGTTAGTTTAAAATAAATTTCAAATTATGTGTTTTATTTTTATATCATAGCAATGTGAATCTCTCACATAATATTAATAAGCGCTGTAACTTGTTCTACAAGATAGCACAGCAGTTATTTACATAAAACATTAAGATGAAAAGATAAAACCAAGGGACTTCTCTTATGTTTGCTGTTCTGTTTTAAATTATATCCACTTTATAAGCAAAAGCAAAATATATGCTGAGAATTGCAGTGAGGAGAAAAAACCTCTTTTAACACCCCCCTCCCCATCTCCCCTGTATCTTTCCCATTAAGATTATTGATGATAAACTATTTGGAATATGCATGAGTATTGCTAAGGAGCTGCAGCAGGGATAGATTTAATAATTAATGCACAGGAATTATTTATTTCCCCAACATATTGTAAAGCTTCATCATTTCAGTAATGATAAACAGTCTTGATGGTGCTGGAGCATTGAAAACACAAAGGAAAATGAAAACAGTCTCTGAGACTTGTTCATCATTTGAATATGTGGCTTTAATATTTTTAAATTAAATGCTAAAGCTTTTTTATATATTCACTACCTACATATTGTTTATTAGTGGCCATTTGTTAGATTTCAGTGGGACCTTACAGAAATAGTGATCAAAGTGAGATCTTTCTTTTGGGAGGAGCTGCTTCCTTTCATTAAAAGAATCTGTTGGAGAACACTGTCCCTGATTTGGCATGCATTATTGTGTAGCTCATGTTCACAAGTATATGACAGGTTCCAGTATAAATATTATGTCAAATATCTATCAGATATTTATTTTTCACAATTTAGCCAGTTATTCCAGTGTTCATGTTCTGCTTTTGTGTTTCTCTTTCTGCAGTGTAGTGCTTTTGCTTTTCTTCATTTTGCGTTATTGATAGGGGGCTGCGTCATAAATTTATCAGACTCATTTCTATTCTAATCTCATCCTCAAAACTGCTTGCTGCTCTTCCAGTCCAAAGCAATCCACAGATTTTAGGTTCCTTCTCCAATTCTGATGTCAGAGTAGGTGTTGAAAATATTGAATGCACCCAAGCCCAGGAAACACTTCTCCCCAGGGACTCTGCTTAAAACACGTTATTGGTTTGTACTGCATGATCAGTAGATACTTATGTAGATAAATGTTCCCAACAAATTGATCAATCCAACAGTGATTTAAAGGAGTAAAGTCAACAGGCTTAATGAAATACAGCGCTTGACATCACCTCTTCTGCTTCCAATCTCCTTTCTTTCTGCCATTCCCTCCAGCCCATGAGGTCAAGAAGGAAATTAAATTGATTAGACTTAACTTTGTTCTTGACAAGTCTGTGACATTTGGGGGTTGGGGTGAAGGAAGGTGGCATACAGCTGTTTGTTTAATAATTTAATATCATTCCTGCAGACAATCAAGACTACTTGCCTGTAACTCTTTTTCTTTCCCCCCCCTTTTTTTTTTTTGAAGACTAAACACTATTTGGTTTTTACCCAGAAATAACACTTGCATTTTTTCCACATTTTTTTCTATCTTGTTCCTAAATAATACTGGGGTAAATATTATCATCCTGTTGACATGAATAAAACTAACTTAACTAAATGTTTCTTGACCTGTTCTTTCTGTATTTTGACCTCTATTATTTCCTCCTTCATTGTTAAAGCTGATTTAAGTGCGTAATTATAACTAACTTCTTTATGATGAGGAGGCTTTGAATACTTTAGTCTCATTGTAGGTTCTTCTTCCCCCTTGATTAATGGACCTGTTAATTAACTGAGATAATGGTCTTCCTCTTGTTCCTGGTGTACTTAGAGAATCTGCACTACTTGTAAGCTGTTTTGCCTTTTTACCTTTCTGATTTTACCTGGTTTTTTCCTTCATATGAATGGTGAGCTGTGTGCTTTTTTTACCCCATGCTTTGTATTCATTCCTTCTGTTTTCTAAGTCTTATTTTGTATTTATTTTCTTGTTGATAAATCCTGGAGCACCTGCTCACTCTTTCTTTTAGGATGATACTTGGTTTCTAGCTTTACAGACATTTTCCTACTGGACAATACATTAAAGGCATGATGTGGGGGTGAATGACTATGAAGGAGACATGGACATACTGGGGGCAGGCCAATGAAGGGCCTTGCAAATTATTAAAAGACTAGGGTGTCCCTCCGCTGAGGAAAGGCTGAGAGAGCTGGGAAAGCTCTCCTGAGCTTGAAAAAGAGGATTCGGGAGGAATCTCATCAATGTGTATAAATACCTGATTGGAGATCCTAAAGAAGAGGGAGCCTGGCTGTTTTCTGTGGTGCCCAGGAACAGGACCAAAGGCACCAGGCACAAACTGAAACATAGGAGCTTCCCTCTGAACATCAGGAAACAATTTTTCACTGTGAGGATGACCAGAAAGGTTGTAAAGTCTCCATCCACGAAAGTGTTCAAAACTCAGCTGGATATGGTCTGAGGCATGCTCTAGGTGGCCCTGTTTGAGCAGGGGTGTTGCACCAGGACTCCAGAGGTCCAAACTTCTAAAGTATTATGGCTTAGTATAATACTTCAGAGACTAATATGTGTTTACAGTAATTTTGGAGATTAATAGCCATATTTGGGGTAGAGATAAGATGATGGGGAGCACTGATACTGCCACCTAAATGATTATGTCTGCACTTGCTTACTTTAAAGAATTTTGTTGTTGGGTTTTTGGTGTATTGTGTTTTGGTAGCTTTTGTGTGTGGTTCTTTGTGCATTTTCGTTTCTTTTTTTCATTGTCAAAACAAATACCTGCATGGTTTGAGTCTTAAGCTTGGCAGAACTGGTCAGACTTTCAGGAACACAGGCTGAAAAGGGCACTTTTTTTCATCAAGTCCAACCACTATCATGGACATCACATCCAAGATCTCTCCTCCTAAGCAGTTGTCTTCCCTCCATATTCCTTCGTCTGGAGAGAGAAGCAGCAGGCAACTGTGTCACTGACAACTGTTAGTGACAAAAACAGTGTTCCTGCTTTACTCTAACTTCAGTTATTTATAGAAGATTGAAATTAGTCATTTGGAGTGGCATTAAATGCGACTGTCATTAGTGAGAATTTTTGTGTAGCACAGTTCCAAGACCTATTTTCTCTCCTCTTTTGCTCACTATATGCAGCATCCCAATATGTAAAGATGCTTTTTGCTGATATCCCTTCCAAGTGTAGCATGTTGTCAGATAAGTGTCCATGTCTTATTTCAGGGGTCCTAGGATTCACTTGATTTATTTTTTTTGTCTATCCAACTGATAGTCAATCACACCAATTTCATTATAAGTCCCAGAAATCTCTTGCTTTTCAGGACTTTAGGCTAACCTTGATCAGGGAACAGTGTATTCTGTTTTCTGATGAACTGGCAACAAGTTCACTTGGACGGCTGATGTTAGGTCAGTAGTTTCTTCCTTTGTAATTCTGTTTCAATTGAACTGATTTAAAGACTCATCATATACACTCAAAAGATGGGGGTTTGTAGGTAGCTTAGATGGCCTGTTGTGGTTTTCAGAGCACCCCTCTAGCAGGCATGATTTTATAGTTCTGTTCATGTGTTTGTAGGAATGAAGCTCCTATAGACTTCAAACAATATGTATTTAATTTTCCCTTAAAACCTATGAATGTTTGCTTAGATAGTCCATGATATCCTTGAAAATGCAGGCCATCATGATGGGGGAAACTATGTCCAATGGCATTCCAAGAAACCCCACAGTGTGTTTATCATTGTCATGTTTTGGATGAAGCAGCAAATTACTGGGTGAGACCTCCTTGGTCAAGGACCTGAAGAATACATGTGCTCACGTGTCATCTACCTTCTTGTGATTGCACTGTAGTGCCTTGGGTCAGCAAGTGAGAATTTTTTGCTGTCATGGCCTCAGTACATCTGTGCTCTTCTCCACTCTTTCAACTTTGATTCTCTTTGGTGTGAGCACCAAAGCCCACACTTGCTGCTGCCTTTTTTATTCTGTCATCAGCTGTTGTCCCTCTACAGACTTTAAAGGGCTGGTTTGGTTTTTTTCATTTTTTTGTTCAAGGTATGAAGGAATTGCAAGGAGAGAGTGCAAAATATCTCCTTAATGTAATATTAAGGTAACCTGTCATGAAACATAAGTTTAGGAAATTGAACGCTTCCCATTATGAAGGTGTTTTGACAACACTGGATGTGAAATATGACCACTTTGTCTACTGTAATATAAACGGGTTAAATTTTCTTAATGGGTTTTTAACTTATTTTTTGTAGATAAAGTCATTCAATACTTAGGGCAGAACATCCCCCATAGTGCAAAAGAGGTTGAAATATTTCTATTGTGTGTGTATAAACTTATTTATTTATTTATTTATTAAATAAAGGAAAAAATGCATCTGTTGAGGGGAGGGTGAGCCTGTATATGTCAAGCATTTCAATAATCGCTGACTAGACCTGGAAGACTACCTCTGTTAGAGGAAAAAACTGAGTAAACAGTGCTATTATTGCTCAATTGTAGCACAGTAGAAAGTTTAAGACAGAGAATAGAGATGGATAGAGAAAGTTAGCACAGGCTTGCACAGATTTTACTCAGCGTAAGTTGAACAGTGCAAGTGGTTTTGTGCTCAGTATTGCTGTAAGGCATGTGTTGGTGTTGTATTATTTGCGCAGGATGTCCAAACACTGGTAGCTATGGTTGGAGACCCACACCAAAGGCCACACATTGCCACCTTCCCAGGAGGGGCAGTCCTCACTTTTGCCCTGAAGCAGCAATTAGTTTCTTCTCTTTCCTCTTTCTATCACTGTGTTAGCTGCTGAAGGACCTTGTTGCAGACTGACACAGAGTGGGGCAGCCCCTGCTGCCTCTGTGGAGAGGGATGGACATGTCATCTGCTGCAGCTTGAGGTGGGATCCAAGTTTCTTCAGGAGAGGGGTGAGGAATAAGCTCCTTGCGTGCCATCAGGAAAGGAGCATTTTCTGCTCAGCTGCAGATGCTCCAATCCAGATTAGAAAGGAGGAGGCGTTCAGCCATTTGGATTGTTTCCTCCTCAGGCATGGTTGCCTGCTTCTGGGACAAAGGCAGTGGACTGGATGGAAGCAAGCTGCCTGCCGATCTGGCTCCAGGCCCCCCACTGGACTGCACTAATATACAGACTTGTTGGCTTATGTTAGAAGTAAATTTGCACATTTGGAGTTCATGTGTTGCGTGCATATTATGAGTGGCTTTCTTTTCCACTGAGAGATATTTGTTGTGTCTTCAGGTGGTTCCAAGCATGCAGAACATATAAGCCCAGCTAGGCACTTCAGGGACAATATTGCAGTAAAGTTTTAGGTCATCCTTCTTGCTCAGAAATAGCTTATTTTAATTTTTAATCCTATTTAATTTTTTTTTTCTTTCAAAGTTTAACTAACAAGGTCTACAGCTCTAGTTGTTGTTGCATGGGTGAACAGCCCACACTGCTTGCCAGGGTAGGTGTTCTGGAGCAGCGGCACATCACATTAGCCTGAACTGTATGGTACGGCTTCAGGGTGTATTGAAGAGTAGGCAAGCCTAAAACTTCACATTTCTCAGCCATCTATGCTGAAAAGTTTGAAAACTGGAAGGAAATGTCTATCCTGGAGCACCTTTTTGAAAGGTGAGTTGAAGATTCAAGAAGTGATTGATTGATTGATTGAATTGTGATGGATGGCCTTTATAATACTACTTTGTCTCTCCTTGAAGAATTTCTCTGCAATAGACCGTCATTGGTGTTTTCTCCCACACTGTGTATTGACCAAATCAGATTGTCTCCACTGTAGAGGGGCACTGAAACAAAATCTGCTCTTAAATGAGTGAAACCTCTATCAAAGCTAATAGAAGAAATCCGTGCTTTAAGAAAAGGGTGGACTTTTCATCTAAATATTTAATAGCACTCTTCTAGCTTCACTGGTGAGAAGACTAAGGTCTGGAGAAGCAGCATGGCTTGCTGCTTCTTGGGTTAATGATAGGGCAAGAAGTAAAACCAAGACTGACTCACAGCATGGCTATTTGATATTTTGAACTCTTTTGTCTTGAGTGACTTCTTGAAGGCTATTGAGGAAGTATTTTGCAGAGCAAGAAATAGCTCCCATTTATGCATATTTTTAAGATCATTTCCATAGGAGTGTTTTCTTATCCTTTCTTATTCTATAGTCTCATTTGTTTTCCACTGGTTCTAATGAGCTGAATCTTTTCCTTGAATGATGTGTTTGGCTGCTCTTTGCCAGCTAAGGTTTCTGACAACACTTTTTTCCCTTCTTTTCCTTCTTTACCTGAAAAAGTAATTGGAGTAAAAGTTGCCTTATTTTTCTTGCTTATTAAAACTGCAAACTGGTGAGATCCCAAGTTACTCTCCTAGGTCTTTTAGCACAATTTGTGCAATGGAAGAAGGCTTCTTCAGGTATGAAGGATTTATTAAGCCTAACGCTTGATGTAGAGAACACATTATTTTCGTCAGTTTGGTGGAAGTATTTGTATCCTCTGTGGTGGAGATTTAATGTCAAAAAAACAAACAAACAAAACCAAAACAAAAAACAAAAAAACCAAAAAAAAAAAAAAAACCAAAAAACCCCAAACACTCTGTCCTCCAAACAACCCCAGATGTAGGTTGGTTTTTACTTGGCTCTTTGACAGTGTTAAGATTCTTATCTGGGATCAATATTAGCAGAACTGACTCTCTGTTCTGTGGTTTCTCAGATTTATGGTGTGAGTAAAAATAATGTTTTATGTGTCAAGTTCACTGGTGTCTCTATTAATATCCCCAGTCATTCATGTTATACAAGTAAGGAGATGTTAACAAAGTTTCTTCTATGTTAGATGCATCTGTTTACACCTTCCTTGGCTCTGTAACAGAGAAGGTGTTATCTGTCTCTCTGTGAGGTTGTTCAAATTTAGTCTGTTATGAAAACAAGTTTAAGACAGCCACTGAGGTTTTCATGGTGAGCAAATGCTTCATATAAAAGAATGAAAAATGTGCTTCATTGCTGTTTGAGTTCTTAGTATTCCTGAACCTTTCTTTTCAGCGTCTCTGTAATTTTTTGGTTTTAATTTTATAAAATGGAAAACTTGAAATGCTCTAAGAGAAACTGGCCTTATAAACAGGCAGAGTTTATAACTCACACAGCTTGATCTGGGGATCTCAAGAACTTCATCCTGTGTAAGGTTGCCCTGCAGCTTGTGGCTGTTGGAGGGTTGGCACTGTTTGCATAACATAGTAGGTAAAGCACGTTCTGGTTCATGTTTGTAGCAGCTGGATGGGAATGACAGGTTAAGTAAAGTGTTGAAGTCCCTTCCAGAAAGTTTCAGACCACATGAACAGTGAACTTTCAGCTGTGAAATGCAAGTGATCGTTTCAAGTTTCTCCTGTATTTTTATCCATGTCTATAACTTGTTCTAGGAAATTTTCAGAAGGGGTAGGAGGGAATCTTTTGTGTACAAAACAAATGCTTTCCAGTGATTTCTGCCTTGTATGAAGGAGAACCTAGGTTTCTAGTTTCTCAGGCACTTAAGAGAATTTGCACTGCTCTGACATTTGTCCAGTGGCAGAGAATAATTTAATCAGATAAATGATTAATACATTCACAAACAGAAGATGCTTTGTGAATAACAAAAGCTCTAAGAAAAGAAAATTAAACAGCCACAGGGAAGTCACCCAATTAAAACTATCAGCCAGCTGTTCCTTTTTTCTGATTTAAAAATAGTTGTATTTAAAATGTAACAAGAAGAAATTTTGAGTTTGAGCACATACAGTCCAAGTGATTATTGGCCAAGATTTTAGTATCTTGTATAACAGTGTGTGGGAACTGCTTAACAGCTCCTTAATGGGCCAATATCTTGTTCTCATTCTTGTCTGCAGTTGTCGTAGGTCTCAGTGCAAGTGGCTTTCCCAGGTCTGAGACAGACATAAAACACTGAGACTAGGTATATTCTCAAACAAAAGAATGAGGAATCAAGGAGTTTCTCTCTTTTAATTTCTGTTTTAGATCAAAACTCTTTATTGAATAAAATACTGAACAGGACATGATTTTGCAGTGTAAACTTTGAAACAGAGAATGTGAATGCTAAGCTTTATGGTTTTGAAGTTCCATTTTCAGAACAGTAAAGTGACGTAAGTACTATCTAGTAAGGTCAAGCCCAGAAACACCCGATTGTGTGGAAGACCCTGTAGGGGCATAAATAATTTGGGTTTACTTCCAGCAGGAACCCTATAGTCAAGCTGGAACACTGATGCCAGAGAGGATTTCTCTGCCACAGAGGGAGCTCTTGCTCATTCTTCCTCTCTTTTGCCAGTGCTGTCAGGCTGACTGTGTGGCTTCTCTGACAGATGGAAATCACTTAGGAAGGAGCAGATTGAGTGATTGCATTTTTAGTGCATTTTTCTCTTCCAAACGAAAAATCACTTATATATTTAAAATACAATATTAATAACTGAGATGATGAAGAAAAATATTAACCAGGAACAGTTGTCTCCTCGCTTCTGCTAGCAAATTCTTAGAAAACCCATAGAAGTGTCTCATAATACTCTGGAGGCAGTGATGTTACTGACTTGACCTGGATCTGTAATGGATCCTGATACTGCCATATTGGTGGTTATCAAAAATTGCTACCCCATCATCTTTCATTTTCTGAATATTCCTTGTGCTTTTGTACCTGTTACAGTTATGATATTGAATTTTGGTTTTGTTGCCCCTACAGACTGCAAACTTACATCCTATAATTCTTAAGTAAAATCTGAAAAAAATTAGCAATATAATGTAAATCGTATACTCTGACCTGATGGATCCCAGCTGATATCCTGGTCATATTAGTCAGTCCTGTTGCTAACTATATTGCTCACCTGAAGTCTTGAATGAATGTTTTAAGGTTGAAGGGACCTTAAAACACTCATTTGGGACTTCTGACTACTCTTTACATCAGTATTAAACAGCTCTTTCCCTTTTTCAAAAAGATTTAGCTTCAGCCTGCTCTGTGTTGGCACATTCTCTCTTGAGTGTCTCTTCTTGAGGTGATAAGAGACTGATTTACTTTTTTTTTTTTTTCTTTTTACTTCTTTGTAGCCAAGACACACTAAGTCTCCTAATACCAAAACAAAAAAGTCATCTGGGTTTTGACTTAACCTGAAGGCTGCTGTTTGGATTTGGTTTAAAAATGGTTTTGTTCAAGCAAGATGTATATAATTGTTCCATTTAGAAAAAATTGCAAATGATACAACAAATGAAAATTTGGGTCTTGCGTAACATTTGTGTCAATGCCCTAGAACTGGCCTTAATGTAAATAATTAAAAATTAACTTGTCTATTGGGTTCTCAGTGTAGAAGATTATTTTCCTTAGATGAATGCTTCTGTTGGAAAGACTGAATATTCAAGTTATTGCAATTTTTGCAAAATCGGATGTCACTTTGCATAATAGAACTTTCGTGACAGTCATGTTTCTTAATAACATGTTTTTAGGTAACTACAATGAAACTGATCCCTCTCCAAGTCCTATGTAATTTCAAGTTGTATAATAAAACCAATATATTTTGGGAGTAAATCCAGGAATCTAAACACTTCAAGAATATTTCATTTCTTAATCCATAGCCATGTCTATTACAAACATGTTTTTATATCTCATGAGCATTTGTATGTTATCTTTCTGTTTTCCAAACACTACAAGTTTCTTTTTAAAAGCTATTTATCACTGAACTGCCTTTAAGAGCAATAAGATAATAATAATGTATAAATTGTTTTCACTATTTATCCAGGGCTTTTAGGCTTTTGTAAAAGGACTGTGTTTCCCAGTGCAGTTAGTGGGTGCTACGGCCACTTGGGCACCATAAAATGAGGTATTGGAAAGCTGGAGTTAGTTGCCTGGATCAGGCCACATGTCAGTGTGAGTGGAAGTCTTTCCCTCCTGGATGGGTTGTTCCAGTGCACCTAATCCCTCATGTGGAAGCTGCAAATGCAAATCCAGCTCTAGACTTAAAGACGTTAAATTGAGAATTAACACTGGGGAAGAAAGGCTTAAAGGGGATTTTTTTCATTCATGTGAAATAAATCCTCCATGCAGTGGCTGATCCAGCTTGATATCCTTAGCAGAAGGGCTGTTGAACAAGCACACTCACTGCTGAGACATCTCTAAAGCTGTTTAATTTTATCACCGGGCCCCCAGAATTAAAGGCCAGGAGACAACTGTTAGCTGCTCCTAGTCTGAGTCCGAGCGTCATCAGGAATTATATTGTGCTGCAGCCTGTCTGAGCTCTGTAAAGACATGTCAACTTACAGGTGAAAATAATTTTATCCTAAAGTATGATGGTGTAGGATTTGGTGACTTTTTTTTTTAAAAATCTTTCAGGACTGGGAAGGGAAGAAGGGAGGCTTTTTGATGGCATCAGGGCATTGACAAGCCATCACCAGCGGGAACAATAGTTAGCACTTTTGCTATGCCTTTCAGCAGTCAAGTACTTTACAGGCGTCAGCTAATGTTATTCACCTCTCTTGATTCAGCAGCCATTAATTTTCCTCTCCTTCTGAAATGGGAACAATTGCCGGATGTGATTGACGGTTTATTCAGGGCTAGAATTATCTGTACAAAGAGGGAGCTGTGGGCTGGGGTTACTTAGTTAAACCTCTCCAATCGCAGTGGGCTGAGTGGGCCGCGGGTGCCAAGGCAGCTCTCTGGCACCTGCAACCAGACATGACAGAACTGCGGCAGAGGCACAGGAGAACTTCATTTGTTGGTGGTTGGTGAAGAGAGATTTCAATGCTGTGCTTGACTTTCGAAGTTCAAATGGAAATTTGCCAATGCAATTATATTTCAAATAGGCAACATGAGCCAACCACATGTCTTTACATACAGAGTTCGGCTCTGGGTATGAACTTATTTTGGATGTGACACTCCTGAAAATAATTGTGGGCTTTAGCAGGATTTAAGTGCTGTCTGGAGGACCAAGTGTGCAGCCACCAATCTGTATGAGGAGTGATAGAGGAGACTGCAGGAGAATTGTAACATGTGGGGTTCTTTGCTAATAAAAGTCTTGGAAAATTCAGGGGAGGGAAAACACATCTATAGAGTTGTACTGTTCTGGTTTTTGTTCTTTAAACCATCCAATAGAGCTGAGTACAGAATAGTAATCCTTCCAACAAATGTGGGAAGTTGAGAATTGAAAGAGTCTTCTGTGTTAAATTATCTGGATAGATAACTGGTTGTTTTATTGTCTTTGGGGTTTTTTTGGTCAGATGTTGTGGTTTTGTATGTTTGGGGTTTTTCAAGGTGTAAACTGAATTTATGTTCAGCTATGCTATTAGACCATAATTTTTCATTCAAACAAGCGAATTTTTAGAGCAATTTGTCACTTCCCCTCCGGTGGTTTCACTCTGTCCCTTTCTTTAATTCTTCCTTGTGGATCTTATCCATAAAAGTACCTGCAGGAAAAATAATCAGCAGCATGGCTAAAATGTTTCTTGGCAGCATTCTCCTCCCCACCCCCAGTTTTGTAAGAGGCAATATTTTTCTACCATGTCATGAGAATTCAGGTCACCTGATTGATTTCATCCCTTAAACAACTTGAATTCTGCTTGATCAGCACGAGGAAGAGAAGATGGTATGGCAGGGCATTTACTTATACATGTTCAAAGCTCCTAAGAGAAACAGAAGTTAACTTGGGTTGACACAATGCTTTAGAACAGTTCTTTCTTTGTAGTGAAAGTTTTTCTCGCTAGAGGTTTGACTTTACAGAACGATGGGGTTTGACTCTTGACTTTTGTGGACCCAGAGAAGAGAGAAGGAAATTCCTGCAGTATAAGGAAATACGTGTAGCAGCTGTGTAACCATGAAAAATTGATTTCTGCTCTCAATATTTAACACATAATTGGAAAGCAGTCTGCCTCAGAGACTCTGGTTCCCAAGTGGGTAAGATGAATCAATGAAGACTAATCAGTTTATTCCAATAAGAAAATAAAGGTACTTTGCAGAGCTAGATGGAATATGCTTCCTGATATAGTGATAACTAATTAATATGCCATACTTTATTTTCCCATCACTTGAATTTATTACATAGTTCCATTCATTAGAAAGACTAAATAGCTATTTGAACCATATGACACCCTCGGTGGTATTACTAACCTAATTTTGCAATTAGAAAATTTAGATTTTCAGCAATAGTCAACAGCTAGCCAAAACCATAGTAACAGCTGTGGCCACCAATACTTAACTTGCATTTAGTTAAATTTTAGCTGTTAATTTCTCTTAATCCCATTTTACCTGTACTCTTATACATATTTCATACAATCGTTTTAGCATAATAGCAGTTTCTCAGTCTTTGTAAAACCTCTTTGAAATCTGATGGAAACCTTCTACTATCTGATGGAAGTTTTCTTCTTATGTTCAGAACATAATTTTTCCTTGAAAAGCCTTGAAATTGTATAGTCCCTTTCTCCTAAGGAAGGGAGTATTTGCTTTAGAGGTCCTAATACTGTTCAGTAAAATTCACCTACTGTTTGGCAATTGCACCTCTGGGCAGGAGTGATTGTTGTCCCTCCGGAAAGTGTGCTGTCTCTATCCAGCTGTGGTTCCTCTGGCAGCTTAAATGGGCATCTGAGCTTACAACCACAAACCAGAAGGGGCGCTAGTCAGGTAATACCTTTTAAGACAGCAGTCTGGCTTTGTCAAAAAAGTAACCTTGTGATCCATCTAGGTTTAGGCTAGATAGGAAAAGCCCAGCACGGAGGCCTCTTACATTTATTTTCATTACTGCTTTGAACTCTTTGCTTAACTGGTTTTGACCTTGTACACATCTTGGTTATACTAACTTGTTCTTGATTCTTCATTGTTGTTTGATTGTTCTTGAAGGTTGTTCATAACATAGTGATAAAGTTACTTGCTGGCTGAAATCTCTGTAAGTTGCCTGTTTGCAAAACTGAAGAGTGACTTTGCTCTAGCATGACTCTTTCCCAAAGCCAGATTCTGGCACTATACCACTCCTCTCCTCCTCCTTGAGTGTTGTCCTGAAGACTTTCTGCAGTCAGGCCTCCCATCATTTTGTGGATGCTGAGAACATTGGTGTGCCTCTGATATATCTTGCACCTGCCTTGTAACTGCTCTTTGTGGTTCTGGTGGTGGGCTTGTATTGGAAGAAATATAATGCAATGAAAATGTCACAGGGGTGGTAAGGGTGATCAAAACTAGGGAAATAATTTTGAGAAAGAACTACTTAGACTAGGAGTTTTCCTGCATGTGATACAGCTGAGAGGAGGTGCAATTTAGAGGCATATAAAAGAGGTTGGGTGCAAAGCAGAATTAGTGATCAGTTGTCCAGCATCCTTTCCAATGTGAGGGCTGGGGATTTAAGTGAAGTTCAAATGGTGCAGAGTTAAAGCAAACAAAGGGAGATGGTTCTTCACACACTGTGCTGTTAAGCTGTGAATTCTTTAACAGAGGATGTTGATGATAAAACTGTACGTGTTTTTAAGGGAAGACTGGAGATGTTCATGGAAAAGAAATCTACCAAAGGCTATAACCACAAAAACATTTCCTTTTGGATCAGGTAGTCCCTGAGCCTCGATGTATTGAAGCCTGGAAGAATAGGCAGGGAAAGGATCATTTCTTACTTGCTCTATTCTTGAGCTGCCATGTAGGCTTCTATTTTTGTCAATTATCAAAGCCAGGTTATTGGGTGAGATTGCTCTTTGTTTTGACCTGTTGTTGTTTTTATGTTCTAAAGCATCTCAGCAATGATACTCAGGAATATAAAACAGGGAAAATAATTGTGCCATCTTTCTACAGGATCACAGCAAATGCATGGGTGGTGTAGTTAATTTTATAGTATCATAATGTTTCAGTATTTCAAATAAAAGTCCACTGGGTTGAATGTTGTCCTGATAGACAGGAGTGTGAAATCCTTCACACTGCCGAGGGGAGCAAACCCAAATCTCTCAACACTCTTCCCACTTCTGTAATATGTGAAAGGTGGGCAGCACCACCTCTTTTATTTTTTTGAAGGGGTGAAATATTAAAGTATTTGACTAGCTTGTTCAGGAAGAACCCACCAAATGGGAGGCTTTGAGGGGAATATGCTTCTAATCAAGTGTCAGGTCAGTAAGAGCAGAGAGCTGTGGTACGTCTGGGTGTGCAGTTCACAGCAGAAGGTTAAGGTTCAAAAACAATTATAAGTTTTTGTGCAGTTCAGATGACAGCTGAATGAATCTACTGTAACTTTTTACTTTCTTCATATCATTCTATTAAGATACTTGGTCCCTATCCATACTTAACTTGCATTTAGTTAAATTTTAGCTGTTAATTTCTCCTTGTCCCATTTTACCTGTACTCTTATACATATTTCATACAATTGTTTTAGCATAATAGCAGTTTCGCAGTGTCTGTAAAACTGCTTTGAAATCTGATGGAAACCTTCTAATGATGTTCAGAACATAATTTTTCAATTAGTTGTATATGTTATGATGTTATTTTTGAATATCAGCCACTGTCCTACTGGCCTAAAAGGTCAATATGAGCTAAATAGGGAGGAAAAAACCAAGAAAATGGTGTCCCATAAGACAAATCTGAACCACTGACTGTTAAAAATACTTTGTTGTAGACGATATCCACTTAAAATAAATTTCAGGTGATAGAACTAATGTTAACATACTACTTGTCATTTTACAGTGTTCCTTTATAACAAGTTAGAGAAACCATTAGAGTTGTCTGAAATTATTATTTTATTGCTAGCTATTTTACTGTTCATTAATAGTCTGGAACTTCCTGGCATAATGAAATACTTTAATTTCAGAAAATGTCAAAGGATTGAAATTTGAAGCAAATTCTTTTACAGGAGATGGCTTTCTACATGGCAGTTGACAAATGATACCATGGGGTAATTTTTTATATGTATCGTGGAAATTACAATCATTCATTAGTATCTTGGAAGATTATTCTCGTTTAGGACATTTAATTTCTTCAGTCAAATTCAGAGTGTTCTTTCAAAATGATATCTTGCACAATAATACAGCTGAGATTTTAAATATAGCTTATGAATTTATGCACTTCATATAAATATGCTCTTCTTTGCTGTACCATTTAAAAACTGCAGGCACAGAAAAAGACTGCAAAGGTCATTTGTGTATAACCTCGTCGTGATATACCTTGCAACATGGTGTCAGTCTGGAATCCTGCCTCCACAAATTTCAGCTGGCACAGTTAGAAGGAGTCATTTGCCTGCCACTGTGTCATAGGTGCTAAACAAATTGCAGGATGGTTGTGTTTGCTTCCAGTTAAGCCTAGATAATAGCAAATGAGCTGTTCCGCAAAAAATATTTTAAAAGTCAAAAATTCAACTATTATTATCATCTAAATGCCTTACAAAACTTGTTTCTCTACTAGGATTAAATCCAAGACTTACTGAATCCCTTTTTACTCCCTTCTTTGCCATGTCTATAAAGCTATCTGGTTTTGCAGAATCTCCTTTGCTGCACTGACACTGCCCTTTGTGTCTCTTAAAAAGCATTAATAGACTAGTCCACAGTTTTTGAAGTCAGGTACTTTCCAACAGCAATCAGTATGCTCTTAAAAGGAAGATAGCATTTAAATAAGATGGAAAATTAATTGATTTTTAATATGATCTGACTTTATCAGTTGAAAGGGTAAAATTTGCTTCTTTTACACTAGTGACTCAGATTATATTAAGTAGAGCTTTCATGAGAGATGGTTTGGGGGGTGTTTGGTTTTTTTGATAGGAACTTTTTGTATGGGTTTTTTTGTGGGATTTGGTTTTATTTCTTCCTTTTAATTGGAGCTGAGCAGAAGACAGCAATTGTGTTCTATGCCTCTTATAAGACTTAGTAATCTTAGGTTTTTTCTGCTATGAGAAATCCATTTGAAGCAGTCCTGCCTGTTTTGAAAATGTCATATGTTTTCCCTTCTTCCCAAAAATTTGCAGCAGAATTTGAACTATCCAGTTCTAAAGATGCTCTGTCTTCATCTATAGGTTCTGATGGTCTCTAGTCTATACTTTTTAAACACCAGCATGTGAAGAAAATACTTAAAATACCAGAAGGAATAGGAGATGAAATGTGGCTATCTGATTTTAGTGTGACCCTGCTAAACTGGACACATTTTCCTTCTTTTAATGTGTATTTCAGTAAATAACTCATTTATTTGAATTACTGTAATCTACTGATGGCACTGGGAGGTCTGAATGTAGGGGCTTTTTTTTTTTTTAAAGAAATTCTCAAGATGAGTTCATAATTACTGTGGAAAATAAAGATATGCATCTGCAGAAAAGATGCAATGACACAGCTGTCATTCCATGCTAAAATCTTGTAGATGTAAAATTGCGCTAAAATGAAAAATACAGACTCCATTGCAGAGAATTCTAGTCTCTTATATGATTTCTTAAGATCTCTATTAATACATCCTTTCCAGTCATACTAAAGCTGAGAACACAAATGTTTATCATATAAGTGGGGAATTTTTATTATTTTTACTCAGTGAAATTGTGCAAAGTTGAACTATTATGATGATGAATCTTCAGTTCCTTTATTTCTGAAGTACTATCCAAAATAGACATATCTTTAATTGCTGAAATCTAGCCTGAGAGTGTCATGGTAAATTGTAGCATAGGTATTTTGAAACATTAGTTGCAAATAATTTACCTCTTTCATACTGCTCTCTTATACCAAACTTCCTGATACCTTGCTTTCTTTCTGCCTTGTATTGTTAAAATAAAAGCTTTAGAATAGCAGAAGGGAAAAATTAATGTGTATATATGTTGTTCAGTAAATTACTTTGTCCAAGTAAAAGACTTGTCCAAAGCCAAATGCTTTTCATTGGAAATATCTAGAAAGCCATGCCTTTTTCCTTAGAGTTGAACTAATTCCAAATTGTACATTTGCAAAATGCCCATAACTTATTTTTCAAGTTCAAAATCAAACCAAGATGTGGCAGAAGAAATCAGCTGGAATGTTGGTAAGTGTAGCAAGCATACACCGTGCCTACTCAACTGGCCAGTGCTTGGTTTGTCATTCTGCCAGAAATTTCTCCAATATTAATGCTGATAGCCATGTAACATGAGTAGAACATTTGTGACATGTAAAGTCAAAATTTGTACCAAACTGTTTCCTTTTTATTCTGCATCTCTATCCCATATTGAGGAGCACAGAGGAACCTAAGAGGAGTTGAGATTTCACTGGAAGTACTAGTTACATATTCATACAGTAGAAAAGAGTTAATGCATCGTCTTTGCAGTGAATTTCATTCATAATCATACTGTAATTTCATCAGTGCAATGAAAACAATAATTTTCCAATTTAGAGAATAATCCATAAAAATTTAAAGGATCAAACAAGATATTTCATGTGTTGCATTACTGTCTTTGCTCTTATCAAAAGTTTGTTCAGAGTTAAATTATGACATGAGAATGAGAGAAGATACATATTCAGCATAGAATTGAAGATTAATGGTTTTTCAACTGAACAATTCTACTTCCCAAGAAAGTATTCTTCTTCCAAGAATATCATGTAAGGCTAATGGATGCTTAGCATCATTGAAGACAACTCTGGCTGAAACAGTAGAGGTATTGCAATAGCTGAATTATTTTCTGAACTTCAGGGCAGAATTCTATTTTAGCCATTATTTACCATGAGCAGAAAGGAGTATCCTGCTTTCTCTTGGTTGGAGATGCCTATTGAGCAATAAGCTGACAAGCAAGATGATCAACCTACTAGCTTACTTCCCTTTTTTGACTGTCACTGCAAAGAACTATCAGAGCCGTGATGTCATGTTCTCTTGAGTTGCATACAGTGAAGGCAGGTACATTTTAAAAAAATATTGTAAATCTTGAAAAGAAAACCTAGGAACTGCAAAGGAAAGACTTTCATCATAATTATTGAAAGTAATACTTTTAAGAGGCTTTTTGTTTTAAATCATGCCAGCCTTGAAGTATAACCATCTCAAACCGCATTTTGCTGCTGTTTGTCTGGCCAAATGTATCAGAGCATATTTTGTCCATTCTTTATGTATTTCTGAGGAGCTTTCTATACACACTCCTTGTGTGCAACTCATGGAGAAAGTTGCTGGCAAATCTTAAGTTTCATTTTCAAGTCTGAAGAGACTAGTAAATCCATCTTCCATCAGGATATTATGTGGGACTGAGAAGTGAAATCTAATAATACTAAACAATAGATACTATAACAAATATGAGGATTTTAAATTTCTGTAATCTTGAAAATTTAGAAAGGCTAAAATTTCCAGTATACACCCTAGTGTTTAAAAACAGCATCAACAGCAAAATTGAAGTCCTTGACAGCTAGGAAAATATGTCCTCCTCGACAGGCTGGAAGGAAGCTGTCAAGTGATGTGTTTTCAATGTGGAGCCTCTCCATGGGTTGTCTTGCCTTGGCAGAGAGCTGTGTCAGAGATTCTCAGCATCTTGTATGACAAGAGGGAGGAAGCATCTAGCACCCATGTCTGGGAAGGGTAAATGAGCAGAGTTGTCTGCAGCGTTTAATTACAAAACAAAATAAAAAAAGAAACACCCAAAAAAACCCACACCAGACCTAACAGTGGTTTCTGTCTCTACCTCCTTGAACTTTTTATCTGTGAAATATAAAATAACAAGTGACAGAAAACATCATAACATAGGAATTACAGAGTAACTCAAGAAGAATAAAGCATCTTTATACTTAGAATTACGTTCTGACATGAAGTCTGTCTTTATAAATAAATCAGTGGTATTTTCCTTAAGCCTAAATTTTAAACCCGAGATGGTGGGCAATCCTGAGCGTATTTTCCGTTTATGTTGTCTAAGTTAGGTTTAAGAGCCATATCTTGTGGGCTGCCTTCTAGAGGTTCTGAGCTCTGCTACTCTCATCAGGTTGGTCAAATGTACAATTTCAGCATTCTGTGCCACTCAAAACTTACTTTATTCAGAACTTGATTTGAAGAAACACTAGAATGTAGCTTGGAGATGCTCGTTATTGAACAGCAAAAATAGCATAAGGATCTGCTAGACATATTTAGAAATTACTGGCTCTGTTTCTCATACATCTATTTTAATTATTCTGAGGAGACCTTCTGAACCAATGGTTGCATATATGTTGTCCCTGAAACTTAATATTATTGAAATGTCTTTCTAAGTAGACCCATGATTAAACAAACAATGAGATGCCAAATAAAGCAAATATTGCTGTATAGACTCCACTTGGTCATAGATTCACCTTGAAAGATACACAATTTTTTAATTGTGCTTTGATTTCATTCCCCTGTACAGTTTTCTGAAAAAATTTCTGTAGTAATCAGAGGTCAGTCAAATAAGTCACTTGATCAAAAGATGTGATTAATTAGTGAGTTCTTTTATTTTCACTTTCTACCCTTAGGCTTAGAGATGCAAAATATCTGAGAATAATGTAATATTGAGGCAGCAAGGCTTGTGTTTTAAAATAGTTCTAAATAATGCCATGTTCACTAACTGTTGCTGTCAGCTTTCAGTTCCTCAGGGAATGGGTTTACATCAAGTACAGACAGGGCAGAGCCCAAAAGTGTTGCATCAATCTGCAGCATTCCCACCAGAAGTGTATACAAAATCTAAAAACTGAATTCAGATTCTGTACTTGTCTGCATAATTAGAACAAATTCTTCACTCATAAATGCCTAATCTCATCAGGGCCTTGTGTGGTCTTCCAAACCTTGGTCCTGCCTCCTGTGTTGCTTTCATGTCTTCCATAAGTGTCTGTGTGATTGTGGGCAGGGAGGATGGGCTTGTTTGCGTGGTCCTTGTAGAATCTGGCCCAGAAAAGCATGAGATTTGTCTACACAGATCTATGGTCTCAAACCAGGGCTTGCTTGAGCTTGCTACAGTGTAGGTACAGAACAATTTAATGGGTGTAGCTGTCTTAGCAGAAGGGTTGTTTAAATGGAAATGGAGCTTTTGCAGAGTTTAGCTCCAGGTTTTTCCTCACTGCTTAAGCTCAACAGATGAGGAACAGTCCAAAACTGCAAGGGAACTGTTTACACAGAGGTGGTGCACTGATTCAACAAACTCACTCTTATGTAAGTTAATACAACGATGCTGAGCCTTTGATTTCATAATTAAAAAAACCCCAACCCAACTCCTACCCCACCCCCCCCAAACAAAACAACAAAAAAGCCCCAACCTACTTTGACACACTGTATCCTTTTGGGATATTGGTATGCAGGGCAGTAAGTCATTGAACGCTGCCTCGAGGTGGAAAAGAAACAAATTTATCTGGAATGTGTCCAAATGTCAAGAGAAACATTTCTGGTTTGAATTGGTGTTTAGTTTGATAAATGATCTGCCTTATCTCCCCATTCTTCTACTGGTAGGAAATCATTGTCTAATGTGAGTGTGTTCTTCCGCTGACATGCCTTAAGTAAGCTGGAATTCATTTCAGATGGCTTTGGCATTTATTGCCTTTTTTTACAGAAGTGAAAAAACTGTTTTAAAACTAGTTGTTTTGTTGAGATGCACTTGAGGTCTCAGTCTCTGAAAAGAGATTGTGCTTTAAACTGCCCCTGAAGCATTTAGCCTAGAATTTTCTTCTTACTACTTTAGGAAACCTTCATATTTTAAATGGGGTAACTGTTGGACGTGCTTTGCACCACAGGTCCACCTCATCCAGTGCCCTGACAGTGTCTCTATTACATGCTTCATGAAGGTTTTCTAGAGTTCTCCTTCCCTAGCATATAGCTAAGGCATGTCCTGAAGAGGGACAGCTCTCTTCAGAGGAATAAGTATATGTGTTATCCTAAAATGGACTTTTTACTGAGAAAATGTATTTGTTTTTCAGACCAAAGGAAACAGCATAATCTTGCGAGAAGTATTGGTCTTAGGGTGACATTTGGTAAGGGACTGTCTCTTAATATTAATCAAATGTACTGGACAGAGCTCATTTCCTGCAGTACTGCAATGATAGAAGCCTTGGTGGTGTTTTCTTCACATTGTACCCTGATTTAGGGAATGTTCACCAAGTTTCCTCTAAACCAATTGAAAGCTAATCATGTTAAAGAATTTACAAAGCTGTATTGTAATGTGAGCCTACTTTTCTGGGTTCCTTTCTGACTCTCAACATGAAATAGTTTTGTAATATTCCTTTTTATAGGAAGGACATCTTTTTTTTTTCATTTTCTGTATAGACTTTTTTTACATTTATTCATTTGTATTCTTGTTTGGTGAAGTGAGATGAGTTCTTTTCATGTAACAGCAAGAAATGTGTGTGTTCAAGAAGTCAACGTTGTTGCTTCTAGTCTGTACATAAAATGAGAAGCAGCAGCATGTCGTACTAGTTGGATGTAAAATAGTTTTAGCATCATGGACCCCAAAGCAGAGATTTTCTCACCCTATGTAAGAAAGTTCAAGGCTAAATTCCACCCCTTTCTGCATTTAGGGAAAACTGTACAACCTTAGCACAGCCTTAAATGATAACTATGCAAAAAGAGCAATACAAATGCTTGAATATGTAAGACCTAATTTCAACATAGACCCATGGAGACAAGCTTTCTACTCAGCCTTGCCAGCTGTACATATGCTTAGGTTTTCTGAGCACGAGGGAACTGAGTCTGCAGTAAAACTAATAAAAATCAATTCTCCTTGATTGTGCTATGTTGATTCCAGAGCTGCCAAAGCCTTGAAAAGGTGGGCTTTGTGAATGCCAAGAGTTTTCTTTTGGTTCCTAGAGGAATACCCAGGTGAGAAAATAAAGGCTATTATGCATTCTTCCCCAGTTATGAGCTGTTTTTCAAAGACTGGGGAGAAGCTGAGTGATAATTTACCTTTTGAAGAAGGGGAGAAAGGAGTACTTGCCTGGGTGAAAAAGAAATAGGGGCAGTAGAGCTGTGTTTTTTGATTGTAACTATGATTTTCGGGTCAGATAAGAGCATTGAAAAATGTCCCAGTCATACTTGAAGAAATTGTTTAAAGTACTCTTGTTGCTTTCCTTTAGTGCATTTTTAGCCTTTGTGTCAGTATGTAAGCACCTAGAATGATTATGGGTAGAGTTTTAGACCTCAGTCTCTGCCACCCAGGAATGCTGGTCTAGCAGTCCAGGCCAGAGTCCTGGTGCTCTATCCTGTACTTTGGAGCGGTAAATAGCAGTCAGGTCCTGAGTGGGGCATCACTCCTTGAAAACTGTTCCACCAGCCATCCCCTTCCATCCTGCTCCTCTTTGTAAAAACATCTCAAGTCTGTAGCAAGGGTTCTGCTGTTTCACAGTTCTGATTGCTTTTAGCAGAACTGTTTGGGTGTTTTTCAGCTTCATCATTGCATTTGCTGACAAGTATTCCACCCCAATCTGACTGCTCAAAACAGAGTCCAACCATGCAAAGGACATTATCCTTTAAAACCATATTTCTATCAGCAGACCCGCAGGTCTTTGGTGGGCAGGTTACTGGGGTTTTTTTTCTCAGTACTTGTGAATTCACTGCATGTGATGAAGGAAAACGGGAACATACCCTACACTTTCTTAAAATATCCAGATGCTCAGCATGCATAAAAGAGTTACTCTCTATAAAAGAGTAATGTAATGACTGTCATAAGTAAGGATGTTTCATGTGCTCTTAGTTTAAAAGGAAAAAAAGGAAGTTTAAAACATGATTAGAAATTACTTGAAGGTTGTGGTAAACTGGCAGGTAGTATTTAATTGTGGAGAAGAAAAGAAAAAATTCCATTTTAACATAGAAATAAGGTTGACAGGTGGGCCCTAGCAACTGGATATATGAACTTTGGGAGCAAAAGGGATGGACACAAAGTACCTAAAAGTCTTCCAAGCATATGTGGTAAGTCTGCATTTCAGTGGTTCTGCAGAAATTAATCTTAAGAGGTAAAAAATAAAAGCAATAAAAGAACAGGGACGTACCAGTAAGACCTAAAGAAGAAAACAGAGTGACAGATTGGCTTAAGTTTTATGAGTTATTGAGAATCCCCTGTGGTAGCTATCACAGAGCTGCAAAATTGGTGGAATATAAATCCAATGCTGTTATTAACATTTCAGTCATTCTCACAGGGAGCAGGTCTTAATTTTTCAGTGGTGCACTGGTGAAATAGCAAAATCTATTAAACCCTCACTTTTGTCACATCCTGACAGATAAAACCTAAAACACTTTTTGGAGAAATTGACCTCTGAAATTTATTGCAAAAACCAATCACAGGAAATTGGCCTCACTAGTAACATGCACATTAAGTGTGTTATGAATCAAAGTCACTAGTAGTTTCTTTTTGAAGCATGAAGGATGCTTTTGTAATACTGTGCTTAATTTTATTTTTCTAAGTTGTAAAGGTTCCTCCCTATGGGGAAGTGGCATTGGTGTGAAGGGTTTACTGAGACAGGTTTTACGAATTCTCACGAGGTCAGTAATGGATTGGAATGAGCTTCGGAGGACTCTTGTGAGACATTCATAGAATACCGTTAATTTTTAAAATAAATATTGGGAGTATGTCTTTCCCTGAGGTACGAATGGACTTCACTTCCATAGCTGTTAAAGTGCTGGAGCATCATCAGCAGAGGTTACATCCTTGAACTTCAGTCTTTGCAGAGCAGCTGTTTGCCTTCAATGACTTGTTCTCAGATACGACAAGTTGCAGTGGAAAATAGACCAGGCAATGAGTCTTACAGGTTTGTGCATGTTCAGAGTATCACAGAGAAATCATGACAGTCTAAGCCACTCTTTATATTGTGGTGCTAATCATAAAGTATCAACAGATACTTCCTCCCCAAAAGCAAGCACTTGTGCAGTACTTCATATGCCTGGCACATGGCCAGCATCTTTGGGTGGGATTTTTTTTGGTTTTTCTCTATGTGGATATTTTGACTGCATACAGAGGGTGAGCAGAGGTTTGCCACAACAGGCAGACAGATCAGGAGGAGGTTCAATAGCTTTCTCATTATTATGAATTTTTGAGACAGCCCATCAACACTCAGGATGCCTGGTTGTCTTTCTGCTACAGGTATTAGGCAAAAAAGAATTAATAGGAAATATTTGTTTCCTGCTCTGAAAATGTTTGGCACTTGCTGAGGTCTCTCTCTGATACAAACCCCACAGTTCTTAAAATTTCTTTCTCTTTTTAGTGATGTGAACTACTTTGCAGTAACTCTCTCTCTACATTAGTTTATCCCTGCATGGTTTGTTCCAAACAGGAAATCCACAAGTTAAGTAGATTTACCACCTCGGTGGTGACTGGTGGGGAGTCTTCTGTACGCTTGGGAGGAACTGGCTGGTTCTCCCCTTGATGCCAACGTGTACAGGAGGACCTGTGCTGCAATGATTAAAACAAAACAAGCTTGAGGGGGCAAACCATAAAGGCCAAGTGTTCTTGCCTCCCAAAGCACCTGAGAATAATGTAGCAAGGCTTTCTCATTGCCGAGAACAGCTTGAAAAGGCTCCTCTTCCTCTCAAACCAACAGCCAGAAAAATTAAAACCAGATGACATAAACTGGCATTGTTTAGCTCAAATTGGTTTTACTCTACAGCTTGAATATTTTTTCCCATTTCTTTCTTTAACACATTGTGTTTGCAGCCCCAGGAGTTACTCCTGATTGAATATTTCTGTAACGGGGAATAGGATGAAATCCTCCAGATAAAATATTTCTGTTAAATAGCCTAGCAGAGGTGCAGAGCTGTTGGTTCTGCTTATTAGGATTTGCATTTGTTTTGCAGGAGCTCATGGGATAACATGGGAAGGAAGGCCCAGCAGATCTAGATGCATAACAAAAAGGCAGTTTGGGTAGAATTCATGTCCCTTAACAAGGAGTATGTTCAAGGGAAGTATCTAAATCTGACCTAATCCTCTTAGGCCCCATATTCAGACAAAAGAGCTAAAGAGATGCTTCAAGGCTTTAAAGGAGAAATTCATTTTTCATACTATGATGGTTATTTTAAAGGTAGATGAACTACTGTCATCTCTTTTCCACACTGACTTTAAAGGGAATTTGTCACAGGTACCTCAGATGTAGATGCTTATCCTCTACGGTGAGTTCATGGGGTGACATAAATACATGCAAAAGTATTTCTTTTTTCTAGTCTTGGTAACTCTACTGCTGTTGTGTTATTTGGGATTCATAGCACTTCAAGTGAGAGGATAATGTGGTTTTCTAGCTAAATTCTTAGTGTAAGAATTCTCTGTCCTCACTGCACCTACCAAACCCAGTCCTAACTTGAGACCCTGCTTTTTCTGTGGTCTGACAACCATGTGATAACAAAAAACCTTCCAGAAATCTGACTAGCATTATATGAAATATCTTCAATGTTTTGAGGTTTGTGATTTTTTTGAAACAAAAAGAAAACCATAAGGTTTTTTTTTAATAATATTTAGAATAAGAGACTACAGAATTAAATGGGCTTTTTTTCAAGTTCCATCTAGAAACTTTCAAGGATGTCTGTCTTGGATTATCTTAGCTCTTTGTTTTGATTGCATAGAATGCTTCTTCATTCCATAACCTTCAAAATCTGAAGATGGAAAATGAAACAGAGAGGTTTTTTATAATGGTTTTTTTTTCTAATGGACTTTGGACTTTCCTTCAGTGCTTTTAATGCTGCAGTTAGATATTGTTTTTATTCTGTTCCCCAGGGAATGCTGCAATGTTGCCAGTTTTAATAAAGTAAAACGTGTGCTTGTTATTTGATACCATGTTTTGAAACAAATCTCTGTTTCAAGGTGGGAAATAAAATGGTGTTTCATTATATTCTTTAAAATGTGTTTCCAGAGTGAAGTGGTGTTTTGCTCTGACAGGTGATAAAACCCGCATTTCAAATACTCCAGGAGAGGAGCCTATGAAATACCACTGCAAAATCTTCTAAGTCAAAGCTTTCTTGATGAAATAGGTAAACAGTTTTAAGGTCTTTAATGGTTGATACAGGGGTAGAGGGCGATCCAGGTTCTGAGTGGCTAAACACACTATGTGACAGCATCTTTTGTTCTACCAGTTGGACAATGGTCTAGTTCATGACATGGAGAAATGACAAGGTAAAAGTCATTTTTAGTCTTTCTGCGTATCAGAAGGCATTCTTCTCATTCAACGAGTACTTCACTAAAATTTAAGCAAATACATAGAAGCAGCAAATGCAAAAGCCCAGCCCTGCAGCTATTTATATATGAAGAAATGGCTTTTATGGGTGTAAACAGTGTGTGAGAATTAAATGCATGCCCAACTGTGTGTGTTGGAGACAAAGATGTACATCAACAGTCATCTCGGTTAGAAACTGTTGTACCTATTGCGTCCAGTTTCAGTTGCTTGTAGATTATACTGGGTAAGGATTTTTTGGATGTTATACACATATTTAACTGATGTCCTAGTGAGGTGATGATACTTGAAGGTGGATGAACATTGTTCCAATGTATAATCATATTTAAGCTATGTGGATTAGCACAGAAGAAGTGCTGCAATGATCTGGCAATCAGCGGATTCAGTCACATGTAGGTAGGTCCTTGCAGATGTGAGAGGAGTGGGTGTGTGCACAATGGTTTGAGGAGAGCCTCTTCACTGTAGCCCACCTGAGTGCTTAAGATGTGGATTTATTCACATTACTATTGTGTGGCATTAAAGCCAGACTTTGTAAATAGTAATTATGCTTCCCATGCATCTTTTCCTCACACTCTATTTTCCACTTCATCAATACACTCAAGTAATGATATCTCAAATAATCTTCAATGACTCTGCCTTTTCAGCGTGTCTTGATTCCATGTCTGGCACACAAAAATCTGGTGAGAGAATCTATTGCATTTTCATCTAAATTGTGTCGTCTACATTATTAAATAACAAGGGGCCTGCAAACCATAATTCACTCTAATGAAACTTCAGTAAAGTGCCATTCTTATAAGCAAACTACTGTCTGCAGGACTATTTTAAGCTGTCTCTGTTTCTTCCTGTGAAAATCTGCTTGACCTTTACTTGGAGACGACCCTTACCATAAAACCTGATGCAGTCAGGGGGGAGTCCTGCGAGAAATCACGCTCCTCAGAGCATGCATCTGTGGTGAGCAATTAATTCACACCCTTTCTTCAGCAAACAAATCAGCTCATGTTGAATGTGCCAGACCAATCCAGAAATTTTGGGTGAATTTCTAGACATACTGAAATCAAAGGCTAAGTTTCTTCCACTAACTTCTGTAGGGCCAGATTTTTATCCTTGTGTGTTCTTAAGAGAACTCTTTTTTTAGGTACATTATAACAGTGACATTTAAACACCCGATCTTAAGATTTCCTTCCGAGTTCTTTAGCCCAACCAACTCCTTTTCCCAGCCATAAAAAGCATATCACAGAAGTTAATGGAATATTTAAAGAATAAATGACTGGAGCAACTTGTTGTGAGGTTAGTTTCAGACAGATTATGAATCCTAGTTCATAAGCTGAGATGCTGCTGTTATTTCTGATTTTCAAATGGAAGATGATTAGCTTCTGTGATTCTTGAGAGCACTGAGAAATCCTGAAGTGTCTGAATGAATGAATGAATTATGGAGTAGTGCAGTATTAAACTGTATTCATTACTCAGCTGTTACACAAAACCAGCTTGATTATTTATTTTCCTACTTTCTTTAGGGACGGGAGAATATGAAATTATTGCCTATACCTTGCAAGTTACTAGTGATCTTGCCTGATCAGAAGACTGTAAGGGGTTCTGAGATTCAGCTGTGTCATTTATGTCAGAAAAATTTCTTGCTTTTCTCTGACTTTAGCAAAATCAATGACTACAACATATTCCACTATTTTTTCCACTGTATTTTTTTCTCCTGAAGTTCATATGAAAGGATATGCAGTTGAATAAAAGGCACACCAAGCTGCAGTTTTAAAGCAGTATTTAAACTGTCATTTGTCTTTGTCTACTTAAGCTGATATCAAACCCAGGATAACAGGAGTGGTCAATCACAAAACTTCCAATTATAAAGCAATCTTTGTCCAGCTCAGTGTGAAATCTTATGTCAGTTTAAGACACAGTCTTTCAGCAGAATTGTTTTTTCTGTTGGAATCTCTCTGGAAGTTGTTTATCAATACTGATCAGGGAAAGTAATTTGGGATTTTCTTTTGTGGCATGTTGCTATTTAAAAATACATTATCTGATGATTTCTCTTATCCAACGAGAACTATTGCTGCTGTGTAATGTGAAATTGGCTGTACTGTGATCTGCTGAAGGTAAAAGGTCAGGTGCATCACTGGTTTAGATCAGTGCAGTTGTATTCAGCCCAATCTGCATAAGCTGAAGGTACAATTTAAGCATTTGCTTGCCAAGTGACACTTCTTTCATCAAAACACCCACAAATAAGTTCATTTTCAACACTTTTTAATTACGATTACAGAGGAAAAAAATTACATGTGCTTCTGTATTAGCCAACAGTAAACGTGACTGGCTAGAGTAGCTCTGAACTGTAAATTCAAACAACAATAATGACCAAGGTGAAGACATGAGAAGGCATTACTTGCTAGCTAATTATCTCCTGAGGTGCTCTAGTCATGGGAGACTTTGTCCTGGAGTCCTTCTGATGCCAGGGTGAATAGCTTATCCTGCAGGAGCTTCTGTTTCAGTAGCAGGCACAATTTATGCCAGTCTGACAGCTTGCTTCATTAAATGTGTGGTTACTGATTTACCAGCAAGGCGTGATTTCCTCCCCCACACCCCAGCATCCTTGTTTTGTAGCTCTCATCAGTAGTCGTTATTTGGAGGCACAACAGAGGGTCAGCAGGGACAGATGCAGTCAGGAAACTTGGATCATGCTCTCCTAAGATTTTTTTAATATTCTTCTAATGGCATTTCAATAGGAAATTTAGAGATGAAGGAGATGGTGAAGATATGTTTATTGCCACTAGTTTTGATTTCTCATCTGACTTCTTGCTGTTACAGGAGTCAGTTAATTTCAGTGGTTTTAACTTGCACATGTAGACTTGCCCAGGGTTTTGTATTAACTTGATTTGAAAGGTTGATGGACACCCTATTGAGAATAAAAGCCAGCATAAATGACACAAATCTGTGTTGTGTAGCGAGCTGAAATTGACTTTGAGCCCAGTCCCTGAACAATCCTTCTGTTGCTCAAGCAGAGAAATTACCAAAGGAGAGCTCAGCTTTTTTCCTAGGTGATACAGGAGTGTGGGGCAGCTTGTCGTGACAGGAAAACAGTTTGAGGAAATGAGGTCTGTGCTGACCTCAAATTAATATGATTGCACTGAAGTGGATGGGGCTGTACTGATGTCCTATCAACATAAGAAGACAAGTGCACCTAAGCCCATCAGGTGCTTTTTGCAGTGGTTTATTGCAAAATGCATTTCCTGATCTGGTCAAAACACACTGGCACATCTCCCTGATAGTATGGAGGAACCCCCTTCCAGATTGAATTTGCAGAGTGACTGAGAAAACAGATAACGCTCTTGAAGAGCTTTGTCTCTTGGGCTCCTTTTGACCAAATGTTTCACTGGCTTCTCCAAAGCACTGAAAAACCCCAACCATTCATCTATATTTAAATGTTCTGTCTGGATGCTTTGTCACTTAGTGTTCAAGGAAATGGCTCATTGCACTTACATGTCCCTTTATCCTTTCCACATCCATGTTACTTAACACTTGGCTAACACTGCTCTGAACCTTCTTCTTACATCTCTCTCTGATTTGAAAAAACTCCATAGTGCAAGAGTAACTTTTATTTTCTTTTTCTTTCAAGTTAGAAATCTTTGGGGCTATATTTATGTTCGTTTAGCTGTGCTCCCACTTTGTGCAAATGTTGCTTCCTGCAAGTGCATAGGCCATTGACTACCTCCCTGTTTGTGCCCAGTGCTTAGAGCAGTCCTGAAATAGATTTCTTCATGCTGGTAGAGCCACGTGCACACGGAATGCTTGTTTGAAAAATTGGAGTTAACAGCACACATGGGAAAAGACAGCAGCACACTTGACTCTGTTTTTGTGGTTGTGTGCAGATGCTGTTCTAAATAATAGTGCTAATGAGACTAGGAAAAGAATAATGGTAATGACTGAACAGACAAGGCCAGTCCCTTGTGTGCTCCCCAGAGTAACACACTTCGTAAACACTCCAAGTGTCAGTCTCATTACGATACTGTCCCTTCAGAGCAGCAGCCTCATACCCCTTTGCTGCAAGAAAACACCATTTGTTTATCATGATCAAGTCTTCACCTAGCAGGTGTGTCAGTGTTTGCCTATTCTTTTCAAAAAATATTTTCCAGAGAGGAATTTACTACTCTTTGCACTGGGGTGCTGGGTCTTGGTAGCTAATAGCTGGGTCATAGTCTCAAGTGAGATTTAGTTTCTCAGCTCTTACTGAGCATCAGAGAGAGCTGAGCACCCAGCTGCCTACTTTTTTCCTTGCAAATATTCCGTCTTGTTATCTCCTCTTTATTCTCTTTGGTAGGTTGTAATTTGTACTGGATTTTCCTGCAGGTGATAGCAATTGAGCAGGGCAGGAAATAGGGACAGAATGGATCCAGTGTTAATCATCACTTGTGGTCCCACAGCAGAAAAAGGATGAAGTCAAATTTTCTGTAGACTTGCTCCCTGTCACTAAAGTCTTTGCTGTTGAAGGAGGGCACAGTCTTTCCTCGCGGAATCTTTCCTTGCAGTTCTCCCCCTAGTGGTGCTCTCTGTGACTGTATCTATAGCAGTAAGTTAAAAAGGACTTGTTTCTGAGCACTTGACCTCAATGGTCCTTGAAGGAATCCCCTTTCATGTTTATGACCACAGCTGACAGAAGCTCTCCCAGACAACCTCTGGACTTCATTTAGGAGTCGGTGCAGTGCAGGGATTGTTCCCACTGGGCCGCTCACTTGTGGGGACCCTTTATAAGGGTAAAGGAGCTGAATAGAGCAAATAAAGGCTGTCCATGCCCACTGGATGGGAGAAGAGACCCAGGCACTTTTTGTCTGTGGTGGCTGTGGAGGCTGCTTGCTTGCCCTGGAGAGCTCATTCATGGTGTCTCTGTACTAGAGCCAAAGCCATGCTCCCTTCACCAGTGTTGCAGGAAGGGAAGGAGTCTGGTCAGGTCAAATGAACTTCAGCCACAGGGTCTGTGTCATCCAGTATGGCAGGTATGACAGCTGCTCATAGTGATACCTCAAGGCCCATCAAAAGCTGAAGCCAAACAAATGGTCCAAGGATTTTTTCTTTCCCTCTAGAAGGACTAATACTAACCAAGATTGTTAGCCAATGGCAGCTCTGGCCACCAGATTTTTAAGTTACTGGGAAGGAGAAGGAAACATATACAGAGTATATAAAGTAAACTTCATTTTCTCAGGCCACTGGTAAAACCAGCAAAGCTGATACTGCTGATTTATCTTTTAAAAACTCCAATAACAGTTGCTGATGAAAATGTGCTGACAACTCATTTTTTGTCTATAATTAATTAGTACCTAAGAACATTATATTATTTGTGACAGTCTGCTGAAGTTCTTGAATTGATGCTTCTTGTAAATAGCTTCTAAACAGAAGGAATGTATTTACAATCAGAGTTGATGGATTTGAAATCATTATTAAAATAGATTATTTAATCAGCCAGCAGAAGTTCATAGATCTTCTTTACATAGATCGTTCATTTTTGTTTCCTGTTTCATTTGTACTTGCTAGTTATTTTCCCAAAGCAGCATGCATTCTTAGGGCACACATGACCATTCAAAACATGCTGATTTACAACATGATAAAGCTTTTGTACTAAAAGCCAGGGTTACTTTGCCAAACTGGCAAATGCACAATACATAATTGTCTACGTACTTTTATTTCAAATGAATGCGTGTGAAGTATTCTTCGCTTTTAGTATTTCTAATAGTTGAGATTTACTGGAATTTTTTTGTATTTTTTAACCTTCTCATGTCAGACAATCTGTGAATGGCAACTAATGGGAGTGCAGTTGAGATTCATATCAGCATTTTGAATTGGTTTTCTTTTATAAACTTAATAAAATGCATTCTGCTGCAGACAAAGTCCATTTAGCCTAGTCTCTTTTTAATACCACCTAAGAGCTGATGCCTAGGAAAGAACACAATGAGGTAACTATATAATAATACTTCCCCAGTGCACTATACTGGTCTCTGGAGATCTACAACTTATGGTCTATGTGAGGCAAATAAGCTTCTCTACATTTATTAGCCCCGATAGATACTTTCCCCCCGCCCTTACATTTATTTGTGTGAATGCTTTATGAAGCTGGTAGGATTTTTAGCATGTCTTCCCACAGCACGTAGTTCCACTGCTGAACTGTGTGTTGCATAAAAAAAAGCCTCCTTTTGCTGTTTTTATCCTGCCACATGCTGATCTTATTGATTTCATTTTATTTCTATTAGAAGAAACAGTGAATAGTCATTTCCTACTCACTTTCTGCAAGCTAATGAGGATTTTAGTCATCACTCATTTCTCTAGATCCTGAAGAGTCCTGGTCTGTTTAAATGCTCTTTATGTGCAATCTGCTCTGTGTCTTTGTCTCTTTGTCTTTTTCTATACCCTTTCTGGTTGTCCTGCATCTGTTAACATTTAAAGGGAACTAGTTTGGCTCCTGTTCAAGATGCAAGTGTAGCATGTGTTCATATAGAAAGCATTCTCTCTAGTTGTCTCTTCCTTGTAAAACATAGCTTTATTTAATATTAGAGCACTAGGAATTATTGCAGTGCTTTACAGACAGAAGGGAAAAATAAGTTTGCCAAAACATATTTTGTGTTCAAAACTAACTGATTCACACTGTGTTCTAACACTAACTGTGTTCAAAACTTATTCAAGAATTTGATGAGTTTTTGTAGCTGTCAACAGGTTTTGGCCATGCACTGCTCATATTTTTAGAACTAGAAGTTTGAGAAATGGAACTCCTGCTTTGTTGTTTTTATGTAGTTAGGGGTTTTGAATTTCCTCAAATCCTGGTTGATTTTGTTCACAGCAGAATGACTTAGCTTGACTCCAGTAAAGGTACGTATGATTTTATTTGTGTCGGGATTTGTGTTGGATTTGTCAGGATGAACTGGTTTTCTCCTTTCTCTGTGATGTTTCTGGGAAACAAATTATGTCAAGTAACCTTGGAGAGAAGATGCCAGGGTAGTAAGAATCTTACAATAAAATAAAATGGCAGTTTTCTTACTCCTGCTTTCATACAGGCCTATTTGGACACATTTTTCATAAAGGTTAATAGTGTGATAATTTATTCTAGCTCAAGCCTGGTGAGTCTCTGTAGATTTTCTTAACAGGACAGTGTTAACATATCTTTTATTTATTTAGCTCCTTTTAATATATTCTTCAAACCATTAAAATTTGATACACACAGAATACTGAGTATTCCTAATGTCCTACGTCATTACTTTTCACTTTTTTATTACAGAAGTCATCATTGCCTGGCCACCATTTAAATATAACAGTAGATGCATGAAATATGTTTTTGCTTTAATATTCAATCTTAGTAAAAAGGGAAAAAAGGTGGCATAGCGATATTCCTCTTGGCAATAAAGTTTGATTCATCTGTATTGCCATAAAATATTTTGTGGAGACGCAATAGGTTCAGTCATCTTTTTTCCTTAGCATTTTTGGCTTAGCAATGACATTGGTTTTGGTAGAACTTTGGACTGAAAGAGCTGTGGTCAGTGTATGATCTGTCACTAACAGCAACTGATCCCTTGCATGCTGAGTGCTGCACAACTTACAGATCCAACACTTTCTGGTTTGGTTCCTTAAGGCAGCCTTGGCTCAAAGGGGTCTAATCAGGGATGGTGTGACAGTCTCTTCATCCAGGGAAACATATGCCAGATGTATTGTTTTTCAAGTTATTGCTGTGGTTTAGTAATGATAGACATGATAAAGCTATGATAAGCATATAAATTTTTGTTACCATAATATTTCAGTGATGGATTATCACCACTGATAGCAGCCTAAGGCTTAACTGACACCTAAGTCATAGATGTAATAGTTTATTTCAGTGAAGCTGTGTAATTTGCGTAGTTTCTGGATTTTTGCATTGTGCAGTGCTCCATCATACAGAGTTAACAGCCCAGATACCTGGTTTCTTAGGAGCACATCCATTCCTTTAGATATAAGAATTCAAGTATGAATTCACTACATTCAGATGTTAGAAAGCATAAAATCAACACTCAATTTTTACTATAAGCAAGGTAATATTTTCACAGAGAGAAAATATTTTTACTAGTTGAATAGAAATAGTTGGAAGAAATGGGAAAGCTTTCAGGCCCACAAAATCTTGTCTCCGGTATCAATATAGGAAGCTATTGCTCCAAAAATATAATCCAGAAAGACATATTACAAGGTATGTTACTAATAGGCATGTTTAAAATTAAAAACAAGCAATCTTTTATGTTTTCTGAAAGAAGATTTTAGTGATGCATTTCCTTTCCAAGGCAAAAACCTTGTAACATCTGACAATGAATTTCTATCCCTGGGGCAAACCTGCACTGTACTTTATTTAACTAACAGCTTCTCTTTGAATGCTGGCCTTTCTTCCTATTTAGGCTGTGTTGTGGATGTTAGCCTCAGCTGGCAGTTTCAACTTTGATTGTAGCTGTGGAGTGAACTGGGATCTACATTTCATCAGCTCTAGGTCACCCTGTGTAATAAGGGCATTTAGCTGGAGGGTGAATAGACAAGGGAAACAATGGAAAGCCGCTTCACTAACCTATTGAATCAGACTGCAAATAAATGTCAAACGTTTTGCACTTGTTTCCTTAAGAAATGTTATTATAAGAACATGAAGTGTTTTATATCCTGATGAAAAGGTTTTAAGGACAGAGACTGCTGATGCAATAATGGATGAAATATCTGATTTTGTTTCAGTCCCTTCCCATTCTGGTCTTTGTAATTAGAACCCTGGGCTTCGTG
This sequence comes from Entomyzon cyanotis, assembly GCA_024500445.1. Classification (NCBI taxonomy): domain Eukaryota; kingdom Metazoa; phylum Chordata; class Aves; order Passeriformes; family Meliphagidae; genus Entomyzon; species Entomyzon cyanotis. Next base: position 72,271,770 of record JAKEPQ010001005.1, read on the forward strand.
TAGAGAAGCTGCCCATTTTCAGAACAAGCTGATGCATCTTTTTAAGCATAATAGTGAAACTTGGTATGGCATAAGAAATGAATATTAATAATAATAATACAGAGATAGAAATTTTTAATAGTATGACTGCTTATAGTTGTCAAGAATGGCAGGCAAAAGTAAGTAAAGAAAGCTATAACCACTCAATTCGGAAATATGTAGACATCTGCTTTGAAGTATCTTGCAGAAACATCTCAGACTTGTCAAACTTTCTATAATGAACCACATTTCAAGATAATGCTCTTGAAGTAAGGGTCTGATCAATAGAGAGAGTGACATGAGTCCTAGTGGTCCCAATAGGTCTTAGGGTGTTGTCCAAAACTGCCTGAAATATAAATCTCTCTTGTCTGTCCTTCCTCCTTAGGTTTTTCCAATTCTCGTTCTGCCATAGCTTTCGGAGCATAGTCAGCAAGATGCTAGAGAGAATGGATAAGTATTTAAGATTAGTGAGACTGTTTTCCTTCTCTGTATGAGTTCTGTACCTTCCCACTCACACATTGAACACTGCTTCCCAAGAAGGTGGGGCACTTCTGGCCACTTTGGGATCCTGTCCCACGACCAGGGTGTTGCTTTAGACAGAGAGGTTACACAATATGGGAAATGAGCAGTGACATGTTTCAAGCTACTCAGTGGGTCAGATTGATCCCAGCTGTTCTCTGGGCTCAGAGGGAATGAATTCAGCCCTTTGCTTGCATTTAAAGTCATCAGCTGTTGCTCAGGGGCTGCCAATGTATCTACTCCTAGCCATTTCAGTGGTATTTTCTTCCCCTTATATCAGTCAAAGAATCATTAGCAAGTACTAAGAGACAGCCTGGTCCTCTTGCCCACACAAAGGATGTCAGTAATTAACAAGCTTGTGCCTCTAAAGTGAAAAGACAAATGAGAGAGCAGGAGCACATTAATTAAGTACCTGAATGATCACTGTTGTCAGAAAGTTGAATACTAAGGATTTATAATTTTGGCTAGCACCTTCAAGGCTTTCAAAACAAAGTGATGGTGCTAAATGAGAGGGACTGTCACAGGGTACAATTAAAGGGATGTAAAATTGTGTTGCGTTTGTACGCACAAAATATAAAAGTTGAGATGCAGTAACAGGTTTCGGTGTGAATGCGGGCCTTTGCAGATGGAGTTCGCGCTCAGTCAAGTTTTTTAGGAAAAATACGTAATAGGAGTCTGGACTTGGTACTGCAGTTTGCATGTGTTATGCTGCCAGGCAGAAATCGCAGCCCTAACTTAGGTGTCTCTTTTCCATCTGCTCTGTACCAGGAGCTTCTTGGCACCTGAAAATGAGATGCACCAAAGTTCTTGTTTTATTAAATCTTTCACATAATGTGCTTAAAGCTTAGCTAAGCGAGTGCTGAGGCTTCTGGGTGATCTGCTTATTCTTCTGTTTCCTCAACAGACATCTAATGACTCCATTGAAGTGGAACAGTATCAATTGCAGTTCAGTAGTGCTGTTTCAGAATATAGTATATTCTTTGTCCAAGACAGATCATGTGCTGTTATTTACTAGTGTTTCTATCTGCTGAAAGTTCTTTTGAAATGTTGCTTTATCATCCCTCCCATTTACAAAAAAAAAAAATCATCAATTTTTTGATCAAAAAATCATCAATTAAATTTAATTGATAGTTGCATTCACTCTGGTTTCAGACTGTTATGAATGGGATAACATGGTCCAGGTGACTTCACACAGATCATATCACAGATTAGGTAGGAAAACTGTCAGTCTGCTCAGCTCAATGCAGTTATATCAAATTTGGGATATAAAATCTACATTTACTGTTGCACAGGGTATTATACTTAAGTCTAAATTTTGCAGCCCCCCTTTTTTTTTTTTTTGGTCCAGGGCCCACTGCAAAAGGACTTTAATCAAAGTGGGGTTTTTTTTCATATCCTCTTCTCAAGAGTGAGTGAAGAAAAGGAGCCACCAGAGGCCTGAGTCTAAGGATACAGGTTATAGTTAGCAGCTTGTTGGCTACAACAAGGAGGTTTAGTGAATAATTGTGAGGTTATATTTCAGGTTCAGTTAAGACTGCAGTCTTTCCGAATCTTGCACATAGTCTTGAAAAAGTAATACCACAGAGATGTAATAAACTTGCAGAGTAAAGTCAGAAGATACATGCAACTTCTCACATCCTAAAAAAAAATACATCTGTAGGTTTGTGTCTTTTTTTTTCCCCTGAGGCATGTATTTCCCGTTCAGCCAAGGAGGATAATCAGACCACTGTAAATTTGAGAAGCTATGGATGTAGCAGAACCAGACCAGTCAAGCAAATTGCAGAGATAAAGAATTCACCTGAGAAACCCCATCACCAGCAGCTGAGGTGCTGTAGTTTAAAGGTATCTCTCCCTGCCTCAGTAATTCTAGTGGTTACTGAGAAAGGTAGCTGTCATTTGTCAATGTGGCCCAAGGCCACATTCAAAAGTTAATTTATGGTCCCTTTCAACGCACCTATGTTAGGTCCTTACAGTTTTGTGTTTTAGTTGTCACTCTTGCTGGTCCTTTTACCAGAAGAGCCAAACCAAGTGAATATGGACAGCTCTCAACTCTCCTTTCCTCCTGGGAACATTTACTCATGTTTTGGTCATAAGACAGGTTTAAATTTTGGGTTCAGATGTGATTACAGGCTAGACAGATATTTGCTTGTGAAGGATTTGGTGCATATAGCACGCACTGTACTTGTGCATAGGTATTGGATGTTTCATCATGAATCCTTAGGCAGTTATAACACCTGATGTTACATTAATTACATTTCACTTTCCATATGTGCATTCTGCATGGTCTGTGTGCCATGGCTGGTAGTGCAAAGTTCCTTTCATGTTTGCCATACAATGAAAAGTCCAGGCTCTCAACCAACCACTATTTGCTGAAGTTCTCCAAGTGCTTAATTTCTTCCCTTTCCTTTCAAGTTTTGAGCTAGAGTGCAAATATGTGAACATGTCAACAGAAAAGAACCTATTTTTGCGTAACTTCACACCTAAGTAAAACTAGGAAGAACTAGCAAATCTCTCGCATGCACACACCCACATCCGCTCTTTCCCTCTCGTCTCTGTGCGCACACTCCTCCTTCGTTCTTGCATAATGCTCTTGCACCAAGAAGAGTGGGTGGGCTGAAATAAACTGCTTGATGCTCATCTGGCCTAAAGAGCTGAATCTTTCAAGAATTTGCTTCCACACTGCTTAATCACTTCACCATTGTCTGTACCACGTGTGATTGTGAACACATCTGCTTTTTTCAAACTGTCCTTTTCTGAATGGTTTCATCAAATAATCAAGCCTTATCTGGTAAACAAATGCAATAATCCTTCTGCAATAATCCTGATCTGTTTTCTTTGTATTATGAGGCCTTTCAAATTCCTCTCAAAACTGCTGAGGTGTGGAGATTTTCTCACTCTGGTTAGTATGTTTGCTCTCAGGTAATGCAGGCCTAGCAGTTATGTTAAAGTTTTGAATACAGCGAGGTAAGAGCTTTCTCTTATCACAACTTTTTAGCACTTAGTAATATGGGCCTATTTAAGACCATCAACATTAACGTAATACTTTGCTAGCACTATTGTCTCTTTGATGCCATCATGAGGAACTAGAGCAACTGTGAGACATCAAAACTAGTATTCTGCATACCAGCTGCTTTTGCAGAGTTTTCAGAATTTCATCCTCAGTGATGGATTCCCAGATCCATGTCCTAAATACTTTGTTTCATCTCCAGCAGTCCTTTGCCCTCCAACTAATCCAGTGCTGGGCTGTGGCCAACATTGACAGGTGTAAGGAGATGCACAGAGCACTTCAGGATTTGTAATCAGAGATTTCTTCTTCTCACAATTGGTCTTTGAAAGAAACACCACCGTGCAGTTGCCTCCTAACAGAGAAGCTGCTCGTTCTTCCACTGTGTGCAAGTATCTGTCATACTGACTGTCACAGCAGGAATTGCTGCTTACCCTCAGCACGTTTGCCTGGCAATCTCAGGCAATTTCTATAAATGTATGTATCCAGTTACTAAAGATTTAACTCAACATATATCTGGCTGTCAAATCTTGTGCTGACCAAAGGAAAACATGAACGAGCAGTCTGTGCATACATAAACAGCTTAGATGGTAATGTTTTCACAAAGCATAATTGTTAGACTTCTGTGGCCTCCTAGCTCTAAAAAACACTGGTAGTGTTTCTGGAGTTTCCTCCTACTTGCTGCTATTTTTCAGTCAGGAGTCTAATTTGTATGGTACCTGTAACATCTATAGTTTCACTTCATCTTCCTTTTTACGCCCACTCTTCATCAGTCATGGGGGCCTCAACCATTCTGTTCTGTAACTTACCGCAAATACAGTGCAAATTTAAGGACACCTGGTTAAATAAAAGTAGGAAACATAGTGGGCTTGCACTGAGCCTTGACAAACAAAATAGATGTGTTTCTTTATAAAAAAGAAAATGCATATAGCCTGTACGGAATCTTCAAAATGTATTGAGAGCTATGAAACTTTCTCCTGTGTTAACAATGGAAAATGTTTTTATCAAAATCATTAATAATTTTTGTGTGAATGTAGCCTGTGGAAAAGTTTAAGTTGTCCCAACGCTGGAAATCAAAAGCCTCTCTGGGAAACAGGAACACAGACTTTGGCTGTTTTCTGAGGTGCTCAAATGAAGGATTTCCTGAAGTTAAAAGTTGATTCTTCCTGGTTCTGAGTTTTAACCTCCTACTGAAACTGCTACTAAATCATGATAAACAGCCTGTTTTCATGGTGGTTTGGGGCTTTTCATCTGTATGAAGAAAAAAGGGGTAGGAGAGGGCTGGGATTTCTTCAGGTACATGAATGATTTAGACAAGTGCATATTTGTACTTATAAATAAGGATGATGTGAAAACCAGAATTGAAATAATAGTGGAGAGTAAATAGGGAGCTCGAAATTACAGGCAAGGAAAGAAATACAAAGGCATAGTTAAAACTAATGTTGAAACCCATAACCACACATTGACCATGCCTCTATGGTTCAGAGCATCATCACCTTGCAAGATGATAGCATCCTATAAAATTTCCTGTTAAAATAATGTTTTTTCAACCATGATATTTCTCAGTTTTATGTCTAACAACACTGCCAAGTGTATTGTGTGTGAGAAAACTTTAATTCCAGAGTTGAGAAATGTAATGATTGGATCTTACTTGTTTTCTTAGGAAGCCTGTATGGCAGAATGGCTGTTCATGAGAGCTGGGAGTGTGTAAAAATCAGTCATATCTTAAAGTGTGAAAGGCTGCTATTTTTACCTCCCATGCCTGGCATTCAAAGCCTGTTTAGTTTTCTTCCCTGCCATGCCCTGCATGGTGATCAGCCCTACAGGCGGGCTGGGACACTCTGGGTACAGGCATAAGCTTTTTGGGCTGATGCACAGTCATTAGGATTGAATTTTTTTCCTCTTTAAATGTTACAGGCTTTTAGAAATTCCAATTTATGGAAGAAGCTGAACCACAATGTCTGGTTTAAAGTAGGGGCAATTGCAGAACTCTGTCTGACCAATTCTTTTGCTTCAGTGACAGCACTCACTTGTCCAGCCCTGCTGTCTTTACATAATGCAATAATCATTGAAGTGGCTCAGAAGACAGAGTATCCACTGCTTTTTCTGGTTAATTGAATCAGATTTTTCCTCTAGTTGGTGCTTTGTTGTAGTTATTTTGTTTTCAAGTATGTTTAATTCATTAGATGTGACAGAACCTGCTTAGTAGTAGAGTTCAGACCGAATTGCAATAATCATACAGAAATTCTGTAGTGTTGAAAAAAAATCTTTCAAAAAGTATTTAAATGATTAAGTTGGCTCATGACAGATGTAATGGCTTCTTCTGGGCCTGGGAAGCTTGCCAGGCACTCGTCGTAACAAATACCCTGACAGGTCAGCATGGTTTTATGTCACAAGTTTAAAATTACTCAAACTTGTCTGTCGATGCTCAATTCTCTGATTAATTCTTTCTCCTCTGTTATTTTCTTCCCAATCTGGAGATGGGGAACAAACTATCAAATTTTCACATGATTTAGTTAGTATACAGAAAGATTGCGTTCTCTTGAAAGAGAAGAGAAAATTGAAAAATTCAGCTATTAAAAATAAATTTATCCCAGAAAATCTTTTTTTATAGACATGCACAGAAATAATTTAATTATAAATTTCTTTGTCTACATCATGATGAATATGACCCAAGAGTACTTCTATGGGGCTTTTGATTTTTGTACCAATAAAATTCCATTTTGTCTTCTCTTCTGTCTTTGCTACTCCACCTTCATCCTTTAAAATACTGTCTTCCCATCCACACATCTTTATCATAACAAAGAAATAAACTTTTTTCTAGATCAGGTTTCCAGTGCTGCCACTGCACTCTTTGGATCCTTTCTGCTCAGCAAGTTACATATTATTTTTGGAGCTACTTTTTATGTTCTATCTGACCTGATAGACCATACTGACCTCTCTCAGAATATTTTTTAATGTGTTATTAGCCATGCTTATTACATGTGCCCAAAAGCCATGGAAGTGTAGTCTTATGTATAATCAGGACTTGCAACATGGAATAACCCAAGAAGCATACAAGGTAAATGGGAATATGGATGCAGAGAGGAGGAGTGGGTATGCATAGTGAACAATGTGAGGGCTCTAATGGAGATGGTTTTGATGTGTTTTGTGTGAAGCAGAGCTGTTTAGATTTAACAGTCAGCTTTCCTGCTTTGAAGTAAGGAAGAGTGGGTAACGGAAGTGAAATGGAGAGGATCAAGAAGGCAGGAGAGAAGCAGCCAGAGCCCACCAGGGAAAAGTCTGCAAACCTGGAGGAAGCACTTGGACTTTTCACCCTCCCTGCCTGGCTGCTTTTGCAACTGTGCTTCCCTTACCTGTGATCTGCAACCAGATTTTCTCTCTCATTTCTCCCCTTTCCTATCAAATGCCTCCCTGCTTTCTCCTCTCTCCATTGTGCTAAGGAATGCGTTCCACAAAGGATTGGAAAACTATTAGTCCTCTCCTTTGGATTTCTCTCTCAAACTTAGCTTTTGCTTGGGACCTACAATATTCTTGCTGATTATCAAGCCTTTGGGGATGGGCATGTGTGCACCCATGTGTGTGCATTGAAGGAACAGGGTCTCAACATGAAATTTACAGTGTTTATTTTGGGCACATTAACTGCAATGGCTTTCTGTATCAGTATGTTGTATCTGAGTGTTACAGTTGTAAAGTGAACACCTGTGTGCATGGACAGTTTTATAATGCACCTCTGCAGAACTTGTCAGAAAGTCTCTCTAGGCACCAAAATACTGCTGTACCTCTAAGGGCAACAAATGAATACACTTTTTTCTCCGATAAAACAACTAAGATGTCCAATGCTTTTATAATTCTGTTGTATTACACAGGGTAGCTAATCCCTGCATGGTATGGCTTGAGCTCCTTTTTTATTCTATGCAGAAGCAAATAATCCCTCTTTTTCCTGCTTTTACTAGACAGCTTTTTCTGTCTTTCCTTCTCCTTATTTTCTCTAATATTTCTCCCACTTCATGCTTTGACCCTCTTTTCCCTCACTGCAGCCTTCTGAGTTTGAGGGAGAGATTTTTTTAGAGTAGTTGGAAGGCTCTTCTGTATAAATCTGTTGTGTTTATCTTCATTTTAACTCTTCCATTCACACCATGCCCCCTGCCTGCAGTTTCACAGGGCTCTATCATCACATTGAGGCCCATTTGGGTGGTCCTTCTGTATAATTGATGCTGTGGTGTCAGATGCAGTGCTCTCTTCAGTCTGCACTCATTAAACAGGGAGTACCTTCCATACCATCTTTCACATTCAGAGGAGGATAACTGAATAATCTGCTCATCCCTCCCTAGTGAATCCTTTCAGATGTATGTGTTGGGTTTTAAAGGCTTTCTATGAGAATTTCCCTGTGGATTTTTTTCCTATCTGTGAAAATCTCTTTCAAATCCCTCAATTGCTAATGAACATTATTTGCTTAGGCCATCATTCTGTGCTGTTTTCATTTTAACTAGATGCCTTCCTCAGCATTAGTCCCTGTATCTCTCCATCATAAAAGAACCTGCATTATATGAAATCTTGCCGTTAAATCACATAGTTTGCATCCAAAAGTTGATACTATAAATCTTTCCTCACTGTGTGGCAGATGTCACTCACATCTTGCAAAAATTAGATAAATGAGTCCTCCCTACTTATGGCAAGAAGCAAGGAAAATAAGTGACTATTAAGAATTCTCCTGGTTCAGTTTCTCCTTTAATTTTATCCCCATTGAATGGTGGGTTGACAGTGGAAGTTCACAAAACAGGTGGACAGTATGTGCTGCAAGCCTTTGTATATGCCTGAGTTATCTATTCTTCATTACTCCCACGCAAAGCCAGATTTTTCCCCCCTTGCAATTTTATACCACCATGATTCTGCTGCTTCTACAGAATGTGACCTATTTTGTGGGAGAAGGGGATAAATAATATCTGCATCAATTAGGCTGTATTCTCAACCAAGTGAAATGAATCAGAAATTTCAGGTGACCAAGTGAATCTATTCTTGATAATTAAATCATCCCTAGGTTGTTAATATTTAATATGGGATTTGAGGGTAGCTTTATTGTGAATTCAGTGTTGGGTTTTTTATTTTGGGAAATAAACCCAGGCAAAACAATCTGTCAAAATGGATACATTCAACATTAAATGTCCCCTATACAAATTCTGTTTCTAGCTTCAGATACCTTCACAAAAGAAAAGTATGAGCCCTTCCTGACACAAGGACTGAAATGGAAGCTCCAGGGACAGGGAGTAGAACCCAGGGCACTATGCTATCTGTAATGAGCTATGACATCTCTATCTAATAAGTGCTCTATATTTGTTAATACACTGAAAGAAATGGGAAACAAAAAACAGTCAAGTCTAAATTATCAAGACTTGATCTATATGCATTTCTTTAGTACTCAAATGTAGTCACTGAGTGGTCACATCAAGCCATCCCGTTTTCTGAGTTACAATGAATATTCCTATGGGATTATGATAACTAAAAGGAGTCTTATCTTACACTACATGGCATTTAAATTTGCATGTTTAAAAGTATACAGTACATCTTGATCAGATTAAGTTTGTGTCCTGGTTCTGACCAGGACAGGTTTATTTTCTGCAGTAGCCAGTAGGGAGCAATGCAAGGACTCAGAGATTATTCTGTCACCTCATTTTCCAGGGATGAGGGAAGGGCTCTCTTCACGGTGTCAGGGTAGTGTGGTGGTGGAAGCCATTGGGTGTTGTCAGGCTCAAAATGAATGGTCACTGCATGTAAATCATTTGCATCTCTCTTCTACACTTTTGTTGTTAAAATTTTTGTTCTTACTGTTCATTTTCTTATCTCATTGCTGTTTCCAGTAAATTGTTCTTATCTCAAACTATGATCTTTATCTTTTGTACTTCCAATTCTCCAGCCCACTGCAGGGGAGAAGGAAGAAGGGAGGGAGGAGTGGGGCGTGGTTTGGAGTGGCTTTAGTGGGAACACTGAAATGGAGAATACTATACTCTAAATGGAGAATACTAAACTATAACTCTTTACATGAAGTATTTTTCTATTAAGTGTTTTGTTGTTTTGGGGGGTTTTGTGGTTGGTTGGTTGGTTGGTTTTGCAATGATCTCTCCTGTGAAATTGAAGATGTATTTCTAAGATTCAGTGTAAGAAACTGCATTTGAATATTCTTGAAATTGGAAGGCATTCACAGCTGAATGGGAACCTTCTAGCTCAGGCTTGATGCCACCAAATGAGATCTCATTTTATCTTTGAAGATATACGATACCTTTTAGTTCTGAAAACTTCTATACTTGTTTGTAAAACCTGGACTACTGTACATAAGGAATCCAACATTCTGTCATTAACTATTTATAAAGATTCACAAAAGTCTTGATGCTAACAATTTTATAAATTCCACATGGGCCTGGCTTGCCTTAATGAAAACCTCATGTGCTTTTTTTCCCTAGACTTTCAGTTTAGTAATGGCTGAATTTAACATCTCTTCTTCATCCATAACAGTATCCCTGTTGCACAAGTGTGAGCTGGCCTCATCTCTCATAAAGAAACACAACTTCCATGCAAAACACGACCTGTGACCTGACAGCATGATTTTCATAGTCCTGATTTTCAGACTCATCTTTTGGTTAAAAAAGGTTGAATTTAGCTGCTTCTTCCCTTCTCTCCTCCACCCCCATCTCCCCCTGCCCCTCCGCCTTGCCTGTTGTCTGTTTCAGCACCTGGCTCTTAAATGCAGTACATCAAACATCTTTTGAAAGTCTCAGAGATTAAAGATTGTAAGTTACAATTAGAACAGCTATAATGATGATCAACTCTTGGTTCCTGCATAATGAATAGGAAAATGAGTTTCAGAAGACTCAGAGCTTTAGCCAAGATTTGAAGATTGTGATTTTGGTGAAAAGAAAAGAAGGAAACAGCCTGTGGTCTATTTTTTGCACACTTGAGGTACAGATGATTCAGGATCAGGCTTTCAGGTACTTGCTTAACAGGGAACATTTCAGACCTTTGTATTTTATTACCTGAAACACCATCAGACTGAAGGCCTTCTGTCAAGGCATAGTTATGTTTTCAAGTGACTGAAATACATTAATTAGGCATTCAGTTAGGGTCTGGGGTGGGGAAGGAAGAGGTACCTTTTTTTTTCCCCACTGTGAGTGATAGCTGATTCAGACATGTCAAGTGAGGTGGTTATTGTGAATTATGATTGATGTGCCTCCATCTCTGTGATTATCTGCACCTATATGCAAAAACATGTATTTTGCTTTAAATAGCAATGGAGAGCCTGCATTGTCACAGGAAGCATGACTTTAATCGAATGATGCAGCTGTGTGAGCTTTTAAAGTAATTTTTCTCTCAGAAAAGGGAGCGTGCATTAGTGTTTCAATGTCATATAGCAGCCAAGAGACTTCTTTAGCAAGAACTTCAGTTGGTGGCAGTGCTATGGTGTCCTTCTTCTCATAAGGAAGGACACAAGACAAACAAGCTTGCAAACAATTTGAGTGTAGCTCTGCACATGGGCAGCAGTAGGTTGGTGTTTACCAAAGGCTTGCAGAAGAGTCAGCATCCCTGGCTGGAGGTAAGGCAGCAGAAAGTGCTGACGGAGGATCCAGGACCACTTCTGAGTTCTAAAGTGATCCTCAACACTGAGCCAAGACCTGTCTGTAATGAAAGTAATCAGGGAGTTGTTGTCATCTCTCACCAATAAAAATGAGCACACTGCTCTCTGAGTGTAAATCTGTGTGTCTAAATCACCTAAGGCTTTGGTATCTGTTTTCCAGTGTTGGAACCTCTGTTTCTTACTTAGAACTACTTGCATACTTGATGAGTGGTAGCATAAAATGGCACTTCCTCTCTGCCCTCAGGAACTAAAATTATTCCAGAGCGTTCTGGAAATGCTCTGTTTATTATGCTGGTAGCTATCTTAGCCCATATTTATTGGGGAAAAAATGCAGACTGAGTGTTTAATATGAAAAAGGATTGTCCTCCTTTATGACTTGCCAGCTATTTCCTCATTATGTTTATTTCCAGCTAGAGCAGGAATGAAATTATGTGAGGAAATTATTTACCAGCTTTCTGTTAGAATCTCTATCACCTGCCAGCTTAGAGAAATGGTTAGACTAACAATTCAGTGGTTCTGAGAAGAAAAATTATGCAGGTCCCAAGGCAACTTTATCTGATCATTGTGCCACCCAGTTTCACCTGCAATGAGGAAAACAATTCTCTGCATGGTTTCCAAAGCATATTGCAATTTCAGTCGGAGTTTTGATAAATGTAACCAGTTTATTGTGTGTAGAGTTTTTAAAGTGTGAGTAGCAGGTTTCTTATGGGTCCCTGCTCTGGACTGTGTCCAGCCTTGTACTTCATGAACCAAAATAATCTTGGTCTTAGAAGGCGATTGTATACATGTACCAGTGAAAGTACATGCCCTTTATGTTTTGTGCAGGGAGAGTTTCCACTTTGTTCCCTGCACACTAGAAGAGGATTTGCCATGTCCTCAAGAAATTCCCTATTTCAGACCTTTCTCCACTACTGGATCCACGTTTCCATTCATGCGTCCTAGTTTTTGTACATCTCAATGATGGTAGAAGCAGGAAGGTAAACACAAGAACACTTAAATGGTAGACCTAAAAAGATACCTCAGAAAAATAGTTTGGGCTCAGGCACATAACGAATCAGTATGTGGTCCTGCATCTGCAAAAACTTGCAGCTGCGTTGTTGTTCTCTTTGAACACTCCGTAAACAGCCTAAGGCAGTTTAATACTTTTCATACCTCTGCCTATTTATGCCCATTTTATCTAGTCTGATAGCCTCAGTCTTCTGTGCCTGTAATGAATATGATTCAGCCTCACTTCTGAGCTGTAGATAAAGGATACAAAAATACCATATTAGTACTTGTAATCACCAGGTGCTCCAAGTGTGAGTCAATGCTTAGGAAAGGCCATGAAATCATCGCTGCTCAGTTCTTTATCTTTTCCGCTGGCACTAAATAGTGTGGTAGGACCCCATCATGGACCGCATGTGCCAGGCTCCCACCATGGAATTAGGATATGTGCAAGTACAAACCTGACACCAAGGAAGCACTTCCAGGGTGTGTGATTTTAGACAGCCTTGTACATCTTGGAAAGTCAATGCATTAGAGGATCTGGGTCTTAACCCTTCCCTGTGTCAGTTTTCTTACCTGTTCAGTATTTGTGCTGCCACCTCTTTCCCGTGTGTGAGGGAACCTCACTATTTAGATTGTGGAGTCCTTAGTTCTCCATCTAAGAAGAAAATCTTGCAATGCTTCTGAAATAACTACCCACAACACTGTGGGCCATTCCTGCTCTAACATTAAGCTTTTTTCTTTTCACAAAAAGGTTACAAAAGAGGGGAAACCTGCTTCCCCTGCAGATCCTTTCTGTTTGCTAAAGGTGCATCAGCATCTGCAGCTCTGCGGGGTTTTGCACAGCAATAATCTTCATTGTGTTCAACTCCAGTTCTGTGCACAGCAACTTGTTGACTAATTACTCCTGAACTAGTTTGGCATTTCTAGTGTACAACTTAAAACATTCAGGAATCAGGACATCTTTGCTTTTCTTGTCTACCAATTAATTATTTCAGGAATAATCATCCCCTGAAGCTGGAAGGGGAGAAACATAACTGATCACAGCCTGTGGTGCTGTATCGGTTGAGAATCCAAGGCAAGAATCAAAGGCTGTGTTTTATTCCACCCCAAATGAAATCCCACTGTGACATGTCAGTACAATATTTACTTTGTACTGATTGCATCCCAGGCTGCCGAGAAGAGAGCAAGGAGCTAAGAAATCCCCATGCTGATAATAACCCTCACTTGTCAGTTAGATGGCATCAGCAGTGACTGCACAGTCGCACAATTCTGCTCTGGTCAGACTTTAGTTTAATTTTTAAACTTCACTCCCATCTCGTGGTCAGGTCAGGCATTGCATTCAAGAGGGATTGCTCGCTGTCTTGGCAGTTTTTAAGCTCTCATTTTCCAGGCCTTCTCATAAGGCAGTTTGTGTCATGGCATAACTGTATCTATTATAAACGAGTATCAGTGGGATTCATTTTTCCCTTCTTTTCCTAGAGGTGGCTGTGTGGGGCACTTTTAGACAAAAGCTTGTCCCATTGTGATACAGCGTCTTTCAGCAAAGCTGGTTTTTTGTTAGTTTTTGTTTGTTTTGTTATGTTTTGTTTTGTTTTGTTTTGTTTCAGGATTTGGTTGGTTTTTTTCAGATAGAATGAAGCAAACCATCATGCAGCAGAGGGAGATTTTGCGGTGCAGCACAGCTAACTTACTGACTCTTTCCCACTCAAGCAGCATTCACAGTCTTTTCTTATTTCCAGCTCTAAGACAGAAAGCCCTGCCCTCTTCTTTGCGATACCTTGGCTATTCGTAAGTTATTCATTTTTGTTATTGTAGCACTAATTTTTTCCAGATTAATGAGCCATGTGAAAGAAGCAGCATGAGTGAACTGCCATCAGAGAGAAGGAGGAGGGAGATGGATGCCTTCTTCAGATGGATGCCTTCAAAATGTAGAAAAACATTGTACTAGTTCAGCTATTAAATGAGATCTCCATTTTCATATCATATTTCTTTGGGATGCCACTGTCCAGTGTTTGTTCTCCTCCAACACAGCTCTCTGCTTCTTAGAAGCCAATCAGCTTTCTAAGGATTTCTGAAGGCAGAGGGAAACTCACTTTCATTCACCTAAGAATATCTATCCTTGCTCTACAATAATTCATTACTTAACTGGGTTAAGAAATAATGCAGGGAAAAAAGGAGTTAAAAATTAAATAAATCTTCTGACCAGAGAGCCCTCATATTACAAAATTTACCTGAATGGCAGCCATGAAAAGCTACAAAGAGATATATTTTTTTCCCATTAATAGATGAGTTAGTGTCAGTGAGAATCTAATTTCTGCTGCCTTTCTGTTTGATTAAAATAAGTGTTCCTTTCCCTATAGTCAGATGGTGTAGTCAGTAATTTGTGACTCAAGTTTAAAAAACAGTTTTATTTCTCATCAGAAGGCTTGATAATGTAGGAGAAGATCAGTTAGTTTCCTGATGTTTTAATGATACAGAAAATAAAATTTAATCAGATCAATTTATCTTGTCCATGAGCCCAAATCTTGCACCATTAAAGTAAATAGGTCTTGTTATTGACTTAAAGATGTGCAAGTTAAAATATAATTATGAAAGGATGCCTGATAAACAGACATTAAAATTGTGGACAACTCACTGGATTACTCACACCATGTCTCACTGATCAAGTCACAATTGATAAACTTTTCTATGTTGACTGTTTTCTTTCTTGGAAGATTGCAAGTCACAGCCCAGTAACTCAGTTTATATCCTAGAAAATAAATTCTGTTGAGGAAACAGTCAGTGTGAAGATGCCTATGGGGGGTTGTTGTACTGAACTTGGATTTATCTCCTCATTACAGGCTGTTACTTTATCCTTCTTGTATCATCTGCATGTGCCTTCTGCAGTACCTGTTCTGTGCTTTCACTTGTCATGGTTTTAAGTCCCTTTAGTCTTGTTTTTCACAAATTTGAGGTGATTGTCTCCCTTATAAAAGGCATCTGTATTTCTGAGAAAGGCCAGGCTTGCAGTAACAAAGTTCCAAAGAATGAACCACATACTCTGTTGCTTTTCACTGTCAGTGTGGTAAAATGGACAAACTAAGAGGAAAGAACCTGAAAGGAGTTTCTGAAAATTATGATGTGTAGTGCAAAGGCCACAAGTAACCACTTCATCAGTACTGTTCATGCATCATTTTGTCATGGTATTTTTAACAATATTTAAAGAAGAAAATGCTGTTCAACTTCATATACTCAGCTTTTTGGTTGGGCTCCTTCACTTTAACCTAGAAAAAGATTGCTCTCAGACTGGACTCCAGTGCCCACATTATTGTTTAATTATCCTGAAATAACAGTTTTGTCAGTAATTATATAATAACATCATCCACCCTTTACTGCATTTAAATTTGCAGTGCTTGACTATTAGAAACTGTATTGTCATAACAAGGATAGTTTCCTTTATTTGCTTATGCTGAGTTGCAGAATCTATAATTATATGCACAGATCATCAATTTTAGACTTGTTTGTATAATTATAAGTAATTGAACATGAAAGCAATTTAGAAATATCAGACTATAAAGTACTCTGTCTATTGTTGAATTGGAATAATTAGTAGATTAGAGGGATGATTATCAGTTAAGAAAGAGCTTCATAACTTCATAGTAATTTATATAATTTCAATATAAATGAAAAAACCCACTTCACAAGTTCAGCAGCAGCTTTCCTTGCTTACAATCAGGGATAGTCAGATTTTCAAAGTTATTCCGATATATGCATATTCAGAATGATTTTGTGTTGGTCTAATGTGTTAATAAATTAGCACAGTAATTTTGCCCACTAAGAGTTTATAGACTGTGTTCATTGTTGTGAATACAGGTATTATTAATAGGATTATTAAACTTATTGATAATACATTTTATTGCTAAACAAATGAGAGGCCTATTAAATATAAAGTAAGCATACGTCATTTCTCAGTATTCACTGTGCATAGAAAAGAGCTGCTTAGTGATTGCTAATAAACTTGTTGAAAATCTGGGTGGAGAGGGAAACAAACATCCTTCACAAGTGTGTCGAAAACATACAGGCGTGTGAGAGTACAGACACTTAAATGGTCTCAGATCAGGCTGCTGGGCTAGATTTTCTGTCTCCCCAGAGAGCAGATGTTCTGAACTTTGAGCAGGGCCAGAAGGGTCAGAGCCAGGGCTTAGCTGGGTGTGTCAGAAAGCTGTGCTGGTGGATCTTGCTCCCCACAAGGGCTTCCACACTGTAACCTCCAGGGTCCCACAGCTGCCAGCCACTGGTGCTAATCCTGGCGGCAGAAAGGAATTTCACCAGGACTGAGCTCACCTTCCCTAGTGCTGAAGGCAGGGATGAAGGGAGAGGCAGTGTCCTCTGCTGAGCTGTGAAAGGCAAGCAGCAACTCTGCCAGTGCCACCCTGGGTGAGTTGTGTGAGTGTTGAGATGTTTTTATGCACTTCTTCACAAGGGTACTTCTTGTCCCTCATGGTAGAGCGGTGATCAGGTCATTCCTCATGATGAGCATCACGGGAAAGAGACCTTCCTGGATGCTCTGAGCCCAGAAGGGAAAATAAGATCAACATTCAGAACAGATCATCTTCTCTTTTTATTGTTATTTCTATGGCTGACAGTTATGGTAGTTGGGTATTCAGAGTGCTTCCCCACCAAAGGATAGTGCTTGGAGCACTGTTATCTCTCTCTCTCATGTAAATTCCAGTCAGCTGGATATTTTGGGGATCTCACAACTGTCTCTGATCACCTCTGAGACAGGTATTTGGGACCAGGTTCCAAAACTGTTTGAAAGAATGGTGGTTTCTGTAATTCCCATCTCCAGGAGGTAGAAGCTGAGAACAAGTACTTACTAGAATTTCTTATTCTCCCCCGAAAGGAAACCATCTTCTATAATCTTACATCAGCTTTATTTTGCCTATGTTTTATTTCTCCTATCTCAGCATAAAAGCAATAGGTATTTAAAATGTAAGCAAATTTCCTTGGATCATTAGCATTTTCTACCAACCCTGAACTGAAAGTTGAAAGGAGCAAAGTGAGCCAAACTTGACAGAACCTCTAGAACATGGACAAGCATAACACCACCACCTCCGCACACAAAAGGAAATTTGCTTGCAGTGCAATCCGTGTCTGTTTTTTGTGTTGATGCTGAGATTTCAAGCCTACATAGGTTATTGCCCAGCTCTGTGTGGTTTGGAAGTGTCACTACCGGCTGGTGTGCCATGCATACATAGGTTTTTGTAGCACTGACATCTGGTGGCAGCAGACAATGTGAACTCCAAGTGGCAGTCTGGCAAACAGGGCTCCAACAGTACTCACACTCTTCTCATCCCTTTTGTTTTCATGTATTTTCCAAAAAATGCAGCACTTCGTGAAACTAAATTATTGTGGAAGATTTGGGTCTTACTAATGCTGCTACAGTATAATGTTAAATAATAATAAAAAACTAATGATAATAAAAATCAAGTAGCTGCTGTTAAGTGGTAATTGAAATTGAGGAGATGGCAAAACAAAAAGATGAAGGTGCAAATTCAAGGTATTCCTTTCATTTTTGAGAAAAAAAATGTTTCGTGTGGCCTCATAAAGTTATTAAATATTCACCAATAGAAATTTTGGAAGGGCTCGAAGAGAGAATTTTCTTTTGCTCTCCCCTTCTTGTTGGGATTCAAAAGTGTAAAGCAGTTCATAATTCTTCTTTCCTATCCATGTTTTTCCACTCCTCTTTTCTGCCACATTGCCACCAGTGAGAGTCTCAGGCTTGCATCTGGCTGTGATCAGAGTGCTCTGATGATTCCAGTAGCAGTACCAGAAGCAGGCGCTTGAAATCATGAGACATGCCCCAAAAGACAATAAAACTTCCTGAGGTGTTTCTTAATTAAACTTAGAACTTGTGTTCTGGAGTTTGACATATGAGGGATATAACATTTTCAGGACTATCCTTACAGCACTTGTAGGACTGAGGCATTGTTTTCTGTACTTTCTTTTTTTTTTTTTTTTTTTCCCCTCAATAAAATCTGGTCCTAGCATGCTCACCTGAGCTCGGACCTCCAGAGAGCTGCCAGCTCCTGGGAGAGTCACAGGAGAGCTGCAGCTTGGCTGCAGGAAGCATCTGTAGAACTGTAAGTCTCCACACATCCAAACCCTCCCCATGTCTGTATCTCTGTATTTAAGCAGACCTTGGATTCCCCTAGGAGACAGTCACATCACTCATGGCCCAAGATAATGGTGACCCTTAATAGCTCCTCTCTTTTCTTGAGTGTATGCATTCAGATCTTTAGAGAAATCATTCTCAAGATAGTTTCTTATTATTAGTCTCAATGAGCAATAGCCTGAATTCTCTGTTACCTCACCAGATTTTTGTAAGACAAAAGCTGTTTCCTGACAGGCAGCACTTGTAATTCTTCATTATCTGTAGGGGGCAACATCTGTTAAGTAATGTCATCCTGTTCTGTGTGATTAATGCAAAGATCTGTAACAGCAATACAGTGAAGAGGATGAACATACTAAGTACATACAGAATTTCTGTGCTTGGAGGGGTTAAATAATAAATAACACTGAGAGGCAAAGAAAGCAAAAGAACTTTTGCTTGCAAAAGCAGTGGCTGGAGATCCTGACTGTATTTAGATGAGAAGACTCTAGCTTATAGTTTCATGTAGACAAGTATTCCTCTGGTAGGTATAAGCACAGAGAAGTGTTTTAACTTCCTCATGCAGCATGCAAACGGCCCCAGCAGGTAATTCTGCACAAACATAATTGCCACACCACAGGCATTGCAGTGAACACTTGTACTGCCAATGCTCAGTGGAGTCTGGTGACTAGCTAAGGCTTTTGCAGGAATTTAGTCTCCTTGCACTCGGTTTTGTAGTCATTTGAAGGCATAAAATAATTAATTGTAAATGGTTCTAAGGATTTAAGTTCGACACCAGAAAACACTGCAAGTAAAAATGTGTTTCGTGTTTGTTGACAAAGACAGAGAAAGAAAGAGGATTTGTACCCAGGTTTAACGCAAGTATAGGTCTGATCACAAATTCAAGATGAAAGAAATAAAGAAGACTTCAAGTCTCTTCACAATCCAAAAACTTTATGCAGAGTAGGATGCAACAAATGCATGCTAGGTAGTGTACATCTTTTTGATGTTTATTAGCATCTTTGACCATTTTCTTATGCCAAGCCTAGTCTCATGTTTGGGTAATGGTAGCAGTTATGTCGTGTTATCTTGCTGCTTGTGCTGAACTCCAGTGCACTTCACTTAGGAGAAACTCATACATGAGAAAGTTTATTGAAGTGGTTAGATAGTTAGATAGCACTGCTTTTATATCATTTCATTGTTTGTGAAATTCGGAAACGTGTATTCACGTATTTGTTCTAGGACATGCCTACATAATGGCAGGTGGTTAGTTTACCCATCAGGGACATGTATTTTATGAACACTAAACTGGATTTGCAAGAAAGAAAAAACTTCACCATGGAAATAATTCGAGAGAGAAATAACTCAAGAGAGAAATGGTAGGAATAATTCAGTTGATTTTTATTACAAACCCCTGAATCCTTTTAAGACTAACATACAAGGGTGGGTGCATTTAGCAGAGCATGAATTCTGTAAAACATAAAACAGGCACAGACATAACCAAGTGAGTTCTTTTTCTTACCCAAGTAGTCCAATTGAACTCTTTACAGGATATACAGGCCCTCGGGAGTGTGATGAGTGGTTTAATTAGTTTTAAAACATCATATTTAATCAAGCACTGTGCATTTTCAAATGGCTACATTCATTCCACTTCTAGGAAGACTTACAAATCTTTTTATCATTAGTTTATGAGACTTTGGAGCTCTATATTCAGTGTGAAGCAAATCTCTTTAATTGACATCACTATGCTGTAAAACTAAATTATTATCCTCAAAGTCAAACCTTAAACTCATACTCAGCATACAAGAAGGAAGAGCCATTAGACATTTCTAAGCTGAAATTTTAATTGGGATATCATTCATCTGCAAAGCAGCCAGAGTTCATTCTATTTATCCCTATGTTAAGATGCTCCAAAAAGCATACATGATAGGGCAGTGGACCAAAAAAAAGGGAATATACCCATAATAATTAATTTCATTTTGCTGAACAAATATTTCAATCAGAGCTGCTATGGGACAACTGAAATGTTTCGTTTGCATTTTTATAAATTTCACTCATCAAGCAAATATCAAAGCAAAATAATGACATCTTAACCTCTTACTGCACTAAATAAGCTTTAATTAATTTAAATGAAGAAAAAGAGAAGGATGGCTCTTGTTATGTTGTCATTTTTGATTGGAGGCAAAGGAAAGTAGCTAAATTATGGCTTTCTTAACTTGCTGTGTGGAAGCATGCTTGCAAACAAGGAAGCTGGTTTGCACCATGGTTTTTTGCTGTGTTTAAGCAGGTTTGAGCTTTGCTGATGCTATAATACAAGTGGGGCAAAGTCTGATTCTTACATGGACACAGGGACCCTGCTAGAATCTCCCCACAAGATGCTGAGAGGATCAGGAGGAGGTTCTGTGCCCAAGATACCCAAGCTGTGTGGGGAGAGGTAGCCCATTGCTCCTGCAGCCTTGCCAGCTTCCTTCGTTAGGTGTGTACCTGTTCTTCAGCCCCTCTGTGCAGCATCCCTTGGGGCAGCTCCTGGGTCCTGGACATAACCTCTTATTGATATGATCTGGACCTGTCACACATCTTAATGCCACTGTTGTGCTGTTCACAGATTCACAAAAATGTGATGGACAGTTGAGGTCAGTTTTGATATTTTTCTGTGAAACTACATACTTTTTGAGCAGTGTGGCGTTAATATTAAACATAATTTAATCTGCCTTTTTCACAAAAGGTTTGTATAGTGAATTCCAGAAGAAGTTTTTCAGGGAAGTTTCTCCTTGTTAAACAATGACTGCCATGAGATTTTGAAGCATGGACTCTTATGGTTTTAATTTTTCCCTCCTGATATTTATTACAATTCTAAATAGAGAATTAGGTTTTAAGAGTCTGCACTGTCTGTTAGATAAAACAAGAGACAACTGTTTTTCTTTACCTGATAGATGGCACCGCTGTGCCTAAGTGCTTTAGAATAGAGTATGGTTATGATCCTCCAGTCTTTATTAATTGCACTGTTAATATTATAATAAAACATAGAAGTTCTGGCAAATTGGAGCCTCTTTAAGTATCCCTAGTGCAATCACAGTCCTTCCCCTAAAAGGTTTGCAATCTAAATATATGAGATTGCCAAGGAGATGAAGGGAAGTGCTTGCTGAAGGAAAGGTAAAGTGACTTGCACAAAGTTGCCCTATTAATTTATAAGAGAGCTAAAAATGTACTTCTCTGTGTCCTTAGAACTTAGGTGGAGGTTTTTCTAGCTGGTGACAGATTTAAAGTTTGCTGTCTCACAGTCCTTCTGCTCTAGTCCTAGGATTTACAACATTGCAGTAAAATTTATAGCAAAAACTAAGGTATCAGATCTGAAAACTGCAGGAGTCTTATATATGGGAAAGTTGTACTGGGTCACTTTTAGGTGCTTCTAAAACTTTATCAGTCAGTCCTTTACATTGTACATAAAATAGGATGAGTACTTCCCAAAAAAAACCCTTTAAACCATTTTGAGTTTTCTATATATGTGAAATATCCAATACACAATTTAGCCCGAGGGCAAAATGTTTTACTGACTTTTGTTAAAAGTAGTACCAACTGGAAGCATCCCAAGTTCATGACCTCATGATGGACTAGTGAGAAGCTCTCCAGCAAAATGGTTTCTTTTTTCCTACCTGCAAATGCTGATTCATCAGAATGACAATGATTACAATGTTCTTTGGAAAGAATTCAAAGCAGACAAGAAATTACAATGTTCTTTGGACAGAATTCAAAGCAGAAAAGAAAGCATGTGAACTTTTGCTGGATATCTCTCAGACTTCCTTTGCCTGGTTTCTCAGCATCCTGTGGTCTGCCTTTTAAAGGAGCTGAGAATGTGGAGCACTGGCAGTGCTGGTTCTCCAGCTCTCAGTCAGGCTCATCCTCTGTGAGTACCTCTTGTTTAGGCAATAATTTATGCTCTCAGCTGAGGGTGAGGATGAAGAGCACACAGGAGAAGAGTGGACCCCCTGGCCCTCCTGACTGGAGGAAGAGGGACATCACCTTAAATATGTGTCTGTAAACAAGGAGATACAGATGTGCACAGCAAAATTCTGGCCCACGATCCCTTTTTTTCTGAATCGCCTGCACTCACTAATGCAAAAGACCTTTTTTTTATTGAGAATTGGGGTTTCCAAATGGAAATGCTGGTTTTTGTCTTCTGTAGCACAACAAAAGCCTCCATGAGAAACCCCCACAAGATGAAATTAGCTCTCTCCCCACACCCCTTGGGCTCTGCTCAGTGATACATTTACGCATTAGAAATGGAAAGAGATGATACTTCAATATTCTTCACTCAGATGTAATTCTGCTAAGTGCTGGCTAGGGGAAGCCTTTCACTGTGAAAGATGCTCTGCACTAGGAACATCTGGGACTTGCTGTCAACTACAGAACAACACAGACTTCCAAAAAACTCAAAGTCTCCAGGACAGGGCCTAGATATTTCATGCTAGCTGCAGAAAGAGGCTTTCCTGAAACGAAGGCACTGTGGAGCACAGCTATAAAGAATTATGTCCTCATGAGCCCACCTGAAGTGCTGACCAAAAGACCACAAAGCATTGCTGAGACCAAGGCTACAGCTTGCAGTGCTATAGAGATTTCAGGATTAAAAAAATCATGTTTCTGCTGCTGTGCGCTTTCCATCCCCTGCTATGGAGGTACTTTAACTTCTCTCTGTCTTAACTGGACAATCTACTCTATGCCCCTTTAAAGCACAGTGCAGAACCTGAGACCTTTTTGACATTATTTTCTTTGTAGTCCTTTAATTTTATTTCTCTCTGAATGAAAAGAGAGAGGCTGGTATTTTTTTCCTTTATATGTTTTTCCTCCCCCAGGTAGTGTGGTATAATTTTCTGTTACACAGTTCTGGCAACCACCTTGAACTATGCATCACTTTTGCTGCTAAAACAACCACAATTCTCTTTTATTAGAAACAAAGATCCAATGGCAATAAGATGAGTACAAGAATTCATAAAGCTGAAATTTTGCTACAAGGGAATGAAGGTGATCTTTGGGTTGACGTGGCTGCAGCAGCAATCTCATGGAATACAGAGCTCTGGGTTCTGAGTTGTGAATGCTTACAAGAGGATGAAGGTTGGGAGTTGAGGCTATAAACTGATCCAGGCTTTTCCAAAAAACCCAATAACTTACCACATTTCCTTGACTTTTAAGTGTTCCTCAGGGCTTCTCTAAAGGATTTGAGAGTCCATATTCCTTGTACAGCTGGATGTACAAATGTGTGTCAAAGTTGCCAGGCAAGAACCTTCTCTAAGACAAGACTTCAAATGCCAAAGTCCTTACTGTTACTGTTTTTTAAAACAGGAACTTGGTACATCTCAAATTCTTGTTTTGATTGATTTGTCTAGTTGGTTGGTTGGTTGTTTTAATTTGAGTTCCCTCTTGCCACTAATAACTGTGACTTTTTCCTTTGGTCCCAGACTGGGATTTAACCTGGGAGGGTTGGTGCACAAGGAGCTTTGGTTTGTTAAGTAGCAGCTGCTGGTGCATCACACAGTTCTGCATCACATGAAAACCCCCTTCAGAGTAGAATAAATTCCTATGGAAATCCCTTCAGGGAGGTTTCTAGAGCACCTTCTTGCACCTCCTGTAGAGATGTCATTTCTTTTCACTGACACTTTGGGAATTGTTCGTATGTGCTGTCATTGAATTGTGACATGTTAGACATCAGCTCTGAAGCTGAATTATCTGACTGGCTTTTTTTGTGTGGGTTCAATTTAGTTTTTGATCTTTTATGTGATTTCTTTGAATGACCTTGAGAAACCAAAAGCAAAAAGGCTGCTAATTTCTAGGATACAGAAGACAAGATGGTGTCATTGCATTGCAAAGGTAGTTTTATGGGCAAATTTATGATGTCAGAGTACTGGTCAAGCTTTGACATTTTCCAAAGTGCTGTACTATTCCTGAGAGGGATCCTTGCTGTGATGAGTACAGTCCCACTGACGCTGGAGCAATAAATGCTTTTTGACACAGTGTTTCAAAAGAATTACAGCTGTAGATTCTGGATTATGCTCTGTCTGATTGTACATAGCAGATAAGGGAAGTTGGATAGATTTCAACACCTAAACAAGGGTCCACAGAATCATCAAATGCTTTGGATTGGAAGGAACCTTTAAAGCTCATATAGTCTAACCCCGCTGCAATAAGCAGGGACATCTTCAACTAGATTAGATCATTCAGAGTGCCACCAAACCCGTCCATAGATTCATAGAACCACAGAATGGTTGGAGTTGAAAGGGACCTTTGGAGATCATCTAATCCAACCCCCTGCCAAGGCAAGGTCACCTAGAGCAGGTTACACAGGAAATCCTGGTGGGTTTTTAATGTCCCCAGAGAGGGAGACTCCATGACCTCCTTGGGCAGTCAGTTCCAGTGCTCTGCCATCCTCAATGTAAAGGAGTTGTGGTGGAACTTCTTGTGTTTCAGTTTATGTCCATTGCTCCTCATCCTGTCACCAGGCACCGCTGAGAAGAGTCTGCCACCATCCTCTTGGCACCTGCCTTTGAGATATTCATATGCTTTTATGAGATCCCCTCTCAGCTCCCTCAGTTTCTCCCCAAAGAAGAGATGCTCTAGACCCTTAATAATCTTTGTGTGCCTCCACTGGACCCTCTCCAGTAGCTCCATGGCTCTCTTGTTCTGAGGAACCCAGAACTGGACAGCACTCCAGATGTGGCCTCGCCAGGGACAAGCAGAGGGGGAGGATCACCTCCCTGGACCTGCTGACCACACTCTTCCCAATGCACCCTAGGATGCCATTGGCCCTCCTGGCCACAGTGGCACGCTGCCGACTCATGGTCAGTTCGTCACCCACCAAAGCCCCCAGGTCCTTCCCAGCAGAGCTGCTCTATAGGTGGTTAGCCCCCAACCTGTGCAGGTGCTTGGGGCTACTCCTTCTCTGGTGCAGGACCCTACACTTGTCCTTGTTGAACCTCATTGGGTTTCTCTTCTTCCAACTCTCCAGCCTACCAAGGTCCTGCTGAATGGCAGCAGAGCCCTCAGCCACTCCCCCCAGTTTGGTAACATCAGCAAATTTGCTTAGGGGGCATTCCATCATTTTGTCCAGGTCATCTATTAGCAGGTTGAATAAGGCTGGACCCACTATTGATCCCTGGGGAGCACCACTGACTACAGGTCTCCAACTGGATTCTTCTCTGCTGTTCACAACCCTCTGGGCTCTGCCATTCTGCCAGTTCTTGATCTACTTCACAATGCATTCATCTAATCTACAACTCCTGAGCTTACCTACAAGGATGTTATGGGAGAGTGTGTCAAAAGCCTTGCTGAAGTCAAGGTAGACAACATCCACCACTCTCCCCTCATCGACTCATCCTGCTATGCTATCATAGAAGGCTATCAAATTGGTCAGGCATGATTTTCCTTTGGTGAATCCATGCTGACTACTCCCAAGTACCTTCTTTTGTTTTATATGCATGATAATGTCCTTTAGAATTATCTGTTCCATGACCTTTTCAGGGATGGAGGTGAGGCTGCCTGAGTCCTTCTTCTTGTCCTTTTTGAAGATGGGAATAACACTGGATTTAAGGTTGGAAAAGGCCTCTAAGATCATCAAGTCCAACCATTTAATTTGACACTACATGTCCACCACTAAACCCTGAATGTTTCCAAGGATAGGTTATCTACAACCTCTCTAGACAACCTGTTTGGGTGTTTCACCACCCTTGTTGTAAAAATGTCTTCCTTATATGTAGTCTGAATCCACTCTTGTTTAGTTTAAAACCATCATTCCTTGCCCTATCACTAAAGGCCCTATGAAAATGTTTGCGACCATCTTTCTTATACGTCCCTTTTAGGTACTGGAAGAATGCAATACAGTCTCCCCAAGGCCCTCTCTTTTCCAGGTGAAGATCCCCAGCTCTCTCAGCCTGTCTTCACAGCAGATATGCTTGAGCCCTCTGATCTTCTTTGTGGCCTCTGGGTTTGCTCCAGCAGGTCCATGTTTTTCTTGTGTTGGGGACCCCAGATCTGGATGCAGCATTCCAAGTGGTGTCACACGAGAGCAGAGTAGAGGGGCAGAATCCCCTCCCTCAACCTCCTGGCCACGCTGCTTTTGATGCAGCCCAGGATGTGTTTGATACTTTCTGGGCTGTGAGCACATATTGCCAGCTCATATCCAGTATTTTAGCCACCAGCACCATAAAGTCATCTGCAGAGCTGCTCTCAATCCTTTCAGCCCTCAGCCTGTATTGATAGTGTGGCTTCACGCAACTTAAGAGTGTGACTGCACATCTCAAAGGTGTATGGACCAAAGGAGAACATGGTAGAGCAGGACAAAAGAGGAACCTCATCTCCCACTATTCATACCCGAAAGCAGTACTTGTGTCCTTGAGGTGGTCCATAAACACATAGGAGGAAGATATTTATAAAGTTGATACCTCCAGCATGAATTGGATCCTTTATATTGCATTAATCTTAAATGAGCTGTTGGTATTGTGACAGATTTTTTTATTTACTCTGGAAAAAAATTATGCAGGTTCTTTTAAGCATCACTTTTGAAGTGTACGAATGTTGGGGGTTTTTTTCATTAACTCTTTGCAAGTACTCAGTCTGTGATCTCTCACATGAATAAGAGAATAAAAACATTTCTCTGAAAAGTTGGAAAGCAAAGATGTATTAAAAATGCTGCAGTAAGAGTTCAGTTTAGACCTTGGTTCTAAAAGATAAAATTTTTTTTTTCCGTAGTATTGTCAATTGCTAGTTCAGTTTCTTGCACCTGTTATCTCAGGGCCTACTCTTTCTTTTAGCATTTTTAGATCTTTTTCACAATCCACAGCACACAGCTGGACAGGATTTTACCAATGATTATTAGTCTTGATTGTTTCCTACTTCTTTGCTGATATGGTAAATTATTTTAAGTGGCAGTGTGGTTATTCATTTCAGAGATGAGTCTTTCAGATGGCCCTTTGGTAGGATGATGAAAAGTGTCTGTTTGATGTTACCCTGACTATCATGGAGATTACTTATGACCATTTAAGATAGTTTAAGACAGTTTAAGAGGTACATAAAACAGAAATAGCAAGTGTACCAGGGGATAGATTTTGCTCTAGGGAGCCAACTGAGCAAAACAGCAGAGGAGCCTGCAGGCTTATTTCAAAACCCCACCTACATGCTTCCCCCTCTGCATAAGGATTTATAGGATGAGATGCACGCTCTGGAAGGAATGTATTAGTCAAATCCACACCTCCTGAAACTGGAGTTCAGATCCAGCCCTTCGGGTTTGTTTGTGACAACAAACTAAGCCAGTGCAATGCTCGATTACATTTCCATTGGTTGTATCTGTTCCAAGGGCAGGACACTCCCACAGACTGTCTTTTCAAAATTTCCCATTTATAGTGCTCAATTACCTATTTTTGTCCAGTTAATGATTGTTTTGTGGCTTTTGGTAGCTTCTGCTCATGAATTTGCTCGAAGGAATAAAAAAATCGTTAGTGCAAACATTTTTCGTGAGCCATCTAGATGTCGCGGGGTACTTTGTTTAAGAAGCTCAGAGTAGTTGGAGTGAGGCATCTTCTGTGCATGTCTTCTGACAATCTTCTTAAATGTGTGGTTAAAAAAAATTATTCCTTTGGTCCCTGTCAGTTCTGTAAAAAAAAGAGTCATTTTTGCTGTGCATCCACCTGATTCCAGCTCTGTGAAACACTGATGCTTTCAATGCCAGCAGTTCTTTGTCAGGTTGCTCAGACCACAGTTCACAAGCAGCTCTCCCCAGGGCCATGAGATGTATGCAGGCACTGAATATTAAGGTTGCTTGGGTGCCACACTGAGCATGGAACTTAAAACCTGTATTTGGAGTCTTACTTGTCTCTGTGGCTTCCTAAGCCCTCAGGACAGAGCTTTCTCCAACACACGAGGCTGTGTGCTTTGCAGACGTGCATTAGGCAGCTCTTCTCACTGATCTTGCCTAGAACAGAAGTTGCCCTATATGCAATGAGGGCATGAGGGAAGACCCAGGCAACTACAAACCTGTTAATCTAAACTCAGTTTCTGGAAGAAGTATGGAGAAGATTAAACTGGATTATAATGAAAGGCATTTAAAGACTAATGTAGTCATCAGACACAGTCAACATGGGTTCACAAAAGGAAAGTCCTGTTTCACTAATTTGATATCTTTCTACAATAAGGTCACCTGCCTGGTGTGTGAAGGGAAGGTGGCTGTTGTAGTTTTACGGATTTTTGTAAGGCTTTTGATACCATCCCTTACAAAATCCTTCTGGACAAGTTGTCCAACTCTGGGATGAGTGAGTACACACTGAAGAACTGACTGAACAGCAGGATGCAAAGGGTTGCAATAAATGAGGCTACCTCTGGGTAAATGAGGCTGGGTGACAGGTCATCAGCACAGTTCCTCAGGATCAGTTCTAAGGCCAGTGCTGTTCAAAATATCTGTCAGTGATCTGGAGGCACAAATTGAATGCCTCAATAGCAGGTTTGTTGATGATATGAAACAGGGAGGTGCTGTTGACTCTCTTTCTCTTGCAGAAAGATTTAGATAGATTGGAGCATTGGGCAGCCATCAGTGGGATGAAATTTAACAAGTCCAAATGCTGGATCCAGCTCCTGGGATGCAGTATCGTGGGCACAAGTATGATCTGAGGGAGGAATGGCTGGACAGCAGCCCTGTGGAAGGAGAGCTGGGGGTGCTGGTCAACACCAGCTCCATGTGAGCTGTTGTGTGCCCTGGCAGCCCTGAGGGCAAACCTCATCCTGGGGTGCATCAAGCATGGTGTAACCAGCCTGTCAGGAGAGGGGATTTTCCCACTGCATCAGCCTCACCTGGAGCACTGGGTGCAGCTCTGGACCCACCATTTGGGAAGGTTGTGAAGATCCTTGAACGTACCAGAGGAGAGCAACAAAGCTGGTGACAGGGCTGGAAGCAAGTCCTGCAAGGAGCAGCTGAGGACTTTGGGCTTGTCTAACTTGGGGAGAAGGAGGCTGAAGGGTGACCTCATTGTTCTCTACAGCTTCCTGAGGTGGGAGGAGGGAGGGAGGTGCTGAGCTCTTCTCCCTGGGATGCAGTGATGGGATGTGTGGGAATGGTTCCAAGCTGCACCAGGGGAGGTTTAGACTGGACATTGGGAAGCATTTCTTTACCATAAGGGTGGTCAAACCCTGGAACAGGCTTCCTAGAAGGGTGGTCAATGCTTCCAGCCTATCAGCATTTAAGAGGCATTTGGTCAGTGCTACTACCAGCATGCTTTAACGTTTGGTCAGCCCTGAATTGGTCAGGCAGTTGGACTATAGATAATTATATTAGGTCCCTTCCAACTAAAATAGTCTGTTTGATTCTATTCCTAGGAATAGCATTGAAATCCTATTCTGTTTGACTTCAGGAGAGCTGTATTGGGCAAAATGTGGGATTTTCATGGTATTGTCTCTAGGCTGTATTGACCATTTCATTTCCCATTCTCACCTGCTACAGTTGCCTTTTGAAGTAGATCACTTTCACTGGGTTGGATTGCCACCATTCAAAAGTGAGGATCTCTCTTCAGCTGCTTTGTTTTACCCTTGATCCCTTTTAAAACCTTTCCTCTTCAACGTGCAGCAGGTCCTAAAAATACGTGTACCTTGAAAGGATGTCAGAGATATGGGTGTTTGTGAAAACCACCAGTACTGTCATTTGAGATGCTTCAGATGACCACTGCATCCACCTCCACGTTACTTTGTCATGGTAATCTGCTTAGCCACTCTCTCACTCACCCATTCACTACCTTGACAGCCCAAAATCCAGTGGAACTACTTGCCAGCTGAGAAGGTTTAACGCAGGTTTTTGCACAGGCAGTTCCCAACCTTCAGTGAGATAAGAACAAATTAATCTAGTTTATATTTAGATTCACTGTTAGGGTAATGTGGATTTTCTTGAAATTCCTCTCACTACAAAGAGCTTTAAGTAGCCATCCCAGAGCTTTTTAAGAAATTTGTTCAGTAAAGAATCCACACAAGTCAGTAGATCTACAAAGGGTTAAATTTGACTTCATGTCCTGGCCAGAATTCCTTGCAAAGTTATGGAGATAACCCATGGAGTAATGAATTCTCTCTGGCTTGAACTGCTTTTCTACCATTGCATTTAGATTTTACTTTAAAGCCAAACCTCATCATGTTTGCTTCTTCCTCCTGTTTTTAATGAATGCCACTTGCTCAGCCCTTGTGAGTCTATGTTTTTATAGTAGTTCACAGAGCTGTTGGTCACATTTGTTCCCCTTCTCTTAAATGACACTGAGGACCAGCAATTTTCATTCTCGTGCTTTTGTTATGGCTCTGGCTACAGCATCCAGATTGATTGGGTGGGGGAGGCTCATACATAGTCAAGCCAAGCAACTCTGGCTGTATTTTTGCCCTAGTACAGCTGTCTGTGTATTAAAAAGGACATTAGACGCCTTTATGGTTGAACTATGTACTTATTCCTCACATAGACACAGAGTTATTTTGCTTCTCCCAGAATTATGTGGCTTTTCAATACAGAGAGAGCTACTGCCCTCCTTATTTTTTAAAATTATTTATTCATTAAGAAGAGTGTAAGACGTGGGTCTGAAAACATGTTAGCTGTCAATACTCCTTTAATTTTAGCTTTCCCTGTCTTTAGCCAAACAATTTTACTATCCTACCTCAGTGGGCTTTATCTGTAAAAGAATTAGTTATCTCTGAATTTCAAAGGAGGGTTGTAAGGATTAATTTGCCATGCTTTCTGTTGAATGTTTTGGAAAAAATGATAGATGCTAAGTAAGTATTATTATAATTTCTAAAGCATTTTTGTTTTGTGAATTTTCTCTGAAATACAGCATTTTTATGCTAGGAATATTTATATTATAAACTTTTTTTTAAAGCAACATGCATTTAATTTGCCTCTGTGAAACATTACATAATATGAACTTTATTTATAAATTGCTCAATGTATTACAGACAAAAGACTGAATTTAGAAGCCCTCAGTATCTTACAGTCCCCTGAAATGCCTCATTATTTAGCAATACTTAATCAAATTAATCTGCAGTAAATCTCTCCGTGTCATTAAAATTCTGCTAGGCATTCACATTATTTCTAGGGACTTTGAAGTAGACAAGGTTTTGGATTTGTTGGGGTTTTTGCATTTTTTATGTGTTATACTGAGGAAAGAAAAAATAATTCAATAGACATGTTTCACAGAGATACAGCATTAAAAATAAGTCCGTCTAACAAAACTAGAATAATATATTGCTGTCTCTGTTTCACATTTACGTTCTGCTTGACAAAAGATAGCTTTGCCCATTTTCCACTTTGATAGGTCTTAAAGCTTTTTTACAATTTTGATGAAATGAGATTTTTTTTTTCATATTTATCTCTACCATGCAGAAACAAAAGGCAGTTGGTTTGGACACACTGTACTGAGTTTAGTGAACCTGGTGGAGCTGGACCAAGAATTGATGGCTACCCAAAATGTTCAGCCTTTCTGTGTGGAGCACAGCACACAACTTCATGGTTTCTCCTGGAATCCCAGGTCCCCAAGTCATGTGAACATGTTAGAATCACAACTGTTTAATTAAGTTTATTTTTAAAGCAAAGAAAGTAAAAAATTAGACCAACAACACGTAGTGAATCAAAGAACAGTTGCACAGAATGCTCTTCTATATTTATTACTGGGTTTAAAATATTAAAAACTAAGATCTGGGGGTGTTTATTCTAGACTGCATGATGAAACTAGCAAGACAAAGCATCTGATTCTTCAATAAATGCTGATCCCTTTAATGAGAGTCCACCATGCATTTCTAAGCTATTGTTACAAGCAACTTACCTGAG
This sequence comes from Entomyzon cyanotis, assembly GCA_024500445.1. Lineage (NCBI taxonomy): Eukaryota > Metazoa > Chordata > Aves > Passeriformes > Meliphagidae > Entomyzon > Entomyzon cyanotis. Next base: position 72,303,877 of record JAKEPQ010001005.1, read on the forward strand.
TCACAACCTAGATGAGGTGGGAGACTGAAAAATTCAGTTGAGGAGAGAACTCTTTACTGGAGCACACAAAGACAGACAGTTCAAGATGAAACTGCGTGATGCTTTGTATCAGGTTACCAAGGATGTTCATGAGATGACCATTAGGTGTTGCTTTCCTAAACTGTTCAGAGAGTACTCAGTGGCACCAGTCTGCTTGACTTGCTGCTTCCTGTTCAGCTAGTGATTTATAGGGGGTAACTGTGGTACGCACTGCTGTCTTTTTCACAAGACAGGTAATAGATTTTTGTTCAGATCCCCATTGGATGGACTTTACTCTGGTTTTAAGCTCCTCTTTTTCTCTTTATTGTAAAGGTTTCTGTTGAAAAATGAGATACAAAGTTAAACAAGTACTATATGTCCCTTCCAGAGCCTAATAGTTTTAGGACAGTAAAATCACAGAAATCAGTATATTCTGTCAGCTTTCTGCTTTATGCCTTTTCATATAAGCCAGTTTTCATTCAGATTAGAGTCTAACACCAAGTCCATCCCATCTGAATATCCCCTGTTTGAAGACTCCCACATTAAAATATTCAGCAACCCAAGTGGACTTCAACAGCATTTTCTTTTTTCCATTTTTATTGTTGATGTTAGTTTCCTGTAGGGTTCCCTGCATGTGCTTTGGAGGCAATAAGTGGAATGGGTAAGGAAGGGGCAGCTTGGTGAAGAGGCAAGTGTCACAATTGTGTCATACCTAAAGTGGAAAGGTTTTCAGAGAGCAAAGAAGATGCAGCAATCCCAGGAGACAGCCAGGCCCCTGCTTAATTGCTGTGTGCTGGGAGATGAGCCTACATTTGTATCACTGTGTCCACAAACATCACCAGCTCAGAATGAGCAAAAAAAACTCACATAAATGGCAAGGCCAGGTATGTGCCTTTTGTTCCAGCAGCACCTTTTTTCCTGAACTTATTTTCTAGTGCATGTTATTAAACAATTAGAGAGCATCCAAAGGAGGGCAATGAGGAGGATGAAGGGCCTTGAGGAGAAGCTGTATGAGGAGCACCTGAGGTCACTTGGTCTATTCAGCCTGGAGAAGAGGAAACTTAGGGGAGATCTCATGAGGGGAAGAGGAGGGGCAGACACTGATCTCTTTGTTGTGGTGGCCAGTGACAAAACCCAAGGGAATGGCCTGAAGTTGTGTCAGGGAATGTTTAGGTTGGATATTAGAAAAAGATTCTTCACCCAGAGGGTGGTTGAACATCGGAACAACCTCCCCAGGGCAGTGGTCACAACACCAGCCTGACAGAGTTCAAGAAGCATTTGGACAGTGCTCTCAGTCACATGGTGTGACTCTTGGGGTGTCCTGTGGAGGGCCAGGAGTTGGAGGCGATCCTTGTGGATCCCTTCCAACTCAGCATATTCTGTGATTCTGTAGTCACAGCTGTCAGCCACCTCTCAGCTCCCTGTCAGCCACTCCTCCCTCCCCTCATCAGTGAGGATGGCAGTACATGGTGATTGGGGTAGCATTTTGGAAAGCTGAAAGATTTGTATTTGAAAGTGCTTCAGTCTGGATTGGATCAGAAGGAAGGTTTCAGAAGGACACACCACAGATCTGAGGAGCTGTCCATTCCTACTGTGGGTCTGCACACCTCTGTCAGTGCCTCTTCCATCAAGATTCTGGTCTTTGGCTGGCTCTTGCATGCGTTTTGGCAGCATCAGTAATAGCCCTGACCATAAGGAGAATTACAAACAAGAGCTGTGTTATGCAGGAACTCGACTGCAGAGACAAGGTTGCTGGTAGCAATACATATTTGGTGTGGGGCATGGGGGAAGGGAAATGCTGGGAAAAAAAGGAAGTAACAATTACACAAATCTGTTACATTACACTGTAAAATCAGTGAAGTGGTAAAAATGAAACTGGCTATCTCATTACACAGCTTAAATAGAAAGAAAACTGTCGCTGTTGAGCAGCTAGCTGAGGAATGACCCAAGTTCTCAGACAAGGAAAGAGAGGAGAAGAGAACTTTATTGTTTTGAATTCCATATATATAGAGTTTACAGAGGTGCCCCAGATTGGTCAGCCCGAGACCTCCCCCTAGGCCCAATTGGCCAACCCCGAACTGACCCAATCCGGAGAAGTTGTTTGCAAAACACCCAAACTTTATCTTGTTTATGAAATATAGCAAAATGTTCCCACGGGAAGAACCTGTGCTAACCACAGAAAACAAATAATAAGCAAAACTGATCAGGAAAGAAATATGACAGGCAATTTGTGAAAGAAGTTGAAAGTAATCTAGAAGCAGTTTTATCAACTGAAGCAAGAAAGCGTATCTGTTCCTGAGGATTTAGGGGACCCTAAGGAATATGCCTAACCACATCGACAGCATCCACCAGAGATGGGGATTTTTTTATTTGGCCTCACATCCTAGCACCACACCTGGCCATGCTGATGGGACATCCAAGCCATAGCTGCAGAGTCTTTCTTTATGCACTACTCAGATGCACCAAAGCAATGAATTAAAGGCTTCTTAAGCTTAGTCAGGGCAGATGAAGAACCGTCTTGGACTGGGTTTTAAAGCAAGTGCAAATTCCATTGTTGATCCCACCATGACAAAGTCCAAGAGCTCTCTGTGCTTCACTTCCATTTATAAACAACACCATTCTAATTTTCTTGTGTTCTGCACAATACTTTACCAAACATTATGATGTAGCTGGCCTAACCCAAAATCTCATATCCAAATATTTTCATCAGATTCCTTTAAACTTTATGAAACTCTGAAATGTTCTCCTTTGAACCTTGGAGAAGACTTGTATTGGACCTGAATTTGAATTTAAAATTTTCCGCTATTTTTTTACTATTAAAACTCTTGCCCCACCCCCCGCAAATCTGATACACTCACGTTCATACATATCCTTCTTTTCCCAGTACCAATTTCCTTCTTAAGGGTGTGCTGCAGTCTGTTTGCCTGCTTATTTTGAACTTCGTGTACTCATGAGTTCCTCTAAAATTTAGGTGTTTACATTAGGTGTTTACATTACTCCATACCTCATAGAGTTTTTCTGTGACAGCAAACCCTGGCTGAGTGCGCCCAGGGAGAGTTACAAGCCACGACTTGCACAGAGATACTAGTTCCTTGTCATCATTTGGATTTGTTTATCTCCCCACCTCATATGATTTCCAGACAAGCTTAGCACACTTTGAATCCTCTAATTGTGCTGCTGTGGCCATGTGATTGCCTGGTTGAGTAATTCCCTGCAGAAGGAGACAAAACTGCATATTACAAAGCTCAACAAACAGTATTCGAAATGCGAACGAGTTGCACTAGTATATGTAGTTGCACTAGTACCATGCCACTTTGCCCAAAATCTACTAGTGCCTCTGCTATGTGGAGGCTTGATTTACAGTAGCAAACTTAGTGATCTGCAGGGAAGAGCATGGGTGGGGAGGGAAGGCTAGCTGGACCTTTGGCTTGTTTCCTTATCACCTTCCTCGGAGGTCTCAGTGAGGAGGTAGGAATCCCTGCCTCGCGGAGGTAAGGAGCAGTTGCCTTCTGCACCACCAGCGAGCCCATATCCATTCTGGCTGTTCTGCAGTGTGTAAGACAGAATGAGAAAGACAGAGCAGCTGGCAACAAATGTGCAGCGATCTGCTGAAGACCTTCTTGATTTATAGGTAATATATGGGAGGAGGGGAAAGGGCAGATAAAACCCAATTGTTCCCATTTTACAAAAAGCCTTGTGCTGTTTTCAGAACGGTTAATTGCATTGATTGTTCCGACCTCTGTATCTTCCTTTCATACGGGAGCTGGTTGTTGAATTGCAACTTGTTTTTCGGGTGGCTGACGGTGGAGAAGAGGCAGTCTGGCACGGCAAGGCTGGATGGGTGTGTGTAGAGCGTGCGTTTTCAGAGCATGACACTTAGGAAGGCTGTTGCTCAGTTGCCAAAAGCACAGCTGTTGCAGAGCAAGGGAGGGAGCCTGGCAGCAGCCTTGTAAATCAGGTAGGCAAACGTGCAAACCATATGCTTATTCCTGCCTAATTTTATTGCTCAAAGTGGCAGTTTATTAGTGGGTAGTGTCTGGGTTCACAAAGTCCTCTTTTCTGCCGGTGGCAGTCAGGCGGGGTTGATGAGAGCAGCTGGGTGTGTTTGCCCAGAAGCCGCTATCTGTGAATGAAGAGATCAATAGCTGCGCTAAAAATCACTGAGCCATCTGGGATTTACAGATAGAGGATTGACTTGCAAATCCTACTGAAACTGAGATCTGCAGTAACTGCTGAATAACAGCACAAGCAGTGGAAGTGGTGTAGAAAGTTATCTAGAAGACCTGAAATGGCCTAGTGGTACTTTTCTCAGCCCTCGGTCACAAAAAAGCTGAGGAGAGGGCAAGAAAATGCTGAGGTAGGGGAAAATTATGTTCTGCTGCTATTTTTTTTATTTTTAACCCTGTTTTTGCCATGTGATTTTGAAGGTACTGCAAGATGATAGAAAATGCAGCTATATTTTACCAGTGCCTGGTGGCTACCAAAATCAGTCTCTTTCCATCTGCATGAAAACAGGATAAGCCTGTAACCTAGTGGGAGAGGGGGAGAACAAAAGAAAAGGCTTGTTCAGAAAGGTGCCAGAGGACGCACTTGGAAATAGAGTTTAGACTTTGAGACAGTTTTATGCTTTTTCTGTGCTCTGTGGTTATGCAGAAATATGGCAGCTGCCAGGCTGCAGAGAGGAGCTAGGAACAAACTGAGACCTGAGAGTAGAAAGAAAATATCCAGAAACAACTTCTTCTATAGGTGAAGAAAGCCATACATTCATAGCAGAGATCAGTCATTTCTCTAGTACCTTTCAGCGTGGCTTTTAAGTATGGAATTGGTCTTTCATTGATTAGTAAGGATATTTGCCTGGCTTACTTAGCACAAAGAAATTGAAGTATGGGGAGTGCCCTGTGGGTCTGGTTAAGCTGTTCTAAAACACAGCCAGGAAGGGAGAAGTTGTTTGCTGGCAGGGGGTGCTGTGATTAAAGACCTGCATTACAGTTGGGTAAATAGATCCGTGCTCACCGTATGCAGCAAAATGGGTATTCTGCTCTGCATAGTTCTCTGCTGCCTTTTGTAGTGGACACAAACAGATGTTGAAACTCAGCCATCCATGATGAAGCTAGACATCTAAGCAGGAAAATAGTAACATGTGGAGACTACAAAGGCTAAACAACTTTGCTGATGTTGTAGAAGATGTTTGGAAAAGAACTGGAAAGCAAACCCGCAGCATTTTATCCACTAACCCATTCCAGTAAAGCCAAATAAAAGCTTTTCTCTTTTTTTTTCTTGTTTCTTTTTTTTCCTGGCAGGGCATGACCTTGACCTTAGGTTAGCCTAGATAGTTGCATTGTCCTGTGCTGTTCTAGTCTCTAGATTTAAGAGGTGGTTATAGTGTTTATTTTATAGTGTTGTCTGTGTAAACCTACATCAAAGAGGGGAGGATTTTAGTGGTGGGTAATGTCATCTCTGATACAAGTTTGTAAAATGTGTATATGATTGTTGGTCGTCCCTAATAGTGCTATTGCTAACTGTGCTGTGTGTTCAGAGGTTTGTCAGTGTTGACAGTGTTTACCAATCTTTTTCCTGAGTTTATTTCTCGGTGGAGGTATCCACAGTAATTAGACTTCACGTAAAACATTGATAAGTACAAAGCATCTTTCTTATTTGTAGTTGTCACTGGAATCATACAACAGATGTGGTATTGTGACTAGCAGCATAGTATTTAATTAGTGCTGTAGAATTTAACTAGCAGCAATCTAACTCCAGTGACCTTGCTGATGTCTTAGCAGAGCTACACTTCCTGCACTGGCCTTTCTAAAAAGTGAAGCTGGGTCTTTGTAAACTCATTTTTGTTACTGAGACTGCAGCCCTTCTTGTTGTGCTGCCATAATACAGCTGAAATTGGCCAGCTGAAATTAAGAAGCAGTTTGTCTTGTCTTGGGGTGCAGCTACAGGAGAACATCTCTTCTCCTGTGACCTAGACCACTGAATGTCATCTCTCTGCAAGGAAATCTCTGCAGGCAGGCACTAAAGATTATATTCATCATTTCTGTAATACTACTGCTCCATGATATTACAGGGGGCATCTGTGTAGTCAAATCCATTCACAGCTAACAAGAAAGCTCACTAGATTGTCCTATATCACAGCATATCACTACAGTATCTTTCAAAGATATTGAAGAAAAAAATATAATTCAGCTGTCTTCTTACAAAATCTTTTTCTGTGCTCTGCAATCTCAGGAGATCAGAAGCTGAATGAACTGAAACTTCTTTCAGCACAGTCACACTTATTTCTATGCATTACCTCCTTGAGGGCAGTAAAAGTGTGGATTAGATAGATAGGAGAGCAAAGACCTATTAATTTTCATAAGAGGTGGTCAGTCTTACTGAAGATTACACTGTTAATCTCTGAAGGAGTCATCATGCTTTATTGGATAAACAATCTGTAAAGGAGAACTTTTCTGAGGAAACTCCATGTGATGTGTGACAAAGAAAGCAAATAGTCCAACACAATCTTTCATGTGTTGATAAGAAGAAAAATTCTGGCTCAACAGTGAAACTAGTATTTGATAAATCAAATTGAGAAATGGTCCAGAACTTTGTTATTTTTGCCTTGATCTTTAAGCAATAGGCTGCAATAGGTATGCGAGTAAAGTCCAGATTCCTTAAACTTTTTAAGCCTACCACTCTCAGATAGTAGAACAGAAGGTGTCTGGCATTTTTAACAACCTATCAAGCTGATAAAGGAGCAAACGTGTCTGTTAGAAATTCTGTGGATTCTTAACCTGAGAGAGTAAAACAAGCAAAAAATCCCACAATAAACAAAACCAAATAAAATCCAAACCAACAAAAAACCCAAACAAAGAAAAAACCACACAAACAAACAAACACAAAAGACAACCAAAAAAACCCCACAAACAAACCCAAAACACAAACAAAAAATCCAAAACCAACCCCAAAATCTCTGTGCGAGGTAGTATTTTTGAAGTACAATAACTAGGGAAAGCATGGAATCCACTTAGAAGTGAAGTGCAGAACAAACTGAAGCTGCAGCTGTGACTTTGACCACCTTTGCAGTATTTCTGCCTCTAAGTAACTTCTGTTTCATGTGGTCTCAGTCTTATAGAGCCATGTAAAATGTCTGTAAGAAATTGGAAAATGTACCTGGTTTTCTAAATCTTTTAACCAGTTGTAAAATCCCCATAGATTCACAATGTAGACAAACTAAGAGAATGCTGGAAACTTCTGAGAGGGCAGCTTTAGTGAAAAAGCTTTTTTCAGAAAGAGAGAGCATTTTTTAGAGAGGCAAGTGCTGTTTAAGAGTTGTTTCCTCTTTTTCATGACAGATGCAAAGAACAAGAAAGGAAACCCACACTATGGAGTAAATAATATTCTTGCTTGAAAATAGTTGTTGTCACACTTCGAGTTGTTTCAGAGCAGTGAAATAGAAAAGAAGTCCCATGTGATTGCTCAGAATTTACTCAGTACCAAAACAAACTGGAACATATTCTCAAGTTTTCATGCTTTTTTTCCCCCTAAGTTTGGTTTCTTCAGGGATCTTGAATTTGAGTCTGTTGACTTTTCCTAAAATTACTTTCCAATTTACCAAAATTCAGTTTCGAATAAACCAATGCTACTTAGCATCAGAGGATAATTTAGGTCAGAAGGGATTTCAGGATGTCAGGGAGGTCAATTCAATGGTATAATGTTAAAATGGTTCTCCATTCTGTAACAGTTACACTACAAGGGCAGGCAAAACTTAACTCCGAAAGAGTTACGTTGCAAGTCTTTTGAGCCTTAGAAGAGATGCGGGAGATTCCACGTGGGTATGAATTTTATGTAAAACTTTGGTTTCTCGTTTGGGGTAGTTTTTTTAAACTTACGCAATGGGAAACTCCATTTTGCTGAGCACAGCAAGGCCAGGCACTCCTGAAAACAACCTCCCAAATACTGCATATTTTCCGGATGTAATGGTAACCTGGGCTTCAAGCCCACCACATATTTTCTGGAGTGTGTTTTGCCCTCAGGTATAACTTTTCAGGTGTGAACCCAACCCAAAGTGTTTCAAACCATTTGTCTTTTTCATTTTGTTTATTTATATAGACTTAAAAATGTATTGGGAATACACTTAAAAAGCAAAAACCCTTCAATATCCTGCTAGGAAATTATGATCAGGAGAATCCCTCTGAGTATGCATGGATTTGATACCAAGTCAGAGTCTTTCCAAGAATGAAAGGAGTCTGCTTTTGGAGTCAGCACAATTACACAAAAGATGAATCTGTCTCCATTTTTACCTTTCCCACCTTTTGCTTAATGTGGTGCAATGAACTAAAACTTGAAACTTGTAGAGCACCATTTTCACTGATAGGAATATCTGCTGATTAATCAGGCTGCAGTACTTAACATTAAATCTTGCTTACTATAATTGACTGTTATGTCATGCTAATGAGATTTCTTTCAGTTTTACTGCCTGCATGCTGCTGATCTAGACAGCCAAGAATTCTGGTATTATGTTATGTTCACCTATGCCTTACTGGCTTTTTTTTTTTTTTTTTTTTTTTTTTTTTTTTTTGGTGAGGGCATAGAGAACAGCAGATTACTTCTCTGTTAAGTATTTTGTCTCTATCTGAAACAAGTGAATAGGAAAGAAAGGTGTGTGTTTAAGCATATGAGGCTTCTGAGCCATCTTTGTTTTAATTTTAAAAAACCAAACAGAACCTGAAAGTAGTTGGTGTATCTTTGTTAAATATCTAAAATTAAAGAATTACTGAGAATAAGGATGGGAAGTAGAGTGGAGAAGAATCCCATTTTTAGGGAAGGAATTAGATAGAGAAGTAATGGCTTTTCTTCCATTTCTGCAACTGTAAGCAATTATAGAGTAGAGTGAAAAGATCTAAATGATGTAACTAGCCAAATGTACTTTCTCTATTTCCCAGAGGCAATGCTAATCTATTCATTGGAGACCTGACCCAGATGAGAGTTACATCTCCAGGGGAAAACTTCAGGTCCTGAAACGAGCATTGAAAGTTGGTGGGATCATTAGCATGGAGAGGCCGGTCCACTCTGCTGCTATGCCCAAGATGTGACCACACATGCTTTAAATTTACCTGTTTTGCTCCAGTTTTTCATGGACATAGTGTAACTGCTTATACTGTATAATTAGTATAAGCTGGTGAACAGAGTTTAGAGAGTGAGTCGTATGCAGAGCAGCAGAGGGAACTCAGGTTGTTTAGCCTTGAGAAAAGGAGACTCAGAGGAGACCGTATTGCTCTCTACAACTGCCTGACAGGAGGTTGTAGTCAGATGGGGGTCAGTCTCTTCTCCCAGGCAGCCAGCGACAGGACAAGAAGAAATGGCCTCATGTTGTACCAGGGGAGGTTTAGGTTACACATCAGGAAGAGTATGTTCACTAAAAGGGTGGTAAAGCATGGGAAGGACTGCCCAGGGAGGGGTGGAGTCACCATCCCTGGAAGTGTTCAAGAGATGACCGGATATGACACTAAGTGCTATGGATTAGTTAGCATGGTGGTATTCAGTCAAAGGCTGGATTTGGTCTTGGAGGTCTTTTCAAACCTTAATGCTTCTGTGATTCAGTGTTCACCTCATATGGAGTAAATGACTCAGGGATATTTCTTCTGCAGAGACACATTGGTGCTCAGGAGATGATGCAACTGTAGTTCTTTGAGGGGACAGACAGCTTTAGCATTCAGGTGACTGTTACTTATTACTGCTATTTGTAAGTCACATCACAAGTGAGAGTAAAGGATTTAGCCATGTTGAACTCGATAGACTTATGCTATCTTACATTAGCAGAGTACTGAGCTAATTAGTGTGGTGTTCTGCATATTTATCACAGTGAGAAAGAAGATTTGGCCCATTCCAAGCCATGCAGATGCAGTAGCTCCAAGGCTTGAGCACACAGTCATGAGCAACAGGAGTGACTAACCTCCACTAAAGAATCCTCCTTTAGGCCTGAGGTAGTGGTTTTTCTCCCTTCTACCAAAACATAAGCCATCTGCAGAGATAAGTAATCCTTATCAGTTATTTACAGATGCCTTAAATAGCAGAAGCAAGTAGAAGCATTTAGTCTGGATGCCATGGTGTTAAACAGTAATTTGTTGGGATTTTTGCTCAAAGAAATACGGAATTTAGAGAATGAACCCAGCACTACCAATTTAGAGTGGCCACTAAAATGTCTGGCCTTGCAAAGCTGGGAGGCTGAGGAGGGTGAGGAGAAACCATCTGATAAAAAATCAAATCAGCAGTGTCAGCAGTTACAGGGGTTGAACACAGACATTTCTTGCAGGGACCAAACCAAAGTGAAGAAACAATGGTTGAGTCTCTGCTGGCCTTCACTGTAGGCACCAGAGCTGATTACCAAGTCTACAGACCGACCCAGACTGTCCTAAGGGACTGCAAATCGGAAGCTGCAAACTCATGCTCAAACACGACACAGGCTGTGCTGGATGCCACACCCTTTCCTAGTTAGATCAGGCTTGTGTCCATCCACAGGGTAGGTCACCCAGGAATTTTTTGTTGCAGTGATTAATTGAAAATCAGCCCTGCATGTGTTCATCTTTTTGTTTCTGATGCATCACTTCTCAGAAGAGCAGCATTGGATTTTTTTGTAGCCATTAAAATTGACCTGTTGTTTTCAGCCTTTGAGACCTCTGAGTCATTTTGGAGTGGTTTTGACCTGTTTTGTGCCCGAGTTTTCTTGCTTAAAAGCTGGTTTTCCCTGAAGAGGTGCTGTTACAATTGCTGCACTTGCAACCCCGCTTTTGTCACATGTGTGACAGTGTCTGCAGGAGTCATTCTCTGCTGTTTCTCTGCTCTCTGCTTGTGAAGTCCATGCTGTCATTTCAGAAATTGTATTCAAAGATGCGATTAATTGGTGGGGTTTAGGCTTACTATTCCCAAACAATTGTGCTTTTGTTTGTTTGCTAATGTGGACACATTTCAAAGGAGTCTGCCTTTTAGAAAATTCTCACTCCTTGCTTTTGAAAGTCTTCAGTGAATATTAAGTTAGGCCCACTTAGTCACTAGTCATATTTGAAAACATGGACCTTTGGATTGGCCTTTTTTATTTGGGTTTTGTGGGGGTTTTCGGTCTTTTGTTGTTGTTGTTGTTTATTTTTTGTTTGATTGGTTTTGGGGTTTTTTTGGTTGGTTAGTTGGTCTTTTTTATTTTAAATCTTCTTTCTTTGAGACCTCAAGGGAGAGACAGATTCATCATCATCTGGTGACATTCCATTAGTGAAACAAAATTCTTTTTGAAGTCTCTCTGCAGTTGTTACTGGGAAACTTTCATTGTATCCTAACCTCAGAGATTAAATGTGATAAAACAATGAAAAACAATACCCATTTCAAGAATGCAACAAAATATTAAATCTGTGCTGTGAACTAGATTGTGGTATACTTTATTGTCCTTAAAATAAAGGCACATTATCTAGAATGGGGTACTGTGTCAGGTGTGCATCTTTGTTTCTCAGGCCAACTTTCTGTATAATGCGAATGTCCATGTTTGCATAAGGACATACTCACAGTGCCTTCCTTGCCTCCCAGCATCTGTAAGTTGTAGTTGGCAAAGCACTGGGGAGGAAAACTTGTTCCAACGAATGTTGGAAACAGATGCAGTAGCTCAGGGGAGTGGGATACCGAATTTGGCAGTGAAGGTTGGCAAAGATGCAGTGAGTGTGGCTGGTGCTCAGCGCATTTGAAGGGAGGGGACAGGTTGCTGCTGGCTTGCTGTCATCTCATTCCTGCCAAGCAGGTAGTAGCATACCTGAAGGCCATCTCCAAAGGAGAGTGATGACATGCCATTATTCAGCCTTGTTTAGGGCTAGGAAGACTGAAACACTACATTTATAGCTTTCCTAATGCATGCCCTAGCTGTTTCCCGTACTGGCTTGCGTTTTCTTGAGAGAGAATATATGTTCTCTGAGCAACATGCTCGCCATTTGGGGTTCCAAAATAGAATGCATTCCCTGCATCTGAATAAGGTGGCTCTTACCTCGGTGAAGGCCCTTGCTCCATCCAGCCTGGAAACTAAAAGTCCAGAATCCATGTAAGCAGTTTCTTTTTTATCAAACCAGCAGTGGTTTTCTGAAAGCTGTGAGTTGATCCTTCTGCATGTCCCAGCAGATTTCTGCCACTTGTGATGAAATGCCCAGTTGCCAGCAGGACAAGGAACTGGGCACAATTTGAAACTCAACAGGAGTATTTTTGTTGGCTTTACTGGGCAGAATCTGGAAGTCAACGATCACTACATGAAACTGAAATTTGCATTCTGGAAACATGTAATTGAATGCAGACCTGGGCACTCTTGACATGAAAATAAACCACAAAAGCTTGAGGTACTAGATTATGATGCCAGCTCTTAGATCAATTTATCAATTGCCTTGATGCAAATGAGTATCTCATACCAAGCTAAAATTGTGTTTCTGCAGCAAATCAAAGCTAAACAGTAGGATTTATATATAGATAGATAAATCGTAGCTGTGCTTAGCAGTGCTTCCCTAACCATTTTTCACAGGGACAGTGCAGTCATTAATCTTTGCTAGTAAGAAGCTTTTAAAAAAAGAGACAAAAAAGCTTAGGAACATATTGACAATTTAGTGTTCAAAGTGGTTACTGACAGGAGTCCTGTCTTATTTAGGCCATGTCTGAATGTGTCACCTAGAGCAAGAGAGTGGTAGGTGGCAGTTGCTCTGATAGATTGCTTGTGATGTACCACCTAGTGTGCTTTTTGGGTGGGTAGGGGAGATTCTGCATGAGGGAAATACGCTTTGAGCCTGACTGGGGCTTCAGGTCTCATTCGGCGAGGAAAAAAGTGTACCCCCAAAAAGGAAAGAGCCACTGGTGCTGCAGAGAGGAATGCTGCTGGGAAGTCATGTAGGACTCAGGCGTACACTGCTTACCGTGGTATTCTTTCTGCTTGTCTTTTAAATGAAAGTACTGCTTTATAGTTTCTAATGCACCCCACCACATAATACATTCCCTGTGAAATGTAATGGGAAGTTACTGCTGTAATTAACTCACTGATTGTTTAAAACAATTGCTAATTGTACGTGGTCGGAAAGCTGGGAGGATCTCACTGTCACTAATGTGACTGGATAATTATAGATTTTTCTTTTCATATTTTTTTCCATAAAACATGTTTTCTATGCAGTAGCTTTTATTTTTGGCCACCTAACTTTCAGTTCCCGTGACTGGCAGATGCAGGCTAGCAGTCAGCCCCAGGGCAGCAAAAGGGATGAAGATATTTCAGACGTTAATAATTTAGCCCCCTTAGGGACACTCTAGGGAAACAAAGTTTTCTTTTTTATATGTAATGCATGTATGCTACTTTAAACGTGTAAAAAACAAAGGTCTGTGCAATAGCAAAAGAGTCTATATACCACTGGAATCATCATCTTTGGGAGGCTTCTGAGTGCCAGAATATGGTTCAGTTGTTCTTTTTTTAGAAAAGGAAACAATAAAAGAAAACAAATAGCTTGGAAAGCCACCTCTGAGATGCTGCTTCTGCATCTTGGCATAAGAGCATGTACACTACCCACGCACATTCGATATTTCTTTTCAATGGGAAGTGCAGTTGCTAGCTTTTACCACAAATTGTGGGGAAGCTGAAAAATGCCAGCTCTTTCCTGGTCTGCCTCTCACAGCCTGTTAAGAGTGTCTGCATGGCATAATGTGTTGGTACAGTGCTTCTTCCAGATAATATCTCATGCTCCATGCATCCTTTTGCAGCATTGCATTGCTCTTTGTGGATATATCACACATATCACATATCTAAACCAAATACAGGTCACTGGCCTAGGAGTAGTAGCAACTTGAAACCACTTCTTGCTAAGATATTGGTAGACTTTTTAAGCAAATGCGTCGGCAAGGACTGACTGGAGCCATAGTGAAAAGCAAGCTCCTCTCTTCTGATGTGTATCTTGCAGCTCTACTTCAGACATGCAGTCAATTTGTGCAAGACATTGCTGTATCTCAGTTACTTATCCACAGGATAAGTACATTTACATGCAATGGGACAGGAGCTCCTTCTGAGTCTCTACTTTAGTGACTAAGCCTCGTATCTTTACAGAGGCTTCCAGAACTCAGTGTGGTACAATTACAAACTAGGATTTTCTTCTGGTACTCTCTGTTTGTTTATGCAGCTTAGCTCTGCTTGAGATACTGGTGTATTTGGGAAGATCTTGCTGTGTCAGTGATGCCCTAATAATCACCACTGTGATGGGCTCATGCTACATAAGGACCGAATTCTGCTAGACTTAGTAGAACAGAGTAGTATATTTTCCTCACTCTGCATCCATAAAACAGTATTAATATCTAAAGTAAGACATATTGGAGTCCTTTTTGCAATATAGATGTCAAGGAAATCATTCTCTTTGAAGAGAACTTTCCATAGTGTGTCCAGAGAGGGTCTAAGTATGTTTTTTCCTTTGAAAATTACATCTGTAGTCATGGGTTCACTTGCCTTATACTGAGCAATGCAAAAGACATTTTACAGCAATATTTGCATGTATTTGCATTCAGCTTAACATGGCGGGGGAGTTTAATTCCACATTAATCTGTGCATTGACTTTATAGGAGTTATTTCATAGCTTTATGGGGGAAGGTAAACTGCTGAAAAGTTGACACAGATTCAGTGGGATGTTCTTCCCATAAGAGAAGGCCAAAATGAAATTTCAGTGTATACAAGAGGAGTGTTATTAAACAGAAATTGGTCTGGGACTTCTGTTTTAGGAATGGCCTCAAACTATTGTGGAAAATAAAAAGAAAAAAAGAAAAAAGAAAAAATTTTTTTTTTTTTTTTTAAGGAATGAAGGGTGCCTGGCTTGTTTGGTTTTTTTTCAGGGTGAATGGACTCACAGTGTAGCCTCAAAGACATAGATGTTCTCAAACATTGAGGCTGAGAACACAGCTGCAGGTGGGGCTTATTTGTCACAGAAGAAGTATTATTTGGTTGCATTTTTTCCATGAGAAAAAGGGGGTGAAGAGGGAGGGTGTGGAATCTTTGCTTGTACAATATCTTGTGGCCAGAATCTCATAGCATTAGGTTTTTGCCAAGAAAGTACATCTTCCAAAGATGCCCAGTTTCACTCAGTTGAATACATATATATAAAAAACAAATCTGTTGAATGCTGTATCTGGCCTTAGATACCCAAAGTGTTTGTTTCAGTCCAGCTCTGAGAAGATAAAAGGTAGGGGAAGGTATGAATAAATTCTAAAACCTTCAGACCATATACAAACATTAAAATTCTGTACTTGGATCAAAAATCAGTGCCAATGATCAGAAATTAAGATTTTAATGCTCTGTTCTGAGAAGCTATCTGGAGTAGAATGAGAGAGAATAATAATTTTAATTGTTAATGGGGAAATAACACAGGAAATTATTTTTGCAAAATGGCATTGATCAGGACTGTAATTAAAAGGCATTTTAAAGAAATGAAGAGAAGCTCAGCATAGATTTAGATTTTAAAGCAAGCTGGATTTAGAGTGCTCCAGATGTTTTGCTTAGAACAAGCTTCATTGACCTGGAATATCAAAGTGTGCCAGCGTACTCACTGGAGCATTGTTAATGCCTCTGGCTGGGTTTGTTTCAGGATCCTTGGTTTGAATTTCAGTGTATTTAATTTTGTGAGCACAGAAAACTACAGAGAATGATTAATCTACAGAGATTAAATTTGTAAAGGTATACCAACCATCCAAACAGAAAGCTTTGCATTGTGACTTCTCCCTATTCTGTTTTGGTTTTATCAAAGTCATCCCAAGTGTGTAGATCCATTGTTTCCTGGAAACTTACTTTTGCAAGGCTTGCATTATCAAAAATCTTTATCAGCAAAACTGTGTTTGAAAAATATTTTCACATTTTTGAAAGGCCTGTGTCTTATCTGACCTGTTACCCAGACACCTTTCATAGCCAAAGATACCAGGAAGTGATGCCTGAAACAATTGTAGAATTACAAAAAAAACCTCTGTAATCTTCATTAAAATGATAGTTCAACAATACCGTTTTTACTACCCACCCTCCCAGCCAGTAGACCATTGGAAGACATTAACTTACAGAATATTGGCACACAGTTTTAGAACTAAAAGGCACTGATATTACAGTGTCTCTCATCTCACACAGTGCCATGTTTCTTGTCAACAGAGGTGAATTAGCCAGGCTTGAAGCATCTCCTGTGTCTACTGAGATGTGGAAGAACCACCCTAAACTTTACAAATATCTATTATGCAGAGTCAAAGTCTATTTTCTAAATTGCTTCTGTGATGCAGTTGAGATCCATGTTCTGTTATCTGAATGATCTGAATGATCTGAATGTCAATCTCAAAACATACAAGCAAAAACAAAGTTTATGGGCATTGTTCTTCATGCCTCAGGACCATGAGTCCATGAATCTTCCCTACTTTTTTCCTAAAAGCTAATGTTCTCTTGGTAAGTGTCCCTGGATGATGTGTCATTTTGTCAAACCAATCATGACCAGCTCTGACACTGGACAGCTGTAAGCCTTTGGATATCTGGAGCTATGCACTGGAAATCTCAGTATCTGTAAAATCGTCCCGGTGTCACCAGTACCATGCAGCAAAAATGCTATGTTACATGTTCAGAGCCAAATGTGCCAGGAGACAGAATGTAAAGATTATAGACTTATTCAATCCATGGGCTTTTAACAATGGAAAAAAGCATCAGAACACTTACAGAATAGAACACAGTAGTTTAAGTGTGAGTAAAGAGGTTTCTCGACTGATCTAGCACCTCAGCTAGAGCTAGAGCTCCTAATTTTTTTTTCTCCTGAATCAAGCTGCAATCCTTCCCCTTCCTTTGTTGTACAAAATGCCTGCTTCTAGCTGTTCTCAGAGGATGGGGAGAAGGCATAGAAAGAAATTAAGGAAAAGAGTGTGCCATCCAAAGTTAGAATCCCTTTGTCTTTCCTTACAAAGCTGTGGTTTTTTCTTCCTAGCCATTGAGACACTGCCTTCCACCTCCTCTCTCAGATGCCTGGATTTAATATTACTTGGTTGTACCTCAATGAGCACATTCTTGCCTTGGAGGCATCCACAGCTCTAGAAGTCCTAGTCCTAAACTCCACACTTCAAACTTCCTATAATTGTAATTACTTTAGCTCTAGCTCTGGTACAATTGTCAAAATATAAAATCTAATTGTATGGACAGTGCGGCCTAGAATGGGGAGCTGAAGACTGGTTAACCTCCCGTTCACTCTCCTCCACACCATTAGTTTTGCACTAGTCCTTCTATGGACTTGATGAAATTGATGTTTAAAAAGTTTGCACAGTCAAGTTATTCAACGTGATTATCCTGCTGCAAATCCTAATGTGGTCCCATTGCACAGACTCAAAGTAGAACATGCAGCAGAGTAGCATTGCTTAGTAGTGTGCTAGATGAAGCACTATGGTGTGTGGAATTTTATATCCATGCTAAATCAGTGACAATGACAACGGACTACATCAGTATTACTGCACTGATGGGTCAGGCTACTGCACTTTCTCTGGGCTCTCTGTGTTATTAGCTTTCTGTATCTTGTCCTTGTTTTATTTCTTTTCTCCTTCCAGCTTCAACTGAATTTCCTGAATTCCTTCTCTCCTCCAGCCTCCCTGCCTCTTTTTGTCCCTTAACTAAGTGCCCATTCTCCAATACTTCTAATCTCTTCTCATGTTCTTCTTTACTACTCCCAAATGTAAAAAACAGAGGATTCATAATTCTGAATTGCCTAAAATTTCAGGAAAGGATCTGAACTACAAGTTGTGACCTGCAAACCCCAGTGCTCCTCTGCCAGTAGCCCAGTAGAAGAAGCAGTTGTCCGTTGTGTAAAGATAATGTTGTTTATAGCCCTTGCTAGCAAGCCAGAAGCTGACGCCATTCCTTGGTACTTAACTAACACGCCTTCTCTTTCTCACCGGGGAGATTTGTGAGAGCAGAAGCAGACTCTTGAAAGATGCTGATGAACATGGTGGCTAGTAAAGGGCACCTTATGTTCTTTGCTTCTTTATATAGAGTGCAGTTTTGCCCAACATGCACTGTGCAATTTAGAAATGCCCAGGCAGGAAGAACTGGCTCATAATTGAACATGGATTCAAATAAAGCTCCGGCACATCATTTCTGTAAGGCATTGGACAATGCCGCCTTTCTCTTTGTCACATTTAAGTAATACTTTTACAGTTTTATCTACTTGAATTGTAACCTTTTCAAAGCTGGGCTCTTTGAACAGTACCTTGTTTAAAGCCCTGCCTCATGCAAGTGGAGGTGCTTATTGCAGATAATTACTTATGAATAAGCCTTTGTCCCACACAGCTTACAAGGGACCAAGTTCATTCCACACAACCTGATGAAATAAATCAGATGGCATTCACGTTCAGTTGGTACTAACTTGACCTGAATTCAACCTGTCTGATACAAAGATGAAAATCTTTCCATATCATTACAAAGCCCCTTCAACCATCCATCATCTCTAATTACGAACTTCATTATCCCCTAGCTAAGCATCAAGCCAACTATTCATAATAGCTTTATAATAAACTGCTTCATTCTCTAGAACCCATATTCTTTGTTTTCTCACCTTTTCTCCCTTATAAGTCCTGCTTCAGTCAGAAGAACAAGAGAAAGAGCAAAGCAAACACTTGTTCCCCATTAACAGTCCCTGCATTTCCACTTGAAGGCCAGATTTGCCTAACAGAATTCCTGTTCCTATCCCATGTTCAGTTGCAGCTAGTGCCCTGTATTGTCTGGGCAGGTAACCTTTTCATTTCCCCCTCAGCGTGTTTCTGCACAGACATCAGAGGAGTGATGCCTCAGGCAGGCAGAGCAGCCCTTTGTCATTTAACACTTTGTGTTTCCCAGGGTAGTTGTCTTCTGACAACCAGCTTGTGGAGGTGACATTCTTTCAGATGGAGATGGCTAGGAAGTGATGGAGGAACCTTTATCAGAAAGATTGCAAGGCATAATTGCAAAATATACGTAATTCTGGATTTCTTGAAACAGCTCGAGAACTGGCAAAATATGGCCAGGAAAAGAAAATAGTGCTTTGGTATGAAAAGCTTATTTGCAGCTTATAGTGCATGAAATCTCTCAGGAAGGAAAGCTGCAGGCTCCCTGAGGAAGAAGGTCAAATGGCTTTCCTGGAGAAAACTGAAAAGCTGTGTATACTCCCATGAGCACAAATCACCAGCTTCTTACCAAAGGGCTGTAGCATGGTCACATCCCACTCAAATCTCTTGTCTGAGTGGCTGAGAGCTGTTACCCTGACAAGAAAGCTTGGACGCTTGCAGTTGCAGAGTGCAGAAGTATACTCACACAGCCCCATGAGCTGCTCTTTGGCCTTAGACTGACTGCCTTTGGTTGTTAGCTCAAAGGTGTACAAGTCATAGGAAGATACTCTTGATTGAATGTTTTAGAATCATAGAATAATTTATGTTGGATGGGACATCCAGAGCTCAAAGCAGATCTAGTTAGATCAGGTTGCCTGTGGACTTACCCCTTCCAGCCTTGAAAACCAACTGAGATAGACAGCCTTCCTGAGCAGCTTGGTCTTATGCTTGGCTGTGAGTAATTAGTAGTCTCACCTCTAAACCTTAATCTCTCGTGGGGAGGGGAAAATATCTTTTTTTGCAGAAACATGTGCTTCAGTGCAAGCATCACAAGAATGCAAACGGTTTTCTCTCATGAATCTTTTCTCAGCATGCTCTTTAAATACTGCTTATGAATGCTGCATTCTTAGTTGTTCATGGTAATGTAAGGAACACAGATGTGTTTGACCTCATAGTGCAAATTTTGGAGATCTATTTCCAGCAATAACATATAAAGTGATTGAAAACTACCATGCTATTAGCTTCATGATATACTTGAAGTCTTGAAGCAACAAAGTCTTGAAGCCAGGAGGCTTTAAGCTCAGAGGATTATTGCTCTAGAGGAAACATGAAGATCATTAGGACAAAAGTCTGTTAAAATGTCAGAGTACATTGTAAACTGCAGTCCTAAGCTCTGCTGGGGCCCCTTGGAATTTTTGTAATACAAAGTAATAAAAAAGATCTGCAGTGGGTTTTACCACTATTTTGCTGCATTCACTCCACTGTGAATGAAATGTGTATTGTACTGCAGTCTTTCTAGTTCAGCCTTCAGTCACACATTCTTCTCTGGTTTAAACTTTTGGGAAAGCAAAATCCTGCCCTTTGTGCTACCTGTGTTCCCTGGCGAAAACCTGTCCCTTAGGTTTTGACAGATAGACATCATGACTCATGCAGGTGAAGCAGCTGAATCTATAAAACCTAAAAAAATTAGCAAATATTAGAAGTAAGGTTTGATTTCTTGTGAATAATTTACACACATGATGGCTAAGATTGTGAAGAGTACTATAGGTACATTGTTATATATTATGGCAATGCATCACTGAAAAAGCTGAATTAGATTTTAGCTGTTAGTATTTTCTGAAAGGCCTTAAAAATAATTAAAATCTAGCCTGGATATTGAGACTTTAACCAATGGGCATTAAAGAGACATTAAAGAGCTTGGCAAGATCCACATTAAAATATGTTCCAGGATTTCAGCAAAAACTGATTATACAGCTATTTCTTCAGATCCTTTAGCACACCACGGCTTCTTTGTATTGACTGCTATTCAAGGTTTTAAAGAGACAAACAATGCTTAATATGGCTTTTTGTCAGCAAGACCTATTGATGGTGCATGTATTGTCTGTTGGTGTTGTAAAGCCTGGTTGTGCTAAACTCTGGGGACAGTAGGAGAACGATGACATGGGACTGATGCAAAGCCAAACTTCTCCCTCCATGCTTTGTGCTTCATACCAGTCCACAGTGAAAGTACAAGCAGCATCTAAGAGATAGGGGTCTGATGATGAAAAATGACTGGCCTGGAGTAAACAGGGGCTAAAAAGAGGAGAGTAAGAACCCTTTTTTCTGCTTCTTTTTGGAGAAAAGTAAAAAGTTCCTCATGCAGACTTCTGTACTGTTCATAGTACAGAACAGTACTGTTTATGCTGAAGGAGGAAAGACTGAAAAAGATGCTTGTGATAATGTCAGAAGCTTCTTGCTTCACCTCAGCTCTGCTAGCTCACCAGGTGATATGTATAGAAACTGTATGCTATTCCTAGGGATTTGTGTTGTCTTAATTTCTAATTTGAGAAAAATGTGAGCACTTACTGAAGTGAGGTGATTGACAGTGTGTGCTGTTGTCAGGCCCAGTGGAGGCAGATGCTTAAGAAAGCTTCCCCCTACAGCTTTGCCAGCATTTGTACCTTAATCAGCCTTTGCAGCTGCCTCAGTACTGTTGGTTCCTGCGCTGTTCATGTGTAATTACAAAGTAGTTTTCAGTGGTGGGGATGCCTCTGAAGGTAGGGAGGGTGTCTTGTTTCAAAGTCACCCTAAAAGTTTAGGGGTGTGTTCCCAGGTTTCCCAATCTTCTCTCTTTTCATTCTCCTTCCCTTTATCTTCTTTCTCTTTTGACTGAATGTTACTTCCCCTCGTCTCATGTTCCCACTTGATTCTGCCTGCCTGCCTGTTCATTTGTACCTCTGTTAGACCTCATGAACCGTTAGCTTGCTCCCCCAGCTCAGCCTCTCATCCTCCCTCTGAGCCTGGTCAGGGGTTGCTGTCTTGCCATTCTTCAACACTGTCTGGTTTACCCCACACATCCATCCTCCAAAGCCTTTGCATTTTGTGACTTTCTCAGATTGCTTTAAACACACTGGTACTGAAAATCACAGGAACCGTAGTGAGCTGAAGAACTGAAATCAAAGCTTGTTAGTTTTGTATGGCTGCTCCAGTGGCACACAAGAGACATGGCAAGTCCCAGGCCATTGACCTGGAAAGTTTGGGTAAGAGTCTATAACTGTGTTACTGCAAATGAGCTCTTTGGGGCCAAGTCTGTCAAACATATTCTTCTTCATTTGCTGTTTCCTTTTCTGTGTGAAAGTGTTCCCTAAATGAATGTGCTTCATGCACAGTCATATCCCTGACCTTCAAGTAAACTGTTCTGAACTGCAAGCAACAGACTTAATATGAGTCATTTATAAAGGCAAAAAATCTAGTCATCCCTATTATGTGCTGATTGTAACTTTGTCTGCTGTAGGCTGGTGATCTCAGTAGCCAATAGAGAGTTTCTGAGATAATAACTATCCATTTAATTGCTTGGAAATAAATCCTTTAGTCTGTCTAGCAATTTCAAGCCACGCTCTTACTTACTTTGGATGTATTACTTCAACAAAGATTCCTGTAGTGTGATCCTTCTCCATAATTTTGACCTGAGGAGCAACTTTTATAAGTAAGGATTATCAGCAAGGAGTGTTAGTCTATACATTCTTGGGGAAGCTATGCTATTTGATATGATCAGGAATTCATTTGATTAGTTATATAGACAGAAATACGAGAGTAGTTTGTGCTGAGAGCAATGCTCATGCAAGCTGATTGACTTTGCTGCAACTCCCTGTGATGGGAAGTTCAGTTTGACTTATTTTCTTAAATTTTCCTTAAAGACAAATGATTCAGACCTTTCTGGAGTCAGGGCAGGCAGAGCACTGTGTATGGCTTACAGTCCTTGAGTGGTTTTGACAGGAAATGGAAAGTCCTAGACCTCTGGGATTTTGTGATACTCATGTCTATCCCACACACTCTAAAAGGGATAGAGGTTCAGGATATCCCAAGTGGCAGGTCTAGAAAGACTGAGATTTTCTCAGGTGCCTGAAGTTGATCACCCAGGATTTCCAGGCACTAGTGATGAAAAGTAGATTTTTTTTTTCCTCATCATTGTTTCTTTTGTTCTTATTTTGAGACGTGTGCAATTCTTGAGAAGACAGTGAGAAAACCATAGTGGCATCCTGAAAGATGATGACTGTGACCTGGTTTACTGAGTTTTTGTTACATGCAAGAGTCTCCAGAAAAGGCTGTTCCAAGTCATAGGTTTATCAAAGTAGAATCTTGATAGGTTCCATCGAGTTCCAGGTTTCTGTTTTGCATGTTGTAAATCCAGGGCTTCTGCTGTATTTTCCTTGGTATTTTAAGTCAAACATTTCATTTTGTCCAAATAAAGGTTCTTGTTATGAAACAATTGTAATGTGCTGCTCTGGAATCTTCCTATTGCCTTCTTTGCATTGCTTTTGAAACACTTTGTTTTGCTTGGAGCCAACAGAACCATAAGTGCCTGGTTTCTATATCTGTAGGAAGCAGTATAAAACTAACCCATGATGTGGGAGCAGTTCTGCCTGTTTGTCAGCCAGAGGTGTCCAGTACTTGACTTTATTTACTCTAGAGAGTTGGACTCCTCTGGACTTTCTCCCTCCCTTTTTCCTGCCTAGAAGCATTGCTGACAAGAAAAAGTCATACTCAAGTTTTTTCCCCCAGGGGCTTGCTAGACACACAGGTACACACACAGGCACACTCTGACTTCTCCCCTCACTGAGCTTTTTTTAGCAGGCTGTGGGGGAACAGAACCTTGTGAGGAATTATACATGCAGCCTGATACCTGCCTGTGGGTTTAGTTTTGTGAGGTTTCTTGAAATATTCTTCCGCGTGTATATATAAGACAGCTCTGGGTTTGATGGAAGGAAAGCAGAAGGTGGAGAGCTGTTTCTTTATTTATGCACAGAAAGAAAATGGTATTTTGGGGCAGTGTGGGGTGTGAAAATCCAGTGTATATCATACTTTATTCTCTCAGTGTCAAGCAGGGAGTAACTAGCAAGGAAGCTGCTGCAATGAGTGAGTCTTCAAGTCACCAGTGCTGTTATGTTTTGGTATATGTTAAAGTGTGCAGCTAATGTCATGGAAAAATTCCAATTAACTTGAATAAGCACTGGGTCAGGCACATATTTTGTTGTGAATCTTACTTGTAGAGTCTATTCCAACAGTTCCAAACACATGGGGCAAAACAATTATCAGCATCAGGCTGCAGTCTAAAAGGGCTGAATATGCTCAAGTCAGAGCTAAATATGACCTTTCCTAAATTGAATGACTAAACTGGACATGCAGGACTTAATTCAGATTTCTCCTTGGTTTCAATCTTGTAATTGCAGTGAGGTTTTTGGAACTGCTTTTTGTTAACTTCAAGATGTCAGCTATATCAAACTCTCAGTTTAGGTCATGCAGGGATGCTACTGAGTCCCAGTTCATGCCTCTACTCTAACCTGTGTCTGTTGTCAAGGCAAAAAAGATTTTCATTCCTCTGTAATTATGCAGGATGTTCATACTCCAGACCAATCATAAAATTGCAGGGCATGCCACATCAAAATTAGATACAAAAACTGAGAGTGGGTTTTCTAAGATGGGAGGTAATGACGTTGTTAGAACTGTACTGACTAATGGCTCTGGTGCTAGGACTTGCAGTAAGCTCTGCTACAGCAAGAGCTTCACCTATAATTTCAGGATAAAGATTGTCTTCCTTTCAGCATCATCTAATGCTAATAGTTGCTTGCTCAGCTGCTTAAGAAATCCAGACTCCACGTTGGTTCATTGCTGATGTTTATCCTTAGCTTCATCAGGCCTTTGGGTATTAATTGCACATAGATATTTGGGCATTCAAATGGCAGCTCAGCAACTTCCCATCTGTCCTGCTAGGTAGGATGACATCTTCTTTTTTATCCTTAGAAGGCCTTTGCCATCAGTAGTTCTTCACTTTTGCAGCAAACAGGTGTTCCTAAGCTTATGTGTTTTTTATGTGTAACCTTTTCTGTTCATTTTCATCACACCATATGGCAGTACATTGAAATAAAGCAGGGCTTCTCCTAAATAAGGAGAGAACTCCATCATAGCAAAGCATGTGCACAGGATGTGGAGAGCCCTGCAGGTAGAGCAAGGATGAGAGGTGTGATGCTTCAGCAGTATTGCTGTATGTAGGAAAGCCAGGAAGGGGCATTTTCATTCGTTTCTTCTTCCTTCAGTTTGCTTTTGTTTGTGCAGCACTCATCACCTGGCTCTCTTGGGCTGAAGACTGCTAGGAGTAGCTGGGATTGTTGCTTAAGTATGTGTTTATAGCTGCAAAACTAAAAAGGTCATATTCTATTTTGGCCTGCTGGAGTCTCAGGCTGATTCTCCCTCCTCCTTGTCCTGCCAGTTTTGCTGATGTGCCACGTAGTAAGCAGAAATACTGTCAGCCTAGCACCCTGGAGCCCCTGCCATGGAGCAGAGTCCTCCAGCTGCAGTAACTGCCTGGCAAACAGAAAATATTTGGGTAGTCAGGTTTGAGTTGTGCCTTGCAACTATAAAGATTCTCCACCTGGCAAGAAATGTCTTTGACAAATGTCAGCTGTCCTGAGGTAGTTTTAGGGGCATTTTTTGATAGTAAATTGAAGATGCTACCAAAGAAAGTACTGTGTTAGGGGCTGATTCCTGTGTGGTAGTCAGTAGATCAAATTGTTCATATTTCCATCTTTTCTCCAAGCTGATCAGTTTGTAACAGTGTGTGTAGTACAACCTGGATGTATGCATTAATCACCAGAGCAGCTGGTAATTAATTTATTTATCTTTTATCTCTTTTTTATTCTCACTGGGATGTGTAGTACAGTGAGCAGAGGAAATAGGAAGGAAAGGAAAATATTTATAAAAAATTGCAAAGTACCAAGGCATCCCTGCAAAAACATCACTGCCTAAATAGACTCTAAAACATGAATGATGGTGCTTTGGTTAGAAAGACTAAACTGCTGAGAAGTAATGCTGCCTTGTTAGACTTGCCTTTGTCTAGCATTTTCTCATGGACAGTGCCATTCTGTTAACCATGGCTTCTTCAGGGGAACACTACAGCTCTCCAAGACAGCATTCATGTTGAAGACACACGAATCAGAGGCTTCCACACAATTTCTCTTGTCCACCAATTTGTGCTGGAAGTGGGAGAGAGCCTGTCCTGCCCACACAGAAACCTCCTCCATGTTGTTCAGAGGGCTGTAGGGCAGACTTCAGGGGTGTCTGGACTGGCATTTTGCACAGTGCCACAGCTTAGAGGAAGAAGCAAGAGGAAATCTCCTTCTCTGGGGTGTAGAGAATGCAGCTGAAAGCTTGCCTACTCTTCGAGGGTACAATGTCCCAAAAGAGACTCTTAGCCAAGTGATCTGTGACATGGGAAGACATGGTCAAGGGAAATGGTATGGCAGTGTCCAGCCTCAAAGATTTTGATGCAAGTAAGAACCAATATCTCAGTAGTCATCTGTTTAAAGGGGATGCTGCTTTCATTTCTTCTTTATGGACAATGGAACTGGCACTCTCGTTAATGGCAATGGCTGCAGGGGGGAAAGAACTGAAGGTACAGATGGTTTCCCAAGCTTACAGAAGAAGCAAATGCAGGCTGGGAATAGGATGCAAGTTTGTTGATTCACTGTCAAATAACGAATTATCTGACATCCTGTTCATTGACTTTTGTTGTCCACTGTGCAATAAAATTATGCCAAGGTTTGTAGCTATGTACTGAGGCAGTGAAAGAGTTATTAGACCTTTTTTTTAACTTACCTTTAAAAACAAGGCAAAGCAAGTAATTTTCTGCAGGACTACTGTAGTACATTCATCTTAGATTATTTGTCCTGGAACTGATTAGCAGCGGCAGCTTTCACCGTAATTAAACAGATCATAATTAAACATATTTTTGTTTTATGAGCTGTGGCAAATTCAGATTCTCTATAAGGCAGCTCTTAGGAATAAAGGCAATTTGCATGTTATAGCAAAGTGCATGTTACAGGAGACATACTAGCAGATGGCTTCAGGGCTTGTTTGCATTCAAAATACCTCTCACCTGCAAGCAAAAATGCACTGGGCTTTCTCCATGATAATTTGGGGTTCTTATCCTCATGGAATCAGTGTTACTCACTGGACTAGTTATTTAATTCCCAATTGTCCACAAACATGTCAGAGCAGCTGGGCTTCTGCAGTCTCTTGGGATGTAAAAACTCTGTCCGTTCTGGTAGTATTTGCTGGTTCTTTCACATAATGGACTACATGTGAGGCTGGACTAGAACAGAGATTATAATCTTCTTCTGCCTGAGAATGAGTTTGCTTCTGTTCCTGTCTAAGAGTTGTTCATGGTGGGGAAATAATAGCAGAGTCATTAAAAATGCAGTGTTTGGATACAAAGTCTATTTTCAGATCTGAGTTGAGTTTTATGGCTTTAGAATAAAATGAGTTGGAATAGGAGGGATAAATACTGTTGAAACAAAATCAAGAGAAACAAAATAACCTAAATCTGCAGTGAGTGAACTGTTTGGATTAAGCCTGATGGAACATGTTTTTCCTATTCCCCTTTTCATTTTGCTATAAACAGTAAGTCTCTGTACTTGAAAAGTCTGTTTATATCCTCTCTGTGATATACAAACACCTTTAGAGAGCCTTACATTATGGTTTCATAAAATTTGCCTTAAAAAAAAAAAGCATCAATATCACTGTTCTTTAGCCAAGGAGCTGAGATACCAAGACATTGTAAATAATTTGTCTGAGGTCACGGAGGGAGGCTGCAAACGCCTGACGACTTGACCTAGTTTTTCATGTTCTAAGCCTTACCCAATTCCTGAACTACAAGACCATTTGCCTTACAAGACCAGCTCTGCTGGTGTTCAGCTCTGCTGAATGTATAACTCCAGTTTCCTTTCTTAAGACAGGTGAGGCACAACACCCCAAAACTGCCCTGAGACAACAGAGATGATATTCCAGTTTTGAGTTCACCCTGCGTTTCATTAACACTCATATTTCCCAGATTTGGGGAAGCTGACATTTGAATGTGCTTTCCTCTCCTGACCCATTTCCATAATGCAGCAGTGCTGAGTACAAGTGACAGCTGTGAACTCTAAGCAAGTTCAGAAGGTGAATTATGATCATGTCTTCCGCTCACCTAATTATTTTCTGAATCACAACCAAACTGAAGGTGTTCTCAAAGGCAGTGAATAAGTTAGAGGGAATTCCATTGTGAGTGTCTGAACTGCTGTCTGGTGGGGGATCAAACTTCTCAGCCTTTACTTTCCAAATGTGTAACATAGCAAACAGTATCTCAGCATCAGGCCTTCAAAGGGGTGGCTTTTCATTGCATTAACTTAGAACTACACACTGCACATTTGGGGAATTCACCTGCTTATTCCTGAATAATTCTGCATTCCCTGTTCTCCTACCACTTATACGAAATAGGCAGGAATTTTAGATGAGCAACATATGCAAAATCAAGTCCTTTGGGGCAATTCATCACCTGAGGTGACCGACTCTATTCAGCATAAACCCATATACATAGTCCAGTGTGTAGGATTCTTCTGTGGCTTGGTGAACAGCATAATTCTGCTGAAACCCTGCTTCAGTCTGTATTTCTGTGAGATCTGATAGCACCTAGGCTGATTTGTGATCTCTGCTGAGAAAACTAAAGCCTTGCATTTGGTTTCAACTCCCAGGAGTGCCAGGTGAGAAGTGAAACCTGCATCAGAATGACACAGAACAAGTAGGTCAGCAGTTTCATTGCATGCATCTTCTGTGTGCCTCTGTGTGTGTGTGAGTGTGTGTGTGTGTGCATGCGTGAACTTGAGAAAATGGAAAACCATGGCAGCACTGAATCCTTAAGTTTCTGCTCCATCTTCTTTAAGCAAAAGTCTCATGGACTGTTTCATGTATAGTTGAAGAGAATCAAGGCTGTTTTGACCTTTGTTGCAGTAAAACATGGGGCAACAATATGTGGAAATGGTTAAGAATTGCAGAATGAGTGGATTTCTTCTAACAGTGAGTTAAGAGTGTTGGCTAAAAATAAGGTGAATTGTGTTCTTCTTTGCCTTGTTTCATCTGCCCCAATTGCACTCTGTCTACTTAGTGCCTGCCAAACTGATAGCTTGCTGAAGATTTAAAGAACCAGCACTTACATTCCTGTAATAGCAGTCAAAATAGCTGAGGTTATCATCTCTTCTTTAGGCTTTCCTTCCCAGAACCTGCAAGAAGCAAGCATCTTCACCCCCACTCCTCTCATTCTCTGTCACAGGCACTGTCCTGAGCTACTGCTTCGGCACGTTGGGCAGCTTGGGTTGTTCACCATGCCGTGAAAACACACAGCATTTTGGGGGCAGCTGGACAGCAAGGGATTGACAGCGTGTCTGGCCGGGGATTATAATCCCTTTCAGGCTGGGGGAGTTTTGGAAATGCGGGCAGCCTGGAATGATCAGGCTGTTCTCTGGAGCAGCTGCACTATGGCCAGGAGGCAAGGGAGACAAAGAAGTTCATCGCCCAGATCCGCAGTCACAAGCTGCGGGTCAGCCTTGCCGCGGAGGAGCAGTGTCCCTGCAGAGGCTGTCGGGCCGAAGTCACCAGGCGGTGCCAGCCGCTGTCCATGGCTGCCCTCTTAAGCCCCGCGCGAGCCAGATCAAGCACCTTATCTGGCTTTTATAAGAAGCAAAGGAGGAGAAAAATCAAGAATGAAAAGCGGGTGGAGTTTGGTTTTGGTGGGGCGGCTGAAGCGGAGTGGCCCTGTGCCCCCTGAGCCGCAGCCGACGATGGAGAGCCGGGGAGGAGGGTTTGCAGCCCGCTGCCGGACAGTTCTTTGTGTGTACATCCTGAATTCCGCGGGACGGGCTGCGCTGCCGCCCCTGGTGCCGTGCTCTCCAGGCCGGAGCAGGGCGGCGCTGGCAGGGCCGGGCTGTGCCGCCATCCCGCAGGGCCGCGGCGCGGGGCGCTCGGGGGCCTGCGGGAACGGGGACGGCACGGGAGAAGGGGATGCAGCGGGAGCGGGAAGCGAAGGGAGCCTCTGCCTCCAGGGTGCTCGCAGGCGGCAAGGTAGCCAAAGGTGTGCCAGGCTCCGCCGTGCCGCCAAATGTGTCCGGCTCCCGCGGCTAAGGGAGAGGCTCGGAGCGGGGACACGCTGAGCATCCTCCAGCCCAGCCCGGGGGATTGGTTAAGGAGCGGGGTCGCGGAGGGCAGGCAGCAAGGCTCAGGCAGCGCTTCTGCCTGCTCTGCCTCCCGCCTCCCCCTCTCCCCCAGCCCTCCCCTTCATCCCTGTTGTGTGTGGCAGCTAAACACCGAGGCGAGCGGGAGCGGATGGCGGATTGCACGCACGCCAGGCAGCCTGGGATGCTGGCTTTTCCTTCTGCTGGCTGCAGGCAGGGCTCGGTTTCAGACATGAGTGGAGAGAAACCTAAAAAGAAAGCTTTCTATCTAGTGAGGATGAAGCCACTGAAGGAGCCCACCAGCACCACTAACAGCAATGTCTCGTTTGTGATACAGTATCACATAGGCAAGGAGATCAAACACATTTGCAGCAACTGCAGTCGCGGGGAGGAAGCCCGTGACGGTGAGTGCTGAGATGCTGTGGGTGTAGGAGCGAGGCAGGGGAGCGCGTTTGCTTGCTGGGGGGTGCGCGGACATGTGTGCGCTTCCGTCGGAGCCTGGGATGCTCGGCTTGCTCCTCCACAGAGCCCAGGGAAAGAGGAAGGGGAGCGCGGGAGGAATGCGCTGGGCATTCATTCAGCCTGTCGATCAGGGAGACGCCAAAAGGGACAGGTCCCTTCATTTGCCACAGCAGCTTTGTGCTAACAGTTAAGGCACCAACTCTTCTTTTTTTTTTTTTTTTTTTTGTTTCGTTCCCTTTTCCCCCCAGTTGCTATAGAAATTGCTGTTTGTATTGATTGTGTTTTGTTCCCATTCCTATGAATTTTAGATCAGGGTTTTTTGCCTTGATAAATCAACTTTTTCCTTGTCGTACTGCAATAGTTTGCTTGACTCAACTGAGTATCTGGAAGGTCTGGTTTATCAGGAATACCGCTAGTGTGATTTTCATCGTGCTGTCAAATGCATGGGGAAAATTGTATTTTTATTGGAATTAATATAGTGGTCATCAGACAACTGTTCTCATCCCTTCCCCCTCTCCTTTTGGGACTGAGCAAAACCTCTAGAGGGTATTCAGAGTGACGGTGTAATCAATCACAGGTGTTGCTACAGGTAAGTATGTGCTTTTTACATTTCTAGGAATGCAAATATTTGAAGGCCACAATGACAAATTCTTTGGATTTTGCCAAAGTCAGCAATTAGGAGAAGCTGAGAACTAGGAGCACCAAAGAAGCATTCAGGCAAAAAAAAGCCTCACAAATGTTTCCCCCCATTTTTGTTCAATGTTGTATTACTTTGCTGTGTGGATTTACATGTTACTTAGGACTGAAGGCACTTGACTTATAACTCCCTATTAACTGATGTGGTAGACAGATCTCATTTTCTGAAGGTCACTGAAAGACTTTTTGTGATAAATGTGAATATGAAATTGTTACTGTTTTCTGAGCTGAGGTTCTTAGTAGTTGTTGGCACTTCATTTTTCAGCTTTTGTCATTAAGGTTAGTATAATTACTATAATTAATATTTTAATTAACCAACACTGATTTTATTTGCTGTGTACAAAAGAAGAAAATATTATTTGGGGTCTCATGGTTCTTTGTCAGCCACAGGTCTGCAGTTTAACAAAGTAACCATGGTTTTGCTAATGTCTCTTCAGAATTAGCATCCTACTTGTGTGATCATAGTTTCCTTTGATTAAAAAGCAGCTAAAGCTGAACAGAATTGCTTCTGGTGAAAAGGGAGAAGATAGCCTGAGAAGCCTGGAAACCCACAGTGGGTTAATCACTCTTTCTGCTTATGCCAGTACAGCACAGGGAAGAATCTGATGAATGCTGTATAAATTGTTGAGTGTTTCCTTTCCTCTTATGTGCTGCTAGTGACAGCAAGCCCCACAGATATTAAATGAAGGGCTAGGTCCAGCAGTAGTAGTTACTTTACACTATTAGTGTAGTTTATTTATCCTTAAAAGCAAATGAAGCCATTTATTAAAAATGTGCTTTCCTAAATTAATTTAATTGACCTAAAACTCAATTGCATCGATGTCTTTTGCTGGGGGTTTTTTTGAATCTAGTACTTGAAATCTTAGCAGAGTAAGAAAAGAACGTTCTTTCCTCCCTTTCAAGGCACACATGTACACAGGGATGCACATGAATGTATAACTCCAGTTACTTGTACATCTTAGCAGACTAATAGGCTTGTATTTAAGGAGTTTGCTTCTTTTTCTGTGTTTGATTATTTAGCTTCAAACCATTAGATACTTGGAGGGCAGGGTATGACTCTTGACAGGAGATAATCTAGTAATCCTAGAGAGGCAAAGAATAGAGCAGAGAGGCTCCTAGCCAGCAGGTTTCCAGAGCATGTCATCAGTCTGGTTTTGCCCCCTCTTTCTGTGGGGTAGGATTTCATTCTGCCTCATGCAAGTGACTTTTGAGATCATAATTTTAAAAGTATCTAATACCAGTACAGCCTTAATCTTTTCTTTCCCACCAGCATGCACAGCTATGAGTTTCTTTCAGAAAGTAAAGGAACTGTAGTCCCAGCTATGCTGCCTGGGCACACTCACTGATTTGACTCTGACACATTTTTCAGCATTGAAAAATGCCAGGGGTTTTTTTGTTTGTTTTTTTTCCTGGTGAATACCTTTTCTAGACCTTTTGGTGTTTGGAGGGAAAGGATGATATAATGAGTTGAAATTACATGATGATCATATCAGACAGATCAGGTAAAAATCTGTGACCAGCTCAGAGACAGAGAAACCTGTCGGGATCTCAAGATGTCCATGCATCCTCACAGTTGCACAGCCAAAAGAGCACTTAGAAAGGGAACCACTTACTACTTTTTAACAAGATTTTGCACAGCAATTTGCAGTGTGAGCACCCCCACTCTCCTATTCAAATTATGTATAGTTTATATATGGTCTTGCCGGCCTGTAGCTGGCTCTAGTGTACCCAAATGTTCTGTGTGGGTCCTGTGACCTGAGAAACTATTGTATTTGTTGGAACCATGTGCAAAGACTAGGATTCAGTCCCTATAGCATAGGCAAATCAGTGGTATACATTGATTTAATGCTGAAATATCCTCCAAATCCAGTTATGAGTCCTGGATTCTAGTCATTGTCTTACTCTGCATTTTCATTGTGCTCCTACACTAGGAGAAGGAAAAATTATGCTGAAACTGAGGGAAATCCTTCAAAGACCACCACCTAATCTAGCAAAAACCATGACTAGGAGGATAATAGTGGAGATAGCCATGAAACTGAAGGAAAAGATGGAAGCAGGTACTGAGTCATACCTCCTTGGAATGGAGGTCATGTAATTTCGAGGGAAATCCATGAAGGAACTTGGAGATGAAGATGGGCTCACTGAAGTAAGGGTTAAAGGAGTTGATGGGGACGCAGCATTTTTATAAGGTAAAAAATAAGAAGTGAGGAGCTCAAATGGAAGCAGGAGGCTTCAGTAATATGATGGACATGGGAATGGGTGTATTTAGTGCTAATTTAGTGACGAAATAGAAAACAGTGAGAGAGGTCTATAAAAGCATCAATACTGAAAGGTTGGGTGACAGAATAAGAGAAGCGGTGTTGAAAGTGTAGTGAAACTGTATGTGAGTCAAGAATGAGATGTGTGGCCATGAGATAATCAGGACAGGATGCCAGAGGGGCAATCTGAGATGGTGGACTGAACCGAGAGGGAGAGGTCAAGTGTGGAGTCACCTCTAGGAATACAAGAGCAATCAGGGCTGAGCTTTGAATGCTGAGGGCTGCAAGGAAGGTGCTGGGAGAAGCAGAATGGTGATGAGTTGCAAAAATCCCAAGAAAAAACAGACAAGAATTGAGGAGATAGCACAAGTGGAGGCATTTTGAAAGTTTCAGAAACATGAAGAGGAATGAAAGTGCTTTCTAAATGTAAACTTGGGGAAATGACTGATAAACCTGTAGAGAAGAAGGAGCTAGAACTACAAGAGATCAAGGTGCACTGCCATGCTAAACATCTCATGGTATGTACAGAGCACTTCTCGGTGTACCCATTTGGTGCTCTCTGGGAGGGCTGTAACAGTGCTGGGTCATAGCTGATGACATGACTGATGAACAAAAGAACAGTAGTTAGTGGAACAAATAAAAGAAGAAAAGACTTGACTGGTTTTTATTTAAGGTGTTCATATACTGAAAACTGACTGCAAATCTCAGTGTCCTACTGAAGTCTGAGCCTGGCTCTGGAACGTGGTTTAGAGTGGCTAGAAAGAACTGTATAGGCTTCAAACACACACAAAAATTATTTAACTGAATGAGTGAGTGGAACAATTGAAGTGGGATACTTTTGATTTTCATGCAGAGAATCTGACAGGAAAATTTAAGTGGAAAGCAGTTACTTAAGAGTGTGTTGGAAGAGAGGGAATGCAGAGAGCAAAGCAGTTTTTTATCACTGAGATGAGGGTTCTTAGCTCAAGGATTCTTTGCAGAATATCTCTGGGCAACTTCAGGCATGTCCACCGTGTGTATCACTCCATACCCAAGCTCCTTCTCTGTAAAATGGAGACAGTGGGATTTCCTTCCACCTGTCTCCTGGTCTGTAAAGAGATTATGAGTCCTTTAATGGAGGGGGGAGGAAAGGATGGTCTCCTGCCTATTGCATTCCTAGTGCAAAGGACTGTGGGGCTTGAATTTTTAGGGTCTTTAGGTTCAAGTATAGTGGAAGTACAAATAATATTAAGAATGAACATACTGGAAAGGTTTCATTCAGAACTGATATTTGGTCTATTTATTATGTGCTCCTGTACTTCATGGTTTTGCTATTTAAGCAGAAATTATTCTAAGATCTTATAAATGCATGGAAATCAGCGTGGCTAAGGTAGTATTGCTGTAGGAATTCCAGCACTTGTTTTTCTGCCACTGCCCTCCTTCTAGAGCTTCCAGATTAATACCTTTTCCAAATGGAAAAGGGAAGGGTTGTGTCTGGTGGCTTGTGCATGTGTGTGTGTGTATGTGTGTGTATGAATGTCTGATTCCCACCTAGAACTGAAGATTTATTTCTTTTAACTGGGAACTTTGAGAACATTTACTTTAGCATCACTTAAGAGATTGTCTCTGAGGTGATTGTATTGCTACCCACAAAAGTAATTACTAAATTAAATAGTTATCTTCTAGACAAACTGTAAGCCCTGCAAGAGCTGTGTATAAAAATAAGTTTTACTTCACTAATTCTCGCACTACTTCAGACGGTAACTGCTCTTCCATTATCATCTGCAGAGTGAGCCCAGTATGTTGCTATGAGGCATTGCAGTCTTTTACAATAGTACCTGTCAAAAATCGTAAAGTATTTTGGAGTGAAAAAATTAGACTACATAGAATGGAAAAGTAGGTAAAAAAATAGTGTACATGGTCCTGTTGGGAAGCATGAGCAGCTGAAAAACATGTTTGAGGTTTGAACAGCTGATACAATTATGCAATGTGTGTCTTTAGTCCCCGAGGGATAGTTACCACAAAGAAAGAGGTAGAGTGGGAAAGGCATGGGCTTTGGCTTTCATTGCAGAGTGAAATATATCTCCTTTGCAGAACAGATTTTAGAACAAAATTGTTCTATTTTTGTCAGTTGAACTCTGTAGTATTTGATTCGGGTGAATATGGTGCTATGGTAGAGAAAGTTGATGAGATCAAGCAAAGATGCTCCACATCCCAACAGGTTGCTGTTGAGCTGTGTGGCCCACTTTTCTTCCACCAAGGAACAGAGAGGGCAAAGTCCCAGCACTCTGCTCCCGTCAGTGTGTCTTGCACATCAGGACTAACAAAAACTCATCAGTTACTTGTGGGTCTGACCTGAGATGAGAGACTAACAGGGATCTGTTTGTGCTGCTGCAGCTGGGCGTGGCCTGCAGGCAGGGAGGGGAGTGAGGAGGAAGAGAAGAGGAACAAAAAGGTCAGTCTGGGCTGTAAGAGGGCATCTGCCTGGCTTACACATTTGCGAAGACTAGCAAATGTGAGTGGCTGACCGGTGATATGTGAGGTTTACCTTAAACACTGGCAATTCTTTCAGTTGGCTAGTCTGCAGCTGAAGAAAATAAAAAGAATGGGGGAAGAGAGGAAGGGACATTTATGTCCCAAAATAAAGCTGAAGAAATATCACCAAGCCTGGAGCAGGTCATTAACTGCTCACGTGCCTCTCAGTAGTGACTAACTCATATCCTGTTAAACTGCCTGTAGCAAAAGCTGCTGGCCACAAAATAAGCACATTGTATACCATTCCAGGTGACACTGTGCTGGCAATAGGAAATTCGTGGCCAGATTTGCATGGACTGTCACTCAGCAGAGCTCCAGGCTTACTTTGAAGCATCTTGGAAGATGTCTTGTCCAAAATTGCAATATAATTTACATAATTGACAGGAACTGTAGGAAAAATATAGGTAGTAAGCAAGGTCTTCACTTTGGTAAATTAGATAGTATGAGGTGAAAAAGTGTACACAAAATTGAATCAAGCTTATGCAAGCAGATGACTAAGTTCTTTGTTTTCCAGTGAAAATTCCTGTGTCCTTACAGGAGAAATGTTTCCCACCTTTTGGGGGAATTCTGTATATCTGTGTCATTGAATGAAGAGTTTTAGGAACAAAACCAAAAAATACAATGGAATTGGTCACAGTGGCTCAGCACCCCCTCATTTTTATTACACCATGTTGACATAATGACATGGATTAGAGGACACCTCAGTTCTTCAGGTCTTTAGAGAGCAGGCAGCTCGTCTATTTCAGTTCTGTCTCCTTTTATTGCTTTCTCCTCTGTTAGATGCTGTAACTTAGTTGTCATCTTTTGATAGCATTTTACCATCCCACTTTCTATCTGAGAACCAAGTTTAAGGTCTTGGTATATATAAGCTTCTTAAACGCAAAGATTGGAGCAACACCAAACACACAATAAAAAATCATTTGCTTTTGGGAATTTCAAAAAAGCCAATAAAATGCCATCAAATATGATGAAAGCAATACAGTGGCTTTCCTGTGTTTAACAGTAATGATCTGCTCTTAGTATTTGTTGCCATCTTGATTAATATGCCTGGTTTTGATTCTTCCGTATTGTTGCATACATCAGAAATGTAATACAGAACTATTTGATAAACCAGAAAAGGCAACAGATTTTCCATGTGTAAAGTGGAGAGGCAATTTGTAAAAGAGGGCAAGCTGTGGATGGTGGCATAGATCATGGAGGGACATGTTCTTGTTGCACTCTTGTTGCTATTACCACTTCAAACCACCTGATATCAACCTGGCTGAATAAGCCCAGTTTTCTGTGCGGTGTTTTTTTACATCCACCACCTCTATGGCCTCTTCTGTGCTTTGATCCCTGCTCAGGTGGGCAGCTGGATTCCATTTCTGTGTTTTGGTTTTTTCTGAGTACTTCTTACTTACTTAGAGATGTTTTTCTTAGAGGGTGATTTGCTCATTTGGCTTCTTAGTTTTTTGAAACTTGCGATTCTTTAGAAGAAAATGAGATAGATAGAAGTACTTCACTTTACAACCATTATTGGAATTTTTTTCAATTATGTTGTCGCTGCTTGTCAAAGACAAACAGCAAAGAAATACTGGGTATGTAGGGGAGAGATCATAAGACTCAGTTTTCTGCCATGGGATGTCCCTTCCATTCTTCTCTTTTTGTTTGCCTTTCCTTTATATATCATATCATTAAAAGCAGCAGAGTTTGTTAATGCACTCCTTGACTGATGAGCAAAACTTATCCTTTGAGTATACTGTTGTATTTATAACATTTTCATTCATTGCTCCTCCCTCAGCAAAGGAGGTAGGCTTTCTACATCAATTTTTGTATTACAGGATTTTGTTTCTTGATGTATTTCAGTGACTGGTAGTAAATGCATAGCTATTCCTTTGTATCCTCTAAGATCTTCTTGTTTGTAATCAGACAATACTGAATGTGGCTTCCTGTTGTTGACACCATATTCAGTCCACAATTAGCCAGAATCTAATTTCAAGAGTACAGTATAAGTATATGCAGTACCATCTTGCTAACAGTCTGCCAGGATGTCTAAGATTAATTGGATATATTTGTAGTCTCTTTAATGGATCACGCCATGTCTCACACACCGACCCAAATCCATTAGCCAAACCCCAGCATCAGGGGACTGGTGTAACTGAAGGGCAGCACCAGAGGGTCCAGTGGTTAAGCCAACTTTGTCTGTGTGTTTCAGTGGCTTTCTTAGAAACTGAAGGGTACTGTGATGTTTGCCATCATCTAAATGAATGCAGCAAAGCTGCAAAGGGGTGAAGTTGGGACACACTTGGAGGTCCTGTTTTTCCTTTGTGACTTTGATTTGCACGCTTCTCAGAAAATAATTATGTTCTTGCCATCCCTATGAGGTGGAAAACTGTCCTTTTGCTGGTTTTTTGCTCTTGTGAAGTGACATGAATCTTCACTGGTCTGTTGCTTTCAGTCTCCTTGTCTCAGAAAGGATTGGGTGGAGAGGAATAAGATAATGTTTGATCATGTCACTGTCATCTCTTGCTGACTCTTCTGGCTTTAGATCGAGCTTACTGAAGATGAGACAAATCTAGCAGAGCCTTTGCCTTTGGATGAGACTCTCAGATTCAAAAGATGAGTTCTTTCTGTTGCCCTGGAAAACAATGAGCACATGATATAATTTAAATCAAAGATAAAACTGGTTGCTATAAAATTGCCTGCTGTAGCTTCTTTGGAACCACTAGACATTACCATTCTGGCTTGGTAATGTGCAGGCTACCCTTTCTGAAACATGCCCAAAATCACAGTGCCCATCAGCCAACATCAAGCTGTGCTATTGAAAGAGATCTCTTGGATAAGAAGTGTTCCTCCCTGAAAGACAGCTCTGCATCCCAAGTGAGAGAAACCACAAATATGAGATGACCAGACCTGACTGACAGCCTCTGCATATTTTCTCTGCACAGACAGTGGAAATTTTTAAGGTTTGAAAGTATGACTCAGGAATGAAAGACAAACATTTCCCCAGCCTTACTCAAAGCCCCCCTTCCCCAAAAATAAATCTGTGTCCAAAATGTCCAAAGAGAACAGGAGGGCAGGTTTCTGCATATTTATGATTTCTAGTGTGCTAGCCAGGGCTAGAGAACTGGGGCAAGAGACATCCAAGACGTTGGTTTGTGCAATTTGGTTTGTGATTACTGTGCCCATTTCCTTGCTCCTAACTAGGAGAGGTGTTCAGTCTCCATGACTCACTGAATTTCCAAATCCCAAGGGTTGCAATTTAGGATGTACACGCCTTAGTGCAGGGAGAGCCCAGTGTATCTATTGATTGGGTCATTTTAGGAAGATTGTGAGGCATACTTCAAATCTTCCCTTTCCCTTCTCCTGCCCTGGGTTGTGCAACCCAAAGCTAGGATGACAGATTTACTGCTGCAGTTCAGTGGATACCCTCCCCTACCACTACTTAGGAGAAGGATCTTGCCCTCTGTCATCTTTTGCATGACATCTTTCAGGCCATTAGTCTAATGGCTTTGTGCAATAGAAGTGGAGGGAATAAAATTAAAATGGATCCAATTGTTTAATTTATCTTGGAAGATTTAGGTAGCAGAGAATGATTTTTATTTCACCTTGCCTCCTATGAGGAGTTGATTATCTGTTTGAAAAAACTGACACTAATGGTATTTTAAATCTTCTGGAAGCACAGAAATATAATGATGGAAATACTGAGAATATCAGGTAATTTCAAGAAATGAGAGTATAAGTTTTCTTAGAAATTTTGATAACTAGTTTTTATTTTCAGTCATAGACTAAGGGATGTTCAGCTGCAAGACAGTTAGTGTTTATCTTGGTGTTAGTTATCCTTTTAATACAGATTCGTGAATGAACAGGTGGAAATGTTGATAAGCAGACTTGAATGCACTGGAGATCTTAGGATAAATAATTAGAGTACTCATTAACTACAGTCTGACAAGTGAGCCAGACCTGGTAGTGTCACTGGGATCTACTGCATCCATAGTCTATATATTAGGAAGTTTCTCTGAAGCATTGGTGATCCATATGTTCATATCCATATGGACCGTAGACATGGTCCCTAATGTCAGCAGTCCACGTCATAAGGATTATGGCACCAGCTTTATCTCTCTTTACCGCTTGCATTGTTTACAGTTACTTTGACATTTGCAATATTCTGTTGCTATCTGACACAGTATGTGCTCAGCTCAAATGTTATTTTTAACATGGAGTCTCTATCAACCTTGCCTTTGGTGGAGTAAGTAAATAAATAAAATAAATAGAAATGTTATTTCTTCTGTATCATCTGAAATTGAACTCATAAAAAGAGTATGTGTGTCATGCTGCTGTAGTGCTTTATAGAATTTTATCTTTCCCATTTTACTTTCTAAGGTGCTTAAAATGTCAACACTGATAAAAATACAGATGCACAGACTGAACAGTCAGCAGTGTAACGGCACAGTGGATGGATGGATGGATGGACGGATGGATGGACAGATGGACAGACAGTGGAAGCTATTTGAACCAGAAATGAAACTAGTATTTGAAAGACCTCATCCCTCTCCTCCCATACACCAGCAAAACAAGATGCTTTCCTTATGCTAGCATCTTGATTTTATTGGATAAAGTTTCAAAATTTGGGTTCACCCTGAAGGAAAAGCCAGGTGCAGAGACTTGTGTGAAATTTTGCCTGTTTGTATCTGAATTGCACCCTGTTGAGAAATAGAAGAGTGAGATGAGTAAAGCTTTCATTAATATTCACAGCCCCAAAATAATTGTTGGTTTATAGTCATGAGCATAAGAAGTTGTCTTCCAGCGATCTGCTGTGGCACTTAAGACAGAATGTGCTGCCTGCTCCAGCATCTGAATAGCAAAGAGTAATTTCTGACTGTCTGCTCTCTGTAGCTGCCAAACTTAGGCTTCTTAGCAGCTGTTGAAGAGAATTAGACATGGTACCTAAATGGTAAAGAAAGGAGGGACTCATGGGGCTCAGCTGTGTAACTTCCTCTCCTTCAAAGTCCACCCCCTAAGTCACATGCATAACCAAGCTAGAACTCAGGAGGTGTTTCCTTGTCTCATTTAAATAAGGAGAGCATTTACCCTGCGTTATTTCACTCTAGTTACTAATGTGTATTTGGTTTTCTATGTGTTTTTGTCATCTGAGTCAAATGTAGTTTTCCTTGTGAACTAAATGTGCTCGTGCTGAGCATAGAAATCCACAAGCCTAAAAGAAAATAGGGAGATCGTGTAGTTCCAGTGAACTGATGCTTCTTTCTCTTATTCATCTCAAGTTGGCAGAACAGCCAGTTCACTAAACAGTAAGACAGGCATCAGTTCATTAATACATTTGCTGGCATTGCAGAGAGGCTTAAGAAGGGCACTTTTTGGTGATATTTGTCTTTGGGGTTGTTTTAATTTGTTTTTCATTTTGTCAGCCTTCTTTGGCCATTGGGCCCAGTGAGATAAATAAATTTTTAAAAATTGCAAACCTATATAAAGATGGGCATTACTTTCAGAATTCAGCAGTTCTGAGCTAGTGCAGCTATTCCCTGTGCTTACCAAGCAAACAGTGTTCTTCACCTGCTATGATTAATTTATTTCAGATTTTGCATTATTATTGCATGTAGACCAAGTTCCATTTTTATATGTTTTTGTGTTAGTACCTGCAGTTATATGCTTGTTTTGTTTCTTGTTTCCTCCCTTTGTAGCTAAATGCTTGGGAAATTTTTCATTCTGAACACCACCATAAAGTTTTAAAACTTGATATACTCAGCCAGATGTCATGGTTAAAGACAGTCTCTGACTTGTGAATTCAAACAAAATGCTGTTTAAGTAAAGAGATTTTTGAACATTAGGTTTGCGGGGCAAATACTCCAGCTCAGCTGGAAGAGCATATGACATTTGACTTGACAGAAAGGGATTTGTGACACTTGTAGGATGTTGTGTAGATACTTCTCCTAAAAGAGAACAATACTTAAAACTGAGAACCTGTTCCCTGTAGGTTATATAGAAAGAGGCAGTTTATACTGTCAAGCAATGCTCAGAATGGCTTATGTTGTAGTTGTTGGGGTTTGTTGTTTTGGTTTGATTGTTGTTGTTTTTATCGTCTGCTTGGTAGCAGAATCTTGAGGACTTTGAAAGGAGACTTTCAGCATGTAGGCAAGACATATTGCATCAGTTTATTGCTTTTTCCAGTGCCAGAAGTGAAGGGGTGAAAAAAGATCACTTAGTTTTAATTGTAAGAAACGTCAGGGTTTGGTTGAATTTCATCCTCCTTCCAGGTTGAAATGAAACCTAGTGCAGATGCCTATCACAGTTACCCTCATGATGTTGAAAATGAACTTTGCTGCCAATTTCATGGCCAAGTGACTCTGTATAGGCACATCCTAGCACTCTGCTGGAGTGCTCTGCTTGCATTTGCGGCTCACAACATGCCACTGGCTCCTCTCTCAAACACCACAGAAAGGCATCATTCCCATCAATACAGTGGAAAGCATTCAGTCACACATCATGTTGTAATGTGTTCTCTGCTAATTTCTTTTTCTTAAGGTAAATTTTGCATTCTGGAAAGGACCCTTTGGCAGCTTTGGCCAGTCACTAGATGGCTTGGGTAAGGCAATCCGACTCCTTGTGACCTTTGTCCTTCACTGTTCTACAGTCAGGATTTCATTAATTTCTTTGTGCTAGCATTATCTCAGAGCATAAAGGACCTGGAAGTATTTCAGAGTTTCTTCTGTGACCATGTTTTCTTGGTTCCTTGTAGTATCTTTTTCCTTAGCTCTGACCTAAACCCATTCTCATTTTTTGAGCTATTTCTGATTGCTGGACTTGGAATAACTCATGAGTTTGAAGCTACGTGCATAGGTCCTTCCTTTGACTGTAACACTTCTTAGGTAGACATACCAATTTGATCACCTGAACATCTTTTTTTCAAGGCAGCAGCAGCTTTTTAGAAACCAGAGACTTTCCTCGAAATCTGTTGAGCAAGACCAATAGCCTGCAGAGCTCAGCAACCATAAGACACCCTAGAACTTAATGCTAAAAAAGATGGTGGGAAAAAAACTTGAAATGGTAGCTATAAAAACCACACAGAAATACTCAGTGTGTTTTAGCCAGCAACTTGCCATGCTTTATTCATGACCTTAAAGGAGTCATGGATATTTTTGTCCCCTTTGAGTATTCAGCTTTGAAACTCA
Source organism: Entomyzon cyanotis (assembly GCA_024500445.1). NCBI lineage: Eukaryota > Metazoa > Chordata > Aves > Passeriformes > Meliphagidae > Entomyzon > Entomyzon cyanotis. Next base: position 72,346,831 of record JAKEPQ010001005.1, read on the forward strand.
AGCCTCTGCTATAAGAGCCTAAACAGATATTTCACCACAGCCGAGGGTCTAAACTATCATTTGAATAAACAAGTTAATTTTTAATGAAAATCGGTGAAGACCATATGTTGCTGCACTTAGGTACTCAAAGGAAAAGTATTTAGTACTTATTGTAAATTCCTGAGCATGGATACGGATTGTCTCCTTTCAGAGTCCAATGAAACATATTTTTTTGCTAGTCTGTTACTGAGGGAGGTTTTTTAACCCATATTTGTGCTCATTATCTGTGTGCCATTTTGGATAATTACTCTTTTGCTCTTGGCCAACTTCCTATCAACTTCTTTAGAGAACAGAAATAGAAGTTTCTTTTTCCTGAGAGAAGGCATACAGAGTTTACAAGGGAATGGTTTGAACTTTCTAGCTCTTAAATGAGGTACTTTTTTTCCTTTTCTCCCAGCCATTACAGTGATTAAAAACTCAGGTTTTTGTCTTTATGATGATAGGGGTGAGATGGTACCATTGTGTTTAGGAAGTTTAATGTTTGTAATGCCATTTTCTGAATATTTCATTACAAATAATGTTTGTAATGCCATTTTCTCTTTTCAATAAGAGGGCATGTGTCACTCAGTTTTCTGAAAAATATAAAGATATGCCTTTTAAAGCACACATTTTTATAAAATAAAGTAAAAATATTGGATATTCCTACTTACGAGAGCATAAAAAGATAAAGATCAGAAATTGTTTAGTCCATCAGAAATCTCCTAAGAAATTTAGAAGCACTTAAATATTTTTTCTGAGCTTTCTCAAGATAAACAGCTAGCCTTTTGCATTAGTGGTTTGTTTTTAGAAGGGTGGAGAACTTCCCTGATTCCCAGGGAGGACTGGTAGAGCCAAGGTGCTCTGCTATGTGAGCAGCTGTGTCTTCCTCTGTCCACATGGCAATTAGGAAAATTGTTACCCATTAACAGAAGCCTAGCAAAATGTGAGCAACAACACCATGGGCTTCTGTGGATTGGATCCTTTTCTTGGATTACTCTTATATTTTGCAGCTGAGTAGAATTTGCAATTCAGGCTGCCATAAGAGATAAATCCAACCATGAAAATGTAATCATCGCCAGCTCCTTCAAGAAGACAGTTTCAATCGCTTGCAGTTTGAAGCAAGTGTAGGAAAAAATGTTATGCGCTGTTTCTTCATCGGGATATATTTAGGAGTTGAAGGTACCTGGGCTTCATTTCTGTTTTTTTCTTGTTGAGTGGCTTAAAGACTTGCTGAGATGAAGACAGGAAGACAGCTTCTCTATTGTCCTTAGCTTTGGCTTTCAGGAAGAACTTGAGATGTGATGGATGAGACTTAACTCTAGTTGATGAGTTTGAGTATGACTGAAAGACAAATCGGATTGCTTAACCTAAGTGTCTGCACAGCTCCATCCAGGACTCCTGAGCCATGGTGACTTGTCCTGTCCATGTGTCATGGTTTCACCCAGCCAGCAACTAAGCCCCAGTCACTTGCTCAATCTCCCCCAGCAGGATGAGGAAGAATAAGAAAAGTGAGAAAACTTGTGATTTGAGATCAATACAATTAAATAGATAAAGCAGAATCTGCATGCACAAGCAAAGCAAAATAAAGAATTCCTTTGCTACTCTCCACAGACAGGAAGGTGCTCAGCCATCCCCAGAAAAGAGAGCCCCATGACAATGACCTGGGAATAAAACGCCGTCACTCCAAACATCTCTGCCTTCTTTCTTCTTCCCCCACCTTTAAATGCTGAGCATGACGCTGTATGGTCTGGAATATCCCTTGGGTCAGTTGGGGTTGGCTGTCCCTGCTGTGTCTGTTCCCAGCACCTGGTGTATCCCCAGCCTTCTTGCTGCCGCAGCTGTGTGAGGAGCAGAAAAGGCCTTGATGCTGTACAAGCCCTGCTCAGCACTAGCAAAAGCATACCTGTGTTGTCAACACTGTTCTCAGTGTTGATAAAAAATCCAAAATTTAGCTCCATGCAAGCTTCTGTGAAGAAAATTAACTCTGTCCCAGCCCAAATCAGCTCAGTGGGTGCTGGAGGAGTTACTGATGTTCCACTTGTAAGTTCAGTGACAAACTCCACTGCAGCTGTTTTGCCTGGTAGAATTTCATTTGTTTTACATAATGTTAGAGCCTTGAATTGCAGTAGTTCTGCAGGTGTGACTTGTGCCCAGCTTTCTCCTCTGAATTTCTTGGTGTTGTGAGGTTTAATCTCCTTCGTGTTGGAGGTTTGAAGAGTAGTATTTTTCTGATGCACTCTGCTAGCTGAGCTTTTAGTGTGGTGGTGTGATTACAGTATGAGGAAGTTACCTTGGAGCCAATAACTTAGATGAGAAATTCTGCTTGTAGCTGACATTTACACCAGAACATGAGTTTTTTATGGCAGTTCTTCACAGGTGAAACATGGATCCTTCTCCCTGGGTGCCCAGCCAGCTCTGCTAACAGGGCTCTATCTACCCATCCCTCCGCTCCTGCTTTTGCTTTCTGGGGAGAGGATGTAGGAGACAGCATGTCACCTCTCTCATCTCTCCCCTCATGCCTCAAACAAAAGATTCCCTAGCAGAAGTGTAAATAAGAGACAGTGAGAAGCAGTATCTTCACTTTCCTTTACTCTCCTTTGTACAGAACTGGACTGGATCAGGCTCTCAACAAATCACAGCTGTGATCAGTAGTTTCTTTCAATCCGTTGGTGAACCCATAATAAAGCCCGGGACTAGTATTGGGAGAAGGGTGTTTGTGCTGGCAGATCAGTGCCGTAACTATCACTGATGCTTTCTTCCAGAACCAGTAGGTTTTGAATTCTTTAAAATAACAGTTTTAGTAGGATAGATGTGCTCCTTCATCAATTATGGTATGAAGTGTAGTAGTGTTTCCAGGGAAAATGAGAGATGTGGGCTTAAGTCTTTTCAAGAGGAAGATGAAAGTGACCCCATGATTCTCCCCAATAAGTTCTCTGCCTGCTCTGGCCAAAAAATCCTTGCATCTATCTCATCTTACTTCTTCAGCTCTCTTAAAAGCGCAAAATGTGTATCTCCTCCCTGCTTGCCAATTAGGAAGGGTAAAATATCCCTTCCTTTCAAGCTGAAGTTTTTTACTGGAGAAATTCCTGGAACTTACGGAACTATAGGCCCAAGAACAGTGTGATATCTCTTTTTTTCTTTTGCTGGCCCTGTTTTTCTCTTGGTTGGTGTCTGGATGTGTTCCACTGGTAGTGACTGCTCGGGGTCTTATTTTGGAGCTGCTGAGCCTCCAGATATTGTGTGTGATGTCCAGGACAGACCTGTGGTGTCTGATCCAGTGTCTGGGTGCATGACAGTGATGAGCTACAGTACTGTTTATTTGATTTAGCCTTGAATCTGTATTAAATAAATGCATAAGAGATGGAAAAACCAGTGAGTAATAAGAGCAATAAAGGATACACAAAGCAGCTGAAATCAAAGAAATCTAAAAATCCTTGTTTTCTATAATTGCAGGGTTTATAGGAAGAGATTATATAGCTATTGGTGACATAACCTGATAAAGTGATTTTGTTGCAAGTAAAAATCTTGTGTATTATCTTATGATAAAGAAAATACTTGGTATTTTGACAGAATTCATATTAATAAAGACATGTTTAGAGTGATGTATTCATTGCAGTGTAGTTTGCAGAGCTTAAAAAAATGGCTTCAGATTGCAATCAGCATGAATAATTAACATTTTACGTCAAAATGTGGATGAGTCGAAAGCAAGGTCCTAGAGGGATTAGACTTTCCAAACTGTTCTCTGCCCTTCTGTGCCAACAAGAGAAATAAATAGACTGAGAAGGAGAGATTGTAGCTGAGAGCAGAGCTGTACTCCAGTGTGGTACTGGTGCTGAAACAGGCAAGGTAAGAGGTGAGAGACACTGGATACAATACCAAGTGCAGCACACCTGGGGAGCAGGAATTATTGGCAGGGATTTGGAACATGTAAGTGCTGCTTAGCATGCAAAGGAAAGCTACTGACAGGCTCTTCATGGTTCATAAACCCACTGTGCCAACTCACTGCCACTGCAAATGCATACATCCAGTGGGAGCTGTTCACCACCAGAGAGGTAATCATCCTTGTTTGGCAAGACTGCGTTTAGACTGCTGCATGCCATGCCTTGCCTTTCATTGGAAAACAGACCTCTGTGAAGTTAGGAAAAGTTTAAATGAGCAATTCACATTGTAAAGGCAAGGCTGATGGAAATTAATTCCAGGTGCAAAAGGAAATTAAAGGGAAATAACTGAACATAAGATAATGGAAGAGCAGAAAATAAACCATTTTCCTGAAAGAAAAACAAGGTGTTTTTTTAATTGAAAGTGTTCCCTTTTGGGTAAAGAGTAGACATAAGTGCTCAGCAATTAGAGGGGTTGTTCAGGTTTCCTGTCATTTCAAAAAGACACATGGTGTGTCTGCATCGTGTGTTGAACAAAGCTGCTAGAATAAGGTCTGTGCAGTCTGAAGTGAAGGATATCTGGGGTGCAAGTTCAAAAGAAACCTTGCAACAGGAGTTTCTTGGAAACTAATCTGCAGAATAAAGATTGGTTGGATGTGGCTTGGCAATGAGTAGTATTATGTTAGGGGTTTTTATTTATATAGAGTTCTTGTCATTAAGTAATATGGCACATTTAGTTAATTGCATTTTTAGGGCCAAAATAATTTTCAGCCTGTTGCTACAGATTTGTGCAAATATAACAGAAAGCATGAAGTAGCCATTGGTACTTCCTAGGAAGACTTAAAATCTAACTTTGTGAAGTAAATTGCCTGCTAAGATAATCGTGTGTCTGATTATGAAAATGAATGTTAAGAAAGGGTCTGAGTGAGTACTTGGTGTGATTACCAATGAGGAAGGTAATATTAAAGATCACAAGTAGGATGGGTGGGCTTTAGCCATCAGCAATGGAATCGCTCTTTGTACCCAAATGCAGTAATAGTGGTTTTTTCCTAAAATGGAAGCTGGGTATTATGGTATTATGTATCAGCAACATTAATAGATTAAGTGATTCCCAGACGGTGGTGGGAATAACAAAACTGGCCATCATTCTCCAGGGAAACCTTATAAGTTATGTTGTCTTTGGGAAGGCCTTTGATCTGCTTGCTATGCTTCTCAAATCCAAAAAGCAGGTGACCCCTGTGTTGTCTCTTACTGGACTGTATGGAAGTCAACACCCTACTGAAAGATATGGGAACATCTTGAGAACATATAGAACAGGTCCAAGATGGCCTGGCCTCTTTTATTCCTTTGTAGTATTTCATATTTCAAATTTCCATATTTCGATATTTCAAATAAGTTTGTAAAATTTCTTTTATGTTAGTTGGGTGCAAAGTACTTCTGTTTGTGGTGGGGTTTTCTCAGTAAAACCCCAGGTCTTGTTTAAGCCCTATGTAAAGTCTACATGAACTTTAAGAGTATTAAGAACTAGAGTAAAATCTTGAGAGCTGTCTCACAACCAAACAGCCTATGAAAAACCCCTCAGGTTTAATTTCCCCATTGCTAGTCTGGAATGACAGCTTGGACAGAAGAAAGTGGGAGGGGAGTGCATCACCCTCTTGCCATAAGTGCAGGTCCCAGTATTTCTTTGTGTCTCAGAAAGATCTCTCAGATCCCAGAAAAAATCAGAACAAGTTCTCAAAAGCACTGAGTATCAGCAGCAACTGTGACCCGTAAACATCACATTTGTGGCACCGGCGTCAAGATGAGATCTCAGCAGTGTGACTACAGGTACTAATGCACACAGCAGTTCCCTCTCCCAGTTCAGCAGACTGATCAGGCTGGGACTGCTGGGACTACTTTCCTCTTTGAAGGGAAAAAAATAGAAAAAGAGTGCAAGGTCTGGGTTACTTTCCATTCCTGCAAGTACCAGCTTTTTTGGGAACAGCAAAGGTGTGAAATCAGCCTACAGAGCCTGCTGTCAGCAGTGGGTGTCACAGCCCACAGCCAGTCAATAGTAATTATGAGCCAAAAAGGCAGAGAAATCCAGCCAACTTGAGCAAAAGATGCAGCAGCAGAGAAGAGCGCAGAATTCTGGCATTTACTTCTTGCATCATGGTCTGCTTTTATTCTTGTGTATTAAAACTGTCATGGCTTTATGCTAATGTGTTTTATTCCTAGCCAGTGATTATTATGCTTTGAATTAGCAGTGCTCTTGAGAGCCTTTCCTCATGAAAAAAATCTTATCCTTCTGAGAAATGTGAATGAGAAGGAAAAAGATCTGTTACTTGCAATAGCTTGGAGCTGTGTGCGTTTGGAGAGGATGAAGGAGAAAGGCCACGTTCATGGCTGATGCCAGGCACTGCAGGACTCTGAGGCCACAGATTCATGTGTGAGACTGCTGAAATACAGGGAAGAGCAGTCAAAATAGGGAAGTTATTTTGGCACTGTGTTTGGCTTTCAGTGAATCCACCCTTTAGGTAAATTCTTTTTGACTCCAATGTTAGTTTTGCCTGACTGTAAATCCATACTCATTTACCCTGAGTGGGAAAAGCTTCCCCAGGGGCAGTGAGAGCGCAGCTGGTGTGGGACAGAGTTGTGTGTATGTTGTGAGAGGAGAGTGTCTTTAAGGGGTGTCAGTTCGCCAGGGAATGGCCTCAGCAATACCAGCTAGGACCAGCTATCAAAGAGAAGTTATCGCAGTTCTGAGATTTAGTAACTAAGGCACCTGTGTAGCAGAGATCTTGGCTCAGTGATGGGGAAAAGGAGAGAGGGTGAGCAGCAAGAGGAATTTCAATATGTTTCAGATGCAGGTTTATTAGCAGGAATTCTAATTCAGCAGCAGCAGTAGTGTGTCATTCCCAGTTTGCTCAATGGGCCTCTTCCTGTATCCCCCAAATAAGGTGGCAAAGACAATACTAGCCCATTACTTCCAGCAGCACCTCTAAAAAATCACAGCAGTGGAACACAGTGGGATCTTACCTGCTTTGAGCTAGAGGCATCTTAAAAATGGAAGAAGGGGAAAAGGCATGGTCCCTTTGGGTTTGCATATAGAGGGCAATGGTCTCTACCCTGTGCTGGTTGTCAAGGCCCAGCAGGTTCCAGTGAAATCAGAAGGTATAAGGAAATTTCTGATTTCATCTTCTTTTTACCCTTATGGTTTATTCAGCATAACCAGGCAATTCCCAGCCTTGATACAGTGTGTCCCAGCCCCTGTACAGGACAGAGCCTTGTAATGGGTTCTTTGGATAAGAAGATATTTCTCCAGGCAGTCGGGCACAAAGAGCTGGAACAGAATGAAATGCTTTGGTTGGATTATCTTTTATTCCCTCTGCTTTAAATTGAAAAGAGATGTTCTCAGAAATGTCTGTCTTTCTCTCCATTACCCCAAAGAATAGCAGTTTTTAACCATTTCCACTGAAACAGCTGGGCTCACTCTATCTTGCTGGCTAGCTTTTTCTTCTTCAGAAAGTTACAGGCAGCTGTATCTGGCATAGAAACAGGAAAAAAAGATTGTGTTGCTTGTTAACGTTCAAAACAAAAGAGCAATAACAAAATAACCAACCTTCTTGCAAAAACCTGAGAGACTCAAATAGTAGTTCAGTTGGAGTTCTGATAATGAAACCTTCTTTGTGTTAGAAATGCATCTCTGGCTGTTTCCATGAAAACCAACCTAAATTTGGCTCACTTAAAGCCTCGAAAAAATTTCCATTGTGAGACGTAAGAATTTGCCAGCCAAAATCTCTGATGATTCTGTCAGTGTGGAGTGGGCGTGCTCATCCCTTCAAAGCAGTGTTCTTGCTGAGGTTCTTTATGAATCTGGACTGTGTCTGGAAACCATTTCAATCAATGTTAGTGGCAGTGTCACATTACAGCATAAGCCTGGGAAATGGTATCCCTTAAAAAAAACCTAAAAAAACCAAACGCCACCACCACCATTAAAAAAACCTAAAAAAACCAAAAAAACCCAAAACAAAACAAAAAAAAACCCCCCAAAAAAAACCCCAAACAACAAACCATACATGAAACCCCCTTCTGTATGCTGCCTGAACTACCCAGGATGCTTATTTTAGGGAGAGAGCTGCATGCTTCAGGGCAGGGCAGGGAGAACTTCTTGCATCCCTGACAGCAGTGGCACAGAGACAACCTCTTTTATGGACTGCTGGTACCTTCTCCTATTGGTGTTTTCTTTGTGGTCTGGACTTTCCTCTCTCTGTACCTCTAATCACAGGGATGTTTTTTCTTAAAACTATCAGCATAAATTTTTCCTTGCAAATGTGTGACAGGGGGACCATGCAGTATAACTGCACCAAGTGACCATCCCCAGACTTCTCTTGTTCTCATCAGGTAGGAAGGGTAATTTAAATTCCTCAGATTTTTTTTTTTCAGTATTGAGACTATCATGATATATTACAGAGTAAAGGTTGTAGAAAACTGAAATCTTAAGAACAGAAGCTCAGTGAAAACCTCTATCCCCTTCAAGGTAATTCAGCCCTAAGTATGGACTGTATTAAGATCCAAAATTAAAAGTTTATATGTTGAAAGCTAAGCATAAGAACTAGAGGGCAGTGAGTGGGCAGAAAAATGGGACTAGACTTGGGCCACTCACTACAAGAAGGACACTGAGATAAAGGCTGGTGAAGGTTCTGGAGCACAGGTCTTACCATAAGTATCTGAGGCAGCCTGGAGAAAAGGAGGCTCAGGGGGGACCTTATTGCTCTCTAGAACTACCTGAAAGGAGGATGTAGCTGGCAGGGTAGGGTTCTTTTCTCAAGTAAGCAGTGGCAGGACTAGAGGAAATGGCCGCAAGTGGCACCAGGGGAGCTTTTAGATTGCATATTAGGACAAATTTCTTCATGGAAAGGGTTGTAAAGCATTGGAGCAGGCTGCCAGGGAAGTGGTGCAGTCACCCTCTTTGAAGGATTTAAAAGATGTGTTAGATGTGGCACTTGGGGATGTGGTTTAGTGGTGGACTTGGCAGTGCTGGCTTAACAGCTGGACCCGATCTTAGAGGTCTTTTTCATCCTGAACAATTCTATGATTCTATGATTTTTTTTAGCACCCTCTCTCTCTCACTAGGAAGTTCCTAATGTAGCCCCTTTTTGTAACCCAAGCAGTTTTAATGGATAGGGTAATGGTACCAAAGGGTCATTATTTATCAGGGTCCTTCCTCTTAGTAAATATTAGTTGAAAGGAATGTCTTTTTCCATAGCAAAACAAAAAACAACCCCCCAAAAAAAAAACCTTGTAATATTTCTTTTAAACTGTATTGCATCTTTTTTTTTTGATCTTTCTCTTCCCCAGTCTCTGTCACACTTCCCCAGGAATGCCTGATGGCTGAACTGCCAGCTGTCTAGAGCAATGTTGAACAATTTGTTAAAAGTTATAACTTTTATAACATAATAATCCATATTCCTGTTGAATCTTATTGTTACTTCTGTTCTTTACAGTAGATTAACAACTTCACTGAAAGAAAAGAAAATAATGTTAAAATAATAAGGACTACAATTTTTTCCCTTTGTTATGGTTCTCCATGTCCATGGAACGTTTTGGCCATCTGTGTGGTTCTCTGATAAATTATTAAAGCATTTATTTCACTTCCCACTTTCTTTTTTTTTTTTTCTTTTTCTTGCTGAAATTACAGCTGAAGAGGTGGAAAGACTGGCTGCAATGCGCTCAGATTCTCTAGTACCTGGGACTCACACGCCTCCAATCAGAAGAAGAAGCAAATTTGCCACTCTCGGGAGACTTTTTAAGCCATGGAAATGGAGGAAGAAGAAGAGTGAAAAATTTAAGCACACTTCAGCAGGTAACAGTCGCGTTGGGGTCGGTTTATTAATCTGGAACTTTTTGCTCGTCAAGGCTGAAAATTTGTATTACAGCCTCAGTGTATATGTATTTCAACTGTCAAAACTTGGCTTGGAGAGATTTATCAGATTCTAAGAGATCTTTGTTACAAACCTTTTCTTTAAAAAAACACAAAGAAACACATTGGGTGCACTACAACTAAAACAGCAGCTCACCAAAGCTGTATTTGCAGGTTCTGCAATGAGAGCTAGAGGGCAACCCAGAAGAAATCTTTGAATATTGATTCAGCAGATTATGAATAAAGGAAAAAGCACTATGAAAAGATAATGCTAGTGGTCGTTTTAGCCACATTTAAGCTCCTGTAAGTGCTAATAGAGGAGAAAGAAAAATACATGACAAAGAAGCTGAAGTTGTGTCAAGTAACTTGCATAACTAGAAATTACTCATTCCATTGGGCAGAAATGATACGTCACTTGTTTTTTTGACAAAACCAAATCTCAGCTCCTGCCACACCCCTCCTTCTGCTATCACTTTCTCACACTCCTAGTTCAAGACCCTTTTTTATTAAAAAAGATGGAAAACAGTAAAAATGTGGGTTTATATTGTAAATTGGTCTGAGCAAGAATCCCAGATCCAGGCACTGATGCATGTGGTGAAAGCTTTGTGCTCTATTTGGAAGGTTTCTTTTCTTTGTTCTTTCACGATGGCCAATAATTACTACATGTGGTTCTGCAAGTCTTTAGCCTGGATTGTCTGTGAGAAAACATGAAATTTCTCCTGATTTCCTATTGTTCACACTAGAACTAAAAAGAAAGCAGTATCTTGTTCCTTTGAGTGCCACAAGAGGCTTGGGTTACAGCCCAGTTGCTTTCTGCCCTGTGTATTGCACATTGGAAGCTTTCGGGCAGGACTTGCATAGTGCCTGTGGCACCCCAAATCCTGTACTCCTGAAAATGGCCCACCATTGGGTGAGAAGTCTCATTTAACTAAGGTGCAAATTCTTGCATGAGGTTAAATGCAGAATAAGAGTTTTCAGGGTTTGTACCTGAAGGAGTTCTTTACTGTGTGCTGTTTAGGCTGCTTTCTGATTCGTCAGCCAAAAACTAATGAACTGGAAGAGATGACTATATTACTCTGACTGACGATCGTATTTTTGACTTGACAGCTGAGAAGCTATTGTCACCAAAAAATGACATGTTTCTGCAAAACAAAGGGCTTGTCTTTCAAGTCCTGTATCAGTCATAGCCATAGTGTAATGTAGCAGTATTTCCATGACAATCATGTAGCTCTTAGGGATATGTGGACAGCATAGTGACAACTACTTGGAATCTAGTTTCAGCATGCTGCCTTAGTTGGTTACCAGTAGGAGAATAACCACGGCTGTTCAGAAGGTCCCAGGGGTTGCCAAATCCTGCCTGCTGTTGATTTTTATGGTTTTTCCAGCTCCAGGAGGTGAGGCTGACCTGCATACTGGTGTGGTTAGACTGACTAGTTTGAAGTTGGATTGAATATGGCTCCATAGTCTGCTCTGGGCGTTACAAGTAGTATTGCTTAGATTTGCCCCTTTACCAAAATATTTGGAAAGTACACAGTGATTAAAACCAGACTGAAAACGTGTATTTTCTCAGAGGAATAGGATGCTTTACCAGACATGCCAGCATATCTTCTCCCCTAGTAAGAGGGAGTTTAGTGTCTGAAAAACTAATTTAAAAACTAGGTCTCCAGGAACATTTGTCAGTCTCAGTACTGGGTTTGATCTCAGTTGAATCCAAAACTTCCTTTCTTTTTTAGAAAAATTTTCATTTCTAATAAGTTAACAGTGTCCTGCAGCTGCTTTGCAAAAATTGGTATTCCTGTCAGCTCCCCTGCTACTAACTGCAGCAAAATTGACAAGGACGTCAAATTTACTGAGCACCCTGTAGAAGGCAGGGATAGAGATTTACTTCTGGACTGTGCGAGAGCTGGGACCCCACAGTTTTGATCATCCTCAAACCTGCGGAACAGGAATCCACCAGCATCCTACAAGACCCCAGCAATTAAGAAGCATTGGTTGAACCTTGAATGTGTAGTACAAAAGATTTGACACACAGAAAACTAGCATTTTTCTGCCAGCATTTCCATGACCCCTTGGCTAATATCTCTGATCTCACTGAGAAAATATATTTAATCTTTATAATAAATCAGAGGACAAGCTTGTGAGATGGCATAATGAGAGCCAGCATGAAACTTCATAATACAGCCTTATTTTCTTCTAGTGCACTGATAAATGTGACACTTAGAAGAAAAAACATTTCCATTAGTGTCCTACAGGCAGGCACCCAAGCTTTCCCACCTGCATAGAACATCAGTAATTATAAAAAATAAATACTAATATAAGTATTTTATTAGGCTCTTATTTGCTGCAACAATGGACTCAATTATTTTTAATGTCAAAAATAGTGAGGGTCAAAATGCATGGCCTAATCTGATGAAATTTTATTTGAAATTAATGGGAGGATTTTTTCCTGGGAGAGAACAGGAAGAAAGAGAGAGTCAGACTGATACATAAGGTTGAAAGGTTGCCTTTTTCTTGGTGTTTCCAAGTGTTAACATTTTGTATCCATATCTTTATCAGACTAAAAGCTCTGCTTATTTATTCAGAGATGAATGTTTTAAAATGCAGTTCAGCAGTCAGTGGGCAAAAAAAACTTTTAGTTAATAGGAAAAGTTATTTTCTGACACCTGGTAATTGCAGAAGGTGAGACAGAAAATACATAATTTGATTGATGGAGGACCTCAATATTATGCTTATTATGTATGACTCCTTTCAGTGCATCAATACTCAAATTGTGATATTTGAGCATAGCGAATCCCCCATCCTCCATCTTTGTTATTGTATTGTCACTGACAAGCAGAAGGTCAAAGGGATACACATGTTTCATAGAGTTTATGTTTATAGGTTACATTGGTTTTGGTCTCTCTATAGTGACTGTGCAGAAGGGTGCAAAGTCTGACATTGCCTTGGTGCTGACTTAGTCACAAAGGTAAGAGTAATGGGCTTTGATGCAGACTTCTAATGCCTTTGCCTTGCAGTTGGTCTGTGTGTGAGATCACGAGGTGTTTTGTAGAGCAGCCAGAGCAGGTAGAAAAGATCATGCATAGGGTGATCTCTTTGCAGATGAGAAGCACCAGATGAGCCCTGGGGTTTGATCTGAACGACCCCTTCTGCTGGAAGGTGGTGTGTTAAGGAGTTGTAGAGAATGTGTACTGTGAATGAAAGATGAGCTTTGGCTATGGACCAAATAGCTCAGTCTCAGAAAAACAGGGAGATTACACTGTGTGAGGGACACCAGTGTACCAGAGCATGAACAGAAACAAGTTAATTCTTACAGCAATTCTCCTTCCAGAGAGAAAGTGGTTTTCAGTGCCAGGATTGCAAATCATTTTATCACAGAACATCCTATTGAAAGTTCCTTGATGGGTGATGAAACTCCCACAGTACAACATAAATATTCCTGACAGTGAAATTCTATATACAGGGAATTAGACAAAGAAATCAAACTGCCACACTGTTGTTCATGTTACGGTCAAAAGTATTCTGTATGTTTTTTAAACTTATGTAAGATTTTTACAGAAAGTGTGGAAACTTTTGTTTCCATGCAGGGCCAAGGCCCCCTCACTAAAATGAGAAGCATGATAAAGTTGGAAGAACAGGAAAACTTCTAAATGGCAAGATTATATCTGTTGATAGGATGATTTCTTATAGCTAACATGGAGCAGTCTCACTTATGGCAGAAGAAGCCAGGAAGAAACAGAATTTTCTATTCCCAAGCACATTTCTTTGGCTAGGTTCAGCTGGGATAGCTCTAGAAGGCTGGTCAAGGTTTTAAAAGCCACGTTGGGCTCTCTGGGAATCAGCAAAGCAGGTAGCAAGAGAGCAAGCTGACTGTCTCCTCTGCTAGACCTTTGCCATTTTTTTTAATACCTTGATCTTCTTCTGCTCGCCTTGCTGTGAACTTGAAAAATGTTCCTGGATGTGTTGCAGTTTTATTGCAGTGCTATACACACGCTGAAATGTCATTTCCTGGAGTTGTTTTGGAGAAGGAACTGCTTCTGAAATAAAGAAGCTTGAGGGGAAATAGATTCTGCACCTACTTGAAATATTATTGAAGGTTTTTTATCACTGCTTTAATCAAAAGCCAACTGTTTGCAACCTTTCAGAAAAAAAAAAAGTATTTCAGCTGTTTGGAGGAGTTTGAGTAGAGAAATGTGTCTTGTTTTGTTACTTCCCATCGCTGGTGACCTTCGTTTTAAAGAATTGGTGCGTCTGTCTTCCCCCATCCTTGCTTCTGGAAATGCAGTGCTCAGGCAAAAGGGAGAAGGAAGCATGTAACTTTGTACTTGAAGGACAAAGTACAAAGTCCTTTATCCTTATTCTGGTTTGAATAAGAAAAAAGCAAGAAATTGTGAGAAATTAAGGGGTGTAAAGAAAGCTCAGCTGTGAGTAGGAGAGCAAAGGATTTCTCAGTGTTTGGGTTAGGTACATTGGCACACTGTACAATGAGTAGAAAAAGACCTGTCAGAAGAAAGCTCCTCAGCAGCTCTGTTGGCAAGTAGATGGTTGTCTGAGACAGCCAGTAATGCTAAAGAGAGAAAAGGAAATCTTTTGAACTCAGCTTTTCCTGCTAGGTACATTGAAACCTCCTTTTATTCGTGTCCCAGGTTCCCCTCCTAGAAATACTGAAAATCCTCTTCCACAGGGCAGTGATCACATATCAGACCCCTGGTGCCACAGTGTCCATCCCAAAACCTGTGAGTGTGCTAGGGAGCCACGTCCTGTCCTGTGACGACAGAAGGACACAACTGTGACTTTCTAGCCTCATGCTTGGGTACCCTCCTGAATATAGGGAAGACCTGCTCCTGTTCCATTTAAAGCTTCATTGGCTTAACTAAAATAGTAAAGATTGGTGTTCAAGAGCCTGTCTCAAGGTGTGGGACTGGGGAGTTGGAAGGGATAAAGACTGGGGCTGAAGTAGACCAGAATATCAGAAGAGCCAAAAGGCAAACCATTGTGAGCCAGGCATCATCAGCTGACTTGGGGGAAAAGGACATTCAGGGCAGGTTTTTGGGTTGATCTGCTGCCTAAGGGCCTTAAGACTGTTTTAATATTTATCTGTACAGAGGATGACAATTTTCTCTTGCTAGCAGTTACTCTGTTAAATAGGAATAGGTGAGGTCTTCACTCTGGATCTAAAGATTTAAGCCCAATAGTGTAGACAATGCCACAAAAGGGAGCATGTGGATTTTTTCAGTTTACTTTTTAGGGAGGGCATAACATGCTCTTCTATTTGATTTTACTCTCACTCAAGCCATTTAAAGATAGTAAGTGAGCCACTACAAAGTAGGCTCATCCAACCTTTAGCTGCCTCACTCCCAAAATTTGCTTTAAAACAGGTATTAATTTTGTGCCCAAATCTTTTTTTTCAACTTGTTAAGCCTTGGTGCTTTGGTTTATCCAACCAGGATTTTTTTTTTAAATGCTCTATTAAAAAAAACGTATGTCAATATGTTATGTAAGTTAAGTCTCCCAGTCAGCAGAGGGGATTGCTTAAATTGGCAACACATATAGGCAAGGATTTTTCAGTGTTTCTGATGAATAGCAAGAAGAAAACAAAATGTGATAAAGCTGTTCAATTAGAGAAACTGTTATTCATAAACCATACCCAGATAATTTGATTCCTACTGGTGATTATTTCTGACTACAACAGGTAAATATTTTGAATATTTATATTTTGAATATTCTTTCCAGAATATTCCAATTGGTAAAAACTCAGTTATATGTTTCCAGGCTTCTCTTAAAACTTCTGCTTTGCCGGTAATTGCCTCTTGTGTTTTTTCATGTAAAACCCTTAGGCTATTAAACTGGTCATGCTATTTAGGTGAGACCTTTGCCTGGGGAAACCAGGGAGAAGTACAGCGTGCAGACATGCCTTCCCTCACCCCTGCCTGTACTTCTTAGGAGAGGGTCTATGGTTGAGAGACTTGGTATTCCCAAGTGCCAGGTTATTGACATCTATCTGCAGAGGTTCTATTTTCATTGAAAAGAGTGGTTTTGTTTGGATCAGTGTCTAACAAGGATAACTGTTTTAAAGCCCTTTATGGTCCCATTGTGTTCTTCTGAATTTTATTTAATATCTGCTGCTATCCCAGTTACAATTTCTCTTATACATTCAGGCCAGACTGTCTCTAGGTTTAGGTATGTAGAACAGAAGTAATTATGGTTTTTTCTTCCCTGACACTCATATTCTGATGACTTGGAAAAGTGATTCTGAATTCTGAATCAGCTCTCAGAAAGAGAGCAGGGTCTCCCCTCCAGGGTAGCTGGGTCTGAAGTCACTCTGAAGCCTCAAAAACGCCAGAGTCCTTCCTGTTCTCCTCCATGACAAAGCCTGTTAATACTTCCATGTAAAACCCCAGAGGACCCTTTTGAAGTGAAACAGCGAGCAGCTGATATGGATGCCAATCCCAGCCAAGTATTTTTGCTGTGCTGGAGCAGCTCAGAGCATTAAGGCATTGCTGGAAATCACTGATCATTTCCAAGATTTTGGGTGAAGAGAGAAAAATGACACTGATGTAAAACTTGCAAAAAAAGAGCTCTGGTTTTGTTAAAAACCAGCAGTACACCCACTTTTCAGAGTTAGAAGAGGCTGCTATGTTTGCTGTTTTATGATTTTTTGAGGGAAGCACAAAATGTCATTCTCTGAAGAAAAGCAGCGTTTTGCAGGAACTTGGGCTGTTCATGAATGCACATTGAATGACGCAAATATTTTTTCAGGAAGGAAGATCCAAAAAATAAGCTTATTATATTTCAGTGTTTTCTGGATGAATCTCAGAAGAGTTTTTATGCAAATTTACATTTCTGTTTGAAATTTGAACTAGGTATTATTTAGTAGTTAAAAATCTGAATTTTTAAATATAAAATGGCCTGGTAGACAGCAAAACATTGGTATCTTAGGTCTCTTGAAGTATTACACTGATTGCGTTCGAGGACTGAATAAAAATTAAAATCCATTCTCCATTTTATTTTTTGCATTGATCCAAAACTGCACACTTGATGTATTCTGAATTTTGAAAGTGAAAAAAAATATTCTAGGATTGCGTATAACTTCTCTTTGTATGCACTGACGTTTTCTTAATGTCTTTTGAGAAATTGGCCAGAAAAGTGTACCAGAATTCATGCAAAACTGTAGACAACTTTTAAAAAATTTCTTCTTTTGCCATTCTATACAGGGAGCAAAACTATCTTTTTTATCTGCTTACTGCTGTGGAACCAAAGATTCACAGAGACTTTTAAAGCCAGTGATCATTTTTAGCCTCGCAATTAGATAAACAGCCCAAAGCTTAGGGTGGCAGAAGATGCTTCATAGCAAGGGAAAGTGATGGGTGATGTTTGCCTCTTTATTGCTGGTATTTTAAATTGTCAGCATTTTCAGATTTGTCATTTTAAGGAGATTAAAAGAATGGAAATGCATTCGGAAGTTGCAGATCTGATTTGTACAAGGAAGGTGGTGAAAGCAATTGTCTATTTTTATACTTGAATTGCCAACTGGAAGCTCCTAATTCAAAAATGGGGGATACAACGACTCCCCCGGGAGCATGTATTCCACTACAGAGCAGTATCACTGTGTCTTCCTGAAATCTGCTGCAGAACATTTCCAGGGTTTAAGAAGTGGGCTTTTCTTAGCTGGACTGAAAAATGCGTTTGGGGATTGTTCTAGCCCCGTGCCAGCTGTAATGGAACGTGTGAAACGAGGCCTCTAAATGTGTCCCTTCTTACAGGAAAGAGATGTTTAATGAGGCTATTTGGTTTTTATGCTAATTACATTTCCAGCTGCTGTGTGAAGATTATATGAGGCCACCCAAACTGTAATGCTGCAACATAATTCTACAACAGTGCATTCATGTTAAAATAATATAATACAATGAATCCATTAGAAAAAGTACAAATTCTGATGATTGAAAGTTGATGCTGTTAATAGCATAAGCTTCTTCATGGTATATGAATTAGAGAACAGCATCCATTGGAAATGTTTTAAGTGTTTTAGCAACAAATCAGCAATAATGGAATATCTGGCTGTGGGGACAGAGAATGTGTATTTGGAAGAAGCTTATTCTTGTGCAAAAAGTTGTATATCCTCAACTTCTGTTGCCATGACTCATCAATGGAGAATCTTTGTCAGACTGGGTCCTTACAGGTTATTTTAGAATTATTTCATTTAACAACACAATGTGTTGCAGCTGCTTTTTATTTTTAGATTGCATGTGAAGCATGGATATTAATTAGTGTTTCTCAGACTGTTGGCTTTTATTCTTTGGATTTTCACTGCCTGTATAAAGGCACAGGAGAAAATCACTACATTTCACAGTGACACGAAGCCATAAGGAAATTTGTCTTCACAATGATGCTTTTGCTGAGAAGTGCTGTTGAGGAAGTTTTATTCCTAGAATACTGGCTTGCTCTTGCTCAGTGTTTCCCACAGGGGGGAAATGAAGCAGGAATCCCTGAGGGCAGCATGGCAGTACCTCGAATGAGTCCTGCTGTGACGCCTGACCCGTGTTGTGACTGGGAAATGGGTTTGTATGGTCATGTGAGCATGCAGCCCAGTGGGTCTAATCTGATGGGATTTTTTAATCACAGTAGTTGCCCTTTATTTCCATGCATGCATGAACTGCATTAAAAAGGTGCATGCAGTTAGATGTATAGGGTATTGGCAGCAGAGATGGGAATTCCAGGTCCGCGGGGATCTGAAATGCAGATGGCAATCACCCAGGCAAAACCATTAGCTTCATGAGCTCTTTCCAGGGATGCTGGGGCTAGTATGTTGAGGAATAATAAATAGTTGCTAGAAAGAGGAACTGAATTGCCCTGTGTACAGAGATTTAATAAGAAAACACAGATTATTAACTGGAAATCAAAGACAGCTTGATGAAGAACATTTCATAGAAATCTTGGTCTAGGGCTTGTTTATTCTAGGGCTTGTTTATACATTGTAACTTGAATTATTTAAACCATAAATATGAAACAGATTAGTTACAACATCATAAACCCTTGGGTGGATGTTTATGCAGTTCATAAACCCATTCATTTTACTTTAATTCATTAAGGCAAATTCAGTTCTGAATTAAAGTGTCCACATAAGTGTTTAATGTGGCATTGGTGATCCTCCTTGAATTACCAATTCAGAGTGCTTTTCCTGAGTGCCCATGTAAGTAGACACAGGAGCTAATGTGCAGGAAAGAGTGGATCAAATAACTGCTTGAGCTACCACAAAAGATGGGTTCTAGAGGCTCTATTTGGTGAAAGCTGTACTGGGCTACTTCGACTGCCTGAGGGACTTGGCAAAGGAAGTCCAAGGTGGTGATTAGAATATTTAATGGAGAGAGAAAACTGTTGCATTCTCTTCCAAATTCTGCTGCTTACCCATCCCAGTCTTGCTGCAAACAAGACCTATTGATACTGGACTCTTAAGTATTGCAGGACTTAATTGCAATTTAACCAGGTATCCTTTTTTTTTTTTTCCTGTTCAATCTCTCCATGTGTAGGAGATGTGCAGCTCACCAAGTCAAGTAATTCAGAGAGATTTTTGGATTCCAGTAATAAAATGGATTTTTAAAATGTAGAAGAAAATCTTGGAAACCAAAAGTAGGGGGGGAAACTACTCATTCATTTTAGAAGTTAAAATCACGATTGGAAGAAACAGATTTTCTGAATATTAATGATTTGTTTTATTGATACAGTTTCAGATGAATGTTTCAGTTCTGCAGTATGATGTCTGTATAAAGAAGTAGTTAAAAATAAGACTTTTTTTGGTTAATATGTGTGTGTAGGCTGAAAACATAGGACTGTGTGCTGTTACTTGCAGCTGAATTGCTTATTATCTACAGGATATCCCAGACTTTTAGATAAAACTAGTGGTAGAATAGATCCATGATGCTGAGTATCACATACTAGTCCTTTTCTTGCTGGAATAGCAGGTATATGTTTCTAGGTTGAAAAACTGAGTATCTCAGTCTTTATTTTGCAGATGAATATGTGCACGTAGATTTTTGAAGGACAGACCCTAGTCCCTCTTTAAAAGGTTTTAATTTGGTAATTGACACTATTGCTCCTTTATATCCTCAGAGTTCTATTTGTATCTCTCCAAGTTTATCAGGCAATCCCAAACAATTCTGTTTATCAAAACAGACAGCAAAAATCATCCTTTTGTTATGACCAATCATACTTTTTCAATTTAACCAACAGCATTGTTTGCCTATTCTAAAAGAAAAGTTATTAGGGCATTTGATTGCTTCTAGCTACCACTTGAATCTGAAAACACCAGTCGCTTGCCTCCCTATGGTTTGCAGGAAGCTCTTGGTCTCCATGTGCTCTTTATTAATTCCTTAGTTAAAACTAGCATAGGGCTGACAGCTGAATGTGCACAGATAAGCAGGACTCTGATGAAGGACCAAAGAATGGCTTGAAAGATATGCTTCTGCCTGAAGGCAATGTCATATATTTGTGTTGAAAATGGTTGGCAGTGAGTTTGATTTTCTTCCTGCTGAAGCTGATGAATTCTGCCCCGTCCTCACTGAGCACAGGATGCCTGGCAGGTAGTTGGTGAATACCAAAAGCCTGTGTTCACACGGACTAGCCAGAAAGGCTTCTGCCAGCTGCACAATCTCCTTTCTGAGGTGCTCTGTTCCCAAAAGAAGACTTTGGAACTCAGTGGGTGCTCAGCTCTTTGCAGTAATAAACAATATCTGCAGCCAGAATGTTTCCAGGGTGTGCACATATATTCAAAAAGCACCCTTGCAACCTTTTACAGTTAAGTTCTGCCTCAAGACACTTTGAAACCCATTAATTTCTATCACTATGATCAAGAATCAATACTGCATTTACACTTCTGTACTGGCACTTACATTTTCAAAACTGTACATGTACCTCTAATAGCCTCTGTGCTTTATGGGCCTGATCAAAAGCTCCATAAAAATGATCATTTGGTTCTCGCCAGTTTTTGTGGGCATAGAATCAAGTCTGTATTAAGTAGTCATAGTAGCATTCCTCCCAGTTTCATATCTAATGAGAAAATGTGCTACAGGTAGTTTAAACATCAGTTAAAAAAAGAGATGTAGTTGGCTGTGAGTGAAATATTGAGATGACATTTAGGCTACAGTTTACATGTGCCTGAGTGGTATTGTTCTTTCTCACCAGCTAGTGGCTTCTTGTACATCATCTCAATCTGAAGGATTCTAGTTGTGGAAAATAAAACAACTCAATAATTCCATGAAGAACAGAATGTATGAAACACAGTTTTGTAGCTGTTGCTCCCTCCTGACTCTTGCTGTCTGATCACAAGCCTAGGTATGGCAATTTGGATCAAGTTTCCCTAACCAGCCTTCCAGAATTTTAGAAACATTGCAAATTTATGATCTCTTGTTCTGACACCATAGTTTGCCAAAATTTGACAGAGGTAGTGGAATTGTCAATGAAGGCAGATAAAGACAAGGAAGCCACTGCTGCTGCTAAAAATATGCAGGAAGGGATGGGAGGAAACAAGACATTGGCTGGCTGCTGTGGAAAAGAATACTTTGGCTTTTCTTGGTTTAGGCTGGGGAATGAGTTTAGAAGAGTGGCAGCACACATGGCATCCTTTTACAACCTCTTGTAAGTCTCTCAAGTCTTAACTCCAAAATACCTGCAACATCTCTCATCAAATGTACTTCTGTAAGGAAGACAAGCATCAGAATAAGGAGCTTCTGTGAAATAGTTTATGGAAATAATTTGGGATTTTGCGATCAGAGGAGAATCCTTGTGTGTCCTCATGCTTCCATTTGCTTTGAAAAGAGCCAGGGTGTGAAGGGCACTCTGCAGGCATTTGCAGGGTGTGCATCAGACCCCTGAGAGCGACTGGCAGATTTCCCTGTAGACAGACAAATGCAAAACTGTCCTGGGAAGATTATTATGAAAATCCATGTGTATTGGTTTATAAATTAAAAAGCATGAAATCAGCAACAGGTACTGTTAGTAAGTGATGGATCTGAACTGACCCTACAGTCAGGCATCCATTGTTGATCTCCATAACACAGAACTCTCTCATGCTGGCAGCAGCAATGCAGGAGCTCTGGCACACGTTCTCATCCCTGCTAGTAAGCAAGTCTATGCACTATCTTTTATTTAGATGTTATTTTTACGCCCCAGAAAGCTTCCAGTTTGGAATGGCTACCTCTAAATATTGATGTTGATTTTTTGCATCTGAATCTGCAAAGGGCATTGTGCTGAAATGAGAGGCCAGTGACGCTGTGGTATTTCTGGCATTAATGTGCAGACAACATTCCTGCAGGCTAAAATGCACTGCAAGAAGCTGACAAAACCAATCAAAATCCCCCCATTTGTTAGTCTAGCAGATTAGTCCATTTTCCGATTTCACTGCAAGGGTTGTGAGACTGGCTTAACTCAGCCGCCCTCATTTGAGTGACTGCACTTAGATCAAGCCAAGCCTCAGCTGTGTCATTCATAATGTCCCACCTTCTGAATGCAGGCAGCTGAGGCTTGAATTGGTGCCACTGAATTAACAAAATTAATGCTAATTCACATTTTGGTCAGGGCATTTTATTTAGTATTCTTGCATCTATTGAGAGGGAGTTAGCTGAGCTGCTCTTGTAGAAGGTCATAAGCCAGCTGCTGGCCACTGCCTCCCATCAGTCAGGAACCATTAATAGCACCCCATTGGCGATCCCATGTGCTGCCACCTGAACATTGGCTTCCAGAGGACTAGAGCCCCTGTTGCCAGTGAAGACATAAATGTTTTACAATTTATTTGTCTTTTGGCACTGGTTCATTTATTGAATTGAGCTGGCTGTGAGCTCTCAGCATAGTCACGACATCTTTCTCCTAGTGTCCTCATCATCAAAATGACCACTGAGAGAAAGAGCTTGTATTTTACCAGTGCCTTCAGAATTTATCTGTGGAATTATGTGCCCTGGGGGAGAGTGGCTTTTGTGTGTGATATCTGTTGTCTTGGCAACATTGTTTCATCCAGGAAATACCATGTATATTGGAGCACCCTTGTTGCCCCATGCTGCAATATGAGTTATATTGGTCTGCTTTCTTTCCTGCATCTCTGAAAGGAAAGGCTATAAAAGTGAACATTGCAAATATGCAGGATGGAAAAGCCACAGGGGAAGAGAGCTGAGACGCTCCCCTTCTGTGCTAATTGAAAATAGGCCAAATCATAGTTCACTGCACAGATAAATGAGAGAAACAGAAGAGGGGCTTTGAGGATTGCGCTATCTAATAAACCCAGCAGTATCTCCAGAAGAGCAGAGCTCTTTCTTAGCCAGTGTCAGAGCAAACGTGGTACCAGTATGCATATTATGAATAAATTGGCATGTGTCCTTGGTCTGAAACTCCCTGTAGGTTAAGATGAGCAAAGCAATAGCTTTATCAAGCACATGTGGCAAGGTATGGGCTAAGCAAAGTACTTCTGCTGCTGGTCTAATGATGCCTCTTGTGCTGCAGAGAAGCTGGATGAAAAGAGGGCTAATATTTAGGAGCCTAGATCCATATTATAGTTGATTTGCAGCAAGTAGGGTAGAGTCTCCCTATTCATCTAACACCTGCTATTTCTGTAAAACCTTTATGTATATATGCTTATGCCCTACTTTTTTCCTCTGGAATCTGTACACATGTCCAAGCTCACTACATTGCCTGCCTGCAGCAGATTATATAGGGCATCTTTTTGTCTGTTAAACTCGGTTGTAAAATCTCATCACCTTCAGTGACAACTGGCCTGACCCCCTGTACAAATGTAGTGAGGGCTCTCTGGAGGAGGCTTTCTGCTGTGTATCTATGGCACTCTTGTTAATGAGAAGACTATTTTAAGTAAAGGAAAGAATAACACAAAAAATGCACACACATTTATTAGAGGAGATAATTGTGGAACAAAATTACATTGATGAATAACAAATTGGAGATTGTTTACAAAATGCTGATTTCTGGCTCATTGTTTACGTAATTTTTTCTGTTTCATTTTGTTTGAATAATGTAAATGCATTGGTCCCATTAGTCTCCTTTAGGCATTTTCATTTGTGAGTTGCTCATGTGGGTGTTTCCCAAAGTCTTTTGAAGTGGGACTACCTCTGTGTAGGAAGATACTCTCACAAGCCACCCTCTTATCCTGTTCCTGACTCCTTGGCATCCCCATGGTAATCAAACCAACTGCTTTTGTGGAAAAGTAATATAAGGAAACCACTGAGGCAATTTTAGCTGTCTCTTAATGAAATGTAACAGCTGGAAATCAGGAGGAGCATGATCATCATGGGACCAATCAGCCCTCTGTGGAGAAGCAGCAAGTGCTGTGCAAACCACAATCAGTATGTCTGTGACGAGAGCAATGTTGTACTGAGTGGATAACTGATATTATGGTGAAATACGTAAATCCAAACACCACTTTAATTAAATTTCACAAAGGATTATGCTAGGAAATTGAGAAGATTTTAAAAAATTTGAATCAGCCTGAGGTAACGTGAGCACACTGACCTGTCTCTTGCCTGTGATCATTTTTGTGCCATGGAATATCCCCTGCAGCCAGTGGCCCACTGCATTTTGCTAAAACATGGGCTGTTTTCCATCCTTTTAATACTGTCTGCTCTGAGATCGCTCATAGTGTACCTCTGGAGAATTTTGTTTCATTTTTCCATGCTCCATATCATAGGAGAATCCTAAAGTCAGATAGCAGCTTCCTCAATACAATGTAAGTTGAGGCTCCAGTTCTTCCTGCCAGAGGTGTCCCAGACAGATGTTGACAGTATCATGTTCACTGTAGGAGCTGACAGCAGATCTCACTCATGGTAGGAGCAGAGCATGCACAAGAGGCGTGGTGTGACTCATCACTCCCATTTCAGCCATTTTACATAAAGGTAAAATGCTTACACGAAGTCCTGGATCTGCCCAGAGAATAACTCCCACAGAGAAACTGTAAGAGACAACCAGCAGAGCCTCGTCCAAAGCTCAGCTTGCCTTTGGGTATCTCAGGCAGGCATCTAGCCCAGCTCCTTGGCTCACAGTATTTTCTCGGCTTGTCTTCTGTCCTGCAGCCCAGTGGGCAGGCAAGGAGAGGATAAACAAAGCACAGATTGCCTTAAAGTCATGCTAGCCACAGAGCAATGCTAGGCTAAGATTTCACTTCACTTAATTTTGCAGTGTGATCTTTCCCAATTTTTTTTAATAGTTAACACCAATGTCTCTTGGATAACACAAAACAGCAAATAACAATTGACTTTTTCTTCCATAAGATCAAGTTGTATTTTGCTTTACACCCCTATTTCAGATATTTCGGGTCAAGTTTTGCTTGCAGTTATGTCTAGCTGTTTC
This sequence comes from Entomyzon cyanotis, assembly GCA_024500445.1. NCBI lineage: Eukaryota > Metazoa > Chordata > Aves > Passeriformes > Meliphagidae > Entomyzon > Entomyzon cyanotis. The sequence continues at coordinate 72,371,965 of JAKEPQ010001005.1, forward strand.
CTATTAAATCCATCAGGTTGGGTAACATTGGCATTGTAAAGAAAAGTGTAAATTTTGCCCTGAAGTACATTGTTCTACCAGTCCATTTTATTCTGTGCAGATACAGGTCTTTTAATTGTCAAGCTGATTCCTAATTTGAAGTGAACCTCTGCTCAGTGCTTGAAGATAAAAAGTATGAGGCAGACAATATGCTACCTGAGGAACAAAGGTAGAGGCTGAATCTGATGGCAGAAGACAAGCAAGCATGAATAGATGTGATTATTGCACTTTTACAAATGCATTCATTCTTACTTTCCTCTTTCTAGTTTTAAAAACGTAGTCAAAATCCAAATACTGAAGAGATGTAGCTCATAAATTATGTTTTTGCAGCATGTGCTAGGTGTGGATTGCTGTGAGCAGCTATTCTATGAGATTAAGTGTGTTTGGAAACATGTAATGACTCAATTTAGGGAGTGAACCTTCCAGAGCAGCTTATTCAAGAGCAATATATATAGATATAGAGAGATAGATATAGAGAGATATATAAATAAAAGATACTGCATAACTCAGTAAGCTGGAACAAGTTGGAGAGGCATAAAATGGTATATGTTCTAGTTCTTACTATCCATGTTTTATTTTAATTTATTACTTCTACTATATAATTTTAAAGCCATTCCCATTCTTGCCATTTGTAGAACATTTTTAGCCTTTGTTATGTAAACATATGCTTATTTTACATTAGTTTTGTATTGCATTTATGGATTGGATGATCCTGAACACAAGTAAAAGCAATGGAGCACATAAAAATAGTAGGTTTCTGGTTTCAGCTTCTTCTAGCTTTGAAATGAGACATAAGTCATTTAGGCTCTTTTTTCTTATTTGATTAATGCTCTCCAAAAATATAGACACTGAGAAGTCTCTAAAAGTAAAATATTTTACTAGATTTTCAGGGCTATTAGTGATATAGCTGTGATTGTATCAATAACATGTAGAGTGAGAATGTAGTGTCTGGACCTGTATAAGAAAGTGCCTAATTCTTCCATCTCCTCTTATTTCAGTGTGAGATTCAGGAGGGATACCATGTTTCCTTCAGCTGTACATTAACGTGCACAGGCATATGCTCTTTCCTCCTCTCTAGGATTGTCAAAGCCCATCAAGAGTTTCAGATGAACAGTTCCAGTTGGGTTTAGTTGCAACTGGAATGCTTAGTGGTCAGGAAGCTTAGGAGAACTGTAACATTTTCACCCCAATTCCTAGTATTTTGTATGTCTGGATGTTGCTTCACACCTCAGTGTTCAGAGGGGCTCAGGATACTCTTGGGTATTTTTTAGCGTTACTGGGTGAAGTGCCAGGGCAATGCAAATGAATTGGGTTGTGAATGATTTCAGACCTTGGTGGGAACATTCAGCCAGGTGAAACTGCACAAACTGGATCTGACAGAATAGCTTGTCAGAGATGCATGTGGTGCATTAAGCTCAAGGAAGCTACAAAATGTGGAGTAGCATGGAGGAAATGGAGGAAATTTATTGAAAAGAATCAATGTAAAAAACCAGTCAAGCACCATTTTCAGTGCTGCCAGCACCAATCTCTTTTTACAGACACAGTAAAGAAACACGTGAAATAGTGGATTCCTGGGAAATGTAAATCCTGATAAGCCTATTTTAGTGCACCTCAGGTGTCTTGTTGATGTGTGTGTGTTTACCTGTCCCACTTCTGCTGGCTACTGTGTGCTCATTACAGCAGTGGGGCAGTTTGAAGATATTCTGTTTGTAATGAAAGTGTGGCTATCTGGACCTGTTCCTGGTCATTCCAAGGTGGGGAAATAATAAATAACATAATGATAAATTAACAGTCTGCTTTTGCCCCAGTAAGCACAAAGGTTGGATTTAAGGAGCTAACAACCCTTTGGCAATGTTAATATTTGCACTGCCTTCCTGTTTGAGAATATCAGATCTTTAAAAATATATTCGTATGTGTGGTTTTCTGGCATTAGTTTTTAAAAGTCTATAATGTAGGTATAGTTAATGAGATCATTTTGCTGTTAATGAAGTGCTTTTGAGATTCTTGGAGAGCTTTACGTATGACAGTTGTCATCAAAGCCACGTTCCAGGTTTACCCAAACCTCAGGCAAATGTATGTAAGATGAGAATAGGCAAATTGGATGCTCCATCAAAAAATCCATAATGCTTTTTCTGAGTTAGTTTTATCACAATGCTAGAAAAACAGTTTCAGGGTTTCAAACATTTTAGCAGCGGTCTTACATTTGTCATGTGGTTCCCCCACTCTGTTCTAGTTAATTACAGGAGAGTAAAGTGGAAATACTGTCATTGATTACATCTCCGTGACCCACTTGAGAATAAAGGGATTGCTCTGGTGTACTGAGAGCAGTATCTGACCAACAGTTGCTGTAATACCATCTGCTAATTAGAGGATTTGGCGAAATAATTGCAATTTTCTACTTAAATTAGAAAAATACTCAGTAGAATCCATGCTTCTTCTTCAGCTTGGGGGATATATAGAGTGCTTGCATCAGGACAGGCAAATAACAGTTTAGTAACAAAACGGACTGGCACTGGAAAGACAAAAAACACCATTCCTTAAAAGGAAAAAAATGCAACACTTCTCACCTATGAAACGTGGTTCTCTCCACCTCTTTCTTTCTACCCATGTGTGTATGCACACATCTCACAACTCTTGCCTGTTAACTGTATTATTTCAGTAATAGTTTATAGTTATCCATATCATAGCAGCAGTGAGGTTGTTTGAGGAAAGGACAAAACATATTATTGCAGCATTTCATGAAGAGCAGCAGGAGATCAGAAACCACTTAAGTTGCCCTGACACAGAAATATGATTATGTATTTATAAAGATTAATTTTTAATAATGCTGTTAGCTACAAATGTGCCTAGATCACATGTTTGGGTACAAATATTCCTTGAACTCTGGTGAAGTTCACATCTAAATTCATAGCAATGAAATACACACAACATCTCAACTAGGTCTGGAATGTACAGAAATGCTGGGTATTCAGTTACCATTAAGTTTTCATACCTGATTGAACATCACTGGAAATTCTCGTGTTTGTGTTACAACTATGCCCATCATTCATTTCTTTTGACGTATGGTCAAAAATAATGCACATCAGCAAAGAAAACTGTAGTCCAGTTGTTCTTCTTCAGTGTGTAACCCGTGACAGTGCAGAATTGGTATTGAACAGAACAGAAAAACAAATACTCATAAATTCATATGCTGAGCGTTATCAATTTAAGCATATTCTCAGATAAAAATGTTATAATCTGGGGACTGAAAAACTATCAGCAATACCATGATTGGGCTTTGTAATATGTTCATCTAAGCTTCTGGAAGCTGATGTGCATTTGCATATTAAAACTGCTCTGAATCTTGTGTGGAGAAATCTCCATGACATTCAGAGCCAGGAAAACCAGCCCTGCAGAACGGGCCTTTCTCAACGAATAAACTGAGAAAAAATGTTACAATCATTGGACGCTGCTCCCTCTTGTTTTTCGCCTTCAAGTGCAAGTCCTCTGCAAGGGCTTTTCTTAGTGAAGTCTCGTGTTTTAGTTCTCTTTTCTCTGTGTAAATTGTTGATCTGGGATGGGCAGCTTGGCTCACAGCTTTTTTCAGACTCCTGGTGGGAGCTGGGACAAGCCATGTTCTGTAGCAGCTGTCCTGCATTACAGCTGCTATGGCTGAAGCCATAAAGAAGGGTGTTAAAATATGTTCTGTTTGGGTATGGGTTAATCTTTTCCATATAGCATTTTCAAAGGTACAAAGTATATACTGCATAATATTAGACATTTCTCAAACAAGATATCTCAGAGCAAAGCTACTGGGAGATCTCAGAGACATAAATGGAGCGCAGTTGGAGGGTGAGGGGAGAAGTGTTTCTGCACTGAGGAAAAATTTTTGATCCAAACTTATCAAGGGGCTTTGACATTGTTTTGGTGTTACAAATGGCAATACTCCCCTGTCTTTAAGAAATTTATCATGAACAGAAATTTAAAGAGCACCTCATGCCATAGACTGCCCATGCTTTAGCATATTTTCTTACTATCATATTTTCCAGAAGCAAAAGCATAGGTATGTTACTTTAGCATTAAAGTTTTTCATACCTAGCTTTCATAAATATTAGTCTGGAAAAATATCTCTATTTGATTTTTCATTTCAGTTATGCATATCTGACTGCTGGCATTTTCTTTGCATAAATATTTGGGCAGTCAAGTTTCACTTACATGATTAGCTATAAAAAAGCAGTTAGCTGGCTGGATAATGTGTCCATAATTTTATATGAGAAGATATATTTGAAGTAACATAAATGGACAGAATTTACCAAATCCTGTCACCAAAGCCTTACCCTCATTGCACAAAAGTCTGATTCACACCTAATATAATGCAGACCATTTGAAACAAAATTAAGTCTAAACTGTCTATTACCGACATAATTAATAACTCAGCCTCATTTTTGTAACAGCCCCTTTGCTAATGACTGTGTGACTCACCAGCATTTGGGTGATGGGATCAGTCACAGCTGACTGCTACACCAGCACAGACTGTTCAACACATGTGTGCAGTGCTCTGGGTAAACTTCTCCATAATTTACCTGAATGGAGAATGAAGGCAGAGGTGGAAGGGAAAAGATTTGTTGAGCTTCAGTCACACCAGTTCAAGAATGCTAGACTGCTTCAATAAATGTATTAAAAAATAAGTGTACTTTTTTTTGTTTGTTCTGTTTGAATATGTAGGAAATATATGTAAGCTGTAGAAATAACAGTGACAAGCAAGACTTTCTAAATCACTGGAGATATTTTTATTTCCATTTTCAAGATTCATTTTCTTTCACAGGTTTTAGCTATGCAGTGCATGATAAGTGTACAGCTTTCTGTATTTAAGTAGTGCTCAGCACAGAATGTAGCTTTTGAGAAACCATTCATCTTAACCAGATAAATTTCATGTAGATGAAATTCAGCAAGGAAATCTCCCTCAGGTGACTACACTAGTCATTAATATTGTTCATTCTAAAGAGAGCCCAGGAGAGCACTAGACAAGAAGAGCAGTCAAAGCCAGTGTTGGAACCCTGCTAGTGGCAAATGGAGGGTAGTCAGGACGCCACACACCACCTTCTGTGTTGTCTGGGATCTCCTTCTTCTTACACTGAGCTCAGTTATTCTCATGCATAAGTTTAAGGTGATGATCTAAAGCATATTTGTTTGCTCCCAGGCTGGGCTCTGGTCAGTAGGTGATACCCACCCCCACACAAAGGAGTAAGAGGGCTCTTTCACTAGTCATTCCCTTCCTTTTCTGCAGAGTTTGCACTGTCTACTCCAAAGGCATTTTGCCATACTTACACAACTGCTTAAATTTGTAGCAGATTTTCAGTTTTGGCAGAAATTGCAGCAAGGGGCGGGACTTATTTCTGAATTATGTTTGCTATTGTACTTTAAAGTTGATTAAAGTCAGAGTGACGACTAAGCAGCTGGGCTGGGAATCAGAAAACCACGTTATGCTCTGAGCTCTGCTGCCAATCTGCTGTGCATTGCAGAGTGGCTCTTCATTCCTTCAAATCTCCACACGTGCAGCCTGCCTGATGCAGGCAGCAGCTTTACTGTCGTGGTGTTCAGGGGGGTGTCATCCTGGGGCTGCTTATTTGCTGCCCCCAGTGTCATGTTCTGTATCTGTTTGGGGATCACCGTGCCTCTCTGCAAAGCAGGACCTTCATCCCCAGCATTCACCTTAGCCTTTCAGGACTCGCTCAGTAAGCTTTGCTCCTCAGCCTTGCTGCCTTGAACATTAATGTAAGCCTTCACCCAGTGATTTCAACATGCCTTAGAACTGAGAACAGCCATGTGACCTCCTCTGTCAAAACCTGGTCAGCCTCTGCTGAAGCTGGTTAAGCACTGGTTAAATTGTTCAGTCACTGAACAAGTCTTTGAAGGCCCAAGGTCCTTTCCATGATGGAACTATTGGCAAAGGAACTAGCTGTAGACAGCTGGCTATAAAAAATGTGAGGAACATGCCTTTTACATCAAAAGCTATTTCTACTTGGTCCCATTTGTAACTAATTTAAATGGAGGGGTTTTTTAACTGTAAATTTATGTCAAAATATGCATATAAAATTAAGTTAAGACTAAAATATTTGACATGACAATATTCAATACTTGAGCCCTAGACAGAAAGAGAGAAAAGTATGCAGGCTCTGGGAACCTTGTCAGCAAAAAAACTTGGTCAACTTGCCCCAGCCTAGTTTTATTAGTAAGACACATGAAAGGTCAAGCAGATTTCTCATAACAGTCTAGTTATGCTATTTATCTAAGGAGTCTTCTCTGTCCTTAAAGTGGCTGTAATGCAATTAAATGCAGGCAATTATCTGTAACCCATCTTTGTCTTGTCATATGCCTGCTAAGCCGTACAGAGAGAGAACTTCTATTTGCTGTGTTCACATTAGAGTATAATAAACTTGTAGTCACAAAAGGTGACACAAAAGATAAATTAAAACCTCTGATGAGATAAAGCCCACTGTTCAATATGTTCACCACATAATAGAGACTTGACTTTCAGATTTTTAGACTCAATTCTTGTCTAGCATCTGACAAGAATTAGCCTACAATTTTATTTTGACTTCAAATTCAAGCAAGGCAACTGCCTCCCCAATCTCAAGGCTGGCAACAAGACATAGTCATAAAGAAGATGACCAGGTGAAAGATGAAAAGCAGAAAAATAAATTGGAACTTCTTTCTTTAGAGTATTAATCTTAAATAGATAACTTGTGTTTGCTATAACTTGAGGCTTTCCTTTCCCTAAAAAGAGCATTAATATTATTGACATTGGTTGTGACAGAACACCTACAAGGATGTTACTTGTAGAAATACATGGTAAAAAAAGTAATATTTTTAAATGCCTTACTTCTTCCACTGTAATAGCTCAGATTTCTTATCTGCCTGACTGGAGAACCAGGAAGGCACACAAATTATTGACTGTAGGCATCTCACCAATTTCTGTTGCTTTATTCATCAGCTCTTCAGGGAATCCACAGCATGGCAGTGATGTGTGCTCTTCCTTAATGTAAAGTGCAGACATATTAGGATTAGAAATTTGTACACAAAAAAACCCTGTTCATGTTACTGAAGCTAACCTGAGAAAACTTTTCCTTCATTTTGTATTTAATCTAGCTGGCCTTTAACAATTACATTAAAATCCTGTTCAAGGGTAGAGGTTTTCTGTGAAACCTTTGTGTGACCTTAGAGCAGAATAATGTTTTGGACAGCCTCTTGTGCCAGTGAGTGAGTTAACTGTGTATTTCCTCGCCATTTCAAACAGGACCATGAATTTCCCTTTGGCTCTCGCTGTTTCTTCCTTTCTCCTCTTCATTTATGCGTGCTTCCTCAAGCAGTTTCTCCCTCCCTTTCCTCCTTTGTCCACAAAAATGCCTGCAATCCTCACCACTCCTGTGCTGCCAAAGGCATTAAACCAGCAGCAGCAGGGAAGTGCCAGCCTGGATCGGGGCATGCAGCTGGTCATCCCTCTGTGCCTGTGCCTCGGAGGCACATCCTGAATTGGTGTCTCTCACAGCTGAGCCCCCAGTGCTCAGAGGTGTAGGCTAACAGGAATATGATAATCTCCATGCGAGCAGACAGTTTTTGCCATGCATCTGTAGAAGGGCAAAGTGAATTCAAGAGGACAGTTTTGTCCTCTTTGAGCACTTTCACCCCCTTAAGGCCAGTAAAGCTTGTGTTTTGAATTCAAAAGGCTGGACAAAGCCCCTGCAGCTACTTTTCTGGGCAGTAATGCCCTCACCACAATGGACAATAAAATTAGGTAAATATTCCCCCCTTACTCCCAGCTGCAGCCATCTAGAATCTCTTTTGGTAGATCCATATCTCCAGCTGTGATTGTCATTAACAGAATAATAACATCAAACTCAACTTTCGTCAACACTTTTTTTTGAACTCCTGTTTAGTTTATAAACACAAAGCTGGTATACTGGAAGAGAAATTATACATCTCCTGCTTCATTTCCCCTGGTTCTGTTCTGGCCGTAGTCTTAGATCGTTGCAGTCAAAGAGCTAGGTCTTCCTAAGTGCCCTAAGGCATCTGTAGGGGACTAAAGTGTTTCCCTGACAGTTACAATAATTCTGTCTCTCTGACCAAACTTACTATTTCTGCAGCACCCCACAGGGAGAGCATGGTGTTGACAGCAAGCTTTGGATGAAATTCCATGAATTTTTTTCTTCACTTCCTAAAAATAAAACTGAAATGTATTTTCTCTGGTGCGTTATGGTTTAGGTTTTCTGAAACGGTGTTTTTGAGCACTCATTTTTTATGAGATGGCTTATCAGAGGATTTTATAAGACTCTGTAGATACTAAATACTTTTTGAAAATTAAGACCTTTTAAATTGGACTCTAGAACCAAGAAGCACAAGCTGTTTGTTATATCACTGTATTTTAATATACTGAACAGCACTGAAGTGAGTCTTGATTTTAGGTAGTAGCTTTCAAACTGCAAACACACAGTGACAGCACTACAATAGCAAATATTAAAATGAGAGGTGTCTCTGAGGAAATGTAGTTGTAGCTTATATATGGAAAATGATTGGCTAAAAATAAACCTTTAAAATAATTCTTAAATAGACCCGCAAGGACACTATGTATATTTTTCTCTCATTAAAATTTCCTGTTGTCCAAAATTATCTTTAATTAGGATTGCATAACCTAACAATAAAACTGCTGAGGATTAGAACCAGCAGACACATTCAGCTCAAGGCTTTAATTAGATTAAGCTCTTCATTGCCAGAAGTAAAAGATGGAGCATTAGACCTCTTTAACATTTAATCTGGAGAATGCTTTATAATTGTATTTAATATTATGTGGGAAAAGTTTACAGGGAAAAAAAAAGCAGTCTGCCAGCATCTTTTTATGTAATGCTTGCTTAGCTGTTTGTCTCATTTTAAAGACAGATTGTTTCAGGAAGGCATACCAAGATGGGAGTGGGGGTCTCACATATATATACAGTCTCTTAATAAAAGTACAGATTGCCTCTAAAGTAGCTTTGTCAGTAGCTATGTCCCTTTCATCCCTATTTAATCCTGTTTTCCTCAAGACCTATGGAAAACATTGAAAAAGAGTAAGTCTGGTAGTGTTTCTAGTAAATCATCAGATCCATGATCAGTCATCCCAATGGGCGGGGTCTCTAGTGCATTGTGCTAGCTAGTGCATTGTGCTTTATGTTGAAATATGTTTCTACTCAGGATATGATGTTAGGTGGCTAATAAGCAAATTTACTAGCCTTTTCACAGCTGCAAATTCCCAGTGCAAGCACTGGAGATCCAAACTTACAGCTCTGCTGTCTGCACCAGGTACCAAGCCATCATGATCCAATTGCAGAGACAGCAGTATTTTACTAAGCTTTGTTGTAATCATCACTGTTCATCTTCCGCCTACTTCTCTGAGACCCTCAACAGTATAGGATGGAGCTTATTTCCACTTTCTTAGCAGCAGATTCCTGGTGTGGGGCATGGAGATGATTGTTAGGGTTTATTTGTTTCACCAGCACAGCGATGTAAGATTTAGTCATTTCTTTCCTCTGTGCCTGCACTGCAACAACTTCCTGGAGAGAAAACAGGTCTGCAGCCTCTTGCAGGCAATGCAGAGGTTAGTTTTTTTATCCTTACCCATAAAGCAAAAATGTCTACAGAACAGGACACAGTTGGACAGATGTGCTCTAGCAGGCATCAGCCAGCACTGAAAGGCAAAAGAAGCATCTTTTGTAGGTATAAAGGTAGTCTAAAACTTAGGACAGCCTCAGCCTGGCTCGTGAAGTTTCAAGTTCTGTTTGTTTTCTTCAGTGCCCTTTACCTGTTGTCCAGACTTTAGTTCAGATATACACAGCTCAGTCCAGAAGATAAATGCTGTGGTGTTTAACTAAAAGATGCCATTTATATTTAAAATGTGAAAACAAGTTCCAGAGCCCTTAAATGTCTCTGTCCCAGAGCTGTTTTGGTAAGATTTTTGGGAAATGTCCTCTCTGGATTTCAAAACAGTCTGTTCTCCTGAATTCTTTTATTTCAACAGAAAAAGGGATTGCAACAGTTGTGTTGATGTGAACTGTGTACCTTTATTCCATCAGGAAGGATAATAATAAATTTATTCAAAATAGCATGAGTTTTAAGTTTATAATAAGTTTAAGATATTTTTATTAATAGGTACTAAAGCAAGGCAAGAAGCTGTAGCTAATAATCAGCAAGGTCTGCTGTTTCTAAGTGAAAAAAATCCATAGGTGATGTCAGGTGAAAGATGGGCTTAGTTATTTTTGTCTTGGTGGACTTGGATCCTGGTCCAACTGAACATGATTATAATGCTTCAGAGTATTTCAGTTAATCACCCCAGTAATACTGCTACAGACAGGGAAATAATCAATGCATTCTTCCCAAGGAAAGGAGGTTGCCTTTAAGGAGTTTGACCTTCTACCACTTCACAAAATGTCCTTGATGAACAGAGCTCAGATAACTAAACCTGTCTAAAGGTTGTTCTGCTGGACTAATAAAATCTGTCATTATTGGGTTCCTTGAATTCAGTAGTAAATTACACTGTGGGAGCATTTGCCCTGAGCATTCATACTCAGACAGAGATATGTGACAGGGTCTTTTTAAATAAAAATGTTAGATGGAGGCAATGTAATATTAAAGGAAAGCAATTCGTATTAGGACAATACCTTATCTCTTGTCTCATTTAAACTGGGCTCCTCTTAAGTGAACCTCTCATCACAAACCTATCTGAGGCTATCGCTATAATGTGCTTGCTTATTTCCAAGCAGAAAGGTTAATATTTCTAATTAAAAAGAGGCTTGCTAAGGTATTTCTTAAATCAACTATCTTTGATGATAAGAGCTTCTTAGACATTTTAAACTTTTTATTTATTTATGTTGAAGCCATTTCTTCCTCATTCAAATTCTACTTGAGAAAGCAGAGTCATCACAAATGTTAAAGTCTGTAGGGAAGATGATAGTTTTCAGCTAGCTGCAACAGAAGTTATTAAGGCTAAAGGCTTATTCTCCTCCCTTAAATGAGTACTCATGTGAAAAACATCCTGTTTCAGTTTTCCTAGCTAGATTTGTGTTTTACTTGCATGTTTAGAGATGGCATTTGCAACATTTTCAGAGTGAGCCTGATATTTTTACTTACCAAAGTTCAATTAATTTCAAATGGAACAGTGCTTTCATTTCAGAAGAGTTATTCCTGCAAACCCATAGTTTCTGGGGTATGTATTGAACTAGTTTGGTTGGAGATGTAGGCGCTGTTGATTTTTTAGTTACTGGCCAGCTTTATGGATCCAACCAACAAAGTGATCAGATAGTGATGGTAACCACTCCACCAATGCACGTAGGTCCTTCATCCACAGGAAATTATTGGGGTCACAACTCAAATTATCAGCTGGGTCCAGTAGTAAAAATACTAGTTGTAATCCCACTTTCTAAGCAACAGAGGGCTTTGTGGGACGCAGACATATTGTGCAGTCATCTGGTGCTTATTGCTACAAGATCTATGGGGCACAGAGCAGTGATGCTCCATCCTACAAGAGCTATGGGGCTGGAGGGGAGAGTGCTCCATCCTCTGGCATTAGGTGCTGAAGAGTAGTGAGGGAGCTTCATCTGTGGATCAAGCACAGATGTGGAGTTTGCCTTAGATTTCCCGTTGGAATAGTATGCAAGAGAGAGGATGTTAACACACTACGCTAATATTTGGGCTCTTTGATCTTCCTTGACAGAAGTGGCTGTTGAAATTCAAATGATTTATTAATTACAGCACAGCACCTCACAGAGTAAGAGAATTGGGTTGTGCTGTAATTTTTGAGTCCAGCAAAAAAACCCCATGGAACTTTACAAAAAGCGGGGAGTCTGGGGAAAAAAATTACTTCTTAAGCCCAGATTTAACAAAAAAAACAAGCAACTACTTTTATCAGCCTGACAAGGCAATTTCCTTTCCTCTTCTCCAATCAGCCTGAATGTAGGTACTGCATGTTTTCAGGGACTGAAGGAGAGGAAAAGAATCAAAGAATGAGAAAGGAACATCTTCTTAGAAAAAAAAAATACAAATTCAGCAAAGAGAAAAGAAACAATGCTTCTTCTTGGGCATGGTCTTCCTGGTAAGAAGATCCTAGCTCACCTGGGATTTGACAGTTTTGTTTGGATTCAATCAGCCTTAAAGACAGACTCATCCTTTTGTCAGGTTCCAAAGCTGCAGGATATTACAGTTTAAAGGAAGTATTTTATTTTATTTTATTTTATTTTATTTTATTTTATTTTATTCATAAGAACTGGCTTGAGGAAGTATTCTTCAGCAAAATGTTGAAATAATTCTAATTTTTCTTTTAAAAAACAGCATAACTATTGTGATACTGTGGAAAACATCACCTCTGCACTATAGGAGGTGTGGTTAAAAGTCTGCCAGTGTTGGTGGTATAAGAAAGGCTGGCCCTGTGCCATACCTTTGTGATTAAGTTAACGAGCAGCTCTTTCATATTCCTTTTGCACCCTGCAAAATAAGCAGACTCATGTTTCTGTTATAAAAAATTAGCCCACAATCAATGAACTCCCACTGATGCCTGTGCTCTTCATTACTCATTTTGAGTAAAGCTACAGTACACAGTTCCATGTGAATATGAGGATACATTTAAAGGACTATAGCAGTATGCAAAGCAAAACAATCTATTAGCAAAACTGGCCAGAAGGAAAAGTCCTATATTTATATATTTATTTATTCATAGTTTCTAGAAAGCTGAACTCTTATCATATTTTCCTATGCACACACTTTGGGAGAAGCTCAGAAAACTTTCTTGCATTATCAAGGTATTTGCTTTACAAGCATGTAAGCCAAGGAATTCTATCAAGGGCAAATTCATAAATAATCAAGATTTCACCAAACAGGCTTTGGTCATCTCTTTTCACCATCAAAATTCACATATAGCTTTTATTTTAGAGAGCTCTTAAAAATATCTAAGCCAGAACTGGTCCTTTTTTTCCTCCACAATTCTTGCATCTGTTCTGTGCGCTTACCTTTGCACGTCATGGAAGTTGGTGTGAAAACTTCCTTTGCAGCTGCTATCAGTGTGCATTTCCAGTGCTAGACCAGTTTTGTTCAGGTCTAACCCGTAGGGTAGAGGAGCATGGTCACCAACTGCAGCACAGGGATATCATAATGCCAGGTCTGTGCTCCTCTGAAGGGTTTTGCTCTTACTGCAGAGTGAAGGTTAGGTTCTTCGTGTTTCTTTGTCCCTTGAGATTTACATTCTTTCTAGGGAAGCCAGCAGAGCCCTGGAAACTGTTAGTGGCTGGCTGCAGGATCCACTGTATTCTCTGCGTTAAACTATGAACTAAGGAAAATCATTCTCCAAAGGAATATGTTTCAGAGGACGTCAGGCTTTAAGGACTACTTCAGTCAGTGAAGATAACTCAGAAATTACCTCAAAAACAAGAACAGTTACTTAGCCTTTGGCTCAAGTTCCACCTGGGGCAATTATTTCAGCCTTCCCCATTCATACTGTACCCCTGAAATTTCAGCTGATGTTGGGGTTTTTTCCTTCCCTCGAGAGTCGCAGTGCTGTGTTTGATAGCACATCACAATTATTGCTTCCCACCCTAGTACTGGCTGCACTTCAGGGGTGGCTGAGTAATCTGTTTATATAGGCTCAGGATATATTACTGTCTTTCTGATGAAAGATATAATACCAAAAGCAATTTTAATGTGTCAATTGATTTTTTTTAAAGTTTGATTTGGTTGTCAGAGCCTGTACCTAATGCTTATGTTACTGTGTTTGCTCTTCTTGCAGCATGTCAGGCCTAAAGAAAGGGATAGAGCAGAACACAATCAAAAAGTCACTTGGAAAAAAAATTGCCTCTTCTTTATAGAGAATGTGGGAAATCAAATTCATCATAGATTTTCCTTTGAGCTCTGGTATCTGATCTTTGATAAAAGTGACCTTCAATGGGAAGAGGACTTCTGTTTCCATTTTCTTACATTTACAAGGAAGATAGAGGTTATTATTCATTTATATTTGCATTTTCTCATGCATATAAAAACTGCCAATTTTTATCTGCTCTGGAAGACAGTTATCCTGAGTAGTTCAACTTATGGCCTCTCCAGAAAAGAGTGGCAAAAAATGTTTACCAAATCTGTGCAAAAGTTTGGTTTTCATATAATCTGTCAAAAACATGTGATTAATTCTTTGGGGAAAGAGAACAAATTTACAAGTCCAGTTACATTATGCAACAAATATAATTTCAATCCCTTAAAAGGCCATTAACAAAATCAGAGGTAAACAATCACCTTTTAAGCTGATATTTCTGAGATGAAATGAAAACAACAGTATGAAACTATTGATTACCTCTATCTCCTTTCAGGCCTTTTTATGTACCAAGAAAAAATTCTAATAGGGCAAACAACAGAAATTGGGGTTTTTTTAAGAAGAGATTCTTGTCCTTTAAATTATTTTTTAAACTGTCAACTTACATTCTTGTTTAGAGTAAATTAAGTAATGCAAAAATATGGGCACCCTGCTGCATCAATTTATATCTTCAGTAGGCATATGAACTCTAGTGAATAATTTAATCTAAGATTTAAAAAGGTAATGAGAGCAGGATTTGGTTCTGTGATTGTAGTAATTAGTTACCTGAGTTAGGCCGTTGTTTTTATTCTTGAAAGAAAGTCAAAACTCACTATAATATGTTGAGATGGAGGGAAGCCACCTGGCATATCCATATCTATCAATTGGCTAAATAAATGCAGAGTCATTAAATAATTTTCTGCAAATACAAAATCATAATTATTTATTTATCTTCTGTCCTTTGCCAAGGCAGCAAGCCTACTCTGAATATGTCCAGTTCCACTCCATATATAATGCTGACTGAATATTTTCCTAGAGTGCTACTTGGGGGCTTGAGCAATCTGCTCTGGTTGAAGGTATGCACCAGAAGTTCCATGGCAGGAGAGTTGGAACTAGATGATTTTTAAGGTCCCTTCCAACCCAAACTATTCTACAGTTCTGTGATTAGCAGACACACCTTCCTGACTCCTCCCTGATGTCTAACAAACAACAAAAAAAGGCTATTTTAGCTCCAAAATATTTAAGACAGTGCTAAGCAGATTTTATGTCCTGCAGGGTTTTATTTTTTAAACAACACACTAAAGATGCCTACAAAAAAAGCCCACCCAGGAACTGCACAGTGGTTTTCATATGTTCATCTCCTCCACCATGTTTAGCCCTTGACTTTCTTCTCAGATACATCCTTCAAAACCACAAAAATGTCATCTGAATTCCAGGGGGGGAAACAATCTTTTTTTTTATTTTCTACTTTTCTCTGGATTTATTGTTAAAATAGTAGCTTGAATCTCATACTCACAAATCTGGCTTAAACCCTGCTTAATTAAAATTTCCAATGACTGAGAGTAAAGATATTTTCCTTTCTAAACATTATGCATATTCTGCTCTAAGATTACTAACTTGGACTTCTAATAAAGCAGCATGCACCGGATTGTCATTACTGTGTTCAACAGGCATGCTGAAAGGACAAGAGAGATCCTTGTGGTGTGCTGCCTTAGGTATGCATATGGTGTGCTGCAGTATGGCTGCAGTGCAGGAAAAGGCTCGGATTTGTAAAGAAAGATAACCTGAATTGATTTTAGCTGAAGTGGTGTGGTTTTGTTTGTATGCAAAGAAACACAAGGGTAGCGGTGCAGCTTTTAAGGCTTTTATCCCTTTAGTGCAAAAGCAGTGGAACCTGCTGGGTTCACACTATGTCCAACAGCAGTCCATGGCACCAGCATCATCCACCCATGTGCCATGTCTCTGCATGCAACAGGATTTGCATTAAAGTCATTAACATTTAACATCATTAAATGGAAATCATGGACTAATATAGACTGCAAGATATCTGGAGCATATCTGGGCAAACCTTGCTGAAAGCAGGGCCATCTCTGGAGTTTCTGTGGGTTTCTCAATCAACTTTCAAATATTACAAGGGATAGACATGAAGGCTCTGAAAGACCAGTTCCAGCATTTGACTGCACTTAGTGAGGACTTATTTTGCTTCTTTCTGATCAGAATTTCCTTTGCTGCAACTTGTCCATTGCATCTTGTCTTTTCATCTTGTATTTTGCATATGGTATGTAACAATAGGAGGCTTATAATTTTTGATTTAATTGGATGTATAAAAAGTTCTTGGTAAAGCTTGTTTTTTTCTCAGTGTTACTAGAGCATCCCTCAGACCCATATTGAGGCGTAATACTGCACTATGCAGCTGTGTGTAAGGGTTTTATTTGCCATGTAGAAGTAGAAGGTAGACACTGCACATCCTACCCAATCTTTATGAAGGGATGGGAGATGTGCAGTCTTCAGCTTGGCCAACACAGAGAACAAAATTTCCAAACCAGATGCATTTTCAGTTTCATATTTATTTAATTAACTGCTAAGTTTAAAAGCAAAAGGTTTCACATTAGTTTAGCCTAATTATCAGACTAGTGCATCAGAAGCAGTGCCTTGAAAAGGTGCAATAGATGGATAAGACAGCAGATGAGTGTGTTTCAAATTTTGCCTTGTGAAAAGGCTGGTGAGAATTCTGAAGATAGGGTGTGCTGGTTCACCTTCCCACAGTCCATTCCAGTGTCTTTGAACTGAGAAATTTTATTGATACCAAAACCACTTGGTGTTTGGTTGCTCAATCAGTAAAAATACATTGATATTCTGAGGCTCAGCCATCCATAGGTCAGCCCACATAAGTAATCTTTATCTTCATAAGATGCCAGGATACTTGCTCGGTGTTTAAGAAGCTGTCCAAATAATGGCATGGACGTCTTGGGAATATAATTCTGATATCAGTCACTCAGCTGTGCTCAGAAAGGGTAAGAAATGTTGTTTTACAAAGAGCTGTTTCTCATTTTCCCTTAATGCTTCTCGTTTTCTGTTTGTATTTTGGAATGCAGCAACTCAGCTCTGAACAGGCATACATAAGACAGTATTTAGCTCAGTCAAGCTTTAAAAAGTTTGTTTCTTCATAAAAGCATAATTTGAGGATTTTTTTTTCAATTCAGTACAATTGCTTCATGGTACTGAAGCAGAAAAGGCAAAGATTTAATAATGCTGTCATTTTGGAACTGCACACAGTGTCTGTATGAAAGCAGCATCATTACACAGTCACTTATACAGCTCTGAGGTGAGATTGGACTGCCGGCCAGCCCTGCAACAAACGACAACACAATGTAAAGGGCTTGTGTTATAGAACAGTACATCAGGAATTTTATTTTTGTCTACTTAGTCCTTTCTCCCTCCGAGAGGTTCATTAGTCTCCAGTGGAAGATTCAGTATGATTCCTGCCTTTTAAAGAACGATGTCAAACGGATAATTCTAGCTGCTTTTCATGCAGATACTTGAACACCTGTTTCTCCTTCATTTATCTGCCAAAGAAGATTAGTTCAGGATAACACCTACTGATTTTATGGATTACTGCTGTGGTTTTTTTGCCTCATAGTAATAAAGGTGAATACCACAAATGCCTTTTCTATAGGCCTTAAGCAAAACTATATGTAGCGAAATCATAAGATGTGTGGGTTGTATGCTAATTTTGCTTTTACATTAAGCTAAATTTAAGATGCCATCATATGTAACTGTCGTGTTTCTTCACAGTGTAGTTGTCTAAAATGTACACCACCCCCTTATTCTGCAAGCCTACTCATTACTATGGCAAATTCAAATATCTTGTAGTCAGCTAGTTTCAAGGAACCTTGTAATATTTGCACATTATCAGTGTCATCTTTTCCTGCTGCTTATGCCTCATTTGCAATTATAATAATCCATGATATTTTAGCCATCTCCACAGCAACTAATTATGATGGTAGAAATAGACTGACATCTATTGCTATTATGCAACAGAAATAAGTGAAATTTCACAAAAATAAATCATCCAAATCTTGCCGATGTAAAAAAGGACCAGGATAAAGTTGGAATAGAAGAATATTTAGGTAGAGTTAATCACTAAATCATTATTATTTCTTCACTTATATCTAAATTTTGAATCTACATCAGTTATATTTTAATTAATGTATTTATAGCAACATGATGGTACTTTGATAATCTTCAGAAAAATATTTCAAGGTAGTGTCAACTTTGATCAAACTTGTCATTGGCATGGAGCACTGATTTGCAGTATCTCTGTGGTTCTTTTGTGAAGTATTTGTCAAAATCTGCAGAACAAGTCGACTTTATTCTCTGTGAAAAAACCATCTACAGTCAGGGCATAACCCAACACTGGGCAGAATTTCAGATTTCAGGTTCACATTCCACTGTCATTTCACATACTGCATTGTCAGAAAGCAATTAATGATAATTAAGATTTGTCCAACATGAAATACAGCATATGCTCTTGTACTTCCTAGCACTGAAAGAAACAAAGTAAAATAAAAGTCTTAGCATTCTCTGAAATTAATGAGTGAAAATTCCTGAAACCCGTGTTGAAAAAGGGTTTTAAGCCTGGATGCCACACTACCTAGTAAGCTACTTTTGCAACCAGCACTACACAGGCCCTGAAACCTGAATCCATTTATGTAATTTCAGATGTCAGTATGTTGAACTTTGTATTACTTAACAGGTTTGATTTAATCATGCAAGTCCCCTGACATGCATGGTAAGGAGATAAAATTCAAGTTTTTTTCGAAGGCAAATCCACTGCCTTTGTACATTTCCTGACAATTAGATAATTGAATCATTTTGTGTGTTGGGATCAAGGGTGTTTTCTCCTGATTCGTTAAATGCATCTTTTAAAAATAAATATACTCCAGGACAGACACTGTAGATCGAACCAAAGTCTGTGATAGTCCGGTATCTTCTCTTATAGTCAATGGTTATGTCACATGCAAGAAGCAGAGTAAGCATCTATTTATCTGTCTCCTGACTTAAGAAATCAGATTGCAGCACTCAGAAATTCATAAGCTAAAAGCTGCATCCAAATCAAGCCATGTGTGGATTTATCCTCCATCACTTAGTGTTGGTGGAACCAAGTTACACTTTTAGCCTTCATGGATATCTCTTGCAGACAATTCCACAATGCAAAGGTCACCTCATGCATTCAGAAGGCAAATGCCCTTATAGCATGGGTTTCCCCTCATCTCTGGATCTGGAAGCATGCCAGGGCTGTGTGGATTCTCTGAAGGGCTATGCCAGGCCAAGAAAGCCCTGGCTGGTGTAGCTCCCACCAGAGGGTGTGTAGAATGTGTGTACTGGTGTTATCTATCCTGCTTTGTGCCTTGATTTTCCTCCAAGGGAATGGTCTGGTTTATGCAGAGCACAGCCTAGGTGACAGTTACCATGTATTTTTGTGAATATCAGGGGAACCAGAACCTTGCTATAAAAGAAGAGATGACAAAAAACGTGGTTCTGCTATTATTGTTTATTTCTCTGCAAAATACCCCATCCCTTTAGTTCATTCCTTTTTCATTTTTTCATAACTTCTTTTTGTTCTGCTGTATTTTTTTCGAGGTGGGTACCCAAGCTTGTGTTAGCTGCAGACTATTACACTAGCACAAATGGACTGTATTTATTTCCTAATAATTTCAAATTTCTGTTGCCTTTTCTTACTGCCCCAAGCATTAGGATGTTTTCAGATAATTCTCTGCAGAGTTTCCAAGCACTATCTTCTGAGTGGGAATGACTAATATAGCTGTTAAGTGTGTAGAGTTAGGGCTGCCTTTTCCCAAATGTCTTTTTTGCTCTTATCAATGTTGAATTTTGTCACACGTCATTTAGTATCATAAGATCTTTTGTAGCTCTTTGCAGTCAGCCTTAGTTTTGACTGCAGTCAGCAAATTTTATCATCTCCCTATTGTCAACCTTTCTAAACTGTGTTTTTATGAAGACAACAGTGGGTAGTGCTACATCCCACTACTTATGTATGGGGCATTCCTTTTTGATTTCTTCATTATTATTCCACTAGAGGATAATCACCCTTATCTAATGCAATTTTAATTCTTCCAATGACCTTAGCGTAGGAGTCTTGGAGCTCTGAAGATGCCAACTAGGACCAAGCATGTTCATTTATTGACTTCTGTGAACTTCCCACCTCAAACCCGGGATGTTTTTTCTCTCATCTCTCTTCTGTTCTCAGTCTCCTATTTCTAGCTTTATTCTATATAACTGTTCCTAGACTGGTGGTATGGGAACCAGGCTTACTGGTCTGTAATTCCCAGATGAGTTTCAGACTCTAAAGAATAGCAACCTTCTATTTGCCATCTCCCACTTTTCTATCTTATCAAGGTTACATGTCACACGTACTGTGTTCATGTTTGATTTCCTGAGGAACTCTAGGAAGAAAACTGTCTGGTCTTGGCAGTTTGCTGCTGTCCATTTTATTGATTTCTTTAAAAAGTTCTCCAAGTGACACATCACTTAAAAAGACTTTCACAGTTCCTTGTAAAGAAGAGTTTCACTCCGCAATTCTGCTGAAGCTCTTCAGGATTAGCACTGCTGTGAAAAATATTCGGCTTGTTTATCATGGTCTTTTATCCTTCAGTGCCGTTGCTTTTAACCTTAGATCATCTGTGATTCTACCAATTTTCTGTTTGTTTTTCTACACAATGAACAGAAAAACTTTATTAAGTTCTGGAAAGCAGGGATGCTTACACTGAAATACTGAGATATGAGATGGACAATATCATCTACATTTATAATGTGATTACACTGTAAGAAATGTCCAGACTATTACCATATCTCCTTCACTTCACTGTCCTTCCTACCTATTAGTTTTCAAATTTGCTTCTTACATCAATACTTCAGTTCAAAACTGTTACCATATAAAAGTGTTTCATGTGTTCTTCTCTGTCTCCCCATCCCAGACAGGCATCATAACTATGTTTCTGCACACACACACACAAAGCACTAAGATAACATATAACATTAAATGTAAAAATGCCTTGTTTTCTTAGATAATTGCAGCACTTGCTGGAGAGGAGCATAAAGTAATTTCATCATTGGTGGATTTTTTTGAAACATCTCCTATTGAAATAATGGAATAATTCATACTACAAGTAGGATGGTGCATGCCAAATTCTCATGAAGCTGTTCTGCATTCATGTTACTGTAACTGAAATCACAGTCTGGTCTTTTTTCAGTCTGTTGATTCCAGAGGACTGCCATGTATAATGGAAACTTTCTCTCCATCTGGGAATGTTATCTCTTCTCCCCAAAGGAGCAAAAAAAAAAAGCCAGACCAAGACTCTGAATGTGTAAAACATGCTGAAATTGCATGATGGGCCTTTACTGTTGCTGGAACTGTTATCAGCTACCAAGCCAGAAAGCAGACTGCACTATTTTGGGAGATAAGATGCTGGCATTAAAGACACTTCAGGGTTTTTTTGGCATTATGTACCAGCCAGCTAGTGCCATTGCACAAGCTGGAAATATCATCCAAATATAATTGCTGGATGGTTTGACAGCTGCAATTCAAGAATCTTCTTATTTTGGAGGAAGTGTTTGTTGCTTTGCGATTCAGTCATTCCTATAATCAAGCATTAAATGAATGATTTCCTGTTTGGCTCCTAACAGAGGTCTGTGTTGAAGGGTTGATGCCAGTTCATTCCAATAGCAAATGCATTTCTAATTTGTATGTGTTTAGTCAAGATTTTCTGGGGTGTACAACAGTAGTGATGGTTTCTGAGAAGTATATGAAATATTCATAACATCTTTCTCAAAACTGTGCTAAGCCAGCTTCAGATTTAAGTCGGTAGTTTTTAGACACAAGCTGTGCTTTGTATCATTTATTTTTAGTAGGGGTACATGTGGACACAGATAAACAAGTCCCCATCTATTGTGTGTGTCAGTTTGGGAGGCTACAGTGTGCTAATTATTCCAGTGTAAGTGAAAAACTGTAATTTAGTTCACCAGTGTTTGAGTAACGTGCAAATATATTTTAAATTAACTCAGATCCCTTTCTAGTGAAATAGGAGCATCGAGCAGAGCAGGCTTTTTTCAGTGTAGCGAAAATAGGATGTTGTTAGGGAGTAAAACACTGGATTTACACATCTGTCTGGCAGTGGGTAGCAGGCAATATATGTTTGTAAAGTTACAGCTGCAAGGTAAACTCAAGCTGTAAAAATACACAGCAGTTGGCTATTGCTATAGAAAGAGTTGTGCTGCTTGTCTTATCAACTACAGGTCTCTTTTCTATCAGCAAGGTGATCCTCCCAGCTGCAAACAAGGGGACCAAATACTGGCCAGTAGCTTGGTTGTCATCTCCAGGTGGTCTGTCCAAGCATTCTTTCTGCCTTCTTATCATCAGCCTGCCACTGTTTTGGTTTTATCTCAAAATCTTCCCCTCTTTTTCCATCCCAGGAAAGATTACTCCTTCACCTTTAAAAGTTACGCTAGAGAATTCAGTTTTCTGACATCTGCTAGACTTCTTTATGTAAACTGTGCTCTGTGTTTTGCCATCTGGATGTGTTGTCTGATGAGCAAATCCAAAAGCAGCAGCTTGCCCAGTTAGTTATATGCCATGTGTAAACTCTGTTATGGAGAGAGCTCTCCAGAGAGTCACAGGAGTCATTATCTTGTTCAGGCGACGCCCACCATGGTTTTTGCTTTGATGAAGACCCTTGAACTATTACAGTGCAGAGCAGTGCAGAGTATGTTCCAGATGACACTGCAGATCCCTACTGCAGCATCATCAGTCTGGGTACCATCTTCTCAGGGTAAAGGAAACACCTTGCAGGTACCTCACCCAGCTCTTCACCCATTTGATTTTAGCATTGTTTTTGTCTGTTTTATGTACAGAAATCTGAGACTGCAAGGTACCTAAAGCAAGTTGAGTCATTTGTAAAAATCAGACATTCTTTGGGATATACAACTGCTGCTGATGTTCCTAAATATTTTTTTCAGATGGCATCACTCATCTTGTCTGGCTGCAAAGGTTTGAGGAGTAGAACCCATGTTCTCAGTGTTTCTTTAATAATACAGCCTTCTGCACGTTGTTTCAAGGAAGCCTGTAGGAGAAAACATAATTTGTGAACCTGTAAATGGATCTCCTACCATAAGGATTGCATCAGCTGCCTTTTGCTGGTGCTTAGAACATAACCTCATTGCAGTAAGAGCTGTGGAGATAATCACTGTGGTCAATTTATCTTTAACAGCTATAGCTACATAGGGTCCTGGTAGCAGTATGGACTTAGGCAGGGGCTGTTCTAGCCTGCCACGTTTCTTGCTTGGATGAAAGCCTTCAAATTAGTCAGTACCACCCCCTCACTACTGTTTTTGATGTTTAAATGAAGACGTCTCCAAGTGCCCAAGGTATGCCTTTGCACTCTGTAGTCACACTGTAATTGCAGAGTAGCTGTACATTAAAATATGCTGTTACCTTGTTGCAAACTTCTTTAATTAAGTTACAGAATCTCCTTTTTCATTAAGCTGTGGAAAGCAATATCTGTTGGTGGCTCAGTTTTCCAGCGCTTGACCTAGTACTACCTAGGAATTCATGAAACACTGTGCAGCAATTCATAAGTAAGAATAGAAGAAATGTATTTTCTTTATTTTTTCGATATACTGGTCAGCTTTCTGAATTTCTCCCTGACTTGTTGTACAGTACTTCTCAAGTGTGACTAGAAAAGCAATTATGTATAAAAGGTATAAAAATGCGAGTCTTTCCAAAATCCTGTTGATAGATTATCACAGTTCACTGACACAGTGGAGTTCTGTTTTGCTGTTTATTAGCTGGGCAGCTGAGGGTGGTAACATTTTTCTTAAGGTATCTACAAGCTTGTTTTCTTTTCAAATCCACTCTCTTATGGTTTTGGTTTGGGTTTTTTCTGAACACACAGCTTTTGTTATGTTTGTCAAGATTTCTTGTTTTATCTCCTGTTTTCATGCATTCATCTTCTGCCAGGCTCATTCAGCTTGGCCTGTGAAATTGGCCAAGGGTTTCTTTGGATCTAGCTTGAAGTGTAGTTCTTTCCCTAGGAAGACACCTTCTTTGATTGATTTTTTTCAGTCCTTCTGTATGAAAAAAAAATGCAGTCTATCTGTTCTTGGATTAGATTTCTGATTTCTTTAGTTCAAAAAGAATTAAGAACTATTGTGGTAGAGTTGTTCATATTTAATTTCTCTGACTTGCCTTGTGTTTGCTGCATTTTTGGTTGTATGCTGTATTTCTGAGTTATGTTACTGCACTGTGATCTCATGTAGTATGGTTTGCAGTATTTTGAGTAGCTTGTGCAATTCTGTGTCTGCAGATTTGACTTTGCATCATCTTTACTCCCAAGTCTGTCCTCTGGCAGTTTACATATAGTAATGGTCAGTACAAGTCTAGAGTTTTCTTAAGGCTGATTTCACTTCTTTCCCAGTTTTACTTTCTGTCTCAATCAGTAAGGAAGAGATGATTGAATTTTTATCTGTAGTTACCAGGTGTGCCAACTGTTGTACCTCCTGAGCACTTCCAGTAAGTGACTAGGAATTTTAGATTTGATCCTGCACTCTCAAAGAATGTTTATATTTTTACTGTGTTATTTCAAAGGCTTACCTGTCACAAGTGAAGATTAACCATGCTCCCAGTCCAGTGCTTCTAACTGGAGATGGACCAGTGTCTTGAGCTGCTCTGAATTTGAGTGGAAGCAAGATGCCCTAACATCATCTTTTCTATGCTTTTACATACTCACAATCTAAAATAAATCCAGTTGTGCTTGCAAGACTGGAAATAAAATAAAAATAATCACTTGGGGGTGATGGTGTTTAATTTTATTTTTGCCTCTTTTTCCTGTCATTTTATTTGCCTTGATTTCAGTAACAAATTTTAAGTCTAGAAGGGTCATTTCCCAGCTTAGAGTGGTCCCCTGGTCACAGAACAGGTGCTGTTAATACTTTGCTACTGACAAAGCAGGTGACAAGCCAAGTTGTTTCAGCTTGTCTGTACCTCACTTTTCCCCCTGTATAATGATTATCCTGGTTTGCTGAAAGAGTGTTTTGAGTTACTCTTTAGTGTGGCATCAATCCTGTGGGGTTTTTCTATGTTATTAGTTTGTCAGGTAGCACATGCCACAGAAGTTTTCCAAGTGATTCACATACTGAAGGGGGTTTGTTTGGTCAGCTGATTTGGAGGGGCACTTCTATGCACTTTTTAAAATCAAGCTTAACTTTTAATACCAGCCTATTTTTCTCCTTGTGATGTTCCTGTATTTTGTTATCTCACAGAATGGGAGTGTTAGGCTATAGTCAGAGCAAGAAATGTCATGGGTAGACAGAAGGACAAAAAGAGCCTTCTAATCCATTCTAGGTAGTAATCTGTCTGAATTAGATTTTGTAGATGGTACTGTTGAGGGAAAACCCAGGCTGATATTAGAGAGACTCAAAACTTCTGTAAGGAACTTCAAATCTCAAAGATTCAGAAACATGTTGGAATATTTTTACTTTCCTCAGTCTTCAAGAGACCTATGCATGTTTGAAGGCAAGGAAAATTTATATTTAGCACTGAGCAAAGCAAAATAGTTATTTCAACCAAGCTATGTTTTGGCATTGGTCATAGCCCAAGCTCACAGCAGCAGTGCTGAGTGTCATGCTAATAAAGTAATCCCCAAATTAATGGAGCTCTCTGTGAGCTGACACATCTACATTTTCCTCAGCTCTAAGACTTTCATCTACAGCAGCATTTATTTTCTTAAAAGTACTCTCTTCAGTCCATTTTGATTTCAGGAGTATTTTCAGCCCTATTTTATGCATCTTTATCTCAGGTACTCACCCTTAGCTTCCTTTACAGTCAGTGAAGCCTGAGAGGCACTTTAAGGTGCAGTTCAGTCTTGTTTAGATGCTTACTGAGGTTAATCATGTCTAATATTTGCTCTTAATATGTAACGAGGCCAACTCAGAGGCAGAAGCCCACACTGTAAAAATTTGTATCTGATGAATCCTGCTCCATTTGATTGCCAAAAAAGTCTACATAGTTGGAAAAATTTCAAGATGATGTAACATTTTTTAATACGTAATCCATCACATTTGAAAATCTCTTCTTCCTTATACATCTAAAGAAAACATTGATGGTTGATTATCTAAACACCAATTGCAAAGCAATTGGTTTACTTGTTTCTAATTATTCAGATCTGGATTACTAGCAAAGCAGATTCCTATTGAAAGCAAGTATAATTGATGCACCAGAAAGCTTCTGCTCTCAGCTCCATCCTGTAACAACCTTTGCTTTCTAAAATCATCATGAAAATGGTAGTGCCTTTGAAAGGAAGAATTCATTCAAAGCATCCCCCAGTGCTTTTTAAGACAAAGGCCAAGGACAACCTCAGAAAAAAGCGAGGTTAGGATCCAACTGGCCAGCACAGACTGGGATTTAGTTTCAGTTGTCAGATGAAAAGAAGAGGGAAGGACTTATTTATTTAGTCCACCCCTTGGTTTAAGCAGCAACATGACAATTGCTGCAAAGGAGGATAGTTTATCATTATCTTGAAAATAGTATATATCATTAATTTATTACTATCTCCTGTAGATGCAGGTTGGAATAGTTCATCTGAGATGGTTTAGTCTTGGGGGGAAGGATGGGAGGACAGAAAGGTTATATGTCCTGATTGCACAAATGCCTCTTTGGCTGCTTAATGGAGCAGCAGAAGCGCTTGGCACAGAGGCAGCAGAGAGCTTCACCTTCTCAGCTGGAGGAGCAGCCCACAACCACTGCCATCATGGAGCACAGCAGCCTATTAAAGGAATAAAGACAAACTGTTTGATTTCCAGAATGGAGGGGCAGGAACTCCTCCTGACCCTGTCAAGGCTTTACTGATCTTAATGGGTCTGCCACAGAGAAAAACTCTGCTTGAACAGCCGAGGGATGCTGCTCCTGAGGGACGAGTTCAAAAATACCAGCTCAGAAACATTAATAAAAACATTTCCCACAGTTTCTTCATCAAAGCACAAAAGAAACAGCATACTGCAGAGCACACTGGCAGAATCTGTGCACTTCTACCATAAAATGCACATAGGCTCATTTCTATAAACTAATAACGGAGAGTTTCTTGAAGAGTGGATGAATTTGTTACAGTAACTAGTGTCTGGCATAAGTAGATCCCATAAAGAGGGCTTAATGCTTATTTCTAATCTCCTGGAAGGTTGTACAAATGAAAAAAAAAAAAGAGGTTAATCACCAAGGAAAATCACTAATGAAGTAATACATCTTTTCCTAAATATTAATTATATTTCTTTTTTCCCATCACAGAATTTACACAGTTCTCATGAATCAAAGATTAATTCAAAGGTTTATATTTATCCTCTGCTATGAATGGATTCCTTCTCAGTGGAAAGTGAATGAATTTATTTTGTACCAGCTTTCTGCTTGAAAAGAAAATCCTTCATAAAAGAACTGACAATCTTTGCCAGAGAAATCCAGACGGAGTAAAGCATTTCATTGTTCAGGTTGTTGGGTACTAATGAGTTCTGTATCTAAGTGCTTGTATTTTTTTCTCATCTGATCAGCAGTAGCATAGCAGGTTATGCACTTAAATGTACGACTCTTGTTTGGGAGGAAGATTTGTATTAAAGAAAGGCAGCATGTTCCATAGCTTTAGTATAACATCTGTTATTATCATTCAGTGCTGCTCTTAGCCCAGCATGCCCTTCCTCTAAATATCTTATTAATTAAACTGGCTTAGTAGGGAAATAATTAATACTATAAGTCCTGTACCTACTTAGAAAGGATTTAGAAACTGAAAAAAATTGGTTTTGTCTGAGCTTCAGCTCGAGTGTTGTGGGTTTTTCATTCTTGAACACAAGCAGATTACAATAGGGAGCCTATATATATACAATCTTCCAAATATATATATTCTATCTTAGAAATTCTGTGACTGCAAAAATAATCTGCTACTTTGAGGAGTCTTGGTCAGTACTGGAGGGTCTTCCTCAGCAACTGGTTTGGAAGAGACACTCCTGCATTTCTTCTAAATGTCCTGACAGCCCTTTTTAGCAATTGATTCCCCAAAGGCCTTAACTCCAGTCTGCAAAATTACTGCGTTTCTTGCCAGTACTATAATAATGTGGTGGGACCTCCTAGCCATGAAGTCAGTAGTAATGCTGCTACCTTGCATAACCAGCCTTTGACCGGGCAGGAGGGTAAGACGGTGAACCCAGGTGGGTGCCAATGAATTTGTGTGTAAAATGTGGATCTGGCACTTAGCTATCTATGGTCATGTACAGAAATATAATTTCCTGTGTCTTTGTTCTGTGGGCAGTGCTGCTGTCTATATGCGGAAACTGCTGCTTTGCTGCTGATTCACCTAATTTGGTTTCCCACTGAACAGCAATTTCAGTTTGCTGCTTATTCTAACAGAAAATTACACTTTTTGAGACCTATTGGGAAAGGTTCTGGGTGCCACCAAATTGCTCTTTAAACTCAGTCAGAGTTTTAACAATTCCTTTAGTAGGAGAAAGCTCAGGAATTAGCTGTAGCTTGTTCTGGCTCTGTTTGGAAGGTCTGAGGGTAGCTGTTCTTGAGAAGGAAGAACAAAAAGCTTTGAATGCTATACCAGAATAAGACCCTTTCAGCACAGAGAAAATGCAGCTTGGGGAGTAGTCTGCAATCTGACTCCAGATATTTATTGTTGGGCCTTTCTTTTTCAAAAGCATATTAGAAACTTAGAAATCAGCGTTTCATTGGAAGTCAGCTGAGGTGCCTAAAGCGCTTCTTCAGATGGGTTTAAGGCACTCAGGAAAATGCTGTGGCTGTTATGTTAACAACCTCCAAAATAAAACTGCACCATGTAGCTGGTTAATAGGTATGGGGCCTTGAACTTCAGAAAAGGACCTGTCTTTAATTCTGATCCATGCTGAAGTTCAGAGAGTCCGTCTGGGGATTCTGGGGACCTGGGAGACCAGGGTTTTTAATTAGCTACTGACTGTACATACTGCACATCTTTATCCTGAAGAGTATGTGTTCAAAACTGATTTTAGAAATGGAGAAGCCTACATTTATGCTATGGAGAAGAGTGAAGCAGAGCTGGCCTTGTCCATACTGAGCTCTCAATATCTGGCAGCCAGTAAGTTGCAATGAGCGTGTGTGCAGGTGTAAGCATAGCTAATTCACCAGACGTGTGTACCTGTGGGAACAGTCAACACACAGCAGTAACCAAGAAAGGTTACACCCTCCGGTTTTCAGGGAAGGAGAGAGGGTTTCCAAGCTTCTTTTTCTTTAAATCTGCCTTGGGCGGGCTGAGGATGCTAAGTCCCACTTCATTTGTGTGTGCGTGCATCTGTGCTGGGTCTGATAGAGGAGCATATGGCAGAAGCGCTTTGCCCTTGACTGTGCCTCTTTTTTGGCAGGCACAGGCTTGTTTCTCACAGAGCGGGTGCAGTCACAGCCACTCCTTCACATCACTTCTTGTGCCCCTGGCTTGCTGGCTTTCAGATCTTTGCCTGTGTGCGTGTCCTTCGTGGCATTTTGGTTAACTGGACATTGTTTTAATTACTACTGCACTAAGGAAACGTGTATTTTCTATCTGTCATTTTGCTGCCTCAGTGACTGCATCTGCAAGCAGCCAGTACAGAACTCGAGCTGTTCAGATCTGGTGTAAATTGCAGTGGCTCTCTTGGAGTTTCCCTCCTTTACATCTCCTCAGGGGAAAACACCCCTCCAGGGAGGAGAAGGCTCTGTTAAACAGCTCATTTTTTGCACTGTCCCAAACACCTTGATCTGCTCTCACTGGAACAAGTGGCAAAGAAGCCTTGGCTTCCATTCTCTTCCACAGCCTGGATACAGTCTGTGGCCATGTTCTATCACCACATCTTTCCTTGGTTTGAGCCTTTGTGTTGCCTTCTTTCTTACCTTTCCCTGTCCAGTTTCTGCACTTATTTCCTTTTTCTCCCTTTGCTGTTTCTAATTCTCCACAGAAATCAGAAATGCTTGGCTCATGTGTCAACATCAAGCAATGGGCATGCAGACATGCCCTCAAATCAGTCAATCAATCGCCATTTCTGTCAATAATAGCTGCACTACAGCAGCGGACAGATTCTCTGAACTGCCAGTAGCCTTTATTTTGAGATGCAAAACTGCCACCAACTTGAAGAGGAGAAAGAGCATTTTTAAAAATGCCTTGAAAAGGCATACAGCCTTTTAAAAAAATAATTTTCCTTCTTTTCTATTTATATTGACCCTTATCCTTTGCTTACAGCTTTGGAAAGAAAAATGTCAATGAGGCAAAGCAGAGAGGAGCTTATAAAACGAGGAGTGCTGAAAGAAATTTTTGATAAAGGTAAGTGTTCTTGCTTTCACAACAGTAAATTGACATCCCATTTAGTTTTATGGCCAGACATTACATAATTAAAACACTAGGAACCAGGAACAGAGTTCTGAATTTCAAGACTCTGCAAAATAAGATCTCTAAACACTTCTCTTGACTTTGCTGTGGTCTGGCTCTCTCTGTTGAATACATGGGATAGTTACTTAGCAAATAAAAAACTAATGAAAACTAATGAGAAATATAAAGCAATAGAAATAAAAAGTAATAGGCAGTAGTCACTGACTGCAAAGAGCAAAACATCTAGACTGTGGAGAAATGTAGTGGATTTGTGCCTCTGTGTGTTGCCTGGTTGTCAATTGTCTGGTTGAGTCACTTTGGGATTAACTGTTGAGAAAATGGGAAATATTTAAAAAGGGAAATATTCTGATGAGCACAGAACAATGTACTTTCCCTTCAAACAGCTCAGAAGATATAATAATTCCTTGTTCAGGATAATTAATTTGTTGAGTTGGTAGTGTCTTATTTATGCAAAATGCCATTGTTTTACAAACATCATTGTTTTACACTGGTAACACAATACATAGTTGACATCTATTACATACATGTCAGTCTTTGAGTGCAGCTTTTATTTGTTTTGCTGCTTCCCTTGTCAATAACTAAGGCAATGAATTCAACAAATTATATAAAGACATAATAAAGTTACCTCTTAATCACAATAGAACTGATGCATATGCTTTAATGCCTCATTAATTCAAAATCTAAAAGTTTTTTGACAATAGCAGTACAGAATATGCTATTGAAATCAATAGAAGTTAGAAAATTCCACAGACATTAGAAGTATAGACTACTTCATAAATTCAGGTTAATTTAAATCTGCTACCTACTTTTTACTCTAGCTTATCAAGAATTTAAAAATTTATTAACTTAATTTTAAGTGATTTTTTTTAAGTAAACAACAAGCAATAACAGCAAAAAGGTGTTTATCATTAAATTTTCCAGTTTCTACCAGTTACATGTTGTAGTGTGCTCTCACTATGACCTGCTGCCTTAGAAATCATCCTAGATGCAAAACAACTCCTGGCAATAGATTTGCCCTTCCCAGTGCTTTTTGTTGTCCATGTTTTGTAGTGTGACTCAGATTGGACCTGCAGCCAGCGAGGTGTGGTCCAGGCTGTCACACCAAGTGGTCAGTGCCTCAGCCAGCTCGTAAAGCAGCCTGCAGTCCAGGATGTGACCTCCTTCATCACTGCCTCACATCCCACATGTAGCTGCCTTCTGAACCGTCCTTACATACACCTAAAGGCATCCCCAGGAAAAATCTTGTCTGTGAAGTCTGACTCCACCTTCCATGTTGAAACTTGGGGAGATTCCCCTTGTATTGCTACCAAAGCACTAGTTTTTTCTATTAATCGAATAATGATGTCATTTGTAAACTTCTGTGTCATCTTGTGGAGCAGATACTAAATTGCCTGGAGGTCTTTGAAAGAAAGAAATGAATTCTTCCTTATAGTAATTTTTCACCTTTACAAAGCTGATATGAAAAGAGGTAGGGCAGAGAAGAAAGTGGAAATACAAAGGAATAGCAGCAGTAATCAACTAGCTATGATGATACAAGGGTCTGAGCAAGGAAGGATGTGTGGAGCAAAAACATTATTACCTTCAGTGGTCTAAAAATCTGAGACTAGTTCTAATAAAGGATATATCTTACTGAGAACATTAAGTGGAAGTAACGTTTTCTTCGTAATTCCTGTTAGGTGACCTCTAATCCTTAGAAAAAACAACAGACATTTAGCATTTTGTGGCAGAAGGCTTTATTTGATTATGGTAGCTCCTTCCATGCCAGGAGGCATCTTGCACAGGCAGTAGGTGTAAATCTCTTCGTCTTCCTTAACTAAGAGGTGGGCAAAGCAGGAAGAATCAGCGAGTAATTTTGTGAGTAATTTTGGCTTTTTCTTTTTCAAAAATCCATGCCAATCAAAGGAAACAGTGTGGACAGACTGACCCAAGAACAAAAATTCTTGCTGTGTTCTTAGTGTTGGTTTTGTCATATCTTCTATGTTGAAGAAAAGCATAATTAGCTGGTTTGTTTGCCTGCTGTTTAAAGTGACACTCTGACCTGTTTGCTTTCAAATTTGCTGGCTTTTCAGAGGACTTTGTGTCACCTAGGAGGTGGAAGTTATCAGAGTGCAGTAAGCCACACTATTCACACATGGGAGAGTCACTGCAGTCCAGCTGCTTGCTCTGTTTGGAAAACAAGAAATGCTGTTATCACTTCAGTGACCCCCACACTTAAATTACTCAACTGAAGCTTCTCCAGACTGAACTGCAGAGAGCTCTTTTCTTGCTAAGGGCCACAGTCATTACAGAATCAGTTTCTGTTACCATGCATTTCCAGGGCTCTGTGACTTGAGTATTCTGAAGATGTAGACAAAGGTTATAATTTTTTCAAACACTCTGTACTTTTGGAAAATAGTAAGTTGAAGAAGTACCTGATGAAGCTCCTGCTGTTCTAATAGTTTGTGAGCAGGTAGTGCTGAGAGGTTAAAAATACCTCTTCCACTTGCATCACAGAACATACCTCAACATTTAGAAGAACTCATGTTTTTGCTATGCTGTTGCTCCTACACATAGATACACACTTTTGACTTTCACATGAAGGTGTAACCATCCCAAAAGCATCTGTCATTAGAATTGCCCACTGTTTCATGCCGCTGGTCAAAGAATTAAATATACTTTTAGTATTTTGATACATCTCCTTTTTTTCTGAATGTAGATAAGATTGTCTGTAGTGAGAAACTTCTAAATATGAGTGTGTACTGATTGCTTACTCCAGATACAATGGTGCAATGATTTTTCAAGGAAGTATGGGCAGTGTTCATCTTTCATACCCTTGTATTTTCATACTCTCTGTCTAATTGAAATGATGGATTTAGACTTAAATTGCAGGTAACCTAAGTCCTGACAGGATTTGGACATGTTGTGTGTACACACTAAGGCAGATTTTGTTTGTGAGAACAAACCTGAAGAAGGAGCTTTGGTAATGCACCAAGGAGGGAGGCATGGCAGCCACTGGAGAGCCAGTTTCATTGCAGTGAAATTGAAAGGTTTTGAATTCCTCCACAAGCAGCCTGTCTCAAACTCCATGGGATCCCACAAAATCAGGGATTTGCTTAGGGACTGAAGTTGTGGAGGATCCCAGCTGCTGCGCTAAGGTAGCCACCAAGGCTAGAAAACAGTTCCAGGGACAGGTTTTGACCACATGCAAGAGCACTCAATTTTCCATTCCCTACCCTTGGGGTCATGGCAGAGAAGGACAATGAATTTTACTCTGCTCTTCCTAGCCATTGCCATCAAAAATGCTTGCTTGGACAGTCCACTCGAGAGCAGACAAGTACTGAAGGAGACAGCCCAATCCAAAAATTTACCCAGAATTTCAAATTGTCCATTTTGATTTCCATAGCCATTTTTCTGTAGCAGGAATGCATGAGCTTTTCAGATATGCAAAAATTTGCATTGTACAAGGTACTCAGAGTAAAAGACACGATGAGAGGGTAGGCAGAGCTACAGCAGGAGGAACACAACAGGTCTGGTCTATGTCAGTCAGCATGATGCACTGTGGGCTGCTTCACACCAGGCAATGTTTTAAAAGGGTCTGAGAGTGCAAATGGCAGGTGTGTGCAGTAGTACAAACCATGCTTAGGAGCATCTGGTTTTGAACACATCATCTATGCACCTTGGGCCTTGCTGTTGTTTTCACATGCAAAGGTGAATCAAAAGTGTCCAGGTAGAGTCTTCTGCATCAGAGAGTTTCCTCTGAGGTCCTGTTTCTTCAGAGACTTCAGGTGTGCAGTCTCCTGAGTAAGAGAGGAGCAGCCTTCACATGCTCCTGTTGCTGCAGAAGTCAAGCTACTCCCTCATGGACCCATCCAGTTTCACACTCAGCTGATGGTATTAAAGCTCATGGACTTAGGGGAAGTCATTCTCCACTAAATAGCACCAGTATTGCAATATCTGCAAAAACAGCAAAGGATTTAGTATGTCTGAGAACAAAAGATTACATATGTTATCACTGTGCAAAATTATACTTAAACTCATAGCCGGTTCCTGAAAATGGATCAGTTCATCCATGTATATGTAATAATTGCATTACCAGGATTCTTTTCATTTGTATGTCAGCCAACTGGAATAGCATTAATAGTTTGAAAATAATAAGTAATTTGCCTTTTATATATGGTTGTCAAGCATATCTCTGATGCAGGATTAATTCACACCAAGATACTCATTGCTCTACAAATTATTTTTTCCAAATCCTTGGTCTGTTTGCTATACTTGAGCAACTCCCCACGTAGCTCTTCTTTAAGCAAGACCCAATTTAGGGTATATTTCAGTCCTGATTCTGTGCCACGTCTGACAATTTCATTCAAATCCAAGGACAAGTTTTAGACTCTAAATCAAGATTAAAGGTACTCAGATGTAAGATTAAAAAAGGTTACACTGTCAGTACAGAAAACTGCCATGCTTTATTATTATGACAAAAGGTAAAAGCCAAAATTTCATCTTACATTTTACTTTTTTTGCAATCATACAACTTCACGGGTCATTCAAATGCTGTTTTCTTAAATCATGCTAATATACCTTGAGAAGCACATAGCACAGTTAAGACAGTAAGATTTCAAGATGCTCAGCATATTACAATGGGCATCTCTCTTCATGAATAATGAGTAGATATCCCTCCTAAAAGCAAATGTTACTGGATTTGTCATGCATACTTTTCTTTGCTCATAGTTACAGTCAAATTTAGTCTGAATTAATGCACTGAATTATGAATATAATGCTTGACACAGTCACTGCTTTTCATTCAAGAAGCAGATGTTCTACATAAGAAACACTAGTACCTCTTTCGTGACACCAGGTAGCTGAGAGAACCTCAGTCCTTATCCCAAACACATGTAAAAGTGTCTGTCTTCATAAAAGGGAGACAAAGCCAGCACAGAATACACAGCATTTCCACCCAAACAGCTAAAGTGAAAAATGTGTACCTTAAATACTGACTGAACTGTCACTTGGTTTTTGCTGCCTAGAGAAGTAAACAGGTTTGTATCGAATGAGCACAGCAGTTAGAAAGGAGGCTGTGCTGCAAACACTTGGCCGATGCCTTGAGCTTTAATTCATGTTGCCGCCTTGTAGCCAGCTCAGTTGATTGCTCTCAAATCCATGGGTCAGGTTGCACAGTTGCAGATGTGACTGTGTTACCATCATAGCTCTCTGGGTCTTCAAAAAGCCTCCAACAAAACCAAAAAAGTCAAGATCTTAGTATTTATAACAGATCCAAAATAAACAGGACACCATCTTCACTCACTGTAGAGAAGCTTTAAATGGCAGAAACGTAATTCTGAATAGTTATCTGCTAATACACTTTCAGACTTGTTGATTGCTCTGTCCTAGCACCAAAATGAGACTTAACTTCTTTCTCTTTTCACTATTGTTTTCCAAAGTGGTTTGCATATCTTAGCCCTATGAGGGGAAAATGTGCACTCATTTGCCTGATGTACAACTCCACTCAGTACAGTGAGCAGTAATATGGCTAATCAGTAGTGCCCAAAAATCTAAAACCATATCCTGAAATCCTGAGTTTCATTTTAAAAAGTAATTTAAATGCTTAGTAAAATTAGGCTCTGCTTATTTGCCTGCTGGTTTTTAGTCTTATAGGTCACATTACAGTTATATTTTCATGCTTCCATTTGTAACCATAGGGGCTGAACACTTTGCTTTATAAAACTCTGATTGTGAGGTCCATGTAGTCATTGCCTCCAGGTACCAAAGTGCTGTGCTTAACAAGTTTGGAGATAAAAATCATGCAGGTTGACACCATAGAGAATTATCTGAATCCCTTCTTCTACTCTTTATTATTTCTAACGTGAAGTGGTGTTTGATAGGAAAGAAAATACCAGCTTCTGTCACAGAAATTTTGCTCAGATAGAGGAGATATTATTAGTAACTATAAAAACAGCCTTTCTAAATGGAATCTGATATATCCCAGTATCAAGACCTTATATCAGGCAACTATAAAAATTATTCTCTCTCTTACATAAAATGGGGTTATTTGTATGTAAAATAGGGACATACTCCTGTGATTTTGTTTCTGTCCCTTATAGCATAAAAGTTGGTGTAGGGAAAGAGAATAATTTTTGTTATTATTCTTAAAATATTACATTAGACACAGTGTATATTAATATTCTTTAAGAAAGCTTCATAGGTTCAGTTTCAGCCCATTATCATTCCTGACTTCCCAGATGCAGCAGAAAGAGGGAAAACAGATTTTTTGGCATTGGGTGGGACTGCATGTCCACATGGGTCAAGGATGGTCAGAAACCAACCAGCTTAGACAACATGGTTCATAATGACCATCAAAGGGTAGAGCAAAAGATCAACACAGATATTTGACATAAATTATATGTTACCCCAGAGGTGCAACCACCATTGCTGATCGGCTTGGCCTTGGCCAGCGGTGAGTCCAGCTTGGAACTGGCTCCATCAGACAGGGGGGACACTTCTGGCAGCTTCTGACAAAAGCCATCCCTGTAGCACCCCCTGCCACCAAAACCTTTCCACGTCAACCCAGTGCATGTATACATAGAAGATCTCAGTCCAGGTTCCTCATTTGAAAACAATCTAATGGAGATTTATTTAATTTAAAATTCTGTCTGCATCTTATTTATGTATCTTTTTTGTCATTCTTCTTTCCTCCAACTATGAACAGATGGGGAACTTTCCATACCAAATGAAGAAGGAACTTTGGAGAATGGGCAGCCTCTGGGCTCTGCACAAGTGCTGAGCTCCAGCCAGGTGTCCCTGCCAGCCCTAGCAGAACTGGAGTCAGTCCCAGCATCTGTGGAACCCTGCTCATATGAGGTGCTCCCAACCACAGAGATCATGGATGGGACAGGTAACATCTTGTTTATGTTATGATGTAGATACTCTAAGCAGTTTGAAACAAGTTTTTGACTTCTTGCATTTGATGTTTAGCCCTGAAAAGTCCTTGTCAAAGGTTAAGGTCTTCTGTTGGTAGAAGGAGGTGACAGCATAGAGATTGTCACTGAATGCTCCAAGAAAAATTTTGACTGATGTGGTATAGCAGTAACCTCTACTTCTACGCAAGTAACCTTTCTTGGAGCAAGGTAAAACCCCTGCACTTTGTGAAGATGTAAAAGTAGGTTTCCAGCACTCTGTCTACATCTCAGATGTGCCAATGAGCTCTAGAGCAGAGAGCTGACAATATGTTTGAACCCTGGAGTACAACATCATGCCCTCTACCTGCCACATGGTGCTGGGTGATGTGCACACCACACATCTGTCAGTGACTAACACAATCAGCTGCCCTACCCTAGGTGAGGCTGGCTGCTCTTCCTCCCCAGCTCATGCAGAGAGACAGCAATGCTCTTCATCTAGGTTAGCTCCTCTTTCTGCATCATTTTATGCTGCTGAGAGTTGTGGACAAAGGTCAAGTGAGAAAAAGTGAGCAGTAGAAGTTGTCATCCATGATCTTGCATGGCTATGCAGCCTTTTCAAAACAGAGCAGGCCCTGTGAGGTGCTTTTTACATTTAACAGGGTAAGTTTACAGACCACCTGCTAACGTATCTGGTCCTGGGCAAGCTGTAGTGACAGACCATCAGAGATGTGACATTATAAAACTTGATTTGTGTTCCAGACATGGGAATACATCCCAGCCTGACATAAGGGAGCTGGCTTCTGTCAAAACTAATGGGAAATCTGGCTGTTGTGTAGATGTGTGTTACTCTTTCTCTTTTACTTTCTTTCTTTCTTTCCTCCTTTCTACGTTATACAATGTTTGAGTGAAATCTATGAGTCATTCCTAATCTGCATTGCTGCGCTGCTTTTCTTGTCTGACTTCGGCTGTATCCGCTGCTGCTTTGCTCGTAACGTTGTTGCGTCTATGATGTGGTTGTGTCCTCCAGTGTCTGAAGAGAGCCCCACATCCAATGAATCCGGCGTCCTTCTGTCCCAAGATCCTACAGCTAAGCCAGTCCTGCTACTTCCCCCAAAAAATCTGCTGCTTTCCCTGGAGACCATGAGGACACCCCAGTGAAACAGTTGTCCCTCCTCAAACAGCCCCCTGCCCTGCCTCCTAAACCTATTGCCAGGATTGCCAGCCACTTAACTGGTAAGTAGGTATTCCTGGACCCTCAGCACCACCATTTCCCTTATAGGAAAAGCTGCCTTTATGGCAAGGTTCTCGGTGTTCTTCCTCTTTCTGTAATGCTGTTTGCACTTGTTGTGTGTGCTGGTAGTGTACGTGCTGTGCCTAGGGCAGGGATTGGGAAATCTTCAGACTGCACCTTCATCAAGGTTGCTCCAGGGCACTTCCCCTCTCAGCTGTAATTACCTAAGACCGCAGTGGCATTTCCTAACCCTCCTCACTCTTATTCATCAAGACTTACCATCACCTGAAATTGCAGGATGTACTGTGATGGGAAAGGAAGTATCAGAAAAATACTAGGATATCTTTAAGTGCCTTTAATGAGGAAAGGATGAGAGTTGAGGAGAAAAGGGAGAGTTTTGATTTCTCCTTTTGGCCTTTGTTGGTTGGTCCCTCAACTGCCATATGGGCAGGTCCCCCTCCACACACCCTGTATCTTTCCATATGTTTATATTTTACTTGTCCCCTGATCCTTACATAGGCAATTCTGTCCCATGACTTCTTGCCATTTTGCCTCCTTGCTTACTCTGTCTGCCAGACTGTTCCACCTTTCCACCCTTGCTCGGACTACTCCCCTCCCACTGGTGAGTCCAGTTCCAATTCCCAATGACCAGGATTTTTGTGTCCTGCACTTTATGCTGCAGTTTAGCTCTCACTGCATGGAAGATAGCAACAGTAAACAACACAGGCTCTGTTTTGTGTTCCACATGTTTTCACAAGCATCCAAGGTCTTGGAGATTCAAAGTTCTAGGTAGATGTGGAAGGAGGATGGGTGTGTCTCCTCCCAGTCTCTCATTTCAACTGCTGAAGCAAAGGATGGCTATATTTATGCAGACAAAAATAGGTTCCCTAAATTCTTGCCTGCACCTTTTGAACAGTATGCTCATAATTGCAGCTGTTGCACAGGAGGCAGCACCTGAAAATCCTGAGTTGAACATGAGGTGTGGTTCATCTTTGTGATAGGGCAGCTACCAGTCTTCCCCCTGGGTTGATCTTGTGTTAATGCTGCCCTGATATTTCCAAAGCTGATGTGAGAAATCCTCTGCCCACATTTATATATTGTAGATTTTTTTCCAGACAGTTAATACCCATTTTATTCAGGTTTAAGATCTATATCAGGAAAGAGCTCATTAGGAAAGAACGTGTTCTGATTTTCTCTCATCTCTACGTAGTCTCTTCATGTTTCTGTTTGGATGACCACACTTTTTTGTCCTGTATAGTTTTGTGCATTTTATGTGAAACCTCTTTACTTTCTTACCTGCTAAAATCTGCACGTAATGGCTAATTTTGCTACAAACTGAAGGGGCAGTCCTGTAGCGTGCAAGGCCAGGCAATGGCTTCACATAAGGACAAAACCAGCTTCCTATGATCTCACATAAAACTCTGTCCCAGTTATAAGAAGTTGCTCAGAAATTAGGCCAACATAGAAGAAATAAAAATATAGGAATAGCATGGGAAAAAACCTCAGGTACTAGATGTCCTTGATTCATAAGCCATTCTTTTGTAAGAGATAAGAGAAGGACCAAATGATGAGCCCTTCTGGAGTGGTTTTGTTTTTCTGCAGCTGCAAATTTTGTGTGAAGTAGAATCAGACTCAAGCTATCAGCATAAGTGAGTTGCTTGATGGTAATGACTTTGCAATGAGAGTGAAACAGAGCTGACTTCTCTTACTTTGTGGTGGCCTTCAGTGGTGTCTCAGCCAGTCCTACCTAAAGTCTTGTATGCACACATAGATGGACTCTTGTACATCATATGCAGAACCTTCAGCGTAAAGGAACAGAGATCCAAATTTAGTCATAGAGCCACAATTTAATTGACAGTTATTCCTCCTGGAACTGAAACCCTCATTTATACATTCCTTATAAATAAAAGTATTCAGCGTGTTCTTAAGGGTTCATTTACTTTGGTGTTCCAAAGGATATACGTGTTGTTCAGTGCTTGTGTTCTCCACTGGTAATTATATTAGCCTTGTACAATCTTTGGAAATGAGCAATCAATCTTAATGAAGCATCCTCCTCAGTGAGAAGCAGAATTAGTGCTATTCTTTTACTAATTACTCCAGAGACATCCTCAGCTTGTGAGTGAGAAAACAAGCAAAATCTGAATAATGGCATTCTAAATGAAAACTTTTCTGTTCTTGCTGCATACACATTTTTCTACTGAAGAATTTTTGAAAAGGTTGAAGGACAAATTAAGACATACCAGGCATGGCTAGTGGAGAGTGACAGAGGTTTAATGGTCTAGTAGCTCTGTTCAAGAGACTGCTAGAGGATATGTGATCCTGTGCAGGGTTCAGGTACACATGTGGGAATGCAGAAGAAACTCAACTTCTGTCTATATATATGTGTGTGTGTACGTGTACTAAACATATCCATTCAGTAGAAATATGTTTTGCACAAACACATATTTAAAAAATCACTACAGACATGGTCAGAGGCAAAAAAAAAAAAAAAGGAAAAATATTTGAAATACAAACCTTGAGGGAAAAAAATTTGGACCACCTCTTGCTGTGAAAATACTGCAAAGCTCTTCAAAACCTTATGCAGACTGACTTGCAGGATTTGACAAAGAACTTATTCCAGGTTTTAGAAATGAAAAAGAAACATTCCTTTCCTCTGAAAGCATTTTGAACTGTCTCAAATATCTATCTGCCAAGACAAAAATTGGCCTTTCAATTGATAAGAAATGCACATAAAAGAGTGGGCCTAAATAAACACATAAGAGCACATTTAATTTTGTGGTCTATGAAAAGAAAAAAAATCAATTATAAAGGTGAAACGAAGAGAGAATTGCCTCTAGCAAATATAAATCTCACAGCCTTGGCATGCTTCTTCTCAAGGCTGAGGCTCTGTAGGGATGGGACAGTATAGACACAGGGCCAGAGCCAAGAGCAGACTGCAGGGCAGCCACTGGGAGTGCGGCCAACACCACTGCAGAAGATGCTCCATGCTTTTCCTCACACCATGTCCTGTGGTTTTGATGGTGCTGCCTCCACAGGGAACGTCCCTGCCACAGCACTGGGTGTGGAAGTGCCCGTGTAACCCCTAGGAGACAGGTGACTCTAGGAGAAAAATGTGAACCTTTAACTGTTTCGATACTGTTGTTTCACTTCTCTGCATGTCCTGTTGGCCAGTCACCTCCTGGTGAGCCTTCTACTGGTTTGCAAACATGATTAGTATTAGACAATGTTCACAGATAGAATTTATTTTGTTGTTTTATTTCTCTGATACCCACGTGCAGAACCCAGGCATTTAGGACAACACTCGTATCTTCCTTCACTGAAAATTTAGGAAAAGTTGAAATAATCACCTGGGACCAAATTTAATTGGGATGCTAGGATAAAGTCCCCAGATTATCATAAAATTTTTAATGGCCAAGTGACAGGAGGACTAGGCATGTCTGATTTGATGGACCCCAGTGTTGTAAAGTTCCCTTTGATCTTGATTCTTTGAGCTGTTAATTTTCACCAGCACAGATAATGTTTTCTGAAATTAATTAGATGTTTTCCACCCGAATCACCAGTAACCCATAAAGTTTTCTAAAACACCAGAGACATAATATGTGCCACTAAGATGGGATCTCAGCAACACCTGAGTGTATTTGAGCCCAAATTTAGCCTAATATTAGAAAAGGATGTAGCTTTGGATGTATCTGGCCACTTATCTCTTGCATTTAAGCTTTTTGCATTCTCTTGCTTTCTTCATTCAAGATTTTGAAGAGACACAAAGCACATTTTTAGTGCTGATATTGTGCTTTCTAGTTATATCTGTGTAGAGTCAGAACTAATTCATAATTAGAGGCAAACATTTGGCAGGGTAGAAAATGTTAGAAGCCCTCAAAAGTTACTTGTGACAAGGCAGACAAGCCAAGAATGAGGCTTGAGAACATGAATGCCTGGGGTCCTACTGCCTTGCCACACCACAGCTGGTTATTAGTGGCAGCTTTATAAAAGTTTTTGCAACTACAATTTGTCCAATAAATACTCTCTGCAGTATTTTATAATACAGTAGTCACACTGTGTGTCAGAAGACTCCTCTGTAGATGAGCCTGACATAATGCACAAGCTTCCTCCACTGTGGCGTTACCTCCAGCCGCCTGCCCTGGCAGGCAACATTCAGGAGGAGAGGTTGCATTCATGAGAGGGGCAGTGGACAGTTCTGCTCACTGTGTGCTCAAGGGAGAAGCAGCAGAGCAAATGCAGCTCTCCTTCACTAGGTTCTCAACAGAATCCTGGTTCTCCAGGAAACTGGACCCTCATGCAGTCGCTCTCTCTGTGCTGCTTCCTGGAGGGGAGAACCTGGGCACATTCAGGCATCAGGAAATCTCATCTTTGAAATCCACTTCAAGACCCTGCACTGGAATTCACGCAGAGTTTTACATTTCAACCTTTACACTAATCATGCCTTGCTTTTGTTCTCCAAATTCAACCTGAACCTTGGATGCATATGTGGTACAACAGAACAGCAAAGAATTTCTGTCTCAAATCTTCCCCTGAAGACATGGCTGCAGGTCTTGCTGTAGTCAGCAGGAGATGTATGGCAAATCTTTGAGACAAACAGTTTTTAACTTGTCTTCATGAATCTGCTCAAAAACTCATTGAAACAAGAGAAGAGACTCCCACCATATAGGCACAAGTGAATACAGGAGAGAAGATCTGAAAAAGTAAAGGCTACCTGTCCAAATGGTGCCAGCAAGTATCAGGCACATCAGCCCATTTTCACTATGGGGCTCCCTCAACAGGCCACATTGGTTTTTGTACTGTTTGTTGATTTTGGGGGTTTTTTTGCACATTATTTTACAGAATCAATTACTTGGATAGAATTTAAAGAGACTCTCATTAACTTTATGACAAGTTATATTACTTGTATATAGTACAGCAAAGGTCACAGTATAAGGTCATTCAAGTGAGGAAGAACCTCAGCAGGTCTTTAATCCAACCTCCTGCTCAAAGCAGAGCCAAGTATGGGATCAGACCAGGTTGCTTAGGCCTTTGAGCACCTGAGTCTTGAAAACTTCAGAGGATGCCAGCTCTACAACCTGTCTGGATAAGCCTGCTCCACTAATTGGCTCTTCTCGTGGGGGGAAGACATTTTCCTTATAATCCAGTCTTGAACCTGTTTTGTTTTGCTTTTACCTACTGTCTTTCCTCCTCCCACCACACACCACTGAAAAGTATCACCTTATTGATAACCTGGCTTGTAGGTACTGGGAGGCTGCTGTTAGGTGTTCCTTCCACAAGCTGTCTTTTCTCCAAGCTGAACACACCTCAGTCCCTCAAGTGCTCTAGCCCTCAGCCACTGCAGTGGCCCTGTGCTCAACTCATTCTGGTTTTTTGATATCTTTCCTAGGGTATACTAAGCTTGCACAGTAGTCTAGGTACAGTCTAAGGACTGCTGAATAGAAGGGAATCCTTCTATCAATAGAAGGATCCTTTCATCTCCTGGCTCTGCTTCTTTTCATACCACCCAGGAGTCTGTTGTCCTTCCTTGCTGTCAGGGTGCAACACTGGCTCACATTTGGCAAGGAGTCAAGAAAGAGCATTTCTGCCACTGGCAGTATAGCAAACACAGCCAGCTCTGTCACAAGCCCAGGATTCCCAGGCATGTCCTCTTTATCCATGCAGTAGTTGAGCTGGGGCAGAATTTGAAGATTTTAATG
This sequence comes from Entomyzon cyanotis, assembly GCA_024500445.1. Taxonomy (NCBI): domain Eukaryota; kingdom Metazoa; phylum Chordata; class Aves; order Passeriformes; family Meliphagidae; genus Entomyzon; species Entomyzon cyanotis. The sequence continues at coordinate 72,416,079 of JAKEPQ010001005.1, forward strand.
AGCTTTTCTATAATCCCTGCTGCAGTAGCATTTGCTGCCATACATCCGGAAGTTCCTAGCACCCCATCTGCAGCAGTTGTGTCTTCAATGTGTGCTGATCAATTCTCCAGCCATGTTCAATTACTAGGAAGTGTCAGACTTGGTTTGCTTGGTGCACAGCTCCAGTGTACCACAAACACATCAGAAGAACCATATAGGAACAAACTTATGCAACAAATAAACATATGTTTATCTCTTGAAAACCCAAAAAAAATGCAGCAACTGTAGATATTAGCAACATTATCTGTATGGATAGCCTGCTTATCAAAAGTCTGATGTCTAGCAAATATTGTGGCATCCACAACTGTCTTTTAAGTAATTGATTGTCATCAAGAGTGGAGAGGTTGATGTCTTAACATCATTTTCATCAATTCTAGCGTACAAGTTATTACACAGTGCTGAGTGGTCACAACCCCACTGGGAACCAACATGTTGCAAAATTGCTCATTATTCTCTTGAGCATGAAAAGCCTCAGCCAGAAGAGATTAATCAGACTTGCACACCTGGCTTCACACAGTTTGCTTCTTCTCTGATACAAGTGCTTTGTGTGGTGATTTAAGACTCTGGTAATGTTTTGCTGAGAAGACACTTATCATAGATTCCTTGTTCATATTTCCCCTGTCCAGCTTCTTAGTCATCTACAGATGCCCATGTCTGATGTATATTCTATGCTGGAGACAATAATTGTTACCACTCCAGGTTCATAAATCATGTACATTGTGAAATTAAAACAGAGGAAAGAACTGTAAAACTCGGTCACCTCACTCTTACATGCAGGGAGAAGTTGTTCTATCCTTTACTGTAGCTGATAGTAGCACAGTTCCCAACAGCCTGCCCAGAGCCCATGGATTTGGGCAAGGCCTCACTTGTTCAGCGTAGTCACTGATCAGATCACACAATAAAACTTGCAGTACCAAGGTGTCGCTGTTGAGCCGCTAGCAGAGTAAGAAGACCCAGGTTCAAAGTGGCATCCAGAAGAAAATTTTATTATTTAATTCCATCTTATATAGACTTTTCAAAGGTCACCTGGATTGGTCAGTTCGAAGCCTCCCCCTAGGCCTGATTGGCCAGGCCTGAACTGTCCACATCCCAAGAAACTGTTTTTAATAACATCCAAACTTTATCTTTGTTTATAAAACGCAGGAAGAAAAGAGAAAAAAGTTCCCACGAGAAAGGTTTGTGCTAGCCACACCAAGGTCTCCATTACTGGTTGTCAGTGGAGATACACAGTTAATTTCCCAGCAAATGGATTGAACTCTCCTCCCATTGTAGTCATTCTCCTTTTAACCATTTTATTTAAACAAAGTAGAATTCTCCTGAAGGTGAAGGGCACACAAGTGGATTTAATGCCTCTGGCTCATTTCCAAGAGTCTGCTTTGGTATTAAGACCATATTCAGACTAGCTCAAACACCTGGGTGTAAAACAGTTGAAATAAAGACATTAAAAATAATGGGCAAGATTTTTGGCAGGTGTTCAGTGGAGTCATCCAGCACTGGTACCATTGAAATCACGTTGATGTGAAGCATTTGTTTAAATTTAAGTGGAAACTAAAGGTTCATACCTTTTTTTGGAAACCAGAGTGTGTGCATCTGATTCATGATGGAATGAATGTGTGGCAACTCAGGATAATTTAGCTAGACTTGTTCTCCTGTGCAGTTCCAGAGCTGCAGTGCCTGTGCCACAACTCCACTACATGAATGCTTGCATGAGAAAAGAAATTTTCACTGTATTTAGAAGAAAGAAAGAAGGATTCCTGTTTGCTTTATACCTGAGCTATTTGGCATGTCATGCTCACTTCCAACCTACAATATTGCTCTGATCTTCAGGATCACAAAAGGCAGAAAACCCAGATGATACTTCCAGTTATTCTTTTATCAAAAGCAAGAGATGCCTGCAGTTGGGATCCCTTTGAATTCACCATTAAGGATGGCTGCCGCAGAGTGATGGGGCATCCAGGCGCAGGCACTGTCAAATGAAGACTTTAATTGACATACTGCAGAAAAGGATCTGAAATCAACCTGCATTTGTCAAAATGGAAGTGCAGATCTCAGTGTAGTCTTTGTAATTCAGGACAAGCTCTAGAAGTAAAATTGCCTGAAGCATAAATGTATGAAAAAAACACTTTTTACTACAAGTCCCGTAGGAGGCTTATTCTCAGGGCTCTATACAACTTAGTCTTTCTGTTATTTACCTTTTATTGAGGAGGTATTCATTTATGCAGGATACAGAGAGGAAATATATACAAATAACATATTTGTAAGAAAAACAAGGTGACGAAGACCTTTGTGTGCTTGAAAAGAAAATGCTGAAAGTGGTTTGGTTTTTTTACTGCTTTGGCAAACCCATGAGTTAAATTTCAGCCTTAGTAGAGCCATCAGAAAAAAATTTTGCCTGCAAGAGACAACGTGTTAAGTGGATTTAGTATTACATTGAAAGGTGAAAGACTTGGATTCTTCTCTCTGTAACTCTCCCACTCTGCAATGTGGAAACACCACTTTTTCTCCATGCCCCTGTGTTATGGTGTAACCCCAGCCAGCATCCAAGCCCCACACAGCTGCTCTCTCACTCCCCCACCAGTGGGACTGGGGAGAGAATCAGAAGTGAGAAAATGAGTGAGTTAAGATAGTTCAATAGGGAAAGCAAAAGCTGTGCACACAAACAAAGCAAAACCAGGAATTTGTTCACTGCTTCCCATGGGCAGGCAGGTGTTCAGCCCTCTCCAGGAGGGCAGGGCCCCATGACATGTAATGGTTACTTGGGAATGCAAATGCCATCACTCCCAATATCCCCCCTTCCTCCTTCTTACCTCCACTTTATATACTGAGCATGATGTCATATGGTCTGGAATATCCCTGTGGTCAGCTGGGGTCAGCTGTCCTGGCTGTGTCTTCTCCCAGCTTCCCTTGCATCCCAGGTTTCCTCAACAGTGTGGCAGTTCAAAAAACAGAAAAAGTCTTGGCTCTGTGCAAGCCCTGCTCAGCAATAACAAAAATATCTCTGTATATTATCAACCCTGTGTTCAGCACAAATCCAAAACAGCCCCATACCAGACACCGTGAAGAAAATTAACTCTACCCCAGCCAAAACGAACATGCAGTATTTCATCTTTGTACTCCCTCTGACCACTCTATGTTGTTAGCCTCTAAACACTCTGGAGAGGAGGAAGGCTTACACTGTCAGTGTGTTGTTCCTAGCATAGCAAAACCACTAATATCAAGTGGATACTATGGAAGCTGTGACTAGCACTAAAATAAGTCAAGGGACATATCTGAACTTGGCTCATGGTCTTTTTTCACCTTCTGCTCCTTAATAATTTTCAAAAGTGTTACTGCTTGCAAGTCCTTATATCAGCCTTGTGTAGCCTGGCTATTAAATATGGATAGTAGTACAAGCAATATCCAGAACAGGCCAGGAGTCAGGAAAGAATGAAGGAGGTGAAGGGAGGGATAGTTTAAGCTAAAAAGAACTTTCTGGAAAAGGACTTTAGAAATCTGACAGCACTCAGGAGACTGATGACCTTTGGAGAGCAGCATTTAACTCCAAAGGTTCCTCAGGTCAAAAGAAGATTCTGGCCCTACAATTCTTCCTTTACCATGTTGCAGCAAGAGGAGTGAGCTGAAGCAGCAAGAGACCAAAGGTCATGCAAGCTTTGCCCACAGAGCTCCATTGCAGAGACAAATATCTGCAGTATTCCAGGCTAGAAAGGGCCCAGCCTTCCTCCTAGAGAGACAAACTCAGAGTTGTTGCTTACAGTGTGTATATTTTCTCTCTCTTTTGCTCCTAGCATATGTTGTGACCATTTCCCCCACCCATCTTGGCATCTACAAGCCCTCATGTTACTTCTTTTCCCGTCTGAAAATATTTCACAGTGCAACTCCAAAAATCTCCATCCTCCAGTTGAGTTCTGCAAGAGAGGTTTGCTTGTGTACCTCTCACTGATTTTCCATTGAAGCCAGGGAAGTCTTTGCCTGGCTGATCAACTTGGTGAATATTTTAACTAGAGTTAAAAAGGTAAAAGTCAGTGCATGAGTCCAGACAAAAGTGCCTGTCAAATCTTCCATAAAAGAATACATTTACTGCCCTTTTAACTTCTCATGTACCCTCCATTTTTCCAAACCTGTCCTGTTTAATATTCAAACCTTATTTCTCTTCTCTTTTGCCCTATAATGTAATTTTTTACACCAGATGTTTTGTACATTACAAAGCTGTAAGAAGCATGACTTGCAGTAATTGCACTGCAGTGGCTGAGATGGATCAGAAATTCCTGAGCTTTTGCTCTGGCAGTGATGGTGGTGAGTCATCCTGTAACTTCAGACACTGAATTGCTCTCACCCTAATTGCTCTCCCCCTATTTGTGTGCCTGTTGAGTGGAAGAAGTTGCGTCTACCTCACAGGGCTATTTTGGAGGATTAGGGCTTTAAAGTGTGCCACCAGCCTTGTTAAGTATTGCTTAATGTGTTTATTGAGGGGCATGCACAGCCCTGGGATGTTTTTTGTGGGACTCAGGAGTGCTGCAAAACAAGAGTATTTTTTCTGGAGACAATGCTGAGCATATGATAGGAGTTGTCTGTGACAACAGGGAAGGTGTGCACACTCCTGTGTTGACTATCAACCTCAGTACCTGCTCACCCAGGCAGATACACTCATCTCCATCTTACTGACATGGAAATTAACACCAGGGCTCTCTTTCTGTTTTTTTAGATCCTGGCGCTCCTGTGAAACTGCCTTGTATGCCAGTTAAACTGTCACCTCCACTACCTCCAAAGAAAGTCATGATTTGCATGCCTTTAGGGGGGCCAGACCTCTCTCTTTCGTCCTATTCCACACAGAAGAGCTCCCAGCAGCCTTTGACCCAGCAGCATCACACTGTCCTGCCATCCCAGTTAGCAGCTCACCAGCACCAGCTCCAGTATGGCAGCCACAGCCAGCACCTTCCTTCTGGGTCCAGCACGTTGCCCATCCACCCTTCAGGGTGCCGGATGATCGAGGAACTGAACAAAACGCTAGCCATGACCATGCACAGGCTAGAAAGGTAAGGGATCAACTTTTACAATTACATACTGGTGTGCACTGTTTGCTGTTAACCTCAGTATCAGTATCATTGCTTGAGTTATGTTCATAGGATTGAATGAGGTGTCTCCTCTGGGGTCTAACAACTTCAGGGCAGAGTCATTTCTGGAGAGACAGAGACAGGGGAAGAGCCTTTCCAGGCTTGATTGACAAGTTTGTGGCAGAAAGGAAATAAAGACCAAATTTCCTGAACCCCATTGTCCTGTTCGAGGAAGTGGGTAATACAGCCAGTGGAGAAGATTTTAATAGGACATGCCTGGCTTGCAATAGGAGGCATAACTGCAGAGCTCCAGTTGTGTGGAGGATTGCTAAATGCAAGGAAAGGATGATTCATAAAAGAGCAATTAGAATTCAGTGTGCCGCTCCAGCAGGACATCTGATTGGTATTACCAATTAGCTTGAAACAATCTATGTGGACTTCCTACAAGTCACTTAGAAGGGTTTTAATTGAGTATTTAAATTATTTAAATAATTTCAATTAAATTATATGTTTGATCTTAAAGTAAGTATTTAACCTCTTCCACAGCAGCTATCTTCTTAGCCATTTGCATCTGACAAGAGGTAGCACATTTGATCAGAAGTGCCTTACCCACCTTGGGGCTGGCTTTTGTTACTGTCACTTATGAGTATCTCTGAATGTTTGTCTAAGTAGGCTGAGTAAGTGAAGCATGTTGTATAAATGCAAGCTGCCCTCGTAGACTGCAACATCAGCAAACTTTGGAAAATTTATTTCACCTTGCAGAGGAAAACTGAGAAAGTCCCAGAACAGGGAAGATAGTCTAAAAAATTACGTTTTATTTAGTACCAAGGCCGGCTTTGTAGCCAGCTTCAGATCATTCTAGGAGCATCAGATCATTCTTTTGTCATACAGGAAGGCAAAATATTTGGTCTAACAGACAAAGTGCCTCATGATTTACCCCAATACTTCTTTCTGATAATGCTACCTTCATTATATTCCATAGTGGGAAACAACTGGATTATTGATGACATATTCTCCTTACTGCCTGAAAAAGGGTCAGGAGACCAGAGGCTGTCTCACACTGCCAGCTTATTTTAGTACCAGCATAGTGACACATCTGTGATTACATCGGGGGGCTAGTGTTTCTACAGCACGGAGGAATTCTCAGCTGGGGAAAACCTACTAGGGCTAGGAAGGAGATTCCCATTCCCATCAGTGAAAGAGCTGTAGGGGCAGGATTAGAAAGAGCATCCACATTGCCTCCCACTGGCCCGCCTAGTGAATACCCATTTACCTCTCACATTGCCAGTATGGCTGGTCAGGTACCCCTGCGTCACCCCAAAATTCAATGTACCAGGAGCAAAACGTAGCTGTTGTCTCCCAAAGGCTCCTTTGGGGCTGCACTGTACATGCCATCCCCAGCTTGGGTCGAACATCTTAGTGTCTGGCTCATAACTGTGAGCAAAAGGCCCTTTGTTATCCTGAGCCCAGTGACATCTCTCAGAGTATGACTTCACTGTGGCATCTGTTGCCCCACAGCAATGAATGCTCCAATTTCTAGTCATCCATCATGTTTATTTCTACAAATACGTTTAACTGATTTAAAGAAGGTGATGCTGTTTGGATTTCACTATTAATTTGATGCTGAAGTTCTGCTGCTTGTTAAAAACTAAATAAGCAAGGATTCATGTCCCAGTGTGAAGCAATTGCTTCCCTTTGCAATTAATAAGAAGAAAACAAGAAAAGGTTGTGACACTGATATTTCACATTTAAAATGAATATGAATTCTAGTTCATTAGATTGCAGACAGATTTTTCATAGCCTTTTTTGTGTTGATTAATTCTTGTTTCAATCATGGTTAAAGTATTGGGTACTTTGGTTGTGCTCCTTGCTTAAACAAATCAATAACTTTTGCATTCACAAGGGAGAAAATAGGTCACGATCATTTCCTCTGCAACAGCAATTGTTATTTTTGTAGTATTTAGAGGTAAAAGTATTTCAAACCGTTTACAGTTCTGTGGAGCTGATCTTGCTGTTAAATTCTTCATTTGCTTTTTCCCACACAGTGATCTAGATAAATTTTCCAAGTTTGCTTGAAGATTTTTGCAGATTTTTAAAATATATTTATTTAACTTGGGGGACAACTGTTTGCACCAAATGCCACTGTTTCCTACTGTTTTTGACAGTACTTACTTTCCCTTATCGTAAAAATCTGCATTAAACCCGAGAGAAGTGGTGCTGCAGTATTTTTCATTGTACACTTCAGCCCAAAACTCTTGAGGACCTGTTAAAACTGCAAAGATCCTAGATGTCCTTCCTCTGTTTGAAATTTGGTACATACAGTGTACTAAATACAGTGTGCTCACATCTGTAGCACGCATAGGATATGGAGTGACATCCTACGCTTTGCTGTTCCTTCCAAGTTAACAATGTATTGGGCCACTGCTGTTGGGTCAATAATCTTGAGGAGATGAGAGAATCTGACAAGTCTCTGAGGTGCTTTCTGGTGAATGCTAAAGGGTTTTTTCTTCTGATCTCAGACATTATGTCAAAAGTATCCTACAACTTTACAGAATAATTGCCATGGTGCTGCAGTAATAATGCTGCCAAAACTGGTAATGTGGAGGATTATTTAGAATGTTTACTTTTAATAAGGGATGATCATATAGACAAGTACAGATCAGGTTTCAGCCCTAAAATTTTTCTCCACCTTCAGGAATTTTTCCTTTTCTTACTTGTTTCTAGTTTCTTTGGTCCTGGTGCAGTGGAAGCTGTTCAAGGTCATTTAAGCTCTATTGATACTTGCTGAATCCGTTTGTATCAAATCCACACTTAGCTCAGTAAACTTTTCTTAGATCTCACAACTCTCCTCTTCACCAGGTCTGTGTGTGTGGACCTGAACAATGAATGAAAGACTAAAACATGCCCTTCCTTCAGCAATCTGGATTTTTTGCTTACACAGATACGGTCTCTGGAATTCAGATAGTCTAACAATATCTGAAGACTGATAGTTGAAATCAGTGCTTTGCCAGTGAGCCACAGGCTTGCCAGAGAAAAATGAGCTCTCCCTCTGTACAGACCTGGAAGCCAGATTTTTCTGGCTTTGACCTTGACAAAGTTACTGAGTTTCTCTATTTTCCCCTCTGCAGGAGTGATTGCATGGAACTGCCTCACCTAGATCTAGCGCATATTAATAAGTTAATGTCTTAAGGTACATTAAAAAGCATGTAATAGCTATTCAAGTCCCAGTTGTTCTTATGACTTAAAATGGCAGTTAATTCCTGAATTTTTTTTTTATTCAGTTTTATTACAAACATTATAGAACATTAAGTTCATTTGTGCACTTAACACTTTTGATTGCAAACATTTTCTGGTACTCATAATGTCTATTCATAACCTATTCTCAGAAGGGCAATCTGCCCCTTGTCATAGTATGACTGTTATGACATGTCATTTGTGCTGCCAGTTTGCCTCTGTTTTCCCTGATAAATTACCAGTTTTATGGTAGATTAAGTTGAAACAGAGAAATGTGTAATTTCCATGTAACCTTTTTTCTGCAACCTCTGTTGCCAATTTGTGTCCTACTGCAAATGACTATTCCCTTCAGCCCAAAGGGTGTGTGTCAAGCGTAAGTTAAACTCTAGATTTGGACACCATTTTTTACCATTTCAGAATGCATTTTGTTGATGAAAATTTGGCAAGCCCTGCCACCAAAATACATAGATATCATGACCTCCTGACGGAAATGAATTTGAGAAGAAAGTTTGAGAAGAAAGACCATGCCCCAAAGCTGTGTGTCACAAACAGTGGCTAAGGAAGCTTTAGAAACCCACTTGTGACAGAGTGTCTTTAATTTTGAAATGTGAAATGTGTCTTTAATTTTGACTTAGTGAGGCAGTTTCTTGATCTGAAATAGCCTGATTTTCTGCCTTGCCTGTATAATTCTCAGCCTGTCTGGAAAGGTGACAATTCATTTCATTTACTCTGTGATCTCATGTACAGGAGCAGACACAGATGAATCCAGGACTCAGGTTGTTCAACGTACGTACTAAAGAGCTGTTAAGTGGCAATATCTCACTCCAGGCTAGAATTGCCTCTGTGGCAGAGCAGTGAAAAATCACTGTGTCCAAAAAGACTGTGTGTGAGACCAGTTCCTCTGGGACACCCAGCTCAGCTTCAGACTGTAGATTTATGAAATGAAATGCATTAGACATTACCGCCACTGTCTTGTAAATCTTGTGAAACATATTTGAGTCAGAAAACATTTATCTTCCATAAAACTTGTCAAGAGAATTGCATCTTGTCTAAACTTTAGCATTGCCTAAGGATAGAAACACTTAATATTTATAGCTCGGCCTTCTCTCTCTGTTTCTCACACACATTCCTGTAGTAGAAACATATATACAATGGTTTGAAGTTTTTTCAGATTTTTTGTTTTAACTGGTAAGTACAGAAAAGTGTACTGTGTATCTGAAAACATGCTGACAAAAATGTAACCCTTTATTCCAAAATCAAAGGGCCTGAGATGACAGATGAGAAATCTGCAGGGTTTTCCCACTAGATTTTACAGGAGGTATTTCACTTTTTTCTCTTTTGATTTTGTCTGTACCATGAGTTACTCATATGTTTAAATTGTGATTTTTCATTAAAGTATTTTCTCACTAGAAACATTGTAAGCTATAGTGGTGTAACTTTTTTTGCCATTTTGATCATGTAAAGATGATGCAGCAGTAATTGCAAGTTCTTGTACTAGGGAGCTATGAATTATTCAAATCCATGTGTTAAGATCTTCTTGAAACAAGTACTTGCTTAACTGTAGCTTTTTTCTGTCATTTTGTGGCAAAACACAAAATTGATTTAAAATAGGATTTTTGAAACAACAGTGTGCTTTTTGGTGAATAATGCTAAAAAAATTTGTGGTGTAAACCACCTGACCATGTGGGAGTTTTGGTAAAGACCCAGAATCATTTATACACAATGGACATATCCAGTGACCTTGATTTGTCTTTCTTAAGTATACTGCAGTACTGCATGTGTTTCATAAGCGCTTTGCTTAGAAAGCTGACTTAGTCAAATTGCTGTGGAAAGGGCTGATTTTAATCAAGAACAACACAAAACACTAGAAGAATGAGGGGCTTAAAATAGAAAGTAGTATTATCAAGAAAGTGGATGATTCAGAAAACCTACAATGAGATGAGAAGCTGTCTATTTCTAGATCACTAGTTCAAATAAAAATCCTCTGTGGTAACTTGTAAATCTTGTTGCCATCCAATATCTGCTCAATAACCTAAATTGCTGGATCACTTTGATATCTGCTACCCTATATATGTACCCATAAGGATGCATCCGTAACCTACATCCATTCTTCACAGAACAGGGAAGCACCAAATAGTCCTGGATGCTGAACTACTTCTTGCTTTTTTCATTTGTACTTCCAGAAGGGGCTTAGTGAATTTGTACTTACTCTCTGTGTATGTATTGTTTTAAAATTACCTAAATGATCCAGTGGCTGTGTGTTCACCATTGGAAGGTTTTGGGGATTTGTGTAGCAATGTTTACAGAATTTCAGAGTATTATAATTTCTCTGAGAAATTTGATTCCAGTCTTTTGAATTGCCTGCTTTTCCTCTTTAAAAGACTTATTTAAAAATCACCTTACAGAGAAAACAGATTTAGTGAAGTTTATAATATAAAAATTCTGAAAGCATTTCAATAAATAGAAAGTTAGTTCAAAGTTTTTAAAGACTGTAGTGGGTCGATGTGTCATTATGAGAATTCAGCTGATGAATTTTAAAACTGCATCTGGGATAAAATTTTTTCTGTCAAACTCACTGAAGTCCAATACAACAATTCGCAAGCCAGTTCTTCATGAATCTCTCTCATTTTGTGGTAGAAAACATAGACTATCACTAAGAAAATGAAGTTTCTCTCTTCAAGGCATCCAGCAAAGCTGTGCATCTCATTGTTGGTTAGTCTGCATTAATAAATGCTGGAATTAACAAAATTATTTCTTTGAAGCTGAAGATGATAATAACAGTATTGTGGCTAGCACAGGTTCTTCCCATGGGAACATTTTGCTATATTTCATAAACAAAGATAAATTTTGGATGTTTTGCAAACAACTTCTCCGGATTGGGTCAGTTCGGGCTTGGCCAATTGGGCCTAGGGGGAGGTCTCGGGCTGACCAATCTGGGTGACCTCTGTAAACTCTATATATATGGAATTCAAAACAATAAAGTTCTTCTCTCTTTCCTTGTCTGAGAACTTGGGTCATTCTTCAGCTAGCCGCTCAACAGCGACACAGTATGGTATGATTTGTTCACAGGATCTGAAGCCTTTTCCTCTCTTTAATCCCTAAGCATATTTTGGAGTAGCATTATAGTCCTAGAACTACATTTTTTTAAAGTCTGTCTGGAATGTTATCTGGCAGCCATTTAAGAGTCCCTGCTAACTTTTGGGTTAGAAGAAAGCAAAACATTGCAAGCTGAAAATAGTAGATTCAGTAGTTTCCAGTAAAAAATCTTTTAAAGACAAAAATACATTTTATTCAAGATGCACAATGCCTCTGGTATTCAAAGCAGGCTAAAATAGTCAAGGGAATTGAGGCTACTCAATACTTGTCAGATCCAAGTTTGTGTACCGCACAGTCAACTTGGCCAGCACATCTGCTTTCACACCTATGTTCTTCGGGAAGGTAAAATGGGAGTTTGGCATAGAGAGAGTGTCCAACAGGCAAATGTTCCCCATTTTTCATGTAGCTGTTGCATCAGCCAGGACTTCAGAGAGAGGACAGTTTCTCCTGTCTCACTGAGCTGCCACCACTTTTGCCTGCCAGTATCTTATTCTGATTTCACAATGGAAAAGCAACATGAGCTATTTAGATAAAAATTGGTTGGGAAAAGCGGTTCTGTTCCTGACTTTTGCTTTCAGTTTTTGTTTGACTTTGATCTTCATGTTTCTGTTTCCCTACTTGGTATGTTCATTGGACAAGGGCTTTGAAATCAACACATAAACAGAGCTAGATGGTAGCAGTCCTCACCACAGGTCCTTATCTCCTAAGATGTAGAAAATAATCAGTCACACCTGTGACAAAAGAAATACGATGTTAACTCCAATTCTGATCACTCTTCAGCACATGGCTGGATAAGGAGCTGGGGCAGGAGAAGGGATATCGTCATGGCCACCTCCTAATATATAACTGTGCCATTAGCAAATAAACACATATACAGCGAGAGAAGCAATTTCACCTTTAATTTCACTGTTTCCTGTAGTTTATTTATTTGCTTTTCTTTCCCAACAGCTCTGGTTTACACGCAAGTGACAGTGTTACAAAAACAGGACCCGGGGGCCTTCCAGACATGAGACAAGTGCCAACTGTTGTGATCGAATGTGATGACAATAAAGAAAATGTGCCTCATGAAACTGACTATGAAGATACTTCCTGCCTGTACCCAGGAAGGCAGGAAGAGGAAGAAGAGGAAGATGAAGAGGAGGATAACTCATTATTTACAAGTAAGACTCATTCCATTTTTCCTTTCTCACTTATTTAATTTTTACTCTGAAGTCACAATACATAAAGGAAACACAAGGCCTGTGTATTTCCTTTCTTGGCTGTGGCTTTTGCACCTCTCAGGGCTTGACTACATGGGGATGCTAAGCCAAAGTAAGTAGTATAAATTTATAGTGATTCCCCTAGTATACATGAATCCTTGTCTGGGTGGTGCTCAGACTAAATTCAAATTACATGTTTGGGCTTGTATTAGTTCACTTACCAATTGGCTTTTGGATTCACTTTCCCAAGTGCCTGTGATAAAGAGAAGCCTTGCCTTTGGCTTAAGTCAAGATCATCTCAATAGTTACTTCAGGAGGATGAAATAAGTGCCACATGTAGAGAATCAGAGCTTTTGTATATAGCCAATATTAAATCATTTCAGAATCATAAATGTGCACATACTTTGAAAGGGGTCACAATCAGAGGATTGGGCTCAGATAAGAAGAGGTTAATTGATAGTCATATCACAATTACAGACTGGGAAAGGACCTGTGACCTTCCTGACCTCTGTAAGGAAACCCAGCTCTTGCATCAATGCAGCATCCTAGGACTCTCCCAGGAAGACAAGATGAAGTACTCTACATATGACAAGTGCTTGTCATCCTAGACATTCAGCTGAAGTTTCAGGCCCTAGGATTTCTTTTCTTCTGAAAACTGGAAGCAGTACAATCAAACAACATCCCTTTTAAAACACACAGAAAGAAGATTCTAAAACAGACATATTTGATCTCCTCAGAACTCCATCTTACCCTGCAAGTGAAATTAAGCAGTGTTTGCTCTTGAACTAAAAACAGAGCACTGCACTGTCTCACACTCTCCTGACAAAGGCCAAAATCTTACATGTTTGTGTCTCTCTGTTTGTGTCAGTCTTCCTTGCTCAAACTGCTTTGGACACAAGCCTGAGAAAGCAAACTTGAGCCATAAAAGGCCACTGGTTTTAGTGTCTTTGCCACTGTCACTACCTGGGAAGTAGTCAGTCAATGAACAGAGAGATCTGTGCTGCTTCTGATTGACTTTTGATTCCTTCTAGTGCTGGCTTGGATGTCTAGATATTACACAGCAAGAGAGATTCAGATCTTTTCACATGCTATAGCTCTGCTGCCTGCCCAGATTCTGAGGTTGAATTTTTCATTCTATTATGTGGTTCAGAAATCGTAGGCTAGAGAAAGCTACAAATGCTACTAGCAATTCTGAAATGAGCTCTTCCTCTCCACTCCCCTCTATGGAGCAACATATTAATTTCTTTTTCCTGTATACCTACCAGTTTCAGGTTTTCCTTATTATGATATGAATAGAGGTTAATTAAGCACACGAAGTTAATGACACCCTTTTCCCATAGTCCGTAGCAGTGCAAACGAGAGGCTCATATCCTTCCTTGGCTAGTACTTCTTTGCCAGCTGCTTGCTGTAATGAAATGATGACACCTTCTTTGGCAGAGCCTCTCCTCTCTCCCACAGGCCCCCTGGCAAGGAAACTCTGCAGGAAGGACTCTTTAGCAATCAAACTAAGCAACAGGCCTTCCAAGCGAGAGCTGGAGGAAAAGAATATCCTCCCCATGCAGACTGATGAAGAGAGGCTCGAACTTAGGCAGCAGATTGGGACAAAGCTAACAAGGTAAGAGACAAAAGCTTTTTCAAGTCTTGCTTTTGGAAATACGTGGTGGGATGTAGCTTTTTTCCTTAGTCTTTAAGCATTTGAGATCTGTTTGTTTACAATGTTCAGGAGAAAAAGGCATGGACAGGCAAAAATGGCTCTAGACATTATTTCTGGTCCAATAAAGCTTCCCATACAGCTCCTCATTTCATTTTCCTGGCATATGCTATGGGAACTTCAGTTAAGTATCAGCATGAATTTGGTTCTTTTTGGCACATCATTGGAAAATGTTCAGCTTTGATAGTATTTTGGACTGTAGCTGCACATGACATTTTATAAGCTATTAGTTTGTCCAAAGGTCAGAGGTATAACTTTCTCTTCTGACTGCTTTTCCTGTGAGTAGCTGAGACTTTTCCTGGTGCAAAATAGTTTAAGTCGTTCTGTACGTGCCTTTATTGGGTCAGGTTGGACAGATTTACCCTGTCTAGACACTTCCTTCTTCGTAACAGTGTTACTCACCAACTGTTCTAGTTTTCTGTGTCGCATGGGGTATAAAGGGGTGGCCATTAAACGTGGAGGATTTCTGACAAGAATTTGTAAATTGAGTACAGATAGAACTAAGAAACTACTGTGCTCATGCCATGATTTCTGTAATCAATTTAATTCTCTTATGTAGTCAACTTGGTGCTATGCAGAGCTGGTGAATTCTGTTAGTTGCTCTCCAGTGAGAAAACCACAAGGAGATAACCAGCCAGTTCGGAATTTTCTTGCAGGTTTTCATTTTTTCATTTTGGGGGTGGGTGCATAAGGGGGAAACACTGCTACCATGTTATGAAGACAGGAAGAATAGGAGCTCCTGGTAAATACCACTTTCAGCATTTTATTTACTTTCATGGTCTTGTTATTGCCTCTTTGGAATAAACTAACCACACCTTTCCAACCTGTCTTAGAAAGTTTTTGGGCTGAATCATGCTCAGCCTACTCCAAGACCTGTCTAATTGTTCAGTATTCTTGTTGAGGGGCATCAGCAAACATGTCCAAAATATGTAAGATGGTGCTGCACTGTTGCTGGCACTGTGATTTTTCAGTGCAGTCTTTATTCAGCTTTATTCTAACCTTGGTAGACTGCAGCTGCAATGGATCTCTGTGTCCCAAAGAGCAGCACAGGACAGCAAGGTCTCAGTGCTTATATGATTAAATTTGCACCCTTTTGAATCATGTTAAGAACTTAAATTTTTGTCTCTTAGTGTATCTCACTGCTTGACCTTGCAATAACATTGAACAGCATTTCCACTCTGTTGCTCATTTACCTAAATTACTTAGGATTTTCTGACGTTTTCCAGCTCTGGCTGATGAAGGAAAGTAGTAGTGTCACTTACAAACACTGATTCTGCACAGCTCATTGTGCACCAGGCCTTTTGCATTTTAAGTATTTTATTTTTCTCATCTCCAAAGCCTGTTTTTTTCCTCACTAAACAATGTTTCAAAGTATATGCCTTTTTAACTAGGGAAACTAGTTTTGGCAATACCCAAAACCCTTCCTTTCTAAGCCCCACATTCTCAATAATGTTGGGTTTTGTTTCACCAGTTGTATCTCTGCTAATTTAGTTTGAGCTATAATGCTTGATCTTGTCTTGTAATATAGCTAGGACTTATGGGCAATCACAGATAGTTCAAATAATTAAAACTATATATGAGTTCAAAAAATAGCTGAGCTGAATGAAGCTATTGTTTCATTCCTGCTTTGTATCAGTGTAACATCACTGAAATGAGTCGAATTTCACATGCCTTAACTGGAATGGCATAGTTACCAGTCTGACCTTTTAATCACTCATATAGTTGTATCTCATCTTTTTGAGTAGTTGAAAACAATCAAGAAATATGAGGTGAAAACAATTTTGTTCATATCTAATATGCAGAAGCCACAGGCATTTTAGCAGCAAAAAGGAAAGGTGCCTATCTTACCAATACATTATATCTAAATGTGATGTATCCATGTGCACAGACTGATGAATATTAGATTAAAATAGAGAGAATATTTCTATTTGGACAGTATTGGCTTACTGTCCAGACTTTATTATTGAATCCATCCTTTGCTGTTGCTTGGTAATTGTCACACAGTGATGCAAATGCCAAGCAAAATTAAAGTAGTGAAGCATTTATAGTCCTTAGAGAAGATGCTAGATGCAGACTATAATTGCAGCTGGCAATTTTGGATTGCATAGGGATTTGTACTGCTCCACCAATGGTCCCCTAGGGTTTAAAATATCCAGCCAATCAAATCACATATGCTACTTACAGAAGTAAAAAATGCAGAATAAAAACTTCAGCATATAGTTATTGTCTGTAATGGATCAATTAATTTTCACCAAGAGGCTGATTAGGATACTTCAGTATTTATGCATAATCCTCACAGTATTTCGTTTGGAAGAGCTCGTTGGCTGCCACATTTGGCAGATCAGAATTTAGTACTATAAAGAGAACGTCTTTTTTAAAGATGTCTCTATCCAGGCATATTGAAGTTGGCCATTGACATATTGTGTGGGACCAAAATCATCCCAGGTGCAGTTCCTCCAGCCTTATTAAGATTGCACTGGGAATCAATTTGGCTCAGAAAGGTCTGTTCAGATCCTGTTTAAATGTAGCTTGGAACCTCTGAACCTCCTGTTGTTCCCAGAAAATTGTTATGACTTTAGTATTACATCAGCCAACTGGAAGAGAGACTCCACTGTTTCCACTGAATTCACTGTTTCCCATGCTGGGAGAACAGTGTCTTGACTTACACCAGGCCAGTTGTAAGGGCAAGGCTGCAGGGATTGTATCTTATAGCAGGATCTGGCCCACTACACACCTCAATGTTTGCTCAGCCATGAGACAAATTCTTTGTGCCTGTCGTAGAAACACTTCACATGAATGTTGTGCTTTGCTGGTCTGTGTCCTGTATCATGGCTCAGCACATGCAGACCCCAGCAAAAACGGTGTTTCTTGCCCAAGGGGGCAAAATATGCCCTAGCAAAGGCAGGAGATCCCACATCATATGAATTCTAGCCACACGAATAGGCCACTGCACCGAAAAGCATTTCTGAGCAGCCTTTACACAGCAGTTATGGCAATTGATTAGAGCAGTTAATTAGAAGACCTCCTCCTCTAACCAAACCAGAATGGATTACTCCGAAATGTGACACCTACTGTGAAGCAAGGAGCAAAAATAGTGCATTGGGATGCAGAACTTTCAGGTCAAAACCACATGTGACATGGGGATAAGAAATGGATGCTGGAGGCCATGTTCTTGGCTGCTAAAAACCTTTACAACTCCATTAACTTCTACTCTGAAATGCAAACCTCCTGTGCTAAGTAAATCTTTAAGTGGGTATGGGGCTTTTTTGGGTTTTTTTTTTTTTCCTGCCTGTTCAGCTTCAAACGTCTCCTCCATTTTATCCCTCTGGTGCCTGCACAGCTTCACAGCTGCTCAAGAAGCATGAATGTATGACATGAATGAGACAGAAAGGAGAAAACAGGAGATAAAACAGGACTCTGGAAGTTAACAGGGAGAGGGAGGGAAAAGACAGACTTCTCTCTTCTGCCCATCTCACTGGCTGTGTTGCACCTGCTAGGAAGCACAGATTCCCTGGTTATTTGGGTTAGAGAAGCAGCCAGGAAGACTTGGATTTAGCTTTCACTGGCTGTCAGGGGAGAGGAATGGGGCATATCCAGGCCATGCAGTGAAGCTTGGAGGTTTTCTTGGGACAACGATAAAGGCCTGTCAGGAAGCCCTAGTGAGAAGGAGGGTGTCCATCACTGATGGGTGATGGACAGCAGAGCTGCTCATCTCCCAGAGACTGCAGGAATGTCCTCTGGTACCGAGACAGTGCTTCAGTGCCAGTCCTTCCATTTCTGTTTCTCCAAGGAATCGTAATGGTCGCAAGAGACCACAAGACTTTCTCAGTCAACATATTTAGTAAACTCAAGAGCGCTTTAGAGAAGCACCAGACTTTGCTGAGGACTTTGCACTCCCTTGGAATGGGAAGACCTGGTTTATTTGTGTGTCTTTCACAAAGTCTGTCCCATACCCTGAGGCAATGTGTGTCTTTAGACTGACTGATCTGCCACACATCCTACAAGGGAGGCTTTCTAAAGCATTCAAGTATTTTTGAGTCTCTTAATGCACCAACTCTGGTGAAGGTACTCATTAGCAATTAGATACGGGAGTATTAAGGCTGAGATTTTGGTCCACTGCTTTTCAAGAACAGAGTGTATTTATTTGTTTTCCCTGATTGTTTCCATCCTACCTTCTCCCACCTGCTGGAATTGGATGATCTAAGAACACAAAAAGCCTGATAATCCAGTGTGCTATCATCATGTTGCTAATAATCAATGTCAAGGGATCTTCTTGATATTCACAGTATTATTACTGGTCAGCATAATGTCTGTCTCATCAGCACACTCCCACCCACTGTCTGCAGGTCAGGAGGCAGAGGAGACACATAATGGCTGTCCACTGGCAAGTAGTGCTTGTCAGGGGAGTGCTACCCTTCACTGGAAGGTGCCACAGGCAACCCAGTAAGATTTTGCAATCCAATAAGAGTTTGTGTTGTGCTGCTGCCAAAAGCTCTTAGTGGTTGGGGTCATATTTAACCCAAGAGCATGCCCAGTGTGAAAGCGAAGAGAGATGAGGTAGTGAAGCAGCCTTCTGCACATTAGCTAACTAGTAAAATGAGAAACAAATAAAGAAAGTATCAAACTACCTATTTCCTCTTTGCTGACTTTGAGGGATGCTCTTCCAATTGCTCGACTGAATCCTGGGTGTGTCACTATATATGTTCTGCTGGCTTTAAAGCAGTGAATTAGAGGAAAGTTCCTCTGCCAGATATACAGTAGTGCTCCACATTGCTTTTTGTATAGCCCTAGATTTATTCACTGCAATACCTTACAGGGTACTGTCCTTACACCAGCAAGCAGAAAATCGTGATCTGAAGCAATACAAATAGTATATTGCAAGAATCATGAGGCAATAGATCACAGAGACACTGTCTGTGTGCATATGGCTGCAAAGAAGTACACCTGAGATTTGGACATGCACAGCTGCTAGATGTGTTTTTATAGTCCCACTGACGTTTTGGAAATAGTACCAAGATGTCTGTGACCGAGAAATGTAGCATGGGAAGTCATAAAACTTTATGGAATGGCAGGTTTGACAAACGATGGTCAACTACTACCTTGTTGAGAAAGATAATCTACGCATTCCCTGATCAATACCACATCTTCCTCAGCTGTGCTGAAAAATGCTGCTTAGAGACAGAAATCCTGTGATGGAATGAACTTGGTGAATGCCCACAAGTATAAAAAATTGTCATTGATTTTTAAAATGTTATTTTAAAAACCAGGCTGCTGCAAGGTTTTTGGATTCATTCATATCAGATACTAGAAAGAAGAAGAAAGAAGTGTAGGAAAATGTGACAGTTTGGAAAGACTGTCAGCATCACCATGAAGGTGACAAATACTACCACTACTGAGGAAGGGTCAGTCTGCAATGCTTGCAGAGTCATTGAAACGCACAGCAGTTCCTTCAGAGGTCTGAGGAGACTGAATAGTTTGAAGCGATCATTTTTATTTACTGAAATTTAGGCTGTGAAGAGATTTAGCTTTTTGAAATGGTTAATTCTTTGAACAGCATTGCAGTCCCGCTAGGGAAAGGTTTATTCAGCCAGAGGATGGCAGCATGATGGCCCCATTTGAGCGTGGCTGAATCTCCTCGTGGCTGCTCCCCATCCGGTGCTGTGGAGGGCATTTTGTGCCCTCCCCATCTCCGAGTCATTTAGGGATAAAAAGAATGGGCAGACAGCAGGATTAGGCTTTATTCACAGGCCTATTATGTTGGGTAACGTGAAATAATTTCTTCCTAATTGCGTTTGACGTCTGCAATTCTCACACTTATTGTTAGCTTCCCCTAATGAGAGGAAAGCAAGTGCCTAAAGCAAGAGCTCATCTCTGCCGGCAGCACGCACGCGCGATGTGTGTGAAGCTTGCCTCTTTGCATGCAGGGCGCTGGGGATAAATCACACAGAAAATGGGATTGTGGTAAACAAGCTCATCTAAATCCTGGATTAGAGGGGGACAATGCGACAGCGCTAGATACATGAATGGAGGTGATGGAGAAAAACTGCAAAGGGCTGAGCCTCCGTTTTAGCTGTGATGGTACTTAGGGAGAACGGCATTTTTTCCCTTTTAGTTTAGCTTCACGAGGAAGCTTTTCATTTGTGGAAACCCCAAGGGAGCTATTTAAATTGCCTTTAGCATCAGGAGAAAGGCAGGAAAAGCAGGTGATTATTTACGGGTGACAAACTGAAACTGAGCTATTGTTGCATATCTGGTCTCAACCGCTGGGAATAAATACTCTGAGCAAACTGGTTTGGGTTCTGTGCATGGGTGCAGATGGGAGATGGGTGTTCAAGGCCCTTGTCAGCCCTCTTTCCGTGATCGATGTCCTGGTGGGCTCTGCTCTGCTGAGCAGAAAGGTGGTTTTGTAGTTAAAGTACTCCAAGAAGGTTGCATCTTCCACCAGCTTTCCAGCCTCTAGCAAACCACTGAAAGAGACACACACACACTTATTTATTTATTTATTTATTTATCTATGGTGGGTTGGGGTCTCAAAAAGTACATCCATGCCTATGAACTTTGGAACATTACATTAGTTGACAAATGCTCATTGACAGCAACATTTGTGTGCTTTTGAAAAAACCACCCCAATATCAAGCTCTCTTTAGACATCTAACTCTGTGTTTCAGTAGGACAGGGATCCTCATTTCTGAGCCTGGTTTGCACTTACCTCTTTTTATGAGGAATTTGCATGGCTAACACCATCATTCATCACAGAAAAAGGCATGTCTAATATCATGATGCTATTACTATTGTTTTGATTGATGGTTTTTTTGCATTTCGTAGCTAACAGCATGAGTTTGCTTTGTCTGAGTAATTTGCTATGGCAAAAGGTCAGCAGAGTAATCCAGGGAAAGGGGGCATGACAGTGTCACCACAAAACACATCACCTCTAAATACTCCCTGGTTTGGGGGATGAACAGTGTCCTTAACCTTTGCAGCTCCACCTTGGGATGGAGCTAAAACCCTGCCCCCATCAATTTTGCTCAGCTAGAGCCAGCAGATGTTTTGTTATTTATGGAAGCAAAGCCTTGCAGAGTAGATACAGTCTGTCCTTGGGCAGATATGTCTCTCCATGTTAGAAGATGGAGCTCCAAATACACAGAGACATTTTATTTATGCTACTATAAAGGAGGAGAAATGTTGTTCTGAGGAGAGGGATGATTTTAATGGTAGGCAACAGGCAGCAGGGAGTAGCATTGGAGGGCAAGGTCTCCCCAGAGGCACCTGTGTGACTACTGATGAAATGGAAAGTGTTTTCATCATGTCAAAAGTTCATTTCAATCACAAATGTCACCAGCCCAGAAAGAAATTTGTTATTCCTGGGGTCTGTCACTGTTCGTGTTTCTGCTCTCATGGAAGCAGTGCAAGTCACACCACCCTGTCATTGCAACATCTGTTTCTCACATCCTTTCTCTGCAGAAGTCGTGGCAAAATGCATTATGGGGTTACAATTTCCCCTTCATGCTTCCCATACTCTTCAGCCCCCTGACACAGTCTGTATTCGAGGTCTAATTCAGGCTGTCAACACAGCTGAGACAAATATATTAAATCTACCTTAATTTCCTTTGCAGTTTCAGTGGGGTGTGGTATCCTTAGTTTTCTGCCCCAAATTGATTGCAGTTTTGCTTTTAGTTGTCAAACTACTGTCAGCTTTTATACAAGAGGAAGCCATATTTCTCTGCTGGGCAAAATAATTCATGGTGATACAAATAAAGCTTGTAACATAACATATTTAGGTAATAGAAATAATCATATTTCTCCAGTAAAGAAGAGGCCACATGGAGTCTGTGCAGTACTCTCTTTTGAGTAAAAGAATGGCATTAATAAAAACAGGTGAAACAAGCACAAGCAAGGAAGTAGCTGCTTCAAAATGTTATATTCTGGCCTTAAAAACAAAGATGGTTTATTTGTTGGTTTTGTCTTTTTCTTTTGCTGGTTAATACTGACAAATTTGGGGCAGCTCCATTAAGAACTAGCTCATAGATTTCCACCTCTAAAAAATGTAACCATAAATCTTCATATTTTGTACCTGCTCATTGTAGGTAGTTAATTACAAGCACAACAGTTGCTTAGCTTGGATGACCTTGTAATTTCTGTAAAGGAAACAAATCAGGTGGCAGTACAAGTAGATAAAAGAAGCAGACTGGCAGGAATAAATTTCTCTTTATAGTCTGATGATTGTAAAATGGAGAAATTGATCTTTGAGCAAAATATGTAACCTCTCTCAGAAGTTACAGTTTGCATTTCCTCTCCACTGCAGTGTATTATGGCCTATTTAGTAACATGTGTGCAGGAGATTTACCAGAGGCAATCCTTGTAAAGCAGTCAAATACATATTTAAAAGCCAGTCCGAGTCAGTTAAAAAATAGTGTTTATATATGTGGCTCATATGTGTTCACTGTGGCTATTACTGTGAGTATAAGCAGGACTGCTAGAGGAAGAAGTCTGACTTGTGTGCATGGTCATCCGTCTATATCCAGAATCTCTGAAGTTTCACATGCAGGCTGTTGTATGGGAGTGAAGAGGGGTGACTTTCTGAAGAGGAGTAAATAAGATTTAATGTTTTATGTTTGTTTTGTGTAGGACTAAATGTCTTTTGGACAAATATATCAAGAAAGTAAATATCCTTCCCATTACACCTAAGGATCACCTAAGTGATCCTTACAGATGAATCGGTTCTTTTTTTGTGTGTGTATGTGCAGAAGAGTTACAACTGGTCTTTTAGAGGCAGGTTTGGATAAGACTTATGCTCCTGTTTCAGTGCACTGGGATTCACAAGCACTGCACAGACCATATGTGGGAATTAAAATAAGTCCTTAGCCTCAGACCTGACTGTATGAAATTACCATTTGTGTTAATAACTTTAGTGAAGAGGAAGTGTTCTCATGTGTGGTAGACGACATCGATGTGTCTCTAAGTGTACAGCCTGCAATATTCATTACTTGCCTTTCTGATAATAAATAACTTTCAAGCCAGCAAACTACAGGGAAAGCACATTAGCACCAAGATTAATTCAGTAACCTGGTTCTTCACTGACATTCCTGAATTCAGGAGGCAGCAACACTACTAGTTAATGAATAATTAATTAAATAAGCATTCAATATATTGTATTTGCTCAATGAGCAAGTATCTGTAATGTCAGGCTAGACTATTTATCCTGCAGAATATTGGAGCTTTTCAGCATGCTGGAAAAGTCTTTGCAATTTCCTTTATTGCAGTAATCAAGACAGAAATGGTCTTCCTGCCTCCCTGCAATCGGCTGGCTTTGATTTAAAGGCTAGCCTTGCAAGCAGGGACCCTGATCTCAAACATCAGCAGCTGCAGAGGCACCAGCCTGCTTCTTCAGTGGGGAGCAGGCATGGCTCCTGGACTAGGGCCCTGTCTCTTCTACATGCTCAAGGGACATCAGTCACCTGGTGGGATGGCAGCTTGGTTGCACCCAGACCCTTTAGGGGAGGATGCAGAGAGGTCACAGAGTCATAGCTTCATCATCATATGGTTTGGGTTGGAAGGGACCTTAAAGACCATCTGGTTTCAACTTCCCTGCTATGGGCTGTGTGACCTCCCACTAGACCAGGGTGCTCAAAGCCCCATCCAACCTGACCTTGAACACTTCCAGGGATGGGGCATCCACCACTTTCCTGGATAATTTGTTCTATTGCCTCACAACCCCCACAGCAAAGAATTTCTTCCTAAAACCTAATCTAAGCATTCCCTCTGCCAGTTTAAAGTCATTCCCCATTGTCCTGTCACTACATGCCCTTTGGAACAGTCCCTGTCCATCTCTCTTGCGGACCCCCTTAAGGTACTGGGAAGGCTGCTATATGTAAAGTGTGAGTAAATTCTCACAGTAAGTAAATGAGTAAAAGGTATTTTCATAGGCACATCAGCTGGCCCACCTGGAGCTAAACCTGCAAGCAGCATGGGAAACAAGCTCCTTTGGCCTCTGGCTACACTGGCAAGTTGGAGCACCCAAACTGTGCTCCAGTACTGGCTTTCCCAGAGCACTCTATGCCCCCATACAAGGACTTCCTTGCCCCAGGGAAGTTTCATATCCAAGATTCAGCTATGAAAGAAAGAGGGCAGTCAGCCCCTCTGACAAGAGCTGGTTTGTTTGGAGCTGCACAGCAGTCTCAAAGTGGGGAGCAACTACTTCACTGACAGGAGTTTGGTGCCCTTACATCTCCCTGTCATGGGATTCTCCAGTTGATCCCAAAACCTTCCTCTGCTCCTTTCAGGGAAAGGAGTGGCTGATGTTCCAAGGTCAGAGCATCCCCTGGGACTCTACCTTTTCCTGGTTAACAACTGAGTGTAAATGCCTGGTGTCCTTTACCCTCAGGTTGTGCCAGAGCCATTCCCCCTTCCTTTGTTTGAGCAGATGTAAAAGATGAGATAGAGAGACCTGGGCAATTGCAAGCATCACAGAGCCATGTGATATTCCACCACCCATTTCATCTTCCTCTTCAGACTAGACTAGCAAAGAAAATCTATGAAAATCTAGACTAGCAAAGAAAATCTACTACAGTTACAAGAGCTGCCAGCATTTTGCGCTGCACTGTTTAATGCCAGCAAAGGGCTCCATCATGTTTTCTAATGTGACATGACAGATTAAAGAAGGCTCAGCAGTGGAAAGATACGATCTTTTCCTCTGAAACCCATCATATTTGACACATTTTTGGGAGGTACTTTTATTTCCCTATGTCTTGACTAATTCTCTTCAGAGTCTTTATTCTGTCTTATTTCTCCTTGTATTTCAGTAGTGCTAGTAGCCCCCACCACCCCAGCTTGGTTTGAGATACTGTGCAGCACTTGGCCTCAATCTGGAGGATTTTGGAGCAGATATAAAGACAGTGATGGGGAAATGCAAGGCATCAGTGGAGGAATGACAGCTCACTTTTCTCAGTATCCTCCCTGATTGTTGCACACTTGACTGCCTCAGATTTGATTCTCCCACCTGCCTATCACTGTACCTTGCCTTTCTCTCAGTTCTGTGCACTTGTCACTAGACATGTCATGTTTTAACAATTAGGGCATATGTTAAAATCTTCCAAAGAGCATGCTGCCTCACTACTCAGCATGAAAGTATATCTGAAAGGATGAACTTGACCCAGCATTACTAAAGATTCAGTGCCATCCTAATTTTCTTTAATATTCTTTTAACTGATCATGGTAACTGGGAAAGTGCTCAAAGACAAGAAGGAAAGCAAATGTCACTCCCATATTCAAGGGGGAGTCACGGAATTATAGGCCAGTTGACCTCACCTTCATCACTGGTAAGGTGATGGAGCAGCTAATCCTGGAAACCACATTCAGGCACATAAAGGACAAAAAACGTCATCAGTAGTCAACATGGATTCACAAGGGGAAGTCATGCCTGATCCATGTGATGAACTTGTACAGACTGACCTGGTAGACAACTGGGGAATAGTATATAATGTCCGTGTGTATTTCAGTAAGTCTTTCAACATCATTTCCCATAAGATTCCTCAGTTATCCAGGAATGGGCCTGGGCATTGGACTCTTCAATCCATTTACACTTCCAGCCCAGAGGCTGGTGTTCATTGGCACCAAGTCTGGCTGTATTCCAGTAACTGGCAGTGAACAGCAAGGGGTCAGTACTGGGTCCGGTCCTCTTCAAGATCTTTCATTAATCATCTGGATAATGAGCAGCGTGTATCCTCAGTGAACTTGCTGATGACACCAAACTGGGAGGTGTGGGTGATGTGCTGCCACCCAGAGGGACCTTGACAAGCTGGAGAAATGGGCTGACACAAATCTCATGAAGTTCATCAAAGGCAAGCACTAATTGCTGCACCTAGGAAAGAGCAACCCCTTGTGCCAGTATATATTGGGAGCTACCCAGCTGGAGAGCAGCTTGGCAGAAAAGGCTCTGGGGGTCTTGATGGACATGAAGTCAGACATGAACCAGCAACTTGGTGGGGAGAAAACATGGCTAGTGCTATTCTGGGCTGCATTAGAGAAGGTATTGCCAGCAGGCCAAGGGGTGTGATCTTTCCCCTCTACTGAGTACAGGTGACACCATATCTGGAGTGCTTGTCCACTTCTATTCTGTGTCCAATATTGTCCACAGAGCGTTCTGAGTTGGAAGGGACCCACAAGGACCATCAAGGCTCCTCCATAGAAAAGAAATATGGGCATATGAGAGAGAGTCCAACAAAGTGCCACAAAGGTGATGGAGATGATGAACTGGAGTATCCTCCCTGTGGAGAAGAGCTGAGAGAGCTGAGACCATTGAGCCTAAATAAGAAAAGGCTCAGGGGATCTTATCAATGTGTGTAAATAGCTGAAGGAAGGGTAAAATGGGGATAGAACCAGGCTCTTCTCAGTGGGGCCTGGTAACAGGACCAGAGGCAACAGGCACAAATGAAACACAGGAGGTTCCCTCTGAACATCAGGAAACATTGTTTTAACTCTCAGGGTGACCAAACGCTGCCACAGATGGGCCAGGGGGATTGTGAAGTTTCTCTCTGTGGAGACATTCAAAAACTCAGTTGGACACAGTCCCAGCTCTAGGCAGCACTGCTTGAGCAGTGGGGTTGGATCAGATGGCTTTCAGAGATCCCTGCCAAACTCACCATTTTGTGATAGCACAAGGTATCGAAAGAACCGACAATGTCAATGTGTATTAGCAACATCTTTGGCTTTTGAAGTGTACAACACTGATGGCTGATTTTTTTTTTTTTTTTTTTTTTTTTTAATGCCTTTGGCCAAGTTCTGTCTCAGACTTCCCAAAGTCCTGATTCCCTTCACCCTCTGCAGTCTAAGGTTTCTATGAATATGTTTCATAAAGCTATTCTGATGCAATGCTTGACTAATTTCTTCTGATTTGGGTTATTGCACAATGTCTGTGCCAGCACAGACAATTTAGTCAGGTCACAAGCTCTGACAAATGCCTCTCTATGACATGTGGACTGTGAGAGTCTCTAGCTTACTTCAGTCCCAAGAGAGTGTGGTATTAACCCTTGGGACCAAACTCCTTATGTTCTACTCTATGGAAAAAATTATCAGGACTCAGTTTCTAAACAAGAACTTCTCACAGACATGCTGCATTCACATGGAAATCAACTCCAGACACCCAGCTTCCCTCAACAAACATTTCTCTCAGCCCTGCACTTCCCCATGCCCTCAGTCCACCTCTGCCATAGCAAAAAAAAACCAAAACAACCAGAGTCCCAGCTTCCCTTCCACGAATTTTCAGTGTCCCTGCACCCTTGCATAGCTCTTTGCTCCTTTTCTAGCTATCTGAAGCAGAACCTTAAGATCTGCCTTCAACACTTCCTATCTGTGGGTGAATCCAGAGACAACAGTCAGCAAATTATTGTTCCTTTTCAGTTTGAGGAACTGGGAGCTGGGTCCTCTCACAATCATCCCAGACAGCCTGCAGTAATGCTGCCAGACAGCAGCAATGATCTCCAGTAGTGCATTGTACAGCAGTGTTCTGATGTCTTCAAAGAAGAAAATAGGGTAGAAGTGTGTATTTAATGCACATTTTGCTAAAAACACTGCTCAGTGGAGTTTGAAAAGCTTACAGAGTGTAGTAGCTGTGAGACATTCCCCTCCCCCATTCCTCAGAAGCTGGTATTCATTAGCTGGTCACAGCAGAGCAAAGTTGTTATTAGCACTAGATAATCTCCAGTCATGAGAGTAGGCTTACCACCTGATAAACTACAGAGCACAGATGTAAATTCAGTATGCCTGTAAAGAAAAACACAAGTCCATGTGGCTGTGGCCACTGGGGCTGGATGGAGGAGCTAAGGTGGTGTATTCTTTTACTTCAGCTCAGTGTGGATGCATGAGAAATTACATGTTTTAAACTAATAAAGTTGAGCAGAACTGGGAAGCAGGCACTGAGTGTGTTTGCCCAGGCCATCCTAGTCAGCATGTTGTAGTCCAGTCTGCAGCCTCTCATAGCAGTAGGTGCAGTTTCCAGTTTTGTGAACACTTTGTGCATCATCAGTAAATACTCAGAAGGGATTTTTGTCAGAGTGACTGTGATGATTTCCTTTGCTATGTTTTTCCAAGCCCCTTGTCCTTGCCATCACAGATATGCAGAAAACAAGTGCATGCCACAAAACTAGGGCATCACATGCCCAGGGCAGAGGTATTTCAGTCTTGGCATTTAAGTGTGCCCTGCAGAGAAATACAGGCTTCTCCTATGGCGTGTCAGCAGCCATGAACAAACATACTTTGCTCATCTTGAGCACAAAGTATTTTAAATGTTAATTCTCTTCAGCCTTTCTGCCTGAATGCCAGCTGAATTACTCTTCAGTAAGAGCTCAAAAAACACTCACCAATGTAAGGCAGTCTTTCTTTAGAGGTCAAGCAATTGCAAAAAATGTGGATTTTGATAGTACCCTCATTTGAAATGTCACAGGGAAGATATCTACAACACTTTCCAATGAGGTTTAAGAAGTGAAGTGTCTGAAGTGTAAAGGAGAAATGATTCTTTAGGTCAACAGGGCCAGGAATAGTTTTCTCTCCCATTATCTATAAGGAAGATGTCACTGGCCATTTCCTCTCCCTCCATAGTTCAGCATCACCTCTAGTTAGGGGAAAAAAGAATGTAAAGAACACTGGTCTCACCCCAGCAGCTAGACTGTGGTAATGAAGCAGGTTTTCACATTGATAAAGTGTCAGGTGGAACAGGGGAATGTGCAGGCAAGAGTATTTCCCACCTGATATTAGTGGGAAAACTGAGAGTGGAGAAACTTCCATAGGTGGTAAACTGAACCCTCAAAACTTCAGGAAGCAAATGTAAAAAGCTGATGTCACACTATGCAGGGGACAAAGAGGAAGGCTGCAGCCTGTTCAGCGTAGCACAGAGGGTTTGAATGTCTCTCTGGAAGTATTTTGTTTCACAAGGGGGAGGGGGGGGGATGCTTATTTTGAAGTTAAGAGTATTTGCCTGGAAATAGGATCTTTGTTACTTTGGAGATTATTGATTCCTGCTGGTAATTCCCTATTTGATGCGATAAGCCTCTTTATAGCATTCCATTTGTTTTGCTGTGGAAATGTGTACAAAGCAACAACAGGAAAAAAGCTTATCACTTTTTGGTCCAAATTTAACCTCCAGGTAGTTATGTGCATCTCAGTAACTTCATAGGAAGAAAAGGAGGATGGGACAAGAATTCTCCTGAGTAAAAAATATTTTGTCATGCTTTTAGGCCACTAGACTTGAACCTAAAGTTGAGAACTGTGAAATAATCATATCTAATATCTTGTCAAAATAACAAATATGCACTTTCCTAAGGCATGGGGTTTTTTAATTTTAACCTGGTAAATAATTTCTTCTGGTTTTGTTTTTGAAGCTGGACATGTTTGCTGTTTTCTGTCTCTAATGCAGCATGTTTTCCTTGAGATGCTAGAATTTTTTTAAAATTATTTCTGACCTTTGTTAATGCCTAGAGGCAGAAGTAGGCTCTGGCAGTGAAGGTGTTAAATACCACCTGGGAATTTGTACAATGGGCAGATCTCTGGATTGGGTGGTGAAATATGACATTCTCTAGAAAGATGAGAAATTAATGTGCAGTTGGCGATGCAGACACAAAAGAATCAATGTTGTAAAACATACGCAAAGACTCGGTCTGACCAGCAGGTATCCCATTAAATGGAGAGGAATGACCAAGGCACCTGCACTGAAGTTTGCAATGCAGGTGCTGGGGAGAGTTCTCCTTGTAAGCCACCTCAGTAGATTTGTGCTTGGAATCACTGTAGCAGTAACCAGAAGGAGAGTTGTGTCTACTGGGTGTGGCTGAATAAGGGATTTTTTTGCATTTGGTACTCAAATGGCAACAAAATAATTAACAACTGGAGTAGGGAAAATTGGCTAAAAATAGCAAGTACAGGCATCATTAATTTTCTATTACACACTGAAAACTAGAATTTTGGGTCATAATTAAATATTGTCCGGTGCAGTTTTAATGCTTTTTAAATTTTAGTATTTTTAAGAAAAGTATGTCTAGTGAGTTGGTTTTTTTCAGCTGAAACTACTCACTAAGTTTGACTCCACCTTGCAGATAGTTTCTGACCTTCTAGAACACAATTTTCCAGCAATTTTAGTGTTTGTCACGAACAGTGTTTGACGCGTTTCAGTGAGTCCTAATTCTTAATCTTCTAGTGAAAATTTTAGGCACTTTAGTCCTTTGCAAAACGTTACTGCTATTTATCACCCACCTTTCATGAAGGCTAGGGATCTGAAATCCCACAATGTGGGGATCTGAAATCCCTCTGTCACAAAATAGTTAATCACTGTTAAAGCTCTCAAATTTGTTCACTCCCAGGAATTTTCCACTTCAGTAACAAGAAAATGTATGGGCACCATGCTATTTACTGTGTGTTTTTTCTACCAGGAACTGAATTATCATGGTTTTAAATTGCTAACACTGCCAACTTCTGTTATAAAAGTTTTTATTTGGAGTTCCTAGATAGTGGCTGTTCCAAGTCACTGAGTATTTTAGCTTTTGATTCATTTAGTAGAAAGTGTGTAAGCTGGGGTTTTTTTAATCATTACCAGTGTAAAGTGCCTATTTGGAGATTAATTTTATTTCTGCACTATTGTTCATTTGCCTTTCTTCATGCTGGCACTGGTAAAATGGTCTGTTACAAACTAATGTGGCTGGAGGTATATGTGATACAGGCTGAGAGAGCTGGGGTCGTTCAGCCTGGAGAAGGCTCCAGGGAAGCCTTAGAGCAGCCTTACAGTGCCTAAAGGGGATTCTGCAAGAGAGATGGAGAGGGACTTTTCACAAGGGTGTGTAGGGATAGGACAAGGGGGAATGGATGTACACTGAAAGACAGAGGGCTTGGATTAAATATGAGTAAGAAGTTCTTTACTGTGAGGGTAGTGAGACGCTGGAACAGGTTGCCCAGAGAAGCTGGTTGTCTCATTCCTGGAAATGTTCAAGGCCAGGTTGGATGGGGCTCTGAGCAGCCTGGTCTGGTGGAAGATGTTCCTGCCCATGGCAGGGGGGCCTAGATAATCATTAAGGTTCTTTCCAACCCAAACCATTCTATGGTAATTCCTCTCTCTGTTCTTTGACTGGTCTGTAACTGCTGTGGTAACAGAGGAGACTTACCAAGTTGTCTGTGTATGTGTTGAGATTGACATCAGCAAGCTGGTAAAGCTCCCCACTGAGATTTCCTTCCTTCAAATGAACAGTGTTTTACATCTTGGATTGAGACCCTTCATGATGGTCACAGATTACTTGGACTGCCAAGCAAAGGTGGTTTATTTGTTTACATGTTTAAAATGCCCCTGGCTTGATATTTTACAAGGGTTACAGTGTGTTAGTGCACATGTGAATGAGAAGATAAGGTGCTGCTGCTTTCTTCATTAAACAAATTGCATATTGGCAGTGCTAGAAGTGCAACATACCTGCTAATGCACAGGTCATGAATTTGCAGTCACTGTGGTCCACAGAGGCCCATCAGGGGGTCTGATCTTCAAGCTAACTAAATACAGGGAAGATGGTTCCTCCATGATGTGCTTCAGCCCTCAACCCTTCCTCAGAGCCAGCAGCTGCTTCTCAGGGTAGGTTGCATTTAAGTTTGTGGCAGCAGATTTCTCGGAAGAGGATCCTTAGCAGAGAGTGTTGCCAGGAAAGATCACTGGGGCTTTAGAAGGTGAGGAGCTTTGGGGAGTGGGGCTGTACTTCCATTATCATTCCTCAGCCTCCCTCCATGTTTTCTTCCCTGCTCCCACAGAACTTCTTCCCAGCTAAAGCATTGCTTTTTGTCCCCACCCCAAGGCCATGCCACATACATAGAGGAATAACTGCTTTATTCTTATATCAGATATGTTCAAACATCCAAGCTTCCCTGAGCAGCGGGAGCTGGGGTGGGGGAAATGCCAAACGAGAAGGAGGTTCTGCTCTTCTGGCTCTTACTTGGAGATGGCTCTGCTTTTAAGAGTATAACTTTTGTGGTGAGAAGCACCTGTGGCTAGAGAGATGACCCAGATTTGTTTAATCCAAGTGGCTAAAAACACCAGGGTTGGTGTCACAGCTCCAGTCACAGCTGGCTTGGCTGTGTGACAGAGAGCTGAAGAGGTCTGGGTCCCCTGGTCAGGTCTGTTGTTTGCCAGGGTGGTCCATAGGATAGTCCATGAAACCCTTTAGCAGCAGGAGACTGGGGACACCTTTGCAAATATAATCATGATGATCTAGTCTCCTACAGATCTTCCAAATAGATGGCTGCACCTCAAAACTGAGTAAGTGCAGGAGTTGGTAGGAGAAGCTTTCAAAAACTAGGGTTTGGAGGAAAAAAACGTTGTATTTAACCAGGAAAAAAAAACAACTTGCTATGAGATGTAAGACAAATGAACCTTAAGGCTTAAGGTTCAGGTTCTAGATCTTTACTTCAAAAATGTATATTTTAAGACTCATTGCTTTAAGTATATTTGTTCACAGAGACAAAACAACCTTACTATAGAGAGATTTTTAAACAAACCATTTAATAATGCCTACAGACAGCAAGCATATCTGTTCAGCTCAGATTGATTTTCGTGGTGCCATTTTACTCAAGTCATTCATAGATGGACCTTGAACTGTGAATTATGATCTCTGTAGCTTTGTAAAATCAGGTTTTAATTCAATATTATTACATTTGGTGAGGCAAGTGTCTTTTCACAATGCTGTGTCGACAACAGAAGGACAATCACTAACATTTTAGAACTTTTTTTCTTCAGTTACAATGGGTCCTAACATCCATCTGTTTTTTCTGGCATGCTTTAGATTTTTCAACCAGCATTTAGTACATTTTTCCCTCTGGATTGCTAGTACTCAAAAATATCCCATTTTTATTGTTCCAAAAATACATTCTTGAATTAGATACATAGTAAATTCCCTCTTCTAAAAACGATTATTCTTTGTTTCCTACTGCAGTTGTTGGATATTTTGTTCTTGGGACTAGGGATAAGAGATTTGAGAAGTAATGCTGCAAAGCTCATGTGGTATAACTCTCTTAATTCAGCCATGCCTTTTTTTTAAAATAATTTTAACTTACATGATCATATTTTATGTGAACAGCCAGCATTTGGCTGAGAGCTTTGATGTTAATGGAACAGCACAATAATGAAACTGAGGAGTCTCCATTTTAGAGCTTGAGGTGTGAGGTGTGATCTTGGAATGTTCCACAAACCAGTAGGCATTTTGCAGTTAGTATTATGGAATAGGGGGCCAGAATCTGAATTTGTGTGTCTATCACTGCATGGCATTATCATTAGAAAAGAAATGAAGTAATTCCTTGGGAAAATGCAGGTGTCTGCATTGTGATACTGGTCTAATGGAAGACTGGTGACTCGGGCATGTCATTATTCAAGCTGTTTCTAGTCAAAGTTATAGGGCTATCTAGTCATTGCTTTATTTCTTTTAACAAAATACCAAGATCATGGCCCAAGATAATTCTGCTTTACTTGGATATTTTAAAGAAATTTGTTCTGCATATGATGGACAAGATTTTAACCTTACTCAAACATAATGAATTGCCGAAATCTACATTTTGAATATGGTTCTCTTTTTCCAGGAGACCTACTCTGGGCAGGCAGTTCTTTCTTGGGAAGCTTATAACTTTCCAAAGAATAAATCAAAATCATAATAATTCAATCCCTCAGTGAGCTGAAACAGAAAAAACTGCATCATTTGCGCCATGACTCAAGAATAGATTCACATGGTCTAAAGAATGGGAAAACAAATTGGTCAGTTTTAAGAGTTTTAAACAAAGGGCCAGCTTGGTTATATTTTTCTCTATTCACAGATGCTTGAGCAAGCAGAAAATTTGCTGATTAGTTTTCCCAAAAATCCTCACTGCAATCTAGACTAATCGGAGCTTTAAAGTCTATATTGAAGCTGTTTCTCAACACAAAATCAAGTCTGGGATAAGGATAATTTTGGGGGGTAGTAAATGACTGCTTAGAGCCTGAATTAAAGTCTGAATAATTTTAGTTGTAAATCTGATTTTCCTGTAGAGCCCAGCTGGAAACACAACTGCAGATGTATTACGGGAACTGTAATTTGGTTGGCTCACTTTCCAGACTGTTCTGTATTTCTTGCACTGCACTAATGCTGAGCAAAGGCATTGCCTCTCTCCTCCAGGATATGGGACTGCTGTAGCTATCCTGGATCAAATGGTCCAGTCCAGGGAACGTGCTGGAATACTAAGGCAGAAGTAGTACCTTGCCAGTAAGGCACTGTCAGAAAATGCTTTTATCTTCAACTGATACTTAGCAGTTTTTTAGATTTGCACCAAAAGCAGACACATCCTATCAAAATTGTCTAACTTGTTCTCTGCTAAACTCTGTCACAGTGGTGCTTCACCCATTTCCTAGGGATGAACAGGCATGTCTGCCCACATTGGTCTGCTCTAGGCATTGCCACAGCTTCTTTATAGCTGCAGCTATAAAGGAAGTACAGCTTCTTTATAGCTGCAGAAGCACCACCATCTCGCTGGGGCTGAATATGCTAAATCAATAGGGAAGTGGAGAGCAGCCATTACATGATAACTGAATCGTGGCAAACACTCCTTATGGCTTTATTGTCCTAATTTCTCAGAAAAAGGAGTTATAAAGCGTATTATCATGACTGATACCAGGAGACTTGTCACGCTTACCTGTGAGTGAGCTTAAAGAAAGTGGTAATCTTGCAGATTAGCCAACATCTTAATGGAGTACAAGAATTTCATTGGTATGAAACTGTTACACTTGCTTCTTTGGGTGGGGATTTTGCATTTAATATGCCTTCAATTTATTCACTCATTGATAGAACTGTATTTAATCCCATTTGATAAATCCTGTTTAGGAGAATGATAGTTCTCTGTAAACTCTACAGTCTGGCTGGCAGTATCTGGACTGACACTTCAGAGAAAGTAAACCTCCAGGCTTACAATGATTCTTTGCTCATTGTGCAGTGAGGTAAGGGAAGGAGGTAGTTCATTCCTGCCCTCTGCTAACAGTTAACTGGTAGAAGCAAAGAAAGATTTTAATCGCCTCTGTTTTTCTCTAAATTTTCTGTCCATGGCATGGGAGTGCAAGGAGCCCCTGATAGCCTCTACTTCATCAATTCTGCTATGCTATCAGCATTATTATTATTATTATTATTAATAGGAAAGGCAAGGTAAATTAAGACTCTTTACTGCCATTGAATTTTCCTCATGTTGAATTACTTTGGTGATGTAAATCAACACAGTTCTACTGGCTTCAATCACACTCATTTATGTCAACTAAAGAGCAGTCTGACAAGTAGTTCTTTGTAGCAGCTGGCTTCTCATGTGCCCAGCTCACATTTACTGCTCTGTTAGAGCAGTATCTAGGGTAGCATGAGCCCAGTTGCAGCTGATTAAAGATATTTTCACATACAGAATAAATTCAGGAGTTGCTCCAGAGGTTGTGCCCCACTGTGCTCAGAAGTTATTTTACATCAGAGTGACTCAAGTCATGAGGAACAGCTGTGTGAGCATGACTTGGCTCAGAGATGCCTTGGGGATATTCTGGACACCTCACCATGCTGCTGTGTGCCCTGTTGCACCCACCAGTCCTGTTCTTGGGTCACACACACCAGATGTCACCATTCAAGCTCTGGAGAGCTTCTAGGTTCTGCCTTCCATGCCTGCAAACACTCACAGTTAATAAGCCTGGCAAGTGTATGGGGAATCATTTTCCAGCAAGCCCTATATTGTATCCAGCCATTATATTTGCGTATGACCCCACACTAGGCTCTTAATTTTCCTTTCCTCTGGACAGAGGCAAAGATGAGTTCCTGGTACACAGAAAACACATATCCCACATCATCCTAGTCACATAACAACAAGCTGGATGGCATTAACCAGCTCTTTCTTGGAGCTCATCCACAGCAAAACAAGAGATCAAGGAGAGAAAACCCATGACTCCTGGTAGGAGACAGCCTAGGCAGCCAGGAGCATTTTGCTTCAAAGATGCTGCCAGACAAAAGGGCTGCAAAAATCTGAGCTAAGGCCCCACAGCTGGTTGGCTGCTGTCCTGAGAGCCCTCGGGGAATGGCCACACTGCAGAGCAGGGTAAGCATCACTGGGTACTTCATTTAAGTGTTTTGTCATGCCCAAGGAGATGTTTTTCCTTTTATTGCTCCTGCAGAACACTGACACACATAGCAGAAATCTTTCATTCCAAGTTCTCAGTTTGCTGGGCAGGCTCCAAACAGTAGCATCTATCAGTACAAATGCTGCCCTTCTTTCCTGTTGCTCCCTGAAGAGATTACACCCACACCAGCCAATATTTTAGTTCTACAGCAATTGATTTTGCATGATTGCTCCTCCTGGCCCCAGACTCCTACTCATCCTCCATAATGTGACCAGTCCAGCCCAGAGCAAATTCAAAAGAACAAACAAACAAAAAAATAAAAACATTTAACAAAATAAACCCCACTATACACTGTCCTTATGAAGAACTACTAAGCTCTTATTGTCTAGCAGAAGGAGTGATGCATTTGATCATGCAGGGAATTAATTCGGAAAATTGCTTTGCTGTCAAGTTTATCTTTGTGAATGTGAATAAACTTTTATTTTTTACTGACAATCTCATTTGGATATTACTTTTTCAGTGAAATCATAGCAAGGCTTTCCTTATGTCACCATAAATCTTAGGAAGGTTTCCTTTGCAGTAAAACCTTTGTCACTGTGTATTTGCAAAATTGTAATCAATATTGCAAAAACATATGAAGTGTAAACCAAGCAATACATTGTAAAGCACAAATTACAAAAAACTTTCCTGTCCTCTTGAATGCCTGAAGCATATTCCAAAACTGTATAGATGGGACAGTGAAGGTCAGGAATGTTCACACAAGGGATTTTAAACACAGAAAGTGCTGCTAGAGGTAGTTACTTGTTAAGGCCAGTCTTGACTGTTCCTTGGTTAGACACCTGCACTCACTTAGTTTGATGAAACAGCCAGAGTTACCTTTCTGATCAACAGCAGCACCGCACATCCCACTCCGTCCTTGCAGTTTTCACAAGCAGATCCATTCTTTGCCATGGCACCAGGTTCCTTCCTCACCTATATTTTCTCCCGTTTATTCTGATTGTGCTGCTAATGAGACACCTTTTCCTGACCTGTGGCCTCCTGATCGCCTCATGCAGCCTCTGTGATGTTAAATGAAATAAGGCACAGCAGCAAGCCAGCAGTCAAACTGCTGAAATCAACCTCTGCAGGCTAGGTGGGCTTCATTAACAATTTTTTATTCTGGGCAGCACAGGAAGGAAAGCAGAAGAGGGGAGCCATCACCACTGGTGTTTGGCAAGGTCAGAGCTGCATGCTGGTAATGGTGTACTGAAATTCAGTGTGAAAGAAAAAGATGTGTCACTGCAGCCATAGCAATAAAGCAAGAGCTGCTTGTGTTTCTTGATTTACAGTGTCTGTAACTAGTATCAAGATTTTCAAGGATTAAGAGATGTTAACAGCTGCTCAACATCTGGCAAACCAAGAAATTAGGAGGCGAGACACAAGAACGAAAATGATGCTGTTCTGAGGAGCTGGTGGAGGTGTTCGTAAAGCCCTGACAGTTTGAGGTCAGAAGTCACTGTAACAGCATGAGAAGAAATTAAATTAAATGAGCAAGAGACCATGAAGAGAGATAATTGGGAGAGCTTGGAAGGGAAGGGCTGTGGAAGGGGCTGGGTTTGTTTGAGGAGCTCATCAAGAAGGGACTTAAAATGAAGGAGCAGGCTCAGTCAGTCCCAAAGGATGATGGAAATGGGAATGTAACAGCAATTCATGGAGATTAAAGCAGACACTGGTAGTGGAGGCCAGGAACCTCTACAGCTTCTATTTATAACCTTCTTTATCCTCCAGTGCTACTTTAGTGCTTGCACTGTAAGGACTAATTACAATTTTGTTCCACTACAAAGATACCTTAGCTTTTCCTACTGCCTAAGTCATATTATTAAAAATTCTTAGGATTATAAAATCCCTGAAGTGATTGACAACCCTTGAATTAATCTATCCAAAGTGTCATGGCTTTTTCTGCTGTACACCACCATTTAGGTAGGAGCACTCTACAGCCTGAAAAGGGTGGATACTGGGATCTACAATGTAATTTGACTCTCGATGGGGAGCATGGGTATCCTTGCCTGGCTTTCACTAGGAGGCCCTACCAGTGTGGGGAAGAATCCCATGATCTATAGGTCCTGAGCAGCACAGGAGTAGAGGTGCTCTAAGATGAAATCTCTGTTCTCTTGTGTGGAAGCAATGACTTGGTGAAGCAAAAGTTTTGTTTAAATGCATCTACTTCATGGCAGGTACCTCACTAATCACATGGAAGACTTGAGCCTTGTTGCAAATCACCACTGTAGGTACATAAAACTTCTGCCCTCTGTTAGAAATGTCCTAGTGTGAACTGTTCATGACAGAACAGCTATCTGAGTCCTTCAATCCCCGTTTCCTTGGAAAGGGGAGCACCTTTGGGGAGCATTTTCTTCTTTCTCTTTTTACTATGATGTCTTGTTTCTGTAGAAGCCATCCACATGCTGGATGGCTGGAGTTCATCCTGAACATCCCTCTGGTGCATCCTCCTGTAAAGCATCACGGCACATTTATAACACAATTCCTGCAGACACACATGGTGGGGATAAAAGTGGCAACTTTTTCTCTTTGGTTCTCATGTGCTGCTAGAAAAAAAAGTAGTTTTAACTGCTTCATAGTCCTAAGGTGAACTCTCCCATTAGCAACAGCTTCTGTATCTTAAAGATGGCAATAGCAAGCACTTGAATAGCAATTTCTGTCTTAAAGTACTTTGCAGACATTCTTTACTTCTGAATTAAGGATCAGTTTCTGTCCCTTTCAACACTTTTCTAATGAGATAAATGTTCAATCTGGATGAGAAAGGGACAGAGCTCCTGACTCCAAATTCTATACTGAAACAGGGCCATGTTCTGCTGTTTTGTTTTTGTGGTGTAAAGTGCCCCCAGAGGACATATGGCTGATATCATCTCTGCTGGTAGAAATCTTCAGACTGTGTAAAATCAGGTGCCTGTAAAGCTTCTGCCTTCAAACAGCTGGTGTAGGAGGTGGGCTCCTACCCACTGCCTGTGCTTCATTCAGCCCTGTGCTCTGCACACAGTGCGAAGGGCAGAGGTCTTGAGCTAGCACACACATGTGGCCTGGAGAAGGCTGGGGATGTGTGTGCACCAGCAGCTTAGCCCCCATGTGGTGAGCAGCCATTGTCAGACATCTCTCGTCCAGCCTTGCAGAGCCAGCTCCATTTCTGGGTCAGGGTAACATTCATTGCAGAAGATGAAGCCATGCAGCATTCTTATAATTTCCTATCAGTGCCCAGTAACTCGCAGGGAAACTGGTCCAGCTGGCAGAGACTGGGGCCCTCAAGTTGGAAATGTCTCTGAATGACCATGTCTGAAGGCAGAGGAGGAGACAGAATTCTGTCCTCTCATTGGTATCATTGACAAAACTCCCATTGACTCGGATAAGGGTATGAGGATGCCCAACAGTGCTGACTTCTGATGTCATCTCTCTGCTTTACTTTGTTTTGCAAAGACCCTTTTGTGCTTGCATTGTATTCTGAATATTCAGATCATTCCTATGTACAGAGTCCCCATTTGTAATTAGATTGTGGTGTTTGTGACCCTATTATGTACAGGTTGACTAGCAAGTCACACTGATCCTTCAGTATAGGATTTAATGAAAGCCACAAGAGGAGGAGGAGGAGGGCTGCTATTGTTCTGCCCTCAGTGCTGCCAAACAGCCCCTTGTTTTTTCTGTGGACTGTGTCTGTGTGTTCAAACGCTGTTTGAACAAACGGGGTGCAGTCAGGAGGCTGGCAAGAGGGCAGCGAGAGGGTTAGCTGGATCCTAGCTAGAAATACTCGTGCAAGTCAGGAAGCAGGCATGGAAGAAAGGAAATTAAGTGGAGACATCTGTGTGGCTTAGCTTTCAGCAGCTCTGCCTGGGGTAGGGATGGGAGAGTCATGCCTAAGATGACATAACGTATTTTGTCTTTCGTGGGTTGGAAACTGCGAAAGCAAAGCATGGTCTGTGTCACGCATGGTCTGGGCATACCAAGTACATAATGGAGCAGTGTCAGTGCTTTCTGTTCTGCCTTTCACACCCCAAAGTAACTCTTCAAAACAGAGAACTGAGGAGAATATGATATGGTCCAAAACCTGATCTTGGGCTTTTTTCGCAGACGACTGAGCCAGAGGCCAACCGCTGAAGAATTGGAGCAGAGGAACATACTGAAACGTAAGTCCTGATTCTGCTGACATTTAACCTGAAGCCAGACAGTTTGGGTTAGATTTCATGTACATTTGGTGTTTTTTATAAACATCAACTATTCTGTGTAAGCATCACTAATAATAATTTAAACAAATAAAGGACATCATAAATGCAAATAAGTGTGGAAGTCTGTAATAACATCTGCAGAAAGATCTGCAGAAACAGTGTTTTTTAAATCGGAGTCAGTAAATTTACAAGAGTAAATAACCTGTGGAGGAAAAAACCCAGATGTTGAATGACATTCCGAACAGGGGGTCAGTCATCCTGAAAAGCCTCCTTTATGCTGCACTTACCTAGATGAGCATCCCATTGTAAGTTAGTCATGACATTAGGACATAGCTTGATTAGCTTTCCTAAAAATCTTTGCAGCAATCTACACTAGCTGGAGCCTTTATTCAATTTAAAAAAGAATCCAGTGTGACTCAGGGTTATTTCCCTGAAATGTTCCCCTGAAACCCTTCCTTTAAATCAGCCAAAAATTTGCTGGTAGATCCTCAGCATGTGATATTATAAAGAGACAAAATACTATTTAGAAATCCTGAACCAAGTTAAGTTAGTAGATACAATGCCACTGACTTCAAGGGAAGCTGGACTGAGTACAACTTTCATAACCTCATGAATGAACAGGAAGAAAATGACAGTCTCTTTACTCGCATGCAAGTGGTTTGAATATTAAAAAAACAAAAAAGCTGTTTATTTAGTTGTTACTGTTACTTTGGAAACAGAAAACAAAAGAAACAAGTTCTTCCCATTTTAAGTTAGTAAATGCGTCTTTCCAGGAAAATTTTTAAAAATTACTACAGAAAAAAGTATTCCTTGACAGTACCTCATACACAATATCTCCTTAGGTAGGTCCATAATTCATCTTCTCTTGTTCAAATAACTGCATTGTATAGAATCATAAAAACGTGGTGGCAGAAGATTAGTTCTTTGAAAATCAGCAGAATTCATTTATTGAATACTTCAAAATCAAATTCTTAGCAAATTAATGCTAGTGTTAATGCCCAGCAGGGTCTTTTCATCTGTTCATGTTATTACACATGGCAGACAAAGAGAAAGTGAGAGGGACCACTGTCAATGCAAAGAGGAGAAGAGACTGGACAGCAGAGCAGCATGGGCAAGCCTGAGGCTGCCAGAAAAGCCATTTGTTTGGGACCAGCCCTTTCTTAATAGCTGTGCTCCTACTGTCTACTCCTAACTCCAGTGGCTGGCTGCTGAAGGAAATCAGGGTCAGAACCTGGGGAAAGAGCTGGCACATCCAGATGTGATTGTCTCACAGGGGCATAGCAGAACAGCTGGAGAAGGGGGAACCTGCAACGTGACTGATGCCAGGCTCAGGCACAGAGGGACAGAGGCCAATTCTCTGGCAGCTCATGTTGTCATCCCGGGCCCTATGAACAAACACATGTCTGGCACCACCTGGCACTGTGCATGACCAGCAAACATTGCCTGGCACAGGTCTCTTGGGCACCTGCTGTGGCAGCAGTGTTTGAGCCAGCATCAGCAGAGAGCAGAATCTCCAGCACTGGGTGCCTTGCAGACAGTCCTAGAGGTCACGTTGTCAAGCACAGCAGTCACGTAGCGCCCTAAAGATGGCTTACATTCAGAGGAATTACCCCCTGCGTAACATCAGTTTCTTTTGTAATTGAATAAAGGCTCTTAAATGACATGGATGTTTGAAAACATTGCCCTGAATCCAGAACCATATTGTATTTCCTAAATGGCATTTTTGTAGCTTACTTTAGCACAGATCTGCCCCAAAACATATGTGTCTTGGTAGACAAATAGCTTCCTTATAATAGGAAAGAGTAATGTGGTATTTTCAAGGCATTCCAACTTTTGGTGAACCACAGCAGGAAAGAAAAAATTTAAATAGTTACATAATTAAAAAAGAAAGCATAAACATGCTCTACCCTTAAACAAGTAAATACAAATATTTTCTGGTTTGTTCATTACTTTGTGTCCTTCCTCTAGATTCCTGAGGAGAATTATAATAAATATAATGGAGTGTAGGGAAAGAGAGACTTAGGAAGCGATAATAAAAAGACTGTAAATTCTCTGCATAAGCAGGTCAAGCAATTTGCAAAAACCCAGTTCAGCACATGCACACACACATGCACACACCAAAAAAAGAAAACCTATCAAGCTCTCCAGTAGACTAAACAGGATTTTCTCTGCAGTTAAAGCTGAAATCACTCTGATGAAAATGTCATGTCTGGTACCATGATGTTCCTATTACATGTGTAACTGCATTACTGCCCATGCTGATGGGTAAAAATGAGGCAAAATGTGGTTGGACACTCAGTCTCAATACATGAATTGAACACTTCTTAGCTCTGTGCTGCTGCAATAATTATGAGTTATCTTTACAAGGGCAAAGCATCCATTGCTAAGTTCTGCTACTTGCTGATAGCAGCAGTAAGATCATAGCAGCCACAGCAAGGAAACAGAGCAGAGACAACTGGTGCTTGCAGGGTCCTTCACTGAAGTATAACCCATATTTAGTGTTATATTACTGACTCATATTTAGGTCAAAGGCATGTAGTGGGAGGAGTCTGGACCTGCAGGGTTCGTTTGAAGACTAAAGAACACTTTGCAGTTATAATTGCTGTCCAAGTGTGTGAGAAAGGACGCCTCAATCCCCTGTTATGCACCACCCTTGTGCCGCTTCACAGGTGGATAAAAGTAGTCCAGTTGTCAGCCTGGCACACTCAGGGTTGCATAAATTCCTCACAAATGATGATTGAATGCCTCAATCTGTATTGGGGGACATTTCACACTGGCACAGAAATCGGACATGAAAATTGCACCTGCATCCACCCACTCACCCTGACACACAGGTTTAGAGAAACAGAGAATCTCCTGAACACATAAGATAAAATAAAGCATCAGTTCTGTAGCTTCACAAGATTGGCATGACTTAATTTCAAAGAAATAGCTAAAACAAAGTCACTTTCTAGTTTTGAAGGAGAATGTATACCTGTTTTCCAGCTTTTACCTAGCCAAAGTCTTAAGCCTGCCTGGCTGTCTGGAAGGTGGGTGGCTGGGCTGAGAGTGGGGAGAAGAACATCAGATGCCAAGGACAAAAATGAATAGCCATAACTAAGTTTTATGCATAACTCCTTGGCTGTTTGCAGTTCGACCCTGACTCTGTATGGACTCTCTTTAGTGCTGTGTCTGAAAGCAGGCATTTGCAGGACCAGCTCCTCCAAATTTATGCCACAAAGGGAAGAAAAAAGTTGCTAGAGTATCAATTGCTAGAAGAGAATCCAGCCCAGTAGGGACAGAAACCACTGAAAGAGGAAAATTATATTTATCAGTGTAAGTCCTTCAGTGATTGCTTTAAAAGACAGTTGTCTTGTGTTCTTTTTACTCCCCTACTGGTTTCCTTCCTTTTGAAAATATAAGCAGTGTGTTTGGTAAAATGGCACTTAAAGATCAGAAATGTAGTGTGAAACATCATAACATTGACAGGTTCTTTGTCCACTTTGGTGGAGATTTCCCAGTCCTGCTGAAGTCAGTGAGCAGCTGTGATAGCACTGTCAGCTCTACGGTCCTGAGCAGCAAGAAATCTGGTTTCCCTCCTCACCTGCTCAGAGGCTTCATTGGTTTCTAAATCTTAGGTCTCATTTCTTGTGGGGAAAGCCCTAGTTTTCTAGTGAGAGTGCTGGCTTGTGCTCCCACAGCTGAAGGAGCTGTGGCTGGTGGATTGTTACTGCTACTCTGCAGGAGGTGCCTGCTCCATCTGCAGGATCAGCAGAGGGGAACCTGGGATTCCCCCTTGAGTGCAGCCCCAAGTTTAACAATTTAAATCAAGGCATCTATCCTCAGCTGGCCTTTGAGGTCCATAATCTCCCCTGCAGGGAGTTATTCCTGCCTGAGCTAGTCCCATCTGAGCAAAAACTGGATCCCAGCAGGGGCACAGAGTTATTACTGGTAAAGCTGATGAGTTGTTTGCTCTCACCAGTTATGCACTGGCGTGGTTGGAGTAAGGAGCATTTCAGCCATCAGCAAAGCACTGGAGACAGAGCCTACCTGATGGAGA
Source organism: Entomyzon cyanotis (assembly GCA_024500445.1). Lineage (NCBI taxonomy): Eukaryota > Metazoa > Chordata > Aves > Passeriformes > Meliphagidae > Entomyzon > Entomyzon cyanotis. The sequence continues at coordinate 72,460,767 of JAKEPQ010001005.1, forward strand.
AGCTGAGTACCTGGAAACGTGGGATCTTAGTGACTTTGCTAAAGTTCAGTGCAAAGACAATGCATGACAGCCTGCTCCTAAGTTGAAGAAGAGTTAGTGTACTCAGATGTTATTGTACTCTTGAGGGAGAAGAGTTGAGGCATGCCCTGGTAAGAACTTGAGCACGTGATCCTTTGGCTTAATGTTAGAAGTTAATTGCCCTAGGATGTGCTTTTATGCTCCAGTGTGATACTTTGAAAGCTGATGATGGAAGGACACACTCTCCTTAACTCTACTCAAGCCATGGGAAGTTGCACAATTTGCCTGGCACCTCTATTCCAGAGGGGTTTTTTCTATTATCTCCAAAGAGTAGCTGCAACAAATTCTTCTGTAGATAGGAAAAAAAAAGCCTGTGTTTCTTTTCCAACCACTGACCTTGCAGAATCCAACCACATCGCAGCTGAGCCCCCTGAGGCCACCAGGCCTGTAGGCAGGGAGATAACATTTTTTGAAGAGCTGGCTTGCTGCCCAGCCCCTCTAGAAAGTGACACACATGAAGAGGTGCCAACACAGGGAAAGGAAGGAAGCTGTAGATGTTTTATGAAGCGTGTGAAGAAGCACAGTAGCTATGGATCGAGGATGTTCACCAGCCCCTGAGGGACATACTGTGCATCAGAGAAATCCTGAAACATTAATATACTGATGGAAAGGCTTATTTTGTTGCAAACTGTGCATGCCTGATGAGTCCACAGTCTGAGATCCTTGTAAATCTTTTACAGCCCGGAATGAGCAAGAGGAGCAGGAGGAAAAACGAGAGATTAAGAGAAGATTAACACGTAAGGTGAGAAGCAACTTTGATCCTATTACGACACTACTGTAACTTTCTCCCTACTGCACAGTTGTTTGCCTTTTTCCTTTTCTTCAGCACCATTTTCAAAAGTATAGTGTGAAACAAATCTTAAAAAAAATCTTTAGAAGAAATCAGCAATATTGCAGGGTATTAGTCCACAGAGAGTGATGGAAACCACTTTGCAGGTTACTGCTGGTAACATTTCAAACAGGACAAAAGAAGATCTACTCTTTATAACTGAAGGAGTTCTGAACAGTGAAGGATGGAGACCAGCACTTACAAGGTCCAGTGCTTCTTATAAATATAATGGCTTCTGTAGCCATTGCAGAGAGCAAAGTTAAAGCAATGCTGATTTGAAAATTCCACCAAAAAAACCCTCATAAAAGGACGCAAAACATTTTTTGGAAAGGGAGGTTGTCAATTGAGGCATTTAAACTAAATAGAGACAAGCATTTGCAAAAAAAGCGTATTGTGCAGAAAACAATCTTGAATTGGCAGGGAAGGACAAACAAAACATCATCACTTGATTTGAAAGTCATTTACTCTTAAAACTGAAGAACAGTCATTTTAGATACACACATTCAGTTTTGCAGCTGGCATAAATGTCTATGGATGCCCAAACATATGCAGTGCACAATCCATCCTGTTATTGCAGATAAACTTTCTTTCACCACTGACGTATTTCCTATCTCCAGAGGTGAAGAAAGCCCCCTAAAAACTCACATACTTGTGAAACAGCACCATTCCCTTTCTGTACAGTTTTAGATAGCTTAGTTTTTTTAACCTATGTGATCACAGTTTTCGTGGTATAAATAATAACAAGGAAAAGTCTCTCTAACTATGTGTGGAAAGGTTACACTCAGAGAACTGGATTGCTTTCTTCCATTGTTAAAAATCTCATGCCTTATTCTCAGTTCATGTAAATAGGCAGAATTCTTGGTCACCAGTGGGGGGATCCTGCTGGTGTCTACAGGAGCTAGAGAGCCATAATGTTTTTAAAACACTTGTATTCCTGACCACAGTGACAAGGATGGTTTTGCATTCCCTTGTAGCACTGCCTGAAAGAAAAGATCCTAACTGCATTGCAGATGTTTCATGGGATTGAGGCTCTGCGCAAAGGCTGGAAATACCATTTTACCAGGCTTTCAATTTCCCTGTACATTGAAGGGTAAACACATGCAGGAATCCAGTGTAGAGCTTGATGCCATTTGAGGAGCAGCTGTAATAGATACAGAGCAAAGCTTCCCATACACAATCTGCCGCCTAAGAAGTGAGGGCGCGCATTCCCATCCTACACAATTCTGTAGGAAGGTACAGAGCACAGGTATTTTCTGTCACAGGCAGAGGCACAGCTCAACTAAAGCACCCAGGGTGGCACTGCTTCACATCAGTACCTGCTCCCTAAAAGCTCAGCAGTTTTCTGTGAGATTTCTTGCTTTGCCTTGTTTGCACTTTTAAATAGGAACAACAGGGAGAGCAGTGTCAGTCTGAGGCCCTGGCAGCTGGCTTTTTAATGTTCATACCCCTGTTCCTGGTCACATTCCTTTTAGTCTTTTTTTGGCTTCCTCTCTAGTAAAGATTTTTCTCCCTCGCATTTCTGAGGTTGATAGCAACATGAATTAACATTGTTTGATTTGGATTGTCTTTTTAAACTGTTGTAAATTGTTCTAGTGGCTCATGTAATTTTAATGAAAGAACCGCAGGGCTGATCTAACAACAGATTTTGTTCTCACCTACCAAACATACCATCATAAAAGCTCAGAAATCGCTAGAGAAAAGAAGTGAATAAAGTGTGCAAGTGTTTTCGGTAACAACTAAAAATGCCAACCACTGAGTGAATCCTGCAAAAATAGTTGTTATTCCCCAGCTGTGTCTTTCATGAGCCTGTCCCAGATGTGTCGTTGTGTTTACAGCAGAGTGGCAAGCTCCTTCTGTCGGTTTGTACTGAAGCCTTATTACCAAAGGATTTTAAACCTCAGATCAAGCAGAAGTTTAATTGAGCACAGCAAGTGTGTTGCACAGCAGCCCTTTCTGTTTGCACTGAGTTTTCAAGCACACACATGCCCTCAGGGCAAATTCAACATAAGGAAAGTCTGCCATGTTGCCTCTTTTACAAATGTGTGTAGCTGGGAATAAGAAGGGAAGTGGGTTCTGTGGAAGCCACTGATGAGACTTTTGACCTTGCACTACAGAAACTGCTACTGTCCCCTGGTTTTTTTTGGTGGCAACATTCCAACTCCTGGAGAAGAATCCACTCCATCCATAAAAAAGCTGTTCTTAAAATTCCTTCAGCACTGACATTTTGTTACAGTGTTATGATGATAAGCTGTAACATGACATGCTGTAATAAGTAAGATTACCTTGCTAGGTCTAGATGCCTTATTAAAGTCAGCAATAAATACCCAGTTGAATTCATCATCTGGACAGGCAATTTCTAAAAGAAAACTGTAAAAAAATCAGGTGACCTATAGCAAGCATCCCCTTTCAGCACTTTGCATCCTCTCATACTCATCTACCTCCAGATTAACTGGGATGAAGAGTAGCTACCATTCAAATAACAAAATGAAGGCAAATGCTATTGGGTAAGTTTCTCAGTAGCTCCTGTCCCTCCTGCCTGAGGAAGGAGAAGGGAAGCATATTTGCCTGCCAGCTGAGATGCCCACAGCTGGGATCTGCACACCCAGCCACCCCTGTCCCCTCTCTCCCTGCCCCTCAGGCCCATCAAGCACCTTTGGGCACATTGACTTGCATCATTTGAGTGGAAGGACATGTGGATTAGGAAGGTTTTTTTCTCTGAGCACTGGTCTCAACCCCCAGCCCATTCCAAGAATATTAATGTGCAGCAGCTCTCTGGGAGCAGTATTGTGGGTGGGTCACACCCACAGGGAGACCTGGGCACTCAGGAATTACTACCAAGGATGTATCCTCTCTGAACCACGGTGAACTTGGCCAAGGACCAAGGCAATTAACACAAGCCTGAATGTCCCTTGAGGACTTCTATTATAGAGAGAGAATCGTAGCCTGGATTAACAGAACATGTTAAAAATCACTTGCAAAGTGGAATAGAACTCTTCTTTTCCTACCTTCTCTTCCTTTAAATGGCACCATACTCCCCAATCCCCGGTGCTGTTTACTGCTTCCTGTCCCACCACTGCCAATAGCTTATTTTTCCCAGAGTTCTAGCTCCAAAATGAAATCTGTCAGAGCTGTAATATTGACAGCCAAAATGATGAGGTGTGGCTGTTTCTTAAAATCCATGCAATAATCTGAAATCTTTGCTCCTGTTAAATTCCTGCCCTGGTCCAATTTAAACTCTCTGTTCACTGGGTGCCTATCTGGGAAATGTCTTGCTTGCTTGAAGATGTTCAAGCTTTTCTTTAACTGACCTCCACTGGCTTGCATCAGCAATAGCTGTTGAAAATAATGAACTCTTGAGAGAAATGGGACTCATCAGAGAGAGGTGAGAGAGAGGCAGCAGGGAGGAGAAAGGTCAGAGTAGAAAAAAATGTTAGTGGCTAATTTGGATAAACTGCATTTATAGTCAGAAGGAAAGGTCTTCAGGGCATTTTTTATTACATTCTGCTCCTATGTCTTTACCTTATGTCTTTTAGAGAGGGTGGGGGGCAAAGGAGATAGGAGGTTGTGTGTGCTGCTGGTTAGGGTTTATAACTTTTCAGCTTGGTTTCTTCCTTAAATAACAACTATAACATTTTAATGAGGTAACAGAGCAGGCAATGATGATGTGCCAAGACAGCAAGTTTCCTTGTGACTGAAGTGAAGCAAACTCAGTATTTTGCATTTGATTAAATCCCAAGACCAGACTGGCAGGAGTAGGTCCCCCCTACTTTACCTGGTGGTGGTGCTTGGGTTTGCTTCATTTCCCATGCCACAGACAAAGGGAGCTGTGTTAAACCTTCCCTTTGAAATTGTATTAGAATCAAAGCCTGGAAAATGCCCATTTGTATCTACACTGCTCCAGAATATACAGAAGAAAATCTGACCTCCTGTGACAAGATGTGAGAGATCCTGTCCTCATTTATTGCTTTTGCATTAATACAAATCCATTTATTTTGAAAGGGAATTTTACCCTGGTTCACTCTCAAATAAGGAGTCACTCACCATAGAATTACTCTGCTCCCTCAGCTCACAGATCTTCACAAATAGGTTAATAGAAATGCAAATGCCCAGGTAGTGCACACAGAAGATATCCAGACACACTCATGCACATACATCCCTTTGACATTAACAGAAGCGAATAAAAAAGGGTCCAGCTCAGTAAGAACCCCTTCTCCCTGCTTGGAGCACCACACTTCATGCAGACAATCGTTTCATGCCTTTGGCCATGTCCTTGTCCTGTAATTTTTTAATGTGCCCTATTCTTTCTGCCTGTTAGAAGAGATCATTCTGAGGTGCTGCTCGAGATGGGCTCTGTAGCATTAAGCAATTTAGACCCAAGAAGCTACATCTCACAGGTCATAAAAATAAACGGCAGGGTGAGATCTCAGGTGAGCTGTGCCCTCAACTCGGACAAACACTGAACTGACACCTGCAGTGGGGCTGCTTACAGTCTGTCCTGCAAAGCTGTTTCCCAGCTATTCGAGTTAAGAGAGCTCTGGGCAGCACAAACATACTGCAAGACCCTCACACAAGAGGTAACAAGAAATCTCTGCAATGGCATGAGGAGAAGGCAGGGAAATTTGTTAACCATTCAAATGATGTAGCTTTAATTAATAGCTTTTAGAAAATGACTTAGTGTGGTTGTCTCTCTCTTTGAATTTAGCATGATCAGATTGGCACTTTGGTTTGATGTACTGAATATATTTTGTGTGCATGTATTTATATATGGAAATATATGTAGATTTATGGCAACACATGAGCTATGTGATATCAGCCATGGATTTCAGGACTCTTTCACAGCCAGAGCACTGGCACAAGAGTCAGTGCATCTTTTTTCCATCCTCATTCCTGTTCTCCTGAGCATCTCACAGGCAGGACATCAGTGCAGCTCTGCAGACCCTCCACATGAGGTGTTTGAACCCAGTTTGTGTGTGCATGCTCAGGGATGCTGGTGTAAGGAGAGCAGCCTCACTGCCACCTCCCATCAAAATCATCTTTTCTAAACACAAGAGAAAGACAACGATCCGTGCCAGGAACAAGCACACAGGCTTACAGCCAGATGCAGGATAGGTTGGTGGAGCTCCAGCCACATGGTGAAGAAAGGTGGGAATTTTCACCCTTCACTTAGTATCCTGGCTGTTTTAAATCTTAATTCTCCCAGGAAGATGAAATGCAGGGAACTGAGATACTTAATTTGGAAGAAAGGTGGAGTCAGGAGCATAAATAATGTTGCAGAATAGAATCTCAAGCATTTTATTAAATATTTAGACCTTTCACCCTTCACAAGGGTAAAGTATTTCAAACACGTCTATTTCTGGTGAGTGGAAAGAGCATGATATACTGTGTAGGAAATTGTTATCAGGGTGTTATTTTTCCTGACGTATCCTGGTTACAAATGTTCTACTCTAACAGTGAAACTTTTCAGCTAATCTACAGCCACACGCATACATTTATGTATCACCTTCTTCAGAAACGATTGTGTAATTGCACATATTGCACATTCACCAGCATGTAATTGTGTAATTGCACATTCACCAGCATGCTGTGCATCCAAGGAGAATTGATCCTTGAAAGCCAACTCCTGTCCCTTCCCATGTAACTGGCTGTGCGACATGTGGACTACCAGCACACTAAATTAAGAGGAGTTTTGACTGTGGCTGCCTGTTCTGCTGTGGAATTTGAAAGAAATGCGTTGAAACAATGAAGATGCTTTCCTGATGCTTTCCTGACATGATACAATCTGCCCTTTGCCTTTTTTTTTTCCTTTCCTTAAATGCATGCATTTTAAACTTTCAAAAGTTAAATATACTGTGGCACAAAACAGAGCTGTCAAGAGATAGAGTAAAAGTTCAGTGAGCACTAATCATCCTGCCTGCCTTTTCAGGAGGTAAGGACAGGTCTGCAGAATACCAGAATGGAAAAAAAGGTCATTTTTCACCTTTTGCACATAATTCAGGGTAGCAGCCACTCCATGCCTTGGCCTGACTCTTCCCAGGCTGTACTAAAGTACAGACAACAGCAGCAGAAGGCTGGAAAGGGAACAGTCTGTACAGGTAGTTTTAAAGTTGTGTTGTGGTCTTTGTCTCTTCCTGGGACTTCAGTGCACTTGAAGACTTTGTTGCTTTACATCTCATCTCTGCAAGTGCAATCAGCCTCAGCTGGGGATTGGGGTCTCTAGCCACAGCAGCTGCCCAAAAAACAGTGGGCTGCTCTGGCAGCAAGGTGAGATGATATGCAAGGTGTTACAACAAGAGGGTATTTCCCAGGTAGCAATTCTGTGAAAGGCTGATAAAAACACAGTAATGTCTGAACCCTCTTATTACCACAGTGGTGGCTATAGTAAAATAAACCCCCAAGCAGCACTCTGTAGAGGAAAAACATAGTCCTAATGTCTTTTTCCATTCCTTCCTCAAACCTACAGCTGAGTCAAAGACCCACAGTAGAAGAGCTACGTGAGAGGAAGATCCTCATCCGCTTCAGTGACTACGTGGAAGTGGCAGATGCGCAGGACTATGACAGGAGGGCAGACAAACCCTGGACACGACTCACAGCCGCCGACAAAGTAAGTGGAACAACTCTGGGAGAGCCATGGCCTGAACAGCCAGAATATGTCATGGCAAACAGCATCACGTGGGTTCCACAGGTCCCATGGCTGTCAAGGAATAAACATCCACCTGACATTTCTTCCCAACACATCTGTGTTTTTTTCCCATTCACAAGGTTGGTTGGTTGAGTCATAAATCATTGGCAAGAAGGTTTCTATATGCATGGAAACCAGGAGAGGGAAGGAATCCCAAGTCCCTTGAGGAAGGGTCTTGATGACAACCCTGTTATTTGTTTGTTGGTTTTGGTCTTGCCACATAATGCTGCCAGCTGAGAGCTCTGGCAAGACTTAGCAGAGCAGTGAGACAGGAGCGTGTGCCAGAATGGCTGTGCCAGGACAGGACAGGCTTGGGTATGAAAATGCCAGTAGGTCAATTTGGCAAAGGTACCTCCCTCCCTCCAAAGCCAGGTCACTTCTCTCTAGTGTGTTACAACAGGGGTCTTTGCTCAGGATTTCTGCCATAGAGTATTTTAAGCACTGATCTGAAATCACATGAGACCTGCAGATGAAGAAAGACACACATTTGGTATTGATGGCACTGCCCTCTGAGTGCTGGTGGAACTAAATGGTATATCTGGTGTTGGTATTGATGGCAGAGGGTTAAATTGCTGGTGAATTATATCAGTCACAAATTATATCAGTCATTAATGGGACCTCAGGAAAAAGATTTAAAAGATTTTATGGACCTTGTAAGAAGCAAGGACAATGAGGCTCAGTGATTCAGTCATGAATCTTACAGTCACTCTATGATGCCCTTGTAATTTCAAAGACTTCATATACCTGAATTCAAGCTTGGACTATTTCTTTGCCTTGGAACTCACTCATCCAGCAATGGAGAGCACAATGTCCAATGTTCAGAAAATTAGCAGGATTTCCAGCCATGCCATTCATCTGTGGTGCTCTTGGTTCTATTCACAAAGGATAGCCTGTTGTATAATTCAACCAAAGGACTTGTATGGTTTTGTGACATTGGTCTCCTCCTTGATAGAGGGATTTTTTCAGTTTAGCTTTGGTTAAGTTAATGTAGCATAAACCAATCTGAAAAAAAAAGGAAAAATTTCTCTGGACTGTCCACAGACCATAATAAACAGGGTTAAATTAGCTTTTCTCACTTTACTTCACCATGTTTGACAAGATCTTAGTTAACTGACTTAGTTTTATTCTCTTAATTGGTAGATGAGGGAGGGAATAAATCTTCCAACTGGTTCTGCAGCCTTTGAGAGATCCCTGTCTGGGATGAAAGGCATGGACAAATTTCAGCTGGGCATGGAGAGTTATTTCCAGACATGTCCTACCTCATCCTGTGTCTCTGAAAAGAACAAGCATTAAATACCGCTGTTAAAAGTAGCCTAGTAAAGAGTTTAGTATTAAGGCAGAGTATCTTGATGTCTCTTTTTTTTAATGCATATGCAAGTTCAGTAGTCAGAGAAAATGGTTAAGTCCTTCAAATTAATCTTTTCTCACCAAAGCAAGTATCATCAGAAGAAGAGATGTTTGTCATTCTAATATTACTGCCATTCATGGCATAAGGAAGCAGATAGGTTGGTTTTTGTTTAGGTCCTGTGGACATTATTCTGATTTCTGCCACTCAGTTGACCTGCTTTTCCTCAACACTATGTCCACTGTTGGAAAAAATAGCCAGGAAAATTGAAACAAAACTGCCATCATCCCATATAGGATTATTTTCTTCCAGAGCTGTGATTCAATAGCTGTCTTCACTGGTCAGCACAGGCTAGATTTATTGCAAAAACAGATTTTGGCAATGGGCATTTCTGTTTGCCAGTAAATCTTGCTCGGTGTGCTGGCTGGAGGGAGCTGCCTTCAGTCAGAGTTTGTGTTTACCAGGTCTGACTCTCAGGGGAAGGAAAAGGGCACTTTTGCATCTCTCCAACTGATGAGGGATGAAGGAGGGAATAGATCTCAGTCCCTGTGGGAGTCAGCAGCCCCTGTGGCCTCCTTCACAGTCACTTCAGTGGCAGATTGGTCTGCTGAAGGCAGCCCTGGAGCTGCTGCATAGCCATCACTCTGTCCTGATGGATGGAGGCAGCGCCTGACAGGCACTTCTCAGGGAAATAAGAAACCAAAGCTGTGGAGAAGGAGCAGAAAGGGCCTTTTCTGTAGAAAAACACTTCCAAAATCTATCACTTAGGGCTTGTGAAAGCAAAGGTAATTGATGACCAGAGCAGTGGCTGTTGCAAAAATCCTGTTTTGGGCTTATGCTACTCGTGCTGGTTTCAATTGCCTTCATTGAGAAAAATTCCTGATAGATGTAAGTACCACTTACTGGAGCACCCCCTTTCCACCCCAATGCTGATGTTTTCAGCATCACACAGAAAGGCAGTGCACACACCTGGGACCCATGGGAGCATTTGGCCACAGCAGACACCTTGCACATCCCCTCCAAATGCTCACAGTGAAACACTCGTGAGCTACGAATATCACAGGGCTGTCAGTCATCTGGACTTTGGGCTTGGGACTTGAGCCAATTCTGCTGAGCACCATCTCTACCATGCAGCTGAGTCCCTCCAAGTCACCCCCTCTGTTTTTTTATTCTTCAATATTTCTCTTCCTGCCAGTGTCCCTGGTTTTCTTTTCCCTCACAGACAAGCCACAGAGGCTGAATACCACCACGCCATGGCAGGTTTTCTGCTGGATTAATTTGTTGAATCATTCAATAAACAGTACAGCTGAGTCAGAAGGGAAGAGCAGGGCAGAGGGGCACAGCCTGAGGCAGAGTAAAGGGCAGGGAGCCAGGTATCCCTCTTTCCTTCCCAAGTAAGATCCGTCACTTTAGTTAACTTCACCTGAGGAAATTCAGGACCAATAAAGGCAGAAGACATCTCAAGCACAAGTCTGTCAGGATCTGGGCCCAGTCTAGTCACAGTCCAGCTCTGCAGTGCGCATTTTTTTTCTCATGCTTGAGCTAATTTGGGTTTCGTACATGTAAATGTTTACATAATAAGCCAGAAGTGGGTTCTCTACCTGTATTGTCTGTGGTATGTTTTCAAGTTGAGCCATTCCACTAAAGCATTTCCTTTTCATATTTTAAAGTCTTGAGGTTTGTCTTTCTCTCTCTGATAATTTTATCTATCTGATTTACTTTTAATATACTGTTTTTAGAACAAAGTGAACTTATTTTGATCTCTCTCATTTATACATTTATGAGTTTATTTGTCCTTTGCAGGCAGCCATTCGAAAAGAGCTTAATGAATTTAAAAGCTCTGAAATGGAAGTTCATGAATTAAGCAGGCATCTAACAAGGTAAGTTGAGAGATTAATTTTTTAAGACTATAAATGAATATTGTTGTTAAAAAAAAAAAACCTAAGCCGGCAGCTGTTTCTCCAACACGCACTGAACACACCGTGAGGTCTAGACGACATTTAGAATTACAGGCTGTAAAAGCAGCTCACACAGAGGAACACATGCTGCCCCATTATGGGGTGTTAGGCAAGCACATGCCGTTTAATGAAGTATAACCTCTTTTTCTTTTTAAATCTTCATGCTCTAGCTGCATATCTGCTCTTCTGAAATCAAAAATTTAAAAAACATGTTGATGTCTGAAGTAGGACAGGGAACCCTTGTGGAGCACATAGCAAAGTCTGAATGAGCAACACCAAGCCACACCAAGTGTGCTGCTGTTCCACACCATGCAATTCCCACCCACAGATCTCCCACTGTCCTCCATGTCCAGCCATGGGTGACACAGTGGGGCATGGCAAGGTCCACACCGTAAGAGAGGCACTATTATTTACACCTTGGGCTTTTTTTAGTTTGAAGGTAGAGACTGAATGAATTATCCATGAGCCCAAACCAACCACCTTCCTCTCTGACAGTCTAGGGCTGAAGTCAGGCCTTTGCAAATCAACACTTTAAAGACAAGTGTTGGGTACTGAAGACAAGTGACAGTGAGATCTGGTGCAAAGCTGGAGCTGCCCTTGTATTAATGTGTTCATCAGCTCAGCGCTCATAAAAAATGCAGACAGTACTTTTAGGAAAAATACAGAAAAGCTTAAGGCAAAATTAATTTTGTATTAGGGGATTTTTATGTGTATAAATTAATAATTATATTAAAATCTGCCACATGTATTATGCATATATTCCCTTGCAGGAACAATCTCCCTTCTCCTTCCTAGCATGTGCTAGGCTGGCTGCACTGGGGTCTGTAGTGACAGAGTGCTGCTAGACACAAGCCAGCTGCTCCTGAGCCACAAGGTCTGGGAGAAGCCTTAGGATGTACAATTGGCCTAGATCTGTTGACCTCTGTGACTGAGCCTTTGAGGGAGGGACATTTGGCTCCTCCAGGGTGAGGTGACAGATGTAGAAAGGATGAGGCTGTTTTGAAGGGGGTGTTGCTACAAGGAGTCAACTCCGTTGAGAGCTCCATTGAATTCCATGAAGCCTTTAGCATCCCACAGCATACAGACTGGTTTTGTTTTCCAGAAGTCCCTCTGGCTGCTTGGCTTTCACAGATTTCTGGGCAGTATTTTTCTTCTCTTCCAGTGCTGGAGTGAGCAGTGACCCTTTAAGGTGGCTCAGTTTGTATCTGAAAGTCACCAAGCAGCTCGGACTCAGTAAGTCTGGGCCAGGCATGCACAGAGCCATGGCTGATGTAACAGAAGTTGGAGTAAGGGTGTGTCTGAGGAGCACTGGGACATACTGGTTGGTCAAGTGGCTTTGGGAAATACGCACTTGAAGGAAGCGTGCTTAAACAAAAGAGAGAAATTCCCTTAAATAAATTTAGATAAATCACCATTATAAAGTCATTAGCAAGGTAATGAGCTCTTCATGTCATTAAGCAGTGGCATGAGCAAAGAATGTGTCACTTTAAAGAATGTCTCACACAAACAATGTGTCACACAAAGAATGTCTCACTTTACTAGTGGGACACATTAATTAAATCATAATAGAGAAAAAATCAAAGCTTAAAAAAAATGTATTTGCAGATCTGATAAACCCAGGCCTTCTGACACAGGGTGCCTTGCAGGAAGGGGGCTGTTTTAGCTCCATTTGTCTCTTTTACCTCCAACATTAAGGAATAATTGCACTAAAACTCTATCTAAATCTTTCTGGCAGAAGAGCATAAGGTTTGTCTAAACCAGACAATTTTTATGGAATCAGGCCTTGTATGGCCTGAAAGAGGGTGAGCTGATCTGCTATCACCCACTCAGGGATCCCATAGGATGGACCAAAATGAATGTTTCTGGTAGATTTTGGTGCAAACAGCTTAAGCCTATGAGCTGTGAGTCTGGTGAGCACCAAGGAACTGTGAGTGTCTGTCTGTTCTGGATCCCCTTCTCTGCATGGCTGATGTCAATGCTGCAGGAATCGAGCTGCCTAGTGGTGTCACTGTAGCAGTTAGTTCTACAATTTTTTTAATGTGCAATATACATGTGAGAATACTATCTTACTGTTTCTCTTTTTTTTTCCCCTTGGGTTTCAGGTTTCATAGACCGTAGCAGATCAATTCTACCTGACTACTATGCCATCTTCAAAACATAACTAAAAGGAACCATAAGTGCTGGTATTATTCACTTCCCTGTTACGTACAATGTAAATCTTCTGAACTGCCTTTTTAAAAAAGAAAAAAAAGAAAAATAGTAGAAAAATAAATATAAAAAATAGGAGAATTGTATTTACGTGTGATGAGTACTGCAGCATCATCAGACCTGCTGGTTCAAGCTTCAGTAACAGAAAATACCCCTGGTGGGAATCATGCCAAGACTTGGCATCTATGTATAGGACTTTCCCGGCATGTGGATTTGCCATATGTGTTCCAGCCCAGCTGGTGGTGCAACCATTGTTGTCTTCAGGCACCCCTCATCCTGACAAGCCTCTGTCATCAACCCTAGAGAACCCTGAGATGGTGTTCAGGGAATCACTTGGCCTGGGTGAAGTCTCCAAAAGATGAGCCCTTGTGGCACTAAAGCACTTACACCAAACACTCCTTTCAAGCTGAGAGCACCTTATGAGGATGGTGAAGGAGCAAAACTACTCCATGGGCCAGCCCATCTGTGAATATCATCTGACTAGAAAGGCATTTCTTTCCCTGGAGAAATTTACAGCCTGTCAGTAGACATTGTTCAGCTTCCAAGCAGAGAAAGGTATCACCTCTAAAGAGCAGGACTCCCTACTGAAGGCTGCTTCAGTTCTAGCAACTGCTTGTTTTCCATTTATTTCAAGTATAATTTTCTAAACCCAGCTGTGAGCCCATCAGCAGTAAGTGACAAGAACGCTGAGGACCAGCAAGCAAAAACTCATCTCTTCATGGTCACTGCATGGCATCTGCTCCACTTGTAGTTTGTCTTTACACCCAAACCTCATGACTGTGTGAGAATCAACATGACCCCAGCAGCAGGAAAGGCTGGAATTCCCTTCCAGCTCTGCAGAGGGACACGCACCAGGAGGAGCTGGAAGTTCCATGAAAGATATCTACCATCTCTGTATCAGGTGTCTCAAGAACTGATCCTAAACTCATACTGAGCAAAGCATGACAAAGTGTGTTACCTGGCCTGACACAAGGAGTCTGGGGCATTCTTATGGATGGTGGGACTTGTCACTGGTACCCACAGCTGAGGCGTAAGGACAGCAATTCAGAGGTGTTCTGAATTTGTTGGTTGAAATTTTGGTTTTAATTTATTTTTACTATAGTGGTTTAACACACAAACTGACCAAGCAGAGCTCAGAGAGCTGGTCACTCCAGGCCTGGTTTACTTGCCAACTTAAGTGTGTGCTCTACAGTAAGGAAGCACACACAGCCTCACTGCATTCAAGAATATGTCTGACAGGCTTAATTGAACCTGAACACAATTAAGTGCTTTTCTGAATTTAGGCCATCACCCTCTAGAATTAAGTCCTTAACTAGTATAATGCCAGCAAGCTGGGGCAGACATTGTCAGGATTCCTTTCAAGGTCATACAAGACACTGTTATGCCATGTTTTGGGATGGTGGCCAAAAGCACTGTAGCAACATTACTGTAAGAAGTTCCAGATTATTACTTCAGGAAACCTTTTTTCTTCCACAATAGCTATTTTCCTTGGACAGTTTGAACAGAGAGGCCAAAGTTTTTTACTACAGAATTGTTATTTCTGTTATTCTTTTACTGATTTTTCCTTTCTCACTGTCTTCTATGTATCTATCCTCTCTTCTGTGCTCCCTGTCCAGCTCCCCCCGTGCCATGCTAACATCACCCTTCACTGACTGTGGGCCAAGAAGCCTCTCCCATTTGAGCATTGAATGGCCAGTGCAGTGTAGTGCCAGCACTCGTGCCTCTTCTCAGGCCTCTTCTCACTCCTCTGGATGCAGCAGCACAGCCAAAGGACCTGCATGTAGCCCATGGAGTGGCTCTAGCCCCAAGCCTGGCAGCAAGGGCAATGCCCTCCATCTACTCTTGGTGGTGGCACACAGTGCCTGTAGATTGGCTCCCCATATGAGACAAGCAAAAGCTTTTCATTCTCATCCATGGCCATCCTTGCGATGCTGTGGATTGTTAGCTATTAAATAAGGATTGGGTGCTGTAGGATGGAAGATCAAAGGAAAGTAGAATCCAGATGGTTTCTGGCACTTACCAGACTGGGTGATGAATTCTGAGGAAAACACCGTGATCCCTGTATCACCAGCTCACAGTTGCTTTAGACAGAAGTTCATCAGTAATGGAAGTCTCCAATGTGCAATGTTATCAGCTCAGTGCAGCAGAGGCAGAGCACTTAACCTACCAGCTAGGAATACACTGCTTTGGGGTTATCTTCATGAAAACCTTGGGTTCGTGTTTATAAGTTCATTCGCTTACATATGCACACAAGTAAGGAGACTGCATCACAGCTTTAAAAAAGGGGAAAAAACCTTTATGCTTTTGACTGCACAGACACTGCATTAGCAAAGGGCTCTGCAACAGAGCTTTCCTGAAGGGCAAGTCCTTGTGTTCCCAGTATGGATCTCACACCTGCCCTGGCATTGCTAGCTTAGAGGATCACTGTGAAAGGGAAGGGACACGGTTTAATGAGCAGTGGTGACAGAAATCAGGACTTGGTAGACTAGTGGGAGGGAAAGGTGAGGTTTTGTTTAATTTTTATTAATAAAATTAAGAGAAAGGAGGTGGAAGTCGGAGGCTGCTGCTGTCAGTCCATTGTTAGTGCTGGAGTCCCCAGGGGAATGGTCACTCTGGGTACTGCCACCATCCCTCATGGGCACAGCCCCAGGCAGTGCCCACACTGCCAGGCTGGCACCCTAAATAAACCCTTGGGCCCTGCTTGAGACACGGAACAGCCAAGTCCTGGGCGATGGCCAAATATTCCCCAGCACCATCATCCAGATGATTCCCCGGCACGTCCCTGCTAACCACTCAGCAAGTTGCCACACTCAGCTTTGCTCATAATTCATGCTGTCCCCAGGGCAGCTCCATGCAGCTGTGCTTTTTTTTCTTATTTCTTTGGGATTTTTTTTTATTAACTCCTGGCTGAGCAGACACCAGGACACAAGTGGAAGAATTGCCATATTTCTCCCCAGTTGCAAACAGAGCTTATTCCTGAAAAGGGGGAAGGGGAGGAGAAAGAAGCCATACAAGGTGTTTGGCACTGCAGTATCACAGAACTGACACTTCATCTGCTTTTAGCTTCAGTGGTTCTGGTACTTTGCAAAGTTCAGCTTTGTCAAGGCATTCCACAACAGCCTTTCAGGGCTGGACACTGCGGCGCATCCTCAGTGTGCACACCCACTCTGGCATCCATGGGAAGCTGCATGCAGATTGGGGAACTGCTGGTCCCTTTTTTTAGAAATCTCGTTTCTTGAGAATTGTTTTCTCATCTGTGAAAACCATCTCTATCATGGCGAAGAAGCTGTGATTCTGTTGGGGGTAAAGAAAAAACCAAACAATAAACAGTCATGATTTCTCTCCCTCCCAGGGACCTGGATTATGTGTGGAACATCATGATGACATTCCTGCTAAGACCCTGATAACAGAGTCATCCTCATTCTTATTGGGAAGAGATTAATAATGGTAATAATGAAATTACATCAGGTTTATAGAATAAAATAATCAACATGGAACAAAAATTATATTCCAGTCATCCATCTCCAGAGCTCATAATAGAGATAATCATCTAGAGTCAAGGAATAAAAGCATTTTTGTTATAATCTGCTGAATCCTGAATACTTAAAATGTGCCAGTATTTTGACATCTGTTCAGCAGCCTGCAGAATAATGAAGCAGAAATGGGGAGTAAGGAGTGGCTGGGGAGGTGGTGGGGATTGAAAAAGCAATTCCAAAACACCAAGACAAAAAAGTTTTGATTGTTTGGGAAAAGTGATGGTGAGGAAGCCCAATAGTGACACCACCCTCCTGCCCACACCTTCGGGGCCATTCCTGCAGCAGAGGGTTGCAGGGACCTGGTGACATCTTTCTGACTCAGAGGGAATGTGGGCACTGAGGCTTTTGCCCAGCCTACAGCCCACTGGGTAGGTACTTGGAGGCTGAAGAAGTTTCAGGCTGCAGGTTTGCTGTAAGGGGCTCAGACCAACTTTGGTGTCCAGGCAATTCCTAGTGCACACACTAGGCATTATCAGAAGAGAAGGAAGAGGCAGGGGAAAGAACATAATGGACTTTTAGCTATTTTATGTTAACTGAAACAATTTAGTGAGCCCATTGCACAAATATATCTCATCCTAATACATATATAACCACTGCATTCTGTCATCACTCCAACTACTAACCAAACTCACCCTTCCTTATTTCTACAGCACCACCTGTGCAGTGCAAACGCTATAAACCAGGAGAGGGGGGAGCACTTCTAACATGCCTAGTGAAGCTTGCACTCATAAAAATCGATGGGCAAGGTGGAAACCCATAGTTATACATCAATGGGGGCTCCCTGACGTGCCTGCAAATAAAATCACTTTGTATAAATAGCCATGGGAGATGACTAGGCTAATAAAAAATCAGGAAAGAAAAAGGGGACAAATTCTTTTTCCCAGGTGTTCAGTCTGCTCGAGCTTGGAACAACTTCTGTAAACAAAGAGGAGGTGACGGGCACATTACCTGTGTTCCTGTGTGTCCCAGTTACTCCTGCACCAGTTGCATTTTCCAGTTGATATCCGAGTGTATGTATATAGTTTGTCTTTGTATAGGAGTGAGTGTGGTGGCTGTCAATCGTGCTCTTCCAGTATTGTAATTTAACAGATTATGGCTGTATGAAAATGATGTAAATAACTAGAAAAAATTAAACTGGATCTCTATGTCCTAGTTTTTGTACATACTGAAACTGCATGGTATTTAAATTATTGTTTGTCTCTGATGTATGCAGTTTCTTAAAAAAATTCATTTTAAAAAAGTGTTCCAGCGCCTGTGTATTTTATCACCCTCTGTCCCAAAGACTGACTGTTACTGTGTAACACACAGAGGCAGTCAAGGACCACCCAGGACCAGCCAGGCTCACCCACATCTCTGTGGGAGCAAAGCAGGAGAGGGAGACTTTCCTGAGCAGATGGGTGGGATAGATCAGATGAGCCCTGAGGGCCATTGCCAGGCTGGTCCAGCACAGCAGGAGGGACAAGTGGTACCTCAGCTGCTGAAGTGGCGCCTGGCACCACCCTGGTGAACAGCAAATCCAACAGTCTGCACTAGACACACAGGCGTCCAAAAACTCCACAACCAAATCCCATCTGTCACTACGATGCTGCTGGTGCCGGCTGTGCTCTGCCAGTGCCAGCTGCCAGAGTCAGTGTGCAGCCACCAAGCAGCATCAGCGAGTGCAGAGGGGCCATTCCTGCACATCCATATTGCGTGTTCCTGGTTTTTCCCCTTTTTACCCAAGTAGCTTCAGTGGTTGCACAGCATTTCTGGCTGTGACAAATTGAAGCCTCTGTGTAGTGAAAAGGGGAGGAAAAGCTTTTACAAGAGTAAGTACGTGTCTTCAAACGGGCACACTGACCTCCTGCAGAAAATGCTGAAGGTGACAGCTCTGCTGAGGGTCTTCAGTGTCTGGAACTGATGGTGCAAACATTCTGACCCTGAGGAGATGAGTGACACCCAGCATTGTCACTGTAACTGGCAGCTGGGGGCAGCTCCCTCCCCTGACACAGAGGCTTCCAATTACACAAAAATTAAAGATCCATCTGCTTTACCTGACAAAATTCTGTTCCTTGCCTTTGCTGAGGGAGAGGCAACATGGTGAAAACTCTGGTCTTGGGCTTTTTCAGTTTGTTTCCATCTGGGCGACTTTTCAGCTACCTCACAATCCTTGTTCGTGTGTGTTTGTATTTCCATTCTGACAGCCAACGAGTTTGTGGCTATCCAGTGAGATTTGGATAAATAAACAAAATTGTAGGTTTTTACTAAAGACCCCTTTCCCCCACATCGAGCTATGGCTTCCATAGCAGCTGTATATACTGGTTTCGTTCCATATGGTAATTTCTGTGCTTTAACAAGAAAAATATTGGTGAGAATACAGGGAATGTGAGAACACAGTCCAGTCTCTTCCACCAAGACCTCTACAAAAGGGATGGGTTTTTATGTTTTAATGGAAGCATTTCATAAAATCAGTCTAAGCAAAGGAATATGTGCATCTTCAGTGAAGTCCATGTAATTACTGGCTATCAAATTGCAATCCAATGCCATCTGTAGGCAGGAAATGGAGGAGGCTGGGAAAAAACCAATTCTCCTTTTAACAGACACACCTGCACAAACACACCCTGCTGCTTGGCAGTGCCTGGCTAAGAGCTCAGTGCCCTTAGCACAGGTGTAGGGCTGGATTGCTTTGCCATCATCTTCCTCCTTGCATTTCTCCCCTTTGCTCTTCAGATCAAGGTTCCCAGGCAACCAAGTCCAAGACCAACAGTGTGGCTGTGCCCTGGTCACACAGTCGAGCTGGTCTGTGAGGACAAAGCAGCTGCCCTGCTCCTGAGCAGTCAGGGCATGGTGCAGGTGGTGCAACACCACCCTCAGGCCACACTGGCCAGCAGTGCCTACAAATGGTACAAAGCTGCTTACAGAATTCTTTCCTGAGTGGCAGAATGAACAACAGCTTGGCTTTTAGGCAAATGTGTGCCACAGGAGCTGTGGTGTTCAGGAGGACATCAGCCTTGGCTGAAGCTGTCCCATGTGCAGAGGACAGTTGATCTGTCCACAGAAATCTGCTCTGTGGCACGGTTACTTTATGAGCCTCTGAATTACTGTATTTTTTGTCTCCATGCTCTCCTGATTTTCTTTCCATGCACTCAGGCCCCTTAATAAAGTTCAAAATCACTCATCACTTTTCAAGCATCATCCTCTGACATCTGCCATTCCCTTTCTTATCTGGAGTTTCCATCACATTTGGATGTCAGCTGGAAAAGAACTGATGCGTGCAGCATGGGAGAGCAGAGACATGTGGCACTGCTCTAAACCTCTCTGGAGAGAAAGTATGGCTTGAGGGGAGAACTGGACCAAATTAAGCCTATTTTTCTTGTTTGCAAAGCCCATGAAGATATTTGGCAGGGGGGAAGAGTGAATACTTCAATGCTGTCTCTAGGGGAAAAAAAGCAGACAGGAAAAAAAACGAAAAAAAACAACACTTAGCAGCTAGTTCTAAATGAACAAGCAAGTATGCAGCAAGCAGTTACATACTCAGCCAGTCAAGGAGAAATTGTGTAAATAAAGACAAAACACCTCATTTTCAAGCTTCTTAGGAAAAATGAACATCAGATAATGTGTTATCATACTCCTCCTGGATAACATAGAGGTTAACAGAAAACAAATAGCAAAGATAACCCCTTCCTCACCTTACTTAGCCAGGGATTTCAGTGGGAGGCTGAACTATGTGTAACAGCAACACGTTCTGTGTTAGGAACTACTAGTCCATAGTAGATAAATGACCAAACTTGGATTCCCACTAGAAATGCTGAGTTGGACACCACAACTGCTGGTTTAGCTCAAGAGGTCCAAGAACAACTGCTCACCACAACCCCAGGCTGGTGACAATCACTGGAGGCACAGATCCAGTTTTCCCAAACAGTGCATTCTGCTCCAGGCTGGGACTTTAGAGGTGCCTTGTCTCAACTTTCCCCTGCTCGTCACATGCTGGGGACAGTGGAAGCTCCCATTGTGCCGTTCTGCTCTCCTGGGAAGCAGGGCTCAGAGCTAAAGCATTATGTTCCACTGGTGTATCAGCAACTGAGCAATCACCAAAAACTGAGTGCAAGTTAGTCAGATTTGTACTTCCAGTATGTTGGGAATTCAGGCCATCTTCTGAGTAAACTGAATTCCCTCAGAAATCCACGAAGTTAAGTTTGTAAATGGATCCATTATGAAACACACAAATGCCTCTCACCAGCAGTGAAGAAAGATGGAGTTAAA
This sequence comes from Entomyzon cyanotis, assembly GCA_024500445.1. Taxonomy (NCBI): domain Eukaryota; kingdom Metazoa; phylum Chordata; class Aves; order Passeriformes; family Meliphagidae; genus Entomyzon; species Entomyzon cyanotis. The sequence continues at coordinate 72,481,642 of JAKEPQ010001005.1, forward strand.
CCACTATGCACTCTCTTGAGAGCTCCCCTTCTTCAGCGCAGCCCACAATCAATAACACACTTTGCATTAAAGAAACTCATGATCCTTCTTTGTACATGGAACTGAAAAAGCTACACACAAACTTCAGCTGGACATAACAGTGGAGCAGCATTTTGGGATCCATCCCACATACAATGGGATGTTTAAGTGAAATTGCTGTCGCTCATGTGGAAGCACAAAGATTTTTTACTGTGAGGATGACTGAGTACAGGCTGTCCAAAGAGGTGACTCTCTCTCCTTGGAGACAGTCAGAAGCCACATGGACATGGATGGTCCTGGGCAACTGGCTCTAGGTGGCCCTGCTTGGGCAGTGGGGTTGGACCACACGGACTCCAGAGGTCCCTGCCAACCTCAGCCTTTTTGTGGTCCTGTAAAAGTTGATTTCTCTCTTGTGTGCAGCTTCAGGCCTGCCTACTGATAGAGGCAGTATCTCTGAATCTTTAAATTAAAAAAACTTTCGGAGCCTTCAGTCAAACAGTAATTGGAGGAACACTCACTGGCAAGCCTGGAAGCAGTAGCACTGACTGGCATTTCTAATCCTGATTCAGTGCACCTCTCTTCACAGAATATGAGTTATTGATTCCCTTTCAGCACTGAAACTGCTGAACACCTTGAGTGTCATTGCTGCTTGTTTTTAAATGACCAAGTAATCCTCAATGTAAAGGCCACAGCAACACACCTGCTCCTTTGGGGTTGTGTGAATTGCCTGAGCAGCCTGCGGGGAAAACCTTCCCATGGGCAATCTCTCAGACTGACCCTGTGGCCATTATTTGGAAAACTTGTGCACTGCATGTTTCAGAATGCAGGGCTGCTGTTAACAGGATCTGTATCTTTCCTGACCACCTTACCCAGCTCCCGTGCTGCGCTAGGAAAACAAGTGCCCATCCAAAGTGAACTCAATGGATTACACTACAGTGCAGGCACAGCAGTGGATTCCAAAGCAGACACAAACACCCTTTTCCTGAACTGGTTGAACCCAGGCATTCCAGCAACATTAACAGCAAAGCCTCAGCATCCAGCAGAGATCATCTCCCCAGGATTGCAGACATAACCCCAGCAGAGTCCCAGGCTTCCCCAGTTAATGTGCTGGAAGTTTAAACCAAACTTTCTACTTTAAACAAAACTAGTTTAAAACAGAAGTTTCTAAAGCATTTCAAGTCTGCACAACACCAAGTGCAAGCTAAATACTCTCTCACATGCAAGGAGCATCCTTGGCACTCAGCACACTGAGCACCAATTTGAGTCAAATAACAGCAAAGCAACATGTTTTTATGTACAATTCCCTGGTCTATGTAAGAGGTATAAATAGAATTTTACACTTTTATAAGAAAAAGATCAATTCCCCAGTAAATCTCTATCTATGGCTAATCACTCTACTTTTACTTACATCATGAATTACATTTCTGTATTGAATTCATTTTGAAATCTAAACCAAACAAGAATCAAATTACAACAGCTTCAAGCCAAGCACTCAACAGAGGCATTGGTTATTACTGAGCTGTAATTCTGAATTATATTGGCTCATCCCACTGATTTTCTCCATGCCTGCACAGATCCACTTCTCTATAATATCTTCCATGAAGAGCAAAAGCAATACAGCCATAGAGAGTTGTCTGACAGATAAAGTATTTTAAAACACTTCAGAAAAGGATGTCACCCCTGGTCATTGTGATGTCCTGTACTTCAGATCTAGGAAGCTTCATTTATCTGAAAATTTACAGTGCTAAAAGAGTACAACTACATTTCTAGCAAAAGCATGCTTGTTCACCACCCAGCAGGCTGACATTCAGTAAATTCACCTTACAAACACCTCCAAGTAGTAACTAGTTTTATCAAGTATAAGATGGCATACTGAAACATGTTTAAATTACACATTAATCTATTTACCTTGCTTCAAAAGTTAGGTTTACTTCTGCAAAAGCAAGAGAACACACTGTGCAATCAAAATACTGCAGCTGGATGATCAAGTAACACTTCGGACATCATCACACCACCATTAAATATCTTCATTCCATCTGAATTTATTGAAAAATATTTACATATTGGTCACCATGCTTTAATAGCATCTTTACACAAAAGGGCTAATGAAGAACCTCACACTAGGTTGGGGGAAGGGTGGTAAAATGTCTTTTCAAAAGTCTTTTTTTTCCCAAGCTGTCATAAGTCAAGAGAGTTCTCAGACTGAGTGTGCTGGAGTCCCGCAGTGCGTGCGCCACAGATCCACAGCTTTGCTGACAATGGCATCAGTGTTGTCCTGGGGAATCTACAAAAGATCAGGGCAAGGTGCCTGGTCAGAGCACTCCATTTGGACTGTTTTGTTTAAAATAGATTTTGAATTTCCAGTTCCTATTTTATCTCTTTATAAAAATGAAAACAAAACTAGAATCCCATCTTCCTGTCCTCCCATCCCTCAGTCCTTCACACATCATATAACATCCAGGTTTTGGACAAAAAGCTTTTATTTCCAAAATGCTGATAAGCAGCCAGGCATCTCATACTTCACACATCCCCGGCATGAGGCATAACTCACACTGGCCATCCATGACCACAAACTACACCTCATTCAACTCATCTGGGTCACACTGGGACCCTACAGCCCTGCTGAGTAACCCTCATTACTATTCAGGGTCAGGAAAGTTCAGGGTCAGGTTCATGATCCCATCCTCACATCAACAGAAACACACCTTGAGTCTACACGTCTGCTCTCAGGCAAGAAGCAAAAAAAAGGTGCCAGAAACCAACCCTTCTAAGAAGACTCCAGAAAAATTACCCTAACCTGACCTGCTCTTACTTTCACAGCAAAACCCTTTAGTATAACAAGGAGTATTGTTACTCCCATACAAACATAGATAATACATTCCCCAAGCCTAAAAAGCGTTTCAGTCTATGGAAGCCTTACCTCCTGATAGAAAAAGTTATTACTCTCATTGCTGTGCATTCTCCCTTCACCTTGGTACTGCTACACTGTTCTCAGTAATGTAATAATATCTTTTGGTACATCTGCAACAGGCAAGCATTAGGGCTGAAACACACTGTTATAAACTATAAAAGATAATGCAAAGCACAATTAGAGTACTTACATTTTCCAAAAACTGTGTGATCTTTTCTGCAGTATTTAGTGCTATTATCTTAATTTTGAAGGTTAATAATATCTCCACAGCAACAAAAACAAGAATCTTGCAGGATCCACTGATAACTTTGTCCCAAACTCTGCAAGAAAGTGAAAAGGACTCACTAAACATTACTGCAGTGCTTACCTGCTTATTTGTCTGCTAGAACAGCCTTTGTACAACCATCTCTATCCAGATTATTTTTCTGAAGAACAGCAATGTATTGAATTATTCGGGTCAGGATAAATAGAAGACATTTTATCAACTCCTCAATCTGTACAGAGCAGAGGGATGGCAAACAGTAATTGGTGTGCACTGATATGGTGTGTTGCTGTTTAGAAATTGAACTGCTTACAAGCTCAAGTACAAAAAGCAAATCTTGGCTTAATAGCCTGAACTGTAACAACTGCTCCACAGTGTGGTAAAGGTGAGATTTTTCCTAGTGCAAAAGAGAAATGAACTTCATTAACATGTCTAATGAATATACTCTTCAAACAGCTAAGTCGCTGGAAATTCAAAGGGGTGTAAGACTGAACTGCTACATCTCAAGCAGGTATATATTCCAGGTCATTGCTGTATGAGATACAAATATGACCTATCAGCAGGATAAAATCCATGATGTTTAAATTAGGCACAGAGCAACTATTAAGTCTTCCAATCCATCCCACTGTGCACAGACACTCTCAGAAATACCTAATCACTCCTACCCCTCGTGTGAAACCATACCTGTACCACACAGTTTTAAGAAAACCTGAAGGGCAGGCCTCCAAAGGCTTCAGCAACAGAACTTGGATGAATATTAAAATGTATCATTACTACCGAAACAGCCTGCAACAATTTCAAATCATCCTTCATCCAGCAGCTCCCTCTCAGGCCCAGCTCAACAGACTCGGGATGAAAGATTACACAAAACCATCTGTCAGATGGTAGCTTTTAAGGGCTCACGTTATTTTTAGTTCTTGAATTTTAAGAGCTGTGTCAGAAAGAGTTTCTGAGGATTACAGTTTTTGCTCCTTCTGGGCACTTGTTCAAAGTATTTCTCCTTCCAAATAAAAACATGGGGGAACAAAGATCACACACTATCCTCCGTAATTTCTGAATATAGTAACACTAACTGAAAAACATCTTCTGCAGCCCATCTATAAATTTGGATCTATGGGTGTGCTCCTTCCACAGACAACTCAATTTCTGTATGACCTCTCTCAGAAGAATTTGCCCTTCAGCCCAGAGTGCCAGGAGAGCACAATGCAGTCAGGACAAAAACTTTGACAGCTGAATTGAAGTGTAGGATCACACTTTTACACAAGGAGTTAAGAGGTGAGAGCCCAGCCAAGAGCCATTAAGATGATGAGGGGACTGTGGGATCTCTCCTATGAGCAAAGGTGAGAGAGCTTGGACTGCTGGGCAACCTCATCAATGTCTAGAAGTACCTGAAGGGAGAATGCAGAAAAGGTGGAGCCAGGCTCTTTCCAATCATGCCAGTGAAGGGACCTGAAGCAACAGGCACAAACTCGAACACGGGACTAGATTTTAACTTATAATGAAGAAAGGAGGAAAAGAATGTGTAAGATCCTCAGGACTATTCTGAAAATAGAAGAAAAAATACCTACATGGACAGACAGGAAAAGAAAAGAAGGCACACCCAATTTCTTTCCCCTTTGCAATTTAGTTTTAATTCCCTGTCTTGCTATGATTAAACAATTACTATAATTCCCACAGGGACAGGAACAACACACAATCCAAATAAAAATCTTAATGCTTCATTTGTGGTTCAAGCACCTCAGGACAAATGATCACTGTAAATATTACTGATGTTGAAGTCAGGTCTAGGAAGCTTTAAGCAAGGACATGAGAAAACTGACACAACCGTCCTGTTCCATGCTGTACAGGTCACCCCTTTTTTATTTCCAGAGCATTTTCCTTCACAAACATATCTCTTTAGAACCCAAGAACAACTACCCATGTGTTTCATGTGCATCAGAACTGTAATTATGAGGGACAATTACAGAAAGTAGCAGATCTCAAAAACAGGAAATAGTTTTAAAAGTTCATATTAAAGCTCTTGTTAATTTGAAAACAAACTTACTAATCTTATTATAAAATACCCAGTCTGCTTTCACTATTTTGCTTCTAATTCTTCTGACTTCAGTCTCCATAATTACATTAGGTTACATGCTATGCTCAGAAAACACTCTATTGTTTTCCTGCATTATTTAGTCTGATTCCAGAACAATTGTTTTAAAAACGGCAAAACAGCTGCAATATCTAAATCACCAGTGTCTAAACAAATTTTGGAAGATGGTGCACAGAAAGTGAGGGAGATGTCACCACTAGCTAGCTGTGTCTGCTGCAATATTTCTTCCCTTAACATTTCCAGCTATTGTTACAACTCAGTACAACTCTACCAGTGACAGTAATTGGGAATGACTGTGCAACACTGTGATCAACAGTCAGCACCCTGTCTGTACCAGCAGAGCCAGGAACAACAACATAAACTGCGTCAAAAATGGAAAAAACCCACAGCAGTTTCAAGGAAACACATTTGCTGATAATCCTATTCTAATACAGCAGTCTTTATACACTGTATGTCTACTGATAGTAACACACGTCCTGCTTTCACTTTTTAAATAACAGCAATCATTTAAGGTCGAGTTCACTGCTAGTGACTGCAACTTTTTACCTGCTCTTTGATATTCCTAGAGATGGGGAAAGTATAGCAGAAACATCATGAAATGGTGCCTACAGCCCTACTCAGGAATGCAGAAAAAGAAACATATATTCTGAACAAAATTCACTGTGTTTTCTGTGACTATCATCCTCTGTGAAATACAACTATTCAATTAACCACTGGAACACTCTGGTAGGTGTTTCTTGAACAGTGACACGGTATTGACAACCACAAGGAAATATAAAAAGAAATAGGAAGCTGTAAAGGCAAAGAGCATGCCAAGGATTATGCAAATAAAACCATTTACTTTTCACTGAGCTTTTTCTGTAGACAAGACACGACTCACTCTGTGTGCACCTGTGTGTGAAGGGATGCCATCCTCCAAGGCATTTTCTGAGGTTCCTGCACCAGTACACTGCAGTAACACACAAGAGGCATCACAGCATTGCTGCTCTATCTTTTTCTGAAATGTTAGCATTAATCTCCCAGTCTTTCTCTGATGTTGCAAGGTAAACACACCCAACCTTATTCCCTGATTCTGGTCCTCCAGTCAGCCAGGCAAGAGATATCTAAAAAGAAGCAATGCTTTCTGCTCTGCCTGCACTTCTGGGTGTCCTTCTGAGGGTAACTGGGCATGGAGGGACATGATGAAGCTCACACAAATCTCACCCTGGTGTCATACCATGATCTTGGGCCCATCCATTTGCAGACCTGAGAAGTAGCTAAGTGAGACAAAGGCAAACTGAATTAAATTTCTCTGTAGCAGCAGCCCACACGCACATTTTTTATCCTCCTTCTCCACAGTAAAATTAAGGCATTTTCCATATTTCTGTTACTTCTATTAACAAATTACTTATATTTTTACAACTAAATGTAATTTATGCAGGGCATGGAGATCACAGATGTAAAACTGTAGAAAGTCGTAAGATTTCAGGAAAATGACTAAATACTTTGCCACTAGCAAGTCACCAGAGACTAACAACCTAACACCACCCAGCTAAAGCCAAGCCTTCAGTGCAGAGCACAAACATTAGGCAGGGGCCTGATACGTGATTGGCATCATTAGGCCACAAGAAACGCCTGGCTCAATCACAACTGCAAAGCTGCACTGCTTCTGCTGGATCATCTGGGCTGACAGTGCTAGATTAAACTGGCAGCCAAAGTGCCACTTTGCCTGTAGAGCTGAAGCCACAAACAGGACCCCAAGCTTTAAGAGCAGGGATCTCCAGCTGAGGGCTCACACAGCACCATTGGAAAGCTTTCCACACGGGGCTTACCAAACAGATGAGCAGATATGCTGCTGCAGAAACCAAGCTAACAGGGCAAGGATGAGTATGAAAACAAAGGCAGGATCCCATTCTCTCCCTGTTTCAGAGAGAAGTACACCTTTCTGTCCCTCTCAAACCTGTGCTACAGCCTGGTTCATGTTCCAGGAAGCACCCTGTCTATATTCCAGGAGGGACACAGAGTCTTTGAAATGGCCAGTCTGCTCCTCCCTTTTACCAAGGTGGTACCTTTAAGAAGTTTGTTAAGAAGCTTGTCGCGTAATTTGCCAAATGTATTAGACACTGCATAAGCTCAAAGGACAAGTTTCCACATGAAACCTGTCTGCATGTATTTTCCAAGCACCTTTAAGTTAAACTGATGCATAAATTTTACCTATGGTGTAACTAGAAGTGTGCTATAAAACAGAATTTATACTGAGTGACAATGCCTGTCAGGTACTGTTATTGTGCAACTTCATCTCACCATTATGAGGTAAAACTTCTGCACAGCATGTACACATCTTGTACACCTTAGAGAAAAACAAATGAAAAAAGAAAACCATGAAATTTAGATTTAGCTGCTTGGCAGAGAAGACTACAAGTTCACAGAAAGCAAGCAGCCTCTCTAAGAAATACAGTACTAAATCATAAGTTTAAATAAATCATAAAAGACTGTTCAGATAATCTCTTACTTGATAAGAAAGACAGCAAAATTCACAGGAGAACTGGAGACCTTCAAATCTCAGCAGTTCCAACACTGACATTTGGATGCATTTCAGATAAACATTGGGGCTTCTAGATCCTAATCCAAACTGAATCTCCAAGCATTAATTAAGTTCATCTGTCACATACTACCCACGAAGTATGTTATTTCCTCAGTGAATAAGGTCATTATGATTACAACTGAATAATTCAGAAACCTAAACTGCCAAGAAAAAGTGCACTTTCATCATGTCCCCACAAGAACTGTTGGGAAAAGGGATTGCTCTGCCATCAGAAGCACCAACACTGAAATTTGTTTTTACTCCAGAGTGATACAAAAAGCCAGTATTTTGACCTTTTCCCGTGAGGAAAATAAGTACTAAAAAATTCCACATAATCATAATATTCTATTTCAGTAAGGTAAAACAGTACATGAGAATGCTAAAGGTGTATACTGACTAGACAAAATATTTTATATAAATAAAACTAATTCAAAATGGTAGCAATTTGAAACCAAAGATTCTGAGACTATGAAATATGAAATCAAAATTCTTCATCTAGATTTCTTCTTTTACACTATCAGGATGACACAGCTCCATAACATTTTCAGTTTTTAACAGAAATTTTTAAAAAACCCTTTATCTTCCAAGAGCAATTCTGCTCTGATGCAAATTCCTCTTTTCAGCTCTTATCCTGAGCCCTAAGATCTAGCAGTAAAATTGAATCACATGAGCTCTATATAAAAGTATTTCCTAAGAGACATGCAAAGAGGTTCCCAATGCAGTAGATTGCAGAGGCTATTTCAGATCACAAAAACCTACACAAAAAACGGCCTGAAGAGATTGGCAAGGCCCATTTCTCCCAGGTCATTTCTTCTGACAGTAGTTTATGTTTTAAGGCTTCACGTTCGACACGGAGAAGGCACAATGAAACAAGAGCAACCATTACCTGCTGAGAGTAACCTAGAGACACAAATGTGAAAGAGATGCAGGTAATCCATAGGTGTTCAGCTGCTTTTAAAACTGCAACAAACATCCTGTGTTTGTTACAGTCTAAGCATGTTAAGTCTAAGCCTAATTTACATAATTTCTGTAGTCATAAAAGTAGTAAAAGCTTTCAACCACCACATCACACACAACCACTACACAGACAAGACTATTTTGGAGCCTTATAGGTGCTTGATGAGAAGAACTTGCCATGAAACAATAACCGTATTGTACCTAAAGGTCAATACTCAATTCTTCACAAAATGTTTTTTTCTCTCAAATGTAATCCTCGCAACAGTAAAGCCTACAGAACATCAAAGACTATGGTCCAAAAAGAGCAGACAGCATGATTTCTAAACTTACAGCTTGTTCCCTAAAATCTTACTTTTATAAGGGTAAATAAAACATTTTTAAAAACAGCCATTTCCCACTTTCCTCCATGAAACATGAAGTCCCACATAAACAAATGCTGCATCCACTGTTCAGATTATGACCAACTTTACCATCATAAAAGCATTTTCTACAAAGCAATTTCCATGTTAGGTTCCTATACTAGCCACTGAAGTCCTGACATTCCCTTGAAGTGTGATTCTGTTGAAGAAAAACTTCCCTAGAACCTTTTTACTTCTCAAAGTTTTCACGCAGCTCAAAATGACACCATTGTTTTCTTTGTGCCACATCCTGATCAGCTATCAGCAATTCTTATGAATGTGGAAAGATGTTTCTCTACATTGAGCCTGAATTTCCTGCTTTCCAAGAGTTCTCAGGCAGCAGAATTAGAGAAATCATACAAGCATCATTTCAAAAGCCCTCCAGTGAAGTGTCATGTACAAGAATTTTGCCCTTTTAAAAGCTCAACAACCCATTTCCAACTGTAGAATCCTGATATAATCCACTATTTCATTAACTTTGTAATATTCAACTTGCTGCAGTACTTTTTAAAATAAACATTCTGTCATGGTTTAACACCAGCCAGCAACTGAGCACCAGACAGCCACTCATCTACTACCCCACCAGTGGGATAGGGAAAGAACTGGAAAGGTAGAAGTAAGAAATAAATTTGTGGGTGGAGAAAAAAAGTTTCATCATTAAAAAGAAGTAATAGTTTCAAAAAATAGTAAGGAAGAGAAGAAAACATTTAAAGAGAAGAAAATAAGACCTGAGACAAGTGATGCAACTGAGAACAGCTGCCTACCACCCCAACTGATGGCCAGCAAGTCCCCAAGCAAGTGCTCCCACCTGCCAACCTCCTCACCAGTTTCACTGCTGAGCATGACTCCACATGGAATAGGATATGCCCTGGGTCAGCTGGAGTCAGCTGTCCTGGCTGTGTCCCCTCCCAACTTCTTGTGCACCCCCAGCCTCCGTGCTGGTGGGGAACAGAATGATGCTGTGTAAAGGCTGCTCTGCAGTTACTATTACATCCCTGTGCTCCAAACCACAGCCCTACACCAGCTACTCTGAAGAAGTTTAACTCTATCCCAGCCAAAACCCGTACACATTCCCAAAATCTTTTTCATCTAACAATAATACACTATTACAATCCCTCCCTAAGCACAGATTTTTGTTTAAAAGCCCAAAAACTGACTACCATTCAGCTATGTTAACACCAACAGAGGGTTTGGATTTTTCCACCCTAGGAGGCATTAAGTGTCTAACAGAATCAGCTGGTATATTTAACTCCACTATTTTTATTTTCAGTGGGTGAAATGATCACACAGATTGATTACCTTGCATCAGTAACAAGGGGAATTAAATCCAATTTTATCATTTCCAAATTAGCAGTAAAGTTATTATCATAATCTTACAGATAAAGTATGGAAAGCTCTTTGCCTACTAGTGATGACAAAAAGCTGAAATTACTATGCAGTTAAAAACAGAAAAAAAGAAAAATAACTTGCCTCTGTAAACTGGACTCAGGTAAACATCCTGCAAAACACTTTTTAAACCAAAGATCATAAGGGAGTTTGCTCATTGCAGCACATGCCTTCAGATGCATCAGTAGTCTGTTATCTTCAATGTTCAAATACTGCTCCAGAATTTTTGGCTGAGAAAGAATTAGAAAATTTTAGGTAACTCACATAAGACTACCTTCATAGTTAATGCATACTATAAGTAAAGCCTTGTCTTAAAAATTCAACTGGCATAAAATAACTTGTTAAAATAATGTACCTTCATTGTTTTAACTGTTCCAAAATACAGGTGTTACTGACTTTTGCAATTAACTAATTATGTATTTAACCAAAGAAAAAACCATCAGCTTCCTTAAATTGCTGACCACTAGCAGAACTTCCAACATATGCAGTGTTCCCTAGTGCAAGGAGGTGTTTCAGAGCTTATGGCAATGCAGAGATTAAATGTGCACTAATTACTGCTATCTTCACAAGTAAGATTGAGTTTTACTCACCTCAAACCAAATCGCCTTAGCACACATCAAAAAAAATCTACACACAATGCAGCAAAAACCAAAAAATCAAGAGCAAATCCCTGTGCAACCCATTAAAAGCTGAACATTGATTTATTGTTTAAAAACCCAAAGTATTTAAAGCATAAACATGTAGATAATTTTCTCATGTTGTTTAAATTTTAATGTAGCACTATACACGTTTTCATAAATTCTTGAGTACCTTTACGCGTTCTGTCATAATTAGGTAAACTACTAAGGACTTCAGCTATCAGAGGCAGAAAACACTTCCTTTGTCCTTATTCTCACCTACTGAGTCTTGGTATATTGTTTGTATTGAAAAAAAAGAAAAAACAATTAGGGAGGGAGACACTTGGCACTCTTGACATAGTATGAACACACTTTCTTTAAAAATGTTCCTCTCTCCTTTGAACTGGTATAGCTGAATGTACCACTTACTGAAACAGGAGGTAGGTTTAAAAACTATTTTTTAGTTCCAGAACAACTAACAAAGACAGGCATAATTTTCCACAACCAATTTCCATTCAGCAATTGCTGGTGCATATGTACTCGACAGTTTTACCTCAGAGGATATTGTTAACTAAAAGCTCCTTGTCTCTCAAGGCTATTTGATGAATTACAAGAGCTTTCATAATCTTGATAAGTATGCATTACAATTAAATTTTAATTTTATGAATCAGTAAGACAGAAATTCAAAATTAATATTCTATGATAGTGTTTAAATGATCAGTGCTAAAAGAAAACTACTCCACTTTTTACTCTAACTTATTTTGCAACATACTGTTCTTCTGAAGATGGAGCACCCTGCTCCATTTATAAAACAAAACAACTGTGCTTTGTCTATCATCCAATGAGCAGCACATGGATGCCAGAGATGCAGCCTAAAATGTAGCAGACACACACCCAAGGTGCTCTCAATTTTTGACATTTTTAATTGTTTAAAGAAAATTCTTAAGTGACCAATTTGTGAGACATATAATTCAACTAGATACAATGTAACCTTTAGACAACCTCAAAAACGGTAATTGAAAATTACCATGTAGCAAACAGAAACAATTTCTAATGCTACATTAAACAAGACAGCACAATTACAATCACCCCTCCCATTTTCTCAAAAAAGCTGGTAGAACAGAATCCAAGGGTGTCACCTCTGATGCTCCAGTTGTCTCTCTGTACTAATGCTTTCCATGACCACTTCTCTTCACAAAAAGGAAAAAAAAAAAAAAAAGAAAAAAAAAAAGATGTTTTTTCCTTACCAGTTGTTGTAATGAATCTTTGTGCTTGCTGTTCAGCTGATTCACAAAGCAACTGACGAGCCAATAGCATTCTATAGGATCCTCCACCATCTCCTCCATTGCTTTAGCAATTGCAAGAAACACTTCATCTTCAGGTTCCTGGAAAACAAAGCCAAAAAAAGTGAACTACACAAAAGTACTGGACTATTCTCATTTAAATTACTCTTATATTCCTTTTCTCTGCTATTTGGGGAATAAAACCAGGAATCAACGTACACAAAGAGCTGTTCTGACATTCCTAAACAAGGCATTGGGCAGCAGCTGCACTATGATGACAATACCTCTTAGAATAGAGCAAATAAGACTTGTATTGCTTTTAAAACCAGAACGTGCTTCAGTATATGGAGAGTCTTACATACTACTGGGATATGCCTCTGCCACACAGACTGCTGCAGTACACACATCCTTACTTAAACTCTGCATTCAGATGCACAAAACACTCCACAGTCTGTTACTCAAACACTTCAAAATACTTAGATCATTCTGACATCTCTTTATACTCCCTCTGCCTCTGCAATAGAACACCTGCATTACTATAAAGCAATAACCTCTCATAAGTTTAAGGGGACAGTGGCTGCAGTGAAAACAGCCTGGCTTAAAGAGAACAAATGCTTTCTGCAGCAGCAAAACAAACCACTGGGGTTCTGCTAAACACCATTGCTATAAACACCACCACAGTCCTGAGAGCAGCTCTGGGATGCACTGACAAAACACTTGCTCAAAAGGCAATACCACTCTAGAAGGGTGGAATTTTCAGCCCACTGGGTCACATGCCAAGATCAAGGAAATTTCTCTACAGGAAATTTGCAGGGTAAGATGGCCACATTCCTAAGAACAGTAAGGGCTTGACAACACTCCCTCCTCTGACAAGAGAATGCTGCATGTAATCCTCCAGTTCAAAATATTACTGAATTTTCCATATTAGCTTTAATCTTTTTTTTCTCTATTTTGAATTTTTCTTTAAATACTTCTGTTAAAATTTGTGACTACAGATGAAAAATAACAAATTAAGCTGGACTAGAGTGAATATGGATAAATTAACATTAAATACAGGACGAAATCCACTTAGAAAGCTCCATGGCTCCCTTCAACATCTCTGCTTCATGGAGGCTTATATGAAAAGAACCACACATTGTTTTTATCACCACATTACTAACTTACCATCACAACACAGACTCCTTCAACCATATGGGTGTACACTGTGAACTGCAGAGTACATGCACTATCTGACAGAAGCCCAGACCAGTTCAGACTAAGGTAAAAAGGAAGACAGTACACTAAAGTCTAGACTTAAAAACAAATAATTTAAATATTTGATGCAACTTGCATTAAATCACTGCTTGTACAGGCTTTGAATTATCCTTGTTCCACAACACGTAAGAACCTATGAGCTCCAATGAGATTATGTCATTTTCATTTCAGTGCTATAAAGAAACTGAAGTGCCCTGGAGTACAAAAGGCTTCAAACCTAGCAGGCAAAATGCACAAAGGAGATTTTAAGGCATAAAATCTTACATAAGTATTTAGGGGAAGAAAAAGAGAAAAGCACTTTGACTAAAAATCCTTATTTCATACTAGTACTTCTCTGTTTTCCATTCACCTTACTTGGTCTATCTACAAGCATTTATGGGATTACTTGCATTTCAGTTTCTCACTGGTTTTTGGTTTCAGGTTCAATAAAGTACCGTATTTAAAAGACTGTTAAAATGACAACTGACCAATGGAAAAGCTACATTTCGAGGCAATTTTCCTGATTCCAGCTGATGTATGCGGAGAAAAACATCAACCTGTGGGGTAGAATCATTAATAAATCGAATCACACGAAGAGCATGGTGAATATCCCAGTACTGCTCCTTCCGGTACTTCATCACCAAAGCATGAGATTCATGGTGAGGAGGAATAATTCCTAAGAAAAAAAAAAAAAAAATTAAAAGAAAAAATTAAAATAATTGTAAGGATAATTCTTACTGCCTACTTTTTATACCAATCTAGTTTTCAGTACAGTACTAGTTGTGTGTTTATGCCCAGCTTCCATTTATTTTGAAAACAAAGTCAGTGAAGAATGATTTTTATGTACATTGGCTGTTCAGTTTTTCAAATTCTACACTTTGTCTGAGATTAAAGAGACTATTTACATGCAATTAACTAATGCAAAGATACTGTACACTGCAGTATTAATTACTTCACTGCCAGAAAAGTCTTTACTCACTGTGTCATAGATTAATCCTCCCTAAAATGACATTCAAAAACCAAAATCAATCGGCTGAATCAGTTAAAGATTAAAACTTAAGAATGCCATATAGTCACTTCGTAAGGTAACATTTTTTATTTTCTTAGCACAACACAAATATCTTTTTTAGTTTCCTGGGAGAAAAAAAAATTAAAAATAAATAAAAGTACCTAAGCAGAAAGGCAAAGAAAATTAAACTGCATCTCCAGAAGAGATACTCAACATTTTACTCAACCCTTCCCCTCACTCAATCTTGCCATGCAGTGATGTTCACAACAAAACTGCCACAGACTTCAACAGAAATAAAAACCTACATACACCACAGCAAAAAATGCCACTTTTCCCTATCACTAGTAGAGCAGAATTTTTCCCAGTGTAGAAACCCATGAGAACAAAGTATTCTTCAAAAGTCAGCTCTGAAACAAGCTACCTGCTGCTTTTACCTCTCATTTAAAGCAAAAAATAATCCTGCCAAGTGTTAAACCACGAAATGGCTGAATTTAGTAACAAGAACATCAGACAGAAAATTATCTATTTTTTTTCCAACTGCAAACCTATCTGCATTTCAAAAGCTGGGACAAAGCAAGACATTTTTCACAATATGCCAAAAGAGAGTCAACATCATAACTATATGTACATAATGCCAACTGCTCTCCTCAAACACAGAGGACAACCTTAGGCAGGCAGAAAAGAAGGTTAAACAACACAGAGGTGCCAGGAAAACATCATGAGTCATCCTTGAACAGGAAGGTAACGGAGGCATTGCTGACACACCATGTCATCTGGGACATCAGCAAGCCTTGGTACATGTCTGAGATAGTTTTGCTGACAGGACAGACTTCTTTTTCTTAAACTATTAACATTACTTAGAGGACATGTAACACCTCCCACCAGAAATGGACTGGGCTGCGGTTCCAATCATTTAGGAAGAGATTCTGCATTGTTCTTCTCAACACCAGCTTTTCTAACAACTGTTAACACTGAAATGCAGCGAAGGAAAAGTCCTTGTACCTCTGTTCACTGCAGGCATGCCACAGAATGACAATATGACTACTTGAAATCAGAGAATATCTCGAGTTGGAAGGGACCCACAAGGACCACTGAGTCCCCCTCCTGGCCCTGCACAAGACCACTCCAAAATATCACACACACCCTGTGCCTCAGAGCATTGTCCAAACACTTCTTGAACTCTGTCAGGCTTGGTGCCATGACCACTTCCACAGGGAGCCTGTTCCAGTGCCCAACCACCCTCTGGATGAAGAACCTTATTCTGACATCCAACCTAAACCTCCACTGACACAACTTCATGCTGTGAAATGAATCACTCTGGGTTTAAAATACAAAATTCTTTTAAAAACCAGTATAATTTTCCACACAGTTGACTCAGAAGCTGTTTTGTGTTATCCTATGATTCACAGATCCTTTATCTAAAACAGCCCAAGATCTGGCTCTGCAGTGAGCCACAGTTTTGCAAAGAGACTATACTTTGCTAATATAATTTTGGCTGAAGGATTCTGTACTGAGCTACTTGTCCAAAACTCCTATGCTGTATTTCCTACCACTAGTATTTTACAGGATGCTGACTACTTCACTAGTGCCCAGCGTACAACAATCTTTTTAATGGCAGAATCCTGAAGTAGGACTACTCTGCTAGTTTAATGATCAATGCCAAGAACTTCAAGTTTTGTAATTAGGTCTTGCCCCTTCTGTGCACTGTTCATTTACTATCTTTGCCAAAAGAAGGCTTACAAATCCAAATAATCAGGATTATGAAGCCACAACTTTTAAATTGAAGAAAACTGGAGGGGGAAAGGAATGAATTAAAAAATTAAGACTTTTTAAAAACCCCTCCTGTCTCCAAGTGACACTACCTTGCATCTAGTCAACCAACACACAACCAGTTAGTGCAAAGTCATTAGTACTTTTTAATTAGTCATCTGACTAGTACACTTCTACGAAAATATAATCTATTTATGGTTTTTACAGTTTTGGGGGATACCATTAACTTGTCTTCGGCCTCGTATCTTCTTCAATGGCAAATACAATTCAAAACCAGAAGGAAAACCGTAAGAAACCAAGATTCTGCAGAGCACAAAGCTTCTCTTTATAATAAACATGAATTCCATGCCTTGCCCAGTTTAAAATTTATCACAGCTTTACTTCAGCTTGTCTGTTATTTTAGAAATGAGTATCTTATCAGATGACTTACTGGTGACTTCTTATAAGCCACATTTCAAATCCATTTTATACATTTCCTTGGATAGTGTTACAAAGTTAAATATAGAAACACACTTTCCTAAGCACACTTCGGCAAAGTTCTCAAAAACTATGCATGAAATATTGTTTTATAACTGCCAGTGTGCATCCTAAATGCATAGAAAAGTCGGCTAAATATTTATCACTAAGCAAGGTAGAACAAAATAATCCATGTCACTACTTCTTTAAAGAAAAGAAAACCCCAAACCAAACAGGAAAAATATACCTTCCTACATTCTACAGTCCATGTTATATTTCATACCTAGAAGCACTTTCCACACCAGTATTCGATACATGGATGGAAGAGGAAACCTTTGACTAAATGTGCAAAGCTTCTCAATATCTGTAAAGAAATAAAAGAAAAAGAAATCAGGAAAAATTTAAATATGATTATAAATAGGTTTGCATCTCTGACCCAGCTAAGTATGACAAACCTTTAGCTGCAGATTGAAATCCCCACTTTCATCACTTACTATCAACAAATGCTTTCACTGCTTCAAATTGAGAATAGACTGTGCTTTAAAAACTGCAACAATTTTGACAAATATATATATTGGCCTGACTTACAGTAAAACTACTCTATGTTTCATCAGGAAGAAACTCTACCATTTTTATAGGCATTTCATAGATTGTGTCACTGTCAAAACAATTAAGGCCATTTTTAAAGGGGCAACATTTATCTCTCTGTTCTGTTAGAGACGTGGCACTCCTCAGGGACCAACAGCAATAACATCTTCATTGCTTTGAAGTCAGATGAAATTGACACCATGAGACAATGCATTCTCAGATTAAAACTGCTTTCCATAAAAAACTTTTAGTTTCTTGGGCACAGAGAATGAGAGAAGCAAAAAAAAAAAAAAAAAAAAAAAAAAGCTGACAGATCTTCAATAGTTTTAAAAATCAGATTTCCGGATTTTTGAAAATCAAAGGTTTGCTAACACTAATAGAGATTATTAGTAAAAGATGCAAAACTTAAATGATTATTAAGCACAGCAGGCAAACGTTTTCTATTACTCCCTCCCCAGCCCCTAATCACCAAGAAATAGAGGAAACAGTGAAATCAACTTGCCCAAACGGTCATCCTTTAACAGAATTTCCAGCGACTTCTTCTCTTCAACTCCACGAAACCCCACTTTTTCATAATACACTGAGCGAAAGTTTCTCTGAGAGTCATCAGCCATGACTGATTCCTTCTGGAGAAACAATGAATTCCCCTGAAGACTGACAAGAATACACTCCTATTGCTTTAAGGTCATGTACTTTTGCACACCGACAAAAGTTTACTGCCTATGTCTCTACAGTAAAAATACATACAGAATATTAAAATCTTCCAAGATTTTTTTCATATACTAACATAAACTTAATTTCATTTAAACAAGGCCTAAAAATACCAATTTTTCAAAGAAAATACAGGGATTCTTTTTTAAAAATTTGTTGATATAGTAAATTATGCTACTTTAAAAAACATTTTAGAAAAAATTGCTGGCGAGACACATAAGACTGCGTATTTAAAAATCAATATAAAAAAATGCAGTTACAAATCTGACCAAATTATGACTACAAAAACCCTACTCAAGTACAACTGTTACCAGGTAAGTAATATTATCTGGGTTTCTTACTCACCAGCCAACGCAATCAGAACTAAGGATAAGGCAGTGTTGGTCTCACTGGCACAGAGGTGACAGGAAAGAATAAGGTATGTAAGCTTCTTCTTAAGTAGCAGATATTAATTAAATGTTCATGCTGCTACCAGCTGCTGTAACAGCCACAGCCTTGAGCTTGTTATTCCAGCACTAAAACCAAACAAATGTCTCATCCCTGTAGTGGAGACAAAGGTAAATTCCAGTGAGTGCTCTGTGTATCACAACAACTGTAAATGACATGTCAATTCAGTTCAGCCCTCTAACTATCAACTATCCTCTGCAGGCTTGCAAACATGAGAAAGTTCTGTTTCCTAACTCAAAGGACTGAGAACAATCTTAACTTTTATGTCCAGTGACAGCAGCAAACCTTGGAGAAAAGTAATTTATTTTGAGCAAAAACAAATGGATGAATGATGCACTGAGAGGCTTTTATAGTTATATTCTTCTTTTTCTTGCAGAACCAAAGTACACATCTGGAGCAAAGCCCTTATGGATATAAACAAAGACCACAACTTTTTATAAAGAGTGCACACACTTAAATTTGTATCTCCACCAGGCCTATTTGTGTTTCAAATTATGTCTGGTTTTAGTGCTTTGTAGGATCAGGGCCAAGACCAGACAGAAGAATACAAACAACTCAATTAATGCTTTCTGAGATAGGCCAAATATTATTTCAAAACCAGAGGGAAAAAATATTACTTGCAACACATTTTGCTCCTTCACTATCCTCATGAAAATAGCCGTGATGTTCGTGTATGGTGCACTGAAGGGTCCAGTGATCACACCGATCGCTAGTTACATTGCAGCCACGTCTAAAAGCAGACTTACGATGCTACAGACACTCAACTACTTGTAAAAATTTTCTTCTTCTCATTTACATTTTCAAATTTTTAAAAGCTGCATTTAGTAAGTGCTATTTAGACAAATAGTTTACAAACGAACAAGCAAACAAAACAAAAAAACCCCACCACGTTTAGCCTGTACCACTTGTGGAAAGCTGGCAGGAGAGACACAGAATAGGAACAAGAAACGTAATTTGAAAAATAATGGCATGACCTATTAGTGAGGAACGCTATTTCACTCACTCTAAACTAGCACTATAAGAGCAGTACATTTCATTTACTCAGTGGTAAAAAGAGGAATAAGGTTTGTTTCTTCCCTCGGAATTCAGGATTTGTGTTTCCATGTTACACAAGCAGCCAACGTTCCAACCTCTACACCTATCTCCAATAAACTGCACAAAGAAAGGGGGGAAACAAATCCTTAGCCAGCTCCTCAGAATTGTGCTGCACAGAGGAGTGCAATGAACTCGTCCTGTCTCCAATTAATGCATTTTCGGCCTCAACAGCGGCTGTCACGGCATCACTAAGTGTCACGGCAAGTGGAGCAGCAGCAGCGCCGCACAGGCCCGGGGTGTGGAGCCACCGCGCTCTGCCCCGGCCGAGCACCCTTCCCTCGCAGGCCCTGCCGGAGGCTCCCCCCACCCGGCCGTACCTCGGGGCTCAATTCCCGGCCTCCGTCACAGTCCCAGAGGAAAGCCCGGGCGCATTTGGGCACGGGACCAACGCCAGCCCCGGAAAGCGGGCCGCGCCGAGCTAACGCTGGGGGGGAGCCAGCGCGGCCCGAGAGCGGCACGGGTGCTGCGCATGCGCGGGGCTGTCCCGCCCCGGCGGCGGGCGGAGCGCTGCGGCGGCTGTACTGGGGACACTGTGGGGCTGTGCTGGGGCACTAGGAGGCTGTACTGGGGACACTGGGGGGCTGTGCTGGGGACACTCGGGGGCTGTGCTGGGGACACTCGGCTGTGCTGGGGACACTCGGGGGCTGTGGCACCTAGGGCGGGGGTCCCGCAGGCTCTCGGGCTCGCCCAGCCCCTCACGCACGCCGGCTGTGCTGCCCGTCACCCCTCAGCGCAATGCCTGTGCCCTCAGAGCGCGTCCCTCCCTCAGAGCAGGCTGCCCGCGGCGCTGAGCGCTGAGGGCTGCACCGCGCTGCTCGCTGCAATGCGTGTGCTCGGCGCTTTTACCTAAAGCACCCGCGGTGACTCCTAGGGCCGCGTTACTTGGAGAGACCTCTGGGAAGCGAAGTGCATTTGGGAAACCAAGATGTTCTCAGGCGCGTGTGAGCAAAGTATTGCGTGCTCAATATCCTGCCCCTCAAAACAAATGAAGGACCTACATCTCGCTGCTGAAAGCCTCGAAGTTCCAACTGTGCTGCTAAAACGGTGGGACGTCAACCTAGTAGTGTGATTTTGATTCGGGGTTGGGATTCTTTTGTAGCTGGTGGTGATGTTTATCTCTGAGACCTTGCCAGCCCCTCGCTGTGCTGTTGCAAGGACCAGGCAGCTCTTTGTAGCCAGAGTGGAGTTTTTGGCTTGTGGCCTCTTTCCCAGAGCAGAAACTTGAACGAGGCCATCGAGTGCCTGAGTTAGCTGCAGCAAGATTTGGAAGTACTAGAATTGCAGAGTCAGGTTGGAAAAGACCTTTGAGATCATCGAGTCCAGTCTTTGAACAAACACCACCTTGTCAACCTAGACCAGGGCACTGAGTGCCACGTCCAGGCTTTCCTTACACATTTCTAGGGACAGTGACTCCACCACCTCCCTGCGCAGTCCATTCCAATGTCTAGACACCTTTCTGTGAAGAAATTCTTACTAAAGTCCAGCCTGAGACTCTCTGGAGAGGAGGCCGACTCCCACCTGGCTCCACCCTCCTTTCAGGCAGTTGTAGAGAGTGGTAAGGACACCCCTGGAGCCTCCTTTTCTCCAGGCTAAACACCCGCAGCTCCCTCAGGCACTCCTCATTGTGCTCCAGACCCTTCACCAGCTCCATTGCTTTTCCCTGGACACACTGAAGCACCTCAGTTGTTCTCCAGAGCCGGGCACAGCACTCGAGGTGTGGCCTTCCCAGTGCCAGGGAGAGAAGACAAGGCAGCTGGTTAGGCTGTGTGACCTATTTTCAAATGCACAGAACATCTCATTATTTTAATCTTGCCCCACACTTCTGAAGTAGCCATGGGGAAAAGCCACACTTCTGCAGAATGGGCAAGGCCTTTAGTCAAACCCAGCTCACACGGGAGTCTTGTTTGCTGGGTCAGAACAAGTCCTGGCAAATAATGTTTCTTGAAATAATTCCACTCAGCAGCAGGTGGCGGGCTGATTCCATTTTTCATTTTGGCTTTCCTCAACTCAAACACATCTTCTGTCGATAGATGTCACTTGTCACGGGATGAGAGTTGTTCCGTGATGGTGGGAGCTGACCAGTATCACACGGTTCAGGAAACAGCTGCTGAAATAAAATCTCTGTAATTTCTAATCATTCATTTCTGGCCGTGTCAAGATGTATTACATAGCTATAGTGGTGCTCTGAAAACGTCTGAAGCTAGCACAATTTATTTCAGCACGAATTTATAGTACAGGACATACAGAATGATAACAGAATGTTATGCCATTGCTAAAAATTCCTACAAAAAATTAGGTTATGAAAAACATAGGTGCATAAAAATACAGCATAAAATCAGTACCTGTCCTGAAAAACAATACAATGAATGCACTTCTCCTAGTAAAATTTCTAAACCCCATATATATACAAAGCTTCTTATAGCCAGAGATTTTCTTAGTGGTGCCTGTTTCTAACATAATAGGTAATAGTGTGATCAGTTGTAAATACTACATAAATATTTAGGCCTGTGGGAAATTAATTAAAGGATTTAATTTGAGATTAAATTAACAAACACAAATGAAATTAAAAGCATAGGTTGAGCAGGAACTGCTAATGACTGCAACGATTATTATGTGGTGATACATGCACAGCAAACCAAAGGTGACTAACCTATTTTTCAAGTTGGACTTTCTTACTTTAACAGCCTTTTTATCTTTTAACTGCCCTTCTACATCCACCTGCACTTGCCAAGTGATTCTGTGTGCTGTAAATCAGTGTCGTAAAGCACACAAGTGACTCATGGCTTAAATATTTAATTTTAAACATCTCATATTTTCATAAACCAAATATAAACCTTATTTTCCCTTGTCTAGGGACATAAAGTATCTTCATTCCTGTTGACAGTATCTCTTTCTTGCCACTGTAAATGAAAACAGACCTTAATTTTTAGCTGCTAGTGTCAATCAGCCAAGTGGACAACTGTGCTTAAAATAAAATTGATTAATACATCATTAATCAATAATACATAACTAGGCATTTGTCCAAACCATGACAACCTAAACACTGAATTCTTTCAAACTGCAAGAACACCAGAAAAGGTAGCATACATAAAAGATAAAAGAGAAGCAGGTTTGGAATTGGCTTGGGATTATGTGAGATAGCGGAGCCAACCTAATTAGTACCCTGCTAGCATACTGCATCTGTTGTTTTTATCTGTGACTGTAACTGTGCTTGCATTTTGTGGTGATATCTTTATATTGCACAAGTGAGTTACTCGCTGGCATACAAGGTCACATGAGAAGGAAGCCAAACGGGCATTGTTAATGTATTTTATTGCAAAATATGAACTGCATTGTGTCCACATTTCTTCAAGAAAATCAATGCTTTTGCTGTTAAAGCTGGACCAATTTTCTGTGAATGATATGCTGCTCTTGGAAAGTTAGTTCAGTCTACCCTGTTTGACTGACCTATCAGGGGAATTACAGATGGTTATCAGAAGCACACCTCATTACATAAATTTATTAAAAGAAGTGGAAAATGCAAAGCAATGGAATGTCAATTTTACTCTGCATGGAGGTGCATATTTGCATGGGATTATGACACAGGATGTAACATACAAAAATAAGTGAAATTTTCATGTGGGTTTCATTTGCTCTAAACTGATGGAAGATGTACTTTAAAAAAAATACATTTGTCTGATAATATGTTCATAGTGTATCACATTCAGTGTGCACTTTCAACTTGTTAATGCATCATCCCTTGTTCCTGTTGTAATAGGAAATGATTGATGTTCAGGAAAAAAGTTACAAGTTTCAGCTTTTCTAAGATATCATCTCCAGGTTTTTTCAGAAGCATGAATATTTCCAGATGGAGGAAATAGAGCTGTGCTAATGGAAAGGACAATTTACTTACACATTCACATAACCTTTTCATTATGAAGATGGACAGACCTAGAAAAGCTTGGCCCCATTTCCTGGCCAAAACAGCATCACTCTGCTTGTTTACATTCTACTTGAGAGAAGAATGCAAACGTTGGCACTATTAATGTTCACAATTCCTTGTTGAAGTCAGATGGAAAAAATATAACACTCTGAGGTAAAAAATGATAAAGCTGTTTGGCATCAAAAGGGAATTCAGCCTTCCATTTTAGCATGGTACCACAGCAGGCAGGTCTGTCTCCAAGCAGACCAAACACCATGCCTGTAATCGTGAACGTGCATCCCCAAATGACAGCAGGGAAAAGGCTTACGGGGCTGAAAATAGCAAGAGGAGCGGCTGAACTTGGAAATCTGAGTCCAAATGTGTCCTACTTCTCTGTTTTCTCATCCTGCTAAAGAAAGAGTGTTCTTCAGAGGTGGCATGCTTTTGTCTGCAAAGATATACAGAAACTGCAAGACAGTTGTGAAGGAAATAACAGCAGTTTACTCCAAATGTAAATGGGTTTTTTTAAGATTATGTTAGCGCATTTTTTAGGATAATGTCTTGTGGATTCTAGTCATAACTTTGATTTGTTGTGTAACCTCAGCTGTGCCTACCCTAATTATTCTTCAACCAACCTGATTAGTAGCTGTGTTATGATGGACATTCTTGCCTGAAAAAGGCTTGCAAGTTTTTAAATAGCACCAAACACATGCTCTGTGCTGTCACTGAGCACAGCACATTAGGGGCCTTACACAGTAACTAATGAACAGTCCTAATACTGTTATCTCAGTTTGTTACTCTTTAACTGAGAAAGTACAATAAGGTGAGAATGAGAGAAAGGCTGGTCAGTTTAGGGACAGTGGGAGAATTAAATAAGATGTCTTGAGGAGCCTATTCAAGAGATCTGGTATTTGGATGAGGTATAGTTATTATAATCACTATACATGGTTAGAGGTGAGGCAAAAATATGCAGGTATCTGCCAGAAAACGCGAAACCAGGTAGGAATTAGAAATGGATTTCAGTCTTTGCAATATTTTTCTTTGTATCAGAACCACAAATGTGCCCAGAAGCCAGTTCAAGGTCACAAGCTGCATCTGGTAATTAGATTCTCTTTTCCCCACTCAACCAAGTATCCCTGATTACAGGGGTGGTGGATGCCCCAACCCTGAAAACATTCATTGTCAGGTTGGGTGGGGGGCTGAGTTACCTGATCTAGTTGAAGATGTCTCTGCTGATTGCGGGGGAGTTGAACTTTACAGGTCCCTTCCAACCCAAACTATTCTCTGATTAAGCTTTGCACCCCGTTTCTACCCCACTCTGCCAGGACCTGATCTGAAAACAGCACACAAGTAGCTGCTGGCACGTCTGGCCACAGAAACAAGTTCATAGCTCCAACCTGCTGCCTAGGCTCAAAGGCAGGAGCCCAACCCAGTGGCTTCACTGGGACCACTGCTGTAAGGGTGAAAGGATCAGATCCAACCAAAGCAACCTAGCAGACACAGCACTTGTACCTCCAAAGAACAATTTGTCACTTAATTGCTCTCTTTCAGAAAGCCTGCCTGCCCAGGGGGAGGAGAGCCCTGTGCACAAGCAAGCTTTTGATCTCAGTGAAGCTCGGAGGGCTTTGCTAGCACATTCATAAAGGATTGAGCAGCAACAAATTAATTACTCGAAACTGTATCAGTCATGGTTTACAGGCTTGTTTTAATATATGAAGACAAGCTGTAAAGGTGGAGCAGTGAACTGATGTTTATTTTGTGACAGGACAAAGTAGTTTCCACCTCTCTCCTGATGGTGATTTTCTGTCAGCCTTCTAGGTCTGCATTCCTGTGAGTTTTAGGGATACTGTCAATGCCCTACTTTAATGCAAAGTTGTAAAAATCGTGGGATAACTTACCCCACCAGTTTCTGAATTACACCAGGATGATTATCATCTGCCTCTCCACGTAATGATTTGCAGCCACTACCATTGGGAACTTGCTGGTGGGAACTGAAAGCAACGTTCTCTGAAGGATTTGGGGCCAAAAATCCTTGTGAAGGTGAGCATTGTGAACTACAGGGTGCAGGCAGATACACTCCTCTAACATCCTTTCTCAAAACACACAACAGGAAGTGCAGCTTGGTGCTAACTGATTGGTTATTCTAGTGATTTTCTGGTCAGCACATGGATCTAGAGCTAATTTTATCAGCTTGGTTTTAAAATCAATGCAAGGGGAGTGCAGTGTCTCTTGCCTCCCCTTCCATGGATGGAACTGCACAATATTGTATTCACATAGCTGCGAAGCTGCTGGTATATTGGCTTTGGTGCTGCTAGCACTGTTCTAAAGAGAAGAATTTGAACACAGATGATGCAGCCAACCCCAGCTTATTTGGTATTCACAAACCACAACAGCATATTAGGCATTAATTATATATGACTAATTATATTAATTATAATGAATGAGAATTATATTAGGTTTGAGAACTATTTAAAGGGAACTAGAAATTAAAGCAGCAGGATGTGGATCTGGCTGTCATAGACTTGTTCTGCATGGCCTTGAGCAGCATGGGTTAACATTCATCTCTAATTTTCAAAAGACAAGGTGAAGGTAATGGTATGTACTGTCTTTGTAAAGCCAATGAGATCATGTTATAAACAGAAATATTAACTGTAATTTCAAATCTTCCAGCACTACAGTTTTAAAATCATAGAATCAGAGAATAGTTTTAAAATCATAGAATCAGAGAATAGTTTGGGTTGGAAGGCACCTTAAAGAGCATCTAATTCCAACCCTCCTGCCATGGGCAGGGACACCTTCCACTAGACCAGGTTGCTCCAAGCCCTGTCCAACCTGACCTTGAATAGTGATAGGGATGGGGCACCCATAACTTCCCTGGGCAACTTGTGCCAGTGTCTCACCATCCTCACAGTAAAGATTATAAAAATAATTGTATAAAGCTAGATAGTTCTGAGCACTTAGTCCATAAAAGAATGAAAATCCTACCAAAAAACTGCCATAAAAATAGGTTTGAAGCTACAAGTTTAAAAAAAAAATTGCTATTTGTAAGAGTATTTCCAAGTGAGCTGGAATTCCATAAAGATCTGAGTTTGAACCTGGTCTGGAACATTTCTGTCATCTTAGACATTTGGAAGGCCCTCTGAGAGTGGTATTTTGAGTGATAGGTTCAGACACTGGGAGAGAGCAAACCTAATAATCCAAGTAGGAAATTCAGAGAAAAGAGAAATTCATTAGAGAGTAATCTCACCAATTTCACCTCTGCCTCCCCCGTGCCAGCTGCAAAATTAGAATAATCACAACAGCTCATTTTGAGGAGATTTGTTAATGTTTATAAGACACTTCATACATGTGAAGCAGTACAAAGTTTGCCAAACGTGGGTGGATAGCTGGGAACTTTGTCAATTCAGCAAGTGACTTAGTCCTTCTTCACAGAGGCCCTGGTCCTGCAGTAGGCCTAGGCAGGAATTAATTCCAGGTATCAAGGTCTGTAGCCAGAAGGGCAGGACATCTCCCAGAAAATTGTTCCTGCTATCACGGAACTGCACACAGATGGCATAGAAAAGTGAATAGAGAAATAGTCCATTTTAACAAAAAAATGTTGTGCTGAAAGAGCTTGGCACAGTTTATAGCTGCATTTCCTCACACTGTGACACAGATTCATTTCTTAACACACAGGTTTTGTAACCCCAACATCCTTCCATTCTACCAATCAGTCCTCAACCCTCAGCTGCATCCACTGCAGCAGAGGAAGCACTGTGGTCCCCCTCTGCCACTAAGGCATATTGGCACATAATGCCAATTATTAAATTCATAATCACCAAGAAAGAGAGTGGTTTCAAGCAGTTTGCTTAGTGAGAATCATGTCTGCTATGTGCTAACTTCATAACAGTGCCACAGAAAGGATCTTAACAAATGTAAGTTGATCTAAGCCAGAAACCATGCTTGGGATGTTTATAACATTTAACAGGATAGAGTACAGTCACCAGAGCCTAGGAATGTTTTGTTTTCTTCTGAATGTGCTTTTTATCCTGATTTTGACTTTCTGATTACCTTCCTTCTTGAGCTGGAGAGCTTGTCTTAGCTAATAATGAAGGCCTCTTTTCATTACAGGTACTTCCATAAGGTGCATAGCTAGCACCGCTGAAATGGAGCCTTAGAATATAAAATCTAGCAATTTAGGGACAGCACTGCGAAAATAAAGAAGCCTGTCAAGCACCACATCCATTTCCAGCTATCTTTTCCTCCAAGTCTGAAAAGTGGGTCTCAGTTTTTCCAGATTTGACTGAAACACCATGTAAAATTTACTTGCACAAATGACAAAGCCAGTTGCATTCAGACATTGTTGTCATTGCCTGCATGGGATATGATAATCTGCAAAAGCCTTTAGTCTGAAAGATGTGATTAACTGTGAAAGACAGAGTTATTAAAACAGACTGGAGCAGACTGTGAAAGGCTTCTCTAGAATCTGTATATACACCACTTCCATGTCTGGAGGAGGGGGCCTCCAGTTCCTTAAGAAACACTTGCTTACATGTATATCCTTTTGCAGGGAGATGCAGAACTTAAAACTGTTGTCCTCTACTCATTGGCTTTTCTTTTCGTCCTGTTTATTATTCTGTAGTTACTCTACCAACTCTTTGATCTGATGAAAAAAGCACATTTCTGGCAGTCAGACCTAGTTTCTATTTACATTCTGCTATTAGTGATCTGGCATAAATTTCTGTCGACAATGACTCAGATGAGGGAATTGTTCTGCCTGAAAATTAACCTAGTTAAAACCTCACAGGATTAGTTTTTGGCTAAATCCATGACTGCATGAACCAGGTGGCTGCACACATTCTCCCCAGTGCCTGTACTCGGGGAAAGCAGGAACAAGCAGTTGGGGGCAAGAGGAAGGAGTGGCAACCGGGCCTTGGCAGCAGCCCTGCCTCATCCCTCAGGAACTGTTTGTGGAACTGCAATTATTAATTTTAAAGCAAAGATGTGGTGCACACCAAAGTCTGTGGCGCTAAATGCACTGGCTGGAGCACTCCCAAGTGAAAAATACATTAGAAAAGGCATTGTGTGCAGGACATGAGTGTTAGCTTGGATTAAGCCATTGCTCTGGGACAGGTCACAATTCTGGTAACTCCATGGACTGCCTGATGGGGACACCTGATGGAAATTTCCTCCTTCCATGTTGAACATGGTGACTGCAGCTGTGACCAGCAGAGGCATATGGCCAGGAGCAGACTGAGCAGAGAGGCACCTTCTCCCAGCCTCCAGCCCCGGAAAGGCTGCCCTAGGAAGAGCCGTGCTGTCTCACCCCATTTGAGCTGTGCTGGCATATTACATGGGGTGAAAAGCCCTGTTGTTCTGGGCATCACCTGTGTCAGCTCTGAAACATGAACTTTCCACCAACCTCACAAAGAGCTCCACAGCTTTCCACCGCCCTACAGGAATAAGTATCAAAGGCATTAAGCGCGTCTTCTCTTTGGCACGGCAGCATGTTTTAATAACCCCTGCCCCAGCAAACTCTTCATTCCCAAAGAGAACAATGCAATGCATTTAACATCCTTCTGATTAATATTTATGGCTACAAGCCACCCATTGTTTTTACTGCATAGCTGCTAATCAATAGGGGCTCCAGAAAACAGCAAGACAAGCCAGGGCAAACTGTGGAAGCCTCGGTTCTTCAAAAACTAGGGAAAATGGCAAGAGGTTTTCCCTCACCTACATTTTTGCAGTTTGTTTTAAAAGCAGAACTTTTACTTGGGTTCATAAATCTACACTTAAGTATCTCACTGTGCTGACACAGGTTTGGAAATGTTTACCTTAGCACTTGTGCAGCCTCATTAGTGGGGAATGTTTATACTCACTCTAGCATTTGCACTTACCTGTACAGTTATACATTGTGAGCTGGAACGCTGTACTAATAACCCCACTGTACCTCCAACACTGTTTCACAGTAATTGCTCCCCCAGGTGTGGTTTTCCAGAGATTTCTACGTTTTAGCCTTTGAAAGACAAGTAGGCCTTGTTTTACTCTGAAGTTGATGGGAAAGGATATACCATGAAATTTGGCCCTATTCTGATTCAGTGCCTAATTGATTGGCTGGAGATGGTGATCTGAAAACCTGAGCAAGGTTATACTACATTTACTCATGAGGAGAAGGCAAACATTAAACTGTAATTCCTGAAGACCTGGGCACTGATGCTTCTTGTCTTGTGCTTTTTTTCAGACTAAGAAAATAATGTGTATTAAAACCGGTAGAGAATATTTTGTGTGTATATAAACATCAACACATCTTTACAGTGTGATAGTTGCAGTGGTAGTAATAGAAGTTGCTAACATGTTACATTTCTTTGATGAAGTAAATGCTATACCCACTCTGCAAATATGAAAAACATAGTTTACAAGATTGTGTGATCTGAGGGAAGTGTGCATTTTAAGTAATGAAGATTTCCCATTCATTCACAGATTCGTGCCTCAGATTTACGTACTTTCATAGTGCTTGGGAATGGAGTGTGCACTGACACAAGTAGAATCCAACATCTTTCTGTGTCCTCTGCTGTAAAAGGCAACATAGGAAATGCTCTATCATTTTCACGCATCAATCACAGAAGCAATAGATCTTCCCTCAGATCCCAGAATTTCTTCTGCTTCATAACCGAGTGAGGTTTTATTCAGCAACAGAGGGGCTGGAATAACAAGATCCTTACAAGACTTTAGAAACTCCCACATACCCAACATGGAGCATGAGGTAAGCAGAGAGCTCCTGGCAGACAGGAGCAAGGATAGGGGTAGGCATGGGAAAGTCACTGCAGGGAGCTGAGAACTGGGAAGGCAAAAGCATTCGAGGATACCAGGGGGCAGATTGGAAGAAGGTCTCCAGGCTGTGCTGGAGAAAGAATGAGCGAAAGGATTCAGAAAAAAGAGAAAATTCAGGAGAGGGGATCTCTAGGCAGGGCGAGGGGGGGGAAGGGGGGGGCGAGGCGGGGGTGGAATGTCCAATGCCCCTGTTTTGCTGTGCCATTGGACATATTTGCATCCTTTGCCAACAAAAGAGCTGTCTCCTCGGGACACATCCCTCCAACAGGCGTTAAAGTCTTTGCCATACATAAAATCTTCAGTAGCTTAGTGTTAAACCTTGTTCTTCCTCTCCCTCCATCAAAATCCCCACCTCCAAGCACAAAGCCCACATATTTTACTCTGATATGCTGAACTGAACAGGAAGGCCAAAAACCAGTCAAAGGTGATGATTATTACACTCCCCCAAAATGCAAGTGTGGGGAAAAACCACAGGCAGCTGGGATCACATCCTTTTACGTCTTTATTTGCCAGTTAAGATCCTTTTATTCCATCAATGCAAATATGCAGAACAGCAGGAAACCATGTTTTAAGCAGCACATACCAGTTGGCTGAGAATAAACTAACTACATTCCCCAAGCAATGTAAAAGTAACAATGCACATCATCTTCCAAAAGAAGAAACAAACAGATATTGCAGCCGAGAGGCACAGCAGGCAGCTTCCGTACAAAGTAGTTTGGCTATTTAAAATGCTAGAACCAATCCTTGCCCACTTCTCCAACCCCACCCCCAAAAGTCCTAGTATAATTTAACCACTTTTTTTTTTTTTTTGCTATCTACATAATATATAAAATATAAACTCTGTTTACTTATAACACTTACTTTTCTTGATAAATAGCTCTTTAAAATATCTACTGTACATATGTCCATGCGTTGACATTATATATATATATATATAGCATTTATATATATGTATGTATGTCTGAAAAACAATAAATATATACTTAACATTGACACAGCAACAAACTGAACATATTCTCATTTTCAAAATCAAATAAAAGCAAACCAGTGGGAGAGAAACAGTGAGTGTTGCTTGTGAAGCACAGCATAGCAGGGAGCTTTGATTCCTGCCCTGGCTGGGCACTCAGAATGCCCCATACTTGAGCAGTTGTGGTGCTGAACTATCCTGTAATGGACCTGTGTTAAAAGTTACTTCAAGTTGCAGGTTAGCCACCCTGTATGCCATGTGTAACACAGACTGAGCAGGAGCTCAGTGGGTATCGAGGGAGACTCGCCTCCAGGTTTGCAGCAGAATGAGAAACAGCGCAGGGAAGCAAGTCCAATGGCTGGTATAAAAAAAGGAAAACAAATAATGGACAGCACATGGCTGAAGGTCATAAATAACCAAGGTAAACAAGTCAATAGAGTTAAGTGCTTTTAAAGATGATGGCTGGCACTGCTGCAAAAAGTATCTTGATTATCTGTTGCAAACTCTATGGAATGAACCAGTTTTCCCACTGCCACAAGAACAAATGAAACCCAGATGGCCAAATTCAGATGCTGGAAATGGGGTCACTGTAAGACACTAAGGCTACAGGTTCAAAGCTGAACCTGCCCAAGGGCAGCTGAATTCACTGAACATCCTTAAACCAAATGGATGAGATTTTCACAATGTGACTTAAACAAAAACAAACACAAAACACACATCGAACCCCAAACAGTTAATTTCACGCATGCCAAAACATAACAAAAGATTTTTAAAACCTTTCATTTCAAAACAGCATTCTTTAAAATTGTAACTTAATCCCAAAAGAGAAAAAAAATGTAAATAACCTTATAAAAACAACATGTTCAGTTTTGGATTGACCATAGCCATTCTGTTTATTCATTTTACTCAAAATGCTGAATAAAAGCTATTTCAGACTGACCCACGCTGATACCCTTCTTTTCCCAACCCTGAGGCCTCGATCTGGCAGCTTCAAAAGAGACATTACTTGTTTGGTCTGTGGCTTCATACACTCATTAAGTCATGAGGTTTTGACATCAGTTCATGAATGCAGCATTATGTGTAGTCCCATTTACTTAAAAATTTCTTCTTTTCATGAGCAAATGGAAGTAGGCAGTTAAGGGGAAATTATTTTTGTTGGATAGACTTCATCCAGCAGCTCAAGAGAGAGGAAATTTTAAAGCAGATAAGACTGCCAAATATTATTCAGTCACACTTCATCTCTAAAATTTACAAACTTTGCTCCGCACAAGTAACAACTTCAACAACAACAAACAGAAACTGCTGTCCTGAATAATCCTGCCATTTCACAACTAGCCCCAGATACCCAGAGAGCACTGCAGAGGTCAAAAGTCCAGTGTTGAGTTTCATACACACTAAAGGTACATCACTGGGCCACTGGAACACCACAACAGTGTGGAGTATTTGCACAATGCCAGAACTCTGCTGGGTACTTTTAAACCCTTGTAAATACAGAACTTAACAGTGAATAGACTTCATAATGAGTGATATATTATGCTGACGGACATAAATAAGAGTCACATACAAAAGTTCCCAGCAACAAAAAGTTTTGTCATCACTCATTCTGAATCTCTGCAAAGACAACATCAAGATACTATATTTACCATTACCCATTAAATAAAATACACCTTTTCTTGGTAGATTAATGAGTTGTTTTAAATTGCTTGGGTCTTTTCCACATTTGTATGGACACAAAAATAAACAAGAAATTGAATTGTCCTTGTGCTGTGACCACAAGCAGCAGAAAAGCCTCCTTTTTTTGAAGGGCTGAACTTCCAGGACACCTGTTCACTTGTACAATCGCATTTTTGAACATTATGGAAAAGAAGGGAACACTAAGTACAAAGTGGAAAGTGCCTCTGACTGCCCGATGCTGGCTGGGCAAGGATTTCTTATGCTTCCAGCCAAAGCAAAGGATGAGTTCCAGAGCAGCCCATCCTGAGCCAAAACTCATCTAGGCATGCCCCATTTCTCTGCCGCGTTGGCTGCATGGGTAAGGTTGCATTGTCTCTACTTGGTATTTTCTAACTTCACAGCTAAAGTACTATGAATTTAACACATGCATGATATTAGATATAGGAAAACCCAAGCTCCTGCAGAGTTCTTTTGCTTCCATGTAGGACTTAATTGAGATCAGCATGGAGGATGTGCATGTATCCAGCAGGAGTATGGGACAGATACTGCTTCCCCAGGGTCCCTTCTTGGCCTCCCACACACAGGTGGAGCAAGGCTGCTGCTGTCACCCTCAGGAGGTGCAGCCCTCACCCTCCACACCACCAGCATATCCTCACTGTAGGGCAGGCACAGAGGGAGCAGTCTGCAGACTCACCTTCCTGCTGCTCCCTGCTGCAGTCACCACGCTCCCTTCGGGCACATTTAAGGACTTCAATTGTGCCCTGCTGTGTGGAGTTGCCCTACCCCTGGTGTGAACCCCAATGCTATCCCCATGGGAAATAAGACACCCTCTCTCAGCTGACCGTCCCAGCACTGGAACAGAGCCCTGCAGAGCAGCAAAGTATTTCACTGGGGCTCAACCCTTTGGCTCCTTTGTCTTTGGCAACAGACCATAATGATGCGTATCCTGTGTGCACAGGTTGATGCCAAAGGCAAGAGCCTCTACACAGCAGCCCTGGGAAAGAGGAATGAAATTTCTTACCTAGTGTATGAACAAGTTCGTTTAGGGGCTACTGTAAATTCCAGCAGTAGCTGCAGTTTGGCTCTTAGGCCTGCACCAATTTAGCAGCATTCATCTCAAACCTTGTGGCACAGCATTAAAAGTGCAATTCCAAATATATTTCCTGGCGTGGTACCGCTTTTGAATTCAATCAAGTACATTTCTGCTATCTGCTGCCCAAATCCCTAAACATAGCATGAACTCCAGGGGCTACTTAGGGCAAATTCAATGTACTTTCCACTGTACCAAAGGAGCAGAGGGCTGGATGCTGCCAAGAAAGATCCCAGATTGTAAAGAAATGATTTGTCAGAATAACAAGACACATTCAATAAATAAACCAATTCTTTCCTCGTCTGAGCCAGGTGGAAATTTAGTATGTTTACACTTGACACTACAGAACCTTCACCTCCTACAGAACGGAATAATTGCTGTACAGTCCTAAATGTATGCAGCTTCTGCTGCTATCCCAGTTAGGTAACATACATGTAGCATCTCTGTAGCCATAAGAAGAGAAGGTCCCACCCTGTCCCTGCTCCCTCTGGGCCAGCGAAGCAAGCTGTACAAGATTTCACCCATCTGCAAGCCCGTATGAACAGCAGCAGCAAATGTCTATGTAACCAAAGCACTGGATTTTCCTTCTGCTGAGCAGCACCAGCTCCATCAGTAGGTCTGCACAGAGGATGGATGATGCCTATTACCTAAACCTTTGGATCCGGGGCAGAAAGTTGGAGCTCAGTGGTACTATCCCTACACACTGTCTCTTGCCTGTTCACTGCAGGGGCAGGGAACAGGATTCCAACTGGCATCACAAAACCCAGAAAGACACAGAAAAGAAAACACAGATAGGAAAAACAGCCAACATTTGTGAACCAAAATGAAGTGCAAAGACATGAAGAGCAACTCCAGCACAATCACCAAACCAATGTGAAGCATGATTCACAAACATTTTGGTCTATACTTGGTTCCACTTTTGGATGATGTTTAACGAGACATGGTTAATTATCCACCAGGCTTGCATTCATGACTTCAACTAGCCACTCTTTTCAGTAAATGGTTTTTGCTTCACTGTATGAAAACTCACGATCCCCTTGGGGGTGATTCTATTTTTCAGGAGAGAGCTAGGTTTCTTGATCAAACTCTGTGTTACTCTGTGTACTTTTCAGGGCAGGAACTGGATAGCATGGTATATATCGTGACAGTAGCAATGGGAAATTCCTATTGGCACACATACTACCTCTGTAATTCTCAGAGAAACCCATTTTTAAGAAAAACAACCAAACTTGTTAAGAGCTGCTTCCAAGAAGGAATGATGAAAGCTTGCCTGAGGTTTTAGCAGAAACAGCCCCAGAGAGAGTTGCTAGAACTGGCAGAACAACATGGATAGAAACCATTCTCCCCTAGGGTGCGGTTTTGCAGTATTACATTATTCCTTCATCAGTCACACTATTACACTTTGGGGATGACTTAATGAGATGCCTTTGAAAAATTAAGCACACATGAATAATTTTGGGAGGGGAGTCAAGTTTCCTAACTTTAGCCACCTCAAAATTTAGAAGCCAAAATTCTGTGCAAAGAAGGAAGACAGGCATTTTCAGTGGACACCTCCTTCTGTATTAACCTTAGGATGAACTGAGCCAGCCTTTGGAGAGCTCTCTCTGTATTGACTGCTGTGTTCTTGCTGATCAGGACAAGACACCCAACTCTGAGCTGACTGAAGTTAGATAAGATGAACCACATTACTGATGCCCTCCTGTCCAAAAACCTGAAGCTCTAGAACTGGGAATAGGACAGGCAGGAGCACACAGCAATCAGACAGAGTAATATGTAGGAAAAACCCTAGAGAAGTCCTTAGTGCTCCTAAAAATAGCAAAACTGTAAGTGGTTTAAAAAAAATCTAAATTACTCTGACAGTTCTCTTTCCAGCCTAAAATGGCAACACTAATCTGACGGCCTTGAAAAAGAGGGTCATATTTTCTCGTTTAATTTACTGCTCATCCAAATGTTCTCTTATTTCCCATAGTCAAAATTAACAAAAAACCTGAAAAGGTTTTTCTCAAGTTTAGTATGATTTAGTGCTATATGGTTGTGTTCTATTTTTTTACTATCTGAAGACCTAGCGCTGTAAATACATCAGCACTGGAGCAGCTTTATGCAGAAAAACAGTATCCCTTTACTGGGATAATTCATGTGCCTTTCACTATATTCTTTCAAGAAGATATTCTCAAAAGAACAATTATTTCAAGACTGCTATCTAAAATATTAAGAACAAAACCAGGACAAACATAGCAAAAGAGTTTGTCCACCCCTGCACTGGTGACAGGGAATGATTAATACAGTACCAGTAGCTGGCCATTTTTAAGGAGGTGAGAAGGCTGGGGATCCTATGTAACTTTTTTTCCTTGTAACTGGACAGGAAATTTTCTCATCCCTTTTGTTTTTCACTCACACTGACCACTTGGTGGAGGTGAGAGCTTCTGGGTTATGGAATATGAAATTACTTGTTGGTGTGCATCTCTCAAGTGTGAGTTCACAGCAGTTTAAAAGAACACCGCTCATCTAAACATCATATGGTTTTGGGTTGTATTTCTACTGCTTTTCACCTAAAACCAAAATGCATGATGAATTCCCTCAAAAGTCAGTCCCAAACACAGGAAATTTTGCGCAAATCTTCATAAGACTAGCCTGAGTTTGGCTGTATAATAAATCCCATTGTCATTACTGTTTCGTGCCACTTGCCATCCATGAAGATTTTCCACAACCCATTTTAATCAGCAAAGCCGTAACACTGAAGCTTACCAGGAGCTCACAGAGGACCCTCCCTCCCCAAATACCAGGGCATATGCCCTGTGGTTGAGGACTGCTTTGTTTTAAGAGCCACACATTTTCCTATTTAATTGTGCTTTAAAAAAAAACCAAAACAAAACAATCAAAACCAAACCAAATAAAAAACAACTACTAAACCAACACAGAGAAGCTCCTAACAGGCTGTATGAAAAGTCAGCTGCCAAGATTTTCTGAATCACGTGACACTTTCACATCAATCCTGTTATTCTGTGTGCTGGTTGGAGGTGTAGTAATACAGCATGGTGGTGTCAGCTGTCATGGTAGGAACCATTCATGTCAGACACTACAGAAAATTTAATGACATGACAGTACCTTCACAGCCCTCTGGTAGGTAAGGAAAATCTAAAAGGATCTTCCCAACCTTTCACAGTAAACACAATTGGATAATCTAAAGCACCTGCAAGCAGGGGATGAGTCTGTGATATATCTTTGCAATCAGCCAGCTAATACTGTTATTAACACAGTTAAGTTTATCAGCTCTTAAGTCTCCTATCTGTTTCGGGCATTTCAAAGGATCGTATCAGTTTGGCATTTAGCTGCCAACAGATTTCATTGATCCAGACACTGTATTTCCTTCTCCTGTATCCTCAGCTGCTTCTAAGACACCCAAGCCCTTCACAGGGGCTGAATTACCATCTCCTTCAAGAGCTGTCTGGCTCCTATTCTTTCCTAGGAGCTCAGAGGAGCTAGCAGTACAGAGACATCCTGCTCTTCCGCATGGCTTCACTGATTAAGTATGCCGGGCTCAGTTCTGGCTCCTCAGTCATGATTGAAATGTTCTGCCACTCCCCCAGCTGGTTTGACTTTTTAATAGTGTCCACCACACACAGGGCATACAGACAGTCATCAAAAGTGGCAGCCATCGTAAGGGGCCTCCCGTCCCAGGTCCTCCTGTCATCCTGGTCCTCAAAGGCCTGCCGGACAGCCTGGACCATCTTAATTGTGCCCCGCAGGTAGGGAGATGGGATGTCACTGAAGGCTTTCTCCGGAAGCAAGGAGTTGCTGACTGGCGTGGAGTCCTTCAGCAGGAGCTCCCGCTGAGGAGAGCTGTTGCTCTGTCCGTAGAGATCAGTGCCTATGACAGTCAGCCGCCCTGCAGAGCCCACCACGATGATGTCCTGTTTGAACTCCCCTGGGATGTTGAAGTTGAGTGTCACCGTGCAGCACACACCCCCTTCCAGGACCATCTGAAACGTACAGAAGTCATCGCTGGTGATCTGCCGGATGCCCTTGATGTGGTCCGTCTGCTTCACGAAGGTCTTGAGCAACCCATGCACCTTCACGGCCTTCTGGCTGGTGAGGAAGGTCAGCAGGTCGATGATGTAGGTGCCCACCGAGTGCAGGCCGCCGCCTCCCATCAGGTCATCGCAGCTCCAGTTGTACTTCTTGCCCAGCAGGCTCCCGCTGTGTACCTGCACCTCGCACACCAGCAGCTCCCCCACGTAACCCTCCTGGATCAGCTGCTTCATCTTCACAAAGGCAGGCAGGAAGCGCAAAACATTCCCCATGATGCTCATGAGCTTTGGGTAGTAATGAGCCGCAGTCATCATCCTAAAGGCATCCAGGGGAGTCGCCGTTCGGTCACAGATGACGTTTTTCCCAATGCCTGAAAAATAGTAAAGGAAAAAATAAAATCATCAACAAAAAATTATCAGTTGAGTAAGCTGAAAGCTTCGAGGGGCTATTCTTTAAGACTAAGCCAAGGAGAAAGACTCTTAAAACAGCAACACCATATTGAAATATTTTCAAGGCACAAAGACCCACTCTGGCAGGCTTCCAAAATGCATGTAAGAGTTTCCTGAGCACCACAGTGCAAATGTATTCCTTTTTATTTTCAAAATGCACTCTAAAAATAGCTCAAAGGTGAGAGCCTGAACAGAACAAAGTAAGCTACCTTCTGAGAGCAACTATGAAACCAACCACCTCCCTCAGCCATCTCACAGACACCTCTTCTGTGATAACCTCCCCATGCAGGGGCTTCTGTGAGCTGAATTTGAGGTTCAAGATTCAAATCCCTGAAGCATGTGGGTGACACTAGTGCATGCATTCAGTAACTTAACACAGGTACACTGAAAAGTCTGGCTTTGTCTTCTCGGTAGTCTTGTCTCTCCATCATTCTCGCTCAGACTGTTTCAAGAGGCTCTGAGGAGAGGAGAAGTACTGGGCTTGCTGCTTAATTTAAAATGAAGAAATTGCTTCTCACTCACAAAATGCCATGCTATTCTGACAATAGCACTCAAGTCTTTTTGAAGCCGTTCTGCTGAAATGTCAGCAGCGCATCCATGGTGCCAAGGGAGAGTCACAATTGCTCTAAAGCAGGTCAAATGTAGCTGTGACAATCTGTTCCCTTGTGGAATTGTCCATATGGCATACTGTTTACTGAAGCTTGCATGACAGTCCTCTTTTATCTGGTCATCAAGGTGTGCAACTGAATGCAGTGCAGGCTAAATAACGGGCTTATTATTGATTTCTCCTCCTCAAATACTTTCATTCTGTACCCACACACACATATAGTGACAGAATCTCCCATTTCCTTCTTAGTTGCATACAGACATTTTTTTGTGCTTAACGATCAGTATTAGGTGAGCTATGAAACACTTTGGATATAAACTATGACACTAAATATGACCTTTGCCTTGAGAACCTTGGGCTACAGCTGGGCCTGGTACTTAAAAGAGCTGAATTTGGGTCCCCACTGATGGAGTTCAGATGAATAAATATGGTCACTTGCTAAATCACGTTGTATTTTCATTCCTTTTCCCTCCAGGTAGGTAAAAAAAATCCCTTTTTCTTTAAACAGATGTTCTGAGTATAAAATTTTACATGTTTTGGAGCTGTTTGGATGAAGTCATACAAATACAGACAGATGGCAGGGATCTATCTGAGCCCACTTACATGAATATTTAACAGCCTGACTGGAAGAAGAAGGGGGTCACAGTCCAAACATTCAATAACCAGCTTATCCACACTGCCTATTCCCAGTCTTTGTCTGCTGCTATTTGAGTAGCTGAAACTGGAGGGAGGGAGGGTTGTCATCACTGAAGTGGCAGTCACATCCAGTTAATGGACAAGAAGGGAAAGATCTTTCTTTAACTCACTCCTATTTACCTTCTACTTAATCAGATAAGTAGAGACATACTCATTTTCCTCTTAAACTAGGCAGGAATTTTCTATTCAGTGGCAATGGTTTTCTCTTCTTACTTTCTCTCTCATCTTTACAGATGGCTATTGGTGACTGAATTGACATTTTCAACTTAACAGCAATTCTTTTCCTGTCCCTGAATAATTTTTTGCTGCATCTGTTTGATATTGGAGAAAGCATTCATCCACCTGCCCTATATTCCACTAACTGGTAGCTCCAGCTATGCCACTTGATACAGATCACTAATATAATAGCCCTTGAGTTACACAGACTCTTTGCAGAGAGGTTTAAGTCTGGCAAATTAGTTACCAAAACAAGGGAAATCTTAGTCAGACAAAACTTCTCTACAGTCAAACCTTCCTGAAGCAGCATTTCCCTCCCAAGAACCAATATGTACTGCCTCATCATCTGACCTGCTCAGCACTGATCCACAAACATCACATTCTGCTCCAGTTCAGTTTGCATCATTCTGCCTCACAGACACCTGCCACATTTTATCTGAGGGCTGTCCAGGCACCATGTCTCAAGATATACAGCTCTACACATGTGCTCGCTAGGAAAAGGATCTGCTTCCAGAAGGAACTGCAGCCCAGGACAATCTTTTTGCTGTTCAGTGCCATGCATGGTGGGGGTCAGTCTTTCACTGTGTGGGCTGGGGAATACTTGGGATTGTCAACATCTGAGGAGGAAATTGTGATTATTATTATGGAAGAGAAGCCTATG
Organism: Entomyzon cyanotis; assembly: GCA_024500445.1. Classification (NCBI taxonomy): domain Eukaryota; kingdom Metazoa; phylum Chordata; class Aves; order Passeriformes; family Meliphagidae; genus Entomyzon; species Entomyzon cyanotis. The sequence goes on from JAKEPQ010001005.1 coordinate 72,522,538, forward strand.
GGGTTTTCATCCCTTACATTCAAGGAAAATTGCCACTGGGATCAGTGTAACTCAGACAACCACACAGAGAAAAGGGAAAAGCCTTAAATATTTATATAGGGACAAGAAGTTGAAGTCTAACAATTTCTCCTTCCACCATTTCAACCTTTTTGGAAAGGTTGAAACCTTCTAATTTCAGCAAATCCAAAATGCAAATGTTCTGAGAGACTTTCTGTCTCTGTGCATATGCTGATAATACGAGCTATGCTCTCATCCCTGTCAGGGATTTAAACAGATTTTTGCTTGATGCCCAGAAAGCTTTTATATGCTATTAAAGCTTGTGCAGTTCCTTCAGCATGACACTGCTCAGCACTTGAGTCTGTGCATGCTACAGATCTTTGTCTCCTCTATAGCTGCAAATCTGCAAGCAGCCACATTAGCTTTCAGGAAGCAGGGAAAGAACATGAAAGGTTTGCTTAATTTAATTTAGAGAAATACTCTGGTGTGTTTATGCAACCAGAATGAGAAACAGGCAGATCAAAACACCATTTTTCTGCTCTCTTCCCTCCACTCCCTTCTCAAAAGGAGAAGGAAGAAAAGGCACCTTCCCTTTGAGCCATTCTCTACAGCAGCATCAGGCAGAGCAGAGGGCAGTGTGTGAGGAAAATCTCCCTTCCCAACACTGACAGTTCCATGGAAAGCCGTGCTCTGACTGCAGGTGCTGCAGGGGGTTTCTCTGGGAACTGATCCCCTTCTCCTCTAGTCTGGGGCTGTGGTCTAATCCTCTCCACTTTTGGACAAGACTTCAGGAAAGGATTAATTGTTACTGCTTGTCATTCTATCAGCGTGTTTTGCTGTTTCACACGTCTTTGAAAATTGCACCACAACAGACAGCATAAACTTCATTAATTACATGAAAGCAGGGAAGTGCAGCCAGCTTGCTTCAGCAAGGAAGTGCAGTGTATTTGTCCATGCCGATAAACAACAGAATTTAATAAATCTTGTCCTATGAAAGAATACACACCCCTTCCACCTGCATCAAGAAATCTGATATACAGTGCTACAGTTCTGAATCAGACAACTTCTGAGCATTGATTTCTTGATTTCTCAGGTAAAATGAAGAAGAAACATATTTTAAACACATGCCAATCTTTTTGAGGGCTCCACACAGCCTTCATCCTGGTCCCCGTGCTTGGCTGTGCTTTAGAAACAGAGAGTGGTGCCAACCAGGTGCTAAGTGACATAGTGTGAGATTTGTCTGACCTGGCACAGAACAGGGGAAGGCTCACTCCTGGTCTGCCCAAATCCAAAGCTGAAGGGGGGGAACACATCACCTACTGAAGACTCATAAAGTGCATCCCCCAAGCCAAACTTTAACAACTTTGGTACCAAGCTGCACTTTTTTTGAAGAGGGTTATTGAAGAACACTGATCTTCTCTGAAGAAGTAGATGTCTAACCAACTCTCTAGAAGCAGCTGAGCAAACAGAAAAAAATTGTGCTGTCATTGCTGCTACCATTCAAGCAAAGATCTCTCTAGCACCTTATGTTGAAAAGTCAAATCATAACCATGCTCTAATGGCTTGTCACCCACCTCACAGTAATTAACTTTGTCAGGAAGCCATGTGATTTATTTGCAAGCCTCAGTCTTCATTTTAAAAAAAGGAAGTCCTTGTGAATTGGAGATAAGCCCAGAAGTGAGTGGCGTGTAGATGTGGTCCAGGGTAGTAGTATTTACATTTTTTTCCATGTAAGTGCAGGGAAAGAGTGAGGAGCTACAGTAAGCATTTAACTACCGACTTTGCAATTCCTGGCATTTGCATCTCTTAATGTTACAGACGATTCAAACTCCTTGGCTACCAGCAGCCCAAGATTCTTTGTCCGTGTATCTTCCCTGCGACGCACAGCCTGAAAACAAGCACAACCCCTGGGCTCACAGCACAGGGAAGGTAGAGCGGCTGTAACCAGCACAGGCTTCATCAATTCTGAAACGTGCATTGTCAGCTTTTTTCCCCATCTGCTCTGATTGTTTCAAATAAGGAGAGAAACATTTTCATATTAAAAAACTCCAACTAAAAAATATAAGTGTCTGTCACTGAACTGAAGTAAGACTAGTTCTTTATCTGTTCAGCTCAAGACATGAGGCCCCAATACAGTACTTTCTCCTCCTCCTATTCACAAAAAAAATCAAAATGGCTCTGTTTGGAGCCTGGGCATATAATCAAACCCTTCACTGGCAACAGAAAGATTCATTAGTTTGCAGTTGCTACCTATTGCTCTTTGTCAGGATGGGGGAGAGAGAAAGAATGAACAAGGTTTTGGTGCGCTGAGCTAAATTACTTGGCCAAAAAATATAGTTCTAAAAGTAAAGAGGAACAGTCAGCATTCAAGGGATAGTCTGAGGGTTGCAGAAAATAAAGGACTAGTGGAAGATCACACTTACCAGGTTATTTCAAATGGATGACTTAAATACTTATATTATAGTACCCTTTTCAAACACTTTTTTTAAAAAAAATAAGCTAATATAAAATTACATTCCAAATGGTCATAATCTGCATTATCATTGATACAGATACAATAAATAAGGAGGCCTTTGCTTTGTTCCAGGAAATGAAGAATGATGTCTGGGCCATCTTGAAAAAACAATCACTCAGGTGATTCGAAAACCTTTTCACCCAGGAGGAGGATTTTTGTTAATATGTAGATGTGTCTCTGCTATTATGAAATGCTGCTGTCATTGATATTGTGATACAGTAATCATCATAGTAACAATAAAAACAATAGTTACATTTACTGTATTCAGTGCATGATCTGCCATTCAGTTCTTGAGTGGCATGAAAAACATTTATTTCAACCAATACATCTGCCAGGGAAAATTGACGGCATGACAATGTTTCTTCGAAGAAACCTTATTTAAGAAAACTTTTGACAAGGAAATAAATCTGGGTGATGAATGCCTAACAAGATTGGCTTTAGTCACAGCTCTAACATTGGCCAAGACAATCTTTGTTAATCACAGATATGCATAGCTGTTGCAAAAAATCAAGTTACTACAGCATAGTGAGTCATAGCTCACGATCTGATTCGTTTTAACAGGCCATGTGTGTATTCCTAGTGTGCTGTAAGTGTGAAGGAAAATAACAGTGACTGAAGGAACGTGTTTTCCTTCGCAGCTGAGACAGACAGAAAATACACATGGGTAATACACTGAACTGCTGAGGAGCAACAGCTCAGTTGGCCACAGCAAACCAATGGCTTGTAGAGATTTTACAAACCCTACATCTCTTCCTCTGCATCAAATATTATGAAGTAAAAGAACACATGAACTGTTAAATTCTACAGTCAGTTGGGACGAATTGCAATTCACTGGTTTATCCTCACTGATATAACTTATTTTCCACACAACTTCTTTGAAAACAAAACTTAAGCATTCAAATACACTGAGAAAAGAAAACCATTTGTGAGTGTCTCTGCCTTGGCTGCCCCGTAATCAGAGGCTAAATCAAACTTCACTCAAGTGACTGCCTGCATGAGACGAAAACCTGCAAAGACACCTTGCTGCTGGTGAAATAAGAGCATCATCTCCAGCGACAGCTTAGGTGTCACTCAGCTGATGAGACTCACGCAGCTCACACACGCAGGGCCAAAACTGCAGTCAGGCTCAACAGGTAAGAAGGTTACCATCAGCTGTGAGCTCACAGCAGTGATTGCAGCTGGGTAGCAGTCTGTAAACCCATTCAGAGAAATGGAAAAACAAGGAACTGGTTTGTCTGGGGGGAAAAAAAAAAGCAAAAAAAAAAAGCCGTGCTGGATTCTTTGTAGATAGCTCCTGAGGAGTGGTGCCTACCCTGGGAAAATAACCCTGCTGACTCCAAAAATATTATAATGATGCCTGCAGGTAAGTAAGTGCCACCTAAGCAGAACCAGTGGTTCATCAGTATGGGAGAAGACTGTAATGATTATATCAATGTTCTTTATGTAGTAATACTGATGCTAGCTTTTATTTGCACAGAAGTAGTCATTAGGGTTATGGACTGGGGCCATGTCTGTGCATATGTGACAGCAGATATAAATATTGCTGTAGCAGTGTTCATGGCATTTGAAATAGATGCATTCCTTTTGTGCTTGACACTGGACTCACATTTGCTTCATAGAAAAGTTTCAGGTAGTCCTGCAAGGAGCAAGGATTTGGACTCAATGATCCTGATGGGTCCCTTTCAACTTGAGATATTTTAAGATTCCACAATATAGAACCTCTTCTGCAAAGACCATATGTGCTGACTTGAAGGTAAGTTACCTACTAAGTCCTTATAAATTTCTGATTGTTTATTCTGTTAGTTTGGCGAGCTGGTGACTTTGATTTGGCAGTATGAAGTTTCTGCATCACTCAATCCACGGGCAATGTGCTTGAGAGCAAAAAAAAGCAAACAAGACCTGCGTTCCTGTGTATGCCAGCACATTTTGCAAGGCAGAGCAAAATTCTCTAACCCTTTCCTAATGTGGGCTACAGCCTGATTCCTTGCTTATAACCCACCTGGCATGTCATTCTCATCTCTTCTATGTAGGCACTTATGCAAATAACAGCACTGGAGACTGAAGTAAATGAAGCACTTAGTAATTTTTTAACTACTTAAAAACCTTTAACTGCTGGGAATCTAGAGGAGGTGCAAATACATCCTGACAAACCAGCTACCTGTGCACACCGCAAGGAAATGCTTCAGGGGTCTCAGCTTGAGATTATCTTTTCAGGCATCTGAAACATGCTCAGACTTACATTTCCTGAGCCTTACTTGGATGCCTTCCATGCTCTCATATGTGCTTGGGAAAAAGTATGTGGGACAAACCATGCTGGCTTTCCCAAATTTCTGTTTGATTTTTTTATCTTCAAATCCCCATCAAAACAGCATGATCACATTCCTGATGAGTACTTCCCCACAGGAGGAAAAAAAAAAAAAAAGACCTGCACTAAGTATTCAGATAGGCCGAGAAAAAAACTTCCAAATATTCTACTTGGACCTTATTTGAGCAAACATTCATTGATTTCAAGGGGATTTTAATTGGTTTAGGACTAAATTAAAGACTCAGTGAAAATCTCTGTGTTTGGTCATTTATTTGTTCCAACTCCTCTCATTTCCTCTTTTCAATTTCTAGAGCAAAATGCATACCATCAGTCCAGTATACTATAATACCTTTCTTTTCCTCAGTAAAGAAGTCACAGAGCAATCACAGTCTATGATCAACCTCTATTCTCCTGAGGCATTGTTATCTGTATTTAAATATGTTTCTTTCCATGTTAGCTGACAACAACTAAATGCCCAGCTGTTGCAAACACTTCGGGAGGATTAGGAAATCAGGCAGTTCAATTTTCTTCAGGCTTGCTTTTCCATCACAGAATTGTTTACGCTTCCTGAGTCAGAGAAATTTATGACTGTTAATTAGAGTTAATTTTCTTTATGTTTCTCTTGCCTACCCTTACTAACCCATTAACACTAGCAAGCTGCAATCTGGTACTAAATAAAAAACTGACAAAAGATAAACATCAGACTAATGCCAGTGAGTAATTAATGCCATTATTTTGGCTCATTTGTACAGGATTCATGAAGCTTTATGAACATTGAAAAATTATATCTTGCCAGCCAAGTGACAGGAAATCCAAGTTTTAAAGAAAACCCCACTGGCCCTACAAGTAGTGTCAGATCCCTATCTGTATCTCCCATAGCATGACTGTGCAGAGCAGCAAACCCTGCACTCTCCCTGCACTTCAGCATTGTTTTTCTTCAGTAAACATCCAGCAATGCAATCTGTTTACAGGAGACACTGAAGTTTCCAGTATGATCATCTCTACAGTATGATTGTATGAAGCATCAGCTTCCCTACCCACTTAGCCCAGATCCTACCGCAAATGTTTTTCCTAGCCTTATTTCTCTGCAATATTTTCAGCTGGGGTATTTTACTTCTTTTCCTGCCCAATGAAGTTTGAAGGATTGTTGTGCTGAAGAAAATGTGTGTCACCCCTGCAGTGCTGGATGAATGGTGCATGCATTTGACCTAATTTTCTGATACGAGTGGTTAAAATAAATTCTAAGATCATTACTCATGTTCCCAAATACTGTACTGACTACAGATACCAAAGGACCCAGCTACAGACTGGGATATACTAACATAACTGGACTCATTTCAAGACTGTGCCCACACACACAATTTTGACTTTAGTATAAAAGCACAGAGACACAGACACGTGCCAAGGAGCAGGAGAGCCCCTTTCACACACACACAAGTACCCAGCAGGTGGAGGTGTGCAGTGCCATTCCTTTTGTTCAATAGTGAGTGCATGAACACCCTGTGTGTCCCTGTGTGCACCTGCACGTGCAGGCTCACACCATAAATCACATTTTCACTTTCACATACACAGCTGCAGAAGCTGGAAACATCCATTTATAATTGCTAGGCAAACCCTACTAGAGCAGGATTTTCCAGCACGTAATGCAGGGATGGGCGAACACCGGGTTGCACAATGCATGTTGGAGAGAATGTTCTGTCAGTGGTTTCCTACTCATTGTGTCAGCAGGTCTCCTCTGTGCTCAGAGGGGCAGCAGCAGCAGGGCTGGGGAGGCTGGCATGACTGCTCTGCTCTCAGGAAAGACTGCAGCAGAGAGGAGGAGAAGGTTGTGATGCCAAAGCTGTCATGATGAAATCAGGCAGTTGGTCCAACTTCCCAACCTCCCCCCAGAGGGCTCCAGGCTGCCTTTCCCATCTGTTCATTTCTGCTGTGCCATCTCACCAGGACCTGGGAGACTACAAAACCATACACACAACAGTGAATCTGCAGGACAATATCTTTCCACCTGCCTAGCTCATCAAAGTTTCCCTAAGGCACGGGTGAGACCATGGCATGGATTCTTCATGGCTTCTCATTTCCTCTTCACGGTCTTAAGTCCTCTGCTCAGACCAGAGATAGCTTTTATGTCTTGCCAAGAACATCGAGGATTGGGACCACAGAACATAGAGGTGAAGAAAGTAAGTTCGCTTGGCCTTAAATAAGAAAAATTGTAAGAAAAATCAACCCAGCAAAAATAGAATCCTGATTATAATGAAATCCTTTTGTTGGGATGCTTTCAAGCCAAAATACATTCTTATAGAGAACCCCCATTCTCCAAGTCAATGTTGAGTTAGCACAGTTGTATCCTACCCATAACTAAGCGGGGTTTCCTCTGTACAGCCCCACTCCCATTTTGAAGTTAGCAAGAATTTTGATAACAGAGTTTTCCAGAGAGCTGGCCTCAGGCCTTAGCAAACTTGAGGTCAAATTTGCCTTGGCTGTAATCCCATGAATTAAAATAGTCACACTGGCCATTGGTCTGGCTCTTCGAGCAATATGGTTAATAGAACAGTGAATAGATGACAAGCAAATTGGGGTTTAAACTAACTGTACTTTTGTTAACTTCTCATCCAACTGTACTTTATGATTCTCAGGTTCTTAGAGAAACTTCTAAATAAATTATAAAGCACTCCCCTCAAGGGAGTAGTCTTAGAATTGGCGTACTTTCTTGGGTAGTATTTTATATTCCTGTCAGTGAGAGCTAAGTGCTGCTAAAGAGGAGCCATAAACCCATTCTGAAAAGCAGCAGCAAGAACGAATCCAATGAATCAGCAATTCTGACTATGTGAGACTGACATCATGCTTCTCCAGCTCCAACCCTTGGTCCATAAGAACGATGGAGGTCTGATTAATTACTCCCCAGGCTGCAGAGCTTACACAAGAGCCAAGGACTCAGCAGCAGCCCAACCAGCTGACTCAGAGAGCAGTAACTCATCGGGTGCAATCTGCCTGGATGCCAGATTGTCCTGTCTGCAGTCAATCTGCAAACTAATCCTCCTGAAAGGGTTTTTGGAAAATGCCATTCACACTCACACTGGCCAAGTGGGCACCAGACAAGACACAGCTACAGCACAGTAGCAACTGAAGTCGTATTTTATTATGCTTTCCCACTTGATCTAAAGGACACTAGGTACCTTTCCCCACCACTGAAAAACTGCTGGAAAACAGATCAACACTGAAACATTTCCTCATTATGTTCATTGGGCTGGATATAGTTAATTATGGCAGTCCAATTTGCCGTGTTCTTCATCAGCCTCAATGCCTGATTTTGATGCATTTATATTGTAATTCCAGGCCCCTCCTGTGCCAGGTGTTCCACAATCTTACAATGGAAAATGAGCTCCTATTCACAGCAGGCTTTGTTTTACCATCTGCATCCTGGATACCTGGACTGGAAATACAGCTCAGCATGGGCACTTCCTCTCACTGTGCCCACCTACTGCTGGGGCAGAACTGCAGCCCAGGTTGCCTTATCTTATGTTGTTCTGAGCTCACTGCAAACCTATGTTTGGACCTCATCCCTTTGAAGCCCCAGGAGAACCTGAAGTAATATTCCAGGGGTAGAAACTCCAAGGGTGGAGCTCTCCTGCACGTGACCTGTGCCGTTGTGGGTGAAAGAAATGTAATTTTTATCCACCTACACAGCTGCAGGTACATATCTGATTCAATGAAGAATAAAACACCTGTAAAGTAGGTCAGCAGTTCTTAGACAGCACTTGCACTTGTGTTTCCTTTCAGAAGCTGCATAACACACTGATCTCCAAGGAAAAGGAGGCCACAAACGACGAGGCATTTTCAGGGGAGTAAGAATTGCTTTATTTCTGAACAACAGTATGCAGCTAGAATCCCAAAGCCCTTCAACTGCTGCATTTTTCAGTCACAGATTTGGCTCAGATTCCTAGGCAAAACAACCCTAGAAAGCTTTTTTTCAATCCAAAACCAGTTTTCCCCAAATATATGCTATTTTCTACCTGTAGCCCCTACAAAAGAAGAATGAGCAAGAACTTGTAAGGAGAAATCTCACAGTGGGCACAGACAGTTTTCAATTTAAGTTCTATTGAGATGCTAACTCTGATCTCACAGAGCACCTCTTCACTCAAACATGGCAGCCCAAGAGGCGCTGGGTTGGGATGCTAGAAAGAAGCTTAGGCTAATTAATTGCATTTCTTTTACTGACTGCAGTGTTTTCCTGCCCTGCTGGATACTCAGAGGCCAGCACTGGCTCCTCTGATTAACAGTACCTCATCATGAAATCAAAGGAAAAGCTGCAGGCTAAAGAAAACAGGATTTTTGTTAGCAAGGATTTGCTCTTGGCAAATAATTATAATTGCCAGTGTTAAAAGGAGATAGTGAATTAACTACAGCAGATACGAAAAATAAATTTGGAAAAAAGCTTTCAATAATTACAGTGCATATGTCAAATGGAAATTATGCCAATTTGCATATATCTGCAGTCACATTGTACAATATCTCAAGTGGCTTCACAGTAACAAGCTTGTTTATTTAAAATCATTTAATATAGCCCAGGGTTTTAATAGCCCAAAAGACCCTTCAATAAGTACAGACAGAAAGTTAGCCTGGGATGCTTTGGGGTTTTATGCCCTGTCTACACAGAATTCATTATTAGTTCATAATGCTGCATTAAGAAACATACCATCCCCACCCCAAGTACACACATGGTTTTCCTGATTAAAAGTATGTTATCTTTTTTTTTTTGGTTCATTTCAATAGGTCATCTTTATTCCAGTTTAACCAGCCACATAGGGAGCCACACCACTAGAACTCTGTACATAAAACATCATGTCCCACACCTTACACCAGGGCTAATTTCCAGGCAGGACAGACAGTTCCTTGGGAGGTCTGCATTATTTGTGATGTGCTTCAGTCTGGAGGAAGCTTCCAGTTAGAAACCTGAACATGCCTGTGTGTGGATGGATTTGGACAAGAGCTTTGCTCTGGACTCCAGATGAGGATCACATGCTCACAAACCCTCAGAGAGGATCCTCCTGGACAACCACAGCAAGGTGCCACATGCATCTGGTGTGTCGAGGGGTTGATTCCAAATCCATTTGTTTGCTGCTTCTTAGGAATGGGGGAAATTTATTAAAACCATCCTCTTATTTTCCCTTTCATTTACAACTCCAGTCTATTTAAACTTGAACTGGGAATCTCCATATGCCAAAAAAAACATTCCCTAAGACTTGTGGGAGATGAGCTTTTTGACCCTTCAGTGTCATTACCTACTTCCAGCTAAACTATAAATTTGTGTCTGCATCCACCACAAAAAACACCGGGAGTCAGATTATCTCTTTGGAGGAACAAGGATAACTAACAGGTAATCACAGTATTATTGAAAGCTGCCACTGGTCACTTATGAGCCACAGTTCGCTCACAGATCTCAAAGTACTTGACAAAGCCAAGCAGGTACCACCCTCACATTGCACAGACAGAGGAAAGAGGCATCAGGAAGTTTGATGATTCCTCCCCATACAGGTATTGCCAAAACAAACTTATCTAACCCCTTCCTTGCTAGTGACCTTTCTGCATCTGCAGAAATTTAACCATCCTTTCAAATTTTTCATCCAATTTTCACGATTTACTCTTTTCTTTAAAGTACCATATTTGCACCTTGCAGATTGTTGGGAGTATCTTGACTTCAGCTGGAAGTGAAAAGACCAAACCTCAGCTCTATGATGTTGGTCAGACTGCTCAAGGGCACAGATTTTCCAGAGATTTTGTGTGTAGTAAAACCACCAGGCTCTAACTGTTTTCCTGCTTTGACACATTTGACTATGGGTGCCTCATAGGCAGGGGGAAATACCAGCTTTAGGCTAGATTCACCCCTAGGCATTTTCCAACAGGTAGAGAAAAATGAGGAGGGTGCTGAGACAAAAGCACTCCATAAAAGCATGGCAGGAACAGCACCTGGCTGCAGTTATACCTATCAGCAGCAACAGACCCGTGTGGAGAGACACCAGTCAGTCATGCAAACCCTGCAGAGACCCAAGCTAAGGGTCAGTATTTGCCCCACCAAACCAGAAATTAACAGAGTGCCAAACACAGGAAAGAATTTTTCCACAGACAACTCACTGCCAGCAGAGACCCCCTTCCATGACTCAGTGCAGCAGGAGGGAGATGCCAGAACAACCATTTGTGATTTCTCGGGAGGTAAGCCTGGCCTGACTGCAGGACTGCAGGGTATGCAGCAGCTCAGGGGAATTGCTGCAGTAATGTGTTCCTCCTCCAAGCCCAAATTCGTCTCCATAATGGCCAACTGCATGTCATTGGGCCTGACAAAAATGTGGTGGCCAGGGTGAAATGAGAGGCTCAGCCTCTCTGCCTCATCTGCCTCCAGATGACAGCCATGAAGCACCTCTGTCATGAGAACCACTCCTGACAAGACCAGTGACTCCCCTCAAGAATCTTCCAGCACAATGGCCAGGGCAAAAGCAGAGCCCAGCAGCCAGCCTCAAACTTCAGGAACACGTTGGATGCTCACATTACTACACCCTGCACCAGAGGCTGTCCTCATCATGAGTATTTTGGTTCCCCTGGTTTACTCAGCCTGTAAGCAAACTTTTTACACATAGCAGCATGTGCTGCAGCAGTATTGCAGCAGTAACATGTTCTACCAAGCCCTGCATTGTCCCACAATCCTATGTGTTTCTGTCAAGGACATTACAACAGCTGGATTTGCCCCTGAGGCAGAAGGCAAGCATCCAAAGAAATCAGTTTCCCATGGCATGGACACCTCAGCTGTTTTACTGAACACATCCTTACCGTCCAAGGGCACATCACCACAAAACAGAACATATCTACCCCTTCCTTCCCCTTCTTTGAGAAAGTATCTGTACATAAGTCTCCTATTTTCTTAAGAGTGGTTTAGGAATGTATGGGCAAGATCAGACAGACCTTGTGGTCTACCTGTGGTTGGAGGAGTCTTTGCCACAGGGAAGTACAACTGACGCACCTTAGCACAGCACTGTATATTGAGCATTGCTGCCTTGGAAGAGACATGACTTAGTGGATCTGAGACTGTCCTGCTGCCAGGGTTGGAAAGTGCTACAGCAGAGGCTGTATCAAGCTGCTCACATCTCCAGGAACTCCAGAGTACCAGGAGACAACAGATTGCTTGGTCTTTAAAGATTTCTTATACACACTTCAAAAATCCTGCATTAATTTTGTAAGCTGCCTGCATATTGAGATTCCTTAAGTGAGGTTTTTGTTCACTGCAAATGTGTTTAGCTTCAAAAGTACTTCTAAACTGTGCAGCTTGTATTTGTCCTTGAGGCCTGACAGGACATAAAATGTGGCAACACACTGGAACAACCTCTCTGCTTGCAAGCCCTGTTTTCCACTACAGCAGCACATTTGACAGACGAGTTTTCCAATTCTGTAGGATGTCATCACAGCAATACAAATTGCTTTACCTTGGACAAGCCTTAACAATACTATTATGCTATAGGTGTGGCTTTCCTTTAAAAAAAAAACTATTTTAATGCTACAATATTCAAGGGTGAACAAAGCACACGCCTGTGCTGATGCCAGTGTTTTTACAAAACAGTTGGCTCAGTGACACCAGAAAGGAGTTGGGCTTCACAGAAATTTGGATGGTTCCCTTCTGAGTCACATCCAGTTGGGTTATCCTTTGGAAAAAATTTGTGTTGTTTGTTTGCAACAAATCTGGCCCTCCTAAGTCTGCAGAGAGTATTTTGTTCTCCAACTGTATGGTTCAGAGCTTCTGTTGTTGCCATCTTTGGTTTGGCTCATCTAAAATTGTCCCTTCTACAGTAGGAATTGACAAAACACAGAAATCTGGTCACCTGGTCACAATATTGTGCTGAGGGGAAGTGATGCCATATCCCAGCTCATCTCTTGCTCTTCTGCTTCTTTGTCAGACAACACTCTAGTGCATCCCCTCAGTTCCAGAAAGCCAACATTCCCAGTGTGCATGTTCACCGTGTTGCTGAAGAGTTTTCACTGCCATGCATATAACCCTTCAAGGCACCACAAGCAGGGAACACATCCAGATGAAGTATCAGGCTGCAACATGCCTTTATTCCTTCACATCTGGTCCTTAGTTGAGTCAGTTATCCAGAAAATCTGAGGCTAGGCAATGAAACATCACTTTCAGAGAAGGGAAGAAGGCAAGAAAGAAGTTGGCTTTCTGACTTCTGGCATTATTGTAACAAAGTTAGGAAATAAGGTGACAATATTACACAAGATATAGAAAGTGAAGAAAGGATTGGCTGAAAGAGAGTAAAAGTTTAAATCTGTAACTTAAATAGGATTTTTTGTTTTTCCTTCCAAAAAGCCTCAGATGATTTCACTAATCACTGAAAAAAGCTAAAAGGATGGGAGTAAGACCTGTAATTCACAGCAAGTATCTACCACAGGCTTAGATTTCCAGCATGTCCTTTCACAGTGACAAGAGCAGAGCAACACACCTCCAGCTCTCATATGGAAGCAATTATTAGTGTGAAAACAGCCCTTCCTAGGAGGAAACAAATGAACTTCACGCACAGTGTGATTAATGACTACTCCCATGCAGATACGTAAACAGCCAAATTGCTGCTACCTTAGCTCGGCAAAATTTTAAAGCTATGTGACTTTTTTAATTCACTTGTTTGTGCTGTTCTGCCAAGCATGAGGTTTTTGGAGGGGATCCCATACAGAGGACACAGGGTGGCTGAAGAAATTAAGAGCACAGAGCTCTGCTGTCCAGTTCTTCCTGCTAACTGTATGAAAACACAGTACTTTTCAGCTTTCTTTTCTAATTGCCAGACTGACTGGTTTATTCCCTCCAGCCTAAGTAGTATATAACAAGAATATTACTGCTTTCTCTACAGTGAATATTCAACAAAATGTTGGTGGTTTCTGCCTCAAAAAAAAAGAAGAAATTTTTATTGTCTGTGGTTACAAGAAAGGTCTCTGCAAGGACTGTGTCGTGCCCATCTCCAGCCACCTTTATAGAGAGATGCTCTTGTGCACAGGTGGAGGCACTGCCATCCTTGCTCTCCAGAAGTATAACAGGACAAGCATTTCTGATCAGGTATCTAATAGGTGTGAGTCCAGTATGCTCCACTACTCCTAGGAGGATGTCAAAACTCCAGAGTGCAGAGCATGCCTTTGATTGTCCAAGGGGGCAGCTACAGGTACCTCCATTGCATACTGCAATGAGTTTTAATCTCAGACCTCTCCCCCTACATCAAGAAAACCCTGTTCACTCAAGTTTGAAAGCATGCAGTGGGACACACAGCTGGTGACACAGGTTAAGAGTCTCAACTCCACTGTCTCCGGAGCCAAAACAGCAAAGGCATCAAACCAGCCTCTAACACTCTTTTGTGAAGGGCCTACACAGGACACAAATTCACCCCAGCTGCTGTAACTGGCTGAAAAAGACCTTGGCATTTAGCAGCAGGAGGAGCATGGGGTACACCTGGATTACAAAAGGGTGGTATCATTAGTAAGGCAGGCACAGGCAGCCTGGCATGGCTTTGCTGGGGTCTGAGTGCCAGATATCTGCATCGACCACAAAACTCTGACACAGCCAGTCTGCACGTGCAGGAGCCCCTGGTGCTGTCTAGGAAAGGAAGAGAAATGCCATAGCCAATTAAAACTGAAATGACTTTGACCGCCTTCCTGAATGACCAGAGACAACTTCCCACCAATTGAGTTCACCTGAAGCTCCTCAGCCATTAATTTGCAGTCCCTTTAAGGGACTGGACCTGCACTGGAAGCACTTTTTGTTTCCCACAAAGGAATTATGCAATTCCTGTCTGTCGTGCTGGGCTTTCTCTCCCTAAAAAACAGTTCAATAGGATCAGGCAGTTTTAGCAAAGGAAGGCTGGACAGCCCTTCTCTTCCTCTATGGCTATTCATTTCCCACTGCAACTCATCTGACATTTCCACTGAAGCTCACAAGGAAGATGACTTCTGCGCAACACACTCAAAATATTCTTGGGAAAGAACATGATTCCCAATTGTCACAGGGGTAAGGGAGCAGGAGGGTTTGCCTTCCTCCACCTTGGACAACACCCTGCTCCAGTTGCCTCACTAGGGCTTAATTTAATTTTCCACACAAAATCACTCACAGCTTCTTCTCTTCACTTTCCTCTGCAAAAGCTGCTTGTCCCCATTTGCCCCTCTCTACTGTCACTTCACAGTGGGATCAAAAGAAGTGACAGTAAGGAGAAATCCGATGCATACAAATGTGAAGTTTGGCTGTGCACAGCTTCTGTGCAGCCAGGCGAGACAGGCTAAAGCCTTCACTCACCACTTCAGCGCATACAAATGTAAGTGGCTGTAGAAAGAGGACAAAGCTCTTCCCCTGCATTAGTGAGCAGAGCACTGAGAAGAGCAGGTGATTCTCTGCCACCAGAATGTTTGAGAGGCCCAGAGGAGACAGGTGTGGGAGACTCAGGTATGCCTGGCACATCATGCTTCGAACACTGGTTTGTCTTGGAAGCCAGATCCTATAAATCCATACAAGCTCTTGGCAAACAATTAAATTCATGATCGGCTTCTAAGCAGGTTTTAACTACATGAAACCCAAACCTCATAATAAATCATTACACAGGGCCATTTTACATGTTGGACCCTTAAAAACAGTAAGGTTGGTCACTACACTGCAAAAGCTGTATTTCTCTCACAGGATTGACACAGGAGACAGGACATAACATGTTGAAAGCATATATCCTAGAAATTATTTAAATTTACAATAAAATAAATTTACAATATTGATATAATATTTTGGAGTGGGTTTTTTTACTTTTTGAGGGGAAGATTTGTTTGTTTGTTTTGGAGTGTTTTGTTGATTTTTGTTGTTTGGGGTTTTTTGCCAATCCTATTGAGACTATTTGGGATAAAATATTTCTGTATCTATTATTGAGTTGCATGGCAGATTTTTTGGTAAAGATTCATTCATTCAAATCCCTACGGTTTAGCCAGTGAAAACATGAATCAGACACTAAAGAAACTAACAGCACAGGAGGGGGGATAAATCTCCCATTTCATATCAACTTGTGAGCAACCTTCAAATGAGCTTAAGCAGGAGAAAGCTTCAGAGGTTCAATTCTCCATACTTTTATTCCCTAAGACAGCGAGAGATGGTAGTGGCTACAGACTCATTTTAGGCTAATTTCGTAAGGAAGCAAAGCTCATGAGATCACATTTTGTGTACATTTATTTGCACGCAAATATGTTTGTCCATCTGACTCCTGATAACTTTTTCACACATTCTATAACTCCACATAGGAATAAAAAAAAAGTGACTATCAGTTGTATTAGTTCTGCTTTTCACAGAACTGCCCGAATCCAGCTCAAGGATATATAAAAATTCCCCGTGACTAAAAAGCTGAGACTATTCAGCAGTGCATGTCTTTATCTTTGCAGGTATAATGTGCTATAAACAGAATGTGTTATGACAGTAAGGTGCATACCTTGGGACACAAAAAAAAAGCAGACTGGGGGGGACAGGAGACAACAGGAGGGGGATACAAGACTGATGTTCCCCTCTTTTCTAGAAAATGCAGCTGTTCTGACCAGGGAGGGATTTAGATTCAGATTGCAGAGAAGCCGAGCAAAACACAAGGTAGCGAGCAGAGAAGATACATAGGCAGGAAACCAAAAACTGTGCCAACACATGGCCTTTCCCTGACCCATCCTGAGTAACGTAAGAAGGGCTTAAGAGTATCCCAGCCAGCAAAGTTTGTTAGAGGAAGTCACTGAGCAGTGTCTAGCTGCAGGGAGCTCAACCATCATCTGGATACGATAGTCAAGCACTGCTTACAGACATGGTGGAAAGCCAATGCTGGTAAGATGAAAAGGAACAATTGGCAACTTCTGTATGCTGGCAAAGGAGCCCACACCATCGGCCAACACGAGACACTGACCCTTGAGTTAAAGAAGAAAAAGTGTCACTAAATATTTAAAGAGGGACTTCAAGAAGAGTCCTAGTTATATAAAACAAAATCAATGTTATTTAACAGCAATTTTTTTCAGCTTGACCTTAAGTCCTCTTTCAGAAACTCTTGTCTCCTTACACATCACTGTATTAGAAATACAATACACAGTAACACAAAAAATTATGATCAGAAGCCAAATTCTAGGGCTCATTTATGCAATTACAGGGTCACAGCAGGCCAGACAGGGTTTCAATCGGTGGACAGATGCCAAAATGTGAGATCCATGAGCATTCAGTCAAAGAAATGGGAGCATGTCTCAGGGCTCAGAGTCCACATTCGCCTGCTCCATGGCCCTGATAAAGACTCAGCACTGCTGTAACAAAGCAGAGTAAAACAGGTACACTGCATGAGATCAGACCAGGTCATCATCTACCACTTTAATGACAAAAGGAGTCTAAAGTGCCCCTTAATGTACATTAGTGTGTGGGTTTGAGGGAGATGCAAAGGTGAATGAGTTAAAAAATGTTGCACTTTCTTCAACTCACACCAGATTGCCAACTCACCCAGTGTGCCACAGGACTTTGTTTTGCAAGGGGCAGCTCCCTAGAGGAAGATTGAGTGCAAAACACCTAACAGTAAGACACCCACAAAAGTCACACATGCATTGCACACACCTTCAAAACAACCCCAGCTGTGTGAGTGCCCCAACATCTGCCAGCCTCCCTAAAGGCAGCCCTTGCAACACCAGCACAATGTGCACCTCCAAGGGAAAAGGCTCTTCTCTTCCCATCACACAGCCCATGGTGGGGCTATGCCACCAGGAACGTACCTCAGAGTACAAGTGTCACATCTCCTGTTCACGGTGAGGAAGGCAGTATGGCTAAGGGAATCAAGGACAGCACAATGGGCAAACTGTCTGGTGGGAAGTGATGTATTGGTACCACAACTGAAAGCCAGCATAGCAGGTTTCTATGGAAAAGCACTTAAGTCTTAACTTCATTGCCCAGTTTCCTCACTAAGCGCAGGTACAAAGGAGTGGGAAAATGTTTTCAGCAGTTCCTATTATCCATGAATCATGCCTTGCTAGGGTTATAGCTGTGCAAATACACAAGCCTGAGTCTTTGCAAGGCTTCTATAGTCAACTAGGAAATGTTTAACAAAGTAATTTTTGTGATGAAAGTGGATAATGTGAGCAAAAACCCATTCATCATTTCCACACTGGATCTCACACTAAAAGAAACAGACTGTTTTTCTCCAGACTGGTGAATTTGTTTTCAAACAGTGCCTCAGAGGTGTTAATGAATACAGCATGTGGCTCTGGTGGGTCAGTTTCTGCTAAACCAACATGAATCTGATCTAGAAGGAAAAACCAACTCATTGTGACTAAGCAGGTCTTACCTGGCATGCAAGGCACCATGCACTGCAACTTCCTCGAAGCCTTTCCAGGTGGCATGAAACACATAGCCAAAACCCATCAGGCAATACTGTAACACCTTCATACTCCTTTCAGTGGTGGGTACTGAGCTAAACCACCTGGTGGGGTGTGTTCATCGCTACCCTGCTGTGCCAAATGAGCCTGAGAGCCTCATGACTCCCATCACTGTGCAGAATGCACCAAGTGCTCCGTGTCCCATGGGGCAACTCATCCTCTGCTCACATGTCCAGCTCCAGCCAGGGAAATTCCCCCGACAGCTGGGCACAATGAACTTAACCATGCTCCCACAAGAAAGACAACAGCATCTTCTTCACAACCCCCACAAGACCAGGGTGTGAGATCCTCTCTCAGGAAGGGTTATTATGATCCCAAAAGGGTCAGAAAAATGCAGGACTTCTACCTAGCAGTCTATTCCATTGATAAGCAACGACTAGTCCAACTATAAAGGCAATTGCTATCCTCTTTGTGCCTGGAAGATGAGCCAAAGACTCAAAGAGCAAACAGAAGTCTTGGGCAAAGCAACCCAACAATGTACACAGAGCTCCTCAGAGCCTTCCACATGCCTGCACAGAGGAACGGAAAGAAAATGAGAGATCAAAGAAAGTGGTATCTGGAGTCTGTCAGCAACTAAATCACCCATCAGAGAATCAAGAGACTATGCTGTTAAAATTATCCTTAGGCCCCAAAACCAGAGCTCAAATCAGAGAAGGAAAAGAACAGAAGAAAAAAAGAAAACGAAAAAAAGAAGGAATTCATTCACTCCCAGCACCTGGGTGAAGGCAGAGGATTTGTGATCAGACAGTGTATGTACAGAAATATGTACATCTATGAAAGACTTCAAGTGTAGAGGAGCAGAAAATAGAGCCAAGACTGCCACAAAAGCTGCTTATGCTTTTGGCTTTATAAATTTATAAAGCTAGCTATTTAGGAAGAGGATAAAAGTTCTCTTTTTTTGATTTCCCATTCAAAAGAAGCCACTGTCATTTCATTTAGGTCACCTCTGCTTACATGGGGGCACGCTTCCCTTTTGCAAAAGTTATTTACTTATAAAATCTCTGGGCACATTCATCTTTACCAACTACTACATCCTGTGAATCACCAGATAATCATTAATGACTTCAACGGCCCGTGAAAAGAGGCACAGAAAGACTACAAGCCCTGGATTCATTTCTGTTCCTTTCTGTCATCAAAAAGTTAAGAATCTAGTCTAAAATAATAAACTGGGATTTCTCAACAGACATAAATACACATCATCATGAGGCTATTCACCTTAAGTAATTTAGGCATACATTTTAGGATGGTGCCTGTCTTTCTACCACTTACAGAGCATCTTGGTAACCAGCCAACACTAGATAAATAACTTTTGGACCAGATGTCTAAAGTTAATCAAGACAGGCCTCCACTAAAAAGGAGGCAGAAAATCAGCAGCAGAACAGAAAAGTTAATTTGCATCTCCCAGATCTCAGAGTAACGGACAAACTATTGGAATGACCCTTCCTACACCACATTATTTCATAACACCTCATTTGGCACATTTGTCCTGGTAACAGAGGACATTTGTAAGAGAAGCACTGCTGGAAGTCACACTGGGCCTGTTTTTAAAAGCACCGGTTGTTCACTCAGGCTGAACAGCCAACAAGATGCCTGTATCCCAAAGCACACGGCATTAGTGCCAGTCCCTCATGCCCTGTGGGAGTCACTGTGGGGCTCAGGAGTGTTGGGGTGCTATGAACTGTACAGCTCAGATTTACAGGGGTTCTGTAGGATGCTCGTTTGGACAGCTGGAAAGCAGATGTCTGGCAAGTCTAAGAATAAACAGAGATTATCAGTTCAAGCTCAAGCCTAAAAAAAGAACTTAAAAATGCTAATCCATGCGAAACAGCAAATTCCCACATCTTTGCCAATGTTTTAATTTGAGTTAGCCGAGCCAAGCTAAAAACACAACTCAGCAGGCACAGAAAGATGCTCACTGTAAGTGGAGGCGATGAAAAAGGCATCTGGTCTGAGCTACCGCATGACTTGCCTCTCTGCCTGGAGATGGTTCAAGAAGAAATCTGAAGGATGGATCAGGCAGAATGCGCAACGGGGATTTCATTAATTGGGGAAATGATGTTCTGACAGAGAGAGCTGAAGGCAACAACAGCACTGCAGTCAGGCTCTGCTGTTCTCCTCTGCAACATCCCCACATCTGACTTATTATCAATGGGCAGCTGCTGCAGAAATTGAAGAGATGCTGAAATGACAACTCTATTAAAGGGGCAGATGGTCCTATGAGCAAATGTTTCACCAAGGACTGGGTAGGTATCATCAAACACATTTCTGAATGACTCAAAAATGACAGCTGATGTCCCAAGAGATGAAATTTCAAAGTGTTACTGTAGTGTGTAGCCAGGGCCAAGGAATATTCTTGAATGTGACCTGACTTAAAAATATAACGAAGCTGATTGAAACACATCAGTATGGTTAGAATCCTTGCTAGCAGCTTTTATGGCAATCATGGTTGAAATGTGCCATTTTGGGAAGGCAGCCAAACTGCTTATACGTGGAGTGCAGCTGCACCATAAAGCCATTCTAGCTTTTTGGATGGATTGTCATTCATAATGAAGTGGAAAAGGCAGAAAAATGAAGACAAGAGATGCCAAAGTAAACCATATTTATCCTAGAAAATGTTTTGAGGGTTTTTTTTAAACATTGGAAATCAGATTGACAAGACAAAGCTCAGTAGACAAAATGTTGAATATAAATTAGTTTTCCTGTTACCTGCGTAGAAAATAAAATTCAAATTGATGTATATTGTTACTTCACCCTATGCACAAAGGACTCTGAAAGCCAACAAGTAATGCTTCTTTCAGTTTTCTCCCTGCCCATTAGTAAATCAAATTTAATATACCCATGGATATCCTTGGAGCATGGATCAATAAGGTAAAACTTCTCAGCTGATCTAGGGCAAGAACAGTGGTCTCTAAGGCTTTCAAGAAACCATTGACCAAAATCAAAACACAACTAACCAGGCTGAAAGCATAAAATCAACATTTAAAGTATAAAGGGGTTCAAAATTCACACAAAGCTGATAACACAGCAAGAACGTGGGATATTCCTTCACTGTTGCAGCAGGCAATGCCAAAAAAGCAGTAGTTTTTATTACACAGTCATCCCTTCAGGGTTAACTCTCCATCTGCAGGGAATAACCACACAACAAAGCCTGGCAAAAAAAAAAAGTCACTACAAAACAGATCACCAGATTTAAGCCTGACCATATGGGTAAGGATTTTTAGGGATCTTCAGATCTGTTCCTAACCTTAGACTGTGTAAAATATTAACTCAGTCAGCTACCAATTATGTACAGAACGGGGAAACTCCTGTAGTCATTCTATACAATTCAGCCAACCTGCACTCTGCATTTTTAAGGTGCTGACATTTACACTGGAAAATTACAACAAGGCTTAAAAAAGGCCTTTGCCTATATATGCATGTATGGATGGATGTACACACCTAGGCATCATGGGTTCAGAGGCCACAATGCTGCTTGCTGCCATGAACAGTTCCTGCAAATTCATGTGATTGTTCTTGGCAACACCACAGCTGGAAATGCTTGCAGGGTTGGGACCATGTGGTTAAACCATTCTGTTCACAAAGCATGACGTAGTGCTGTGTTATTTCAACCCACCCTACCTCTGTTTTTCTGCCATGTGCTGTGCATATTTACAGTACTTATCATCAAATATAAAATAATAACAGCAGTTTGGAACGATGTTTTACAAACACATTTCCCATCTCTATGCCCAGAGAATATTCAACCTGGCATCTGTAATAGTTCTTGTGTGCAGTGAATTCTGGAGGTCTATGATTCCTTCTTCCAAATTTGATCTGCACAAAGCCTCCAGGCCTCATGAGCACTGGGGGCATTTCTGCATTTAAAGGACAAAGTTGACATAGAAAAGCTACATACACAAGCAACTACAATGCTTAAAGGGACTGAGGAGCTGCTTTACCAATAGAGACTGAAAAGTCCACGTGTCTTCAGCTTAAAAAGGAAAAGTCTGACAGGAAATATGATCAAGGTTTAAAAAATTATGAAATCTGTGAACAAGGTACTTACAGAACTGTTTTTAACTATTCAGCATTATTAAATGTGGAAGGCATTCACTGAAACTAGCAGGAAATAATTTAAAATTAATAAAAGAAGATGCATTTCTAGTGAGATGGTAGTGAATTTCTGGAATTTGTTGCCACAGTGATGACCTGGAACATCTGCCACGGGCAGACAGTATCAGCAGGTTCAAAACGGGATTAGACAAATCCAGGGACAATAGGTCCATAAACAAACAGTACAGGGACCAGGCAAAGATGCTCCTCCTAACACCCCCAATACAAGGCTGGTGGATGCAGGAATGTGCAAGGGAGCAGAATGCAGACAGGGGCAGGCTTGCTCTTGCTGATCAGCACATCTTTTGGGCACTGATGAAGAATCCAGGGCCAGATATGAACACTGATGTGATCCAGTGGGTATTTCTCTCATCCTTTTATGCCTGATAGTTTCAGGGACTTAACTTGGGATTGATTTCCAGTGTCCACTGCCTCACTTGCAGCTCTGAGTGCTCTAACAGTCTCTGGTAATGGGCATCCAAAAAGGCAGCAGCCAAAATTCATGAAGCCTACTGAACAGGAAGGCTGTAAACATTTTCTTCCTTTACCCTGTCCCAGGGGAACTACTTCCCTTGCACATAAGCACTATTTTATACAGCCATACATTTGTAATTATATCACTGTCACAGCATTAAGAATCCTGGTAAACTCCCTTCATGCATCAACCTGGCAGGTTGATGCCCTTCCCTCTTCAAACCTCCTTTTACCCTAAGAATCCCAGCTCACCCTTTTCTCCAGCAAGGCTTGGCTTTATCATTCCACACACAGACTGGCTTACAATGCAGCGGCCTGGTGAACGTTCAGTGCTACCCTTGAGCAGTTCTCATGACAGCCCAGCTTCATGGGAACACATGTTCTCCAGGGCACAGCAAGCAGCATCAGCATGACGTTGGAAACATTAATTACAAACATGCCTGCCAGGCCTGGAGCTCACATGCTCTGAACAAAAAGAGCAGAAGGACACTGAGATGGGACTTCAACAGAAGTCAGAGGATGGGGATGGGTGATGGAGTCAGCCACCTTTGCTGACTCCATCACTGTTGCTTTTCTGTTGTAATGATTATCTGTCATGCAAAGGCTTCGTACATGAACCAGCATCTTCCATCCTTTAAAGGAACTACTTTATGTTTAGTGGTAATCTAGTGATGACTGACACCAGTGGCAGGAAGAATTTAGTTGGCTCTTCTCTTATTTTAACTACCTTTCACCTGCACCCAATCTTTTAGCACACTGTTAGGGGCACAGAAACAAGTCAGCAAGACTCGAGTAGGCTGCAAAAGACCAAGTCAAATATTGCAGGGGAGGAGAAAATCACCTTTGAGTCTTACTTCTTGTTTTTCATCTTGAAACTTCAGCTCCACATGTCATTTGGTCACATGAACACTCATGTGCAATAGTGATCATGATGACAAACTTTACTGCCAAATCCAGTAAGGTCCTGAGCCTCAGGAAAGGATGAGACAGACCTCTGAGTCAGTGAAAAGAGCATGATCTACGAAACTTGAAAACTCTGATTCATTGGAGTATGAGGCAGCTTAAACCTCCATGGTTTATTGGCTTGCAGCTTTTTTTCATGGGTTATGATAAAAATGAATAAAGAAACATCTCATTTTAGGGAACACAGAAGGTTATTTAAAGTGGAGCCAGCAGCTGCTGTGTGGGAACATTCCTCAAACCAGGACAGAGTCCTGCCCTGAGGTTATGAAAGTTTGTAACTTGTTATATAGCTAAAACATCCCTCAGACAGTTCAATTCCACTTGTAAAGACAGTAAGATTTTTTGTAAAGCAACCTATGTTTCAGGAAGTCTGGCACTCGCAGTACCAATCCAAGCTCAAGTCCCTTTACTGTCTCCTTGGTAACACCACTGCACCCTCTCTGGTACCACACTGGCAAAAGGTGACAAGAATTAGACCATTCCCTTCAAGAGACAGAAACACCTTCTGTAATTAGCTCCTTGGGATCCTTGGACACCAGGAAAATGCCAATGACTTCCTTGGGATTACTCCTGATTTGCACTAAGGAGTCAAGGCCTACTCTAGCTTCATATTATCAGTAAAAAATTAGCCAACTATTACAAGAGAATGATGTGAAAAGAGGGGACAGGGCATATGTTTACATTTCAAAGCTTTTTTACTCTCCTCTAAGCAGAAGAACATCAGGGTTTCCAAAATATATCCACGGGAGGTCTCTTTGCACCAAACACAATTGTTCTTAAGTCAGTTTTATCCTACCTTGTAAGCAAGGCAGAACAATAGAAAGGCTTTCCACTGCCTCTCCCATTCCTGCTGCTGTAGCCTCTTTCTACCACCACCACCACCCACCTGCACCCTCCTGTGCAGGTCCCATCCTCTTGGTGTGTCTACACAGCAAAAATGTAATTTATTCCACAGGACCACCTCCATGCAGGCTTGGGAATCTCCAGCTGAAAAAGTTACAGCAGACTCTATCACAGGAAGCAAGAAGGGCAGAAGCCTCCTCAGGGACCTGGGCATACATCAACTACCTGCTACCTCAGTGGAATAAGCCCTCACTACTCCATCTTTACTGATATTACTACCTGCACTGACTACATTAAGGATTATGGACGCAGCATCAGCCTAGCCCATCCAGGGAATCAGCACCACACATGCTTGTGGCCTGCCCAAAAAATCCTGCCCCAACTGGCAGCTTCCTCCACCAGCAGACCCCTAGCAGGACTGCTGCTTCCAGAAATTCTGTCATACGGAAAGTTTCCACATCTGCCTGAAGAAGTGGGGACTCATTACTGTCATCATCATTGATAGCTGAAACTTTCTGTGCTCTGCTTGGGATTGGGAAGAAAAGAAAGCACGAAAGACTAAAAAATTTCCCCCCTCTTTGCTCCATTTGCTGTTTCTGCATCTCAGCCCACAGCATGCATTATCAGCCTGTCTCCCAAACGTTTGCACAGGGTTTTCATGCAACATCACTGGCAAGAAAGTCATCTAAAAACAATACAGAAACATGACAAATAAGATCGTGAGCCATCTGATGAGGGAGCTGCTTTCTTATTCCATGTTTACATTGTATACTGAGTTCACATTGGACTCCTGTGTGCTAATACAGTGCATATATAATAGTTGTTACCTAAAAATGCCAGCCAAGGGCAAGGCTTTTAACTTGTTTTTTCCAACTTAACTCAAGTGCAACGGGACCATGCCCCTGCAGAAACAGGACGAGAAACTTCTTCCCTTCAGTGTTGTCAGGGTGAAAAACAGAGCTACCACTCTCCCACACCAGGTAAAGGTTTTCACCAATCACTTTTCCCATCCCACAGCTCCTTCAGTCACTCATTTCTGTTCCCAGAACGTATCTTCCAGACAGAATCAAAAGTGCTTTACATCTCAGCAGGAAGCCCACATCCTTCCAGGCACTACTGCCTCTGTTCCCTTTGTTTAAAGAAAACAGCAACAATTTTCCCCAAAAACTACAAGGAGAAAGGGACTCTCTAGCGGTTTTCTTCTGTGGTTTGCTTGCAGCAGTCTCTTGCTGGAAGCATGCAGCGCTCACGTTGATGCTACTCCAGTTGCAAATACAGAAGATATTTCCTGATGATTTAGCGTGTATTGTCTGCATGGATATGAGGTAGTGAGTAGTTTAGTAGTGCTCCACTCCATAGACTCTTTCAAAGGCACTGCCCCAAAAATGCTCCAATGATAAAACTCTGCCACAAAAACCACTAGGAAGTTTCCTGATATATCCTTCCAGCATCAGGATGTATGTTTCTGTGTTAAAATTTAAGCAATTTTGTTTGACACACAATTTCCTCCTGGCCTGTCTCTGTGCCCAATAAGGTCATAAACTCTCAGAGGAAGGAACGTGTGTGTGTGTGTGTGTGTGTGTGTGTGTATGTGTGTGTGTGTGTATTTACACCCTTCCAATACCCTTGTTTTGGCCTTGAAAGGTGCCTGTGGATGCTACAGGAAAATAAGTAACAAACTTATTTAGATCATTGACCTGAATCTGGTTTGGTCTGTGGCAAATCTCCTTGCTCCTTACAGCCAGGGGAGGCAAGAGAATTAATGTCACTCAAGGCTAAAACACTTTACAAAAAGATACCATAATCCAGGGCTGACCACATCATATGCTTCCATATCCTGCCAGTACCTGCATCCTACAGAAGCTTCCAAAGAACAAACAAACACCAGAAGAAACAGGACTAACTGTAAGAGTCTTATATATTCGTGTTCCCTGAGCTCCTTTTACAAGGGGTGTCTTGGAAACAGAGAAGGTACTTACCGGGGAATGCCACGTGTTAAAATGCAAAATCTGTAAGCACAGCCTGATTTAGGTTAATGAGATAGAAGAAATTAATGCCATTGTCCTCGAATCCCTTCTGGACACAGATCAGACATCAGCACAGAGCAGCCCTCATTACGGCATTCCCTGGCTCAGAGGGCAGCGCACTGGCAAGGAAACAATTAATATTTCTTCCCTGCGAGACTGAGCTGAACATATCAATGCCGAATTTACACTAACATTAATTCCCTCTGTTGTTTCTATAGGAGAAATTCACAAGAAGCTTTTCCAGCCTCTGCGCCTGAAGTGTTAAGCTGATGCCTCACACACAGCAGATCGCTTCATGCAGCACAAAGACTGTTTACTGAGAGAGTAACGTGAAGGCTGAGGAGAAGGACATTCTCACTGCAATACCGAGATAACACACAAATACTGGTAAGGCTTCTACAAGCAAGAAGAGGGAACTGCAGGCAGATACTGCTGTTTGCTTTTTCCCAGCTTGTTTCCTGCTGGATCTTAGAGAGATCAAATCCCTGTGCCCAGTAACAGCTACAGTCCTTTTGTTTCAGGAGAAAAATGTATTAGTTTTATGGTGCCAAATTCTGGTTTGGAAAATTACCACCTACAAACTTCCACATAATGACAGCAAGAGTGCAACTCCCTTCCTTGGCTTAGCTAGCATAGGCAGCACTTTCTGCTGCTTGACAAGAGGCACCTTCCAGCACTGAAAAGCCAACATTTAAGAAATTGGTGATTGAGTCCCCACTGTCTGTTGAAAAAAATAATCAGAGACCAGAAACGCCCTGATAACTCAGAATGTATGCTTTACAGAATATGTATTTGTCAGATCCAAATGAATTATGACAGGGATTCAAACTGGACAGAATTAACCAAAGCACAAATTGTAACTGCAGGATGCATTTGGTTCTTGCTAGAAAGGACAAGAGGAAATGTCCTCCAGTTGCATCAGGGTGGGTTTAGACTGGAAATTAGGATAAAATTCCTTCACCAAAAGGGTTTCAAGCACTGGGACAGGCCGTCCAAGGATGTGGTTGAGTCACCATCCCTGGAGGTTTTTAAGATTTGTAGATGCGGGACTCAGGGACACAGCTTGGTGAAATTGGCAGTGCTTAGCTAATGGTTGGACTCAACGATCTTAAAACATCTTTTCCAAACTAAACGATTCCATGATTCTGAAGACTTAAGCAGCACCTGCCAGTTGTCTGTCACACAAATACTTATCCTTGCATCTGCAAGCTAAGGTGCAAAATTTCACAAGCAGCTTTCCATGTCTGTACATTCAGATTATCTGGCCATATAATTAGAAGACTACAACCCTCTGGTATAAAGAAAAGCCTTAGGGGGCAGTGGGTTTCTCCAATTCTTCTGATTAGAAGGCCTGTATTTGGTGGTATATCCCACTCTGCCCAGCTCACTATCCCAAGCATTGGCTAGACTCCCAGCACCACTCCTCCCAGATACATTTGGGGCTTTTGCCTTCATTTGGAATCCACTGTCTGAAGGGACTACAGGGCATGCTGGAAGGAAAAGGTGCTCCTTTTGACACTTATAAGTGGATTGAGAGCTGTACTTTTCTCCCAAGATTTTTTCTTGAAGCTTTAGACTTCTTCCTTTTTCAAAGGAGGATTTAATTATCTCAAAATACCAACCAAAAATTTTGTAGTTAAGTACTATTTAGAAATCTGTGGAAAGTCAGATATAGAGAGAGATCTTGGCATTCCAATTTGGAAAGCATATGACAAGGAAACATGCTCTCTGCTCACCTGGCATGCCTTTCTTTTTTCCTAGTGGCTCAAACACCAGTATTTTTGTGAAGAGGCAGCAGAGCAGAAAAGCATTCCGGATATCAACACAAAAACAAGCATGCTGATTAGTTTAGCCTGACGATTTTGTGCCAGAATTGGAAGTCCTTTTTAACCCTCTCCTGCTTTTAAGCGTGAAAAAACTGTCCTCGCAGTGTTTTTTCAATTAAAAGTCCAGTGTGGAGCAAGGCGTTCCTCCCCAGGCTTTGGCAGCAGTGCTGTCAGCCTTGCAGAGTTCTGATCTCTGCAGATTATCAGCTCCCTTGGCCATCTGGCAAATGGCAGACCTGAACAATCCTGTTCTTTCTGTATTTCTACATCCAAGAATTGGAAGGAACCATCCCTTCAGTTTGAAGTGATGTCTATGTTGAGTGATTACTGTTTGCTTTCTGATGTTGAACAGCACTACAAGAACAGCTGGCAAGACTCCAACACAGTCAGGAACAGAAGACCAAAGCAGGGGAATGAGCAGTTATAACCCTGGAAGGGTTAGGTGTCAGGAGATTTGCTCACCGACACGACCCTTCGTTAGTTCTTTTCACCTAATGAATGCTACTCACTTGTGTAGAGGGCCTAAGTTCTTGATCAGATTTTCATTTATCCTGTCTGTAATACCATTTACCCAATGTATTTTTTTAAGTGAAACAGAACATTAGCAGTCAACACTTTCAGGAACAGCCACCAGTTTTGATGATTCTGAATCTGAGAGTCAACCATGGAAACCTGCAGCACAGTTGCAGCAGGAGTTTTGAGTGATGAAATGACTGTACAAGCTCAGCAATCATCAAAATCAGGCCCAAAGGATCCCTCTTCTTCCTCACTATTCTCTTCAAAGGGAATGCTACTGCCAGTGGAGCTTAGGTTGTAACCTTAGCTTTTTTTGGTTACCAGAAATGCCACAAAGTTGCCTGGGGATATGCAACTTCCTCCAGGTGACAGGTATGCAGATGTCCCATTTTTTTAAGTCTAAGGATCAATAGACAGACAATCAGACAGAATCACTGTGCAAGGCAGTCTGTACAAAAGGAACCACTGACCTCCAGACTTAGACTTCAAGACCACACCTCCCTTTTTTACTAATGTCAGTGAAGCCACCCTCTATTACTGTCAGTGATATATGACACAGCACATCCTCTCTGATTCTCCAGGGTCCTAAATGACTCAACCACTTTAGTTTTTAAGAGCACAGACACTTTCTATGACTATATTTAGTTTTAGAGAGGGTCTGGAAAAGTGATATCACCACTGGAATGAGGAAGTATTTATCCCCCGACTGGAAACACATGATGATGATGTAAAGGCACTATTTGGAGAGTTCTATTTATATGGTTGTTTCCTGAATCTTAACATGACTCAGAGAATCTCGGGATGTAACATGGTGCCACTGCCATAGTCTGTAGGAATCAGTGCCAAAGTTTTGCAAAAGCTTTGGCAAAACAAACTAATAGCAAGTGACCATGGCTTAGCAAAGCAAGGCTGAGGAATGGATGCTGAAATTTAGTAACTTGACCAGTTTGTTACCAATGGATTTAAAACGGCTTTATTAATGGGAGACCAGTGACAGAATTATGTGGGAAATAGCCAACAACTGCACTATAATAAATATGCAAGGACACTTAGTATAGAGTGAAATTTGATTTCACTAATTACTGCTTGTTGCAATTATTCTGCTTTTCTGGATCAATAACTGCTTTCCCAAAGCCAATTGCTCCTGCTTCTTGACAGAAGGAATTTCTGTGACAAGTAGTTGATTAAAATTATTTTCTGTAAGGTTTACAAAGGCAGAGGAGATCCAGCTGCTGAAAAAGCTCCCAGAAGCAAGTCTTGTGAAGTCAGACTGAATGCTTCCTGAAAGGAACACAAACCTTTCTGCTCAGAAAAGAGAACACTTCTCCATTAAAGAGAAAGGGAAGTGGTTGAATGCCTTTCTTTTCACCTTTAAAAACCAAACTAGAACACAACTCTCTGGGAGAACATAGCCAGAAGCCCTATGACTACAAGCAATCTGATGTACCAGGCTGAGGAAGAACAGGGCAAAGGTTATCAGAAAGAGGAAGGAAAATAAGAATGGAATTGTCATACCTTATAAGTGCAAATTATTGCACTTAATTACACCAAGCCCATTAGAAACAGCAGTAAGGCAACCTGGCACTAGCACTCCTCACTTGGTATGAGTAGACCCAACAGATCTTGAGCACTCTTGCAAAGACCAAAGCAAAACCCAGTAGAAAATGCAAGTTCATCTAAGCTGAGAGACTCCTTGTGCAAAACATCCTTGTGCATGATCCTCTGTTTCTGGAACTCCACTGTACATGTAACAACTTGGACTGCACCATACACTGTACTGCTGTGTGCACCAGCACAGGGATCAAGCAGAGTACAAACTGCTATCCCGCCAAAAAGGCAGTGGCTTTACACCTGCTTTGCATGAAACAGACAAACAAAACAGTGAATTCATGCCATGTTTATAGTTTATATGTGACTAACAGATTATTCATTTCTTGGAAAGTTTAATATTTAATGAAATCACAAGGTAACAAAACAGTGCTACATTGCTTGGTTCTTGAGGGCAGAAATTCCCATTGATTACCGCTGAAATCTTTCACAGAATCGGAAAAAAATTGCACCCTTCCCTAACTGAGCAGTAGTGCAGGCACTGAGCAATCAATCACTGCATAAGGTTCTTGTCTCGTTACTCTCACACATGATGTTAATTCAATTGTTTGCCAAGACTAGTGCTAATAAAACCACTGATTGCTTACATTCCTTATCACACAAACATTATAGCAGTATTAATCACATACCATTCAGCATCACTAATGTGACCTTATAATACTATAACAGTACTAATACAATTGCTCATGTTGTCTCTCAGGACATGTAAAAGCCATAATTTTATAACTCTGTCCAAACCTAATTTCTCCTGTTTCACTTGTACTCTCCTTAACACACTCTTCCATGTTTTGTGGTCCTGTTACATACAATACTCTGATTGACTTTTCTAACTCTGCATCTCATCCCTGAAAAATTTTATCTGTAGTTTCAACTGTATCCAAACTGATGACACACTAATGCATGGCTACTTCCAAAGGCTACTCCCTTTCAGCACTCAGTAAATGCTTTGCCTGTCTTTTGGACAGCACATCCTAAACATCTAGCCTTCAGCTCAAGCACAACACAGTAAAAGGGAATGCTTATTTTGCCTCCTCTTGCCTGAGGACAATACAGCTCATCCCTGTACCATTAGCTATCAGCTTGGATATGCACTGCATTTATGTCTATAGATCTGGATTACGCTGAGGCTCTTGCTGAGACAGAGCTTATCCTAATAGCCTCTCCTGACTTCCTCAACTCTGCAGGAGGATACTTTCCTTCCAGACCAGAAATATGCCTCTCTGCAGTTTCACTTGAAAAGGGTTAAGCAAAATAGAAAAATAGGTCTGTTGTTTCCAAACAGAGCTACCTGCAAGCAGTGTTACTAACAGAAAACTCAGCTTAAATTCACAACTTGTTTTAGCCTATGTTAACACAGAGGAGTAGACAGTACATCCTGAATGTATTTTTTCACTGTGTTTATACAGTTCTTCCTTTCTCAGGCATCTGGTACCAAACATCTCAGTGACTCCAACATAATTTCCTCCAGTCCTGATAAGAAGCTTGTTCTCTTCCACCCAAATGGCTTTAGCAAATATTACAGTTCAAAGCTGTCACTATCACTAGCTCTCTCTGAGAGATGCATTCTTGCATCAAACTTATGTTTGGTTTCAAGCCTTTCCATCTCTTACCCTCACCCTATCTCTCATTCCTCACTCTCTACTGAGCCATTGATTCCTGCATCTGATCACTCTGTGAAACTTTCTGCTATCACCCAACTATCTGATTTTCCAACAAGTCTTTTCATGCTTTCCTTCATCCTGCCTTTCCTATTGCTAGTGCTTCTCTCCATTTTTTTTTCTGTGTCAACTTTTCACTGTCAGAACTGACATCTGGCTTCAGAAAAATATTATGCCCTTGTCTTCTCTGCACTCCCCTAAGTATCATCTATATTGATTTCTGTTAAGATGGAAAGCTTATCAGACAGAATCAGCTTTCTGCCCTGTGCTGATGCAGTGCCTAGCACAGTACAGACTTGCACATGTGCCAGATATAGCCTATGGTATTATAATGTGTAAAATGAGAACATGTTGTGTGTATGTTCCATGTAATTAAATGGTAACACAGTGCAGAACTAATGTATGGTCACATGCATCTTCACTTGTTCTGGATACAAGTACTCTGTGTACCAAAACAGTAAAGTTATGATAGAAGTGAGTGAACAAAATACACCACTACTTTTGCTATTTGAATGTAAATCTGAAATTTTAAAGTAAGATAAATATTTTAGAGAAGTAGCCTATTTTAGTTTAGCAGCCACCCACAGAATTAGGAAACAATTGGTCTAAATCCTTGACTAATTCTTAAAATGTTTCCCAAGTACTCACAGATTCTCCAGTTCATCTGTTGTAGAAACAGTTTTACCTGTATCATGCTTTATTTTAGGATGGCTTATACCACTCTTCTTAAAGGAAGAAACTACGCTGGTGTAAACTAGCTTTACAACTAAAGAGCTGTAGCAGTACAGCTTCTGTTCATATAAATATTTCACATGTTGTAATAGCTTAACAAGTGAAAGCCAAGGCTGAGTTTAGCCCAATGAGTATAAACTCATATACAATACCATCATATGGAATCACCACCCTGAATGAAAATAACCAAGAAAGCCTACATAGGAATTCCTACCATTAACCTACCTTATTTTAAATTTCATCCCTATTTCAAAGGTGAGCTGGTGTCACAGACTGAGAGTCTTTGAGAGTCTGAGAACACATTCTGGAGTCATAGAACCACAGAATAATTTGGGTTGCAAAGAACCTTAAAGATCATCTAGTTCCAACCTCTCTTCCACAAGCAGGGACACTTTCCACTAGACCAAGTTGCTTGAAGACCCATGCAGTCTGGCACTTTAACATTTCAAGGGATGGAGCATCCACAACTTCTCTGGGTAACCTGCTCCAGTGCCTCACCATCCTCACAGTAAAGAATTTCTTCCTAATATCTAATCTAAACCCATCCTCTCAGTTTAAAACATTACCGCTTGCTCTATCACTACATGCCCCTGTAAAAAGTCCCCCTTCCAAGTCACAGGAGTCATGCTCGGTGTTTCCCTTACACCAGTGGAGACAGCATCTTTCCACTGCTCTCTGATGTCATGCCTACACGGCAAGCACAGTATGACTGCTGCACATGCTGACACACTTGAGTGAGTTTTTTTCTAGCAGCAATAGCAATGAAATCACAGCAGCATGGACTTTCACAGACCACAGGATGCCTGGTGACTTTGTGCAGGGTGTGCTGTGATGTCTGTACTACTGCCATCAGCTTCACTGCTGCTGATTGTCAGCCTGGCTAAGTTAGGGCATGCAGGGCACCAACTAAAACATCGTTGTATCTGGGGACAGTTTTGAGTTGCCCAGGCAGAAAAATACAACTCTCACCCTGTTTTTGTTCTTGTGCTTCCACAGTCCTTCCTGGAGAGCCTGGGCCCTCAGCTGCTATGGTCTGGAATGCTTGAGATGTGAGAGCCATTTCTCCTGCCTGAAAAAAATCTTGTCTTCTGTGTGTGTTGAAGGGATGGAACCACATTCATATGTGGTCAGATCTATGGAACAAGAAGGCTCTAAAACAAGGCAATGGCACACATCAAAAGCATATCCAATCACTAATGAGAACCTTTTGCTTGTCCAGACATACAAACCAAGCCCAGATTAACCAGCTCTGACTGTGCAAGATATTTTTAATCCATTCTTTTAGATGACTAGGCAGGACTGGCAAAAGCCTGAAAGGCAAAAAGGGTCAGAAGGGAATTTTACTGCAGTGTCTGCTCAAAACTATATAAGCTCTCAGTTACACTTTTCCAGCATGCACCAGTGAAGTGGAAAGAGCTTTAGCACGGTTCACTGCCCAGAATGCAAAATTAAACTAAAGAACAGAAAGTCTGCTGAAGTTTAGCATGTTTGTCTCACTCATTATGCCTCCTTAACACTTGAAAACTCCACTAAACACAAAAACAACAACAAAATCCCCAACCCACACCACAAAGGTTTATGTGCTTGAAAGCTTGAAGTTTTTCCCAAACTTCATCAGTTCATCAAATAAAAGATATTGCACCTTTCTATATACCTTAGATCACTTTTAAGCACCATGACTGCACACTGGCACTAAAACAAAGCATTTACAGTAAAACAGGTTAAAATTTACTCAAAAGCTGCATGCAGTTCTTAAAGGGTGATGCTCTTCCTTTTTGTATACACATACACATGCTTATTTGAATTTTCTAAAGGAAGATCACAAAGTTACTACTTTGTTATAAAAATGGTTTACTTTAGAGTCACTCCTGTGATTTCACATGAAGCCCTTAGGACCCTATGTGTGAAATGAAACTGCCAATATACAAGTTATTAAGCATCTAATTCTTACCAAGAAAGAGTAAGCATTTATTTGCTGAAGTTCATTAGAATGTGGAAGACACCACATGTGTGACAAAAGTTCATCCACTGTATGTAGAGAAGCTGGATTGCATAATTATCACATAATTCCACTTGATCTAAGCACTAGCAGAAACAGCAATAAATACTGAAATCATCTAAAATTGAACTGGAGAAAAAAGAAAATGGGGGCTCTGCCAAAGTCTTTCATGTGTCTCCTGGAGGGCAAAGACTGCAGCAGAATTGGGGAGGCTTTACTCATTCAGGCTATAAGCACTAAATGATGACCTTGTCCCTATACTGAAAGTTCAGCCAGCTGACAGAGTTAAGCTTGCAATGCTCACTGGAAAAGAGATTCCCTATAAATTGGAACATATTATGAGATGCCAATAGAACAATCCCCTTCAGACATGAGTTTGATTCTTAAGAGCACAGAGGTCACTTCACTACATTCCCCTAAGCTTAAAACCATTTAAAAATATTTATATACCTATTACAGGAGCATTTAAAAGCATTTTTACAATAGGAGGAAGTGCAGTAGCATAAATAAGATTCATATCCTCATATTCTACCAGTGAAATCATTGGGTATTTTATGCAAAAGCTTCTAATAAGCAAGGAGTCTAATAATAAAAAATCCAACTACAAGCCACCCTAGAGAGCTCAGTATTGGGACTGGTGGAGACTTTGGCTTCAGTGATAACAGAATTTCACATTTTATCATTTGCTAGGGTTTGTGTACTCCAGTAGAGGCTCAGCAGAAGGCAATGACAGTCTGTCTGTCTCTCACAAGAAATGCTCCTGGAGTTCTCCACAGCAGAAAGCATGCATGGGCATCAAAAGGCTGCTTACAGTTTCCTAAAATGCAAAGGGCTTAAACTCGCAAACCTAAACTGCCAAAGCCAATGGTACAGCCACACCACTTTAACAAATGCATGTAAGACATGGGTTACTCTGATTTACCCCCACTTTTGTGGCACTTTCACATAAGACTTCAGACAAGTCACTTTTCTACAAAGAACCATCTACATAAGCTCAAAACTGTTGCGTTTTTTCTTCCACTTTTGATTTTCGTGTGTTATTTATCTCCTTGCCATTGTGCAGTCTGTTATCAGTATTTCTTCATTAAGTTACCATGCAGCTGTTAGTAATTATTTCACAGCAATCATCATGAACAGCAGCTGGATCCTGCCATCCAAAGTCTGCCATGCACATCTGTACCTCTGTCAAGCACCCTGTCAGGACCTCTTCTGAAAGGTAGAACATTTTCTTCAGCTGTGTTTGCAGTGGCATTTACTCCCAGTCTTCAAATCAGGAGTGAATCTAAGATTATGTGCCCTCAGAAATAAATCCGTATAAATGCCAAAATTGCTTACAGCAGAGCAACAGTCAGAGTTTCAGTCCAGGCTGTAGATAACACGCATATTTTTCAAGCTCCAGTGTCTCACAAGCTGGAGGGACTGTAAGAAAAACTGAAGGAAGATAATTCTGCTATCCTACCACCACTACCTCCAGTAGGTAATTCAACCCAGCTCACAGAGCAAATCCAGCACTATCCCTTATTTTACAATAATATGCTAATTACCACAGTAATATGCTCTCTATTACCCTTGCCTCAGCACATTTTAATTACACTGTAACCTAAGCAGACGTGACTAAACACCTAAATGTCACATCAATGGAAGTGTTTGAGGCCAGGTAGGTTGGTGCTTTGAGCAAACTGATATAGTGGAATGTGTCCCTGCCACGGCAGGAGGGTTGGGCTAGCTGATCTTTAAAGATCCATTCCAACCGAAACCATTCTGTGATTCTACAAAATAGGAGCATTTTTCTACATGTTGATGATTACATGGCAAAATCCTACTGCAGACAGCAAATCTGTATGTTAACATACAGAGGTAAAAACACTCAAGGTAAAAACGGGAAAACCTAGCAAGAGGTCAGGTAAGTCTGAGAACTTGTATTCACTATAAAGTTTTAAAGTCTGTGCTTTTATTACTTTAAATGCTAGTGTTGTTTTCTAGCCTGCCATTTCCATGCTTGGATCCACGTCAGTCCTCAAGATTTTTAAAAAAAAAAAAAAAAAACCAACCAGAAGGCAGAAGGTCACTTTTTACCACCTCATTAAAATGTGCGTATTTCCACCCCAAAACCCAGCTACTTTACTCTAAGGCAACTGCACTTCTGAAAATTAGGCAATTTTTTGTGGTTCATCAAGTCCATTGTTTCCAAAAGTAAATAGCCATTATGCTTAATCATTCAGTAATCACCTCCCTTTCCTTAAACTGAGGGCTTTGAAAGTGATAGGGGAAAGGCTGCTTTGGTCAGATAGCCTCAGTGGGAAAGAGCAGCCAGCTTTTGTGCTGTTGTATTTGCAGGAAGACTTGCTCTTGTTTTTATTATAGATAGGTTTTGTTTTGTTTCCCAAAGAGAGGAATTATAGGAATTCAAGAAAGAATAAAGAATTACCATGACACCCTTCAAGAGAGTAGGAAGGTTGCCACACAATTTCCACTAGCCGTTAAAATGTAATAAATGACAGCATTAAATTGGATAAAAAAAAACAGAGCTCAGGAAAACGAATAAAGTTTAAGATGTGCCCTGGGAGGGCAGGATGTGTGCGCAGGAAAAGAACTCATATTGGCCACGTAGTAAAGAGCGCTTTGTAACTTGTATAGTCACTTGTAAAACCAGCTCTTGAGAGACTTTATACTGTATCCGACTTGAAAATGCAGGTTATTTTTCCTCCCTTCAGCGCCTTTGAGTCACCCCAAGATGATGTTAAATCCAGGAGGACTTAACAGCAGGAAAACTCAGCACTGGGTTCTCCATTCCCAGCGAAGTTAGGGTCATGGATGTGAGCACTGCTGACTGCTTCTGAAAATCTCATCCAAAGGACCCAGTCCAAAGCAGGCTTATTCCCTGGACACCTAACTCATTTAGACTTGTACCGACTTTGGCTTCAGCCCAGACTACATTAGCATCCCGCAAAGCAATGTGTTTAAACAATTTACCATCCAACAGCTCTCAAAAATCTCAGCATCTCTGACTGAGCCACAGTAAAACATGTTATTTAACGTTATTTTCATAGTGCCTACAGTACATTTGGGATTTTTGTCTGAGGAGCAGTGACTAAACCAAGCTGCTACTTACTGTAGGCTGCTTAGAAGACTGGTGTCACAAGACGAGCTTGCAAGCACGAAACACACAAAATCATGCATTCCCACAGGCTTTACAAAAGCACAACTCAATTTATCCACAAAATACAGGCAATTCAGTTAATAAAAAGTAGGCACACATCACACCAGTCAGCAAGAGCCTTGTGACATGGCTCATCTCTGTCACAGGTTAGCTCTTATTCAGGAGCCACAGTCTACAAGAAAATATTGTACATATGAAACTACACATAAATGTCTGAAAGAACTATCATATGACCAACAACTGCATTATGTTGCATTTCTTGATGCTGGTAGAATGTGTCTCAGGGAAGAATAACCAAAGCTTGGTTGGTGCTGGTACAATCTTGCTCTACGAAGAAAGTGAAGTGTTCCTCTATCATAACAAGGATGAAGTTTTAAAATTGTCCTAAGGAGAGAATGAAGAACTTCAATAAATGGCTTTAACTGCAGGAATTGTTTTTTCTGAATTCAAAATTAGTTGTTATTCAGCAACATTCAGAGTTCAGCACCATTTGTGACACAATTCACGGTCCAGTTTCAGAAGCTGACAGGTCTAACTAACCCAAGGGAAATAGAGCTTTGCTGATAGGTGCAGAGAAGCATTAAACTGACATATTTACAAAGGCTGTGAATTATACATGAGTTTCTGTATGAACCAGGCAGGTTTAACGTGCCACACATTCTTCACGTATTACAGTTGGGTCTCATAATACAACAATTGCATTTTACCGTTCTGTGAATTTAAAGCTGGTGGAAGCGTGAGACTGACATCTCCAGAGACTTGTGTCTGCTCCTGAACAGAATAGCAGCTGTGATTTCCTCCACAGCATTCACATCAGTGCATCCAACCCAGAAGAGGGCAAATACCCAAAAATATGGGGGTTTCAGCTTCCATACTCATGCAGCTCTGATAAGTCAACTGAGAGCATTGACACAGGATGGGTAACCTAACTTCATTACATTCTAAGACTGGTCTCCCACAGCACCTTGAAGAGACAGAAGAAACTGTCCCTCAAAACTCAGCAGAGCATCCAAGGGGGAACTCATTTGAGGGAATGAGGTATCACCTCAGCTACAACCTTACCTTGTATTTTATGATGTGTTGATACAATCTGGGGAGTAAACCTATAAATCCCCAGGGTCTAATACTACTATGCTAATGTTTAACATAATCCCACCCTCTCTAGCTGTGTTTCTCTAGCACCCACAGCATGTTCAACTAACAAGACCTCTGGGCTCAGCAGGCTGTGGGTTTCCTGATGTAGCAAAATCCTTGACCTTCTTAATGCAGAGCTGACAAGTCATCTCAGTGCATCTCATATTTAAGTAAGCTTTCCAAAAGGCCAGTGTTTCCCCTGTGAGACTGTTCAGCCTTGACGCTGTGAAATTCCATCTTCAGCTCAGAAATACAGAACAAATGTTCCTGTAAAGCATATGCTTAGTTTTTTTTAACTGGCTGCATCTGATCATCACCCTTTTCTGCCAGCTCTGAAATGCTGCTAGAACATCACCCACTTGAATGGCAAGAGCTGCTGGCAGGCTTGCAATGAATAGACAGAGCTGCTCACTGATGAGCTGAAAAAGAAAAATCACAGCTACTGTCTACCTACCTATCTGACACGGTCGTGATCAACAGGCACATCAGATCCAGCACCTTCGTGCAGCCTGGCTTCACACAGAGCAGAGCAGGGTGAAAGCACACCAACAACATCCTGAAGACTGCTTCCAGTAGCAGTACAGAGGGAAAACAGCCCCATGGTAACAGCCATTGCAAAAGGTCTGGGAAAACACCGTACAATTTTATTGTGCATGCTTCTCTGATCCAGACAACTCTACAATAGTGACTGCTTCCACATTCAGCATTGATTTTGCAGGCCTTAAATGGTTTAGATGCTGTCATGGGTCATCTGACCACACACCAGAAGATGGACTGTGACCACAGCATTATTTTTGCTTTTTACTACACCACTGGGATATGGCTTAAATTGGAAACCGATCTGGAGGATTATCCAGCTGCAAGCTTTTCTGTCACAGTGGTCTAACCTCCAACCCATTTTAATGGCATCTGAATGGAGTTCAGAAGATAATGTGAGGCATTAATAAACTGAGATAATTTCATCAATCACACTGAAAGACAGGTATGATAGACCAATGTAGGAGCCTAATACAGGTATATGTGAATTCAAAGAATGGGATATCAAGGAGAGAAAAGAACTCATTAAGGTATTAAAAACTGGAGTTACATGGAAATCATGTGAGTGAATTAATAAAGGACAGTAGAGCCTGACTACAAAGGCACCTCTTCCAGCAGAAAGACCAGTGTGATGAAATCCCCCTAAGGGAAGATATTTAAGATTAGATACATCTGTAGATGTATCTAATCTTAAATACATGCTGTATTTAA
Organism: Entomyzon cyanotis; assembly: GCA_024500445.1. NCBI lineage: Eukaryota > Metazoa > Chordata > Aves > Passeriformes > Meliphagidae > Entomyzon > Entomyzon cyanotis. The sequence goes on from JAKEPQ010001005.1 coordinate 72,563,069, forward strand.
GACATGCTGTAGAGAAAACTCTTCTCTGTCCAAGAGATTGGCAGGATTACCTCAGCAGTTTTGTCTCTCTCAAATGGCTATGAACACATGACAGAGTAAGAGAGCTGGTATGCCAGTGACAAATCCAAACCCGAGTGGTTGTTTCCTTGGTAAATCCACAGCAGCTTATTCCAAAGACGTAATATGACCTGTTCTTCCAGTATGATTATGGAATGGCATGATTATGCCAGCTCTCTCTCTGAACACTTATTTCTTTATAATGAACAGTGACTACTACATGAGAGTGCAGTCCTGGGACTAAGAACATTATTGCACATCTGTACCAGCTAAAATATCCACCACTACACACGTAGCATTAAGTAAAACTTGGTAGAATACATTCAAGTGACAACATTCATCTGCTCTCTGTCAGATCACAGTATTTTAGTGGGTTTTTCTCATGGCACATCAATGTTACAACTGTTTTAAGCTCAGTGCTTAGACAGCAAACTAAGCAGTGGAGGATGGGAAAGAAGCAAAATGTCATTTTAGCACTGTTGCTGGATTAAAATTAGAGAGGAGAGAAACTACTAAGGAAGTAGTCAGATGTGGAGCTTGCAAGACTGACAAACACAGCATGAAGGGAAAGTGCAATAGCCACCAACCAAATTCCTTTTATTGTGGCCACTTCAACTGCTCCAAGCCCATATTTCTGTGTCTACTTAGCTTCCCTGTGACAAGATGCTTCAAGAAGAAACCACACACAACACCCAGTTCTCCCACAAACACATCCCACATGAATATCATAGCTATGGGTACAAACAAGGTCAGCCCCCTCTGCTCTCCAGTCAGCTTATGGTCAGCTGAGCTGAAACACCTCATGCCAGATCCAGCATCATAAGCCTGTTACTAGATTTGCTGAATTCCTGCTGGGTGAGGTATGCTCTACAAGATTACGATTCTGAAATACACTGAAGGAGGCCACGTTCAACAGCTTCTAATGAAAATTATCGTTGTTTTTGTTTTCTGCGGGGGCAGAGGAACAAGGATGAGATGTGCTTGAGCCCATGGGGTTAGCACACGGCTACTCTGGTGCCTAGGCAGTCTTTCCCTTTTGCATGATTTTTGTGCACCCCAGACCTCTGATCCCCATTGACTGCTGTCTGACAAACACAGCCTCAACAAGCACAAGTGAATTCATATGGGCTTCCCATAACTGCTCCTAAGTCACACGGCAAATCAGCCTAATTATTTATATCAGCAGCCTTCCCTGCTCTCCACTCCCCTCTGCAAAGAGTAGAGTCTTCCCAGAGGGCCAGTCATCCAGGTGAAGGAAGCAAGCACATTTCTGCATCTCCCAGTCTGCTGGAGGAGGGCAAAGGCTCAGTTAGCTCATGAATAATGCATCGTCTGTTTATGCAACTCCGGGGACCCACTTCAAATCAGCTTGTGGTCTGCAGAATTACTTTCAGCATACTTGGCCAGACTCTTTGGTAGGGAAATCAAAAAGCTGCTTTCAAATTTTTCTCTGCTCACTTGAAGCTTTCACCCCTCTCTGCTGTACATAATCCAAAAGAAAGGAGACATGATTTTCTGGTCACTCCAGTTTCACGCTGGTACCACTTGGCTGACTTCAGTAGATTTACCCCTCATGTATGCTGCTGTGACACAGTGAGCTTCAAAGATGGCTTAACAGCATCCAGGGATGTACCAGGAATTCAGAAATTAGTCAGGAGGAGATCAAGCTGCATGTAGTATCATCAACGGCTTCTAAGCACATGGTTAAGCACGAAGTATCACAATAAGGGCTAATACAGTCTTTTCTTACTGGTCATAGAGGTGGAATCTGAAATAATGATGAACAAGCAGTTCAAGAGGGAGAGGTTGAACTCAAAGGGGTTAAATTACGAGATATTCCTCCACCCTGCAAAAAAATCTTTTTAAATACTGGATTTCATCCCAGAGGTTTGACCCCAGGGGATATGATGTCAGTATGCCAATGCAATAGCAGAAGCAAACCTTGAAATGTAATGTCAACTCCTCCTTGTAAACCTCATCTAATCCAAAATATTTCACATGAGAAAAACTTGCATAAAAAGAAGCCAGGAGGAGAAAAACACAGCTCAACTATACAAAGTCATGCGCATTGTAGACATACCCATGTTAGGAAAAGGCTGAGCTGTTCATTGAGCCAAATCAAGCAAGTCACAAGCTCCCTTAGCTCCCCCTTTCAAGCCCAGTGTTTAAAAATGTGCCAGTGTAGGCTGTGAACCGGGTGAGAGATGGACAACAATTAACTGCAATTCACAAGCAAAAAATTCTCAACAATTTTTAATCCAAAGACCATTATGTTTTTGTGTCATCTGCAACAATATAAACACTAAGTTAAACCTGAAATAAGTTATTGCATTTTTCCCCCTTGCAAACTGATTGCCTGCACTTGTAGGAAGGTATGTATCTGCAGACTTACCTCACAGAAGTCAGGTTGAGTAGCACTGCTGTACTGTACCTTTATTCTTCTTAGGATGAGGCATCACTCACATCCTCACAGCTGTGTCTCTCTTGCTATTTTTTGGTTGATGCCATACCCTTTAATTCACAGAGCAGAAGTATTGCCCCAGGAAAAGAGAAAGCTGAGAATTTTGTCATGCATTTCTACTCTGGAGACTGATAACAAGCAAGAGCTTCAAAAAGGATTCATCAGGACCTAATTTCTTTCCCCTCTCCCCCTGCAGACACCAGCCCTGCTCATGAAGCCAAGGAATAACCTTAAGCCTTGTCTGACCCAGAAGAAGCAATGCTGAACAGACAAAAGCACCACTTAGTTTGCTCTCCCTCTACATCTGGGCCTGGCTGAACCACAGATTAGTCTGAAGACACCCACAAGCAATTTCTTGCCTACAAGCCACTGGCTGGGGCTGCCTGGAATATACTCAAGTACTGCATGCACTAGGAAAGTGTCTCAGTGAAGAAGGATGCAGAGGTGCTGTTAACAGTGTAATTGGGGCATCTAATTCTATTCAAACAACAGCAAATAAATTTGAGCCCACCTAACCATACTGCTTGCTGCACAACTGAAATAAAATGCACATGAACCCCTGCCAAATCAGGCAGCATCATAGCACAGGTCAGGCTAATACACACCTATCTTTATAGGCCTTTGCCATGAGGAGCCGGGTGGCCTCAACAAAACAAAGCAGATGGCAGAGTTGTGACACAGAGCTGAGAGTAGCAACCAAGAGCAAGCCCTGATGGAGCTTGGACCAGTGTTATTCCCTTCGCAGAGCATGGAAAAAAGCATTGCCCTGGAGGCCCTCCTCACAAAAAAAAAAAATCATCTAAGTTCAAATTTTTACAGTCTTTTTTACCCATTTTTTACACACAGGTAGAGTTCAGGCTAGGTGACACTGGCCATCTGCCTACAACACATTTCAGCAACCATCTTGGGAAGACAGCTCCTATACCTGAAAGTGTGGGAAGCAATGGCACAGACACATCACAGAAAACTTCAAACAGACCTTACTATGTTTGGCAAAAACTTCTGGAGTTACTCAACAAGGCTCTTATCAAATGTCTCATGGCTTTTTGATGCTGAAACACCTATTCATCACCTCTGTTTAATAAACAAAAATTTCTAACTGTGCCTGACTTCTCTCTGCCTTCCTAATCTTCTAAAGGAAGGCTAACTTTGCATCCTTCACCATCCCAGTGATGTTATCAGTAACCTGCTGCACTTGCTGCCCGAAGCATTTTCTGCCTGACCAGAATAGATCTCGGTACCTCAGTGGGGAGTCTCTAATGTCACACAGGTTGCTTTTTTCCTCCACTCCAGAGTCTTGATCTTTGAAGTTCATCTCCACAGGGAGAGAGCCTTTACAGAGTCTTTCTCTGGAAAGTTCAAGACAGCTTGAAGAAAAGACAGCAAAGGTAACACACTTCTTTGTTTAACCTTTTTCACCACCAAAGCATATGGCTAGCATTTTCACTTCCAGGGAAGGTTCATTAATTCACTGCATCTTAGTGTTGGAGATGTGACAGTTCTCACTGATGTCAATGACACCTTCCTCCCTCTCAACATCCTTCCCAGTTTATCCTTTCCCAGAGTAATGCAAACCTTACTTCAGGTCCTGCCCCAGCCCTCTCCTCCCAGCTGCATCTCTGCCAGGGGCCAACCACCACCCCTGCAGCACATCCTAGGGACAACTGGTGCACAGACCTTTCCAGGCAAGCAGTCCACAACCTGATAGTGGGAGGAAGACAGGGAACACAGCTCCCAGGCAAGTCGGAGGGCAGACAAGGGAATTTAAGAGTAACAAGAGCTACACCCTCTTTCCCATTCCATTTTTTGCAAGCCTGGTCCCAGAAGCACAGCCTGCTGCGTTAGCACTTGCTCCCTCCTGCTCTGACTCTCTCCCATCCCCTCCCCTGCCGGCCTTTATTCGGCTGGCTTCCTCAAGCCAAGTTCGTCAGCATGACGGGTGCCTTTCCATTTTCTGTTTTCATCTGTTTTTCCCGTTTCTAAAAAGGGAGATGTCTCACACTCAGCCCTGAGAGCAGCCCCTCCCCTCTTATCATTTGACTGAAGCACATCCTCCTCTTCCAAGCAAATGTTATCTGATGTTTTCAATAACGCACTGAGCAGTGCATTTTCAAAGACAAGAAATGCCAAAGAATGCTGCTAAGCCTTTTCAACACAAGGCTGGGCACGGCTTGCCACATTGCTGTGACATTCAGGGAACCTGCAGCAAGCATCCGACTCCTGCAAAGGGGGCAGAGGGAAGACTTAGGTGGTTTCTACCCCTAATACAGGACTTTAACCTCAACAGCCCATGCTACTGCCCACCGCTCATAAGTCAATTTTTTTTGACACTGTTTCCAAGCAAAGGTAACAAGCCAAACACAGACCACCAATGTGAGAACGTCACCCATGCAGAAAGAAATACAGTATTCTCCAATCTGACTGGAGTTTGCTGCTGTGCAGACAGCAGTGGCAGTATGGCCTAATTATGGCCCACTGTACATTTCCATCACAAATTTCATTCTCTTTATCCCACTCCCAGTGTTTACAGCTTTTTACTGCTCTGAGATACAATCTGGCAAAAAGGCATCAGCCATGAAACAAGCACTACACTAGGGGGAAAAAAAAGTATTTGTTTAAAGAAAAACAACTTGGTCTGGCCACTTCTTTCAATCTCACGGAAATGCTGAGACAATGCAAGCGACTGGGTTTGGCTTTCCATTCCTTGTAATGCTGCTTTCAGTAGAAGACCAGTTTCTTTGGAATTTTGGACAAAACAACAACCGCTAAACAGAAAGCAACTTCAAACAGATGACTTTTTGCCAACAGCAGATCAGAAGGCTTTCAAGTCTTTAGGCTTCAGGCATGTGGAAGTTCCATTAGGGTCATGCCTGACACACTCCAAATACTGATCAAGCTCTCAGGGGCAAAATCTGGAAGATTCTGAATGACCAAAAATTTCAGAGACAGCAAGTTCTTCAGGTATGTGAATCTTTTAGCACTTGACCTTGAATGCGAAACTGCTTGAGTTTTCACAGTTAGCCTCCCATCAAGTGAATGATATCTCTGCACTGATGGCTAACAAACCAACTGCCTGGAGGACAATTGCATCTATTCCACTGCCTTACACGAATGGAGAGCAGGATGAGCTGCCATGGGGTCACACCCTGCCCAGGTGGATAACCCCCTTCCCACACTTCAACCCAAAACACCAACTGCTGTACTGAGGCAGTCCAGAGTAAGAGTTCTGAAAGCTTACGCTGCCTCTGATCACTGCCCGCTGTTGATATGCGTCAAATGAATGGGCTCCAACACGTGCAGCTACCAACAGAGTTGAGAGTTTTCCCATCATTGTAAAACTCCTCATGGGAGATGTGATAAGAACAGGAGCAAAGGAGTGCCACAGGTGTGTTAAAACCTGTAGGATCGGGAAAACTGAGAACCAGAGACACACAGGAGTCCCATCCCCAACTGCTCAGTGTTCTTCACCTGCTCCACCTCTATCTGACTTAATACCAAGGAGGAATAAGGAATGGCTGCATCCATATTTTTGTGGGAAAGAATTTGAGTTACATTGGCATAAGGAGATACCGACATGAAAAAGACAATTAAATTCTCTCAGCAAATGTAAAGGTAAATCTCAGATTGATCCACATAGGCCTTTTTTTTCTGACTTCCATGTCTGAAAAGCAATAGGACAGCTGAAAGCACTTTAATCCTACCAAAATGAACACTTGAATATAAATTCCTGAGTTTCCACTACCTTGCACCCTGTGAAGCAATGTACAGGCTTTACAAACTTGAGCATCCAAAAGAAGAACAAACAAGATGCAAGACTGAAAATTCAAGGCATTTTGAATGATACATTCCTCAGTTTCTCTGTTTAAAGCCCATAAGATTTGATGTTCCCCCACATAATCCATGGCATTTTAATTAATATCCTAACTATTGTCCACATCAATCCATCTCTCGCAATCTTGTAATTACAGGTTTAGAGACTGGAACAGTAAAGCTGCATTAAATCAGAACAGAGGCTCATGCTACACAGTTCTCCTACCAATGTTACATAGTCTGTCTCAGTCTGAGACTAATTTTCTGACTTCTCTTCCTCTCTGGGCATTTTTTAATTTTTTTTTCCCTATCAAGAAACTACCCCCACTACAAGAAAATTGAAGCAGCACAATTGTTTCCTACAAGAAAATTGAAGCAGCACAACTACCCACATTAATTTTCCTAATACTAGCATCAGACCCTGACAGGCTTTACAGTGCCAGACAAGCCTGGGAATAAAAGAACAGATAATGAGAAAAAGACTAAGAGACTGACAAAGTGATCTTATTACTACAGATATATATTCTGTAATAATATTAATATTTGCTGGCAGGATTGGAAGAATATGACACTCTCGGTTTTTCCTGCATCAACAGCTGCAGCAATTTCAAAAGCCTATTGCTACAGCACAATCCCATCTGAAGTTTGTTCTAGAGATTTTTGATACATGGACGAAGAATATATCCCATTACAATCATAAGAGTATAATCCGTATGATCTGTTTGCTTCCTACAGACTTCCTAGCTGCAAGCACCACATAATCCGCATGGAATGCAGGCTAGGATACGAAGACCAGACAGACAGTTAGAAAAGCCTGCATGTATCCATAATCTTGGTCCAGAGCTGCACTGCAGGTAAAATAAATATCCTCTAGGAGCAAGGAACCAGTTTCCTGTACTTCTCTGCTGTTAATTCTTTGATCTATCCTTTTCAATCAAAAAGTGGAAGTAATTCCTCCCCAAAGGAAGCAAAAGCCTCAAAATCCACTCCTTTTTCATTACACCAAAGAGCTCGCAAGGCCAATTAATACCTCACTTCTTGCATTACATTTACGACTCTTCAATAGAGCCTTAAATAATTTGTCAAAGCCCTATTTAGCAATTAGAGCATCATTCCTCGGTGCCTGAAAGAAATTTGTGGAAAGGAAATGTTTTCAAATGCCTATTTATTTTCCACCTTGGTGAGAAGCACTAAAACTCAAGTCTACCTAGAAAGACATCATTCATGGCTCCATACAGTGCAATTCCATCCAGTGCAAATTCCCTGTAAGCCTGACAAGACCAAGATGGTACATGCAGCTCCAGCAAATACGAGCACCCTACTCACTTTCTCCCAGCACTGTCAGATGACTCTGTAAAATGCAAGAGGCCACAGGAAAGCTCTCTAGAGGCTGAAAAAAATGTCCAGACGTGAAATTATGTATCTTTTTTGCTACTTAATTTGAGCACTCCTACCAGCAGCTGCAAATCTGAACTTGCTCATATCAGCTAGAGCTGATGCTCGAGGTTGTATTTGCAACCAGTATTACATGTGTGTATGCTACTATCTTCCAAAACAGCTGCTGCTCCAGTCAGCCCACAAAGGCCCTGCCCATTTGCTAAAGAAAGGGGTTTCCCAGTGTGCTGAGGGCCATAGCAAATACTAAAGAGAAACTCCATACTTAATTAACAATAGATACACAAGTCTCCCAGCTGCTGAGCCATCACTGCTCATAGAAAGCTGTCTTATTAAGATTGGGTTTTTTTCTTTTTTGGTAGCTACCTGTTATATAAAGTTCCAACACTGGAAAGATGATTACTGCCATTAATAGCCCACAAAATATTCAGTGCCTCAAACAGTCCTTGCAATTCCTTCACAAGCTGCCCTGTACACATTAAAAAGGGACACCCACAAGAGTGGCAGTAGAGGTTGCTTTCCACTGTGAACCAGGTTACTCTGCACTTTCCCGAGTCCTCTCTTCCCACCCTGGTTTTAGAGTCCCTGCACAACCATCCAGGGAAAGCCCTGAGCAGAGTGACAGTGACTGGTCGTCTTCCAGCAGCTCAGATGCACTTCTCAGGATTATCACCCACTCAACAGCGCTCAGCCACAGCGGGTCCCACAGCGAAAGAACAGCAGACATCAGAGGACTCAGGTTCTCTGCCTGCCATTGGCTTCCCACACAAACTTCAGCAAGTCTCTTAATTCCCCTGTCTGTAGTTTTGGGAATCCTGAAAGACGAAACCAGCTTCAGAAAGACAGGTAAGTGCAATCTAATTAAAATACATAATGTTATATATATGTTATAGAGAATGGAAGCTCAGGACAGAAATTCTCAAGCTTAATTCTCATATGCCACTCTTGCTTAGAGCAAACAGGAATCTCATCAAACACACACCAAAGCTACAGCGGAACCATTTTATCCCCACCTGACACATAAAGGGTCAGGTCCCTCTGCACACAGATGGAAGCAGGTATGGTCTCGGCAGCTGCCAAAACATCTGTGCACATCATGCCTTGTGAGGGATCACCTTCGCCTGCATGAACAAATCCGTAATTTCAAACGATGACAACCATGGTAGCATCACAATTCAATTTCTACTACGAGCTGCGAGACAGCACTATAATCAAAGGCATAAATAAGTCTGCTAGACAGCATCAAATCTCACAAGCAAACAGAACAGCATTCACGAGACAGAAGCAAGATGGCTTGTGAACACAATTTCCTCTTTTTAGGCATCCAACGTGTCAAAGTATTTTTTCCTAATGGCTATGTGGTGGAGTAAAAATTACATCCAGAATTACATTTCAGGTCTACGGTTCTCTCAATCTGTGTCAATAGTCATAGGCCATACCCACATGTACTTTGGCTAGTTTAGCAAAGATGTCATCCCTGCAAACCAAGCATCTCATTTCATGGATTTTTAAACAGAATTCTTCAGCAATATGAATTTAAAATTCAGGACACCTTCTCATGCATTCGGATAACACTGTATCCACAAACTAGTCTCAGGGAGTGTTGCTTAGCACTCTGCTTGAGAAGAAAGTCTTTATCAAAGCATCTCATACTGTTTAACCACAAAGCATCTTTCCCAGCACTAAACTGTCAAGTTCCTTCAAGGCAAGCAGCAAGTCACAAAAGAGTTCTGCAAGCTCTGTCACACTCATTTAGTGATAGATTTTTGCAGGCTAGGGGTAATGTACCTATGCACCTCTGCTCCAAATATTTTCTATCTTAGTTTTCATTCCTGCAGACATGCCGCCACAACACGTTATAGAAACACAACTGTATCAAGCTGTGGAATTGAAATATAGGTGTATCTTCAGATTTTTGGATGAACTGGCACAAAAGCCATTTGCAAGAGAATTCCTGCTTACATGAACTATTGTGCCTGACAAATATTCTCTATAAGGAATCAGTGATTTTTGTCTTCAAGGAGACTACTTGTAAGCAAAGGTTTGCAGAACTCTGCCCCAAGACTCCCACCAATCATTTCCTAAATTGACAGAGATGACTTTGCTGAGAAGACACAGATCTGCAAGGCCAGGACCCTTTCCCTGAGGCACAGTTAGTTTTTCTTTCAGGCCACAATGTATTCTCAGTAACACCATCATAAATTTCAACTATTTCCTTTGATCCAGTAGAGCTTTACTTGCATTTACAGCAGGGCAAGCAGGAGCAGAATCAAAGCTTTTACATACAACTTTCAGGCACATTTCTGGAATTTATTTTAACACGCACAAGCTTAGCTGCAATTGTTTCAGATGTTCTCCCAGCTATTTTCTCTCCCCTTTCATGTTTCCCCACATGAAACACTAACATTTGCATTGTCTTTTATGGGCTGAGGAAGTGAAGGAAGGGGAGGGACTTCCAGGAATTTTTAATTCATATATTTTTCACCTAATTTTTTTTTTAATTCTTACACATATGTGAAAGTATATGTACATACACCAAGAGAAAGAATCTGAAGTGCTCAACCTAGTCCTTGGTTTCACGTTTTTACGCAACAGCACTCCAGCACAGCAAGGATAATTACTATTTTATAGCTCTCTCTCCTTGCTTGACTCCATTTGGATTTTGAAAAGCTCTCTATATTAAGGCTTCTCATTAGCCATGTGAAGCCCAGTACCCTAGAAACAGTGTTTAATTCAACCAAGACCTCCCTTCAGGGCATTTCCTGGCAAAAAATTGCCAGATGGAATAGCTGAAGACAGCCAAACATTCACTGGAAGGAAGTGCCAAAACAAGGGTCTTTATTGCTGATAAAAGCCATGGAAACATCAGAATGCAAAACAAAGGTGGTGCCTTTTTTTCACCTCCATCTGCTTCACTAAAGCTGTGATGGAATTGAAAGCACCGGTTTTTACTCTGAGATAAACTCCAGCACAGTAGCAAATAACAAAAGCAATTTTACTTGTGTTAAATCACTATGATTGTGTTAAATCACTATGTTTACTCTTACATTACTACCAAGCAAGTTTCTCACACCATGTTCTTGCTTTCTGGGCTCTTCACCATGCCCATACTTGGGAGTTAGGCCTGCTAAAAAATAGCTTTCATCATTAGCTCTGGCTGTGCTAAAACAAAGGAAGCTATGGTCTCTTTCCAAAGGAGAAAAGAGAGTAAACCCTCAGCCTCCACAACTCTCTATAACTCCTGTTACTCTGCAAGTCAAACCTGTGTATTAATAAGATCTCACGTCTATGATATCCTGGATGCCAGTGACCACCTGGAAATCCAGCTATCCACAGTGCTCAAGGATAATTATGCTTACACTTGCCAGGTGGATGAGTCTGGTCTGACACAGGTAGTCAGTGCCACCTGTGCGGGGCAGCAAGGCTCATCCTCCTCTGCTCTTCACCACATTTTTAGCATAGCCAGCTCCCTGAACAAGTACAGAAGTTTGTAGACTTTTGTAGACTTTTGTTGACTTTTGTTGACTTTTGTTAAAAGGTCTCCAAACTCACAATGACCCAAAAGCCACACCAAATTCCTCACAGAGTCCACAACTATAAACCACTTGAATGAGTACATCAATCATCTTTATGCAGAGCACAGCTAACCCAACACACCTAGAGCTGGACTACACCTGTAACACAGATACATCTATGCCAGCTGAACACTCTAAAGATGCATGCAACTGACCACTTATGCCTGTACAGGAGCAGGAATAACCTGTACCAAATACAGGTGCCATTCTGCTGGCAGAACAGTCTTCATGCCAAGTCACACCAGCTGGACTTCTAATGACCACACAACAATTACTGCATTAAAGAAATCACATCCCTTGCAGTCATAATTATATTGGTACGAAAATCCATGTGCAAACCAGGCCTTAAATCAGTTTAGGAAACCTACACAAGGGATTGTTCCTCCTTAATTACATAGTCATTTAAATAAATTTATTTAAATCAAGACTTAAGACCTGAAATAATTTTTTTTTTAAGGAGTGTGGTTTTGTTACCTGCATGCATGCTGACCTTGCAAATGAAGTCACTGACTCTGACAGCTCACTCTTAGGAGCTCAGCATTTGTTACATGGATAATAAACAAAAAGCAGTAAGGTAAACACTACTGCTTCAGTGGTTTGAAGAAACCGGAACAATTCATGGCCACTCCAAATAGTGCTGAGGCAAACAGTGATTAACAGTGAAGGGGGTTTTGTTGCACTGCAGTGGCCTGTGAAGAACACCTATCTTGGCTATCCTGGAAATTTAACTCCATTTTCATCCTTTGTGTTCTGCCACCACTATTGTACAGTGGGAAAATCTGCTGCACATACAAAGAAAAAGACAGTGAGTTGCAATATGGTCCAACACAATTTACCTAGTTTTCAAATAAAAGCAGACAAAACAACGTATTGGTGTCTTGCAGAGATTTTACCCTGCCTCCACTGGGGCTGTGCTCAACTATCCATGTCAGGAGCATACAGCAAGCCTCTGTCACATACTGTCAATCTCGGGCATGAGAGGGCTTTAAGAAAAAAATTTTAAAAAAAATAAATAAATAAATGAAAGACAGAAAAGAGGCAACAATGGGAAGACTGAAAATCTAGTAATTTTATTTGGTCAACATATTTTCCCTTCTCTGCATTGATCTACACATTCTTCCTTAATTTATTATTCAATATTCCTTCAAAATTTGGAACAAATTTGGAAGCAGCTTGCAAGTCCTTCCTTTACCTACACCTCTGAGCACCCAGCAATTCAAGTCCCTTAAACCAAGCAACAAGACAAAGTCACAGAGGGAAGGTCTGTTGAAACCAGATCAGACAGCTCAGTACCACAGCATGCATCAGTGTCAAGAATGAAGGCACAAAGCTATGCAATAAAGAATAACAATAATAACTGCAACAAAAATAATAACAATAATAATAACGATAAAATATCTGCTTTCTGATGTTTCCCATGTTATAGGAGTGCAACTATCTATTCTAGAAGTTAAATAATAACAATAGTTAGCCTGGGCAGAGCTCTAACAGTATAAACACACCTTTTATCAATACCTTCTCTCATCTTATAGAATCAAGCTATGCTGCACATTTTCTGTTTGTGCAACAGCACAGCTGTGCCATCTTAACAATAAAAAATAGCTGCACAAGATGTTGTCTAGGTCATATTCACTGAACAAACTGTGCGTACAAGAGAAATACAAAAGGAGATCCTCACTAGCACAGCCACAAGGCTAGACATGCACCTTTAACACCAACACCTGCTCCATTCACGGGAGATATTTTACTACTCTTTTAATGAACTCACACTAGTCAAATCTTCCTCAGCCATGCCAGAAGCCACACCTCAGAGAGCTACTTACCTCTTCCATCTGTTTGCAATGCCAAAGCAAGACATTATTGCACTGCTAATGCTGGTGCATCACTGTCAAGTCTGACAAGGGTGCCCCAGGAGGACCCATGCTGGACACAGCCCTCATGTGCACTGTCTTTGAACAGATGAGTTTTTCCAGCACCATAGATGGTAGAAAAAAAAAATAGCTGTATTTGCCACCATGGCTAACACAATGTAGTGCAGAACAGTGCAACAATAGTGTTCAAAGCACACAGAAATGATAAAGGTTCATAAGGACTTGTCTACATAAAGATTTACCCCCAAAAAAGGGGAAAAAAAAATACAATAGCACCCCTGGCCCCATATATGAAAAGGAAGATTTCTCTTTGAAGTATCACTCCTGACTCTGGACTCTGCCTAACAAAGCATGACAGATCAAATCAAACACTGGCAGAGGTCAGCACTGCTCTTATTTTCTTGACTTCACCATGCCAAAGGTCCAAGCCTCCAGCAGTCAAGCAGATGGAAGGAGGGTGTCTGTGCTCCAGCACATTGTGCCATTTAAATCACAGGGAGAAGTAGGGCTGCTGAGGGCTTGGGCTGCCATTTGTTTCAACCAACTCACCTACAGAGCACAGCAAAATTTGACAGAGGATGGTAACCTACCAAACTTGAGAGATGCTGCTTCCCACATCTCCCCTCCTCCAGCTGAGGGAACCAAGGCTACACCTGCAGCCATCCTGAGGAGATTCAGCCCAACCTGCTTCAGCTGCCCACACTGGTCTGGAGACAGCATCTTGGGCTCCCCAAGGCCAAGCACTCTGTTTAAGATGGGTAGGGAAGAAACTGCAGGACCAAACTGCAAAGAAACAAACTGACCCGACTGGACACAGGATCCCAGTAGGATCTTCATGTCTAACGTGGTTTAAAACAACTACTTCCATTGCAACTGGCTGTTCCTTAGGCTAGACAAATTTGGGTGTGTCATCACAGCATGAGCCCAGTGTCCCAATATTCCAAGCCTAGGCTCCCAACCCACCTACCACTGCAACAACAGAACAAGTGGCTATTTTCACACAGAAGAGAGCAACTGGGAAAAATGAAAACATGCCTTTGATCTGAAGGTCAGAAAGGAAACAAGGAGTGAGAATTTGTTGGCTTTTTATTATTATTTTTATTTGTTTGGTTTTTAAACCAAACAGTGGTTCATTCAGACCACCTGAACAGTGATCTTTACCCTAACTGTCTTGGACGCTGAGTATCTCTGTAGGAATTTTACAAGAGTAACACTGGAATTAAAGGTCTGCAGTACTGAGAGAAAAAGGTCAATGGAAGAGTTAGATGCCATTTTCTGTGGTATACACTCATCACTTAAGTAGAAAGATGACATACAGCTGATTGCCAGCAGGCTCTTTGGACTGCCTTTCCAATAAATGTAAAAAAAAAGGCATTACAGGCTTTGCTACCTCTGCTGATTAAAGACAGACAGCACTTCATCTGACTTCTTTTGCAATAAGATGACCATAATTCACATTTAATATGCCGCAAAGTCATCAGCCTTCCAAGTATAGGAGCATGTTCTGCTGAAAGTCACTGCTGTTAGGTCAAATTTAAACTCGATATTACAGGACAGAAATTACATTGCTATTAATAATAAATAGTTATAATAATGTTTTGCCTTAATAGGGCATCTCTTCCCAAAGAATCCTAATGCTTTATAAGCTCTGGACTGAGTTTTATCCACTGATACAACCCTAACTTCTGCCTGATATGCATGGGTGCAGAGGAATGTAGAAACTAATTAGAGATTGCATCAGATCTGTAAATTACTTCACTGCAGCTTGATGCTCTTCCCACCCCAGAGGTAGATCCACCAATAATATGGTTAGTGCTTTAACAAGGAGTTCTCACAAACACATTTCAGACAGCAGGCCTGTATTACATGCCTGCGTGGTGCCAGTGCTTCCTGTGAAGGGGTGGGAAGGTAAGGATCTGAGCAGTACTATTTATGTTTCTCTCTAAATAAAGATGTTCTCTCATGACCACGATCAAGCATAGAAGAACAACCAATCAGCAAAAAAAATTTTAGTGCTTCTTAAGAGGAGAAGCTTCTGGAGGGCTGGGAAAGTCATACTCCGTGCAGTCCCCAAGCAGAACAGACTCCCACCATGTGCTACTACAACATAAACATTTTAAAAACTAGTACTACATAGACATGGCTGCAAACACGTGCAGTAAATATTCAACACACAATTCAGTGTTCCTGTCCCTAAACTGGGATGAAAGAGTAAGCAAAACAACTGTAAATAGAATCAAGGATAACATCTCCAGAGATATGCTAAACATCTGGTACTTGAGTCTTCTCAAAAGCTAAACATTTGCTCCCCAGAAACACTTACGTGGAACTCAGGAATAAGTTCTCTTTAGCCAAGCTGACTTGATTCAAACACCAACAGGACCAGACATGTAGAAACATCTGTGCCTTCAAGATGAAATGCCACCAAGGTCTTCTCAGAACCACCTGCAGTAAATCACTTCACCTGATGTGGCAGGTGAAGTGAAATAAAGCAACTGTTTTAGTCAGGATCTGAAGAATGTCAGATCTAATTGACTGAGGAAGGATATGTCCCACATGACACTGGGAAAAGTCACGTGCTGACAGTTTTGAACTAGGTGGAGGGTCTTATCACGACGTCTGTGCTAGAAACTCTTCTGATGCTGGGCACAAATAGGCACTGTGGCAATGTATTTCATCCCTGTATGCAAACACATCTCCCCTGCCTGATCCGGCTTGGGATACAACTGTACTGCTGAAGCATGTGGGCAGGGGAAAAGAGGACAACTTCTAGCTAACACACCAAATGTTTCAGTTCAGTGAGAAGGGAAACTGCCCCTGTTCAACAGTAGGATTGTTCTCAACGCTTACCTAAACATTCACCCATTGATCTTTCTTGAACACCAAGCAGCAAGTCAGTCAGGACATCAGTTTTGTATTATGCTCAAGGGAATGAATACAAAGCAAAAATAAAATGAGCTCCTAAGTGAGCAGGGCAGACCAGAGGCAAGAAAGGGAAAGGGTCAATCAGGCCCATTTTGTAGAAGCAAACAAGGAATTTGATTCCTTTCATCCACAAGTGACAGAGGCCATCAGCATATTTCACATAAAACACCATGGATTTTATTTGTGCTTTTGGTCACTGTTCAAACCAGCCTGGTTTCCAACTCTCTCTTGATCTCAGCCCATTCCAATGACTTGCCCAATACCGATCTCACTCCTAAGAAAACTACCATAGAGTCACATGCAGGTGAGGAACCTGTTTCTAATAGAGATGGGCAGCAGAGGTTTAGAGGAAAAGTTAACAGGGCAAGTTTGAAGCTTTATTTCTCTCACTTTCTCCCCTCAACAGCTGCCAGGAAGCCACAGTTTGGGGACTTCCTCAGCTGGGGCATGTATTCATACATTTCTGTTTCAACAGCAGTTGATGGGCCACTGTGCCAAAAACACAGTTCAAGCAGCAATACATCTACATGTCACATCAGTGAAAAACAAAACAACTGAGTCCTTCCCACTGAGTGGCCAGAGTCAAACACAGCTGCAGGGACACCTGTTTCACCCCACCTTCACCCCTGGAGTCTGCATCAGAAATAGGCCAGAGTGCACTTCAGGCACTGCAAATTCACAGTGTAAACACAGCTCTAGATGCGTGATGGAAACACCAACTGCTTCCTTGGGCTTTTACTTTTTAATAAGGAAACTTCACCAAATGAGAACACAGCTTTGGGAAACAAGACCATGTAAAATAAAACACAGGTACCAAAGAAAAGTTGTTCACTGTCTCTTCCCAGACCAGATATGCATCCTGTAATAGAGAAGCTAGACATGCATGTTATTAACAAGGAGCTCATGTCTTCCTCAACCTCTTCTACTGCAATGTTTATCATGTTTAGACCTCCTGAAGCCTCTATCTGTAAAACCTCTGGTATCCCCATCTATGTCCTATTGCTAACTGCTACATGACATTTCTTGTGTGAAATTTCAAGAGTAAGTAATGTTTTTCCATCTTCTGCTTTCCTCAGTCTATACAACATTGCCCCTTTTTACCAGAAACTTCTGAACCTCCCACTTGAATGGCACTCTCTCCCACAAACCAGAAAATTCATTGATTAGAGCAAAATAATCACTCCAAAGCACAGCAGTTCCCAAGCCATGAATGACAAGCAGGACCAGGAGATGGAGCTGCCAGCAGAGAGATATTCCTCTCAGCACTTTGGGAACCGGTGCTCTAGCTCCCTGTTTGCACCTATAAGAACATGCAAGAACTTTCACTGTTATAGACCCAATGTCTGCATTTAAACAAATTGAAAAAAAAAATACCTCTGAAGTAACAGAGAGGAATTATTTCTAGCCCAAGATATATTTCTGTAATAATCCTTTCAGTAAAACACTAAAAAAATTATCAGATGCTGCAGATTATCACCTTGTAAACTGTTTAATCCCTGTTTAATGACCCTTCCATGCATTTTTACACAAACTTTGTTACCCCTACAACATACAAATAAGAACTGTTGGGGAAAGAGAGGAAACACTTTAACTAGAGGTGAAAGGGAACCAAGAATAGTGCCGTTCTAATAAAAAGGGAGAAAACACCTTTTTTCCTGCTCTGGTCTATTGCTAGCAGATTGCATCAGCAAGCTACCATTAACATCTCAGCTAGATCAATTCATAGAACCATTCATAAATTCAATTCATGTTTGGGAACAGATTTTTTTTTTCTTCTTTAGCTGTAAATATTCAGAGAAAGACAAAATATATTATTACTTTACTATGCTAAACATGTATCTGGCCCTCTGAGAAAAGGCACAGCAATTGTGTTTCTTTACTATTTCAGAAACTTTGTTCTTCTACCAGATGCCTTGTGTCTGCCTGAAACCTCATGGGACCTTACCTCTAAGAGCACAGGCAAGCCAGGACACTTTCATGAGCAACATCTGCAGGAAGAGAGCGTCACAGGAAAACTGACACAATTGTCGCCAAAATAATGTGTGTCAAATGTGAAACCTTGTTACCTCATACCATCCTCTATATATGTTCTGTGGGATATGTACTTCTACATTATAAGTTCATTCACACATCATTCTGGCAAGCAAGTCAGGCTTCTGGTGCAAGAGTAGCATCCTCAGGAAAAAGTCAAAAGTGTATTACAAAAGAAAAGCAAATGCTCTGACTCAAAGAACAAGCATTTCCAAGTACAGAGTAACACTGAGCAAAGATTCCAGACAAATGCCTGCACTGTACTTGCAGCAGGATCTTTTCTTTAGGTGCTGACTTAATTTCCTTAATTGCTTAATTTTAAACGTTGAAAACACTAGCTGGCTGCGGTATTAGCAGCATTTGAATGGTGACTAATTCTAATGAGTGCACTAGTAGCAATGCAACACTAGGACATGGCACACACATTGATGAGGCCGAGAGCGATAGCAATCAGCCTACATAGCCGCAGCCCCAGAGCCCAGCCAGCCACCCTGGCTCATTAACCTCCACGCTCTCCTTGACGACACCTCACAGCCTTTTCCTCTCGTTTTCACCCGCTGTCACCTATATTTGTGGGGACAAATTAAGACTTCTTCACTGCAGAAGGTGCTCCCACTAAAATCCATGGGAAAGCCAGTGTCCGAGGACGCGAGATCACGAAGCTGGCAGAGCGCAGCCCAGACTTGCGCTCAGACAGGAGAAAGCAAGATGCGGCCCGCTTTTGCACGCCTGAAACCAGAGCAGCTCACCACAGTGCAAGCCTACTTTTTCAGTCCCCCCTTCCCTTTGTACGTGAGCTTCGCTAAGCCTCGGCTGCAACACCGTTTCCTCTGCTGTCACCGCTTCCTGCCTCCCTGTCTGGTTCCCGGCTGGGGTCCCGGGGCAGCGCGGACACCACAGCCCCGAGCAGCGCGGGTGTCCCAGGGCGGGAGCAATGCTCGGATCCCCGCTCCCTACCAGGCGCCGATGGGAACCGCCGGCCAAACGCGGGCGGGATGGACATTTCCTCCCTTTTATCGCGACTTTCTCCTTTTTGCCACGACACGGATGACACCTGCTCCCTCCTCCCCACCCCTGGGCGTCAGGCCCGGTCCTGCCCAGGCTTGCCCGAGCATCCTGGAGGGGCGGGTCCCCGGGGCCGAGGGACCACGCCGGCGGGGACCGGGGATACGGGATGTCACACCGCGCTGCCGCAGCGCCATCCCCCGCGCCGCGCCGCTCCTCGGCCTGCACCCCCGGCTCGACCAGCCCCTCTCTGGAGAAACGGGGAAGGGGGAAGAGGGGTGAAGAGTAAAGCGAATGGAAAATGCGCGCTGGGGGGGGGCTCGATTCCATTCAGCCCGAGGCGAGCGCGAATCCCGAGCCCGAGGCGGGGTCCCCCCCGGCCGCCCGCACTCACCCAGGGTCTTGACGGCGACCTGCCGGGTGAGCGGCGGCGGCAGGTTGACGCAGACCAGGTCGACGTCCTGATGCAGCAGCACCTCGTCGATGCGGCTGGTGTAGAAGGGAACGCTCATCTCCTTGGCCAGCTCCTCCGCCTCCTCGGGCGTGCGGCCCCACAGCGCCTTCACGGCGAAGCCCTCCGCCTTCAGCAGCGGCACGATCACCCGCGCCGTCAGCCCGGTGCCGAACACCCCCACCCCGGGCAGCATGGCGGCGGCGAGGCGGGCGGCACGGCGAGGCGAGGCGCTCCCTCCTTCTCTCAGCGGGGAGAGAGAGGCAGCCCCCGCTCGACACTGCTGCTGCTGCTGCTGCCGCCGCCGCCGGGGCCGGGACCGGCCGCCCCCCGCCTCAGCAGCGCCGCGGCCGCCGGCTGCCCCGCCATGCCCGCACCATCACACACAGCCCCGCGGAGGCGCCGGCGCTGCGCTCCCTCCGGAGGACGCGCAGGGGCGACCGCCCTTTCCCGGGCGGCGGCGCGGGCTCAGCGCCGCTCCTCTGCCATGTTCGCCGGCGCCCGCTCGCCGCCGGGAGGGCGGTGCGTCGCTGTCACCTCCCGGGTGTTCCTGCACCGCCCGCACCGCCCCCGCCGCACCATTGGCGGCCGCCCGCCCCGGCACCGCCCCGCTCCGGCACCGGCGCCTCGGGGCGCCCCCTGGGAGCGGCGGGAGCGTCCCGGCATGAAGGGGTACGGGACAGACATCGCCCACAGGTGCGCTCCGCTGCACCGCGGGGCTTTGCCGTCCGCCTGGCGGGTCGGTATCGGGGCATCTCCGGAGACTGCCCTCCCTCCCCCACCTCTTCCCCCACGGCAGAACCTCGGAGGGGTCGTGGTGATGGGGAGTCGTCGGAGTCACGCCCCAGTGGAGGCACAGGAGAGCTGGGAGAGCCACAGAGGCAGACTGGCGTGGGCTGGTCGTGTCCATCGCCGTGCGGCCCGTCTCCCGGGACGCTTCTCCAGAAGAGAGATGCCCCAGAGCACGAGGGGAGCTGCCCTGAGCCCCCCAGCTGCCGTGAGCAGGGCTGGATTCCGGAGCCCACCACCCGCCCTTCCCACCACATCTCCTCGCCCGGGATGCCCAGCCAGTGTCTCCACCACCCATCCCACACTAGACTGTTGTTCATTTGCTCCCCATACAAATATCAAGACTCTTCAGCTTTGCTGGGACATTTGCTCTCCTTTTTTTCCCCAGCAAGGCATCAATATGACAATCCCCTTCTCCATGGGCCTACTTACATAGTTCAAAAACCACGGATTTGCTAAGGCGGCTTAGGAAGATTTAGCTACTGCTGCTCTGTCCGTAGCATTTGTCCAGAGTCTCTGGAGGCCTGGAAGAGGCCCAGGCAGGGCAGTAAACAGCCCAGGCACATAAATTTATTGTAGACAGGAATCCTGCCTCCTTTGCAGACCCAATACTTGGGGCTGTGCTCTAGGTCTGCCTCAGGAATGCCTGCTTTGCTGAAGGGATGTGAGAGATTTCATGGACAGGTGCATACCAGCAACACATCGAATCATAAAATCATAAAACGGCTTCAGTTGGAAAGGACCTTAAAGAGCATTTAGTTCCAGCCTCCCTGCCATGGGCAGGAACACCTTCCACTTGCTCAAAGCCCCATCCAACCTGGCCTTGAACACCTCCAGAGATGGGACAGCCACAGCTTCTCTAGGCAACCTGTTCCAGTGCCTCACCACTCTCACAGTGAAGAATTTCTTCATAATGTCTAGTTTAAACCCACCTTCTCTCAATTTAAAACCACTGCCCCTTGTCCTATGTCTACATGCCCTTGTAAAAACTCTCTTTTCAGAAGAGGAAACCTTCCAGCACCACTGCAGTGCCCCATGCCAGCTCCTGCCCATCTCACCTTTCCCTGTCTGGGCTGAATGCTGGGCCTCCAGAGCCACTCTGCTGCCAACCTGGGAGCTGCCAGGTGGGCCTGGGAGTGGGCAAGGGCTGTGGTGCCCACTGGCCTCACACAGGTCTGTGCCAACCTCGTTCCCACAGAGTTGAATCTCTGCCTGGCTCTGCACACAGATCAGCTGGTCTGAGGGCAGAGTAGCTCCTGTGAGTGCCACACAGTTACCTTGCTGTCTGACTCTTCAAAAGAAAAATTGCAAAACATCCTGCTTCCAATTAGATGATAAGAATAAAGACATTTCTCCACATATTGCCTCCTTTACCAGTTCCTAGGAGAAGGGAAGAGAGGGGTAAGGAAGGAAAGGGAGAAAGTAATGAGAAGAAAATAATGGGTAAAGGAAAGGGTAAGAAAAGACAAAAGAAATTAAAAACCTTTCCTATATGAGACTCTTGGAAATGTGCCAGGGACAATGTTGGAAATATAATCCACCAGTGTTCAAAAAAATTAGGCTTGGAAGCCAGCACTCTTCCCTCATACTCTCTAAATAGGTGGGGTGGGTTTTTTTCCTGCAACCATCTCACAGCAAACACTTATTACAAAAAGCAGAGACACTGAAAGGCTTGATGCAAGTTAAACATGTTTTGCTTTCCATGCACTATTAGCACTGAAGTGAAGGAGATGGATACTCTTTGGCTTCTGACAATTGAAATACAATCCAGATCTATTTGTCAGTGAACCACAGGGATATTACCTTTCTTTAAAACACAAAGATTGCTTTTGGGCTCTCCATCAGACATTCAGACCTGCAGATAGGGGTTGTTCTCAGGATGAGAATTTGGAATATCTGTCTTGTCTTAATTGCTTGGTTGTGGTTAATAAAAAAATCTGGAAAAGTAGCCAGGTTACAGTAACAGGTTTAATATGTGAAGGCTGAAGAGAAGTAGATGCTATTTAGTCAATATATAGCTTTTATTATTTTAGTAAGCACAAGGCACTTTATGAAGTTCTATGTAAGGTCCCTGTTTTGGGAAATAATTCGGTAATGCATTCAAACTGGGAATTGAGGACTAGGCAATGAAATTATTACTATGCTATGTTCACTGTTTCCCTAAAAAAAATAAATCCTTGCTTTACTTTTTAATTTCTTTTCTCCAGTTAGGTAAACATAACTTTGCAGAGTTAGACTGGGCAGATTGCACCTAGCCCTCAGTACTCCAGCAGCAAAGTCAACCTCTGAACAACCTGAATTATCCCATCTGCAGCAGCCCTGTGCTCCCCCTCATTTGTTGCAGAGACTTTTGGGGACCCACTGCAGACTGTTTGTATTGGAGCGGGATCACATCTTTCTCAATTAATTGTGTGAGATAGGGACACCTATTGCCATGCCTGCCTATTCTCATGAGCAGCCAGAAGGACTGAGGGAAGCCAGTGAAAGACAATTGGCCTTTCAGGAATGCAGACCATGTCCTCACCAGACTGTAGGCAACTGCAAACACAAGTGAAAGCAGAATCTTTGCTCAAATCCACACCACCAGTGCTGCCAGTTACCTCTGACTTGAAATCAGAAATCTGGGCAAGATCTTTTTGTGCAAAACAAAATATATTAAGACAACAAAAAAGTGTCTCATTGAAGGATGTGTCTAACCAGGACTGAGGTTCCCCGGGTTGAGTGTATTGAACTGTGAAACCTCTCCTACTCTGTGTATTAGACCTTTACACTTCTAAAATGTCAGTCTTGTTAAGAGAGCCAGCATTTTGTTCTTAAGGTTGCTAAAGCTTTCTTCAAGAAAGACACACACAGGGATTTCACTCACAGGGACAGTGATTTTGTTCTTTCTTGATTTTTTTTCTGAAAACAGAAGTAAGTTATTAGAATAAAATTGCACGTAGGAAAAACAAACAAAACCATGAAAGTGTCATACATCCTTTTTCTGTTTCTAAGTTCTGTAATGAATCCTGCAGCAAACTAATAAAATGTTGCAGTCACAATTCTGTTCTTTTGCTTATTGCAGCTGAGTTTTGTGGCTCTGGGTCATTATACTGTAAAATGGACGTAACAGGTATATTACCAACTTTTTGTGAGAAATCCCAACTCATTAGCACTTCTACAGAATTATACAGTTGTTTACAAACATATGAAACTATCTTATTTAACTGCCTAAAAATGTTTTATTTAGCTTTTGTATTTAGTTTTATTATTAAGGTAGCTACTGGATTGAAAATACCAGTTATAAGAGGAAAAATAAAAGGTATAAAAATCAGTCAAGCATACACAACATGGAAATAAGCATTATCTGTTGGCATAAGTAAAATGCAGAAAGTTGGTGGTCTCCCACCTACAGATAGCACTTAGTCAATTAACATCCTCAATTTACTTTCCAAATATGTGAAGGCATCTTCCCACATATTGCAGAGCTCTCAGTTCTAGAGCCTGCTCAACTCAGCACAAAGATATGATCCACCTGATGGAGGCCAGGATCCCACACTTCTTCTTTTTCACTTCTCTGTACTTAAAAGAAAATCTGTCCTTTTTCAGACTTTTAAACATTTATCCAGTCAGACTCCTCAGCTGTGTTTCTCAAACCTTTCATACATTCATCTGAACAAGTAGGGGAAGAGCTGAATAAGACACAGCTTCAGAGAAATCATGAAATGGAGCTTGCTGTCTCTCCAGATACTTCTCAATTTCCAGGATTTTAAGACTAATTAGCTCATTTCCTTTTACATAGATCAGTGTCTTTAAACATGAAACAGCTGTGAATTTTCATTAACCAGTCAATTCCTTCTAGGGTATGAGGTTAGTGATCACCACTGCTGGGCTTCTTTTATAACTCTGAGGTTGAAATTATTTGCATGGAAATAGTATTGCTTCAGAGATGGGGAAAAAGTGGTGATTCAAACCTTTCTGGTTCTCCTACTCAGCCGTACTGACTCATCCGCAGCTTTAATGTGCAGCATGAGAAAGGATGTCTGAGATGAGTTGCTCAAGTCCTTTTTTACATCTAATGCCACACAACTGGCAGTTTCCCAAGCTGACAGGAATTTCTTCTTGTGAAAAGCAAGTTTGTTTTAGTATGTCTTTGAATGCATTTCCACCGAGACAATCCACAGAAGTTCTTGCTCTGAGATCTGAAGGCAGGAATTGATTTAACATTTGTAGTATTAAATGGTCCAACATGCAACAGAGAAAACTGGAGTAGACCACATTGTCAGCAAAGGGTTCATAATACATTCAGCCCTCTTGTGCCCTGATCAATGGGAACTGTGACCACACCTGAGGTCTCTGAGCCTGTTTGTTATGATTTCTACATTTATTCCTTCCCACTTTCCAGAGCCTTTCTTTAGCAGATAGGTATGCCAAGAGTGGATGGGTTGTGAGGAAGCTACTGAGGCCTCAAGAAACTACATCACTAACAAGATAGTTATGAATGCATTGCTGCTCTGTTCACCAGGGCACAGAGGAGGATCCAAATAAGTACAATTCCCACTCTTTGATAATCTATGACATCCTATGAAGACAAGTGCATGTGTTCTCACTTTACACGTGGGAAAACTAAGGCTCAGAGAAAATGAGTGCAATGTTCTCTGTTATTCTTTGTTGGGTCTTTTTGGGTGCTTGAGGACAACTGAGCACCCCAAAATGGGACACACAGTTGGCATACACTTACAGTTCTGGTCTGGCTGGTTTTCCTGAGCTCCTATTGATCACAGTTCAATGACATGAGAAAGCAGGTAGAGAACTTGTTAGCAGAGATGTACATGGGATCAGCTATTGAAAGCAGGGAGCAGGCACACAGCTACATGGGTACAACCAGGCCCCATGATGGTGTAATACGTGCTTAGAGCTCACAGCAGTCATTCCCTCCTGACAGAAACATGGGCGTATGCAGCAGCCAGCACACATGCAAGCACTGCATCATTGGCTGTGTTGCATGCACCTCCTTATGAAATCCATCACATGCCCGGAGCAAACCAGGCATTTCTGAGACAGACCTAGAGCAGAGCTCCTGGTACTGGGTCTGCAGAGGAGACAGGATTCCTGCCCACAATAAATTTAACTTTCTGTGCCTTGGCTGTTTGCTGCTTTGCCTGGGCTTTTTCCAGGCATGCAGAGACTCTGGACAAATGCCATGGACTGGGCAGCAGTAGCTAAAGGTTCCTAAGACACCTTAGCAAATCTGTGGTTGTTGAACTATGTACGCAGATCCAAGAGAAGGGGATTGTCATATTAGTACTTCACTGGGGGGGGAAGCAACAGTGGGAATGAGTCATATAGAAATAATTCTGAGAAACAATTTTGAGCCTAAGCAGTAGTTTATGTCATATCACACTTGTTAAATGCTGTTCAAATTGCTGTAATATGCAGCTGAAGTGGTTATTATTTTAGCAATATTACATTGCACATTGCTTGCAGGGCATCTGAGATGTTACTTTGGAATGCAAATAGCAGAGAATTGTCACTTTATTATTCATGCAGAAATGGGTGAAAGTGAGCATGTGCTGTGATTTCTAGACTTCTAAGGCTGCCCATGCAAAGGGGGATTTGAAAGGGCTCAGTTTCTTAGAAACCCCCTTTCTATCATAAAGTCGCAGAATCACAAAATGGTTCGGGTGGTACAGCACCTTAAACAGTGTTTTGTTCCAGCCCCCCTGCCATGGGCAGGAGCACCTTCCACTACATCAGGTTGCTCAAAGCCCTATCCAACCTGGCCTTGAACATTTCTAGGGATGGGGCAGCCACAATTTCTTTGCTTAATGTGTTCCAGTGCTTCACCACCCTAATATGAAGGATTTTCTTCCTGATATCTAATCTAAACCTGCCTTCTTTCAATTTCAAGCCACTTCCTGTAACTGTCTGCCCATATAAAAAGTCCCTCTCCCTTCTTTTAATAACTGACCCTTAATATAACAGAACAAAGAGGTCTCACTGAAGCTTTCTCTTCTCCAGGCTGAAAACTCCAGCTCTCTCAGTCTGTCTTCAAGAAAAGGTGCTCCAGCTCTCTGATCATCTTTACGATCTCCTCTGGACCCACACCATATGCCTTAGCATATGTTCTAGGAGAAGCTGCTCCTTGATCTTTCAATGCACAGAGATGAGGCTCACCACTCTCTCATTTCCCAGATCTTCCTTTCTCACCTTTTTAAAAATGGGCGTGATGTTACCTTTTTAAAAATGGGAGTGGCGTTACCTGTTATGCAATTACCAGGAACTTCATCTGACTGCCGTGACCTTTCAAATATGATGGAGAGTGGCAACAGTCAGTTCCCTCGGGACCCTGGGATGCATTTCATCCAGTCCCATAGACTTGTGTGTGGCTAGCACAGGTCTTTCCCGTGGGAACTTTTTGCTATATTTCATAAACAAAGATAAATTTTGGATGTTTTGCAAACAACGTCTCCGGATTGGGTCAGTTCGGGCTTGGCCAATTGGGCCTAGGGGGAGGTCTCGGGCTGACCAATCTGGGTGACCTCTGTAAACTCTATATATATGGAAATCAAAACAATAAAACTCTTCTCTCTTTCCTTGTCTGAGAACTTGGGTCATTCCTCAGCTAGCGGCTCAACAGCGACACTTGTGATTATTCAGTTTCATCAAGTGATCCCGAATCAAATCTTTGTTTATAGTGGGAGGCAGTTCATTCCCCCCACACCCACCCAGAGAATCAGGGACTTGAGAGAAGCGGGAAGTCTGACTGCCAGTGAAGGCTGAGACAAAGAACTCGTGGAGTACCTCAGCGTTCTCCGAACCAATAGCCACCAGTTCATCCCTCTTGCCCCTAAGGGGGGTACACTCTCTGTGGCCTTTATTTTATGACCTAAGTACTTATAGAATCCGTTCTTGTTATTCTTCAATCCCTTGCCAAGTCCTCTTCCAACTTTGCCTTGGCTTTCCTGATCCCATCCCTACACATTCAAACCATATCCCTGTACTCTTCTGCCAGGTCACCTATCTGCTTCTACTACCTGTGCATTTCTTTCTTACTCCTCGGTTTGAAGAGCAAATCTGTGCTCAGCCATGCTGTTTTCCTGCTTACCTTGCTTGATTTCCTACACACCAGGATAAAGAGCTCTTGCACTCTTTGAGAAGTGGCCAAGGAATGTAACTCAAGACTGCTCCATGCTGGAATCAGTCACCTCCCTCCTTAACCATCCTGATTCAGAAAGCAGCTGGGATTTCAATGTGATTTGCAAGAAACCATAACGGAGAGACCTACGGAACAGGTTTTAAAGGAAAATATATCTGTTGCATGAATAATTTTTAATTGTCAGATATGCTAAATACTACAGACTTGGACCTCCTTTCAGGATACTGCAAATCAGCTCCATTTCACAATGGAAAAGCTGCTGCTGTGCAACAAAGGCTCAGTGATTCAGGCAGAGTAAGGAGGAATGTCTGTCTACCTGTTGAAACAAGCCCATATCCTGTGCACACTAGAAACATACTGAATCCCAGGAGCATCTCATTCTTGGAAATAAATGAACCCAGCTAATTGCCTCTGGAGAGTGCTCTCATCTCATGCAGGCTTGTGTCCTGCTGGTCTTTACATATATATATTTTAATGATATTCAGTACAGAAGCTTGCACTTTTCCTATGATCTATCCAAAGGTCCAGATTTGTTTGCTTCCTGGACACATTGAAATGCCAGCCTTCTCTTTCCCTGCTAGGAAGGGAAATGAACTGAGGCAGTGGTATTTACTGTGTATTTATCTACTGAGCTCCCTGCCAGCCTGAAGTATGATCCTATGATCCTAGACAGCCTTCCTCATTTGTTTCCATTTCCATTTTGAATTTATGGCACAAGCAATTGGAGCTGTGGATTGTGATTATTTTTAATCTAAAAATATAAATGCAAATTAATGAGTCCTTTTTTATGCATTGAGGAAAAAAAAGATAAAAACCATTAGCTAGGTCCACACTACACACTAGCACTTTAGCACAAGCAAGGTTAGTGCCATTTGCTTTCAGACATTTTCAGGTATTGGTGTTCCACTGCACAGCTATTGCTCCATTAAAATCATGCTCTTAAAGACTGTAACACTGTTAAATCTCAGGCCTTAGATTTGCCAGCTGTACTGATGTGATTGTGTTGAAGTCTGGCCTGCATTACCTGCTCCGTGACCTTGCTTCATTAAATCAATAATGGTCAATCATGTCTTGTTTAATTACACAAAGGGTAAATTCAGTCCAGTCCAGTTTCTAGGCTCCTGGCTCATTGCTGTTTCTCCTTTACTAAAGGAGAAATAATAGGAGTACTAAATCCATTATTTTTGGTTATTTCTGGAGGTTCTTTCTTGAATCCAAGCAAATATTAAACCTTTGCAATGTCTGCAGTGAAGAAGTTGAGTGTTGTCATCCTCAGGAAAGCAGCAAAATCTGCTGGTCAGAGGAGGAAAGCCTGTCCAGGCCTGGGATCCCTTGGGTCTCCATCCACAATGGGGTGAGGAGAATACAATGTCAAGTGCTTCAGGGGATCAGAAACTTGTAGCACTGGTTTCCTTATAACAAAGAAACCATCAGCTGTTTTTTTAATTCTCTCCCTCCGAAGAGCCAAAGGTATTTCTTGGCTTTTTCGAAGCTGGAGACTTCCTTCTTGAAATCAGGCTTAATTGCTTCCCCTTCCTCTTTCTGCCTTGCCCTGTGTCTGCCATCACTCAAACAGGTCCTGCCCTGGTATGCCCAAAGGAACACAATAAAATGATTTCTGGTATTCAGGTCTGAATCATCACCGTAAAAATGAAGAGGAGGGAGTGGCTCTCTCATGAAATCTGCAAACTGAGGCAGGCAACCAGGCACTGGTTTTAATGAGGTTATACTTTTGAGATGGTCTTTGAAATCATAACTGCTAGAGACTCACTCCCAACTCAAACAGATAAAAATTCCACACCAGAATTCCCTGTTAATATTTAAGCAAGACTTAATCTTCCTCTTGAAATTAAAATATGTCCTTCAAAGGAACTTTATTTAAGAGAAGAATGTTTCTTCAAAAGTATTTTAATACCTCAGATAACTATATATGTCATCATCAGGCTTCAGGCGATAATCATTAGGAATAAAATGGATAACCTAGCATTTTAGAAACTGGTGCAGCAACTGTGGTTTATTGAATAAACCCTCATGAAAGGAGTTCATAATTTCTCATCTGAGTCAAGGCTATGGCAGGGAACTTCCAGGGGTCCTGTGTCTCACCTATAATGCACAGGATAGTGTTCCTGCTGTGTACATGCCTTTCTGATGCTTAAGGACACATCACCTTTCAATGTAGGACAAATGAGCAAAAGTGGATGAATGAGGATCTCCCAGTAACAGAAGATTTTTATTTTTTTTAATATTAATAAGGCTACGTGATAGCACTCAGCACTTCTAATATTAGAAAATTGTGGCAACAAAGAAAGTAGGACAGCTTTATTAAGGATAGTATGGAATCATGGATCTGATGCAGTATACATCAGGCTGTGTCCCACATATACCCTATGTGGGACACTGTCAAGTATATAACTCTGCTCCTATTGTCCTAAAAAAAGACAAAAGAGGGTGCTGAATACAGCAATGCAATCACTGGCAGTGCTCAGTTTAATATTTCTGTCAGATGCATAATTTTTATAATTTACCATGAAAAGCTAGGCTGGTTTTAATCACATTTGCACAGCATTTTGCAAATCCAGGTTAGAGCATTTACCCTCAGACTTTAGACTTAACCAGATTTGACTGCAGAAATAGTTTCCAGTGTAGTGAACTTTGTGATTGAGTAAGGCTCAATGGCAAGACAAAAATATGCATGAAGCACTTACCATGAAATGATGCACATCTCAGAAGGAGAGATGCTCACATTTTCTTTCATTAATTTCACACTTGAAAAAAGGCAGACATGTCAGATACCAATTGAGGGAAGAAAAATCTCTGTGATTTGAGCACTGGAATTTGATGTTCTTATTGTTTTTATAATTTTTATTGTTTTTATCATTTCAGATATCTGAACAAAGAATCGCTGTGCTGTTCATCTGGCACAGAAAATGGTCCAGAATTAAGTTGTGATTCATTTTCATGACAATTAAGAAGGAGGAAATATCAACTCTTTTCTCACAGAAA
This sequence comes from Entomyzon cyanotis, assembly GCA_024500445.1. Classification (NCBI taxonomy): domain Eukaryota; kingdom Metazoa; phylum Chordata; class Aves; order Passeriformes; family Meliphagidae; genus Entomyzon; species Entomyzon cyanotis. The sequence goes on from JAKEPQ010001005.1 coordinate 72,593,580, forward strand.
ATGCCCTAAGCCTAGATTCAAAGCAGTATCACGTGGGTGCAAATCCTGTTCTTCTCTGCATTAAACTCCCGAAATATGCACAGTCACAAGGCTTTACAATCCTGCAGTTATGCCTTTCAGTCAAAGCAGACAAACTTGCCTTCAGTCAGTTCTCTGCCATCAGACTTGCAGTGGAGCTAAGCAGTAGATAACAAGTTTTAGCAGCACCCAATGTCATCTCCTGTTTCTCTTTATCCCTCTGGCAGTGCATCATACAGTGGTATTTGATCTGAATATTGATGACTGCCAGCATGCTGCACTCAGCATGTTTATTGGGGGAGGATGGGTGGGACAAAAAACACCAAACCAAAACAAACAAAACAAAACCAAAAAACACAACAAAAACAAACAAACAAAGACAAAACAAACAAACAAACAAACAAAACCACCAGGCAGTCAAACCAAAACAACAGAACCCAAAAGCAATGGCAAACAGTCTTGGAATAATTCAGAAGCAACAACTGGCATCAGGGAATTTAGGAACCTGCATGCACAACAACATACCAGCAGAAGGACATGCTCTCAGAAATGCCCCAGAGCTCACTTCCTATTCCTGGAAGGAGGTATAATTGCAGTGAGTGTTTTGGTGGGATTTTGAAACTCTCCCACAGGCAACCAGGGGAGTTGTGCTGCATTTGGGCTGGGCTGGTTTAGTACAAAATGTGGGCAGGATGTTCAGTTCTGGAGTGACTCTGAGAGTCGGGCAGAAAGGAGGGAAGAAGTGGATAAATCCCAGGAAAGAAGCACCATAGTGAGCAGCCTCTCTTTCCCTGGGCTGAACCAACGTATCAAGGCTGCTTTGCTCTTCATTGCGTGACTTCCCAGGATGCCAAACCCCATCTCTCTGTTTTTCTCCCTTCAGATGCAGTAGGTCCCAGTTTCCTGCATGTTCTGGAAATCTGACTTGCTGCAGCTTGCCACTCCATGGAAATCTTAGGCTCTTTCAAGTATTTCTGGTCAGACCTATCTGATTGTTCCAGCAGCACGTCTCCATCACCAGAGATCTGTGGGGAACATAAATGGGACAAGGGCAGAGAGATGTGTGTTTGGAGAGGTGAAAGGCCAGGCAGAAAACACAAGTGCCTTGCTCCTCGGAGAAGCAATAGAGGGAAAGGTGAGACCAGTGCTTTTGCTGGAAGCTGTTTGTGAGGAAGGGCTGGGAGTGGGCAGAGGTGAAGCAAAACAGCAGCCAGCAGTGACAGGGTTAGCAGCCTGCCTCCTTCCTCCTCCCTTTCGACCGCAGAGACACAAAAACTCGCTACCTCCTGTTGTGAAAAATGAGCTTGGGTGGAGTGATTCATATGTGTGGGATTTAAACAATCTATTTTAACTGTCACTTAAAGGAGAAAGCAAGTGACCTTGGCTGATGTTATCAGGTTTTATTCCTGTTTTAAATTTGTATTTAATCATTTTTTCAAAGAGCAGTTGATGCTTAGTAGTTGGTAACCACTGAGATTTCTTCCACGGCACCTGAAGATTTTTGCTGTATTTCATACTTTCTTGTTTTGCTAACTCAGAATGTGATATGTTCAGATACTGAAACATATGTATATGTTCAGATACTGAAACAACTGGCATTTTTATTCAAATGCTTATGCTTTTACTTTTTAAATGTTTAATGTTTACCTTTTATTATATTAGAAAAGGGAAAATTATATTTAGTACTTACTAGGTAATTCAATTTTTTATCTTAGTAGTTATGCTGAATTGCCTTTGGATAGAAATTAGGCTGTAATAACATACCAAAAGGCAGCATTGCTTTCCATTATCAAATAAAGTCATATCAAATGATTTGGATGTGAAAGAAGAAGATGTCAAAACACGTTTTGTATTTAAAGTTGACTGTATTATACAAAAAAACTGATGCTCATAAAATAACTGCTAACTAGTGCTTAAACAGCCTGGCATGAGTAGATCTTAGTCCAGGAGTCTCAGCTGATTCATAGACTGGTGGGTAGGGAAAAGAAATTTACAGATCTTTTAAGTTGTAATTAATTTCTCAGTTCTAATGAAAAAGGTGTTGGCCAAGCTAAAATGAAGAAACTGAAATACAAGAAATACACTTTCTTCACTTGCAATAAGGGCTCCAAGTGAAAAATACTTGTTTATCACTTCAATAAATGGTTGTCCCAATTCACTTCATGCCTTGGCTCCCCATTTCAGTGCTCTGCCTTTCTTTAGAACCTTGTTAACAAATATGTTATTAAAATACTGAGCTTTTAGCTTGAACAAACACTGCACCTCAGGTGTCCCCACCTCCTCACAAGCAAGGGCCTTCTCTTGTGAGCTGCAAAGTCATGGCTGGCTTAGGAAAGATGGAAATACTCCATAGGAAGAGGGAGGGAGAGGCTGGGAGGAAGAGGCTGAAAGCTGCTGGGAGCCTGAATGTATGAACAACCTTCCAAAAGGTCAGAGATGGGATTTCAAATTCCCTCAGTGCAGATGGGGGGTTTGAATTTGATTCTTCTACAACTTGAACTAATGCCTTAACTACAGAGTTCATGCATAAAAGGGAACATATTGTCATCTCCGGATTTGCTGTTGGGGGAGGTGAGATGAGCTTTGACTCCAAATGCAGAACAGGTTGAGAAACACTGGTTTGGGCGCCATGGTGACAAAGGCATACATTGCTCCTCAAATCCAGAGCAACTTACATCTTTTAGGAAACAAATGAAAAGGCTGTTCTGTGCAGACACTACCATAGCAGCTTTTCTTTGCAGCCAAATACAATTAGGGATGTTCATTATTTGTATTTTCCCCATTCTGTCTGTTCATGCTGCCTTGGCAACAATTTAATTTTGTTTTTAAATCATGGCACTTCCCACAGATCACCTTCTAGCTTCTGTTAGTAGCTTCCAGACTGGAGGTTAAAAAGTTTTGCCTTGGGGGACTCAACAATTGGAAAACTAACTGCGCAGAAAGGTTGGGAGCACAGAAGGATAAAACTGGATTTGTGACTGCCATAAACATTAAACTTTCCTAAATCTAGCATAAAGTATTTTTCCATGTCACAAATCAGCACACCCCAAAACAGAAACCAGATCTTCTGAGTTTCAGCCCAAAGCCTCTCCACTGGGCCATGGTTACTGCACCTGCATTCATTTTGCTTTCCCACATCTGGTAGAAAAGCACAGTTTTCAAGTCTTTAATTCCCAGTGAAACCTTCATTAACACCAAGAAGCTTCCAAGGCATCCTTAACACTGCTGACTGACGCCCGATGTACTGCTCTAGAATTACACTTGTCACACAGATGGCATATGTTGATCATTTTCAGGAAACAGGTCTCCCTGGGATTTTTGGGTTCTGGGGTTTTGGTTTTTTTGTATCAAGTTGATCAGAACCATCCTGTTTCCACCAGGGAAAGTAGATTATTCATACCATGAGACCCACTCTTCCACATCATTCATATGCATTGGCTACCTTCCTACCACTGGAGGGAACCAAGACTCATTCTGGCCAGGCAATCCAACCTCCTGAGAAATCCCTCTTGAGGTCAAGGAGATTTCCAGAGGTGTCAGTCAAGCCACGTTCAGTGCTTGACACTGTGGAGTGATTCTAAATTAGACCACAGCACTGGATAAAGCAAGATACATGACTGCATATTTGGACTATGCAAACCAAGATGCTGAGGACTAGATTACCAGAAACCACATTTTCTGGTCTGTTATCACATGAAGATTGAGCCCCATTGTCCCTGGAAAACAATTTCAATCTTTCTGCTGTGCGTGCTTTCTTTATTAAATGAGAAGTTGCTGCATGCTTATAAACCTCCAGGGGAGGAGGATTACCACTGAGTTTTAAAGAGCTTTAAAAGCTAAAAATTGCCTGATTTCCTCTCATGTCTCTCAAAACTCTCTCCTAATTTCTAGTCAAACAGCTGCCAAATTAATCAAATTTCAGCCTGTATGGAAAAACAGTGATCTTGCCAGTTTCTTGCTTGCAACTGTTTAGTGTTCTTTCAACTGACATCTGAAAGTCTGGTTCAAATGGATAATTTTTTTACATTCATTTCATATTCATGGCTGGAAGAACTTTGCCTTGCCCACTATATTGGTATAGAAAAATCTTCTCAGTAGAAAGAGAGATATAAGCCACATACAGGCATTACCTTTTAATCACACAAGATTGATGGCTTGCCTGAGACAAAACAGAAATTACTGGTGCAGGAATGTCTGCTTAATATGTGGAAGTAATTTCTGTGCTCTTCACAGAAGACACAAGGGAAGAGGAGAGACAAAATAGAACAGAGAAACAGAATTTGTTGCCTTACAAAAGGAATATGAAGATGTTCTACAGAAATGTCAAGTCAGACAGGGGAAGAAGAGAACTTGAAAAAAGGCTTTGCTTAGAAGAGGTGCCCAAAAGAGATGGCATAAAAAACAAGCACTGAACTGTACAGTTACTTGGATGACTGGTTTGGCATTTGCTCACTTTTTTTTTGTAGGGAGCAAAACTTAGAACAGTTTTTGTCAGGAACAAAATGTCTGGAGCATCTTGTCTCTCTCCAGGAATTTACTGTTGTTTCAGAGCTTCACAAGTAGCTCTTCCAGTTACCCAAATAGTAATGGGAAAATGCTGAAAGAGTCTGCCTGTCTCTACCCCTTTTTAATTGCTCCCTGGAAACTTTTCACACTATCCGTCACACCAGTCCTGTCAAACCTCCCTTCCAAACAAAGCAGGACTCCCTGCAACTCCCCCAGGAAAGAGGTAAGTATAATGTTTGCTGCCAGTGAGCTGGACTGCAGAATATTTTGGTAATCTTCCCTCCCTGATGTATCCCTCTTCCATTGATCTGAAATGAGCTCCTCTCAACACCTACATGCAAAGGAGCCAGAGATAACCTCATACCTGGTAATTGCTCTCCTCCCTTCCCCCTGATATCAAAATCCAGCTCTTTGCCATGACAGAGGCTCCTGAGAGGCCAAGAGGGGACCAGGGCTCATGTCTTCCATGAGCAATGTCCTGGCAGTGGTGCCAAAGGGCTGTGCAAGAGCTGGGTCACCTGCCTTGCAGCCGTGAGCCCATGCAGCCATGGCCCTGCTCCAAATGCCTTCTGCCCACCCATCTGAGGATCAGCTCATGAAGCCCAGCAGTCTCCCAAATCCCCAGCAGAGGTTTAGCCATGCAGCTCTTCCCTTGCTTGTGAAGCCCAAAATAGCGAATTTTTTTTCAGGTGGGCAACTCATACACACGTAACAAAACTTTCCTTGGGGAGAAGTGAACCCAGAAGGTCCCAACAACCAAGTAAGTGCAAGAGAAGAGGAGCCACAGATAAGGTGCCTGGATATCTCCTGTTGCCTTTGCATGGGCACTATGCCGAATCAGCATTTGATTTTAGGTTTTTACTTTTATCCAAAATCATCTTGTTGGTTGTCTGGCAGACCAGTTGGTGTTTGTGCATGGGAGCAATATCTGGAAATTTTGGGCTTCCCTGGAGGGTAAGAGCTGATCAGACATCCATCCACTGGACACTCAGTAAGCACAGCCTTTCATAGGTGTGGGCTTGGCATCGCCACAGGTTCAACACTTGCTGGTGCACTGCTCATGCCCAGCACACAAAACCATCCATACAACACATGCCCATGGCCTCCCAGAAACTGGGGGGCTACCAAGGAAGCATTTTGTCACACATGTGGACATCTTTGTATCCAGAATCTCCTAGAAAGAAACATGACAGCCCTCAGCATGGATCTTCCTTTACCTGCAGATATCAACAGGCTTCTCTGTCCCTGTAGAAAGACCCTCTGCATGTCTCTGTATCCACAACTCATCTGGTGTGCAGGCTGTGCTGCCACAGGCTGCATATGATGCCTCTTTTCAGACAAGATAGTGGGAGCTCTGTTGATATTTACTTATCTCTGACTGCTTCTTCACCTATTTGTTACTTATATATTAGTGCCTTTTCATTTCAAAGAAATTATTTTTATGTGCCTATAGGGCACATAATGACAAATGATGCTTTTTAGCAGCAGGTTCCAAAGCACTTTTATAAAGGAGTCTGGTGTTTTTATCTCTGATTCATCTACAGGGACACTGAGGTACAGGAAGATGGAAGGCTGCAGTCAGTCTCAGCTCAGCAGTAAATCCAGGGATAGAAACAATTTCTACTCCATTCAAGTCCAATATTGTATAAAAAGAAGCCCCTGGGCTTGGTTATTGGGGTTTTTAAGCTCCTATTTGCCACTTACTTTTATTTAATCCATGCATCTCATCCCTTCTCTATCCTCAGTTGCAGAAGTCCCATGTTGTGCACTTCACCCTTCCCTCCATGGCAAACAGACGGGAGCCAGCTGACAGCAATCCACTGCTTCTTTCTGGAACACATGTGATAAAAAGCCAGCAGCTTGGCTGGCAGGAAAAGACTGAAAAATATCATTGCAATTAATGTGGAGAAACTTCGAAGCTACAACACCATCAGCAATGCTGCAGAATGAAGCATAACAGTGCAAAAAGACTAATTGATGCTTTGGAAGCCATATGGGTGGGTTTTTTTCAGGGAATGCTGGCTAATTTTATTAGATCGGATGGATGGGCAAATTCCTGAGTTTTTATGGCAGGGAATGGAATGAAAGCAAGTCTGTTGGATGGGAATCTCTGGTGTTTCAGAAGGTGGATATGAGAACAACTGAGGGTTTAATACTGCTGGTTTAACGCTAGAAGAAACCCTTTAATGGCAACCTGCCTGAGTTTAGGTTACAAAATCTCAGTCAAATTCAGAAGCAGAAGAGTGAGATCAATACAGAGCAGAGTACCAATTAACAGCCCTGGTTTTCAAGAGCATCCTTCATTTGTCCTCTAAAATTTCCTTTGTCTCTGTCACAGCTCAGTAGACAGCACTGAAATTTCCCTTATAAGTTATGAAGCAGATTGCAGCAAGCTGTAGAAGTGACACTGTATACATTAGAAATCAGTGTTAATCATACACAGAAAAACAACTTCCAAGTTTAAATATGTATGGTTCCTTGCCTTAGATCAGAGACTTACTTGAGAAACAAACACGATTTGTTAAGTAAATGCTTTTTTAATTCTCCTCAGAGATACGTTTCCTTAAAATATAGTGTATATCCTTGTATATATAATACATTCACATTAGCAAAAATACAAACAAACTACACTGAATATGCTTAGATCAGTATTTTCCTCTGAGAGTGAGACAGTGGCAGCTCCAGCATCTTTCTTTGTTTCCCTTCCCCCAAGCACCCCAGAAAACACTGAGAAAGCAACTCAGCCTGAACTTAGAATTACACAATTTCAGTTGGTTGGGTTTATCTGGTTCCTTTTTCAGGGCAGGTCTCTACCAAAAACTGACCATCCAGGGTGAGTTTTGTCCCTTGCACCCTTATTGCTTTCCTTCCATTTTTATGAAATTGCATTTTTGCTCCCTGTGGGGAACACTGGTGAAACACCTCAAACCACCACGTGGAGCTGGCAGTGACTGGCCCACAAGCAGGGCAGGAGTCCCATCTTACACCACAAACAGGTGCCACAGGCTTGTGGCTGCTGAGGTCCACTTGCTGTTCCCTCGTGGGGTGAGTCTCCCATGACAGCCACACTCACCAGCCCGGAGAGTGGCACAGCCAGCCCCAGCCCAGAGTGAGCCATCAGCCCCTTCCTCCCTGTGCTCAGCTCTCCTCTGCCTCAGCAGTGTGACTGCCTTGAAGTGCTCAAGTGATGGACAAATCCTGGAGCTGCACAAGTGATGGACAAATCCTGGAGCTGCACAAGTGATGGACAAATCCTTGAACTGCACAAGTGATGCACATTCACGCTGATGGAAAAAATAATGAGGAGCATTTAACAATTTGTTCACTGCCAGAAGCACTGCAGGAAATTCACTTTGCTTCAGGAGTGGATGTTTTACAGTTCTTTATGTAGCCTACCAAAGCAACTTCACTTAAGCACTGGTCTCCTCTCAATAATGCCCTTCCTCTCACCTAATAAGCACCTCAGTTCAGGTCACTCTGGCAGGGGAAGTGCACCCTCAGGCCTCATTTTCCCAAGGGGGATGGGGAAGATCCCAGCCACGGACAGGTCACACAACAGCTGGCTTCAGGAAAATGGTAATGCAAATTGATCTGTACTCATTTAATTAATTTTAGTCAATTACTCTGGAGAGAACAGGCTGCTGTCCACTCAGGACAGGCCAGGGTGATGCCAGAGGTGGTGGTGCACCCCAGGAAGCAGCATGATGAAGGCGGCCAGGGTACCCAGCCAGCCAGCACCTATCTATTGCTGCTCTGGGAAGGTTTTAGGGCTGCTGTTTTCTCTGGAGAAGCAATTACCCATGACTGAGGGTTTCCAGTCACAGTGTGCAGGAATCAATGGGTGCCCCATGAGATTTGCATTTTGGGGAGTGAACTTTGCCTCTGCAGCTCCTGCTCCCCATCACTCATTGCCCTGTTCCACACTGAGGTATTCGACTGCAAGTTCGCACGGCCCCTCCCACACTTCCATGAAAGGGTGTCTTTTACCTGGGTTTTTACCTGGCAGTTCTCCAGCTGGCCAACCTTACACACATGTGCAGTCCTAGTTACGTGTCTGGGCAGTCAAAGTCACCAAATTACACATATAAGAGACTACATAAGCAGAGCACAGATGTTTGAAGAGCATGAGACTGATTTTTCTGCAAGCTATCACTTTGCTGCTTCTTTGGGAAAGAGTCCTGTCTACGTAAACAAGGGCAAGAATTAGTTAAGGGAGGGGAAGCAGGAATGGGGAGAAATGAGTTGCCATCTCCATTTCCCAATTCAGCCCATTCTGCCACCCAGACAGATTCCACTTTAGCTACACTGGGTTGACATTTGGGGTCAGGTATGGTCTTGGTAGCAATGTATACAGAGCAATTCAGCTGGAAATCTAAAATGTGATCAAATCTTGTGCCAGGGGTGGGTGCTGGCCAGATGCCAGGCATCCATCCACCAAAGCTGCTCACTCACTCTCCTCTGCAGCAGAACAGTGGAGAGAAAATTTAACAAATGGTTCTTGGGTTGAGATAAGGACAAGGAGACATCCCTCATCAAATACCATCATGGGGCAAAAGAGGGTCAACTTAAAGATATAAAGTGAATTTATTGCCAACAAAATCAGAGCAGGATAATGAGAAGTAAAATAAGCCCTTAGAAACAACTTCCCTACAACCCTCCCTCCTTCCAGCTCTACCTCCTATCCAAGCAGCACAAGGAGACAGGGAATGGGGGTTATAGTCAGTTCATCACCCAAGGCTTCTCCTGCGGCTCAGAGAGAGGAGTTGTTCCCCTGCTGCACCATGGGGTCCCTCTCATGGGAGACAGTTCTCCACAAACTTCTCCAACTTGAGTCCATTTCATGAGTAACAGCTCTGTGCAAATTACTGCAATGTGACTCCCTCTGACAGGCAAAAGTCCTCCTGAAGCTGCTGCAGTGTGGGTCACTCTTCCATGGCATGTAGTCCTTCAAGGACAGGCTGCTCCAGCCTGGGAGCAGGGCCTCTCTCTCCCCAAGTCTCCCACAGGGCCACAGCCTCCTCTCAGGCATCCCACCTGCTCTGGCACGGGCTCCTCCATGGGCTGTGGGTGGATCTCTGCATCCCCTGTGGATCTCCATGGGCTGCAGAGGCACAGCTGCTTCTGCATGGGCTGCACCACAGGCTGCAGGGGAATCTCTGCTCCAGCACCTGAAGCACCTCCTCCCCCTCCTTCCCCACTGGCCTTGGTGTCTGCAGAGTTATTCTTCTCACAGGTTCTCACTTCTCTGATTGAAATTTCAACTGCACCAAAACTTTTTAAAAATTTCTTCTTTAACACGTTATTACAAAGGTATTATCACCCTTTCTAATTGGCCCAGGCTTGGCCAGCAGCATGTCCATCTTTAGAGCCATCAGGGATTGGCTCTGCTGAACATAGAAAAAACTTCTAGCACCTTCTCACAGAAGCCACCATTGTAGATGCTCCCACTAATAAAACCAGGCCATACAAAGCCAATACACCTGGCAAAAGCAAGCTTATTGGTATTTGGGTTTCAGTGAGTCCATAACCCAAATAAAGTCACCTTTACTGTTTTTCCCACATCATCTATTGTTTTAAGCTTATAGTGCATTATAGTGGCTCCACCATGCTGCACCCATCATATCATTTTGTGATTATGAAGAAATAAATCATATTTGATTTTTTCACCTGAATTTGGTTTATTACCAGAGACAGCTTGCTGGCATTTGTGCACTTTGTTGTAGCAATATATGAGAAATGTTTTTGAGATGAGGGTCAGAATTTCCATCTGGAGTCATATTTCCAGAACATTTAATCATTTATAAAGATTTGTTCCAGACAGAAAGCAATTATTTTACTTATTGACACAATCAGCAGATCTTGTATTTCAGAAGTATAAAGGAAAATGCTCCTCTTAAATGTATCTTCTGCTCACATGCTTTGCGAGGACACGATGAGTGAGTAGGGAAACAGTTCAGGAAACAAACAAAAGATCTGGGCCTGTAGAACACATAGCAGAATGCTCCGCCTGGAATGGGGTAAAAGAGCTCAAACAATGCCCTATTTGCAAAGCTGTCAGGTAAAACCCATCAGCAACAGCAGTAGCACCTCTGGAATAAGGTATTTAAGAAGTGGAAAGAAGTTACTTCTTGAGGTATTTAACAAGTAGAAAGAAGAGCAACTGCAGTTGGATAGAGGAGTGAGAATATGTGAGAGAAACAGCCCTGCAGACACGCAGGCCAGTGAAGAAGGAGGAGGAGGAAGGTGCTCCAGACGCTGGAGCCCAGAATTCCCTGTAGGCTGTGGTGAAGACCATGGCGAAGCAGGCTGTGCCCCGACAGCCCATGGAGGACCACAGTGGAGCAGAGATCCTCCTCCAGCCCGTGGAAGAGCAGGTGGATGTGCCTGAAGAAGGCTGTGACCCTTTGGGAAGCCCGTGCTGGAACAGGCTCCTGGCAGGACCTATGGATCTGTGGACAGAGGAGCACACCCTGGAGGAGGTTTGCTGGCAGGAGCTGTGACTCCATGGTGGATCCACGCTGGAGCAATCTGTTCCTGAAGGATTGCACCCTCTGGAAGGGACTCATGCTGGGGGAGCTCATGAAGAGCTGCAGTCCATGGGAAGGACTCACTTTGCAGAAGTTCATGGAGGTCTGTCTCCCATGGGAGAGTACCCATGCTGGAGCAGGGAATGAGCGTGAAGAGTACTCTTCCTGAGGAGGAGGGAGTGGCAGAGACAACGTGTGATGAACTGACCTCAACCCCCATTCCACATCAAGCTGGGCCCCTGTGGGGAGGAGGTGGAGAAAATCAGGACTGAAGTTGAGCCTCAGAAGAAGAGAGGGGTGGATGGAAGGTAGTTTGATGATTTGGTTTTACTTCTCATTATCCTACTCTGATTTGAATGGTAATAAATCAAATTAAATTTCCCCACGTGAAACCTGTTTTGCTCATGATGTTAATTGGTGTTCTCTCCCTATCCTTGTATCCTTCCATTATATTTTCTCTCCCCTGTGCAGCTGAGAAGAGACTGATAAGAGCAGCTTCAGTGGGCATCTGACATCCAGCCAGGGTCAACCCATCACAGATTTGAATGAGGTCAACTGCAGTGACCCAGCTGAACAAGATGCAATTAACAGTAGGCTGACCTCTCTTACCCTTCCTCCCCGCAAACCTCCTCTTCTTCTGTGTACCCTTGCTGCTCCTGGGGAAAAAAAAAAAAAAAAGGGGAGAGACAGAGAGAGAAAGAAACATTTGAGAATAGCACTAATTAATTAGGTATCACTTAACATGGTTTTTTAAACACTTAACTCTCCTCATTTTTAACATACACATCACACTCTGATGTTGATAAAGGAAGATTTGAATGCATTTACCATCATTTTTTAGCACATCTTTTGGTGCATTGCTATAGAGAGCCCTGACTAAAGCAAGCAGAGCTTCTATAGGTGACACCACACAGTTGACAGTCACATGCAGGGAATACTCTTGAGGAAAGTCCTGATCCTGGAGGGCACCCTGTGGGATATATTCTATACATCAAATATGTCATAACTGAATCTGTGGATCTTTCCTGCCTCCATGCAGCACACCATTCCCTAAAGAAGCTGGTAGTCTAATGGTTGACAGCTAAGAGGAACAAGAATAATTGCAGGCTGCTACCACCTCTGTCTCAGAAAGTCACAATGCCTTTTAGCATTGGGAATATTTGCTTGCTTGACAGTATGGGAATGGGACATACAGAAGAAAATGTTATTTGTTTTTTATCTCTGTTATGTCACTTTTTATCACTGTTATTCCGTATTATCACTGATAAATACCAAAACCATAGATAAGCAAACAAAATGCTTTTTGAAAGTGCAAATAAAATTCCTGTGCAATCATGGTACTACCTGTTGCTGTGCAGAAGCATAAATGTGTGTATTAACTGCACACCTGGCCATAAGGAGGATGCAGCTGAAGTTGGGTCTATGTTGATCAGGGACTCTGTGCTGCCCGAGAAACTGGCTGCTAAACAACCTACTGTCCTTCACATAAATAAATGAATTTATATAATCATAAATTCATATAGATGATATTTATAGGAGTAAGTTGAACACGGTGTCCTTATTTTTTGGCAGGGATGAGACAGTAGTGGCACATGAAGGAGAAAACCTGGCAACAGGCCCTAAGCTGATGTAAATGCTGATGGGTTGCCGGGTGAGGTAGTGTCTGGGAACTGAAGATATTGCTGGATATAGGACAAACAATGCAGAGAGGAGCATCTAGCACACTGCTAAACACCAGGGATATGTAACCACACAGAGAACCAGAATGATCATTTTCACAGCAGCTTTATGGATTAGAATACTTTCAGAAAATTTTAGGATTGCCACTCCATGTCTGTTGTTGCGATTTTTGGGCTCCTACCCCAATCACAAAAATTTTTCCCTGCCTTCCAGTTTAAGCTTCATTTTTTAACAGAAACGGAACCTGAGTAAGTGGATCACCCTTCCTCTCATCTCAGAATATTTTACATCTTGTCATGACACCACAGGCCTGCAGGAATCTCAGTAAAGGGAAATTTCAGTCCAGAATTTTAAAGCGTTTACTTTGCTCCTGCTGCTTTTCATCTATTTTCTCTCCTACTGGTGTGTATTTTTCTGACTGTGGTGCTGCATACTAATGGAGCAATACTTGGCCCATCCCCAGAGGAAGTTTCATGCAGGTTTATTGAGGAACAGAGGGGTCAGAAGGAATTTCAGCGCATCCAATAACTTTCCTACTGATGGGATGCCTTCAGGTAACAGCACATAATTTGATCCCAGCCATTTTCCATTGTTGTATCACTGCTGAAAGAGCATGTATCCAAAGAAACTTATCCAAAGCCCTCTCCCTCATTATATATTTATTCCAAAAGCTTACAAAACTGCAACGTTCATGTGTTTTCTAAAAGTGCTTAGAGAAGCAGGTCTGTCCTGCTAAATCCCCTCTGCTTGTGACTCCGGCTGGCAACTCGCAGATTTTGTTTCTTGCTGTAAATAGGTGAGAAAGACTGGGCTGATCTTCCAATACAGATAAGCGATTTCCTTTAGGGGGTGTAAGAAGAGTGGCAAAAGGGTTTTATTTTCATTCTTCACGGGATTTTTATCAGTTCCTCAGCAGCACGATCTTTGGATTGCATAGTATGCTTGGTGAGAAAAGCCTTTTGCCGGAGGGTAATTTCCTTTCATTCCTCTGGCCAGCGCAAAGGTAATACAGAAGCTAAAAGACCAATTCGGCCGAGAGAGCCAAGCATTTGTGCTCCAGTATTTGTTGTTCCAGGTCAGACAGCGACAAGTGGGCAAACCCTAAATCAGAAGCAAGCTGATTGTTATTTATCCCTGTCTCCATCTCTCAGGGTGGGTGCGGTGTCTTGCTCCCCCGCATCGGAGCAGCACTGCCGCCCTCTCCCGGCTCTGAGCGCTGGAAAAGCTCTCCAAAACCTCGGCATCCCCAGCACAGGCAGCCACCGACTAACAAACAAAAAAAGGGGGGGAAAAATGGAAAAAAAACCGAGGAGAAGAAAAAAAAGACACCAAGGAGAAAAGGCGGAAATTACAAAAAGGGGGAGAAAGGAAAAAAGAGGGGAAAAGAAAAAAGGAGAAAGAAAAAAGATAAAAGAGAAAAGTAAAAGAAACAAAAGAAAAACATAAGAGAAAAGGAAAAAAAATTTAAAAGGGGGGGGGAAAAAGGAAAAGAGAGGAAGGGAGAGAGATTGTTCTTCCCAGAAGGTGTGGCCGAGCACTGGAACAAGATCCCAGGGAAGCAGTGATGGTCCCAAACCTGTTGCTGTTCAATAAGCATTTGTACAACGATCTTAGATATATATATTTGCACTTTTAGGTTGTCCTGTGTGGAGTCAGGAGTTGTACTCAATGATCCCCATGGGTCCCCTCCAACTGAGAATATTCTGTGATTCAAAGTATTAGTACTAAAACTCAATCCCACTTAGTTACAGAGCTTGTAGGATGGGATCTCAAAATATGATAGCAATATATTAGCAAATGCTACCGTTTAATGAAAGAAGGAAAGTAGACTTGTTGTACCACATTTTTTCTCATTAGGTATTTTCTAAAAGAGTTTCAAAACAGTGTATGAAGTACCAGCAATAAAACAGTATCAATTCCAGCTACCAATTCTTGCTCCTGGGGCAGGGAACATGTTATGCCACACGCTGTGTAAGACAGCAATGTGAAAGACAGACAGGGAAGGGATACAGAAAACATTATCTCCATTTCACAGTTCAGAAGAGAAGCACAAAAAGACTAAAGGGAACACCCAAAGTCACTTGTGCACTGGACTGAGCTGGGGATGTTGCATAATCACTTTGATCTATTCCAGCATGGCATATCAAGGAAGCAGGAGAGGAGATGAGGGCAGGTGCCTCTGCTATTGCTGGTGCAACATTTTTCATTTTTACTTGTAGGGATTCTGGAGAAACAAAGGCTTTCCTCCTCCTGTCATAACTGCCTGGAGATTGTCCTGACCTTTTCCCCCCCCTCCTATTTTTCCAGGTGATTAAGCTGTGCAGTCAGAAAGCATGACTATAATGCCAAGAAGCCAGCAATTTTAACACCACAAAAGGATAATTGTGTAATACTTCAGGCCATATTAGTTTCAGCGCAGACTGACCCTCAGCTGGTGATGACAGAGTGCCAACAGCTCCCAGCTCAATGACTGACAGAACTGGGACATGGCAAATTACATTTTCGAAGCCTGCAGCAGAACGAGAGTTAGGGGACTCACTTTGCATTAAAACAGCTTCGTACCATATTCTTAGATCAAGGGATAAAGTAGGACAGCACATGACTACTTCCCTTCTAAACCATTCCACTTGAAACATCTTTCATCCTCCTCTCATTCTCCTTTGCTGGTTTGTGAAAGACAGCTGCCTGTACTGCAAGTGTAAATTCACTTCAGTTCTTACACTCTATCACACATTTGTACTAAATTAAAGAGACTTTGGTACCTGCAAATGTCACATTAATTGTGAGGACAGCCCAGGGTGTGACATCTATCAATGTGTGAGTAACCTCAACTCAGTGATGTAATTGAGCCTGAGTATATTATTGCTGTACTAGAGGTCTCAGTGTTGTACCTGTAAAGACTAAGCCATAACTGAGGCACTCCATTGCCCAAGATTTTGACATCCCCCCCAAATTTGCTCACGTTTTCACTAATTGGGTGTTCTATTCCAAACCTGTATGTACCTGATGCTGCCTCAGTGTCAGCAATTGGGGCAGCACAGGTAAGATCCAGAATTAGGAGACCCTAGAGTTAGCCAGAAGTAAACATGCAGGTGAAATCTAGGCTGTCCCTTGGGTTTTCCACTCTGGTCAGAGACAAATCTGGATTCCATTGCTCAGCTTTAAGATATTTCTGCATTTTTGCCAGTTACTATTTAGCTTTACAAGAAGACATTTAAAATAGTTGATCCTTTTCCCACAGATGCCAGGAACTTTGCCATCTTTTCTCAGCTGTGGTGTGGCCTCCCCAGGCAATATTCTCCCTCAGGATATCCCATGGCTTGAGGGAAGGAGCTCTTCCCTGGGAAGGGAACTTGAACCCATCCAGAGCAAGAAGTGAAGGGAACCCAACATCTCTCACTTTGCAGGACTTAAGGTAAGAAACTGCTATTACAGATAGGCTTAAACATCCACCTTACAGCATTTAGAGCCAACTCCTATTTTTTAGAGATCATGTACCCACTAAAGTAAATAGGAAATTCCCTCCTCTGGTCCTGAGCGAGCCACTCAAGAGAGAGGTAAAATACCTTGACATCTCCTCTTGCCATCCAGCTTCTATCAGGCTAGTAGATGTGGAATGGAGGACCTTGCCCTTCAGTCTAGGAAGTGAGGATTTGATAACTCAAATTCCCTTCTTCTCTCAATTCTGTAATGTTCTGGATGCATGATTAAATTCTGAGTTGTTGAATCCTGGTGACTCAGTATGTGTATAGTAAAACTAGTTTCCTATTCCTGGACCTTTTTAAAACAAACAGTACTCATTTCAGCTTGTGCTGACAGCTGAAACTGTAAGAAATATTAAACTAATATTTTTATTTCAGAGCATGCTTTGAACAGAGCAGCCTTAATTTAAGACTTATTTTAGCAGTTCATTTCCCAAAAATAACTAAATCATTCTTTCCAAAATCCATATACAGGCTGACTCAAGGCATGGCATATCCACAGTGGATTTAATGCAAAAGTAATTATCTCAATTTACATAGGGACCACTCTCAGTGCAAAACCCGCCAGAAAGAAATCTTTTCGATTTAGCTAACAATCAGACAAAAAGCAGGGGCAGTCTGGAGAAAGGATATTCATGTCTTTAATTCTTGAATGGCTTTAGAAAATTCTGTATCAATGATGGAATTTTCTATTCAATTACATGCGGTGATTTAAAAATATAAAAAGGTAATTACAAAACTGTTAGATTTGCTTACAGTAAATTAAGAGACTATAACTGAGACTAGAATTTCATACATGCTTTAACATGTTTTTAGTGTTGCTCCCTGCAGATTCATCCTGTACAGATCAGGTTATTTACAGACTAAGTGACTGAAAACAAGAGAGATTACAATATAAAATATATTCAAAAACCTGGAATTAATTTTATAACTTTTTCCAAGAGAATTGGTAACACACAGCACAACTGGCCCAACATCTATAGATCTGCTTATAATTACTACTTTCTACTACAACAGCTTCCAGTATACTACCATATGGGTGACCATTGATTCACAACAGTAGAAATGTCTCTCTGACTCAATAATACTAAATGCCATTTTCAGAAAAGGAAACACAAACACTGAGGTGACCAACAAAATGGAACAATTATGTAGTTTGGTATTTGCTTTATGTGATTTGAGGGAATTTTTACAAATTCCTTTAAACACTACAAAATGGAAAGAGTGTAAGATGCAAGTTAATTTAAACCTGCTTTGCCATGATCATGTTAAGCAGTTGACAAGGTTCTGATATCAGTGGTATGAAGGTCCCAAAGTAAAATCTTAAATAGTCACTACATAAAATATCACTTTAAAATAAAGTTACACACTGTAAGAATCCTAATTTATCAACAATCATGTATCACTGAAGAGCAAGCTGATAAAGGATTTTCTTTCACACATTTCTTGCCTCTCCCTTGCATCACAGTGCTAAGCCTATGTAAACTGTGCCTGCACTAATAGAGCTGCAAGACTCAGTGCAGGAGAAGCAATCAAGGCTGGAGTGACAACAAAATCACCAGATGCCACCTGATGCCTCTTCCACATTTCAGTCCTCAGGCATCACAGCAGAACAAGGAACCCTCCTGACTCCAGGGTTTCCTAGTAAAGACAGATTTGAAGAGGCACAGCCACTCTCCCAAGAGATAAAAATAAAATGCTGATACATTCTATTGTTAAATAAGCCTGTAAGATCAGAATTAGGTAGTGTTTAGGGTATTTTATCTAGACAGCCATACAGTCTAGATAACATTCAACTGTTCATTTAGCCTAGCACATATCTCACTTAACTAATCCACAGGGTAAATTCCTTTCAACCAACTATTTTAATGCAGTGTTAATGAAGGCCCCTAATTTAATCTTCTGTCCCTCCATTTATAAAGTGACTTCTAAATATCATTGCAAGACAGCACTTGGATACTAACAGTCCACTGCAAAGACTTCCACTGAGAAAACAAGGTGAAAAAATATCCCTGTCCCCAAATTATAAAAAAACCACACCAAATAAAGGCTTGTAACAGATTTTACTTATAGAAAAGCATAATTTTAGCATAATTTCACAATAAAAAGGCAAGATCTGTTTGACATTATAAAGACATGGTAATTCAATTCAGAATGCAACAGGTAAAGCACGCTGTAATACTCAGTATAAAAGGTTTGAGATACACTATTGTATTTAGTCAGTTACTCCTAGTGCCTCTTTGTGGATACTTTCTTCATTACAGGTTCTCTCTGCTTACTATATGTCAGCAGTATATTTTGGCACATAAAAACTGGAAGTGTTAAAATATATTGAAACATGTCCAGAAAAATCAAACCCAGGATTCATTTCTATACACAATGGCTCTACCTAATCTTTAGAACAAATGGCACCTTGTGTATAAACTATCTGTCCCATCATTCTACTCCCCCTTACATAAAAAAGGGAAAAATTGTCTTGATACAAAAAATGTTTCCATCTTCTCACTTCTGCATTCAACTTCTTTATCAGGTAACTTCATTATCAGGTTTCCTTTTTCAAATACTAAGACGTAAAATGAACGGTTACTTTTCTTGGGGCTTTTCCAACATCTTCAGTGCTAATCTTCCAACCATTAGCAAACTGTATGAGGAGGAAAACCATATAATTAAACAACAATAACAACAATTTGTCAATTCATTTTCAAATACTTCATGTAAGTGGAGCATGGGAACAAAAATGATACACAAAATATGATTCACTCCATCTCAGTTTAATTAAGCAAATAAGAAATCACACACAGGAGGTTAAAAAAATGGTATACTGTATAGTACCTGACACCAGCAATTAGCCCTGCAGGCATGAATTTTCTGGAGTTGTAAAATCTTGTTCCCATGACAGCAGTCAGTGCTCCAGATGTAACTTAAATGACAGATTGTACAGTCCAGTCAGCAGAGATGCGTGTGTGGGAGAAACATAACACAATTAAAAACTAACAGAGAAGAGACAAATAGCAGCATCAAGTTAAAAGAGAAACAGGCTTACTTTACTTGATGGACTAAGAGAGTCAATAAACTGTGTAAATTTTAAAATGCCTCAGTTTGTCAAGAGTAAGTATTCTACACCAAGTTCTAGCAGACAGTGCACTCCATGTGCTTGAGCACACACTCCTCAAATTTGTTTTTCAAAATGTGCTCTTTTTGTGACTGGAAATAATTTATGATATACTGCTCTGGAACTCACTCCTTCCCCGCACAGGCAAATCACTAAACTTGTACACATAATTTCCCCACTCCTCATAAAAGCGAGAGAGCACTTTCATGTCTAATTTGTAGTAATGTTCTGAGAATTAACTAATTTATGTTCTCAAAAGGCTTCAAAAGGGAGTTGTGCTATAAAAGTGCTAAGCATCCTTCCACTAAGGTGAGAGTTAAAGCTATTGTCACTGACACTTGACATAAAGACAGGAGCCAGATAGTTTCACTGACTCAGTGAAATAGAAAGGACAGACCCTGGAACACAGTATCTCAAATAAAGATTGAATGCTAAAAAACCTCTAAGGAAAACACATACTGATGAAATCCTTAGCCTTAGTATGCATCTGCTACCCAGTGGTAACAGCTACACACGTTATTCCAACAACTTTTTTATCCCCTACCATTGCTTCTAAGTGATGGCTGGTCCTGCAGGATCCAGTTAATCTTCAGTCCTAGCCATGGCATCTTTCCTCCCTAAAATGAGCCTGAATATTGTCACTGACATCTACTAATCCCATGTAAGGAGATATGTAAGAGACTGGGACCATAGTCTAACACACAATAAAACTAAAATATTTCCATAAAATATTTCCATAAATATTTCCATTTCCATAAAATGCTTCAGGCTCTAATTAGTAGCCAGTCTTCAAAATATGCACACCTGACAATGCAATTTTGTTTCAGACACCAGTAGAACACACCTCCAAAAATTTTAAAGCATAAGCAGGAAAAGACTCCATATGCTACTGAGTTACAGAAATGTATCTGTCTCTCACATTTGGGAAAACGCTTGGCCTCACACTTCTTAAGCTTGCTGTATTTGCAGTTTATTCCAGTTATTAAGGCTTGACCATGCACAGCTTTTTGCCTGTCCAGTAGGTGTGGAAGTGGACAGCCTGTAAACAAAGCTGAAGTGGAGAAAAATACTGTGCCTTCCCCTTTCACTTCTGACTTTCACATGTCAAAGAGCCACATGCTATGTCACTGCTTCAGTGAAAAAATGCTGTAGTCAATGGTGTCTCATTAAACACTGACTAAGCAGTAACTCTCCACAGTTACCTTCTCAGACTGGGGGGAAAGGGAAGCTCCAATTCTGAGAAGGAAGAAGCAGCAGCATTACTTCTCTCTTAATCTCCCCAGGAATCAACACCTTTGTAATTCCACATATTTGTCATACATATAAATAAACCAATCACAATCTCTGCCATTTTCTGTCATAATAAAATAATCTGCCAGGGGTATTGTCAGTCTGAAGGGGAATCCCACTTCCCAAAATGTTCCAGCCTCCTGCAGGATGCTCAAAGTAGGAGGATCTAGGCAGAAAGATGGCACACAGAAGTCAGAAATCCATTTATTAGCACTTCCCTTGCACTATGATCCTTCAAATCCTTTAAACACATCAGTATGAGACAGATGTACGTTGGTAGCCACCAGTTCGGTCAAGTATAGACAGGATTGAAATTAGATTTATAACACTATCTGTGTATAAGTCTTCTGCAAAGAGTTTTAGGTATTCATTTTAAATATACAGGGTACATATAATCTTTTCTAAGCAAAATTTTAAATTACTTACTCAGAGAAACCCAAACATTATGTGGATTCTGTGAGACCTGATAAGCACCCAGTCCAGCCAAACTCCCAAAGAAAAGGCCAGCAGCTAGTGATGGAACACTACCTGAATAAGTAGAAGATAATTTATTAGAAACTTTATTAGAAATTTAAAAATTAACTTAACCATCAGCTTACCTGTTTTGTAAAACACCAACAATAATGAAAAAAAAAAAGATGGGCATTCATCATTCATTGTTATAAAGAAGATTAAAGAAGAAGGGTTTTTTTAATATACCGAGACCATGGTGATCAGCACCAAGAAACAGTTCAATTACTCTTGCATAAGATACATACAGCATTAGTATTTAGTTCTCTAATAACAAAGCCATTAATACATTTATGATTGAAAGAACAGTGAGAAAAACAAAAGAATCTGTGTTTTCCTTGCACAAACTAAAGCACATTGTTTCAAAATAGTATTATGAAAATTTCTTGAGAGGCAGTAAAGTAGATTGATTAAATTGTAAGGATTTAAGACCAGAAGAAAGGACATGTGGGTGGAATTGGGCAGGAGGGCATTCACAGTTGCCAAGGAGCAGGGCAGGATTGAACAAGAGAGGTCATATCTCCAAGTACACCTGAGATTTGATCCAAAGCTAACTGCAGACTTTGGAAGAAGTTTCCCTGGACCCACCTAAACTTTGAATTAAGTCCTCAGTATCAATGATAATTCCAAACTACCAGAAGACAAAGGATACCACATCTCAATTGATGATTTATAAAATATGTCAAGTAATGAAGTGGCATAATCACTGTGAGTGGTGAATGCCCTCCATAAGGCTAATGGAGAATTAAGAACTTAATGCTACTAAGGCTGGTTCTTTACATATTCCATTTCTGAGGTCACCTTTCAAAGACTTGAGATTGAAGAGCTAAGCTGATAAAGATCTCCTTTCAATGTTACAGGAGGATTGCATATTGCTTCCAGAAGGTAGTAATTTTTCAGTCATCAACACAGTTGCCAAAACATTACTTTAAATACTGCTTTTGAAATAAAAAGCAAGAGACAAAGATGGCAGAAAGCACCTGATATACTTACACATGTGCAAAGAAAAGATGCACACTCTAATAAGTAGCTGCTTTGCCCAGAATACGGTTTAGCAACCAACATGTGGCAGCTACAATGCTTTCCACAAGCCTGGGAGTCAAGAGACATCCATCATATCCTTGAGCTTTACCTCAAGGCATTGTTTAAGCAGCTATGACACACACACTTCCTATGACAAACACATGACCTCCAGCTCAAGAAGTTACTGTCTCAAAACACAATGACCCAGAGAACTTACTAAATGAAGACAGGAAAATCAATCAATCCACCAATCAATCAATCACTCTTTCATTGCCCTGTTCTCACATTCTTCCAAAGGCATGTGGTGCTGCCCCCTGTCTGTGTGGGCAAGTAGACCTGGTTGTAAAAGAACAGATCAAATCACCAGCTCAGCTATATGCATGAAAGTTCCAATTTTTTTTGGTTTCTCCAAGTTATTAGTAAAGATACAATAGCTCCTTTGTACATTTTTTTTCTCTCTACCAGTCACCATACGAGTTTCTGTTCCCCCTTCAAAAACCCTGTGACCTAGATTCTCTTGCCTGAGCATGACCGTGACTTCCCATCTGTGACCAGAGGACAAGAAGGACACCAATCATTTCATAATGGCCTCGGAGAAATACAGATGCAATTAGTTACCTAAGTTCTCAGTATTGTCCTTCTGTCCTAAACTCCACTCACCACCCAAAGGATAAATCAAGCCAATGGAAAACAGACTGGAATGGGCACTAGCATCTATGTAGTCAAACACACCAGTAAGACTCTTACTTACTTCAGCAATGCCCCTTCCTATCACAAAAAGTAAAACAGCTTAGGGATTTTCAAAGCTGAAAGAGACAGTGTTGCAGCAGGAATTAATCCATCATTCTGACTGGAGGAGGGCTAGCTAAGAAAAAGGCCAGGAAATGAAAGCAGTAGGTCAGAGGGTAAGCTTAGGATGCAGAGCCCAGAAAAGAAACAAGTGTAAGGATAATTGTTTGACTCTACTTGAGTCAATAATTTGCATTGTTTGACTCTACTTGGAAAAAGGATAATTCTGAAAACTCTCTGCACTTTGCAGTATACTGTTATCATCAAAGATTAAAATGGGAATAAATCTCTAAGGGGCAAATATGGTGATTTATGTCATTTGAAGATACAGAACACTTAGAGAATGCTTGTATTTTAACCACCAGGGAAAAAGCCTTTCTGAAGCAAACTTATGACAGTTCACCCAAAGAGCACAGTGCAGATATCAGCATCCACCAGAGAGCAGATTATGGGCTTATCAGCCCAGAGCACCAGCTCAACTCAAAATCCACCACACCCCAACAGCAGCAAGTTATCAGCACACGGCACAAACTGATAAAATTTACATCTGGGTCAACTTCGAGATAGGAGGCTTTCGAAAGAAGCTGCCCAGCTCACACCAAGTTACTGGGAAGAGGGGGAAGAGGGAGGGAGACAGAAGCACCTTTCGGCACCCTACCTGCTTTCGCATAGCCAATGATCCCTCCTGATGCCACCAGGGCGGCGTAGCCAAAGCCGATCCAGTCCACTGCCATGCCGAAAGCTGGAAGAGAAAACTGGGGTGAGGATCAGCATCTCTTAACCTTTTTTTTTTTTGGGGGGGAGGAAGAAAAGCACTTTGACGTGACGGGCTTTTCCAAGAGCAAGGCCCGCCTAAAGCCCTGAAGCGAGCCCATGCGATGAGACGGGCTTTGTTGGGAAGGCAGCCCCGGGGGACAGGGACACTGACAGGGACACCGGCGGGTCTCACCTGCTGTGTTGGGAAGGCAGCCCCGCTCCGCAGAACCGGGGCGGAGCAGGCGGCGGAAGGGGAGGTGAGGAGCCACGCACCGCCCAGACCTTCCCTTTTCCGGCTGCTCTGGGAGAAGGGGAAACGGCCCTAAGCACAGAACTCAACCAAAAAGCCACCCGAGAGGCAGGGCAGGGTGCAAGCCCGGGGTTGCAGAAGAGAAGGAGTGGGTGTCTTCCCAGCTACCTGCAGAGCTCCCGGGAATCCCCCGGCAGGGCGGGAGGATGTCGAGGATGCCCGAGCAAGTCTTGCTGCCTATGGATGGCTCACTACAGACCGGGTTTTGTGCTCATGGTCGGTGAGGGGCAGAGCTCCCAGAAATGCAGTCCTGTGCACCCAGTCCATCCCGGTCCTGATCCAGAAGTGGGGTTACATGGTACAGCTGAGAATTTGGGATTGGGTTTTGGTGTAACATGAGCTACAACTCTGGGCAGCCTACAGGCTGCTTCTAGCTTTGATCAGTAATTTCTTAGCTCTTGTATGGAAGATGTAGAGGATTTCCAGGACCTCCAAATGACAAGACGGTGCAACAGAAAAGGGAGTCTTCTGCTGTAGAAGTTGTGCAACAGTGTGAGATGAAAACATCTTGTAAAGACAATGCATTGGGTTTTTTTAATTTGGAAAAAAAAAAGTAGAGATGTTTATACATCTTTGCCTGCACATAAACTTCTCAGTGCTGAAACTGACTTCCTTCATGTAAATGGTCCTCTGTGATTTTATTCCAGTTGTCCATACACTTACCTCCCATGGACATTAAACCATATTGAAAGAAAAACTACTCCTGGAGCCAGATCCCTGAGCTGAGGTGCTTCACTTCATAATAGCAGGCATAAAACCTAGAACAGAAGGTATGAGAAGGCCTGTACTTTCTGCAAAATGCAGCTTTCCGTAGCTGCATTTCCAGTTTTCCCAGCCTTTTGAATTAGCCTAATGATCAGGAAGTGGGAGGCACTTTAATTCCTTTGTTGGCCTAAGTGGTTTAAATAGGAATCTCTCTCCCTGCAAAGTGCCACAACCAACACATATCTAAGCTATACTGGATAGGGCTTCCTTTTCAGTTTTAGCTGTGTAATAGCTATGAGGTTCAACTTTCAGTGGGCTCTGGTTTGTAATCCACACAGGGGTTCCCAAAGAGGTGAAGCAGGAAAACTGGAAGAAATCGAGAGCTGCTGGAGCTATTGAACTCACCTGGGGCTCAGCAAAGACGCTGCTTGTGGAGCTGCTGTTTCTTGCAGCTATGGCTTCATCTATGCTCCCATTGCCATGCACACCCACCCCTTCTGACAGAGACAGCTTTCTCACTGCTGACATCTCCTCTCTCTGCACTGCTGCCTCCCCTCTACCATTCTAAGTAGTTCCCTGAAAACTAGAATGGAAAATATGCTGAAAAGGAAAATGTAGACAAGGAAATGACGACAACAAATTGCCAAGTACTCAATAGTAGCAGAGTATATATTCAAGATATAAAAAATATGGGTTCTCCCCTAAGGACAGTTCTTTGTCTTCAGTTCACAAATTGTTCTGAGTCTCACAAGATGCATAATTCTTTGTTACTACACAGGGAGTTTGGATTTTTACAAACGTCTAATATTTACTTCTAAGTCCAAACTTTACAACCCAAATTCTGTGGAATTTTTGCTTTTTAATTCTTAACATTATGTGCTGACTGGATTTTTCCTGGTGCTTCTGCAAGCCTACTTCTGCAGTTGTGATAACTGTGGCCATGAGCTCATAGACTTAAAAATTCAAACAATATAAACTGGTTTAGTAGTGGCAGCCATTTTGTCAAGGACACAAGATAAGCACTATCAAATAGACATAACACTTTACAGTAGAAAAAATTGTATGCAATTCCCTTCTTTAAGCTTATACTTTTCAAGTCCTGTATTTACTGTAGAAGCCTTATGAAGTAAAAATCTGTTTTGGCATCTTTCTGTCACATCAACAAACCATTTGAAGTTCTGCATTATTTGCCTGTGGTGGTGATCACAAACATTTAGCAAATCATTAAAAGCTGTGCAAGCTTAAACTGAATCTCTTTAATGTTGAATTAAACTGAGCTTGTATGAATCAACTATATTGAATATCCAGACAAGGGGCTCTGATCATTTCACTAAATAAGGAAAACAGTTACAGAAGGTAAATATGGACACCCACTTCCAAGAAAATACTGCCACTGCAACATGAAAAATTCTGTAACAGCACTGATGATGTTTCTGTTTCAGTGTCAGAGCACAGAGCTGAACTGGAGTTACATCCTGTTTTATATGTGTGAACCAGCCTGCATTCCTGTCTCCACATTTAGCTCAATCTTTTTTTCTGATTTTCTCTACTTTTTCTCTTGCTACACAAATAAGGAAGAACAGTAATGACTGCTCCAGTAGTGCAGAAAACAACATGCCTTATACCTTAAAATAAAGGGACCCCTTAGTACAGCTTTTTGACCTTTTTCCCTCCAGCTCAACTTTGTTTTTTCCACTGCATATTTGTAATAAGGCTTAGGATAAATTCCTGTTCCCATTGACTGAGAGGATCAGGAATTCACCTTTTGTTTAAGGGCAAAACAGATAGGTGACATTTTATCTGCATGACACACATTTTAAATGTTATATAATTCTTTTTTAACGATGTGGCTCAGATCAAGGTCTTAAAAATACAGTGGGAAGGGGGCAGAAAAGGTAAAATCTTGTTGATATAAACTCTTCCACCTAAAATTATGTCTCATATTCTGAACAAAAGGTTTCAATCATGTGAACTATAGATGGAAAGATTTTTTAAAAACTTAAATATATTTAAGTATGAATGCAGTAAAAAAGCCAAACATTGTTCTTATAAAGTCCACGTATAAGTCCATGTCAAGAACTAGAAATTACAGTTTTCTGTGAGTGTATGAATGGAATGTGATCATCATATTTTAAAGTAATTTTAGCACGTTGTTTCTTACAGTAGGAAAAGAAATGCAGGAGAAAGGCAGATCATACCTTGATTCAAGTAAACAGTAACATTTTCAACAGTAAAATGAAAAAGTGTACATGTTTTTAATATGCATTTAAGTGAGACAAAAGTGTAACTGAGACAGATGCAGCTATTTTTATTATTTTAGCTGGCCTTTTTCAGAGTCAGTTAAAAAGTGTATGGTATTGTTAATAGAAAAATATAAACATTACATATTATGAATTTATTTTTGCTTTGTTCACTTAGGGAAAGGTCCCAGAATGATCAGTCAATTTATTAGGCTAAGAACATCAATTACTTTTAAACAAAACATTAGGTCAGAAGTATATGTCCTGTTAGAGTTTACATACTTATAAAAACTAGGGCAACACCAACATTTACTTTTCATACAGAAGAGAAAGTTGGTGCCTTCATGCTGAGCTATGCTGTTTCTTTTTCTTCTTTTGCAATGGAGCTTTCAACTTTTGTTTCTCTGGAATAATTTTTCTCTTTCTTTTTGCTGTTTTAACACTTTTATTAGACCAAAAAGCTTTGTCGTCCCTGGCTATTGATGATTTGTCATCTTCTGTTTCTGAAAAAAAGCAAGAAATTATTCACACTGACTATTATATCCAGTCTTTGCAGTCTAAATGGCACAGAGACTTATTTGTATCTCGTTTAAAAGAAAGGGGTTTAAATAGCTTTTTATTTTACAGTGAAAAGTGCCATTTATTCTAGTTTTGCCTGTGAAATTTAAATATATGAAGATCAAGTATGTAAACGGATTACAGTACAGGAAAACAGCAGCAGAAAACCCAAACAAATCTGAGCTAGATTTCTTAAGTTTGCCAGCTACAATGGCCTCAGACCTAATTTCATTTATAGGAAAACAAGACATGCAGTTCTATCAACTGTTTATTTTCTTATCTGTCTCAAAAACTTCACAGTGGCTTCCTCAGCGTTATCCCAGTAAACAGAAAGAAAACTTCCATAAAAGTGCAAAGAGGTTTATGTTCTCCAACAAACGTATCGGCTTGAGACTATCAGATTGCTAAGTGTATCTGTATCACTTGGCAACGTCATATCCCCAGCTCTTCAGTTCACCAGAACGTTTCCCAATGGATATAGTGGAAACCTCCCAGTTGGTGTATTCCATTTCACAGTCACATTAACAGTTGAAAATACAAACAGTTTTGTTACCTTGAGATGATGCTGCAGTTTTTTCAGAGTTTTCTTTCATTTCTGAAGCTTGGTCAAGCCATACTGCAAGACATGTCAGCCTAGCTTTGGTATTCACTTCACACAGTAAAGATGGCCCATCTTTAATCTGAAGAAAGTATAAAAGAGATTATTCAAACCTTGTTTTATTACTGTTTAAATTTACTGAAGTATTTGAAGTGAGAAAACATCTTACTGCCCCCCTCGCTTCATTTTTAGGCAACTGTATAACTCAGCTCTTGGAATACAAATATTCTGTTACAGATATCAGGGGATAAAGTGTCACAAACACATGTGCAGTGTTAATAGCATCAACCCAGTGGAAGCTACTGTATTAGGATATTCTACCCCTCAGAGCTGGACAGAGCAGCCCACATACTTATACACAACTTTGCCTGCACTGAAAGGAAATCACATGTTTTGTTAAAATAAATATAATTTTACACAGGAAGGTAAAAAGTTCTCTGATCACTATGTCAATTCTGTACAAGGGGCACAGAAATGTAAGGTGAGGGGGAAAGAGGGCTCTCACTTCTGCACTTACATGTATGAAAATAATCAGAGTGGGTGAAATTAAAACAGGCAAATTCAGGTATGAAGTGTATATATGTTGAGAAATAGTTACTTGAACTATACAAGATACTTCCCATGAAATATAGTAGATCCTTTGTAACTAGGCAGTAAATTCTAAAAATCAATTTCTGATTTTAAGAGCAAACAATAAATATGGGAGACTTCAAAGATAAGACATGATTCCTTGTTAAACTGTGCCACTCGGAACGGTTTGAAAATACAGGAAATACAAGTACCTGCTACATTCACATATCTGAATTTTTCCAAAGGATAAGTTCCTCCCCTGGCATGAACAACCACCTTCCCCTGCCTAAACCACAGACTTTGTATTTTTTAAAGAGTGGCAATAGCCATCAACATTACAAAAATTCACAGCTGTCCTTAGAACATACGTAACTGATTAGATAGTCATAAGCATGGCTAGGTTGGTCTGATGGGAAGCATAACTTTACATAAAGTGGAGAGGAGATCTCATAATACCATCAGATTGTATAGTTTGCTTAATTAAAAAAAATAAAATATATACAAGTGCATAAATATATGTGCATAGACATACACATCTCTACTGAACATAACATGGAAGAAGATCAAGACATCCAAATTTTGAGTAAAATTTCCTCAGTGATTTAAAATTAACTCTTACAACAGAACAGTCTGCAATTTTGGTTCTCTGATACTTTTCTTAAATGTAACAAGCAGTTTAATACACCAACCTTATCAAGATCCAGATTCCACATTTTAATGTAACCGTCACTGGATGCAGTAACAATAACATGCTGTCCTTCTCTTTCAAAACTATAAATATCTTTTATTCTGTGAAAAGTA
Organism: Entomyzon cyanotis; assembly: GCA_024500445.1. Lineage (NCBI taxonomy): Eukaryota > Metazoa > Chordata > Aves > Passeriformes > Meliphagidae > Entomyzon > Entomyzon cyanotis. Next base: position 72,623,055 of record JAKEPQ010001005.1, read on the forward strand.
ATAAATTTTAATTTTATAGCATGGCAGTTTACTTCAGAAGAGTAAGCTGAGAGTAATTAAAGATGAATAGACAACAGTGTAAAAAATCAGTTTGAACAGAAAACCAAGTGACAGGCAGGAACTTGGAACAGTGATCTGCTTTGAGTGCTGTCATTTATATTAGGAACATTTGCCTTTGCTAAGCTTATTGGGATTCAATTCAGAATGCTTTAATACTTTAAAGCATACACCATTAGACACATCAATAACATTACTGCTAATGCTTTAGTGTTGGATGAATACAAAGCAACATTTGGACAAATATTTGGTATTTAAAACCAAAGAATACTTGATTACACTCTTATTGTTTGAACTGAATAAAACTGTTTTGTTGAAGCAGTTTCTTTAGAAGCAGACTCTAGAAAAGAGTCAGATTCAGTAAAGACTGGTTAAACATACACACATGCACACACACACACACACACACACACACAGACACACACACACTCACTCACAAATTTGGAACAGTAATGTTCTTAATTCTTAATGTCCTGTTGTTTTTGTAACATGCATGGACAGCACAGTACTTGTGCTCATACTAAAAGCAAAGAAGTCAGTCCCAAATTTGGAACTTAGCACATAAATAAATTCACTTTCTATACTAAAACAAAAGCAAAATATGCTGAACATTATAAGCCATTGAACTTTAGAGAGTACTCAGCATTGCCATAAATAATTAAATAGTAAACAAATATAGAATACCTGTTTTCATGAGCTTTAAATTCACACAGGCATTTTTGAGAGTCACAGCTGTAGAACCTAATCATTTCATCATCTCCAGCTATGGCAAGGATAGAATCCTTGGAATGGGAAAAAAATAAATGCAAGGGTGGTTAATTTCATGTTTTTCAAACCTGTTAATTTCCCAACACCTGTCTTTTTGTACTTACTGTAATAAATCTAAGTGAAGAAATCCTCTTCTCTGTTGTAATGGTGCCAGTGACTGAAGCTGTGTCAAGTCTGTAGATATCCACTTTGTTTGTTATCACTGTCACATACTTCTCTCCATCAGGGGACCATTTAATTATGTGTGCATCTGTACACATTGATACAGAGAATCTAAAAGTAAGGATCTTTAGAAGCTGCTAGACACTGTTTTCTACCTAGATCCAAGGAAATACTCCATGAAAATTCAAATAAACTAGAATAAACACCTATGCTCTTAAATGTTTATTTCTGATTAACAGAATCATGTAAAGAAACACAAACTAAAAAACATTTATTTAAATGTCCTGATCTCAAATTTCAAGGAAAAAAAATTATTTACTTTAGTCATAGTATGATTACGATTAGGCACATAAACTTACATATGCTTGCCTGCATATATAAAAAAGACATTGTGAAAGTTTGCAATTAACTGACTTGATTAATTCAGTCAACTTTTCTATACCTGGAAAATAAAACTATCAAATTCCACTTAATTAGTGGATTTAGATTGATAAACTCACTTTGCTTCAGGTTTTTGATGAAGGCTGATCGTCCTTCTACAAGATTCCAAGTTCTGAAACACAACAACAGGTAATGGTTAAAAACAGCACAGCAAAACTGAACTCTGATCTGCTGACATGAGGCACCCAAAGGAAGCTTTTTAAGCCTCTCTGTGTATTTTTTTTCCTTCTTAATGCAAGAGAAAATGATGCGTTCATATATTGCTTGCATGCTAAAATGTTGAACTTGTGTTATTTATTTTCTAAACTACCATTTGCAATACAGAGCCCAAAAGGAGACAACAGTAATTTATGCTGTTAAAATAGCATTTTGTATCTTTAAAACAGGTATCTACAGCAACATGGAAACACACCAAGTGAAAAATCACAGTGAACAAAACCTGGCACTTTTCAAAAGTTTAAGCAAATTGTGTTCCAAAATGCAAACATATTTATACATCTACATCTCTGACTTATAAAGAGTCAGAATTCATAAGAAGATGGTATGAACAGCAGGAACTATTCTTAAGAGACTTTAAAATACTGCTGGCACTTAGAACTTCAAAAGACAAACTAGTGGATCTTTGAAGCATTTGATAACAAACAAAGTTTTATCAGTGTTGCATGGCCTAGTCCCAACAAGGAATTGTTTCTTATAACACCTTATTAAGAGTTACTGAATTATGATTCTCAGCATTCCTTTATCACTTTTGACTCACCTTAATGTTTTATCTGTTCCAACTGACAGAGCTAATTTCCCAGAAGGATGAATAGAAAGAGATGTCACATGTCCCCTGATAAAAACAAAACATTAGTCACATCTATTATTTACATGGAAAACAGACATGAAAACGTATGTGGATATGAAGATTTAAGAAACTCACTTATGTGCCCTAATGGATTTCAAACATTCCCATCTCTTTGTGTTCCAGATACAAATGAGTCCATCTTCAGCCCCACTCAGTAGATGTGCAGTACCATAGAACTCCAAACAAGTTATTGTGCCTAGAAATACAATTAACAAAGTCATACACACCGAACAATTATCGCACAAATTAACAGAGAATGTACAACTTAACAGAAAAGCTTCTTCTATCAAGGCATGCCAGCTGCTACCCTACCCTTAAGAGAATCTAAATTAATTCCTAAGTATTTCTTTAAAAAAAAAACTTCAAACTTTCTTGCTATATTCAATCCCTGATGTACTCTATCCATCCTTTACCCAAACATGTCTGAACTCCACCTGGTCTGTTTTCTCACACAGCAGTACTCAAACACCGTGGCACAGATGACAGAGAGCTTCTACCAGTGATAGGAATGCTCCCACATCAAAGCCCTGCTCCTGACATGCAGCTGAATTTACTGCACATGCTGCTTCCCTGTAATCACCAGATTTATCTTACATGAGTTAAATGCAGGCACCATGCTCAGTCTAGCTCCTGGATCTTTTTGGTTAAGCAGGATTGGGCAACAAGTGACCCAAACAGATTTATTTGGACAGCCATCACTTGATGACTGTACCAATGATATAGACAAAGGGTGCATCCTCAGCAAGTTTGCAGATGACACCCAACTGTGAGTGTTGAGGGATGGGATGTCATCCAGAGGCACTTGGACATGTTCAAGTAGTGGGCCATGGTAACCTCAAAGTTCCACAAAGCACAGTGCAAGCTAGTATTAGCATAGGCTGGTGGTTGGACAGATGGAGGGCAGCTCTGCTGAGAGGGACTTAGGCTTGCTCATGGATGAGAGGCTGAACATGACCCAGCAATGTGTGCTTCCAGCCCAGAAAGCCAAATGTGTCCTGGGCTGTATCAAAGGCAGCATGGGCAGCATGGCGAGGAAGGGGATTCTGCCCCTCTGCTTCACTCTTCTGAGACCCCACCTGAAACACTGCATCCAGCTCCCACAGGTCCCCAACATAAGAATGATGTGGACCTGTTGAAGCAAGTCCAGAGAAGGGCCATGAAGATGACCAGAGAGATGGAACACCTCTCTTGCAGGGAAAGGCTGAAAGAACTGGGATTCTTCAACTGGGAGAAGGCTGCAGGGAGACCTTATAGTGGCCTTCCAGTACTTGAAGAGGGCTTATAAGAAAGACAGGGACAAACTTTTTAGCAGGACCTCTTGCGATCATGAAAAGGGGGTAATGGTTTTAGACTAAAGAGGGTCAATTTAGATTAGATGTAAGGAAGAAGTGTTTTTACAAGGACAGCGGTGCTACACTGGAACAGTTGCCCAGAAAGGTGGTTCATACTCAGTCCTTGGAAACATTCAAGGCCCAATTGGATGGGGCTCTGCATAACCTGATCTGGTTGAAGATGTCCCTGTTCACTGCAGTGGGGTTGGACTAGATGACCTTTAAAAGGTCCCTTCCAACCCAAACTATTTTGTGACTCTGATGTACTTTACAGTTGTAATTCAGGCAGCACATGCAGTGGGAAGTGTACCAGGTTAACTTCTCTGGCAGCAGCAGCCCGCTCTCACAGACAAACCCTCTTTTGTGCAGCTCATGTACACTTGTGACAGGACACTGGGAAAGACGGTAGCGGGGAGTACGCATGGTCTAGATAAACTGTCCTGATAGAAGAAAAATGGTACATAAGCCATTTGTGGGACATAACTTCTTAACCAGTTAAAACTACAAATCATTGAAAGCCGCAGCTATATTTGTGGGTTAATACCAAAATAATTTTTTTTTACTTTTATGCTCAAAAGCTTACCCTGTTTGTATCATCCCACCATCATGGCACCAACACCACCACTATTACAGTCATATTAAAAAAATATATCAGTTTTGTTTTTCTGGCAAGGGCTGGTTTTTCAGCTACAATTTTTTATCATTAATGCTTTTTACAAAGAAATGTTCCCTTACCATTGTGCTGTAGCAGCGCCCCATGTTCTGTCTTCTTTTTCATGTCATAGATTTGGATTGTCTCATCTCTGCTCCCAGTGACCACATATCTGTTATTCACTGCTACTGCTGACAATGAGGCAGAGTGGGCATGATGTGTAAAATCAGGGATGACTGTCCAGGACTGTAAATGAAATGCAAAACAAACAGGTCTTTCTCAAGCTTAGCATAGTAAGTTTCCACTTCATTGTCCTGTAAGTTTATTTTTTAAAAGCAAAATCTGAAAAAGTATACATGTAAAAATCAGAATTATAGAATCAATGAGGTTGGAAAAGACCTCTGAGATCAACAAGTCCAACCTATGACTGAACAGCACCTTGTCAAGTAGACCATAGCACTGACTGCCACATCCAGTCCTTCCTTAAACACCTCCAGGGACAGTGACTCTACCACCTCCCTGGACAGCCCATTACAATGTTTAATCATCCTTTCTGTGAAGAAATTCTTCCTAATGCCCAACCTAAACCTCCCCTGGCACAGCGTGAGGCCATGTTCTCTTGCTCTGTCACTGGGAGAAGAGGCTGACCCTCACCTGGCTCCACCCTCCTTTCAGGCAGCTGTAGATAGTGGTAAGGTCACATCTGAGGCTCCTTTTCTCCAGGCCAAACACCCCCAGCTCCCTCAGCCACTCCTATAGGACTTGTGCTCCAGGCCCTTCCCCAGCTTCATCGCCCTTCTCTGGACACGCTCCAGCATCTCAGTCACTTTCCTGAACTGAGGGTCCCAGAACTGAATACAGCACTTGAGGTGTGGTCATACCACTGCTGAGTACAGGGAGAGGAATTATACTTAGCTATAAGCATAATGGGATCTTATTGAGTTAATGCGCTGTTAGATTAGTCCAAAGGATTTAAGCTTGCGAAACGCCCCTTGTAATCAGTGCTGTGCTTAGACGAAGCTGCCTGTGAAAAAGTGTCTGCACAGAGATAAATCCCAAGGGCAAAAGAGGCGGATTCTCCCGTTTTCCATCACGGCAGGCTGGAGACACGCCTTCCACCTGGCCCCAGCCCCCGTGCATCCATCCCCCGCGCAGCTCTCCATCCTCAGCGCCGCGCCGGGAGCAGCAGCCTCGCAGCGCAGCCCCGCGCACCCACGTGGCTCCCCGCAGCCCGAGGCTCCGCGGCTCCCGGGAGCCCTTCGGGGCAGCGAGGGGCCGAGCCTGGCGGCACAGGCTGCGGGAGAGGCCGCCCCGCCCCCGCAGCGCGCTTTAAGAGCCCCGGCGGCGCCCGGAACCGCGGCTGCGGACGGGCGAGGCGGTGAGTGCCGGGGTGCGCTCTCAGAGGGGCGGGCGGGAGGGGCATTTCCTCTCCGCACTTCCCGGGAGGTGTTCGAGACCAGGCTGGATGGGGCTCTGAACACGCTGGTCTCCTGGAAGGTGTGCCTGCCCACAGCAGGGGGGTTAGAACTAAATGGCCTCTAAGGTCCCTTCCAACCCAAACCGTTCTGTGATTCTTCCTTCCCCCCGCATTCCCCCCATCTCCGTTACCTGTCCGGGCCGCGTGGCGAACCCCAGCAGCACCTGCTCGTAGCACCCCGCCACCAGCTCCATCCCCCACCGCACGGCGCCGCCCTGGGCTTCCCGCCGGCTCTTCCGCCGTCCGCCGCGCTGCCTGCTCCGCTCCGCGCCGCGCCGGCCCCGCGTGTGGCGTGCGGCAGCGCTCGCTCCCCGAGGGTGAGGAGAATCCCGCGGGATCGGCCGCGGAGCAAGAAGCGCGGGAGGGAGCGGCGCGGGGTCAGGCTGCGCGCGGGGCAGCCCGCGCAGGGGGCCTCGCGGGGCGGAAGCGGCGCTGGCGGTGATGGCGGCGGGGAGGACGAGAGGCGTTAGTGCCGGGATCGCCAGGGAGGGAGGGGGGAAAGCGGTGGCCGGGGTCGGGGGCTGGGAGCGGGGAAAAGGGGCGCGAACCGCTCTTCTGGGAGCGAGGCGGGCTGGGGTGTTCGGCCTTTTCCCTTCCCCGGTGCCGCGGGGCCCCCGCCTCCCTCAGGGCGCGCGGGGCGGGGAGGCCCCGGCGGCGCTCGGGCCGAGGCGCTAGAGAACCAGCCCGTCGCCAGCCCCGGGCCCTGCCGGCTTTCATTGTGTTTCGTCGGGTCGTTTTTTATTTTTTCTTTACTTAATTTGTTATCGCGTGGCCCAACGAGCGGGAAGCGCGGCCCCGGCGCCAGTGTGGCCGCTCGCGGAGGGCCGCGGCCGGGCGGGGCGCACTTGTGGTCGGTCGGGCCCTTCCCGTCGTGCCGAGTGGCTCGCTTAGAGAAATGCGTCACGGCTCGGGCCTGGGCTCGGCTGGGGTCACCGCGCCGGCCCCGGGAGCTCATCCAGGCTCCCTCGTCCCGGTGCCCTGACGCAGCGCCTCGTGTGAGCGAAATTAGTGACGAAGGAAGGAGGGGCGGGTTGCTCGCTGCCTGAGTGAGCGGTGTTTGCACGGCGGATTCAGGCCGTCAACAGCTTCGCCCACCTTTCTGCCCGGATAAACGCAACGATGCAATAAACGTGGAATAAAATCAAGAGTTGCTATGATGTGTGCGTAGTCCAATTAAGGATGTGTTTGAATTCTGGAGGTTGATGCTGCCCCACTGCCTAAATGAAAGCTAGCTGTAGTTAAGGCAAATATAAAAAAAGGTACTATATTAATGCATGCTGGTTTAACTGTTTTTAATATTTTTTGTTTTCTAGTGAAAAGGTCAAGGTTGGACAGGGAGGTGTACAAAAGCAGTTTTGCATAGAAGTTGGTGATAACTGACCGAGAAGCAGTCGCATCACTTGCCTCCTGATAGCCTCTTGCAACGAGAGCTCTCTGTCGTGCGTGCCATCTTCCAGTAGGTCTGCACGAGTGAAAAGTGGTACGTTTAAAAAAAGTTACTGTGCAGCTATGAATTAAAAAAATCAGTATTTTAGTGTTGAGAGCAGGGAGGAGTTTATTAAAAAGTTTTATTAAAAACTAATGTTAGAGGAACATTGTTATGTGGATACTTGCATTATTAATGACCACCTGAGGAAGAAGTTGCTGCTGCTAATTCTTTATAATGAATGCAATTACTTTCAGTAAGCACATGCTCAGTTTAGTATATGCTAACCTTACTAGTATATGGCTGTGTTTTAAGGGCTTGTTTGTACTTGACTTTTCTTTTGGCTTCAGAATGGCTGTGGGGATAAAGTCCATAGTCATTCTGTATAGCACCATGCATGGTTGCTCTAATTATGGTTTATGGCTATCCTATGTCAAGTTAGCCTAATCCATTTTCAGAAGTAGTGTTCTGAACTGCTCCGCTCTGCAGGCAAGCCTTTAAGGCATTGTAGATGCTCTGTGTTTATTGCATTATGTGGCTGTGGGTTTGATCAGCCAAGATGTAAAATGTTACATAAATTTTTCAGTGGAAATGGGAATTAGAACTTCAACAGTTAAGTATTTGCTTAGAAGGAGTAACACCTGTGTGTGAAAGTAAATGCAGAAACTGGTTTTTGCACTGGTTTATATTTGTTGGATGACTGGTTAAGAAGCCTAAAGAAAGGCTATTGGAATCAACAAAGACAGGTATCTCTTCAAGAAGGTGTGTTGATTGGTTTAGTGGTGGCAGTAAAAATCTATTTGCTGCCAACTTGATGGTAATGAGTGAAATGTGTATGTGGAAAAGCTGCAGAGAAATACCGTATTTTCTTGTACTGTGCCCTCATCCTGCTTTTATTTCTCCTATTAAGCACATAGGAAGTACCACATCTTGTTTTCAGCTGCATAGTTTGTGGTACAAATAAATTAATTTTAAATTTGGCTGAAAGGGGAAGAAACCTGGGGGGTTGTACGAAACATACTGAAGCCTGTATCTGTTGCCTTGTTTCTAACTCTTTCAGAGTCTTCTGAATTACTAGGTTGCTAATATGTAGGTATTTCAGAATTAAGAGTAAGGTACAGGTGACTTAAAAGATCATGAAAATTTTCTAGCCTATTGAATCATGGGGAAACCTTGTGGTCTACTGCAGTCCAGGGCAGTGAAGATTACTGCTAATCATAATCCCATTGGCCGTATATCCTTCTTATCTCCATTGTTTCAGCAGCAACAAGTCAGAACTTAATTTTTTATGTTCTGAATTAATAACATTTAAAGCATGTGGTGGGGTGAACATACTTGGAATTAATTAATCTTGAGGATAAAATCCTTCATCTTCTTTTTCTCCCCCACATTTTTTTCAGCTGAAGGAGTGCAATAAGCTGAACCTGTGCAGCCATCCTGTTCGAGAAGGACAGAAGACAGTTTGAACCATGGCAAGCCAGGTAAGATCATTTAGTCAGAAATACGGGCTTGCAGTGCCTAAATGGATTCGAACCATACTCAGAATTTCTAATAAATGTGAAGCTAAAATAGCTAGCTTGCTCTGAGTTGGGTGTTCTTTTAGTCCTGTGATTTCTTCTGGCAATGTGGTAATTGGTGGCTGTCCTCAGGACACTTAACTGTGTCGACTCAAGCAGGTTGGGGGTCATTACATTAAGCTTTGCAGTTTGGATTATTTGAGCGCGAGTTCTTCTGAAAGACCTTGTGCATAGCACCCTCTGTATAAGATACATGTGGAGGTGTTACAGAGGAAGAACATTAAAGCCTGCGTAAGTAAATGCTGTGGAACATTATTCTTATTTTTGGAAGTCCTTGTTCTTCAGAATCTTAAAGTGAGGGAGGCAACCTGTGTTAATACGGCTGCTTCCCCTCCTCTTTTGTGTCGTTGCCCCAGTCACTTCCTTTTTGAACTGTGGTTTTTGGGGTTTTAGGTTTTTTTTCCTTTTTTCTTTTTTTTTTTTTTTCCCAAGAGGCACTTTTTATGCCTCTTTCTTCCTGGCCTTGCGTCTGGGTTTGAGTTTTCCCTCAGCCAAGCTAATGCCTGTTCCTGGTCTGCTTTCTCCTTATGTGCCATTAATTGGCCTCTTGTTATTGTTCCTGGCCTGGGAGAGTGGCTCACTGCTAGGTAGTGAGGAGAGGCATCTCACAGAAGAATAATTCCTAGGTGAGGGGAGATATATAGGGACAGTGGAGCTCCCTTCTAGGCAAGAGTGACAATTTCCCTGCCTCTTCATCACTCAGATTGTGCTGCGGCAGGGTTTTTTGCATCCTGGAGCTCAAGCGGAACACAGTCCAGTCCTGAAGCTAATTAACATTTAGGATTGGCCAGCATCAAAGGGCTATCTGGTTTTTCCCTAATTCCCAGAGGAAGCTGTCAATCCTTTAGCCAGCTTGACAGGTCAGGGGAATATGGCTGTTCATACAATCCTTTGGCTCTGTTATTTTTGCCAGGCGTTTTCCCCAGAGGCTGCTTTCCCTCATGGGAGGCGGAGGGAGAAATGGGACCCCAGGCTTCTTTCAAGGGCAAGGTGAATATGGGGAAATCACCTGTGGTGATGGGGAGTGGGAGGGAGGAATGTAAATGAGACTAAATACTATAAAGGCAATTTTTTTTCTCTCTACAGGACTTGATGGCAAAAAAAAAGAGAATGTCTCCAGGCCTACAGTTGGTGGAGAACACCACAGAAGAAACGGAAGAAAAAGAACAAAATAAAACCAGGAAGAATAGAGTTTGTCCCTAGTAGTACTAATGCAACCAGGTAAAGACCTTTAGAAGGGGTAAACTCTGACCCCTTTGTATCTGTTTAAATTACTAATGACTAGTGAATGCCATAAATTGTTTTTAGAATCCTGAAATGGCACACCTGGTGCCTATACGCTAAGTTTTGCTTACAGAATTGCATTGCCAATTGGAAAATTATTTCTTCCTAGTTTCATCTCATAATTGCTTGAGATGTGGTAATAAAATAGTATTTTGACTTACGGCTGCAACTTAATATTTTTTCTTGGTATTTTTGGGTGCCCTGCCCTTCAGACAACAAATACTACTTTTTGAAACCAACTTTTTAAGAGTTTTTAATAAATTTGGGTCTTTGTTGAAATACTTTCTCTTGGAAAAAGTGGTAGAATAGACTCAGTGAGAACTTTTTAGAGTGATGGCAATGCATTTCTGTACACTGCTCAGCAGGGTTTTGCAGTTAACATTCTCTTCATATTTTGTCTCCTTATTTGTCCAGTAATAACTGCTTGCTTGTTAGATACATCAATACTGAAATGAATGGTGTTCTTTTCAAGCTTAACAATGGTTCTCTTCCCTTTTTAAAGACCGGATTATTCAATATTTGTTGGGGAGCTTACTCCAGAAGTGGATGATTTCCAGCTCTATGACTACTTCCTAAAGAGGTACCCCTCATGTATTGACTGCAAAATAGCAACAGACCTGCTGGGATATTCCAGGTAATGCCTGTGGAAATGTGTTAATGCTGTCAGTATGTTTGCTTCTATAAGTCAGAACTTGCATTTGAACTGGCTCTGCATTTTCTTCAGAGGCAGAAAGAGAGAGATTAGTCTCTGGCATTATTTTTTAACAACATGGATCCATGTGCTTATAAAACTTCATGGTTTGTTTTAGCAGCTTAATATGATTTCAGTTAATGTGATAAGCTTCAATTTAGCCAAATGCATATTTGCATGAAAGCAGCTAGGTGGTGGGAGAAGGGAGAGCTTTGCATGGACTGCTGTGCATACCTACAGCACTGTGTCCACTTAGTTATCTGCAGTGCTGAGGACAAAATAATTCCCTTTTTACATGTGGAAGAGAAGTGTAAGCCCTAGCAAATCTTAGGGGACTGGGAGACAGAACTTCTACTAAGCTTTATTTACTAGTATTAGAAGTTACACTGGCCAGGGAGTGAGTCAAGCAGGGATGAGTGAGTTTGCTGTTCAGAAAACACTGGCTGTAATGGACTAATTCAAGAAAGCTGGGGGGAAAAAAGAGAAAGGAGATCTGAGAGAGCAAATTTTGAAAGAATGTTAGAGCTGTACAGCAGTAGGAATGGGTTAATATGGGTAAATTAACTGCTGTAAGTGCAGAAATTGGGAATCTGGTTACTTACACAGAGAGCAGTTAATATGTATTGTTTAGCTGGCTTTCGGCAAGTTGCATCTTAATGCTATCAAAAAAGCTCTTTGCTTCTGGCCCAAGTTTTTAATTTTGCAAAAGCATCTTCTGTGCATGTGCACATGCCAGAGAGGTTGCTTAGGTAATAGAAGCTGTAGTAGCTACTATTTTCTGTTTTCATGAAGACAGAAATTGAATTCATTAGCTTTGTAACTGTTATGAATACTAGAATTTGTTTTCTCCCTTTTGAAAATTGTAGAGGGTATGCCTTTGTCAGATTTGGTGAGCAAGGTGATCAGATGAGGGCACTGCAAGACTGCCAGAATGCACCAGGTCTGGGGGGAAAACGAATCCGGCTGAGCATAGGAATTTCTAAAAGGTAACAAATGAGTTGTGCATTGATACAGTAATTCTAAATAATCGGATTCTTTTAGTTCTGCCTTTGTAAAGACTGTGGCCCTTGCTATAATTGCTATATACACGATGCAAAAACAAAATCACAAAAGCATTATGTTTTGACTGCCTGGATTCATCAACCTCTTTGAGGATTGCTGGGGAAATCCATCTTTTAAGTCTATCCAGATGGTATAACTTGGGCTTAGCTGCTGTTGTGACCAGCCTTAATTTGTACAGTAGTGAAGCTGAATACATTTGTAAGTATTTCATGTTTGGGCCTGAAGAAGGTAGAAGGGACAGCAAGTGTTTGTTTTGATGCTAGGAAGCTTTTCTTTTAGCTCTTTCCCCTTGGTTTAGGCAAGGTAGCATGTTGCTGGTTTTAAAATAGGCTGGCAGAGGAAGGAACTCTGTAGTGGAAAAATACATTATATAGAGGGGAGGAAGCCAAAGGACATGTTGCTTGAACAGTTTGTTTAGAATACTACTCTTTGCTTCTGAAGTGATTAGGGCAGCAGGAAATTTAAAGTTGATTGAGTTTGAGAGGGGTTTTTTTTCTGCCAGCTCAGTTCTCTCAGTTATTGAAGACAATTCAATTAGAGACTTGATACCAAATTTGATAAACTTTGATCCAGAATACAGACAAAAATGAACTTTCTATAAAACAATTTCAGTATATATTCATGAGGCTAGCTGGTCTGTTCTGTTACAATGCTAAAAATAACAGCTCCTGCATTTCTTCCCTGGATAATTTTGCCAGTGTTGCCTCATTGCTTTGGAACAGAAATGCCCTTACCCAAGAGAGTACTGTCCAGATCTGCTTTGTCTAACTTGCTTTGAAAATGAGGTCCCAAGAAAGTTTTCCTCACTTCTGCTATCCAGAAGAATGTCAGTGGTATTTTTAGATTTTTCTTTCCTACAGAGATGCATACAGGAGAGAAGTTGGAAGCAGAAGACTGAGACATTATGTAGCCATTTGTTTACTACAGTAGTAAGACAATAAAATACCTATTTATTAGAATGTATGTGTAGCTTCACAGTAATGAAGCAAAAATGTAATGTGGATACTGAAATACCACTAATCTGTTTACCACTTACCTGTTTCTGAATGGCTGAGTGCTATGCTCTCACAGCATCCAAATATCCAGCCATCAGAGTAGTTTGTCATTAAGTTGCTTACATTGGAAACTGTTTGAGTTCCCTCAGTGTTCTTGGCAAAAAGCCCCAGTCTGAATTTTCTATAATGAAGTGGAGGTACAGAGAAATTGGGCTCTGCCAGCACAGGAGGTCTGCTTGTATGTAATCAGTGAGGAAATGTCTAAGCCTAGGGAGTTTTTTGGAATGTGCAGCTGATTTGTCCCAATGTTTTTTATGTAGTGTATCTCTGTTTTAGTACAGACTGTTCTTGTTCAGTGATATTTGTCAGTAGTCAGCTTGAAGTTGTCTCTGAGAAAAATCTGCTCAGGAGAGGGAAAGCAGTGAAAACTAATCACCTGGCCTAATCACTTGGTCTTAAGAACTAATGAGTTTTGTAACTTTACTGCTGCTTTGGCTTCATTCTGGATAATAGCAGTGCTGACTTCACCTGACAGCTATGCTTTGGTAACTGTTCATGGACCAAAAATTGAGAAGGTGAAGGTAGACATGGTAAATTGACAGGCAGTGTAAGATGCTCCTCTGAAATGGATGATCTGACTTTACTCCTTGTTTCTGGAAATAACAAGACTTAGTATTAATAAAAGATGGAAGAACTAATTAAGACTTTAAATGTTTAAAGTGTCTTTAAAGCAGCCATGTTTGATAAGGGTCTTAATATATCATCTTTTTATCAGCAGCTTGCTTATACAGATACCAAAGGTACTTAAACTGAACACAGATAAATTACAGATAAATGTAACTTGAGTTAATCCACAGAAATAATGACTTTTGGCATTGGTGAAGGTGAGAGCATTTGCTTCTGTATATGATGTATTGTGCTGTGACTTAAAACTTAGGCAACTATTTAGAAAAACTTCCTTGTAAATTTGGAAGTGTGTAAAATTGTTTAACTTCAACACTGGGTTTACAGTTTTCTGTTCTCAAACTCTTAACTGTGTCTAACTTTTCATGTTTCAGACTGAAAGCAGAATTCCAGCGGTACCAGTCATACAACTATAATGATTATTACCAAGATTATCAGAACTACTACTCACAGTGGAATTACGATCCTTATGCTGACTACAACTACAGCTCCTATACTCCCTATGATAGCATGCAAGCTGTTGGAGACTGCTCTTTAGGAGATGCTGTTATGGCTCCAGCCGTTTTTGAGGTAAAGACACTACACAGTTAATTAAAAAAAAAAAAAGACAGATAACAAATTGTGTGGCTTGTGTAAATCAGAGCAAAGAAGTCCTAAAACTGAAATCATGTGTTCAGATAAGTGTGACGGTTATATTCAGCATTTTTAAGTGCTTTAGTGCATGTGTAGAATTAGATATTTATACAGCATTATTTGTCCACGTATGTTAAAAAACAATTCTGACAGCAAAATGTTGTGGTCTTTCTGTCATCCTGTTTTCTGATGTGCTTTGCTTAAAGCAAAATAAAGAATTGTTGTGAGATGATCATATCAAGATCAGCTGGTTGATCAATTACAACTTCTGAAAGTGCCTTCCAAGCAGATGCAATACTATGGTTTTCTTAAAAAAAAAAACAAAAAACCAAAAACATCTAAACAAACTAACAAAACAAACAAAAAAATTAAACCCAAACCATTAGAAAGCAACAAACACCCCACAAAAAAACCCTCCCCAACAACCACCACCTGTGCCTGCTTGTTTTGTAGTTATGGGAGAAGGGAATGATTTGGGAGGGAGAATAAAATTATTTTGGGTTTGTAGTGCTTTCTGAAATTGACTATGATTAAACTTTTGTTTTTTAGGAAGCTTCAGCTATGACTGAAATTAATGATGACCTATTAACTGAAGGTAATGATAAAATTATCACTGAAGCTTGAATGCTTCTGCCCTTTAACTGTACAAGCCAGTGACTATTGGATAAAGAATTGGTTACAGCTGAGGTAGTATTTTAAAGCTAATAACATATGCCATATCAAGTAGAATGGCACACTGTCAACAGCTCTTTGCAGTAGGCTTTTTGTAACTTCGCCTTCATTCTCCTTCTAAAATGGTTTATCGGAGAATTTACTGTATTTTTGTATTCTGCTGAGATTATTATGTGTTAAACTCGTTGGTAGAGACATCTTGTAATAATGTTCAGAAGTTTTAATTATCCCTGAATCTCTGCTCCATGTGGAAATACCAGTATATTCCTAGCATTCTAATACACAGATTCCAAAAGAAGCTGGACTGGTTGGGTTCACTAAAACTGTAGGTGAATAGACATCTTACTAGACTTATTAAATCATTAAATTTAGCTGAAGTACACTTTACTAGGCACTTGAGGTTTTTGTGTGCAAGCCTCCCAAGATCTGACACTTGTACTTACCAGGCTTTTATTTTCAGATCCACAGCTGTACTTGGATGTTGATGAAATGAACAGACAATTTATGGAGACAAGTGAAGAACTCTATGATGCGCTCATGAATTGTCACTGGCAGCCTCTGGATACGGTCACTTCTGACATCCCTTCTGCTATTTAAGTGTCTTATATAGCATGACCGTTAAGACCAAGGTGCTAAAATTACATTTCTTCTACATTACTCTAGATTATAAGTTTTAAAGCACAATGATAGGTTGGGGTTTTTTTGCTATGCTTTTGGCAGTTTCTGTAATTTTTGTTTTGTTCATCACTTGGAGCATCTTGAAATCATGTAAATATTCTAGAAATGTAAAGAGTTCAATGGGGTCTAAAGACAGACTTGCCTGTGTAAATAAAATTTTGTTTCTGCAAACTGGCCAGCAAGGGATTTTACTTACATATGTGAAACACCTTCTCTTCTGGCTTGTGAAGTTTAGCTGGAGGCAATAGGGGTATTTCACCTGTCTTTGCTATGGGCATCAGTACTACCAAGAACTAGCTCTCACATACTTCCAAGATACCTAGGCAAACTTTTACAAGCTCTTAACGTGCTTTGTCTGTACAGTTTTAACATACAGAAGGGCAAATTTTGAGCTCCTGTAGCTGCAAACATTCTGAAGACTAAGGATGATACCTACTGATAATTTTATTTTTGCCCTTCTTGTTAGTCTTCTCAATTGATGCATTACAGCAAAGAAACTGGTGTAATGTAATGCGTGTTCTTAAATATAAAAATCCTTGGAGAAAACTTTGTGGTTTAAAGGAGGAAGAATAACCCATCAGGAATTAAAGTATCCCAACATCCTATTCAACTAAGTTGCACCCTGTCCTAAACATCTTTCTTTTATTTGTTCAGTCTTCATGCTCAGATGTTTCATAGTGATGAGG
Source organism: Entomyzon cyanotis (assembly GCA_024500445.1). NCBI lineage: Eukaryota > Metazoa > Chordata > Aves > Passeriformes > Meliphagidae > Entomyzon > Entomyzon cyanotis. Next base: position 72,639,178 of record JAKEPQ010001005.1, read on the forward strand.
TTTATAACATTTTAGTAGGACGACAGCTTTCAGCATTCAAGTCAAAGGGGGTTAGGGGAGATGGCAATGAAGAAAGTTCTGCTTTAAGATAGCAACTTCTGAGTGGCTTCCTCTAAACTGTTATTATCTGAAAGGGTATAAAGTGTTTTCCAGTCATAGGGACAGCTCAAGGTCCTGTGTATGCAAAAATATTTACTACTTAATGCACACAATAAAATAAATTCAGTCTGGAAACAAAAGAATACTTTTTAAAGAAAAGAAGGTAGAAATTATCTTACAGCTAATACATGTGAAAGCTGCTTGAGGCACTTTGGTATGCTGTGTGTGTTTTGGGGGCAATCTAAACCATGATTGCTAGGATAACAGGAATAAAATTCAGCCTTTTTCTTTTTTCCTTCAATGGCTTAATCACGTTAAAGTGGTGGTCATAACCTATATGCTGTTCTTAAATGTGAAGCTAATACTGCATTGCAGAGTGATGACTTGGCACAGCAGGTCCCTTCTACCTGCTTACCAGAATCTCCCTCTTTTCACAATTTAATTCAGCTAGGAATTTTTTTTTAAAGTCCCACCCATGAAATACAGCTGCTCTAAACTAGAAAGGTCTTTTGGTGTGCTATAGTTACTTCATTGTTCCTCAATTTTGTGCATTGGGTACATAGAAAGAAAACAAAGCCTCCTTATTGAGGCAGGGAGATTACTATCAGTCTTAGCAACCATTTCCCTGCTTTGGAGAGAACTAGTTGCAAAGTGGCTGAAAACTGGGGTTTTGTGGGTGAATGTTTCCCTGGTGTGAACTTTCAGGTCAGTCTTTGGAGGGTGCTGGTAGGGAGATTATTAATGGGAATATGACAGACAGTGGAATAAATGAAGCAAAGAGAATCTGGATGGGTAAACAGAATACATATGTACCTGTGTGAACTTGTTTCAGGGGACTGCCAAGGAAGGACACTCAAGATAGTAGATATGGGCCCCTTGCATTTGGATGTGGGGGTATTAAACTTTCAAAACCATGCTCGATTTGATGTCACTTCAGTTGTGGTGCCTGAGCATGGTAGTACAAACCAGTTGCTAGGCAAAGGATTATGTATGTAGCAAGCACCATCATTACAAGCTGCAGGATTATAGACCAGGCACAGACCTGGAAGCTTCCTGCTTTGAAGTGCATCTCCTGCTTTGCATAGCATTCTCTTAACACCATACTTAAGCTGCAGCAAGTAATTTGTGGAAACCTTTTATTGTGTTATCAGATGCTAAGGATGCATGTTGGCTTGGTAGAAATACTGTGGAGTATCCACTGATTTTTGGCATTTGGGAAGTTGATTCATATGTGAACTATGTCATGAGGAGCCCATGTAGCTGTGTGATTTCACTTCGATCAGGACAGTATCACTACAGCACATAAACCTCAAAGTCAGTCTATAGTCATATTTATGACTCACATTTATGAGTAAAATCATATTTATGCAGATTTTACATGTTAGTGAGGTCTCTACACTCTGCATTAGAGACTATTTTCAGACATGCATGCACCTTCTGTTCTGGCCTGTTAAAGTACCCATATAGTGAAAGTACTGTTTATGACATGGAGTGAAAGGGGTTGTTGGGCCATTAGTTCTGCAGTCCTGAGAAACATTGAGGAATATATTTTCTTCCACCAAACATACAAGAAAAGTGAGGTGAAGGGAGCCTGCTGGTTGCAGCCCATGTGATACTGTTTTATATAGCTCTCTGTTTTGTGTCTACTGAGCCTTTCTAGTCTATCCTGCTTTCCAGTTAGGAGTGCATAAATGGGATCAAGAGACTGTGCAGTGCACATTCTTTACTGTAAAGGCATACTGAAAAAACTCTTCTGTATTGGTGTAAGCACAAATTCAGGAAAAAATGAGTGCATCAGAAGTGTTAGCATTCATTGCTGAGACTTTTAACTGAGGGAACTTCAGCACTGGTCCAACTACTCACCTGTATTAGCGAGTTTATACAAAGACCTGAACATGTACATCATATAGATACATGCCCTCAGTTCTACCAAGAGCTGATTGCAGTAGGAACATTAAAAAAGAAAAGCATTGGAAGCAATGTTTTCAACACCACACTATTTCATATTGTCTGGTTGTGTTCTGTCTGTGTTTTACCCAGCTGAAATGTGGGGTTTTTTAAGTCTGATGAAGGGGTTTTTGTGAAGAATATCTAGTATTGGTTTTATAAACTCTTCATTGTACCTAGCTGTGATAGAGATAGTGCCTTTACCTAAAACCCACTAATTTCTTGAAGAAGAGTAATGTTTTTGTTTTCCACTTCTCTGAACAGAAAAGCTTTAGTACCATGGTTTGAGGGGCTAATGATCCTGCAGTGAGTGAACAGGGAGAAAGAAACAGGCTAGAAAACGGTGAAGACTTGAAATGGTTCAAAAATACTAAATGGTACTTAAGCCGTGAATGTTTCTTTTTGCAGGGATGCTCTTGGACCAACAGCTTCTTTCTAGCGCTACCTCAAAGTAACTTGCAGATATAACTCACAGGGAAGATTGATCAAATGGTGATGATCACTATCATTCTGCTGGAGATATATATATATTTGCCTTTTGTTTTGTCTTGTTTTTAATGACATTTATTTAACTTCAGTGACTCATGTGAATAGACGTTGTTTGACTACATCGACAGGTATTTCTGAGTCATGAGTTTCATTAAAGGCATGTCACCATATGGAAATTGTTCTAAATAAGTAAATAAAGCAGCACTTGAATTTACAGAGCAAATGTAGTGTAGCTGCCTTTGACACGTACGTGGAAGAGAAAATCATGTTTACAGCTTACCTTAATATATTTAGCATGCTTAAAGAGGGAAGCTTGTTTTAAATTTGTCCAGCTCCTACATGTCCAGCATAGGAGTGATTTTAGTCAGTTCCCCACACAGGTACCATTTTAGAAGCCAGCATTGTTACTAATGAGTGTCTGTTACCAACAGGCACAGTTTACATCCCTTTGTAAACCTTGCTCTTCTCATAATGGAAATACATTATGCTACCTTTCCTTCCCCTCCCCTAAGTTGGAAGCTAAGCATGCTCATTGATTCCTGGATAAAATGAGTTACAAATCTGGGCTAAAATACTGGTTTTTTTGTTTTGATCTTGACACGCACATTGTAGAAACAGACCACCATCCTAAAATTAGTTAGCAGCTGTAGCACACCAGCACTTTACACAAGATGAGGTGGATCTTGCGGGTGACTTCAAACATGCATTTTCCAGGATAAGGATCCTCTTACCACTTCAAGTCATCCCACCGGAGAAAAAATTGTATTTGCAATTGTGGGGCAAGAGAGTAAGATTGTAGTTTGAAGAGAAAAATCTGGAAAGTAAACCCACCCTGCTGGGAATTTGGTAATGCTTATCTCCTGTTGCTAATGAAAATGGGTCAAAGAAGTTGAAGAGTTAAGTCATGTAGGAGAGCTGGGAAGACACCGATGAGGTTCAAAAAAGCCAGTATGAAGCAGAGATGGGGTAGCACAAAATTCCCCAGTAAGATTTCTTCTAAATGCTGTTCCTGTGCTGTTGCCGCCTGTTTACATTTCATCACACCTTCTGAATTACCCCCATACCTCTCCCAGTTCCACACACTCTTTCTTCAGGTATGTGCTGGGATGACTGCTTTTATTTTTGGTGGAAGGGGTGTGTGATGCATCATGGCTCTGTTCTGGGTAACGTTTTTATTGACTTGTACATAGGGAAGGTGCTTTTCCAGCACTGCTCCACTCCATCGTTCCAGTGCAGGTCAATGCTAAAAGTAAAATGTGAAACCCTAGACTTTTCTCAGCTTTACTTTCTGTAGAATAAAAAAACAAAACACATTTTTACATATTTTAACTTTGTAATAGGAACGCACTCTTTGGCATGTTTTGAGGAAGTAAAAGCTGTGTTGAGAAGCTTTTTCCCCCTACCTGCTTTCCATATGCCAACACAGCAATGAAAAACCCACACCTTTCTGTTTCTCTTTCCTTACACAAACCCAATCGCTAGTGGCATCCTGGGGGAGCATCGCCGACCTCCCGGTGCCTTTTTTCCTGCCGCGTTCTCCACGCAGCTCCTCGTCAGGGACAAGGGAACATCTCCCCCACGCCGCCGCTGTCGCATGGGGGAAGCTAAGCGTGGGTAACCTGTGTCCCCGGGGCAGAGGGTCAAGAGGACAGGCCCAGGCTCTGCTCGGTGATGCCTAACAGGTCAAGAGGCAACGGGCACAAACTCACGCACAGGAAATGCCACCTAAATACGAGGAAAAAATTCTTCACTGTGCGAGTGACGGCGGACTGGAACAGGCTGCCCAGAGAGATTGTGGGGTCGCTCTCACAGGAAAAATTCAGGAACTGTCTGCATGCAATCATGTGCCATGTGCTATGGGACGACACTGCTTGAGCGGGAAGGTTGAACCAGATGACTCACTGTGGTCCCTTCCAACCTGACCCATTCCGGGAAACGCCGCCGGGAGAGAGGCGGCGGAGTCAGCCGCGCCACCACCTCTAGGGCTCCCCGTGGCGCGACCCCGGCACAAACCTCCGCTCTTAGCCCTCAAGCCGTCCCTGAGGTGCGCCCGGGAGTGGACGTTTCTCCCGCCACGTCCCTGTACGGGACGCGGCAGATCCCAGCGAGCGCTTTTCCCGCGCAGGCGGCGCGGCGCAACGCGGCCGCTCCCTCCCCTCTGCTTCCCCTGGAGCGGGGGCGGTGTGCGCGCGCGGGGGCTGCCGGGCCGTCCGCCCGGCGCCGCTTGTGTGACGCGCCCGCGCGGGCTGGTGACGCGCGCGCGGCCCGGGGCGGCCGCCGTGTGGTTGGTCGGCGGGGCAGGGGGGTGCGGCGGCGGCGGCTCGGGCCGCGGGCGGGCGGGCGGACGGTGCGCGGGGCCCCGCCGCCGGGGGGAGAGCGCGAGCGAGCAGCGGCGAGCGGAGGGATCGCGGAGGGAACGCGGGGAAGGGAGAGACGCGTGAGAGGGAGAGACGAGCGGGCGCGCGCGGGTAGGGGCGGGGCGGAGGCCGCGGAGGAGCCCCCCGCGCGCGCACCAGAGGCCGCGCGCGGCGCGTGGCGGGCGGGAGCGGCGCGGGGCGAGAGAGGCCGGGCCGGGCGCGTCCCCGCGGTGCCGGTGACAGCGACAGCGCGGCCGGGCCGCGGCGGAGCGCAGCGGCCGCACCAGGAGGAGGAGGAGGAGGAGGCCGCCGGCGGCGGCGGGCCGGATCGCATCATGGCCTCGGGTGGCGGCGGCGGAGGCGGCAAGATCCGGACCCGGCGGCACCACCTGGGAGCCGCGAAGCCGCCCTACGTGAGGGGCAAGCAGCAGGTGAGGTCGCGGGTCGGCACCGCGAACCCCTTCGCTTCCTATCCCTCCTCTCCCCCGGCGCTCCCCTCAGCGGCAGGAGGAGGCGCCTCTTCCCTCCGCCACCTTCCCCACCCCCCGCCCTCCGCGCAGTCCCACGTGCGCGGCTCCCGGCCGGGGTTTCCCGGTGGAGCGGCCCGCGGGAGGGAGCAGGGAAGGGTTTCCCGCCGGGGCCGCGGGGATTGTGGGATTTCCGGGCGCCAGCCCCGCTCCGGCAGCGCCGGGCCGCGGGGGGATTCTCGCCTCCCCTTTGTCTCCCGGCTGTACCCCGCCGGGCAGGAGCAAAGGCGGGAGGAGCAGGAGGCGGTAAGGGCTAGGTGCGCATTCCCTCGCCTCGCGGCTGGAGCGGGCTGGCTCCGCTCCGTGCGATGCTGGTTTTGTTCTCGGGGTGCCCGGTTAAGTCGTGGTTAAAGTGATCTTAACTGGATTAGCAAGTTAGAGTTACCCGTCAAATTTAAGTGCACCGCTTCCGATATTTGCTTTTCTTGACAAATAAATGCGCGGTTGCAAATGAGTCTGGGAGGGTGATGGGTAGTTAGGCATCTTCCATTGTTGGTGGTTGGGTTTTCTTCCGGGGATTTTTCGGGTTTGGTTTTTTTTTTTTTTAAATTTTTTTTGGTTTTGGTTTTTTTCTTTTTTGTAGGATGCCTGCAAAACTCTTAGGTCTGCATTTGGTGGTTTCTTCAGTGTCTTGCCTCTGCCTAAACGTGCTGATGCAGTGCATGTGAAATGTAATTCATGAGAGATAGGTTCTCCTTTGTACTGTAGGACAGAATAGATGAATAACAGAAAAAAACAGTTGGTAAACTGCAGTAAAAAGATCTTATGCCATTTAGGGTGGCTGTAGGGAGTAGGAGTAAAGATGCTTCCCAATTGCTATTTGTCAAGGAGTTTCAGTGTGCCTGGAGACAGTGCTCTGGAAATGCCTTTTCACGTGTATTTATGAACCTGAAATTGACTGAAAACAAAAGCATTTACATTATTAAATCAGTAATATAAGACAGGGGATTAAATGTTATATGCAAAATTGAGGCTGTGTTATGCACAAATTGTTGCTCGATTAGCTTTTATTATTTGGGAAGTACTATACTTAGTCCTTTGTATAGTACACTGATCAGCAGTGTTGTCCTTGTAAAGCTGGCTTGTAAATGCTTCATCCAAAGAATCACCGCACTTGCAGAGCAAATGTTGAAAGCTCTTAAATGAACAAGAGAATGACATTGAAATTGCAGTATCCTGCATGTGGTGATACTATGTAGAGAGCTGATAAAACTTACAGATGAATTTAAAATAATTGGCTTAGATGGTTTTCTGATTATTCTATTGTCTCTTATCTCTGTGTGTTTTCTAGTAGGTTTATTTAAACAATATGCCAAAGCAAACACGTGCTTCGGTATATCTGTGGGATTCAGCTCAGAGCATGGATGCTGCAAATTGAATACATAGATTGAATCAAGAAGTATTATATTTTGGGGGGGGGGGGGAATGGTGAATAGGCAAACCTGTAAGTGTCAGATATGTGCATTGGTTATAAGGGATAGCTTTTTAATCCTCTGCAGCTTGCTAACCTGCATTACCTAAAAAGATGAGCTCTGGGTAGATAGCTAACTTGAACTGGAATTAATTGACAAGTCTTCCTGTTTTCAATATATCATCCACTCGGCAGAAGTATTCTGTGGTTTGGTGTTAATTATCTCTCAGTAATGAGTTTGGGAAGACATGGAAGTGCTCAGGGCAGTCTGGATGGAAGGTTATATCACTGATTCTGATCCCCCTCTTCTGCTACTATTATCAATAAGTAAGCTCATAGAAATACTTTATTGGAACTGTTGTAAGTGCTTGGGGTCAAAACTGTAGTCCTGAAAACTCAGTCTCTTGTTGTCAAACTCCAAAGGTGATCTAGCTCTGAATGCCCTATTGCCAATACCTTTGGAGTTCTTAGGGTATCTGATTTTTTTCCACTTGTATGAGGGATGAGTATCGTGGTGCCAGGCTTACAATAATAAGCCTGTCGTGTGCTTTTCGGGTGTTGTTATGCTTTCTTGATGTTTCCAGGGAGCTTGGTCAGGTGGGAATTCTCCAATCAGGCCCAACATGTGCTGCAGAGTCAGTCTTCTATTAAGTACCACCTTGGCTTTAGATGGCAATTGGAAGAGGAGATGCTGCTGCTTTTCAAAGATGATTAACTGAAGTATTTTTTCAGAATGTGCTAGACACTGCTTCAGATTTCTTTTTTGCCTAGGGGCATCAACCTACATCTTCCACTTTCTGGGCAAATATCCCAGTTGCCAAGCTGTGTGTTGTCTTCAGTTTTTCTGACTGAAACTGTGTTATTATCCAGAAAAAGAATGCGTGATTGAGAATCCTCACTGAGCCAGGAAGAGAATATATAAGAAGATGTTACCTTCCAAGAGTGGAGACACACAGCCTCTGATCCTTGATTTCAGAAGTTACTTGTTTTATATATTCTTGGAATAAACATGCAAAGTGCAGAATTGCCTGCCCTTTTCTCCCCAAGTGCCTGATAGAGCCATACTTCTTTATGTTTGCATGTGTATTTTTTTACATGTAGAGCCTTTTTTAAAACTAGTCTTAAGTAGGAGAGGTGAACAGGTGCTGCTTGGAGGATGTGACTTGCAGCTTGTATTTTCTCTTGGAAGATGGAGATACAGGTATTTGTGAGTTTTCACCAAGTTGCTTGAGACATCCTGTAAGGTTCTTTCCAGAGGGACTAGCTGCAGGATCAGGAACTTAAACTGTATGCAGCCGTGTCTAAAGCATTGCTGTCTTGGAAGTAGGTCTTGCTTGGTAGTGGCTACAGGCAGTGGGCAGAAGGGATCTTACAAAGCACCAGGTTTATTTTGTAAGGAAATTTTCACACTTTGATGCTAAAGAGTTCCTTTTTATTAGCAAAACAGATGTTTAAATTTGGTACTTGGCTTTCAACTGCTACTGTAAACAAAAACGTATCCTAATTGGGAAGAACTTGTAAAACTGAGATATTGACAGTTTTCTCTCAGTTAGGCTAACAGTACTGTACAGTGGTACAAATTGTAGATGATGATTGGTATAGCATTTTATTAATATTCTGGGGTTTGTTTCAAAGTGTTGCCATGGCAGTCTTGGAGGCTGTGAAGTGTTGGGGAAAAACAGTATTAGTGAGTGGTATCTCAGAAGAAGGAAAAACAGATGAAATAATTGACTGCGTTAGCTGGGACACTGCAAATTGCCTTTGGTTGCTGGCAACACATCACTTCCTCTGAGTTACTTATTCTTCCAGTCAATAATTAGAACCAGTTCTTGCTCCCCTTGCATGGACAAACTGAGCTGCTGCTGATTCTAACAAATGCAGCAGGACAGAGTTCAGAATATCTTTTGCATGCCCAGAAATATTTGAGCAAAAGTATTTCAGATTGGTGCAGGTGGTGGGCTGCCATAGCATCAGGTAATGAATTCATAACACACTGGGATGACTGGATCAGTGGACATGGGCCAAACAGTGGATGTTGTTTACCTGGACTTCAGCAATGCCCGCAGCGTGGTCTCCCATGTGATCCCTGTTCTCCACTTGGCGAAATACAGCCCTGTCAGGTGGACCATAAAGTGATTGGAGAAGTAGTTGGACCATTGACCTCAAAGGGTTGTGACCAGCAGTACAAAGATCCAGTGGCAGTCAATTGCTAATAGAGCTCTCAGAGGTTGATATTGAGGCTGATGCTGTTCCATGTCTTTATTAACAACCTGGGATGAAGGAATGGCATGAGTTCTCAGCAGTTTCCGAGATAATACCAAACCTTGGGGAACTTCAGCCCTGTTGTATGATGAAGGATATGGCTGCTACTGAGGGAATTTGAAAGAAATGGGCTGCTAGGAACCTTTCGAGTTTTAGTAAAGACAAATGTGAAGTCCCTCATGTGGGACAAAACAACCCCACCTACTTGCTGGACAGCAAGTTGAACGTGAGTCAGCAGCATGCTCTTGAGGTAAAGAGGGCCAGCTGCATACTGCGAGGTATTAGTAAGTATGTGGGAAGGAGGTTAAGGGAGTTGTTCTTTCCCCTTCATACAGCACTTCTAGGACTACATTTGGAGTGTTGTGTCCAGTTTTGGGCTTTCCAGTAAGAAAAATTCACCTTGGAGTGAGTCTGCTTGAGAGCCGCCAAAATGATTATTGGGGCAGAGGCCCATAGCTGAGAGAACTGAGTGTGTTCAGATTAAGAGCAGCAAATACCTAGTGAGACTACAGAGAAGGTGTAGCAAGGCTCCTCTAGCAGATTCATAGCAATACAAAGAGACAATGGACTCAAGATGCAAAAATGGAAATTCTGATCTCATATTAGAAAAGTTTCAACTGTGAGGCTAGCCAACATGTTGGAAGAATTGCGCAGAGAGTTATCAAAACAGGTGTAGTCATCTGTGGATGACCTGCTGGTTTTGGCCATTCTCTGAGCAGGAGTTTGTAGTAGGTGACCTCTGGGGTGCCACGCAGCTTCTATGTGTGCGTGGTTCTGTCAGAGCTGCTGCAGCTGGACCGAGGAGCACACACAGGTGTGGTTTTGTTGTAAATGTCACTGTTACTCTAGGTTGGTAATGCTTTCGTTGGCTCATCCTCTAATTCTTCAGGGTTGTCCCTCCTCTTGAGGGAGGAGATAATGCCTCCATCTCACTGTTACAGTTTTTCCAGAGTATATTGCAAGCTTGCACTCAAAAAGAGGGTAGCTAAGAGGCTTTTTTCTAGGCTTGCTGTTTTGCAGAGCAATTTTTTTATATGTCTTCTGTCTTTTTAGTGGTAGGTCATGTGATATACTTTTCCATTTTTCTGCTACTAAGTTGTAAAAAATCTTGGGTTTTTTTTGCTTTTTAATGTTATTTGTAATCAATTCAGTATTTATTGTGGTGCACTTGGCTTGGTGCAACTCCCGTATCAATGCAAGCTGGGGCATGAATAGATTGAGAGCAGCTCTGCCAAGGCCTTGGGGTTGCTGATAGATGAGAAGCTGGATATGAGTTGGCGATGTGTGCTTCCAGAAAGCCAGATGTATCCTGGGCTGCATCCAAAGCGGTGTGGTCAGCAGGTTGAAGGAGGGGATTCTGTCCCTCCACTCTGGTGAGGCCCCACCTGGAGTATTGCATGCAGCTCTGGGATTTCCAGCACAGGAAGGACATGGACCTGTTGGAGTGAGCCCAAAGATGGGCCACAGGGAGCAGGAGCACCTCTCCCCTGAAGACAGGCTGAGAGAGTTAGGGCTGTTTAGCTAGGAAAAGAGAAGGTTCTGGGGAGACCTTATGGTCACCTTTGAGTACCTAAAGAGGACTAGTACTCCTTTAGGTGAAGGAGGGTTGATTCACATTGGATTTAAGGTAGAACTTTTTAAAAAGAGAATGGAGCTACTTTGGAACAGGTTGCCCGGAGAGGTGGTTGAAGCTCGGTCCGTGGAGACAGACATTCAAGGCTAAGTTGGATGGGGCTCCTGGCAATCTGATCTACTTGAAAATGTACCTGTTCATTGCAAGCAAGTTTGGAGTAGGTGACCTCTAAAGGTCCCTTCCAGCCCAAAGCATTCTATGAATCTGTGCATGTTGCACTTAAGTACAGGGTCTTTGGATGAGTTTGGCTCGGTTGAGACTACTGTGGCTTTTTTTCAACTAAATATAAGTTGATCTTTAAATTCCCGTTTGCTGGGATGAAGTGTGTATGGTAACACAGGGACACCAACATGCATTGAGTCCTACAGCTGTAGATAGCACACACGCAGTCTTTGCCAATACCTGTGCCAGTAGAAGATTTTCTTTTTCCTTGCTTAGGCTCTCTGATATTGTCTTGGTACTTCTGCTCTTGGAATGAGTTGTGTGAGTATCTTGGGGAGCTGGCTGACTTTGCTTTTAGTTGTGATTGTATTTTGAATCAAACTTTTTTGACATAGATATGCCTCATGACTCTTTCCCTTATTAGAGCTCAAGGTCTGGTGACCTCCAAGATTGAAGTAAGCCAAGCAAACCATTAAACTCTTCAATTGCCATTTTCTTTGAGCCTGGATTACAGTGAGGCACTGAAATATTTACAGTAACAAGATATTAAATTTGTGAGACTATGATGTGCTTAGGCCTGAGCAGCAGGCCTCAGCCACAGTTGACTTACAAGATGAACCTTGGGCACTATGTGACTAACACCATCAGTATTATTTAGCTAAAAATAGATGACCTAGATGCTTATGCTAGCTGTTTAACACCAAACCAGCTGCTTTAGAAACTTTCATATAACCTTGTATAGCTATCTGCAAGAAATGTATAATTTTAAGAAATTTCCCCAACTGACATTATTTTAGGGGAGACCCTCCCAGCCAATGCCTGAGCTCTGGCCGAGCTCTGGCCAAGCCCTGGCCCCTGCTGGTCGGGAAGTGTGCCATCACATCCAGGTGTTTCTGTGCTAAAAATATAACCAAGTCACTTCAACTTGCTGGTTTGGGGCTATAACAGCTGGACCCGCATTCGGGGTGAATTTGGAGACCTCACCTATGGGTGAATGCACTACATGGGATTTTCCCAATTGCCAGAAAGGTCCTTGCTGTGAAATTGGGCTCCCCAATGACTGCGGACTCAGGATGATGATAAAGTATTGAGGCAATTGGTGATGTATCTTTCTCAATCACTCTTCTTTCTCTTGTATAGTGATGGTCAGGTACATTACCTTGCTTATTTTTGCTTGCTGCGAAAGCCAAGTGTGTAGTTTTATTGAATGTATCATTTCACTGTTGTGTTGCCCTAATGTTCATAGTAAGATAACACCATTGTTTCCATTGATGTCTGTGTCCTTTAAATCACCACTGTAAACTGGCAGAACAGACTAATATAGGTGCGTTTGTCATTAAAATAATCCTAAACTAAACAGATGAAAACAAGGTTTAAATCGATTTAAATGTAGCTGTGTTTGAGAATTACTGTGATGCAACCAGATGCATATTAAATTTATCCATAACAGTGCATGTGTTTGAACGTCAGCCCTTAGTATTTGTTACTAAACTTTACACAGTTGTAGAATATATACAGATTCGTAGATGCCATTATCTTCAGTCACTAAAAAAAAAAAATCTCTGTGCAATGGCACTGTTTCACGTTGCTGGTTAAGAGACAGTGTTTGAAGATACTGGTTATCTGTTTGGGAGATGCTCTTGGTTCTCTCAGTTGTGGTGTGATGAAAAAATATGGCGAAAAAGATGCTGCTGCCCCTCACAACTGAAGATTACTACCCTCCAGCAGAGGTAAGGCTACCTGAGCTTTACAGTTTCAGGTTATTATCTTAAAATGTCAAAGAATGTAACAATACCCATTGCTGCTGCAGCTAAAGCAGCTGTGTCCAAGGCCCATTGTTTTGGTTTCTCTTAGGCACCAATTCTTAACATTTTAAAATCTAGTCAGGAAGTATATGCACCAGGGATAAATGTGTCCAATTTAAAGTAATTGCAGGTTATGCTGGTTTAGATGAATTGTGAGGCTTAACCTTTATATGCTGCACAATGCCTGTGTATATGATACTTAAAAGGTATCAGGAAGGCTTTGAGTTTTGCTGATGTACCAAATTATCACAGAGAATAACTGAATGTGATTATTTGCTTACTTGATTCTCATTTATAATTCAGATTTGTGAATTACATAACATATTGAATGTGCAACAGGATTGGTTGTACATTTTACAAAATGACTAGCCTGTGGTACTGTCAACTCAGTTTGTAGATCAGCATGGACAGAAAAGGTATTTCAGAGGGAGCATGTGAATACTTTGCTGTCTTTTGGTAATACTGCATTATATATAAAAATTTAATTCCAGTCTTCTGGTTTGAAGGTTGTGTTTTCGGAAGTGTCAGGAGTGAGGTTTCATAGCATAAGTACTTAATTTTGTAAAATATGCTTCAAACCTTCAAGCCTTGTCCTCACTAGGAAGCACTGGACACAGGGATGGACATCAGCAAGCTGTAAGTTGACCTCCAATGGCATTTAACTGTTGTTTCAGGAGTTGTTGCAGAATTTGGGCTGCCTGTGTTTGTGTGTTAAATACATAGCATGTCCTCACCACTATGTGCCATAGATTAGCCTGTGATACCATGTTTTGTTTGTGAATGCTTTTAGGCAAAATGAAGTTGAAAATGTTTAATTCTTTGCTGGGAGCCTAGTACGCTATAGAAGGTAGCAAATTCATACTGTAGGGTATGATGCATTGATAGCCCTTGTATGCATAAACTTCTTGGGTGTAAATGCAGGAAAGAGGAAGAGTTTGCCATTATCAGTTATGTTTGGTGATGTTGTAGTACTGTAATGAATTGGGTCTTACTGTATATAGAACACCTATAAGGTAAGATAAACAATTTTATGCCTAAATAGTGCATTTAAATCCTAAATATAAAATGTGTGTTATACTTCGATAAATCTGTTAACTTGTGCTAGTGGCCTTGTAAAAACCATCTGATGCCATGGGAAATGTACATCTTGATCATTCTAGTTTTAAACTTGTCCATGTGGTAATGTCAGAAATAAAGAACAGTAAGGATAATAAGTTTAGACTGTATGGTTTCCTTATAGGGAAGATAATCTGAACAGCATTTCAATTAATGTAACTCTAGATACTGCCTATGAAATTTAGCTGAAGACACACTGACGGCTAAGTTGCAGCAGTCTTTCAATTAAAAAATGCTAACAACTTGGAGTTCCTTCTTAAATTGGGAAAGAAAGAACTTTAAAACTGCTTGTAAAGTTGTAAGTGAAAGTAGTCTTATGAATATTAAACTTTTTGGTTTTGATGCTGATAGATTTCCATCTCAAAGTGAAATACTGAATGTAGTTTATAGCGCCCATTGGTGATTGCTGCTGAGGGTTAACTAGTACCTAATGTAGTGCCTCTTAAAAGGAAGGAAGAAAGGTACTTGTACTTTGTGGTGCCTTTTGTAATGTTGTCAGTGTGTCATCTGAATGTGTGGACAAATCTTGAGATAAAACCATTCAGTGTCACAAGGATTTAACCTAGTGGGTTAGGCACTGATTTATCTCTCAGAGCACACATTGGTGTTTTGCTGTCAGTTGTAAGTGATAATAATGTGTACAAAAGTGCAAACAGTGCCAGAAAATACCTGAATTTCCCCAGAATGTTTATTCTAAAGCTAACTAGACTAAGGGAAATTAGGATCACTTCAAGCAATAAGAAAGAAATACACTGGCATCTGGTAATATAATCTCTTCTTCATGAGTTTCAGAAATAAACCTGCACTAGTCCACTTCCCTTAAATAAAATTGTTGTTTTTCAAATGTTACATAATTAATGACATTCCTGAAACATATTGTTCATATTAAGTCATAAGTTTTATTGTCTTTTTTTCTAAATGAAATATCAAACTCTGCTGTCCTACATCCAAATAGAAGCCACTCCCTAAATAGCAAAAGCAGAGTCTGCAGCTGCAAGAGACTATCATGTCATGTTTCCATTTATGTTCCTGCTTTTGCATGAGCATCCATGGAGGCACATGGTATGCTGCTCCAGCAGCCTGATGCCCCTTAGGGGTAGTCCTCACCATCACAGTCTCTAGACAAATTTTTGGTTGGATCTGTTTAATAGACTCTTGCTACAGTTTGTCATTTGGTTACTTATATGTGCTAATGGTAGCACAAGGGAAGGGTGAGTTGAAGAGAAGAAAGGGACAGTGTCTCTAATGACAGCATGGACACAGGATGGTTGAAAGAAAGGAGAAATTTTGTTTCGTGTTCCTCTCGTCCTGGCCAGATCTGGTGCACTGAGCCAGTTCAACTCATTAGCCCAGCAGAGAAACAAATACTTTTTGCCAGGTTAATGAATTCAGCTAGTGTGGAGAGTAGCCTGCAATGTGCCAGAACTGGCATAAGCGAACTGTGGGGGATGGAGGGCAAGAAAATTGCTTTTTGGTGTTTGGAAGTGGTTTGGTTGATCTGCTCTATCCCAGTGAACTTCACCATTAGGGGCAGGTTTTCTTT
The DNA here is from genome assembly GCA_024500445.1 of Entomyzon cyanotis. Taxonomy (NCBI): domain Eukaryota; kingdom Metazoa; phylum Chordata; class Aves; order Passeriformes; family Meliphagidae; genus Entomyzon; species Entomyzon cyanotis. Next base: position 72,654,529 of record JAKEPQ010001005.1, read on the forward strand.
TTGAGGACTTACTGATTCACATGTTCTAATAACTTTAACTTTGAAATTGGAAGCAAGTCTCTGAGAAGCAAAAATTTGATGCTTTTCGGAGGTGTGTGTACAATCAAGTGGAAATTAATTCTTTTATCCAGTTGAGTATTTTATATCTCTGATAAATTCCTGTGAGTGTATGACTGCTACATAGTTTATATATGACTTTTTTCATACTTAAATCTCCTGGACTGAAATCAACTCAAATACAAAATGGATGTTTTCAAGTAATGTGTCATTGCTGAGTACACTTGCCAGCACTTTCCCCTCCCTTATGCTATGTGAAAGACACTTACAAGCTGGAAAAACTGTGTTATTCTGTACATACTTTGGAGCAAGGAATATCTTGCTTTTAAGTTTGGAATTCAAACTGTGACCGTAAACCACTGATTTTTCTTTATTTATATAAATCCTTTGAAGAAACTGTATTTTAAAGTAGTAAATTATGACACCTGTTTGTTTACTTATATTTCTGTCCACATATGTTTTGCTTAGTATTGCAGCCAACATGGGTTTATGAAAGGCAGGTCCTGCTAGACAAATCTGATCTCCTTCTATGACAGAGTTACCCACTTGGTGGATGAGGAAAAGGCTGTGGATGTTGGATGTCATCTACCTGGAATTTAGTAAAGCCTTTGACACCATTTCCCATAGCATTCTCCTGGAGAAACTGGCTTCCCGTGGTGTGAATGGGTGAGATCTTTGCTGAGTGAAAAACTGTCTGGATGGCTGGGTCCAGAGAGTGATGGTGAATGGAGTTACGTCCAGCTGGTGACAGTCACTCATGATGTTCTTCAGGGCTCAGTGTTAGGGCTAGTGCTGTTTAACATCTTTGTCAGTGACCTGGAGAAGGCGATCAGTTAAACCCTAAGCCAGTTTGCCGATGACACCAAGCTGTGCAGGAGTGTTGATCTGCTGGAGGACAGAAGCACTCTAGAGAGGGATTTGGAAAGGCTGTGTAGATGGGCCAAGGTCAGTTGTATGAGGCTCAATAATACGAAGTACAGAGCCTTGAACCTGGGTCACAACAACCTCCTGCAGTGCTGCAGACTTCGATAAGGATGGCTGGAAAGCTGCCTGGCGGAAAAGGACCTGGTAATGCTGGTCAACAGCAGCTGAACAGGATCCAGCATGTGCCCTGGTGGCCAAGAAGGCCAATGGCATCCTGGCCTGTATCAGCAGTAGTGTGACCAGCAGGATCAGGGTAGTGATTGTCCCTCTGGTCTTGGCACTGGTGAGGCCACACCTGGAATCCTGTGTTCAGATTTGGGCTGCTCACTACACGGAAGGCACTCAGGTGCTGGAGTGTGTCCAGAGAAGGGCAGCAGAGCTGGCACTTGAGGTTTAATGGTGAACATGATGGTAGTGTTGGCTTAACAGTTGGATTTGATGATCTTAAAGGTGTTTTCCAACTTTAATGATTATATGACCTCATGAAAAGAGGGCTTTGGACACTCCAGGGAAGGATTTGAGTCTACAAGACAGGGCTTTGGGCCCTGAAAATGGGCTTTTGGAGGTGAGAATGAGGGTTTGAACCCTGAGGTTGGGTTTTGTTGGATTATGTGCCCTCAAAGGATGCTTCAGTACCATGATTAGAGTCTTTCCCCCTAGAAATAGGTCTTTGGAGGCATAGAGGTAGGCTTTGAGCCCATTAGATTGGAGGATGAATACTAAATAGGAGGCTTTGATTCCTGAGATGGAGGCTTTGGAAGCTGGGGTTTGGACCTGAAGATGTGCCTTTGTAAAGGCACATCCATGAAGAGGACTTTGAATTCTATAAATGAGGCTTTGGACCTTCCAAATCATACTTGGACCTTCAAAATAATCCTCTGGGCCCTTCAGATGAGTCTTGGGACCTAAGGGACAGGCCTTGGAACTTAGAAGTGAGTGTTTGTGTCCAAACAAGAAGGGTTTGGACTCTTGGGTAACAGTTGGACACAATGATCTAGGAGGTCTTTTCCAACCTTAATAGTTCAGTGATTCCATCATGTCAGGTCAATGTGCCTTGGAGTAGCTGTTACTGTAGTTACTGTTGCTGTGATATTTGTATACGTAGACTTAGACCTAGCAGAGCTGCAGATACTTGAGATGATAAACAGATTTTGAAAAACTGTTGTAAATACTTATTCATAAACTACTGGGTCTTTGCAGTGGATTTTCATTTTGTTCAGCTTTTCTGCTGATATTTTTTGGGATAAGTGTGTTTGAGGTGCGAAGACAGCAGTTGGTACTGACAGCAGCTCAAGCTTCTGAAATCAGTTAGATAAGGAGTAAAACACGTTCACTGAATAAAACACTGCAGTCACACAGTTGGGGTTGCCCCACTGCTTTTTCCACCCTTCCATGATATTAAGTTTGGTACCTGTGTGGGCTATAGAAATGAGAAGTTATGAACATTAAAGATTTGTGCCAGTGCTGCTTTCTCTGCTCCTAACCCGAGACTAGGAACTAGAACAGTTTTTGTGCAGTAGCATTTTCAGAGTAGTTGTAGGGAATGAAGGTGTTGTGGAAGGGACTGGTTCATAATCGTGGCATAAGGAGATTGGGATCTGAGCAGTTTGCTGGAGAATAAGCCTACTAGAGTTGTCTTTTATTGTGTTGTTTGTATTTCATCTCAGAAGATCTGTTGGCATCAGTGAGATGTGCGGTATCCTTGTCAGCCTTCTCGAAGGGTTAATGATTCCTGTGTGGGGAGATGGGATGGACAAGGTGCAGAGCTGGTGACACAAGAGTAGTAGAGGGAGTGTGCTCTGCTGCTGACAGGGTTGGCTTGTGTTGCATGTGCAGAGAGTGGGAAAGGGTATTCAAAAGCTTGTGCTGAAGTTGAAGAAAAAGAAAACTACAAGTTAGGGTGAGATTAAAATGCCAGCTTTAAAGACAGCGTAAGGCATGACATCTTGTTGAATTGTTCTGGCAAGAATAAGGAGTATGCATCTTCAAGAGTGTAGTTGGTCAGTGAGACCTTAACAGTTTGACTTGATCAGTAATTCAACTACAGAGCTTTGTTGATGAGCTTTCAGCTCTGATGGGCAGGTAAGAGATGATGAAAGGAGATTTTTTTTTTGTCTGTTTGTATTTGAATAGGCATACCTCGGGCATGTGATATACTTTTAGGGGGACAGTAGTTGTTTTTTTAACAGGATCTGTGTTTGATGATGGTTCGTACATAATGCCTGCATAGTTCTTTCACAGTGCCTTTAATACATTTTTCAGATAGAAAATGTAGGTGCCTTGACATGTATTTTGCTTTCTCTTGCTTTGTCACGAAGCCAGCGTTATTCTGGAGTATAAAACTATGCTTCTTGTCTACTGTGCCTAAGCTGGATGGAGGAGGCCATTAGTACTTGGTGCAGTACGGCTGTGCTGAGTGAGTTCCAGCTCCTGGCTTGGTTTGGGAAGTTACCCCATGTTACCCAGCTTGGAATGCTGATTATGTAGAGAACACTAGCAATGCTGCCATTTGTAAAAAAGGGTCAAACCAGTCTGGTGTCAGATACGGATGGTAAAATGTCATCTTGGTTAATTACTAGTCTAGCTACATTCTCCAGTTACTCATTTGGATTACTAATGATTGGGTGTTTACTCTTCTGGATGCCTATGACTTCTTCCATCTTAAGTCTCAGGTAACTTGCAGTCCTGGGAGGGTTTCCTCAGTAAGAGAATCATACTGGCACCTGTTATATGCCCAGTAATGTCTTACTCTGTGTATTAGTTTGAAAACAAACCAGTGGGAGATCACAAGTCAGGATTAAAATTTAATAGGAAAATTAAAAGTAAGTGAAATAATACAAGGAAAAACACTGATAAAGTCAGATACAACCTGACACCCTGTTAGGATGGTTGGTAGCAGTCCAAATGAAGTAGTTCAGTTCAAGCGGTGATCCTGTGAAGATCTGGTCTCCAGCTGAAGATCCAGTGGTAGCTCTTGTCCTCTGGGAACCCAGTAGACAGGGCTAGCTCAGGCAGTTCCAAGGCCAGGTTATATCCAGGTGGGAATGCTTGGCTCCTCCCTCCTGGGTGGAGCATCTCACAATAGGATGAGGTAAGTCCATGAGTCATACTGTGGTTTCTTGATGGTCCATTATCCGGGGTGGGTCATTAGCAGGTGATAACAGCTAATGGCCCAGAGCTGGTGGTAATAGAATACTAAAAACATCTATATTGTAACCTAGGACATTCTGTAATGGAAAGATGCTCTAGCAGTCGTGAATGTAGTAATGTCCAGCTTTTTGGAAAGCGCATTGCCTTGGGTATAGTTTGTGTCCTGACCATTTGCTTATTTTGGCCAGTTTTGACTCCTTTTTGTTCCTGATACGCTTTTATTCATAGCAGCAAAATACTCACTCCCCTAAAGGGGGACAGTGTGTCATAAGTAAAGGTGAAAATGAAGGGCTGGGAGCAGAGTACAGACTGTCTCTTCGCTGGTGCTGTGCACTGAACTGCTTGTGAGCTCTGGTGTTGCACACAGTGGTTTTTTTGCTGGAAAGCTGAGGCTTAGTATTAATGTAGAACAGCAGCAACACCCTGAGCACAGCATATTAGTGTGCATCTTAGTTTGGTAATTGTGATAGATGTATTTTTTATGCTGTATTCTCTCTGGTTTAAGCTGTCCCTAGATAGTTATTCTTTGTGCAAGTAAAAGATGAAATTACAGATCATTGTGAAAAATGTCAAATTGTTAATTAAGATGTCTTTCTTTCTGTGAAAAGACTTTTGTTTTCTACCTTTCCTTTCTCCTGTTTGCCAGCCCCACTCCTAACTCCAGATTCAAGGGTGTCCTGTAAGTTGGTGTTTGTGTTACTGTGTATGAAAGATGCGAATGACAGATACGGGCTTCTTTCACGTGTGCTGATTTTTTAAAGAAAGTTGAATACAATGGAATTCTTGTTTCAGAGTTATTTACTAGACTAACTACTACATATTCAAAGGATATTCTCAATTTTCTAGATATGAATAATAATGTTTAGAAAATTTTGTTGCCTAAACCCAGAAAAATATCAAAGTACCTTGATTTTTGTGTTAGTAACTGACAGTGAAGTTTAACAAAAATCTGTTTAATCTCTCGATGCTTTTCAGTTTCCATAGTGTTGAAATTGTGGAGCTTTGCTTCTTGCTTCCAGCTCACAGAGGTTAGCAGCTGGTTCTGTGGCTGCAGTCAGTGTAAGAGGGGCAGCTCCATGTTGCAAGAAGTCTGCTGCATGGGGTTGAGATTTGACAGGAAGATATGTTGAAATTTTGAGGACATGGTGGGGAACAAGTGACTGCCTAAAACAAAATGTTAAATAAATATTTCTTACTAGCATGTAAGCATTACGAATAATTGGTAAATGTCAAAATGGAAATGGCTTTTATGTATTCAGTATCTGCCAAATATTAAGGTTTGTAGATACAAAACTTTAACATACCATGAAATGAAATTTGATCAAATTGAATCTATTTAGCGGTCCTTTAGTGGGGAGTCTGTTACTCAACTGTAACTGTTTCTTCCATGATCCTTTTCAGGATACCCTCACTTTTCAGAGCATGATGGTGGGGTTTTTGAGGCATGTTGTTCCTGCAGTTCAGTATTAGAAAAAGAAATATTTAAGTTCACTGATTTTAGTAGCTATTACTGCTCATCACTATTGCTGTAGATAATTGCTGAGCTTCTGGGCTTCACTTTTTCAAGTGAAGGTGTTACAAGGAGAAGTCCTCAAAAAAAGTGTGTACATCAGGAGTTATTTAGAAATAGAATTTCTTGATGACGTTGCAACTTGACAAGCCTTTGGTGATCTTTGGCTGTAGTTTCAGAATTTGGAAGCTTTGCCAAGGTCACTGGGAAGTGCGGAAATTGATGGGTTAGTAGTAAATCAATGTTAGGTGCACTTTTGTCATGCATGTTTCATAAGTATAGGAATTCTATGTCAAGGATCCACCACCCTCTTACCTTAGTGAGCTGAATATTGCTGTCTAATGTCTGTCTTTGAGGTCTGTGCAAGGTTGCATCCCAGAGTGTGCTGCTGACTGTGATGCTGTATTTTTCTTTCAAGCTGGGGCTCATTAGCAGAGTGACCGAATCGGTGAAAAACATTGTGCCAGGATGGTTACAGAAGTATTTCAATAAAAGGGAAGATAAATGTGTTGATACAAATGAATCGGCAAGCGAGGAAGAGAATCCAGTAAACTATCACCATGATTATGCAAATGAAGATGCCATGGCAATTGATGGGAGAGTCACGCCTGAATCAGCAAGAATTAATTTAGAAGGTATGTGAAATATCGTTTAGTATTCTGACCATCTGTATTTATTCACAGATTTCTAGTTTTGAATCTGCATTTCTAGGGGAGGATGGAAGGAGCGTTTGGACACAAAAAAAGCTAACAACAAAAAACCCTGTAACACCCAAACCAAAACAACCAACTAACCAAAAATCCCAACCAAAAATACCTGCATGCAAAGCAAAAACAAAGGAAAAAAGCTAAGCAGCACAGTTTTTGGAACTCCCTTAGCTTCAAAGTTTAAACATAATTGCAAAACATTCTGGAAGTTGACTTAGAGCTCTTGGAAGTCATCAGTTAACTTCAGGTGGTCAACTAGCTGAAGTGCAAAATATTGCTGACATTAATTTCTGAGTGTTTTGGGTTACATTTTCTTTTTAAAGGATCTAGAATTAAAGTTTATCTAATTGCCTAAGGTAATAAAAACATTAATTTGTTTTGTTGTCCTCAAAACAAAAGGCCAGATGCTAGAATGCCAGAGGAGAATTCCTTCATGTGTCCTGATTTTTATTTTCCTTTAACGTCTTCAATCCATTTATTCAATTTCCTTGTTAGTTTAACGGAGATCTGGGAAACTTTGTCTATCACTTTTTTTTTTTTTTTGTGTAATATTTTGTGGCATTAAGGTGTGGCATGGCTAGTGTGGGGTCTTTGAAAATTATTTGGACCCATGGCAAAGAAGTTTACAACACTTTTACTGTATAAAAATTAATCTGTGCCTCATATCTATGCCTCTGAATGTTTCTGTAGTACTTTGTGAATTTGCATATACTCTCATTTGAGTTTCTCTTAAATTAGTAGTTTTGGGAACTCAGTTTTTAATTAGGAGAGAAATTTTGTCTGAGGACATGTACATAACCATCTGTATGGAAAGTTAGTTGCTTCTGTTGTTGGCAGAATGAAAAATAACGAGGAAATACCTTTGTCACCAATGCCATCTAATTGTAAATAAGGAGCTTTATTGTTTTCTGTGTAGCTGTAGCTTGAGAATAAGTCTGTATAAAGGAATAGAGAAGGTTTTCATGAATGAGTAACATGTGTTGGCTTTCCTGAAGAACCGTGTGAAAGGACCTTTCAGTGAGAACAGCTGCACAGCAAACTTTCTAGCTCCAAGAAATCAGGAGCAGATGGGACACCTTAGAACCTCCAGTAGCCTGTGGTGGCAGTTCATGGATGTTGTAGTCTAATCTTTCTTGCTATAGTTAATATTTTCTTATTTTTACTGGTATTCTTATTTTAGAAAGCCTTCTTCAGCTCTCAGGTACCAATGTGCTAGAGCCTGTATTCCTTTGCTTGGCCTGCCTTTGGTTTGATAATGCTTTCTTTCTTTTCAAACCAAGACAGTCCTAAAAATCTGCCAGTGCTTTGGAGATTTAACTACTAGTACTGCAGTGCTTATGAAGATTGAAGTAGCTAGTTTAAGCCTCAGTGGAAATGTCAAGGAGGATAGTGTCTCAAAATTATGTTCATACGCAGAAATCCTGGGATGGACTGTAGATTTGCATGGATATCAGGCAAGATGGCCATTAATAACTGTTCTGTTCATATGGCAAGTTGAGGCTGTGAGACATTGCTTACTTCTCCTTTGTGCCAAAATCTCAAAAATTAGTGGGTAGGAGATAATTTGCCTGTAGCATGACCTGATACAGTAGAATTTGGAGGGGAGGATGATGACACCAAAATAAATAAGCCCCAAAAAATCTCTGCAAATACACGTTTTCACGTTACATATTCAGGCCAACATAATCTTTGTTACAAGGTGATAAAGCCTGCAGAGTTGTCTGTAACCTGTCATGTAATCTCAAATTTTGGAAAGCTTTTTGCAAGCATTATCTGCAGAAGGAATTTATAGATGTTTGATTTAGTGAAAGACACAGTTAAAGCGCTTGAGCACATTAAGCACTTCTTAATGCGACATTAATGCTTAGTATTGCAAGCAGTGTTGCTGTTGTAATCAGACAGACGAAACCCCATCTGAGTGAGGAAGTTAAATTCAGCTTCTCTATTTTTGTGCTGAGAACTTGGCAATAAGCATGGCTGTTGATAGACAACAGGTTTTGGCTTCTGTGAGCTTGTCTATAGGGAAGCTGATTGTCTCGCTGTTCTTGTTTAGAACCATCCACGAGCAGGTCTGCACTGAACTTCTCAGATGTGTTAACCAGGCCGTCTCTTCACCGGAGCCACTTGAACTGCACTGTGTTGGATTCCACAGTCCCACACTGTCAGCCCTCCACATCTTCCGCACTTGGCATCGGCAGTCCTGGGCTGTCCCTCGTAAAGGAAATAAAAGATTCTACCTCTCAGCATGATGACGATAACATCTCAACTACCAGTGGCTTCTCCTCTAGAGCATCTGATAAAGGTAACTTTTATATTCTCTAACTGATTTATTTGAATACATTAAGTACTTTGTGTTCTTTAATATTCCACGTTGCCTTAATAAGTAAAGTAGGTGAATATCAGCTTTGGATGTTAGAATTAAATTTAATTTTTAGTATTTTAGAAGTATATAGTCCTGTCATCTTTTAAATATGAACATGCTTGGAATACATTTATACGTCCCTGATATTCTAAAGAGTCAGTGCAATAAATACAATTTTAGCTCAATTATCTGTAGATCTTGAACGGGGACAGTAGGAGATAAAGATGACTTGCTGTAGCATGATAGCTAGCTTGATTGCCTAGAAGGAAGAGTGAGTCAGCATATCTTACTCACAGCTGGTTAAGTGTGAGTAAATATGGATGACAAATAAAACCACAAGATACTATTATGTATTTTTTACCAGGAGTCAATAAAGCAACTATTCTGATTAAATAAGTTTGGGTTGTTTTTTTTGTTTTTTGCTGTTCTTGGTAGAGGGCATGATTTGTTAATACTTCCTTGTTTTTTTGCCAAATTCAATAAGGAATGTACATCATTTTAAAGTAAAAAAACACCCAAAACATTGTATTTATGTAGAATGCAACCTAGGTGTCTCACTGAGAAAGGGCAAACAGCAAGTTTGCAAATTTCTCTAGTCCCACATATAAATGGGGATGGAGGCATGCTCAGCCAGTTCTCTGGAGACCATAATTTGACAATTAGGAGTAGCTGTTGCCAGGGCATAGCCATATAACCTCAGTTCGCTAGAACCTTTCTGGTGTGTCTCCATAAAACATGTGGGAAATAGGTTGTTAACTCTGTTAATTCAGCCTTGGGGTAATTTTCAGATTTAAAACCTGGCCAGTTCTGTCCTATGCTGGCTTCCAACCCTCTACCAACACAGGAAAAACATTGTATCGTTACAGATACACCGGTGTTCATGCAGCTCCTTTCTATTTTACCATGAAAGAAGAAAAAATAAAATTGTGTTGTATTAGAGGTTATTAGCTTGGGAATACTTTTGAGAGACTACTGAAAGGTCGTGTGTTTGCAGTTCTGTGAACAGATTTTAGGTTCAGAGTTGGTACTTGGGTTTCATGCCATGTGTGAAATTAATCTGTTTGAAGAGCTCTGAAGGTTGGAGTGCTGGAGAAATGAGTGTTAAGGGACTTTTTCATTCTGTAAGACTTTTTTGTAGAGAGCTCTGTAGTTTGTGTGGTGTTTAATATTAAAGTTCTCTGTGTACACAAGGCATTTACATATAGCATTTGTCATTTTGGCAGATATCACAGTTTCAAAAATTACTTCAGCACCCCTGCTCTGGTCCCCAGAGGCTGAAAGATCTCATTCCCTCTCACAGCATCCTGCCTCTAGCTCTAAAAAACCTGCATTCAATTTATCTGCTTTTGGATCTCCCTCTCCTGTAAGTAGTGCACAGTATTAATTTTAGTCAAGTTGAATTTGTAGCCGTTTTACTAACCACTTACCATAATACCTTTTTGTAGTCACTTGGAAACACTTCTGTCTTTAAGACAAGACAGCTTGGGGATTCTCCATTTTACCCTGGGAAGACCTCTTATGGTGGTGCAGCTGCAGCAGCGAGGCACACAAAAGTGCAGATTTCTGCTTATCAGGTATGAGAATAGTACTGCAGCATGGGGGTAAACGTTATTGAAATACAGAAGGGGGAGCTCTGCCAAAAAAGCTGTGAGCAGGGAACTTAACTTGAAAAATGTGGCAACAGTTCCTATCTTGCCCACTCAGCCTACAACTTTTGTTTAAATTCTTGTGTAATGCTTTATGTAGAAATGCTTATCTTAAAGCGTGAGAATGACAGTAGCATCATAGTTGCTGGGCAGTTGCTTGTAGTAGGGGTTCCCTCTGTTACGTCTTTCAAAAATTTCCATTTTCTGTCATTGTCTGCCTCTGACTGTATTATGGTAAATAACATGTAAATAATTGCAATGATGGCATAACTTTGAAAACTTTGCTTATAGCAGCAAAAAGTTACCTGCCTGATACTTGCCTGTAGATCTTACTCAAGCGTGTTTGCACTCAAACTATGAACATATTGTTCATTCTTTAATATAGTAGTATATGAGGCAACTTTGCTCGTCCTTTGCACTTCTGTTACTTACAAGGAGGCACACAGTCCTACATGCTATCTCAAGATAAACAATAAGGTACTCTCTGTTTCACTGTCATTCAGATGGCTCTTGAGAAGAGCTGCTTGTCCCCAGGTGTCCTTTGTGGTCTAAAATGAACCAGCAGATTAAAAATCCTGACTACTCTCAGTAGCTAGAGTTGAATATAAGAGCGAGTCAGTAAAATCTAATTCGGTTGTAATTTGTTTAAATGAAAATGCCCTTTATTAAAAAAAAGTCAAATGTTACTTTAAGGAACTGAAAGTAAATTTTCTGGACCTGTTTGGGCAGTCTGTTTCTACCATGGAACAGGGGGACCTACAATTTCCTGATTCAGAGAAACCTTGAAACTTGTGTGTTTTCCTGACTTGGTGTTGAGTCAAACTTCAGAATGTTTAAAACTCCTGTAATCTAGAAGTCCTCTTTGCTCAGCAATTTTTATTTTGTACAAAAATTGTGGATTATGTTGAAAAGAGGAAGCAAATCTTAGGCTTTTAAAGGAGAGACAAGCTTGTTCGTTGCTGCGTACAGCAAGTCTCACTTGCATGTTCTTTGTGTTGTGTGATCTGCTTCCTGTCTTCACTTAGCGGTGTGGTAAGCATGATGTGGTTACTTGATAGGTGTAACACTTTAAAAAAAATGGTCACATGGAAGCCTTTTTCATTAGGTTCAGTCATGTGGTACAACTAAAACGTTTACTTTTTTAGTGTATCATATTTAGATCTGTTACAGTGCAAATCAGGTCTTTATCTTTCTGAACAGAGTAAAAAAATCTGCAGTCAGCTGCAGTCTTGGGGGAAGGGAGAAAACGAGAGTAGTAGAACTAGAAATTCCTGATAATGATTGTATACTCTGGTTTTAAGATGCCATGCTTACACCATCATGAAAGTCTGAGATCTGTTTTGTTACTGGAAGTACTTTCTGCAGCACAAGCCTTTGCTTCAGTTCTGTTTTCCTGGTCACTGTTTCAGAGACCCTACAAGCCTGGCATATTCCTTTTTATGACCTTTTACATTCAAGGATTTCTTTTGTTGCTTTATCCCATGTGCAAGATATGCAGGGCCCCACTTAAACTTCTGTAAAGTCAGTGGAGTATATTTTTCTTCTTCATGGCTTGCATGCTTAGTGAGTGCATTTTTCTCTTATCATTATGAGAGTGTTGATTGTATCACCAGTGTAGCCTTAGGGCATAAAATACATGTGTTTAACTCAAAATCAAGCATTGTAACATTGGCAATGCTAATTTTTCAGCCACCGATAAAAAGACAAATGAAAGCTAAACAAGCAAATGTGCAATCCTATGGTGTGACAAGTTCCACAGCACGGCGCATCTTGCAGACGTTGGAGAAGATGTCAAGCCCTTTGGCGGTAAATGGCATTCCTTTTAATGTTTTATTCCATGTGTTTGAAAAACAGTAAATGTGCTAGTATAGGATGAAGATGTTACTTAATGTCATGTCCAGTTCAGTTTATTGCACCTGTTTTTTTCAACAGGATGCTAAAAGGATTCCATCTTCTGTTTCTAGTCCTCTGTCTTCTGTAAGTTGATCACAACCCCCCGTGTTTTTGTTGGATGGAACCCTCTCATAGGGAAAAAAACATTCTCTAACACTAGGCCTTTTTTCCCCGTCTTAGCCTGTGGACAGGAGTGTGCTGAATATGACTAGCTTCCAATCCAGACAAAACCAGGTAAGAACCAGCAACATGTTAAGCTGAGATAAGTAATTTCTCTGCTTTACAGTGCTTAGAAGAAATATCATGAACCTCAATGACAGCATACGCATGAATTCGAGTTAATATTAGCCATATGTGAGTTATAGCTGCCTTAGCTGTGTGGAAATTGATAAAAATGTCTTTTCTATCCATGCTAGATGAAAGGAGTGTGAAGATTACTCAGGTGGAGAATTATATTATCTTTTTGTGGTGGTTTGTTGATATGTCAAGAACAACTTCTCTAGAACACACAAAGTGGTTTTATCTTGCCCTTCAACTTGGGGTGAAATTGCGTGTTATCATTCCTGTTTCAGAAAGCTTTCTCTTGCAGAAATAACCAGAAAAAGAAAAATATTGATTGAGTGATTTATTTTTTATTTTAATAAAAAAACTAGTACTTACTTTTTTTATTACTGCTCAATTAAGGAGAAAATTGGAAAATTGTTACATTTTATCACTTCTGTGAATTTATGCTCCTAAGTTCCTGTTCAGAGGTAGCACTGAATAGTTGCTGTGGTAAATCATTATTTCCTTGGTTTTGTTTAAAGAATGTTGGAGTATCACATTTATTAAATTGTAAAACCACAAAAAGGTCACTTTTATCTCAGGCAACCAAAGAAACAAAACTCATTTTTCTTCCATGCAAACTTTTCATCTGGTGTTGCAATGAGGAGTTGGACAGAATGTCTCAAGAAGTTTCTATGCTAAGTGCTTGATTAGGAGTATAATTAATTCTGCAGGCACTTAGGAGTTTATAAACATCTCAGGTTTCCTGTACTGTCTTTGGCTACATGATAAATTACAAGAATGTAGAAAAGTAGAGCACAGACGTTCTTTACCACCTTAAATATTATCCCAATAATTGAAAACAAAGCTGATATGGATTTTCAGTTAAAATGCAGAACCCCACCTGTGATGAGGCATTAAAAAAGATCTACCACATTTGCAGCATAGACCCTGACATCAGTCAGAAAGTGAATGTTGCACACAGCTGTCACTGGGTTAAAATAGACGAATTGTCTACTCATAATGCTAGAATTCATAAAATTTGGCAGGGAGAAAGGGTAGCCCTTGATGAGAACGGAGGAGAGGATTGTATGTGCCCAGAAGAGAGTTGTGTGTTTTCCTGCTTAAAGAAAACAAATGGTTGGCAGGACACTTGAAGACTCAGGCAAAACCTTTACAAGGCAGAGGAGAGGAAAGGATGGGAGCATATATATTATTGTAACAGGAGTTATTTTGCTTATAGCAATAGAGTTTATTTTGTCTGTGAAGTAACCGCCAATTTTTGGCACAGGATGCAGTCAGACTTTGACTATTCCTGTAGCTTTTTTGATTTTATAACTGATTTTCTGGTGATTTCCTTCTGCAAGCTAAACGCTTTCAACACTTCCACGTATTTTTCACTGGGTGCTGAGATTGATGGGAAGTTAATAGTTCTGTAACTTTTATCATCAGTGAATGCTGTGGTAATTTGGGTGGGTGCAAGAATAAATTGATTGTTGCTTCCCTTTCAAAGATGGATTCGCAACATCCACCTGTCCAGAAACTTGTGACACCAAAGCCAATCTCCCTGACAGGGAGTCGGATCACGTATTTTAAACCATCTCTGAAACCAGCTACTAATTCCAGAAAAATTCACCAAAGGGTAGATACAGACCATCAAGTAAGTAAATTTTCATGTCCTCATTTGTGTGCTTTTTGCAAGCTTGGAATGTGTCTAACCAATCTGCTAGGATGCTCTTTCTTGCAAGAGTACCAAGAGTATACTTGAGGTAAGCATTAAGACAGTGGGAACCATTGTGAAAGAGATGCATAGAGGTTTTATGACATAATGGTATCTTTGGCACACTAAGTGGCTGGTGCTTATTTTCAGAATGTGGTGATGTGCTGTTGGGCCAGGCTGTTTGCAGTGAAAAAAATATTAAAATACAGAAACAAAAATTTCCTTTGGATATGGTGCTGTACAAAAAGTTGATGGAACATGCTGATGCTATTTATAAAATGTTTCAGGTGAACTGCGGGCTCCAAGTGAGATTTCTAACAATTACCAGTTCAGATCACTTTCTTAATTACCCATTCTGATCACTTTGGTTTAGATGGAGTCCATGATAAACTTTTCAGAAAACAATACTGGTATTTCTTTTAGAAAAATGAATGAGTCCAGTATTACTCTGAATGTAAAAATGACCAGGTATTTAAAAATGGGCTGGAGATGAAATGGATTGTCAGAGTAGTTAGGGAACAAGCTTAAGTGGATGATGTATATTTAGTGGCATAAATTAAAAAAAGCCAACAAAACAGCACAAAATGTGTTTGGTTGTCTTCTCTTTGTGTTTTGTTTATAAATATAGTCAGATAAATCTTGAAATTAAAAAAACTTATTTTGCAGGACATGATAGAGGAGAGTTTTCCTGCAGAACAGCCTGTAAAATCATCTGAAAGGTATGACAAATCTATTAATTTAAAACACCTGAAATAAGAAAGCCTTCTCCTCTGTCAGTACAGTCTGCATGCTTGCCTCCTTTTGGAAGGGCAGTAACAGTTCTCAGTAAAAGGCAGTGAAAAGTGAAAGAAAAAGTGAAAAAATAGTATTATGAGAGAATTTAACCATATATGCATCTTGATCTTCATTAGGGGAGGAGCTGTTAGGTTCAGGTAATTAAATAATTGCATGGAGTCTGAAGGCTTTGTCATACAGGAATTTCTTTCTGAAAAATTCTTTATAATGTGAAATGTCTTACAGTTCTGGAGTCTATTCAGTTTTAGGTGTTCTTCTTTATTTAAGCAAAAATCTGGAGGAAGTTTTTTTCTAATGCTCTTTACATACAAAGTCACATGTCTGCTATGTGAATTTGCATGAAAAACAGAAGCCCTTCAGAGTCATCTGAAGACAAATGTCAACTTGTCTCTGAAACAAAAAATTCCAGGAGAGTTAATAGTTGTATTTCTTCATGAGGAGATTGTCTTGTATTATGCTGCTCACTTGGCATAGAATGACTTCAGATAATATTGATGGCTCTCCCTTCTGGGCAACTCATCTTTTGGGTAATGCTTAAGACACTATGTGCTCAGAAGAGATCCTTTCTCTGAGGATTCATCCCTTTCAAAGAACAGCAGTAGGGAATCTACTAATGTGTTGGCTCTGTATTCATCTTCCAAACAATTCTTATGTTGCCTTGGGCATTCTTTGGCTTGCAAAAAACCCCAAAGCCAACCCTTTGTTTTACCATTCAGTAGTTTGACTTTACAGGAACCATCTTTGGTTTTGGCAGAGGCGCAAACAGATGTTAGGTTTTAGTTGTGGGTTTTCAAACTGTTCTTAATTTTCTTCGGTACAACTCCTTTCTCCATGTAGAAGAGAGATCCAGGAAACTGATACTGCTTTTTAGTTGTTTCACAAGTTTTACTGCTGTGTTTCTACTTTTGACTTTAGAGTAGATGGTCCTTTTATTTTAACTCTTCTATAAAGCTAGTGTCTGCTGATTGTCATATTATGGAGTATGAATACAAAACTGATATGGGCCAGATTCTTTTCATGCAGCTAACCTGCAGTACTTTGGTACATCTCTGTTCAGCCAAACAAAGGCTGTTTAGTTTTCAAACCAGTGTCATAATTGTAGCTTGGACTGACTTGCTTGAAGACAGAGCTGTCTTTGCCCCTTAGAAGCTGACAGGTGTTAACAGAAAAGAGGAATGTGGGTTAACATAGACATGCTATAATTGTCTGAATAAAGATTTTATTTTGACACGAGATTTTATTTCAGAATTCAAATTGGTTGTCACTTTTGATTAGGGAAAAGTTTGAGCATATGGCTTTAAGGATCTGGCTTCCTCTCAGTAGTTACGGTGCTAAGCAGATGTTTGCGACTATGGAAAGGTTTAGACCAGTTCTCTTCCTCAGTCCTTTGTAAACTTGACCTGGTGTCATCCAGTGTACTTTTATAATGACTGGCTGCTTGGCTGCAGGATAAGCTTGATACAGTAATTTTTTTCAGGGATTCTTTGTGGTAATGCCATACTGCTTTTTCTTGTTATTGTTCCTTAGTTCACTTCTATTTTGGAATGTGGCATGGGTTTGGTTTCATTTGGTTTGTCGTTGTGGGGAGTTTTTGTGTGTAGGTGGGGGAGTGTGCATTTGTTTGTTTTGAGGATTTTCTTTTGTTTCTACTTTTTCTTTCCCCTTCCCACTTGGATTAGGGAGTATTTCTGGTTTGGATCTAGGCTTTTGTAATGAACAGAGAAACGCCTTTGTATGCCTTACAAAAAGGATCTGTATTCATGTCTGAAAAGACTTCTGGAATGTTGGCACACCCAGACACCTCTGCTGCTTCTGCTGATGGCCTCAGGAAAGCCAGAGTTGCTTATGAAGCTTCTGTCATATTTTCTTGCCACACAAGTTTAGGCCTCTCAATTCCATAGGAGCTGTTGGCAGCGCTTCTTGTGCACACACACACACACACACACACACACACACACACACACACACACACACACACACACACATCCTCACCCCCTGCCCATATATTTTTAGTTATTCTTTTATATCCCTTTAGAGAGACATGCTCGTCACAGAATCAGAGAACTGGCAGTCAAAATTTCCGCTGTCTGGACTATTAAAAACAAGCATTAGAAAATAACAATCTAAATCAGTTCTTCTATTTCAGGTCTTCTGGCTTAGTCATCATTCCTTTATGGGTGTTGTGACTGTTTTTTATGTATGTTGTTCTCACTGCTGCACTTACTCAGCTTTTGCTGTTTAGATCACCAGCTATTTACCAGCATTCAGCAACTTGTTGGGACAGTTTTTTCTGATACCAGTTGGAAGTTCTAGGATTACTAGTCGCTATAATAGCTTGTAACAATTAGTTGATAAGTTGACTTTTTTTTTTTTCCTGCTTTCTTTTTATCCACCTTCCTCAACCTATGTGTTTTTATTCTGTGCCAGCAATTTGACCTACCCCAAACCTGATACTCCTGCATCCAACGGTCTGGGAGGAAGAATGGACAGTGCCTGTGGCAAGATGAGAAGGGAAAGAGAACGATACTGCACATCAAGACCCATACAAAAACAACAACCGGTAAGGGTCTCTCAGGTTAATTGATCTTACTGAGATTACTGAAATAAGTAGCTTCATTGCCTCATAGTAATTTACAATAATGCCACTTCAGTTTTGTGGGTGTTTTGCTGTGGGTTTCAGAGCAGGCTCCGGTTTAGGTACAAGTGCCTCAACTTCGGTTTTATATTTTTAAATATTTAGTTGCATTATCTTGGATAAGTTTCCTACAATAAAGTTTCTTACTAGCAGTTGAATGAATAAATTTAGTAGAGTTTTGTAGAGTTTTTAGAAAGTGCCAAGTAAAAAAAAAACCCAGGTTTTTTAATTTTGTTATGTTATATTTAAGTCACATAGAAAGGTATGGGCCAAGAGCCTAAATCAGAAGACAATACTTTGCATGTTTGCTAATGATGATTCATAATTTTTTGCACTTAGTCAAATTCATTGTGAGAGGGTTTTTTTCTTATGGAAAAAAAAACTTTAATGGGAAAACTCCATTTAATGAAATGATGGTTGTTACTATCCCAAGGATTCTCTTCCTGACTGTTATGTAAGCTGCCAACTGGATCTTAAATCTAAAGAGGTTAACTCGGTCTTCTGGCTGATGCAAAATAAAGAAGTAGTAAATACTGGAAATGTTTCTGTAATCAAAATGGTCTTAAATGTCAGAGTGTGAAAGACTCTTCAGATCTTTGAAATATGTAAGCTGTAGGGGACATTGAATGTCTGTAGTAGCAGTGTGCATGTCTGTTTAGTCACTTCTGAGTAGATATTGGTACTACTGTCCAAACTGTGAACAGATTTACTATTCCCATGTAAGTCCTAACCAATCTGATCTTGGTAATCAAAGAGCTTAAAAGACAAGGGTAAGACCAGAAGCTTTTCAGGTACACTGATTTCTGAATTTTGAATTTTCATCCCAGTACATTATATAGGCTAGATTTACCAGTGTATGATCCTCTGTGTCATTCATCAGGCTTTCATTTTTGACCACCTGTGCTTTGGTTTGATTTGGGGGTTTTGGTACTCAAGGGAGCCCACATCGTTCTTTAAATATTGTCTTTTTCCAAGTTCAAGTGACTTCAGAGACTTTGGCAGCTGTCCTGCATAATTCCTCAAGAGGAACATTTTCTTACTTGCCATGAAGTTGTGCTCTTAATTAAAGAGATAAGGGAATAATAGAATCCTGGAATGGTTGTCTTTCTAGATCTTAAATAACTAAAGTAGAAAAGCCAAAAATAAATCTTACCTACACCACTCTCTCTTCTGCAAAGTAACCATTTTGAGCTTACTTTCGATATTCTGACTGGACAGATGATGAATGTAGTATTGCATGGAAACAGCCTGCCATAAATAAAAATAATGTGACAGACTGATGTAGGGAGGTTAGGATTCCTTTTGAAAACTTGCTTTGTCTGTAGATCTTTCTGTTACATTTAACTTTGTTAAGAAGTTAAGGCTGGTTTTTTAGAATAAAAGAAAAAGAGAAAAATTTAAATTTTTAAAGAAAAAGAGAAAAAATTTAAAGAGAAAAATTTAAATATACAACGTTCATAAGGAAAGTGAAAAATTATAGTTTGCAACTTCTTTAAAGAAAAATTAAAATTAACACTTAAAATTTGCACCTAGGAGATGCAGCAAGAAGAACTACCCAAAGTACCCCTGCCCATCAGTACTGAATCGCTGCCGACATTCAACTTCAGTTTCCCTGCCAGTAGTGCTGTCTCCTCATCACCCAGCACTGTTTCAAAAGCAGTGATGAACAAGGTAAAATTTTGCTGAATATTGTGAATACTTTCTCAGGATGAGTATACCTCCTCCTTGCTGAATGTTAACTTTTTCTGTGGTGCTCATGAAACTAACCAGCCTGAGTTTATAACCTGTTGAATAAAACAGGGTTGTGTTCTGACTGGGAGGTATGGAGGGGGACATATTTTGATATGGCTTATACACTCACTTGCAGGCTTTTTCTTTTATTACAACTCTTAGCTGTGGATCAGAAATACCAAACATCAGATTTCCCAACGTCACTGCAGAATGTCTGTTAGTGAATTCAGGTAGCTGCTGTTGTTGTACCTGGATGTTTTTCTTTTCAATACAAACCTTAATTCTTTTGAAAATACAGGTACAACCAGCAAGTAATGTTGGCAGTCCTACGTTTGTATTTTCATCTCCAATTGTGAAATCTACTGAGGTGGAAGTGCTACCTCCATTGTCTGTAAGTAAAAAATATCCCAATGTTTTCTCAAGGTTTTTGTAGAATATTGCAGAACAATAAAGCAGAATTGGCCCTGGTAAGGGGGAAAACAAATATATAGATTTCTGACTTGTAATTTTTCAGCCAGCATCCACCTAAAGTTGGAAGACTGGATTTCAGATTATTATTTGTGTGTGAAACTTGATTGAAATTTCTTAAAATCTAAAAAAAAAATCTCTTTTTTGTAGCAGTTTAAGTTTACATTTAGTGTTCCTGTTGTGAAGTCATCAGAACTTTCTGGATCCACTGATACACCAGTGACATCCATCGTTAGTCCAGGTAACAGAAATACTAACATTTCAGACATAAAGTGATAATTCTCTTTTTTTTTTTTTGTATGTGAAGTAGTTAATCTGTCATTTCTAAGCATCTTACAAATTCCAGGAAAAGCGTGTTTTTAGTGACACATCTGCTTTTAATAAAATTGTAACTATAAACTGTTGTAAATATACGGTAGAATTTTGAAGATTCTTATATAAGAATTAAACATAGAAATTCTTGTTTCTAGCAAATGTGAATATATTCTAAGCGGATTTCTTTGTAAAAGATGGTTTTTGTTTTATTTTTAAAGGTAGCACCACTGTAAACAGCACCAGCAGTAAGAAGGAAGAGGAAGAAGAATATGATGGGTTCTGCAAACCTGCTAAGTTCTTAAAGCAAGGAAGTGTGTTAGACATTCTAAAAAGCCCTGGTGAGATAATGAACTCTTTTAAAAAATACTTTGCAAAGAATACACTTGCATATAGCTGCATTGATTTTTAAAAAACCCACCACAGCAGCAACAACAAAAAAAGCCCCAAACAAACCAGACAATTTGCCACAGTTAAGGCAGTGTTAGCAATAAATATGGACAAGGAGAACATTACATTAAAATGCTGCATCTGTTAGGCTTGATGCCCCTTCTGTTGTAAGCAGCTTTCATTGCTGAAAGGAAAAGTGAAACTTCAAACCAGATGCATTGCTCCTCCTTTACATGTTGGGTTGTAATTAAAACTTAAGTATAAAAAGAATTAGTCAAATAATCAATGTTTTAAATAAATAAAATATATGTAATTGGAAAGAAAATGTTTGTAAAGTGCTTTACAAACATTCCTCTCCCACCTTCGCCTTCTCCAGAAATTAAGAATGGTAAAGATAACTTCATTCCTAAAGGTGTTTCAAAAGCTGCATATCTTTTGGCCTTAAATGATAACAGTTACTATGGGTTCAGATGTAAAGTTTAAGTAGCTGTGGGCTGTCTTACTTTAAAAAAATTTGGTTTTTAAGTCATTGCAATTGTTTTCTACTATTTAGTAAAGAGTGTGTGTGAAAATCAGACTTTTTGTTCTAGGAAAAAGGACTTTATTGAATGTGATCTTTCCTGTTAAGCATTGCATTGCAGCAGAACTTTTTATTACGAAATGACTTATCTATTTACAACTTAAGAAGGTAGTGCCTATTTATATTGGAAGGAGCTAAGTGAGAAAAAATACACCACGTGTTTTGTTTAAGGAAAGACCTGTGGATGAAGTGGCATTAGTTTTCTTCATCAGTTTAAGAGAATCAGGTTCTAAATCAACACTGTTAGACGATTCCAATTCTAATATTAAAAAAAAAACCTCAAAGCAACAACAACATAACAACAAAAAGAGAAACTCTTTTATTTTAGCTTTACAGTTAAATTGTGCTGATATTTAAGATGTGTTGCTGTAGCATTTTTGTTAATGTTTCCATGTTGGTGGTTCTTGTTTGCTGAGAAGTTTGCACCTTTAAGTAAGGAGTTGGCCTGCGCCCAGTGCATTTTGAACAAAGATTATGGGTAAAAATTGTTTGGTTGTCTTAGTTTTTATTGCTTAATTATTACTCAGTATTTGTGGGGGAATACTGTGTGGATTGATGCTTCAAATACCAACTGCTGTACAGCTACTAAAGTAAATGTGAGTCATCTGCTATGGCAGAAATAGCTTGAGCAATTTGATTAGATTCGGCGTGGTGTCCTAAAATGAAATTGGATTATTTTCAGTCTGTGACAGATCGTCAGCTTTCAGTACTGTTTGTTTACACTTGTATCTACCAGTGTAGTGGCAGATAAAAATGAGATTTGTATTTAAAACTTTCTTGGAAGTGAAGAGTTAAATCAAGCTTTAAATAAGTGTTCTGTTGTGTCCCAGCATAGCATATGAAATTTCATCCCTTTAGATAAGATTTCCATGGACTTCCTCTTGCAGTTAGTTGGAATGTATAGTTGTAACCATTGGCACTTGGTTTAAATTTGTGCTGTCTACTACTATAAGTAACTTCATGCAGCCAGGGTACAGCTTTATTAGTAAAATCTCTCAATTTACTTTTTTTTAAACTAGGCTTCATGTCTGGGAAATCACCCTCCTGTTCATCCACACCGCCTGTTACAAGCACAGTGGTCTATACAAGGCCCGCAATAAGCAGTTTTTCTGCAAGTAAAGACACGTCTAAACAAGCGTCCTCCTTTTGGCAGTCTGACACACACGACCCTTGTCTGCAGAGCAAAACCACGGATGGCAAATGTGTAACATGCGAAGCTGCTAAAGTGTCCACTGTTGAGAGTACGAAACAGACCATAAGTGTGAGTCAATGTGTCTCCTCCAAGACAACAGTCCCTACAGCAGGGACGCTGGGCTTTGAAGACAAATTTAAACCGGCACCCAACACGTGGGATTGTGATACCTGCCTGGTCCCGAACAAACCTGAAGCTACAAAATGTATAGCATGTGAGACACCAAAGCCTGGAACAGGAGTGATGCCTGCTCTGACAATGCCAGTGGTCACAGACAACTCAGTTTCAGTGACATCCACCTCCAGCAGCACTGGCACAACAGTCACTCTGGGGTTTGGAGACAAATTTAAACAGCCAAAAGGCTCTTGGTACTGTTCAGTGTGCCTTGTACAAAATAAGGCAGAAGACAGCAAATGTGTAGCTTGTCAGTCTGAGAAACCAGGTTTGTTCTTTTCTTCTCCATTGATCCAATCTTAGTCTATGTGCATTTTTTACACAAATATGTTGCATATAAAAATACTTTCGGCAGCATGGCTGTATGCCAGACAGGATGGATTTGTGACTCTCTGCAGGAATGGTTGCAGGCACTTTGGAGGTCTCAGCCCAGATTCCAGCCTGTCACATGAGTTGAACTCATCATGAAATGTATTTGTGCAGAGCTGAACTGAAGCAAATATACCCTGCTTTACAGCTAGTGAGGAAAGATGACTAAAATGGATGACCAATTGACTAATTTTCATTGGGGAAAAACATGAGCTCCATGCAAGGAGCTAAAAACTACTGGGTTTGTTGGGCTTTTGTTTTCCTCTTTCAAAACATAAGTAGAAACAGTGTTTACACAACGTGGCTTAAAATGTCTCCAATCAGCATTTGTGTGTAATTGAGCAGAAGTATGAAGCCAGATTCTGAGGCAGTGTAGTCTTCAGGTAGTTATCTTGTGCTATGCCTGTGGTAGCTTTTCAGAATATGGATAACCTTGTTTGGAAAAGTCAGGGTTCTTACAAATCTTGAGGAGGTGAATGACTTCTCTAGTTCAGTTCTGGGTTGTTTCCTGTTATATGTGATTGTAACTGAGAGAGTTTATTTTTCTAAAGCACAAATAATTATTTTAGTGTTAATTTTTATTGGCTCTTAACATCATTTAATGTCAAAAGCATCTTTGCAGATAGATCCTTCCTGGGGGAAAAAATAGATGGACTAGACTGTGGTTTTATAATCATTGTGTACAGTAAGAGTGGAATTTCTTCAGATAAGCTAATACATTTTAAAGGAAGCTTGTTCTCATGGGCTTCCATCTTCAGAGTGGTCAGCTGGCACTTTTGTCCAAGACTCTGGCCATTGCAAGAAAGAAATTTTGGAAGTGAGGGGTTTGCTGTGACCACCATGGTGCAGAGAATTGCAGTTACATTACTTTTGACAAGGGGGCGAGTAAAGCAAGTAAGATGGGAGGATATAAATTCTTTGGATATGCTGTGGAAGAGAAGAGCTGTTCCAGTCTAGGGAATGTTACTGCTTCAAATTTGAGTAATAATCTTGTGCCTCTCTTGAATGCCACCCTCGATGGTTCACTGTAGGTGAACATTATAATTATGTGATACTTTTGTGCCTTTGGGATGTCTGCTTCACTCCTCACACTTATGGAGCTGAAGTTTGCTCTTGGGGACATCAGCATCAAGTGACATCTCTTCCTTTGCAGGGGAGAAAAGTCAGAAGGCAAGCATTGACTTTCAGGCTTCAGCAGCAGCAGCAGTTTCTACTGCTGCTGAAGGCAGTGTAGCTTGTGTGGTGAACACAGAACTGTGGATTTGGAAGCTTTGAGTTCCTCTCTTTTATTTTCTTTTGTTACTATGTAGTTTTGAATGTGTCCTGTCTTTGTGACTTGCTGATGAATCATGCTAGTAAATTCTTAGCCTTGCATCACTTGACAGTGATCATTAACTTGAGTGATGCTAAGTTTGCCTATCAGTAGCTGGTGTCACCAGAAATTCTTTTAGTAATTTACATCTGAAATAGGCTGTGTTGCTCTATTTTCTGAACTGCAGTTGCTGTTTAAATGTCACTGGTTCCGTTTGTGCTTGAAATTATACGTAGATTATAAAGAAGAATCCAGTTGTTTCTATTGTTTACATTATCAGATTATGTTTGAAATTAACATGGAGCTTGATGGCTTTTTACTGTTACACTGGTGTGCTTTGCAATTTAGCGAGCATTTCTTTAAAAGTTCATGTTTACTTTATGATTTAAGTGGGATGGTTAACTATATTGCTTCCTTCTCAGGGAGTTCAGTGCCTGTGACCAGTAGCAGCAGTGTTTCTACATTTTCTGCTTCTTCTGGAAGTTTTCTGGATTTAGACAAATTCAAGAAGCCTGAAGGAAGCTGGGAATGTGAGGTCTGCTTGGTCCAAAACAAAGCAGAAGCCACAAAATGCATAGCCTGTGAAAGTGCAAAGCCAGGCACCAAAGCAGAGCTCAAAGGTAATACTTAATGAGAAGAACAAGGATGTGCATTCTGCAAAATTTTTTTAAGTACAGTGATTTTTCCTTTGAATGTGGCAAAACTGTCTGTTTGTTGTTAGGAATATTGCCATGCACCTGTGTTTCCACACCCATTCTCCAGAAAAAAAGATTATGTTTTTTTAGAGGAAAGCTTGTGTCAGTGACATATATAGTTGCTTATTTCAAACCTTATGTGTTGTTCATTTGGAATTTAGACTAAAACCATGGTCTTTCCAACAGCTCACCAGTGTGGCTTTTCCAAGCCAGGTGCTGCACAGAGGAGCACCATTGCAAAAAGATTTGTGTAGAGAAGAAGTGTGGAGTTTCCTTACTTGTTTATGTGTGAGGGGTGTTTTGTTGAACAGTTTTGACTCTGGGAGAGCTCAGGACTAGAATCACAGCCATGTAGCTAAAGCCTGCATGTGTTACATCCTATTTTGCAATCCTGACATTATTTCTTATTTCTGCAGGTTTTGGTACTGCTACTGTGTCTGCAAATGCTGCAATGCCATCATTTACATTTGGTGTCCCATCATCGTCCTCTGAATCTTCTCAAACATTAGGTAGCACAGGAAATTTTAAATTTGGAGAACAAAGTAGCTTTAAGTTCGGCATTGCATCTGAATCTGCATCGTCTAACACTGTGACTGGTGGATTTAAGTTTCCTACTGGTTCAGGGAGCTTCAAATTTGGCGTTTCTTCCTCAGACTCTAAATCAGAAGACAGTAAAAAAGAAAGTAAAAGTAACGGTTTAACCTTTGGACTTCCATCTACAAGCAGTCCAGCTCCTTCAACATTTCAGTTTGGAGCAACGAGTCTGGGACAGCAGGAAAAGAAAGAGGAACCAGTTTTGGGAGGTTTTGGTTTTGCTACGAGTTCCGCTTCTTCCATAACTACTAATGAGAATAAAACCGGGGTCAGTGGCTTCACTTTCGGGACTGTGGCAGAAAAGGATGCAGCATCACCTGCTTTGCCGTTTAAGAAGTTAGATGAGAAAAAAGATGAAACTGTTTCAACGAAGGGAGGCTTCTCTTTTGGCAGTGTGGAGCCTGCACCTGCCTCACAGTTTGTTTTGGGAAGGGCAGAAGAGAAGCAGGACTCTGTCACTTCTGCTGGCCAATTAGCATTTGGGAAGAAAGCTGACAATGAAGAGTTAAAGGCACAACCTATCTTTTCATCTGGGACAGCTGAGCATACCAAAGAGGAGAGCACAGCAAAACCTGTATTCAATTTTAGTTTTGGTAAACCATCGGAAAAAGAAAGTGAGCAGGCAAAGGCACCTTTTGCATTTGGAGCACAAACCAGTACTTGCGGTAAACAGAACATCTTTTGCCTTCACTTTTCTGTTCATGTCTATTCAATAGTACCTCTGGGGCTGTACTGGAGAAAATCTATGAGATTTATATACTACCTGTCTGTAGTTCTGGTTGTTGATGTGTAGACAATATGTGGCAATTTGTTTATAGATTTCAGTGAGTTTTAACACTACGTTTAGACAAAAAAAATTGTCACATCTTAAGGAACATGTATCACTGCTTGTATAAACACAAAGTTGTATTGTCCCAGTAATAGTGGCTCAGCTGGTGATGAAATCTGTAATATGGCAGTATAGAGGCCTCATACTAGTGCTTTTTATATTGAGAGGGAAAGGAGAGAGGGAATATCTTATTTCCATCTACGTGCAGCTGTGCTGCAGTTTCTCTGCTACTGCAAAGGTACAAAAACTACTTCATAGATACTGCACAGTTTTGTATTCCTTTAATTTGTTGAAAGTTTGCAGTGGAGGATTAAAGTTTTTCGGTGATGGTTGCTGTGTGAATAGGTCTCTGTTGTTAAATTCCATTTGTGTGACTTAGTAAATGCTTTTCTTCCTTTCAGATCAAGGTGCATCCTTCAGCTTCTTGAGCTCCAGTTCCTCCAGCACAGCTGTACCCACCACTTCAGCCAACAGCAGCAGTATATTTGGCAGCACCCTCTCTTCCTCAAACCCTCAGCCAGTTCCCACTCCCTTTGTGTTTGGACAACCCAGCAACACTGTGACCAGCTCCGTTTTTGGCAATCCTGCAGAATCTGCAACATCTCAGTCATTTGGTTTCTCTCAAGAAAACAAACCAGCAACCACATCTTCCAGCACTGGCTCAACTCTTACTCCGTTTCTCTTTGGTTCAGGAGAGAACAGTACCAATGCAGCAAATTCAGGATTTACTTTTGGAGCCACAACTACATCAAGTTCAACAGGTACATTTTAAATAGATGCTTATCTTACTTTCTCTTCTTTGTCATTATTTAGTGGACTAAGGAGATGCTGTTTGATGAATATTTTACTTTGGAAAATGTGCAGGCTAAATGCATGGAAGTAGAGAAAAATGCTGAGTATTTATATTCAGAAATGTAAATTTGGGCTCATTTTTCTTCAGTGTGGGAAACATAGTTTAGTAATGAACTGGCACCAGAGTTGTTTTTTATGCAAATGACAAACCTTTACTGGATTTCAGTTTGTACAGGAGATTTTCACCATGAGAATGGTAATTTCTTTCTTCTCATTATCAGTCCAGTGTGTACAGTTAGAAGTCAGTGAATTACAACTTTGTTAATGTTTCTCTCCTATACCTAAAACTGAACTATTGGAAATACTGTCAAGATTTGCCAAGTCCTTCCCTCACAAGTATATATAAATGGAGTACCTCTACATGCAATCAATACTGCTTAAGGGTTGGTTTCTACTAGGAATCATGGCCAGTGTTGGTTAATTTTCTAGCAATTTAGAGGAGATGGCATAAGAAACACAGAGTTTCTTCATGTTTAATGTTCATTACTCCACTGCATGAATTGCATTAATGAATGCATGACACAAAACTAAATTCTCCAATTTACTTGTTTTCCTGTGAGCCATGCAGTATGCTGGAAATAAGATTGAACCTGTAAGGGAAAGAAAAGGTACAATTCCTATTGTGGCTGAGGTAGTACCCATTTTACATATTCACACAAGTACATTGAAATTGAGTATTCAGCTACCAGACCTGAGGCTTGAGAACCTTTTGTTTCTGGATTCGTCCTTGAGGGCAGGAGGGAAAAGGCCCATACTGACATCCCTCTCTGTCCCCCAAGGGTCGTCATCTTCGTTCCTGTTTGGCTCTGGGCCTCCAGCACCTGCTGCTGGCCCAGCCTTTGGTGCTGGTCAGCCACCAGCATTTGGCCCAAGCCAAGGGTCCAGCCAGCCAACAGCTCCAAGTTTTGGATCTCTGTCGACAACGTTGTTTTCTGCTGGCTCTCAGCCTGCTCCTTCTGCCTTCGGCTCAGTGACAAGCAGCACTCCGTCCTCTGTGTTCGGACAGCAGGCAACCCAACAGCCAGCTTTTGGCTCTGGTACCCCCAGTGCTGGTGAGTGCCAACCATCCTGTTCCCTTTTGGTCTCAGAGACTATATATTTTACTTCGTTTTTCATGAAGTGCGCCATGCGTTATGTGGAGAAAGATGACTTTGGCATTGTGTATTTAAATGTAGGAATTGCCCTCCATAAAAATAATGGGTATATGGTTGTCATTTATGTCCCAGTCCTGACTGTGGAGACACAATGTGCCACAGGTATCTGGCTTCACAGTAAGCCTTCTCCACAAGAGACTTACCAGACATTGAGGTTGCAACTCTACTATTAAAGGTTGAGCTTTATTTTCTTTAGAAACCTAATGATTAAAAGGAATTGTTGAAAACCATGGAGTAATCACTGGTAAGATTGTGCAAAACAAAAGGGCAGAAGCACTGCAAAATAGTTATTTTTTTATTTGAGTAATTCTTAGTTATCTGACTTCAACAGGTGTCATAGTATAAAATGCAGTCAGAATTGTTTTGGGGTTTTTTAACACATTTTTATGGGTTAAGACTGTATTTGAAGATCTTTTTACTAATGAAGTATAAAATACCATGGGAAAGGGACAGAGAATGAACCTTATAATTTAAGTGTAAGAAACACCTATTCTATACTAGCATTAATTAAAAAACAAAAACACTGCCGGAATGTCTTACTTGGTAGCACAAGTACTGAAAGGGAAAAGCCTCCTTTTTTCCTCTCATAAGTTTACAAAATAGCCTCCTCTACTAATGAGTAGATTAGTACAAGTAGATTAGTGCACAACACATTACTCAGTCGATCTTTTATTAATCAGGTAGCAGTTTAAGGATAAAGTTCTCCCTGGATTGTGTTTGTTGCTTATCAGTTACTTTGATGGTTGGAATGTTTGGGGTTTTTTAAGATGAGCCACGGTGAGCACATTAAAGGGAAGGAAGTCCCCAGATGAACTGCATGAACACAGGGAAGTTTTCCTGAATATAAATTTATGATTTAAGACTTTATTAATAACTTCAGTATGCATAGGTATAAATTTAATGGTGGCACAGAAGTTAGCAACAAACTAATTATCAGTGTGCCAGCAGTATTACTTTAAAAATTCCTCAACATGTGTGAATGGTATTAATTCAATAACCTGTTCCTGTAGTAATCTTACATTTCTGGTGAGCCCCCTCAACTTCATCATCTTGAGCAGCCTGTAAAAAAAAAAAAAGTCTTTAAAGATAATGGGGAAGAACATGAGGATTTTGCTGGAAAGGATGAACTTAGATTTCAACTTTCTTACTTCCTTCTGCTTCCACCCCATCTTCCCAGGTTCTGTATTCCAGTTTGGAAGTAATTCTACTAATTTCAACTTTCCAAATACCCCAGGAGTATTCACTTTTGGTGCAAATCCTCCTGCACCAGCAGCTCCTGCACCGCCTTCTGGCACTTCAGGATTTCCGTTCAGCCAGCCTCCAGCATTTACAGTGGGGTAAGAGACCGTATCAGAATTTCCCTTGAGCTTTGGGTAATATCAGTGGACAGTGTTCAGCCTCTACCTGTTGCTAAATCATGAGGTGTTCAGATGAACCTTGGAGTTTGACACTAAATTTGGCATCCTTCCTTTTATTAGCCTGACTGGCTAACTAAGCACCGGTATCTGTAAAGGAGCCTAGCTGTCAGGAATGTCACACATCAACACATGTGAAATTGTCTTGTTCTTGAAAGGTAGAACCTGTATCCAGCCATTATGCTGCTGCTTACCTTCTGAATAAGAGAGATTTAATTGGTTTCTGGAACTCTCTTCCTCCTGTTCATCCTTTGCTGATTGTTGCCAGCTGGTAACTAGTGAGACAAGACTATGAAACAGTTGTTCTGGAATATCTACTCAGTGCTGCTACTGAATTTTCAGCTACACTGTCCTAAACTCTGAACTACTAATTTCTTTTAATAGGACTAATGGGAAAAATGTTTTCTCTGCCTCTGGATCTTCAGTTGCTGGTCGGAAGATAAAGACTGCAGTTAGACGTAGAAAGTAAACGCCTGATTGGTAAAGCATCAAAAACATTGGAAGCAGCTACTATCCTGAATTGTTCAGCTACTACCCTGAAATGTTCAGCTACTACCCTGAAATGTTAAGTTACTGGGATTGTACCTCATGCTGGCTTGTCAGAAGTCAGATCTGCCTAAAGGAATATAAAACTTAGCTTTCCTGTCCTTCCCTCCCCTCTCCCTGTTACGTTTCTTTGGTAGCAAGTAAAGTTGGCAACAAGGCTGTTCTCAAGCAAAAGTCTCAAGTTACTTCTTTCACTGACTCGGCATGGTCTGGCTGTAGCCCTGAGTAGAGCCTGCACAGTGAATGGCTTGTCCGATACCTCTTCATCCGCACCACTATGTGCGCTCATCTGCGTTTACTGACGCCTCGAAATTGTAATTATAGCAGCGAGGGATGCTGTATAGAGTAGAGAATGTTGATAATGAATGATTTCTATGCTGAGTTTGTGCTGGTGTATGTGTGAAGTGAATGAATTTGGGTGTATTGTGCACTAAAATTTTCTGATAGAGGAAGACTGATTAAAGGATGATCCATGCTAAGGACTTGTTAGATCTGTAGTTCTTCATTTAATAATTATATGCTATTTCTATATTTTCATTCTTACAGCCCTTTATCACCTGTCTCGCCTTGTTATTTTATTATGAAATGTGTAAATACAATTTTGTTTCTCTATGTACTTTTTTGGCATAACAAATCTGTGAAATTGAAATTTTAATTTTGTGTGTTACAGCCATTTTTGTTTAGTATTGTCTCAGATTTTATGTAAATCCCATTATTCAAAGTTGCCTAAATCCATTTAGAAAATCTTTAAAATTGGGAATTCTTAAAGTAAGTTTATTGGCTTTTCTGATCCATTTTTGTTTGGACCAAAAACCAGTATTGTACAAAGTATTAAGTATATATTTTTATATTTACTGAAATGGACTGTGGTGACTTTGGATAATAAGGAAAAGTTTAATATTAAAGCCATGTTTATTACAGTATAATTAACATGTTAAACCATGGGATAAATGCCATCAATAAAAACTGCGAAATATTACCTGTCAATTTTAACTCTACATAAAAGCATCCGTAGCTGTAACTGTGTAAGGTGGTTCCCTCGACCTGAGCAATGTCACGTGCTGTCTTCAACCTCTGCTTTTTGCACTGGTTTTAGAGGATCTTACGTAAGTTAGAGATCTCCTGTGAGGAAGGAGAGTTTTATTGTAGACTGAAGCTTGGAGCAGCTTATCAATGTGTCAGCTGACTGCAGTTAATTTATTACAGTGCGATTAAAAAAACCCAACCTAATGTTGTAAACATTCACCACTGTTCTGACTGAAGAGGAAGATTGTAAATGAGTAGTGGGGGAGTTTCCGCTTCTGTAGCGGTTACAGGAGCTTCTTGGAGAACACACATCATTATTAGTAAAATCAGAGGAAATGCTTGTTCATCTGGGCACCCACAGCTGAACTCATACCAAGTCACAGCAGTCTGTCTCTGACTCAGCCATGGTTTCTTCCCTCAGCTAGAAGGGCACAGACCTGCGTCATTGTCCATGCTGTAAATGTCTTCAGAGGTACTGCTGCCATGCACCCCAGCTCCGCTCCCTGCTCCTACAGCTACAGCTGCTGCTGGTACAAGGGGAGATGCCATTCTGAGCAAGAGATGGGTATGACACGAGGCCAAAGGCGAACTGCTTTTTACACATGTAGAGCTCCAGTCACTGTTGCTAGAAATAGAAAATACTCAGCAACTCTCCTTCAGAACCAAACACATACCCACTGCTGTTTAGTCAGTCACATCATGCCACTGTAGCCATGGTGGAAAATGCCACAGATTTCCACTTCCTCTCCCTTAGCCATAAATCACCCGCCAAGTACTCATCCTTCAAGCAGAAACAAGCAGCATCTGGGATGCAGCTTGCATGAGAGACAAACTAAAAGCTAGCACAACAGCACAATGTATACACATTTTCATGAACAGGTTCTGTGCTCTTGCATTGTAATTTTTTCTTTACCTGCTATGGAAGGGGTGGTATTTTTCCACAGGGTAAGAGGTACCTTCCCTAATACTTGGTTTGGTAGTAATAAAGTTTTAGCCAGTGTTGCTTTTCCCTTCCTCCCCTTTTGAATCCAGTTTGTAGGTCACTGCTGCAGTAAAGTTCTTACTATATTCATACTGAAATTGTGAATAGGCAAAACTCACCCTATAAAGAACTTTAAAGTTGGTTCTGACAGATTTAGCTTTCATCAGGCCAATCACCATGCCTGACATCAGTGCTTTAGTCAACCGTCTTTGAAAGAACGGAGCACAAGTCCTGTGAGGAGCAGCTGAGGGAATTACGGGTGTTCAGCCTGAAGAAAAGGAGGCTCAGGGGTGACCTTATTCTCTATCACTGCCTGAAAGGAGGGTGTAGCTGGGTGGGGGTTGGTCTCTTAACCCAGGTAAAAAGTGGCAGGACAAGGAAATTACCTCAAGTTGGCCCCAGGAGGTTTAGACTGGACATCAGGGAGAAAAATTTTAATGAAAAGGGCTGTCAAGCATTGGAAGAAGCTGCCCATGTAAGCAGTGGGATCATCACCCCTGGCAGTATTAAAAAACATGATTGAGCAAAGACTCTAAAAACAGTGTTTGAGCCAAGACAAGTTATTTTTTACTTAAAAAATGAATATTTAAAAGTAGTCATCTAAAGTTAGTGACCTCAGTCTGGAGACATAATGGATGGCAAAATGTCATTCTGCTACTATTAAGGCACTGGATCTAGTCCTGAATCATTCCAAATGCAGATAAAAATGCATACACAGTGCAGGCATACACAGAAGAACATGACTTGTCAAAAATATTGCAGCATAGAAACACATTACTGAGTTATTACACCTGGAGATAAGAGCGATAACCAAGCTCTCAAACATTTCTAATGTCCACCAAGCCATTGTCCAAAACTGAAGTCAGGGCAAGAACTTCAGCCACTGAGTGGCACGTTAGGCCAAGGGAGGAACACACAAAAACTAGGATTGAAGAATTCCAAACTGACTCAAATTCCAGTAAAACATTAATATTGCTTATATTAATTTCCCAAGATACTAATATGAGAATAAATGAATCATCAAAGCTATATAGTCATGCAAAATATTAGGTTTCTTTATTCAGTATTTAAGTTATCCTGAATATACAAACAAGTAGCCAGAATGATAAAGTGAAAATAACCAGTATTTGTACAGCTGCAGGTTTATACCTATAACACATTTCAGTTAATGTTTTCTGCATGCTCCTGAAACACATTCAGTTCTTCTGCTCTGCAGTATATGCAAAAAACAGACAAGTGCTTTCACTCCAAACAGAAGCAAAAAAGTTACCTTTCATTAGCATGGTCTGTACTGTTCGTGGCTCCAGAATTATTTACACCTACCAGATCACTAACACTGCAGTGTTACATACTCTTCCTGGGGGAAAAAGCAGCTATTGTTTCACCTCTTCATTAGCTTGGACAAGTGAAGTAAGTGACAGTGCTTGAGACAATCATGCAAAAAAACTTTTCACATCAACGTTGTGAGAAAATACTTAAAAGGTGAGGGAATATAATCTGTGAAGCAGTAATAAAAGATGATAACCACTGCTGATCTCTCTTTCTGCACACATGGCAATTTAATTAATATCATTTGCCTTGCCATCTAATACTTGCAGGTCTCTTCCCCCTTATCCTTTGATAGGCAACTGCCTGGAAAACAGCTTTATATTCTAGTTATCTGCCAACATCCGAAAATGTAGAAGTAACATTTATTTTAAGGTGGAGTATTTCTGGGGATCTGCCTTCCACAGACTGACAAACAGAATAGCTCCTTTTTGCAATTAAAACAGACAGTTTCTATCTCATCAGTCAGAGGTTAATACTCCTGGATTTAATATGTATTCTGTTCCCAAACTTCTTTGGCATCTATGAAAATTCCAATACTTCAAAGGTAGTTGCTGGCATCATACAGGAAGCATACATTTTCTTTAGCTTCTGAATCAGTTCCCATTTAGTTAGGGCAAAAGACTCCAACAGACACCTCCATTTCAGTTCTGGGGTAGGTCTTTATTCACTGGGGTTTGGAGGGGATGTTTAGAACCAGTCTGGAAATCTCATCTTTTGGTATCATCTGACTCCATTTCTTCTGACCACAATAGTTCCTGCTACAATATCATAGGCTGTTCTATTATGCTGGAAAAACAGCAGTGTAATGAACGCAGGAAAAAATGATGCAATAGAAAAATTCTTGATCAAAGCTCGTACTGTGGACCTGAAATCAGAATAGAACATTCAGTGCCTTACTTTCACTTTCCCGCTTACATTAGTAGTTAGCTTTCAAGTTCAATGCCAAAGTTTTGCGCAGCACAGAAGTCAAGCTCTAGAGATTTAACCACCTACCCTGAAAAACACTCCATGTGATTGAATAATTACCATTTTATTCTTAGATCACAGGACCTGACAATTGCTGTTGCAGTCTAACTATTGCAAAGGTCAACAACAAAGCAATCATGTATTTCCTTCCTCATCACACGCTTTCAACACTATTAACCTGAATGCAACATGACTGAGCCAGGAGCACTTACGTTGTCATACTGACATTAGAGGATGGAATGACTAACACACGGCTGGGTGCAGTAAGTACAGATGTTTCACACGTCACAACTCGCAGTCCAAGTAAGAATTTCCCTGGGGTTGCTCCACCTGCTCCCCAAATACAGATTATCTGTAAAAGAAAGGTTATTTCAATTCCACACAACACTATGTAATTGATAGATCTACCAAAGTTGATTATCCTCAGAACTATGTGAATGTCATAAGCTTCAACATAATCCAAAATATTGTAAAGAGGATTTACTTTATTGGCCAATGGTAACGTAATTTTTTAAATCCGTTTCTTCAACAACTCACAACTCATAATTGTAGGAGTTAATATTTAGGAGTAGTTACCTCATAAAAGCAGACTAATAACCTGTAGATGAGAGCTACTATCATCATTTTCTGCAAATCTTCCATGGACGTATCTTCGTCTATTTCTTCTATGATGTAATGCATGGCAAATTTAGAGATGTCCCTGCACAAAATAAAATGGAACTTTAAACCCAGCCTTGTCCCAATACCAGTGTTGCCCCTTTAATACCAGAATTCACTCCCTCAGTTCTGGTATAATAAAAGAACAAAAGCTCCTTGCCCTCTCTGATACTAAACAAGCCATTAAAATTCAGAACACTCAGTTTCATTCTGAGTTGCTGCCTAGTTTCTTTTGTCTTTTTCATTAAGAAAAGATCATTCTTGATTACCACTTTTGCACAATGGTGTCCCTGGGTAGTGAGCTGCAGAATTGTTCTGAAAATTCTCACACTTCTTAGGAGGTAAACAGGTTCTGCAGGTAATCATCTAACTTGATATAAATGGAAGGCATCCAAGTCTCCAAGTATCTTTCTTACACAAATACTCAAGGAAAAGAAAAGGGCACTATTCTTTACAAAGGCAAGGGAGAAGTTGCAAGTCTCCCTAAGGAATCAAGGGAGCCCTCTATCCTCCTTCACATGATCAGGGCTTTCATCAGGGTTCCTCACGCTCATTCTTTACTGCTCACCGTACTCTTCTGGAAGCACCTTGGTATGCAGTAGGAAGATTTAAACATAAAGCAATTTAAACCTTGTGGTTTTTAGCCTAACAGAGCTATGCAAAGTATCCATGTGGAGTTAATGGCATATTTTCATAAGATAAACTCCAGAGATTTTCATTCTTATCTGATACCTGGAATGGACATACTTGCAACACATTCAGGCAAGAATTTTTCACTCATTCATCTAATTAAGACTCACATTAAAATGTGCAGTCCCACTTCAAAACAGTCCATCTAATATTTGCACTACTTGCCCTCCTCTTTATTCAGACTTAAGGACTGAAAAAACCTCCTAACAACCCATGAATTAATAAAACTGTGTAGCACAATCCACATTTCCCTTCAATACAGCTTTGGTCTGAAGTGTCTTTCTTGAGCCTGTGAGGACGTATGTTTTTCATGACACCTCAGCTTAACCCAAGCACACTCTATCTGTCAGGCAGAAAACCCCCCGAATGCTCCTCTGAAGTCCCCTGTAAGCAACTGACTCTCTCACAAAACTATTAATATTAAAAATGCTGTAAGTTACTCTTTCACCACTTTAGAGAAGCAGTATACATATAATTGTTCCTCATCTTTCCAGTATTCCATTTTGTATCATTCTCCACCTACTAAAGCCAAAATGGAAACACAAGCTGTCAGGTTACAGGTGGTGAGATGTGGCGACTAAACAGAAATGAACATTTGGCATTTTAATTGCTGCTTATCTGAACAAAACCCACTGATCATTTATATTGACACATTTATTGTTTTGGATTTGACCCTCCTCCTCGGCTCTTTCAAGCTGCAGCTGAAGGTGTCTGGAAGATGTTATCTGTATAGTATCACTTTACAGTCAGGCAACATTTAAAGGCTCTTCAGCAGAAAGCCTGGGTTCTGAAATGTGTTTGTACATAGTGGAATTATTGACTACACCAAGATCTCAGTGTAACTGAGTTAAGGAATAAGATATCTACAGTTAAAGAAGCAGTTAAACAAGGAAGTCTTTGAGGTAAATTACTATCTCTGTGAACAAAAATGTGAAATGACATATCTTTCAGTCTAGTGTACAGTTGACACAATGCCTACCTGCACTTTTTGAGAAACCCAATTTACACCCAGTAAAGCCTACAATGTGGCAGCATTCCTAGCAACCAGGCTGTATTTTCAAAGTACATACATATCTGATATGTTTGATCAGATTTTATTTTGGTGTGGGTTAGCACTGTTTAGGTCAGAAATCTAAAACACAGCACCAGAGAAGATGCTATAAGGAAAAGTAACTTTATCCCAGCCAAATCTAGTACATTTTTAAAGGCTGATTAAAACGTTTATTTGTCAATGCTTTTTTCTTTGAAAATTATAAAGGACTTTTTCTTTGAAAAATTATAAAGGACTTTGCTCTTGTGCCCCCTCCCCCACCCCCATAAATGTGCAAGTCTAATCTTTCCTTAGTAGGGAGTCTGTGAGCCTACAGACCTGTACAAATTCTGTGTTTCCATCAGCTGACCCAAAATCAGGATTTATTTACAAAGAAGTTAGCATAGTGTTGCTTTTTCCTCAACTTCTGTCAGTTATTTAATGATATCATATGCATAAACATACCATAAATACAACCTGACACCTCAAAGAGCATGAAAAGCTTAAAGCTGTATGTAGCAAAGCTTTAAATTGTTCAACTTACTTTATTCCACTGAGGTGCATAATACTTAAAATGATGGTTGCCTTTATAAAGAACAGAATAAAAAAATCCACCATCTCGGCTATGAACCTGTGTGCCAGTGAAGGGATAAGGAACTCCCGACCTGCAACAGAAATAGTTCACATTACCCACATTTTACTGCACTAACACAAAGTTAACACTAACATCTGAAGAACAACCCACATTAACTTCTCTGCAAGAACATAATCAAGAGCTTGACCTCAGCTCACATGTTCTTCAAGAAAACTTCTAAAAATGTATGTAAAAAATAATCTGAATTAAGTTTAATTAGAAGAATCTTCTTTAAGAACTTTAAGTCCTTCAGAACTCTGAGTTCCCTCATAATTAGGATCACAAGGAAAATCATACTCTGCTAAAGAACTGAGCACATTGAAGATGCATCAGTTTTTGTGTTCTTTTGTTTAGAACAACCTCAGAGAACAGATTTATGTAAATCTGAGAGGTCAGATTAAAAAGAAAATCACATCAGATTTACCATAACTTTTCTATCCCTCAAGCACCAAGGCTTCCGTGTGTACCAAGTACCAGTTCTCAGAGTAAAACAGCCTATTTTGTCTCCACCCAGACACAAACAGGAATGGATGAAAATATCAAAGTCATACTTGACATAAACATTTCTACAGACTACCTACAATAAAACACAGCATACTGCTCTACCCCCAGCCAGAAAACATAACACATTTCTCCTACTTATTTGGCCAAGTGCAAATGGGCACCAAGTAAGGAGTCATTTACAAGCTTTTGTTGCTCAGGTGATTTAAACAGCAAAAACATTAAAGAATAGACATTCTTTAATGAAAGAAATAGTGCTGCAAAACAATTTCATCTGGACCCAGATACTCTTTTATTTCCCAAACAACAAACAAGACTCACATGAAACCTGCAACGACTTACATCAAAACTTCATTTAGAAATGCCCCACTACTAGCAGATGCAACCCGAGGGAAATAGTGACTGGGTTTGTTACTGTTTCTGACAATACCTATCCCTACACAGAGAAAGGAGAAAAGCGGAATGAAAATCATACCACTCTCTAATCTCAAA
The DNA here is from genome assembly GCA_024500445.1 of Entomyzon cyanotis. Classification (NCBI taxonomy): domain Eukaryota; kingdom Metazoa; phylum Chordata; class Aves; order Passeriformes; family Meliphagidae; genus Entomyzon; species Entomyzon cyanotis. The sequence continues at coordinate 72,693,112 of JAKEPQ010001005.1, forward strand.
AAACATCATCAAATTTCATTTAGAATAAGCCTCCCCAGTTCTGCTGCTGAGACTGATGCTTCCAGTTATGGCCCTGTGAGCTGTGTGAGCCAAGCCAAAAGCCCACAGCACTTTTAAATAGGGTAAGGAGAATCAGGCAGGGATCAGGCAGGAGCCATACCTGATTTTAACATAGCTGGGTTAACACAGCTTCATTTCATACTTACTGCACTGATAGCTCTGCATCAACAATATAAAGTAGCATGACTTACACGTATAGCACTAAAATGGATTCCACTGGCATTGTCAAAGCTTGTCCAAGTTGTCTGTTAAATTCTAATTAAAGATTCTTCTGCAAAGGCAGGAGGGAACATAGCCAGTCTTCCAATCCTGGCCTGAGCACACAGCACCAGGTGAAAGCTTTCATTTGCTCTGTTAAAAGCAGCACATTTGGTGAAGTTGGTGGCAGATTGATTTATTCACCATTGAATAAATTAAATTGAATGACTGCATAAAGAAGCAGCTAAGTGGGGCTAAGAAAGTAAGTATTCAAATTATGTGCCACTCCATCACATTAAGAAACCTTGGCAACCCTTAGACTGGCATATTTTCATTGCAGTGATTCAAGATGTTCCTCCTATCAGAAATCCATTCTTGCCAAGGGTTACTATTTGTTCAGCAAGGACAGCCAAATGCAACATCCATCCAGCTCAATGTCTAGGATCCTGCATCCAGCTGGTGCTCAACATGGATTTGCACCAACCAGTCAGCCACAGGACAGTCAAGGCTTGGATACACCTTTTGCCCTACTGCTCCCAACAGATGAGCAGTAATCTCTCGCAGTAAGGCAGGGAGGGACAAGGCAAGGAAGTGTCTTCAATCATGGTGACTGTCCACAAAGAGCCTGCCACTGCCCTGGTTGCTGTTAATACTGGTGCTCTGGCACACACCTGCAAGCAGACTGAAGTGGCAGAGGCAGTTCACAATCCCACCTTTTGACATCCCAGTTTAAAATCTGCAACATTAACATAAGCTGTCACTTATTTCAGCTTATGTAAGCACACAGGCTGTAAACTGCATTGGCACAGGGACAGACATGACCTGCCCTGCCAAGCCTGCTGTGTGGGCAATAATCTACAGCAGGAAAGAAGAAGCCATAATCACTTTAGCTATTCCAGATATATCCATCTGCAATCTGAAGCCAAAGCACCAGCACAAGAGTCTTTGTTTATAACTGTATAGCATCACTGTATCACATGCAGAGTCCCTTAAAAAGGCCAGGTGTTGCAATAGTATGCAATATTCAGAACGATCATGTTCAGCAGCATGAAATACTGTTCATGTCCTAAATTACCTTTAATATATGGAATTAGCTTTTGGAAAACTAGGTTAAAATCCCAAAGTCCTATCAGGCTAGCCTTTGTCCAATCCTCCTTTTAATGACTGGCAGTATCAGTTCACAAGCAGGGCATAGTTACAGAAAATACTATTTTGTGTTCTAATCACGTTTAAGCAACATTTGCTCAACACCCTAAAAAAGAAGCAAGCTCAGAAGCTAGGTTCCTTTCCCTTGAAAAGGAAGAAAAAGGAATGAAAAATGTCTTCCACACACGCAGCCACTAAGCTTATAAATAATGTTACAGATAAGCAATGTCGTACTTTGTCCTGCAGAGAGAAACGAGATCGGGCTTTTTTCCAAAGTCCTTCAGTAGTGCTCTCCTCATTTTCTACCACTGCTCACAGCGGTACGGAACATTCAAGGAATGTGACCTAGGCGCTCCTCGACTTGTGAGGAATTGTTGCTGCTCCAGGTTTTCCCTCTGATGTGATCAGAGTGAGTTTGCTTTACTTCTGAACAAATATAAACAGAAGGCCTGCTGTGCACTGCCTTCGATGTTTACAGCTGCAACAGAAGTATGTTTATCTCGGGTCCTGCCGCCTAAGCTTGTTCAATGTCAGCATGTTTCCACTTCTCTGCTTCTATTTCACTAAATGATTTTATTTGAGCACCAAGAGCCCACCAACACTGGCAAAGTGAGTTCAGATTTCATTATCCAAACGGGCTACTCATAAAGCTAGACGTATTACAAGCTTGTGATCAGAAAAATAAGCTCGACTGCAAAAAACTCCTTCGTATCCACGAAAACATCTTTAGAAGCACTGAGGCTGTAAGCTGTATACGCAAGTCAACCCCCCAAACCTGCCCACGGCCCAAGCTGTGGATTTACACCCTCGGTATGATGGCTGTCACCCCGTGTCACACGGCACAGCCACATGCCCGGCGCCGCAGCCAACGGAAGCGCAGCGACTCCCAACGTCGCACAGCCCGGCTTCCCTCCCCCGATCCCGCTTCCCGCAGCTGCGGCTCTCGTCAGGCTCCTCTTCCTCCGCAGGCCGAGCGGCCCAGCCCCGGCCCCACTCACCCGCCGGCCGCCCCGCGTCCCTGGCGGCGCCGCTGCCGCTGGTGCCGGCGGTGCTGCTGGAGGCCGCCCGGGGCAGGGGGGACACGGCGCCCGCCGCTCCCGGCCACGCTGGGGTGGCGGCGGCGGGGGCTCGGGGCCCCGTCCCGGCGGGGGCCGCGTGTGCGGCCGGCGGAGCGAAGAGGTAGAAGGGGCTGTAGTAGGCAGCGGCGGTGGGCGAGGGCGGCTGCGCGGTTGCGGCGGCGGCGGCGGCGGCGAGGAGGGCGGGTGGGCAGCCCTGCCAGCCCAGGTACCCGCAGTACGAGTCCCACAGCCACTGGTGTACGCGCCGCGCGTACTCCGCCGCGCTCAGTGGCTTCGCCCCGCCGCCCTCCGGGGGGAGCGCGGCGGCGGTGAAGACGCGGCGTTGGCGGCGGCGTTGGCATCGGTTGCCTCCCCTTCGGCGGCGCTGCCGCCCTCCGCCATCGCCGCCGCCCCTGCGCCGGCCCGGCCGCGCTCCGCCACCTCCTCCATCGCGGCGGCACTGAGCGTTCACCGCGCGTGCGCCGGGGGCGAGCCCCGCCTCGCCTCTCCCACTTACAGGGGAGGGGCGGGGGGAAGAGCCTGACGAGGAGAACACCGCGCCAGGGGAGAAACAGGCTTCCTCCCCGCCCGCCCTACAGGATGGTGTCGCCGAACTCTGAGGCGGCTGCCTCTGACCTGCGAGCGCAGCGGCGTGTGGAGCTCCGCACGGTGTGCGAGCTCTGCGATTTTATTTTCCTGTCTAAGTGGAAAGGGTTTTCCCCCCCCTTTATCTCCCCTTTTCATCTTTTCCCCTAGCACATGTCATGCTCTTCCTCTGCCAAAAAAAAAAAAAAAAAAAAAAAAAGAAATCACAGAATCATTTAGGTTACAAAAGACCTCTGTAATCGAGTCCAACCTATGACTGAACATCACCTTGTCAAATAGACCATGGCACTGAGTGCCACGGCCAGGCTTTCCTTAAACACCTCCATGGACAGTGACTCCACCATCTCCCTGCACAGCCCATTACAATGGTCTAATCACCCATTCCGTGAAGAAATTCTTCCTAATGTCCAACCCGAATCTCTCCGGAGAAAAGGCCGGCCCCCAGCTGGCTACACCCTCCTTTCAGGTACTTACAGAGAGCAATAAGGTCGCCCCTGAGCCTCCTCAGGCTGAACACCCTCAGCTCCCTCAGCTGCTCCTCGTGGGACTTGCTCTCCTCTAATGCTGAACAAAGAACCAACAGCAAGTTTAAACACAGTTCTTCAAACTAATTCTTAATCTTTAAGGTTTCTGTGTTCTATTAATCATTTCAACCAGACCGAGAGTTCTGTCTGAGAGAAATGGTAACATACAGCTCCATACTGAATGAACGAATAAATACTATGAACACGGAGTGTTTTCCATGTTGAAGACAGCAAACGGTTTTTCCCTCTCAGCAAAGTTGCTCCCTCTCCATGTTGAACTATTTTCCCATTTAACCTCAACTAATTTTAAAAAATGAAAAATCATAGAATCATAGAATGGCCGGCCTGGTTTGGAATGGACCTTAAAGAGCATCTAGTTCCAATCGCTCTGCCCATCTTTCACTGGACCAGGTGGCTCCAAACCCCATCCAACCTGGCCTTGAATACTTCCAGGGGTGAGGCATCCACAGCTTCTCTGGGCAACCTGTTCTACTGCCTCACCACCCTCACAGTAAGAATTTTTCCCATGTATCTAACTGAAATTTCCACTCTTTTAATCCTGGAAGTTTGTGGGGAGTGAGTCTCTAATCCGAGCAAGCTGAGGTGAATTGCTAAAGTGATTATCAAATAATGACCCATACCACATCATGCAGTTATGTAAGATGCTGGCACTCATTATGTAGCTATAGTTTTAATGACGCTGGCATGTTTTGTAACACAGACCTTGATGAAATCAATAAAGGTAAATGTTTAGGGAAACACCGCAAGTTTTAGCATGATTACAAAGGAAGACAGGAGGGAAGATAGACAAGTGTATAGATGAAAACATGGTTTTAAACCATCTATTAACTCCTAATAGAAAAACTATCTTGGAAAACTTACAGTAAATGTAATGTAATAAGGCTTCTTTCCAGCTAATATTTCACTTCTTCCTTCATGAATTACAGTCTATTTAATTTCCTTTTTTAAATTTGATTTTTACCACAAACCCTTCAGGACCAAGGAGTTTCTAACCCTTTTCTATGTTTTTAATTCTTTATTTTGGTCTGTGTGGCCACAGGTTTTGAAAGCCAGATCAGATCTTAAGGTACAATTACAAGATCTCAGAGATTTCATATAATGCTGCCAGTCACATGTAAATTTTAGGCTCACCAGCAGCAGCATTACTCGGGCATAACCATAGTTAGAACTCACTATGAGATTATTCTGGATATTCAAGGTGAAATGGAATCAGTGAAAACAGAGACCAGGGGACTAACAGGTAACAATGTAATGTTTCCCCATGTCCAGTTTTTTCAGTTATTAGTTTTTCATTCTTCTGCTTTAAAAAAAAAAACAAACCACAATTGACCCACAAATTCTGAAAGCATTCAGATTTTTCTATTCTGGGACACATATGACAGAGATGCTGTGACAACAGGGCTTGCCAGTAGTGAGAAACTCACAGCTTAGGCTTTTGATGACAAAGGGTCTTGTTTCATTGCTGTGTCAGATTGCCACACGGGACAGTATAGTCTTCTGTAGCACCGATTTCTTGCTATTTTGCTTTCTCTTGTGGGTGGAGTCAGAAAGGAAGACGAATCTTGGGCAGCTCATTGTACCAGCTGATGAAAATAAGTAGTTGAATGCCTAGGCAGTTAAATATCCTCTTCCCTACAAATGAGATTTAGGCAAGAGGAAATATTTTGAACTAGATCAAAGGAAGGAGGTAAGCACCTAAAAGCTGGTATCATAATAGTTAAGGTTTAAGGGGAATCCCACCTTAAGCTCTTTAAGTGTAGGTAATGCTGAAAAACCTGATCAGTCATTCTTGAGCAGGGAACCCTTCCTAGTCAATAGGAAGTAATAGAACACTGGTGTGCTGTGATTCTAGCTGCTGTACAGAGCTACAGCCATGTACCTTTGTTCATTTTTGATATGCCTTCCAGCATCTTGTTTTCAAGGGTTTAAAACCATTTTAAAAAACCAAGGAATTGCTGAAGCACTGCAGTTCAGTTCTTTCCTTTGCTTGGGGGATAACAGATCACATCTCCTGCATCATGCTGAAATATTCTAATGGGAGCTCTTCTAAAGAGTCCTTGGATGAGAGTTGTTGGACATTAATCAACAAGTTCTTGTCATTCCGAAGTGGTTAATTATGGTTGGGCTCAGCAGCTACAATTCATGCTATTTAGACATTTGCATAGAGTATTTATGTTCACGTACAGAGTCAAATTAAATGCAAATGATGGTTAAAGAGATTCTTCATTATGGAAACTATACAGAGTCACCAAAGAGTGAGAACTTTCCCCCTTGTTGGAGCAAGCAGCCAGATGCAGAACATGAAATTAGAGCCAGAAAACACATGTATGCATTTGCATAACTATAATGTAAAAACATTGTACTTTTAATGTGGAAAATGGTACAACTGTCTCCCAAATTAAATCAATTTAGCCTGTCACTCTGAAATGGATCTATCTCATCCATCTAAGGCATTTGAAGGAAGGATTGCCTCTAAGAGCTTACATGGTTGACTGAGATACAACTTCTTTCTAATAGGTGCAACTTCAAGTGTAATACAGAGAAAACAGAATCCTCATGGTCACAGTTCATAGAAAGGCCATAGCAAATCAGCTGGAGAAAAAAACAAGAAACTTTTCCACTTTTATCTTAGGATACACAAGGTTTTAGTGTGGTTGCCTGTTTATTAGTACTGTCTGGTTTAGGGGTTGTGCATAAACACTTTTATTTGCCTTTTACCTGTGCCTTGTTTGAAGGAAGAGTAAAAACCAAACAGCTTTACTCAGGAACATGGCACTGGGAAGCTTTACCAGTTACATGACTCCCTATTGCATTCCCTTCTCTTCCTGGGGAGGAAATATGATGGTACCTCTGTTGAAGCAGCAGAAGGACTAGGGCTTTGAGGAGTAAGTCTTTGTGGTCAGTGGTGATCAGCTGGGTCCTCAGCATGTAGCAAGACCTAGGGAAGAAGGATTAAGCCTAGGAAATCACCACAGAGTTTTGGGTGGTGGAGCAGGGAATGTTCTTTATTCTTCTACAAAACTTTTGGCACACAAAAAGATTTTTCAGGATTATTTCAACCATAAAGATGAAGCAGGTTCTTGTTTTCTGTTAGTCAGAACATTCCTTGGGGAGGATTATTTATTATTTTTATCTAATGACAGGGGGCTTTTATCATAAGTTTATAGGCATCTTCTGAGGGCAGTAGCTACTTCTGGGCAATGTTTTCACAGCAGTTGGGCCCAGATCACCTCCAGAAGGGAAACTGGATTGCTTTGTGTGTTCTAGATAACTGCTGTGCTTGCTAGCTCATCGTGTAATTGATTGAACCCTACCTCCATTTGTCTGAAAGTAGCTGCTCCCACATTTTAGAAGAAGGACAGCACAGCAGGAGAGTGCACTAAGGGTGCAGACTGAATTGAGCCCCTGAAGGATTCCAAAAGGACAAATCTCTAGGAAATCTCTAGGAAATCTCTTTGATCTCTAGGAAAGGTATGTGAGGCACAGGTTAATGAACTCAGAGTGCAGTAACATTGAAGGAACTGCAGATCCAGATACACTGAGGATTCAGGAGAGTAAGAACAAGAGTGATTTGTCTGGAAAATAACTATGGCACTGGGAAGCCTTAGCATGTGCCTAATTCCCTTGCACATGGAAAAGATTTCTGGTTTTCTAACACAGATTTGAAATTACTTATTCATTTATCTTCAATGGCTCTGTTAAATATTACTTTTAAGTTCAATCAGGTATTTTTTCAAATGGAGATATGCTTAGCAGTGTTAAAAAAAACCCAAACAACCAACCCAAAAGATCAATTTAATTATTGGTAACAAGTAATTGTTTTTGATTCTTTCTTGTTCATCCTATTTAAACCTTTGCCTTTTACTAAGATGATAATTTCAAGATCAAAGTAATATTATGTGTTTTTACAGTGACTTTTAGAGGGCAGAATTCTTCAGTTTCTTGGCAAATAGCATTCATGTCCTTTGTAAACGCCGCAGTCCCGCTGTTCATCATTAAAAGCTTGCGAAGGCCTCGCCTCGGCTGTTTCCTGCCATCTGGTGGGTACTTGGAGTCACTGCCTCGGTGATTCTAATTTCCACGGGTTCTTAGACACCAGTATTCTAAAGAACTAAGCAAGTATCACAGAAGGGCTGAGGTTGGCAGGAACCTCTGGAGTCCACCTGGCCTGCTGTCCAAGCAGGGCCATCTAGAGCTGGTTGTGCAGGACCATGTCCATGGGACTTCTGACTGTCTCCAAGGATGGAGATTCCACCGCCTCTCTGCATGACCTGTGTCAGTGTTGGTCACTGGCACATGAAAACAGCATTTCCTGACGTACAGGGGGAACCTTCTGTTTCCATGTATGCCCATTGCCTCTAGTCCTGTCACTGGGCACCACTGAGGAGAGCCTGGTCCCCTCCTTTTTGCACCCTATTCTATTTTAAAAAGTATTACATCCATTGAAGCTTGTCACAGGGAAAAAAGCTCTTTAGTCTTAGACACTTAAATTAAAAACTCGCCTTCTCTTTTACGTGTATTTTACTGGCTGATTGATAGTATCTGAACTAGGGAATGTTTGACCCATGCAGGTTTATAGAAATGACCTGGCAAATTACACCATACACATTTTTGCCATATCAATGTATCAACCAAATTCACTGTTTTCTGTTTTGACAGTGGCACTGATTTTAGGGCATGACCACGGTATTAGTGCAGTGTAATGCAGAATCAAGGGGTATATCTTGTGGGACAGCATGCAGTTAAAAAAAAGATCAATGGGACCTTAGGGATGCTTAGCATTTAGCATTTCATTCCTTGCTGGAATCAACCATCAAACACAGATCAGTCTTGCTGCTGAAAACTTGGTGGGTGGAACTGCTCATGGTGTAGATGATTCAGCAAATCATTATTCTGCAGCTTGTTGATTATTTCTATCTCAAGAGAAACTTGATTCTTCACAAAATGGGTTTTTAACCTTTAATTGTACACAAATTCATGTTAGGTAGAAGCAGAATTTTATTTAGCACTCCTTCATAATTTTGAATTTAATGACAGGTTGCAGGAAAAGAACTGTCCAACCCATTGGAAATGTGTGACAAGTAATTTTTATGATAAGTAGAACTGAAAAAAGGTGGTTATAGATTTGTTGTTGTTGTTATGTGGCTGACTAAGAGTGCTGGATAAAACCTATTTTAGAAGTCTCTCTCCAACTTTTCTGGTGTCCAGTAATACATTGACTTGGTACCCTCTTCTTCAGTTGAAGCAATTGCCTTGGGTCTGTCCATGCAAGGCTTTCTTCCTTTTCCTTTAAACTTCTGTCCTCTGACAAAGTTCTGAGGTGTGCTGAGACTGCCGGGCATGCACTGTTACTGCATAGGACCTTTTTCTGCTAAGAAACCAGACAAAGCAATGTACTTGGGTCTTGCACATGGCAGGATCATGAGCATTAGGGAGAAGTTCTAGCCATGAAGGAGTTTGCCTTCAAATGTTTAAAAGAACAATCAGATTAGCCTTCACGGAGTTTGGTTTTGATGGGGCAGTAAATCCCTCAGAGGAACTATAAGAATTTGCCTGCGTAGTGATTCAGGTCTGTCTCGCTGCTTTCTGTTCATCATCAAGACTCTATACTTGTTTTGTATCTTACCTCCAAAGCAGTAAGTGGCATCCTGCTGCTGCATAATGCCTTGTCCCCTCTTTGAAGCTGCATGAAAGAAAGAGTCAGTATCTCATGCCAGAATGCTCCAGAATAAGATTATTTTCTGGAACACATTATGATTTCAGGATTAAACAACCCTTCAACGATCCTTTTACCAGGACAAGTATGTGATGCCCATTTTTCAGAGATGAGGCACAACCAAGTGACATACAGAGTGGACCACTTGTGATTTGGTAACACAGGAGGGACATATCCAAAGCCATACAGAGAAACAACAGGAAGAGCTAAAAATAGAAGACAAACCTTGCACCAGATTATGACCATGTCCTTAGACATAACCCCTGGAAGATACAGGTGTATCTAGAAGTGAGAACCATGAAAAGCTCAATTTCTGATTGTCACCAAAGTTATGTGCATGACACTCCAGGTTTATCTGCTGGCATGCAGAATACCCACTCCTCACTGTCAGATGGACTATGGCAGCAAAAGTGATAATGTTTAAGTGAAATAGGAGGAAGAGCTACTTTTTCTCACTCCAGCTTTTCAAAATGTTTAAGGAAGAGAAGACTTATAGGACAAACAGTGCAATGGAGCAAGCTCTGAACAACTTTGTTTTTAAACAATTACATTTTCCTTTTTATTTCATAAGAAGTTTACTGTTGAAAAAATGGTATATATTAAAGCAAACACATTATACACATAGGTTAAACATCAGATAGCAAAACTGTACGGAATGAGCACTACTGGTTTTATTGTATAGGGTTTACAATCAAAGATACACTTAAAACCCCTTAAGAGTTAATGTACTTTCAAGGTAAGTTAGGCACAAAATTTAGCTTTAACTAGCTCTGCAAGCATCTCACTGTGATTTCACCGATGCAAAGTATTACAAGTGTTCAAAACCAAAAGCTGACTTTTAAAAGTTTTAAAATTTTATTTGTACTACGTGCTTAAATAGTACAAATGTATACAATATTCCACCTTTGTTAAAAAAGCATGTTAAGTAGGGACTATAAAGTAGAGTCTAAGGGTTAACCAGGAAATGACCCCTTTATTTGGGCTCAGAATTAGAATGGCATAAATCTATGGCTTTGCTTTGTGGATGTATTTAAAACTGAGTAAGTCCTACAAATATGGGGAAAAAATCCCAGGAAGATGTTTTTAATGAATATGAGCTGCAATAGGAATATTTTGAAGGAACTGTATTAGTAAGGAAAACTAGCTGGTATCAGATGTGTATGTTTTCCTTCGTTTTTTTGTATAAGATGCAAGATACAATGTGAAATTTTAAAAAGTGAGAGATTGTGTCACCAGAAAAAAAAAAAGCCAAAAGGGGAAAAAATCCAAGGAACAAAAAACCTTCAAGTAATTTCCTGCAAGGTTTTAGCTTTGATGAGGCTCTAGCATAGAAAGAATTACTAATTTGCAAGAAATGAGAGGGCAACAGCAAGTCTGTGAACTGTAATAAAATCTTACCTCACAGAAACCTGTGGGATCTTCTAATTATGCATACTAGAAATGTTTTTGATTAAATTACCAGATTTTAAAAAAAAATTTCAGTTAGCAAAATGCATTGCTGTGCTGAAAGTTGTCCTTTTTTTTGCTTAAAAAAAGCTGTGTTTAAAACGAAACACATTATGATTGCCACAGAACTGCAAGAAACTCCATTCCTTCTACGGGTACATTTTTACTGCACCATACAGGAATTGCTTAATAGATAAAAATAAACACCTTAAAGTCTTAATGCTGTTTTTGATTAGCAGAAACACAAAAAGGAATGCACTGAAGCAAGATGGTAAAAAAAGTGTATCATGCAGTATTTTGGCTTAATGTATATAGTATTTCAAACCAATGATGTGACTGGAGGGTGGGAGGTTTAACTTATTACATTCCCATTTAGAATTAAAATTGTATGTGAAGGCAAACTGTGGAGACATGACCAGTACTGGGATGCCTAACGAAAGAGTGCCAGATGTGTAACTGTTCCTAGCATGCAGAGCTAATGCCTGAAGGCCTATGACAGCAGCATGAACTCCTGCTACTTCTAGTTCTTTACATTACTGCTTTGTGTGTGCTGGCTGCAGGCTGCCCACAGTCAGCAAGTGCTGTATGGCATGGGGAAGTCAACCCACAATCTCTGCAGGTTCAGTGATCAACTTAGATCCATCCCATGCTGTCTTGAACTGTTCAGGAACCGGAAATTCTTTCTGGTAGGGAACAAAAGCAACAATGATGGTTAAAAAAACAGGGGATATCTCATGAAAACTGGTGGAATACTATTAGTGCTACATGACTGAGAAAGCATTGATAGCTCAGACATGCCAGGATTAGAGAAAAGCCTTCTTCATTACCCTAGGAAGCTATTTTACAATGCCACACTGGAAAAAGCCTGATTGCTGCCCAGTTTCAAATAGCCTTGGTATGGTACTACTTTGCAATAATCCCTCTCACACCATTATCTGCATCAACTAAGTAAATAAGCCTCATGTCAGAAATTACTTCAGATTTCATCGGTGTCTGGGTTGGAAGACTGTAGAAAGGATTTAGATGTGGAGATTAAGCCAGGAGTCTAATTTTAAGGACAAAAGCAATATTATAGTATGGAAGAATAAAATAAAAAACCTATCATTTTAAGTGTGATACATTTCAAAATACTTAGCACCCTTTGTGGGGTACACAAAATGAAGCAGATCATCAAATAATGTGTCCTTCCGTTCCACAAATTCAGTGAAATTATGGGAGATGTTGTTGAGTGTTTCTCTGTATCCAGTAAACAATTATGTGAAGAGAAGGACTTTTCATTCAGACCTCAAAGAGATTATTTTGATAGCCAGTAATTTCTGTTGTTATGGTAACTTTGAGACAAGACTGACCAAAAGGACTGGTTTTTTTTAAAGCAATAGGTGAATATGCACCCACTGAAAATTGTTCCCTTTTTAGTTATCTAAAGCTGGGCATCCAGCAGTCACTTTTGGAAATGTGAAGCACAAGAATTTTCATTACACATTTTATTTTATAAAGCCTAAACCCTCATACCATATTCCAGCCCAAAAGACTAACAAGAAATTTAAGTTCTGGCTATGGCCATGCACTGCAATTTCAACTCTGCTCTGTTGAAGAAACTTGGGAACTATTACGAGCATGCTTTGCCTGCTCATGTGAAGCGATCCCTTGCTTGTGTGTGAAGTGACAAAGTGTGACTTTACAATGCCACTGGGCATAGTATGAAAATTTTACTAGAACAGGAAAGGAACTGGGAAAATGCACCTGTTTAAGTGGCTTTTAAGGACATATGTTGAAGATAGTAGAAGGTACTACAGCTGCTACTCATGTATCAAGAGCTTTAGAAAAAAACAATTATATTACACTGTATTACTTCACCTGTAGTAGTATTATCTTAGTTTCAGTCATATCATGTTCAGACTTAAGAACACTTCTGTGAAGTGAATTTCTTTGGAAGATTATGTTTAGATATCAAAAAAGATCAAATGGACAGGAGATGAGGCCATTATCCATCAGAATGAAAAGAGAGAATGTAATTTCTGATCTTTGAAATTACTTTGTGCCCCGGAAAATATGGAATTCTCTCTCCTGAGATACAAACACATAGAAATTCAATTGTTTTGGATCATTTTTGGTGACCTAGTATGTGTGTTACATCACTTTCTTTCCTAGCAGCATAAGTGCTATTAGCTACCAAGACTAGTGTGGACCAGGGAAGAAAATTAAAAAAAAAAATCTCACTCACATAATCACCATCTTGGGGGATGAGAATGTTCATCTCAGATGACTTGGCACTCACAATCTCACAATCCAATGATTCCTCACTGAGGTAGATGTGGCAGCCTTCAGTTTTGTTAATAGAAATGGTTGGCACTTTGCCCATCACCTGCAAAATAAAATCTACTTAACATCAAATCTTAAAATGCAAACAGAGATACTGTTAATAAAACCCTCATTGCCTTCCAGGTCTCATTTTGACCACTAGCATCTGATCTATGTGTCACCTGCTTGTGTGATGATTTGATTTGATTTGTTGGACACTGTGAAAATTCTTGGTGGTGTTAACAAAGATCTATGTAGAACAGCAAACCTATAATATACAGGAAGCTTTTAATATACACTTGGACGAAAGTACTTCTCTGATTCTCTCTAATTTCAGTGACACTTTTGTGCTGATATTTATGCAGTGTCCACCTTGTTCATCAGTGAGAACTGGCTAAGAAATCAAACATGTCACCTTCAACCCAGTAAGGGCAAAGGAAAGACCCAGGCATATAGTAGTACTCAACAGGGGATCTGTAATATGTTCTGAAAACTTCAAAGCTCTTCCAGCACAAAACAGGAAAAGGGATAAAAAGGGATAAACCTGAAGGTTTTTATCCCCTTCAGGCAAGCTACAGTTCTAAAGAAGTACTAAGATCAATTTAATTAAATCTCTAAACCTATTACTTATGTCTCTTTAAAAGCAAGCACAATATTTACTTGAGGCGAGAAAGGGAAATTTTCTCGTTTACTATTTTACAGATTGAAAGATTTCTTCATGGCCAACAGTGTGACTCACTGGTTGTCAGTAAAAATTCCTCCTCCTTCCCTCTCTAGCAAGGACAGCAATATACTCTGGACAATGCATCAAAACAGCAGAGATTATCCTGAGCCATAGAACAGTGACAGCATGTGACAGAGATGTACTTGTTAATGAGAGTGTCTCCCATCACTTAATTAAAGAGTATCTTTCAACTTCAATTCCTTAAATGCAACAGTAAACAAAATAGTCTGTCCTCCTGCATCCCACCCTTATCTTGAAGTCTGATCTATGCAGTGGATCAATGCATCTGAAAGTTTCTTTTCTTAAATGAGTTCTTACACAGTGGAGAACAGAAGGAAGGTGTGTTTAATAAATTTTACAAACATCTGTCAAGAAAAAAAACAAAACCCTGAGATAAAGGAGAGCCAAACAATATAGCACTGAAGTAACTATAGCAAAATCTGTAGGACTAATTTACTGTAATTTGTTGCATTAATGTATCATGTATTTGGAAATTATTAACTCAGGTCTTCAAATTACTGAGAAAATTGAGGCGCTTAGCACTTGGCACACACAAATCCTGTGGAAGCTGCCTGAATCAAGCACCATACAGCAGATAACCAGACTCTGCTTTCTTAAGTGGATCCCCACTCTGCTCCATGACATGCACAGAAGCATTATGCAATATTCATAGAACATGATTAATTTTGATTCTAAATATTTTGATTCTTAGAAAAGATATTTCCACTTTATTTGAGAATTAACAAGCTGTGGTTTTGCTCATACAAATTTTTCAGCTTTCATGAATAGTTTAAGAGGGAATGATAAAAATAATATAATTATTTGAAAACCGTTCAAATAAATGCCTGAGATCTTTAACCAACTGTGCTGTAAAAAGACACAGAGTGATCATGAATTAAACTGATTGTTACAGTTCAAAAGATGATGCACAGTTGGTAGCAATGTCAGTAACCTGCATAAGGTTCAAAATATAAAAATCCCATTTTTTTCCTATTCCCTGTGGTGGTTGTGACCAGTATTTCTGAAGCATGGAGCATGGACTGCCTATATTTAATGTCATACAGCAGGCACAGCCTTTTAAGCAAAAGACCTCACTTTGAAGAGTGGCAGTTTAATATAATAATTAACATTTCATTTCTTTTTCTCTTAAAATAATACATCCTAAAGTCCCTTCTTGAGATTAAGTCGTGTGTGTCAGACACTACGCAGTATTAGAGCACGCAGTTAGACTTCTTCGGAATGGGATGATTGAAGTGCTGTAAATGTCACACAGAATGTATATTCTGAACAAGACAACTGTCCCCAATAAAGAGGGCAATGTATAGATTTAAAATATGTGTATTTTCTTTTCATGAGAACCACAAGGAAGATTATCTCTGATTAAGCTTTTTTGAAGGCAAATAAGTACATTACGTACTTATATGAAGTGTCATGTCACTGGCCAGGGAGATTTTTTGAAATCCCAGCACCTACTTTTACTTAGCATTTAGTTGTCCTTTGACAGTCTATTTGAACATTTCCATTGAGAGGATGAGAAAAGAAAAAAATCTTGTGCACTTAGAAATCAATTAGCTGACTGCTAGAATTTGTTCTGTAAGCACCACTGAACTTTCAAGTGCTAGGAGCTGTCTAGCAGGAAAAGAAGCATATTAGGGACAGAAGTAACAGTTCTTACAGTGTACAGATTTCTCAGCTTCACCAGAACCAAGAAGACACTGGGCTATGGGAGGTTTGTTCAGTGATAGTAAATAGTTTTCATAGGAATTTTCTAAAAACGTCAGAATTTGGTGCATATAAAGATTCATTTGGATATTTCTTACTTTTGTTGTGCTCTGTGAGTTTTTAAAATCCCTTGTAGCTACATGTTGGGCTTCCTCCCCCCGATTTGTTCTCTGTCTATCTTCATCTCTCAAACAGGTATTTACCTGAATCTGAATATCCCTGGAGTTGATCACTTCCACAATTCCCACAACATTGTCAAACACAAGGCCGAACTTTTTACAGTTGTCTAAAATAAAAGCAATCATAAATAAGAAAGGCAAGACAAAAACAAATACATGCACACATGCTACATTAAATATGAAAATTCCCAGTCTTGCACTGCATAGCTGAGTGACTTCACTCACATGATCAGTCATTAAAGTGAATGGAATGATTCAGATGCATTATTAATCACACAAGTCAGTTTTTTCAAGATTGTCATTTAAAGCCCAGCTGAGCTACCCACTCACCAATAGTAATTGAGTTGATTTTTCCTTTTATCTGAAGTGTAGATTTGTTACACTTAAAAATGTAGGCCACTTGCTTGAGTTCAGTGTTGTTAATGACCAGGTCATTCTTATCCTCTTGATACTCCTATTTCAAAAGAAAGTTTATTTAATTGGTTGTCTTTAACTAGCTAACAGTCAGACAGACTTTAGTACAATTTATCCTCGAGTCATTGCTTCTTCAGTTACAACAGAGCAATATCCTTCCTGTGGCTTAAAATCCTAATCTGTTTGGTGATCAGATATCTCACCTAACTGACCCTTAGATGACACTGTATCTTTTAGAGTTGCAGAGCTGAAGAAGTTAGCACAGACAGTGACACAACCCATTAATTTTTCAGCGAAGATGTTATGCTCACAACAATTTAAAAAAGCGAGTACAAAACTGCTGTTTGGCTCCCATCTGATTCAGATTGAAGAAAAGAGCAAGTTTTCCTTCCCCAAATGTTACATAATGTTCCATACAGCGTATTATGAGCATGTACAGGCATTACCATATGCAACAAAGGAGTAATAGGTGAAGAAATTTACTTTCATTAGGCTTGAAAGAACAATTACACACCATGGATGTCCAGAAAAGGCTAGGGATCCACAGGGAAAGTTCCAAGTAGTAGAACCATAAGGCAACATAACAGACAAACAGTGACTGCACCTTATGCAAACTGGACTCCACAGTAATGACTGAGTCTATAACCTTCTGCATGACTAAACTGCATATTCTGTCCTCTCTCTCTTAACCAACACAGTCACATCAATTTTCATTCATAGATTCTTTGGTATATGCCTACATAAATTAATACCCAAATGTTAAACAAATCTCTTTTCTATCTGTAGGCTGAGCAAAAGGAAAACACTTCTCTACTTTTAAGCATGGAAGGCATGCTTGCATTGAATGGGAAATAAAAAATAAATGTGTAATTCCATTGGTTAGGGCAGCTGGAGAGAGTGGTCTGTGATGACTGTTCTCTCTCATTCACAGGAATGGCCTGCAAGAAGGGATTTTAAAGGGTGTTCTCTACTGGACTTGTTTCTGGAGCATTGTCTGATTTTGCAAGGAATTTATATGCTGGCTCTGATGTTCTCCAGTGAGATGAGTAAGTGATTCTCAGTGAATAAATGAATTAATTTAAGATCCTACAGAATACAAAATTTGAACTGCAGCAATGCAAATATATGGAAGACTCAGCCCATTCAATTTGCAACTTTGTTTTGTTGCACAGTGACTGAGACAGACATTTGCAAGATGTTTCAGTGTTCCACCTGGTTTGCAATGTGCAAATCGCAATTCAGAGGTGCGACTGGAACTCACCACTCTCCACTTCTTTCCCTCTAGCTCCATGACAGGGGCATGGTTCTGCTGCGGGGAATTCTTGGGAGAGTTGGGACTTGGAGTATGGCTTTTTGTTGGAGAACGAACAGATGGACCTTGGGCACGGAGACTGGGGTTCTTGTGAGTTTTCTGATCATCAGAGACATGTCGAAGCCCTAAAAAAATTTTAAAAAAAGGATGCTCGTGAAAGAGAGTATGTTTTCCAATCCTAAATGTGCTCATATTGAAGCATGAAAGATTTGTTTGTAATTGTGCCATATTATTCTCTGAAACTGCATTTTTTTATATTTTCAACATTCACCTGGACAACAACCTAAAATGTAACTGGTGACATACTTTTAGCAGCTCATATAAAACCTCTTCTACTGTGCATAGGCTCTCTTAGTATCTTCAACAGAAAATCTCATTTCTTCTTCCCTCTCTGTCTGTAGCTAGCCCTGAGAGCTTGTTGTATCATGTTTTTTCATTGGTACAGCAGAGTTTCATTTTCTAATTTATGACAATATTTGACCTATCTCTGCAGCATTAAAGCTAAATATATCAATCATATGTATTTAAATTCACAGACATACAACTCCAGTATCAATACAAAAAGCTTTATTATTGCACTCCACACTGATATGTGAGCCATACCTTTTCACCTGACATGTAACACATTTTGACACAACTTTGTACGCTCAATGTGAATCCGAAAGAGGGATAAAACTTTATTGCAACTGCAACTTAAGAGGTCCACCAGCTACTGGGGGCTGAAGATGTCCAGCTTGGCTGCCTTAAAAGGATACCTCTAAATAAATGGTGTGAATTTCAGGTATTCTGAACTTATTTGGGTGCTGTGGCATCTAAAGGAGGTTTTGGTATGCAGTCTTCTCCATCAAACAATTGCAAGCCTCAGAAGGATCTGAGCTGCTAGAATGTAACTTAAAAATGCTGTGAAAGTTAGCTTTTGATGTAGTTTGACTCATGGATCACAATTTGATTTATTTTCTCCTGACCTTTGGTAATTGCCTCTCCCTGGTTAAGCTGTGCAAAGAGGGCTGAGCGAGCTGCAGTTCCTTCGTCCTTTGCGGTTTCCGTATCGAAGATGGGGGGCGGTCCCGGGGGCGGCGGTGGTGGAGGTGGCGGGGAAAGGCAGGAGCCACTGGTTAGAACAGATCGCATGGACATGGGGGATGCAACAGGACCCTGTTGGAGACAGAGGGAAATTGTTTTACATACAGTGTTTCAAGGAACATTGTATCACAATAACTCTTGTTTATTAACGTCCTCTAACGCTGAGAGTTCGGGTGACTCTAGAAAGCCACAGGCTCAGGGCAATTTCTGTCTCCATAATCAAATGTAATCCTATGAATTCTTCCCTGCACCGGAGCAAGCACAGCTGGAAAGACTGACAGCACACACTACTACCTTACAGCAGAACTACTCCACCTCAAATATTTGTCTCAAACGCTTGTCAAGACTCATGTTAAAAATCTGTAAGAGTAAAGATTCCGTAATTTAGTCCAGTGTTTACTTACATAAAAAGGAAAATGTCTCCTTTTTTCAGACACCAAACTCAATTAACCATATCTCAGTGTGCATTCAGAAACATACAGAAAATGTTTTGATGCAACACAAATAAATGAAAGGGTCATGAACTGTCAGTTATTCATGTGGAACATGATAAACTGTGTGCAAGACGTAAAATGCTATTCTTTGAACTGTTCAAGTTATCTGTAAAGATTCAAATACCACAGAATGTAAAACTATGGTGATTCAAGTGTCTTGATTCTGAAATTTAATTTTTGAGTTTTTAGTTCAATTTCTCATATTAGGTTTTTTTTTTAAAGTAGCAGGAGATCACAGTGCACAAGTTATGAGTGAAGGAGGCCTTGGCAAAGTAAGTAACACAGTCTTTCTTTCAGTTTGCATAATCAAAAGTACATGTTTTGGTCTGAATTATAATGCTTACATAGAATATTATCAAACAGAGAGAAAATACTAATAATATCTGTAATGCCCTAACATCCTAATGATAGCTGTTAGAGAGCATCTGAGAATCACTTTTACTGTCTTGCCACTGAGTGTCACTGTGATGTCACCTCTCTGCAGCACAGATGGGACTTTGAAAAGAACTATTGAGAAAATTAGACTGTTCTGATGAGTTCAGCTAGCTACACACATACTGTGTATTGCAGCAGCAAATATTTAACAGGTGGGCAGATACAATGGGAAAATTACAGTGTCTTACAGAGTCATAGCTCCTCTAACTGGCTATCTTTGGTAAGAGAAACAGGTTGTTAGTGTGTCCCTAGTAAGCCATCCTGGAAATAGCTATTGTTTAGCTGGCCACAGAGGATATTTTTAACTGTTTATGGTATGATTTTATGGTATGGTTATGGTAAGAAAACTTTCTGCTTTCCACTAAACTGAAACGGAAACAGTAAGGTATCTATCTGGTTCCTCCATCTCACAGGAGTGAAAACTGTAGCTATTTTTTAAAAAGTAAAACTTGTTCTGGCCTGTAATCCCAAACTGATACCAGGAAAAGGGCAGAGGTCCACATGCTCCTTTTTTACTCACTCTTCAGATATACTTTAAAAACAAAATAAAAATCAAAAATCTCTTAAGGAAATAAGCTCTCTTCTTGCTATTAAATCTTTTTGATCAAATGTAAACAAATGAGAAGAATTTCCGTTTGGAATTTATTATCATTTATTTTCAGAATATACTGGAATTGATGCCGGCTGCTTTTAGAGACATTCCATTGTTGCATGGATACATTTAACTCAGAGCTTCTGCTTACATTCTTCCTCGTTATCAGTTAGTGTTTTAGGCTGGGGACAACTTCTTCACTGGGCCCTCTGTTTACAGTGCCTGTCCCTGCCTCTGCTAATGCCAGTGAAGTTACCTGCAGCAGAGTCAGCTGAACTGTGAATTACTGTAATTAAAAAAAAGTAAGTGGATTTAGTGGCACAATCAGCTATTGCTGCCTGAGGTGCAATACAGATCTTCCCTTTCTGTTGCCTGCAACCATAGCAACTGAATCCACTATGTCCCGGTTATCCAGTGTTCTGAACACTGCATTTGCAGGGCTTTTTAAAATACTCAGATACCCAGAAATGGCACTCACCATTCACAGTGTGAACATGCAGTTATGAATTATGAATGCTTTATGAAAGGCGATTAATAGCAGTAGCGGTAGTGGTTAATAACTTTAGTCTGAGATAAAAATCTGCTTCCCAAATTCCAGATTGCCATCTGATTTCTCAAAAATACCTACTGCTTCCGCCTGCTTATCAATACAGTGCTGTGATTTTCCTGAAACTTGTGTAAGACTCACACATACATTAGGAATTTACACCGTCTAAACTGTGCAAAGGCTGCAAAGATCCATTAGAAAAAATATTATCTGGAAGTTATCTGGGTATTCTGTGTACAACACAGAGTGGTGGGTCACTCTGGAGTCTCTTTGCTTAAAGTGTCGAACTCAAGGCCATCACAGGTCATGTAGGACACTCTGGGCTCAAATAATGCTGCTGAGTAGCACATCAAAGGCAGTTTCCAAATGGCAACTAAAGTATGGGAATATCCATGTAACTGAGATGGAAGTAAAAATCAGAAGGGTTTATCTGTGGGAGTGGGTAATCTCTCTCCCAGAACTCTTAAAGAACTATCTTCTCAAAGTACAGTAAAAGGAAGTATTTTAAATACATCAATTAAGTCTGGACATGGTTTTGTATGACTGGAGATTGTCATCTTACTTACTTTTCAAGAAAGAGAAAATATAGGAAAGGATCTGGGGAACTAGGAGCTTTTTTCCATCTAGAGCTGGACTGATGAAAAAACAAGTTTACTCAGTTCTTGACCTGAGGAGTGAAGACATTCTAGTCCTTTAAGTGGTTTTCAGAGTAAGAAAAAAATCTATTCATTGCACTCATGCTGCCAATATGCCTCTTCTTTTCTTTACAAGACTGGTCCCTCCAACAAAGTCAGTGGTTATCTCCACTGAGTGCAAAAAAAGTTTGAGTTAGATCTAATTAAGAACGTAGAAGCTGTCACAAGGTCTTTGAAGACACCTGAGGTTCTGTCACCCTTCCCACCTTTCCTCCTAATTTTGTGCAGTCACAGAAATAAAACATAGACTGAACCCACACTGTTAACTTTTCTCCTGCATGACAAATCTTGTCTAGTTTAAGACCAGAGTTACAACTACACAAGCTAATTGATATTGTAGCATGGTATTTTCAACATCTAAACCCATTCTGGAAACTGCCAGGAAAAACTGAAGGACAAATCAAAGGAAAAAAGGTCACTAAAGTAGAAGGTTTAACTGCTCCACTGGAGAGCTACCATCTTACAACATGGACTCATCCAGTAGGACCATTCCCCATTGAAATAAAATGGCAGGGAAAAGACAGACAAGTCTCATTAATGAGTGGGCACACACCTGCTGGGAAGAGGGGTACAGTCTTACTCTGGCCATAGTCTTCTTTTCTTTGCCATTTTGATTTACCTAACTGAAATCACACAAACATTCAAGTGAGGTGAAAGTCTTTGTGGGAGAGTGGCTCAGGGACACTCTCAAAAGGAGGCAGAAAGCACAAAAATGAACTGGAAATGCAGAAAATGCATTTTACTTCTTGCATTCCCAGAAGGAAGATGGGAAGATGGGACCTGTGGTGCACTGAAACACACTGATATAAACGGCAGCTTAAAAATCAGCCAAGTGAAGTAGTTTCAGGAACTTTTTAAAAAATTTGTTTTGACATCTATTAATAAATAAACCTCCAAGCTACCAACCTCAGTCACTGGCAGTTACCTTGCTTTCCTTAGTTACTCTTCTAAGACCACTTAGACCCTTAGGCTCTAGAATATTTCTGAAGCAGGCTCTTAAAACTGTTCTGGTATCTGGTAATATTTGTGTATAGTCCTATCCAGTTTCAACAAAAGTGCCCTTCACAAAGTCCATTCATTTCTGTTCTGTATAGGGTGGTGTTTGTGAGAGCTGCCGGGAATAAAATAGCATGTTACATGCCCACAAAAGTTCATCTATCCTAAAGCAGCAGGTGCTTAGCAGCTTTGCTATTTGCAAACAACTTTTCAGATTAACTTCACACAGATGTTAACAGCAGTGTGTCTTTACACAAAGAGTATTAGGAGCCATTTGGACCAGTAAAGGCGGTTATTTGCAAGCCGCCTTTCTTCCTCTTTTATTTCAGCTGTTTGCCTCGGCAACAGCTGCTGTTCTCACTGCTGTGGTGTCTACAGACACCACGTCAAGTTATACTGATTGCTGACTGCTCCCATTAACATGTTGGTGTGGCCATTTTTCTATCATTTACAAATATGCCCCTAGTAGGAATTATCAGGGGAACAGATAGAGTTGGCCTCACTTTGGAAAATGTAACAAAAAGCCATAATGTTTAACCTGGTAGCTTTGCACCATAGTGAATTTGATGTGCTTTAAACCTTGATCCTAAAACCCTAAAGCTTTTTGAAATGGAAGAAAATGTAATTCTCTGAGTAAGGGTCTATCAAGGACAGGAGATGCAGGCCCTGTGACCATGTACCAAGAGCTCTGTAGGGGATGAAACATTACAGAAATTTTCTTGGGGAAAAAAGTTGTCTTCAGCCTCCAATCCTGCTCTAAAAGGAGTGACAGGAATGGGTCAGGGTTTGCTCCTGGTTGGATAGCCCCAAGACATCTGCAGAGAGGCCCAAGGGCTTCCACTGACTGTGGCAGAGAAGCTTCCTCTAGTGACAGTGTCTCATGCTGCTCACAGTGTTGGGTCTGATAAATCCATTGTCCCTGTGCAAGGGTTTGCAGGATTGTGGTACAGCCTCAAAGCATGTTGTATTTCTATCTTTATCTTGTTGAAAGGGTGTAGTACACTTCTTTTTCTCACCTAACTGGCTCACTGGAAGAAAGAAATTACGTTTATGTTGAGATAGCTGCCTGGTTGAAATCCATCGATCTCAAATCTCACTTAATTCCCTTGAAATTACAGTACAGCTGAGTAAAGCCCTTTGCTTTTGAGAAGTTGGGCCTTGTTAAGCACATTTCTCCTAAAGACTTCTTTCCCCTGGAGTACAGGGCAAAGCCAATCTTATTAGAGAAATGAAATGCTGTTCATATAAAACACAAGTGTTCTGGATGCCATACTGTCACTAATTTTTGGTGGCCATATGCAGCTAGATATGTCTTCAGGTCTGAACCCAGCTACTGAGACACAGTAAGAATTTCTTTTTATGTCTTATCACAGATGTTACTATTTCCCAAGCTATTCTTGCTGAACAGCTCCCTGGGTTAGCCTTCCATGTCACTGTTACTATATTTGTAGTACTGCAGCAGCAAGGAGCCCTAGTCAGAGGCTCCTATCTCTGGGGATATGAGGGGCTTATGTGCCAGACCCTGTACAAACACCCGTGGCGTTCCTCTGTGTTTATCCAGCTTTCAGCTGACACAGTGCAGCACAGAAACTGAGGGGAACAAAGTTCTTGTACCAGGAACCAGCTGTGGAGCATCTGAACAATGCATTTCTTGTAGCTGCAATGGTTGATTTTATTCAGAATGACAAGATTATAAACATCTATATAATGCATATAAATAAATGATATATGCATGTGTATGATATATAGTACCTATTTTGTTAGTCATTCCTATTAAGAGGTAAGTATCTATTTGCAGCTGAGGCAACAGGTGGCTTAGAGAGAGGTCATGAAATCCGTTCCTTAATTTATTGAAAAGCCTTCTTTTCATGGCAGCAGATAAACAGGAATTCTAATGGAGAAGACATTCTTCTCAAAAAAAAAAAAAACACCAAAAAAGGAAGGATATCTCTGTTTTCTCTCCCTTCATAGTAATCCTAGTTTCACACTTAAAATGATTACAGCATTCTGTATTGTTCTTTCCATACATATGCACAGTCAAAGACCAGAATTGTGAAGCTCAAAATATCACATATCAACCTATGGGAACAGGTGGACTGTGACTCAGGGGCACAGAGCTCTTGTTAAGGTGTTTTTTGCGTAAAAGTAGCTTAGCACAACAGTTCTATTACCTACCCTATTTAAGCCACCTGTCTGCAAGGGGTTATGCTGCCCTGAGAGCTGCAATTTACTGGATGAAACAGCTGACTTACAGAGCCTGTAATCTTAGTTAGTTAAAACACAAAACAACAAAAACCAGGCCAGGTTCTTTTCTTGTTACTGAGTCTCAGCAGAATTATTTATCTGTAGAGCTTTCAAGCTTTGTAGGCCCCTTTAATACACTTTTGCCGTTCATCACCTGTTCAGGATTTAAAATGATGCTTACATCTTCAGAGTAACTCAAGCAGAAATGTTTTACACTGCCATGGTCTTCTAAATAATTTGAGAACTGATAATGTTATTGTCAACAAGTAATGTGCTCCAACAGCTGGATTCAACCGTCTTTTACTTATATAAGAATTTGGTTAAAAAGAAGACCAATCACTTTAGCAAGACAGTAAAATTTAACAGATGTAGCTTTTTCTTTTCTCTTCATTTGGCATACTTTCAATTTTCTTTTTCCTTTCCCTTAGCCACTGAACTAGGCTGCATGCCTCGCCCAGGTTTTCCCTTAACTTGTCTGAATGCTATTTGGTCAAAGTTAAGACAACACCGTTGATACACAGTAAAGAGATATATTTTCAGACATTGTTGAAATAAGAGAGTAAAAAGACTTTTTTTCAAAGGGACAGGGATCTAATTGAGGCAGTCTCCACTGAAGAAGCAACTGTTGTAGAGGTGTCAGCATGGCCAGTTTTTTAATTGATCATGAACCTAAAACCATTCACTTGCAATTAAAGGATGCAATCTTTTTCAACAAAAAGGTATAAGGGAATAGGGAAAGGGAGGAGTAGAGAGAGAAATAGGAGGTATACAGAAAAGGAGAGAAAAGGCTATCACTGAGAAAAACTGAGCACTGTGGAAATGTCTACATCTTATCTGAGATACAGGCACTTAAACTGGTGTATCTATGCTCTCCTTACTTCTATCTGAATAAGGCCTCTGGAATTGCAGCTGTGGCTGGAATTTGGCACTACAGTTTTGACCTTTAGCTTTAGTGAAGTGGCTCAGACGATGGCTGCTTGATAAGTAGGTCAAACTAAACACAGCATAGAAGAGATACTGGATAGATAATAGGAGGCTTTTGCCTGCAGAAGTTGATCTTTTGCAGCTTGTTCACATCAATATGTACAGAGAAGATATATTACAGGAAAATGTTTTGATAGAACAGGAGAGAGGCAGAGCCATTTTAAAAGCAAATGTCTGGAGGTGATTATTTTAGTCAAGAATAAAATGCCCAAAGTCTGCACTGAGACTAGTATAATTGCACTCAATCAGGCTAATGTAGGAATGATGATGGTACTTCTCAGTGTGGAGAATTTAAGCTTTTAAAGAATGTTTTTAGTGTACTATCTAATGACTAATAAATGTTTTTTAAAATGCTATTTCAGGGAGAAAAGCTTCCATTGGCTTAAATGGAAACAGGATTTAAATAAATCCCAACTGCTTTTAAAGATGTGTAGACTTCATCCTAAATTGTTTTGATTTGTAAAAGGGGGGAGGATTGCACTCATCACTTGAGTGAAATTCTGTATTAGAAACTAAATACTGTAATGAAATTCACTGCTACTTTGTAAATATCTCCTGTTTGTAAATAAACCCGCTGGTAAAATTTGTCCTAAATTACTATCGTATACAAAGAACAAAAAGTTAAGTTCAGATCTGCCTGCAACTAAAACATCCAAGACAATTATCCTTGAGCAAGATTTGGGTCCTAACACTTATTTGATATATGGAAAACTACAGCAATCTCTCATTCTTACTGGTTGTTTTCTTGCTGCAAAGTTAACCTGCAGAAGCAGGAGCAGAAGTTTCACTTCCCCCAGATTACTCACGCAGACCTTGTAGCAAACAAACTTTTTATTAGGCATTCTTGTGAGCTTATACTACAGCTGGTAATTTATTATTTGGTTATTGCATCACCAAAAAAGGGGGAGGGTAGAAAGAGCCATGCTTCAGTAGAATCCCATCTTTAAGGAAAAAAAAAAAAAGGGAAAAAAAGCACTTGCTGTTGATCAAAAAGAACTGAAAAGGACAGGTTACTATTACAGCTGTGGATTGCTTGTTAAAGACAGAAAGCTGTAGCAAGCAAAAAAGACAATTACTGCATAGGTAAATTGCTACCCTGAGCACTTAAAATATTTCTTTGTAACAACAGCTTTTTCCTAAGACTCACTGACATTTGAGAATCTCATATCTGGTAGCAAATTGAAACAAATCTCCATTAGGCTGGTAATTGGTATTGTTCCCATTGTCAAGATGGCTAAATTGAGATGTAGTGAACATAGTGAATGGCCACTCACCACAGGGTGTTGGAGGCAGAAGGACACTTTGCATTCAAGATAACGAGTTACAAAATTACACCTTCAAGGAAATACTGTAGATCCACCTAACTTCCACTGACAAGCATATTTTCTCTGACATATGCCCAATCAATGAAAATGACTGTTTCTGGTCATGGTGGAAATACATGGAACTTTTTACTCTCTGGGACAATCCTGCTCACAAACATACATATTTTAAATATGTACTTTTGTTTTGTGAGCATAGTACCAACAAATATCCTAACCATATCCATCATGCCTTGAAATATCAATTTACACAGTCCAGTCATTTTTTACCACCATTCCACATGAGTAGCAAAACACGCTCAGATGCACAAAAGTCTAAAGGTCCTTAACTACACTATTTTTTGGCTTTGTCCTCACACAGTCCCACACATTTCAATAGGGTGCCCTTAAGAAGTAAAATATTGTCACATATTTTGGCAGCAAGTAAGAAAGAACTATGTTAGATCCAAAAATCCATAAGCATCTGTTTTTATCACAAACTTTCTGTAAGGCAGATAGAGATAACTGTTATTGTGAGAACTGACTGCTTGGACATTATTTCAACTTTTTGCCCCTGTTTTGGTGTCTGTCATCTAATTTATTAAGACATTTCTTTCTCTTTCCTCTAAAGTGTCTGCCCTTGTGCCTGCTGCCAGAGACAGGAACACTTTCCTGTGTGCACTAGTGATTGCTCCAAGGCTGGCTGCAGCTGCCCTGTGCAGCTTGATGGAAGGGTACAGCAGGGCTGGAAATGGCACAGCTTTGGGATATTGCACGGCCATAAATGTGCACACCACAGTGTACAGCACCCACAGCTTAGGGGGTCAAGTGCCTACTGAAAAATCCTGTCCCCTTCTTTTTGGAAACCCAAGCATTGGAAACCCTCTGATACTCATGGGATTTTGTTGCAGTTCAAGCTATAAGAATACAACTTGGAGAGAAGCAGTAGTGAACATTCTTCCTGACTCTTCACTCTCATTAGAAATATCCAAATATGCTACTTTAGAGCTTTCTATAGAAATTTCATGCATTGCTTTGTTGACTTCTGCAGATATGAAGGGTAAATTATCGGTATAATATACTTTAAAATCTGTACTTGTACTCCCCAAGATGTTTCTCTCTCTCTCTCTTTCTATAATAAAATACCATTTCTATACCAATGTCTACCTTTCATAAATGTTCCACTTTGTTAACACCTCACCAAACTACTGCTTTTCCCTTTTTTCCTTTTATGCGTGTAAGTGGAAGCTGCTGTGTGTGACAATTAACAACTGTGTCTGGAATATATCTACAGCTTTTATAGACATCTTATTTCTGTCTAGACCCTCATTCTGCAGACCTTAATGCTTAACTTCACACAACGTGAATCTGTGACTTTCATTCTCACTTTAAAATGTGTAACAAAAATGGAATTATCATTTGAGCAACTCATTGCTTTCTGGAATGTATTTGTTACCAAGCTTCATAGAAATATTTAAATAACATTTAAGCTATTTAAACAAACTGCTAACTTACTGGATTCTAATTTTCTTACATTCACATTTAGGAAAACTTAAAAAAATATATACATCCATAAAAATGAGTTCACAATTTAATCTTTCAGACTCACATGATATAAAGAATAATTTAAATGAGCCATACTTCCAAGACAACTTCCAGATATGAGTGATATCCAAAGTAAAATGAAATCAGTACTTCAGATGCAGTGATGGGCTCATCACTCATGATGGAATGAGCACTGTTGGCAGGAAACTATGCTTAATATAAATAAACAAGTCACACCTAGATGTCACCAATTTCTTGGACAGCTGAAGACAGGAAAATAAAAAGACATGATGGCTGAGATACTGGTTTTAAGAGCAGTCAAATATAACCTGCAACAGCTACATTTCTGGGTAAGATTACCATTATTCACCAGCACTGAGAGCTCCTCCTGTTTGATCAAATGGCTGTAACAAACCTTTATCTGATAACACTATTTCCATACTTGTGAAGTTGTATTAAAGGTGAAGATTATTCTTTTTCTGTATTAACATAATGGATTTTGTCCCAGATTCTCAGGCTAATTCAGCTAATGGGGTACTACAATTCCTTTTCCTTATGTAATGATAATTTAAAAATCATTAGCTCTTCTCACATTCACCGATCATAATAGAATAGGATGTAGCAATTCTGAAATTTTGTACTAAATAAAGAAATAATGTTTAATATTTTAAATTTTTACTACGGAAACCTAAATTAGAAAATAATTACAGTCTTCTAATTTATCGTGTTCAAACATTTTTGCATTGCTTCAGACTAAGAAGTACACACAAATTGTGGTTCTCTCCTGTGTTTGAACTTGCACTTGAATACTTGAGTAGTGGAAGGCCTTGCACAATATCTAATGAAGGATATGAAGAGAAAGCTGCAGTCTGTTGCTGAGCACAAGTAACCTACATTCTCTTATATGGTTATAACCTCCATAGAGAGAGAGAAAGCAACTTTTCCAAGTACCATAGAATCACAGAAAGGTTTGGATTGGAAGTGACCTTAAAGATCATCCAGTTCCAGCCCCCTGCCATGGGCATGGACACCTTTCATAGACAAGGCTGATCAGAGCCCCATCCCACCTGGCCTTGAACACTTCCAGGGATGGGGCATCCACAGCTCCTCTGCGCAACCTGTTCCAGTGCCTCATCACCTTCATAATAAAGAATTTCTTCCTTACATTCAGTCTTGGTATTTAAAACTATTGCCTACTGTCCTGTCATTACAAGCCTTGGTAATGTCTTTCTCAGTCTGTCTCACAAGCCCACTTTATATATTGAAAGGTCACAAAAAAGTCTTTATGAAGCCTTCTCCAGGCTGAAAAAATCCCAACTCGCTTGGCCTGTCTTCACAAGAAAGGTGTTCCAGCTCTTATTTATTACATGTTAAACTACATTTCATAGAATCAGAGAATGGTTTGGATTGGAAGGGCCATTAATTTGAAAGTTCTACTTCACTTCCCTATGTTCCTGAGTTCTTAAAATTGTTTGGTTTGAGAACTAAATGGTGGCCTGTACCAGTCCTCTGAATAGTCATTAATTAAAAATAATGATATTTGTGTACACAGAAGAAATTACAAATTTGGTGTGAAAGACTGCATGTTCAAGTATATGGTAGGTTTAGGATATCAGTAAAGAGCTGGCTGGTTACATTTTTAATATACTTCAGCAGTTCTTCTAATCTGATAATATATGTGAATACATTGTCAGAATAATATGGAACACTGCATCCATGTAGGCAGTGAACATAAACTCTTACATTTATACCCAAAAGAAAATTATTTTTCATGTTTATACCTCCCTTAGAGAAAAATATTCATTGCTATCGTATTTCTATGCATCTCAGATGTAACGCACAGAAGCAGCTTATATAACGAGCATAAATAATTTGGCATGCAGCTATATTTACTCTCTCTTTCTGTATTTCAGAAGTTATTTCTGTATGTCCAGTATAACAGTTTTATAAAGCTAGCCATCTATGAAGAAATAAATTGTTATGTATCCCTTGTTTTTCTCTTTCCTGTTATTAAATTTCTCTTTGCTCAGATTCTTCCCACCATTCTTCTCCTTTCCATGCCATGTTCCTTCAGTTTTCCTTTAGTCTGACATGTTCTTTAATTTTTTCCACTTTGTTTTGTTCCTCGTTTCTAAAGGCATGGAGAATTGTGTTTGCCTCTCCTCACCATCTGCAGCTGAGGGTTATGGCTATAATCATCCCAAATAATTCTTCCCTCTTCCCGCAAACCTGTACCACCATGGCCTCAATATCTCCACCCGTATTTCAAATTTTTATTGGCTTGGTTGGGAAATACATGGACCATGACTTCTGTTCCTGGCCTAGATATTTATTTTTCCTGAGCTAATGACCCGCATTTAAAGACAAACTGGTTACTGGCATTTTATAGTTCTTGAAGAAAGAAGGAGTACTTACAGTTTTACTCCAGGTGAGACCTGTGGTGTGATGCTCTTTGATATAAGCTTGAAGGTCAGACCAGATGTTTAGATATGACTTCACCCAATCGACATGGCGTGTGTCACTGTAGAAATAGAGACAATATTTATGTGTAAATGTAGTTAAAAACAGAAAGCATTGCTGCTCTTGCTTAAAGCAGGTAAAATCCAGGGTCTGCCTCAAAGCCAGGGACAAATCAGTTAGCAGGCAGCCAACCAGCCCAGTGCTGCAAAGACTGAAGCCTACTACACTGGAAACCTTCTGGATCCTTTCAGAGGACACACAAGGGCACCGGATGCCTCTAGGAGAGAATGCTTCCTGCTAGAAGTGTGTGTCACCATTCTGCTCAGGCTCAAAGTCAACTGAAGAAGCACTAAAGGCATATTGAGCTGTGCAGCAGGTACTCAGACTCAGTTTCAGGGCGCTGAACTTTAGAAAATTAAATATCCATGGGTTCTGTAAGATATTCTGTCTGCCACGTTCATATATGTTACAGTCATCACACTAAAATGTTTATACATCAAGAATTTTTAAGGTACAAGTCACAGTTGGCTCCAAACTCATTATCATTAGTCTTCCAATGGGACTATAAATGAAACCAGGAACTATGTAGAGAGAGAGAAACTGCTTGTAAGATTAAATCCTCAGTTATAACAAATTATTACTGAATACTGATGGCTATGGACTGGATGCTTACAAGGATTTGTGTGTCTACCTTCTATTTATTTCCTTTGTAGTTTGGTCATTAATAACACGGAGGATCTGGGTCAACAGGTTTAATCCAAAGCCTGCTGAAATCAAGGCAGAGCCTTCCACACTTTGGAAGACATTGTGAAAAACAGGAAAATAGTTCCTCATTAAAGGAAGAACTAAATACTTAAATAATGTACTCTGCTTCTACCATTACATGAGACATTTTTTTCTCCAGTATAAGTACTGATGCTATATTGTAAAAATCATCAGTTACCCCTGTATCAGTTACTACCTTCAATAGGTAAACTAAAGCTTTAGGAATTACATATATATATATATATATATATATATGTATATATATATACACACACACAAAAAATAACATGCATATAGCATGTAATATATATTTATATATATACAAGAAATATAAATACATGCAAAAGGTTTTAATATTTATAGTTTTACTCACTAAAGAGGAAAAATTCAATAGCAAATACTGTTCTTCGCTGGGATATAAAAAACAAGGGTCAAAATCTGGTCTTCAAAAGTATCAAATCAACAGGATTTATACATGACTTTTCAAAGAGGGCATAGGAATGATCTATTTTTTTCTCTTTCTCCATCAACTCACAGATATCATTCACAGAACTTTTTTCTGTGAATTCCTTGTGCTCTTTAAGGACAGTGTAGTAGTACAGAGAAAAATCAATTTAGGAGCTATGGAATTTGAAGTTGTATGTATCTACCACCTAAATGCACATTTTCAAGCAAAGAGCAGGAACAGCAACAGTATGAGAGCACAAATGAGATGAGGATGCACAGCAGACAGCTAGCCACACGTTGCTTTGTAAATATGCATTTGCATATAAGCTTATAATGCTGGAGTGCCAGAAAAATTAAAGATAATCTTAAAATGTGCAGAGAGCGAAAACCAGCATTGCTAATGCTGCTGCCATGCTCACTGCAGCATGCTGCAGGTCACAGATGAGGAGGGGAAACCATACTACTGCGAGAAGGTTTTATCAAATGCTTCTTAGTTTACAAAATACTTTCCGTGATAGCATTGTGAATTCTACTGGTATGGTTAATGCTCTGTTCTCTGGCTAGAGGATACTGGATCTTGGCAACATACCTGTTCTTGTAGTCCTTTAATACCCTGTTAGTATAAAAGGTAGCAGCATCATTCATCTCCTTGACATAAGGGCCTGGTTTAGGAGACTAGGACCATCACCCCATGGTAGCAGGAAACAACAGAAGGAGAAAGGAAGTAAAACATTAGTCAGACACCTTCCCTGACATATTAGGTTTATTACCCTCTTGGGTGTAGACTGAGGAACTATACAGATGAGACTAAAGAGCTCTGCAAGATTTGGAACTATCCTGGGCTGCACCATCCAGAAGCCTATTTACAGCCTTCCCAACCATCCCACGTGTCACTCACCACTGCTATCCACCCAAGGGCAGGGATGCTCTCACTGACAGCTGAGAGGTGGTTGAACATTTTACTTCCTCTGTTCCTTTCCCTGAAGTTCTGAATTTCCTGAATCTTCTCTGATATTGGCTTGAGAAGCACTGCCACCTCATTCTGGAAAAAAGGGAAATTAATGGAGAGGAGTTGGGAGGGGAGGGGAGAGGAAAAGAAAAAAGGGAAGGGAAGGGAAGGGAAGGGAAGGGAAGGGAAGGGAAGGGAAGGGAAGGGAAGGGAAGGGAAGGGAAGGGAAGGGAAGGGAAGGGAAGGGAAGGGAAGGGAAGGGAAGGGAAGGGAAGGGAAGGGAAGGGAAGGGAAGGGAAGGAAGGGAAGGGAAGGGAAGGGAAGGGAAGGGAAGGGAAGGGAAGGGAAGGGAAGGGAAGGGAAGGGAAGGGAAGGGAAGGGGAGGGGAGGGGAGGGAGAGGGGAGGGGAGGGAAGGGAGAGGGGAGGGAAGGGAGAGGGGAGGGAGGGGAGGGGAGGGGAGGGGAGGGGAGGGGAGGGGAGGGGAGGGAGGGAGGGGAGGGGAGGGGAGGGGAGGGGAGGGGAGGGGAGGGAGGGGAGGGGAGGGGAGGGAGGGAGGGAGGGGAGGGGAGGGAAGGGAAGGAAGAGAAGGGAAGAGAAAAGAAAAGAAGAGAAAAGAAAAGAAAAGAAAAGAAAAGAAAAGAAAAGAAAAGAAAAAGAAAAGAAAAGAAAAGAAAAGAAAAGAAAAGAAAAGAAAAGAAAAGAAAAGAAAAGAAAAGAAAAGAAAAGAAAAGAAAAGAAAAGAAAAGAAAAGGAAAAGAAAAGAAAAAGAAAAGAAAAGAAAAAGAAAAGAAAAGAAAAAGAAAAGAAAAGAAAAGAAAAGAAAAGAAAAGAAAAGAAAAGAAAAAAAGAAAAGAAAAGAAAAGAAAAGAAAAGAAAAGAAAAGAAAAGAAAAGAAAAGAAAAAAGGAGAAAAGACACTACTGTTAACAATGGGTGGTCCAAAAGCACCATGTGGTTTAATATTGTCATCCTTGCCTACTGACTTAACATCCAGAAAGAAAGGTCATCATAAGTTTCTACATTACAGTAGCAATTTAATTACATTCCTATGGTTGCAGTGATAAAATCTGCAGACATTAAGTATTATTAATGTGTTGTAGCAAAAATTGTTCTCAGCACTGGCAGCATTTTCACATGCTGCCCAGACTAAGATCCCCTAGCTCAGAGTTAGCAGAACTCGTGTTTTTCATCTGATATCCCTGGAACTTCTTCAGATGCTTGAGTTTTTCATGTTATTAACCAAGTTTTTCTTCCTTTAAGAAACACAAACTACTTGTTAGTGGCCTGTTATCATCTGGCAACAAGACTGAGAAAGTAATACACTTGAAGGCAATATCAATTTTACCTTTCCTTATTGGTATGTTTTAATGTTTTGGCTGCAAGGAATGTGGGAGGATTTCATGGGAAACATATTGGCTGAAAGCCATGGTTTGGGGAAGTTCTCCTGTGTTCATCAAAAACGAATGGTATCCATGGGAATGA
Source organism: Entomyzon cyanotis (assembly GCA_024500445.1). Taxonomy (NCBI): domain Eukaryota; kingdom Metazoa; phylum Chordata; class Aves; order Passeriformes; family Meliphagidae; genus Entomyzon; species Entomyzon cyanotis. The sequence continues at coordinate 72,727,558 of JAKEPQ010001005.1, forward strand.
CTGCTGAGTGGAAGGAATAGTGTCTGGAGTGAAGAGGAAAAGCCAAATGAATGCAGAAGCTATCCAAGCTCTTTCCTGTGCAAAGTGAATGCTAATCACACTGGTCCAGCACCTCAGAAAAACTAATTTAGAGCACTAATTCACTGGGAAAAATTGTTCCACTCAGAAAACAGCAGATTGAGGGACATGGAGTCACCAGATTACAAGCAAAGCAACTGCTGTACCTTGCAAACCCAATAATATTGCAAAAGTATGCTCACAGAACCCATACAATGTCCCACCAAAGACAGTGCACCATTCTGATTCTCCCTGGCACTTGACTTGGAAATCACTGAGGATGTAGCAGAACTCTGCATTTGTTCTCACCTTTTCCAGGACTACTTCTTATGTGCTTGCTGGAGACAACTAATCCTCATGATCTTGAGGACTAATGCTGCCATGACACACACAAGATGCTGGGCACATGTGTCCTGCTTGATCTCTGTAATCTGTGAGGTATTTCTTTTCACCCTTCCACAAGACCTCAGTGTTACAGAATTTTATGTCACCTTAAAATAAGCATGTCTGCTATGCATCAGCAGAGGTCAAAAGACACTTCAAAAACACAACAAAAAGAGGTTCTGGATTTCTGCATTTTGAAAAGAACTCTGATCCACCTATGAAGCCTTAACATTTTAGTGGTAGTGTAATTTTGAGAAAGGTCTATGCATCTGAAATACATGGGGATATTTTATCTTCTCCTACAACAAAATGGGTTGGAAGAAAACAAATATTTACAGTATTACTGGGAAATTAAAAGATTTTTTGTTGATGACTTAATGACCAGCATAAGTCATTAAGTCTGAAAAAACCCTGAAACCTCCATGATTTGTAGTTCTTAAAATATGATTTTGTTGCCATAACATGATAGAGTCTGCAGAAATTCTCCTTTCTAATTTTTGCTTGTTTACAACATGCTGCAGCTGGTTGGTTCTTTCCTATTTTTCAGGGAAATCTTTCAAATATGACAGTAGTTAACAAAACTGAAATTTAAGAAAGTGCTTGTTCTCTTTGATATTATGCCAGTTTTCTTCCCATAAAGTTGGAGGGATAGTTACAGTCCTTAGCTCACTGTGAATCTTCATGGCCCAGTTCCAGCCAAAGAGAATATCAGGGCTAAAAATACAGCTCCACAGATGCCTGGTATATCTAGACAGCACTGGGAGGCAGCACATTTCTGTGGATAGGGCACAGAAGTGGGAGTTCTTAAATGGGGGTTCTCTTTGCAGCTCCCCCACCAAATTGTCATCAGGTTTCAGGAAAGCTGTGTTAGCTTTCTGTGCTTCGATTTCCTAGATATTAAATGATGTAACATAGCTGTTTTATTTTGTAGAATACTTTGGTATCTATAGATAAGAAGGCAAAATTAGGGTCAAACTTTTTTCTGAACGCCCCACAGTGACCCACACCTCCTCCTATTCCTCCTAGAAAAGCTCCCAGCCACTTTTCTGAGGATTTTCTATCAGTGGTACAGAGATTATTTCTCTCCCTCAGAACACAGGGGTTTAATCTATCCAACGAATAAATAATTTTAAGAAATGTTTATAAAAATGCAGTGGATTTATTTAATTTCACAGAACCTGTGCCAGTTTTAAAGGTGAAATATGTATTGCTACAGAAAGTTGCTCAAAGTAATCATTGCCTTGGCACTGCAGTCACACCAGAGCAGGCTTGAGGCTTTGCTCAGCTCTGTCCCGTGTGAGACATCCTGGCAGAGCAGGGCAGTCTGTCTCTGTTCCCATTCACTCTGCACTCATCCTGTTCTGCAATGGCTGCACAAAATGTGTGTTTGTAGAAGCTTCTTGTCATCCAGGTTCCTGTGTAAGGGTTGGACACAGGAACACAGGCCTGCAAGGAATTAAGTTCCGTCTCAGTTCTAAATTTTTAGTTAGTGATTAAACTGCAGATGAATTAGTGTATAGCATATGGGTATAGAAAGGCTCATTAATTCTGGCAGTAATCAGTCTTGTTTTGCTTTAAAATGCAGAAACAGTTGTGCTGAGGGTTCTAAAAGAATAATCTCTTTATTGCAATGAATATTAGAACAGCTGACTTAATAAAATGATTGTCTATATTGTATCTCTAAGAAAACTGAATTCCAGGAGATGAATCAGAACTGTTGGAAAAATCTTCAGCATGTCTTTGGCATGTGCTAGATAAAATTTCTTGTCATTTAAGACACACCACAGTTGTTTAACAGAAATTTAAGAGTCTCTGTATAAACACTATTCCTATTATAATATCAGCTTTGCTGAAATGTTTAAAAATGCAACATGGGCACAACTGACAAATATCAGAAATAATTCCCAGTATCCTTTTTGCCTTTTAAAATAATGATTAAAACCAGATTGTCTCTTTAAATAGTAATCACTAAACAACCAGCCATCTCATAATGTTTTATAATTCTTGTTAGAAAATCAAGAGTAGTAGACTATTGCCATGATTAGCCAAAACACTCCAAAAAGGTCACAGCATGCAACAAGAACAGCCTTAGGCTTTGGCTTCAGAGACTTAACAGTTTCAGCCCAGTCTCATAAAATGACCTGGAATACCAGTATTCCAACAGACCACATTGCACAGACTTTCTTCTTCTTCACATATTTGCATTACCCACACAAGAAATTCCACAGATGACAGGCTTAATAGGACTGGGGCACAGGGACACTCAGTTCAGAAGAATGGCCAGAGTTTTGGGGTTTGTGATATTTGAAATCTGCCTGTAAAGTCAAGTCACACTAAACTGAATGGCTTGCTTAAAATTTCGGCTGCTCGATCCAGTGATTACTTGAAAATGTCAGCTTTAATGTGACAAAACAGGTATTTTCTCAGGATCATTGCTGTCCAGAAACCTGCCAGCATGAATCACAAAGGCACAAAACACAGCAGGTAAATAAAAATACAGTTTTTAAAGATCTTATGTATTTTTAAGCTAATCTTACATGGTTTTGAGGCGTGAGATTGTTTACTGAAGGATTTTTATGTTGATGGGTGGCAATGCAATTCAGACCTCACTATTACACTGTCTAAATAAACCTGACCTATTATGAGAAAAACATGTCAAAAGAACAAACACCTTTTAAGTTTTGCAAAATGAGGGAATGGCAACCTTTGGAGTAGGAGCAGTAAAAGAAAACTGAGAAAATTTGGGATCAGCAGCCCCTTCATTTTACTCAGCTGCAACCTGAGCAGCATGACTACAACCTTTATTCCACGGTGTACAGTTCTGTTATTTTCTCCCTCATACTTACATAAAGTCTCCATCATATTTAGTTTATATTTTTAAGGGGCAAGTTTGAAAAATGGAGTTGATTTGAATCAGGTGCCTTTGTATGTGTTGGCAAGCAGTGCAGTCCATTAGGAAGGGTTGTGCAGAGCAAAACAGTTGCTGCTGAGGCCTCGACATATACAGTATGCATGCTGGGAGGGGGGGGGCTCTTTTGGACTAGCTGTAAATTGTGGTTTAGATGCTGTCTGGGAGTGTATCTTCCACTTCATCAGAAATTACCCATTTTGTACACCTCAGGACTGCTCCATAATGTGAAACATGACATAGTAAATGGGGCAGATTTGAAGGAGAAATACAGTCCCACTGTGAGCTAAAATACTAATGTACACACAGCCATCATCTTTCAAACAGCCTAGTACAGTCCCATCCCACATTTCATCCTGTCAAGGGATGAAAGATGCCATGGATAGCCACTGCCACACTCAGTTCTAACAACTTAACAGGCAGCTATCTGCTCTCAGCTGAGACTTGATTCCCTCTGCTGTAAATGAAGAAAGAGATGTCCCTGAGGAGTTCTTTCCATGTATTAACAGATATTAAAAGACTACATGTTAGAAGACATTAACAGATGTGAAGAGATGGACTCTAGAGGTGTTCACCATTACTGTAAAGAGAGCCTAGAAAGACACCTTACACAACATTCCTACCTTGACAGTTACAAGCTGGTGAGCAGAAGCCCATCCTCTGTCTACAGGAATAAGATCACTAGTAAGATGCATTTCTGCTATGAGTGGCTGTGATTATAGAACTGAAATAGTTTTAACAGCTGTAATTTCCCATATTTTCTATTTTCAAAATCTCTAAAGAAGACTTTAAAGTTTATGTTTGTCCTTTCTTTTGTATATATGCAGTTTAAGAAAGGCCTGTCTTTTTTCTGTAACTGTTTATTCATAGACTGGATGGAGTCAATGTTAAGATTAGGCTGAGAAATATCCTCTTTATTTAAAGTATATATAAAATATACTTTTTTTTAGCCTACTGCACCTTAATCCAATATTTTCTCTCCAAGTATTTTCTGATTCGCAGTAGAGACCATTAGTGAGATTTTTCTCTGAGATCACCACATTTATGTCCCTCTGTAGTATTCTGATATTTTCAGGGTTCAAAGCTCTCCTCCTACCTAACTACAGAAAAATATTAATTTATTATGGTCTAGTTTTCTTAGACTGTAAATCTTCAACACAGTGGTGTAACAAGTATTTGATCTGTTGGTCAACAGTACCGGTTTTGCCACTTCAACTCACTGCTGTGTAGCAGCAGGACTATGACACAGAGAGACAAATCTGCAGAACTGTCTGGTCAGCTTCATCAGCACAGAAGCTTAGACACATTTGTGTGCTTCCAAAGTGACTTAATTGGTATTTGGCTTTTTTTCCTCTTAGATAGCACAAAAATTCTCAATCTAACAGCCAATATCAGCTGTAGCAATTTTGTCCTTTGTGGGAAAAAAACAGGGAACACCAAACCATAACCCCACATGACAAATTACTACTTTAGTCATTTGTGGGTTTATTTTTAAATGTAAACTCTGAGGCAGGGCAAATGGAGAGGAATGTGAAAGACAAATAGCTTCTAACCAGTGGAGAAGTCCAGGGCCTGATACAAACTGCATGCATCAGTTTACAGCAGTGCAGAATCACACCCAATGCCTTCGGCTGGGACTGGCTGGTTTTTAAATGGACTTGAACATTCTATGTGTCGTATTCTTGTCCACTACAGCTTGTCGTGGGCAGTATTTTCAACAAGGCTCCTCCTGCTCTAGACACACAGGCAAAATCCCTGATTAATGAACACGAACAATTATACTAATGAACTGCTTTCAACCTTTTAGTACTCCTTAATCCTGCTGCTGTGATTATAGTCCATGTCAGTAGGGTCCAAAGCATTCCAGGTAGCAAGGTTCTATCAGGAGATAGTGTTCTGTTAAGCCACAGTTCTTTTGTTCACCTCTGGGATCTCATGAATCTCTGCTAAGGACAATTACCTTTCACAGGGCATGTCCCAGGAAAGGGATGTTAGATGTTGCAGGTTTCCATCCTTGGACACACATGTGGTTCACCTGAGGTCTCCCAAGAGACAAACTGTAAGACTGCCAGGTTCATTGAGCAGTCTGGGAACTGGCATAACTTTTAGAATTCACAAATCATTGGTTGTGGTCTGATTTAGACCAAAGTAAAATTTGAAAAAAAACCCAAACAAACCTAACCTTGGAATTGAAAAGCCCTGTTTTTCAGTCATCTGTACCCCTACAGCCTTCCTTTTTAGAAGGTTATGTGCAGTCCATAAATCCCAGGAAAGAACTGTGTAACACAGAGAAAGGAGAGTACTAGATTGGATTTGTGTTTAGCAGAAATAAAGAATATGGTGCTTAATGGGACAGGGAGTGTCCTATCAGCTTAGCTCAGTAGGGTCCTCACATGGCACAGTTTGAGTATGAACATTGCTGCAGGGACTGAAAACTAGCCTGATGATTTTAGGACATTATGTTACAAACAGCAGAATTTCAGTAAAGGCTTGCAGATCCCCAGAATTGCTTAGCAGGTATGTCAAATGAGGATCCAGAGTACACAAGTACACTGAAGCTCACAAGTGCAGAGGACCTTTGGCTACTGGAGCCTGATTCTTGCACAGAATGTGAGCTGCTGTTGGTGTGAGCCAGTCTAGAGCTGCCACTGATGTGAATCTCTGCCTCTATTCCGTGCAGGTTGGGTGATGTTGCATTGATCATGGCCCTTCTGTATTCCTGGATCCCTAAGTGCCTCTGGGCCCTCTTATTGCTGAGTGCACTGCCCCTGGGGCAGAACTGAATCTCAAATGCATCCACCTTTTATTGATCTGGGAGTTTTGGCAAACACAAGTGAAGAAAGTGAAATGGTACAAGGACACCTACAGAAGTTAAGTACAACAAAGACATTGAGGTGCTGGAGTGTGTCCAGACAAGGGCAATGAAGCTGTTGAAGGATCTAGAGAGTAAGTCCTGTGATGGGTGAATTAAGGAGCTGGGGGTGTTTCACCTGGAGAAAAGGAGGCTCAGGGGGGACCTTATCACTCTCTACCACTATCTGAAAGGAAGTTGTGGTGACATGGGGGTCAGATGAGTGATTTTGAGACAAAATTATGAGATGGCAAATGTCAGGGGCTATCTGGTCCTGAAACTGAGTAAGGGTTTCCAACAATATCCAAAAATGAGCCTGTGAACTCTGCAGTGCAGGGGGTAAGTCATGGAAACTGTTGGTCCATCCCTGTGGCTGTGACCACATGTCACATGCAGTTGTAGGCTTGCTGATAACAGAAATATGCCAACAGTTTGGCAAGATTTCAGAGAACAGGACTGGGGGAAGGGGTTCCTTTTAGAGCTCAGTACTCTCAGGCTCTGCCCATGTCACTCCTGGCACCTTTTGTGAGTTTGGGGCCTGAGTACCTTAAAAGGACTGAACCAAATTCTTCCTTAAGCTATTTCTAGATACAGAGGAGCAGGTCTGCAGCAGTCAACCGAGAGAATAGCAGCAAAACTCGGCTCAAAATCTTTTGCATAAGAAAGTAATAAATTAACAAGGTGAGGAGTATCCTACTGTTTGTATTTTTGGAAAACAGTGAGGGTGATCCCAGTAAGCATGAGGAAAAGTAAGGAGAAATGGAATGACATAAGCAAGTCAAGGTAATTAGAAAACAAATCCTGCTTGGATGCAGCATAATAAGTCCCAGGAGTCCTGTTACTGAAGTACTTTAAAATAGAAAGAGAAGAAAATGAGCAATCCCACACTGACAGAGAACAGGGAACTGCAAATCTTCATCTTTTGATTTCTACACAAAAATTCTGAGAATGAGTCCTTTATTCAAATATTTTGCCACAACTATTCTAATCCTACAATGGATTTTTTTTTTTGCTTGGCCATAAAAAAAATTAAAACTGAAGGATTTGTTCTCATGGCTCTAAGTGCAAATTCAAATACAGTTTCTTGGGTTTCTCTGAGGTGGTATGGGGTGTCCCTTTTCTAGGAAAAAAAGGGAAAGCTGTCCTTTTATCTCTTATTCTTTTCCACCCCTCTCCTCCCACCTGTGTGCAGGATTTGGATATTTAAGCTAGGTATTTAATTGGAATGTTTGTCTGCACAATGTTGGAAATTAAATCCATGAGCTTTGGCAGTCATATGAACTCAGCATTCTTTTGTAATGAGAAATTACGTAATCATTTATAGTCTGAACTGCATCTGCCATTTAAATCTGTTTGTAGTACTTCTTAGCATGAATATGCTCATTCTGCATATGCTTATATTTATTCACAAAAATATTAATCTCATTAACTTGTTCCCAGTATAGGAACAATGGATCCCTCATGCCCTCAAAGCAACTCTTCAAATTGTTTGAACTTTTAAAGTGAAATATAACAACTCATAAAGAGAAGACAGTATATGAGTCACCATTCACAAAGAATTTAGTGTAGTGACTTTGAGCAGTGATCAGTATTCATGATCACAAATTAAAAAAGGTTGTTAAACAGATAAATTTGCTCAGGAACACTAATAACTTTTAGAATTATTATATAATGAAATAAAAAACATGTTTTAGTCAGGATTGTATTTGGCTTAGACTACAGGAAATAGAAAATTAAAATCAAAACTATTTCAGAATGTTTTGTGAAGGTTTATGTTAAAACCTGTCTTCTGAATTGCCCAAGCAACATGCAAACATATGGTCTCAAAATACCTTTTTAAACAACTTTTCACTGATTACAGCAATATTCCCTTCTCCATCTTCTCTGTACTCTCTTTATTCTCGTATACTTTTTATAGTTGTACACAATTTATAACAGACATTTTTTTGTTTTAATGTTTGAAGTTTGGCATCAGATAATAATTTCTAATAACTGGATGAACTGAAAAATCCCATCTAGCTGAATGAGTCTGTATCTAGCAGCCATTAGCTGGGACATACACAAACAGGAATATCAACTGGTGGTTTTGTCATGTGATCTCTTCAACTGCACATACAAATATAGAACATGACCATAAAAAGTAACAGAACATGCTCTCTGCAAAGTAATTTATTGCAGTTGATGCTAGATTGGTATGCCAGCTGGAATTACCTTCCTGGCTCCTACTATTTTCACATATACAGACAATAAAGGCTGTGCACTGCAACAGATTCCAAGTGAAAAAAATAACATTATTAACAAGAAGCAAAACTCCACAAAAGCGACTTTTAGCAATCTTGACTGAAAATGTTTGCTAGTGACTCATAGCACGAGTTAAAGAGTTAAATGAATTCCAGGGCTTCACCATTTTCATAGAGGGGAAAAAATAGCGCTTTTTGTAAGATATACATTTCCCTCTTTGCTGAGCATAAAAATATCCAAGGATTATTATACATATAGGAGCTTTCTGTTTGTTTGAATTCCTTATTCATTAGTTTGTAAGCTGCAAGAGCTGAGCTAATTTATTTTTCCAGCACATTTTCCCTTCCCTCTTTTTTTTTTTAAAGGCACCATGTATGACATCCCAACATGACAGGAACTCAGTAAATCCCCTCAGTCTCCACACCGCTGTCTCTGAATGTCTACAAAGCTACTATGCCATAATTGCAACTCGCTGGCTCATTCACAGCTTTACATTATAAAGCAAACAGTCTAGACAGCTGAATGACAGAATTACTCTCTTTTCTCTTGCATTTATAGATATGCTGTCATCTTCATTTGCTTTTCTCTACTCTGTGCATTCTGATACACTAATGATCAGCTTTCCTGTTTGGATTCCACACTGACTCCATGGCTCTAGGCTATAAATACAACCAGAGCCAAGATGACATCACATCAATAAGGTCCTGGGGGAGCAGGGGGGAGGACCCCTAGTTCTTTCCTTCTCCTGGGTTAGCTGGTAATTACCAGCTTTTTCAAGATGGTTAACCAATGAGCCTTTACAATAGAAATTCTTTTCCTCATTGAGATGAAGATATTAAAAGCCTAATGCCTGGAACCATCACTCTCTGCAGTGGGAAAAAAATATTCAATTTGTACAGAACAGGCAGCCTTCAATTATTTTTACATCTGTCCATAACATAATTGAATGTATCTGTGCAAAAAATATATGCAAAAAAAAGAATGAACAATAATATGTGTTTCGATGTCTATAAAAATGTGTAGCTTACAGTCCTTAAAAAAACCTAAGTAACTGGACTGGGTTTGCTCTCACTGATACAGAAACTTTAGTCTGTAATGTTCCTGGTATTTTAACTTTGGAATGATGTGTACACACATACCATGTGGCATTTCCTCCATACTAAAAGACAGTTCAATAATAGAAGTGTACTTTTTTCCCTTCAACAAGCTGCAAAAATCTATGCAAGCCTGATAACGTGCAGTTAAGAAATATGGATATGGATGGCCAGTTCTGGTGATGCTTATGATAAGGTTTTTATTATTTGTTGCTTTTCTTAATGATTCTGTAACTACCATTCTGGATTGCCCGAGAATCTCTTTCTACCTCTACTCTTGTTTTTTTAGCGTGTTTTACTGCCATTTTAAAATGAAAATTTCTAAACTTTAAAGCTGAAAAAATCTCAAACTTGACCTCTGATTTGAGATCAGAGAATTATAAGGGTAAGAGTAGGGAGAAGCCACCACCATTCTCATTGGAAAAGCAGAGAAAATCCTACTGATACCACAGGAGGCCAAACCAGGACCCACAGCTTTTTCTCATACTAGAGTTAGGATAATCCCAACAGTTCAGAACATTGCATTACAATATCACCCATTAGCAACTGTTCACTGGGGAATATTTTACCTATGAACATGTAGAATTTTGTGGGCCACTGGGTGTGATTGTATTCACAGCCAATATATGTGACTGCTCGAGGCCTGTACCAATGGGAATTTTGCCTGTTCTCTGTGAGCCATGACCCACTTTTACTCCCTGAGATCAGGGACAGCTGGAAAAACAACTGATCCTTCTTGCTTGGAACTCTAAAGTCTCGCCTGGAATATCTATGCTTGTTTTTTTTCTTTTCCTTGAGTACCCTTGCCATTAAAACATACTGATTAGAAAAACTTCTAATTTGCGTCTCTAAGAACAACAGTGACAGCAAAACCTGAGTAAATTATTACATGTGCAAAGAGTTCTGATTTGCAAAAATGTAGTTTAATGCACTTTGGAGCAGGGAACCAGTGGAAAAAGGCCCTGGAGAGACTGTGTAAGGGAAGACTTCATTCTCTGCATACTCCAAGAAGGAGGGTTTGAGGGTGGTCCCACAGAAGAGTTACATGATTGCTATTCCCAGGAGTGATAAAGTGCTATTGGTCCTGAGCCCTCTGGAAACTACAAATGAGATTCACAACAACACAGCTTCCCTGAGCTTTCTAGTGAGGGGAGGATTTAAATACTTGCCAATAAGATAAGTATATAAATCGACTTGATAAAAGTTGGTTTTTCCATTTTTAAAAAAAAATCCTTTGCCTTTCTTCCAAGACTGGCCTAAACTGGACTTCAGTTTGGGGAAAACTGAGTGTATGGGCCAACACTGGGGTTTCTTTCACTCGCTTATACCCTGACTTCAGTGTCTACCATGTAGCATCCCCGTGGGGCTGGCAAATAGCCATTCCATTCCATGGCACTTCCAGCTTCCAGAAATGGAAGACTGATCCCACTTACAGCTGTAAAGTGGAAACCTCCTTTGCTTTCTTTAATGATCTTATATGTATTAATACAGAAAAGGTTCTTAACCCTGGACCATGGCTTTCTGATTATTACAGCACCATGCTTCCAAAAGTGAAAGCAATCCTCTGAGTGCACTGTATAACTAAAGGAACAAACAAAGGCAAATGCAGGATCAATAACATATGGGAACATAGGCTTTTTATACACTGCCTCTTGAAACTCCAGGTCACTTTCCTTACCTCTTGAGGCTCTTGACATTGAGATGCTAACACCAAGAAAGATCTCTGCGCTTGGAAAGCAGCACGTACCATCTCTGCCTGTAACAAAAGGAGGAATATAAATTAAATCTTAGCCTGTAACCTCCAATGCCTCTTCGTGGCAGCTGAAAGTCAAGTGTGACAGCTCAAAATTTCCTTGCTGTTTCTCATCTAAATCACAGCAACACTGACTGGAAGAAATGTATTAAAGTACTAGCTTAGCTATAATTTTTTTTTTTACACCTAAGGTTAAATTCCTTATCTTCTTCAGATAGGAAATAAAAGGAGTCGATAAGCAGGCTTTTATTTATAATTCTACGCTTAGTCACAGGAGGACTTAATTTTAACGTGTCTAGGCATTTTAATGGTGATGCTTACACCCAAGTGCACGGCAAGAACTTATTACCACTAAGAGCAGCAACCTGCAAGCTTTGTGTTGAACTGCAGCTTAGGCTGTGGTGATGTTTAGGATGAGTTGAGCTTGGCACATTTGCTGAGGGACTATGCTGTAATTAACCCCTTGCCTGTGATCTGTGGGCAGACTCTAAGATCAACAGCCATGAGAGATGGTGGCTGAAGGTTTTTGGGCAGTTTCCCACTCCCAGTGCTCTACAACTTGAGTTAAAGCTGCACCTGACAGCATGCTTACATGTCACCAGTGTGGATGGGTGATAAATCTCCACACTCCTAGGGTGTCTCCTACTGTGCAAATTTCTGGTCTTTGTCATTTATTTGAACCTTACACATTTTCTGTACATTCTAAATGATATGCATTGATAAAAATCAGTATTTCAGTGTCATCTATACCTCATCCAGATGGTTAAGTAGTGACTAAGAGAAAGCATTACTGGTATAGAAAAGAATTATTCATAACTCGTGTATATTGCTAAATAAAAACCAAACCAAACCAAATGTTGTTAAGTTAATCCAATAAGAGTAGGTACATTTATAATCACTTTGTGAAAGGGTGGGGAAGCTCATGCTGGTTTTCCTTGGGGTTTTTTCAATCTAAAATGAAAACAGGGAAATTATATATACAGGCCTATGTGGATGCAATTTAAAATACATAGAAGTCAGGAAATTTGATGTTGTAGCAAAGTAAAACAGCCAAATTGTGTTTATTCATCTTAAAATGTGATGGAATGAATAAAACATAGTCTGTTAGGATGAAAGTCACTGCAAGAAAGATGGTAAAAGAGACCCAGCTTGGACATTATTTGGGGAGAAAGGGATAATATGGTCTGACAGGCTGAGATTTGGAAGGGTGTAATCATCTCTATAAATAGATAAAGAAATAAATAATAAGGGAAATTGCATGAGCATATGAAACTTAAATTTTCCAGCCAGAGACATAAATACCATCAATAATAGCAAGGTTTAGATATTCTTAGACATTTCAGATGACTGGTTTTTTGGTACAGAAATTCATAAAACAGCAAAGTGTGAGTTATTTTAAGGTTAGGGGTTTTTTTGTGTGTGTGAGGAGAACCTTGTAAAACAGCTGAGAAAAAACTGATGTTCCTGAGGAGGAAGTGATTATGAATGAATTCAGTGCTTCTTAAATTGCAAGATGGACAAAAATAAATCTGTAACTAAGGCTTGGTACAAGGCAAACTTTAGAAAATAGAAAAATCAGTAAAAGAAAATTATTGGCCTGAGTAACTTAGCAATTTGAATGCAGGAAAGGATGGATTTACACTGAGACTGGAAACAATCTGTGTGCACTGGGCAGGAGGAAGAAGTTGTAGGAAAGGATTAGAGTCTCTAAATGAACAAATAATGAAAACAATATACTAAGAATAGGTACAAAACCTTCAAAGAGTGAGAGGAGGCATGGATCATCAAGCAGAACTTCTTACGCATTATAACACATACAAGCAAAGGAATGATGGATAAAGGCCTTGTTGAACTGTACCTTGCATGGGAAAATAAAACAAAGACATGATTTTTTTTGCTACTGGGACAATAAAGAAATAAAGCAATGAAGTGAGGCCCGGACACTGCTCTGAAGGGCAAGCCAGGCATGTCTACGTTATTCTTGATGTATAGATTAGCTGTTGCTGAATAAAATGCTCTTCCCCGATTTCAAGGAAGTTGATGTACATGAAGATACTGAAAGGATAGCTAAGGAGAATGATGACAAATCAGTGGCATTACATCATTTGAAAGGGAAGTCAATTAAATGTAGCTCAGCGTGACAGAATCATTGGGTCCATATTATCTTTTTTCCAGAGTACTGAAGACACTGGCAGATGAAAGCACAAGTAGAAAAGATTTTATATATATATAATTTGGAGATAGTACTAGATGACAAAAATATGCAATGACGGATTGCGCTAATATTTCCAAGAGGGATGGAAAGTATGTCAAGTAATATCATGACCGTTAGCTTGACTTTAGCACCAAGAACATTTAAACCAAATTTGAAACAAGTGATTAGAACACACGAAAATTAAAAATAGGAGAAATTACAAAGGGATTACCTGTGGTTGAAATCACTACTTTGTTTCTTTGACAAGGATAATGTTCAGATCTAGTATATTTTGGTATCATATAAAATGCTTATTGTGGGTCATTACAGGAAACTCATACTTTGAGTGGAAAAGACACAAATTAGTATTAAAATTCTTCCATTGGATAAGAAGTTGGATAAGCAGAGGCAATAATAAGGTATATTACAGGTGGTGTTACTTGAGAGGAGGAAAGTCGCTAGTTGTGTTTCCCAGGGATTAGTTTTAGGAGAAATCAGTATGTTTATTAGTGTCATAAGAGCAAGAATTAGGCGTGCACTCATAAAATTCATGGGCAACCCAAAGTTATGAGGTTTTAACATGATCAGGAAGGAGTCACTCATCACTTGAGAAGAGTAAGACAATTTTGTTGGCACAGATAATACAAATTGGATAAAATTTAGCAAACCTCCCTGCTGCCCCTTTAAAACAATGCATAATTCTGGCTGTAACCATGGAACCGATAATTGGAAATGCTGAAGACTGGAAAATACAACTATAAAAGCCAGGAAGGTGGTTTTGGGAAAAGAGCTTGTGCAGTTCTACAATGGATGTGGCAAAGTATTTTTAGTCAATCTACAGAAGTGTTAGTACCACTCGAGAGAACCTCCTCTGGAATTCTGTGCACAGAATTTACACAGTCACCCATATTAAAAAAGATGAACCTAAATCAGAATTGATGCAGAGACAACCTACTTGGATGTTTCATGCAGTGAGTATCTGTCAAACAAAGATAAAATTTTAGTTTCTCTTATTTTTCTTAGCAAGAGAGTGGCTGAGGAATATGACAATTCTTTCTCATAGACAATGCAAATCATAAAGAATGAAGAAAATGGTAGTTTCAGCACACAATCACAAGTCTGAAAACTGGGCCACGAGTAAACACGGTCTCAAATTTGTAAGATTTCCAACAATCCAAAAAGTAAAGTTCAGAAGGGATCTTTCAAATTCCTCTAAAGAGGCAGCATTAAGACAGAGCTTTAAATGCTGATCAAACAGATCATAAACACAAGCAAGGAGTACTTAGATATGGAAAGTTAAGACTGTTTATTGAGTTCTTGAAGATATACTGGGTTGTAACATCAATGAGGTTTGAAAAATTTGTCTGTCTGGCACTTTGTTTATACTGCATTAAATACGATCTACTTTTGGTAATCCAGTGGTCACTGTGGAGGCCAAAAAGGATTTTTTTTCTCCACTCTGAGTACAAAGTAACAACTGGTTTCTTGTCTCATTGTTCATTTTGATGAAGCACTGGAATTTGGTGAGAGCTGGAGACACTGGATGATACTGGGTGCTGGATGATACACATTCATGCTCCTAAGAGACTTACATTCCTCGAGTATGCCTCATACGTGTGTGAAAACTGTTGTCGGATGTGGAATCAGGATTAATTTCTCCTCCAGACTTGTATTACTCCTCCTTCTCTACTGCAGAGGTGGCCAAGGCCACTTTCTCAAAATGTCTGGGAACAGTCTTTAAGAAATCTTGTGCTATTGAGGACATACAAGGCATACATAACACTCTTTTGAGTTACCTGTGCTATATTTAAATGGTGGCTTCTTGCATTTTTTAATTATCCCAAATTTATTACAAGATGTTTGAAACATTCAGTAGTCTGTGGACTATATATTGATTGCAAGGCTTGCGCTCTGTGTCCAAAATTTATCCAGTCCCAAAAGCTTTTAACTGTGTAGGGATCAGAGCAACCAGATCTCTCACCTTTGAATGTAAGTCTTAATCAAAGGATTGTGCTAACACCGTATTTGCATTTTACAAGAAGTATTTTATAAGAATTCTGCCACAGTGACTTCCTTCTTTCTGCAACAGCATTAAAAACAGCTTTCAGAGTTTTACTGCTCCTGAGCATGATGTACTTCTTTCCCTGCATCCCTTCAAAGCAATAGAAGAGCTTCTTCTCATTAAGAATGCATTAGTTCAGTCTATCACCATTCCAATTCTTTCTTGTAGTCTTTCAAATGTGACACTTCATTGGTACCTCCTCGTGCTTAGCAGCCAGGCTGTAACTAAGCAGACAGCACTACACTTTTAGAGGGAAGTGATTCTTTCATGAGACCCCCTAAACCAGTGAAGACTAATGAGTGAAAACGCACCAGAGGGGATCTTTCTCAACAACTTGTGTGGCTCAGACAAAAGACTGCTGCAGAACAAATCAGCTGAAACTCTTTCAGTTAAATTGAATTATAATAATGAAGCCTGAGTGTCAAAAATAGATAGGAATAATGAGTAAATTTATCAGAGTAGAGTACACCACCAACTCTCACACATCTACCTGCAGACAAAAATGGACAATAATTGACATCTAAAAACTTTGGGTAATCCTTTTGGCATTCTTGGGATCATGTACAGATACATCAATCACCAGACAGATTCCCCAGCTGAGGTGAATGTTTTGAAGGAAGCAAATTCCTCAAAGCATTCCCTACTCTGCTTTTAGCAGTTTGTTCTAGAGGCTGGAGGAGACAGCTGTGACTTTGGACCTGAATGCCAGGATGACGTGGCGTTCCATTCACCACCTCAGTTTCCCCACTGGTGAAATGTGGAATAAGGTGTTTTAATCCTTCACCTCAGGTGTGTTTGACAGCTGACTTAGGTGACTGATGCAGCTGGAAGAGCTGAAGTTTGACATGTATGCCATGACAGCACAATTCCATGCCTGTGAAAACCTGTGGCTGGCTGGAGTGAGTGACCTCTGTCACCACTGCAGTAACAGCACAGACTGGTCTCTTCTCAGTTAAGTCTGCAGAAGATAATGGAGGCATCATATGTATTTAGAAATCCTCTTTTTAGTAGCAGCTGGTTTAACCTTCTCTGTCATAACATAATGCCAACTTCTGATATTTCTCAGAAGCCACTGCTTGAAAAATTGCCAGAGGCTCTGTGAGAGATGTCTAATGAAGACAACGCTGCTGACCCATTTGAAGGAGCATGAGTACAAATTCCACTCAAACTTGCACTGTTTCAAACTGGGTAGATGTAGATGCACTGGACCTGAAGTTTAAATTGCCAGTTTGCTTTGGCAAAGTTCAGTTCTCCACAGCACATGAGGTTTTAGGACCTGCCTCTTTCTCATTTTAAATGTTCTGTTCGGTCTAAGTTGACCATCACTCTGGTATCCAAGTACCAATAAATATAAATATTATTTATGTGCCAACAGTTTGGCAAGCTACAAGAACAAATAGGCACATGCACTCAGACCTCAAGTTACGAGTAAATTCACTATTTGAAAATAAACTCCAAAACTAAATAGAAGAGAAACAAACATAGGATTTTGTAATGATATTTAGTCAAGAAAATTACCCTATTAACCTCATCATATTAAATTTGTCAAATGTTATTGTATTTAATACTGTATTTCCTCAGAGTCACAGCATTTAAAAGCACAGTGTAAATATCAGAAGCCACTGGACTTCTGTTGTTGGAGAATACTACACATCTGCATATATATACAAGCTAACATTAACAGAGATAATTAGCACATCAGAATAGTTCTAGATAGTAAAGATGACACAAGGGAAAAGAAATGGGATTTAGCGGTCCTGAATTCAAAATGTAGTTTCTGCAGAAATAATTATGGGCCCTTTGTGTCTAGCAAAAGGCACAATGATTGACAGCAAATGACAACTACAGATGGAGCTTCACTGACCCCAGCCTTGATCTAAAAGGGACAGCACTGCCAGAGGAAGAGAAACAGTTTGTCTTTTACATTCTGCTTTCAAAAGCCTCTTCAAAGTGAAGTGGTGAAGTGGCTGGTGGCTTGAAGGGAAAGAAAAGAAATGGAAAAAGAACAGAGTTTAAATTAAACATGGGGCTGCCATAGAAACTATCCAGGCCAGCTAAATAGACAGTATTTATTTAGAATAGCTAATTGGCTGATAGAGATTTTTGAAAAACTGGACCAAATGCTAAAGAGTCACTGCCAGTTCTCCAGAGCACTTTTTATACTGGAAAATGAAAAGGAAAAAAAGAAAAAAAAGCTGTCGTCTTTCTCCTACTGGTCCATGCAGAAAGCAGGGTTGAAATTCAAGTCAAAATCAAAGTCAGTGGGAGATCTGACATCAGTTTTGACAGAACCAGTAACCACCCGATATTTTCTTTTCTATTTTCAGACCGATACATTGGCTACCACCAATCAGCTTCCCCCTACAGTGGGGTTTTTCAGTGTTTTTCAGCCTTCATGGCTATATCTATATTAGGGAATTTTTGTTAAAATTTCTCAGCATTGCTACTGCCTGTACAGTACCAATCAGTGCTATCAATTGTATTGGTGCTGGTCTCTTTGGATGTTTATATCTGCCAGTGTATTAAACACTGTGTCATGTAACTGTGCACAGTGCTGGTCAATATTACTTGTTTCAGAGTAGCATCTGTACCTCAGTTAATTAACTTTAACTTTTAGTAATCTTGACTGTGACTTATACCACTCAGAGCTTTTATCTCCGGTGAAGCTCAAACCATACAGTTCTTAAAGATCTCTCAGTGCTAATTAATGATGTAAGACAGATAGATTTGTTTTGGGTAGATTGTTGCTGCCATGTTATTTCTCCATTTGAAACATGAACTGTACAGATGTACTGGAGTACAGGGATATTTAAAGCCACAACAGTTATTTTTATATTACCTACAATATTATCGCCTTGGGTAAAGAATATACATGTTCGGCACCTTTTGCACCAACAAAATTCGCCACAGTGTTACAGAATTTCCTCTAAATTTTCTCAGTTTTGACTGACGTTTTGCTGACTGACATCAAGGGACTGTTAACTTTAAAACCTAATGAATACTACTTAAACGTCAGCCTGTTAATTAATTAATTAATTATTAATATTAGGAGCAGAAACAGTCAATTATTTTGCTCATCTGTCACTGTTTCACACAGACATAAATATTTTGCTTTAGGGCCATTGTGGCTACTTATTACTGCCAAGTGAAACAATAGGAGATCATATTCTCCAATAATGTCTCAAATAACCTTTGCCACTTATAAGGGAGGAAGAACAAGTCCAGAACAAAGCTGTTGACTATTTGATGCTCTCCTAAAGCTCAGGCTGCTTTTTTGTGTTCCAGATTCACAAATTCTTCATTAATCTCTTTGACAACAGCCAAAAATATGCAACTCTCTTGACCTCTGTTCATTTCAGCTTTTACTCAGAAGTTCCAAAAATAGGTTTAATGTACTGATAGTTGGAGATTCCAGAAGATTCAGCATAGAAAAATACTGAGAATTGTCTGCAAAAATAAAAAGTCCACTCATTAGTCAAGATGTGGTCTATTTCAGACTAAAGTGTTCGGAGTTTTCCAACACCTTTCTTTTCTGAGCAGTTTTGAAACTGTTCAAGAATTCAAGTTTTTCATTTCCATCACAGACTGCTGTCTTCTGCAAAGTGCCAAGTCACCTGCTGGAGATTTCCAAGCCATCTCACTGCACAGCACATAGTCATGGATCTACATTTAAAGGCCTCCACATCAGTAGAAGTAAAAAATGCTATTGTCAGATTGCAACACCTGATGTCTATGTAAGCACCTGGTCCCTGGTGCTTCTCCACAGACTAGACACAGCCACAAAATTGTATGTCAGCTGTGTGGGATTTGTGCTGTCATTTTCTGCCTTTGTAATATGTAATTAGTGATCATCACAGAAACAAACAACTGATAAAGAGAGCCAAACATTAAAAACAAGCATAAAAACACCATAAGAACAAATGGCTTCTCTCCAGTGCAGAGAAAGCATCACTAAAATCTACACCAGGCCACTATTGTTGGCTAGAGCTTCTAATAACCAAACACTGACAATAATATATTTTATGAGTGTTAGGGTATGAGTAACAGCAATTACTGATAAGCAAGATTTGACCTCCCTCAAATTTGTTAAATACCCTAGCACTCCTAAGGTAAAAGGCTTTTCCAGGGGTAATACATTTAAGTAAAAACTTCACATAGATGTTCTTTGTATCACATGTCAGAGGTTATGCCATAACAAAATGCTAACTTTTTTTTGTAATTGGTACTAGGCAAAGTAGACAGAAAACGTCCCAACCTGCAGAGGCAGGAAGTTGGCCACAATCGTGCTGGGAGAGCTCTTACAGCTCTTCATCCTGACTAGCCTACAAAAGCAAGCAGGTTTCTCTGAGAGGAGATGGCAATGGGAAAACAGCTCAATTCAGGATTTCATTGAAGAACAGAAAGTGGGGTACATTAAAGTTTCATACACCTCCAAAGCTTCTAGTTTCTGCTGTTACCTGGAGCTACATTATGCATCTCTGAAAACATGCATCACTTCTTTAAATAAACAGGAACTACATACAATGTACCGAAGTGATGAAGCCCAAACTTTGTTATTATCAAGATCAACAGTTTTTTAAATTCAGCTGCCTTTTTTTTTTCCCATGGATATTTGAGCTCAGAATTCTTTGGAGGACCTGGTTGCCAGTGTTGAGGAACTATTTGTGGAAAGACCTCATTTCCCCGAGGAAAAGCAAACCTACATTTCCTCCGTGGAACATATCCTGTAAGCCAGCACATCAGAGAACCACAGAGATCTTGGGGGACTGCAGGTCTCATTGTGATCTGCACAAATATGCTTCTGCTACGCTGGTTGCAGGCACTCTGTTTATTTCTCTGATGGGCTGTTTTGCCCTGAGGCTGCTGCTAAGCAACCCCACTCTCTATCCCTAGCTATTCTGTCAGAAGCCCTTCTCAGTGAAGGTCCAAATTCACACTAAGGAAATTTCAGAAAAGACTACAATTTCACAGGCCTTAGGATGTCATTCATGTGTCCCTGATTTAACAAATACAAGTTCCAGGAAGTTCAGATACTTCTCTCTGTAAATTAAAAAGGCTGCAGCACTTCTTGAGGTATTACTTCACAAATATTCTTCTAGCAGTGCTCACTGAGCACCCTTCTGAGGAACTGATTCCTTGATGTTCTCTATCAGACAAGTTGCCTGCTAAAGACTGGAGACCCACTAATTTCTAAGAAATTGTACTATCTTTAGAGAGAAAGCTTGAACAAATAGGTTCTTATGTTGAAAAGACTTCCTGTATGTTCTGCCTCTCATGCACTTCAAGACAACTGATGACATTGCCCACACACCTCACTCTGCAAGTAGTCTCACTGAGCTCCCTGAAAGCAACTCAAAGCCTAAAAGTGCTAGAACTTGTCTCCTTGTAAACTCACTTCTACTTTTACCACCTTGAAAGAATCCCAGGCCCCCAACCAAAATTTGCTAACACAGAAGTTCAAAAATTAAAGCTCAGACATCTATAATAATATTAAATATCTCTTCCCACCTGAATCGTATTTTCCTTTTCAGAGGTGCTAAATAGCAAAAGCTTACATGTACTGGGAGAGGGAGGCTCAGCCTCTCTGAAGGGCAAGGATGTGATTGAAAAGCAGATTTGAACTAAGGTGTTTTTTTAAACAGAATATGTATTAAAGCAACAAGAAAGAAATATTTCAGCCTCAAAGTTCTACATTAAGATCCTAAATGTATTGTATTACAGTTATTGTATCTCTGGGATTTAAAGTAAAACACATGATTAGGTTTATGAAACTATGCACCAATACTTTGCAGTTCAGATTAATTGTGGAAATATATGGTTCAATTTATGGGTGTCAATAAAAGAAGTTAGCAGGGACAGTGACATGGTTTAATCTATCCTAATGGACTCTTCAACATTCAGAAATGTGACCATATTGATCATGCAATTCATACTGGATAAAAAGAGGCAATGCACATTTGTGGCCACATTATACCCTCATCACTCCTGACAGCACTCCCAGCTTATTTAAAACAACATTTAAACCGCACACTGGATTCCCTTGTGGCTTAATTCTCATTATTCACTGAACTCCTTTTTACTAGAAACTGACTGAAGAGCCAGATTCTGAGCTCATTGTTTGGTTTTTTGCTGACTGCAATGAACAGCCTTCTCAGTTTCCAACCCCAGCATTTCTATACACTCAAAACAGTTGCAACTACCAAATAGCAAAATAAAAGCAGGTCAGGGAGGGGGAGGCAGATGAGTGAAAAGAGTGTACACGTGCTCTTCAGAAAGAATGAGACTGAAAATTAGAGACTTACTCCTAGTCTGTACCAACAAATGATGTCACTCAAGCATGTGCCCCAAAACAGAAAAAAAAGGGGAAAAAAACAAAGAGCATTCATGGGTGTGTATTTCTCAGCTTGAAACAAATGGGTTTAAATTATGTTACCACTCCAACTCATAGTTTTCACCAGAGAAGTAAGAACTATGAGCACCAGTAAAGAGAATTTTGAGTCACAACAGATTCATGCTGATGACAATAGCAAGGATACTGTCTTGGTTTTCCTGATGGTTCAAGACAGTGTAACTCGGCAGCGGTTCATTACAAATTACTGCTGTGAGAACCACACACCTCACTGTTCCACGGCTGAGTGTCTGAGATGGCTGCCACCTGTGCCCTCTACATCCTGGACTGCTTTGGAACAGAGAGAAAAGTAAAAGGATGATTACCTTACCAAGGCTTTCTCATGGACTTCGGATCTGTGCCAACTCCACGTCTTCAACTCTCCCTAATAAGTCTTCTCCTGACTTTACACTAGCAAGTGTCCTAGGTAATGGCTTTGTAACAGGCTCCTGGAGACACTCTCACACTGTATTTGTGGCTGTGAGTGCAGGTGGTTCACACTCTAAAGCTATCTGTAATTTAGCTCACTCTTTTAGCCATGTAATTTTGTCACCTTATGATTTCTGCTTAAGCTGACACAGTGGTTTTCAACTTGTGGAACACTTATGCCTCTAGTCTGTACACTGCTTCTGGAAAAGCACCAAGAAAAACTGGTTTCCTGCCAGTTGACTTAAATTTTCTCTTAAAGGGCTTCAATGAAAAAAATTTATAGAGGATAGCAAAATTAGCATGAGCTAAAGCACATGATCAGTTCTGACTTAGACTTCAAATGGCCAAAAATATAATGTATGCCTTGATTAATTGCTCTGTTTATTAAGTAAATTGATTGGTAAAACATGGATCTTGTATCTATTCTGAACACTAAATATTATTCTGATTTCATCTGGTCAATTAAAGAACCCTTCACTATCAGATTTTTTCGTAAGAGCAACTTATCTAACATTTTCTTGGGCAAACATGATGGATTTGTCTTTGTCTTCCCACTGCATATAAGGTTTCCCACTCAAATCATTCTGATACCTTTTTCTAGCACCCTTGGGTGATCAGAAAATCCCATTGTACTGGGTAACCACATACACATATAATCCTTTTTGGGGGGCAATAGTTTTAGACCTTGGTCTAAAATGGTCCCTAATGGTCCCTGACCAACTGCACTACTTTGAAATCAATTGCTTATGGATTAAGTCAGGAACTACTCCATATGCAAAGAAACCCCATGAAAACAGGTTATGAATAACTCTTAACAGCCTTGAGTGTTTGTGTTTCTGATTTCTTATGTTTCTGACTGAGGAAATGCCATATGGAATGTTCTCATTATATATTCCCACCACCAACCCCCTAAATTTACAGGTGCATGTTTCTCGTGCCAGCAATACACAACTAAATGCCTCATATTGGCCACCATGGCATTTATCTTTCAATGCTGTCTGTTTGACTTCTGTGTCTTCCTTGCCTTTTTAAATAATAAGAAAAACAACTGGTATTTACTGCAATGTCAGTGTCAAGAAACTAACAGCCGGTTCCAGTCCCATCAAAATTATTGGAAAAACTCCCACTCTTTCAGTGGATGTTGTGCTAGACTCAGAATGGACAGGTCCTTCATGCTCAGGAGCCATCTTTATTCCCAACCAGGTGTCTTACAGTCCAACAGACAGGTGCAACCATGTCTGCACACCACTGCACATTACTCAATAAATCCTGCCTGTTTTGAAAGCCAGATTCAATCTCTAGGTCATATGGGAACGTTCTTTGGAATGGAGCAATCAAAAATTGTAAAACTCCTAGAAATGTCAGGGTTTTTTTGTAAACTAACCCCCTAATTAGACTCTTAACTACATTGTATATATTGCGTTTCCATCTTTCTTCTCCTATTAAAGTGAACATTCTTTATTGCTTGTGTTATGAAGTATCTTGTAGTACATATATAGGGTGAGAAACACAGTTGAATAACATTACAAAATCAACTTCAACATTGATAGATTTCCAAGGTTACTTTTTTGGTTGATGATTTTATTTTACTTTATTTTCACTTTTGGTGGACAGCACTACCGTTTTCTACACTTAAGACTCTCTCAGTTGAGTGCACTTTGTATTCTGTCAAAACTATCTGTCTTTTTATTCTTTTTTATGGATTCCATTTTTCCCAGTCCTGCAGTAGCTACTTGGTTTGGCGTTTATTCCATGTGACAGAAAATACCTCTCACAGAAATGCAAAGGCAGCCTGACAGCAAGCTTCTCTTTGGGCATGTTGACATCATCCTCCTCTCTGAGCTCTAATTCAACTTTCAACACAATGCCTAAAACCGCACAGCCTCTGAGCACAAAAGATGAACACGAGAGTACACTTGTGCATTCTGTTGCCCTGTAAGCAAATTGCCTTGTTAATGAGAAATCAGTCAAATAATGGGTTTGATAGTCTGCATTTAGATTAGCTCAGATAAAGTGCAAAGAGGTTTTTTGGTGTAGCATAGACAGCAGCACATCCTGTTCAAAGTTCAGGCCTATGAACATCATTGACTAATTCTTCAGCATCTCTCACATGAAAAGACAATATGCAGCTTTTCATGTGTCATAACTACCCTTTGGAAAAAAAAAGGAAGGTAGGATTTTTTTAACTTCACTGATAGTCCAAAGCAGAGTGGCACTTTGAAAAGTGCATATATACCTCATAAAACGTATCTCCTGCTTTCAGCTGTCTGTTTATATTTATGTGGACTTCACTGGGAAACAGGAGAGAAGAATGTCACTGCTTTCATGTAATAGATAAGGAAAAGAAACTCTCTGGGTACATGCATACAACATTTGTGGGGTGGATGTTGCTTTCTCTGCTCACTGTGATAAGAAATCAGTGCATGCACACAGAGAACTCCTGCAGATTGGATAAGGTGCTGTGAATTACTTCTCTGAGCTACTTCGCACAGGCAGTCATACATGCAATGGACTGCATCTAAACTCTTTTCCAATAAGGAGCAAGTGAACCAACAACCACTTTATTTCTGAATGCTCCAATATGGTTGAGCTCCTGCCTAAGCCCTGCATTTCAGCAGCTGGAAGTTGATAGAAGAAAGGAGGGAAAAGGCATTCGTATTTTCATAGTTTTCCATTCCAAAATAAATAGCTTGGATGAGAGAAGAGGGAACATAAATGAATCACACAGACAATCTGTTCTTTCAACTGGTGGGGTTGGGAGGTTAAAAGATTTTAACAAATAAACATTTAAAAAAAAGGCAAGTATTAGCTTATGTATTTGACAGAAGGCTGTAATTATGCTATGCTCTGTACCACATAAAATACTAAAATATGGAAATGTGAGGTTATCTATCCTTCTCTTGTAGAACCAGTACATTCTCTTCCTATCGTGAGGTCTCATCTGGTACATTATCCAAACCCAAGCCAAAGTATTCTACCACTTGAGATAGCACATAAAAATAACGTGAAGAAGCTCATAATAAACACATGACAAAAACCTGCTTCTTGGCCTTCTAAAGTCTTGCTTGCTTTGCTTTGAGAAGGAGAAGAGCCCATCAAACCTGCTTGATCAGCTTCTTCACTGGGCTACAATCCAAAGGTAGACTATGTCTTTCACAAGCAGCTCTTTGTCATCCTCAACACATTTTCTGCAGTGCTGGATGCATGGCCTATGCTGTAGAGTCACAGTCACAGTCTGTTTTATGCTGATTTTGAATTTCCCTCATTCTGACAGAAGGATGGTTTGGTGTTGGCACATATGGTGAGTCAGCTTCAGGGCTGTTACAACCTGTAATAGTTGGTGACAGCCCCCAAGACACTGGTATGTCAGGCCAAAGACAGCTGGTTGGTAGCAGTCCTGGCCACACTTGCTCTTTCACTGACTGCACATGCTCTATAGTTATGACATGGATAGCAGAAAGTGGTTTCATAAAATCTGTGCCTGTAGGGGACTTTGCATTTCCTAAATATCCATATAATTACCAGATCTTTATTCCGCAGTAACAGAACAGGGGAAAGATCTTAGCTGTTTAGGGTAATTTGTTTTAGATAGAGTATGCAAAAGCCCTAGCCATTCTCCTTGTCTTTTAAAAGATGGTTCATTTTTTCAGTGCGGTTAACCTCAGAGATTTGCCACTACATGTACTGTAATTTGAATGAGAAATATGCTGTTTTCAAGATTGAGCCTAAGCAGAACTCTGATAAACTAATCTTTGTAAAATCCACTGTGCTGCTGTGTTTCACAGAGCCAGGAGCTAGCTATTAGTTCTTTTTTATGTTTTTTTTGTTTTGTTCTCTTTCAGCAGACTTTTTTTAGAGTGCAGCATGCTCAAAAAATAGGAATGAGGCTCCCCAAGAGATATCAGTTATGTCTGTATTCTTCCTTTTGCCAGGCAGCCAAACCACACAATCGTTACAGCCATCAGCATGAAACACATCATGTTAAATCCCTCATTTCTTTAGCATAATATGAAGTCTCTCTTTCTTTCATATTACCATTCTGGTCCATCAGGTATGTGAGGTTTTTCAAGGCAACAGGTGTTTTCTGAAATAAAATACAACCTTCCCTTCAGCTCATTATGTGAAAGAGACAGCAGCTGCAAGTATAATGCTGAGGGCACACGGTCTGTAAGACAGCCAGAAGAAAAATACTCCTTGTTCCACTTGTTAAGGTAAAGCACAGATGTTGCTTCAGTGATAAGCATGAGCATAAGGCAACCACAGTCTGCTCCACGTTGTAAATTCAGAATCTAAGATTTCAGAATATTTAGTAGGCTGCAATCAGAATCACCAGTTTCTTTATGTAAGGAAAGCTAATGCAACATCTAAGCTCATAGCACTAACAAATACTCCACATCACAGCTTGAATTACACTATCATCAACAATATACTAGGGACTGTCCACAGACTTGGTTGACAAATTACTAATAATCTTTTATAGGGACTCAGTTATGAGTATGAAACAGTGACAAATGCATAAATCAATACACTTACTGATTTAATGATTTAAACATTTACAGATAGTGTATATTAAAAAGCGTTTAGCAATTTAGAATGTTAAATGCAATCCCTTTCCCTGCTTAGTATTGGTAGTAAGACTATTTTTATATCACTCACATCTAAACTGTTGAGAAATCAACTGCAAAATAATGATGCCTAATGAATGTAAAAACCAAGCTAGAATCAATCCCTTCCAGGGAGCAATTCTCTGAGCACATGAGTTCATAATTCTTCCTCCAACACCCCAAAACCCCATTTATTAATTTTTCCCTAATTTCTCTGAAGAACAAAGTACATATACTGCAGCTTATAGTACAATTGTTTAGGCTTTTTCACATAAAATGGGAGTGCAGCATTTCCTTAGAAACACAAAGATCCTCTAGAATTGCCTCGTCTCCTTACTCCCTTCTGTTCTCTAGGCCTAACTAGGTCAGAAACTCTGTCCTACAAACCAGAACATGTAACACCACAGAAAAAACCACAGATCACAGAATAATCCAGCCATCTTTCTCTGCAAGCAGACTAGTTGCTTTGGTTATCCTGAAGAATATTTATGTTGGCCTTGCAACATGAATCTCAGTAGCTTGTAGGACTGCATGTTTTTCTGGCTACAGTGTTTGTTATGTAGAGCAGCAGCTGCAATCAACTGGGAACTGTACACACAGAGAAAGGCCTGATGGCATGGATCTAGCTTCACACTCCTTCAGATCCAGCTCTTTTTTGTGTGGGATGGTTTTTGGGTTTTTTTCCCAAATATATATCGGTACGCTGCTGGTAAGATGAGTTTGTCCCTTGTCAATTCTATCACCACCCATTTTAGGGAAGACTGGCTTAAAAAAATAAAATAACACAAACAAGTTCTGATCACAAAGTACGATAAGGTTAGAAGGTATTGCCATCAGGAAGATGATAGCATAGTACTTCCTGGCTGTAACATTTTTTTTTTAAAAAGGGTCAGTTAAAAGGCTGAATAATTCTTTTTTACAATTTGTAACAATTGTAACAATTTTTGTTACAAATGAAAGATATGTGAGTAATAAAAACAAACTACTGAAAACAAACTACCGAAACAAAGTTTTTCTATTAATTGGAATGATGATATACATGCCTAGTAAACAAGGACAAGAAGTTATCACTGCTTGGGCCCACCTGTTGTTGGCTACTAATTTGTTGGCCTATGTTCTCAGTTGTGCTCCTGTCCTGCAAAGAGCTCAGCAGGCAAAAAAACAATTCAAATTGCTTGTGATTGAGAATATTTATATATTTTGGATACTACGGTGTTCAACTTTGGTGCTGCAGAAGGCAAGCAACCTCTTCTTATGAATCCATACAATCTCGTGCCCTTCTCAAACCAACTGTACTCAGTGTGTAATGCCAGGCTATCACTACTACAAGAATTTTTCTGCTATTAAGATTCTCCTCTACTCAGAAATCAAGGCTGATCACACAGATTCCAAGACTTGTCTTGGAATTTTGTCTTGTCTTGACTTTGTACACTTAAATCATCATGGGAAAATCTGCGTAAATACTTACATGTGTCTTCACATCACCTTCAAGAATCTTGCTGTACCTGAGAAACTCAGCAACGCTTCCATTCAACAGCCTATCAAAGGCTTCAACATATGGTGCTATGCCTGTAGAAGAGGAACATTCCATTATAACGGGTTCATAAAGTACATAATGCATAGGACATTCCTTTGTAGCAGATGGAGGAGATGTATCATAGACACTGAGGAGATTTCTGTAATTTCATCTGATTTGTGAAATCAGTGAAAAAGGATGTATAATTGTTTTTGTCCTGGATAGAAAGAAAAAAAATCCTGCTCTTCGCAGAACTTGAATAGAACTGGGTAGAACTTGAAGAGAATTTCCTGTGTATAATGCACTGGGAAGCTTCTTTTGTCTTAAAATAACACGTGCTGAAATGAACATTTCTCAGTCCTTCAAAGGAGTGACCTGAGAAGTCTAACTCTCTTAACAAAATTCTGCTGTTGTACTTTAACCAAATATTATCCCCTAAAATGAATCTGCACTGTGCTTAACAACTATTTTTATACTACCCACCCATTCCTGAAGACCTCTGCGTTGTTTGGTGGCTTTTAATAGCAACCAATTCCATTTCCAGTAAGAGAGTATTTGGAATGGGCTGACAGTAGATTCATGCAGTGAGATGTGGCTCTGTAATCTCCTTATTTTGTTGTCTCACCTTGCTAAACTGACGCTGGATAAAGAAAGCTCAAACAAATCTTCCAGATGATGTATGACATTGCTATCCATTACAACAGAGGAATAAAGCTGCTATTTTCTGTATGGTACAGAGAACAGTTTCCTGATAAAGTGGACAATCAGAAAATGCAGATGGGGCTCAGTTTCTTAAGCACCTGGCTTCTACATGGCTCTATGTGGTGGTCTCTGTTAAGACAGCAAAAATAATCTTTCCTTGGATGCTTTCCAGCCCTCCCTTTGCTCCCTCATATCTTGTCTATGCCTCAGAACCTTTGCCAGATCCAGCATGAATGACACACACATGACTCTATGGCATATGTAGGATCCGAGAGAACAAGGTTTAAATTCTTCCCAGCCTCTCTCCCTCATTAATAAAGCCTGAGGATTGCTCTGAAGAGGTACCAGGCTTTCCCCAGAGAATTTGCTTTAACCTTTTGGCACTATATGACAATTGTGGCCAAATTCATAATCTTGAAAGCTCTCTTTATTCCACAGGAGTCATCTGGCTCCATGACAGAGAAAAAGACAGGCTCTGGCAACTGGAGTTTGCAGTGGCTTGTGTGGAAAAGAAAATGTAGTTAGTCAGCTAGGTGGGATTTCAAGGCTCCTTTTGTTCTCTTGATGCCATTCACCTATAATTCTGAGGAACTTCTGGGCTTTCTTCCATATTGTTTGTGTATAAACCCCTCAAATGACCTAGTGCAAAAAAGGTTTTAGCTGTGGAGATGCTTTCCAAAGCCTATTTATGTTCTTTGTCAAAATCTGTGTATGTTTCCAAGAGAATCATTGTAACACTTTCCTTTTGAGCAGAATTTTATGTAACAGTTCACCAAACTGTTCTATGCAGAACTAGAAAGCAACTATGCCATTTTTTACTATTCAATACAGCTCACTCCCAGGAGCATTTACTAGAATTTGCTGTGGGCCGTGCAGAGCAATTGAATGATTTATTTGCAATCCTGCTGTTGTAATGCCATTTAGGAAAACAGTAAAGGTACAGATCTCCCATCCTCCTCGTTATTTTGTTGTTTCTGAAAATGTAGTAATTGAAAAGCCAAGGTTATTTCTTTTTAAACTATTCTCATTATGGAATGGTCTTTTAGGGGAATGGGGGTCATTCCCATTCCCATGGGGGTCATAGAAGAAAGCAATACACCTCCATTTCCACTGGAGATTTAGAAAAGGTTGCACTCTAGCTTGAGTATCAGTTTTAAAGAAGAAAAAGAAAGAAGAAACCTGTAAGACTGTTTGCTCTGCAGTGGCTGTGGTGGGTACATGAGCCTCTGCAGAGGCACAGTGACACAGGCACACAGAATGGTGTTTGGGGCATTGTAGGCGTACCAGTCACACAAACTGAGGACTTTCCCAACTGCACCAGCAAAAGCTAATTCCTGAGTCCCTGTGTGAGACAGCTCTGCCTGGAAATGTGGTGCAGCCTGGCAAGCACCCCATGGTGCTGCTCATCTCAGCTTCTTTCCGCAGTCTCCCAGTGGGTGTGTTTTATAATCACATCTCAACAAGGCTTCTCAGTTGGTTTCTTCTAGGGATCTGTTGGGGCGTTATGGCTCTGCTTCTCTGAGGGGTGAATCTTTTCACCTGCCTGAGCTCTTAGGTTAGGTCAAGAATATAAACAGTTTTCATGGAAGTACCTGGTTATAAGTGAGTTATTTCCTGTTCCGAAAGCAACCCTGGTTCTGCAATATTGTGCTCTGGATAAACAGAGATTCACCTAAATTGACTCATTACAAGAGTGAACTCTGTATCTTTGAGAATTGCAGTTCCTAGTAGTGATTGATTTATTTGCCAGTTTGTATATAGATTGTATTTCTCCATGACTGCTACGGTTTACTAGCCTCCTAGGTTTTCTCTGGACTGCAATCACTTTTCTACTGAAGCTTCCTGTGGCTGGCTAACTCATCTGCCATGGAAGTCTGCTGAAAGATGCTCCCTTCCTGCCACAGAAACACGCTGCTCTCAGTCAGCTGCTCCACAGCAGCTGCCAGTGTGCAGGCCCATGGTACACAAGAGTGCAGAGAAGGTCCCTTGCATGTGTTGTTGGGTCAGGGCTGGCATAGGGGACAATACAGCAGCTCACACACTCCACTTGCTGCTGTGTCAGTAAAGGAAACTGCCTGCAACTTTCCGTGTGTCCTGCCGCTTCTGTACAGCAGCTGAGTCCGTGGTGGGATGTGCTCTTCTCTGGAGAATGCAAGAAAGGGCCAAGAAATACAGAAAGCAAAGAACATGAAGTTAATAAAGAGATGTATGTTGGGGTTCTGGATGAAAAAACAAGTTTTGGACAAAGGAAAGGGCACTTCTATTCAATCAGATTTAGAACTACCACATATGTAGAGTTATTGACCTTGTAACTTTCAGGTACAACAAAAATTAAGGTGTGAAAAAATATGATTCAATATGATATGATGTGAATAAGTGAAGAACAGAATTTTTTGGTATATTCTTCACTGTAGTGCTTTGGAGAGCCACTTGAGAAAAGAGAGCTCAAGAGATAACAATGTTAGGCCATGGATGTATAGCAGTCCTTAGTGAGCAAATGCTTCCAAACAAACTCATATTTGATTAAGGATGTTAACCAATTAAATTAGGTGGGTCTGCACTGTGAAATTCAGAGAGAGCTGGCAAATCAACAGTGTTTATATTGGTGACTTCTACAGGAATATTTATGCTGTATATTTAGGAGATGTCTCATTTCTTCTGCTAATTTGGCTCAAGCAGACATTTTCACCTGGCGAGTTATTTACAATGTAAGTGCTAAAATGAAAAGAGTGATAAAGCTTGAGACATGGACAGTATATTTAAGAAACAGTAAAATCTTGAATTTTTGAGGCCACATTAGTTTAGAATTGGTTGTGCTACTAAGCTTGTCACATGACATCTCTACATAATTTTTAAAAAATATTACTTAATTTTGATACAGAATTTGTAAGGGGTAGGATGGCATTACCTCTTAGAAGACAAACATATACATTACTTGAAATTTTTTTAATAACAGAGAGATGATACTGCAAAATAACATACTTACTTCCATTGACTCCATTGATGCCATCACACTCCATTCCACCAGACCTGTGCGAATCTGAAAATAATGATTCAAGTCGAGTCACTGCTTTCTCCAATCTCTCCATCAAGCCATGAGTCTCTGCCATTCTGAAAAAATCATTATGGATAGAAACAGTGTCAGATCCCTCTCAGTGAAGTCCTTGCTTCATTCTGCAGTTCCGTTCATCTTGTGGCTTTTTGTGATAAAACTCTCATTTTTTAAGCATTGTCTTTCTGGCATATAAGCAGTTGCAGTGAAGCAGTAACTTACATACAACTTACATGTCACAGCAGTGACACAGAGTAACTTACTTCCTTGTCAGCAGGGAATCGGATCAGTACTCAGCTCTGGCTTTTCATTGTAAGTTGCAGATTCCAACCACTGCTAGCATAGCTTTGGACAGTCTGTATGTGAACAACTTATAACAAAATGCGTATGGATGCTCCCAATCAGATACTGAGATGACTGGAATAGTTATAAAATAATTGGTAAAATCTTATGCCCACAATGATTTGAATCAGCATTTACAGAGGCTAAAATACAGACCCAATTAATACTCCCTGATTTTTGAAAAGGTTCATTCTGAAATTTGCCTTGGTCTTTTATGTGTTGTAGTAGGACTCAGCCACTTGACTGAAGGCTACACAAAAATCCAAGAAGGTCTTCTATGTATTTTTCTGATATGATTTACCATTACTTTTTTTTCGTACAGAACAACCTGATATGAAGCAGTGTTTCCCCAGCTTTTAAAATCAAACGCTAATTAACATTTGGATAGAAAAAAAAATTCCAGGGCCTGCTTGTGCAGTACTGCTACAGGGCTTTTGATTGAAGATTAAACAGAAATTAGGTTACATTTTTAACAACTCAGATATTGCCTTCTTTCCCCACAATGTGATTATCTGCTCTCTTATATATGAGGCAGTGTAGGCATTGACATTTTTGAATATTGGCCAATCTCTCAGGGAAAAAAAAATGCTATCTACAATTCAGAGTGAGAAAGAGTTATATAAGCAAAGGCAAAGCTATGTTTAAATCCCCTATTATTCAACAGAGTGAGTTTACTGTACAAGTTCCTCAATTAAGGTTTTAAGTGTTTGATTCTGTTAAGTGACATTTGGCAAGGGGAGTGTGTGATGATGACGGCTCTCGATTAACATGATCCTTGTGGCCACTTCCAGCCCAGCCCCCACACTAGGCTGCATCCCCTGCCCAGCACTGGGGTGTGCAAAAGCAGGAGCAACAGGGGAATGCACATCCCCAGCTGGGGCTCTCTGGGGCCTGTGGTGTTCAGCCACAAGACATTGATTCCTATATGGCTTGTAGACTAGAATGGTTGGGCTGGCATGGAATTAATATGTAGATGTATTAGTTCCTAAAGAACAGCCTGCTAAAAGTGCTACTATTGCAGAGATATTAAAGCCTAACAGTTGATTCCAACAACTGTGCAATGCTATGCAACACTTAGCAATCAAAACAAACATTGATGCTTCGGCGTCCCCATGGCCGGTGGAGAATGCCTGAATGTTGTAATTAAAAAGTAAAGTAGCATGGAAAGAAATGTTCTCATTTATAAACTAGTACTACTAAGGCTTATTAATAAAAAATAGTATTTTTCCTTTAAAAATGTAAGCATGACAGGAAATTAGCTACTAAAACTGCGGAAACACATGCAGAGCTCTTGTGCTCTGAGTCATGCTGCCTGTCAAATAAGGTGGAACCTTCAGACTTTACCCTATATATGTAATGAGGTTTGTGTTTGACCTAAAAGTGAAGCAGAAGATTTTACAGCAAGAAACCCTTGGGAGAACCATTCTCATGAGAAACTTTTGTCTGGAATTCACGGGTCTTTCCTATTTACATTAAATGAAAAAGAAAACCTCCAAAAGAGGATGACATTAGACAGCATGCATATGAACAGTGTAAAAATTCAGAGGGGCTCTCTTGTCTTATCACAGGATGGGTCAGGTTGGAAGGGACCACAGCAGGTCATCTGGTCCAACCTCCCAGCTCAAGCAGTGTCATCCCAGAGCACATGGCATAGGATTGCATCCAGATGGTTCCTGAGTATCACCAGTGAAGGAGACTCCACACCCTCTCTGGGCAACCAGTTCCAGTGCTCGGTCACCTGCCCAGTAAAGAAGTTCTTCCTCATATTCAGGTGGAACTTCCCGGGCATCAGTTTCTGCTTACTGTCACTTGTCCTATTGCTTGGCACCACTGAGAAGAGCCTGGGTCTGTCCTCTTGGCACCCTCCCTTCAGATACTGATAGACACTGATGTGCTCCCTGCTCAGTTGTTTCTTCTTGATGCTGAACAGGCCCAGTTCTCTCAGTTTTTCCTCATAAGAGAGACGCTCCAGTCCCTTGGTCAGTTTTGTGTCCCTCCACTGCAGCTGCTCCAGGAGCTCCATGTCTCTCTTGTACTGAGGAGCCCAGAACTGGACACAACATCCAGGCGCAGCCTCACCAGGGCTGAATAGAGGGGCAGGATCATCTCCCTTGACCTGCTGGCAATGCACTTTCTTTATACTGAAAATGCACACTATTCTGTTTGAAAAATCAATTCACTTTAAAAAAACATATCTCAAATTTTTTTAAGGTTACAAGTATCTTGGCAGGAATGAGATCAATGTATCAGGGGAGCTTCTGAAATATTCAAATTTTTATGAGAATATTAAACCTTTTCTTAAAACAAAGCACAGTTAATTCTAAAAAATATTATGAATACATTCTTTTCACATTTTACTCTACTACATAAAAGCCTAAAATGGTGTCTATTTTAAAAGTTCTGTTTTCAACCAGTCTAAAGTCTGGCTGGTGTGACATAGCATGCTAACAGTCAACTAATTTCATCAGTATTTTAAAATGTATTTTCAGTATAGTTCCTATTTATCTTTATTTGAAAATACAGTCTGGTAGAGCGGGGCTTTTTTAATTTGCCTTAAAATTTTCCTTGATGGTATCATCAAACGTCACAAAAATTATGCACAAACTTCTGTGGAAGACCTGTTACTTTTTGGCCTCCTCAGCTTGATTTTGCCTGTGAACGAATACAATTGTTTGACTATAAACTCACCAATTTGAGTGCACACACCTAGAGGTCTGAGGAATCTCACAAATGAGCCAATTGTAATGTTCTACCCAATAAATTGCCTTCTGTAAGACACTAAGAATATGCATTACAGTGTCAGAAGCTCAGGGGAATAACCCAGCTCAATAACCTGAAGGATCCTTTTATGCAACACTTTCCTGCTACAAGTCTTTTGCTCACTATATTCTTCACAGCTTTATTCTATTCCCATTAGTTAAAGAACTACAATGTTGTTCCTCCAAAAGCAGGCATCACCAGCAGACACAGAGTAATATATTATTAGAGCCTTTTTAAAAGAAGTAGAAACCATTTTTACCCTAAAATGAGGAATGCCAGGTTTCTATTGTTTTTATATAGAATATGACACTTAATAACTTAATCATCATGTTTACACTATGTCTACCTTTTTATCTGTACATTTATATATCCATGCGTACATGGTATTTGCATCTATTTATATAGAACACTTTTGTGATTACTGTATATAACACTAAAAGAGAAAATCAGTTGTACATATACTAACCTTACGTTTACACCTTGCTTTACCATTAAATGACACAGTGTCATCTTCCTTACAAACACAGGAATTAATGCTACTGTTCTGAACATCCTGAACAATAGCATGAAAACCCTCTTCATCCATTCTCAATCTAAACACTGACATCTTTGCCTGTATATTGGGATTTACATATTTGGCTCATATTATGCCAAACTTCAGCATCTTTTTGGCCTATATGCAGCTGTTTGTCTGATTACTTATTCCACACTGCACTCTGCATGGTCAAACAGATACCACAAGGCCACAGCTCAAAAGGAGTCAGAACACAAACAGTACAGCTTGACTGGGTGAAGATACTATCTGCCATGATATAGCATCAGAGGTTATATTATAAATAAATAGTAAGACTGATCTACTTACAGTGTCAAATTAAATCTCTGCATGTTAATGAAAAGTAAAGAGGATGTAAATATGTCTATAGTGTGCTTCAACTCCCAGAAAGCATGTTTATATATCAAGACAGACTCTCTATCTCACCTGTGAGGATTTTAATTAAAGCTTTGATCTTGAAGTGATTATCAGGGTTAATCATATATCTTCTCCTGGAGTTGATACTGACCACCTATAGCAGTTAAAAATAACAATGCTTCAACTCCCATGGAATCCTGTATCCAGTTACTGTCTTGGTGGGGAAGTACACTGTCCTTCATTGAAAATAAGGTCACCTAAGAGTCAGGAAAGGTGTTAACACACATCTACTGACAAATCATTTAGACATTAACGTTGGTAACTGTCTCTTGTAAACAAAATCAAGACAGAGGATCTACAGCTCTGCCCTGTTTACTGTTAGAGGTATCTTTTTTGGGAGTACTAAAGGCATGTGGTCATACTACCATCTGTCATTTCTTCCACAAAAGAAGTAAAACCAAAACTAGGTAGAACAAGGCATGCTGAAGCCCAAAAAGCATAATTCTTTTTATAGACAGGCCTTGGGAGATAACTGCTTTTCTCCCCAGCTGTCTCAAAGCACCATTTATCTATTATCAAGGGAAAAAAACTTGGCTGCAGACTAAAATTTCCTGACATACTGATCCCAAACATCAAACTGTAAGTCAAAATACACATGTACTATTCCTGTTACTATTGCATGTGACTTACGAGAGAGGACAATATTGCTCCCTGCTCAAGAAGAAACAAGCTGTAATGAATGCACAAGGAAAAGCAATACAGTAGCATAAGCAGAAAAATAAACATATGATGACATATCAGGCATGTAAAAATGGTAGTTTTAAACACAGGAATGGTGCCACCTTGTAAAGTATGAAATGATTCTCACAGGCATCAGAAGAAGATAGAGTACAAAGTTCCACAGTTTGTTTTACTTCCCAGCACTCTATTACTTTGAAAGGAAAAGAAATGACCTGTTAATTTTTTTGCTTTCCTCCCCCACCCCCACTCAGTACCAGTTCTTCCAAATTCATCTAGTATCATCAGGTCTCACTCATGCTTATCATCTGAGATGCTAAATGTCAGATTTGGATTTCCTCTCTATGCCAAAAAAGGGCAAATGCCTAAATCAGAATATAGGCACCAATGTGGCATTTTAGCTGTATTTACCATTGCTGCACTGCTTGGAAACTCACACTGCCATTGGAAGGACAGCACCTCGCACACATGCTTTCTCTCTTAGTCTTTTAAGAAATTGCTACCGAGATATGAAACAAAACACACAAAGCCCCAGATTACCAGCTGGTACTATCAGAGAGCCAGTCATGAACATTTTATAGATCCAAAGCACTATGTCCTCTGAGAGTTCCTTGTACAATATGTGTCAACATACATCAAGGGAGGTGAAATGCATACACATTCCTGAGCATCCCCTCAAATTACAAAACTATCTTACAGCATTTAATTTCTGAAAAAAACACAGCCAGCCAGCCTAGGTCTGAAATGGCTATTTTTCCTATATTACCTTCAAATATGTACAAATCCAGGCTGTGTTGAGCAAGCAGTCTCTTTGCCACATTTGGCATGAGACCCAAATTCCTGCTACATCCCATTCTGGTTTAGACAATGAAAACCCACTGGCCTAGGGCCTCAGGAGTTGCTCATTCCCAGACAGAGCTCAGAAGCAGCTCAGTACTGGCTGAGTGGTAAGGAGGAGCACCTGAAGCTCTTTGGACTACTATCATGAAAGATTCTGGGTGGAGAATGCAAAAGGAACAGTGGCAGGAGGAAAGCATGTGTTGGTAGACCAATAGGAACATTACCTTGTATGGTTTGTATTTTGTTTCCCATTAGCTGTAGGGGAGGAATGTAAACAGAGGCTTCTCAAACTGATGTCAAACTGGATTAAAACAGAAGACCTCTCAATAAGGCCCTGTGTGAGAAGAATGATTGGAGTTTCAAACCAGAGCCTTTTTTATTGTTTTGTCCCTAGATCTACTAGAAGCTTATTTGGGAGCAATTAATTCTTAAGTATAGATAATTATTTTATTTCTAAACCCAGTTAAAAGATACAGTTTTGCATATCAAACAGTATTAAAATTTTGACTACTTTTTTTTGTTAAGATGAAATAGCAAAAAGAGAAAAATGTCAGTGACTTTTTGTGGATGGATGTGCCATTTTGACTAATAAGTTGATCTTAAGTCTTGGCTACTCTAGTATACTCATCAAACAACACTTCTGTCTGTAGCTCAATGTGTGTGTTAAACCCACTGATATGCTACGAATGAGTCCCTTATGGCTGTGCATAAATGTGCTACCTCAATTATCTTGTGTATGGACTTCTTTCTTTGGTGTGACCTCTGTACTTTTGAAGGGCTACTTTTTATATGCAAAACCAAATTTTGTGTAGAAGAGGTAAAAGCACGTTCATGTTGAACCTCTTTCATTTAACCCAAGTGTGTTCCTTTGTCTGGCCTTATGCTGTTGGTACCACAAAGGATACTCTTCTGTTTGCACTCTGGCTTCTCTTCTGCTTCTCTCCCTCTCCTAGTGATCAGGCTGCTGTCTACAAAAACATGTAGAAAAAGAACAGAGGCATTTTTTATTCCACTGTTCAAAAAAAATTGTAAAACTTGCTTCATAAAACAATCTCTGTTTCGACAAATACCCCTAAGACTGTTGATGTTAGATTTTAGATTTCTTATCACATCCCAGTATAGTCCCATAATTATGGGTGAGCAACTGCACACATCAAGCTGTATATCTTACAAGTCAATGTAATAATAACATGGACTGCAGTTAGACCTCTGATAATTTAATATGAATTCTTAAAATATGCCATGTGTTCATGTATGTGCTTAGTATCTCCTGGTGTATCAGTTCACTTTCTAATTATCTGGAAGTTCTGTGAAGAGCTTCTATCCCTTGCTGAATAATTTTTACTGCCATCAATTTTATGATCACAAAGAGCGAGTTCATTATTTAATGATACACTGAAGCAGTCAAGACTTGACAGTCTGTGTAAGCATGATTGACTTAAAATAACCAAGGCAACCCAGTTTCTAAGTACATTCTCCTATTCCTTTTATGCTCCCTTTCCATGTCACTGCTGCTCATAGTCTTTTGTCTTGGTTTTATTTTCTTCTCCCCCTCCAATGAAGTGTATGATTTTAGTATCTCTCCAATCAACAGAAACACAGTGTTCTTAGCCACCTCATTTACTATGTATTAGTGTGGGGCTCTTCATGTAATGAAGCATCCTAAAGGCCTTACAAGCCACTTAATTACCTGTCACAAGTCCAATTACCGTATGTAAGCAGACTGCCTTGCTGAACCGAGAAAATACTGCATGCAGGCATTGATTTTATTAAAGTGCTTCAGTTCAGTTCATAATAACTGAACAGTATGAGCCTTTATGCTATGGTTCCAAACAAATTGAATTTGAACTCTCTGAAAGGGTAAATTCCACAAAGTACAAACCCTTACACAATGTTTCACAGTACTTCCGGGATGTGAAAGGAAAAAATCAAAGGAGGAAGTTAAAACTAAGCAAAAGATACTGCAAGCTCTAAAAACAGAAACTGTGAAATTACTTCTGAAGAAAAGAGGAGAGTTATTCAGTACCAAGGTTAGTAACAGCTTTGTTTCCTGTGCTGATAGCCTTTCACAAGGCTTCCACACCCTACTTCTCATGCATATCCATACTATGCTGATGCCTGAATGGTTGGGTTTGATTTCAGCCAAGTTAGCAAGCATTCCTGTTCTTACCAGAACATCCTGCTGCAATCTGTGTCTGATGGTCTCAAGATCATCGTGGCTGCCCCACTAAGTCTGCAGCCATTGGCTCTTCCTCCAGCATAGCAGCAGCCAGAAGGGCTTTAGCAAACTTTCTGCCATACGAGTAGAAATGAGCTCTGCTCTGTAACTCGACTGGGATCTTTACTGGTCACAAAAGCTCAAGGGCTTCATGCATCTCCCATTCCAAAATTCATCCCACTAACTCTAAAATACTGTTAGGATGTGCCTTTGCTTCTGTTTCAGGATGAAATGGGCCACCTGCTACTAAAAAAGACCTTTCTATTTCCTGATATAACCTGGTTACTACTTAAGAGGTCCTAAGCTTTAATGATAATCCATGCAACCTGCTCACACACAAGATCTGAGCCATTTAATTATTTATCCCTCCTCTGTTTCAATGTGAGGTCTTGGGAAATCCAGAGAGATCAAACTGGACCTGTCCTAGAAGCTTGTAAGAGTTAGCCTTTCTGAGGATGGCTGTTGCTTTAGAGGACCCAGAGCTATTAGGTGAAATTAGTTTGCTCTTTCTAAACAGTGACAGATTACACACAGAAATGTAAATGCTTCTTTGCATTCCTTCCAAAAAGCAATTAATTAAATATTTAAACTAATACAAAACGTAGCTTAATGCTTAGGAACTGAGCACGTCTTCTTGAAAAATGGTGCCTCTATTTAATTATGTAATTGAGCATTTTCCTGTTTTGCTCTTTTTTTTATATAGGCTACAAAAGCAATAAGGTTTTAATTTCCAGCATACTACCACTGGTATTTTGGATTTTACAAGCAACCTCTTTGGCTTGCTGTTCTCTGAAAAACTGTGGGTCAGACAAAGCAATTCCCATTAGCATACACTCAGGAAAGTAGTCTCAATGGGACTTTTAAGTAACAAAAAGTCCCTGAAATTGACAGTCAGAATACCTTAAGTATACAGGTGAAATAAAAGACAGCAGTAGGCAGTATGTGTATAGACCACACTGGTGTCTATACCATAAAGTCTTGCTAAATGGTGACAGAGGTCACAGAGATTTAAGAAGCTTCAAACTCCCTATTTGATGAAGTATCTGAATCAGCATAATCACTGCCATGGATGCAGTGTCACTTCAGTGTACACTGCTTAGTAGAGGTGCTGCTATTCTGGTATAGTTCTTAGCAGTGACATTCTAAAGAAGAGCTGAGTCTATAAAGTTTGAAGTATTTTGTATTTTGTAAGCAACTGAGTAGACTCTGTGCCACATGACAGTGACAAGTTCCCAGTAGTTCCCCCTACTGCAAAAGATGCACTTAAAGTTTTAGAAAAAGGAATTAAAATTATTTTTATATATCAGGGGTTCTTCATCAAGCAAAATCTTTTAACCAGTGCATAATAAAGCAACTGTCTGAATAACTACAAAAATGTATGCCTTGTTTATTGTAGGTGTTTCTTTGGTTTTGTCCCAACAAGCACAATAAGCAAAGAATGTTCTCTTTCGTGCAGTCAGATGTTCCAGTAGGCAGCAACTGCAGCTACTGACTTTATTGCTGTTGCACGTGATGTTACAACTCATGCAGAACCACTAAGAATATTCTTTAACATATTTGGCAGTTCATCATTTCTCTCCGTAGAGTTCAAACCGACTGCAACTTTATTGTCACTGACAGGCCACAGGTTAAAACAGATAGAAAGATTATCTCACTTTGTCCAGGTGATGTTGCAAGTCAACATCCAGGCTGAAAGCCAAACACAACTTGTTGGGCTTCCAGCCCTCCTTACTCACTCTATTTTTCCAGTACCTGCTAAGTCAGATTACCATTAATTTTTAGACCCCTGTGAACTTTAATTTTTTTTTTTAAACTTAGGGTGTCTAATGTATTTTGCATGGTTACTAAAAATTATACAGAGGCATCAGAAAATCTAATGATGGGAGGGGATTTAATACATGTAATCTTAGTACCTTTGCTCCTCATAGTATACTAAGACGCACTTTTCTCCACTGAAGTGAGAGCCACAGCTGACAAAGAATAATGAAAACATGTCAGAGGTTGGTTCTACTGTAATAGTAAATAATGCACATCCTCTTCATTTTTATTTAATTGAGAAAACATATTTTATTAATGAAGTTTGGAGTTGAGCCTGTCCACCTTCCACATCTGAGCAGCATCCTAGGGGGAAGGCACAAAGGAATTATA
Source organism: Entomyzon cyanotis (assembly GCA_024500445.1). NCBI lineage: Eukaryota > Metazoa > Chordata > Aves > Passeriformes > Meliphagidae > Entomyzon > Entomyzon cyanotis. The sequence continues at coordinate 72,769,749 of JAKEPQ010001005.1, forward strand.
GGAGTACTATGAAGACTTGCATTTTTGTTAAACCCAAGACCAAAAAGACCATACTGTTGTATGTGCCTGGCTTTGTTACAGAAGGTGGATTGCCTTTGTTCTTGTGCAAATTTGCTAAAAATAGAGCCAATGTTATGAAATGCTTGTGCTGAAAATGCATAAAACCAGAAAAAAAGTTTATAATCTGCATAATAAGTAATTTAAAGGAAATGTTAAGATAAAATTTGCATAAAAATTAGGGTATCTGACTCACAGTAGTGTTTTAAAAAGCCAGCTTTGAGAGCACTGTATTGAGTTTCAACTTATTCCACCTACCGTTTTACTACTCTAAATAATTTTTAAAGTTACATTTCTGAAGTAGGACGAGTTTTCTGATTACAATTTCACAAAACAACGAAACATGGTAGTCCACAAACCTCTGCCACTTTTGCCTGGCTTAGGAACAAATTGATAAAATCTGCAGGTTTATCCCACTCAGACCCCTGCTAAACAGACCCCTTCCAACTAATTCCTGATAGACTGGCCTCTGTGTAGGGTTTTTTCCTAACATTTTCCATCACTCAAAAACAAACACATTTAGGTAAGATATATAAAGCAAGCTTTCTTCCCCAGATGGTCTTTGTTTTTAAGATTGCACATTACGAAATCTGAAGTCTACTTGACAAAAATCCTTACTGTTGATGCTGTAATGCTAGTATACAAATCTCCAGCTATCCCCAAAGCAAAGGGCAGATTGCACATTTTTAGGTGAGGTCATGACAAGTCCTCCTCGGCTTTTTGCTGGCTGCGTCTCTGGGGTAGTGCTCCTGATGTCAACTTACTGCCAAATGCAGGACCTCGGCTTCACGGCTCTTCATTGCTGCCTTCCTTTTGCCCCCTTTGAAAGCTACCTTGTATTTGAAGTATCCTCCATCTATTTTGATGTAAAAGTATATATTATGCCTTCAGATCTCTCACCCTAACATGCCATTTAACCTTTTCCTCTGGACTAAACCTCTAGGCTCTGCTGCCTACACGCACACCTCCGGCTCCAAAGGCGGGGGGATGGATCCAAGGGCTCAGCTCCCCGCTACCCACCGGCACTAGAGAATTATATCATCTTACGCTGATTAAGAGAGTTCAATACCGGCACCGCTTGACAGCCAGGTCTGCACAAACAAGCCGAGGGCATTTTTAATAACCCGTCGGCTGCCGGGACCCGGGCGGGAGCACAGCCGAAAGCACCCCGGACTCGCTCACGGCGCTGACCGGGAGCTCCGCGCAGGTCCGCTTTCGGCCCCAAAGAGGATCCTTCATCTACCATGGTATTTCGCTCGGGTCTCCTTTCTCCCAGCCCAGATTACTCCCTCCCCACTTCTCACCCGGGGGAAGGGAGCGAGGGAGGGAGCGAGGGAGGGAGGGGGAGGCTTTGCGTGCGCAGCCCGGCGCAGGTGACAGGAGGGAAGTCGAGGGGCAGCGCGGGTCCCTGACCCAGATAGCTCCGCAGCACTGCCCGCAAAAGGAATCACTGTGCCGCCCTGCCGCCCCCGGCCGAGCCCGGAGTCGTCCCCTCATCACTTTTCCCCGTGCCCAAGATGTCCGCTGGGGCTGCTCCTGTCGCGGCCGCCGGCGGGAGCGCACCCACGGCCCGGCCGCGCCTGCCCGGGGCCGGAGGGGTCGGGCTGCTGCCGGCATCCCGCCCCTCCCGCCGCCGCCTGCTCTTTGAGTTACCTGTTTTGATCACACGCGTAGCCTTTCTTTCCCCCCACCTCTCTGCAATGAAAATCCGCGGCCGGTCACTCGCTCCCCTCCTCCCTCGCCTCGCCGCTGCTCTGCTTCCTCCTCCTCCTCCTCTTCCTCCTCGTTCTCCTCCTCCTCCTCCTCCTCAGCGGGAGCCGGTGTCAGTCACATCAGCTGCCCGGGCAGGCAGGGAGAGCAGTGCCCAGCAGCTTCCGGGAGTGCCAAATAAAGACAAGTCCAGAAAGGGAGAGAGACGGTGGCAGAGATGGAGAAAGAAAGCAAAAAGTGGGTGGAGTGTGAAAATGGAGAGAGAGGGAGAGGGAGAGGTGTCTCACGGCGGCGGCTGGGAATCTGCGGGGAAATGGCAGTGGTGGAGCATCACGGAGGAGCAGGGGAGCGTGCATGCAGCCTAGGGTGAGGGCAGCCTAGGGTGAGGGGCACCCACGGCCGCTAATGTGGTGGCCCTGCCTTTGGCCATGGGGCACGGCTTGGGCGAGTGGGAAGCGAGCCCCGCCACACCGGCCTGGAGCGCGGTGGGAAAGGAAAGCGGGGCCCGTGTGGAAAGCATCAGACCCTCAGCTCACATGGCAGGGAAGGTCGGGGGCAGCCTCACCTATATCCGAATACTTCATTGCCTACTCTGGGCTGGGCTAAGCTTTGGCAGCTTGACCACGGTGTTTTAGCCCACGGTGGGGCTGCTGCCTTCACTCAGTGTGGCCGTGAAATTAGGACTTCTCCCAGAGGGCAAACACTCGTGCCTAGGCCTCGTTTGTCAGGCTCCCTGGGTTTCACACCACTCCATACCCCTGGAAGCTGAGTGTTCTGCAATTGTGCAGTGCTTGTCACCACAGGGACCCAAGGGACTTCCACCAGAAATCTGCTTCACGTGCTTATTATCAAATGAGCTGGCTTTCTGCACGGAAGTCTTGGGAGAAGATCATGAATTCACAGCCTCTAGGGAAACAATTTGCTCTTGACTGGAAAAAAAATTAATTAGTTAGTGATAGTAAGAAAGCCCACGTCTATTTTTCAAGTCAGCCATGTGGTAGTGCAAAAATTGGTAGCACATTTCTCTATCAAATATATAGCTTATTTTAGAAGATTTTGTGTTTCATTTCTGATGGTCTGACAACACCACTATAAAACGTAGAATGTAAAGATTTGTTTTAAGTGTGCAACAGTTAAATGTGGGCTGAGGAAAGTCGTATTTTAACAAGAATGCCATGGCTAATAGCAGCTCACAGACCTCAAATGCCTAAAGTAAGCGTTAAGCAAAAGCAAGCAGACTTCAAGGATCTGTCTGTGATCCAGACTCAGTAGTGCAGACAATGTAATTGGCATTGGAAATTGCAAAAAAATCCCTGGCACAGTTTGCTGTACGAAGTGAAACGAACTAGTTCTCCTTGGCATGTATAAGCAGCCAGATGAAATCAACAGAACAGCACATGTTTTAAACCAGAGGGTCTTGCCAAACCTTCCAAGAGGGTAAAGGTAGTATGGAATTGAAGACCTGATGGATTGAAAAAATGCTCAGAAGACAGAAACTACTCAAGAGAAGTGAGGAACAAGCCCAGAAGATCTCCTTCTGGAAAGAAAACGCAAAAGGATAAAGAAACAGTGAAACTACTACACTTAGAGTAAAGCTCAAGGTCTGTATTTGTCACAACTCACAGAAGAGAAGAAAATCTCAAGACTTATACAGTGTCAGCATGATAAGTTGAAAGTTTAGGATGATAAATGCAATAGAATTTCTGTAGAATGTCAGTTTAATTTGAGGAGATGCAATGTAGTTAAGTGATGAAAAGTTTTATAAGCTCTTATTGTAAGAGCACAGTTGAGCACTTAAAATCATCCTTTTACACAATAGGCATGCAGAAAAGAAGGAGAAACTATGGAGCATTTCCTTTCCATGGAAAGTTTTACGAGACTACCAAACCAGCAGATGCCCTTCATGTCTAAAACATGCTGTAATCCATCTTCATGCCTGTCTTCTAGTACTTTCTTCATGAAACAGTCAAGTTATTTCTTCTTGTCCTGATGAGAATTTTGGCAAACCTAAAAGGCTAAGTCTAAGGTAAAAAGAACAACAAGAAGTAATAAATTTAGTAAGAAGAGAAGAAAATGGAGATTCAGTAACTGTAAAGTGACCCCATAAAAGGCAGGAAACCCAGTGGCAGGCAAAGATATAAGATGTAGTGCCTGAAAATACTAGAGAAGAAAGCCTTGCAGTTTCTATAATAAATAAAGGTATTCTGAAAGGCCAGTTCTGTTAAAGAACTTCATAATGTTCAATTCAGGCTGAGCAACAACCCCCTAAAGAGAAGAACAAAATGAGAGATGTGCAAATTTTGGACTTTGCAAAATATTGTATGTGCAAATATATTGACTAGATGACATGCATTTGCTTCATCCCATCAAGGAAAAAGGCTTGGACAGCATTAAAGAATAAATTTTGAAAGTGGCATTGGAATTGGCATGAAGTGAAACAGTGAGAAAGAAATTACTGGAAGATCAGTAATTTCTCGGGGCTGAATACCTTGTGCTCAATCTAACAATACATTCAGATATATAGAAATTCCATTGATGCTAGTAATTGAAACATTAAAAGTTGGAGGTTTTTATCTATATACTTTCTTTAGTGAGGACAGGGTCACCAACTTCAGAAGCAAAACATTCCAAAAAACCCCTTAAAATTCTAACTTAATGCCATCGTCCTCCTGAAATTTTGAGGAGCTCTTCTTAAGCAAGAGGTTCAGTAATACCCTCTTGCGGGAAGTTACCCAGTTAAAATGTAGTAGCTCATTGAGTGGAGTGAATTTGATTTAATATAATTTTGTGATTCTTTTTTCATTTTACTTACTAACTTTGCTGCTGCAGACAATCTATGCCAAGGCTGGCATGTTTTATTCCCTTTTATAGCAGTGTGTATTTCTAAAGTTGTGCAGGGATCCCAAAGTACACATCAGAAGCTGTAGAGATAGGCTATCAAAATCTCTGTAGAATGACAGCATTGTAACCTACTTAAAAGAAAATACTCTAGTATATCTTTTATTTGCATATGTTTTTCCCACAGAAGAAAACTTAAAAATGTTAATTCTTACTTTCCTGTCTATGTTGAAAATGGACTTTCAATGTATATGATTGTAAAATTTCCCGATTGATGAAAGTTGCATCTAAATGATTCATAGAGGAGTCTGGAGAAAACCACAAATATTGTTGCTCATTTCCTTGATTTCATGCAGTCTCTCTTTGCTGGGGCAATGCAGAAAATATGGATTAAAAATTGCAGAAGCACTTACAGATGTGAAAATTAATTGAAATATCATGTGAAAATCTTGGTAGTGTGAATTGCTAGATCTGCTTAAATAATTCTGGAGTACATTCAGGACATGTCAAGATGGCTTTTGCTTACCAAATCTGCTGTTTAGTCTACAGAATTCAAAAAACAGCATATAGCTAATTAACAAAACAGACCCATGAAGAGCCCTTTGTGGGTATCTTGTACAGATGAAGTGTAAAAACTTGCAGGATAAAATAACGGGAAGATTCTACCAGAGAAGCAGACTATTTTTCCTCTTTCAGTCTGGTGTGAAATAAGGCTGAATCTGTCATAATTCAGACTGTTCACCTGTAAAATATGCAGGCAGATTCAAATTACATTTAATTTCATAGATGTCACCCTACTGCTTTTTTATCTCTTCATTCTCTTTTCTGCAGTAAGCTCTGGGGGTGTGGGCTCTCATAATTGTACATTAATTAGTTGCATGCTTCTTTTTAGGCATGGCAACATAAAAAGTTAAGTAATAAGCATGTGCTTATCATTTAGTATGTGAGTAATGGCATCCCCATGTAGCAGAGCACTTAAGCATTCCTGTTGTATTAAAGCAGCTTGTCACATAGCGATGGAATTACTGACTTGTGTATAATTCAGTATATGTTTAAGGGCTTTGTTGAATCCAAGGGGAAATTGTTCTGATCTCACAAATACTAATCTTTGTGACTACTTTTACTAATGATAGTTTTGTAGTTTAATTCAGTTCTGTAAAGGTTTTGGGAAAGCTCCTGAGTGGATATGGCAGGCTAGGGCCTCAGTTCTGCTAAGTATTTACACTGCCCTGTCTATTGATGATCATGGGATACAGGCTTATGTTGTGGTTTTGCTAAACAACTTATTTTGTACAGTACTGCATTTTGATATGGATTTCAAGTGAAGTTTTGTGGTTTTCATTTGATTACAGGCAGAAATTTGCAAGTGAACTTTTAGTGAGGATGATTTGACTGAGCAAATCTTCCGAGTATGTGAGTCTAGTGCTATTGTGCCTTCTTGAATTAGTCTCTTGCTGTGTATGAAACCTATGGAAGCAGTAGTCAAAAGGAATGACAAAGTCTTAGCCACTGGTCAGTGTTAGTTTTCCCATTTTATAATCTTAGCATTTCTGTTTAAGCTTCCTGGTTCTGTTTTCAGCTTCCTTTCAATCTGGGATGCAGGGGATTCTGCAAGAGTGACTGGCAGAGTTCTGTAGTGAGGCACCAGAACAACTAAACAGAGTGAGGTACTGTTTCCAGCTTAGTAGTTGAATACGCAGTTGTGTCCCACCATCCTTGAAGCTCCATTCACTTTCAGAATGTGCAAATGGGTCAGGCATGGAAGTCTGGTGTTTACTTCTTCTTGTGGCTGCATTTTTTTCTTAATAGGTGACATTCTCTTCCTTGTTGTCTGCTGCTGTGTTTCTTTCATCACCATATGTATGATGGCATCACTGTCATGATCAGAGCTTGTCAAGATTTGCTGTGTCTACATCATCAGTAAAATGCATCAGTCTTCTTCATGTACTACTGGCAGTTGAAATCCCTCATTTAGTGATCAAAGTAATTTTTGCTTATTGGTGAGGAGGTTCTGCCATGATTTCCTTTTTTTCCCCAATAAATCCAGGTTATAGGGTTTTTTTTCGTCTCCTAGACATAGAAAGTGTAAAGTCAGCTCTAAACTTTTCCCTGGGAAGACTTACAAATGATTCCCTCAGATCAATATTCTTGTTTCATAGGAAAGCCCAGAGAGCTGGTACAGCAGAGGTACTGAAAAATCCAGATGCACAGAAAATAAGATTTTTTTTTCCTGAAAAGCTGGGAATATTTGAGATTCTTTTTTGTTAATGGATTCAAGGTTTACTATGCAAACCACTGAGCAAGAAAGTTATTATTTTGTTTAAAATACAGAATCACCTGATCCTAGGGAATGGTGCTTTAAAGAAAATACCTATGGTGCAAAATTTGTGGTAAAATTACATGAATTGATAACTTAGTAAGATTTTTTTTTTTTACAGAGATAACACTTTGTAGGATATAATCAAAAAGCAGTGTGGGCAGATAACCAATGTATATTCTGAAAGTGAAAAATTTAGTGTTGTTCCAAGCATTTAAATAGACTGTGCCCTTATTTAAACAGTGGTTCCTAAGTAGTGTAACCCCAGTCATGGTGACTGCAGGCCGAGTAAGTCAAAGTAAAAGCCTCTTAGAGACAGAATTCCCATGTTCTTTCACAACAGTTAATTAGCTACCTGGTGACATTTGCTGCCCCCTTCTCCCAGTGCTGTACCTAGTTCGTTTTCTCCATCTCCAAGGTCCTTTGCACTATGTGGGTGAGGGGAAAGCAAGAAAAGCACTTAGTTCCTGTTAGATCAGTTCACTCAGGCAGAAAATAAAGACCTTTACCTCAACGTAGTCACCGTGCTTGGTCTTCTCCTGTAAGAACCCATTTAGCCATTGATAGGTATCTTCTGTCAATACATTTACTAGCCTAATATAGAATAGAGGGGGCCAAACTATGAGTTTTGAAAGTGAATCTTTGAAATATTTTACCTAGTTCTTGAAAGAATCTGAGGTGATTTATACTTTTTCAACACAGAACTGGAATGCCAAAGGTGACAACAAAGTGAATTTTCTTCTGCTCCTTCAACCTCTTGCTCAACCAAGGACTTGAAGAATAAGGATCTCAATTATATATCCTCCTGCAAAATGACACTGATGGCAAGGAACCCTAGGTACAGTACATTATTTATATTATTATGCAGTTTTGTCAGGCTAAATTATTATTTTGCAATTTATGACTACCTAGATTAGGGACACAGAGCTGACCAGGCACAGCAGCACAGAGCCTAGCACAGTTACTTACTCCAGCTTTTATATGCTCTGTGGCAAATGGATGACATCTCTTTATTTTGCAATATTCTGAGAGCTTTTTAAGACCAGACCCCTTTTCTGAAATCTGTCCTGCTCAATACATGATTTCCACATACATCTGTGGCAGAAGAATTTCCTCTGTTGAATAAAGAAGGGTTTGCTCTTTTATAAGAACTTTGGAAGTATAGAGCACAAAAAGGATTTAGGATAAATCAAGGAATAGAATAGAATAGAATAGAATAGAATAGAATAGAATAGAATAGAATAGAATGGAATAGAATGGAATATTTCAGTTGGAGGGACCTACAATGATCACCTAGTCCAAATAGCCACATTACCTTCCTTTTTTTATTTCCCAAAAATGGGAAGGAGGAGCAAAGTAAAGTAACAAAACATAAAGAAAAGTAACAAAACATATTTAATACCTAAAATGGATTGGTGTCATTGTAAATATTTCACACAGATGGAATGAAATCCTGGTTCTCCTCAATTAGAGAGTGTTTTGTCACTGGCTAACAGGGTCACCATTTCACCCTACATGTCTGAAGTAATGTTTTCCTTGATTAAATGTAGGCCAATCATTTTGGTATCAAAACAATATTTTTGTTTCAAAACCAGTCATTTATTTAATTCTTATTTTCTTGCTTCCCTGTATTTACAAAGGCTGTACATATACTGTACTGTATTTCTAAAAGCTATCATTTTCTTTAGAAAAGAATATTGTTTGCTCTCTTGAATAATTCATCTTGGAGTTCTCTTTTAATCCCTCATCAAATGTGCCATTTCTTGTATCTTCATAGAGGAAAAGAAAGGAAAACAACACTCTTAGGCTGATTTATGAATTAGACCATGAACATTAAAAATATATAAAGCCTTGGTATGTATAAGGACTTCAGTTTTGATTCTGATTCATTTGTATCAGTACCTCTGAAACAATACAATTGGTTATATACAAATTTCCACTATTATAAGTGACTTATCACAGAGTATGAAAAAAAGGAGCATGAAGGATAAATATGATGAAGATTTGATACTTAACCTTATAAGCTAATAGGGCTAACAATATATGTAGGTTTTGAGGGGAAAATTAAATACTTAGAGTACAATATAATTTAAACTGTGAATAGTATGCAATTTATAACATTTGTGAAACAAATAGTTGATAAAAGAGCTTTTAATCCAAGTTCCTATATATCCCATTAGGTTGAAATATAAATAGACACAAAGAAAAGAACCTAGAGGCACCTTCGTAGACAATTTGTGGCCTACAGATGCTTGTTATTAGGTTACTATTTTTTGTTTGATGTACATATCCGATTAGCAAGAGAACTTTCAGCATCCCAGTGAGGTTCAGCTCTATCTTGTCCCTCTGATCTGTAGGAGGTCATCTACCTCTACTGCCCAGCTGCTGAGCTGGGACATCTCCAACTCATTTCCCCAATATGAGATAGACTTGGGCACTGTAGATTGTATAAAGTATGTTTAAAGCATGAAAACTCTATCTTGTGATATTTATAAAATGTTAAATGGTTTTTACCCAAATAGTCAGATATTGTAGTGAAGAATGTATTCACAAAGTCAAACCAGCATTAAAGGCACTCATCTGTGCCATGGCTTTTAAAAGGTTGTTCCATGTATCTGAGCTGACCAATCCTGAAATGTCAGCCTCTTCCAGTCACTAGCTTCATTCAGCCTGTAATAATCAGCTAAACCTGTTCTGCTTACCTGTGGTTAGCTGCCTCAACGTGGTGGAGTGGTGTGTCTGCGGCTTCTGTCACCTCCTGTGTATGTACCTTAGAGATTAGCAAAGTTAGGGGCTGCACTGGGGGGCCCTCAGGGTCAGCAGCCTAAGGGAGTGAATTGCTGAGAATTCTCTTGTGAAGCACTTTAAAAAAGAAAATAAAATGTGTCAGAGGAACAACAGAGTGAAATCTTTTGGGGAAACAAAAGATAAGATGGCCCCACATTAAAATTCTTGTAACCGCAGGCTGATCTACATCATCAGCTGTGGTGAGCAACACATATAATCCCCTTCCCAAGTCATTCATTAGTATTTATAATGGTTCATTCAGTATTAATGTTATAACATTTAAGAAGTTTAAACATTTCTGAAGTGCAGCTTTTCCAGGAATCCCTGTGGTATTCATAATATATCATCCTTAAAATGTTCATTTTAGTTTTATTGAACAAATTTGATAGAGAACCTGATGCGCTCCACATCTGGGAGTTGCTTGAGATTGATTATCCTTATTATTGTGTGATCTCCAGATACCCAGCCAAAAGGCTGTATATCTTCTAAGATATACTGTTCAATGAAGAGAAGCACAACAGAAGGGACTATTGTTGTTTTGCTATTACTAGTTATTTTGATATTTGTTACTACATATTTCCACCTTCCTGTTGTCATTTTGGATGTCAGTTCTACAACATGAATCACAACCTTTTTAACACTTCCATTTTCTGAAATACAAATACTCATTTTCAAGGGTACAACCAAAATCCAGATTAAAAGATGGAATGTCACATTTCTGACTGCTGGCTGAGTGCCAACAAATAACAAGCATTAGACCCCTTTAGTTTCATATGTAGGTGAAAAAAAAATAAAAAAACTATAAAACTTATATATTTATGTTTCCTGCCATTCTCCAGATGGAGAATGATGAGCAAAAGCTCAGCTCCTCAGAGGTATTTAGGTCTACAAAAATGTATTTCAGTACAGAGACTTCATAGATGATGGGCATTGCATCTGTATGCATCCAGGGGCTGGTTTTAGTAATTGGAAGTACATACTGGAGCCTTTCAGCAAAACACCTGCTGACTTAAATCCATTTCTGTTTGAGGGAGAGACTCAGGTTTAAAGGTCTGTTTGTTCCAGGGTGATTGAAGTCAGCACAAGTTTAGTCATTGATTTGAGAGAGTGGGTGGCAGTTCTTAGAGGTCCACTCCTGTTCCAGCTAAAGTCAACTTGAGTAGCTACCATTATTCAATAGAAGATAGCTGTAATTCAGGAAGTAATTAGTAAAAATGTCCTTAAACCTTTGTGCAGCTAAATCAGCTCACCTTTGAAAAAGCCTCTCTTCTTCAGATGATGGGGCTATTGACAGGAGCAGCAGTAGCAGCTGCTGTGTGGGAGTGTGTGTGTGTGTGTGTCTTGCCCAGCAACCTCATTCACTGCCTGTGGATTCCACCTCCCACGCTCCACCTGCGAAGGCCATGATGACTCAGTTTCTATCCAGCAGCAGTGATCAGCCTGGCATTAATAAGCAGTTGCAGTCTCCCTTTTTCAAAATCTTTGGGTGCTAGGAATGCATGGTCCAGTTTCCTCCCAGTCCAAATTCATGATCTTCAGAATAGGTGGAAAGGTGTGACTAAATGCAGAATGATAAACAGAAATGAACCAGTGTTATATTAGGGCTGGTTTGTCATGTATGTGTATGTATACATGTATAGACACATACGAGTTATCTATTTTGTGTAAGGAATTCCAGTGCTAATAGTCACAGTAGCTACTTCTCTGTTGTCACTATACACGTTGAATTGGAGACCATGCTGCTAAACTACTCAGTCAAGAGCACAGAAACATCTGTTTTTCTCTCTTACTATTTTTCTTTGCTAATACTTTTTTAGTTTGTAACTTTGTGTAAAGAAAAATGGCCACATTAGCTATTCTTTAATTTTATTTGCATGATATATAGAATAAATAAAATTCAATGTATAATAATTATATAATGTGTAATGAAAATATATTTAATATAATTGACTAATATTTACAAGTAGAATAAAATATATGGTGTATGGTGTAATTTCTAAGGTATGTAACATATAATGTACAGAAATATCTATCAGAGAATTTTTCATGTAGGAAGGGACCTCTTGAGGTCGTCTAATCCACTGGCCCCTAAATTATTTTTCTTTTCCAAAAAAAAATCTTTTCCATTTCAGCAAGAGTAATTTCATGCAGTTTCTTCTATCTTATTTAAACTGTTTATTTGATGCATCTTTTAAAAAAAGAAACCACAGATAAGGATATAAGTTATACAAAGTATAGAAACAAAATGCACTTTTTAGAAAATGACAATTTAATCTAGAAGAATGATGACAAAGTTCAGCAATGTAAGCAGCTATTGCTCCTTTAGAATTAATAAAAACATGATGATTTTTATATAGCATATACCACTCCATATCTGAGTTATTCTATGATTCTCTAAAACAATCATTCTCATTGTGGGGGTTTTACCTCTTTAAAAACTGGTTTGTTCATTCTGTGTGTGAGCCACACCCTGAAAAACCGAAAGGCTTTGCACATACCTGATTTAAGATTTAACCGAGTATCAGTGTTAAACCTGTTTCAGTCTGTCATTCTCTTGCTTAAAATGCTTGTAACTCGAGGGTTTCTATTTGCTCCTTTGGCACATCGATTTATAATAATCTGCCATAGTTTACAGCTTAATTCCTGCAGCCTAAGGTGCACAGTGTTCTATTCTTCCACAAAAAATAATTGGGGAAAAAAATACACTGCCTTTTTTTTTTTTCATTGCATTGAATGTATCAAGAAGAGCCAGCTTGTCAGCGCTGAAAGCTAAACTCTCATAATTGTGCTCAGGGCAGACAACAGACAATCAGACCTCCTCACACAGACACAGAAACCTTCAGCCTTTCACCTACGTGCAGCTGGTTTTGTGTGTTCTTACAGCACTTTCCAGCGATGTCTCAGTTGCTGATCACCAAGAACTGGCCTGGTATCACTCCTGATTGCTTCTGGACTCCTGAAGAGGTTTTGTGGGAATTAAAAAAAGAAGGCTTATTAATTTGTGTTGCTTTAGGCTGTCATGATGCTATAGTCTAAAAGATCCCTAGCTTTAGAGCTGCAGAATCCCTGGGAAGTTCAGGAACCTGACTCTGTGGTAACCTTTTCTGAAAGAAAGGTCAGCGTGCCACAGGCAGACTTGCCAAGTCAACTGCTTTTCCCTGTAGACTAAAGCTTTGTGGTTTTATCCACAGATCTGTTAGGAAACTTGGCCAAGCTCCTGCTTTTTGTTGTCTCAGGCACAATATGTGTGTCAAATGAAGTTTCATGCTAAGTGAGAGCGATTTCAGTAAATGGAAGTAAACTTAGTGCTGAAATGGCTTAAAATTCATCCTGTGGCTTCATATACATTATTTCCAATTTATTACAGTTTTAATGGTTTCCTACATTCATTCATAGGATGTGTTTTTGTATGCCTCACTCCTATTTTCATGCTTGGTTTTTTGTTCTCTCGAAGTTTAGAGGGATGAAACTTATTTGGCACATTAGGGACTAATCTTCCAACTGTCTGGATTTGCTTGGGATCAAAAAATAACCTCATTACTGCCACTGACACCTCATTATTGTTAACTCATTGTTTCCTATGCCAAAGACCTTTTAAACACAGGGGTTTAATACCTTTATTTTAGGGGATCATTTTAGGGATAATGGACAGGCCATTATCAGTTATTTTAAACACAGTCACAAATGTTTTGACAATTGGAGGTGGCTTGGGGTGGCAGTGTTGCTTTGACGGTGTCTTGGGGCTTTTTAGTTTTGACTGAAGATTAAATTAGGACCATGACAAATGTGTGATTCCCCCCTCTTCCTTAAAATTTCTTTTTGTGAGAAGTGGGCCTTAATACTGAAAAGGCTGTGAAAGCTGAAGATTTTATTGTATTGAATCTCTCCAGTATAATATTTTCCCCTATTTTCCTTTATCTCTGTTCATTTGTATCTTAGATGAGGGTACCTGTTTAAGGCAAGAACTAAGTGTTCACGTACTAATCAGCCAACGTATCTTTGGAGACAAATTCAGTAAATTTTTCCATTAATATTTTAGAAGTGAACTCTTACCTTTAACAGCTATTTTTACCTATTATGCTTCAGGTTAGATGCTCAGCTCTTCTAGGTCTCTTAACCTTACAGAAAGCTCAGAGATCTGCTGTTTTATGGTCATTGAACACCTGACCCAGTGCTCATGCAGTTATTTCACTGAAATATAATCTGAAACTTGGAACATGTGTGCTGCTAAGGATTTAAAACTTTGTTTCTGTGACTGGTGTAGCAAAAATATATGCCAATCCAACGTGGCTTCTATATTGAATATTTTTAGGTCATTGTGCAGTCATGCCCACACAGACTCCTCAGTAGATCAAATAGTCAGTCAAATATTTTACCTCTCTTAATTTTTTATTAACCTCAGAAGCCTCAATCAAGGTACTTACCGCAAAGTATGAATATGTTAAATTCCTGTGTGAGTCACAGACCACAGCTTTTGTGGATCAAAAGCTCAGTGGCTGAACTTTTCACTGAGCTTTATAAGAATAACATGTACTTGAGAGTTCCAGTGATACCTGTCGCTGCTGCAGGTCTGGGTTCAGATAGCTCTGCAGTGTAGCAGCTCAGCACAAATACACTCACCTGGAATTTGTTATGTGCTCTAAGAAATAACTCATCATCAAGCCTGCATACCAGTAACTATATATGCAGTGATTAAAGATAGATTGTTCCTGTCTATGGCAAAAGGCAGGGGAATATACGTCAGTTGGCTGTTCAGGTTTTTTATGATTCACTTAGCTCAATTGACTCAAATCAAGTTTTATGATAATTTTCCCATCAAGTTCCATCTGTTTCAGAAGGATGACAGATCTGAATTTGTGGGACTCTGTCCTTTTGCATTGTCAGGAGGACATAGTGACATGTTTTGAGTCTGGCAGCACCATTGGCTATTTTGGCTGGTGTGCAGGGTGAGGTGGGATTGGCCATTGCCAGCTCCATGCATGTGTTGTAACAGCAAACATTTGGTTGGCTCTAGGAGTTATAACTACTGACACTGCACTTGTGATGCTGTCCAAAAAAGAGCAGGGATACTAGTGGTAATGCATAAGATAATGCTTAAATTGTCTTAAATATAATCACTGTTTCAGTAATTGAGGGAATGTTGGATTTTATAGCATGTCCCTGATCAGTCCTGAAATTCTGGTGCAGCTTTGTGAAGAAATGAAACTTTTTGTCATAATTTTGCTTATATACCACAACTTTTTACACTTTTTCACAATTCTTAGATAGCCCATCTTTTAAAAGTTATGGGTTTGCTATGACTACTCCTTCATAAAATGCCCGCTACCTTCTTTTGTCTGAAGAGAAGTCGTTTAACAAATAGATACACTGTATTGATTCGCTGTCTTGGTTAGGTAGAAATGTCCATTAAAACCACAATAACTCCAGCTCAAATATTTTTAAATAACTTGTATAATCAGCTCTTCTCTTTTTAATGAAAAAAAAAAAAAGCTGTATTTTTCTATCAGGGCTTTTGTTTGGTTTTTCTTTTTGAACAACAGCCACAACAGAATGTCACAAGATAAACTTGGTGAAAACTACACAAGGACAAAACCTGGCCCACAGATACTGAGTTTATTTGAAATTCATGCACACAGTAATCCAAGGCATTTGTGTTTGCAGCTTTGCACCATGCCACCTGTGTTAGTTACCTGGTGAGAACATCTTTGGTGTTCCACATGACGTCTGGCACTCAGTGCACGCACAGATGCACCCATGTGTGCTCACAGTGCAGTGAGCAGCGGTGATCAAACACAACCAACACAATGAGCAACAAAACAAAGTAAAAATGTTCAAGAAAAGGCTACGTAGAAAAGACTTTTAGACAACTATGGTCAGTTATATATGTGTAGGTAGGAACAGGCAACTTTTATGTCAGCACTAAAACAATTTGTTGATTAAAAGAAAATAACCAGTATCTAAAAAATACATACTGTATGCATAAAGTGAATCTGTTACATACATTTGGTATTCTGCAACATATATAAGAAAAATTCAATATGCAATTTTGTGATAGTTTTTACTATATTTGGTTAATTGTTTCATACCTTAGTATTTGGTGATAGGGATTCAAATCTGTGGCATCTGTTCTTGACTTACAGTCTGTGGCTTTTAGAGAATTACAAATGTTCCTTTGCAAAAGCTACATGGAAATACATACCACAGTGTAAATATTGTGCAGCATCCTCACTGTGTCAGCTCTGTTAACTAGATGCTGACACTAGATTTACTGGAAGACTTGAAAATAACATATAGTTCTCTCCATGCACTTTGAGATCACTGTGCACTTCCATTTGCCCTTACAAAAGAACGTTTAATTGGACTACGTACTTACAGAATTTTGGTATAACAATTTTCTTCTAGAGAAAACTTGGTTTCAGGTGACGAAAAGTGTGGTACTATATGTTCCTTCTATTTTTTATTTCCTGTTAGAATTTTGTTGTTTTTAAAGAACTGTTTACTGGAGACCACTTTTCGATATCATAGTTAAGGGTCTGTCTTTCAAGCTGATAGTGAGTTAGCGGTAGAGTTGCTATTGATACAATGCATTCATAATTTGTTGTGGTTTCATATTGCTTTTATTATTGTCTTTAGGAATTGTCTTTAGGATTTATTTCAGTATTAATCAGAGCAGCAAAGCTAGGCAATCACTGTCTTCTATTTCTATTTGAAAACAAACAAACAAAAATCATCAGAAAACCTTTTACATGGAGAGAATAACACTACAGAAGCAAACTTTACCTTAGGTGAGCTATTCCCCCTTGCATCCTTTACAAGCAGAAGAAAGAGGCTCCTTCTGACAGTAATTCAGAGGATCTATGTGTCTCTTGACCACAGAGCAGGACTTGGGGGATTTTTTCTGGAGTAAAGTTAAGCCTGTGAAAGTGACTCAATTTTTTCTCTTTTTCTGCTTTGTGCCAGACTACAGTATTCAGTGCTGATAAAATGTAAGACAGAAAATCATAGGATTTGGCATTATCTACTAGTGCTTGTCTAGTTAATTGCAGGAACAGGAGGACATATATACTATTTGAATTTTTTGTTGGGTTTTTTTTTTTTTAAAGAAGAAAAATATTTAAACCCATTCTTGCCATTTAATTTGATGCAGCCTAGATATAGAAAATGATGCTGTATTTTGTGTACTGAATACGTAATCCCATTCTCATTTCTCACTGTCAAAGATATCTAGTGATCTCATGTGGAAAGTTGAGAGTGCTGTGTCACGGTCAGCAGATTTGGTTTCTTTGGAACTAGGCAACCCCAACTTTGTCTACTCCAAATAACAGCACCTCTTATTAATAGGGTTCTTTTTGGAGTATTGATAGTACTTGGCAGGAATGGAGAACTATGTGTGCTAGATGATGGCCTAGTTAATTGTGGAATTTGGTTAGCATTTATTTCATGAGCTGACTTGGAAATTACTTCTCTTTCTACCAGAGAAGCATTTTGCAAGCATTAAAAACCGCACTGGGAAGGAACCTGGGAATTTTGTTCTCAGATCTGGTAACAATCTGATGTCTTGCAAAGATCTCACAGCTCTTCTACTTTAGAAGTGTTTGAAAACACCTGTTAATGCACGTCATTAAAACCATCTAATCTAAAGACAAGACCACAAGACCCAACACAAAGTTCTCTGAAGGTATCTGAGAGCTCACCATAATTTCACTGTGCTATAGAGAAGACCAGTAGACCCTTTAAGAGGGAAGCTGTTTTCATTCAGAATGAAAATATCTGTGATTCTGTTAAAAACCTCTCTTCTGGCCTCTCCTCTACTTGAACCTGCCAATTTGATGGTTGCTTCTCTCCCGACCATTGTAATGACCTAACTGGTTCTTAAAATCAGGCTGCAAGCTCCTCTTAGAGTTTTGCAAGGCCTTATGGTACAGCTTGTTTCTCCCTCTAACGATTTTAGAATGAGCACACAGATCCAGAATTCCTTTTCCTCTTTCTATGTTTCCTGGTTTTGGCTGGTTAGTCACCGGTTAGGATTAAACCACAGCACTGTGCTACAAGTTCCAGAGAGGAGAATGGAAGAAGATGAGCCAAGGATCCTTGCTCCACAGTGGTAGGGGAAGGTTCCTTTCTCAGACACCTCCAAACATGTGCCTTGTTCTACAGCCTGGCGCAATGTTTATAAATGCATTTTCTGAGTTCATGACCTATTTCAAAACAAGTGCTGGAAGCCAACACATTTTGTCCTGGCTCATCTGGGCACAGTAGGCACCTGTTGCAGAGAAGATTCTTCACCCAGGCCTCTCCAGTAGCTCAATCCAAGCATCTATCTGGGTAAGAAAAGGACTGGAATAAAAAGGAACAGCACTGGGTTGAATCATGTAGAAACTTAGATGATATGCAGATAAGATCTTCGGGGTTTCTAAAATTATCATACTTTTCTGAACATTCAAGCATATTTATTCAAATGGCATTGTTAAATTCCAGTTAGGACTCCATAACTTTTAAGTGCCTTACATGACCAGATTTCATTTTAATTTTGCCCAAATGTGGAAGAAAAGGAAGACAAATAGCTTTGAAATTTAATTTTGAGTACATTTAATTAGATGTGAGTTAGAGTTTCCTCTTTGTTTGGGACAAAAGTTTACAAACAATTCCACATGAAAGCATTACGTGGTTTTCAAAGTGTAAAAGAATGCATGAAAATCACCACCAGGTGTGTCTAAAGTGTCTGTTACGCAGTTAGGAGGAATCTGCCCATGAAAGTTAAAGGATTCATATGTACCAAAGTATGTTTCCTAAATATACATAGAGTCCATGTTAGTTCAAGAGGCTGCAGTCTGCAGGAATAGTGTAAGGATTTGGGATGCTGTTGGGCTAGTGATTCCAAATTGTAAGCTGAAATGACCTGAAATTTCTTCTAAGTTTCAAAGGTGTTACATACAGTGTGGGAGCTTGGACAGGTTCTAAGAGAAAAGAGAACCAAGATACATGAGATCTGTGAAACAGCAAGAGGTGAGATTTGATTATCTGGTCATAGATCATTGTATTTTTACCACTTTGGTGATTAACACCATGATCTCCTCCTCCTCTCAGCTTCCCAGCATTCACCGACAGCAAAAAATAAAAATTTCAGTTTGGTGCATGAAAATCTCAAAAAGACTCGGATGAGATTCCTATTAGGGTAGAAATAGACTTTGGAAATCTGCTGTCATCCCATCAGCCCACAGAAACTCTCCAAAATACCATATTCTGGGGGAGAGAATGGAAAATATCTAGAGCACCAAATGTGGCAGCTGGAAACAATTTCAAAAAAATTGGGTAGGCCAGTCATGTTATGAGGGGTAAGAGAGGCAGCTGGGAGATTTAAAAGGGAAGGCCTGGGAGCAGCTGAAAGGTGCCAGCAGTCTGTTAGCGAGAGCATCTGAGAGCTAAATGGCTGCATGTGATGAGAAAACATGCCAAAATGATAAGAAAAACAGCTGGAGGAAAACAAAATTTCAAAGCCTCTGAAGCTGGCATGGATATGCAAATTCTGCTAACTATTGAATCAGTAAATGAATTACTTGGTGGGGTTTTTTTCCTCTCTCTGCTCTCATAAGTTCCTCTTGTTTTCACATATCTTTCTGCAGAATCTGCAAGTGTCCTTTTCTGCTGGCTCTTCTTCCTCTTGACCTTTTGATTCAAGGTTGTTTCATCCATAGAAAATTGGTATCTCTGAACAATACTGTTCACTTGTTTATAGTCTCTTAGGCCAATATTTTAACTGCTTTTTTTTCTATTCCTCACCATATTAAGTCTTTCCCTGCCAATTATTCTGAATGTGAAAACCTCTCGGTGGAACACCGTTTTCTGTGAAGGAAATGCACAGGTATTGGTTGGTTTTAATAGCTCCAAGTGTCATTCTGGGTAGGACCAGAATTTGTATGGTTTTGTATTACAGAGGTCTGGCTGGAGGAGCTGGCAGGCTTGGCAGGTCTGATGAGCTACCTCTAGAATGTGGCAGGGTCTAAACCAAGCTTAAAGTAAGAACATGGTGACTTTGGAAAGTAAACTTGAAAAATACACAGTAAGGCAGATTCTCAAGGTTTTATGCATTACACTTGCAACTATATTTTTGTATGTATTTTACCATACATAGATAATTTACTTGTATCTGATCACATATTTGAATCTAGTCTAGGTGTGTGCATCAGTGATGTAAAGACACATGCCAATATCTGATACAATAGCATGTTCTTTACCTTTGAAACTGTGTCTGCTGTTTTTCAGCTGTGAAAGCAAGAGACATTATGTATGTACTTTTCGCCCACGGATCATAAGGAACAAAGAGCTTGTGTGAAAAAAGACTACAGGAGAAGATCTTAATAGATTCTGTCCCATCAAAAACTGAAACACGGCAACATGAAAAGAGCAAACATGCTGTCTAGCTTCTCTGAAGCTGTTTGTTAATGACCTCCAATGAACTAGAAAATGTTAGAGAGCATAGTCACAGCTTGAAGCCTGGGAGAAGAAAAAATAGCAGACAGAGAGAAGGATGCAAAGCAATTGAAAGAGAATGGACATAGTTAATAATTATTTTACAATTACAAAGCCATAATCAGGCATCAAATTCTTGATACCTTTCATGCTCCCTGAAGCACACTGTTGTGTCCAGGAAGAGCAGCAGCAGTTTTGGAGGGCATGAAAATAGATTCACAGAATAATAAAATGAAAGAGCAAATTGAAAGGGAGAGTATAAAACTGCATATTAAAATATACTAGAATTAACCTTTTTGAAAGCTATCTGAATTATTACCACCTATTGTTGCTGAAATATAATTCATTATGCAGCTTATACTAAAAATTTTAATTAACGAAAATAATTGGGGCCAGGTCAAAGGATTACAATCCAATCTGATAAAATACTATATGGTACAAAAACCATAGGAAGAACTTTCCCTTTTCCAGTTATGGAAAGTTATGCTTGTCTGGCAAAGGGAAAATGCTTGGACTGAGTAAAAAAAAAAAGTTCCTAGTGCAAATTAATTGTTTTCAAAAAAAGCATTTAAATTAAATTTTCAGTCATCTGAAAGCCTTCGACTGTGTCTTATTTTAAAATAAGATCTACTGGTTTGGAAGCCTTTGACATTATATACATCTAACAGGAACAATTAAACAAAAGCATAAATTTACAAGAAATTCTACATATAAGATGTAGTGTTGCATGTTTTATGCTTATGTAATTTATTCTCTTGGAATAAGGAATTTCATCTCCCCTTTCTTATCTTCTCCATGATTAGCAGCAGACTAGGCAATTTTTATTCTACATTCTGGTGTAAATATAGATGGCCTCTGTTTAAAAAAAAAAAAGTTTGAGAAATGAGTGCAGGTGCACTTATCTGAAAAGAAGTGAGATAGTGGATTTGAGAAATAATGGGGGAGGTACTGTCCAGCAAGATTTTTTCAATGCATTGCTTTTGCTGGTTGAAATAACTCTGCCTCCTGCACACCTGCCTGTAGCTTAAGAAGGTCTTTGTCAGTGGCTTGCACCATCTTTTGACTTAGGAGAATTTTCCCCCAGGAAAGCTGTCCAGGGTCATGTAGTTACAGACCTTGAGAAAGGATTCCAGTTGCAGAAGGAAAAATGGTTTGCTCAGTTATATTTTTAATTAAAATGAGGCAGTGGTGGAAAGACTGAATTTGCAGGACCTCCTACAGCAGGAGCATGAACCTGTATATCCAGACAAGCTGCTGTGAAATCTACAAACTAGAGATGTGCTTAGGCAGGTCCATTTAAATGGAGCACTTCCATTTCATAGTTGGCATGGCTCCCCCACATTCTGCTCTTTGAGTGATCTTACTCAAAACTTGCTGTTTCTCAAACAATCCCAAGATGAGGTGCTTTCTACTGCTCCGCGAGAATGAAAACAACATGTGAAATTTTACCACTGATGATTTCCTTCAAACTCTTGGAAATAAACCGAGCATCACTTAAATACTTCTTTTTCCGCTCCTCTCCTCTATACCAGGTCATTTTCTGAGGAGGATCCAAAGTTCATCACATACATCAACATGCGTCTCCTCTTTTCTTCTTTCTAGCACATCAAATTGAACAGCAGAATTGTTTTTCCAGTAAACCCACACAGGTGTTGAGTGTGTTCCTATTCCACAAATTTGAGAGCAAGTCAGTGCCTGGTAGAACACTGAGCTGCTTGAAGGGTTTATATGCAGTTTGCTCTGCTCAACAAGGCCTTCGTGGGTTATTCTCTGGGGTAATCAAATAGTCTTGCAAACACCTATAATCTTCTAAATACAAGGATAAGTGAGCAGTGCCATAAAATAGTTCTTTTTTGAGATCACTGCTGAATTAGGAATTAAAAGTCAGTATCATTAGGTCTTTTACCTGTAAAACTGACAGAACCTGAGACTGTGCAGGTAAACCTGCTTAGACTGAAGAACATCCCACTGAGGATCAATTTCTTTTCATGTTGGTATATTTATGATTTTGTCCTAAGGGGTCAACAAATAGGCAATAACTACCCTTGTTCTCAGCCAGTTAAGATCTGAGTATCTTCTCTTAGTTTTTAATCTCCAGACAATCATACCATCCTTATAATCATATTAAACACCACAATAAATGTCAAGAATCCATTAAAATCTTTTAATGTTTGCAAGTAGTAGCACTTTCACCACCACCAAGCTGACTGTACTTTTTACCCCTTTGGAGCAAAACTCTCTGGTCTCCTGCAGTTCTCTCAGGGCATATTCATGCAGATCTTCTGTTTTCAGTCTGGGCCCTGGCTGGGTATCAAGCTCATCTTGATTGTGCTCAAAGCTTGCTATTCTGTTGTCTCTGCAGCAGTTGCTGTGGCAGTCAGCATCCCAGCTGTCCTGCTGAAACAAGGGATCATTAATACAGTGCAGCCACATTTCAAATAAATTGTATCTGAAATGCAATAGAGACAGTGCCTGCTTCTGCCCAATACTGTCATTCCCCATGTTTAGGACAGCCAGATTCCTTGAGGTTCCTCCACACGCTGTTTGTATCTCTGCCAACCTGTATTCTTAGAGAACTGCTGGCAAGCACCACTTTTGTTGTCAGGATCAGGCCAAGGCGCTCCATATGGTTTGTATTATATCGAAGACAAGACACAAGATCTTTGAAGCCAGCTTCATTTTTGAAGTTCTGGTGGGCACCAAGACCTTCCCCAGAAAGACACTACAGTGCTGCTTTCTTTGTCCTTTGACTGGCCTTTACTAATCTAAACTGATGAATCCACGCAAATAAAGCCTTTCAGCCATGGTGTGCCCTTCTCAGACATTCGCTCAGCTGAGCTACTGCAGCCACGTCAGGGGCAGCCCTCTGAAGGCTGGTGGGCATGCTTCTGTTTTCGCACTCAGCTGCTGTTCACAGAGCTCTATGTTAGATTCTGATTTCTTTTGGCAAGATCCCAGGTGTTGTTAGAGAAGACAGGAAAACAGCCCTTCTTGATAAGGTCAGAGGAAAACCAGTTTTGAGACACAGTAGTGTACATGGAGCTGGTGACATTTACAGAAGGATAAAGCCTGGAGATCTCTTTACTCTCTCTTACATGAAAACCAGTATAAACGATGATGGAACTCAGGTTAGTGAAAGGATTCACTTTACAGAAAATGAGAAAAGAGTTTAGTTGATAAAGTAGTTCTCTAATGGAGAAGAATCCAATCAAATAAAATCAAGAAAGATTGATGCATAAACTTACACACTGTGATGTCTAAGCCTCGGTTTATGAAGAACAGATTTTCCTTAAACAGTGTTCATAACATAAATTCATATAAAGGAATGCACACCATAACCATGTATTTAAAAATAAATTGTAAACATTCCATATTCCACTGATGTGCTACTTACCATCTTCCAAGGCTAGGAAGACAGCATACTGGACAAAGAGAGCAGCCCACTTTTAAGGTCCTTCATTGCTGTTGTGATGAAGAAATTACATTGTAATTGACACCGTCCACCACTTGGCCATTATTTGAAAAAAAGCTTGTGCTTCAATTTGGTTATGCTTGAGTTGTTCTTGCCCATATTTACTTGTGCTTCAATTTGGTTATGCTTGAGTTGTTCTTGCCCATATTTACTTGTCTGCATAAACCTGTGGTTGAACTTGACCTAAATCTTTACCTAACCTAAATGATTCTGTGATTCCCAAATTGTCTGACTACCCTCAGTGAAAACAAGATTCTCCTCTAGAATTACATTATTTCTATCTTCATTCAGAAATATTACTAGTGAACAAATTGGGAGATGAATTCCAGTGGTTTGAACAAGTAGCCAGGGAATCCCAGTTTTTGGCAACATCACAGTATCCACAGCCTTGAGCAAATAACCAGTCCTCCCTTTGAAGCAGCTGGAAAATGCAGTGGTGTGTTTGTTAAAAGCCATTCAATTCTAGTGGTTCTTGTCTGGAAAAAGTAAAAACAATCTACTCTGGTACTTCTAAGTGCAGGGATATTTTGCTTTTAAGCAATTTATGATTTTTAAAAATAGGGGGGTTAATAATCTAAAATGTTTTGAAAATTACCCAGGGTTTTTTTTTTTCTTTCTGGGAGACAATTTTGTTTACTGCAGGGTTTTAAACTTTAGCTTATTTTTGTCATCACTACAAATCCAAACAACAACTACAACAAAGTCCAAGTTTTTGACACGGTGGCAAAATCCCTTACCTGCTGGATAAAAATGTGTTCTGTTCTTCAAGTGTGTGGTAAAGATTGATTCATGTCCTTGCAAGTGAAATGACAAAACTCTTTTAACAGCCTGATGACAAGTTATGGATTCTCTGAGCTTTGCTTATGATGTGCCTCTGTCAGTTTTGGTATTTTGACATCTTTTGCTCAGGTTCAAATGGAGTCATCAAATTCAGAAGAAGGTGAGCTGCAGATAGAAAAATCTATCTTTTAAAGCCTTTTCCAGATTTTGTAGATTTTGAGGTGAAAGACACTGGGGTTTTCTTATTTTACTCAGTGTAAGTCTTAAGAAGGAAGTGACTGGGCACCTGCAAGAGCCCTTGACCTGTAAGGAAGTGGGGAGCACATCACCCACAAGAGGCACGTGTAGAGAACACAGAAGAAGCAGGAGGCACAGTGAAGTCTGGTCCAAAGATTAACATGAGGATACTGAGCTAAAGATTAGATCAGAGACCTCTCACCAATTAATTTGTATAGCATCTTTTGACTTTCTGATGCTTGGTGATGAAACAGACTTTGGTGGGTTCCTCCCTATTCCCAGACTTTAAGTAAAAAAAAAAGATAGTGTAAGCTACCTCATATTCATTGCTTATCTCAGCAAAATTGGCACATGGAATTGGGAAATATTCCAGAGCTCATTTACTTTATGTTGAGAAAAGCTGATAATTGTCCCATGTGCACATCTGCATGTTTGAATGCAGTCATGGTTGTAGTTTTCTCCTTATTCTTTGACACTATGTCAAGCTTATTTTTTTTCTCGTAATTTTACACTGGGCTTTGGAGGGATAAAAGTATCTGCAGACAAGACCCCAAAGCCCAATCATCAGTCATAGTAAGCATTCTGTAAATTCACACATAACCATGTTATTTTTAAACATATGCAGGCTCTTTAGAACTGAAACATAGGTTCAAAACAGAATGATTTTTTTCCACAAGGGTTTGAGATAGCTAGGGACTTGCTTGGTTGAAAATGGGTAAGCATCTGACAAAAAAACCTGAGAGGTGCTTTGGGTGATCGCATCATTATTTTCATCCTAATATAGTCCTTTCATGTGTCTGAAATGTCCAAGAAAAATTAGAATCAATGAAGTCTGGCAATGCCAAATTATGTTCACCAGTTAATAGGAAAATAAATATACTATGAAAAGCTACAATTCTAGCAGCCAGGTCATCAATGACCGTAGCAATGGTTCCTAGTTTTAACTTTTCCGTCCCTCTACAAGGAACTCAGCACTGGTCACTTTTCAGTATAGAAAGTCTTTTGAAGGTTTTGGAGACTCAACTAGATATTGTATTGTGGGCAATTTCTTGCTGCTCGTATATATGCCATCTCTCAAGTAAAATGCTAACATTTTTTTCTGAGTATTTACAAATTTCATAATTATGTGCTGCTATTTCTCAGTTATTTTATTTTGGTCCTGGTATTGTGAACTGTTGGTATTTCACATATATGAGGTGTTACTAAGGTACATTTTGTGTACAAGGGTCTGTTCAGATACTCATTTATCAAAAACAAGCATTAGTGCTCATATTGTGTGCCCAAAGCTAAGTTTGCTAGTGGCGCTCACACATTTACATTTTTGCTGACATTATTTATTCTGCCAACTTAGAGCCAGCATGCAATTGACCTTTATAAGCTGAGTCATAAACTTTT
The DNA here is from genome assembly GCA_024500445.1 of Entomyzon cyanotis. Classification (NCBI taxonomy): domain Eukaryota; kingdom Metazoa; phylum Chordata; class Aves; order Passeriformes; family Meliphagidae; genus Entomyzon; species Entomyzon cyanotis. Next base: position 72,795,812 of record JAKEPQ010001005.1, read on the forward strand.
ATTCTGTTTCCACTGTGGCTTAGCACAACACAGACCCCTCCAGGGCAGCAAGCATTCCCCTTCACACCCCACCTGGGGGATGTCTGTCACCTCCAGATGGAGGCAGGGGAAGGCCTAAGGACATTGTCAGGGGCACATATCAGCAGGGGAAAGATGCTTTCTTCATCCTGTAGCAAATAGAAGCTTAGTGTGCCAATCACTGTGCTCTGCCATCCTTTTAGAGGGACTTACAGTTTTAATTCCTTCTTGATACCATGTCTTGTAGGCAAGCCCCTTGGAGCAAGACCAGGGTAAGGAACTAGAAGAACAGAATAGAAAATGGCATTTCTTGTTTTCTAGTCACCTCCCTGCTGGGTGTTTACATGCTTCTTAGCAGAAAGAGCACTACTGTACACTCTACAAGGCTGCAGATCTTAAGGTTAGATTGCAAAAGGCAGTTCAGCAGCACTTCTCAGCAGCCAGGTTCAAAGCACTCGTTAAGAACCATGACAGCATCAGGCCAGGATGTAAGTGAGTGTTCCACTTCTAGAGTTTCATAATCATCCATGGTGAAATGAAGTCTGACCCCAAGACCAGGAAAAATCTTTTCCATCACTTCAATTTCACTGCTCCCCTCTTTTGCAGAAGAAAAAGACCCTTTTTGTGGATGACAGAGCAGCTTGCATTCTGCAGTCAAGCCTGTGCTTCTGCTGAAGTCACAGTAAGAGTGATAGCAGCAGTGATGAATTTCAGTATGAAGATTATATGAACATCCCCCCATTCCTCAAAGAACTGGCAAAGACTGCCATGCATTTCACACAGCCTTCTTTCAGACATCGGGTAGAAACTCCTTTTGGTCATTGGTGGCTTGGATTGACACTGAAAATGTTAAGTAGTCCTAAAGATTACAAATCCATCATCAGCTGGATCTCAGCAGCTACTTCACTGCTTGCTGGTTCAATTACTATATGCAAAAAGGTGTCCTGACCTTTAGGTTTTTATTACCACCACTTTGTAGGAAGGGTTCAAGGACCAAAAAGACTGCCAGGTGTGGACGGGGATTGATTCAGGGAGCTCTTGAGGAAGCTCAATCCACATAAGCCCCTGAGACCTGATGGGCTGCACCCAAGGGTGTTGTCATTGTGAGGCTGCTTACTATCATCACTGAAAGGTCATGCAGATTGGGGAAGTCTTCTGTGACTGCAGAAAGGCAGATGATGTACCCATCTTCAGAAAGGGCATGCAGGACCATGTAGGGAAATACTGAACAATCATAGAGTGAGCCATCTTGGCAAAAGTTTCTGGGCACATGAAGGAGAATTTGGCAATTTGGAACAGCCAGCATGGATTTACAAGGATAAATCATGCCAGACCAACTTGATTGTCTCTTGTGATGAGGTGACTTTATCTGTCAAAGAGGGGAAAGCAGATAAATGTTGTCTACCTTGAGCTTAGCAAGGCTTTCCACCTAGTCTCCCAGAGAGTCCTTGTATCCAATTTCAAACAGTCCAGTCTAGCTAGGCAAAAACCTAACAGAATCATTGGACAAAAGGGCTTATGCTCTGTCTCCACTGATTACAGTGGAGTTCCCTGGGGGTCTGGCTGGTCTGATACCTTCATCAATGACTTGGAGGAAGAGATGAGATGCAGTATTGTCAGATCTGTAGACTGATTATACTTAAGGGAGGGTGTACTTGAGGCAACAGGAACATCATGAAGTTCAGTCAGGACAGAGAGTTCTTTATCTCAGATGGACTAACCCCCCAGGGCTTGGTTAGCTGCTTTGCTAAAATGGACATGGCAGGCATGGGGAAGGCTGAACAGGAGTCAGTGGTAAATTCTAGCAGCAGTGAAAGTGCATCAGACTGTATCAACAGGAGCACAGATGGCAGATCAAGGAGATTGATTATTTGGTTTTACTCAGCACTCATTAGACCACAGCTGGCATAGTGGGTCCAGTCTAGAGGCTCCCAGTACATGACAGCTGCTGACAGACTTAAAGGACTCCACTGGAGGGTCAGCAGCATGGCTGGAGGTTGAAGCATGAGAATTGTGAGGAGAGGGTGAGGCATTGGGGTATGTTCAGCCTGTGGAAGAGAACAGCAATTTTCCAGCTCCTAAGAGAAGGTTACCAAGAAGATAGGGCTGGGCTGTCTGCCAAAGAATGAGAGATGAAGGCTGTGATGAGCAGGGGAGGTGCTGGTTAGATAGAAGGGGGGAAAAAAATGACATGACAGGAATAATTAGGTAGTGGAATACATTACCAAGAGGGGTTGTGCAGTCTCCACATGGGGGATTTTTTATGACCTGACTGGACAAAGACATAAGGGACCTCAGACCTCCCAAAGTCCCCTCCATTCCAAATTATTTTATAATAAACCTCAGAATGGATCTTCTCAATCTTCTGTGCAGAATTTCCTCCATGTCATGGAGTTCACATCAGTCTGTGTATTTTAAGTCAGTGTCTATGCTGTTATTCACCCCACAGACCAGGAAACCTAAAAGGCTGCCCCTCTACTTTTAACCAAACAAGATCTAAGACAATTTGGGCAAGAACAACACTAGGCAGGATGAGACAACGTTTTTTATTGTTTTAATACGAGTGAATAGATTAAGAGATCTGAAATGTTGTAAAGCAATATACATACTGAATAAATAATATGCACAGGAGAGTCACGTCTACATTGTAACACTGGCTAGTATTCAGAATACTTCAAATAAATCCAGTGACATTGGATAAAGTCCATAAAAATGCTATCCTGTCTTCCCTCGTATGAAATTGTTCAAGTATAAAAAAATCCGATACAGTGTAAAATATTAAATTCCATTTCGGTCAAGAATAAAAATTGCAAGTATTGTAGTTTCACAGGACAATGTAAAGCAGCATTTTCTAGCAAAGAGAAAAATAGTCAGTCTAAATACAGATGAGTGAGAAAACGGCACTAATGTATTTGAGAGGTCTACATGAATAACTACTAGAGGGGAAAAGAATGAACTAGCAATATTTTATGTAAAAACCTAAAAAGTGTTAATTTAAGAGTACCCTCATACAGTGCACATACTGAATTTAAATAAATCCAAGTCAACATCCTTAGTTAATTAGGTTAATATTTAATATGCTACATCTAAGCCTACTAAATAATTTATACCATGAGATGAATACATAATTTTACAGTGTCACATCTAAAGTCGCTTTCTTTAGAGCGCAGCATAGTAAAACTTTCAAAATAAATATTTCTTTTTAAATAGCATAACAATTAAGGCACAGTATAAATCACATACCATTAACCCTTCAAGAACTGCAGTCTTGGTAACAAAAAGTCGCCTTGTGTACTGTATGTTTGCTAATAAATATTTTAAATATAATTCTGAAATAGATATTAAAATTGTACAAATGTTTTCAGAAAAGAAAATTCCCTTAAAACAGTTCTTAAAAGGTTTTAATTCATTAGGCTTCTTCCTGCCTTTATTCACAAGTTATGAATAGATGCAATAAATAGAAAGAGAAGGCTGTTGTAGTAAAGGGCTGATCCTATTTTAGAATCAGAATAGCTGACACCAGCAGTTAAAGTTTCCCAAAAGTGAAACGGGATGGGGCGAGGGATTAGGATGTGACAAGCTCATCACATGAGCACGAGTGATGTGTTCTGTCCAGAACTGTCTGTGTTATTGATTGTCTCTACAGCTGTTGCACCCCTTACTTCCACATCACTTGCTCCATAGTTCCACTCATCCAGAGGACAGAGAAGAAAATAACTTTGGTGCCTGTCCGCCATCTTACTAGCCGGCCATCTTCCTTGGGTTGTTCGGTGCCCATCAGTGAGACAGTGACAAGGTCCTGTCTCACAAAGACAATTTCTGAAAGCTAGAAAGGACAATCAGTGCTTTAAGCTCGTTTCCTCTTAAAATGGATAAAGGTTTCATATTGCTGACTCAGTTTTTTCCCTGGTTCAAACTTTTCAAATACCATTTTCTTACTTATAAAAGGCAGTTTTGCTTCCCTGATACTGTAGAAAGTACATATTTGCTTTTTTTTTTGGTTCTTTTTCGTGTGTTTGAAAATAAGAAGTCCCATTGCTACTCCTGCCACTCTTTCATGACAGTACAGTATTTTTCCCCCCATTTTCTTCTGCCATGATACTTGAAACTAGACATGCCGCACTACCCTTCCCCTCTAACACCATGATTTGGATGCATACTGTATGAAGACAGTGGAATAAAAATAGTTTTGCAATAGCATCGCTTTCCTTAAAGCTCCTTAGTTACTATCAATTGTCTCTGTTAACTACTTATACTGGAAGGCTGAGAAGAGGAAGAGAGCGCGAACTTCCTTGAGGAGTCCCTCTGCTATTGCATGCGGTCCGTCTGCAGCTGCTGGGGCTGGTACTGGCCGAAAGCTGCCGCGGCCGCCGCGGCCGTGCCGGGCGCTGCTGCGGTCAGAGGCTGCTGCACGGCGTAGCCGTAGCCCCCGGCAGCCACGTAGCCGGCAGCAGCGGCCGGCGAGGCGGCGTACGGATACTGCTCATAGGCGGCCGCCGCCGCCGAGTACTGCGCGTACGCCGCTCCAGTGTAGTCGATGTAGGGCGTGGTGGAAGCGGCGGCTGCTGCGGGCTGCACGTGGGGAATTACCACTCCGGGCTGCACAAAAGCCTGTGGATAGACATAGTGAGCGGGTATCCTGTTGAAAGATGGGAGAGGGAGTTAGAGTTGGTACTCGAGTCGAGTGCCTAAGCGTCATATCCATACTCCGAACTAAAACAAACTCAATTTAGTTGTTGTTATGTGTATAGGGTTGCCACAATAACTTGACTCAATCGACCAGTTACCAGTTCACTGGCCCGAAGAGATGCATCGCTCCAAAGCACAGCGTTGTAGCCGAGTTAAGTCAGAGTGTTTCCTCCGTGTTCCTTGAGGATAGTATCTTTATTGCCATTAAAATCTTTAGAAGGACCAGTATTACTGATGTCAGTTTTAAGACAACTCTGAAGGACTAAGCTTGATTATTCCATATGGAAAACTGCAGTACTTGTTTTTCAAATCACCTGCAAGTAATTTTTTTTACCCTGCTTCTCTCTTAACTACTCGACTCTTAGTAAAATTATTTCCTGCAACACTTTTATTATTAGTAACTGAGCAGTTTGACAGCATCACTATAATGAGTTTGACAACAGCCAATAAAGCAACAAAATGGTTTGAACCCTGACTTTCTGTCAAGTCTTCCCAGGGAGACATGGAAAAAGCGTATTGTGGCAACCCTACTTAAGTTGCTATGCAGACTCAGCACACATTAATTTCTCTGCAACCTCAGTCACCCTTATTAAAAATAAGAAAAAAAACCAACACAGGCGACAAAGGAGTTTAAATAGAGTTCACAAGTGTGGTAAACACAGCAAGAATCACACTTTCCAAACGAACGATAGTGCAGCTCACTCCGTCACAAGAGGCCATTGAGGGGAAGCTACATAGATGCTATTAAAATCCATAACAGTGACTCCTAAGTACATGTGCATCACACTTTTATAAAAGTTCGTAAGGACACAAGGGTCAAACCTGTTTGATTATCAGGTCACTGATGTCCTGTTTTGTGCCAGCTTGTTTATTTCTATGCAAGACATACAGCATAGAGTTTTTTGGGAGGTGGGCATAAGGTTAAGTCTAAATAGATCTGGTGCTTAACAAAAGCAAAAAAACCACAAGTTTATAGTTTAAGAAATAACAATTCTGAATGGATGAGTACACACTTTCCCATTTTCTCCACATCATAAAATTTGCTTTCTTGGCTTGTTTACTTAGCCCTTTAATTTTAAAATTTGGTCATATCATTGTCTTAGCACACAAGAGTACATACATGTTAATCTCATAGTTGTATTTTATCATACAATATTATTTTAGAAAAATAATATACTCAGTATAATTCTCATTTTACATTCATAACCCTGTCTTGCATCTGGATTTCTAAGGAAAAGTCCTTCATATATGCAACTCCTTCCCATCCAGTGAATCTTTGTAAATCCATGAAAAATTTCTTGTGCAGATTCACTACTATTTCATACTGAACTTTACCTTTACAGACAACTCTAAAGACTGCACCAACCTTTTAACACACCTTAAGCACAGATGAAAATTGCAATGGTAAAAAGTGTCCTCTATTCTCCAAATTCAAGATTTCATGGGAAGAATTTGTTGGATTTTTTTTCATTTTTAAAATAGCTTCAAGATGTACTTAAGTGGTCAACAAGGAAACACTGGCAATCAGAAGGGACACTGTCAACTAGAATCATAGCAAAACATAGTTTAAAATAAGTGATAGGCTTTAAAACAGCTTAGTTTTCTTTTTCGGAAAAAAGAGCTCAGTTGACTGAATAGGAGTATTAGCAGAGAGAAATGTTCAGTTGCCATGTTTAAGACATGAACACCACAATCATAAAAACCCAACATGTCAATGAAATTTATTTCCTACTGTGGGAAGGAGAAATGAAAAAAAAAAAAGTAACAAATAGGGATTGGGAAGGGAAAGAAAACATAAAACAAAACCGTAAGTTGGGTTTTTAACACTCACCTAATTTATGAAGGGATTAGCCAGAAGTGCATTTGAAGCATACTTAAGCTGGCTCTGTGTATTTAAATACACATCATTACCTGAGCTCTCCATATGGATGAGCATAAGCAAGCATTTTGTATTGGTCACCAACCAAGTACAATTTTAATAAATGTAACACCATATTTCTTAAGAATTTAAGGAAGGAAGTATAAAAACAAATTTGAAGTCACCAAGAGCCTCTTTTGCATCATGAAGAGTCCATTTAACATCACATCAAAGGAATCTTTACATTCAGCACTTATGGAAGAGAGTAATTCCAACAGAAGAGACAGTAAGCAAGCTTATCAGGCTGCTTGTGTCGACTTGAACTGATGTTACTAAGATTTTCTGACAACACTTGGACACTCAGCCATATCCTTGAACAAGACAGAAAGATACATGTGCCTCCACTTAAGCTCTTGTGATTTGGTTTATTTAAGCCAAGAAACTAACAGGTGGTGAAGTTATGAAACGTTATCTGTTTGCCACATCTTACCCTACAATAAACATTAAACCCTGTGCAGACTCCTCTCCACCATGCCATTTCACACATGATGATTGACAGCATAAGCTGCAGTGGGGCTATTTTTGATCATCTGTCATGCTACAACTGTTTTGAGTCAAGTAAAATGGCTTTATATGGCCAAAGTAAATTTCTACCTACTGCAGAGGCCAGGACATGAAGATCTCAGCCATTCAGAACCCAACTTCTTTTTATGCTCTGCCAGGTCAAAAGCTGAAAAAGCAATTCCCAGTTACACTGGAAATCCTTAATATCCTTAATTTTAAATAAAAACTGCTGCTTTACTTTTGAGAGTAATAATGTGAGAAATGCATAGGATTTAAGCTCTCTTTCCTGGCAGCAGTTTTTATTTTGGAATGCGTATTTACTGTTTTATGCTTTTGCAATAAAGGAGAATGGAAGGCATGTTTAACTTTAGCAGTAACTATAGCTTTGAGATACTCAAAATTCAATGACCTACCCCCCTGCCATGTGCCTTAAGACCTTCTTTGTTGTTATAACAGAAGATTTATGTTTAACTAAAGACCTCAAAAATAATCCTATAAGCAACAATAAAGTGAACGATAATTTCAAAGGAAAGAATGGACTTTTTAGACTAATGCTGAGAGCTGTGGCATATAGAAATAGTAGTAGTGCATCTTTAACTCTCAGCATTACATTCTCACAAAAGTAGATATTTAATTCTAAACAAAACGTTTTGCTTTTGCCCTTGCATGGCATTGTCTGCTTTTGTAAGCACAATTAAAGAGTACATTTTCACCAATGAACAGCTTTCCTTTTAACAGAAATAGGTTACATAAACATTAAAAATACAAGACCCTTACTATGTTTCCTTTTATCTGATAACCACTAAGAGGACATAACAGCAGGCTAACTTCTGACTGTTCCTGCTTCATTCCCTCTTTTCAGACTATCTGTAGTCTGGTATTATATAGGTCTTTTGATCATTAACTCAAGAGGGGGCTTTTCCTTCTCTCTTATGAAAGGCAGATTTGCCTAACTCTTGGAAGATATCAAGCATGTCGTATCAGCTAACCATTTGATAATGAACTTAATAACTTTGGATTTAACTCTGGTCGTACTGAAAACAGTGGGAATGTTTTCATTTTGATCAAAATACAGGTTTTAGACACAAAATAAAGAAAAAAATCTCCACAACAGTTACGTCCAACACCAGTATCTCTCTATAACCCCTAATTTTCCCACCAATATTAAAGTAAAAATTACATTAGCAAAACAAGAAAAGCTATCTTGGGAAACAAAGTCATCTTCCCCCTCCATAAATTCCTGTTAAATTCAGAGATAGCATTTTTATAAACAATCCTGAAAACAAAGCTGTATAAATAACCAGTCCCATGAGCAAACAGCTTTCTATGAAACACACCAACAATAAGATAGATGCTGAATGTAAAAAGCAGGAAGAAATGTTATTTGGTGGATGAACTGATCTCTGCAGCACTGAATGAAAAAACTTCCCTGCATTTTAAATGCGTCATGTGTTGAGCTAATCTAGTTTCTGTCTCCCTCCACCACAACAGGGTTGTACTTAAGTCAGAATATTGAACTTCTGCATCTTCTCAGTAAAAGTAATACATCATAATCAAATTATTTTAAGTTTATTATTTGATAGATGGGAAAACATATGTTGTGGATGCCCCATCTCTGAAAGTGTTCAAGGCCAGGTTGGATGGAGCTCTAAGCAACATGATCTAGGGAAATGTGTCCCTGTCCATAACAAGGGTTGGAACAATATGATCATTAAGGTCCCTTCCAACCCAGACCATTCTGTGATTCTGTGATTCTAAAACATAGCTGACCATACCAAAATACGGCAGCGCCTCATGAATTTGCACTGTTAGGAAGAAGCCCAGAACTCAACCACAAAACATCTGAAGCTTTTGTGTATGCATTAGCTGAGTATTGGTAGTGAATCACCTCTACAGCCTGTTTTATGCAGCATATTAGTGAAGTGTACTTCAAAAGTGCAACTGCACAGGAAGAACAAAGGCTTTAGGTGACCAGGTATTTCAGTGCAATCCATGTAGCAACTTCTGAGAGTGAACTCTTCAACAGAAGGAGATTCAAGTAAGCACAGAAACATCCCCTCTTACTGTCAATGAAGTGAATGAAGATGTTCATTCAACCTTATGAATGCTGTTCTTCTTAATCTGAACTACATGCTTTAGATAAAGGTACAAGTCACTGGAAATTTTGAGGAGGAAGCAGGATTAGTAATCTCTGTTGTTTACACATAGTAAAAGAAATGCAAGAGCCAAGGATGAAAAATTACCAATTTCATATATACATGACTCTGAGACCAACATTCCTTCAGATTTATGTGCAATGCATTAGAAATACCACCTTATTCAGCTTGCTGGAAGGATTTCCCTGACCTAAACATGGTTTACATGATCTATTGTTGGTTCTGGGTAAGGAAAACAAGAAAGACTCCTACATTTGCACAGTCTTTTAAGCAATGGACTGCCACAGGTCCTCCTTTTCTGTTGTGCTCAGCAAATACTCAGTCTCTCCACAACTGATCCTTGCACAATTCAGTAGTTCCCTTTTCAACAAGTGTTTTAACAGCTCTGGAGAAGAGGTGTTCTGCCTCCTGCCTACCTTAGTGCAGGTGTCATAAACTGATCGCTGCATACACACTGTCATCTCCTCACACTTCAAAGAGCAAGCAAAATGCAGTAGAGGATAATCATCAGAAGGTAAAAAACCAACCAAACAAAAAATCCCAAGAAGTCTTTTACAGCCTCCCCACTCTCAAAAAAATCAACTCTCCCTTTTAAAATTACGTGAAGTTTCTAGGAAAACTTTTTCCTGTGGTTTTCAGGATAGGAACTGTTTCCTTCCATTCTGACAAATCAAATTACTGAGAAGCTATTGTTGCTTAATAAAAGATATGTATGATATTCTAAAACTGTTCTGATCAAATAAGCAAAATACATTTGTGATACATTTTCCCTACTTTATTGTTAACTTATGCATTAATTAGCAAAATGCACTATTTCGCAATGAGTTTCTCAGTCAGTGTGCATTAGTGAAGTGGCACTCTATGAAAAGCTTAAAGCAGACTTCACCTCCTAATGATATACCTATAAAAAGCAAGAGTTAGATCCACTTAGGAATAGTTTATACTCAAATTGAGGAGAAATGCACTACATATTATAGACAGATTGAAGGAAAAAAACCCCTCAAATTAGAAAGCCCAAATGGACGCACATCGTTAATAAGGAGCTCCACACCCTTCCCAAGAACAAACTCCCCCAAAAATTATGAACATGCAAGCAATAAGTTGATTTACTTAAAAATCAAGAAGTCACACAATTTAGCACTCACTACAAAATATGGTTAAAAAAGTCACAGGCTACAGCTTGAAAGCAAGGAAAAAAAAAGGCCCTTTGCTCCCCATGGCAAAGTCACTCCTCAACAACAAAACCAAAATTAAAAAGACCCCCCCAAAAAACTTTCACTACAGCTCTTTCAATTAAATAAAAGCACACAGTTTAGCTATCAACACCACTTCATTACTGTAATAAATAAATAAAAAAAGCACACGGAGGTCTATTGACTATATGAAAAAACATACATGCATCGTTAATCACCATTTTAGCTTGTTTGTGTTTGAGTCTACTGGTTACAGAGTTTAATTCCAAACAGAACTATTCCACCTCTTATCATCATATCCTTCTGATCAGTTATCTTAACTGTAAACGATCCCTGTCAGATTAGAAAGAGATAAATAACATTGAGTCAAGCTGAAAAAAAAGAGAAATGGGGCACAGCAATCTTGCATCAAGTCATACCTCCTTGTTTTATCATAGGGTCATATGGGACTGGACTGCTTAGTCGGAAGGGCCACGTCCCACACAACTTGACTCAGCTGCGGCATTTAGAACATGACTGACAAGGTGAGCGCATTTATGGGTATACATTTATAAATCTGAGAGCTTCAGCATTGCTGGCCAGCTTTAAGGATGCTACTGCAAGAGGCCTTCAACGATCACACTTTTTCTTTCCTTTTTATTTAAAAAAAAATTTTTTTTCCTCCCCTGTTTGAGGTCCCATTGAACAGACTTACCCGAAAGGCCTCTGTATGAGAGCTGGGTGAAGCTGCTGGACACCAAAGGCAAAACCTACCAACAAAAACACATCACATTCTCTGTATGGGTGGTTTTTTTGCCACTTATGCTATAGACACACACACACAAAACACATAGTAAGAGCTTTCAGTAACAGCCTGCAGTAACAATGTCTGAAAGGCTGTAGAACCAAAACCTAGAAAGAAAAATGTATCAGACCAAACACACACAGGCACACAGAACTTAAACCAGTAAAGCACACACTTTCCTAGAGATGTTTAGGAAAATTACTTTTTCTGAACAAGCACAGGGGTTTTGTTCACATTTTACTTGGTGCTCCATTCTGGTCCCTATTTTAGCTTCTGAAGGATCAGATGGTACTTTCCATTCCTCAGTGTATTTGTGTAATTTATACAGACTTAAAATTTGTGTCACCCCTTCTCATGAGGACTTAGCACAGGGGGTCAAATCCCAACTTCATTTCTGTTCTTCAAACACCCAAGCATAAACCCAGTCCTTCCTTGGCGGGCACTTAATTACTTGCACAAGTGTTCATCAGGCTAAACGGGGGAATTCAGAGTGGCCTCCTTTAGAGCACAAACGTGCACACACTCCACACTCATCTCACTCTTGCTGCAAAGCAGCAGTCTGGGAAGTGGCTAGGACATCAGATTGTTTCAGATGTAATCTTAGGAAGAGCCATTTCATTTTAAAATCTGCGTAATAGCTCCCATCTGCTCGAGAAGTTTGCATTAAGATACTCTTTGTATTAATAAGACTGCACACATTGGAAGCGATTCACTCCTAGGCCAATCTTACCCTGCAACGATACTGTAAATGGTCAGCGCCACCACATTCCCAGCAGCAGGAATAACCAATGAAGTGTCTGAGCTGTGGAAGTCTTCCTGGGGAACTACAGATATTTTATCTCTGATTGCTTTTGTTTTTTAAATAAGGCACATGTGCAAAATAGCCAGAAAGTTATTACACGCTGCATTTAAAAATCAAAACCAAAGCACGCCCAACTGTGTGCGTACTTCAGGAAGGTGGAGGGCAGCACTACCTTTTTTGAAGTTTTACTCTCTTCAGAAACCTGAGGTACGGAGAGAAAAGCCATTCGGGGCCGCTTCCTCACCTGGCTGCATTATCCGCGGCTTGGCACCCAGGTACGCCAGGTTCACGTTGGCTTTCCTGCCATCGATGATGGGGTTGGGGTCCTTACAAGCCCTTTCAGCTGCAGCTCTGTCAGCCATGGTGACCTTAATGGGCGATGCCGCGCATTAGATCCCTTTCCGCGGGGAAGCAGAAGCCTCCCGCCCGCAGCAGCGACCCGGCCGTACCCCCGGGCGGCGCCGGAGCGGCGAGGGGCCCCCGTCCGAACCCGGGCCCCTGTCCGAACCCGGGCCCTGCCCGCCCGCCGAGCCGAGCGATGCGCCGGGAGCTGCGGCGGGCGCAGGGCGGAGGGCGCGGGCCGAGCTCCGCCGCCGGCAGATAAACCCCGGAGCGGCCGTATCAGCGAGCAACAGGCGCGCTGGCGGCGTGCGAGGAATTCGGCAATTCCCCCCTCAATCTCCTTTTTCAGTAATCCCCCCTCCCGCCTCTATCCAAACTCCCCAGCAGGGAGAAAGCAAAATTTAAAAAATTTTTAAAAAAAAAAAGAGAAAAGCAAAAAGCCGGACGCTCGGCAACCCCTCCCGCCCCCCAGCTCTCACAGCGGCCCCCGCGGAAGTTTCCCCGCGATGTCCCCCGGCAGCTGCCCACCTGCCCCGCCGCCCCCGCCCTGCCCCGCGCCCCGGCACTTACAAAGCCGTATCCCCGGGACTTGCCCGTCTGCCGGTCGGTGATGACCACCGCCTCCTCGATGTCCCCGAAGACCTCGAAGTACTTGCGCAGGCTGGAGTCGGTGGTGTGGTAGGGCAAGCCCCCGACGAAGATCTTGGTGTAAGTGGTGTCCTTCTGCGTCGTGTGCATCTTCCGCCCGGCCCTGCGCGCCGCGCCGCGATCTGCACCCACGCGTGGCCGCCGGGGCGTGCGGGTCCTGGGCGGCGAGACCCGCTTCCAGACTCAGCCCCGCTCTTTTTTTCCTTTTTATTTTTTTTCTCCTCTCTTCCCCCGCCCCCCGTTTTCCCCCCGCCACCCAGCTACAATGCAATTCCCTTCTGCCTTTGCAGACCCAGCTTCCTCCTCCTTCAAGAGCGGCGCCTCGCAGCCTCCGGCGGTTTTGAGGTAGGTACCGGCAAAAGGAGGAGGGGAGGCCGGGCAGCAGCCAGCCTGGCGGCCGTAGCGCTGAAAACGAGCAGAAGCAGCAGCTGGAAAAGGAGCGCAGGGCCTGGGCTCTAACAACTGAGTGGCCTCCCCCCTAAAAGCCACCGGGTCGGGCACTCTCGGTTCCTCCTCCTCCTCGCAGGGGCGGGGACGGCTGTGGGGCGGACCCCGCGCTCGGCCGCGCGCAGCCGGGGCTCACGCACAGCTGTTGGCAACAGCTGGATGCCCCCCGTGCGGCGGCAGCCGGGCCGCGGGGCCGCCAGGCAAGGGGGCGGCCTCAGAGGTGCCCCTCGGGGAGGCCCGGTGCCCTTCGAGGCAGGCTCGCTGCAAAGAGCGAGTGCCAGGAGACAGGGTCCGGTGGGGTCAGCGCTACTCGGCCAGCCAGAGAGCCCACGGGCAGAGCAGGCTCACTGGTTGCTGGCGGTGCTCAAATGCTTCGATTCCTCTCTGAAGGCTTGTGGTCAAGCCCCTGCAGCCCTCACGTACTGCTCTCTTCAGGCTAGCAAAACTACCGTGCTGCAACACATCCATTTTTATTGTGGTGGTGGTGGTGCTGGTGGTGTTGATGGTTGTGGTTCTTGCTGTTCGCTTGGTCACAAGATGAAAAAAATGGTAAAGGGGCTTCCCGTGTTTTTCTCTTCTCTTGCTGCCTCTGCCCAATGCTGGGACTGGGAAGGGTGAAGAGAAACATAAAGAAAGGAATGTCTGTGTGAGATGAAGAGACAGAGGACTGTGGGAGTTGGGCGGAAGGGAGACTCACAAGGAGACAGGAAGGATGGGAGGAAGGTTAAAGATTGGGGAAAACAGATGTGCATATGTGTATAGACTTCTAAACCATTCTCTTGCGGTACCAAAGTCTTGATAAGTACTGTGTGTCTCTTCTTCCTCTTTCTCCTTCTTCCTCTGTCTGCTAGGCTTTTCCCTATGAAGTCTCTTTCTCCCTTATGAAAAAGAGCAATGCATCACTTGCAGAACAGACTTTAACAAAGTTCTTCAGTCCCCCCCGTACCAGACATTAACCATAATAAGTGCACTTAGCCCTAAACTCAGGCCCTGCTTGCCCATATCTAACCTTGGCTCCATTTGATTTTTTCATCAGTAGTTTTCCTAATTCTAATGGCCTCTACAATACTAAGCCATGTTGTCACTAAACCCTACTTGATCCTTCAGACTCTCCAGATCAAATTTGGTTTAATATGTTAGGACTAACTGAGGTGAAATCTAGCAACCCTAGCAGGATGAGACATAAATGTTGCTTTTCAACTAAAATTATGATGAGCCCTTAACCTTGACCTGAATTCAGTTAGGTCAGCTAACTCTGTCCCAAAACGTCTTCTGATTGACTCTCTTGGTGGTCTGGAACATTGTGTTAAACCTGATCCTCCAGCCACTTCTGTTCTGAGGGCTAATCGTAACTTTAAACTCTGGCCCAGTGACCTGAACTTAAATACTAGCCCAGCTAAGGGCGTTGGTGCACAATGGAGCCTTGCAGCACACAGCCCACTTAGGAGTGCATTTAACATCTCAGACCCTTGTGGACCTGGAAGATGAACTTCACTTAAAACTAAATGTAGTCCACCCATCATGTTTCCTTTCCCTTGATGTGCCCAGCACTCGTGAGTATCTTGTGTCTGCAGGAAGGGTGAATTAGCCTGGCTTTGCAGTCATTACACAAACTCCTGTGTTAAGGCCAGAAAAGCAATGCTTGGCTGTCCCAGAACTACTTGCAGGTGTATTTAGGAGTTCACCTTTCTCAGCC
Source organism: Entomyzon cyanotis (assembly GCA_024500445.1). Taxonomy (NCBI): domain Eukaryota; kingdom Metazoa; phylum Chordata; class Aves; order Passeriformes; family Meliphagidae; genus Entomyzon; species Entomyzon cyanotis. The sequence continues at coordinate 72,811,009 of JAKEPQ010001005.1, forward strand.
CAAGTGGAAGACTGATGACATTGACAGTCCCAAACCCAAACCCTAGCTTTTTGGTCTAGCAGCAACGGCAGGTCTTCCAGGATTCAGAAACAAGACCTAACTTTCCACATCTATGTCTCAACACAAGACAGACTTCTTGCATTTAGGTAGGGTTCATCATGCAGCCCTTGTTTGTACTGCTGTGATTCAAAGTATCTGCAGTATGGTTTTCATCCTAGTCTGACAGGCTAACGTGTCTTCTTTTGTAAAACCAGAAGTGACCCTGGCCATTAACAGATTAAAATACATCCTGTAAGAAATGCTGCAACAGTTCTACTACTGTATTAGCATCCTCAGTTTAAGATGACAATCCCAGTACAATTCAGGAATAAATACAATTCTCTAGCCCATTCGTTATTATAACTCAACTGTATCACTAGTACTATCACAAGAAAACAACCCCTACTATTGAAGGATAACTCCTCAAAACTCAGTTTTACCTTACATCCCTTCTAGCATCAGACCTTTTTCTGCTTTGGTGGTCCTGACAGAATCTAGGGTATGATTTTCCAGCCTTAGGATTCTTAGGAATCCTTACCTAAATCCCAGAGAAGTGATACCTCACTATTTGCAGCTTCCTCTAGTCCATTCAGTCCACTGTCAGCACAAGCCTTTATTTTTGTGTGGCATAACCTAAGAAAAATGAACACAGGCCTCCAGCTCTTGGATGCATGATCTTATGGCCAAACTGCGGCTTGATTTGATTCTACTAGCACCAGGCTATCTATTCCTTCAGCAGCCCTTGGAAATAAAAATATTTTCCAACTGTATCTTAGCCTTAATCATCACTTTAGATTTATCCAAAGAGAAAGGTGACCTCTATCATATGGAAATTAATTGAAAATCATTTGAACACTTTAGTGATCAGGAATGTATTGTATACTACTATACCATATGTTAGCTCCAGATTTTTTGGGCTAGTTGTAACCCGAAAGAGGTTATCACAAACAGTCCAGGAGGGGAGTTCTTTCAGATGACATCCATTGTGAAAATGTTCTGGCCTCACTGGGGCTTGTGTGTTTGTGCTAGGGCTAGGGCTCAGCAAAGCTTGAAGAGGAAGGTTCATCTACAGAACCTGTAGGTACCACAGAAAACGGATGAATCTGGATGAAGTCAGATGAGGATTAGCCTGGAGTTAGCTCAAGTTGGTGGGACAGTGTTTATCTGGCCATGCTGGATGTCTGGCCGAGTTTGCAGCCAGACTAAGGGATTTTAAGATTTAAAGGCACGGGCTGTACAGCATTTCTTGTGCTGAAGGGAGGTCAATGGACAATTTCACCTATGTCATTTTCCCAATTGCTTGAGATAATATGTATTTTTTGTTTTGAGATGGGTCAGCTGGATGACTTACTGCTAGGGATTTGGTTGTGGCTTTGGAATGCAAGTGTAGCAGGAAGAAACATATTCCTGTATGTTGTAAATTTTGCAGGAGTGATGCCACTGGGGAAAGCACGACAGTTCAGGCAAGCAGTGAGAACATGGAGAAAGAGGAGTGTATAGGTAGAGCAGTCCTGGGAGAGATGTGAAACCGAGTTTCCTAAATGCATGGAAATTTGGAAATTGAATCAGGGTCACCCATGTTCTGGTAAGTACCACAAGCAGTAGACCAGTGTAAAAGAGCAGTATTGGTCCTCTGGGCAGCTATTTTGGCCTTTTCAGGATCTCAGTTTTGAATCAAAGTAGAATGTAGGCATCCAGGTCCTGCTGCAGTCTTTTATATCACAGTGAATCTCTCCTAGGTATGGAGGTATTGTTGCTGAAGGGCACTGAAGCTGACAATTACCTTCTATATAATTTTAATCGTTTTAAAATATATATCTGAAGCTATACATGAGAAAGTGATCTAGGGTTTCATTTGGAAGCTAGTAACATGGCTTAATGGGAGGAAACCCTAAAAGCTATCAGTCACAATTAATTGGTTTTACTCAGAGATTTTGTGTTTTTGCCGTCGAGGTAGGATAGAATAGACAGCTTTCCAGTTTACCAAATGTTGCCACTCAGTGGTATCAGCGTAACTGTAATATCATGCTTTTTATTTATTTATGAGCACCATATGCCTGTCATGTCGGAAACCAGTGAATGTTATGTGTTCATTCATTAGGTTTCTGAAAACAACAAAGACTCCTGATTATATTGCACACCAGTCATTCTTGCTAGTGCTTTATTTCAGTAAATAATAGTGGTCTTCAGAACATTCAGTACACCATCAATTAAACACAACTGGAATGTCTCTGTATATCATCATATACATTTACTTACACACACATTTTATTTGCTAACAATATTATTAGAATGTCTGGGGCCTCAACCACCATGATTTGTTATGTAGGGCTGAAAATAAAAGTAATGTTTTTCTGTTAACATAGTAAGACCATCACTTTGGTCAGTGAGACATTTCTGCTGAAGTTCCATAATGCCATAGCTCCGTGAAAGCATTCAGCTAATAACATTAGACATGGCTTTGTCTGCTAATCTGTGCACTTCCACCAACCTCATCCCATTACAGAGAGGAGCAAAATGTCTAACCTCTGCTCTGCTCAGTGTGTGTTACACGGGTGATAGTTTGTCTAGGGAAGCATTAAGTAGGTAGTACACTCATGTTCCAACAGATCACAGTGTGAGAATCTTGGAAACCTCATCGTCTTCTCACTCTTGCTGATGTACAATCTTTATGTAGGATAAGTTCTTGAATAGTGAATTTCTGCTAAAAGTTTCCTAACTGGGGAAGCTTCCACCACCTCTCTCCTGATAGTGTCCCCATTATAACGGATTTCATCATAGGTTTCTTTTTTCCCCCTGAAACATATTAATATTGCCGTATTCCAAAGTCCCTTTTGTTACAGCCACATGATCTTCAATTCTGATAACATCCTTATTCCCAATTAAATCACCAAATGTCAACCACCAGCAGTAGCTTCTGATGGGAATATTTTTCCCTTTAAAGCACAGTGGAAGAGGTGACACAGAATTTCAGCGATCCAGCAAACAAATTCAAAGCTTGTGGCATGGTAGATTTAAGACACATTGCCTATCTGTAGGAAAATAATAAGCATGTCAGGTGAAGCGGGAGTGAATGATGAGTGAAGCCAGAAGGTTGATGCATCCATAGAAGTTACAGTGTGCATATCATGTTGGTGGAGGAACACAAGGAAAAGATATGTTAGAAAAAGACCCAAGGGAAAGGGTTTATGAATACCAAGTCAGGAGTGCTATACTGAATAGTGCTGCCCAGTGCTAGAACAGGTCAGAAGGTAGAACGAGGCTGGTGCCTGGCATGAACAGAAGTTGTCCTATGATGCTTCAATGGAGGGAGCACTGATGCCAGAAGCTGAACCTGCAAAATCACAAAGCTCTCACACCCACCATGTGACACGAGTCTGAACAATGATTCTTAATGTTGACGGCAAGCAAGGCAGTTGTGCTGGGGAAGGAATAAATGGGGATTTTCAGACTAGCTAAAGCTTAGAAATTGGAGTGTGAAACACCTGACTCTCATACTCACCTGTGCTGGTCACAGGCAACTAAGAGACAGCCATTTAACAGATCTGCAAATCCCATTGATGTTCCATGTGGCTTAATAGCTGAATGACTGTCTGCTGAGCACACTCTTGTGCATCTTCAAAATGTTGCACCCCACCACAATACCCAATGGGAAAACCAGTGCTTGGAGCTGTCTGCTGAGCCATGTGCACATAGCCTGGACTGATACAACCACGTAACTCATTACTTGCTTGTATTTTGTATGCGAAACAAGAAGTCCTGGTACAAAGAGTATTGTTGAGAAAAAAATTCTCAACCAGTCTAAACTGGTGGAGCACTGCTAAAAGCAAAGAATGAAACCGAATTACATCAGGTTGCATCTGACCTGCAGTCAAACAAGCAGGAAAAAAGAAAGGAAAGAAATAGGGGGATGCTGGTGAAACACAGCCACTAAACCCTGGCCAGTTATTATTACAAGGGATTAAACTGGCAGTCGACAAGCTGTATGCCAGACATCTGCCTCACAGAACACTGCACATCCCTTAGTAGAAGTAGGTTAGTAGAAAAGAAATGTGGATACATGGGTAGAAGTGCAGAGAAGAGCTCAAACATGCCTCGGGTCCTTAGTCCTTAGTTTGAAACTGATGACACGAATACTGTAGTACTACAGCGCTGGATTCAGGAATAGCCATGTCAGTGGCTCCATGCACTCTCAGCCCTTCACAGGAGTGACTCATACTTCCCTGTCAGAGAGCTGGAAGGCTCTAATTTATGACCCAACCCAATACATTTTTTTTAAGGGCCTTGTATTGTTCTTCTTGTATTGCCTGTACTGGGGAAACCTCATTTGTCAGAAAATTTGCTTTCATCTCACTGCTGAAGCAATTAGAGTCCAAAATGTTCCCTTGACTACTTTTTCTTTAAGAGAAAAAGAGAGGTTTCAGTGTTCCTCAGCTCTCACCCAGGGATATGTCTGCTAATCACAGCATGAGCAAAGAGAAAGAACTGCTCCACAGAACTGTCCTTTCCTTTCCTTTGGAGCTATCCAGGGCACAAAGGCACATAGAGGAAAAGTGGATAAATTAAATTTGTGCTCCATCTCCTTCTCATAACATCTTTTGCTAGGGATGTGAAGTTCTTCATGTTGTGACTTGGACAATCAGACTAGAGCTTGAGACTTTCTTTGCAAGGGCTGAAGACAACATTTAGGAGGGAAGATGGACTTTAGCCAGAGGTCATCCCATTTATGTGCTGTCCTCTCTCTGGATACACAGTGCATTCCCAGTCTCACACATACTGTGCTCATGAGTTGTGTTGTAAGAGAATGTAGCTTGTTTACTAGCTCAACCATGTTTTCTGATCCAAAGATATCATGTTGCTGTCAAGTATTTTTAGTCTGAGTTTCTTACTATCCAGTTTACTTTGCAGTCTTGGTTTCTTCAGCTAAAAATAGTTCCAATACAACAATAGCTTTTAGGTGGTTCCACTTGTTGGATTAGATGTGATTTGTTAAAAAAAATAGCAGCATGCAATGGTTGTTCAGTGCCTTCATTCCAGAAGGACCTCGGAGAGATTTACTACCCTGCGCTGAGTCTCACCACCTGCTGCTGCGGTACAGCCAGTGCTCCTCTGTGACACAGCATTCCTCTTCTTCAACGACTGTCAGACCACATTATCTTTGCTGTTCAGGGAGATTTTTTTCCTGTCTGTTTTTTTGGGGTGTTTTTTCTTTTTTTTCTTGGCAGGTAGAAAGGAGGTAAATTAGAATTTGGCCCAAACACTAAAGTGGAATAAACCTCCTTCTGCAAAAGCTCCTGGAGGCTTTCTTCACACCCTGCCAAAAGGTCGGGATCTCTGTAGTATGATCCCTCAGTAAGGTGACACCTGCAGGTATACGGCACTGCTCCCATCCTCCTGTGATATCCAAGCTGAAGTGACTCAGAAGGGAGGAGCTCTGCCGGCACTGAATCACCATTGCTTTCTATATTTATCCTACAAATTTGAAAGTCAAATTCTGTCAAAAATTTACCTGTAAGTTTAACCTGTAAGATTCTAGCCCCAAGGGCTACAGCTTCAAAACTATGCAGCAGGTTGGTTTTTTGTTGTTTTGTTTTGCAGTACAAGTGGAAGTTTGAGCATGTTACCGCTTGAGCAGCGGGAGTTTCTTCAGTGTAGCATCTACATACTCATTGCTGCGACCCAGTAAGGTAATGTGAGGTTTCTAAGCATTCTTACAGCCTTTATTGTCCTCAGTTGGAAAAGGCATGACTTTTGCCTTTAAAAAGAAGTAAAAAAACCCAACCAACCAAACTCAGGCTTTGTCATGAGAATAAAAATAGTACTCTTTGGCTGGTTTGTCATGTTTGTCCCTTAGTCTTAAGTTTCACAGTTCATATAAGGTGTGAGGTTATGAAGTAGGACACAGAAAGCATGTTGGGCTCTAATGCCTCCATTTTCACCTCTGGAAAGGACCTTTGCTGAGAAAATACAGCTGTGAGTCTGTTAACAGTGCTGTAGAAAAGATACATTGTCCTCTGGTTAGCCATGTGCAAGGATCAAGTTGGATTTAATTCTCCTGAAGAATTCTTGTGGCTTTGAAAGATGGACCCAGTCAACATGAAACAATTAAAATTTCATATTAATTGCCTATAAGAATCAGGTATAGTGCTTGGATTTTTAAAGACAAAATGTAGACTGTATTTTGAGACCTAAGCATCCTGCCTACCCAATTAGCATTTGTCGGTATCTTTTACTTTTCACTGAGGTTTATAAATTCTTCTAAAAATTAGAGTTTCAGCAGTTATTTTTCTGAAATTTGCTCATTTTACCAAGATCTGCAATGGAGTACAACAAGGGGACATAAAAAGAATCAGCCCACTTGCTGACCTGATCTTGCACATTGCCTTTTCACTGGGAGCTGCAAGTATGTTGCCACACGCTGTTTCCCTAGGGAATGTGGAAAAATGTAAAAATATTGAATCTGCTCCAGCGGGTCTGTGCAAACTGACCTGGTCTGATCTGTACCATTTGAATAAAGCTGGCCTAGGCAGGATGGTCTCTCTTCAAAGCACAACAGTCATTTAGGGGCCTAAAATGCAATATGATTAAATCAGAATTAGAAGAAATTGTATTCCTGCACACTGATCTTGCTACACTGGCTCCCTGGCTCTTGCTACACTGATCTTGCTACACTGGCTCTACTCTCATACACAAAATGTCATGCATTCCATATTAAAAGCAGGTATATTGAATGAAATAATGAGACACCAACATGTTCATCTTAAAGCATATTTTTTGCAAACTCCCTGGGAAAATTCCTGGTCATTTCAGTCTATCAGCTATTTCCTTGGTACTTATTTTTCTCTTTTCATCTTTGAAACTCAATAAGGAAATAAAATACCAACATAAATAAATGAAGAAGAAGGTTTCTCAACACCAATAAGCTAGACAAAAGAAACAGAACACTAGAGAATGTTTATTTATTCATGACATCTTCATGAATGCCATACTTTGGAGGGAATGGGAGATTTTGTTCATGTTCAATTCTCAAGCATGTTAACAGGTTTTATTAAAATGGAGGGGAGGAGGGGAGGCAGCTAGCTTGAAGAAAATAGAGACCCTAAATTCAACTAGATTAGAAGTTCATGAGAAATACTAGTGAGTAAGAAGAATAATCTAAATTTGATATTATATGCAGGGGATGGGAAAATACTTTCATAATCTTATTTAAATAGAGGAAGTATTTGTGTAAGGATGCATAGTTGTGTGGAAATACAGTTTGTTCTGGAGGATTTATTCTGTTCTCATCTCTGCTCTGTAAAAGCATCCTTTGTAAGTTTACTAGTTTTGTCTGTGCTGTCATCCTAATAGGCATCTTCTTAAACATGTGAAAAGGCCCCAGAAAATAACAGAATTCCTTTTAATGAGTTCAGTACATGCACAAGTGTTTTCAAGATCTCAGAGTATCCCTGCGGTTGAGATCCATACCGCCTGTCTCTCTTTGTGGCTGTTTTGAGTTAGCATGTAGCACAGGGAGTTCTGGCTTGGGGATTCTCTGTACTGCTGTGACCCTGGATGCATCAGGAAAACAGTCCTAAAAGTGAAATTCAGGAATTATGCAATAGTTTTCTCATCTCACTGACTAGGAATAGACAGCAAAGTATGAGAAGATAGAAGCAGGGAAAAACAACCCCCTGGACTGGCAAGGATATAAATTAAAATTTCAGATCTGTCCCCAGCACGTGAAATTTCTCAGAGCCCTGTCTTTGCAATATGTTGTATAACCTCTCTTGCCACAGAAGCTTAGGGACTCTGGTGGTGTCTAGCAATCTTAAAGTCTGCGTGTAGCAAAACCATGCCGCACCTCAGATCAGATTCAAGAAAACACTCACTAGAGTCTGTTTGCTGTTTGTATGGTCTGTCTCATGTCATTTCAAGTTATCTGATAGCAGTTCTTAAAATGCTGGCAGTGTCCATGCTGTTAGGCAAATGAGGCTTAGAAGAATTAACATATATATATGGTCAGTGACACAATACAGAGCAGTATGTGGGCCTTTCATTAAGTGGGGTTTTTTGTAAATATTTTTCAATCCTCAGGATTCCTTTGCATTTATTTACATTTTCATTATTCTTTTTGAAACAGCATGTGCATTAGGAAACAAATGTCAGATAACCCTACATTGCAGTGGCTAGCCCATTAACAAACAGCCACCTTGAGGGTGGGGGTAGCCTCTCAATGCAAACATAAGGGACCTCAGATTTTTATGAATTCCTCACCCATGCCGGGGTGGGAGGAAGGACATGAAGTTATTCTCTAATACAGGACAAGTTTAGTAGCATATAATTTTACTAGGAATATTTGCTTTAAGACACTGTATTAGTAAAGAAGAAAATATTATGCCAAAAATCAGTTGTATGTTCCCAGAGCAGCCTGGGCCAATGCACTGGTACTGCTGCTGTGGGTGCTGATGCGGGTGAGAGGTTACCACTTTCCTTTGCTCTCTTTGCTGTGTCCAGAAGGTGAGTTGTGTCAGGAGGGGCTTGAAAGCTAAAGATCAGAGGGAAAGCAGTCATGTCAGCTCCAAGTATTTTGTTGCTGATTTTCTAAATACATTATTTCAGCTTTAGCTCTGTTGCTAGTGTAAATTTCCTGCATTGATGAAAGAGAAGAAAAACAAACACCAAAGTTTCCAAGTCAGAGGTTCACTGAGCATATCCTTTGCTCTGACATCTCTGTATGGCTTTGCTGCTCTTTTGGTTGTGTGGAGGGTGTGGCTTGAGCTTTACAAACCTAATGCCTCTCTTGCATAAACAGATTTCTCTTCTCATATGTATCACATGATAATTATCATAAATAAATAAATCTACATTGGAGACCGTCCTCAATCTAAAACCTCACATCTGAGTTTGCACAGAGTTGTCTCTCTGTGAAGAGACACTTAAAGATCAATATTAACAATTTAATAGTTGATGTAAGATTGGCAAGGTGAGACACACTGGGAGTTACAAAGGCTTATTTCATAAAGAGCCATGATTTATATTGGTGTCTAAAAAAGGTGTCAGCTCCCACTGAACCTTCTCCCTTGAGTAGGGCAATCAGAAGTGTGGGTACTTTTTTGCCTCTTGCCCCAGTACTAACACAGATTCTTGCACAGCTGACAAGACAATGAACAAACTTTTCTGTCAGTCATGGCATGGAAAAGATCACTCCTCTCTGCTGAAGAACTGTTTCCATGAAACTTGTACAATCTTAACAAACTCTGAGGACTGATCTCCTTTGCTGCATTTGGTTGACACTGCCAATGGATTTGTTAGTTCTTAAGGGAAGGGAAAGATAGTTGGACTGACTACATACCTTTGAGGCCACTTTTTATTAAAAAAACAGGAATATAAAACCAGAGAGGAAATGTAGACCTCTCCTGGAAATGTCCTCTCATTTGGCAATGGACAATATTGGTGTTAGAAACTATCTTTGAGATGTTGGTTTACGTACTCAGGGAAAAAAATAAAAAACAAAGCAAGCTCAGACAACCCCTTCATGTCTTTGAGCTCCACCAAAGTGCAGACAAGCTCACAAAGCCCTCTGAGATATCTACAACCCACCAAAGAAACAATCCACAAAGCATGGAATTTGCAAAATTCCAAGGAGGCTGTGGCCATGTTGGCAAGTTCAGAGACCATGCACAGACATGACCTGGACATTTGCACCATGTTGCATGTAGGGCCCACCTTTTGTGATTGACATGGCCAGAAGAATATTTTGCAGATAGGGTCTGGTGAAGTGTGAGCACCTTTTATTTTCTGATTTTGCTTAATATGGATACAGGAGTCAGCCAGCACTGCCTGTTGAAAACAGCAGTTTGGTTTGTGGCATTTTTTTTCCCTAACCTTGCTTTCATCTGATGTTGGTGATGAAGGGGTCACTTTAGTGTCTGAAGTCAGAGTTGGAGTCTATGAAGTTTCTCAGTGTAGCAGAGGGTCGCTCTGTACCAGGGAGGCAGGAGAGCAGTAAGAAGATGGGAAAACAATGGATTCCTTTTTCAAGTTCCTAATAATTTTTTAACTAATGTAAAATACTGCTGAAAAGAGACCTTTGTCTAAAATATTTGGACATTACGTTTATTGTTTTACTCTGTAGGAGCATGTTTAATACAAACAGGCAAACAAGAACAGCCTGACAACTTTTGCCATTGTTAGGAACATGGGGACACCATTGCTGATTAGAAGCAAAACTACATCCAGAAAATATTTGTTGCCATAGTGACCATTTTTCGTTGACTCCTTTTTCTGCTGTACAGATCTGATTTAATTATTTCAGATATTTATAAATAGCTTCCCGTGGGGCCAAAACTAATGGCTGCAAAGTAAAGTTGGAAAGACTTTGGATGTGCAGCTCAGCATGGTCAAATGGAGACTCCACTTCAGCAAAACAGTCAATGTGAGCATGCAGTTTTAAGCACTGCATCTCTTTCCAGAGGACTGCATGTGGGCTTAAAATCATACATGTGCTAAAATAGTCTGCTGCAGCTCACAGCAGATAGTGAACATTTCTATTTTAAACCGTGTGGTTTGTTTTAATTTAACTTTCATAAACTTCAGTAGAAATAAGTCCTTAAGTAGTTACACCATTAGTCATATTAGGAATGACCATTTGCTTACTAGGCTGTTGCTGTGAGCATTAGAATAAATATGGGCATATACACCTCTCATGGTTTCATGTTCCTTCCACTAATCCCCAGCCTCTGTGATTCGTCCTCTGCAGCCCTCTTCCCATTATTTTTGTTTATACGAGTGCCAGGTAAATGGTTGAAACACGTGCATTTTACAATTGCCTAAAAGGGAATTTCTCTGCAAGTGTGCAAGTTGAGTATGCAGTATGTGTAATCTCCAATAGTTCAGGTCCCTTCAGGACGAAATTCTCTTGAAAGCTTCATGATACTAAAGTGCCAAAAGTCTTGCAGATACTCTTAATTGTTTGCTTAGAAAATGAATTCCACATCCTTTGATCCTGTATTGTCTCAGGTATTAATTTTGCCTTTTAAGTGCAATCACACTCAGTTTGTGTGAGAAAGAGGAAAGAGGAAAAGGTTAAAAATTTACCATTCCTGCTGCTTTTCAGAGGTTTTATCCCCTCCAGTAAAGCATGGCATATGCAAGTGGTTCTCTCCACCTTTGGCACATCAGGGGGAATTAGCATGTAGTCCAGCAATGCAAGGGACAGCTGAACCTGAAGGAACTTAAAATTTACACTGACACAAAGTATCATCTGCAAAGACAAATAATCAAAAAGCTGGTTAACACCTCTAACATAATCTTTGTCCATACTCCTTTCACATGTTTTCAGAACATGGTTTGTATCAGACATTTGACACCTTTCCTAGCCTTCTGCACTCAGACTTTCCTAAAATATGCAAATTTGCATTGCAAATCTGTTTTTGTCAGAATCCAGGTGGCATCTCTGAAAAAAAAGGTCAGGTTTGGTTTTTAGTTTTTAATGTTCCTCAGCTTCCTTGGGGTGCCAGTCATGTTTCCTCCCCCCAGAAACTACATGGTCTTTGCAATTTTTTTAGACTTATGAAGAGTCAGATTCCAGGTCCCTCAGACTACATATAAAGAGAGGACAAAATCTTCAGAATTCACTCTTTTACCTGCTCTGTGAATCCACAGGAAACAGTCAAGATATCCTGAGACTGTATCTGAAGACATCCCATGGCAACACCTGATCTGCAAACATCCCTCTTGAAGCTGTGCTGCTGGACAGGAGAAGGGTCTCTTCCTGTGACATTTATTTTGGAATATTCATCAGCTAAGGAGGCCTGGTATCTACTTTCCTTACTTACCATGCATGTTAGTGGGCAGCCTGCCCTCCATTTTAGCCAGCTGAAATATTCTGGGATGTGTTACTACTTTCCTCTTCCATGGAGTGGCTTTTCAGGGAGGTACAGCAGTTTTCCCAGAGCTGGGGGTTAAGGCCAGCAAGGAGTACCAAAGCTCGCTGTGTCCTGGTCCTCCTGTCTCATGGGATCAAGGGCAACGGTGTCTCCCACAGCAGTAGATTTCCTGGGATAATTAGTTGATAATTGTGAGCTTTTTTGTTCAGCAGTCCCCACCGTAGTTTCCTCTCAGTACAGTTGCCTTGAACTTAGTGGGAGATTGTTCAAATAAAAAAGAAGTGTTTTTGATTTTAACCCAGTAAGTTCCTGTCTTAGAGCAGCAACGTCATGACAAAGAGATGCTTTCGTTCTGATGCCGTATTTAGCAGAGGTTTGGAACTTTTACATCCCAAAATCATGCAATTAGTGTGAGAAGGAAAAGCCCTCTTCTGTGCTTCTCACAACACCTCCGGGTGAGGAAGGGCCGTTTTGTGTCAGGAGCTGAAACAGGCAAAGTCGAGTAAAGGAGGCAGGGACAGGCATTCCTCTGCCTTGGCGAAGCAGAAAAGGAGATGGGGGAGAACCCCTTGGAGGAGGACTCAGAGAAGCACAGAAGGGTTAGTCTGTGATATACTGTACAAGGTAACCAGAGCTGAGCCGGGCAGCAGGCAGCCCCGCAAAGCGTGGCTCCAGCGCTCTGTGTGCAAGGGGCTGTTGTCCATCAGCTCCAGCATGACCCTGCACAGGCTGTTATCACAGCTGTTGGAAACTGTTATGTCAGTGTACCCTTTCAGTCTCTTCAGGAATAGAAGATGCTGTGCTCTTTTGGATTTTTTAATGCCCTGCTTAGTCTGGATCACAAGTTAGTGAGACATTGATAATTTTAACCATGTACTATACAGGGCTATTTGTTTGTATTCCTGGGATGTGCTTTTTGTTTCTTGCAAACACTTCCAGAGGAAATTTATGCAGAAAGGAGCTGGAATAATTTCTCTTTCCTTACACCTTTATCTTTTTCTGCTAAACATTGCCATGTTATCACTGCATTTTTTTAAAAGAAACTTCTCTGTATGAAGTTTCCTTTTGGCACTGTGTCATTTTTTTTTCCCAGTAATTTTGTAAGGGATGGTATCAGTTTGGGTCTTACCTTCATTAAAAATGCACTACAATTTGTGCTCTCAACTTTAACAAAAACACTGTCATGCCAATTTTACAATTGTATTCCCTGCTTTTCTACCCCTGCTGCTGTTTGATTTTCAGAGAGAAATGGAGAAGCTAAATATTTATACAAGGGAAACTGTATTTACATAATCAATAAGTGGGAAAAGCCGAGAAATAATTCCACCTTTAAGTTTCAGTTTAATTCCCTTTAAGTTTCAGTAATGCTGCATGTAGGCTGTTTCAAAGAGAAGTTGTACCCTTGTCCCAGCCTCAGCAGACATCCTTTAAACTGCTCGTATTTCTTTTAGATTCCTTTGCATAAAATAAAAACTCCCATTGTGTCTCAGAAATTCAATATGATATGGAAACCAGATAGGTTGGGTTGCTTTTTTTGAAATAAATGTCTTCTGCCCAACTTTAGTATGGCAAGGAAATTTGATTATCACTTGTTGACAGGTATGCAGGTCATGTCAAGTGTTTCTGACATGTCTATTTTAAGTTAAGCTACAATTTGTATTTTGATTATGACAGAGTAAAAATACTTGGACAACAGATAGTCTTTGCCTGTGAATGAAAATTGGAACATGCAAGTTATGGTCAGACAGGCTTCTTTTAGGGAGATGAGGCTTTGATTGGGTCACTGCCCAGAGGTGCTAATTAAAAATAAAGAAAGAAACAAAACTCCATACCACCCTCACTCTCTTAAAAACAGAAAAACATCAGAACAACACAGGACAAATAACATGAAATTACTTGTGAAAGGCAGCTGGAGATTTTTTGCTTGTCCATTTAGGTCAAGTGATAAAGTATCCATTTCCTTCTGCTTAACTGTCTGTTTTATTCCATAAGCCTGCATTTCTGCAGCATAGCAAGATATTTTAACAGTGAAATACCCTGTGGGTCCTGGCTCCTTTGGCTCACAGCAGTGACTAACTCAGTCAGAGTCAGCAGCTGACACCCAGAAAGAAGCTGGTGTGAGATCAGGAACAGGGATCCTAGCTGGCTTGCTGGCATGCTGGAATCAGTTGCCCCCTTCATGCCTTTGGGACTCAGTAGCAACAGGATTGCTGCACAGCCCTCCGAAAGTCCCCAGGTCTGAAACTGGGGGTTGTGTCTCTGTGTGGGGTCTGTAATGTTAGGAGCAAAACAAAGAGCCCAGTTAGAGGCCATTTATCTGTGCCAATATTTGGGGACATGGGCTCACGAGAAGCGGAGTCCCAGTTTGGCTAACAAGGGCACTAGGCTTGAGAGCAGTCCTCAACAGAACAAACTTTAAGTGTTGCTTTCCAAGCAGTTGTCATGTAAAGTCTGGAAGCAAGGAGTGTGTTGGTCAGTATTCAGCTCTCTCCCTTTGGAAGCAGACTGGTTCTTGGAAGAAAAAAGTTGTCAGAGGATGTGAATGTTTCTGAAGAGGGGGATGCTGAAATTTGCTTGATTCAGTGTCTGTTTGGTCTTTATCCAGCTCTCAGCTCAAAGGCAACACTTGTGATAATACATTTTCTTCACCACAGAGACAAATGCACCTCCTGAGGGAAAAAACAGTTGCTTTGACATTTCAGGCTGGGAAACCTGTCCTTGACACATGCACAGGCCCTGATACATGGTGTCTTGGCTTTGCATGCTTACGGCTGTCTGGGAGGTTGGCACTGTCCCTGTTCAAAGGCAGTGGCATGCCAGCACTGTAGTGGTGAGGTCCCCAGCAGAGATGTTTGCACTGGGAAGGCAGCAGAGCATGGCAAATGCCATCTCTGTCATAGGAGAGGATGTTCTCTGCATTAGCCGTGGCGTTGTGCACTTGCTTACCAGTGGTAACATATTTATGTTAGCAAAAGCCCCAGTGAGACAGGGGAAAAAGAAACAGAGCTTATGTTATGTTGTGGCTGCCAGCAATCACAAACTGCACTGTGGCAGGAAGCTGAGTGTAAGAATCAACTGTTTTCAGACTTCTTCTAGGAGCTGCAGTCTTGATTTGCAGAGCTGCCAAAGACCCGCAGTGCTTATGCTTTCAGCTGGATGGGGGAGTTGTTCTGGAAATATGTCCAAGGGATTTAAAATCAAGCCCTGGGCTAGCAACAGCGCTGCATGACTAAATATTGGTGTCCAAAGGAATAGATAGCACTGAAAAAGTGACTCGGCACAGAGGTGACCAGGCTGGAACATAAATCATTAATATGAGAGATATGGTGAAGCACAAATAAGGAACATTCCTATTCTACAGTATTACTCCTGTGGTTCTGCAGTCATAGTCACCATTTCATAACACTGGCTGGCCAAGACTATGTAAAAAGTCAACCCAAACAAATGTACTCTTGGCTTCAGTGGTGAGGCTCTGATAGTTTTGGAGAGTTCAATACAGCCAGGTTTACTGCCTGTTAGTGCTTCTTCACCACTGTAATTCTCCTTTGGCAGAATAAGTGCTTACTGAGTATCTGATTATAGAGCTGAGGTTATGGGCCAATAAAACCAGAGGACACTAAGAGATAATCTCTACATGTGACAGCAAGATGAGCAATCACATCCAAACACAAACTATGCCATTAGTATTACTTACTTTTAAAGCACTATTATCCCTGAATTGTTCCCTCTCATTAACAATTAGTCATTCAGACCTTTGCGAACTTTAATTTGATAATCCCTACAAGCTCATCAGGCAAATCTCACACGGTCACGATGTTCCATGCAAGATTTATAAGACGGAACTGGCTGGATGTGAATGTGGGAGTAACGGTCCATAAGCAAATGTGACATAAAAAGAAGTGAGGCAGGAAAGCAGCCTATTGAACTCAGAAAGCCTGGCTGTAGAGGGAGATGCTGTTATTTCAAAATGGCTTTCATCTTTTGGGGTGGAAGGGAGTCATTTTGTCATAGAAGAAACAACTACATAATGTCCACGGTATTTACACACTGGTCAATGAAAGTCAGCCCCTGGTTTTGAAATCCTGTAGCTGTATGCATTTTCTGTTTGAATGCTGTGTTAGGAGAGCCTGTGCCCCTCCATTCCCTCCCCCTTCTTTCCCTTCTTTTCAGCAAAAAGAGACCTCACCAACAAAGAGAAAATAGATTGAAAGCTCTTGCATCCAGACTCTTTCAAGCAAAGCTTGAGAGAGACTTTGGCACATAATGTCTCTAACATTATGTTCACTGCCCTTAGAAAGCAATAACCCAATCCATTCTGCTGGCAGTTAGCAAGTGCAGTGATTTCAACACAGATGAGAGAAGAGAGGACAAAGAAAGAATATGCTTAGAGCATCCCTTTCACTATGAACCTAGGGGCCAGCTGGAGTGTTTACAAAGCTCTAAGGCCAGCCAGCAGGGAGTTGCAATAATCTAATTTTAATTATGTGACAAAAGCATGAAGAATCATTTCAAGGGCTAACAGAGGAAAATGGTTGCAGCCTGCCAATATTCCTTAGATGGTAAAAGAAGACAAGTTAACTCACAGAATTTAGTTGTTTCTTAAAAGACTAAATGGGATCTATCACAACTCCCAGCCTGTTGTTGTTAGAGAACAAACTGGTTGCCAGAAAAAGGCTTTAGATGTCAAAGAACGTTCCCAAGAGGCATCTGGGAAAAACAGCTATACCTATGCTCCTCTTACTAAATAAAATATATGCTCTACCAGCAAGGAAACAAAGAACTGTAACCACGTTAAACTGGCTGATATGAAATGCTGTGTACACAAATATATGTATACTATATATATGTATACTAGGTATAAACTGATAGGCCTGCAGTCCAACTTCTCCAGGATCACACTAATAAAACAGCTGTTTTGCTGTCCTGAGCAAAGAACTGAAAGAAAAGGAGAGGGAAAGGGAAGGAGAGGGAAAGGGAAGGAGAGGGGAAGGGGAGGGGAAAGGGTAATGGGCAAGGGGGAAGGGGTAAGGCCCAAGTCTTCCTGCTTTGCACACATCCCAGTTTTTTGGCAGAAAAGGAGTGCTGTCTCCTGGCAATGAGCCAAATAATTTTGACTTCACTGTGAAGAAGGTCATAGTGAAAATGTGGGTAAACCAGTGACATTTCATGCTACCAGAAGGTGAATCCATACGTATTTATTGTAGGATTTTCTTTCTGGATGAAGACTGAATCCAAACACTTAGCACAAGATTATCCTTAATTTTATTTTTCAGTAATACTTTATGCTCTCCTCTTTCTCTTTAATCTGCTGTTGCATACGGATTTTGTGCTTTGATTTTATTATTGCTTGAGACATCCAGTAGTGAACAAAATTTCAGTCTTTTGCAAAGGAATTATTGGAAATACTGCATTTTCAAGCAATTCACATTCAATAATTTAACAATCACTGGGGCTTCATGGGAACTTTCACATAATGGCATAGCTCATTTCAGAGCTTAGTGACATGCTTGAGCTGTTCCCCTTGCCACAGCATCACTTTGATGACAATGCTACATAGGATGCCAAAAAGTGCAGGTAGCCTGGTTTTGCTTCTACTCTTCATTATTCCATTAAGTGGAATAACATGCTGCTAAATAAGTTCATGGCTTTCAAGTTCAAGAAGTGTTTATAAACGGTAAAATCTTTAGTTAAAGTACCTTATCATAATTCAGAGCACTTGTCATTTGAAATAGGAGCATACTGCACTAATATGTACATTTTAGGCAAGTGCAGAGTATCGTGTATGTACTCACTGTTTTAGCATAGTTCTATTTACATCTGGGTCCACAGTTTTGCAGAGAAGGTGTATTGTAGGAAGAGGATTTGTCTCCTGTATAGCCAACAGAAAAGCACATGAAAGTGATGTACTATTTATTGTGCATTTCCTCAAAATCCATGTGGTTCTTGCTATAGAATCAATTAGGTCTCTCTGTAGAGTGACTTCTGTAATGAAGGCCTCTACACAAATACAAATGAGGACTAATAAGGCATTATACAAATCATTATTAATAAAGTAACAAACAAAACTTTTCTCTGCTAACATCCTTTACTCTTCTTTAAAATGGTCTCAGTGATAATCATTACTAAATTGAACCTCAGAGTAATTATTCACAGCAATACTGCCAGAGGATATTGCTATCTACAAATTACTTTTCCCCATTATGTGACAGTGATATTCTTGTTCTTGATCAATATTGTCATTCCTATTTGCATAACCTGAGGTCTTTTTCTGTCAGTTTAGCCACTCTTGCTTGGTTTTCCTTCCAACACCAAGTGCTTTAGGCTCAGGTTAATAGTGTCTTTTTTCATTTCTCTGGAGTAAGATTTTAAGGTGTGATATAGCATTCCTTTGCTAATTTTCAACCTTTCCCTGGCCCAGGTTCTAACGTTGACATCTTGTATACCCGTTGAAAATAAGGCTGCTGTCACATGTAAACGTGTTCTGCCATCACACCTTGAATCAGGACAGCTTCAGGCACAGATAAAGCAGGCAATCTCCTGTCTCCAGTCATCCATCCTCTTCAGTGACTGCCTGTGGTACCTGTGCTGGAGGAGATGGCAATGAGCTATTTTACCACTCTTTGCTGTCTGGGCATCAATTCTTGTTACCAGTGACTGAAGAGGAACAAGGTGAACAAAGCAGTAATTACTGTTTGTGTGGGCTGGGCATGGCTCTCCCTTGCAGCTAAAGTCACTGATGCCTCTCTTGAGAGGTGCTGCTGGGACTTCTGAGAGATGTACATGATGTACATGTACTACATGATGCTACACTGGGTCTTAAAATGTAAAATAAATTGGTTTTGCAGCTAGACAACAACTATTAGCCTGTCAGTGCTTGAGTTCAGCTAAATGCCAGGTTTACATGAGTAAATGAAACTTATTTTGAGTCCTTCTAACCAAGCTGTAAGCTGTTCCTGCCTCCTTGGAGCGTATCCTAGGCATAAAGTCAGATGGATGAATTCTGGGCAAATCATTGGTTTAATTTAGAATCCACATTAGAAAAGGGAAGAGTGGGGGAAAAATTAGGAGAAGAATTTGGGGTTGTCATTAGCTTTCTGGTGATACAGATGTTTGTATAAAGGTTTATGACTAACTGCTGACCTGAATAATTCTTCAAATAGCTCTCCTGTAAACATTTTATACTCTACTGTTATTTTCTTAATAATCTGGTGAGGGACATCTGCAGTTTCTGGAAAACTGAAGTAATTGCCACGAAATTGGCAAACTAGGGCAGGTTTTGATAAACAGTCCAGAGGGAAAAAAATAAGGAAGGGTAAGGCCTTAAAACAATTGTCATTTTCAAAACAATCCACTTTAACTCATTTTAGAAGTGACCCTCTTTAAATTTTAAAATGAATTTTCAAATGTAGGGTCTTGAAGCTAGATTGAATAACTCCACATGCAGCCAGCAGGATTCTTTTTCTCTTATTTGATGCAGAGCCTGAAGTGAAAAGTCCATTATTCAATCAGTTCCAAAGGGTGTGAGTTTCAGAAGCCAGAACAGGTCACTGAGATGGGAGAGCAGGGCAGAGTGGAGGGCGTGATAAGCTCAGCACTAGCTGTTGGTTGACATTACTAAGATTGTTTTTGTCAAGGGAAGAGGTGGAAATATTCCCTCCCCTTTTCTATTTCTTGTTCTTTAAAGAAAGCTGAAGTCCACACTGGAATTCCCAAGTGCTGAAAAGCTCTTCACTTCAGCATTACCCTTTCCCTCCAAGTTACCCTAAGAATAATGAGGCTGTTTCCTAACAATGTGCTTTTTCCTCTCCAACAAGATAACTTTTTCTCCAACTGGGAAAACGCCTGAAACCCAGATGAGATGCTTTGTGAATATTTCTCCCCCTTCATATACATGAGTTTTCTAATGTTAGGGACACTCTTTATTGGGAATCTTCAATCACCAAGAAAGAACAGAGCTATGAAAAGGCTTTGGTATTTTTGTAAGGCAGAAAAGGTGTAATGCATTATCCATAATTAAAAAGAAGGTCTGGTTTTGATTTTGTTGACTGAAGTCCTCAGCAGTCAAAGGGTAAGTGGATTACTGTGGAGTTACAGATCCTTAGAGAAAATCTTCAAAAAAGAATATATATTGGTCAAAACCATTAGACAAAGAAGTATGTGCAAACATCTAAGAATGTATGTAAGAATGTGGCCACTGTTAATTGCACTGAATCCAAAATGTCATGTAATAGGGCCTCATGTTTCAGCCACACCTAAGGCACACTTGCATCTTCACAAAGTACTGACCCGGCATCAGCTTGTCAGCTCAGATTCCTGGTGGGCTATCTGGTAACTTCATGGATTGAATATAAGCAGGGAGAGAGTCCAGAAGTTTACCCACTGCTCCATCTAGTGCTTGTTTTCAGTATCCTATAGGATTGTGAAATATCTTTTGAAGGCTGATATGGATATGCCTAGGAGTAACTTAGTTGCTGGAGAGCACTTGTCATCCACTGACTTCCTAGATCACAAGCAGTATCCATCAGAAAGTCTTCTCTTTAATGGCCTCCTTTTTTTTCTTTTCTTTTTTTTTTTTTTCTTTTTTTTTTTTTTTTGTCTGTCAGCAAATGTTCCCAAAGAATGGCTGAACTACCTTTGCAAAGTGGTGATCTTCCAGGAACTCATACAGGAAAAGGAATATGATAAAGCATGAGACATCAACTGCTAGACCTGGTGATAAAAATACAGTATTTGTGACAAGCAGACTGGGTACAGGTTAATGAGTTTCATATTTAATATGACTGTTTATTATCTAAAGCAGCTTGTTTCTACCAAGTAAGTATTAAATCATGGGATAATTACAAGTATTTCGGTACTACAGACCAAGGCACATAATATAGAGGAGAGAGGAAGGAACTCTACACTGGTCAGAAATGGGGAAAACATTGTTTCAGACATTGTGCCCACTCTAGTAATTTAAAGTGTCAAGGAAGATTTCTGAGGATAAACAAACTTATCATGAGTTCAATTGTCAGAACAGCCTCTGGCAGTTGTTACACTGGCCAGCTAGCACTGCCCCAACATCTCCCAGGCACAATTCAGAAGATACTCTGGATCAAGGACCATTTAATGGGATATATGATGGCATCAATACCATTTAACCCCAGGCACGTTTCATTTCCCATTGTAGAGGAAGTCACAGGGTAACACAGTGTGTTACTGAGGATCATATTCCCTTGTAGGCCTAGGCTGAGAGCTAGTAATTCCAGCTCTAATAGCTTATGTTTTTAGCTCTAGGCACCCAGGGAGTGTAACAGGAAAGGTAATGGCTCTCACAACTGAGAGTACAACTTCAGAAAGAAGTTTTTTGTGCCAGCAGGACTTTCTACAGTTTGCAATTCTGCAGCAGGATCTTACTAATTTGATTTTTAAGTGTGACTCTAGTCTAAGCAGCTCTCAGAGATGCCATCACAAATAACCATTACCTTCCATATCACTAGCTGGCTTTAGTATCTTCCAGAATATAAATGGAATGAAAATAATGGAAGCAGTCATATCAGCATACTATAGTAGCCAGTCACTTCGTATTGCCACAGCACACTAAATGCTCTCATGTGGAGGAGAGAGAATTTTTCCAGTGCTGTCTTTTCAAATATTTTTCTGAATTTGTTTATGTTTACTTCATTCATTTTCTTTCCCGGCTTTCCTCCAAAACAAAACAATTCATATACTAAAACTGCCAGAGAGGAAGAATGGAACTAGCACCTGCCAGAGATGTTAAAATATTAAAAATAAAAGATGGCCCATTAAACACAAAACACAGAAGGAACAAGAGAAAACAGAATATAAGGGGAGTGGAAAAGTGCTCATAGTGGGCGAGTTTATTCTGCTAGTTATGTATCAGTTAGGTCTCTACTTCAGAGCAAGTCACTCCACAGAATAAAATCCCAGGCAGAAGGGTTAATGGGGTAGCTGTGAGTGAGGGCACACAGGGGTCACACACCCGAGTAGGACATTCTAACTCGGCTCTGTCCTCACCCTCTCCAAGATAGTGTCAATCAGCTGGAAACGCATCTCCAGAGCTGGCTGCTTCATCATAAGGAGCAGCTGTGACCAGAGCTTATGTACGGTATCTTTTCAGGAGAGCTCTGTTAATATCCCTGACAGGATCTCTTTATCCTGTGCCTTGCTAATCTGCAAGTCAACAGGGAGAGAGAATTCACTGTGCTAAATTGAGTTCCTGCTGTGTGTGATTGATACTGGTTTTACTTTGTAAAGTTGCCTCTTTGTTTTATCAAAACTTTGCATGTTGGTTTCCTTTGCTTTGTTTTTCAAAAGGGGGAGGGAAATATTTTTGTTATTGCCATTCTGGGAGGACTTTTCTATCCTAAAGCATCCTGGTAGCCAGCCGTCCCTCCTCATTAATCCTGCCCTTTCTCTATCCCCACTGCTCCCAAACCTTCCCCTGCACATCAAGACCTGGGAGTCTTACACCAAATGGGATATTTTCAGTAGTTGCTTCTACAGTCACTGAAGTCTCTTTTCAGTACTTGCTGACTCCGCGCTCGGAAAACATGGTTTCTCTTGATGTGCTGTCTGAAATAAGAACTTTTGGCTCCTCAAAGGAAACCAGCAGTTCTGACAGCAGTTGAAAAGAGGACGAGTTGTTTTGAAATGTAAAGTTTACACTGAAAAACAAAGGGAAGTTGAAGGCTCCTGGTTAATTTTTTTTTTTCATTTAGAATTCTTCTGTACCCTTAGTACCACAGTCTGTAATTAAATATAAAGTTCTGTATATATAGGAAGTCATGACATGATTTACTGTCCCTTTCTGGCATTAAGCTTCTTGAATTCATGCCAAGGTAATCCATTGTGTAGCACAATTGTGTCCCCACCATTCAGTATTTTGGTTTGGTCTGAAGTGCAATGACAGAGGCAGGCAGCTAATGCAAACCTCTAAGGAACAAATTTAGTTTCATCATTCTGGATAATATTAAAAGTGAGAACAGAGCAATTTAGCAAACAGTGTAGCTTCACAAGAGAGAGCTCCCAAGGGCTGCTGCAGCACACTGTCTCAGCACTACAGGCTGTTTATAAAACAGAGACTTATGCAACATAAAATCATTTGGATGTTGAGTTCAAATGCCTCAAAACTGGAGACATCTCAGTTCATGCCAACTACTCCTGTCTGTTGAATATTAGGGGCTTATTTGAGAATTTAGTCTAGGTGTGTATTTTGTGTCTCCCCAAAGATGTAGGGCATAGTGGTCAACTGTGTCTTGCTTTTTGTGAGAAAAATGTTTGTCCCAGCTGTTCAGACATTGTTTTGAAATGGAAGGATTTTGGTGGTCCAGCAGCAAGGACCGATATTTTAAATGGAACATTCTTCTCCAGTGTATAAAGAACTGCAGTGCAGCAAGGACAGGAAACAGCCTAGTGACTCCTCTGCATGCTGGAGAGAAGGCAAACTGGGTCATAAGAAATAGTATCAGAGGAGCAGATGAACAAAATGAGGAAGGAAAGAGACAAAATCAATGTGAAGGGTGAAGAATCACAGACTCATGAAGGGAGGAGCTCTGACCATACCCCACAGGGACCTCTAGCAGCACTTGCACCTCCCCAGGACCGAGCTCAATGGACAAACATGAGTGTCAGCCTCAAGCAAAGGGGCCTGACCCTACCAGCTCGCACCAACACAGCATCCTGGCTATTGTCTTTCCTTCAGACAGATGCAAACCCCCATAAAAGCCAAACCAGCCCCTGAGCCACTGACTATTTCTTTCCCTTCCTTTGAATTGTTCATTTCAGCATCACACAGAGCATTTCCCTTTGATAGAGGTGACTTGTGCAGGAAAAAGCTCTGAGAAAGATGGCTGGCATTGCTTTCTGTGGCAGAGTTACCTCTGGAGTAAGAGAAAAAGCATATTGGTAGTACATGCATAATTTTACTTCCTTTGAACTTGTCTTTCTGTATGCTTGGAACTCTATTTTTTCCCCTGTTTTTCTTCCTGGTGACAGCGTGAACGAATAGTTATTCACATCTTTCTTTTAGCTGGGTATCTTAGGAAACTGACTTAAAAGGGACAGCGGCATAAATACAGCACGCACGGAATATTCTCCCTTCCAGTTGAGAAACTCAGGGGAGAGAAAAAAAAAAAAGAAAGGCAGGATAAACACCTGACCTCAGCAGGGGCAGTGCTGGGGCTGGGAGCGGCGCTGGGAGAGAGTTCCGTGGGGCAGGGTGACCTCTGCTGGGGGCGCTTCGTGCTGGAATTCCAGGGGAAATCCCAGGGCAGGAGCAGCAAGTTGCACTCAACCCGGTGCTCAGAGGAGCTTGACTACGTGGTACAGCATTGTGCACCGACCATTTCTTCGTCATGCAAGCAGGAGGCTCCAAAAGGCCCCCCACACACATTACCTGAGGTAAGGGCTCGCTGCCTCTCACAGGGCATCCGTGGTTTAGAGCAGGGACGGAGGGTTTGTCCCCAAATAGCAGGGGTAGGAATCCTCCGGCCTGCATGTCAGCTGAGCACTCTGACTCTGCTCCCCTGGTTGCTCAGCCAGTTCGAGTTCAGTCTCAGAAAACTGGCTGCCTCTGGTGAAGCTCAAGGCAGTAAATTCAGGCGAATCACTCCTGTGGAAACAGGTCCATGATGGTTGTGTCTGAGGAGGGCAAGCTCTGGTGGGGCTGACCTACTGAGATGCTTCTGCCTGCTCTCCCATCTCAGCCCTGGCACGGGAGAAAAGACATCTTTGCTGAAGTCATCCATGGCTAGACTTGTGTGCCTCTCTCCATTCAAGGCTAGCAGAGAGAGATCACCACTGACAAGGAGACCAGTGCTCTCTCCCACAGTTGCTATGGTGCTGTGGGTTCCTGCTGCTTAGCTGGTGCCTTTTCAACCTGTCAACGGACAGGGAGTAGTGCAAATGTGACTGTGACACAAGTCTGTGGTGCATAGTCATGGGAGCTGTTGAATTGTGCCCTGAGGATGTTGGTAAGAGACCCAGCAGTCAAACAGGAGAACATTTACTACTTGAAGGCATTTTAAAAGCCAACACCTGACACCTATTTGCTGTTCTGCTTTTTTGTGTAGCTAGCCATGGTTAGGAGCTCTGCAGTTATCAGCTACATCTCAATGTAATTTTATATACAGGAATATTCACAATGTACTGTTCCTTTGAACTAAATCAAAACAGCAAGCTATTTCTTTGTACAGAAATGTCACTTAGTTCTCCTTGCTTAGCTGTTCTCTTAAGCATCAAGAGACAAATCCAACATCCACTGAAGGTAATGGAAAGACATGGATGGTTTTCAGTGGGAGTTAAGTCAGTGTTTAGTTAAATACACAATTCAGTAAGGCAGGCTTTAACTGCTTCTCTTATTAATAACACAAAAATTAGTTTACTCAACAGAGAGATTTGGTCTTTATTTTTAAATTATTTCCAAATTCAGAAAATATTTAAACTGTGTCCAGTCAAGAGTTTGTATCTTCTATTGCAGGATGAGGCTCAGAAACTTACTGAGTCAAAAAGTATGAAATTGTGGGTTTCAGCAGATCCTCCTAATAGAAGCAATAATGAAAGTTGTGAACATTGTAAAAGGAGAAATCCATGCATTTTTTTTCTGAAGCTGCTTTCCACTATTTCTGCACAGTGTTCAGCCTCTTCCCAAAAGCATCCTAGAAAGACTCAGAATGTTACTCCCCCAGTCTAATGGGGTCAGGCAGACAACACAACAACCCCTGCACAAAGTGTGTACCAGGCTGCCTACCTTTAACACCCACCCTGCCCCATTAAGGTGGACATGGAAAAGTTACCCGCTCTGGGCTTAAGTTCTTGGATGTGCACAGGAGAAAGAAGTCAGTGTTTCACTTCTGAAACAGATTTGTGCCCTCCCCAAGTAAAGCTGACAAGCTAGACGGCATCACTTCTCAGCCCACCAGTTGAACTACACCGTGCCACAGCTTCATCTCAAATCTTTGATTCTAGGAAGTTTTCCTGAGGTAGACTGCTACTAGTCCTACACTTGCAAAGGTCCTCTTGTTTCTTGTTGCTTTTTTCAGGGTATCTTCGCCACATAGTTGATTTGAGAGATTAACAATCGTGTTACACACAGATGAGCCAGGCACAACCACATGAGTGGTCCTGTTACAAAAAGGCACTTTTCCTGATGCTGTGCTTTTCTCTCTGTATCATCAGGGGTTTATCGGGCTTTGTGCTGCAGGGAGCTAAAATTCTTGCCCAGGAAATAATGGAAGAAATGACATTGGCTGCAGACAGACAATCATTTGCCTTTCTGAAGCTATGAGAAGGCACTAGGAGACTGTTAGCACTTGAGTAACTTTACTGCCAGGGCAGGCAAATTAACTTGGTGGAACAGTCTGTATGAATGTATATATATGCATACACTAGTTTTTATTCCACACCTGGCCAGGTAGCCTTAGCTAAAGGTACCTAAGAAACAAAATTCAGGGAACAGCTTGGGTTAACTGTACAGTGAGTACGTACCTTCAGATCTCTTTTCCTATTTGTCAGATTGTTGGAAAATTTTGAACCAGCTGAGTAAAGTTTCTCTAATTTCTAAGCAGTTTTTTTTCTCTCTTGCCTGTTTCTCCATTGTTCTTTTCAGGCAACACAGGGTGATTTTCAGGTTTTCTTTTCTATTGCTAATAGAATTTTTTTGCAAAACATGACAACTGGACCAGACCTGGAGGTGGGCTGAAACAGTAGGCTCTATCTAATGGACTGCCTTTCTCAGCTTCTCAGGTGGGATCCCAGCTGCTTAGGAAACGAGATGATCTCTTGCTCCTCCCCTTTGTGATTTAGTACAAGTCTGTCAGGAGAAGAGAAAGCAGGAAAGCTTTTTTTATTCCTGAGAGTGATAGGAGAACTGTCATAAAGCTGTAAAAATAGGGGCTACCTTTTAATCTGTTCTGCAGTGCTTGGCCTGTGATTTGAGAGAAGAGCTGCAACTGAATTTCCTTGGCTGGGAAAGTGGAGAGGAAGAATGTGTCACCTGTAGCTGGAGGTAAGAAAGTAAAGAGCCAGGCTAGGAGCAGAGGTGAGCATGGTGTGGGACTAGTGAGGAAGGGAGGTGGACAGAGCCAGTGGCCTAAATGGAAGTGGGGATGGACCAGGAGGTGGTGGCAGGGCTGAAAGCAGGGTGACTGCAAATGGCATAATTGCTTTACATGTTTTTTTGGAGCTGGCTATAGTAAATGTTTTGTGCGCATTGGAGGTAGGGCATAGAGGATTCCACAGTCAAGAGACTGACCGGACACACAATTCTGTAACAGAAACAGTCACCTCCTTCCAAACTCACCTGTGCTTTGTGTATCTCAGCCCATTAGTTGTTTTCTCCATTATAATTTTGGTACTTGTTCTGTCTTTCCCTCCTATGCTCAATGCTTGTCAAATGGATGTTCTTGGGGCCTTATTACCTTACTGTCCGAAGGTCTCACCTCTGCCACTATCTCTGCACAAGAAGTTAAAATTCTTAGGGTCTCACCATGTTCCTCTACTGCCCCAATCCCTGCTGGTCACAGCTTTTTCCCTGTGTGGTCCTGATTTGGTGTCTTCCTGCGTGCATACAATGTGTTTCCAACCTCCTGATCCCTAGGAAAAGGGAATCTTTTCATGGAGCCATTGAAGAAGTTAGATAAATTCAATAATATGGTAATAGTAAATTAACTTTGATAGAATCATGATAATGTATATGTGCTTGAATTTAGTGACTGGCTTGTTACTAATTTGCCTCTTCCTGGTTCTCCTCACTTGTTTCTTCTAATTAGTGTGTTGTTACACACAGATTAGATACCTTTTCCCAGGTGAGATAGGTAGCAGCAAGACTCAGGTGTGCCCCACGATAAATTGTTTACTTATGCCCTCAAAAAAAAATACTTGCAGGGAACAGAGGAGTTCTTCATATTTGCAAGACAGATCCAGATTGATTCATTGATGCAGCTGTAAGTTATAAAGACTCAGTGACAGAGCCCTCAGTATAATTGCTTGTGGTGTCTACTGCAGTTATTTTCTTTGGCAGCACCCCTGGCTCAGCATCTAAAGGTGAGGGCTGAGGGTGTCTGTACCTCCTTGACTTTCAAAACCTGGGCAGTCCATTTCAGTCTGTTTCCTTGTGGTTTGGTGAGCAATTTCTGGGGGAAAAAAATTATGTGATGTGTTGTGGCATTTTTGTTCAGTTCCTCTTCCCTAACCTAGAACAAAGCAACAAAACAGGCAATGCTCTGTAATGAGGGATGGAAATAGGTATGTGTCAAAAACATGCAGCAGTTCTTTCTGTTTTTCTATCCAAATGTGAGCAGAAGGTTATTCCAGTTATCAGTGAATTTAGTCAGTTTATTCTGGTGTCCATGGACTATGCATCCTTTGCTATAGGAACAAAAAAAGACTGCTCCAGAAATTTTCTCTCTTGTGAATATTTTTAGAGTAATCTTCCAGGCTTTCAGCAAAAATAAACCTGGACTTGCAACATCTATGAGATGAATGTAGGACCTGATTAACTGTAGTTAATCAGGTTTTGGTAGTAGGTTGTACATAAACTGTCTGCATTAGCTTGATTTATAAAAAAATAGAGGGTTTCAGGTAATAAAACAGACACTGGGAAAATACACAGCAGAATTAGATGACCTGTTTATTTGCTTCAGCAGAAGGCTTCATGTCCCTCACTGTAAAATCACCCACTTCCTCATTTCCAAACGGAATTTTTTCCAGCCTAGTTGGGGGTTTCTTCATTGTTTTTTCCAGGGCATCTCTCTGTAGAGACATTAAAAGCTTTCAGCAGGGTGTATTTCGTTGTTGAGGTGGCACTTTGCTGCTTGCCTTCTCCTTTTTTTTCATGCATGGAGGTGATGAACTCCAATAACAGTGAAAGCCTAGAAATAATGATGAGCTACTAACCTCAGTGCTCACTCATGAGGGTGTGTTGTCTGCAGTGAGAACTCCCCTTTGCTGCTGAGTGATGTGTCTGTGAAGCTTGCAATGTTGCTGTATGCCCAGCAGATGTGGGGATTTGATAATGAGGTCCTAAGGATTTAGAGAAGTTACTTTATTACTGCTGAAGAGATTTAAGAATGGTTTTGTTAAAGCTTCATAATCATAATACTGGTCTCTGCTGCATACAAATGAGCAGCCCAATCCTACAGCCCTGCTGCTGAGGGCAGCACTAAGTCCTGGAAAGATGTGGTGATTATGAGATTAGCCAGGAGGCTGAATTCTGCCATTTTCTGTGTGCGGTTTAGCAGTGTTAAACCCACAGCAAGGACCTAGGGTTGAAGTAATCACTATCCTGTTACAAGTTTCCTGAGTTATCTGCTCCTCAGCCTTTTATTGCCATAAATAACTCTAGAAGTCAGGCCTCACTGCCAGAAGTGTTAAGTGCTGCAAATAGTATAGAAGATGACTCATGTAGTGAGATGAAGGTGGAGCATGAATCAGTAGGAAGAAAACTGATATACAAAGGAGACATTCTGAATGCAGATGACACAAAAAGTCTGAACAAAGTAACATTCAATCATCATAAAACTGAATCAAAAAGGTTTTTTTTCAAAAAAAAAAAAAAGAAACTCTTATATTTAATGAGAAAGACCATTCCAGCAAAAGCCCAAAGCACAAAGGTGTTGCATACTGACCATGTTATTCCTTACCCAAGATCAACTGTGGACTGCATAGAAAGAGATGGTTGGAAAATTCTTCCCAGTATGTCCAAACAAAGCAGAGTATTCAGTGAGCATGTTGCTTTCCAGATTGTTCTGTGTCTATATAAGCTAAGAAAAGAACTTGTCTTTGAGCTAAACAGTTTTGGAGATCAAGAGTCCTCATCGCTTCAATGAACCCACGCTGAAAGCTAACAGCAATAGAAGCACTAAAATAACCTGAGCATGTTCCTAGTAAATGGTAACTCATGATTAGGAGATAAAATTCCCACAGACCGTTCCATTTGAAATGACAGCTTTTGGTCCTTTTGCTTACCCTCCAAAAGCTCACACACATAGGAGTGCCTTTAAAAGCGGACTTGGAAAAAAGGTACCTGATAAGATGACATCCTACAGCTGTTGGTGCACTAATGAACTAAAGTATCCTGTTCTGCCTGTAATTCAACTCCTGCCACTTCTTGGGAGAAGGGTATTATTAAGAGGTTATTGTAGCTCCTCAGAGGTGAGTATTAAACATTTTCATGTTTGACATCAGCTATGATACTTTGGACATTAGAAAAAGGTTCCTTGTTGAGGAGGTGGTCAGGCATTGGAACAGGCACCCCAGGGAAATGGTCATGGCACTAAGCCTGTCAGAGTTCAAGAAGCACCTGGATGGCACTTAGTCATGTGGTCCAGTTTTTGGTAGTCTGCTAAGAGCAGGAAGTTTGACTTAATGATTCTTATGGGTCCCTTCCAGCCTGAGATAGCCCATGATATACAGTCTCTTTGAAGCAATTAAGGGAGAAATGGGTTCCACCCCCTGCCCAACTTCCAGCAGATGCTAAAATGTGATAATGGAAAGAAGCCTAAATACCTGTGTCTTTGGTGAAAGCTCTGTCTCTGCTAGCACTTTTAATAAGAGCCACTATTAAAATTGTAGAGGCTTGTTTATCCTATGGTGTGTATGGGTCTTCCTTGGCTTTGGTATGCTAGATGCATAAAATGTCACTGTCAAAGGTACTGCTCATTTAGAGGAATAATGCTTAGAACAAGCGTAACAAGACATCCTAGCATGTACTGCTTTAAGTTTGTTTGTTCAGAATAAATTAAGGAACGGTCAAAAGACCGAATGCTTCTAATGTAGCTGTTTCACAGGGTTGGCCATAGCAGGAAATCTGGAGAAGAAAGGTAATGCTGCCAAGGCTTAAGGGGTGCAGATACATGAAGCAGAACTATGCACAGGAAGGGAAAGCTCTCACAAGGTTCTCTCTCTCTCCAATATTTTTGTAAAATAATCTCAAACCTGGTTGTACTCATCTTTTATAGTGTTGTGAGGGCCATGAGTTTATTTTTTCATTGAAACTAGTGCTAGGACTGAAACGTAGCATAAATTCATGCTTATTCTTGGTCAATTCCAAAAATTCAGATGTGAATTTACCTGTGTGTTAGTGAGCAAAATCCAGTGCTGCATGTTGTAATTTGCAATATGTCTCGGTACTACACCTTTTCTACTGTGTCTGTGTTCAATGCATTTAATCTGTCTATTCATAGGTAATCTACTGGATTTGAGCCTTAGTGGAATAAGTTGTTCTTAAGGAAGGTAGTACAGGATGAGTTTTCCATTGCTGCTAAGGGAGAGCTAATAGTTGAACTGGTAGTGACAGATTTATGTTTTCACTTGTAGGCTACCTAGCATTGGGCCCAGCTCAAATGTAAAATATCACTTGGAAAAGCTGGCTTTGTTAGCAAAAAATATGAGGTTCGTTTTATAAGCTGTACTCATCTTAAGACTGAAAAAAAGTGCCTTTTTCCTGTTGGGAGAATAGAAATTCTCTAGGGAGAAACAGCAAAGACTGAGTTTCTGTCAATAAAAGAGTCTGTGTAATTTAATCCCAGACAGCTTTTTAATACAATAGGAGAAAAAAGAGCAGACACTTGCCTGTCTTATGAAGGGGAAAAATACAAAAACCTGCCTGCAGTATGTTACCTAAATTTAGCCACAGAGGAGCCAATCTTCTTGGATACTCAAAAATCTGTCTGAAGGAAGTAAGTAAAGGCTATAGAGAAGCTCTATGGAGACCCTCTATCCCCATTTTCCAAAATGCTGGCAATAGGAAATGTTAGGTAGCACCAGTGGCCAGACTGTAAGGTGGGCCTTGCTTGTTTAGTCCTTCTTATCACAGAATATGAAATTTCTGTTTGATTTTTCAATAATGTAAGTGGCTGAGGTTAGAGATGTGTGAATAGCTTCACTCAAATGATAAAGCTACTCAGAATCATCCTGTTTGAGCTAGAATTGTTCCTGTGTTCAAGCAGTGGTGGGATCATGCTTTGGACAACACATATCCATATATGTGTTCAACTTCTTACAGATGTCCTGCAGACCTTCTCTTTTCTGACACCTACTCGAAAGGCTATCTAGAAGAGGCATCTGATCCTCAACACTGACACAAAAGAAAAAAATTGAATTCAGAAGCGAAAATAAACCTCAGGTTATCATTCAGAATGCAAAGAAAATGGACACTAGCTTCTCAGTCAAATATAATTTCTGTAATTTTTTTAAAATCAATTTTGTAATTGTTTCTTAGTCTGAGATCAAATATGAATTGTAGATTTCTCAGAAGTGTTAATATTTGGGATTTCTGATATCTTAAGTGTAATTTTAAGTCCTGACAGCAGCATTTCTTCTAGTTTCGTGGCCCCGAGAAACAAGTTTGTATTCCTTACTGGCATGCAACTTCCAGTGAGTTTTTCAAAGAGTAAGTTATTAGTACTGTTATTTCCTTTGTCCACATTTGAAACAAGCCCAGAAACGAAACAAGTGGAAACTCTGCCAACTTCTGGTGTATTAACACCCCTAGAATGCAGTTCTCTGTTGCTTAACAACTTGCTTCTGAAGTCTTAGAGGATTATGCTTGGATGCTTTGTGTGTGCAGAAGCTGCATCTCAGGGTGCTCCCAGCAGAGTCAGAGCCACAGCAGGGGTCCTGTTCCTTGTGACATTTACCTTGTTCTCTCACAGGCTTCTCCAGTTCTAGCAGTGGTACTTTGGCTCTTGATTATCCCCTCCATCCTCAGCTCTTCAAGAATGAGGATTTTTCCCTCTCTATTTCCCCTAAGGACGATGATTTACTGATGAACTCATTGGTGAGCAGTGTGTCTTCAAAAGATGTAAACATTAAAACTTAACACTTGTGCAGCACTTGGCATTCAAACAAAGCTTCATGATGCTATTTCCAATGCCAGAGTTTTTGTTTAAGAGGCTGAGTACTCTGTATGTCCAGTGGATAAGGCCTGCCAGAGGCTCTCTTCCCTGCTTGAACTTTGCAGTAAACTTTTTTGTGGCTTGAAGGATGTTGCAGGCACCTAGTCCAGTTACACCCAGAGGGGCATATTCAGGAAAGCATGGAAGCTTATGTTGAAGACCTGTGAAGCCAATTTTTGAGCACATTCCCAAAGACAGTCCATACGACGTCTTTATAATTTGAATTCTTAAGGGCTCTGTGAGCTGGTTGGAGAAAGCCAGGCTGGACTGGTATTGTACCAGCCTATTAATGAGCCATATTGTAAAGGTCACTATGTTCTTTTGTTAAATAAACCCAAACTTTCATGTGTTTTTGTGTTGAGTTTTGTTGTACCAGCATTGCTACATTTGAGTCTGATCATAAGCATTTTGACAATTATGTATCTATAAACAGCAGTTAGGACTAAAAACCAAATTATTTTGATAACTCTTCTGAGTAGCTGTTTAGTTTCCACATATTAGACATGAATAAACAACGAGAAACTTGAAGGCCAAGACCCATCAGGTTTTTCAGCCCTCAGCTGACAGTTCTACCATCTGCCCAATCTCTATTGGCAGAAGTGAGAGCTTTTGTATGAAAAATGCTTGGACCAAACCAAAATTGTGGATATTTGACATCTGCCAGTCTTCATAAGCAGAGTGAGTATGACAACGTTGTCTTATTTTTTAGTTGTAAAACAAAAATACAGACCATCTACCACTCTGTAGCTGACTCTGTACTGCTCCTAAAATAAGCGAACCAGTTACCCAAAAAGCACTGGGGTTCAGCTGTCAGTCAGAACATGCAAATGTCAGAAGCCAGTATACAGCAAAACACATCCTGGCAAAAAATAAAGGCAGGATGAGTGGGCAATGCTGACAAATGATATGAATTTGTATTGGTTTTACTAATCCATTCAGGAGAAAAATGTAGTTGAAGTATCTTGGTATGGTATGTTTTTTTTTGGTCTTGAAAAAGAAGATTGAAGCATGATTTCAAAACTTTCTGTTTAGAAATTTCCTGTGAAGTTATCTTTTAGCTAGTAGGAGGAAAAGGAGCTTAAAATTAAATGAAACCATTTCAGAGCAAGCAAATAATTTTGTTCAATTTGAAATGAAATCCTTTCATTACGTCCTTCTGTGGCATTGAGAGTTAAGTTCTCTTTAAGGAATAGCAAACACCACTAATTACTCCTTTTTTTTGTAATTTTGTACTCCTTTCAATCAGAAATATTTTATTACACCTCTTGTTTATTA
The DNA here is from genome assembly GCA_024500445.1 of Entomyzon cyanotis. Taxonomy (NCBI): domain Eukaryota; kingdom Metazoa; phylum Chordata; class Aves; order Passeriformes; family Meliphagidae; genus Entomyzon; species Entomyzon cyanotis. The sequence continues at coordinate 72,845,090 of JAKEPQ010001005.1, forward strand.
TAAGGAGCAAACAACCACTGTAGATATTCCATTTAGCGTTTTGTGAAATGTAAGCTGTTCACAGCACTTGAAAAACACAAGAGTTAAACTTAGAAACTAGGGGATTTAAATAAACCAAAAAATTGTGCTGCTTTTCTATTAGCAACTCTTACTGCAATGGTATCCTAAGATTATAGAAAAGTTTTTGGGTTTAAGTGCTCACTTGCAGTTGAAAGAAAAAATTGTTTGCACACCTTTGCTTGTTGTCATAATGATTTCTGGAATTTTTATCTTGTTTTCTATCTTTCAGCTGGCTTTGCAACTTTGGTTGCAAATGTCAAGAAATAACAGGGTATTTACTTGCTGTCTCTACCTGCTGCTAGTCAGGGCATTGTATTGACTGTTGTAAAAGCTGCCTCATTGTAACACCAGACTGAGAGCCCTCCTGTGGGCAACCTCCCTTCCCAATGTACTGTAATCCCAGTTGGAGAGGGCTACCCCTGGGGACAAGGCTGAGTTTGTTCCCTTTGTCTGTTCCAGGCATTTACCAAGAAAAGTATCTACCCTGCTTCCTGTTCTGGTAGTGAGGGTTGAGTCATGCTGAAGAACATAATCATTAGCTTCTCTGCGCTGCTATTGCATGGTTTTAAACCAGTGCTAAGAGCTCAGTCTGTATAGTGTCACAGCATGAACATTTCTGAGTATGGAAGTTGGCTGTAGCAATAGACCTTGAAGATTGTTTCCTCCTGTGTTTGTGGAGCTGGTATGAACTTCAGTTATTATTTACTTGTGCTTTGGGAATTGACACTGATCTGAAAAGATGTAAATCTTCATGGTGCTTCCTTGGGGGAGATCTCCTCACTAGTATCATCTTCAAGTTTGGCTCCATCCCTACAAGTGCCTGTTGGTCAAGCTGCCCCAGCCTACGTGGGTCTGCCTCTGTTCCATCAATGCTGTCATTTCTAGTCTCCAGCAAGATGAAGAAACAAATGAGAAAAGCTCCTTGGGCTTCTAAACTTCTAAATTTAAGGGGCTATCTAGAGTAGTCCCATAGAATTGGGAGGTTCAGAGTGCAGTGGAAGACAGAGGCATTCCTGATATACTTATCCATGTTCTGTCACAGGTAGATGGTGAGTGAAGGTCTCTTGGACCATTTCAAAATTCATTTTTCATTTTTCATTTTCAAAACAAAGCAATAACTTTAAGCCTTAATATGTCCATAATCCACTTGACTCTACTGTAGTATTGTTTCAGTACTTTAAGTGCCTTCTGTGTGCAGAACATTGGCTAGAAATTTAAAACTGCATTTTAAATTAGCACTTGGTAAGGTGTTAACCTGTGCACCTTGTAAATAGCTTTGAATCTTCAAACAATGCAGGATTGGAGCCTAGATGTATTCTTGTATCTTCTCTCTATGCTTGGGCTTGAGCCAGCTCAAGTCTGTAAGCTTCACAAAGCGGCTATACATATATATTTTGCATATATAATATTTGCATATATACAAGCCCCCTGCCTCAAAATAACTTTTTGTGGCAAAATCCACCTTGCTGCAGTGTTGTAATTCAAGTGTCTGTAATTGTATCTTTAATGAGACAAGTGGGACAGACTGTGAAGAGCAACTTTTCAGGTGCTGTGAAATCAGATCATGCATGTGGCCAAATGGTGAGTCTGCTTTCCCTGTAGGAGAAGGACTGTATTAAGCTAAGCAAGTGATAGTCGTTCCCTTTAAGAGCTCCCTGACAGAGCCAGAGCTATCCCTAACATCAGCAAAACCACATCTCTCTGTGCACAGATCCTCCTAACACACTCGTGTGCTAAGGCATCTCCTAAGGTGCTTCAGAGTCTATGGGGAAGAAGTCACCACCTGGCTTTTGACTCCCTGGGTGTTTTGTAGCCCCTTGGAAGGCAGCTGTGTGGCTGCAGCCTGGATAGAAATGTTGCAGCCCATGGTGAGATTGTGACCATCTGCTCCTTGCTGCAAGTCCAGGGAGTAGGAATGCCCTATTCTCTTCCTTGAGAGCTTGGTTGTTGTCACCATGGAGTCTAACCGTTGCCAGGGCATGTTACTACAACAAATAACTCCACAGAAAGCTTTTTTCTTAGGTCCTGGCATACAGACATCCTTGTCCTTGTCCAGACACTCCTCTCAGAAGGTGAGAGGGAGTAGGTCTCATCTGTGGAGCTGGGATGCTGGTCTGGAGTACCAAATCTGTATAGGCCATTCAGGGTGTTAGGGAACTCAGGCTGTTGGATGAACTAGGTACTGTCATGTAAAATACACACATTTCAGTGTCTGGTGAATTTATTAAGTATACTTCAACACCCTTAGCCATTGGAAAAGATCAGTTCTAAATCTGGAATTCCAGGCATTAAGGCAAGCTTCTAAATGGGAGAAAATGTCAACAGGAGACAGGGACAGGCTGTGACTAGTGAAAGTGTTTTAAGCATGCTTTGAGATCATTGTACAATTTCTTGGTTACTGTTTGAGTCTGTTCATATCCTTAGAAGTAGATTTCTGTAGATTTAAAAATGAAAAAAGCAGCCATAGTTTATGCTTTCAAGAGGTTGTTAAAAAAAGATAGCAGAGAAATGTTAAGTCAGTGCTGTCAGTTGAAGATCATGTCTTGGGTCACTTGTGCTGACATCATCAGCTAGTTATAGTTAGAAGAAATAGGGTTTTTTTCCCCCACAAATATTTACATGAAACAGACTCTTTGTATGAAGTAAGGTTTCAAAACATGTTGAAGGGGAGCAAAAGCTCAAGTAATTGTTAATGATCAGGAATGTCTTTAATTTTTTTTTTTTTTTTTAACTTCCTGAGACCCTGGTAACAAACAAATGTCAATTTTTGACCTTACCCTGATTTGTAGTGGCAACATTTCTTTAAAACTTCTCAAATTTTCTGTGTGTATGAGGAAAGGAGATGTTTATGTGACAAATGTCTCTTTTAAATAGTAAGGCCAGTGGACTTTCAGAATCAAATGAACCCCACTGCTGAGACAGCGTGACTCCATCTGAAGCGATCACTCTGGCCGGCTGGCTGCAGGGAGCCTTATGTGTTCCTCTTGTCTCCAGTCCAAGCCCTCAGCAGCTCTGGTTGGAAAGCTGAATAAACTCATTTGCATGGTAGGGAGCCTGAAGTGATCTTCCCTGTCTCAGTGTGCCTTGCTTGACTGTGGAAAGCACTGCCTTAAGGTTCCTGTAGGGCTTCCAGGTTCTCTCCAGCGAGTGCCTCTACTGAGTTTGGAGCACGTGTATGACTGTACCTACCTGTGGTGGTATCCTGCCACTGCAAGGCACTCTCAAATGTGCACCTGCTGTCTCTTGAGAAACAGCTGTCTTCCAAGACATCTTGTTCTTTTTTCATCCCTGATCAACAGGGACCTGACTCTTGTGTTCAGTCTGAATTCACCCAGAACGCAAGTCAAATAACCTTTCGGTGTGTGGGTATTTTGTTGTTGTTGCTGTTCTGTTTTCTCTCTTTAGTAGATGTTTGCAGGTTGCATGTGGAAATGCTGAAATGCGATTGATCCTTGGTGTAGAGCAGAACAGGATGTACAGGTTGAGCTTCTTGTTTGCATTTCTCATTAAATGCTTACTGTGATGGTGCAGTTCTAAAGCTTGGTTTTAAGTAAATATAGGTGAAATTTTAATCCTTTTCAAAGAGGTGATTTTTATTTGTTCCTTCAAACACAGATTAGATGATAAAATGAAAATAATGTCACTTATCACAGTAAGAAAATTGATTAAATGTAAATTCATAGGCTGTAGAATAATCAAAAACTAGGTAAGCTTTATGATTTATGCTTTACAAATTGATTATTGGCACATAAAAGACAAGACAAGTGATAGTCTGAAGAAATAAGAGTACATGGCATGTAACAAGTGGCGTGAAATTGGCCCTCATTAATATTTATGGCAAAGAACTTTCTCAGATCTCAACAGGATTTGTGCACTTAGAGCCTGAACTTTTAGTATTTGATGCACATGATCAAATTGACATGGTGAACAGTATGTTTTTGAACAATCAGAGCTCCAGGCTTTCAAGAGCAGACTGCTCTCATGCTGATGCTGACTGATGATAGAAAAACCTTTCCCTCAGCTTTTAGCAGCTTTTCATTAATATGTAACATTAAAAATAAGCAAGTTTCAGTACAGTCAAGGCACCAGGATGTGTGGTATGTGAAAAAATAGAGGATTTTCATAAATACAAATTAAGATATTTCCATTTAAGAAAACCCATGGAATGGTGCCTATGTGAAGCACAACATGGAAACTGGAGAGAAAGAGGAGCTGCAAGAAGGCTAGTAATGGTGGGAAGGGGGGAAAAAGTGCAGGTCTATCTATGCCTTGTCTTGTAAGAATGAAAACAAAAGCCAGTCACAGGGATGTGCATGCTGGGGAATAATCACTACAGAAAGCTGTTTCTATAATTGCTGGTGGTATGTGGAGGAAATTGTAATGCATGAATATTTTAAAATGAGGAGAGTTGTTTGCAAAGCTTCCAAATCTGAAGCTGGTAATGGCTTGCAAGATGATTGGGAAAACTGAATGGGAGGCAGGACATCTTGGTATCTGCAACCTTATCAGCTGTCTCTGACTTATGCACCTAAATTAGTGAGCTGCTGTAGAGAGGCGAGAAAAGCGTTATCCATGGAATGGCATCTCTGATACGCAGCAAGGCTTTACTGGTCTTGCTAAGTGAATGATTCCCATTTAGTATCACCACCTTGACATGTATGCAGATAAAAAGCATTCTCCTAAGGTTTGGAAGCTGACTGCAGTTATTTACAAAGCAAAGCTTGGCTGTTTTGAAGGGGAAAGGCAAATTTCTGACATTTTTAGTCTGGCAAGAGTCTTGCTGATTTTGAACAGTAGAAGGTGATGGTGGATTTTTCAGGGACTCTGAGTAGCCATATTTCTCTTTGGAAACAGGACTGAATAGTCAGGTGGCTAAAGAGTGACAACTAGTGAGCACAAACAGTCATTTGAGGGGGGAGTTTGAAGCCAAAAAGTCTGCAAGACTGCAGCCCATACTGTGCCTGAAGAGGGAGAAGGGTGCCCATTTTCCCTGTGCTCTGGTGACTCCCCCTGGGGTGCTGCTGCAGCCCCAAGGAGGAAGCTGTCTGCTGGAGACATGGGTAATGGAGTGGAGGGGAAAAATCCACCCCAGGAGAGGGGGCTGCAGCTGGCATTGAGTCTGGAGACTGGTGGGAGCAGTAGGCAAAAAATGAGCTGGCTTGGGGAATGGGCAGAAGGAAAGGATAGAGCGAGAGATGAGGAGGTGGGCTTGGATGCATAGGGTGACTGGAAACCAAAGGTGTTGGACATGGACCAAAACTAAGAATTTTTGCAACTGAAGTCAAAGTCTCCACAGACAGTACAAGAACTGCTGCACTTCAGTGACTGCTTAGCTAAATCCTAGTATGCTTTCACACACAGGCTCTATATGGTGTTTCTTTCCCTGTGGTTTTCTTCTGTTCTCAACTCAAAATTTTACCTGGGTGGTGGTAGATCGATTTGTGAGTGCTTCCATCTCTGTCTCATTCATGTCATGTCAGGCTCCAGGTACTCCCATATGGACTAAACAGCTTGCAGAGCTGACTTTTCATGCAGAGCCTGAATTTTGACATACAGATTAATATTTTTAAGACTGGGGTGATGGCTAAAATGGTGTCTGTAGTCTCAGGAGATCTGACTTCGTTGTGCTTTGCTAAACCAGATTCATGGCTGGCTCTCTTGTGTGTGTGTTGTATTTCACTGCTGTATGTGATCCAAATGCGGTACGTAATCTCTCCATGGTGACTGCACAGTATTTGTTTCTATTTAAGGAGAGAAAGAGGTCTGGGTTTTCTGCCAGAATTCCCACTCAGGTAATTACACTTCTGCCTGCAGAATTTCCCCATAGCTTCAATTGTAGTAGTTGTTCTTTGCTCCTGCTACTAAAAAGTGTGAACACAGACCTGCTGCTGTGTTTTGGGAACACAGCAGTGGCTGCTTTGCTGAGGCAAGTGAAGTGACCCTGCTACGCATCCTTTATGCTAGACTTGCCCCTAGTAAAGACTGCTACATCCAGTCATGTCACTCTGCAGCTCTCATCTTTCTAAGCCTGACTTTGGCATAACAAGTTGGTCTTGATAGTGAGACAGCCAGCTGGAAGCCAATGAAAAGACGATTAAGAGCCAAGAGAAAGCCATATGGAGAGAGAGAGGGATTTCTCTTTACAGAGTTATAAGTAAAAGTGTTTATGTCTTTGGATCCCTCATCCCTCTAGCTGTTTTTTCCCCTTATTTGCATCAGTTTTATGGGTGGGAAGTGGTTGCAGTTGATTACCAAATTCTACCAAATCTCTTTAGCTAGAACAAATGTTGTAAACAGTAGATATTTCAGGCAGCTCTGTCAATACTAAAAACTAAAGTGCCAACATTTTAATGGTAATAGCACATATGTCATCATTATTATGCTAATGTTGACTACAATACTATATATGATACCACCATCATGTAAAAAGTATTGTCTTGCAAAATATGAGATATTGAATGAAGGACCTCTTGCCTCAAATTTACATGATGTAGAGATTTATTTTTTACTGAACTTTTGACAGAAGAGCTAATAAAGTCCAGCTCAGTCTGGTAAACTTTTCTGGAGAGGCTTAATTATCTTTGAAGTCAAAGTAAACACAGACCTTGTTCACTCGGAGCCTTATATAGGGATTTAAAGCAGAGGATGTCCAACATTAGTAAGTTAAGACTCATCAAACATCATGTAGATTGTAAACAGAACCAAGACAATTGAACGAAATTATTGATTCATGGAATTCATTATTTCTCTTCACAGAATGTTCACATGCAGATTGTGTTCTCTTGAATGCAGATCTTATTCAGATTTACTAAATGAATGTTATGGTGAGTGTGCGGGTTTAAAGAAAAAATTTCTGTTAACTAATTCTGTATAGATCATATCCTCAAGATTCAATCTGTTTCACATATGTTATTGTTTTAGTTTCCATGACTGTCTGAATGCTACTCAAGTGAATAGCACTGAAGCCCTGCTTGAATTGCTACTAGGAGTAGGAGTGCTTAAAGTGTTCGCTTTGGAGTTGCAAGTTTCTCATTAACTTGAAATAGTTTAAGGAAAGTCTGAAAGATAGGAAATAGGAATTTCTGCTGTTTTCCTTCCTGTCCAGCAAGTTAATTCTGCTAATTACTAGGTGCTGTACTACCTGGTTGAGAGCAGGGGATGTGTGGAAAGCAGTTCTCTTATGGTAACATTCAAGGCAGCTTTTGCACACACAGTGCTCTCTTGAACAAGGATTCAGGCTGGCTTTTCATTATTTTACTCGTAATATGGTGAAGTACTAATTGTGTGTGTGTAGGTAGGAGGCATGGGTATGTGGCTACAAGACAGTTTTGAAGGACTGATCTTCATGGTGTTCAGAACCTCTGTGTTGTGTCCCACCTTTCTGTCCAATTCTCTGCAGAGCACAGCCTGCCTGAGAGGTACAAGAGCTTTTTCTTTTCTATCCAACTGGAAGAAACTTTTTAAAGCTGAAGGGTGGTGCTTATCTGAAGTACACCTGCATCCCTCTTTATTTTTGACCCCTCTCAAGCCACAGCAAAAACTTCCTGCTCCTCTCTCAAGCTGATCTCTATGAAAGCTCCTCACGTCTATTTTAGATCCTTTTGCTCTCAGCCCAAATACATCAGCCTTTTCCATCCTGCTGAAATTGCCTATAAGTATGCCTTTGAGTATGTCTGCTGGTTCCAATGGAATCCTGTTTGAATTGGAGGATGTCACTGCCTTCTGAGAAACCTTGTGTTTCTGCCACTGAAGAGTCCTTGCAGATTTCATACCATGCAGGTTGGAAATAACTCATAGTGGCACCTGTTCTCCAAAAATATTCAGTTCCGATTAATTGGGTGGGAAATAGTTCAGAAGTCTTGCATCAGTTTGGGCTGGCTTGGCCTTTTCCCCAGGCCTTTTCAGACCCATACCATTTTACCTGGAACACTTGGTATCAGGTTTGAAATCAGATTCTAAGCCAATGAGTGAATTTGCAAAGGTACAGTGGAAATTGTCAGGGTTTTGCTTCTAAGCTGTTGAACTAAGATAAAATACACTTTCCTGAGGGAGTAAATGAACCTGGAGGTGCAAATCCCTGCACAGGGGCAAACCAAAGCCCTTTGAGAATAGGGAGCACTCTGAGAATCACAAAATGTTAAGGGTTGGAAGGGACCTTGAAAATCATCTATTTCCAATCCCCCTGCCATGGCAGGACATCTCACACTAGACTAGAATGCTTAAGGCTTTATCCAACCTGGCCTTGAACACTGCCAGGGTTGGGGCATCCACAGCCTCCCTGGGCAACCTCTTCTAGGGTCTTACCCACCCTCATGATAAAGAATTTCTTCCTAATATCTAACTTAAATTTCCCCTATTTCAATTTGTATGCATTACTCCTTTTCCTATCAATACAGTCCCAGACAGAGAGTTCCTCTTTGGCTTCTCTGTAGACCCGCTTCAAATACTGGAGGGTTTCCATGAGCTATCCACACAACTTTTCTCTTCTCCTGGCTGAACAGCTCCAACATTCTCAGCATGTCTTCATTGGGCAGTCCTCTTACCAACTTTGAGGACCTGCTCCAACAGTTCCATGTCCTTCTTATTCTGGGGACCACACAGCTGGATGCAGCATTCCAGGAGGGTTCTCACCAGAGAAGAGAGGCAGAATCCTCTCCCTTGCCCTGCTGGCCATGTTGCTTTGGATGCAGCCCACGATTCCACCAGATTTCTGGACTGTGAGTGCACACTGCCAGCTCATGTTGAGTTTTTCATCAGCCATCACCCCCAAGTCTTTCTCTGCAGGGCTGCTCTCAATCATTTTTCTTCCCAACCTGCAGATGTTCCCACATGTGTGGTCAGAAGGATATGTAACAAGAGGATCTCTTGGCAACATTTCTCCAATGTGGGGTACAAGCTACATGAGATGCTCTGCAAATGGAGAACGAAGTATGGATGTATAAATAGCTTCACCTTGAGATTCTGCTCATCACTGGGATGAGACTGTGGTTAGGGGCAAGTTATTCTAAAGGGAATTAAATTGGCCTGCGATCCCATGCACTTGTAGTTGCTGGACCAGGAATATTCTAGGCATCAGCCTTGCTCTGTTGTGAAGTGATGCTAGAGCTCCTTTTGTGGGACAGGACAGCTCTGCTCCTGGAAAAGTGCTGTCCCAAGAGAACACCACCTGGCTCTGAAGTGACCCAGGTTGGTGCACAGCCCCGAAGCCTGGGTGAGCTGGTGTCCCTGCTTGTCCTGATGGCAGTCTGGGCTTTGTGGAAGGTCTCAGGAGAAATGCCATTGTTTGGCATCTACACGTCTGGCATGCAGTCAAGTCAGTTTCCCTTTGTAACTTTCCTACACTAGGGGGTGAAGGAGATTTGTGAAATTAATTAGACTCCAGATTTGAACTTTCCTCTTCGGTGTTGGAAGCTGGCATTTTCCTTTCAGCTTATATGCATATAGAGCTACACATTGGACTTGGGATGCTCCTGGAATGAGAAACGGAGTGTATGACATATCTATCTGCTTTCCAGGGACTGCCTTGTCAGAGTCTGTGATTCAGCTCTTTGCCTTATGGATTAACTGCAAGTATTCATGTACTTTTAAATTTCTTCTAAAACATTTTGCTGAGATGAAGTCTGTGCAGTTAATTAGAGCTCTGCCACTGTTCACAGAATGCTGGCTGTGCTGAGCAAAGCTCTTCAAACACCTTTTTCCTGAATTTGAACAGGCAAAGCACTGGGCTCTCACGCTTTCTTGGCAGCCAGAAGGGGTGAGGTAAGGAGCTACTTTTTCCTGGTGGCATTTCTGTGCTGCTGGGAGCCTGGCTGTGCAGTGAGGTGGAGCCAGCACTCCTCTTCTCCTGGGTCTGGTAGAAGTATGGGGCAGATAGTGGCTTATTGCTTGTCAAATGCAGCCTGTCGTTTCTGGAAGCAACACATCAGAGGTGTCCTTTTGGCACAGTGGTCAAATACCATTTTAGCACGTGTTTAATGCAAAATTGTCAGAGCTTCTAAGGAAGCTGTACCATAGTTTTGCTTCTCTGCTCAACAGCAAATTCCTTCAGACTCCCAGACTCTTTTTATCTGTAACTGGGTCATAGTCCATATTCATATTTTAACCCTTTGGGATCACTTCTTCCGTCCTTTGATTCAGGGTGTCCTTTCCCTTTGCCAAGGAATACCCCTCCAGCTTCTGCCCTCTTCTAAGTGAGGTGCCTACATGCTTTGCCTCTCCTTGCCCAGAGCCAGTTCTGTTCAGAAAAAGATTGATTCCATTTTTCTGTCTAAATGTGGAATGGTCCAGATTTGTATGCGAGAGCTGAGATCAAAAACTTGTTGTTTGCTTCTACTTAAACAAAATATGTTTTTTTAAAAAAATAATCTGAAGATGTTCCAAAATTTCTCCTGAAACATTTTTCACTTTCTTCTATTTCAAAAAAGATTAGCAGAGACATGGAACTGCTTTGGCAGTTGTGGAGATAAAATTTTAAAAAACATGAGTTAAAATGCAACTGCTCAAGCTTGGGGGGGCGGAGGCCGAAGAGTGTTTACTAGAAACATAGTTGCTGTGTAGCTGGGACAGATTTTTGTTTGGAGAAATGTTGCAAATCTATTCACTTTACATATGGACAAGTGGTGATATATCAGCATGCTGTGTATCGTGCGTGTACCCTGAGTACAGAAATGTCTCAGGAAGCTTCCATCTCTGGAGTGAAAGGCAGCAGCTATTTTTAGTAGTATGCTGCAGCATTGCACAGGAAAGCACAGGATGATGCTGTGTCCCCAGCTCACTTCATGGATGACTTTGCTGATTTACTAAGGAAGGACTGATGATAAACCAGTACCACCCGAGGAGCACAGACACAGCTTCATGCTTTTTTGAAAGAAGTCAGCAAGGCTGTGCTGGGGAGCAGTCTAAAGCAAAACAACTACAATTATTTCATTGGAGAAGAGCTCATAAAGCTATGCCCTGTAACTGTAAAGGCTTGAAATTCCAGCTTTAGAAATAAGCATTACAATGCAAAGCCTGGGTTGTTTCTGTGAGGTGCCCAGAACAGGGGTCACTGAGGTGTAGAAGGTGGTCGGATGGAAAATGTCCCCTGTGTAAAAAGACAGTAAGTGACTTGCATCTTAACTCCTGTTCAAACCCCTTTCCTGAAAATTTAACAGATTCTTAGACCAGGTACTGCCCTGTCTGTATGCATGAGATGTAAGCTGCACTCCTAAGCAGTAACAACAATCCCACACTTTTCTGACATGTGTGATCAATTGGAGATGAAATCCTAACATGAAACCTTACAATAAGAGGTTGCAGTGGTCTTAAACAGTCTTGTCAGATTGCTGGAGTTCCAAAGTCAGCATTTTGCTCAGGTGATGACACCAGGACCATCACATTTTACTCTTCTGTTGACAGCTGCTGTGCTGATTTCCCTCTGCAAATGGCTTTTGGTTTTGCAAGTGTAACTGGTGAAGAGCCATGTGAGTGCAACAGAACAGTTTGTTACTGCAGTAAATGGAAAAAGCAAAATGCAAATACACAGTAGAAATCCTGCCTCTTGTATTTCAGTTGCTCATTTTTTTAGAAAAATTGTGTGGCTGATGTTTGGTAGAATTTTTATACCTTTTCCTAGTGTCCATTTGTGTATTTCTTCACTCCAGACTTATTATTGTAAAAAAGAAGTTAGCGTGCCCAAGAACCTACTGTTGTTTAGAGTGATAACGTGGAATTTGGCGAGTTAGTTACTAAAGAACATTACTTCAGCAATTATCAGAGAATAGATATGTAAAATGTAAAACTGTTTAAAATTTGCAAGAACATCCAAGATCTGCATTTTCCTGATTAGAAGAAGTGCTAGTTATTGTAAAAGCAAAGCATAATTGCAGGTTACCCTGTTTACTTGTTTTTCTTAAAAACTGAAATATACACAGAAAAACATTTGAAAATAAAGGATTTCAATGCAGTTTGAAGACCTGTGAAGAACCAGCCTTTACAAATTTTTTATACAAGCCTTGCTGGGAACATTTTAGCAATTTGTACTGGTGCATTTATAACAATGCATCGTAGGAGTGGAAATCATGTTCTGTTGTGCAATTGTGAGCAAGGATTTTCAGTTGTATTCACGTTACAAATACAAAAATCATTGAAAAGTCATTCAGTCATGTTTTGAGCTCTGGAACTTGCATTCTTACAAAGGGATTTCAGACCATTTGGGACTGTGATTTGGTCTGTATTACCTGTCACCATAGATCTTCACTGCTGTACGTGGTTTAACATACCACCAACATAATGGTACTAGTAATGTTTCTCTTCAGAGTAAATTAAGCAAATGTTCAGCCTTTAAATATCTGTGATAATATCTCCTGTTGTTTACAAGGGACTCCCATGTGGCCATTAAAGGAGAACATATGGCTTATTGATACAATGTCAGCTTCTCAAGGTATTTCACACTGTGCCTGTTCTAGAACTGACGGTTATCTGATATGCACTCTGGAAAAAATATCTTTAAATGCCAAAACCAGTTCCCATGTGAGAGGCTCACAGCCAGAAAGAAGTAAAAAGTGCCCTCTGGCCTTCCACCATCAAAAACCTCCCCTATCCTCATGCTTTTCTTTTAAGATATATTGACTTATATTTAGCTTCCTCTGAAAGGAATTTCAAGCTTTTAATGCAGTTTGTCATTTTATGCAAACCTTTACAACACAGTTTGCCCTTAGTTAGAGGATGTCCATGCTGGGTGGTGAAAGAGTAAGCACTCTGTCCTTCATAAACTTTATGACAGCCTTTAAAATAATAGTGCTAGAATACATTTCAAAGTGTGGCCTTAGTAGTTTTCTCTAAGAGCTCTGACAGGTAAGAACTGGCAGGGCTTGCTGTAATTTTTATAGCCTTATATTCTTGCATGCAGCCTTATATTCTGGTCATATGCTGCCTGTGAAGGCTACATAAAAGAGCAGTATTTTTCCATTCCTGTTACAGGAGCAGGAAGCTCTGGCTGAAAGCAAGGTGAAGATGGAAGAGGGTGCAATTCGGATTTACCATGGCTAAATTCAGCAGAGCCTGTTTAAGGGATTTTTAAGGTTTTTGTTGGGTCATTCTGGATGTGTATGAATTTTTGGTTTGTTTCTGTAATAGTTCCTGTCTCCAAATGCTCCACTTTGCTTACCTAAAGCAGAATCTTGCTTCTGAAGTCTCAGAAGTTATGGCAGTCTAAGCCTGGTCTGAATCTGAAACCCATATTGGCGTGCTTAATGGAAAATATCTCAGGGCTTAAATAACTAAGCTGCAAAGATCTTTCTTTTTGTTACTTACCCTACTTAAACAAAAAAAAAAAAAAAAAGAAGAAAAAAGGGAGAGCAAGACATTGGTATGGTTGTGCTGTATTTTATTTACAGGGGTATTCTGATGTCAAAAGCTGCTGTTTCATGTGACGAGGGACCTCTGTTGTGTGGCTGAGTCAAACACCTAAAAGTACATGTGCCTGTCAGGGGTGCAGGTATTCTGACACAGGTGACGCAAGCCAGATGAATCAGCAGCTTCAACTCCAGCTCAACCACAGAACTGCAATGAAGTCCCTGTGTGTCAACCACCAGTTTATCATGGGGTGCAAGACATGCACAGCCTTGGCAGAAGGGCTGTGTTCTGTATCAGAGGGGCTGCAGCCCAGTGGTGTGGGGGTCACTTTGCTTAGCCTTTTGGACCAAATGATCACCAAAATCAGCCCACCTTAAGGCAGGATTTGGACCTTTTACTGAAGGAGGGGGGTTGGGTTTGTTGTTGACAGTGGTTTGTTTGTTTTTTGGTAGTATGGTGTTTTGCTTGGCCGTGTTTTTAAATTAGTAAATGAAACCAGGTTGGCTTTGTGAACCTCTGTCCTGCCTTACAGTCAGGTCAACACACGTAGTCTGCACTAAGGAGAAACAGTATTTTCCAGAAGCACTGGCTCTCCTATGATCCAATCAAACTCTACTTCTGTTGCTGAGTACTTGCAGGACAGCTTTGATGGTTGGTCCTGTAAAACCATCAGACTCAGCTGAGCTTAGCATAATGCAAACTTTTGTCTGCATTCCTGTTCCCTGACCTGAGTCTGCCCTGCAATGACTGTATCTAGTAGAAGAGTTTGGCTTGTCCTCTCTTCAGTAAATTCATCCTTGGAATACTTCTGTAGTGCACTCCTACTGTTGAATCTCTAGTACAGAGCTGGGCAACTGATGACCAAAGAAACCTGTGAGAGAGGTAAACCTCAAGCCAAAGACAATCCCCTAAGTGTGGGGGTGGCCTTCCTCTCTTTGCCAGTCCTTGCTGTTCTTGACAAGCCTGCCAGTGGCAAGATGTGAATTAAAAATGCTCACTTCTGGAAGGCCCCACTCACAGCCCTGCTGAGCAGCAGTTCAAAGATTGTTTTTATGCTTAGCATGTTTCACTCCTGCCTCTTCAGAGATCATGTTAATATTATCACCTCTCATCAAACATTAATCTGTACATAATTTGCCAATTGAAGCATGAGTAGGTTGCACAGATTTATTCAGCAAGCAGCAATTGCTGCCTAGACTCTGTGGTCTAGTTGTTAACAGCTGGATGTTTGGGTTGTGTTTTTTTAAGTGGAGAGCCTATTTATAGGCAGCAAAACACATGCACATCCTTGTCTGTGCTACTGCAGATCCTGGTTAATCTCCTCTGGTACAAAAGCCTAGTCTTCCAGCTAGCATAATGTATACTAAAATCAGTGTGGGAGACTTTGAGATGTTGTTTTTTGTTGCATTTTTTCCTCTTTCCATCACTATCTTGAAGCTGTGGAGCAGACTTGATAGCACAGGGACAGGCTGCTTGCCTGAACACTGGGGGCAAATTTTTCCCAGGGTACAGAGGAAGCAATCTGTGGTGGTGATGTCTGACACAAAATGTCATTAAAAATATTCTAGTGGCAAAGGATCTGATTTTAAACAAGGTATTTAATGTGTGTGTGTGCATCACACCCTGTTCTTTACCCAGAGGAAGGCAAAGTTAGCTTTTGTTTGCTTCCTGAAAATTAGATGGCAGGCAAGGTATCTGTGGTGACAGTAGCCTGGGAGCTGTGTCATTCCTTCTCAAGGGCTGGAGGAAAAGAAGTTGTTGGCTAACACCCAGCTGAGGAAAACCTATCTGTGTCTGCACACTTGACACCATCAGTGAGACGGGGAGTATGGCCTGGTGCCTCTCAGCACCCAGGAGTTTGTCTGTGGCACTCTGCTATTTAGAGGTGCTGCTTCCCTGAGTCACTCTTAACACTGTTTGTGCTGAAAATGAAACACTGTGATTCTAGCAGAGCACACGATGAACTGCTAATTACAAAACTGAAAACAAAGTTAAAGAGGAAAATGAGTACAGCATAATTTCACATCATGCTCAATAGCACTTTTTTTCTTGTTTGCTTTAGCCTCCCTACTATAAGCTTTTATAGCAGAGAGTGGGTTTCTCCCTGCCACACACTTACTTCTTCCAGAGTTCACACACCTCTGAGTTGCTTTTCTCTCAATTAGTTCAAGAAGGATTTCCCATGACCTTGCACATCATTCTACTGCTCTCATCTTTCTATAGTGCTCTCTTCCCAACTCATATTTGCTTGCTTCACATATAGGAAGTAATATTTTAATTCCATCATAGCAATTATTCTGTCTGGGTGGGGGAAAAAATCAGCCAGCTGCTGTTCTGTATTGTGAAGAACACAGAACAACCTGGTTTGTCTGTCCCTTCCTTTTCTCCCAGTCCCTTGTCACATGAGAGTTTGGAAATAGTTTCAATAGGTGCCTGTGAAGCAGGAGAACAAAGAATTCTGCAGGGCACTGGAGTAAGCACAAGCGCAGACTGGACTCCAGTTGGAATGATTAGTGTGCAACTCCAGTCTGCACACTTGCTTCTCACAGTGTGGTCCTTAAGTGAGCAGCCTAAGAGACACACGTGAACTTTAAATTTTAAATGGCTTCAGTCATTTATCTGTTTATACCTCTCCTCAGGGGCTGGTTACTTTGGTAGGTACTATACACATCTGTCTGCATTTCATATTCAGACACACAGGCACAAATACTGATGCACTAATCCAAATATATATAAGTAGCATGCATGATCATCACAAGGATTTGTTTATAGGATCACAGTATGGCATCCCCTGAGCGTCACCTCTAGGAACACAGGAATGTACTGGCAGTGTATTCTACCCTGACTGGTAATCACTCCGAGCCAGGGATGCAAACAGGCTCCAGTGCTTTCTGCAAGTCGCTGTGCCAGCATGATACAGATGATGGGGAAGAGCTGAACAGATACTTAACATCTCTGTGTATATCCTCCCCATTCTGTCACAAGAGTACCTCATATAAATAAATAAAAGGGATGCTGTTAAGTCATGCCAGTCAAAAAAACCCTGAAGACAGACTCTGGCTGCCTGCCTGGTTGTGCTAGGTTTTGTAGGCTATGAAGCATGTTCTTGTGTCTGAGAAAGTATTTAACTGGTGATCCATGGACTTCTGGAGACCTAGGACGATTTCTGAAAGAGATGCTAAATGTAAGTAAGAGAAGACTCTTGAAATGGGACTTCAATCTACTCTGCAGGAATCAGCACCTCTGTTAAAAAATGCTGATGTCTTCAAGTTGTAAAAAGTGGACACCTGTTTTCTCGTTTACTGAAAACTTCAGGAATGCTGTAGGGTCTCTGGCACTCAATGACAAGAGAGGTCTGCCTCTTCTCTGTCACACTGACATTAGTGGGACTTTGGTTAGTAAATCTGCATTTCCCTCTGTCAGTTGGAGTAGACAGGGAGACTTGGGTCTGGTGTTTTTCGTGGGTGTGTGTGTGTGTGTGTGTTGCTTTATCTCCATGCAGAGCCAGTAACAAGTCACAATTTCTTCAGTTAAGTGACTTCCAGTGGTTGGGATTTGGAAATCAATAGAACTTTTTGTATTGCTTTATTCCGCTGTCTTTGAATCTTTTAAGAAGTTGGTATCACTGAATGTCCTCTATAATAATTGGAGAGCAGATGTTCTGTGAGGTTTGTGCTTGTTTAAACAGTAAATTAAATTGCAGGGAAGCTGTACTTGCTCACGGGTATGGTGATGATGATGTTAGAATGGTACTGGTGAGCCCACGCCTGCAGCCCCACAGCAGTCCTTAATGGAAAACAAGGAGCTGTAACATCACTGAGCCTGTGTGAGGTGACCTTGGGCTGTGTGGGGGAAACCTTCTGCTGAAACCTTCCCGCTCCTACAATCCAGCATGGAGGGTTTTAGTGAAGAAGCCAAACAGTGCTGATTTTTGCTGAGGAGAAAGCACAGGCAAATGTGGGAATGTTTCTAGAGCAGAAACAAGCACCTGACGGCTTTCAAATGTGTGTAACTTTTAAATGGGAAATGAGAAATGAGCCCGAGCTGAATTTCAATTATCTGAAGATATAAATTAAAAATAGAGTTGAAGCTTCAGATTAAAATGTTCATTTTTGACTACGTGGTTTCGACTTTGCTACATGAGCTTTCCTTGTGTTTTGATATTGTCAGAATCACTTTACAGTAACAGGTCCCAGTAGATTATAATAACATCTTGTAATATTTTAGTTTGTTAAATTAAAAGTTTACAGCAGCAGGATATGGTTTGAAAAAATCATACTTCCACGAGTCTAGGAGTGGGGAGGAGGAACTGGGCTGTTGGCTCCCGACGGAAAAGGACAGGCAGGTACCTTACGGCGCTGTCAGGGGAGGGATTGTGGTGTGTCGTCTTGTCACGCTCGGTGCCAGGCTCTGACTGGGAGCAGCGCAAGCTCAGGTCCGCACAAGTCCCTCTGGGGCTACAGCCTCAGCCTAAAAAACAAATTAATTCCCCCTTTCTGAATGTGAGTTGAAGCCATCCCCGTTTTGCCTCTATGCAGCATTTTCCCCTCTCTGCTCCTATGCACTCAGAGTCCATTCTACTTCGCTTCCCTTCTGACCACCCCCCTGCTCGCCCTCGTCAGGGTTCGGACTCGCCAAAGCGCCGCTCGGAGGTGTGTTCCCCCTTCCCGTCCGTGGTGGTTTTGGGAGGAGGTTCACGGGATCGTTTGCTCTCTAACCTCCTCCTCCTCGTCAGGGCCGTGCCGGCTTTGCGCCGCTCCGGCGGTCGGTGTCGGTTTATGCTGGGAGCTCCCGCGGCCCTTCCCCGCTTCAGCCGCTCCGGCGCCGCTCGCGCCCTGGCGTTGGGCGCTGCGCGGTGTCACTGCGGCCACTGCGCGTGTACCGACCGCGCGCGGCCCGTCCCGCGCCCTGTTGCGTGCCTGGGTCTCGCGCCGGTGCGCGTGCCCGGGCCTCGTGCCCGGGCCTCGTGCCCTGTCGCGCGCTACACCTCGCGCAAGTGCACGTGCCTTGTCGCGTGCCAGCGTCTCGCGCAGGTGCACGTGCCTTGTCCCGTGCCCTGTCTCGCGCCCGTGCCTCGTGCCCTATCACGTGGTATTTCTCGCGCAAGTGCGCGTGCCCTGTCTCGCGCCCGGGCCGCGCAGGTCCGCGTGACTTGTCGCGTGCCTGGATCTCGCGCAGGTGCGCGTGCCCGACTTCCGCGTGCAATGTCACGTGCCCTGTCGCGCGCTATACCGCGCGCAAGTGTACGTGCCTTGTCGCGTGCCGGCGTCTCGCGCAGGTGCACGGGCCTGGGCCTCGCGCAGGTCCGCGTGACGTGTCGCGTGCCCCGTCTCGCGCCTGTGCCTCGTGCCGTGTCACGCGGTATTTCCCGCGCAAGTGCGCGTGCCCTGTCGCGCGGCCGACCTCCGCGTGCTATGTCTCGCGCAGGTGCGCGTGCCCTGTCTCGCGCCCTGTCACGTGCCTGGGTCTCGCGCAGGTGTGCGTGCCCTGGCACGTGGTATTTGTCGCGCAAGTGCGCGTGCCCTATCGCGCGGCCGACTTTAGCGTGTTCAGTCTCGCGCCCTGTCGCACGGCCGGATCTCGTGGACGGTCACGTGCCCTGTCGCGTACTGCGTCTCGCTCAGGTGCGCGTGCCCTGTCTCGTGTTGGTGTCGCGCGCCGTGTCTCGCGGCGGTCGCGTGTACTTTCGCGCAGGCGCTCGCGCGCGCGATCCTGCCGGTGCCGGTCGCGGCCGCCAGGGGGCGCACAGCTCCCGCCGCCCACCCTGACCCAGAGCTCCTCCGCGCGCAGGGGTGTCGGAGCTCCGCAGTTTCGGCTCTGCGGGGCTGAGGGGGCTCCGCGGGGCTCCGCGGGGCTCCGGAGCTGTGTGGCCTCCCGGCACAGCAGCGGGCACATCCAGTGCAATGTCCTGCAAGTAATTCTAAATGAAGGTTAATTCCCTCCGCCACCCCCCGCCAACATTTGGTAGTTTTTTTTAAACTATTTTAACCCTTTCGCTAACGCCCTCGGTAGTAGTGCGGAGCAGCGCCCCGTGTGCCATCCCCTGTTGGTCGGTGCCCCCAGGCCCGTGCCGTGCCGCTGCCGGCGGGGATCCGGCGGTTAGCTGCCGCTCGAGCCGGGGCACGGCGGGCACGGTGACGGCGGCACGGGCGGGCTGGGGCGGCGCGCGCTCCCGGCACTGAGGTGCCCCGCAGGTGGGCCGCGCGCACGCTGGGCCCGGGATGGCAGCGGCCAGGGGCCGGGCGGTAATTGCCGGCTGGACGTCTCCGGGATGAGGAGCGCCGCTGAAAGGCAAGCCAGGAGTGCCCTTCAGGAGGTCATCCTGTACCTCACCGGCTTTTAGGCAGGATCTGCACTTAAAGTCTCTTGACACATGAGTTTCTAACTTAAGCCACTCCAACGAGGAGGATACTATGATCCCCTGGGTTCTGCTGTGTAATTACACCTGCAGCTGGAAAGGCTCTCCTCCTAATAGTCAACTCAATCCTCTCTACTACAGAAAATTGCATTCATGGTAGTACGTGCACAAAGGGTCACATACAATCTTTTAGTGTCTAAAAGCCCAACTTTTTACACCTTGGAAACCTACTGCCATCTCTCATCTCTTCTTTCTTTGACTAAACAAGTATTTTAATTTTTCATTAATGTTTTCCTAACCTTTTCCCATTTTTCTGGCCCACTTTGTATTCCCTCCCATTTAGCCACACGTTCCACAGTTCGCCACGCTAAAAATGAATGCAAGTACCATGTAGCTGCCAACGTGACATGTAGTGATCACATCTACTCAGAGTGCCTGCAGTGTGCACTTATGAAATCTCTGGGAGCATTTCTACATTTATTGTAGCGTAGGGGTTTTTTCCAGGCTGGAATCCTTACAGTGCCGTTTTGTATTGGAGGAAAAAATAGCTGAGCTTTGATCCCTAGATAAAGCCTCTTCCTCAGTCACCTGATTTCAAGTAACTATTTAATAAAATTAAAGTGAATCTGTATCCTTCATGTACCATGAAGCATTGCTTAGGGCTTGGAAAAGCTGACTTTGTTCAATTAGTCTCTAGCACGTTAAAAAAGAAATTCTGAACTTTTCTTTTTCCTCTGCATTAATATAAGTTTCGACAGGATTTCTCACATTGAAGGTTAAAACATCATGTAACTTTGATGTGCTTCTTTCTTTGCAATTCACTTTTCTTGTAAGCAGTGTGAGCCTTGGGCCCCCGTGGGTTGCTCCTGGTTGTTCCCCCACTGTCCGTTTAGACTGAGGATTCAAAATGCCTCTTGGAGATCCTTCAGTCGATTCCATCAGTCATGTCTCTCATAAAGCAGAAGCATCTATGTGCTGTGAGGGGATCTAAATTCCCTTGCTCAAGGTCAATGGATATCAAGTTGGTGTCTCTGGTGATTCACATACAGAGTTAAGGTACTTTACCTAAAGCAAATCAGATGTCTGTCTATACATCTTTCTGGGAATTTTGTTTAGTGTGTCTTTTTGCTACGTGCCAAGCCCTTCCTTGATGTTTGTAGCATCCCAGATGTTTGGATGATTTTTTTTTCCCTGTGGCATATTGCTGTGTAACCCAGCAGGCACAACACTTGATCTTCCTCTGCAGCTTAAAAAAACTCTTGTCTTTGTAGACATTCAGAGTAGCAACACATCTGCCTATTATATTCTCTCACTACTTACACCTTGTGCTCCACTTTGGGTTTCAGTATCTTATTTTAAAAAGCATAGAGGCTGCAATGGGGAAATGGTTTGTTACTATCCTTGGGTTTTATTCAGACACTATAACTGGTTGGTTTGGTTATTGTTTAATTTAATCTTAAGGAAAAATGCTGGAGCTTGCCCCTTAAAGATGCTACTTCAGAGCAACAGTGCTGTGCAAGGGAAGAGTGGGGATGAAAAAACAAAAATAAATGGATGCTAGATAGTTCCCAAAGAGAATTGTTTCCTGATACTGTCAGGCTCGCTTTTTACCTGAATATGTTCCTCAACGACAACATCTTAGTGAGTAATCAAGAGAGATAAGAAAAATAAAAATACGTGTATGTATGTGAGTGTGTTTGTGAGGGGACAGTTCTGAGGCTCTAACTTCACAGTTTTCCTGTTGGCTCTCTAAAGCATGAACTCTAAAACTCAGTTTTTTCAAATTCATGGAAATCTGCAAACCTCACTGGGTCATAGAATGGTTTGTGTTGGAAGGGGAACTTAAAGATCATCTTGTTCCAGCTCCCTGCTGTGGACAGGGACACCTTTCATAGACCAGGTTGCTCAGAGCCCCACCCAGCCTGGCCTTGAGCACTGCCAGGGATGGGGCATCCACAGCTTCTCTGGGCAACCTGTTCCAGTGCACCAGCATCCTCCCGGTAAAGAATTATGTGATTAACTAAAGATATGAGACTTTGTGCAGTTGTTAAGCTAACTAACTATATAAAATATGGTGTTGAAATTAATACAGTGTGAATAGAGCAACAAAATCTTTTTGAGTTGTTCCAGAGAAAATCCTCAACTTTACCAATCCTGTAGAGATTCTTGGTGTACATAATTAACAGCTTAGAATGCTTTCCAAATAATTGAATGGACTGTGTAGCATGTTGTATTTTCCCAAATATGCAATTTCCCCCTGTGATCTGTGCAAAAGATTGTGTGAACCACATAACAAAGTACCTTACATGATCTCCTAGTTTGAGATGACAGTGAAAACCAGAAATATTTTCTGCTTGTTTCATCACAGAATGCACTTGAAGCACAGAGCTGCTTAGTGAATGACAGACTGAAAGATGTCTACTGAAATTATTTGACTGTGGGTATGTCTGTGTACATTGCTAATTTTGAGATTAAGCTGCTGGGTTGTGATGATGAACAATTGTTGGCTACAGTTGTATGTGCTCAGCTTGTGATTTTTGCACAAAAATATAGACAGCGTGAAATGTACCTATTGTTATTTATTTTTTTAAAAGGTAATGTCTAATTAGCAGATTTAATTATTTTGTGTCTGTTGAAAGCAACAATAAGGCTTCCAATGTATTGCCTTTGGGATTTTTTCAGTACTCATTATGATGTTTCCTGGCATTCATCAACACTTCTAAATTACTGGGAAGAGTGTAATTAATCATTCACTTCCTTATGCTTCCTACTAGACAAACACAGATCATTGCAGGCAAGTTGAAGTAAGCCATTTCAGATTTTCAAAACATGCTGCAGCTAGTGGAAATCATGGGGTAAGCACCACTTTAAACACTCTATCAACAGATTAAAGCACAAAAGGTAACTCAGTGCCTGACTGTAAAAGGATTTGATGACAAATAGTTTATGAGTTGTCTTTGAGGAAATATTTCTCTGTCACTAAGTCAATAAAAATTCAGGGAAGAAGTTTATGGAATTCGTTTTTGGTCCAGTCTTAAGTGCATCTCAAAGCAGCTCGAGAAAATGAAGTTCAAGTGTCAGAAGCCCCAAATTCTGAGCCAAACCTTGACAGCAGACAGTTCTTTCATTGGGATTTATGTAGGTTTGCCATATTAAATCTGATTTAATGTACATAAAAGTTCTGTTTTAGCCAAAAAGGAAAAGTAAACGCGAGCAGACAAGTTCAGACTACAAAGATCAGAGTTTTTATCTTTATTCTGCAAATATGGAACATTTGGAAAGCATTGCGTAAACGGAACTCACGCCAAGTTTGCTGAAATAGTTACCATCTGATTTGTCTGCATGATATTTACTTGGTAAAAATGCATATTGCTCTGTTTTTGGAAGTGAGAGCTTACCCATGAACTGCAACCTGTAGGGACAGAAAGTATGTTCTTAAATGGTTTGTCAGCAGTGGTTTAAATCTGCTCCTGTCCCTACCCACCCAAGCTGCTTCACAAACTCGCATCACCACTGGAATGAAAGCACTCGCGGCACTCAGAGAACAGCGGCCAAATGCGTTTAATGTGCTGCCCCATGAGGAGGGGAGGGAACAAGCTGGCCAAGAACTGAGTACAAGTACGTAGCCCAATTTCTTATGAAAGAATGAAACAATCCTTTTATGTCCTTGTAGGAAAGTAACAGCTTTCTGTTCTCCCTCTCCTCTCCAGGCTCCTTTTCTAGAAAACTGTTCTTCAAAAGAGCAGAGTGCAGCCACATGCTTCAGCCTCCAAGATTCACACCGCTAGCTTTAGGAAATACGACTACTTTTGAGTTATTGCTTAGATGAATGATAAAAATAAAAGCTCTCTAGCTTAGAAAAAACCCCAACAAACAGACCTTTGAGCATTCCCACATAACCACTGATAACGATGATTATTGTGTTTATCTTGTCAGTTTTTACCTGGTTGTCAATTACCACGTCACCTTAGATTCTGGTCTCTAAGAAATCTTTGCTGAAACTTTGACCATTTATTTCAACAAAGGCTTCTAACTGAATGTAAGCCACAAAAGGTTTCTTTCAAATTGGATATAAGTGGTTCTTTTTTCCTCCTCCCTTCCTCTGAAGGAGAGAGGACAAATTCTAAAAGCCTGGTTGCTGGTCTAAAACATTATATGTCTGAAGTCTCTTCAGTGTTTCTGTGTTAAACACTGTTTTAGAGCCATTTAGTTGCTGAATAAGTTACCCTTACCTAAGACCTGTGTTCCCAGTTAAACATAAAAATTGATCTTATTACGTATAGGTTATATTAAAAGCTTTTTTTTGTTTGTTTTTTGTCTGATTAATCTTACCTTATTAACGCTTATTGTACAGTCTTTAGGTGTGGAGGGGTAAAACCTGCCATGGTAATGGAAGTAAAAGCAATCAGATAAAGGAGAGTGTCTCGCCTGCAGACTGTTGGAAGTATTTGAGCCTGCTTCAAGTTATGGTGCTTGGACTCCATTTGTTAAAGGCATTTGGCCAAAGACTTTCTCACACCTGCACTGTGAAGGCCACAAAGGCTCGCCGGGGGAATGATGGCACATGTAGGTGCCTTGCTTAGTCCTGTTATAGCCCAAGTACATTATTATTCTTAATCTGCCCCTTTAGAGTTAAATCTTTTTCCATTATGTATGTGGTAATAAAGGAACTTAAGTGTTTTAAGTATTGCAGGAGTCCTAGAGGTAGATCCGCGTGGATCTCCATATGAGGGAATTACAAGGAGTGGGCCCTATGGGCTTTTAAAACGGAAAAGGAAAAAAAGGGAGAATATAATTACCATGTTGGTGATGATTCCAGTCCATGGAGGAATGGCTATTGCATGAGGGCTGCCTGGCAGACAAGTGAGTTTGTAATCTGTTTGTAGTGGCAAATTCCATGTTTGGCTCATTGTGATACCTCAGTCTGAGTTAATTGTAGAGTTTGACATTGGGGATGAGGGGAAAGACAGGAATGAAAGCCTCTCTCATAAAGCCTAATTCAGAGAAAAGCAGAGTGCAATTCAGTACCTTTTCTTCTGTCTGACACTTCAGCTGATGAGAGTGCCACACCTTTATTCATGCAGTGCTGTCTGTGGAAGGTCCTGTCATAAGAACCATGTGAAGCAGCCCATTGGGTGCTGCTCTGAGCTGGTATACTTCAGGGTTATAAACACTACTGAGATGTTCCAGCATTACTTATTTTCAGATCACTCTGATATTGATGCATTCCCTTGCATGTTTTCTGTTTGTGACCTATTTTTGATGCATTTCACATCTGCTTTAGCAGCTCTTTGACAACCAGAAAACAGGGCTGTTTACTGTGTTCACAGCTGCTGCTAATATCCATGCAACTAGCCAGAATTGACTGTTTTCTTGCTTAGCTCATCCTGTTGAATGAACCTCTCCACAGGATTTGTTACAAGTTTGTTTCAACTGGAATGCTATCAAAAGTTTCCACACTATTATGAAAAATCTCATACTTCAGCCTTCCTAGAAACCCAGAAACATATGCACCCTCACTAATTCCAGTAACTTTCTTCTATTTCCCATGGCTTAACTACATCAGCTTTTCACAGATAGTGGAAACTTAACAGCCTGGTATAAATGGGATGAAATCCCTGTTGTCATTAGTTAACACTAACACTACCGACAGCTTGGCACTTGAACAGAGTCTTTAGGAAATGAGTCTTCTGGTCTAGTTTAAGGACACTATTACCTATCACTTCACATTTCAGTGTTTCATTATGGTAACTCAATTACCTTCTTTTTCACGTTAATTTTTTGTATACAGATGATGTTTAAAGAGGGATTGGAATATAACTTAATCCTGCAGCATTTTCTTGAATTACCCTTCAGTGTGTGGCTTGCTTGTGGTGCATTGTCTCTCAATGAGGCACATGCTGTAAGGCTGAATTCCTACCTGTGCCATCATCTGAGTGTCTGTGGGTGGTTTGGTACTCTTGCAGTTCATTATGCTATGGATTAGTTATTTTCAGGACACTTGTTCCCACCAAAGAAAGATATTATTGAACCTTTGTGGCTTAGGTGCAGGAAGTCCCAGCTGTGTGAGGTCAGGGCAATTTGGTTTTGTTGTTGTTTGGTTTGTGCTTAGGCATTGATTAATAGAGCAGTATTTCTGGCAGTTGAGGGAGAGGCTTCTGGAAGTGAACAGAAGTCCCAGTCTCCATGGAGCAATTAAGCTGGGGACACACTTTTTCAGTTCCAGCTGTTTGAGCCACTGACTGAGACTGCCCTTCCTGATTTTGAAATACTGTTCAGAGCTGTTATTGATCATCTCCTACGTGCTCATGTTTTTAATAATTGTGTTTCCTAAGCCACATTGTGGATTTCAACTTTCAAGCCTTTCTATATCCTTGTGGGGTAAACGTTACCAGGTTAGCTGTGATCTGAATTACAGATGTGGAAATAGAGGCACAAAGGTTATAAAAGATCTGCCAAAGTAATTTCAGTGCATCAGAGACAAAATTAGGCAAAAAGATTTCTGACTCCCACCTGTGTCCTACTCTTCCAAGCAATTTTCATGCTTCATTCAATTTTGGAACTTTTGCTGTCACGGTATCTTACAGGTAGCTTTCATTTCTTAATGGTTTTGAAGATTGATTTTCACCACTCCCACCCCCGGTTCGTTTCCAGTTGTTAATGAAGTATATCTTGAATTTTCTTTGGTCCATTGTGAAGCTTGTGATGGTGACTCTAAAGCACTTTCTGATCCCTAAATGCTTGTTCTTAGAAAGTGACAGAAAATGTGGTAACCAGCCTCTACTCTCATTTTACCAGCTACAGCCAAGAGGAGATATCAGGACATTTGTTTGGGCTCTTCTTGGATGGACAAAAATATCTAATTGCTTGTAGGCTTTTCAGTTTGTGTTGTTCCACTTCAGATGAGCAGTGTTGTGGGGCAGCTAAAAATATTTTTTGTGGTAGTTAACTAAACTTGGAATGCCTTGTTTGTTTCTTTGCAGTGTGGTGACAGTGACAAGGTGAGTGCCCATCATAGGAAGCTCGTAAACCAATTTTTGGTACCTAAAAGTTGTTGGTCACTGATGTTAAAGGAAACCTAGATGCACAACAACATTCTCTGAACCTCTGTTGCTTTCACCTGCCACAGATTCTAATCTGGGGAGTGAAGTCTTGGTTTTCTGAGATGTCTGCTTGTTTTGATTTGTTCTAAGGGGAGCCTGGATGAGTAGCTGATATTACATACTTAAATTTGAGATGGCTAAATTTGTCCAGCCAAAATCCCACCTTAGTTTAAGGCAAAATGTAACAGTGGTGTAATAAATGGATTGAGAGTGGGCATTGTGCAATTGAAAGTGGGCAATGAAGTGCTTTCTGTTACTTTACATGAGTCTCAGTATTGGTTTGCTGTACTGAGATGTAGGAAGAACCAGAAATAAATCCAGTCAACACAGCTGTTTGTGGAGGTCATGGTATGCTATGAACACAACTCATTGAATTATATATTCCTTGCCAGCACATCACCTCTGCTACATCTGCAAGTCTCCTGTAATCTTTCTGTACCAAAACTCATCTTTGTTCCTTTAGCATTTTTTTTTGTCTCTATGTGAATTCATTCAGCTGGAGAGATGGCAGGTATTCATCAAGCAGCTCTCTGCCTCCTACCCAGGCAATTGTGATGAACCCTTAGCACCCTTCCATACAGACAGGAAAATTTCTTTCTAGGGCTTTGCTGATATATCGTTTTCCAGCTGCAGTAGGGCAGTGTATGGATTGCTAAGCTGACACTGTGGACTTGACCTGCATAGGCTCATTAGGTCCCTGGGTGGTTGCTGGAGAGGACTGTGAAACAGTGCAGGCAGAAAAAATACTAAAATACAGCAAACATCTTCCTCCATGAAGAAATTCACCCAGTTGCAAAACAGCTGAGGTGAAAAGAGACCACTGGAAATAGTCCACGGCCACTGTTCAACTCTGCCCAGGTACCTTGTCCAGTCATGTTCTATGTATCTTCAAGGATAGAGACTCTACCCATTCTCTGGGCAACCTGTGCCAGTGTCCAATCATGCCTATAGTAGAAGTTCTATTTTAAAAGGACATTTAAATGGAGTTCCCCGTATTTCAATTTATGTCCACTGCAATTAGAAAGGAAGAGGCAGTTGTGTAGGTGGATTTTAGCAAATTTGGGAGAAAGGAAACAAAGCATTAGACAGCAGTAAAACAGGGAATTCGGTAGCAAAAATGACGAATTTCCATGGCACAGTACAAATCAGCAGACTCTAAAGACTGGAAGAGGGAAATCCTTCCAGCCCCTGCTGAGATAGATGAGGCAGTTTAAACCTTTCGGAACTGCAATTTGAGACAGCCTGAAACACGATGAAGAGTGAGCTATGTCAGTATATGTTTGGAGCATGTTCTCAATTTTATTTGCACATATGAGCACAAGAAAATTCTCTTTTCAGAGCTGAGATGGGTTTCTCCAGCACAGTTCTGTGGCAATGGGTGAATTCTACAGGAAAGCTTTACAGCCACAGAACATACAAAGTCTGGAACATGGATAAACTGGTTAGGATAAAATAGAAACCAGCAAAACCTTCTGCCAAAATCTGAAGTGAAATGAATAGAGGTTCAAAAAAAGTTCATTCAGTATGCCTGGCTTCTTGTTTCCATAATTTAGGAGTAATTACATTTTTGTCACTAACATTGTTTTTAAATGTCAATAGATACCAGACAAGTATTTGTAAACCCAGCCCTGTCACATTGAATATATTAGGTTTTCCAGTACCAGCCTCTTTTAAGTACGGTTGAGGAAGCATTAAAAGCTCAGTAACTCTCAAGTGTTAGGAAGCCATTGAAAGAGCTTGTTAGGCTTTTTGACAAGCAGGTTGAAATATAATAGGTCTGGAGCTTTGTGAAGGAGCCGGAAAGCTGTGGTTTCCCTGAAGAGAGGACACTGCCCAAGAGTTTGTAGACCAGATGATTTGTGCAAAGGGGATGTTGGAAGGTTCAAGGCAACATAAACAAATGGGGCTACCCACAGGGACAGTGTTAAGCTGAGACCACAGTGCTTTCTTTGCTTGGTTTTTAAACATCAGCTAGTCTGTCTAACCAAAGAAGGCATTTGCAGTTAAAATTTCTTCCTGTCCACACTCAGGCCAAGGAGCCATTTTCTATGACCTAATTGACCACATTTGTTCTGACCCAGCTTTCCTTAGCCTTTTACCTAGTGAGACTGTGGATCTTTCTGCTAATCCAGAACAGCACGTGATTCTCTTCTGGCAGTCCTAGATAGGTTTGGTTAACTCTGTCCTTCCTGCTCATCCCTCTGCTTTGGTATTGTGCTTAAATAGCCTTCTTTACGCCTATCATTAATTTTCTGGTAGAAGCTTTTTGGTTCTAATGTCTTCTACTAGACCAGCTTGGGTACCTCGGAAATACAAGTTAGCCTTTGGCAACATAGATCCTAGTAACAAAACAGATATATTTCCCATGTTCTTGGATCCACTGCCTCAGCATGAGCAACAAGAAAAATGAATAAAGGTTGTTCCTAGCATTTATAGTTTTGAATGCAAATTTGAAGACGTGAGCTGAGTGCAGTGATAACTTATGTGACTTGTAGGCCTCTTTGGGCTGTAACTTGGAGGTGTGTACCTAGTCTTGTTCATATCACCATGCGATTGAAAGCTCCACAGGAATATTACTTTTTTAAAAACCCTTGATCTTCAATGGAGATGCATAGTAAAGAAAATATAACTCTACAAAGAATGTTTGGCCTTGTAGTAATCACTGTATCCAGTTAATGGGGTTTAATTGTATGCAATTCATAGTCCTGTCAAAATGTAATAGTTCTAAAGTTATCTACCACCTAAAAACTACATTCTGTAGGCCCTGAGCATAGGTATCATCATTAGAAAATGTCAGCTCAAGAATGAGTTCCTCAAGAAGTGGATCAGGAAGCTGTTACAGCTAAGCAGTTGTTATGGCTGTTGACGGCTAGCTAGAGAATATTACATTACACTAACTCAATTTTTTCCCAAAGGATACGAATTTTTTACACTTATTTCCTTTTTTTACAGATATGACAGATCTGGGATATGTAAAACAGAAGAGAATAGGGAAGCAGAGACATTTAAAAAAAAACCATAGTGGTTTGAAATCCTAGCTTTCTAATACCTTTTTGAATTATCTATTTGTTCTCTCTCTTTTACATAACATAGCTGGTTGGAGAAAAAGAAATCTTTCCTGTTAAGGTTGTAAACTGACAGTGTTTGTTATTGAACTTTCCAGATCATCCCTTGTCAACCTAAGATTATTTTCCCTAATCCCTGCTGCACCTTAAACACATCACCAGGCATTCACCAAGGAAAGGTTAATCCAAACTGCCTCTGCAAGCACAACATCTCTGAGTCACTACAGACATTCTTCACGTAATCCCATGGTCCCTGAGCAGTTCCAAACAGGCCGACTCATTGCAGCCCTACCAACATGTTCTTCACTGAGTCCTGAAGGGCAGAGCCTTGGTGTAACCCTGCTGTCATGCAGAAATGTCACTGTCTATGAACAATACCAGATCACACCAGATAAAACCCAGTCTGAAGAATGAAGGGAATTTCATCATTTAAACCAGAACAAAACTGAATGATACCATGCTGTATTCAGAGTACCTGACAGATACTGGGTATATAAACCTACATTCCTCCAAAGTCACATACTTGGGGGTCTATGGAACCATCCTGTGCAGCAGTGCATGGCCACACCACAAAACAAGGACAAATTTCTTCACTCCATATTTATATATACCACATCTTTGGACATTCTCCTCTTACTGAGTGCAGTAGCTGGAACCTGTTCTTCCAGCTTCATGTTATGAAGGTGAAAGTCTCAGCTTTAGCAACTGGTGTCGCTGGGCTTGAAAAGCATTATCTTCTCCCATTTCATGGCTCAGGAATTCATACTTTGCTACTGACCAGCTCACTGACTTTCCTGTAACTGAAGCTTTGTTATGGTAAGTTGAAGAACTCTGTGAAAATCCAGAATTATCTTTTCTTTTTCACTTTATATATTTTCTAGGGCTTCTTTATTTTATTGGAGGGATAATGAAGTAATCTCAGAAGAGCATCTTATTTGCTGATTGTGTTGTAATCATCATATGCCCAATACAAAGTATGGATTCCTCATCTTAATATTATTCTCCTGGGGTGGAGGTTGGAGTCACAGAAAACTCCCATGTAGCTAACCTTGGCAGTATCCAGTGTGTCTAGCAGATGCCAAGTGCAATGTTCTGGAATAAATAATTGCTAGCTAAGTCTTAGGTAATGTAACAAGTAAAATACATGAATGTGTTATTTTAGCAAATGCCTACTGTCAGATCTAATCCTGGGTTTCCAGCCTCTAAAAATGCAGGTGGTGCATATTAGTGATGAAGTGAACAGTTTGAGGAGGAAGGAACTTAAAAGTATCCTAAATTTGAATTACTTGATATAGAAACTTGAAACACTTCTAGGCATGGGAAAATTTTCCTTTTTTCCTTTTTTTTTTTTTAACCACTCAAGTGCAGACATACTTCTTCCTCTTTTACTACCACTTGTTTGCGGGGAGCATGAGGTTTTGGAAATTTGAGAAAGTAACTTGTAGTTCTGTAGAACTTTCACTAGCTCTGTTTGGGCTGTTATTTGTAGCCTGAAAGACATAGATATAAAGAAAACACTTCCAG
Organism: Entomyzon cyanotis; assembly: GCA_024500445.1. Taxonomy (NCBI): domain Eukaryota; kingdom Metazoa; phylum Chordata; class Aves; order Passeriformes; family Meliphagidae; genus Entomyzon; species Entomyzon cyanotis. The sequence continues at coordinate 72,876,535 of JAKEPQ010001005.1, forward strand.
GAAATAATGTGGTTTAGATTAATCAATGTTGCTGCACATGTTTAAGTCAATTACTCAGAGGAAACACAAAAATTCCTAACTGTTTATAGTACCTAAAACCAGTACAAATAAAGCACTGCTCTCCAAAACTCAGAGAAGTTTTTATCATAGCAGGATTAAGTGACTTCACTTATTTTCTTTAAAGAAACCAAAACTAGTATTCTGTCTCTTTTCTAATCTTATTCAGGATGCAATATTTTTTTCTTTATAAAAAGAAAGAAAACAAATGGACACAGTTGATAATAAAGATTAAAGCGTCTTTCTACATTTGCTGGGCAGCAATTTGTTTATTTTTCACACTGATAAATTTTAAGGTAAAATTATTAATCTGTGTCCACTTTCCATTTTTAGGTATATTCAACAGTAAAAAATTAATTGTAAAGGACTTAAGAAAGGTTGACGGGGGACAATGGGAGAAAAATTAAGTGAACTTTAAGGTCAGTGTCATAAAGATACCAACCTAACCTGATTATTGTCTGCCCTCTGGAGAGGGAAGAATCTTACACAACTGCATTAAAGTTGAGAAAAATGAGAAGCTGAAGAGGAAATTGTATTACTCTCTGAGGTAGATTATGTTGTACAGTTAACAAATGATGGCTACTTAGATTCCTTAAAAAAGAAAAGCACTGAATTCGTGTAACTGAACAAGAAAAGGCAACTATAGAAATCTTGCACTCTATCCATGAAAGTGAGGTGAATATCACTTAATATCCAACTGGTTTCTCTTTTGTAGGAAGTCAAAGTCTGTCCACTAAGAAGAATGCATTATTTACAGGTTTGGAGAAGTCTGTTCTGTATCCTAACAGTAATCTTATGATGGCATAGCAAACTATGAATAGTGCCGCACTGTTTTCACTGACTCTGCAGGTTCACTTTCCTGAGTCCCCAAGGTTATTTCTAGGCAGAGGTGCATTTCAACAAAGAGAAATTGTGAGGGAACTGAAGAGCAAGTCTCTGTCATACGTACTGTGCATCAGCCACGTGAGCTGCAGGGCTGTGTCAGTCAGGGGAGAAGAGCACTAGGGGCAGGCACTACTTTGACACAAAGTGCAAGTCTGTCTTGCTGGCTGGTGGCTCAGCCTGTGCCTTCCCTGCGGACAGGAAACATGTAGACTTTTGGAAAGGGGTGATAGGGGTGCTGAGCACTGAGTGTTGGAAAATGGAAGAGTCCACGGAGTGCACCTTCACCTGGTCTTTGTCATGATGGCTAAGGACAAAGGGATTTTGCTCTTTGATTTTTCTATGGTAATGGGCTTTTTTATCTTGAGTGGCCTACCTTTATGTAAAGCCTCTATGTTCTTACTTTATTCAAAAAGCACAAGATGTTGTTTTATAGATTGACACTGAAGTGCTCACATTGAAAACATTTCCAGAGTTACACGGTGTAGAAGAATTACAAAATTAAAGTTCTTCAGTGTAGAAGTATACATGAAATTATGGATATTTCTGTAAGTTTGAAAGCCAGGTTGTCCTTCAACTCCTTCTACTTCAAAACCATTCTGTAAAACTTTTTCCGTAAATGAACGCTGTTAAAACCCTCAGTATCTTTGTTGGGTAGAAGGGCCAGCAACATCTTTAAAAGTTACTGTCTCCCACTTGAAATGTGCTTACTAACAGCACTTAAATTTCTTGCCTGTTGGAAAGTAAAATAGGTGCCTTTAAATGAACAATTTTGCATGCACTAAATGCCCTATTTTGACTTTCATCTATGCTTGGACTTCAAATGCAGAACTGTACAAGATGCTACTTTCAGCACATTTATTTGAGAAGTAGCATGTACATTTCTGGTATGTACATGCTGGTATTAAATTTTATGTCTAATATTTAGTGTATCTGTTTTCCTTAGTGGATAGAAGGGCAGGGTAAGAGATATCCTGGACTCAGTAGCGTGGTTGCTAATGCTTTGATTGAGTGCATTGACAGAGCAATAACACTTGGATTTCTTGAAACTGTTTCTGGTGCAGAGTGCTTGAAAATAGTTAAATAGAAATATTACTGTACAAGACACCATCATGTTTTAGCTAAGCCTGATACAAAGAGAAATTAGTTATTTGCTGCACTGCTTTGAAATGCAAGAACTTAAAATACAGGCATTGGTTTATTCTGCCTTTTGTTAGAGAGCTTTGGAAATGTGCAAAGCAGAGAACACAGACTTTTTTCCCCCCTTTTAACAACTGAGGGTTTAGAGTGGCTGCTGGCGCAGGAGGAAATGCCATTAGATAGATACAAGAGAAGCCAATATTCCATGTTATTCGTGCAGACAACTAACATTTGAAACTTGCACGAACTGCTTCCACTTAAAAGCTGTCAGTCACATTGGTTATAAAAAGCCCAGAGCACTCAGGGACTGTCAATCACTTCTTAGGAGAGAGAGCTGACATCTTAACATTTACTTTGCCAGTATTTACCAGATGCAGAAAACCAAAGGGGTGAAAATATAAATGAAAACACACAGTCTTGCTGATCATATAATACACGGGAAACATTTGGATCAGTTACTGTAGCTGCTCACCTAGGAGCCTCCAATCCCGAGAAGGTTTTTCTCTCTTGCTCTATGAATAGATCTGTTGCAGGCTGGCTCTGCTGTGTTGCAGGGAAAACGCTTTTGCAGGCAGTGTCTGTGGAGGGTTGTCACAAAGTCATCAAGTGAGGAAACAGGTTAACTCTGGCTGATTATGTCTAGGGGAGCAGCATGAAATGTGCAGAGGGCTTGGAAAGGGCACATAAAGGACATCTACCTTGCTTTTTTTCTTATGGTAATAGGGATGTGGGTGTTGTTAATTATCAGGCTGATGACATGTTCTCATGCAAGAAGGGGATTGGCAAGGAAAGGAAGAGGAGGAACCAGTTAATTCAAATACATCTTGTGATCTTTTTCTGTATGTTTCTAGATCTAGTTATCCCTGGATTACCCTGATGCTTTAGATACTGATCCTGGTGCTTCAGAGGGACTGCAGCTGTGGGTAGCACTGTAAATTCAGCAGCTGGGACCTCTGATCAGAACCACCCTTATTGTCACAGAGCAGGAGGTGCAGCTGTGAGCAAGGTTCAGAGCTGGTGTTCACACATTGCAGGCCTATACACGTGCTGCCCTACTGAAGGTAAAAGGCATGTTGTCCTTCAGGCTCCAGCAGTTCTCTGGACCTGAGTACCAAGTGTTGCACTCCCACAGCTGCATGCATCTGAAGGCATCCATGGAACTCATGGTCCATCTTTGACTAGACTGGCAGTCTAAGTCAGCATGGCCAAACACAGCAACTGTGGAAATGTTCAGAACCCTGCTTTAAATAAAGTCACTCAGTGAATACCTCTTTACCAGAGTTTTCTGGAAGCAAGCAGCTTCCAATGTTTATGTTTCTTGGAGTGGTGCTGCTAACATCTGCAGCGAGTTGTTCACCGGTGATCCCAGAGGGTTTGTTCACTGTGTGTATCCAAATGTTAAGTCTCAGAATCCTAACACAGCCTTTGGTTCTGCAAGTCATCTTCCATGTGGAGTTTCTCCTGCCATTTGGAGCAGAATTTTGTCCCAGATCGAGCCTCTAGATGAGATTTTCAGAGAACTACTGTAGTTGTAGATACTTATGTATAAATTCTTAGAAACAAAGTCATAAAATGTTCAATTCCCACTGTAGTCAATGGAAGTTAAATCAACGCAGTTTATGGAATCAAGTGACTTAGTTTATCTTGGAGTAGACACCTCTCAGCTGTCAGCAGAATAGTCCTGTAAGCTAGGACTGTATTGAGCAGGTCTTCTTTGATTGCAGTAGGAGTTCAGACACTTACTACATATTAAGTGCCTTAATCTTGAACCAAATCCCACCCTTGCAGCCAGCTGCTTAAGTGACTCTACCCATTTGGAGGACTTCCCTATTGGGATTATAGCCTTGTCTTGAAACTCATGTTCCCACATACATGGAGCTGCCATATTTTCTTTCATAGCAGGGCTGTCTAACATGGTATACACTCTTTAACCTTTCAGGCACCTTTAACTTGCACACAGACAGTCCTTCAGCTGTGGCAGCCCAAAGCCCACTGTGGTTAAGCAGACCAAGTATTTACCAGTTACTCCAGATCTTTCTCTATGTATTTGTGTGTCAGGTTTATAAATTAATCAGTGGTGTGATGAATACCAATTTAGGTTTTGGAATGTGGGTAAACTAATTATATGAGAATCAATAAGGTCTTGAGGCTGAGTGTGTATAGGTGCATGGAAACTATATTATGTGTCATGAACAGATTACTGTAGGGTTCAGGGAGTGCAGTAAGATCAAACAATGTGTTTGGGGACTTGACACAAGCTGCTTCTGTTTTCCCCTTGGAAACGGGAAAAACTGGAGTAGTATACGCCACTGCTCGTGAGCTTTAGTTACCAAGGGAAAAAGCATTTTCCCATTGTTTCTTATATGTCATGTCTATCTGTTTATACATGGGCCAGGCCTGTATTCTCTACTACTTTATTTTTGTATTAGGAAGTTGTTTCTTCCCCTTGGGAGACTCTTCATCCTCCTTTAGAGGGTAAATAAAGAATGGTATTCACCATAACAATAAGTCTAGAAAAAATAACAGAAAACATAATGTCCCTGTATACATTTTGAATAGTTAAAAGTTGATTACATCAATGCTCTGCTAATCATCCTCAGATTTTAATGCCAAAACCCAGAAGGCTGTGATTTGTATGAACCAGAGGTTGGAACTAAGAGAAAGATCAATAGCTTAATGTAAGAAAATGCATACTTGAGTGTGTGTTGAGTAATTTCCTAATAGAAGTAACCACTGGTATGCAGAACAGACTTCTGTGGTCCACAGAGGATGTAAAATAAAATGGGTATTTCTTTTTATTTCTCAAAATACTACAGAAGTTATATATGAAAAATACAGAGCAGAAGAGAGAGCTTGTGTTACAGCCTCATCTCCTCTATGCCCTGTGGTCCATGTCCTAGGGGTCTTTTATTGTATGACATTTAAGATATGGCACATGGGGTCAGGAAAACAGGTCATGAACTTCTTTATGTACTGGTTATCCCTTTGCTCCCCTCCTCTGATGATGCAGAAGGTTAGAAAACTCTTGATGTTGTAAACTGAAGCTGTACCAGACAAAGAGGAGATTGTAACAGAAAGAGTCTAGGAATTGCCTGCCTGAACAAGATACGACATTCCCAGAAGTGCTGATTCCTTGTCTGCAGATCATAAGCTGGAGACCTGTTCACTTGCTGTCCAGGTCACTGCTATGGGCTGAATGCCAACCTGTAGTATGGGGAATGCCCTTGTGAAATTTCTTCCAAGAACTAAATATAAATTCCATTAATTCACTCTTACCAGAGAACATGGAAGTTAACTAGTTATGTGCATTAACTTTTAAAAATCTAGTCTGAGGCTGTTCAAAGAGCTCTAACAGTGAAATAAAAATAAAGTCCTCTTCACCTCAAATGTAGTGGTTTTAGGTAAACTTCAGGTATTGAATCATCAGTTCCTTTGGAAAAGTGAATGTTTCTAAATTGTTGGAGTGGCTTCCCTCTTTTCATCTAGTGATCATAGCAGAATACAAGAGGAATTCCATGAATATTATTCAGGTGAAGCAAAATAGAAACTGACCTAAAGTATTCATGTAATGTTGGGTAAATCATCAGCCAACAAGGCAGAATACACTTTAGACTGCTTCTTTCTCTGAAAGCATCCAGACTTTTAGACATGACCTTAAAGATAAGGAAATGGATTCTGAAATGGTCATTTTACTGGATGCTTGTTGAGAATGAATGGAGTTTTACACATTTGGAAGTCCCTTTTACTCAAAGCAACTGTGATTGTCAGTCACTGGCAATGCTCATAATTATTTGGGAAAACTGATTACAGTTCTTATGTGTACAGATATTAAAAGGAGGCAGAGTTTTCCCTAATCTGCTGTCACAAGCTAATTTTGTCTTAAAATGACAAATAAAATGAAATTCTAATAAATGTGTGAATTTGAGAAAACCAAACATATTATTTAAAAAGCTTTGGAGAAAGTTGTAGGGGAAATGTAAGTATTCTGTTTGTGAATTTCAAATTACTTCTTAGCCTGTTGCAGTAAAACAGAGTTAGTGTTTCTGATATTAAGGCATGACATGTCATGAGTTTGGCCTTAAAAAAAGCTGTGGTAATTTTTTGTTTGTTTTATTTTGCCTTTTGGTTTCTCCGCCCTTTTTTTTTTTTCCCATCTCTGGACTTCATTCACACTTTTAAGTTTTCTCCACCACAACAAGGCATATGTGTTTTATAATAATTACATATGTATATATGTATTTGGTAAAAGATATGATTATTGTAAAACTAAATTACGTGAGAAAAAGGGCCTTCAAGAGAAACATCAAATACTCTGAGATTTTTTTTTATAAAAGTCTTAGGAGCTGGCAGCTTAAAATGAGGGAGTATTTGCAAAGGCTCCTTAGACAGCAGTGAATAGAGAGAAAGCCTCTGGGTCAGTTAGGTTGGGCTTCTGTTCTGGATGGCCTTGTTCTCCATTGGGGTCACTTCTCCACTGCCTGTGGAAAGAAACATGGTCTCACCAGGCTGGAGATGGCTTTTGTGAATAGCTCCTAAAGGGAACATGAAGGAAGACTTTCAATGTAGTGAGCTGCACCACAGAGCTAACGCTTACCATGTGCGTAGATCCATACTCAATAGTTGCTGCTGGATACCTGCCAGAGTTTAGGAAAGGGTGATAAACAGGTTTGTGACAGCCTGTTTGATATGCTGTGACGCTAATAGCTGGAAAGAGCTCTCCTTAGGTAGGGAACCGCTGTGCGGAATTAGTCAGTCACCAATCTGCTCACAGTGCCGTACCAGGAGTAGGTTGCAAATTTGAGCCAGACAGTTGGTGCTCTCCTGTAGGCATCCAGACAAACCCATTCCGAGATGACATTTGCTATGCTACAGATATGTCAAGGATCATTTTTCACAGCCCTGTTGAAGTGGCTTATTTATTATCATCTGTTCTGGTGTTATATCCTGGACATGGGAGAACTGTTTACAGTACTGCAGTGCCAGGAATTCTTTGTTACTGTGCAAATCTGATTCCAGGAGAAGGCTTAGGGAAGGCTTGTCACTTTCCTCAAGGCTGCCACTGCTACAGCAAGGCACTCCAGACTGAACCACTGCGTCCAATCCCAGGAGTTACAGCTGAAGTTAGTGGTTTGATATTTAAGGGAATGACCTCTAAGTGAAGAAGTACTGGATTCGTCATCATTCCACTTGCCTCAGCTTTAGAAATCAAATACCAAAATTGTTGCCAGCAGAACAATTTGACCTTGGGTGTAGGCAGCTCTGTCATCAGTCCACTCGAGATTTGCTGAAGTCACATTATCAACAGCAGTGATTCTCAGCTATGCTTCACAGATCGCTAGTGGCTTGCAAAGCCATGCTGCCTTAAAAGGTTGGTGTTACAAGGCAGTGTGGTAGCCCAGAGTGCATTCAGAAAGTTGACAGTGATCCATGAACAGGATGCCAAGGAATTGTTGCCACTACTGTGCTAGAGCGTTGGGAGTTTTCAGTGTTACTTTTCACAGGGGAAGGAGCTAATTGTTTTAAAAAATGGTAACAGGACAGTTGTTGTGTTTTCTAGAATTAGTGTGTAATTCTTACAATTTTTTTTCCCTTGCCCTGTATCAGAATAACACTTGCTAGTGTTAAATACTGTAAAAACAAATTTCTGGGCAAGTCACTTTCCTCTGGGTCTGCTTGTCCAGTTTGATTTATGTTGCTATCCTAGAATATTATTTCCCAAAATTTGTATCAGTATGATCAATAAATTTATCAGCTAATACTGTCATCCAAGATGACTCTTGTTATTAGGAAGGAATCAGATTGGCCTTCATAGAAATCAGGGTAGTGCAAATGCCAGTTACCATGGCTAAAAGTGCAGTGCTGTGTATGCTGCAGGAAATCCCACTGAATCTACTGGAGAACACTCTTATTCAGTGCACGGGTTTTAAAGCGACCAGCATAAGAATGCCTTTGCTTCCAGTTGTTATTATTGTTTGTCTGTATGAGGGTAAGACTGGGAGACTCCAAGCAATAGCATGGCCCCGTTGTGCCAGGTCTTGGTGAGCACTGGAAGAGTGTTGTGGTTGAATCAGCAGATAAATGTGGTTATCTTCAGTCTGCAGCTGGAAAGTAGGATAGATGGTTTGCCCAAGATGGCATGGAGGGGAATCCACCCGTTTTCCTTAAGTACAGGGTTTAAGCCATATCTCTCTTCCTAATACAGCCCAGCCTAGGACTGGAACAACACAAGCTGCTGGGACCTGCTGGGGAGGAAGCTTCCCATGACTTGCCTGCTGGCTTCCAACTGGTAAAATGAAAGGCCAGCAACCCACTTGATTAAGGACAGAAGATGAGCAGGCTGCCTGTGGGAGTTTTGTGTTCTTAGGAGCCCTTGGGTCAGACAAGGAGAGGGTGCCAGTTTGCCCCAGCAGCTGAGCACCTGCTGAAGCACCACAGCACAAGTTACCCCAGTTCACAGTTGGGAGAAGCTGCATGTCTGGGACTAGCTTCCCTGCTTTCATAGGAGACATTAGCACTGCTATGATTGGCATGGTGGCTTTCAGGACAAGTGGAGGTGCAGTCTCATGTGTCAGGAGAGGGCTCATAAGGCTTTTTTTAAAACATTAAGTCACATCTTGGTTTTCTATTGGCAATCACAGAGGTTTTGCTGTCAGAACAGTCAATGCAGAGGTAGCAGCAAGAACTCAGCTAACTAGCTAGAATAAATGAACTGGGGCCTGTGGCAATGCAGTGGTATAAAGTGTTAAAAAATGGGCTGAAGACAACTTTATGAAGAAGTGTTGTCATTTACTGAGAAATTTACTTTGCCAACTAGTCTAAGTCCAAATATTAAACTCGTTAGGTTTTTATTTTTTTTTAAGCAACTGTAGTGTGACGGAAAATTACAGAAGTTGTTGAGACTTTGTTCTTTTTTAAAAATGGAGCCTTGTTACTGAGCCAGGACATGAAAAGTGTCTAGAAAGAAAACTCAAACAAATTAATCTGTTCTAATCCAATAGAATACAAAAGTAGACATAAAACAATGTCTGAACAAAATGAACTCAGATTTTTAATTCTTTTATTATAATGTAGCAGTAGTCAGTAACAAAGGAAATTAATTTTGCTTTGTTCGCTTTGTGATGTTTATTGGATTAGCAATGTCCTGTGAAAATACTGTACCTCTGATAGCAGATCACAGCTTTTTCTAGGACATGTTTAAATATTCTTAAATCTTGTGGACTACTAAAAAGGGAAAATTAGGACATGTCATACTGAACTCCTAATTCTAACCTGCTATTTCAGATGTTTTAATTTGCCAGACACAAGTGAGGAGTTGTTCAAAGATTTAATATGTGCTGCCCCCATTGTTTCTGATAAACATGCACTCTTACCTGCTAGTCAGAGAACTGCAGTAATTAGGTGGTGTGTGTATGTCAGTCTGGTTTGGTGCTTCGGGTTATTCCTCACTGTCACTGAAGTTAGCTGGTGAATCAGTGTGATTCTGTACTTACAGCTATATAACCAGAAGCAAAAGTTGGCCTGTAACTGGTTGTTAATAGAGCAGCAACATGTTTTTATCTTTTTGTTAGACCTGCTTCCTAATGAAAAAAGTCATTATCCATTAGGACAGATTGTATTAATTGTTAATCTCTCCTTCTACATGGTGAAACCAATCTTTTATGAACTCATAGACTGCTTCAACCAAATTTGACAGTGGCCTAGAGTTTATTAAGTGTCTCAAGTTCTGGAAAGCAGGTGGTCATGTAGAAGGAAGAAGGCAGCGAGAAGTTTTCCAGGCTGCAGGATGCAGAACTTGTAGCCTCTCAGACGTCTAAGTTCCTGTGGCAGAAGGAAGCCCTGAGAATCAGGTTCTCATGGGATCTGCTGCTCATGGAGCTATGTCTCTGTAAGGAAGACAAAACGCACTTACCAGTCCTGATAAATTCTGGTTCTGCTTTTGGTTCTAAATACTTTTACATTTTGCAAATATCTGCTGCTTTCTGTTAGAGAGGGAGAGAGAAAGAACACTTAGGACTTTGCATACACCAGTGCTACAGTTTTGTAAATGTCCGCGCCAGCCTTACCAGCGTGCGGTCCACTATGGGAAGTGTCCACTCCCAGCCTTCCCTCTTCTACTTTCCACCACCCTCATCCTGGCTGCACCAAGCTGTTTTCCTGCGAGCTCTGGCCCTCAACACCTTTCCAACCTCTTCTTTTTAGCTGAGCTCATTGTTCTGTAGATTAGCAAGTTGAACCAGCACACAGCACCAGAGATAGCAGTCAGTGTCCTCACTGCACGCTTCCAATTTCACAGAGTCTGTCCCCAGTCCCCAGCGTGGTAAGACATAATGTCTTAGCTCAGGTCCCTCTGCTGGCCTAGGAATGGGAAGCAGAAACAACCTATTTGGGATATTGTAAAGTCTGGCTTTGCAGCCATGTCTCACGTTAGTTTGAACAGAATCCAACTGAGCAGGAACTCTGAGGGTGTTTTCTTCTCTATGTGCTCATTCTTTAACAACGTTTGCTAGAACCTGCTGTGCTGGTGGAAATTCCTCAGCTCCTCCAATGGCCTCAGAAATGTGACAGGGATTAACTGAGGTACTAACAGCAGAAATGGCTCCTCTACCAGCAGAAACAGTAAGAGACATACAAAGTGACCTGGGTTTCTGCATGCTCTATGCCTCACAGCTTAAAAAGCATCTCAGTGCTGGTTGTAAGATGCTGAAATAAGTAACAATGCTATCTGCTGTGACCTCGCAGGGGTTCTCAAACAAAACCTGAACATACAGATTTTGCTATTTGTGTGATGTCTGTGTGCATGATAGTTGTCTTGGCAAACCAGAGAACACTTTCTTTAAATCTGTTACTTTTGGATTAATTTTTAAACTAATTGCCTTTGTGCAGCAAATTGCAGCACCTTTCTCTTGTGTTCAGGGAGCAATATACTGCTTGTGGCTAATTTTAACATCTCTGTTTCTGTGCATAGAAAGCTGAAAGATTCTGCTTTCTTGGCAGAAAACAGCAGCAAGTTCAAATCCTATTAAATCGAGTCAGTAGGGTGATTTCTATTGCAATGGGAGATGCATTCAGAGGTAACTATTGTACCAAGCTCACACCTAAGGCAAAGAAAAAGACTGTCTACTAAAAGGTCCTGACAGACATTTTCAAAAGTACCTTAATCTCCTGGGTGTCCAGCAAACCTTGGACACCTACAAGTGAAGTCTTGACATGTGTAGCTCATTGTAGCTTTGGTACGGGATGGAATGGAGTCTAGAGCTGCCATTCAGCCCTTCAGCTCTATACGTAGGGATGCCAAACCCATGGTCTGGATGCCATATCTGCTCTGTGTACTCTCCTGCTGTGTTTTTGATGGTCTCACAGATCTGTCAGTGTCACCTTACGATGAGCTTTCTTGGTCCCAGTGACCCAGCTACAGCAAGTGGCTTGTTTTGCGGCACCAGCCTTATCACCCAGTTTCCCACCCATCTTTCCAAGAGGATGCCCACCATGTAGCTTACTGACAAAAAAGCTGCAGTATCAACTGTGAGGACATTTTAAGTAAACACTTGGCTTCACTAATGCCAGTTTTTGAACGAGGTACACTGACAGTGCCAGGACCAGCCACCACAGCTGAAACTCATGTACTTTGTCTTTTATCCCTTTCTGACAGTGGTTCTAAGCAAGGTTGTTCTCCCAGTCCGGCCTCAAAGCTTGTGTTTATTTCACAGGGCACAGAAGCATGTCACAAATTGGTTTTTATGGACATATGGGGACAGAAAAGTACTCATTCTCATGTTGTATCTCTTTGCTCTGGCACTATGCTAATTGTCTCACTTTTCCCTGTTTCTGTTTTGTAATGTATTCCGTGTCCTCTTACTCTGTTTTCCTGGTTGGCCCACTTTTGCTAAACATCCATATTAATTCAATCAACAAGTAAACCATTAAATAAGGAATCCTGCAGTTTAAATATGAAACACTGATTCATATAGGAAGTGGTTTTTTTCATTTGCTTTAATGAAAGCAGTCTCAGCAGCTCACAGACACAAAAAACCCCCACACATGGAAAATATGTGTAAGCTGGTTTTGCCTCAGCTTTGAGGAAAATGTTTCTGTTGTGCCATGGTTAATACAAATTAAATTACTGTTGTTAAATCCTCAAATGATTTGGTCTTGGTTTTGTTTGAAAATGGGATAGGCCCATGCCTTCCTTTATTTTTAGGAACAAGCAGAAGACAGAAAATGATCTTACTGAAATGATTTATTGTTTTGGTTTACAGCCATGAAAGGGAATGGCATTGTCAAGGCTGTATGTGTGCCCAGCTGTTGGCAGCTCACACTTCTATGGTCAGAGTATAAGATTATTCACAGAAAAAAATACTGATTTGTCTTCTATCATCACACTTTAAATGCTCATTAGAAGTTAGTTCCCAGTCAGGCTTTATTGTCTTGTGGGTGTGAAAGTGACTGAGGTGCACATGCAGCTTCTCTTTTCCAAAACCTGATCATCATAAGCATACTTGAGCACATTTCTGCAATTTCCCCTAAAGTTTCTACCATTTAAGTTGAATTTCTGAGTGAATACAAATCATACACAATGTAGTTTAAGTACAGTCTACCTGTATTGCTTCCAAAACTATTAGCCTTGCTTAAAAGAACAGCAGTTTCCAGATTTAAAACACTGACAGAGGTTGGAACATTAATATACCATTTTTTCCCTTTTGCTTTGTGAATTCCAAATTCAATTATGCTTTCTGGAGACTGAATACAGTCACATTTTAAATTCAAAGGCCCAAGTACAATTTATATGGGCTGACTAGTTTCTGATCAGAAGAGAATGATGCCATTTCTAAGTGCAGCTTTCATTTTATTCTTTGCAGCTACTAGCTTCTGCTGTGGCTTTGAAAAGAAAATGTTAGTAGCAGTATCAATATAAAAACTGAGGAAATACCATTATTGGGAACAGAGTAATCTGGTCTACTTCCTACCTCTACTGTCCATCTGCCGTGGGCTGGAAGAAATTGATGGTGATAAGGAAAATTATACCAAGAGAAACTTAAGTGTGTTTCTCATTTATGGGGCATACAGAAGTCAAGCTGAGTGTCCAGGTCACTTTTAGAGAAATAAAGAATGAATAAAACATGCAATACTAAAGCAACAGTAGGAGCAAGCCATGTCACTATCCTTACCTTTTGGCATAAATGTGTGAGTCAGGGCAGCCAGGTAAACTTTATAGCAGGACCTGCTGGGTCTTTGGGGCTAGCATAGAATATTAATTCTGAAACCATGAAAGAATCTCTCAGTAGGTACTTCTTTGTCCTTCATTTTGTAGCAGTTTGCTAAACAAAAGCTCAAAAATCATGAGCTCTATTAAATTTTTCAGAAGTGTGTGTATGTATGTGTTAAAAAGTTACTTGTTTTGCTGTTCATTACTTCTGGCTCTCAATTTTCTCTACAATCAGAAATAATCAAATTTTCCTTTTCAGTAAGGTCACTGAAATTTTTCCATGAGTGCAGTAACTTATGATCTTGAAAAAGTTTAGACTTGTTTACAATTTCAGTTTTGCAAGAAAGAGACTCCTTAAACTTTGGGGTTTATTGTCGTCAGAAAAAAAAATCAAACATTCAATTAGTGTTTCAGAAATATGTTTGATAGTGGTTGACCTTTTAAAAAAAAATCCTTATTAAAATAAGCCATAGCTTTCAGGGTACGCAGGATTTTATGGTGTAATAATTTGAGAAACAATCGTCATTCCAACAGAGTTTAAAATCAGCTGCAAAGGGTTGAGCATACAGACTAAGCAACACCATGGAAAATATGGAAGGCATACGGTTTGCTTTGTATTATCTACTGCACATGTGGAACTAGGAGACTGCAGATCACAAGGGGTAGTAAATTTAGTTGTTGCTTCTAAAAAGGACTTTAGATTCTCAAAAGAGATGTGCTTTTGTCTGAGAGAACCCTTGGCATCTGCATGATGTACTGGAATGTATCACCTTACTTGCAAACCTGGAACTGTGTGTTATGTTAAAGATTTTATTTCATAATTTTTTTACATGCTGGTTTTCTGAATGTTTCAACTTTGCTTGTTTATTTACAGCTTAATTGAAAATAGCCTTGTATATCTTTTTATTTGTGTATCATCTCCTTTAGAATTTTAGGGGAACTTCGTTGTTCTCTTTGGGTGTGATTTTCTTTTTCCTTTCCCCCCCACCCTCCCCCCCCTCTTTTTTTTTTTCTTTTTCTGGACTTGGGTATTAATTTCTAAAATGAGAAGATAGTTGTTTTGATTTTTTTTTTCTTTTTTTTTTTTGTTTTCTTTCCTTTCTTCTCTCTCTGTACCTCTCCATGGAATTTGACAACCAGAACCAAGATTTTTGTCTCTATAATCATACCTTGTCAACAATGACAAGAGGTGTAATTAGCTTCATAACCAGATTATATCATAGAATCACAATCTCTCAAATGTTCAGTTCTATTGGCTGAGTGTCCAGACAGCTGCCCATAATTGCCAAGTACATAAATGTGTGCAGGTCTGTTACTGGTTTCCATAAACTTAAGTAAGACTGATTTGCAAAAAAGTGATATTCTCCTGGCCTAGATTTTAAATAGACATCTTTCTGTGGCAAAGATTCAGTCCCAAAAAATCATCATATGTGCCAGTATCAGCCTCAGATTTCAAGAGAGAAGGATTTTTAATTTTTAGACTTGTTTGGGCTAAGTTCTCAGTCTGCAAAGTTAAAAATTCTGCCACTTAAAAGGCAAGAGAGCTTACTGGATTCATCTGAACACAGCTGAGTGGACTGGAGAAAGTCTGATGAATTAAACAGGCTTTTGAAAAGACGCTGGTATTTTAAATAGCAACTTTGGGCCAGGTCATTTGCTCCAGAGACTTTAAGTGGTGTGGTAGGCCACTGCTGGAGGCTGTAGTTGTTAAGAATAAGGGTGAAATCCGGGTGCCATGGAAATGAACAACAAAAGTCACACAGATCTCAGAAAGAGGCCATGATTTAACCCAGCATCCAGCTTTTCCCCCCTGCCAAAGCAGACACTGAAATGCAAAGCAATTGCAGGAGGGAGAGAATTTTCCATGCAAACAGGCATTAATCAAACAGGCTATTTTATAAAGAAAGACATAATAATGAGGGCTTACTCACAGTTAAGGGAATTTTTATGTCCCAGGGTTTTTTCCAGTTTTGCCAGATGCTAAGTCAAAAACAAGGCAGGAGGAAGAAGAAGGCCATAGAAAGAAATATTTTGGCTACTTGTACACTGTGCAGAGAATCAAGTTCTTGTGCTAGTTTTTAAGTATTATATGTCCAGAGGGGAATAGCAGAAAGAAGCACAGAATTGTAATGAAAGTATAAGTAGACCCAGACCAACAGGAAGCTCAGTGTGATTCTGGCAAGCTTTAATTTGCCAAAACCTTGCTTGTGCTGCAGTAGTTTCCCTGTATCCCCACAGTGCAGATGTCTTTAGGAGTAGGAGGCATGCTCCTCCCATTCCAGTTTACTAGAAATGGATGAAAGCGTAAAGATTTCCACATGCAGAGGGTTATTTATTTATTTATCTATTTATTTTCCTCCCACCAGCAGACCTATTTCTCAATCAGAAATTTTCATTTCTCCCTTTGCCAAAGTCTTTTCCAGTTCCTTGCCACTGGGGGCAATCCAACACAGGTATTGCCGTGGCCAGCATTCCTTGTTCTTTGCAACCAGAGTCCTGGGGAGCTTGTGACAGTTCAACCAGCTAACTTGAAAAAAGAATTAATATAGTAAGGCCACATAAGAACAATGTCTGCAGTGTTTCCGTAGAAAATGAGGAGATATTTATCTCTGAGTAAGAAGGAAAGATGATAGCAACTTTAAGATT
Source organism: Entomyzon cyanotis (assembly GCA_024500445.1). Taxonomy (NCBI): domain Eukaryota; kingdom Metazoa; phylum Chordata; class Aves; order Passeriformes; family Meliphagidae; genus Entomyzon; species Entomyzon cyanotis. The sequence goes on from JAKEPQ010001005.1 coordinate 72,892,463, forward strand.
TAAATTGATCCAAGTATATGATGCTAAAGATCCTAAATGGTTTCAAATTGCAGAAGATTATCTTGTAATTTGTATATATTGCTTCTGTAGGCTGCTGAGGAAGCTAATTGTGGTACATCCTGTGGTTAAGTTATCATCTTTCTCAGTGACTGAAGATCATAATTTTATCTTTAGGTGAGTTTATTGCTACCCGTCTGTTACGTTCATTTGTATGCTGGAGCAGTTCTGACTAGCCTCCTGTTGTTCTCTGTACAATTTGTGTCAGCCAATCAGGTTAGTGAGAGATTCACCTCTATGAAACTACTGTATAGGAAACAAATCCAGTCCCCAGAGAGAGCAGGTTTTCTTTTATTTTTCCTTCTTTTTTTTTTTTTTTCCCCTGGCATGGCCAGTGAGTAGAGGCTGAGGCTGAAAAAAGGCTCTTGGGCTGGGTTCATGTGCATTCCAATCAAACTGACTGCACATTTACAAACAAAAAAAGTGTGTGTTATCAAAGCAGGTGCTTATTAACTGCACAGCTGTTAGGTGGAGATGAGCTGTCCTGGTGGTGTTGTGAGAAGCTGGCAGTGTTGTTGAGCAGCTTTTGCCCTGATGCAGAGACTCCATGATAAGAGCAGCCTACACGAGGTGAGTGCTAAGAAGGTGGGATTGCTCTTTGCCCCCATTTGCCCTCAGCCACCAGAGTGCTGGCACCTGGAGGAGCAGTCACACACCACCACCTTTGTTTCAGTCTTGCATTTTATTCTGTAACTGGTATACTAAATGTAGATCAGAGAGACTGCCAAGGAAACTTTCATTTCCTTAAGCAGAAAGGTAAATCAAACAATGGAAGGTTTTATTAATTGCTGAATGAATTTATTCTTGTGATATACAGTTAGCGTGAAAGACTATGCCAATTCTACATACGGAGCACCCTGTTAAATGGTTGGGAACTGATGGTAGAGACAATAGGCTCTTTTGCTACCTTGTCTGCTTTTCCTTTGAAATGTTCTTGTACTCTTCTCTTTCTGGCACAAATTTGGATCTCTTGCATACAAGACTCTTTTTTAGCTTGCTAAAGGGAAAAACACCTTAAGAATGACAAAAGGAAGATGAACATAACTACAAAGAAAGGGCAGGAACATATGAATGCCAACTGTTAAAAAGATATATAGGTTTGCAAAAAAGCCTCAAAACCTAAACAACAGACCACAATCAAGCCCCAACACACAGAGAAAAGAAAAAAGTACGTGTGTATGGTTGTTTTTTTGTATTTCTGACTGGCCCAAATGAGACAACAAGGCAATTCTGCGGAGAGTGCTCTGTAAGGAGTGAAATCTGAGGGAAAAAAATGCTAGAATAAAAAGAAAAACATACCTTAGCACTCTTGGGTGCAGAATCAGTTTACAAGGGAAGTGAAACCAAGCCTCCGCATCTGAGTACAGCCTCCAAAAATGGTAAGGAGTATTTAGTTTGGGTTTAGGCCTAACTTCGGATTGGATGAAACTCCAGGTTTTCTCCCAAAGTTTGCCATTTTTCATGATAATTAAAGGTAAATGTCAGGGCTTGTTGTCTGTATTCATCACGAGAAGATGAAGTGAAGGAAACTCTTCTTGCTCTCCTTAAAGTCAATAATGAGATCTGATGTCAACACACAAGCAAATGTTGCATTTATAGACTAGGGCAGGAAAACGGCTGGGCATCGTGCTGTGGGAATTAGGCAGGGTAAGAGGCAGTTTCCAGTGAAGGTGGCCAGATGTTTGGGCTGCTGGTTGATGAGGTGTGGGCTGGAGATGGTTATGGGATAAGAAGAGGGGAGGTGACTAAGCGGTGTTAATTTGTGGCACAAATAGTGTCTGGGCATGGCACCACTGTTGGACAGCTTGTTGATGGGAGTCATGAGCCATGTTGGCAGAAAAGATGTCAGATAAAACAACTGCCCACATGTTTCTGAGCCTCTGAATAGGATTGGGGGTTTTATGAATGTTGATGGTGACTTGGCTGTATAACAGTTCTTGCTTTTGAAACAGTGAAATGTAAGACTGTGTCACTTTCTGCTAATACGCTCCATTTTAAGTAACCTTTACCAATAAATATGTTAATACCTGTGTGAATAGCAACTTCCCACACTGGACAGCCCTCCGGGCAGGGAAAGCATGGGAAGAGACTGTCGGTCCTCACAGATGGGATTCAGTTAATGTACATGGGTGACCCTGACAGACATACATTACCTAAAACTTTGGAAGCTACCTCTGAAATCCAAGGTTAATCCTGTGAAATGCGAGGTATCTGCTAAAACAAAGTGAGCTGTTTCTCAGCCAAGTTCTAGCAATGTTCACATCTTGGGCTGGATGCAATGGCTGCAGACAGATTTCTAACCAGTTGAAAAGGCTGGACAAGCTTGTGCATGCCTTCTCTGCTTGCCCTAGGAAGCTGTACAGCATTTTCCTACATGCACAGCATGGTAGCTGCTCCAAGGAGTAACTCCTGTGTTGATTAAACCAAAGGGTCCAAGGGCTTTTAAAGGCTTAAGTGAAACGTCACTGTACAATGTACGGGGATGGCAAAAACTTGGAGCCTTTCAGCTTTGGAATGAATATGCTTCTGATGTGGCCGTCTTGTTCACTGGCTGTAGCAAGGAGAGGGTTATTAGGTCCCTCCTGCCTTTGCTCCACTGTTTGGGTTGCGACACGCCTGGGCGGTGGTTGGAGGGGAAGGAAGCCGAGCGCCCTGTCTCTGACTTTGCACCACATGTTTCAGAGCGCGGTCGTTCACTCTCACATTTTACAAAATCAATTTCCATTCTGTCATGGTATTTCACACATTTGCGTTCTGAATAAGTTAGAGAATATTCTACAACTTACAAAAATAACTTTAGTTTTAATTTTTCCTGTTACATGAAGAAACCTATCCATACTTTATCTGTTACAGATGGAAAAACTACATATGGAGAAGTCAGATCTATTAATTAGTTTATAGGCACAAAGTCCCCTAAAGAGTGCCATGAATCCATGTGTTATTCTTAAGAGCTGTCTGAAGTACTTGCACTGAATAATTTATTTCAATTTAGCCCTGTTTCTGCTGTTAATTATCCAAGATCAGATTTTGCTTTTTGGAATTTTATTGTTTTGGGTTTTTTTCTTAAATTTTTTCCCATTTACCCAAATTCACTGAAACGCTCTCTAAATATATTTCAGTCTACTGAGGTATTCAAGCCATCAACACTGATTGAGTGTGGTTTGTTTTTTTCTAATGCATGATAGGATGATTATTAACTTCTGTTGTTTTTAATCTTTCAGTCATTGTTTAAATCCTAGGAGAATGAAGAAGGGGGGAGGAAAGTAGAAGAATTGGAAAATCAGCCATATGAGTACTCCAAACTGTATTACTGTCTATTTCATCTCTGAGGACTGTTTTCAGGACACTGGCTAAAAATGTGGCTCCACTGCTCTAGGAAAAGAGGGCTAAACAGCATCTTCCCAGAGCTGTGTAGCTCTTTGATGTTGGAGAGAGTTAGAGTCAGTTAGGCAGGGAGCAGGGAGTGCTTATTTCTATGCTCAGCCCTGATTACTCTTCCCTGAATTCAGCAAATTTAGACTCCACTGTGAGATCCTTTCAGCATGAGAGACAAAAGAAGGGCCAGGGCAATAGGTTGGGAAAGAGCTGGGCAAACAAGGGTGAGGTAGAAGAGTGGCAGTAGTTTGAGGGTTGTGGTTTTCCTTGTGGATTTACATGTGAGGTTTTATTTGGCCTGTTTATAAAATAAAACCAGCAAAATGTATGGTCTATTTAAACCTTTGTACAACAACATAACAGGGTAATGTAATCTGTACTCTCATTGAATTGCTGTTAGTTTTGCCTGCTAAATTAGAATTATTCACCCACTCTGTGATAAAATGCTTTTTCAGCATTTTTGATGCATCTGCTCTTGTGTGGTGTAGCTGTAGTAATAGTTACAGAAAAGCTATCCAGAAAAATTAAATTAAACTCTACTGAAATCTTTACCACCCTATCTTTTATTCTTCTAACATTGGCGTGTGAAGTTCCAGTAGCCCTGTATTAGGTAATGTATGCCTTGGTGGGCACTCACCATCCCAGAGCACAGGGCCAGATCTGGTGAGGATCTGCAGACATTTGGGGTTAGGATATATTTGCTGTTGTTCTTGGGGCAAAATAAAGTTACTGATGGGATTGGCAAGAGTCTTGGTTGCAGCTTTAGCAATCAGAGTACCTTCAAAAACCTGTCCCTGATGCTAGATAGACAAGAAAAGCAAAGAGGACTGGAGAAAAATGTCTGTAACTGTGTCTTTCCCAGAGGACCTCAAAGGAGAAAGTAACTTCCCCAGAATTAGCCTGAGAATCTGAAGCAGCATTGGACTTTGAATGCAGTATGTTGCCATAAACACAGAACATAGAAATGCTTTTGGACAGTGAATGGGGAAAAGGGTCAAAAATTCAAAGTAATTCACAACTGTGTCTGAGAAAATACTTGCAGACACATCCTCTTAGTCATTCCTCTCTGTCAGTTAGTAGTAAGTGTTGCATTTGGGACTCTGTAAGAGCTGAAAGATTTATTTAGCTGTATATGATTTATGTATTCAGGTAACTCCCTCTGTTACTATTTATGTAGTGGTGCATTTTCATATTCCAGTAAGTTAGTGAAATGCTATGTGTTGATGCACAACTGGAATGTTAAGCAAATAAACAGTGTGCTGGGCCCCACTTTTGTTGATTAGGTCATGCTTTAATTAAGTTTTCTGTATGAATTCATAGCTCTTGCTAGATATTAGGACAGGCAGTAGGCTCTTAATGCTGCCACAATTTGGCATTGGGACTGCTGGGTTACCGCCAGTCCTTATACACAAAGACTGTGCTGATAGAATTGTGATAAGGGCTCGGGGGGAGATAAGGGCTGTGTTTTGTCCCAGTGGCTTGACCTTGCTCTTGTTGATCCAACAGCAAGAGCCCTATCGATTTCAGCGTGATTGGGACACGTGAATACATTTTCATTCTGGAGAGCTGCATGCAGGCAGATGGGAGGGACTGCTGGTGCTGATGCTGAGTGCAGTTTGTTGATATACAGGTGCCTGTTCTTGCGCAAATCAGTCCTTCCTTTGGCACGGCAGCTTTATGTATCTGTGTTTTGTGTGTGAATGCAATGTTTGTCAGGCACTTGTTTGGCAGTCCTGGAGACAGAAGTTCTCTGTGCGCTGGGTGTCTGCCTTGGTGGTGCTAATGCACAAGCTGTGTTGCGATGCTTGCCCGGGTATCAGAAGGCAAGTCTGAGACACTGGTGAGTGTTCACCAGGCCTGTTAACCCCATCAGGCTGTAGCCACACACTTGAGTTTGGTATTCTCATCACCTAAATTCCTAAATGTACTTCTAAGGCACACTCCCTTTTAACACAAGCTGCCCAAACATCTGTGGCGAGACTAAGGAAAACATGGAGAAAAAGACCCGAAGATGAATATTTCAGCAGAAACGTGGGAAGGAATGCAATGTAGCTCACGCAAAACCTTCTGTAGTGTATGCCATAAATTAACACAATATAAATTTATACATATTTACACCACATAGACTAAAATATATAAATCCTCAATACTCAGCCTTCTGTAGTAGGTGGAAGCAAGCAGTCCATATGTTTAGCTGATTTCTGAGGAGCTCTAGGGAACAAAATGTATCTTTGTGGAACTTGTGATATTAAGGAGATTATAAACTAGGGTAATCAGTGCAGTTCTCAAAAAGGGTTGGCTTTTCTGCAGGCTGAAAACAAGCAGGCATCTCCCGATTTGCTTTCTGAGGCTTTAATTCAGCCAGGTGCTAAACTACACATGTAATATTTAAGTGCATGAATAGTCCTATTGATGTTGAAGGCCCAGAGATCAATCCTCACTCGTTGGATTTTCCTGGCTTCAGGCTGCATGAGTCCATTTTCCTCTTACATTTGTGTACTTTCATTGCAAATACAAGCTTGTAGCATCTCATTAGGTACCAGGTGTTTCCTTTTCCACCATTTCACATTGACTATTCTAAGCCAGTAACATGTTAGCCCCCTTTTGTACAGCTGTGAAGAGAATTGGATCTCTAATGCTTGTTCTGTCTCTTACTTTTTTAAATTAGAAGAGAAAAAAAATTTTATATGTTTAAGATAGGACATCTGAAGTCTGTCCAAATGTCAGGATTTTCTCCCCCACTATACCATGGTTTCCAGAGATTAAGAGGAATTACACAATTCATGAGTAATCTTTTGGGATTTGTATGTCTGGAATATTGGGAAACCCTCCATTTCACAGGAGCATGAAAAGAAGGAGAATGAAGGGAAATGGGTAGAAGAAAATGGGGAAGTTGTTTGTAGGTTTTATGATAAACTGTCCTGCCACCTGTTCTTCAGCACAGACACAGGTTATTGGCAGCCTCTCACTTTGGCCACCTCCTCATAGAGGTGCCTATGATAGCCTAGAAATTCTCTGGAGACAGAGAACTGTACTTCCAAAGTACAGTTTTCTGGTCTTGCTTTACCAGCACACTTTTCACATCACACCAATGTTCTACTTCTCCGGCCATTAAAAAATGCCTCCAAAAGTATCTGATCAGGCCCGGAATCTCCAAGCCACACCACCAAGGTGATGTTCTAGAGACACATGATAGGGTGTGGAAGGTATCAAGACAGAGGGGTGCAGCCAGGGCCTGCAGGCAAAGGTCTTCATGTAAGTGAGATGACTGTGTCCTGCTTTGTGGCTCTGCTACTGGGAGAATCTCTTAGTAGAAATATGAGCAGATACCAGCAAAACTAGAAGAGGCTGGGTTCATGCCAGCTGCTGAATGATGCCAGTTTAAACTTCTAAAAATATCAAAAACTGTGTACATTAAAGGAAGCCTCAGAACCTAATCTTCTGGGCCATTTCAAAAGACACGTCAGGGTTTCCTGCAGCTGTATACCTCCTTCAGCAGGGCTGCAAACAGCAAGCTTGTCAACACCTGTGACTTTGCAGTTAGGTAAAAGGATCAAAGACCCAGATATCCTTCTCAGTCACTCTGGGAATAGAGGCAGACAAGGACCAAATGGAGGGCATACTCTCTGTAAGTCAGAGCATCCTGCCCAGCCTTTTCTTCCAGGCTGTGGAGAAGCCATTAAATAAGTGAGTAACAAAGACTGGCTTTCCAGCATACCACAGGAGTGCAGCCTTAGTGAGCACCCTAAGGTGTCATCCCCTCGTGATGGAAGATAGGGTGACTGGAAAGAAGCAAAGGCAAGTGGACTTTAACATGGATGATATTGTAAGGAGTACCTGGCAGCCATAAGTTAAGCATCAATTAAATTTTGAGCCTTGAAGGAAAGTAGTCCCTGTTTCATTGCAGAAGGTGAACCATGTCCATTATGCCGGAGAGAGTCACAAATCTTTTTGTTTGCAAAGCACTAGATGCCAGTGTCACTTCTATTTACAACAAATCTAATTTTCTGTGTTGCTGATGGCCAGTCATAGAATAAGTGATCACAACACTCAGCACTGCCCTGTTACCTCCCAAAATACCTTTTTTTCCCCTGTCCTATTTATCTAAATGTAAGAACATACCCTTATCCTTTGGTACATGTTCACGTACAGACCAATTTTTATGGCTGCACTGTCCAGACAAACTGAGATAGCAGGATGTACTCTCCTGATGTAGGGCACTTGCACCTTGTTGGGATAAGGCTGGTGATGCAGCAGAAGTGAAAAACTCATTTTGCACAGACATCTCTCCTCTTCCTTGCTTATACCTGTTAGCTCAGTAAAGTACAAGACGTTTCAACAGGGCTGGCAGAAATAAGGCTTCTAGTTGCTCTCCCCCTTTGCCAGTATTGAAAAAAAACAGAAGCCGTTTGCTCTTTTATAAATATATGGGCACAGGACCTTTAACTGAAAACTTTGGTTCTTGCTCCTTATGCGGACATAAGTGCTTTTCTTTAACTGAGAAGGAATCAACTAGAGGGCTGAGAAGACCGTTCAGTCTTTTGTTTACTTTAGTTCATCCTATCTGCAGACTTATACTGGGCCAGCTTTGTGCTATCTGAACACTCCTAGTCTGGTGTCATCAGCCCTTGACCTCCAGGGGAACTGCAAGCAAAGATGGTCATGACTTGGAAATTGTTGCAAGGCAGAGATTTTATCCCTGCCAGTTGGACTAACAATCTTGCTTTAATGTTAGCACCTGAATGAGGCATACCTGGTACCCTCTTTTGGTAAGAGTCTGACCAATAGATATCAATAAAGTATGCTTATTTACCCATCATCTTATGAATCATTGATAGGAGAGGATCAGTTTGACACTTCATGTCTTAGTGGATGCAACCTCCTTGAAGAAAAGCAAGCAGCAACCAAGGAAAATGCAAAATGTGGTATATCTTCTGAGAGTATTAAGGCAAACTAGTTAACATTTTAATTTTTTTTTTTTCTGTAAGATATGTTTGGTGTCATTCCAGGGGTACTAATGGAGTCTTGGAGGAATGAATTTCAACCCTGCAGTCTCAAGGGCTGGGCTTCCAGCTGGCTATACATAGATGTACTTAGATGTAAGTGTTGTCCTTACTGGAACAAATTCCCCTTGGAATGATTCCCATCTAGTCTGTAGGGAGAACCCAACGTGCAAGTGTGTTCCACAAAAGACCCAACACTAAGTGTCAAAGGATAAGACCCAGCAGCATTCAGAAACTCTCACCCATGCACATTTCCCTTCTGCTGCCCATCTCTTGCCAAAACTCAAGTGTTTCAGCATGACTCTGTTACCTGTGTTTTGTTATGATTTGCTGTTCTGCTCAGAGGGAGATTGGTAAGCAGCATGAGTTTACATGGAAAAAATGTTTTTTTACATTTTTTTCCTTTAGTAGCATTTCTCCCCTTTGTTTTGCTCTGTACAATTATTACAGTATTGTTTGGTTACATTGCCCTTTTTTTACCGCTCTGTGCAGACCAAGCATGCTGAAAATGAAAGGCAGCATGTAACTTTTGAAGTCACTAATTGTAGTACTGCAGGTGAGTTGAATAACAGACTATGGTAAATTTTAGTCTGAAGTTCTTTCCTGTATAAATTGGACAACAGCAGGAGAGAGAACAAAAGCTATTTCCTGCGTGATGTTCTTGGAAACATATTTCCAGTTCTTCATGGACGACTGCTGCTTGACTTGAATATATTAAAATAGGGACACATGAGTGACATTGATACTCTGCAGTGGAAATAGCCGAGCCTTTTGTATTTTTACCATTGCATGAGACTTATGATAATCTGTTTCTTTCTCTAAATGGAAACCCTCCAGGGAAGTTTTGTATACTCTAAATAGCATCTCTGTGTGATCAGAGACTTGGCTTCATGTGCATGTAATGCATAATAGATAAAGATACAACAATATAAATGCAGATTAGAGGTTATTCAGTCAAGGCAAGCATGTTTTGGGAGTGGGAGACCAATTATAAAAATGCCAAACAATACCGTATTGCTGCAGTCCTTTCTGGATATTCTCCATATTTTGCCAAAACGTTGTCACAATTCTGAGTGGCAAACGGGATCTGTCTCATAAGTACCTATGTCTAAACCACTTACTGTCCTGATGTGTGTACTCAGCAGATAATCACATTGACTTTTCTCTAGCCTTGTTGCATTGAATGTCATGTAGCTATTTTGAAGTGATCTCAGTGCTGAAAATAGTCTGCCAACAGATATGGATATAAACTTTCATAAGAATATTTACGTCCTCAAAACAATGCATAAACATTAGTTGATCAAACCCATTAGAAGCACTGGGATACAAATAAGTAGCATTAATCTGTTTTCTAGAGTTACACAGAGAAAAGTCCCCCAGCTTAGTCTCAGCACAAAGAGATAGGTCTTAGTTTTGACTTTAGCAGAACCAGTGGCTTCTTAGTTGGGTAAATAAACTCCATTTTTCTGGTTGTTCAAGAGATGATCAGAGAATTGTCTTTGCATTGGGGTTGTTCACATAAGAAGTTAGTGTGCCTGGTGCTCAGATGGAAACTGATGGCACATTAGCTGTGTGGATTAATTCTTTTTGTAAGTGCTCTGAAAACTCCCTTTTTAGTGGTAAGAAGGTTATGCCAAACTGATGCTCTTAGAGGAGCATCTCTGTCATCTTACTGCTATTTCTGTCTTTCTGTGAAGATCAGTTTTCTTTTTATCTCTATGAACTGTATGATGGAAAAACCAGTGATACACTTCATGTGTGATCATCTACTTACTGTCATGAGTATGGAAGAATAAAGGTAATTTCCTCTCCTTAGATGGAAGTTATGGTATAGTTATTCAAGAAAAAGATGAGGGAGAGAGGCTTGCTTATTACTATCCTTAAACACTTCCCTTTTCACCCAGCTGATGTTTCAGAGGGAATCAGCGAGAAACCACTTCCTATTTCTGGGTAAGAGGCTCTGTAGTAGGAAAACAAGTTCTTTTATGACCACTTGCAAGGGAACACACATCCATTCCTGCAGCAACAGGAGATGGACATGTTTTGTTTGACCCTAAGTATATGATACAGATTCAGGCAAGTAATGAACTTAACCTCTTGCTGAACTCCCAGTATGAAATCTTAGGCCTGGAAAACTATAAGTCCCAGCATGAGGGGTAACCAAGGACCTGCCTGTATGTGCACAGTGGGCTGGCTATGGGGAGATAAATAAGTTGCTATGAGTTTTCTCTGTTTAAAAAACTTCTGTAGTTTGTAATCTTAAAAAATACACCTTTTTTTCCAGTTGAAATTCTTTTGGGCTTTGTTAGAGATCTTGCTGCAGGAGGAAACCTAGGCATATCACCCTCAAAGCTTTGTCCAAATTAGGGTCTCATCACAGACTGAATTTCTGATTTTCCTCCATTCTGTAAAAGGTTTTGAATTCTTACCTTTTTGCCAATTCTACCATGCTGATGTGGTATCTTTGTTATATTTTTCTAATTTACATAAGTAACCTTTAGTGGAGCAAGAATAGAACCTTAAACACAAATCTCTGGCCACTGGCTAAACTGTCATTCTCTCTGTGCCCTTTAGCTGGAGAAGCAGTTAAATGTTTACAAGTAGCTAAAACAAGAGGCTTCACTAGTGCTTTGGATTCTGCTGCTTAGAGCAGAGGCAGAAAATTGAACTGGTGAGAGACTAAAGCAAGCTGATGATTGGGCTCTTCTCTGCTAGTGAATGTGTATTTGCGCACAGTAAAGAGGAGAGTTTGAGGGTACCCAGCACAGTGGCAAAAGGATGCTTCCAAATAAGGAGTCAGTTGTCATTAGGCAGGGAAATGAATTTTTGTAAATGCTTGGATATTTTATAAATGGGGTATGTATAAGTAACAGTTTTGTGAGTAGTTTACTGAAATAGGATACCCATCGCTAGATGAAACTGCCTGGTGAGCTCAGCATACATTTGCATATACTTTGCAATAATCCAAGCTACACTCATTGGCTAGATTTTTTACCTGCTGAATTTTGTACCTAATTGATGTTTCATCTCACTTTATGATAATTTTGTGCATGGTAATATTTTGCCCTTCTCTCTGTCAAAGTAGTTTAAAAATGAAAGCAGGAATCCAGAATGGCCTTTAAAGCCCTTTCATACATGCAGAGCCCATGCCAGTGTGTGTGGGAGGCCAAGTTCTGCCTTCAATCACATTGTTTTTCTAGCCTCCGTAGGAGTCTAGGACTCCTAGTATAGTATCATGGAGAAGAATTTACCAGTGAATAACCACCTTGGTCATGCTCCCTGAGGTTGCAACAGGTGTGGTCACCACAAATTATGTCCTCACAGGAAACCAAGAGCACACAAATGAATGCTAGCCTGGTTTACCACTAAGAGAGGCCAGACAAGAGTAGGGTGAGTTTAAATTAAGAGGCTCTTAGCACCAGTGCAGCCTTGAATGATGAAGACAATTACAAAATTGGGGTTTATTCATGCAGGTGTAATTGCTGTGTGCTTAAATCAGTTTTGAAGGTGGAACTTTAGCTTCTAGGTCTTGTCAGAAATTTTCAAAAGAACCTACCTCTCTGAGCTACTGCCAGTTTCCTATTGTGTGCATATACAAAAATCTCATTTTGAATCTTGATAAGCTCTTGGCTTTAATAATGTCTCAAGACTGCAGGTTTCCTAGCTTATTTATCACGCACGGAATACAAAAATTCCTTTTGTTGTTGGTAAATTCACTGCCTTTCAGTTTCCTTGAGTATCAGCTTGCTTTGTATTGTCTGAGGAGATAAAGGGGAACACCACACTTAACCTCTCAACATCATTCTCTGCTCCCTTTTCAAGTAATTTTCATGGGCCTGTAATACTGTATAACTTGTATAAATGCAACCTTTTAAGAGAAAATAATGAAATCTCTCAGTATCCATATAATGAACTCTCTCTGTTTTGTTCCACTGCCTAATAACATTGTGGTTTTTTCCATTGAGGGATGCCTTATTCGGTCGTTCTGACAAACTGCTGTTTTCTTGTAGCAAAATTGTTCAACATAGTGTTTTTACTGTTTTGTCAATAAGCAAAGGAAATAAAAACCTTATGGGATTTGAACAAGAACATTCACACTCCGTATGTGAGCTGCGTTTGAATTGGAGTGTGGTGGGGAAGCAGAGTATAGTATGCAACCTGTTTACTGAAGTTCATGCCAGCAAGTGAGATTTCATTCCTGTTTGCTAGGATCTCACTTTAGACCCATTTTCTCTCTCCTTTCCTTTGCACTGTTCCCTGTCAATATCTGATGCTAGCAGCTTTTTTGTTTAATTGCTGGGTTTGGACAGAAATCTTTAATACCTTTTTTTTTTTTAAAGTTCTAATCCATACCCTGGACTTCCAAGATTAAATTATGCAGTATGCTGTAACAAAATCATCTAGTAAGACCTGTTGTACCTCAGGGCATTATCAGTCAATTAGGAGCTCAGTAGCAGGAAAGATGTGGATCCATCTCTGAGCTGAGTACTTCGAATCTCTCTGAATTTAGGCCATGTCTACACCTGAATTTCTGCTTTTTGATGATAAATTAACGAATGGTATAAAATTGTGAATTGGAGCTATTCATTTGCTTTTCAAATCACATGAGGAAAAGATTGAATGCAGGAAACCTGAAGTTGATTCAAGTGACGCAGTGTTATATAATACATATTAAGCCTGTGGAAAGCATTGCCAGGAGCTATCCACAGATGCTTCTGAGGATATAAAGATCATCCAGAACCGCCTTAGATAAGATTTAAACTGTTTCAGGGGACTTTGGCTTCAAAATGGAATAAGCCTTTCATCGATTATCTGCTGTTCCTATGTGCCAATTACTCATTAACTGACCACGTCAGGTAATATTACTTGCTTGTTTCTGGCCACTCATTGGAAGCACATCAGATGGAATAGATTTGATGTTAGTTGTCTGCTCTGATGCTGCAATTTCTGTGTTTGCTATCAATTGTGAGTTTAGACAGGTTCAATGTTAATTAGTCTATTTTGATGTCAGTGTTCCCTATCTGTTGAGACTGACGCAGCTCCACCCACCTATTAATGAATATGTTAATTAACTCATATTAGGTACCTTAATATGGCTCTGGAGCCATGGAAAGAGTGACAGCTGATGGCCCTTCGAGGCATAAATGGTTTCTCACTATGATCAATATTCTCCACTGTTGAAAATGCTTCTTAACGTTTTTGGACTTCCACTCACTTAACTCTCCCTCCGGCAGTTGTTTACAATACTGAAGTGCAACCAACTCTTCAAGCAGAGTAGCCTTAAAAGCTGCCTTAATGACATCTATAGAAAAATATCCAACTTAGCTTTCATCTTCAGACAGAAGGTCAGAGCTCACAGATTTTGTCGTTAGGCAGCTTTTATTTTGACCCCCTTTCCCCTCCCTGCCCCATCCAGCCAGTGGGTTAAAAGGCTGCTTAAAATACCTGGTTTATTTCTTGGTGCATCAGAAGTCCCAGATACTCTGGGGATCAAGAAAGTATGGCACAGAGGGGGGGGAGGAGGGGTGGAACCAGGCCTCTGCGTTTACCAAAAGTGTCTCTAAGGCTATTGAGAGATCACTCCAGCCAGCACTGCCTGGTGCTGTACAGAACGACCCTTCTCACACCCGTGCCGGTGTATGGCACATATTCTCACTCACCCACAGAGTTGGATAGCTCGTGCGTCACCAGAGACAAAGAACTCAGAGCGCTCAGTCAGCTGGATATTCCAGAAGTTTATTCCGAAAGGGTCCAGGATAAAAGAGGAAGAGAGACCCTCGTTGTCTATATTTATAGGGATAGCTGGAGGGTCAGGTAAGAGGAGGCGGGGGGAACATCACAACCAATGGGGAGAAGGAAGGGATGGGATCAGGGCTTAGGTTACAGCTGGGGGGATTTACATAATTTGGGGAGGGACCATCGTGTTCTCCAGGGGGTAGACTAGGATGTCTCCCACCAGTGAAGCCCTGCTGTACTGGAACCACTCGGCTCCCCAGCAGTTCCTGAGGTGGTATTATCCACCACAACAAAAGTACAAAAACAATGTTTCACCATTCTCAGTTCCAGATGGACCTGTTTGCTAAAGCTGTTAGCTCAGTTTCATGAGAGAAACAAGCCCTGTTTGGAGCCAGTATTTATGCTTGGCTCAGAAAGGTACAGGCAGGGTTTGGGGTTAAAGTGGTTTCATCAAGAGACTTCTGGGTGGGCTCTGGATTAGCACACCACAGGTATGGGCACAGACAGAAGGTGGGCTATGCTTCAGGCTGCCACCTCTCCAGTCGTGTGATCCTGTTTCTGCTGGGTTGAGCAGTATTACCTCTGACTGAAAGAAACTTGGAAAAGGGGGTAAGGTGGCATGAAAGGAGGCCATAGCACACGTTTCGTTCCCTTTCACCTACGTCACAAAAGTACAGGAAGGCAAAAATAGCCCGGGCAATGTGGGCATCATTCTGGCCAGAAGCTACGTCTGGGAATTTTAGCTCATTGCATCTAACTCTGGTGATCTCATGGGAAAGTTTTCTGACATATTCACATATCTTGGGCTCAGAATTTTTGTTTTCAGAGAAGCTGGAGCTCAAGACCCACTGACAGAGAGATGTAGACTAAATTTTTATCCCTGTTATTATAATAAATCTGATTTTTCAAGAATGCTGCACACACAATATCTAGCTCCAGAAACTTCAGCTGGTAAGGATACCTATGTAAAGTCATATGCCATGTGCAGCAAACCACCTGTAGTTCTCCCACCTCTGCGTCCCAGAGTCCTTCTTTCTGCTTCATGCTTCCTTTGTGCAGTCAGTTCTTTGTATCTATTAAGACTCTAAATCCAACTACCCTTCCTGTAAGTGTAAAAAGTCTGTGGAGTAACAGGACTCATTGGTGTATAACTGGGATATCCTGGCACAACTGTGATACAAACACCATGTTGGAGGTATGTAGGAGATAAACAACAGTTTTCCTGGATGTTTCTATATGGGAAAGTTATAGGACTGGCAGCACTGAAGTTATTTACTCATTACAAGCTACACTATTTAACTACTAACTATTTAACTGTGTTTAGTGTAGCCTGAAGCAATCACTCTGTCATGGGAAAAGAGGTGTTAATTCCCTTTCTGTGCCACAGCAGCCCAGGCTTTGAACAAGGACACTGTGTACGCTGAACTGTGGAAACTTACAGGCTTGTAATCAGATGTTATAGTATTGACAGTGATTTTGGAGGTGAGGGGTATAATCTGGTTTGGGTGAGATAAACTTATAAATGCAAAAGTTAATTGGTAACTGAGAAAAGGACCCAGACATGTGAGTTTTTAAAGTCTGTCAGTGAACTTGATAGGCATGGAAGTTTTGGTCATTTTGTGCAGAGCTGACCTTATGTCTGAACTGACAGCTAAAGGTGAAGGAGCTGCAGAACCGTAAGATGTGAAATAAGAAAGATGATTCATTCAGAACACTTGGAAGCCAAGGAGTGCCCGTGAAAGGAACCTGGCTTTCTTGGCTGATACAGGCGCATTAATCAAGGAAGATATGTTTGCTTTAGGGCATGACCAGTCAGACATCAAGCAACACATGATTTCTCATTTGGAGGAGGAAAGGATAGATTAAATGTTCTTCACAGAGGACAATGGAAACCCTTGTCCTTCTGTCAGATCAGTGGTATTGTTTAGAGGAGGGAAATGTAAAGACCTTGATATATCTATATACTCTTGGTGTTAAGCTCTGGGGTGTTCTGTGTGGGAGTTGCTTTTGGTGCCAGGGAGCAGGCAGTGATGTCAAGATTTTGGCTAAATAGACTTATCTGGGCAAAGAGACTCCAAAAAGACATAGGATGAGATGATTGCAGTAAGCCAGTGAGTCCTGTGTGAATCCAGCAGAGGTAGAGCTTTCTTAATCCAGTATATATGTAGGCTGAGTATTTCTAGCAACAATTGTTTCTCCTTTGGAGCTTCCAGCAAAAATTTCAATACTTTATGGTTAAAACAGCAAAGCAGAATGGAAGAAACCTGTATGCTGCTCTTTGGAGAAACTGATGGGATGTCATTGTTTCTTTACGAACTGATCAGTTCTTGTTCAGGTTTTGGCTTAAAAATGCCAACACTTAGAGCAAAAGGCATCAGTCAGGCTGCAGCATTAAGTCAAGAAAGATGCACCAGTCTGAATACCTGACCAAGGACACTAATGTTTGACCTTTCCTACAACAGAGGAAGAGAGTGAGTCAATATAGATCGGGTGGCCAAGCACCACCCAAGCTTTGTCAAAGCCAAATTACACATAGTGAGGCTCTACCTGATAGAGGAGGACTGTAGAACACTATTTGTACACAGAAGAGAATCTCACAAAGGCAGATACTAATTCACTTAGTTGTTTTTTTTGTTATGACTAAGAAGTTCCAGACCAGCTGACCGCTTTGTTCAGAGAGTTTTACAGTACCTCTGACCACATTAAAAGTTTTTGTAAAAGAATGCACGTAAAATCCTAGAGACATGTCCAGTCATTACATTATTCATGTAGAGTATCTGGTAAAGCCAGAGGAGGGTGAAATTTTTAAGACATTCCAAACTAAATAAAGAGCCTAGATATAAAAATATTCTGGAAAAAGATCTGTATTAACTTAGAACGTGAGAACTTTAATTTCTATCTATAAGGATGTGTGCATTATTCCTGATATCCAGTCCTGTATGTCCCATTGAATCAGCTGTATAGGCAGTTATAACTTGGAGAAGTTCTTTGCAGCCAATCCTATATCCTTAATGAAGGCATCTAAAGGGGAAAGGAGAATTTGTGATGAAGTCCAAAATCTGCTCAGACTGAAAAGATATAAAAGTCCTTTCTGTATAAGAACATGTTTATAACATACCCTGTGTGTGTGGCTCATGCTGTAAAATAAAATTATTTTAAAAACTCTGTATCAGATAATCTGATAATCCATCTATTCTGAAAGGAGTTACTGTAAGATTTTTAACAGAGATACTGGTATGAGTCTTGAAGAGAAAATTCAGGCAAAAGATCGTCAGATGCAGAGGGCACTTATGTTGAATGCGCAATCTGTGGTTTGTATCTCTGTATTTTGGATTTGACCAAAAGTTTGGATGCATGCAAAACTGAAGATTTTTTTATAAGTGTGTAATCTTGAGTCTTGCAGATTCTGTTCAACGAAAAGTCAGATTTATACGTGCATAAACGTAGGTCAGAATAATTCTTCTGACTTCTTCATGTGTCTGGGAATCAGGGTGGTGAGATTCTTTAAAGTGCTTAAAGAGGTAATTGTTAGCAAGGAAAGCAGCAACTCCAAATAGAATGAATTATGCTCCATTTTAGTTTGTCTCCAGAAACCACTTCCTTTCCTGAAAGCATCAAAACAGCCGAAAGGCACTAGTGACCAAACAGCATGATTACAAGTAGAACTAATAACCCAAATTAATCTTCTGAGACCTATTGTAGACATGGGGAATACACATGAAGTCAAAATTTGTATTCCCAAATTTCGGATATGTTTGAGTCTCTGGTTTTGGCATAGGCCTGCTCTACTTCCAACTATCTAGTTTGCTCATGTTTTCTTTGGATATTTTTCCCAAGTGTGCTTTTTCACTGTGACTCATGCAGGATAAAGCAAACAAGGTTGGAGTGTGTGAAAGCAAGCTTCCGGAAGAGTACCAAGTCACGCTATATAAATCCTACACATATGAAAAGACTGTTGTCTTTGCAAGCCCATAGAGATATTCTCTGGAAGGAGCAATGCCTACAACTTGCTTTTTTTTTTTTTTTTTGGATCCCATTAGACAATGTATTGTGCATTGCAGGGAAGGGTGGGTTGGAAAAGAACTGAGAGAAATACAGGTCAGTGGTTAAATATTAAATGAATCAGGAAGGTGAGAAAACTGGAAATTTTTAAATAATGCTCTTGAAGCTTTTAGGTTTTTTCCTTTTCTTTCAGCTAGTAGGGGAAATTTGTGATGGCATGCAAAATGAGCACATAACAACATTTTAATTTTAATGCCGGACAAAATGGAATTTTATTGGCTTTTGATGCCTTGTCTTGATTTTGTGTTATTCTAAACGGTGAATGCCATATAAAATTTTTTTTTGTATCTTTTAATTGCTAGATAGTGATCTGATACACCTCTCAGTTGTTTCATCAAGGAAATACTAACAATATTTTAAATTTTCATTCACAACTTAAGTAGATGCAATGCTCTAATCCTGCTATAATTATCTCTTAAATTCACTAATGACATCTTAAAACTTGGTATCAAATTACATGCAGGTAATGGGGTTTTGGGGATGAAAAATGTGTATATTTTTATTAAAAATATATTTATGTAGTGTTTGTAGCCAAGTAAAGGCTGTAAAAAAAAAAAAAAAAGGTGATTTTTTTCCTGTTCTACTATACCAAACCCACCAATGACACAGCCATCAGACTATGAAATTTTCCTTTTATTTTGAAAACACATCATGTCCCCCTCTCTCTCTGTGGGATAGTCAGATGTTATGGCTGCTGCATTTGTTGGTATTCCTATAATTTGGGAGTGTCCTCCCAGTTATTTGAATCCCTTCTAGCAGGGCATGTCCAGTGGAAGAAGAAAACACAATTATTAGAAGTGATTTGCAGAGTATTTGTTGCATTTTCTTTAAGCTTGTACTATCTGGGATTGTGGGACCAAGGAAAAGAAACAATTAATTAAAACTTGTGGGGGAGGCAATTTTTAGT
Organism: Entomyzon cyanotis; assembly: GCA_024500445.1. Taxonomy (NCBI): domain Eukaryota; kingdom Metazoa; phylum Chordata; class Aves; order Passeriformes; family Meliphagidae; genus Entomyzon; species Entomyzon cyanotis. Next base: position 72,911,603 of record JAKEPQ010001005.1, read on the forward strand.
GCCTGTGATTCTGCTGAAAAAGCTCTGAAACTCTAACACTTCAAAATCAGAGTTTCAAGGGGGCAAAAAATCAAGAACTCAAAAAAAGCCCCAGACCTCTTCTGATTTAAATCAGTCTCATTATTTGAGTCTGTGTGTAACTCATGCTTATTGAGTGCTTCAGATTACTGTTTCTGAGGTTTTCTAGATTGTATTTTTTGGTTGTATTTATGCTATGAATTACTTCATAGCTTATTGGAGTTTTTGGAGGTGGGAGGTTGTGTTGTTTACATGTTGTGGATTGATTGCGAACAGTTTCCCAGAGAATATTCAATATCTGAAATTTCAGCTGGGTTGATTAGCCGTGAATGCTCACATATGTTGTGTGGCTTTGTTCCAGTTCCTGGATTCAGCGAGCATAACAACTTTGGCAGTCTGGATTTTGAAAAGTACTGGTGGTATCTGGAAGGCACCAGTTTTCTTCAAGTCCTATTGGCAAAGACAAGAGAGAGGGATAGGTCCCATTCAGGAAGCTGGATGGAACAGGACATAAGGACACTAATGCCACTTCCCTCTACTTTCTTGGGTAGCTGTACGCTCTCTCCCAAATACAGATTCTTTTATGGCTTGGGGAATACCTTGACCAGGAAAAGGGCTTCATGCTGCCACTCACTGCTTTTTTCTAAGGCTTACTCAGCTGTCAAAGGTGAAGCTCCAAAATTGAATTTAAGCAGAAGCACCAGTGGGATGCAGTGGAACTATGGAGAAATGCTGTCATGAACACAGATTTCTGAAGATAAAGATTATACTTCAAGCCCTTTAAGCACATGTTATTCCTTGAATGTAAAGGGCTGTGTTTGTTCATTTTCTTTCTTTGGCATGATTGGCAACATAACATGTCTGTTGAGACAAGACAGAATAACAGCCAGGGAGAGGTTTGGTGGGTCAGAAGAGTAGGCAAGCAAATCTGTCCAGCATATGGAAGTCTGAATGTTGCAGCACACAGCCTGGGACAGGCACTGCTCTCTTAACTTCCCAGAAATCCAAAAATCAGTGTCATTCCTTCAGTCCAAAGGAACAGACATTTGGCCTAAATGGGTGGGACCTAATTATTGTAATCTTGTAAATGTAACTATTTGTGGATGTATTTCCTTTTCTGGAACCTACAAGTGCATGTGTTGATAAAAGGTCTAAATGGTGTGTTCTGAGAGAGGGCAACCAAGAGTTTCTTATTAGAATCAGCAATGTTCTCCTTATTTCAGTGCAGAGCTAGCTGCATTTTCTTTTGTTCTTTCAACAGGTTAGTAATTACTGTTGCAGTAATTAAGCTTGATGGAGAGTATATAAGACAATAAATGGTTATTCTGTGCAGTAGTGGGGGATATTTGGTGGCAAGCTTATTATTTTCAGTCAAAGCTAATTATCTCTATTATAATACATGACTCTCTTCCTTGAATTATGAGTGGGAAACTGCTGAATAGATTTTTTTTTCAAAGTGCCCTGAACCATGGAGAGAAATGAAAATTGAAAACAAAAGCTTGTTAGACAATGAGACGACTCATCTATAAAGCTATTTCTGATAGATTTTCTTTCCCCCTCCTCTCTCATCTGCAGTTATATAAATATCAAATGCTTATCAGGAAATAAATTGTTGCATTACACAGAGTATAGACATAAAAGTTTAGCTCAGACATCAGTGAAAGCACCGTGGATTCAGTGGATGGCAGGCAGGGAGCTGCCTGGCCAGTCGAGAGCGCTGACGCGGGCTGAGGGGGGAGCCGTGAGGTCGCTCCTGGCCCCAGCTGTGCTGCCCTCAGCCCGGCCGGCCTCCGTCAGCAAGGGATTTGCAGATGTTGCTATCAAGCGCCTTTGAAAAAGACTGGCTGCCCAGAATTGGCATCTGTTTTGCTTGTGTTCAGGGCCTGCCCAGGAAATCTGAGCAGGGAAGCAATGTCAGAAGGGATTATACCCTCTGGCTGGCTCACCTCGAGCGATAAGGCCGGCAGAGAGAGCGTGACTTTGACTGGTAGGGTTTGTCTGCTCGGCAGATGCTACCCTGTCATTGATTAATAATGCAGCCATCCCCTGCTCGCCTTACATCACGGTTTCAATTTGTAGCAGTGACAAGGCTGATCACCTTTCCAGGCTTAGCCGGTTTACGACATAGCCCGGGTTTGCTTTGCCCCGCACATCTGAATCATGCTGTAACTTGAGCCCCTGACTGGCGAAAGCCGTAGTAGAGCTGCAGCTCACTGTCAGCGCCGGCGGCCGCAGCTCAGCCGGCTCCCGGCAGCCCTGCTCCCAGCCCTTCCCACCGCGTGCCCGTGTCGCCTTCCCGTGGGAATTGGGGAGCGACGCTGGGTGGGAGGAGGTGGTGCGCAACCACGCTTTGTCAGAATGTACTGACAGCCGCCGATAGCGCGGACAGCTGGACCCAAGAGCTGGGAAGCGCTCCTGGGTTCTGCGTTCGCAAAGCAGTCATTTGAAGTGCCCTCGTCAGGCTCTGTCGGGTGATTGATGGGGCAGTGGGAAATGCAGCTGTTTGCTGTTGCTGGTAGCTGTTGAATGTAAATACTCCTTTGTTAAGAGGGCATGGGGCAGGGAAGTGTGTGTATGTGTGCGTGTGCAAAGCTTCCTCCATTTCCTGCTTTCCACACGGGCATTTCCTAATTTTTAAAAATTTTGATTTTAATTGAATTCCCTACGGAAGAGAATCAGTAAAGCTTTCCTGCAAATTTACAAGGCAGCTTTCCTTAGAAATTCTGTAGCGTGCTTTTCCATGTGCTACACAACAGATGTTTGAAGCTGATTGGTGTCATGTGTTGCATTTTGCGGTACTTTAATACGTGCTTTTGAGAGACAAGCAGTACAAAGAGAAACTGAGACTCTAAGATGGATATAATTTTCACAGTGCTGTCTTTGGTAACTCCCAGTAAAACCACATCAAACTATCACTGCGCTGCTCATCTGCAATCTAGGCTAAAAGCTGCTTGACTCTTGTCAGAAATTTCATCCTTTACCTGCACACTAATTTTTCCAGCGGTCCCTAGCACCACACAAAAGCTCTGTTTATTGAATTTATAGATTTTTCATACTTCTCATAAAACTGCAAATCAGACTTTCTCAGTTTTCTTTGGTAATGCCATTGTTAAATAGAGGTAGTGTCACTGACTGCTGTTTCGGTGATGTAGGTGTTATTTATTTAAATTTGTGGTGCAGTACAATTTGTCTTTCTCAAATTAAGTGTCATCTTTTGACCTCTCTGCAGGGAACTTACGCAGAAGATTACCATGTCTGATGTCTATCATTGTGCTATCCCAAATCTTAGTTCAGGTCAGTGATTGCATTTTGAGAGCTGCCTTTTAGGAGTGGCTAAGCTGAACCATAGCAAAGATGCCTTACTAATTCACTTTCTTGGTGTCACTGAATGTCCAGTTTGATGAAAATGAATGGTGCTTACCACCAAACTGTTTATAGATCCTATAAGGCCATAGCCATATATTCAATAAGAGTGGCAGAGAATTAAAAAACAATAATAAAGGCGAAGGCTGTTCAAAGCTGCTGTTCCAGATTTTTTTCATAATGTCCCTATCAATTAGGGTAGTCAGTGGGTGAGGAAGAATTCACATGTATTAGCATTCAATAATGGTTATTTACGTGAAAGAGGGTTTTAAGATAGGGCCCCGGAGTGGCTAAAGGTTAATAGAAGCTGTGTAAGAGCTACTAAGAAAGCATTAGTATGTAAAGTTAAGACAACACAGTCAGCTATACTTTAAATTGCATCTAAATAGGGATATAAAATATTTATCTGAGATGCAGGAGAAGCATAAGCCTATTGACTTCCACAAGGCAAATATATCTATAGCACAAACAGATGAAAATAGAGACAGTTTTCACATAATCAAATGTGTAGCACTCACTCCTTCATTCCTTGGCCTGAGAATCCAAAATTGAGTAGCTAACAAGTAAATATTGTAAAAAACATATTATAAGCAGATTAGATCTGGTGAGAAACAAAACTCCAGACTAGGAGCCTGCAGTACCAGAGAGGAGGAAAATCCATTAAACATACATAGCAGTAACTCATAATGATGATCTTGTAGAGATGTATCTGCAAACTGTAACTCAAAAAGCCAAACTAACCGATTTACAGCTTCTGACATGCCAACAGAATACCGTTAGATGCTATTAGCCTATTTTTGTTTTATGTTTTTTGTTTTGTAGCAACAACTGAACTGTTTTAAAGTGCATCTCTGTGGGAATTGATGAGTTTTATTATGTATGTTTTTGTACTATAAGAAGGAGAATGATCGATTTTGTTTATGCTTATGCTGGTTGGTGTTGTTTGGCTATGAGACAAGGTTGCTATCAATAGAAGGGATGAAGCATGAGGTAATGACTTCGACTTAAATGAGAACACTTGTCATACCTGCTTTTTGCTTGGACGGATCAGCAGGTATCAGGGCATAGTCAAATGCTGTGTGTGTTTTCTTCTATCTTTACAAACTGGCAAGCCTAATGGAAGGTAAACTTTGTCATTTCTTAACAGTTTCCTTTGCCCTTGAAATCCAAGCTACTAGTACAGTGCTAAAATACTTAGGATCTACTCAGAGTCAATGGAACAGTTTATATGTCCAGTTTGCTTAAGTATTCCTTGAGCTGATTCTCCTCTGCTAAGGGTAGAATTCCCTTGTTCTAGTCTTTCTTCACAGTCTCTGGGGCCTGGGACTCCTGAAGGCCAGTCTTGCTACGAGACAAAGGCAGTGTTCAGACTTTGGCCTTTTCCATATCCTATGTCACCAGGTTCCCAGTCTTGTTGAATAATAGGCTCACATTTTCCCTAGCCTTCCTCTTGTCACACATGCACTTATAGAAGCTCTTCTTGTTGCCTTTGATATCCCTCACCAGATTCAGTTACATTTGGGCTTTGGTGTTACTAACTTTATCCCTGTGTGCCCAGACAATGTCTCCATATTACTTCCAGGTTATCCTCCACCCTCTGTATGCTTCATTTTTGTGCTTGAGCTTGTCTAGGAGCTCTTTGTTAATCTATGCAGGCCACTTGACAGTTTTTGAAATTGTTGGGATGGACCTCTCTTGATCTTGTAGGAGATGATCCTTTAATATTATCCAGCTCTCTTGGGCCTCTCTTCCCTCCAGTGCCTTATCCCATGGGACTCTTTGGAGCAAGTCTTCGAAGAGGTCAGAGTCTGCTCTTCTGAAGTGTTCAGTGTATCGAGCTTGCTTTTCACCCTCCTCTCTGCCTTCAGGATCCCAAACTCCATGGTCTCTTCAGCCAAGGCTGACCTTCATCTTCACATTCCCAGTGAATCTCTCCTTGTTGGTGGGCATGAGGTCCAGTAGAACATTTCTCCTCATTGTCTCTTGTCATTCATGCTCTCTAGAAATCTCCTGGATTTCTTATGGTCCTGCTGTGTTGTCCCTCCAGCAGATACTGGGGTGGCAGAAGGCCCTCAGGAGGTCCAGGGCCTGCAAATGATGATACTGCGTAAAGTTGCTTATACTGTTAAGGCAATCCAGTGAGGGAATGGAGGGAACAATACTGATGACAGAGAACATTTCTGCTAGTCCAGAACTGTGGAAATACATTCTGTCTTGCATACTGCCCTGCCAGCTGAAAAGGTTGTTACAAATACCCCTCTGCATATGGGAGACTTACTACCCACCCTAGAGGTTACTGACCCCTCTGACCTGTGTCTCAGCATCATGGGGACCACTTAAACCTGAGTGAGCAAAGACTAACTATTTAAACATTTTCGGCCAACTTCACTCATTTTGCCTGAAGCACACTCTCTCCCTAGTGGGTCAGCTTGCTGTAACCTCTGGCAAGGGTGAGAGGCAGCTGGGAAGATCATCATCTTCAGCTGGCATAGCTAGGTCTGTAAAAGGACTTCTATCTTTGGCTCTTCTCCACTCTAGACATACTCTGCATATGAGTAATTTGTTTTTTAAAAGAAACCCACAGAACGCTTACCCAAAGAATTCTGCTGCCACAGCATTCCTGCTGAGAGGAAGACTGAGCTATGGTCTTGGTCTGGGAGGTGAGAATCTGGTGTTTGCAATTATTGATGTAACCTGCAGTGGAATGGCCAGTCAAGAATTATGCAAAGCATGCTGCTCAAAGAAATGCTGCTCAGAAATGAGACCTTCAGCTCAGGTATATGTACTTATACCCCTGAACCTGCCTGAGTGTTGAGCAGTGGAACCATGAGGAAGAGACACCATTTGAAGAAGACAGAAAATAAAAAAGAGAGAGGAAATACTGAATAAACTGGAGTCTGTCAAATGTAAACATGGGAAAACAAATGCTTTGTGAAAGGACCTTAAGCTTTTGCTCTTTTCTTTGACTGACAAGAAGTGTCACCATGACCTAAAAGCTTTATTCCTGGACCCACGTGGACCAGGAGTGCTAGTTTCTCTCCTAACTTCTTGACTGGCTGCAATTTTCTGAGTATTGCCTAAAGTTCTTATAATTTATATAAATTTTAATGTAGGAAAGAGTTGCACTCCATTGGTGGGACCACATCACAAGCAGGTTTGATAAAAATAAACTCAACTACAGAACTCTTTCTCATGTTAAGGCACCACCTGGCATGGCTACACCAATGGCTGGATGGACAAGGGTTACCTGGGGAGTCTGCAAAATCAAGTGTAAAGTGCCAAATTCCTCTGGCAGAGGTCCATGACAAATTGCCAGAGATGGGAAGAGAACCATCCAGCTACATTCTAGTTCTGCACTCTAGGCAGCTGAGTACAGGGCTGTCAATTCCAAAATGAGCTGTTGGAGAGAAAAAAAATCCTTCAGCCTCCGATATCTATGACAGACTGGACACGTTCTGACATCCTAGCAGCCATACTCCCCCTCTTTGCTCTTCTGCTTCATCTTTTGTGGATTGTGAATGCCACAGTCCTCAAAATTCACTTCCAGGTTTTCCACTGTGCTCCCACCACTGTCACTTCCACATCTCAGAAGGCTGAGTATTTTTTCAAGATTTCCTGAAATTCTGTATTGTAAGCCAGAGAATGGTACGTTTTTTCTCATAATCCCGCAACTGTGTCTTAATTCCACACCGTAAGTCAAACATGCAGAATGGTAACAGCAGGTGAGGAGGTACCTTAGCACACCCATTAGATGCAGAAATCAGGTATTTCAGAGCTGGAAGTTACTTTTTAATAGATTCGTGTGGTACTACTAATGACGGATGTTGTTGCAGTTATTAAATACACATTCTATAATAATGGAAAATAAGCATAAATGGGTCTCATGTGAAACCCAAGAGCCAGTGTCATTATAAGAGTGAGAAATAAAGGGAGAAGCAATAAGTATTAAGAACTTGCAATAACTCAAGCAGCTGAGTTGTGCATTTCTGGATGTGTTGGAGATTTTCCACAGATATTTCCTATGGAAAGAATTTATGAATCAAAGCATAAGAGTTGTCCAGGGAAGATTGGTCCCACATGGATACTGTTGCTGTTTTAACTCATCCAAATCTTCAAAACTATTCACTATGAACAGATTGTATTCATAAGTACAGGAAGCATTTGCATTTAGCATAGCTAAATTAGCTGAAGCAGAAATGAACACACTCCATGTAATGTTTAACCAGAAAATAGAACAGTTGTATGGTCAGAGTGAGACATTTAGAGCGGGAAGATAGAGCAAGCCAAATTTTTTCCTGGTTTCGGTTATCATTGGAGTGCAGCAACATTGTTCATAGCAAAATGTTGCTGGATTAATTTGCTTTCTACTTGCATTGGCATCCTCATCAGTTATTATTTCCTACTTACACAGAAGGGAGAGCTGAAACCTCTATTTTTTAGCATCATGGAAAATGGCTAAGACTATTTACCTCAAAGGGACCTATCTATTATATATTTGAGGAAGGAGATACACCATTTATTGTATTTTCATTTAAATGAGGTTACCTGTGTTTCAGTACATTTCCCCTCTCTCTTTCCTCTTCAAAATTCCAAAGCAATACTATTCTTAGAACAACTTTTGACTCAAGACTGTGAGGTTACAAACCACCTCAACTCTTGTAGAGGTAAGTAGGGTTAGAAAGTTTTGTGGATACCTTTGCATTCTGAGACACATTTAGCAATTCACATCACTGAAACTCCAGATTAAAGAAAACCAAGGACCTGGAGTTCTCTTTTGATTATCTTTCCTGGAATAAAATTTTTGCAAGCAGCTTATCTGTATTAGAAAGGTTGTACATCTTGAAGTTTGTTAGATAACACACCTACACTTGCAAGAAGATTAAGGATGGGCAAAAATATTACCAAAGTTTCATAATGCTTATGCAAATACTTTTCATCCAGAAATATCCTGAGTACTAAGATCCCCATTGCTTCCCAGATTCATCCTGGACAGATTCAGTGCAGCACATAATATTTATGACCAAAACTTTGGAAATGCAAATATACCTCAGTTTAGAATTTTAGGAGTTAAACTAAACTTATTTTGTTTGTTTCAACTGGTATTCCCGTCATTACAAAGTTTACTGTTTGTTGTCAAGTGATGTAGAGAGCTGTGCTGAAAGGTTCAAGGTTGAAGTCTTCCTGGGGTAGAAGCAAATGTGTTTCTCTGATGCTGTCTAGGTTTGGTGAGTGTGTCAGTCACATTTTTAATACACCATTTGTCTAACACTGGGCATTTTCACTCAGGACTGGATGTGCCACAGATTTTTACAGTCCAGGACATCTTGCACCCTCCGGAGCTATATGGATCCAAGCATATGCTAACTTCACATTAGGAGGAGTCAAGGGGGTATATCCTTGTCCTGCTTCCTCCCTTCCTACAACCCCTCTTGTGACTGGGACTGAAGGGAGCACTGCAGTGTGTGCTCCCCCAGTCCCTACCTCACATTCAGTGTGGCTTTTCACAGTGAGGTTCTTTCATGCTGATGCAGTGTCATGAAGTCCTTACTGCTGTTGCAATATGTTCTCTAAAACATAGGGTATCATCCAGGTCCTCAGGTTTCTCACTCCAGCATCTTTTCAAGAGGAAAAAGTGAAAGCCTGATACGGTAGTATTCAATTATTCTTACTGTACAAGGTACAAGCAAAACATCTTCTGTTAATCATGGAAGTTTTAAAACCATAAACTCGTTGTGCATATTCTTTAACAGTCGGGGAAGAAAGTTGATCTTTCCTGAAAATACTGAAGCAGATGGGAGCAGTGTGAATGCCAGAATAACCCTACAAATTCTACTAACGTGAAGCAGTTTTGGACAGTTCAGGACATCTGGAGTGAATATGGGAGAGGGAAATGAAAAATTTCTTGAATGTACTTAAAGGCTGAAATAGAATTACAGTGGCACAGACATGCAGAAACTGAATGAAATACACACATGGATATGGCAGAAGGCTTAAAAGGAAGTCAGCCTGCTAGGAGCAGAACTATTTTTAGTCTTCTAATGAAGAAAGCAGCTGTATTTGAGAAAGCCAGTCGCTCACTGCTTGGAAAATCAGCTGGAACTCTTTCTGGGTCCTGGTGTTCTGGTTGTGAGAGGAAAATCTTATGTGTAAGCTCTTTCAGCCTTGGAGAACCTTAAATGGTAGTCATCTTGGCTTTTGAAGCACAGTTGGGGGCTTCTTGGGAACAGATTCACAGACTTCTGTCAGAGTCCATGGTCACTCTGTGGTGTTCAACCATTCTTGGAATCAGCGTTTCTTCAGGAGATGGCGAGGATCTGGCAAAGACCTCTGAGATGTGTATTGAATATAACATTGAATTCTGCCTTTTTTTTTCTTTCTTTTTTTTTTTTTTGTGTTCTGTGCTGTGCAGCTTGTTATATAATGTTTATTTCCGCTCTTAATTTCCCTGAAGCTTTGCTGGGGTGCAGCAGGCTGTCCGGTTTGTTGTAAAAGCCCTGTTTTCTTGTCTGTGTAGTGCCTGTGTTAGGTATGAGAATGGAAGAGAGCCACTTTATTTTACTACTCAAGTGAAACTTGAATTGTGAAAACTCGCTGATCTTAATGTACCATCTTCTTTGTATAGAATAAGTCCTTTTGTAAGGTTTCTTTGGTATGAAGGAGAGAGATGTCTTTTTCTGTCATATTGCTGAGTTTAACAATCCAAGTGGGTTATGTGTGTCCTGGCTGTGACAAGAATGGACAATAGTTATCACCATGTCAAAACCATCGAATGTGCTTGCTGGAAGTAAAAGAGACAGCTTGATTTTCCCGCTGGCTTGAGGAACCATTTCTGAACTAGTTAAAGTAGATGCATCATAAAAGGACGAATTGCAAGAAAAGGGATTTTAGCTTCAAGCCAGTGTTGGGGAAGCCTGACCAGAGCCATCTGCCTGAGATGGCCTGGCAGTTTTCAATGAGAGGATGAGATTAGTGAGGAGGGCAAGCTTGGGTTTGGAAACCTACTTCTGCAAGTGATCAATCAATTTCAGTCAATGGGCACCAAACCATCAGGAATTGAACAAGACCTTTAAGGTGGGAGGAAGGCAGGATATGCAAGAAGGAATGCCATGGAGAGGGAGCTGGGACCTGGGCTTCATGGGTATCTGTGCCCCTGGGCAGATTTGCCAGGCTTCTTCAGTCACTTCCAGCTCTCAGCCTTGCATTTGGTCTCTTTAGAAATATGTTTTTTCTTGTCTGTCACATGCTTTAATACATGAAATGTCTTGCACAATGGGGAACCATCTTGTATGTAGGTACTTGAATCCTCAAAAATTGGAAGGAGGAGAAGGGGTTGTATGCACCTGATCTCCTTTTTTAACAAGACTATGACCTGGGGAAGAAGTTGATGCTCTCAACCTCTTCCCATTTGCTTGTCACCTGCTGTGTGTTTGCAGAAGACTATCCCTCTTCGGATTTCCTGGCACAGTTTATTGTCCCTAAATTTGTTTCTGCTTGAGCAATATAGTCTTAAAAAATAATATTGGAGTATCAAAAAGCAGGAAGATCATTGACTGAATTGCATAAGGGGCAATTACATGAGTATTTATTCTGGCATCAGTCAGGTGGCTTGGGAATGGTGACCAACAGCTCGAGAAGGAGAAGGAGCCTCCATGCCCAACTCAAGGGCAGTTAGTGCAGCAGGTCTGACCACAGCCTTTGCCGTCTGACACAATCACCTGAAGTTCTTAGATGGTTTCAGTAGAGCCTGTTTTGCATAAACCATTTCAATTTTCCCATTACTCATATGTCCCTTTGTTAATAACATAATGTAAATTTGTGCTGGATTTGGCATTCATTTAAACAGGTGTAACACTAAAGCAGTCGTAATTGGTTTCGGTGTTCCTAGCCTTCTTGCTAGCTGCAGTTTCCAAAGGAGTTTACTTGTTTTTGCTTTTGAAGGCTCATTATTACCATAATTCACTCATCAGTCTGCTGCTTTTCTTGTTAATTCACTTTTATAACCTGGTAGCAGGCAAGATGAAATGTTTTAGGCTGCATCCTAAGGTTATTCTTTGATTGGCCAATGTTTTAAATGGATAGGATGAGCATTGGCAAGAAGAGGTTTGTGATATTTATAGACTTCAGGAATCTGTGTAAAAGTAAAAAAATGCTTATCCTGATTCTGTATAAATACCACATCCAAAGCACACCTGTCTTGTGCCATGTGGGCCAGCTAATTGGTTTTTTATCTATTTTTACTGTTCTTAGCTGAAAGGCAATTTTTTGTTAAGTTTCACAGAAAGCTCTAGAGCTGTTTTAGGGGTTTGTTGCTGTGAAAAATAGCCATGGTTCTGTTTTTTTAAAAAGCATTCTCAAGGAATAATTGCAATGATTGAGAATGCTCCTTAAAAAAACACAGATTCACGTACATTTTTCATAGCTACACATCTCTAAAATGGCTTTGTGGGTTTCTTCACATACTCAGGAAACTTTTAAAAATAAAAAGGAGCAAATCTATCTCTGAGCTTGGCAACAGCTGAAGTTTATATTTCACAAGTATCTGAAAATGGGTTCCTCCCCATTTGCAGACACAGATGCCAAAGTTTTGAACTGACAGTGCAAAGTTTACATTGCAAGCTTTGTAAAGGTGCAAAGTAGCATTTTTCTGCTCTGTGCCAGTCCTGCACTTATGCATGGCTGGGATGTGGCCTTGTTGGACAGTTATTATTATTATTGTTTATGAATTCTTAGCCTTGCGGTTATGCAGAACAGCAAGTCGGCATTGTTGAATTGGGAACTGTAGACAAGCAAATAGCAAAAAGGTTGCCCCTGCTGCTAAACTTTTGGCAGGATTTTGTATTCCATTCTTGTCTGTATTAAAATACAGAATGTAGTGAATGGGCCAAATCCTGAATTCCTTATTTGGTTATTATGAAAAGAGAGACAAAAGGCTGTGATTCATTAGGAGATGAATAAGAGACTGCGGAGAAGTTTCTGCAAGGTAGCTCAGAAGCTTCGATTCCCTTGTGTCATAACACAGCAACATAAGGGTTGTCTGAGCACAGCAAATGGTGGCTCTATCAGAGGTAATGCTTTAAATAATCCTCACGCTATGGCAAACAGTGGAGTGATGGAAGGAGATGCCTGCTGCTTATGTGGTATGTCTGTGTGTGCAGGGTCAGTGGAAAAGCCGGGTAAATGCATTCCCCTGCAGAGGTGTCTTGGGTGGAAATCATTGCATGGGATGCTCCTGAAACCAACTGTTTCAAAAGATTAGTTCAGAGATTTTTTTCATGGTTTTTTTTTTTTTTTTGGTTGTTTGTTTTTTGTTTTTTGGGGTTTTTTTTGTTAACAAAACACCTGATAATAGATACCTATTATCTCAAACAAAAGGGGTACAGGAGAGAGAACAAAACCTGTTGTTCCAGCAGCAGAGCAGTTGCTAAGTGGCAGGTCACTAATCCTGCTTCAGTACTTTCCTGGGAGCAGCAGGAGTTACAGATGTTTGATTGCATCATCACAGTATAGTCTCTGATGATGGTGGTTTGGGTTGTTGTAATCTCACAGTAATTATACTTTGGCTTTAACACTTTGGCCTGTCTGAGCATGACTGATCGTTATCTGCTCTTCAGAAGATCAGTTGAAAGTGCCTAGCTAAATGCTCTGAACTTTGTGGCAGAATTTGGGGGCAGGTCTGTGAAAATGTCTCACAAAAAAAGGCTGCTGTGTTTATCCCCTTGTGGTCCCTGGCATAAATGGAACAAGAACAGTACAGAGCTCAGCCTGTCTGGTTGGGATATGTTCAGCTATTTAACTCATGGCACAGGCCAATACAATCATGATAGTCTGCATTTCACCAAAGGCCAGAGAGTGTTGTAAATAATACTGGGATGTGAGTTTTTGTGCCCTTCTCCCCACTTTTTACCTCAGATGCTGAATGAGTTGCACGTGCGGGTTTGTGAGAGGGGTGGTTTGGCTGCTCTGCCTCACGCTCCCCAGCCCTCCCTGATCTTGTGTCCCAGAGAATCTCAAAGATAATTTTAGTAAAAGGCTGTTCTGGGTGCCCTTTGGCTCATCTGTTTACAAAGTCACAAAGTCTCTTCTCATTATTTTTCAGGGATCAGAGGGGACAAAAGTTTAAATATTAGCTCAGTTATTTAAACCCTGTGGCAATGCCAGTCTGCTTGGCACATAGTGTTGAATCTGGTGATAAGATATTCAGTCGACTGATGACCCTCACAGCATTGTAAAAAAATATGCTGATTAATTCTCTGCGAGGGATAGGAGGGGCAAAGCGTCTTCTATGTTTTATGACAATTGCTAATCAAAAAATCTGCCAAAAACCTGGGTTTAGAGATCTATGCTGTTGCCCTCCAGCAAACCCTGGTTTCCCAGAATCTTGTGGAGTATTCCTAGATAAGCAGTACTGCAGAAGAATAACAAAATGAAAAAGTAGCTCTCCAGTAAAAGCTTCGTGCCTGAAAGTATTTTCTGATATATAATTACATTTTTGTCCACTAGATGGCTTTTCTCCCACTGCCTGTGACTTGATAGAACAGTTGGAATTAACTGACTGTAACCTATCTAAAATGATATCACTTACAGTTGAATTCAGATATTTGTCACACTTTGGTCAAAATTTTCTATTTACATAGAGCATGCAGGGCATATATATCCTGTGATGTAAATTTTCCTACGTGGAACAAACCTTCTATACTTTGGCACAGAGAAAAATGCAAGTAAAGATGTTTTACCAAATTGTTTGCCAACAAACAATGTTTGCTTATTATATGAATTATTAAAAACCACGGGGCACATTCTGTAGTTATTAAGTCTCTAGCAGTGACACTGAAAAAATAATGTAAAATCTTCCAGACCTTGTTTTGGTTTGACTGGGGGTTTTTAGGAATCAGAAGGAGAGGAGTTCCTCCCCTTACCCACCCAGTCTGTAGTATAATATTAATTAAGGATGTTTGGAAGCAAATTTAGGTTCTGCAATTATTATAATTAAGTAGGACAGATGGACAGAACTCTGCATTATGTGCCTTAAGCCAAATAAAATGGCTTGCCAAAAAAAAAAAAAAAAAAAAAAAAGTGCTATTTACGTTGAGAAAAGTCTCAGTTTTTAGTGACTGTGTGACTGAACACTGATGAGATATTAGTAGGGATATGCCTTTCCTGTTGGCTTTACCACATGGACGAGATAGTGGTCAAGTGAAAAGTACCCTGAATTAGTAAAATTAGTGGTATTCAGGTTATGACAACAAAAATATAATAACACACCCCAACAAGCATTTTATTATTTTATAATATTTACTCTCTTAAAAAGCATAACATGGTAGAAATAAAAGTAATCACTAGGCTGATGTTCACCATTTCACTGAATAAAGTGAAAGAGAATTGGAATTTTATATAAAAAAATTGTTCTCAAGAAATGTACATACACCAACAAGTCTGACGTGGGTAAACACACTGGATGAAGATGAGTGAACCAGCACTTGGGTTTTGGGGGATTTCTCCAAGGAAGTTACTGGAGGAGCCTGCTTGGAGATACAGTTCTTCCTTTATAACTAGTACATATTTGTTCAGTGGGAAACTCTCATTTCTAGTTGAACCAGAGCAGCTCTTTTTTTCCCTGATAAAAGAAGTAGTGTTCTCATTTCAGCATCCTTCACCCTCCTCCTTGCTTCTCTGGAAGATGAAGCAAGCAAGCTATTTCTATTACTCATATTTTCCTTCAGCATCCTTCCTTCAGGATCTTTCTCTCTTGTGAATCACTCCAGTGCCCATTTCTGTCCCAAATTCTAGCTTTTGCAAGCTCCAGCTTAGGGGGTTTTTGTGTTTTCCCCGCAGAGCATGGGGCATGGCTGGAGAATAGGCTGATATCTTGATAATCTCCATCAGTGGGTGCTGGCTGGAAGCATTGGGATGGAGGAGCAGAACAACCACTGAAGTCCTTTCTTTGTGATTCAGGAAGCCAATGTTGCTGCAGTTTCCTCTCAGTTTAAGCTTGGAAATGCAGTTTTCACTGCTATGAAGTTTGGTTTTTTATTTCTCTCTTAACAAAAATTTAGATTCTGTGAGAATTCATGGCTGAGACCAGTGTACGCGCTTGCCAGGGAAATCTTGCAACTGCAAAGCATATGAGTGGATTTTAAGCCCCATTTGACTAATACCAGAAGGATTAGTGTGCTGGTTTTTTTTATTCCAACACAAGAAAAACCTCATGTGCTTTAAACTGAAGGGTTACATTTACTTGGGTGGTGCTAAACTGAGGTGATGCAAGTTACTGTGTTAAAAGCCCTGGTATGCTCATGGCCCTGGGTCATAGAGATCTTCAGGCTGAGCCAGCTATTGTGCTACCTGTCGTGAATGAATGGGGTGGAGGAGCAGCTCTTTCGGCTCCAAGAAAGTTGACATTGTGAGTGCAGGAAGTGTGAAAATTTGCTAATCCAGTGGCAATCAGATAAGCACTTTGGTCAGAAACGGTCCTGGTAATACACAAGCTCAGATCTTTGAGCCTCTAAGCTACCTTCTGCTTTCAGTTACAGCAGGCTAAATCTGTTGACTTCCCTAGCATTCCTAAACCAGGCTTATTCCAGTGCTCCCCACAGCAGAGTTGAAGCAACAGAAGGGAGGAGAAAGAGGTAAATGGAACAAAATGGCACTCTGCAATTTTACTATGCACACTTTCAACCATTTGGCCTAGTAGAGGATATTCTCTCTGGCCACCAAGAACAGTGAACCCTCACTAGCACTTCTGCAGTGCTGACATGGAAACCCTTCTCTAGTATGTGAGTATGTGTGTGCTGCTGAACATGGAATAGTAAAAATCCCATTTTTTATCTCCACCCTACTCCAGTCTAGCTATCTGCTCTTCATAGCCAGAAGAGACCATGTGAAACCTTCCAAGCCTAACTAGAGTATTCCAGAGACCATATTGAAAATAATTAAACAGAAGACTTCAGCTCAGTTTAAAAATTGTCTGGGAGGTGATGTGTGGGGTTCCTGTCTCTGATGCAGTGGGTATCTAGAATGCTGTGAGGCCACAGCTTTTGCCAAGTGCAAAGGTAATTGGGAAGAGCCAGGTCATGCTACTCTTCAAACTTACTGCAGCAGCAGATCCAAAAGGCCATAAATAATAGCTTAGCACTCAGTCTTACCTGTGCTGATCTTGGGGAACTTGGAATAAGGAAGCAAAGGTTGAATGAAGTCATCTTTAATCTGTCTTCAATCTTAGCATTGGCCAAAGATCTCCTTTAACCAGTGCCAGTTTATTAGAGTTCTGCAGCACTTGTTCCAAAAAATCCCAAACTCGGTCACAGCAAGTGCTCAGCTGGAGGCAGGCAGGTCATGTACAAACCAGCTATGTTAGCTTGCAGTTCTTCTGTGCAGCTGTGCGCCTCCGTAAAGACCATGCTGAGGTCCTTTCAACTTCTTCACTGGGCCTTTGATCTCTGCCAGCTTTGTCCATTCCTCTCTCCATGTCAAAGAAAAATGGTTTTTACCATTAAGGAAATCTGTAAGAGATGTTACTAACTCAACACTTCCTCTCTCTGAAGGAAATGTACATTCAATTCCTTCTGTGCATCTGAAATGCTGCTGCCAAACCTGTGCTATGAAAGGTCAGGGAAAACACCTGTGCTATGAAAGGTCAGCTAATAGAAAGTAATTGGTGACACAGAGCAAGAAGATGTGCATGTTACAGATAATAAATTTGGCTCTGCACTGAACATCAAAGCGTTTACCAAAGTTTTTGTCTGTCTTTTCAAACAGACAGAGGTTTACAATGTTGAAAGTAGCCATCCAGGTTTGATCTCGGGTTGACCCAAATACAGAATGACTCTGCTGACCTTTCCAAGCACAGGGGCTTGGCCAGACCTCAGGATTGATTTTTCTCTGAGTATCCCCAGAGACCACCCTCCCTTGACACAAAGATTTCAGACACACAGGACTTGCTGTGGCTGCCCTGCAGTATCGGATCTGCTTCATCAACACAGTATCACCTTGCTGTTTTTTCTTTCCTTTTAACCCTAAAGAAAGATTACAGCATTTGCTCTCTGGGTTTGATGTGATCTGGTTTTGCTTACACCCTAATAATCAACTCTGAAAAAACTGAGTGACATATACTTGTTATGAATTAGTATATGCTGTTAGTTAAGCTTTTGAATGTGTGTTTAATTTTCAGGTGGATGCATAATTACTCTGTGACCTGTTTAGCATTTGAGACTCACTCCTTTCAAAGACTGGATAAAAAAGAGGTTACATCCAATGAAAAAAACAAAGGATTTTTTTTCCCTATATCACTTTTAAAAGATTTCTGAACAAATTTGTTTTCAAAGTAGTTTGCTCTCAGTCCTAAAATGACCACTGCCAGCAGCTGGCTGGGAAAAAGCAAAAGTTAGCCTGAAAAGTAATAAAACTCACATGACCTGAAATTGTACAATACTGAGACCATGTGTAACTGCAGCTAGAGTTATTTGTCCTTCTGGAAAAAACAGTGAAGTGTCTGGGGGTTTTCTTTGTTACAATTTTTTTTAAAAGGTATTTTCTTTTCCAGAGGCAGCAACAGAAGGGATTTTTGTTGGTTACTTTTTTTCCAAAACTTAGTGATAACAAACAAGCAATACAATTTTGGCAGGAGAGTATCGCATCCCGTGTTAGAGAATAAATTGTTCCCTTGATGATGTACTGAGTGATAACCCATCTTGGATTTATGGATTTTTCTGTATATTTGCATAGAAAGTCATTACAGGACCCTTTTAGCTGATAACAGTAGCACATCATGGCATGTTTCTGCATGTCTTACAACTCCCTGGACAAGCTATTGATCAGGTAGGTCACTTCCAGTGGAGCAGACAGTCATTCTGTGCACTCTTTCTTGGATGGGAGATAAGCCTTTTTGCCAGTCTTCAAGGTGCTGTTTCCTTTCTCTCTTTGCATAGAGTGTGGTAACTTCAGAAATCTCTTGCTCCTTTCTGTTTAAAATTTCTAGTCTGACACATCACAGGGAAAGAAAGAGAAGAAGGAAAAAGCACAGCTTTTTAAATGGAGGAAAGTCAGTCCTCTTACTTGCCAGATTCAAAAAAAAAGCAATGCTTGCCCAGTTCTGCTGTTTCAGTGTTGATTTCAGTGCTAAAATTGATGCATGCCTGTTATATTGGAGTGGATTTCTCCAGAGAGCATATTTTCATTCAGATTCATGTAACTATTGACCAGGAACAAGGTTAAATTGAGCCTGTTTAAAAATTAAACCGTTAAAAAAAAAAAAATTACATAACGCAGTAGCACTCTTCAGGCAATCCTTTAGCTTTCTAGCATCAAGTCATCTTGATGGTGTGCAGGCTGCATTTAAAGGCAACTCATTCCCAGCACTTCCTAGTGGAAAGTTCTGTGCTGTTGCTTTAAAGTGATAATTCTCTGATGGTCTTTATATTGTTATAGTGTGGAAATGTGTATGCACACTCATTTCTGCATTTATTTTCCTGGACACCATTTTCCAAAACTATACCTTTAAATGTGCCCGTTCTTAATTCCATGCTCCTAAAACAGCTCAAGCAAAGGATACAGGAAAATGCAGGAAACTATAAGTGCTTTAAGAATCCCCTCTGTCAACACAGCTACCTTCAAGGCTGTGTTTTGGCTGTCAGAGCAGGGGCAGGTAAGGGAAGCACGTTAGGAAACAGTAATCCAAAGCTCGTAGTAAATTTAAATCCCCTGGTTTAGAATTAGCTGTGATTCCTTGCAGTCAGGAAAACAGAGCTCAGTAAAGGTTAGATCTTTTCTCCTACTGTATTTTCATTCAGGTTAATGTTTAAGCCGTGCCAGCGGCTGTGTCCAGGAGAACAGTGGGTGCTTGTACAGCTATAAATGGCGAGGGGCTGGGTGTGCGGAGCTCTCCTGTCAGCTGCTGGAGCCCGGCGAGCACCTTGGCTGCAGCTGCCCAGCCCCGGCGCCCTGCGAGCGCTCGGCTCCCCGCTTGCAGCAGCTCGCTCATTGGCCGCAGCTATCGCCCTCCTCGCAGCCACTGTTGCTGACAGGGTATCTCTCCTCGGCTGAGATTACTGCGTATGACCTACTTTGAAAATGGTGTGAACCAAGGTTCACAAATTGTCTTGGAAGGGTGCCACGAGGTTGGTGTGCAAACATGCACGGTCTGGGAGGCTTGTGGTGGAGCAGAACTGGCTGTCTCCGTGTCCTTCCAGATGCAGCGCGCATTCCTTTGCCAGCCCCGGCTTCACAATCCATCTTTGTGCTCTTGAGTGCAGCATATTGATTTCCCAGGCGGGCCTGCTAGGTTAGAGAGCCTCTGGCCAGTAAGTCCTCCATGCCTTTTTGCTCTCAAAACAGCTGAAGTAGTAATAAAGATGAATAAAGGGTTTCAGGCTGAGCTGTCAGCTCAAGCCTAGCAGTAGTAGTAGTAGTAGTTGTAGTAAAAGCACTAGTAGTGGTATCAGAATACAAGGCACAAAGCAGAGCTAAGCAGTGACATTTTATTTATTCAGTTCATCTATTTACTCTAATCCAGTTGTTTATAGTTGTAATGTAAACTTGCAATTACCAAAGCTGCTTTCCCTGCCAGATGAACAGTTTAACCTGTATGCCATTCCAAAATACTGACAGAGGAGAAAATTCCACAGAAAGGAGCAGCCTGGAGAATTGCAGCCTGAAAGCTGTATGGGTCTGGGCTTTTTTTTTGCTTCTGCATTGTCTTCCTTATATAAGCTCTGTGCTGCAGAGGAAAGTTTCCACAGACTCAGAAAGATCATATACATTTTCAAATCTACTTGAAAGATAAGGCTTTTTTTTTTTTTTTCCCCTCCCTCTCCTCCCCAAGGCTAATATATTACATACCTACTCAGCACAGGGCTGCCTGTTATCTGATAAGATAATTAGCATCAGACATGAGAAGAAGCATATGTACTTTTAAAAGGAGCATTACTGAACGTTCACAGAGAGAGTTAAAGAGCACGCTTATCAGAGCTTTTCCATGCAGAAGACTTGTGCTAGTATTTGACTTCGGGTCAAGGAGTCCTTTCATAAATTAGCAATGCAAATGTGTTTTACTTTATACATGTGGAATTTAAGTGTTTGGGATAGCCACAATAGAGTACTTCGGGGCTTTTTACAGATTTAACATGGGCCAAGAGTTCTAACTCAGACTCTGAGTTTTTTTTTTTTTTTTTGGTTGTTTGTTTTATCCTCTGTAAAGACATCTGTTCTACATGGCTCTCCACCTTGGCTGCAGTTCAATTTTCACTGACTTCCATGAACTCCATTATGAAACCCAAGCGCAATCCTTTCTTTGCACCAGGATCAGCCTGTGACTCCTGAACACAGACCTGCAGCTTACAGATGCCCTCAGCCACCTCTGCTGAAGCACATGGCTATGGTGAGCGGCCACCAGCTTGAAGAAAGTACACCTCATCCTCCAGTTTGCCCCTCCCCTGCTGATTGAGTCATGAGCTCTTGAAGCCATGCTTTAAGTACTTTAAAAATAGGGAAAGCTGAGACAAAGACCTCTATCAGCTCTAAAAGCAAGACAACCACTGATGCTTACCCTACCTGAGGTGGTCTTTCCTGGTTGCTAAACAGCTAAAATGATCCATTCATGGTGATCGAAAGGGAAGAGGCAGGACCCGAAATGAAAACTTGACATCTGACATTTGTTGGTCCTGTTTTTGAAGCAGGTAGCCCAAAGGCAGGCGCTCCTGTCCGAGCATGCCTGTTGGATCTGCTGCAGCAAACCCTTCTGGCCTGACAGTTGTTAATAAATCCCATAAATGAGTTGACATTTTGGCCTGGCAGGGCCTTTCATAAGCCTCAGCTGGGAGCAATTATTTAATGAAAAATTTTAATAGATTAATAGTTTGCCCATGAGTTGTTACTTCTAGCATAGAAGGCACTGGGTTGTTTTTAGTGATGGTTGTTTTCTTTTAATAGTATATGTGGAGCTTTCTGGGGTATATGGCAGTGTTCCTCACCTAAAAAGCTGGGATGGGACTCTGAAAAATGTGTGGTGTCCTTGTCACTGTCATCTTTTGGTGTGACTGTGCAAGGTGTGATGACAACAAGGGGAAATTGGAGCCAAAGCAGCAGCTCAGTTCTGGTCCCTGTGACAGGGCTGCTGGCAAAGAAGAGTTTTCAGCCTATCCCAAAGGGGGCACAGGTTTTAGAAGATAGGAGCATCAACTGCCCAGGAAATACTTCTCCTCAAAATGTTTTTCCAATTAATTTCAAAGGAAAAAATGTTCACTGATGCAGGGAGGAGGAAAATCCTTCCCACCTGATAAGTGTTGTTAGTCCGACACAAATAGCTGATGTATAAGCTTGTTGTGCTTTGCTGTCTAAGCAATCAGCCCTTCTGTTGAAGGAGCAGATTGTAACAAAACATGTGTTAGGAGTGGTACAAAGCAGGCCAACCCAACATTTCTTTTGTGTTATCTTTGGTTTTAGAAAACTTTTTGGAGTAACAGAACAGATCAGGGAGATAGAAATTCAACTACTGCCAGGCATGCTCAGCCTTCAGCTTCTGCTCTTTTCTCTCCTCCCAGTTCCAGAAATGAAGGAAGACTTGAGCAGAAGACCTGAAAGACAGTCTGTGAGTACCCATGTCAGAAATATTGCCTGATACAGACATGGATGCAAAGTACTGCAATGCACCTTGCCACTACCAGATGCCTACTCATCTGACGTTGCAGAAGGAGCTTAATGTTGCTTTATATACTTCAGCTGACACCACTCACCTTGTCACATCTTTTGTATACAGTGTTTTATTTTACAGCCTCTGCCGAAACATCCCAGGCATTCAAGCTAAATTAGGAGAAGAAATGTAACACGATCTTTCCAGGTTTGAGCAAATGGATATGGAAATGGGGTATTTGGAGATTGTGATCTTCCCCTCTGACTTGAATCTTCCATCTAATCTTCCAGCTAATGTGTGGTCTGGTAAGATTCATTCATGGATTGGTCTTTCAAAGAGTGAGATCCTACAACTACCACCCAAACTTTAGCTGTCCTCTGCTAATCAAATTGACAAAAATTCATCTCTAACATCAGTTGTGAGGCAGCCAATAACTTGATCCCTATTACTGAAGGTTCAGGGTAGCCCAGGGTACTGAGACTGCCCCTGTAACTTTTGCCAGTGAAAAATGGTAGTGCTTAATTTTTTTGTTGGATCACTCATGGTATTTGATACTGTAGATCATCAAATGCTGCTAATGTTTATGGAGGAATTGTGCATATCAGTGGAAGCTCCTCGAAAGCATTCTGTTCCTTCTCCTAAGATGGAGCCAGAGGAGTCGCAAGGTGCAGTTGCTTTCCTGTTTCCAAACTCCTAATCTCTGGAAGCTGACAAGGCTTCTGCCATACACATGTGAAACCATTGGAGAGCTGAGGAGATCACATGGTGAACTACAGTGCCTGCTTTTCTGTAGGTGGAAGTTTTCATATTTATTATTGGAAGCATAATTTTATAAGCCCCTAATTATCTTAGTGGCTACCTGAAGCTGACAGTGCACTGCAGAGCAAGTGGCCAGAAGTGAGCCAGACAAGTCAAATATATCAGTTGTGTTAAACAGCTGTATCATTGTTGCTTAAGAATCACATGTAAACCAAATTGACTGTGCTAGCTTAAGACCATCTTATTTGCAAATACAAAATCAGTTCCTAAAGAGATTTAAGCTTAAACCAAACCAGACATGGTTTAGCACTGAAATATGAGAATTCACATGTCTTCTACACTGGTTTAACCAAAATGGATTTAAAATTATGCCTTTAGAAAAACCAGGATACTTTTTCCTAGCAGTTTAGACCTAGATGATGACTGTAGAAACACGAGTGCTTTGAAATTCTTAATTTCATATCTATTCCAGGTGCTGAGGGCTTTTGTTTGACATTTGTTGCACCTCTGTGAACTTTTGGGCTTTAGTACTTGCCTACAGAATATGCACAGAAATAGGAAAGCTCCATCTCCAGGACCAGACTGTTGTCTTCACTCTGATGGGTGCATGCAGCTGCGATGGTCCACATAAAATAACTGCATTTGCAATCACATGCTTGGAAAACTGGCACAAATGGGAGCAGGCTGTCAGTTTACCATGCACACATTGCCATGGGTCTGTTGTTCCTGAACATCTCCCCGGTTTTTTTCCTCCCTGCTATGCATGGAGGTTCTGCTTCATTGCACAGAGTCCTGGGTAGGTTTCCAAATTTGATCCTAGAAGGCTCCCGAGGAAATGGCCTTCATTGTTTCTGAGATTGGGCCACCCTTTCTGGTCACAATAGCACACGAGTGCATTTCAGAGAAGCAATGAAACTGTCAAACAAAAGAAGGGAGCTTCTGGACACAGGACTTTCCCAGAAGTTGTATCTAGACTGAGGAATTTCTGCAATGAATAAGATGTCTGTAGACATCATCACTTTCCGAAAATATCAAACTTCCTTTGTAAGTTATAGAAACACACAAGTGCATGTGTAACCCCTACAGATTTAATCAAGCTCTTTCTCCTATGGGGTGCTAGGGAAGGAAAAGTGGGAGAAATTATTGTCTCTATTTTTACATGCTTGGGAGCTGCTAAGCGATTATAATAATGGGAGTCATAAATTACTTCACCAATGCATTTGGAGATGAGACAGTGAACTGACTCCTCAGAGGAATACAGGATATGTAATTTGAATGGCAGACACTGCAAAGGAGAGGGCTCAGGCACTGAGAAAGAAAAACTATGGGTGCAACTGGATTTCTGTTCTATTCCCCCACTTTAATTGGTTTGTGTTGCAAGCAAAGCAGGCACCACATTTGCAATCTGCAAATTTGGTGAAAGCCTTTGCACCTGCTACCTGAAGGATGGTTCAGCAAAAGAAATTCAAAAGTTTATTCAGTGGATTCTTCTTTTCTTTTGCTGTTCCCAAAACAAGAAGCTCATTCATATGCACTTGAAAGTGAGAGGTAAATTTTCTGTGCAGCACAAGGTGACTTAACCACATGATTCTCAGGAACAGTAGTGGGAATGCAGTAAAATCCCCATGCCAAGGCATGTGAAAACATCTGTAGATGAATCCACTGCCCTGTGACAGTGGGAATCCTGGTCAATGAATTTTGTTCTGAGGGCTGAAACAAATTGAATCCATGACACAAATCTCCTGTCTGCAGCACTGTGATTCTCTGTCTTTGAGATTCTGTGCAGACTTCTTCCTGGTGCATTGCATTAATATTAAATTAACAACACACTACTCACATGGAACTTACATTCTAAAAAAAGCTCACATTATGCTGTAAGCCTTTTATTACAAAATAATAGCAGTCGTGAGGTTAAAGTTTGTTCATACACTTTTCTATAGAACATCTGTACGTTTTTTATGGAGGATAAAAGCTACGTTCCACGTGTAGCTTAGTCATATGAATATAGATAATGAGTGGTTTATTGAATTTCCTTTTAGATTTTACCATTCACTTATATTCATATAAAGCATGCAAAACATACCAAATTTTTGTAAGTGGTACTTGCTTTTCAGAAACTTTAATTTCTCTGTCATTGCTCTGCAGAGGATGTGACCTGATATGAAAAGGACCTATTCCTCTAGGATTTAGCTTGTAGCTAGAGGCATAAATCAGAGATTCTCTGAAGTGGATTGTAATCCACACTGGAGAGAATAAAGAGAAATCACTAGGTCCATATGGAGCAGGACCTTGAAAAGCTTTATGAGGACCACATTCACTGGAACAGTTTCCCAGCATCCAAACCATGGAAGCCCACACAGGCTTCAAAACCAAAATATTTCAGGGCTTTTGTGGCTTCCATGATGCCGAAGCTGGACAGAATTTTTATTGAATCTGGCCTTAAATAAGCAAAAGAATTTTGTAATCAGTGCATGGTTTAACAGGAAGCCAGAAAAATTCTTTTCATATTGGAATGATATGGTGGGAAAGCTTAGTCCTAGATACAATCCTGGCTGCTGAGCTCAAAAAAATTTGCCTGCAAGCAAAACTAGCTGGGAGTACAGCAAACTCCTAATTAACCTGAATTGGAAAAGGTATGTATTGCAATCTCGGGTTTTTACTCATGTGTATATAAGCCATACCTTAGTTTTCAAATGCTGACCCTTCACCCCAGAAAAATGTTTTCAAGATCTTAAACAGACCTGATCCTTGAACCCTGATCCCCCTTCTCTTTTTCCCATATTGTAGAAGCACTTTCAATTATTGGTAGAGAGCTCTGGATACAGTGCCAGAGCTCCTTAATGCCACTCCAGGTGTCAAACAGCAGGGACTATTAGAAAGCAATATGAGGCAATCCTCAGGCCTGATGGTATTTCAGCATTAAGCCTCAATCCTGAAGCAGTTGCTTGCTGTAGTGCCAAAAGATTTAAAGTTTTGGTAGAATGCATGTGGAGCAGCAAATAAGTGACCACTGCATGATGGTGTAGATTTGAAAGGGATTGCTACCTTATGCTGTGCTGTGAATTTGAGATTATTCCAGCACTCCCCAGTGAGATGTGTGCTATGGTGGAGCAAGCAGGAGGGACGGGTATTCTAACTGCAATTGTTTTATCTCATCTTGAAGTTCTATTTTCATGTTACAGATGTAGAGATTTGTGTGGCGTTCAAAAACGTCCAAAGGGACATTAACCAACATCTCAGAGCATTGTGGAAACTGAGATAAGTGGACAGGGCTCATTTAGGGTCTAGATGAGTGGATCTGAGCTCATTCCTTTAGCTTCAGAGTATACCTGTAAGTGATGATGATTTCACCCGGAGCAGCATATAAGCATTTCCATAAACAGGGTGTGCATTGTGTAGCAAAATCAAAGCTATGCAGTAATAACTACCCTGCAGCTAAATGGATGCTTTTTCCACAGCTGAATCTTTAGAGGGATGATGTAGTTTTTAGTCATTCATTGCCATGTGACTTATTAAAACAATTAACAGGCAAAAAAAGTGGTTCTTTTGAGTGGTTTGGCAGAGGCTATGCAGTGTGAAGTTCAAGCACAGTGAGTTTCTACCTCTGTTGGTAGCAAAGTGTGTGAAGAGGCCAGGGCTGTGGTTCTCTTCTTAGCTCCCCTTCTCACTGTTTGACCTTGGAAAAGTCTCCCAGCCCTTTGGGTTTTCAAGTCATTATGAACTCAAAACTTGTATCAGCTTCTCTAAAAGATTTGCAGGCTCTCCTGGCAAACCTGGATCCAGCTCTGGGGTTGGGCCTGATGGTTTTATAATTTGAGCCCTGTGTACACAAGGTTTGAGGTTTTGACATGTAACCAGATGAAACATAATGGTTTCAGCGGAGTTGCTTTGAATTTTTGGATTCACTGCACTCCTCACTTAAAAAGAACGCCCAAAGGTGGCAGAGCTAAGTGAAAAAACTGTCCACTGAGGGCTCCTAGGAGAAAACCTGATAGCTTCACTTAGTCTGATTTAAAATTAAAGCTCTAGGTGTGTACTTAACTGTGGTTTTATATCCAGTGCAACTGCCTGTACCCTGTTTCAGGAGAAGATTATAAGACACAGGTGCAAAACCTGCATGATGAAAGAGCTTTGCAGACAAACCTGGAAACCTTGTGAGTGACGATGCAGATTTTCCCTTTTTGAATTGCCTTGCCTTGCTTCTCTTTCTACCCTCCCAACCATCTGAACAGTACTGTGCAAATGTAACTTGTGATTTTAACAGAGAGCTAGTACCCCAGGACTTGCAGGATGGGTCTTTTAGATTTCCTGCAGGGTGATAAATAGATGCTTTGCTAGTCTGGTCACAGCTTCACTCAAAATGCACCTCATGTCCAATGTCAAGGTTGCTGTGTTTGGGTCCTACTTTGCTAGACCTATGTGTCTCTGTCTGACGTTGTAGCTGTGCTCTGGACCTGCAGATGTTTTTGAGGTCTGTGAAGCCAGTGGAGCCTGAAATCAGCTCTAGTTTGTCAGTGATTTAAACTAATTTCCGTGCTGTAGTGCTGTGGACACTCCAGCTTATAGCCCACGCCTTGGCACACAGTTAATGTAGATAGCTAAATAACGCAGGCTTAGCGGAAGAGCTTTCCGCTAACAATTGTTATTTTCTTAGGGAACATATTTCAAGGACATGAAGGCAGGGTGAGCTCTGGGTCACGATTTGCTCTGGCTGTATTTGCACCACAAGTATGGAAGCAATTGCCAGTGCTAGATTTAGCTAGCCACACCATGGGCTGTGTCCCAGCTTGGAGGAAACCCGGGTATTCGGGTATTTCCCCCTAGGTTCCCATGCTGGAGGGTCCCTCAGGGGCTGGACTGGCTCGGGCCAGCATCACAGCCCTGATTTGCACAGCCACTGTGCAGGGGAAAGGAGCACAGGACCTTCAGGGCCAGCCGGCTCATGGGGATGTAGCCAGGTGTTCCCCAGCACTCAGGGGGAAATTTCAGAGGGCAGAGTCTGGCACTGCATTTATTTTAAAGAACTGTGATTTTTATATGAAGCATTTGTGTGTCAAAAACGCAACTCTTTTTATTTAGTGAAATATCCTTCGGAAAACTGTAAAATCATGACAGGTTTTTGTATTTATTTTACATTCAGTTCAGGATTATACACGATCAGCTTTAGGGCCTTGTAGGAGCCAAGAGAATATAAAGGTTGTCAGAAAATTGGAGGCTTTATACCAGGCTGTTCTGATTTAACTGGCAGACCATTTAAAGTTACCGAGATGTGGGGAGAAGCAGAGCTTTTCAGAAATGTCTGTCTTCTGAGTGCTGCAATTTCTGACTGGCACCCACTCTCCAAAGTACTGACCTCAGCACCAACAGGAGGATGGCATCAGCATCTTTAAGCTGTATTTTGTTATTATTGTTCAGAAGTTTTGCCATTTCTGAGTAGATAAGTTTCCCCTGGAGATGTAGTAGCATCTGGGCTTTCTTGCAGCTGAGTTTAAAGCTGCCTGGTTCCCTGAAATGAAGTGACAGCTTTTAGTCTTACACAGGAACGTGTGAATGTATTCGGGTTCATTTATAACACACAGAGAAGCAAATTGATATTAAGGGGAAAAGAAAAAAAAAGAGACGAAAGAAAAAATCTTTGAGGGCTTCATCTGCCCAGGGAGGTAGTATAATGCATCTACATACTTCAGTCCACGTGAGCAGAGTAGTAATGGGATGCACACTCACACACACACACACACACACAAGCTGGGATCCTTTTCAATCAGTCAAATTATTCTTTTGGTCAAAGGTATTTTTCTTAGTTCTAATAATAAACGCTGAAATCTTGAGTTACTGCAACATACAAAGATAGACTTTAATATATACAATGCGGGTTACGTGGAACTGTTTCCAGTACACAATGGCCACATTGTTTCTCTTCTTTTTTTTTTTGTTTCCACAAAAGTATAAAAGAGCATCATGCTACAGACAGCACATTTTAGTCTGAAGTGGAACTGGCAGAGGATTTCAATGGAAAGTTGATTTATTTCAAGGGATTATGGGAGTCCAGGGATAAAGCTGGCACCGGGCCACAGGGAGAGCCCTTGACCTAGAAGCAGGAACAGTTTTCAAAGCTGTACATGTACATAACTGAGCAGTACACTTTAATTTAGTGCAGAGCATAACCTGAATTCCTTCTCTGAGGGAAGATGAAAGAAAGAAATTTTACTTCTTAGTAGGACGTTGGAAGCTGTATCCAAAGTTCTTTGCCTATTTTACATCTTATTCTGCAGCATTGCAGGAAGTGATTGTTTGTGACAAAAGGCCACTTTCTTCCCTGCCTAACTGGGAAAGCAAATTCAGCTGCCACTCATAAAACTGACTGGAATCAGAATTAATTTGCTCTTCCTGATAGATGAAACAAGTTAACAGACCACTACAAGTTACTCTCTAAATCAACATATGAAACATAATTTCATTGCCTTTCCTCCCCGCTTCCTCGAGGCCTTGAGCAGTAATTATAAAGACTTTAAATCTCCCTAATGACATCAGCTGGTTAAAAAAATTTGGATCACAGGAATAATGTAACCCAGAGCCTGCTTTCAGCAGTGTTGTTCACACTCCAGAGAAGGCAATTCTATACAAAGTACTCTTCCATAACTATGCTCTATTAATTTCAGTGGTAGTTTTTTCAGTAAGCTTCACATTGGGATGCACATCATCTGGCCTATTCCTCAGTCAGAAGGTAAAAAGCATAACAGCAACAAGACATGCCTTTAAAATGCTATTTTGGAGCATTTTGTGAAGACTTTGTATTACATCAAACATACCATAGTAATTACATTTACTAAAACTTCCTAAGCGATAATAGGCTTCTAGCTCAGCTGCCCTTAGAATCTGTCAAAAAATTCAGCCACCTAATTAAGTGCTTTATTCTGCAGCTTCCAGTCCAGCCAAACGACCGCAGGCATCTGTAGGTATCTGACCTGAATCAAGGACTCTGGGTTTGAGCCCTGTGTTTCCAGACAGTGAGTCTGACTGATACTGCAAAACCACAAAATGCCAGATGGTTTCAACATATTACACAGCTCCCTGTATGGGCATCCAGCGACAGTGTGTGCCTTCCTGCAAAATTTCACATGCTGAAACAACTTCTTGCAGTGTGGAGACAACACTGCGCCTGAAAACAAAGATTTAATGACATTGGCGTTGCTCAGCCTCTTGTCAACTTCTGGTCTGGGAAAAACTGTCAGCTGTTGTAAAATGAGAAGATAACGTAACGTTGTCTAGAATAGGGCATGGTCTGGGTAGGCTTCTTCATTATCAGCTTCCTTGTTGAACTTTAATCCTTCTTTTATGACCCTTCTGCTTGTTTGGGTATAGCTTGCAGCATGGGCACAAGCTGCCCGTCATGGCACAATTGCACAGTGATTTTGTTGTGTGCATTAAAATGAGCCTGGTCGGCTGTAACAAGTGGGGACTGAGAGGCTTTCCCACCACCCAAACTGTGGCTGGGTTGGATCCCACGTTAGGAGGCCCTTTTGCTATGTTACCTAAAGCAATCTTCACTGAGATCACAAAGACCCCTTGCATGCTGACTAGTCTGCTGGTTTCCTCCTAACTTGCATACAAATTCCCTGGATCTCTAGGGAGATGGAAAAGAGCCATGGAGCCAGCTCTGTGCAACAGAGGGAGCCTCCTTCCTCAAGTGTCTGCATACACCCTTTTGTCAGGCTCTGGAGGGCAGGCACTGACCCTTGCATTTCCTGAGCTAAGTCTTTCAATGCTGTGAAATTCTTTCAGCACCCAAAATAGGCCTCTGGGTGTACCCTGAACTGGCATCTGCAAAACCGATGGGGCTGGTGCCTGCTTCACTATTTCATCTGTGAAGGAGAAAGAAGGCAAATTTGGCTCTCGGAGGAGAGAGAGACATTCAGCAACTCCTGCTTCTTTAACACATGCTGTCAAGACGTAGATAAGGTACCCATGTGTACCTAGCTCCAGCTATCATAGGAGATGCAGGCAGAGCAAATGCATGAGATGGAACCAGGAGCTCCATGAAATGCAAGGGTTTTAAATCCTGTCTACAGACAGCTGCCAGGGTGTTTTCTTGGCCATACCCGTTTCTTCTAAAGCCGTAAGAATTGGGCCTTGCAGGCCTGATCCTGAAATGAGTGACACAAAAATGTCTCCTGGTGGATGCTGGAGAAAATTATAAACTGCTAGCTCATTTTACCCCTCATTAGGTCATGGGCACTTGCGTGCATTTGGGAAGGCCAGCTTTGTGCTCACCATCCCTGCCATTGTGTTCAGGAATTCCTGAGATGCTGCCACTATGGGGCAGAAGCCACTTGCGATGTAACAGGGTGCCCATCCCTTCACCCATGCTTCCTCCAAGTTCTCTGTGTCCTTTCGGAACAAGTTTTAGATTTGAGATGTCACAAATATTCCAGATGTAGCTACAGACCTTGTAATCTAGGGTATTTTCCCTGAGCACATCCTTATGAAGAACTTGGCACTGGGATTTCATGAAGAGATGCAGAGGAAAGAAGGAATGCTTTATCTTTTTAAGGTTCTAAAAATAAAAGTATCTTTGTGCATTGAATGCTTTTTGCAGCCAGGTTGCCAGGGACATTGTGTGAAGAAAGCTATGCTTGAACTCATTTTCAGCTTATGTTGTAACTCCTCTCCTTGGCATTAGTACCAGTAAGTTTATAATCAAATACATGGCAGCTGCACCACTGAGCCATCAAGGTCACTTTTAATTCATAGTCCTGTCTGTGGTTTGGTGGGGAAAAAATAATTATGAAATCCCTTGGGAAAGGGCTGTCTTGATGTGGCCAGGCACATACCAGTAGTAAGTATTTATATAGCATCTTTTCTACTGAGATAAATTAATAAAAAGGAGGAACAGAAACATTTTATGTAGCTTTTCTATAGCAAGAAAACATGTAACTGATTTTACTGTGTGTTGCTTATAATTACTCTCTTTCGTATCTACCAATTATGGCAAAGAACAGGAGAACTCTAATGACAGTAATGTTAACTGAGTAAAATTTTAGTTACTTTAGCTTTAGTGAATGATTTGTTTTCCTCAACCTGATTTACTAATATCTTAGTTGACAAGGCTCCCCATTCTGTGTATTCATTTTGTAGTTAGAGAGGGATTGTTTATAATTTACAGTTTAAGTCTGAGTGCTGTTATTTTGCACTGTCAAAGAGCATCTGTTACAGTAGATAGCTCTTCATATGTTAGTGCCACAGAAATTAAAGCCTACCAGCCATGTTTGCAGCCAGTTTATGAGCAGCCAGTTTGTGAGCACCCAGTAATGTTCAGCTGTATAAAGGAGAATTTCTTTTGAAAGGGCAGAAAATAAAATTGCATAAATGAATTCTGTGCAAGCATCTACAGTGGGATGAGCTCGTGTGGGACTCACTCACACCAGCTATGTGATCCAGGTGCAACACTCTGGTTGCCTGTGTGGAGTAAAATCCAGGATAAAATTTGTTTCTAGGCATTTGATTGTTACCTGATCATCCCTACAAGCTTTTTCACCTACAAGTTTTAACCACAAATTTTCCAGAAGATAGCCTGCTTCCTGATTCTATAAGTAGAATGTATCTAGAAGATCTGATTTAGCCATAGCCATACACAGGCAAATTCTAGCATTGTTTTCATGGTTGGCTTTGTCAGCACAGACAAGACAAAGTAATTTTATAGCACATTGGAATTAATGCTGTTAGCCTTGTGACAAAACCCCAAACCTCTTCAAGGAACCCTAGAAAGAGAGTTGTTCTATTTAGGGCTGGTTATGAAGCTTTACTTATTTTAAACTTGATTATATGTCTTCATTTCTGTCTGTTTGTTTGCCTGCAGAGAACAGCAAAAGCTGTAGTTTATGAAGCTTCTCTTCACTGTACCTTGGTGAAGGCAAGCAAGGGTTCTTGACAGTGCAGACAGCTGGCACTGGGCAGCTCTCATCTCATTTGCCCACATGGTACTGTACAAGGCTTTACCACTGCTAATAAGACCCTAACCGTTGTTCAGTCATGTTCTGAACTCATAGATCATGCCATCACCACAAGTGTTATCCCTCTCTCTACAGAAATAGTAGTTGTGACTTCATAGATCAAATCATATACTGATTAGAAGTGCATAACTATATGTTCACTATGGGCTTCCTGTGCACCTGAAATTGTAGCCTAGCCAGCTTTAATGGAGCTCTTTATTTCAGAGTAAAGCTGATCACCTAAAGCCCAGAATATGAGTAGCCCAGCTTGATCTCAGCTGTGGTTGTGGATCGTCACAATTTTATGAAATCAGACCTCATGTTACCTGTTAGAGACCACACAGCCAGTCAGTGACACGTGTTGTACTTTGTCCAGTTACTCATAGACTCACGAAAGTATGAGGTTTAAAAGAACATGAAAAAATGTCTTCAAATGTAATAAAGTTTAAATAAGAAAGAATTGCACATTGCTAGTTACATCAAGCACTTACTGTTCCACTCTACCTCATGTTTCCTTTGATCTATTTTAAAGTCATTGCAAACTTTGTTAAAATCCAAATTCCACAATCTTTTCCCCTGACCCCCAAAGTGTCCTTTTGCCTTGGACTCATATTTTGAGAAGCCTGTTTCTTTTGTGTTACTGAAATGCCAAGATTTTAATGGAATGCTTTATTAGGTTTCCAAATGCTTCTGGCCAATAACAAGCAAAGTTCAGCTCAGTAGTTTTAATCTCACAAACATCAAATCTGTTTTCCCTGCATGTGAGAAGAGCCATGCAGCTCTTAAGAAGATTAAAGCTATAAATTCTAACATTACAAGGCCAATACTTTCACAGTGCAGATCAGGATGGGGTTTTTTATACAAGTTTGTCCTCATGTGAATTTCTAATACTATTCCTTGAGTTTTGACTGGGCTTCCCCTCCTCTTATCCAGCTGTGTACTAGGGTATGCTGTTTGTAGAAGGTGAATATATTGCTTTTTCTTTTATTCTGTCTCTCTACTTTATTTTAATGTTAAGAGGCAAATTATATCATTTTCATTATCAGTGCAGCTCAGAAAACCATCTGTTGCTCAAAGACATCAGGATCAGCAGTCAGCCACCCTCAAAGTAAGCAGCTGTAAATCTAGAGTGACTATACTTTCTAAATGCAGAGAGGCTTTTACATTAATCTCCTGGACTTGCTGAGTAGCTGGTACAGTGCCCAAACACAAGTAAACTCAATTAGTAAAAATAGACATGATGTAGCAGTTCAATATATGGTGTTTAAGCATGTGTGCCACAAAGCAGAAGTGCTTGGTTCAAGTCCCAGACATTCTATTGTTCTGTTTTGCACATATGATTCAGTTATTTTCCTCGTTTTACAAATACCTTGAAAAAAGCAATAGCAGTGTTTTGTTTACACAAAGATGCAATACTGCTGTCATTTACACAGGTGTAAATCTGGAGAAACTCAGCTGACTTGTTAGGACTCTGGATTTTCAGCAACAGTGAAAAATTACATTTTACAACTGTCACTGGAAAGCTACTATGCAAACCAGCTTTAATGTTCATGTGTTTTATATGTGCCGAATTACATGAAATACACTATTACAAGCAGACAAGAAACCTACTTTTTGGAACTTTGCTCTGCATAACAGGATGGATCTGGGTACATTAATTTTCAGGTTAAGGCCATGGGTAAGTTTCCTTCTTTACCTCCTTGAGCAATATAGCAGGCTACACCTCTTTTTTTATGGCAAACTGATCAAAGTCAATTTATTCAAGTGCAAGTTCTCTAAGATCCCTGTGCTCTCCTGTGTAACAGAAGGGCTTAGGTCTGGGTGTGGTGTTCTTGACCTTCTAGTCTTTTGTCTTTCCAGCCTGTTTTGCTTCCTCTGTCTGCCCAGTTTTAGCCAGGAGAGTGATCTAAAGAGACCCTGTTTGTTTTCCATGCACGTTATGATAGGCTGCCATTGTGTAACGACATACAGTATGCAGGATAAAACACCCTGCTTATTATAGTGTAGTTAAAAGGCCTGTCACTATTTCCATTTCAAATTCCTATTTTCAGGAGTTTACCACTGAGCCGTAACAAATTGCAGGCAGGAAACTTGGCAGTCACATTCCCAGCCTAAGAGCAAATGCTTTTACAAAGTTTAAATAAATTAATTAATTAATATTAATGGCATGTGCTTCCAGCATGCAAAATAAAGGCGGTTTTGTTATTGTTTTGTTTGTTTTATCCATGAAACAAATTATGACGATTAAGGCGAGTATTTACATACCAACCACCCTTAAACAAGAGTTATACACCAGACCAGGAGCAGTATTACCAAGTGATGGAGATGATTATCTGGCGGTCATTCCTAGCTCCCCTAAAAGGAATATCAATAAAGAAGGGTTATTAATCAGTGTAGAAAATTTATTAATTCCTAAAAGTTGGGAAGAGCAGAAGAGAGTTGTATATCATAAATACTTAAAATGCTAACAAACCACAGCTTGATAACCATGGTGGGTGAGAGTGAAATTCTTTGGGGTTAGCTTAAAAGGAACAAACATCAAAGAAAACAGAATAGTAACACCACAGAGTTGAATAGTTTTGTCGCTGTTGAGCTGCTAGCAGAGAAAAAGACCCGGATTCTCAGCATGGCATGAAAAGAGCACTTTATTATTTTGATTCTAACTTATATAGATTTTTCAGAGGTCACCCAGATTGGTCAGTCAGAAACCTCCCCCTAGGCCTGATTGGCCAGGCCTGAACTGTCTAAATCTCAAGACACTGTTTTTAATAACATCCAAACTTTATCTTTGTTTATAAAACACAGGAGAAAATTCTCATAGGAAAAACCTGTGCTAGCCACATAGTTTGAAGTAGAATAACTAACAGGTGAAATGTTTTAATGGTAAATGTATTTTCAGTATATTGTAATAATACAGATTTTAATTATATGTCCAGATATTCAGAGTTTGAAGTCTTGAAATAATTAAAAAACAATTTTTGGTCTGTTGTCCAGATTGCAGGAATTTCAAGCTGGCGAATTCTTCTCACTCATCTTTCTGTTCATTGAAGATTTGAGCACTAGAGGGAATCTAGGAACTGATGACCATAAACTACACTAATTCAATGTGCGACTAAGGGAAAGTGTTACTACAAGAGTAACCGGTTCAGAGGAAGCAATATACTGGAACTTAAGTCACCCATTTAACATTACACAGCTAGTAAGAAGCATTAAAAATGTGAACATGTCAAAGACAAATCCTCAGAAAGCAAAATAAATAGGGAGTAGCAGGTTCTTCAAGAGTAAAAGGGGCTTGGTAGTTGTTGGAATTTTTTGTTTTGTTTTGTTTTCAGGAAATTATAATTTTTCTATGTTGAACTAAAAAAACACTGTTATGTTACCTTTGGAGAAATCTACCCTTTTGCCCCACCAATTGTTTGCCATTTCAAAAAAATCAGCTGGCCTCAAAACCACAGTCTTTTCTCAGGAGGTAACTGTTCTGAGAGATATGTCACATGAGTATTTCACTGCATCATTTAATGCAGACAGCATAACCTGTGTGCCTCTGCTGTAAACTGCCTGGGGAAGAAACCTGGCATGATATAACTGACTTGAGTATCTAGTTTGAACAGTAAAAGGGTGCTGATCCTCATTTAGGGACCTGAGGGATTTTTAGGATATAAAATAAAAATTATTTTAGAAAATTACAAAAGGAAAAACTTTCATGAGAAGACTTTAAATTCTACAATGAGAAGACTTTAATTTCTACAAGGAGATGTTGTGATCTCATTGGAAAGACCTTACATGTGTGCAAGGTTGAGATAAATGTGTCTTAGTTCAGATGAATGTTTTTGGAGGCCAGACAATGACTCCTGTACAAGCTCAGCCTTTTAGGGACAGTTGTAGAGCCTGCAAGCTCCTCTTCTGCAATTTTCAGGATGATTGCTATGAGGGACTCGAAGAAACTGTTCAACTTGGCAGTGACTCATGCTGAGCTAAAAGCTTTTGGGAATGTTCCTGGGAACCTCTGATACTCTGAAGAGACTCTAGCAAGAGACAACACTGGTGCTGGGATGCTTGCCCAGATGATAAACTATGCAGGAATTTCTGTATAGCTGATAAACTCTGCTCAGGACCCTATGAAGCATATATATTGTGTAACAATACCTGTAGGCTCTCAGAAATACCCTTGGGGGCAGCAGCTGCTGGTATTCAGTACTCACAAGGTCTGTCCCCTCCCTCTTCCCAAAGTGGGTACCTGGTTTGACTCAGAATTGTTTGAGGAATTGCTTGCCCTTTCCCAACCTCTCTGCTCCCCCCTGCTATATATTTTTAACCAGCAAGGGGAAACAGGAGGGCTCAAGAATTAGAGGACATATATATGTGATACATGATGCAAAAAATATATCCTATCATATAAACATAAAAAACAAAAAAAAGGCTGAAGTCATAACACAGCAAGCATGACAAGGTCTCTTTAATATGACAATTTGCAAGATTTTGGGGTATATTAAGAAAAAGTATGCTTTGAGCTGTGTCTGGAGGTGGATCACTGGAGATGAGGGAGGTGGTGGTGGCTATATGCAACTATCATGTTTACTGCAAAAGGAACAGCATTCGGGGAATAGCAGGAAAAGCAATTGTAGGGGGCAGAGGTGATCTTGACTGAGACTCTCTCCGGACTAACCTGCTTTGCATTTACCAGCAGGCAAAGGGTGTTCATCTGTGCAGTTATTGTAGCGTAGCTCATGTCCTGTAAATCCACACCCTTGAATGCCTCACTATAACATGTTCATGAGGCCATACCCTCAAGCACAAAGCTCACTTTAAATGTATGATTCAGAACCATTAACACAACGGGACAACTTGTACACCTTAAATTAGACACCAAGTTTACACACCTTACTGAAGATGGGCCAAGTAAGGCAGAGAAATTACTTAATATATAGGTCCTAAGAAGGGAGATATATCATGGAAAGAGGAGAGACTGATTAAATGGCAGGAAAACCATCTGGCAATCCCACTTTATAGCATGTCATATTTTTCAGATCTATTATGCATGTAAGTGTGTGAAATAATCTCCTGAGATTGGTGGGAGATGTCCCATCAATTTGGATTTTTTACACTGGAATGGACTGGTTGACAGAGGTAGTTTATGACATGGGTAAGGTTTTAGTCAGTCTGTGTTGCTAAACAAGTATGAAAATAATGTAGATAGAATGATGGGTTTATTTTTGTTTGCATTAATACTGTTTTCTCTTGTCCTTGATATGTGGAATTGTTGCTTTTCTGAGACCTTGGCTAAGCCTTGGGAAAAGAGAGCATTCTGTATTGGTTTTATAGTAATAATACTTGTACTTCACTGTGTCACCACTGTTCCACGGAATAAAAGGACAATTTTTACTATCGCTATTCTACAGGCAGAAAAACAGAGGGAGTGAATATGTCTCAGGACTAAGACCAAGACAGAGGGACTCAAAATCAGGTAAGAATTGCAGCAGAACCAGTGAAGACTTTAACAGACTGGTTTTGGTAACAAGCTTTCCAGCTTGGAAGGTGGAATATGATAGATAGCTGCAAAGATCTGTGTAGCATTGAGAGTATGGGTAGGGATTGGCCATTCTCTGTCTCAGGGCAAGAGCTAGGAGCTCTGAATGAAACAGGCAGGATGAGGGGATTCTTCTTGCATCAGAGACTCGACCTGTTCAATGTGACATAGCACATAACTACAATTTACAGATGCTGACGAAGAAGACTGTACAAGTCTTGGGAGATAAATCCATTGAGGGTCACTAAATGCGTAGAAACCACATCCTGCTCAGAAGGTCCCTTAAGCTGAAAATAGCGTGAGGCTGGAGTATGTGGAGGAAGTAGTATATAATGCCCACGTTTCCTTAAGCATCTGCTTATGACCACTGTTGTCCTACAGCCACTATGTGGCCATTTGTATGTCCTTTTGCACAAAGACGATGAGAGGACTTCCAAGACAAGAGGAAATTATCTGAAGTTGCACCAGGGGAGATTAGAATTGGTTATTGGGAAAGATATTTTTATGGAAAGAGTTGAAAAGCATTGGAACAGACTGCCAAGGGAAGAGATGTAATCACTCTCCCTGGAAAGTTTCAAAAAATGTATGGCTATGGCACTTGACGTGGTTTAATGGTGAACATGGTGGTGGTGCTGGGCTGACAATTTGGGCTTGGTGATCTTAAAGGTCTTTTCCAACCTTAATGATTCTACAACTCTGTGAGAATATAAACTGTGAAAACTCTATAGTGAGAAACGTTTCAGAACTAGGATCTCCTGAGTAGCAAAGCTGGTTGTGAGATTGTCCTGCCTCCAGGTGTCCACTCCAGTCTATTGGCTATACTTGACCCCATGACAAAATAGTCCATGCATGAGCAAATCTATTCATGCGACAGAACCAACACTTCACAAGAGTTTGACTTTTACAATCTTTGAAGAGACCCTGAGGCAAAACCCCACACATTTCAGAACACTAGAGATGGGAATTCAGCAGGCAGGTGTTTCTGGTCTACCTGGTTGCCCGGGTAAGTTCCTTTTGATAAAACTTCTTTCACAGTGTTGTGTTTTCCTGCTATGTCTCAGGGCTTGTAGAGCTTTGAATAGGTATCTTTCATTACCTTAAATATAAATTGATAATATCATATGAGGATGATATGAGAGCAGACCAAGGACAGATCAAGCAGAGTAAGACAGATATAAATGCGAGCTCTTCTGTGAAAAAACTGGGCAGGGTGAAAGAGAGAGACATGATATGACATCTCAGTCAATATGAGAACCATTATTGCCATTAGTAGAAAGGCCTCTGCTGAAGGGTAAAGAGGGAACAGGAGGATCTGGCAGATCTCTGAGGGAAAGGATGCCGCTTCTGTAAGAAGTCAAAGTGATGCCAGTCTAGTTATAAAATAGTCTGCACAAGCTGAAATAACTCTGATTTAAAGTAATATCCTACCTCAGGCCTCCTGTCACTTTTCCTGGGACTTTTTTTTTAAACTCTGGAGTTTTAGGGTTCTGTGGACATATACCTGTCACGTTGCAGAAGAAATATGAAAAATACCCTCTCAGCTTGTAATTGGATAAACTGAAGGTAAATGTTTACCATGCTCACCTAGGTAGTTGGTCAAAAACTTGTAGGCTGAGGACTTCCTACCCTCCAGGCAATACACTGTCATCCTGTTGTCCCTCTCTGCCTGGTGATTTTCCAACTATGGGTCAAATATAAGGGAATATAGCAATTATTTCATATCAAAATTATCCCATTTAATTTTTTTAATGTTTATGAACCATTCAAAGTCTTCATTCCTGTGCATAATGTGACTGCAGTTCTTTGCTATATGATACCTTTTGAAAACAAAGAAATACAGCTCTTTCCTGTGTAAACGATGCCTATATTTCAGAACCATTACTGTCTTTCTGGTTAATACTGTATTAGTTATTGATTTTCTTTTTGAAGAAAATATAGATACAAAATAACTTTGGTCTTGAACATGAAGCACCTTGCACTTCTCAGTCTTGAAACCAAGGCATGAACCCAGACTTACCCATCTTGGATGAATATGGTAAACCAGACTTCTGAATTTGCACGACAGCTTTGGGGCCCAGGCCCACGTGTATCATATTTTGTGAAGAGGTAGAGACAGTGAGAGTGGAAAATAGCTGTCATTCATAAGTTGTGTATTTTATCAACAAAACATAAAGATTTTTAGTGTGTTAACTAAAAGAGCAGACTTGGCAGCAGGATTGAGCACATTGGCTCTGGAGGTCTGATAGGTCAGTGTTCCTAGAGGTAGGAAAGATTTGTTCAATAGACCAGAACAGCTCAATTGGGGCCATTAAAGGATTTAGGAGTCAAAAATACATGTTTTCAATTCCTATGTCTATTCAAACAGGTAACCAGTCCATTTTACCCCATTCCCCTCCTCCCATAAAGACTCATTGCACTTATCAAAATGTGTATAGCATTGGTCAGAGAGA
The DNA here is from genome assembly GCA_024500445.1 of Entomyzon cyanotis. Lineage (NCBI taxonomy): Eukaryota > Metazoa > Chordata > Aves > Passeriformes > Meliphagidae > Entomyzon > Entomyzon cyanotis. The sequence goes on from JAKEPQ010001005.1 coordinate 72,952,331, forward strand.
CTAACAGGTTTTGGAAACCACACTGCCTTATATGCGGGTAAGATGTTTTAAGAAAGGTCAAGAGTTATTTCTCAGCCCTAAGTGTTTACAGGGTAGATGCCAATCTAATCTGTCTAGACCATAACGCCCTTAACAGACAGAAAAGAAACTGGTAAGTGAACTCCCAGGTAAGTTTCTGTACCAGGTATGATTTAAAGGGATGGGACAACATGTGTCTCTTACAAGGGCTTGTGGCCTCTGGCTGTTCCCTGCTAGCACCTGAGAACCCTCTCCCAGACAGCAGCCGGCAAATTCTCCTGAGGTTGGTTGAATGTTAATCCTTGTTTAACAGCACTGGAAACAAAGCATTTCTGTAGAGTAGAGCTTCCCCTCTTGTGCCCTGCTGGTATACTTTAACCCCAAGGTGAAATGATGACTTTTAAGAATAAGACAGAGTTTGGTTTCTATTTGTGCTTGGCTCTTCTGCTCACACCAGTCATAGGGGTAGCTGCAGTGTCAGGGGAGATACACGAAGGCCAGGACACAGATTGAGACCTTAGACAGTTTAGGAGCACTGGCCATAAAGCATCTAACAGGTCATAATTCTTATTACTTGATAGGTGCCTAGACCAGTTAAGCACCCCTAGAGAAGGGCTGAGCACTTTTATTTTCCATTGGTCACTGTTGCAGCAGCTTATAGGGCTAACTGTGGCTGTGCTCCATCCCAGTGTGGTCACTGGTAGGTTAGCTGGTCTTCCTTCCAGAGCAGTGACCTGTAACTGACTGACCTCTTATTCAAAAGACTAAATCAGACTCGATTTCAAGACTTTGGAAAAGTCCTCAGTTTTCTTAATTCCCCGATGAATTGCTTTGCCGGGTTTTAACGGAGCAACAACAAGAAGATAGCATCTTATTTCAGATCTCCATCTAAGGACCTATTGTTACTTTAAAGCTCCTGAAGCTATTGTTATTTAAAGAGAAGTTGATTGCTTCTTTTAAAAATTTAAGACAATGATAAGGTAAACATTTTTTTAACCTACATAGCCCATTGCCTATACTGTAAGGCATGACAAATAATGATTTCTTCATCACCCTACAACCCCTACCTAGCCACAGGGTGGTAAAATAAAAAATTTAACGGCAGCTTTTCCTTTGAATTCACTTGCAAAGGACCACCATTTTAAATGATAAGATTTTTCTCTTTGAGTCACAGTGTAGTACTACATACTTGCTTAGTTTTCATGAATGCTTTGCTCTCCTTTCACTATATGTTAATTTGCATGAGGTACTTGTAGCTTTAAAGAGACAGCATTGGCTCTCTGTGTCTACCTGTTTAATTTCCTTGCATCTGAAGACAATCACAGAGTTCTTAAGAACATCATCAACATCTCTGTTTTGACAGAGGATACACTCATTTCTAAGTGAACACACAAAAAATAAATGCATTAGTCACATTTTATTACGTTCACACAAGTGGTACTTAAAGAATAAAGTCCAAACACATTATTGTTCAGATTGTGTACATTTTTAACTTTGCTGAGGAAAGCATACCTTAATTAGCCAGCTGTAATCCAAATTATAGTTTCTCATTTGTTAAAGTTGTTAATATACCTTAAATCAGCTGCATATGTCTGAAATAATAATGAAAATAACTGCATTAGCAAAAATTATCTGAACGTAAGAGGGCTATAAATAGATAGGAGGTGAATTGGACAGTCGGTGGATTCTGAGTTGGATGAAAAACATCTTACTTAAGCCAAAAACATGGCAACCAATATTTTCTGTTACAAAAATATTTGAGATGAGTTTAGTTTTTATGAAAGCTGTCAGAAAGCTGAAGTGAATAGCAGAAGTTCTCTGTTTATTTACAAGCCAATGCTTGTAAACCTGAAGTATAAAGTGAGGTACCCTACAAGCAGTGACAGCAAACCTTTGATTGTATAAAAACATTCTTTTTGCTGGGGGATAAGAATGACCTGTGTGTTCCTGTTCTGTTGGAGTAACCTCTGCCTTGATAACACTTGTCATTTGAGCAAATTGTATGAGAGGTCTGTGAGGTGGATTACTACTGTCCACTAGAGGCTGTAATGAGACCAACAATGTCATTTTATGACAGATTGAAGACTTGAACTGTAATGATCAATAATTGTGAGATTACTTTTCACACTTAAAACATTCTCAACCACTGCATTTCCCTGAACGTTAATGTTTAACAAAACAAAAAAAAAAAGTCCAACTTATTATGCCTCTTATTCTCCCATTTTTCGTAAGTACTATTAATTGTATAAAACATGCTGTGTAGATGACACATCACAACTAGTGAATTGAAACAGAGTTTCTTCTAGACAGTGTGCATCTTGCATGTCAAATTGTTTAGTATCTCTTGGTTAGTACTATATTCTCCTGGGAGTCATATCAGTTTCAGCACGTCACCAGCAGTAAGTAAAAATGCTTGGGTCTATGTGGATTCTTGTGTCCCACTCACTGCCTTTATCAGCACCTCCATGTTTTGTGGAATTCTTTGTGGAGGGAATATATTGAGGATCAGTGTAGGCCCTGGGCAGGGGAGCTGTAGAGGGACAAGGACATCTTGTGACATGGTTGTATATCCTGTGTGTTAGGCCATGTTCGGAGAGGCATAGTCCCCTCATCCCTTGTGTGTTAATGCAACCAACATGTATCAAAACGGAGGTAAAAGTGGTTTATGAACCTGATGTGGCTGGTGTTGGTTGTGGCACTTCCCAGAGCCATTGGTTAAGTGTCTGCTGGCTCAGGAAAGCACTATTGCTTTGACTTACAATGGGCTTACATTTTGGGGGCCTCTTTTCTACTCTGAAGCAGAAACACAGACAAAGATGTAAAAGCCTAGAGCATGGAGTGTGGCGAAAAATAAGGATCCTTGAGGCAAACACTATAGCCACAGAGTGGAGGAACACACAAGCCTCTTACATGAGCCTGCTGCAGAAGGGAAAGTTGCCCAAAGCTTGCTTCAGCATGAATGTGGCTTCTCTTTCTCTGCATGTGCCACACCTCTTGGCAAGGTGAATGTTTGAGAAGGAAAGATTCCTTTCTCCTGAGGTAACACTCTGTACTACTGGAATAAAAAAGGTGGCAGACAGAATGCCTTGTACTCTGAATTGAACCTTGATGATGGGTTTTCAGTTTCTCCAGGGCTTTCAGTTGATTTTCAGTAATCTCCAGTCTTTGTCTCTTTCCCTTGGTTCCTTTTATTAAATCAATGAACCTTACATTAGCTAGGTGAATATAATTTTGCTGTCTGCTTTGCTGCTGTAGATTCACTCTCTTGTAGTACTGAGCAGCACATTTGTCCAGATATCTTGGCCTGCTTCTGTCTCCAGATCACTGCTAGAACAGAAAATCATGTTGATTTTCATACTGAACCCAAACTAAAGATACAGGAGGTGCTGAAGTAAAAGATCCTTAGGTTTCATAAATGTAGTATATATTACAGTATCAACTCTAAATCCAGAATGCTGCAGCTTACAATGTTATTACTATATTCATTAACAATTACATTGAGCTGGTACAGTCCTTTATAGAAGGGACTACTTTGCTGATCTGCATAATGGCAGGCTAAATCCTAGGGGACTTTGCATCTAGACTCTAATACTAGATTTAATTTTTAGCTAAAACCTAATGCTAATATATAATGGATACATAGGAAGTATACCTGCCAGAAACCTGGTACCTTGGAGCTTATTGTCATGGCAAATTGGTACAAGCTGCAATAAACAGCCTGATCTGGATGACCATGTTATATGGAGTGCACATCTCAGGCCTTTCTGAGGCCTGTGACTCCACAGTGTCCAGCTCCTTGGAGGTGGCATGTAACAGCCTTTGCTATTTGTGCAACTTTTTTTTGCAATGTCCTTGGGGTGGGGAGGGGCCTCTGTGCTCTACTTCTCTTCCTGATGCCAAAGCAGAGAGTGAATGGCTTCTTATGGACCACTGTCAGGTTGCATGCAAGCATAGCATCCCACTGTCCTTTGGCTGCATTCATGCCATTCATTGCTTCCATAATTTATTTCTCTAAGATGCACCTATTGGCAAATTGGTGTTTTGTCTTCTTACATTTTTTTTAACTTGAAGACCAGACTGAGACAGTCCAGAAAGAGGGTATTTTCTCCAGTCTCTGCTTTGCATCTGTGCTTGTTACTTGCCCATCACCGCAGTTTATGGCACTTGCAGGCACCTGCATTGAGGGAAGTAAGAGAGTAACACAGTGATGCTGGAGTGCCAGGGGAGCATAAATTGCCATAGCTGGCGGGGCAGGGGGTGGGAGGGAAGCTTAGGAGAGGCTGACAGTGGTCTGCACACAGCTAGGAGAGATGCAGAGGGATCTCTGATGAAACCAGTGCTGAGGAATCCAGAGGGAGTTAGTACCCAAACATGCGTGGTTCAGCCCTGCCTGTCTTGTAGTTCAGTGACGGTATGAGTCAGAGCCTCTTTGGTCTGAATGAAGTGGAAGGTACTTTCTACAAAGCAACTCAAGCATATGCCAAAGATCCGGATAAATAAAACTAATTCAGAAAAAGGGAGTGGGATGCAGGCTCTTGCTCTAAATCACTTCACAGTTCTCCACAGCGAAATGCAATATGGCATCTTAAATAAAATCACCCTCTTCTGACTCTCGCAGAGGCTGCTTCAGAGCATTCCCTGGTTTCCAGCACAGTTTTATTTCCTCCCTTAGAGAGACAGACCAGCCTTGACTGAGCAACCGATTTTCATGCATCCTTTAAACCAGCATTCCCTGCCATTTCTGAAGGACAGTATGCGTCGCTAGCTGTCTGTTTCTTCCCCCTTAAACAATATAGGTTTGGGGTTGTTTTTTTTTTTTCTTTTTCCCCTCCCCATCTCAATTCTTTCCGCCTGCAAAGTGATTTGAGAGCCCCGCGACGCAGCCTGCTACAGGAGCGGGGACTTCTCTGGAACACCGGCGTGCGCAGGGATTAATCCCACCGTAGAGAGCCAGCCTGGCCTTTGAAGTGTTACAAGGGGAACGAGGAGGTAAGTGTCGAGGCGAGCCCCCAGCCCCCCTCCCCGCCCCCGGGCAGCGGGCGGCGGCCCACAAAGGGTTAAAGGCCGCCTTGGCCCGGCGGTGCCGTGCGTATGCAATAATCTGTGTGGCTCTCTTGGCCGCCTGCCAGAGTGTTGCCTTGCCTCCTCCTCCTCCTCCTCCCTTCTCCCCCCCACCCCCCCGCCTTTTGCATGAAGTAGGATCCTTGAGCTGTTGCAGAGGCAACCAACTGCTCCATATTTGGCTTCTATTACCCATTTACATGCTGGAGAGCGGAGAGGGAGCGAGCGCTGTACCGCAGACATAATTTCTACTACAGTGGTGGAGACATCCCGGACCTGTGTCACTGCAGGGGGAAGGAAAAAAGCCAAACAAACAAAAAGCAGACCCAAGCCCCGTGATCAGCTAGGAAGACATTTCTGTGCGAGTCTCTCTCTGACCCCCCACCCCCGCCAACCCCACCTCCATTGACACTTTACAGTAAGTGGCTTTTTTTTCCTCCTCTGCTTTCTGCCTCCCCCCACCCGCCCCCAGCTTCTTCCCTTGTTTAGACTGCAAACCGCCGGCGATTTCCAGCTGGAAAAACACGGGGCTGAGGGGGAAGGGGGAGCGCGCTGCCCACTCCGCCACGGGGCTGCAGCCCGCCTCGCTGCAGCTGCCCCGGACCGCCACGGCCCGGCCCGGCCCGCAGGCGCTGCCGCTGCGGCCCTTAGGGGAGAGGAAGGCAGGGGGAGAGGAAGGCAGGGAGGGAGAGGGGGCGGCCGCGAAATGGCCGAGGGCGCCGCGCAGGGAACGGAGCGGGGATGCGGGGACACGGGAGGGAGCGGGGGACCGGGGCGGCCCCGCGGCGGGAGCTGCTCGTACAGCCCTGCCCCCCCGGCCCGCTCCTTCCTCCTTCCTCACCCCCCTCTCCCTCCCTCCCTCCCTCCCGCTTCCCCCCGGCCTGGACGGGGTGTGGGTGGCCGCGGGGACGGTGGACATTTTGCGAGTCGCGGCTGCCCCCGGTGCGGCGGCGGCGGCGGCGGCCTCGGGGTGTGTGAGACTGCGCGTGTGCCCGTGTGTGCGGGGGGGTGGGGGTGTGCGGTGCCGGTGCGGTGCGCGCGTGTGTGTGCGTGGGGGCTGCGGTGCGTGTGTGCGGTGCCAGTGCGCGTGTGTGTGCGCGGGGGGTGCGGTGCCGGTGCGGTGCGTGTGGTGCTGTCTGTGTGCGTGCGGGAGGTGCGGTGCCGTGCGTGTGGTGCCGTGTGTGTGGGGGGGTGCGGTGCGGTGCCGTGTCTGTGTGTGTGTGTGTATGTGTGTGTGTGTGTATGTGTGCGGGGGTGCGGTGCCGGTGCGGTGCTGTGTGTATGTGTGTGCGTGCGCGGTCGGCGCGGTGCGGTGCGGGGGGGCCTTGCGGGGCGCGTACGCCGGGCGGACCCGGCAGGGCGCAGCGCGGGACCGGTCGCCGGCAGGGCCGGTCGCCGCCGCCGCACGGCGTATGTAGTACGGGGCTGGGCGGCTGCCGGAGGGTGAATGAAGCGAGGAGGAGGCGGCGGCGGCGGCGGGGGAGGCGGCGCTGGCGCTGGGATGTGCCCGGCAGCAGCCCCACTCCGCTTCACTCAGGGCCCAGGCCGGCTGCAGACGCCACCCGGTACTGCCGGGAGGGACAGGGAGGGAGGGATGGGGGAAGGGGGGCGCCGGGGCGCCGCCGCCCCGCTGTCCGCCCGCGGCCGTGGGGTCCGCCCGACGGCGTCCCGTGGGGGAGCGGGGCCGGGGTTCCCCGCCGCCGGCGCCCCGGGGCTCCGCTCGCCTCCAGGGGCGGCCGCTGCCCTCCTGCCGCTCACCGATCCCCCGCCGCCTCCGGGTTTGCTTGGGTCGTGTGGGGGTGGTTGGGTTGCGGGGGGTTTGGGGCTGGTTGGTGGTGATTTGGTTTTTGGTGGGGTTTTTTGTTTTTGGTTTTTTGTTGGTGGTGGGTTTTTTTTTTGTTTTTTTTTACCTTAAGGCATCGTAATTTACCGGCAGAAAAACAAATAAATGACCCCGTGTACGGTTGTGGGTGCTGAATCCGTCAGTGTGATTCCTGAGAATATTAAAGTCTAAATTAAAGCGTGCTGGAAAAGCGGTAGCTCTTACTGTAATAGTAATAGCGATAATAATAAAATGACAGAATTGGGAGCGATTTACATGTTATTGAAGAGGAGGAATTACTGAAGAGTAATAATAGAAAAGAAAACAAGTCGGAAGCCCGTTATATAATGCACTGTGTAGACAACGAGAGCGACAGGCTATTTTTATTTTGTTTACCGTATGCTGTGTAATAGGGACTCCTCCGAGCAGCATCTCTCCCCCATGAGCCCGAACTCCAGATAGAATTGGGGAAAAATTTTAAGCATTCATTTTACGACCAGTCGAAGAAATCTAGGTTTGTAAAACCTTTCTCTTTACAAATGATTTCTGTGTACAGGTCGGGAAGGGTGTGCGGGTAGATGACCTTTGCCGGAGACCTTTTCCCTTTCATACAGTAAAGAAATTCATATTTAGTAACACAGGTTACACTTTAACGCTCACGGTTATGTATTTTATGCAGTAATGGTTACTTTACGTGTCAGATACGGTCAGGCATAGTGAGTTACTCTGCTGACACACTGATAAGTCAAGGACTTTTAATTTCGGTTTCGAATGAAACCGTCCCCTAAAGGAAAATCCTGGCTTCATGTTAATCTATTTTTGTTCGGGTTATACAGACGGTGCCGTTATATCATATGGAGCAAGGGTTATGAATGGGGGAGAGGGAAATTGAGAATGGCCGGGGAAAATATTGCGCCGTAGTTATTTTTGTGATGCTGCAAGATAACAGTAGTAATTGTACGTTATTGCACCTAATTTGTTCGTAAAACAGACCCGATATTTTACACGCAGCAGCTATTTTGAAAGGGTGGCTGTAATCTCCTCACTTTTTACGTAAGGCAGAGGTCCATAGGTTTTCCTCCGCGCTCGGCTGTCTGTCTGTCTCTCTCATCATGTAGCGACATGTCAGCGGTGCAGGCTTTCAGCGCGCTTACTCCAGGCCCGATCAGTCATGTAATTAGATCAGGCTGCCATGGTAACAGACGGGATTCACCGTATTCACCGGCCAGCCAGGTGCGTGTGTGGCTGGCGGGCGACCCAGCGGGCTACCGCCAGCCCCGCGTGTGCCGCGTTGGTGGCGTACGGCCGGCGCGGCCACTGCCTCGGGCTTTCCGAAAATTGAAAGGTGCCGGTGGTGGGTTCCGAATGGTTGAGCTTCTCGGGAAGGGTGTTTTTTGCCCGCTGGGGTGTCAGGCAGATGGGACCGTACGTGGCATGCTTAGCAGGTCAGCCAAATCGTCAGTTGCACTTGTGTGTATTATTAGCAAATAAAGGAAGGTGTGGGACTTCGTAAAAATGCTTTTGTCGTACAAGCTTACATAAAAGTTTCTTCAGAGTTTTCCTTTTTGTTTTCCTTCCCCCCCTCCTCCCCCCACCCCTCTGTGTCTAGTTTAACTCTTCGGAGGCTGTAGCGGTGTTTGTTAACAGTTCCCATTCCAGCGTTCTCATTATAGGCCACACTCATGTACTGTACTTTATTCCCCATTATTCCCCACTCATGTACTGTACTTTACACCCTCTGGCTGGCAAAATGAAAATCGGTGATGCTTGATGTCAGTATTGTCACTCTAGGTTTGTTAAGCCTCCTTATAGTTCTTAGCCAGGTCTAGGCCCTTTTGTGTTTTAAGTGAAAGCTGACTGCAGTTTCTCATGATAAAATCCTAAGTATATACTATTAAAAACCATTTTTGCCTCAGCAAACACTTTGTTCTAGTATGGATATTTTGTTTTGCATTTGTGCTCGTCAAAATACATCCACAGAGCAGGAGACTTTCTGACACAGTTTATAATGCCTTCAAAGAATATGTAATATAATTAGCTTTGAGCTGCATGTTGCTCTTAAAAACATGTTTCGCTAAGCTGAGTATACTTGTATTCATTCTCTATGTTTGGACATCACTCTTTTAAGCCACTCTTCCACAAATGTAGGTATAATTTTTTAAAAGCACCAAATTTGGCACTGTGTTCTAATGTCATAAATCTGGAGCAACTCCAGGGGATGGGATTGTGAGCCACTTACATGGGTGTATATCTCTAATAACTCCATTTATTGGACTTAATCCAGGCATGTAGTAGAGTAACTGAGCTCAGAAAGTGATCTGCTGCATATCACTGTTATTTTCACTATATTACTTTTCATGGCAGAAAGCACTGTGGGCTTAAATAGGATTTTTGCCTGTGTAAGGAGCTGCATTAAGTGTCTGCAGAAATGGGTGACACTCCTATTCCAGTCACAAATCTTGGGTGCGCTTACACTAGTGTTGAACTTGGCCCAGAGGATTTTGTATCTCAGTGATGAGAAATCATCAGCACCCACAGCTCCTGAGCGTTTGTAGTACCAGGCTGGAACATAAAGCAATCCAGAAATATCACAGTAAAATAGATACTTTAATCATTCTGATGGTAAAGTACTGGAGCTGGAGGAGGAGGCAATGAGAAATGCCTGTTGATGGTTCAGCTCTTGTGGTGACAGGCAGCTGGCAGGCTTGGGTTTGGTGTAATGAGTTTGCAGGTCTCAGCCTGCCTGCTGAGCAGGGATGTTACTTCTTGGCAGGGTGAGTGGATGGGGTATTTGCAGGCAATTTCCTGCACTGAAGTGCAGCTTTGCAGTGCCTCAGCTAACTTGTCCTGGTTAGGAGAGAATATCCTGTGCTCGGTGTGGCCACCTCTGTTTTGGGCCCCCATTCTGAGGAGGTGGCTTGAAATAGATGAGCTTGTTAGGAGGACTGGCTGGAGAGAGTGGAATAGTCATGAGCAGGATGACTCCTGTAGTGTGAGACTTTGTGTGCTGCATGCTCCTTATACATATTTTATTGTAAGACAAATTACCTGTGTGACTAAGAGTGTTAGAAAGTAATTATTTTCAAAAAGGCCATATATACATAGTTAAAAAAACTTTCCTCAAAATAAACAGTGCGACTTTGCTTTCCTTTTCTAGTCTGATTGAATCTATTTGGAAAGGTTGAAAAAACTAGTTTTGTTTTAGAAGACATTTACAAGAGACCTGGAATTTCACTTAACAAAATTTTTTTATGTAATAGATCCAGTGGCCTAGTTTCCCATTAATTAAGAGAATAGACACTTGAATGCAGTCATCTGAAAAGCAACTAAGGATTTAAACATTAGAATTTTAAAATTGTTTTAGTAAAGTAGCTAATAAAACAAAATCAAGGCCTAACTTTCCCCTTGCTGAAGTTTAGTAGCACATCGTAGCAGATCATAGGATGATCATTGTCATTGTTCATACACACACTGCTTTTGTTGTGATGTACTAATTGAGGGGGAAATGCAATAAAGAAGTATGGCAGGCTGTAAAGGAAGTGCGTGTCAGGATTGCATAGATGGTCTGAAGCACTGGCTGGCTGCAAACCTACTCCAGCGTGTGAGGCAGCTGATGCTGGTGATGCTTGAGAGAAGCCAGGCTGTGTGACAGCCTCAGCTATAACCACGCAGGTTGTGAGTGATTTGGCTGTTCTGGAGAACTGTACGGTTACAGTGTGTGCAATTCAGAGAGTGCAGACAAAAGATTTTAGTTCCGGGTCTCTTCTGAGACTGCTGTAACCAACTCTGCATTAACAGATAAAGATATAATTAGAACAAGAAACAGGAGTATGGCAGTCTTGGCACCGGTAAATATTTCATTGCAAAGAACTGGCTCACTATATTCCAGTGACTTCAATAGCCCAAGCTTTGCAAAGTGAAAATCCTGACCTCATCCTTTCATTTTACTTTTATGCAAGACTCTTAAGTGTCATAAATAAGTAGATAGGTATTTGGATGAAGGCACTGTATTTTGAAGTCTTATTCAGTGGTTCACATTCTTTATATTAAAAAAGTTGAAGATTTTTACTTGGTTTTAGCTGTGGTGATGCTTGACTAACATTTGAAAATATAAGAAACTTTGCAGATTCCTGATTTTTGCAAAAGGACAAAAACTGGCACCATAAATCCTTCTTGATTTTGGTGTGTGTGTTGAGAATGTAATGCTTCATGAGGTTTTTTTTTTTCCCCTCTCAAAGCTGCAGTCTGAGGTGGTTGTTCAACACATGCAAATCTGTGTGTGTGCATTGGTCCCAGTCTGCAAAGTTACTTTAGTACATGTCCCAGTGAGGATTTTGCTGAATGAGAATTGATTAAAGAACCTATCTAGAGTTAAGTATGCATGTAAATCCTTCCCTAAATAGGAACAAGTAAGTATGCTCATAAACTGAAACAACAGAAATTATTCTCAGTGGGGGAGAAATGGTCCCACTAAATCCTTTTATTGTACCAAGAGTGATAAAAATATTTGGTGAGATTCCAAATGAAAAACCCAAATGTATTTGTTTAATAGGTGATGTCAGTAGAAGTTCAGTGCTGGCTTTTCATGATTTTGCTGAGCAAAATTACAGAAATAATAAAAATGCCCACATTGGTAGAGTTTATCTTATATTATTTGGGAATTTACAGTAATAGGCATTGACTCTAGCGTACCACCTTTAACGACAAAATAGTATACAAGATAAAGTCACATTCCAATCGGTGATTATTTTTCACCTAGTAGTAGTATACAGTATTCACCTACTAGTAGTATGTGGTATGCAGCAGTATGTTTTCAGGATATTACTGCTTCTCAAGTAAAGTATGTTCTGTTGGCAGTGAAGACAGTCATCTCCACTCTCTCATGATTCTTCACCTCATTAAGATCACATTTAGGAAAAGAGCACTCTGAATAAATGGGCTCAGCTCTCTACTGTATGAGCTCTGTCTGCAGTATTAAATCTATAGTTTATTTGTGCTTGAGTAATAGTAAAAGCAGCCTCTCTCAGTCTTCACTGGGATGTCTTTGCATGTTGTAAATAGTTTGACTCTTAACTGTGTTTTTGTTTCTCTTTATTTTGGTTTCTATCTCCTCAACTCCTGGATCAACAGTCACATTGCAGGCCAAGCCAGATGGGCAAGCAATACAAGCTGTGAATTTATTCTTGACCCCGTAGGACAGTGACCACCGCCATTGTTGTCTTCACCATACAGTTATGCACTGCCAATAAGGTGAGAACGCAATGCTTTTTATTTCCTTTAACAAGTGTACACTGTCTGCTCTGGGCTTTAAGTAACCTTGCGCACCTTTCCAAGTGTCTGTGTGATTATCTACCCTTGATAGGTTTGTACTTCCCTTACCTGGCAGTAGAGGTCCTTGAGAAACTCTTCTCAGAAAAATTCTTTTAACTCTGGTGACTCAGTTCAGTGACTTATAGAACAAGTGGGTTCCAGATGAGTGGTTTTATGCTCACCTGAGGTCAGAGTATATTCAGTTACTGGAAGATGTTCATATGAATGGAAAAGTTGGTAGACTTTGATTTTTGTTACAAAATGCCATGTGTAAAATTGTATAAATCCTTCCTGCTTGTTTATGAACGTTTTCAGGATTCTTGTTGCTTGCCACCTGCTTGGCTTTTCCGCCATCTTGAGTTTCTTTAGTGCGTTAAACTTCATCTGGCATTAGAGCAGTTCCCAGGTTGAGTAGTCACTACTGATACATCAGTGTGACTTTTACTCTGTTTTGAAGAATGCTTTCAGTTCTTCTGATTTTCTTCCCTGAAATGCTGTGGCCAGACAAGGTGTAAAAGTGCATGTGTATCAGTCTGCTGCTGTCCCTTTCTTGTCTCTCCTCCTCCCATATGGTTCTGGAAAATAACTTGAAAAGACCAAGTCCCAAGACTCAACAATCATACTGCCAATAAAAAGAACATAAATTTTTATTTTATTTCTTTAATCTGATTGTCATTAAGCCAGCCTGGGTTTTTGGACCTGTTCTATGATTTTTAAGTGCTTGGGATTGGCAATACTGCTATTGCTTTAAGAAAAAAAAAGATAAAGGGTCATAATGAAATTGCCTGTGTCTTTAAATAAAAGAAAATTACATATAGTGATTGCTTGCAGAAAATCAAAGGGTTTCTTTTTTAAATTTACAATCAGAAAGCTTAATTACAGTAGCGTTCTTATTTATGCTGGGCTGATCAGAAAGTCTCCACTGCAGAATAACTTTTTAATGTATACAGCATGTCGTTGAAAAGTATGCAGCCCATCATTTACATTTTATTGTGGCTGTGGGGAACGGTGCTGTGTTTTAGAGGGAAGGTGCCTAGGCAAGTAGTTACATGCAAGGACAAGCCTGTTACAGTTTCCAAATGAGCTTGAATGGTGGGGGTGAATGTAACTTCAGAGCAGTAAGAACTTCTTGAGAGTGAAAAACCACACAAGGTGCCCATGTGCTGACACACTTCATCTATCTGTTTTGGAAGAAAATTGAGTTGGTGGCAGCTGTTGACTTGGGAGATTGAATAGAAGGAAGTTTTTTGTGATGACATTATAATTTCCACAAAGCATTTAACGTTTTTCAGGATTAGCTTGGGTTGTATGAAAATGTGTTTATTTGAAGAAGTGATTACTGCTGGAAAAGCTTGTATCTCTTGATTAGAAGAAGTAATTGTTTATAGCACATTGGTCAAATCCTATGTGTTAGCCTCAATGTATTGCTAAGTCACCTTGGGTATTTTAGCAGCTGGCATTTTCTGCAATTACGTGAGAGAGTGTATATTTGACGTTGAGCAAACATTTTGGATCAAAAATGTAACCTAGTTAAGTCTGGTACAGAGGCATGACAGGACTATAATACTAAAATGATGTTTTCTCTGTACCAGCTCAGCTTGAAGTATAGTATTGCATTTGTGGACTTTAGATTAGGTTAGATTTGGTTTAACTTCTTTTTTTTGAACGTTTTAGTCACTGAGTTTGGGGTACCTCTATTGACCTCATTAGTTAGTTCTTATTTTCTCTATGAAATTATCAAAATCAGGCCCACTGTATGACTAAGTAAGTGAAGTAAAAGTTATTGGGATAGACACTGCCTGCTTACAAACATTCTCTCTGTCACTGGAGGAAACAGACAGGAGCTCACAGTAGTAACACGTGAAAGAGACGTGACCTGGCGCTGTGCAGCGAGCAGCCACAGACAGAGCATCTCATACTCACACCCATCGTTTTTCTGGCTTTTACATTTGTGTTGGGGTGAAGGTGGCAACAGCCCTGCTCCATTTTAGGCAGACCTGGGTAATGACCACGGAGTCTATCAGAGGGACTGAACATTGGGCACATATGAAGGCATCCAGAATGGATCTCAGAAACCACACTTGAAGCCTAACCTTCCTACGTATGCATTCATGGCTTCACCCGAGTGAGGAATTGTGTGGCTTCGGTCGGTAATGTCACTGTTGTGTGTGAGCTCTTCAGGTGTGCTTACCCTTCCAATTCAAGCAGCATTTTCTGAAGAGCTTGCTAAGCATCTCGTCTGGATAAGGACATGGATATTAGTGAAAATAAAATGAAAATAAATAAATAGATACAGCTTTTCTTTCTTACTTTTTTTTTTTTTTGATTTTTAGTTAATTTTAGCCTGCTCTCCAAAACATAGGGTTATTGTTATTTGTTCAGAGCATGCACTGCCTCCTTCCACGTAGGCAAATGACTCAATGCTTTCTTTTAAACAGTAGTCTTGAGAGGATTTTGCATGAGATACCGGACATTTTAACAATTAAAGAGTTCTTTTCAATCGTTTCCACTGTCGAGTCACTTGATATTTATTAATCATATTATAGTACTGGGATGAATTTACAGCTGCAGCCCATTTGTAAGAATATTTTTTTGGCTGAATTTTCAGTAAGTATGTCTGTGCACTACCTAATATAGCTTATTTTTTATATAAGACATTGTTTCTGCCTGATGCAGACTTCTGGCTACTGCCCTCTGTAAACAGGCAAGAGTCTGCCCTTTCAAAATACTTAATAGTGAACATAAAAATAGCTAATCTGTCTCTATATTACTGTCTGCAGTGGTAGCTTTTTGGTTGTCATATCAGTGTCCTTTTATTGTGGCTGGTTTTATTTCTCCCTCCTCATGCTGTTTATGAAGGTCTACGATAGCTGTAGGGCTAAAAGAAGGTAGGCAATGGAGATTTCTAATGTGTTTCTAATGTGAAATGGAGCTGTGAACTAGGTGTAACTGGATAGTAATCAGAAATAATTTTAATTTTTTAACTGTTTTATGTGTGAGCAACTAAAAGGTAAATTAAATGAAGTGATGTGAGTGCTGACAGATGTCTTAAAAATGAGGCTTTGTGGTCCCCTCACCTCAGCCATAACCTTTCATGTTTTTGCTCTGTTGTTCCTTCAGCAGACACCAAAGGCCTGGTGTCTGACTGATAGTTTCATAACACGGTCTGAAGTGTAAATGGAGTTGGGTGTAGTGGTATGCCTACATAAAAACACCAGGCTGACGTTCATAATGTGATATAAGGCACTATCCGAGGTTTGATTCTCCTTCCAACTTGGTGTTTTAAAAGGTGTATCTGCAAATGGAATGAGACTTGTTGTCCCACGCACTGTAACTTGTTAGCATTCCTTTAAAAGTGTGGGCTTTTGGATGTTGGTGTGAGCGTGTGAGTAGATGGAGAACTTCTGTGTGCTGGGGGCCAGGAAGTGGTGAGATGCCTGGATGTGATGTGTAGCTGTGTGTAAGCCTGAGCATCTGTGCGTGGCCTCCTGCTGCCCTCTCCCTTGCTGTGTGTGTGTTGGGCAGGGGTGTGCCGCTGGGGTTTGCCTTGCCTTGAAACTAGCACTGTGTTTTTGGAGGAAAGTTAGCTGTCGTTAACAGAGGTATAATTTTGGTCAAAAGTTAGCCCAGGTGGCAGCATCTGGACTTAAATGTGTTTGCTGAGGGGTTTCTAATGGTGAGACACTTTGATAGAGGCAAATCCCAAATTTGATATTTGCTCCTTTATTTTCTCATCAGTTACTTGTTTTGGAACTAGCTGTAAACCTGACTTTAGGATTTATTGAGTCATTCCTTGCTCTATAAAAAATACAAACGTCCGTGTTTCTCACTTGTATTGGAGTGTGGTTGTGACTGTTACCACATTTTTGTTTGTCAGGTACCCACGTGTGAAGGCCTTTGTAGTTCTGTACAGTTAACATTTCTGTGAGGCCAGCTACTTGAAAGAAAGTCAGGCTTTAATGGAGAAGGATAATTACAGAAAGCAGTCTTAATCCTTCTTTACTGTGCTCAGAAATGTAGTGCTACTGAATATTTTCTCATTGCTGCGGCTCCTTTTCAGTGGTAGCTGACTAGAAAGTGATGTTTTCAAATGTGTATAATATTAAATGCATTTCTCCTCTTCCATATCCCCTGAACACATTTACTGCTTGGTACTGTGCTGTATTTATAGCTTTTTCAAGGTAGTCTGACAGCAAGTAAATCCAGAGTGGTTTGAAAATTCAATGTATTCAAGGGAAATTGTCGGTTATTATGGTAGAAGTTGTAACTTTATTCTTCTGTATCACTAGCAGTTAAAAACCCATAGGACTAATCATATGTACTGAATTTTTATTTACAGATTAGTGGGCTCTACTTTGACATATGACTAGCAGGGAAGCCCCTCCCCTTAACAGTTGTATGTCATCTGCTTCAGAGAACTAATTACTTGGCAATTCCCATTTGATAATTCCCTCTTTATTTTCTGATGAGTTACTTAACAGTGATGAGCTTGTTGAGCAGAATACCATGCTTAATCTGTTCTTC
Source organism: Entomyzon cyanotis (assembly GCA_024500445.1). Taxonomy (NCBI): domain Eukaryota; kingdom Metazoa; phylum Chordata; class Aves; order Passeriformes; family Meliphagidae; genus Entomyzon; species Entomyzon cyanotis. Next base: position 72,969,066 of record JAKEPQ010001005.1, read on the forward strand.
AGAAACTACAGGCATGGGCCTGGGGATATCGTTGTTTTTGAAATGCTGTTTAGCCTTGCTATAGGAGCATTGAAACCGCACTAAGATATGTGAACAGTTCACAGTTAATGATAAGCTGAATGTGAGTGATGCACAGCATTTGCCAAAAAATAAAAGAAGGGTTTAGATTACTGTTGCACTGCAAACAGAATGTCAAATACATAATTTCTCAAAAAAAATCCCAAACACCAAACCCAATGGAATTTAGACTCTAAGATGCAGAAGCTTGTGTCAGCAATTTACTTTCTTTGTATCATCGCTCCTCTTCACTGAAATGATCAATTTTATGGATTTAAAAAAAAAACAACCCCAAGCCATTGTTTATTGTAATACCTATTTGACAGTTCAGCTGATTTGATGTGGTTATTGTGTTCTTTTAATATGAGATACTTAAATAAGTTTTTGCTGTGTTTTCTCTCCTGTTACCTGTCTTTTTCATTCTTCCCCATTCCCTTTTCACATTCTTTTACTCTAGTGGCCACAGCAACCCTTATTCCTGGCTGGGGAATGCATTACAAGTCTCACTGCTAATTACAGCATCACAGTGTTTCTAGAGGGTACCTAAGTTCAGCAGCGCTTAGCTACAGCATCAGGAGAGGGGCTTTATGGGGTGAAATGACATCAGCTTGCTCATGGCAGTCACGGTAAGGTCAAAGTGAGTCTCTCTTGCAGATCAGGAGTCAGATGGGTCCTGTTCAGTCCCAGTGTCTCTGAAATTCAAACCATGCTGTTGAATTTGAATAAAATTTTTTTACTGATTTCATCAGGGAAAGGTTTGTGGATCATCTGCAGTCACTTGATTAGTTGGTGCATTATTCCACAGATACTAATACCTGAAGATTTCCTTTGTAGCTGAGCCAATGCTATAAGCTGTGAATTGGGCTATTTTTTCCTTTACTGGAATAAAAAGTACAGTATTTTGTGTATTTGCTCACATTACATTGCATCATCAGGCTTGCTGATTTATTAGGTGTTCACAATATCTCTTGCCCAGTACTGGAAGCTGTGTAACAGGATTGTTTTATCAATGAGAAAAACTCATTTGTACATAGTTACATGTGTTTTTGTAAAATTAATCAGAGGAACAGTAATTTTATGAAACATAATTCAGAACAGATTAATCTACTTTAATTGTGTTTGTGAAGTACACCAGCTATAAAATCTTTCGAAAGGAATATTAATCAAGTTGATCAAAGGTGGCTTGAAGTACAGAATTCAAATATGACCACAATTACAGCAAATACACAGAGATAGAAAGTACCTTGGATGATTATTTAAAAAAAAATACAAAAATAAGTCTCATTTTCCTTTTTGGATTAAAAAAAAGTAATGTTTTAGAAGCAAAGATACAAGAAGAAAAAACAAATAAAATTTGAAATTTTATAAAATGCAGTGAATAGGCAATTTAAATAGTGTAATAATGCAAGGAATCAAAACCTCGTAGAAGGTCATTGAAGCATCTTTCAATTTTTTAAAACCTATTTTTCATCCTGTTTAATTTTTTTATGACTCAGGGTGTCTCACGTAGTGCCATATAGGCATTGCTGAAAACAGGAGTCCTCTGTAAGAATCAGAAAAGAAATCTGACTCTGAGCAGGGTGCCCCACCTGTGATATGAAAGATTTGCTTACTCTGACGGGACTTGTCCCTTGACAAATCCTTCTACAAACCATTACTGCTGTTGTGGAGGGACCTGCATCCTGAGCTCGTGGTGTCATATTAATTTTCCAGAGTTATTAGATGTTGATTTAGACTGATCTTCATCTGCCTGCTCAGAGGTGTCTAAGATTGAACTTTAAAGTGTTTGGCCCTAGGCACGCTGATACACACTACTACTATTTCTATCAATAGTTATGCAAGTCAGACATTAACATATGAATATTGTGAACGTGATCTTCAGTTAACACAAGATTACATGCTAATGTATTAAGATTTGGACATCTGGTTGAAAACAAAGGAAGCCCAACTCACTAACATACAGCAGAAGTTTCTCTGTTGACACCTGCTGTTCTCTCCCTGATGCCCAAATGAAGTGGTACCTTCCCTCTACATTATTACAAAGGAAAGACTGATACATCCCAGATCCTGTGTTTCTTTCCTCTGGATTCTCCTTCCCCTTCTCCCCACAAGCTACCCTTGGCTGTGGTAGCATCACTCTTCTGTGAGCAGCACTTGGTGATGGACTAGCCAAGGATGACCTGGTTGGTCTGGTCAAACAATTTGTGTTTCCATCTCTTTGACTGCAGAACTGAGAAGCTGCTGCACCTCTCCGCTTATGACTTGCCTGACTCCTCTTTGAGTCAGGGTTGAGTTTCAGGTTTCCTACTTGCCACTCTTGCTAAGCCTGCTTGCATCTCCACTGTGACCTGGACTGATATTTTTGTTGTTACTGACAGTCTTGGAAATCACTTGTGATTTCCTTTGTGAACTTGACAGTTGATTAATTAAACTGGGGGGAGATAAGTGACATGTCAGTGTGTATAACACATTGGCATCCTATTTTATGGGGAAAGAGGATGATGGTGGAGCTTATAGACCAATAATCTGTAGTTTGAATTTGTACTATATATGTGTTTGGATAGCTCACGAATACATTCGGTAGCGTCTTAAAACAGATGTGGTACTGCAATACTGGAAGGAGTGAAGAAGGAGTAAAAGTCTGCACTTTGTTCCATATTTGCACGAGATGACAGCATAACTAATTCTTGGTGCGAGGCCTTCAGGTGTGAGAGTGACACAAACCAGCATGGGTGCATCCTGCCATTTGTTTGTCACCACTAACCAGTTTTGGTTGCACCTCAGCGCAGATTCAGAGGGAATACAGTGTGTAGTGACTGAGCAAATTGAAATAATCCCTGAGTTAAAGTAAGACATTTATTACATGAGGCTACTATCCAGATGTCGTTGTCAGTGTACAGTGAGAAAAAACCCTGAGAAAAATTAAGGTGGGTAGAAGGTAAGCATCTGAAGTACATTAAACATCAGCAATCAAGTACACCCATGTTACCTAAGGAGTCAAACTTGGTGAATGTCGTGTTGGCTGTATGGAATGGGAGAAATGCAAACTAAGACATGTGTGCTCTGCTATGTGTGCAGCTTCTGCTATGTGTGCGGCTCTGCTATGAAGTGCGTTCATCTGAGCTGTCAGCTGGCTGGCTGCAGTGTTTGGTGCTGTTTATACAGCTCCGCCAGAGTGTCTTTATGAAACTAGTAGTGCTATGCAGCCTAGGCTGCAGCAACCAGTGGTTTTATGCTCCTCATCTTATTTAACATGAACTGTGCATGCTCTGCATTGCACCAGGGTGCTCAGCCAAAGGCTGTGGTGAAATAAGGAGTCAGGTTCCCACCGCTGTTACCTACTTGGGTGGTTTCAATGGAGGCACATGAGTGTAAATGTGGTGTGATAGAGTCTGGGGTCTTCGGGGTGTGTTGGGGCCCTCTGGGCTCAGAGCCGTCACTGACACTGCTAATCAGACACTGTTTGTTTGGCGGCAGTAGAGCATTCACTTGGCTTTTCCTTCTAGTGGAGAGGGAATGAAAGTTGTTCCTCAGTCACATGTCATCAGTCTTCTTTCCTTCCCTTGCTTCAGTTTGATGTGTTGGTGAATAAGACTAATCTTGCTTTACATAGCCCAGGCAATGTTTTCCCTTTTTATCCTTCTGTCCTGTTTTAACCATTTCCAGACTTCTTTCTCTTGTTGCTGGCCAATTAATTTTTCTCCTCACCACCTTCTCTACCAAGATTCTCCTGTGCTCAGCAGTTCTTGCTGCTGCATTTCTGACCTACTTGTACACGGCTCACTCACTGGGTTTGTTGCTTGCACAATACTTAGATTTGGTGTAGGCCCTTTCTTTCTTTTGAATTCTGTGTGTGTTTCTGTGTGTCTAAAATGCATTTCTGCATAGAGTGTTTCAATACTTAAGTAGTTTTCTGCAGAAATGCAAATTTGAATATTGTTTTATCTACCTCCCTTCCCTCCTAGTAAGTCATGGCTGGATTCTGAGCTTTGCAGCCCCAGTGATCTGCCTGGACAAGCCTTTCACTCCATGCAGCCTTCTGCTTCTCCTCATAGGAAAAGACCATTATTTCTTCTCTGAAGCTTCTCTGTGGGTGCCTGTTTCCCTGGTCTAACATTGGATTTTCAGTCCATGTGCCCCTGCCAGTCTTCCCTGGCTTCCAGCTGCAGTGTCTCTTCGGCAGACATCTTGCTTTTTAGGCTTGTCAGCTGATCTCTTAAAAATCAGTTTGTAAAATGCTACATACTGGCATTGTTTAAAAAAACCAAAACAATGAAAAACCACAAAACCAAAACTCATTCAGTTATTTTCTCTGTACCTGAGCATGACCCAGGAGCCACACTCTTTGGGTCATTTGTTCATAAAATTATGGAGTTACTAGTACTTTATTATCATATCATGTGATCTTCTAATCAAAGGATTCTTTTGTTGTATTAATAGCAATAATTCAAATTGTTAATGTAGATTTACAAAAATGTAGTACCATTTTCACATGTCATACTGATGGGACAAAAGTAGCAGGTTGGGCACTTTTCTGTGGACTTCTGTATTTTCACTTCTTCTCTTACTGTGACTCTGCTCTGATGATAAAGTTGTATAGTAATAGATTGCAAAATGTAAGTTAAATCAAAAAAGAATTTTTGAAAAGCACTTTATTTAGAAAAATAAAATAAATTTAACATAGTATGCATTTCGAGTGAGGCTCTTCAGAGAGGAAAAAATTCCTGGACTGCTATGGAGAAGTACAGGAATGAAGCACCCACTGAATGAGTGAAGTTCACTTAAGGTGTGAAGTGGAAATATGTGAGAGGGTTTCTTTTTATTATTTTTTTTTGGTGTGTATCAGCATGCTTTTGCCAATAACTGACTATTGGAAGGATATTGTGGTTATAGTAGATTTAAAAAAAACCCAAAACAATTTAATAAATATTTTGGTTGATAATTCTGGAGTTGGTATGTTTTCTTAAAAAAAAGGCTTTCGACTAAACAGAAAACAATCCAAATAAACTTTTATCTGTAAATTGATACCCCTTTTTGTTATACAAGTAACAACAAAAAAGATACAGACTAAGGGGTATTAGAGGAAAATACACATTTTCCAAATTGATTTACTCAGTTAATTGAACAATAGCTTGAGTATAGTTAGTTTCACTTTTCCTGTATGTAGGCAGTTTCTCGAGGTGATAGAAACATCTGAAACCACCTCCCCTCCCCTAAACACATGGTTATAAGATTATAAAAACTGGTGCAGGGAGCTTGGAGGTATGAGTGACTACTTTTAAAGTCCTTTTTAAAAACAAGGCTAGACTCCATATTGATGGAGTGCTTTTAAAGGCAGTGCCCTTTTAATCAGCAAACAGGTCCTCTGTGCATCAAATAATTAAAAATAGAGCAAAGTTTCTGAACAAGGCGTCTGGCAGAAGCGTCTGTACTTCCATCTGTGCATGATTAGCAGAATGTTTCATGATATTTAAATAGCACAAGCTTTGCTCTCTTTTTTATTATTTGTTGTGCTGAAGACCTGTTTGCTTGTTAAGTGGTCTTTTTTGAATAGTTACTGGCAAGGAATCAGGAAAGTGTATGAAGACATCTTGTACACACTGCAAATGCCAAATTGTCCCTTTTTTCAGAGATGCTGCCCTTACTGGTTTTTTTTTTGATTGGAGTTTTACCACATCCCTCACTCGGGGTTTAAATTTTCTTGAGGACCAGTTCATTTCAGAGGGACTGGAGCGTGTATTGATGGTGGCTGCCCAGGGACTGCAGTCTCCCCGCTCACGGCTCTCATGCTCTTGACGGTGGCCCTGGAGGTGCGCAGCAGTGTGAGTACACACCGGGCTGCACTTGCACAGTACGTGTGGCGGCTCAGCTCTGCAGCTCCCGCCGGCGCTGCTGGGAGCCCTGCCTCTAATCTGCTCTGCACACTGCTCTGGAGCCTTACCCTTTCATGGGGACGTAATCAGCCAGGCAACAGCTTTCCAAGCGCTTTTAAGGCCTTAAGCTGGGACTCCTCCTTGCTGGCAGTCGTTCAGCGTCAGATTGTGCGCTCTTCGTCTCTGGCTAGCAGCACGGCGCTGTGCAATTGTAGCCACTGATTTCCCTCCATACGAGTAAAGGTTTTGTGTGTGTGTTTTTCAAAGGCTTGTTCAAGAAGGTGTGGAATGAAAAGAAGCCAGTGTCTGGATGCTGAGCGCATTGCTGTAGCTGGCTGAGGGCAGTTCTGTTATGTGCAAGTGCCCTGTTGTTGGGAGCCAGCAGGTTGGCAGGGAGCTGAGACACTCGGATGGGCTCTGAGGTCCTTTGTGGAGAGCCAGTATTCAGTCTTAGGGCAATCTGTGGTCTTGGATGGGCATGGAAAATAAGAGCTTTTGTGGTGTGTGTAAGTGGTGTTTACTCTGTAGCTGGGTTTTTGTTGCTGGGATTTTTTTCTTCTTGTGTTTGAGAAAAGCTGTGGTGTGTGATGTGTGAATACTGCCCTGGGTCACCTCTTAACTTTAGCTAAAAACTTCAAAAGAAATTGTGGTTACTACTGAGAGCAAAGCTGCTAACCTGTCAACACAGATGTATAAACTCTGCGTGTTTGCACCTTAGAAAAAAACCACTGAAACACCTTGGCAGTGAAGAAAGAGTGTGCTATGGCCCTCCACACAGAGTTCACCTCACCTCACCTGGTTAAACACTGTGTTATTGGTGTCCATCATGCTGTTTCTGGCCCAGGTTCTGCAGAGCAGAGTGCTCTACAGTCTCAGAGTAAGTTCTCCTCAGTTGGGTTATGTCTTAAATGGTGAAGTTGTTGAAATTCGGGGGGGCAGTGATAGGACCATTTTGCAAATGCTTGTCCATCTCATCATTTGGCTTCCGGGTCCAGGGCAGGCTTGAAGATGAATGACTAGGTACAGAGAAGTCCTGGAAGGGTAAGAGAAGGAGCAATGATATTATACTGTAAAAACTGAGGATAACATGTATGCCCATTCCTTCAACTAAACTTCTCATCTAATGCCTGAAACAGTTGCACTCACATTTGACCCACGTTGCTCTTAATAATTGATTTCTGCAGAAATAAGAATTACTTCTAGAGGTAATTCTTGATCAGTGCAGTTTGGTGGGCCTAATATTAACATCATTCCAGGAGCAGGAAGGAGAAAAAATACTCAGGTTGATTTTAGAAAGATTAATGAAGTTGTGTTGGAAGGTTGGTTAAACTAAGCCAAGTTTTGTGTTTTGCTCCTAGTATTTGTTCTCAAAATATACCATAATGTTTTTTTGGAACAGCTTCAGCTTATGTCGTGAATGTGAATTAGTTAACATTGGTACAAATTTCATATTGTCCAACAGAATTTGTTTCTCTGTGTCTTCTGTCATGCTCAAGGTGCTTCAAGCACTTTGAAATTATGAGTTCAGTTATAATAGTGCTGAGGCTCTGTAGACAAACATAGCCATTCTTCTGAGTGCAAGGAGATCAAATTCAAGAATGATTTTTTTGATATGAGTGGAAAGAATACTGCTTGTGATGCTAGTATTGCCCTGGTATTTTTTCAAAAGCATTTGTGACAGGCTCCTTCTTTTGCTAGACTGGAATTTGCTGTTTATTACTAAATTTATAATTCTCAGTGCACTGTAAACAAAGTGAAGAAAAATTGCAGGGCACAGTATTCAGAAGCTGTTGTTCAAACCTAATTGTTGCATTTCTAGCCCTGATTATTTGACATCATGATATACTACATGAAAAGTCTGGTAGCCCTTGATTTTCTGAAACAAAACCAAAGCTTCCTTTTATAGCTCTGCAAAAGTACATTGTAGCAAAGCAGGTAAACTGGAATTCAGCCTAAGATGGTAGAATCCTTTTGATTTGTGTAAAAAATGATGGTTCTGTTAGTTGTCTGCAGGTCTCAGGAGGAGAGAGAGAGCCTTGTATCACTCGAAAACAATACCTTTTGGTTGTCTGGAGAGAAGTATGGATAGCATCCAGCATACAGACATCCCCAAGTGCAAGAATTACAATGGAAATGTTGATGACCAGTCAGTATTGATATACTAGCAAGTATTTATATTACTTAGAGTTGTTGACTACTGTAGAAATGTTGCTTTAGGCTCTGTTCCCACTGGTATTCGTCCTGTTGACTTTTGGAGTTCTAGGATCAGACCCCTTTGGCTCAAATTTGGAGTGAATCAAGACTGAGAGAAGCATGCATGTTCTGCAGTCGCCCTCCACTTTCGGATGGGAGAATGGAGGAAATAACTGACCTGTGAAGTGATACCAAAGTGCTTTATGGCATCATCAAGCCATACACTGAAAATAAAGCTTTCCTTAAGCGATTTGAGATATTTCATTTTAATCTATAGCCTAAAGTGTTCCCTGTTAATGGAAGGCTTGATGTGGTTTTTATGCTTTCCTCATGAAGCTGTTCTTTGACAAGGAGAAAAATGTATCTAATTAACATGCACCTTTCTGTATGCGGGTTATTATGCATTCATTAGTTTAAGTTGGTGCTATTATATGAAAGTTTCTCCAGAACTTTGGCAACTTGGTAGAAGGGAGTGACAGTTTGGTGCATTCTCAGCTGTGCAGCTCTAAAATATGTTGCTTTTAAAGACACCTATGTTTTACAATAAAAATACCCCTTATAGCTAAAGATGCGTGACCACAGTCTAGAGAGAATCAACTAGGTACTGAAATGGGGGGGGGGGGGGGGGGAAGCAAAAAAAAATTTATTTAAGAGCAGTAGAAATGATGAAAGACAGAATTACTATTCTATGAATATTAACTGCCTCCTCCAACAAAAAAACCCAGAAAAGCTCAGGGGTACACCATATGTAAATATCACTATCAATTAAGGAATATATGTGGAACAAAAGTCTGAAATACTAAATACTACAAATTCAATTGATATTCAGGGCTCAGTTGATTGATATTCAGGGCTCCAGAAAAAGAATAAATGTGTAGCTTTGCTAGAAACAACAAAAGACAATTTGGGGAAATGCAGGAGTACTGCTAGAAAAGCTGTATGATACATTTCTATGTAAAATGCCATGTGACTATGTAAGTGCTGTTCTGTCCCAGATAGGGCTGCTGAAATTGTAAGCAGGTAACAAAAATTTACTTTTTCATATTTCATAGATAAGAATTGTTCTGAATGCTTTAAATAGTACAGGAAATGTAGTGTCACAGACTTGACATTTGAATATTAATATTGATACTGAAACAGTTCACCACAGAGAATGCCAAGGAGGAGGGGCAGCATTTTGATCTGATAAAGAAGTTTTAAAGCGCTTCATATAGGTTGAAAAAAAAGCCTCATGAAAACTGGGACAAAACTACCTTTTAGGACTGGACATTTCATATCCTGTTTTGGGAATATCTCTGCAGGTAAAGTTGGAAGCAAAGAGATGTCTTTGCCATTACTGTGTTCCTCCTTCCTCCCCCACTTGTGGTTTGATGAAGACTGTTTCAAGAAAGGTTAAGAGCACAGGGCTATAAAGTGTTTTGGATTGACTTGTACAAATGCATGAGTGCATGTTGGCTCAAGAAAAGACACATGGGCATGTACAGTCTTTGGTGACCATGCTCAAACTTGCTTGAGATGCACTGTAAGTTATTCTCTGTAAGGCTGAGATTTGGTGACAGGTTACTTTATTACAGAGAGACCTTTCTTTTCCAAACATAAAGTAGTGCTGACAGTCCCTTTTTGTTAGCAAGCAAGCTTGCTCTCCCCACATCTGTGTGCACATGAGTGTGCACAATCCCTTACTATAAGTTTGTTATGGCTTGCTTGATTTTTATAGTAATGTGTGGTGAGACCAGGAGATTGCAGCCTTTCATGTACAAGTGCGCAGTATGTTTCAGTTTACGTACTTGATGGGAGCCCAAGGACTGTGTCCTCTTCGCATTCACAGTGTAACAAATGTCTCTCAAAGAGGATACAAAATAAAGATGTAGACTGGTGAAAAACTGGAAACAGACGAAGCCAGCCCAAGCCAAGCCCACTGAAGGAACAGGAATGTTTCTGTTCTATCGCTCTCTGTGCTGCAGTGCCCCACTGCTGATAAATCTTAGTGGCTTTTGGCAATTATTGTTATGTAGATGATTTGGTAAGTCACTTAGCTGGTGGTAGTACTGATAGGTACATTGCTGTCCAAAATTCCTTGTCAGTGGAGTATGTAAGAGTGCATTTTTGGCTTTGTACTGGTAGTATAGTTTGCACCAGTTTGCTTTTTGCTGTTTAGCTATATGCAAACTAGTTAAAGGAGTTTTATTTTTTTGGTACAGGAAGGAAAAGTTTGTCAGTCTCCTTTCTGAACGTGTTTTGGTAGCTGTGACCGCTTTTTCCCTTCAAAAATATATCTTGTGCTTTCAGACTGTCTTATTTTCAGACATGATTAATGGTAATTTTTATCTTTAGAATGCAAATGGAATTTTAGCATACTTTTGCACTCTATAATGCTTCTTTTGCACAAACTGCATACTAGGCAAATTAAAAAGACAGGTATGTATTTAAAAGCCAACCAACCAAAACCAAAGTGCAGTTTACCTTCTGAAATATTTATATACTTGTAGTTGTAGATACTGCAACATATTTATGCCAAAGTGGCACCATTCTGCATTTTCAAGTGTAAGCAGCTCCCTTTAGCTGTGTGTTGCCACTGTAGGCAGGAGGAGATGTTGGGCAGTTTGCTGGGATGATGGAAAAGCCTTTATAGCTCAATGCGGGTAACCTACATGGGAACAACCCCTCTGAAGTACCTTGTGCAGGGGGATGTTGGGGAATCACAGATCCCTGTCAGTCGTTGGCATTCCTGTACAAAGGGTGAAACAGCAGCACTTATATTAAGAAATGCAAATCCCCTACTGCCATGTACAAATCAGATAGACTTCTGACCCCTGGTGATGCCAATGGCATTTTAGCCTGCCCAAGTGAGTTGTTAAATTCGTTAGGCACAATCTCATTTTCAGAAGGAGACCTGGATTAAGATAGTAATGCACTGGAGATCTTACTCTCCAGGGCTGTGCTGTTTGTAAGGTGATTCACAGCATGTACACAGGGAATGGAAAATGTTGCTTTGGAACCTTTCCAGAGTGTTATTATTTTGAAGCCATTTTGCCCAGGCACAAATGCTGGTGATTGTATGGGAGCCTCTAGAGCTACAGTGTGGAAGGTGAACCTCCTGCACCTTAGGTTAGGCTATAACTAGTAAATGACATTTTATTGTGTGGCCAGCTATTCACCCGACTATCCAGACCTCTGTTCTAAATAAAACCCAAGAAAATAAAGTACTTTTGAGACTTTGGCCTGTTACAAGATGGGTTGCTGTTGCCGATGATTGTATAGATCTATTCTACTGCCTGTTCCCCATGCCAACATTTAGAAAAGTGTCTTGATTTTGAACTGCCCAGAAACACAGCCCAAAATTGGAGTAATCATGCTGAAACAAATTACTTTTTTTACATCTTATACTTCCTCTATTTTTTCAGCTGTTTCCCATAGTACCGGCAACTTCTATTGCCAGTGGTAGAATAATAGGTTAAATTAATTACAACAAAAAAAAAATTACAGTGTAGTTGCTCAAAGTAACATAGAAGTAAATTGTTAAGATAATATTAATCTTCTAATTTAGTGTCTCATCCTGCTTCCTTGATGTTCGTGCAAATTAATGGAATTAGGATCATACCTTTAAAGAATTAAGAACAATAAAAAAGCCCCTAAACCCCAACAGTAGTATGTTAGAGCTGACCAACGTAAAAATGTACTGAAAAATTGTGGCATAAGCCTAAACCTCAGCTAATTGTCATGGTGAATGGAATAATCTTCCATGGAGCTGCAAGTGGCAAGATGTTCTTGTGCACTTGGGCCCTATTATAATCCATAGGTTATTGACAGAACATATGGTAACTGCTCCAAAGTGTGCTGTATATAGCATGCCTTTTGTATTATTGTTTAAACTACACTCTAATGTGGAACTGGGGATATAGATAATCTTAAAAAAAAAGTTTTTGTGCTGTGGTATTTGCTAGCAATATGGTATAGGGCCAGGATGTAGAGTAGGTATTCAAATTCTGTATGCTGCAGAATTTGTGAATTTGCATTTTAAAATACTTGTAATTTCTGGAGATACTCTGAGGTGTAACTGTCCACAACCTTTCTCTTCTAAACAATTATCAAATATTTCCTTTCAAAGCCAGATCTTTAGTAATTTGGGGCATGAATTTCACAGCTAGTGATTTTAAAGTCTTGTAGTCAGGACTGTGACCCAGAATTTTTTTTTAATATTCTTGCTGTCCTGTTGATTAATATGTGTGAAGTACCAAAACCTGTTACCTGAATGCTATGCTACTTTGAGTGCAGTTCATTGCCCTGCCTTTTGGAAAAATTGTGGAACAGCTGGGAAGAGATGCAGGCAGGACCAGAGAGCTTCATGCAGCTCAGTCTGGACATGTTTCACTTGGGTTCGCTTGGCTAAGGAGAGATAAGTTGCTCATGCCTCTGGTCAGAGCTGAGTAGTTATATGTAGACCCTTGGGAATAGGGGGTTCAAACCTGGGACATGTCTTTCCTGGGGGGACATTTTGAAGATTCTGGGGGTAGATTATGGGAGTTCTGGAGCCCTTGCACCTCAAACTGAGGCTCTCAAAGCTAGAGCCTCAACTGGCTGTGTGCTGTTCAGAGAGGGGGAACTGCCTGCATACAGGTGATCAGATTTTAGTTTTTCCTGTCTGCTCCTGCAGCAGCTGCTCCTCATGGGGTTTTTTCTGCTCCTCTGTGCTTCTGCAGGGTCAGGTTAATCCTGAGAGCATATGCTTGTGGGTGCCCCATGCCAGTGGTGCAGCTGGGGTGTGGGGTTGAAAGAGGAATGAGGGATGTGGAGGCTGCCTGTGAGCCTGGTCACCTTCTGCACAGTTTCAGCAGACCTGGAAAATAAAGCAGTTACTTGCTAAGCCTGGAGTTTGTTTAAATATCCCCCAAATCTTGCATAATGTCCATTACCTAAATTTTTCTATCCTTTAAAACGTTGCCCCTTAGGGATAACTGGATACGAGAATGCTGCAACATGTGTATAGAGGTGGGAATGTTCATCCAGGCTGTTGCAGCCCTCGCTGGAGGCTGTGAGCAGCAGAGTGTTGGTTTGCAGTGTAATGGTGGTTTTTAGTGTGTACTCTGTAGTGGCAGTAGTGACCAGGGACTGTGGGCTGTGAACCTGTTGACTTGGAGCCTGCCTCTGAAGAGCAGGGACTCAGGGAAGCAAAGCTGGCTGTCAGCTGGTGCAATTGTTCTGTGGTGGCTTCACTTTTATTGGGAAAACCTTAGGGGCCTTGCAAGTGGAAAAAGGTTGAAAGCTTTCTTGGCTGTTTTGCAGGTGAAGAGAGATCATAAAAGTTATCTTTTTGGTGTGCCAGTTGTCTTTTAGAATATTAGTTATATTTTTTCATTTTTATGTCATTTTTCCTGCTTTTTTCACATACATTTTGAGTTGATTAGCACCTCTGTCTTTCTCTTTGGCTTTATGTGCAGTTGTTGATATACAAAATTCTTTATTGATCTAATAAAGTAGTTAAATGAGCTGATTTTGAAAACACAGTAGGATAGCTTAGTGAATCTATATAAAAATTAATGTTTTAGAGTGAGCATGTTCAATGAAGTTACCAAACATTCTGCAAGCAGTGTTATGGCCATTTGCAAAGAACTTAAAAGCTTTCTGGAAAAGTCATCCTTTGGAGTAAAATACTTTCTGCTTATTTTTGTTATGAAAGGGATTAAAGTGTTACTGTTTGTATTTGTTGGAATCCATTAATTCCTCATACGTTGTAGTAAATGATAACACTCCCTTTCCTATTTTTGAGATACTGAAGTGTGGAAGTGAAAAATGCCTCACTTCATTATTTCAGTATAGGCAAAATATCCATTTTATTCTTTCTTTTTGCACCATTTCTGACTGCTCTTTAAAGATTCTACTGCACCCCTGGTAGATGGGCCTGAAACAGGAGAAACCATTCCTGAAAGTTCAGGCTGGTTCATATCTGAGTGTGCTGCCTCTCTTGCTTCATTGTGAATCCACATCAACCCACTGGTGTGATAACGTGAAGTGAGCTGCAGAGTCATCTTGAGCTTCATCTTGAGCAGTCAGGCTGGCAAGAGAGTGGAAAATGTTCCTCAGTAGCGGGTTTGATGCTTAGGAAAGCCTGATTTAGGAGTAAATTCTTGCTCAGATGGGGACAGCCTTCCTTGCTCCTGTCCTGTGCTGTTGGTGCTATGGTGCAGGGTGACAGAGGAGGAGCAGCAGGCTATGCCCAGCTGGGAACCCCTGGCATGGGCCTTGCCCACTTGTGCTTGTAGGGAGGGGCCCTAGGGGGGTTTTGCTCATGCAGTGCTCTTCATGATAGGGCTCATGGAGCCTTGCTGGAGTTCAACTGAACAGCATAATCAGTATCATTTTAGCTCCCAGTCAGATGTAATAGGTACCAGGAAGCTGTCTCTGCTTTGCATAACTTATTAGAAAAGATATTTTACTTTCCTACACGTATGCCTTGTATAGAACAGGCAGTGTGGTGTTTTGTCAGGAGACTGCATGAACTGTATTTTCCAGTGTCACAACTGGCAACCGTGAAATCTGCATCAAAATGCTTTCCCCAAGCATCCTTTAGGCCAGCTAGGGAAAAGTACTGCTGGGTGTGCAGGGTGCTCGTGCCTGAGCTCAGGACAGATGCCTACTCTGGTTCTCACTGGCATCAGGGGAGTTAGTGGTTGAACTAGTGAAGCTGATCTGGGCAATCTTCCAGCCTGAAGGATGTGAGGCAGAAACGGATGGGAGGAACTGTAAGTGATATGAGGGAAGCAGTAGGCTAGGAGAAGAAGGGTCCAATAAAATCAAGTAGTAAAACACATCCATAAAACTGCAGGACCTGAAGTTTGAAACAGTAGCTCTATGCTTACATGCTTGGCACAACTTTAATTTCTAATTTGTCTGCTTCCTTCAGGCTTCCTCTTGCCAGAGAGGTGGTCTGTATGCTCCCTGTCTGTAGCTGGAGAGTCCCGGTCTGTTCAAGCCAGTGGTGATAGAGGACCACAGGGAGATGAGTCTTCCCTGTAGCAGTCATTGCTCTTGGGTGGGTGTGCTTGGCTGGGTTTCCAGATCATAGACTTCAGGCAGTAAGGCAGTAGAAATATTATAGTCTATTAAATACACTGCGGAACGTTTGGCTGCACTAACTGCTGCTTTTAATAGAGTTCAGATCTGACATTTTTGGGACTGAGAGGGTTTGGATGTAAACTTTGTTAAATTGGTTTTGAAAAAGGAAGTTCTTTCGTGCTTTGAAGGGAAAAAATATGAAGACAGAACTGCAAGTCTCTTCCTTAAATCAAAGTTTTCTGCCTGAAACGGGAACAGCTCAGCAGAACAGTTTAAGTAAACATGGCTATAACTGCTTATCTGAGGCATTGGCATCCTCTCTTCTTACTGTGTTACTTTTTTGTGGTATCCTGGCGTCTCTCAGTCACTGATGTGTTTGTTCTCACAGCACCTCCTTTGTAGGCATAAACTTTTATGTCCATTTGATAGTTGCCATCAAGATTTGAGGCTTTATCTGAAGAGCTTGCTCCAGGAGTGTACATTTTCTACACCTCTACAGATGAGATTTTGGAACTGCTGTCTGAAAAGTCCTTCCTCCCTCTAGCTCTGAATTTCTCTATGTCTCTCTGGTGGCTTCTTTATTTATTAAGAAGGGAAAAAACAGAGGCAACTGTTTCTGAGTCATCCCAAGTCAGTGTTCAGCACAGAACAGGATAAAATCCAGGCCAGTTACAGATGGTGTACAGTTGTAGCCTATGTGGGGGGTCAGTGAATGTAGTATAAACACTGGGAGATTTGCTGAAAATCACGTATGTTTGTGAGAGTGCAAGGAGTTAGGTACCACACTCTAAAGCTGGTGCCTGAGTGTGGGATCATGATTCTTCTCCTAGGTAGGAAAAATGCACCATATTGTGAGAATAACTTAATGATACCTAACATTACAGCTTGGGTGAGTTTTGCCTGTGTGTGTTAAAATAATGTAGACTCACACTGGGTCTTTTATCCAGGGAGCATTGCCACATGCAAGTAGCTTTTATGCACTTCAAGTGCTTCCACTGTACCATTGCTTGAAACTTCATTATTAAAATTAGTTTTTAAGTTAATATTTCGCTCTTAAGACCAGCTTCTAAAGAAACAAATTTGTTTTAATTTGTACATGAACAACCAGAAAAATGTTTTAGTTATAGAATGTAGGATTGTAATTTATTTGATAGGTCTAGTAAAGTAAAAAACCAGTGATGTTTCTTAGAGTACTTCTGTGTGTTCTATAGCATGTTCTTCAAAGTAATGGAAGAATCAGAAATGAGAAGTGAGAGAAGCTTTTTGTTTTATCATGAGAGAATTAATATGTCTGTACATTATTGAGGCTCTAGTGTATGTTCTTCATTTTGGCTATGTTACAAGGAATAAAATCAATTAAAAGAAGAAAAAGAGAAAAAGAAGTCTGTGCCTCTTGCTCAGTTTTGTTGTGATTCAGACAACAGTGCATGAGAACATGGGAAGTGACCTCAGCCATATTTTTAGTTACAGTTTAAAAAATGATATTTTGTGGTGAAATAGTGTCCAAAATCTCAAAGCTAGTACACATGCAGATGTAAGTATATTGCACTGCCTGTGCCAATCTAGTACATAAAGAGCTTCACAACTATTTGAATCTGCTCTTCTTTCATAATGGGCTGCAACTTGTTTACTAATGCTTGAAAGCATGTACACATCAAGTAAATCTCTGGTATTTGGGCCATAGTGTACCAGCATTATGCAAAGGGAAGATTAACCACACTCGATGTTAAGCTACGATCCACTTCACTCTTGATTCCTCGCCATACTAAATCAACCAAACCATCAAAGAACAGAATTAGTGGAAGGGTTTCTCAGACAATAGATTTATTTCCATGTTTATTTGTGTTATTGTTAAGAAAAGGGAAATCAGCAGAGCAAATCTGCCTGGGGCTCAGGGCATTATAAGTTAATCAAAAGACATGAAGTGAGCTTTTGGGTGTGGAAAACCAGCACCAGATGCAAATGCTGCATAGCTGCATCATATGGTGTGTATGATGTTGCTGCAACAGCTGAGAGGCAACGTGCCTGCTTTGACTGCTGCTGCTCTTAATAGATAGTCTTTAGCAAGCAGTATATTGGCAAATCTGACATGAGTGAATTTGTGACAGTGACTCAAAAGACTTTCCTAACGTGAAACATCTTTAATGCGTATCATTTTAGCTCTTTCCTGTTTTAACTCTGCTCTCTTTCAGTGAAAAGGTCAAGAAAAGCAGTAGCTCAGTGGCTGAATTTTTCTGAGATGCTTTACAGCAGGGAAAGTGGGGAAACCTCTTAAAGTGGTGTCTTATTCAGTAAGTAAAGCCTTTTTCTCTTCAGTTAATTTTTTTTTTTTTTAATCCTGTGTATCAGAATAATTAAGGTGACTTATAAGGTATCCCCAGGCAGGTGTGAAGCTCCTCATCCCCACCTTGGCATTCCCCTTTCCCCAGAAGTAGTCTTTGCTATACGAAACCGTTAGCCCACTGTGGCAGATATGGAAGTGCACAGCTAACTCAAATGCTACCATAACATTTCTGTCTCTCTGCTCTGGCTTGGACTGATTGCTGCACTCATGTTCAGAGATCTGCACTACGGAGTGTGTGCCTCTTTCTTCAGCCCTTGCCGTGCACGTGTTTGTGTGTGCACCCACGCACTTCAACAATGCCCTCCCTTTGTCTTTGCACTCAGAAAGCTACCAGCTGCATTAATGAGAGATTTTTCAGAGACCAAACTGGGAGCTTTTTGGGTTTTCCCCTGCAGCAGTAGGATAGCAATATCAAATATACCTATCACTATAAAGAAGGAAAGAGAGAGGACTGTATCAATTTCTTTAGAGAGGGAGGCACACAGGAAGATTTTCTTTAATGTAACTACAGGTTCAGTTAGTGCTGCTGCCTAGTAGCATCAGTTTAGGATGGCTTTTAAGTTTAACTGGCCTTAAGGGTGCTAAGTACTTCCAGCTGAGGGCAGAAGGACTTTAAGCTGGTCAGCAGTTCTTCTGATTTGGCCTGATGCTACTTACTGTCATTTTCTTGCACACCTGATATTTCTGCATTTTTTGCAGGTATGAGTTTCTTTGCTCACATCCTTTTATGCCTCATTTGCTAACTCTTCTGTTCTGGAAAATTGGCAGGATGACAGCAAGCAACTCCCTCATCCTTTTGTGTTAGGACTAATCCTCAGGGTTCTTTCTGATGTGTCTCCAGAAATATGTATTCAGCTTAGGCTGAATGCTGATTTGATTTTTAATACTAAAATGTGAACAGTGCAGATCACTTTCTGTCTCTTAAAAAAAAAAAAAAATCACAGTAGAGGTGTACGTGAACAGTTCCAGACTTTTAAACTCAGACACATAAAATATGTTTCTAAAGTACTTTGGCACATGCCAAAGTACTTAGCTGAATCTGTATGTTTGTTTTGTAAACTTGGAGCTTTACAATTAGACAGCCAATCACTTTACAGGTTATGGTATTTTAGTGCTTTGAATTGTGCTTTGGCATGAAAGACAGATTTGTGCTTTGATTTCAGATTATATGGCTTGTTTTTACTTCTTTTTTTGCTTAACATATGATTTAATTAAAGTTTTGTTGCAGTGACTGACAGTTGCTTTATTTGATACCTGTTTGTAGACATTTATTCATTACTTTTTCCGTGTACTGATATTTGTCAGAAGAGAATGATATTATTTCTTTTGTCAATGAAAATGAGGCTATAAATTACTGTAATCTTGGGATACATTTCTGGTATGAGCAAACAGTATTCCCTTGTTGAGTTTTCTGCTGTGGAAAACTAGGTTATGCATAATATATTTTAGAAAATACCTGTATTCCTCTGAAGAGGAATGGCATTGTGCAACTCCTGGAAACTGAGAAGACTCTAAATATATGTATATTCTTATTCAAAGTATGGCAGCATCTGCAGTGCTGTTCCTCCTGGTTCAGAGGGGACTGGAAATGATTGGCTGTGGGTTCTGTTTGTGATTTTGTTTATTTATTTTTTTAACCCCTCTTTGGTAGGACATGGGGTGAAGGGTTCAGCTCTGGGCACCTTGGTACAGTCACCTGCCAAGTTCTTCCCAGAGCCACACTGCATCTGCTACTGGTGCAGCTGAGTTAGGTCCCAGGGTGATGATACCCACAGTCACCAAAGATCAAAATGAAAGTCATGCAGATGTGTGACTGTATTTTACTGACAAGTACAAAAGGATTTTACAAAATTACGACTTGAGTAAGCTGTGGGAGTAGGGAGGATATGATGTATTCTTCCCTGCTAAAATCATAGTGTTAACATTCTTGGCACTATCAGTGAACTCCACAGTAACCTGTGGAGTACATTTTAAAAACGCACCAAATAGCATATGCTGTTTAATTCTGTGTTCCATTACGCAACAGAGTGCAATTGCCTCAGTAAAGCACATCTGCATTGCGAGAGTAAACTCTCCTGGGAAGCAAGCGCATCTTCCACAGAAGTAGGAGTGAGGCGTGGGCTGGGCATTGCTATTTTGGCAAGCAGAGGGAGCCAGTGTTGGAAAGCTGCCTCACCTTTCACTTTCCATGGAACTTACCCTTTCTCCCTGTTTCAGGCACCAGCCATTTCCACTTGCTTTTCCTAGTGGTGGCATGGGGCTGGGGCTGTTTTCAGTGGTTGATTAAAGCATTTATCAGGGATTTGGGAACCCTGGTCTTTGCTATCTCTCTGGTTTGTTTGTGATCCCTGAGCAAAATAGGCTGTTAGGGAGCAGTAAAGAATGCAATTTGAAATCTGGAAGAGCTAAGAAAACGTTTTGGTTTTACTATAAAAGCCAAACAAAACCATACCTGTGTGATAGTATCTTCTCTAACTGCTAAGTCAGCAGCAGTTGATGGAAGGCACAAAGCTCCTGTAATTTTTATATTGTGTTTCAGTTTGCTTTTTCCAAGTCTCTCTTTTGCTGGAAGCAAAGTGAGGCTCCTGCTGTCTCAGTTCAGCTGAAGTTCTTCCTGTCATCCTAAAGCTTGGTTATCAACCCTCCTATTCCTCTTATCAGCATGCATTACATTTTTATGGCAGTGTTTAGCACAGACTTTCCAACAGTGCTTATGACAGTGTAATTGGACCCCTCTGTCTGACAGAAATTACTCCCTCTTTAATGGGGGGCTCTGGCTGCTTTCTAATGCAGCTTTCTTTGAGGCAGGATGGATGTCTAGTTAGCTGGTCTGTAATGTGGGTGCACAGCATTTCACCAGGCATGAGTCAAAGTGGTTATTCATGGTTTGCTGTTAAACTGCAAACCTGGAGTGAGATTCCCCAGGGGTCTGTCCTGGCTTTGGTAATACTCACTGTTTTCATTATTGAAATGATTGATGGAGCAGAGAGACCTGTTAAATTTACATGGGATAAGAAATGTGAAGGGGGGCTGCAGGCTTTTTGGAAGGCAGGATTAAAGTTCTGAGCTGCCCTGGCTAACTGGAGGAGTGGTTTGGGAAAAAAACCTGAAAACCAGCCACGATACAAACGTAGAACTTCTACAGAGAAATAGAAATATCCAGTTGCATGAGGCAGAATGGGGCTGACTCAGTAGTGGTTCTACAGAGGAAGGTCTATGAGCTGGAGTTGGGCTGTATTGGAGTTTGGCCTGGTTTGGTTGAATAGGATGGTAAAAAATCACAAGAGATTCCCAGACCACCAGAGAAGACCAGCCTGTGACATGTCTTTCTCCCCTCTCCCCAGGGACCTGGGCTGCCAGTGCTCTGCTGAATGGGCAGCTTTTCTTTTCCTCCCTGCCCACTTTGGTTCTCACCCCTGGAGTAGGTGACCAAACTGCCTGTGGGGAAATGTCCCAGCTCAAATCCTCCCAGGCCTGGTCTCTGTGTGCAGGACAGCACATCTGAGAGCGAAAGGAGTCACAGACCAGAGACCATGGGTATCATACAGCCGTACAAGGAACACGGGTTTCCCATCCATGTTCCTCAAAAAAGCACTGTTTTGAGGTGTTCTGTAAAGGCATGAAATAACCTGCCCACTCTGTTCAGTGTTCAAAATGGCTTAATATCTGGTTTGGGGCACAACACAGTCAAGAGCCAGCTGGATGGTGTCCAGGGAGAAGGCAGGAAAAAATGATGAAAGATTTGGAAAACGTGACCTGGGAAAGAACATGAAAGAATGGGGATTGTTTAGTCTACAGGGGACAAGGCCAGTAACAGACATGATAGTAGTGTTCAAGTATGTGGAAGGTTCCTACGGGGAGGAGGGGAATAAACTGTACTGCCTGACTGCTTGGAGTTAGGACTCAAAGAAATGGGCTCAATATGAAGGTGGCAAGAGCTAGGTAAACATTTAAGAAAGCTTTGAAATTATAAGGGTATTTTGGTGCTGCAGTTATTTGCCTTTGAGAAAGTGGAAGTATCATCACTGGAGGTTTTTATAAAACAGACAAACCTCCTACAGGAGTATTTCGGGCATTGCTTTGGGAAAGGAGGTGGAACACATGCTTCTGAAGGTCGTTTCCCAGGAAATAATGAAGAAATTTTTTTTTTCCAATTCTGTGAACTTAGGTAATCTAATAACCCAGCAAATAATTCAAGAGATAGTGGCAATTCATTATTGCAACATACCAGTGGTAAATAGACAGCTGATTTATGCACAAATGCCAATGACGATGTTACCCTTCTGCTCTCTGTTCTAGTTTAAAAAAAAATCTGAGTAAGCTAATTTTACTGGAGTGATTCAAAAGGCTGTTCCTGTAAATATCTTACTCTATACAGAAATAGAGGAAGTTATGTTGGTTGGCTTTGCTTATTGGAATATTGTGCAAACACTATCAGTACCTGTTACTGATGGTGCGTAGCATGGCTACAGTAAAGCCTGCAGTACTCTATGAGGCACAGGAGTTTTTCACTGGAGCATGACGTTGTATTTTCAGCCTTGATGTTTGTGCACTTAGGGTGCTTCTTTTATGTGGAGTAGAGAGCAGGATAAGAAGAACTAAGCTTTAATTACCTCATTGCTATCTATATACATGAGTTACTCTCCATTGTCTTGTTACATTAAGTGCATGAGGCAGCAATTGAAGACTATACCTCAGATTTGTCCTTTGCTGCTTAATCCAAAAAGCCCTTTGGCAGCTCATGCAACTGCTGTGATTGCAGCTCCCAGGTGTTTGCTGTTCAGTGTATGGGGGAGCACAGAAGAAAGGAAGAGGTTCTCCTTCATAGTGTAACCTATTACCTTGAGAAATGGCTTGTGGTGCCCCATGAATACTTTCCTCCTTTTTTTTTCTCACTGGAGGATCACTTCTATGACTTTGAAAGTTTCTGCAGGTCCCCTAAAACCTTTTAATTCCATTTCTGCTATAGAACACAAAAGTACTTTTCTTTTTGAAACGCAGCTTCCCTTGTTCTTGTCACTATGCATGACAGGGAAGAGGAGTTCTCATGTGGTGCTACAATCCATGAGAAGCTTGGGTGATGGAGTTGCTACAGGACATCCATAGGAGAGTTCCCTGAGCTGAGAAGGCCAGGCAGTTTCCATCTAGATGAGAGCAGCCAGGCTCCTTGGTCCTGCTCAGTGCAGCCTCTGGCTTGACAACCCTGAGGGATGTTTTGTTGCCCTCATCGTGGGCCTAGGAGTGCTGGCAGAGGATGGTGCAGAGTCACCATGTGCCCAGCATGGATTTAGCGAGGCTTACCGTAATCCTGGCAGTATCCACACTAACCCCGAGCAGTCAGACATCACCGTGAGTTCGTGTCCCTGGCCCTGCAGCTCTGGCCTCTCAGTGCTGTGCATATGCCAGGAGTCATGCTGCTGAGCCAGTCCTGGTGCTCCTACATCTGGAAGAGCTGCCCTGAGCACTCAAGAATTGCTGATCATTACCTCTTTGCAAAAGCTTCCTCTTCCTAGTCTGTTGCTATGCAGGTCTGTGTCCTGAGAGGGTGTGATAACAAAATGAGGACACGTATTCACACATGCACGTATGTGTGTATATTTTAGTCTCTTGCCTTTTTTAAATATGGAATAGTAGTGTGCACTTGTCTCTGTCCCAATGTATCTGCTTCTCATCAGAAAACTACATTCTTCATGATCTTGAGTGTCCCATCTTAGGAGAAAAAAATCAGCACTGCTCTTCCTGTCGAGACTCTTCAGGGGATTTAAATTGCTGATTTCAGTTATGACTAAAATCAGCAATCAGGAGAACTTTATGGAAATCATCAGCTTCTAAATCTTGCTTTGCATTTGCTCTTTTTAGTTATAGTCCTTAAAGAAGAGAATGCTTTCAGTACTTACAATAATTTCATATATTTTTTTTTTAACTTGGACTACATAATACTTCTATAGATGTTCTACCAGTAATCTGCTCCAACATAGAGTTCTATGGGCCTCTAATTTTTTTTCCTTTTCTTTTTTTTTTACTTTTTTTTCTTTTAATCGCTGGTGTGCTTTCTGTTCACTGTTTACTACATTCAATTTTTGCATGCGACTTGTATCAGGCTATATTCATATTAAAATAAACGTTCAGCAAAAATGCCTAAAAAGGAGATTCTGAAACATTTCTGTCATGTAACTAAATGCTTCCTTAAAATAGGAACTAAAAAACAGGAGAGGAGAAGAGAAAAAAAAATGGGCTTGTTTTGCATTAAAATTAAGTAGTTTTTAAAAGGAACAGTTAATTGCAGTTATTAAGTCAAATTTGGTTTTTGGTCACAGTATCTTAGACAAGTATCTTGGGAATCATAGATCTTGAACTCCTGCACATCACTTCTGTTAAGAAATTATTTTAACTCCTATTTTCTTACATCTACAACTTCCAGTTTCTTTCATTTGAGCCAGCTATATAACTCAGCCTGCTAAACACACTGACATGACAGATACCCTCTCTGGCCTGGCAGAAGACTCTGCTGCTGCAGGCTGTCTGGCTGTCCCGGTTTATGAAGTGTAGTCAGTAAATGATAGTTTTGAGATTTGATTTTCTTTGTGAGTTCAGCAGGAAACACAACCTTCTCCAAATACTGCTCAAACAACCACCCTGAATTCAAACAGTTTCAATTGATACAGCATTTGAATGTAATATGCATTGTCATAACCTAGTTAAGAATACGTCTTGATTTGCATACATAAATGCATGAGAAAGAAGTCACTTATATATATATTAGCCTGTATGCAGAAGGTGGTGACCCATCTCCACTGTGCCCTGAGGGGCAGAAGAGGGTTGTGTAGCTGACTCAAGAGCAGAGCAGAGCTTGAGGCTTTGCTGTTGTGCTCCCAGTCACATTCTTGGATCTTGTGCAAAAGTGACTGTCTTTCAGATTGATCCAGCTGTAAATGTGGAACTGAGACTGAGAACTGTTGAGAGATTTTAGGAATAAAGTTAGTAATTTTGTTTTCTGATATGCTACATAATCTCTTCCAGGAAAAGGCAGGGATGGCTGTTGGTCCCAGGGGGTCAGAAAGCTCAAGGCATATATGTATCAAGTTTGATAACTCTGATCATTCATGGAATCTGGCAGGTTTTTTTCTCAGAGAGCTTTGCAAACACAAGCCGGAATTAGAGGTACTGGAAAAACTAATTTTCTTCTTTAGTGTGTATAGGAAAGCCAGTCCTTGGAAACTGGGAAAGAATTAATGATGTGGTGCTGAGATAAATCTTCAGAGATGGGCATGGGTGGAGGATTGGGTGAATGCCCCTCTTCCATCTCCCTTAGCCATGACTTTGGCTGCACACTCTTCCCAGCATTGCTCCTGGTCAGAGTTCATACATGGGAAGAAGTTGCTGCTCCTGGCATGTACTGTGCTGATTAACTCGTGGAATCATCAACTCTGTGCTCCCTCACTTGTACCTTTCCCTTCTCCCCTAGCTTGATGCCCATCCTCAGCTGCCTCTGATGCAGGATGTCACCCTTGCCTAACTGTGTCTTGCAGCTCTGCTTAGAGACACGAGTGCACCTGATGGGTCCTTTGGAAAAGCAATGCTCAGAAGTGTGTGTATTGCCAGGGGCTGTGACTGGGAGATGAGGAACCTTTTCACAGAACTATCAGTCACGGTTTGTCATCTATTTGTCAATGTTTAGCAGTTTCTGCACTGAGGGCCTGAGAGCCCTGTGGTAGGATTTACATAGGTGCAGCACTGTCTCCAGGCTGAGGACAAGGGAGTCCTTGCTGAGTCTGCATGATGTGAGTTCTGATCACAGTTTGTCACTAATTGTGTTCAGGTTAGTCGACACTGTATGTCCACATGCAAATAGCATAGTGATTTCAGGAATCATCTGCAGAATAAATAGAAGCACTTGCATCATGAATTCAAAGAAAATCAAAAAGTGTGAAACCCAGCAGTAAAATGAGCATGAGGGTGTTTCTGCATGGCCAAGACCCTTCAAGGAGTAATGGAAAGATTAGACTGGGGGAAAAAGAATTGTGCATCAGCTTCCATGAATCCTGTGCATTTATCTTTTGGGTTTTTGGGCTTTTTGTTAGGTGTTTTTTTTGGTTGGGTTTTTTTTTTTTTGTTGTTTTTGGTGGTTTTTTTTCCCCAGCTTGTCAGTGGATGCTATAATCAGGAGTATGTTTGTTTGTAGAGTTACAAGTGGAAGGCCAGCACAGTAATTTGTGGTTGCAGAGTGATTCATTGGCTGCTGCAGCCTGCAAATGGTGGGCAGGGCAGGGTGGATTCCAGGAGCGCAGATATTTAACTGCAGGCAGCTAAGGGGGACCTTCTGTGAGTAATACAGCACACAGGCCAGAAAATACCAGCTAATGAAGCCTCTAAGATAAGATTTAAACTGACAGGAAATGAGAACTAACTTCACTGTTTCTCATACAGGCTGACCATCCTTTACCTTCACCAATGATCCAGGTGACTGTAGGAGAGCAGTTCCTCTACTTCTTGGAATACACACACTTGGGTTAGCAAAGTGCATGACCAAAGTGCAGAGTCAAGCTCTGTTGTCAGTGGGGCAGCAATGAGCCTTGGCTCTCAGTCCAGCTTTATTTTAGACAAGCCCTTGCTGTCGTTATCTCCATAAAGCTGCATTTGAAAGCAAGGATGTGTGTAAAGAAGGAAAGTACAACACTTTCCTGTCTCTCTCTCTGCCTATAATCTGTTACAACAGATCTGGTGCTGTGCAGAGTGTGTTAGGCTCAGCAACTGCTCTTCCTTGGCATACCTGCCAAATTCTGAAATCTATAAATAAGGACATTTGGAGCAGGGGGAATAGACACACCTTCTAACTCCATTGAAATGCTTGGACATAACGTGCTTATTTTGGCAGGACAGATTGGGAAAAATGAACTCTCTCTCTACATATATAGCTAAAATATAGGGACTATCCCAAATAAAACAGCTGGTGTGTCTGTGTGGCTAGAGCAGATTTCCTTAGATTTATGCTAGTCATGCTATGAGCTGCACTAAAAGAAAATTAAACAAGTCATGTTTCATTCCCTTTAGCTGCAGACCATTGCAAAGTTCATTTCTTAGAAATTAGATGAACCTGATGAAGCAGGATCTTGTGTCTAAAAATAGAGCATTTTATTTTCCATCTTGCCCCTCACAGGCAGGGTATAATTTTACCTCATCCAAGAAGTGAGATGAAAGGTGATTTGAGCTTTGCCTTATGTCTGTCTCTATCCTCTTTTGAGCTTGTGGCAGAGGACCTTCATCTTGCCTGACCAGATTCAGAAGTGGAGGGATCCCGACAGTGAGGAACCACCATTGCAGGTTGTTTATGTGGTCAGGCAGTATTTGCATTTTGCAGGTAATGTGGCCTTGCATACACTGTATGGCTTCTGCTACCCATGAACGCGAGGCTAAATGTTCTGCTCTTGCAGCAAAACGGGATTTGCAGCCCTGAACAAAAGATGGAGCTTTAAACTTGACTTTTGCAAAGCCACCTGAGCTTCAGGTACACTGGAGTGTAGCTCTGCAAACAGCCCCAGCTGCCCTTTTGGCTTCTCGAGACACATCGGAGCTGTGCTGCTGCAGCTGCCTCTGGGCTCTGCAGGTGCATGCAGGGGTGCCAGAACGGGGCTGGGGGGATACTGCAGCCGTCTGCCCTCAGCACCCTGCAGGAAGGCCAAGTCTGACTAGCAGGAACGGAAAAGCTGGCTGTCGGCCACACTGAATGCCATGATCCCAGCGACAGCTTCCTTCCCCTCTTCTCTTCCTCCCCACCCCACCGCCTGAGTGCTTAGGCGGGTGGTGTCCCAGGAGCTCCTCGGGGTGTGTGAGTGTTGGGGTGGTGCTGTTGCTTTGCTTTCTGTGCTTTTTTTTTTTGCACGTGGATCTGTCTGCAGCTGTTTGCCTGCTGCTTTTCTAACCATGCGTAGCGTTCTTTGATTCACAGGATTGCAAGTGTACGAGCCAGCGTGTGGCAGCTTGGCACGACCATTTCATTAGAGTAAAGAAGGCCTGTGTCCTGCAGGGTTGTTTTAGTAAAGACATGTCCCATCTGCTGCTTCTTATCACCCTTTTTATCTGTGCTGCTGACTCATGCAGTGTGGTCTGCTCAACTCTCCATTGCAGTCACATCACACTTTGAGTTACCTTTACTGTGACTCATGTTTGCTTTTTCACTTGGCAAGTGTTAAGCTAAAAACAACCCAGTCTTGTCCCTCTCTCATGTGTTCTGTCCTTTTCCTACCCTTTACCTCCAAGTCTTGTCTCTCTATCATTATCTTCTCCTTCCCCTCAAGTAAAATATCTATACCTAAGTTTTAAGCTGTGTAATTTTGTTTTTCATACAATCTCTGCACTGTGCACCTCAGGCTAGTGAGATTGCCAGTCTGTGCTAAAATATGATAGTTCCTCTAAGTTGCCATCACAGATATGTTTAGTGGCGAATATTTTTTTGTTTCCTCTGTTTAAAGAAAAAGTGTGCTTATTGATGTTTTAGTGTGAAATTTTCCTTTGGGACAACATGTGCATCTTTGTATTTTGATATGTAGTGTGTGCGCACAGATTGAAAACCCCTTGGCTTCAAATTTTGTATGCACTTTCAAGCCTGTCTGTCAGGCTAATGAGACCATAGCTTCAAACAACTTGTGCTGAGGTTTCCCTGGCTTACTTTAGGCCTGTACTTTCAGAGCCAGCTTGTAGGCCAAGGTGTGCATCCTGTGTGGGCATCGGTAACTCACCTCATCAAGCTTGAAATCCCCGCTTAAAGTGCTAGTGCATTGTTTCCAGGCTGAAGAAAATGACTGACTTGTGCTACTGAAGGCTTGGTATTTCTTTGCTTCAGTTGAGGGGAATTTTGCCAGTGATTTCTTTGTGGACAGATTTGTGTGTATTTGGCCCTTTTCAGTGCTGAGATCCCTGAATCTTTTTCAAAGGAGAGCCTGGTCCATGTTCCACTGAGGACAGATAATTGGCAGCGGTTGCTGTACAGTTTAACTGATGCTGAGTTCTGTATCTTACTGTCCCAAGTCCTTGGTCACGCCAAACTTCTGAAACTGGCAGTCTGGTTGAGGTTTGTTTGCCTTGAATAAACCTTGAAGAGTTGTGCTGTTATAGTGCTGTTGTGATAACTACTTGGATATTATAAAAATTGGCCTAGAAATGAAGGAGAGAAGTTCTTGGAAGAAGTTTTAGAACAGGAAGGGAGGGTAATGCAAGATTTTTTATTTAAAAGAAAAAAAGTTGTCCTCATATTCTTGTAGCAAACACCAGGCAGGTTTACTTTTCTGTGCCAGACTTTCTTTTCTAGGAACAAAGTTAGACTTTTTTTTTTTACAGCAGGGCGCACGCAACAGATGAGAACACATGTCTGTCTCTTTCAGACTTGTGTGTAGAAAATGTTTTCAGCATCAAACAGGTAACAGTTGTTTTAGACCAAGCTACTTAAAACTATTGTAAAAGCGAAGTAATTTATCTGTGCCCTTGGACATAGCCTTTGTAACAGCACCACCCGATCAGGCAGACTCTCTAGTCCCATTCCAGCCATCTGAGATAGAGAAAAGTCCTTTCTGTACCCAGTCTGCAGGCTTAGAGACTTGGTAGTTCCTTCCGGTGGAAGGCATCAGACCGTGTTTCAACATTTCCCTCATGGTGTGTGTGCTAAACAATGCTTTGGATAGACTGTGGCCTTTGCTGCTAGCAGTTTGGCCTGGAAATACCAGGGTATATGTGGTAAGTGTAGGAGCTTTAGCTTGCCAAGCTTGTGGGATGGCCAGCTTCTGTCTCTGGGCAGGTTAGTCATGTCATCTCCAGTTCCCATCTTTCCTTCCTGTTTAGCTTGAAAACTTCATGATTCTATGAATTTGCTATTGCTGGGTATCCATGGCAGTGTGCTGCCAAGCTTTGTTGGTCCCTGGTGTAAATAAACAGGGCTAATGATGATCAAAAGCAAAAAAATTCCATTGTTTCTGAGAAGCATCTTGTTCTCTTGTAAGCCTAAACTAATACACTCCATAACTTCAAACCATGAATGTAGGGCTCTCCTGCTCAGCTCATGGCATCTGACTAGGAGGCAGGCATTGCTCATTGGAGTCCTTGACCCTTGCAGGTTTTGCTTTTCCAAGCCCATGATCTATATCTATGCCCATGTATCTGCATCTATGGATTATAGATACACACAGTGCTGTCACTGACTTGTTGCTAATGGTGCTGAGGAGTGTCATGGGCACATGATGTGGAGCAAGGGAAATCAGTGCTTATTGACAGGGGTTCTTGTGCCTCACAGACACAGGCTGCACCCTTGGGAAGTGGTGGTATGTAGAAATGTTTGTTTTCTGTTTTCCGTGGTGGTGTGAGGGGGAAGCAGGCAGCCAGTGCTGTCCCCTCCTGCTCGCTACTGCAGGGCGGCTCTCCCTCAGCCAGAGCAAGGCATGCTTCCTGCCTCGGGACACAGGCTTGGGTTCACTTTGCAGCTCATTTTACCCATGTGCAAAATAGATGTGTAATGATACCTGCCTTTGTTGTGGAATCCAGTCTTAATTAATTAATTAATTGATGTTCCCTAAATGCCTTGAGATCCAAGAATGACTGCATATGCTCCAGAGCAGCAACTCCAACTTGGAGGTTGGAGAGCCATCTTTACTCCCATGATGAGGTTTCCCAAAAGGAGAGACTCCAGCCTCTCCTTCCCCAGCTCTTCTCCCAATTTTTTTTTTTTTTTTAATGAAGTTATACTGTGCTGTGCATTAATTGTATGGCTTGCTCCCTCTGACTTCTGCCTAAATAAATAAATAAATAAATAAACTGATGTGCTTAATGCAGTCAGCATGTAGGGCGCTTGCCAAAGAATTTCACAAAGCAGCAGAGCTGGGTTGCCAAATGTCATGTCTTTTATATAAAGCATTCTTCAGGAAGCAAAGTTGCACAGGGGGAAAAAAAGAAGAAAATGTTATAAAAACTCTTACTGCTGTAAGAAACATTTTCCTCCCCCCACAGGGAGAATGTCTGGGCCATGTCGTGGTGGGATCAAGGCATCCTATTTTTAATTCCTCTCAAAGGCCCCTCTCTCATTTCTTTTCTGCTCTTTCCCTCCCAAAGAGTAGCTCTTTACTGTGCTGGCTGGGGAAAGTGGATTTCAATTAGCATTCAGAGGCAGGGTTGTGGGATGGTCAGCTTATATGTGGATTTTGCCAGTGGATTTTGGGTGGAGAAAAGGTTGTTTAAACAGTGTCACTGTCAGAATATTTATTAGTATAATATGATTAATGATTGAAGAAAGCCAACATAAATTTTTTTAATATATTTATTTCAAGGAGGGTGGGGGAGGTTACAAAGCTTCAACATCAAAACATAAGAGGCTGTATGTTGTAAATGCATGCAGATCTGTTTTTACTGAGAAAGGTGCTATGTACCATTGGTATGTTTAGTTGTGTCTGTGTTTAGGAGTGCATTGTGTCACCTCAGCGAGCGTGAGCTGCAGTGATTTGACCCTGGGTTTTCCCTGACAGGTGGAGTTTGCCGTGCTGTGTTCAGGGAGGCTCAGGATCAAGCCCCTCTTGTACTGCAACCCCCGATTTGCTGTGGGCTTGTGGGAGCCAAAGGTGCCCTGGGGTGAGGCAGCACCTGCTGTGTTTTCCCGGGGCAAAGGATGCCGGAGCATGGGAGGGTGTGAGTGGGTGACAGGCTGGATTAGGCATTTTGGAGGTCAGCACTGTGTCCCATGGGCTGTAGGCTGGGCATGGATGTCCTGGGCAGCTGGGCTGAGCAGGAAGCAGGGTTTTGCCCAGTCTCAGGGCCCTGCAGGGGTCCCTGACAGCAACTGGCTGCTGCTGCTCAGCTGACCTGGCTGCTTTTTGGTAAAGATGTTGGAGAATGAGTTTTGGAAATCACTCTGTGTAGGCTCATAACATTGCTTCTGCTTATTTGTGTACTCCCTATCTCTGGGTGGTTCTTACAATTCCAGAGGCCAGTATTTTTTTCCTCTGAATTAAAGCTTTGTTTTGGCAACGTGTTGTCTGTAAGTGTCTGCAGGCCCTCCAGTGCTCTCAGTGTTGTGCACTAGCTGGTTGACTTTTTAAGCCCGGTCTGGATTTGCAATGTAAATGTGGTCTATTGAATTGGTATCAATAACAGAGAGCTGGAGCTGTACTGAAGTTTACAAAACAGGGTTGAAATTGATTTTCTGAACTTCAGCCCTTTAACTGTAGAGGTAGTTTTATCTCACAGGACTATTTAATCCGGTGGCATAATGTGTGAGCATTTTAAGCAGTAGTGCAACCTTGCAACTCAATTCTCCCCATGCTGTAGCTGCGAACAACTGAATGCAAATTTAAACTATATATATACTACTGTTTCCATCCGTATTTGTCACAACTCCTTTGAACTTCCAGCAGGGTTACTACATTGCACCGCAGAATAATTAACACAGTATGCATTAGCAGTATGTTCATTTGTCCTATATTTTGTCAGGAACAAATCAGAACCAATAATTGGATAGTCAGCAAGAGCTTCTGCTTTTGGATTCTTAAAGACTGTATTGCAACAATGCAGTTAGTCAACAGTAATGAGTCTTTTTCAGCTAGTAGAGTTAAATAATTTTAAAATACTGTGAAAAAATGCTTCAATCCTCCTTCTCCTTTCTTTTTTCCAGGAGGAAAATTGAAATTGTGCATGGTGAAAAGTCCACATCTCTGGGTATGGTGTCAGTAGGGAAGTCCTCACCACACAATTGTGACAAGTGCTGGTGTTTCTTCTGAGATGTGTTGTGTCAGAAATAGGGAGTCTTTCAATTGTACTACTTCTTTCTTCTTGTAATTATACAGTTCTGAAGTCCTGCTTCTCTCCTTGGGTTGCAAGTGCTGAAATTTACCCTCTTGCTGAGTCCTCAGCCATGTATCTTGTCTTGTGTGTTGATCTAATAATGAGGGAAAGAAGACCAATTAATAGGCTAGTGCTCAGATTTTAGTGTACAAATGACTTTAAATTTAGAATGCAAGTGTTGTAACATAATTCCCAGATAGGACAAAAGCATTCTGAATGACTTTCTAGTATGTGCTTGCATGACTAGGGCAGTAAGAATGTGAATGAATGTGGTGTGTATTATATAGGCAAAATTTTAGAATAATTTCTGAGTTAATAAGTCATATAGTTCTCAGAATATATGAAAATGATATTTGCACAAAGAAAGAGAACATGATAGGTAACCGTTCCATTTAGAGTTAAGCACAGATGGTATGGTGATGAGAAAGGGAAGAACCTGCATTGGTCAGAGTTATACTGACCTAAGTTTGCCTTGTGCCCTTCTTTCTCATGTTCCCTCTATTTTCCTTCTTTTTTTCTTCATTGGGGAATTCTTTCTCTTCTCAGTATTTTGTTTACATTGTCAATATAGCACTGTTTGTTCGGGAGAGGTATTTGATTTTACAGCTGACATTTATTTACAGGGTCACCTTTTAGTCTCTGTGTTGGATTGCCATTCCTTGTGAGCAATATTTCAGGAGCACTGTAGCCTACTATCTAAGAGATTCCAAAGAAAACCATCCCTTTCTCTGAGTCCTCAGTAAAAGGCAGATGGAAGCTTGCTTTGGGCATTATGTTAACACTTTAGTGGGAGCTTATATTGTTCTTTGAGACATAATCAGCCTCCAAGAACACACCAGGTCGAAGGGTTTCTAGCAGTGTGCTGTTGTTGCTGATGCCTGTAGCTTAGTTTATGTGGATGATTTTTGAATGGTTGGCTTTCAGCAACATAATCTAGTGAACATGTTGCTGCACATGACAGGGAAGGTGTTGGAATAGATCTTTAAATGTCCCTTCCAACCCAAACCATTCTGTGATTCTGTTGATCTCTGAGAAGTTTTTACTGCTATTTTTCTCCAGTGCAAGGATCTTCTTTGCATATTCTCAGTAGTTACTCCTTTACTACTAGGAGCAGAGGGTACTGTGTCTTTGAATGTTTTGACAGTCACTGCTTTAGTTCTTGACTCATGACTTACGTAAGTCTCTTGAGTAGGTTTCAGGTTGCTATTTAGAGGTGATGATGTACTTCTGGTGGAGATAGCATGGAGGCAAGAAGGTTTAGACGATTGTCTTGCTTTCCTTGTCCTTTTCTCATGATTTTTGGTACATTTTTTGTTTGTGTGAACAGTCAGGGAAGGCAAAAGGGGAGAAAATAGATTCTTGGAAAATGTGTCCTTAAATGCAGATGTAGGCATGTAAATATCTATTTGCAGATTTTAAATTTTGCTGGTTATCAAAGAGATTAAAAGAGAACAGAAAAATCAGTAGGCTTCTCCAAGTAAGTTGCCCCTTGAATGTGAGAGCACTGCTGTTACGGTGCTCAAATGTGAATATAGAAAATATTCAGGTTTGAATGCTTTAGCATTATAGAAATGGAAAGTGGAAAGAGGAAGGTAAGGAACAAATAATACAGTGACTTGTGGGGAAGCATCAGATATTCAAAAACTGCTACTCTAAGCTTAAATATTTTCAGCTTTTAAAAAATCAACTTTCTACAAATTTATTTGCCTTTTTTTCATAATCTTCACATTTCACCTTCTTTACTTCTTTTTACAGCTCTCTAAGCTAGAAACCTAAGTGGGGCAGGGAGGGGAGAGAGAGCCAGAGACAGTGAGCATGACTTACAAGTCTCACATTATCAAGAATGTGGTGGAAGGGAGGGGGGATAAGAGAAATCTGTGAATAATACCATGCAAAAAAGTTCAGAACGTGGAACCACTCCAGGCCATGAATGATCCTGTAAAGCTTCATGCCTTATTTGTGTAAGATGGTCAGAACATTATTTTCTTCTTGTCTCTGAAAGAAAGCTGGCTCCAGACCTCCTTGAAATCTAGTGGGATTTGCTAAAAAACATGGGAATTGGTAGCAAAAGTCAGGGTGAATATAGCAGTTAACTCTATATAGATGACTGCTTTGGCTCTCACTCTTCATACTTCTAACCTTATTTGCATTAAAATGCTTGTTGTTAGACTTGTAAAATGTCTTTAGAGTCTTCATAAGATTTCTTTAAATTATCTGCAGGAGAAATATTAGGACTGTTCTTCATGAAGATTTTTTAGATCCTTTACCGTGTATAAATGGTATATGTATGTACATATATATTTTTTTTTTTTCAGCAGAAGGATAAAACACTTCTCATGATGGGTATTTTGCTTTGCTCAGCAGTTTTCTTGACAGATAGGAATGTGGATTTGAGATATACTGTGACTTTATCCTGGTATTTTATGCCTGTTGTGCACATGTACAATACTTGTTTGACTTCTGATTGAAATGCTGTGTATGGTTGTAGGAGGACTTACAGAATCCTGAAAACGCTGAATGTAACACACAAACCTGAATTTCAACATGCAGTTTCTTGCTGTTTGCTGTGGTGGAGGCACTGCCCTGTGGTATTAGAACAACTTCCATTTTTTTGATAGTAGTAGTGATCTTTGCTTGCCTTGTTACAAATATGCTAAGTGGGCTTTTGAGGGATGAGATTTACTGCTCACTTTAGCAAGTTCTGCAAACAATATCTGACTTAATAATTGTGTTTTCTGCTTGTAATTACATGTCCTTTTTTTGGTAATGCCTTCAGAACTCAGTTCATTATAAACTCTCAGATCATAATTTTAGGAATAATGCGTATCCTGACTGGTCATAACGAGGCTGAAATTCCATCTTGGGCTTCTGGTGTCATCACAGAACTGGGATGGAATTACAGCTTTAATTTATGTACTATGTGGGATACATTATTTATTACTGTGCATTAGAAAATGATTAATCTCTGCTTGTGTTGCAAGGCTACCCTACTGCTCTGAGTCCCCAGGAAGTGCTGAGACATTGTAGAACTTCTTGTGTGGATTACATACAGTTTTATGAAGCTGCCAGAAAGAACATTGCGTTACTCAAAAGCTGCTAGAGGTGATGAAAATTTAGGAAGCCACTGTGGGTTTTTCCCCTAACTAGTAGAATTTCTACAAGGATTTCATTTGCTTAACCTGATCATTTCCTTTCCTTTAGTGGCTTTCAAGTGTTTTGTTTCATGTAAAGCCATGATCAGATAACTGGGTTGAGGAGCACTGTGTTTTGGGGACCCTTGTTCATCAAAGCACTTCAACCTTGGTCAAGTTTTACTGAAGATAATGGAAATGAATCATGTGCTACATTGGTCTACTGAATCTGTTCTTTAATTTCTACTACTTTGGTTGTTCATAAAACCTATTTTTTTCTTTTTCCTCCACTTCCCCAAATTGTGTGTGAGTATGGGTGCGTGCACATGCATGTGTCTATGAATACAGTGAAGCTGCAGTGGAGCAACATGAGCTAATGGAAAATTGTCATAACATTAACTGATTCATCCATATTTCATTTCAATTTTTTTTAATGTGTTTTAATGCTCTTATAACATTATATTTTTACAAGCATTTTCAGTACTAGGAAAGTCCGAAATCAAGTTCTGATGTGTAATTAGTAGTACTGTGTAACTAGTTGTAATGTCCACAGCTATGGCTTTGAGTTTGAGCCACAGCATTCCTTCACAGCTAAATTTCATTGGAGTTTTTAGCCTTTCTATGAGAGCTGAGAATTTGTCTGGTTTTGTTTTCTAGCCTGTGGATGTGTGTTTGTACAGACCAACTACCAGCCACTACACCATACAGCTGTTACCAAGTAACATCACTAATCTGCCACTTCATAAAAAGAATCTGGTATCTGGGGGAGGTGGTTGGAATTTTGCATTTGCAATGCTGTGCTCTGGTTTGGAGGGGAAAAAAAAAAAAGAAAAAGCCAAACAAACAACAAACAGCCCCCCAACAAAAACCCTCACCAAACCCAGCCCCTAAAGGTTTGTAGGAATTCTAATTAATAAGCCTTGGTAAATTGTCTTTGAAGTTCTCAGCATTATTAGAGCTGAAAAAAAGAATTAGATATTTGTAAAAGATCAAACAGATACAAATATCTTAAGAAAAGAAGTCACTGATTTAAATTAAGTGAATGCTTTATACTAGTACAAAAGTATTAGAAAAAATTGAATACTCCCACTTTCTAAGGTGGCATTTTTATCTTTTAAGGCTTTGATGACATGTATAAGCCACTCAAGTTTCAGTCTTGTGGGTTATATTGTCACCAGAAGCTCTGACTAATGATACAGTAAAGTCTTACAAATGACAGTTTGGTATAGTATGACTCTAAATTACCTTTTTTTGGTTGTTTTATAATTGTCATGTGCTAAAAAAAAAAAAAAAAAGGAAAGTTCCAGTGCCTACTGATTAATTGAACCTAGTGGGGAAGTGTTACCCTCGATTAATTTGGGTGGTCATATTATAAATCACAGATGTGGAATCTAAAACCCAGTGACAAAGCTGATAATCCTCGAGGTGTAAGAATCTTGAAGCTGGTGTAGGGAAAGACGTGCGAAACATGCCAGCAGCTCTACCCCCTGCAAAATTAAAATGATTGTCATTTTTGCAGGGAACACCATAGGAATCAGAATTAGCAACATGCACCCCTCTTCAATTTGAAAGCTGAAGAGATGGCTGCAGTTTCTGTGCAGGGTTTCAGCCTGCTAGAGGTGTATAAATAGATCTCTGGTGCCGTGCAGATCTGTGCAGGACCAATCGCTCTTCCCTTCTACATCACAAGGAGATGCAGAGAGCAGTCCTCTGCAGCTACCTGTGTCATGCCAGTCATAGTGACCACTTAGGCTGGGACTTCTGAGGGTGGAAAGGCTTGCTCAGATGATGTTCTGTGCTCTGAAGGAGTAAGGAATGAGGTTTATGTAGATTTTGGCTGATCTTTTAAAATCTCATTTGGATTTTAAATGGGACATGGCATTTGTGCTTGCTTTCTGAATGAGTTGCAGCCTTGGGCGAATCCAGTGTCATGTGAATCAACATAGTGTATCACATCAACAGAGAGGAAACCAGCTGTTTAGCATTGGGGAAGTTTTAATTGTGCTATGATAGATACATGAGACTGGAAATAAATACAGCGGCATAAATTTTATACATACACCGTAATTTCTTACTTTCCTGCCTTCTAGCTTAATATAAATATTATTGCCAGTTTTGTGTAGGGAGGGGCTTTAAGTGTGATAGGAGGGGTAGAAAGGAAAACCAATATAAAAGTTGAAGAGTAGATTTCTCAAGGTTCTTAAACTATTCTGTCGTCCTGCTGGTTATAGGGCAAATTCTGTTGTGCAGTCAGAGTCCAAAAGAACTGGATCCCACTCCTGCAAGCCAAGGGTGACACCCTGGATGTACAGTTCTGCATGTATGTAAAGGACTGAATCCTCACATGGAGGACCATAAAAGCACAAAAGAAAATTGGAGGACAGAGAGAAGAAAGAATGACAATAGGTTTTGACACAGGATTGAGGTCCTTTAACTTCTTGGCATAGATGTCCAGCTCTGGAAAATGAGTCTTAAGGTAGCATTGTTACAGATTTAGGAAAGTGTGCTAGTCACTCCCTCCTGTGCAAGTGCTTCCCTCTCACCTTGCCAGCAGAGGCAGACTGGAAAGACATGGCTCTGATCACTCTGGTGAGTGGGTCAGAGCTGGACCAAGCTTTGTTCTTCAGAGTGTGGGCTGCTTTATTGCCCACGTTTTCACTTAGGATCAATGAAGCTTGGGTAGGCTGCGCTGTGCTGGCGCTCAGGGCTGGGTTGTGCCAGCCTCGGTGCACTGTGGGAGCTTGCTGAGTTGTATAATTGCACGTTTACTGTCATACAACGAATGACTGATGGCATAATTTGTATTTTCAAAATACATAAGCAGATCAGCCTAATCGGGTGGTGTGGTAAATATTTTGAGGAGATAAAAACAAAGTATTAGTGCAGGGAACAGAGTTACAAACTTTCTTTAATGAGCTGCATATTGTTTGATCATATTTTTTTCATATACATGAGCTTCTACATGCCAAATTCTAGTAATCACTGGCAGCTGCTTCACAGTCCTGGAGAAATAATACTGTAAATACTGGAAGCAATAAAAATGAGTGGATGTGTCAGTTTACCTTTCAAACTCCTGTGACTAACAGGTGATTAGTTCAAATAGCAGAAGGCCCTTTTATCCTTCATCTTGCTTCTGGAAATAAAAAGAAAGGGAAAGCTGGGAGAGCAGAGGGAACAAATTCAGCTTCTCCAGACAGTTAACAGTGGTCCTGCTGACTGGCTTAGACTACAGTTCTGGCTGGGTGGGTGTTTAACTTGTAATTCGGAGTAGTTCTGTTCACTTCCTGGAGACCCTAAAGTTCAGCACATAAATGTTCTGGGACCTGAAAGAGCCTCCTTGGGTTATTCTGGAGAGTTTGCTGCAAAATCTTATGATGCAGGATAACCCCCAAATCATAAGTCTTTTCCCACTTTTAGTGAGTGGCTTGTCGTGTCGATGGGATGTGAAGTGGAGGGATTCCTTTTCTATTTGTTTATGTATACCAATCTTCAGTGCTTCAAAAAGATGTAAAAAATGAAAATGTAGTATTTTTGTATGCTGATCAGCTGCTGTTATTTTTTCAAAGGCACAAATTTTAAATAGAAAATGCTAATTTAAGGAACTTTTTAACATATGTGGAAAACACTCCTGAAAAAATACTGAAGTTAGAGTGAAGGATTTTTTTTTTAAATGAAACATTTTTCTCTAATACAAATGTGTCAGTGCTTGGTGACAGTCACACTCACTGGAACTTCGGAGAGCGGGGGAACAGTTCACTCTTTCACAATGAATAACGGTTTATTTTTAATAATAATGAGAAGATCTGAGTAATAACTGTGAAAAGGTCTAGGAAGGTAGTGCACTCACAGGTGGATGAAATATTTCTCTAGAGTCTCAATGTTTTTCTGAAAACACTACACAGCAAATTTCTGAGCTTGATGCTACTCACTTGCATGAAATGGAAGGTGGATTCCCACTGTTGGTGGGATTCTAACCTCAAATTATATGCCCTATCATGTGATTTGCATAAACCTAAAGGAGCATAATTGTCCTTGCTGATTTTCAAAATCTCCTTGATTTTTTTCTTTGAGCCTTAAATTGATTAATCTAGTGTAGATTGCATTTAAAGATACACCTATGTGTTGCAGCATATGCATTTTAGCATAAAATATGAGTCAGGGGACTAGTACAAGGAGGTGTGTTTGTAGCTTTTTTAACTTATTTTAAAGAAATTATGTAATGATCGTTGGCTTTTTTTAGTAATATACCAGCTACTGGAAGCGGGTTGTTGACTATTTTAGGCCATTTGAAAGAAAGTTGAGCAGTTGGTTTCCTTGCAAATGTCACTCATCCTGCAGAGACTGGCTGAAGGGTTACTTTCATTTTCTCAAGGACAGTGGTGACAGAAAAGTTATGTGTGGTATAGTTACTAGCTGTAGACACCAAAGAGAAACTCTAGGTGTAAAGTCAGGGAATTGTTGGAAAAGACAATATAATGTTAAAACTGACACAGGCTGGTGCTAGAAAATGAAACTGTTGAGTGCTAGCTTTGTCATGGCAAATACCTGCAGGTTGAAAGCAGTTTTTTCCTAGGTATAAATAAATGCCGGCGAGATTAGACTGCACTGCAGCCCACATTAGTACATGTGTATGTATATAAAAGGGTACAATATCCAAAATAAATTAGACAGTAAATAATTTTTTGTTTACCAACTCTGTTCACCAAAATTAATAAGACATACATAGCCATATGTAAAATTGTGAATGTTCCATAAATTTATCTTTGTTTCTGATGGTATCTGTCATATATTATGAATCATGTTAAGGAAAAATAGCTTGTTTTGATCCTCCAGGGGAAAAACCCTTTCATTATCTCACCTCTCCTCAAAAAACCCAGACACCTACTTGTCCTCTGTCATTTAAAGCAGATTTGAATCTGTTATCTGTACCTAAATCTACAGATACAGTTTTCCTCTCTTGCATAGGAACAAAATGTTGTCCTACTTTCTGTAATTGGAATTTAGTAAATCACAAAAAAGTTACAGTAGTAAACTGAATGCGTTAAAGAAATGGAACAGAGGAGAGATTACAATTTAATTTCCCTGAAGATAGACCTGATATTATTCATAAACGGAATGCAATTCACAGTAAGTAAAAGTAAAGCTGTGTTTCAAACCAGCCTAAGTAAAATAAACCTCCCTGGGCAAGACTATGCTTGGTTTTGTTACTGATGAATCTTGCAGAACTGGCACTGCAGTTCTGAGTTTAACATCAGATCCATTGGTTTACCTTTCTTGCCAGTTCAACATCATTTTTCTTGGGCCAAGATGGATATTTTAGTTTGTTTTCCTTGTGGTGTACACTATCTTCCTATCTGTCTGAGTCTCTGCAGTAAGGTTGGAGTCCACTGGTCAGCTTCAGCCAAATTTAACGTGCATGTTGAGCTCCAAGCAGTTTTGTGAAACAAGGAGTTGGGTGTGGAACAACAACAGAAAAGGGTGACCTTTCCAAAGGAAAGGCTCCCCTGTGTTATCACAGATGTGAGAGTGCAGTAGGGTGTGAGCCATTGCTCAGGGCTAGCTTTTCTCAGAGCATGCATCTCGCTGTGCATGGAGTCAGGTAGAGGCAAAGCCACAGGGAACCAGCCTTCATGGACTCCACTGCTTGTGGAACTACTTGGTCTTTTAAGGAGGGAGAATATCCCAAATCCTTTAACTTTTCCCATGCACCTTCACTCATTTTGCGTGTTCTGTATGAGTCAAATGGAGCCTGAGACAGGTGGACGAAGAGGTGGCACTAGGTCTGTGTGACAAATGTAACATGGTGCTGGTCTGTGGAGCTGAACTGGGAGGTTGGAGCCCAGCCCCTCACTTTCTTGGTCCTGTGCAAAGAGT
This sequence comes from Entomyzon cyanotis, assembly GCA_024500445.1. Classification (NCBI taxonomy): domain Eukaryota; kingdom Metazoa; phylum Chordata; class Aves; order Passeriformes; family Meliphagidae; genus Entomyzon; species Entomyzon cyanotis. The sequence continues at coordinate 73,010,405 of JAKEPQ010001005.1, forward strand.
CACCAGTGAATGCGGTTTAAACACAGATCACTTATTAAAGGTCCCAGACTTTCTCAGACAGCCCTTGAAAATGCAGGACAAGCAGGCACACAGCTGCACTGTTAAAAATTAACCATATTAGAAACATGTCCCTGGCTGGTTTAATACATAGCAGCAATTATCTTCGGAGGAAACTAACACAGATCCACAGTGCTTTGAAGGGAGAGTACAAATAGCATGGTAGCAGTTGTGACGGGCCCTAGCTTCCCCTACTGACTTTGCCTTTTTCATTCATGAAAATGGACAGTGGTGGTGAAGTTGAAACTGTGGATTTTACACACACTTCCTCTGTGCTTGGGCTTCCTGCTCACAGTGAGCTCAGAGTCGTCTCCTACATGGAAGGCATGTGAAGAAAGAGAGAAGCTTTCAAGAATGATTTGAGTACTAGGAGAGCATTTCACTTGGCTTCAGACGGGTCCTCAGCACAGTGGTCTATGTCACTCTTGCTCATAAATTTGCTGCCAGGTCCAGAACTGTTTAGCAAAAGTTAAACAGATGGATCGGTGAGGTTTGGTTGGTTTCCTGCACCTGGAACGCAAGGAGATTTCTATCACAAGGTATTTCTTAGCGACTTCCAGTGAAACTCTAGAGTGTTATGCTCTTGCTCCTGCAGGGACAAACAGCTTATGAGGAAAAGAAACAACAAATATGATGGATTTTGTAGACAGGTGGCTCTTAGCCAGTGGCCTGAAAACTTCCATGGACTCAGCAGGTACTTTTTAATAGGTGGCAAAAAGTAAAGCTAGACATACATGTCATAGAATTCTTGGCCTTCCATGCACTGAAAAAAGATGTGATGAACTGTCTTATTAATTGAATTAGTTATGATAAGTGTCAAGACTTTGAGGGTCTAATGACATTTTCAAAGAGAATGTAAGATCCACTGTGTGGACAAATATCAAAGGATATTTAACATAAACTCAGATGAAAACACATGAAAAAAGCACTGCTGCCCAAAATTTTCTGCTGGCAACTTTTACAACTAAAGCCTAAATTTTTATTATTATGCCTTGTGTTTATTTTCATGGTGTTTAATGATGGAAAGGTAGTACTTTTTTTTGTCTTTTTATCCAGTTTGTTTTAGTTTTCGCCTTCTATAATAATTCTTTACTATTTTGGTGCAAGATGAAGAGAAAAGATTCTGTTTGTTTTACTTTTTCCCTTTGGTAATTGTTTTTTTACTATTTTGGTGTAGGACAAAGAGCAAATACTTTAAAGGGTAGAAGAACTCATTGTAAAACTACAAAAATTAGGTTACTTATTGTAGCTGAAACAACTTTGATCTATTCTTTACAATGTTCACTTCAAGATGCTCTTGCTGCTGTCAGCATTACACTGTTGCAATATTAGAGTAGAATATAATAATACCATCTTTTTATTTGGTGGTATAAACATGAATGACAGCAGAAGCTTTGTTTTTTATGATTATGGCTATATTAACAAGTAGCATGGACCAACTGGAGAGAGTATCTCTGAAAACTGTGCTGGAATGCTGAGGTTTGCACCAGGCATATTTTGGGGTTCCTTTTACTTCTGAGCATTCTGGTGCTGCTGGCTGCTCGCTCCAGGGAACATGATGCTTCTAGTTAATTCCTCCCAAGAGGCATTTGTTCATGCACTCCAGGACCACCCCACAGTGCAACCAAAAGCCCAGGCAGGACTGACTATTTGGAGACTTGCTTCAAAAGCTGCATGCCTGATCTAACAAAAGCAGAAGGTAGCTTTGCCCTATAGGGATATAGTGGGATAAAGGCATGGAAAGAAGAGCATCTTTCAGTGATCTGATCATGTATAGGTGTGCCAGTCAGTGAAACACATTTAATATTTTTTCTTTCTTCATATTCTTTCTTCCCTTTTCTGTGTAATTATTACTGAAAGGGGAAGGTTGATGTAAGTAGGCTTCTGAGAAAAGAAGGCTGTTTTGAGAAGTCAGAAAGAAGAAATCTTCTACCGAAAGGATTGTATCTTCTTTAAGGAGTTTATACAATGCCAAGTGCACGTTAGATGCTTAACCAGTAATGACCCATGTCTAGCAGTTGGTGCTTGACCTACTGATGTCAGTGTGTGCTCACGTGGGGACAGTGCTTGTTCCCTTCAATTAAAGCGGGTACTCAGACAGACACTGCACTGAACTGAGGCTGTTTGCCATCCTAAGACACTGGCTGGGTATCCTTTATTTAAAGGTGTATAGCCTTTGTTTGGTGTGTGTCCTGAGGCAGGGAAGGCGTTGTGTAATGCCATATTATTGTTAGCATGACTTGGGAAAATACATTATGTTATCTGAGAGAGTAGGTGTGAGAGCCAGTCTGGCAGATGTGACAGTCCTGCTTTCTGGATCTGACAGCTGGCAGCCTGGAGGGCCTACAACCAAACTTGAAATGCCAAAATCCTCGTGTTATGGTCCGTGCTGAAGAAAAGGAAGTAGAAGTAGAGGTGACAGAAGTAGTACTGCATTGTTTTGGGTTTTTTTTTAAGAAAAGACAAGTTTGAAAGTTGACTTACAGAAAGGCTTTGTTTTTCTCAGTGTTCTGTCTCTTCTTGATTTAAAGAGTAGGTTTGATTACAAAAAAAGCCAACTAATTTGTGTAGCCAACCAAATCACTGAGTCGAGGCAGAGGACAACATTTCCTTCTCTGCCTGGAGGATTTTAGTCGCTGGCCATGTGATTTGTAGCAGCATCATCCTGCTGCTCTCAAAAGGTAAGACCAAACTACAGTGGTGCTGAGCTGGTTGTGCCTTAGCCAAATTTCTGTTCTAAAAACAGCTTATGGTCAGACCTCCAAAGTTTCCTGCAACAAAGGTAATCACAGATTTCTTCTGAAGTGTCCTGAGTGTCCTGTACTCTCTGTAACTGGAGATACATGATTGTATGAGCAAAGTTGATTGTTCTGATCTTTCTATATAGCAGCAAGCAGCTAGATCCCAAAAAACCAACCTCATATAGTTAGAAGGTAGATGAGATGAGTAAGTAAAGCAGAAGGCAATAGCAAAAAAATATGAGGCCCATCTGTTCCAAACAATGTGAAATTTCTATGGTTGCTCTAGAGCCCTTCATTTGAAGAACCCAGAATGTATCTGGACATTAAATATCATGCCATATTTCATTTTCTTAACATCTCTTTCTAAACTGTATGTGCTCTTTAGCAGAGACAGGCTGCTGCTTTTTGTGGGCAACACAGTAAACTTTTACAGGAGGATGTATGTTACTGTTCAGAGAAGGTTGGCCAGTGAAAGAGTGGTTGGAGGGTATTCAGTTCTTCATCCACTGGCACTCCTTGTTTTCAGAGGTTGTGAGCCAAGGAAGGCTGTGCCTCTGAGTACAGGCAGTCGTATGGCAGGGTTGCTGCCAAGGGATGAAGCCACTGATTTGTGATGCAGTCTGTCTCTCTCAGACCTTCATGCTGGGATAAAGGAGGCACTTAGGGTTCCAGGGAGAGCCTGAGGTCAGCGCACCTGATGGGGCTGGGGCTTTATGACTTGGAAAGACATGACACACCTCAGGGTAAGTGGGGGAGAGCGTGGCTCTGTGTCACCTTGTAATGATAAACAGGTGGCATCAAGGCATGGGGGCAGTGAGCGTGGGCTGGTAGTTCTAGTCCAGAAATCATGTAATAAAGTCACTTTGTCTGTTAAGAAAACAGGGTAGTTCATGGTGTTTGTGCTTATGAGCAGAAGGCAAGAAAAAGAGTAAATACCATGTACAAACATGTGCCTGAGCCTGCCGGACCCTAGGCAGAGGACAGGGAGAGTAGTAGGTGCATTCCTGGAAGATTTAGAGGGAAGAGTTCCTGTCCCCATGGTGAGAGGTGTGCAGAGAGCCTTGTGCCATCATTTCTTCATCCCTTGTAGCTCATCCCAAAATGAGATCATATTTTAGCAATCCACTTTGTTCTCATCTGGCCTTGGCTCTGTCTTGTCCCGTGCAATAGCCACTACTTTTGTCCAGGCCCATCCCAGAACCTCTCACCCTGGGGATGGCAAGGGAGGCTGGCAGTCCTGTCTGCCACTCAGGCTTGGAAGTAGGCAAGCCTGCCCAAACCCAAAAATAAGAGCTGAGTCTTTCTCTGTAGTTTGTCTTGGGATTTCATTTTTTTTTTTTACTTGGGTCTGTTTCCATTGCTGTGGTTTTTCATTGGTTTTGATCAGAGTCAAATCATGCTAACATAACGAACGTGCAAGTTACTTGGAATGGAAAATCATCTCAGTCCATTCAGCTTCCTCAGCCTTTTGAGAGGGACTCCACTGTGAAATGAAGGAAGACTGGGGGAAAAGAGGTGTCCTACTAGTGGTATTTTATCAGGCTGCTACTCTCTTGGTATCTGAGGTTTTCTTAAGGTCTGAAGCTGCCAAAGCAAGGAATAGTGGCTGTCTCAGCTTTCACCGAAAACCAAAATACTTCTGGCTTCTGAGTGCAGAGCAGCTCAGCACCTGTTGTGTTCCTGTGGTTCTGAAGCCAGAAGGCAGAGAAATAGACCCTGTGATTTTTGTCCAATCTCATTGCTTTTGAGGGAAGTACTGTGCTTTGGGGAGATGTGTGCTGATCGACCATCATTTGATTCTTAGGGGTTGGTGGTACAGCAAACTGCAGCTGTGATAGGCTGCTGAGTAGCCCTGGCTGAATTCAGCTTCTTTGCAGCTGGTAGGGTTAATGCTGTGTGTATGGGAGGAGGAAGGAGGATTTGTACTTCAGAGCTGCCTCTGCTAGGAGCTAGAGAAGCAAGCACCACCTCATTGCACCGGGAGGAGTGAAAGAGCTGACAAAATATTCTTTTAATTTGTTTGAAGCTGCATTCATTTCTCCAGAAGGGGGAGAGTGGAGTAGTCAAATGCTGGGAGGAATGTGCCTAATTCAGGACTGTCCTTTTTCCCTGCCTCCACAGACACTACAGAGAAAAATCAAGACATTTATAAAGGGGCTGTCAGATCTACTCACATGTTTTGCAAAGTCCAGCATTATCTGGCTGTTGAGTGAGTCTTTGTAAGTGTGACCCAATAGTTCTGTATTAAGAGTTCACTGTTGGTTTTGATGCTATTTCTGTTATTGAACAAATATCATAAATGCATAGAGGTGAAAGCCATGACCATACAGTGACTGCAGAAAAAGCACATGTGTATGGGAGGCCTGGTGCCCCTTTCTGATGGTGAAATTTGAATTTGGCTCACAGATATTATGATTTAGCAAAAAAAAAAAAAAAAAAAAAAGAGGGCAGAATGAGTTTAAAGTATTTTTGTTACGCTGAATTTGTAGTGTTTTATCCTCTGCTATATAAATGGTTACTTTTGTCTTTTTAAAAACCAGACTATTTCCTCCATCACAGTTAAATCTATTTTCTTTTGACAAACCCTGATTTGTTGCTCCTGTTTCTGTAAGGATCAGATGGGTAATGGAAGCTGTACAGCAACTTTATGTATGCTACTCGAGATAGTAAAATGCAGGCCTACAATAGGCCTTTTTTCAGCAGCTGTAAAGCTGTTGTGTGAATACAGTGAATCCATTCAATGTCCCCCACGCTTGCTGGGAGCACCCTGGAGAAGAGAGTTGTGCTAGTGAAATGACTATCCAGCAAAATGGTTTCAGAGGGACAGGCTGATGACTCACTCCTTATTTTGGTTTTCAGGGTCTTTTTCTGGGTATGTGAAGTTTCAACTGGAGTTAGGAGATCTATATATTTCTGTAATTTTCTCCATGTTACCAGATTATCCGCCAAATCAGCACAGGTGTTGTGTTCCTTCCATGAGCCCTCTGAGATGGGGGATACTTATTTTTGCTGTAGAGGCAGGAGAAACTGAGGCAGGGGGAAATTTGGGTTAAGTGACAATGTGCATTAGGAGCCAAACTCCCATGCTGTAGTTGTACTATAAAAGCTCAAGTGTCATTCAGAGCTATTTCAGCCCTTCAGGAAGTGTCACATAGCATTTGCCCATAGGTCATGCAGAAAAGCCTGGAGGATAGCTGGGAATCTGTCCATCAAACAGCTTTATTTGACTCTTTAGACAGAGCATTTAAAATGTAAGTATGTAAAGTGAGAACAGGAGGATTTTATGCTGATTTTGGTCTTTGGCCACCTTGTATTTGAGTCAGGCAAAAAATGAGAGGCAGAACCTAGTTGATTCTGCAGGGTGACACTGTGTAAAATAATCCCTTTAACAGTTTTTCTTAAATGAAGAATGGTTTCTAGGTGGCATGAGTCATGGACAGACTGTCCTCATTTCACTTTGAACTTGCAGCCTTCTCTGGATTTGTGTCACAGATTTAGAGGGCTTTGTCCGCTTCCTGCAAGTTGTAGCCTTGGCTGTTGCAGCCTTGACTCATGTTGAGTTGAGAGCAGGCTCCTTGAAGAAAGAGGCAACACCACGTCAGCATGGATAAGCACGGTGGAGTAGGGGAGCAGGGTAATTTAAGCAGAGTATTTTGTATCAAAGGCAGCTTTGGGGCATGGTGACATAGGCATAGCCTTTGTACAGGTGTCAAGATCCCCCTTATTTGTGTGTTAGTCTGCTTGAAGTTTTGGGTTGTTTTTCCTCCAGGGTGTGTGGGAGAATAAACTGTGGTGTAGAAAGCTGTACTTTTTGAATTTTTGACCACTTTTGGAAAAGTTGTCTTTTTTGAGGGATATACAGCCACAGAAGGCTGTGGATAATGGTCTTCACTTCTTAATTAAAGGCAAGGGAAAAATTATTCAGACCTGTCTGTCTGTTCTAGCTGAGGAAGAAAATCCAAGTGGTCTGGCTTACATGCAGACAAGGTCAAATCCTCTCCTTGTTGTGTTGAGTAAGTTTGTTGGCTTCAATGGGGATAGCCACAGGTGTAACCCTGGAAACAGTTTGTCTGTCAGGCTTTTTACAGAGCAAAAATGAATGTGGCTGTTGGTCCTAAAAACTGTTTGTAGAGCAATAACTGTGATGCTTGTAATCCAGAGAGGCTGTGCAAATGCAAGACCACGCTCTCAGACGGAATGTGAACTCTGCACTGGCTGGCAGTGTTTTCCTGCTGACAGAGCCTGGTTTGGAGTCTTACGTACTCAGCCGGCTCCTGGCCAAGCCTTGCTGCAGGTACGGGAGAGGGAGGAGGGTGAAACGGGGTGGTGAGAAAGTGTTCTGGTAGCAGCACTCGCTGAAAATTCAAAACCCTTCAGACCTTTTTTGGTGATGGTGGAGAATGTCAAAATTGATTGTACTAGAGACCTGCCAGTTACTCTTAACTCATTTGCTTTGTCGCTCCTCCTCCCTTCCTTCCTCTCTCGACAGCTGGGCTGCGTTTTGTAGTGCTAATGCTGCATTGCTTCTCCAGCATGGCTACTACTTCCCCCACGCTGCTACTACAGAAATACTGCAGTAACTCAGTGAAGATTGAGGGAGCTGGCCATATATGTATTATTACTGATAATAACAGTGATAGTAATAATAAAACTGTGTAGTAGTTTGATACTTTACATAATGATTTTTCTTCTGGTTTGTATTCTGGGCTTTCTTCCCTTTTCACCATTGTAAATTTGCGGAGTCTGGTATATCCTGGACTGTGCTTTAAATGAATACTTGGTATTCTACTATCTTACAGATTTTTAAAAATGCCATGGTTTTGAGGAGTCTAAACCAGTGGGTTTGGGTTGGTTTTGGGTTTTTTTTTTTTTGTTCAGTTGGGTCTTTTTTTTTTTTTTTTTTTTTTTTTTTTAAAATGTACAGCCCACAGAAGAGCTGCTGCTGGGGGAAGTTACCACACTTGCTTTAGATAATGAAATATATATTGAAAAAAGGTCAGGGATTTCCCCTGAGCCGCCCACCAGTTGCTTGAAATGACATTTTCATTCTGAGTGTTTCCTTTTTTTGTTTTCGTTTAAGATCCTGGTGCACAGGGAAAGAGTTTTAATGCAAAATACCAGAAAAAAAAGTCTGCAACATCTCCTGTGAGAGGGGGAAAAAAAGGAGATTAACAATTGCTTCTTGAAACACTCATGATTTGAGGTAAGTGACTGGAGGATCTTGTCATAAGTTACAGTTAGTTTGTAATTAAATTAATCCTTATTTACCTCAGAGTGTCATGATATTGTTGTTGAAGACAATAAAAACAGGCAGGAGAGGGAAGGAGAGAACTGTAATTTCAAACCCAGCAACAGCAGTAAAAATATGTAATGCATTTATCTTTCTGAAAATGAGCCCCATGAGTTCCAGTCCCACAAACAGGCAATCATTCTGACATTTATAAGGGTTAAACCCTGTTTAAATCAATGAGGCTATTCTTTCTGAAAGTTAGGCATGAGCCTAAATGTTTCCTAGTTTGGAATCTATATCATATGGGAACTCAGCAGAAGAAAGCTATTGAAGACCATACAACGCACAGCCACAAAAATGCACATACAAATCTCTTACTGTTGGTGATAATGTCATGAATAATCTGATTTTACAGCATTCTTAAGTGATATTTTTGTATTAAATATGTAGTTCTCATTTTTATGTTTAAACACCTCTTTGAAATACCAGACTTCTTAGTAGAGCCTGTGAATTCGACACGAGCTTTAACAATACATCTGCCTTAATTGCTTCATCAGTGTGTCTTTGCACAAATGTAGTTAAATGTATAAAGAAAATAATGTCCCCTTTCATAACTAGAGTTGCAAATTGCACTTGGATATTTGAATAGCAACTGAAGTTCTCTGACTGAGGCTAAATTGTGTTGTCTGGAGATAATTTTTTTTTTTAGTAAAGACAATGATGAGGAACAGGGAAAAGCTCACCTTTTCCCTCTAGTCTTCATTTTGTTTTTGTTTTCATTTCTCATTAGAAAAGAATCATACTTTGAGGGTCTAGTAAGGAGAAAATGCTACAGTTGTAAAACTTTTGACCACTGAAAATGTTGCATAAATGAACACTAAAAAACACCAGCATCTTTATTAAATAAAAATTTCAAGTTATTTACTCTGTTCTGCCCCACAATTGTGCTGAAAGAGACAAAATTGCTGTAAGGAATCTGTAGAATCAGAAAGATGCATATAACCTGGAAGATGCAGAGTATGCATTCCCACATATGTGCAGAGAATCAAAACCCTTTGGCAAGTGGCATTTGCAGACATATGTTGCTTACCAGATTTCAGAAGAGAGGAGAGCATAGCCGACCCCTGGTGATTGCTCTGTATTTGCTTTGTAGCAATAGAGCTATTAAGTTTCTTTTGAAATCAACAGGCCCACTGAAGTGAGCTAAATATTTCCTTTCTGGTCAGTGGACAAGAGCCATTGCTTGGGAAATTGTAATGGTCCTGTAGGTATTTGTACTGATTTTTCTGAAAAGTTCAAAATTTTTGCGAATCAGTGTTGCCAACTCCTTTTTATGTGCTGGTCTTGCAGTAGGGAGTGTGAGCCCAAACAGGAATACAGGAGTCTTTCAGCAGGAGTCTGCAGCATTTTTTGTAGTTGTGAAATGAGGTATTAATGCAAACCTGTTTGAAAGCTGAGGTGGGGAAATGTCTTGCTCTCTGGGATGAGCCCTGTTTCAGGTGTAGGTGACAGTCCTCGCCAAACCAGTGAGAGGGAAGTGCTCTGTAGTGACCATCATGGGATCACCCTCAGTTCACCTTTGCTTTCTGTCCATCCCAATCTCCCAGAGGCAAGCATTCTTTCTTGGTTCTGTGGAGCATAAATCAAAATGCTTTTATTGCTGCCCTCTTTTCATTGACGTCAGGCCAGGAAAATGTGCATGATTTTCCTTTCACAACTGCATTCTTGTTGCTCTCTGAGGAAGCACACGTCGAAGTTCATGAAAAGGTATCTTGGTTGCATCTGTGTGGCCTTTATAATAACTTTATCAGCTCTGTGTTGCACTCAGAAAATCGTTGAGGTTGTTTTTAGCTTTCTCTGTATTGGAGAGTGCAGGAGCTCATTGTCAGAGTATTGGAGGTATGAAACTTCTTTGGTGCCAAAAGATCCATTTTGGGATATATTAAATTGTACCACTATTCTTCTTTCTTATTATTTTCAGCATGTGAAAAAATAATGCCCCCATTTGTGTGCCTGGAGAAGGTCCTGTGGTGTGTGCCAGGGAGTTAGTTATGTGGGTGCTGAGCTGAGCAGGCAGAGAGACCGACTCTCTCCTGCTTTGTATTTTTCACTGGGAGTGAACACAGGGGACCGAGCCTGCCCAGATTAAACACATGAGTTTTTTGTTCTGCTTTTCGTTCAGCTGTCAGCGTGCCATGTTCAGATGGCAGCGATCAGTCACAAATTGTCCCCTGCCCATGCTCCTCAGCTCTCCTAAACCATTATTTTTGTGGAGCTCTTCAACAAAGATGGCACTGGTTCGATTTCCCCACCCCCTGCCCCAGCTAATGGAAGAAGACTTTGTTTGTTTGTGCTTCCCCCTCAAATCAGCTGCCTTAGATCCCAAAGCAACTTGTGTTAAGTGGAAATGAGGCTTTGATAATACGTGTGCTTGCTGGAGACTTCTTTAGATTTTTTTTTTTCTCCACCCCCTGTATATGGATCTTTTCAATGGGGTGCTGCTATTGTGAATCAGAAGGAAAGTGCACAGGCTGCTAGGCACATAATGGAATTATTCATTTGTTTCAGTATGTGTGTGTGAGCCTTTGTAAAAGAGGACGTGGTGAGGACAGAGAATGGAGACCTTCACTGCAGGGAGGCAGGAGGGTGCAGTGGCACAGTGCAGGGCAGCACTGCAGTGAGACATGGCCGTGCCTGTGACATTGCCACCAGACCTGTTCTGCTCGGTCTGTGGGCACTGCCTGGGACTTGCACTGTCACGCTGCATGTCCCAGGAAAAGGGGTGATGCTTGCACAGCAGTCGACTGTCCTGCCTGTAAACCACGTAAGGCAAAATATGTGAAAGCTGTAATGTTTCCAGTGCTTTCCCTAAACTTTCAAAAGAGTGATGTAAAAATGAACCGTGCTGACATTGTGCTTCCTCACTGTGAGGCTATCTATTATAAAGGATGTATGGTATAAGTAATTTCAGTGTGGAGTCCATAAGAGCTTGAACCAAAGCATTGGATCCAAGCTCACCAGCAGCTTTGCAAAAGGCAGGATCCAGATCTGAAGTCAGTGGTTCACACAGTTTCTAGCAGAGAGTAGTTTTAACTTACTTCATGAAATGGGAGTAGCCAGAAATGTTAAACTGAGGCTTTAAAACAACTGTTTGACTTTTTCTCACGCATCATTCTCCTCTGCCTCAGAAAGTTTTACAAAAGCACAGCAGCTATTTTCTGCCAGGACACACCAACTCAGGGAAGGGAGAAGGGCCTCTATGGTGGTGACTGTTATACAGCCATATGCTTTTTTTCAGAGTATTTTTTTCTTCTAAGGAGTTAGACCCCTTTTCTGGATGGAGGTCTTTGAAATCACAGTGGAGGCTTTGGAGTACCCTGAAATTTCAAAGACGTCAAGAAATGGTTGATGAGCTTGGTATGGAGCAAATCAAGCCACAGTGGCTGGACTCCCACCTCCTGAAAAGTCTTCTCTTGTGATACCATAGCTGAACTACAGACATGAAAATTTACAGCATTGTAGACAAGAAATGCATAAGGCCTAATTTTTTCTGTTCTTGCTAGATACGTGGTTCTGTTTTTATTCTCTCCCTTTTCTTTTGTCCTTGGACACAACATTTTTAGGGCTTTTCAGTCTCTAGCTGTGCCTTTACTAAAGAGGCATCTGGTTATGTGTTACTTTACACATCTGTTATGTACGTCAGAGAGTCAAATCCAGCACCCAGAGACTTTATGTGTATTTGCAGTACTCGCTGTGGGACTTTGAATCCTTAATCCAATGAATGGCTTATGAGGTACAAAAATGCAGTATTTCAATCTACTGCATATATTACTGCAGTTTATTGCATATATATTGCACATATATACACTACAGTCTCCTTTGTATTTGGCAGAGAGAATCTGGTGTAGGAAAAATGAGAAGTGCAGGTGAACTGAGAAGTATTTAGGTATGGCAGGTAATTTGCTCCCTCCAGAAAACATCATATCTCTGGCTGGCTGCATGAGGAACAGTGTTCATCATGATTCAAGTATCTCTAAAAGGTAGTGCCCCAGCAGTGTTTGTGTATTTCAAACTTCAGGCTTGTTGGACTATGGGGAGAGGCCAAATACCTGAGGCAGTATTGGTAGCTGAGGCAAAGCTCAGGCTTTGCAGTTTTGTCTGGAGAATCTGTACTATTTGCAGCATGAGTGTCATGGCTTAACTCCAGATGACAAGCAGGTACTATGCAGCCACTTGCTCCCCATACCCCTGCAGTGGGATGGGCAAGAGAATTGGAAAAAAAGTAGGTAAAACCCATATGTTGAGATAAGAACAGTTTAATAATTATATAACAACAATAACAATAATAATGATGGTAATGATAAAAATAATGATGATGATATAATGAAAAGGGAGACAACCAGAAGAGAAAGAAAAGCTGCTCATCACCTGCTGACCAATACCCAGCCTGTTCCCAAGCAGCCATCAGCCCGTCTTGGGCAACTTCTCCAGTTTATAGATTGAGCAGGATGTTCTGTTGTATGGAATATCCCTTTGGCCAGTTTGGGCCAGCTGTCCTGGTCATGCTCCCTCCCAGTTTCTTGTGCACCTCCTTGCTGGCAGAACATAAGAAACTGGAAAGTCCTTGACTTAGGGTATGTCCTTGACTACAGAGCAACAACTAAAACATGAGTGTGTTATCAACATTATTCTCATGCTAAATCCAAAACCCACAACACTCAGCAGCTACTAGGAGGAAAATTAACTATCTCAGCTGAAATCAGGATGGTGCATTAGTTCAGGTATCTGCTTTGCTTTTCCTCTGATTGCTAGTTATCCAAGTGCATTAAGTTTGCAGAAAACATGTAGCTTCTTAGATGGTCCTTTTTAATGATCCATGTAGAGCCCAAATGTGATAGGTGTTATTTTTACTGTTCATCAATGTGCAGGGCATGCTAGTGAGCAGACAGATTTACCTGTTGCTTTTTGGGTTTTTCTGTTCATTGTGATGGGACTACCCTCTGTGTTGGCCATCCTTGGGTAGTGCAGTCAATGAGCATCACTGATAAACTTGTGTGCACGTTGTCTCCCCTTTTGCTGATACATAGTGGAGCAACTGCTTGCCATCTGGGGAGGCGAATGGTAGCCGTCAGAACGGCAGCATATGACAGTCCCTGCTTTGGGAGCCTCTGGCTAGGCCACTGCTAAAACCTGTTGGCTGGGTGTTAGAGGGGGCTGGGTAACACAGGTGTTAGTGCAGGGGAGCTGCGATGGGGGAGACTTTTTTGAATCCCAAACAATGTGAAAATGCAGATTTGGCAGAAGGCACACTACAGCAAGAGGGAGAGGGCAGAGTGAGTATCATGATTCCCTTCTGCTGGAGGGCTGCTGCTGGAGCCCATGTGGGAGCCCTCTGAGGCTGAGCAGTGGTCCTTTGTGCCCTGCTAGAGTGGAGCCGTGGTTGTGAGGAGAAGGCACCCCAAGGGTTTGCCACCCATGCTGCCCACTCCTCCTCTGCACTGGGGAGTCCTTTGGCAGCCCTCTCCTCCCTGGCTCTCTGCGACGTGGCTGCTGTGGGCAGGGTGCTGCAGCTTCTTGTTTGAAATGATAATATTTTACGCTGTTACCGTGGAATACTGCAGTATTTCTTGTAATTGTGGGCTGCAGGCCAGTAATGTACAATAACATTTTGCTCTTCCTGTGCTGTTGCTACTGTAGGCATTCGTTCCAATTTGGGCTGCATTTGCAGTACATGTGGGGTTTTTTTGTTGTTGTTTCTAGACGCTGCTTGTTATCTATTGTGGATATTTTTGGAGTATTCATTTCTACCCACGTCTGTCCATACAAATCTATCTCAGCACTTCAGAGAGCATCAGTCTCTGTTGAACAAGCAATTGTTGTGGCTTTCACAGAATTACCTTTTTTTGAAAGTATGAGGCAAGAATGAGATGAAAATTGCTTTTTAAGTTTAAGAACGGTTATGGTTTTAAAAACTCTTTGAGGGAGATATAAGGCAAAGCCTTTCTTTGACCAATGGTGAGCATATTTAGCACTAAAGTCCTGGTCTGCACCGAGCTGTAGGTGATCGAAACCTCTGGGATGGCAGAGTCTGGGAGGCAAAACCTGTAGTGATTCTCTGCAGTTTTGGTTTTAACTGTTAATTTTTTTTTTTTAAATGTTTTCAGAGGAAAGTAATCATAACTTGGAAGGGAGTCAGTAGTGTTCATGCCAATGATTGTTTATTAATGTTGTCATGGTCTGGAGATGAAACTTTTGTGAAAGGGAAATTCAAGTCCTAGACATCAGAGCTCAAAACTAGTCAGCCTGCACGAAGTTTGTTTCTGGAAGGTAGTGATTGAGTCCAAAGGAAATGAAGAAGGTACAACACAAAGGAGACAATTAATTTGGTTTTGGGTAAATTTGGTATAAAATACAGTGTGCTATACAAAAAGGATTGTGCTTTTCTCACATGTAATTTTAGTGTCCTATTACTGTGCTGACTCACTAAATGACTTCAGTTTCAATCTGCATTTGGTTTAAATTACTTCAGAGGCGTGCATTTGTATGCTGCTCTGTAAAGTAATTCTCATCTGTAATCCAGATTTTTTCCTTTTGTTTGGCATTTCAACTGGCTTGTCTCTTTTCATTTTCCAGGTCTCTGTTTTACTAACATTTGAAACCAATCTCTCTGTGCGCCTGCTTGGGCCCTGCAATTGGCAAAAGTCATTTTTCAGCAACAGATAGAACAAGGAATGAATCATTGCTTTCTGCCTTTCCATTAAATTACCTAAACCACTGCTCATAAATACTGCTTTATGTATGGTACAGCAGCATGATTATCTCACTGCATTGATGAAACAGTGCTGGAAGTGAATATAATTTTTCTTCTATTACATCTTTAATGAGCTTCAATTAAAAATAGTGTGTTGGCATGCCAGGGTGGATGTGTTATTCTCAGAACTTTATTGAAGCCGTTTTGCCTGTTAGATTTGGTTAACACTGTGTTGTTCTGAAAACCATGATGGACATGATGAGGTTCTGAAAACCTTACAAATTAAACAGCAGAAAACAGGAAAAATCTGCTTTGCTAGATGAAAGTTGACAGGACAGTAAAATCTGGCGACTGGAAAGATTCGGGTCTGTACTGCGTGGAAAAGCCTACTTTTTGTCTGTCTTTGAGGGTGAATTTTTTAACATGTAGTTTAAAAAACAATCACAAAGCAGCAGGTTTCTGCAGAGCTCCAGTTAAGTCCCTGATTACTTGACACCTGTGGCAGCAAGTCTGAGTCACAGATAGCACAAAGCTGTGAAGCCTAATACTCTCAGTATTGAAAAACACACCTACGTAGGAGTTTAATTTCAAGTACCTCTTTTAGCTCTGGGTTCCCCCTCGCCCCTCCCAACCTAACAAATTTTAAGAGTCATTCTTAGAATTTTGCACAGAAAAATTTTCCCAGCACTTGTGGCTTTGTGAAGTATTGACATCACTTAGAGATCAGAAAATAGCTCTGTCAATTTTAGCTTGATGGCATTCCATTCTCTGCTCCAAAAACCTAATGAATTACAATGGTGAGTCAAAGTTTTCTTGGAATTTTCTTCCCTCCCCTCCCCCCCGCCTTGTGCAATTCCATTGCCATTTTTAGCATTGACGGCAGCTCTCCAAAGAATGTCTGTGTGCCTGAGCTATGATTTCTTGAAAGTCCGGAACAAAATCGAGTTGTGTCAGATGACAAAAATCATTCTATGTTTTTCTGCATTTTCGTAACATTATGTAAGCTTTATTGAAGAATCCACAGCAACAGGCAGGAGATGTCTGATGGAGAGGTGTTGTGTCTTCACTTCAGCAGCATGAAGATCTTACTATCATGCTGCTTCGTTATGTTGTGATGAGGTTTTGCTTAATTATTTCTGTGTTTTATCAGCTGTTCTCAGGGAAGCTGCCTGACAAAACAAATTATCAGTGGATTTGGGAGACTTGAACCAGCTTGAAGCACTTGTTGAACCACAGCATCCTTCTGTCTTTGCTTCAGTTTGAAAACCAAGGATTATGTATTTAATGTGTTTTAGCAGGATGCTGAGAGTAGAAATACTAAGGACAAAGAATTGTGGAGGTACTGCTGTTACCTAAGTGATGTGGTATGTTTAAGATAAAGAGTGTTGTCAGCTGTTCTTGGCAAAATCCCTAGGGTTACAATGAGTGAAATTTTAACTCTGAACGGGTTTGGTTTCTTTTAACTTGAGGAAGTGGCCTGTATCATGCATATTCTAATGTGTCAGAGTGAATGTGTGAAGTATGAAGCTGCTGAAGAGAAATGTGAGGGGGAAGACAGGTTAAAGTGGTTGTAAATGGAAGATCTGTATATTTTTCTTCTGAATTAGGTAACTTCTATTTTACTTAAAATTGGCTGGAAAAAAAACCCAGAAAAGAAATAAATGCAAGTGTCCCCTTAAGAGCTGCTGTGTCAAATTTGAAGAATGATTTGAATTGAATCATTAAAGTGTGAAATGGAGGGATTTTAGTTCTGCTTTAAATTATGCATCTCAAATTAACCTTAGCTGTGGAGTCTCTGCTGACGCCCCCGTAATGACACATTATTGGTACTAATGGCTTCTTTGTGACTTGAGATACAAACAGACATCGTAGACAGAAACATTTCAGCTTTGAACTAAATAAGACACACAGCATGCATTTCCACCTTGGGTTTTAGATGCAAAGCCCTGCTCTCCTGGTGCCTGGTGCTCATGAGCTCTTTTCAGCTTCCATGCGCTGCTCCCTGTTCTGGCAGGCAAGGGCAGCTGAATGAAAACCTGCTTCACAAGCTCTGAAGAGCAGGAGAGCAATAAATCTGGTGTGAATGTGAAGCCTGTGCATACACTGAGCCCTGTAGGGAGCCAGAACAAAGACTGGGATGTGGGCAGTGGTCAGGGAGGGGGAACTTCCAGTAGATTATAATCTCGGGAGGAAAAAGACCCAAGATTGTGAGAGAAATGGAGAAGAGATGACAGGGTTTAAGGAGGAAGTTGCTAAATAAGGGAGGAGTGAGATTAATGCATAAAATAAGCAGGAGAGGTTAGTCAACCCTTTATATGTGCCCTGCTGACATAAAAAGGGGCTGTATCTGTGTGGCTGTGTGCGCTCTCTTTTGAAGCTCATTATCATAATTTTAAAAATTCCACCTCTACGCAGAAATTCCACCTCTATGCAGAATCATTCAAGGACTTTACAGCTTTCTTTGTGCTGTTGGTGTCTCTCGTGGGACAAGGATGTTAGTTACTACTTCAGTGTAGCTACTGGGTGGGCAGAGTAAATGTGGCTATGAACAAGTGAGAATGGCATTGCCTGGGGTGCTGTGTACAGAAGATGCACAGAATTTCACATGTTGATGAGAAAGGAGGAGGGGCTTGGCCAGGTAGGCCCAGAATTTAGACGCTGGCTTCTCTTCCCAAAGATATTCACTAGCTCATTGTTTCATCCTCATTTTCTCAGTGGAATGTCAAGATACAGGAGTGCCTCCCCTTTCAAGCTGCAGTTCTGGGAATTTGCTTGTTGGCTGTGGCAGGAATGATGGAGAGGTGCATTGCCCTGTGGCTGCGTTGTGTGGTGTGTTACAAGGCTGTGTGACACTATGTGACTGTCTCTATAGATCTGCTCTCAGCAGAGAGTGCTGTGGAGTAAGTAATCTTGTGGTACTATGGATCCAAAGCCAGGACAGCATTTGACTGTGGAGAATCAAATACTAAAAAAAGTATTCAGATGCCTTCTTTGCATTTCTGCAAGGAACCACATTCCTGAATTAGTACCCAAAAATTAAAAAAAAAAAAAGTAGGTGTGTGATACATCACATTTACTAATGCATTAGAGATATTTATATGAATAATTAAAACACCATTTCGAATTACCACAATGATAGAACAGAATGTGTTTTGTCACTTTTCTGTTCCTTTTTGTTGATTAATTTATTGATTTCTTCCATGAATTTAGAGTAGATATCCTAAATATTACTGTAAATTAGCAAGACTGTGCTTTATGTTAATAACCTGTTGGAAGCACTAATGGAATGAAAAGGAGTCAGAATTTGGTAATAAAGACCTGAAAAACAGACACCTAGAACACATATCTAGTGTTTTGCATCAAATAGGTTTGTAAAATATTAGTGGCTTTGTTTGTCCTAATTGTTAATTTAAAAAAATATTTCTTTTGTATTCATTATGAATAGCCTAATAGCACATCAGAAAAAAGGGAAAAATCAGGCAACAAGCTACCTTAGATTTTCCATTGTATTTGTAGTTAACTTGAAGCTGGTTGGAGTCGGTGGGAACATTGTGTGGGTTGGAGGACAGAATGTCACTGTTAAAGGGACCACAGTCCTTCTGAAACCATGCATGAAAAAAAGTAGTAAACTTCTGAAACTGAGGTCTTGAAAGCAGACAGATGTTATCCAAGATACTAAGAACTAGGAATTATATTACATTTCACACACATATGCACACAAAATCTTTTTTTATTTCTTAGCTCAGATTTCTTCTGGTTTTTGTCTGTGATTTTCCCTTATTATTTGCATTTAGTTTATTAACCTGTTTTGTCATATTTTTTCCTACCTTCAAAAAGACCCGTTTTATGAATATGCTAGAATGTATGCTTAACATGAATTTTTAACCATTTTTAAGTCAGTATTGTTCTGATCCCTTTTCAGGGCTGTTTTTCTCTGTCTTCCAGCTACAATGGACAATTTGTTGTAACTTGGGATTAGTATCATATGTTTTGTTTAGTACTGCTGTTCTAGCCATGCTTAGAATACGTGTTTCCATATATATTTTTGGGGGCAGTTTTGGATGCCATCAGAGACTTGTGCTTCTGCCTCCCATCTACTGGTTATGTCCAAATTTCACTGAGGAGGAGGTAGTGTGGCAGTAGTCATGGCCTGTTAGTCTGGGTTTTAGCCCTGTTTCGAGGGAACAGTTAGCACTCCAGGCTTAATATGAGGTGCCTTACTCTGTTGCCCTAATACAAAGTAAGTGATGGAAATTGTCTGCAGTTTCTGCAGAAACTAGGGATATGGAATATCTCAATATGGAAAGTGCTGCATGAAATTGTTCCACTTACTGTTATTAGCTGTCACACTGACAGTGACTATAACTGAAGGGTATTAAGGGGGTAAAAAGATCATATTATTTCATTTAGTTTATCATATGCATACATGATAGCCCTCTGTGTATAGTCAGTTACATGATTTCCTGGGATAGCCAGACTTCTCTTTATTTGTGTGTGGCTGATGCAGCTATAGAGGAAAGAAAATACTTTCAGGATCAGAAAATGTGTCTGTAAAGCCAGGAAAAATAGTCTGCAACCTCAAGAAGATATCTAAGTACATTTAACTGCTTTTTACTCATCTTCCAAAAGCAGCTCAGTTCCGGAATAACAGTGCCCTTTTGGGCTATATTTCAAGATGGTATAATTATTCTCAGACAGGAATTATGAGGATCAATAGCAAACCCAACACATCCTTTCTTTTCATGACAGATTGCTGATTGCCACCAGAGCAGTAATAGTGTGCTGGTCAGCAAAAGCACCAGAAGCAGTTAATCGTGGATTTTTGTCTCCATCCTAACATATGTTTAAGGTTATACAGTTTGTCGTGATGGGTTTGCACTCACAGTTCACGAGGAAGGAGAATTGTTTTGTTTGTTCACCTTCCCTTCTCTTTCACTTTTATGCTTCCTCCTTGAGTTGGGCTGCACTGTTTGGTGTCTCTCCAGGGATAGAGCATGGCAGGGAGAGCATGCCTAGCCAAAAAGATAAAAGTCATTTTGAGATACCAATGGTTTACAAGGTGTGGTTTGGTGTTGTTGGGTTTTTTTAAAATTATTTTTATTTTTAATTTTTTTTTAAAATATCCTGCTTAGGTGGTGGTAAAGAACAAGATTTTCCCTGGGTGTGTGTCAGGAGCCCTTCTCCATTGGGGTTGTGGTGGGACTGAGTGCAGGGTTGCTTTTCTTCAGTGGAGGGCCCTGTACTTTTGCTGTGTTTTGGCAGCTTGACATGGCAGTGGCTAGGTAACCTGTGTGTATAGGTTTTGGTTTAGGTTTTTATTTTTTGGGTTTTTTTTTGTCTGCCATCCTCGATTTACTGAAGCTCTGTGACTTTCTAACCTGCTGTCTGTAGGCTGTTGTTTTACAAGCTCATTAAGGTGGCCAGGATAGCGATGGCAGCGATCCTGCCCCCCCATGGGTGCTCATTAGATGGCTTCCTTGTGCTGACATAAGCGTTGTGTAGTCATGCTCTGAGCCAGGTCTGGGAAAGGATCCAAGTTAAAAATAATCCCTTAAAAAAAAAAAAGGTACGTTTCCAGCAGGATCTGTTCCTGGATCTAGCTTGCCATCATTCTCACGCTGGCCTGGAAAGCATGAGGGTTTGTACTGGCATAGAGGGAGGTGAGGAGGAGCAGCTGGGGCAAGGTGGTCAGGGGTGTACTGTTGGCAGCAGGGATGCTGCCTGCTTGTATGATGTCAGCCTGAGGAAATGGAGCTCTTGTGAGTGCTGCCTGTCTTTCCTTAAGTTCATTGGCCCAGTAACTTCCAAAGCTGTGAGGCAGTTTTGGTGAAATTTGCCTGAAAAGCAGTGTTGAAGGAGTGAAGGTCCCTTGAGCTCAGCAACTTATGGGGGCTGGTAGGCGGAACCAAATCAACTCTCCCTAGTGATCAAAAGTTGTCATCTGGGGCTCAGCTGCCGCCCTCGTCAGGGCTCCTCTTGTGGCACAGTCCCACTTTGGGTTGAATTGTGTCCATTGTGTGGTGGGGCCAACTGTTGAATAGCTGGTGGGAGAAGAGCACAAAGTGCCTTCTGGGAGAGATTGTTCATTTCAAGGGGCAGGGACAGTTCACCTCCTGGATGCTGAGTGCACAGGGAGCTGCATTTCCAGTTGTGGGGTAGCTTTTAAATTCGTTTTCTGTGTTATTGTTTGGGTTTTTTTTTAAATTCCCTCTACGTATCAAAATTTCTGGAAGCTGGGAGAATTGGGAGGTGAGACTCCCTTCAGTTTTTGCTTGTGTGGCCAGCTGTTTAACGCTTAGGTCAAACAAGTCTTTCTAGCCCCACCTCTACATAGCTTCCCTTGACTATCTGGCAGCATCTCCATGCCCTTCTCGGTCCAGGTTCCATCCCCATAAGGTTGAGCTCCTCTTCGGTGGGTGTGCCCAGGTTTTGCCTGCCCTGCTGCAGGGGCAGCCCTGCTCTGCACCACTGCTGTGGAGTTAATATGAAGACACACATTGTGGTTTCCTGCTGTTTTGCTTTGTAACCAGTCCACTAATAAATATAGCTTGTGTGTGGTTATAAATTCATTCTCTCATTATGGGTGGTTGTTGTGCAATAATTATGTAGAAATTACAACCGAGGATTGTTGTGGAGGGTTTTTTTTGTTTTGTTTGTTTATTTATTTTTGCTCCTTGATATGCTCTGCAGTGAGAAGAGCAGGCTTTGATTTCTGCCTTAACAAAGACAGGGCCACAAGCAGGTGTCAGCCTTTGGCATGGACACAGGCTCCATCTAGCAGGCTGCAGACTTTTGCGTGGCTCTCTTTGTGTGGCGAGACGAGCACTGCAAGGGAAATCGGGACCTGCACTATTTGGACACTTTTTTACTTTTCCTTGCTTTACTCTGTGGGCAGACATGCTGTCCTTCCCTGCAGGTTTATTACTGCACATGTGTTTAGTCTGAAATAAACCCATCCTGTCTCTTTGGAGGTTTTGGTCCTACATTTCCTAAATCCCTTGTATCTCTGGGCATCCTCCGGGTGCTGCTGCCTGGCTGAGGCTGTGGGGTCTCTGCCCCCTGCAGAAGTGCTCAGGTCCTGCTCCCTGGAGGTCATCCCTTCATATGTGGGGCCACTCCTGTGATCACTCCTTCTGTTAGATGTGGAATTAAAATAAGTGTGGGAGTTTTGTTGATTTTTTTTTTTCCCCCTCCTGTTTCTTTATTTAAAATTCCAGTCAAGCAGATCCAGAACACTGCTTGTCCCTGCTGCATTCTCATTTTCCTCTCATCTCTCCTTTCATTTTACATTATTCCCTGCACTGTGTTTGCAGGCCATATGTGTCCTTTGAACTCTGAAGAAGCTGTGCCAAAAGGAAGCCTTCTTCTCCTCCCCTCCTCCCATCGTGGAGCCGCTCTTAGTTAACTGCAATTAGTACACAATGCGGAGCGAACCCAAATGTGAAGTTCATGGGTGAGTGTCTGCAGATTTCCCGAGCGCTTCAGGAAAGCTTGAACTCGGTCTCTGCTTTTGTCCTTAAACCCTGAAGCAGTTCCTTGAGTCCGAAGCAGCCGCTGCTGCTCTGGGAGGTGTTTGTAACTCGCATTTTCCTACCGGCGTTCCTGGCGAGGCACAGCCTCTGCTGGAGCCTTGGCAGAGTGCCGTGGGATTCTGCGCGGAGCAAGGTGGAGCTGCCTGGCATTGTGTTACGACACGGGGCAATAAGTGGCTTCACGAGTGTGCTGTAGTAGGACAAGCCCTTCAGCTGTGCACCCGGGGAGAGCTGGGCAGATTGGCTGCCGCAAACTGACAGGGCTGGGAAAAGTAAAACTCACCCTGTTAAACCAAAAGTGGGAGAATTACTTCTTGTCGTTCATGAGGAGCAGAGGGACGTGCTGCTGGGCCAGCTGCTGGGCAGGGGCCTTAGCATCAGCTGAGCTTGGCCAGAGGCATCGCTGTCAGGTTGGGCTTTACTGTTCAAAAGGAGGTGAGGTGACAAGTGCCTTTTGTGTCCCTTCTCCCGTTAGCCTCTGAGAAGTGACTTCTGTGTTAAACCAGGTTTCTGACCTCATTTCTCAAAGGAGTTTTAAATGGGGAGAAATAGGAGTATTAATTAGTGCCTCGTTAAGTACTTGTAGTCGAGTATGATAATTTTCTTGAAAGGATAATGTATTAGATGAATAAAAATACTCTCCATTAAAAAATGAATACAAAGTCATTTTAAACCACAAAGATTATTGTACATTTCTGAAAAATTAATGTGATTAAAGCAAAATATATTTAATAAATTAAAAAGACCCTGTAAGGCTGTTTAACTTATTGGTCTCATATTAATTATTTTCAAATCTTGTGCTACAGAATTTTGACCTTACCTGCAGGGATGGGAAGTGATTTCTTTCCTCACTTCATTTTTTTGGCTTGTAATTATTAGGTCTGAGTTGTGGGTGTGGTGATTTTCCTTTGTTTTTGTTTGTTTGTGTTTTTTGGTTTTGTTTGTTTGGGTTTTTTTGTTTGTTTTTGTTGTTATTTTTGTTTGCTTTTTTGTTTGTGTATGATTGATTTTTTTTTGTTGTTGTTGTGGTTTTGGTGGTTTTTTTTTTTAATAGGGCTGTATGGGTTTTTTTTTTTCTTTTCTGATGTCTTTCTCAGAGATTGGCCACAGCGAAAAATCAGACCCTAGACAGTGATCAGAAATGATGTGGAGACTCCTTGATGGATTTAGTTAATGTGACCTACTCATGTGCTGATGTCTGAATTTGGAGCTGAGAATACATATTTCCAAGGATGTTTCTTCCTGTTTGGTTTGTCTGTGATGTAGTGTAGGCTGTGTCTGCTAGGATCACGTAGACTTCCTTCAGTTATTTCATGTGACTTCACACAACTTACATTATTTTTTGTACACATAGTTTGCCCCTTAGATTAGTTTTGGATTAGGCATTTCCCTAACTCTCTACTGAGCTGCTTCACGTTGAGCTACTTAAAGAGAATTGCTTTGTATGTTGTGGAAGACAATAAAGTAAATGGTTGGAGCTGGAAATATAAGCCCGGTTGTTTATGAAGTTTTATGTATTTACTTAGGGGGGGATGTAAAAGCTCAGTGTAAAACTTGGTTTAAATAGTATCCTGTTTAAAAAACTTCGGGGTTTGTGGCCTTAGGAATGAAGGCACTTCCTCACCAGTCTCATCACAAACATTGCAAGTGTTTTATTCCCTCTTGCTTGGCATGTTCTCTTGTTAGGGGTATCTACAGAGCAAGTATTTGGTACTTGATTCCTCTTGTTCCCTGTAGCACATCTGTGGTTCAGATTCAGAGAATGCTAGCAGTCAGTTCTCAAGGTTTCCTTGTTTACAATTTGTTGTGGTTTTGGTACCTGAGATCCATGTAGACTTTTGAAAACATTTTTTTCAACAGACTAAAATAGAGGGGAATTTGGTTACAATGTTCTCTCAGGTGCTTTCTGAACTTTCAGGCCATTTGATGATGGTGACTGCCAATTTTTTTCTCTTCATCTTTAAGGCACATCTTTAAATATTCTCAATCTCTAAGCAGACAGCCTTTGCATCTGATTCTCCAGCCTTGTATTTTACTTTCAGCTTTGCTCTTCTTGTCCTGTTGCAGCTTTGACAAGCTTATGCAACTGAGGTGATGATAGCTGCCTTGATTTGTGTTATATCTGAAGGTGCTTCCCTCAGCAGAGCCCTTACAGGCTAAACATGTGAACAAGAGAAAGAGATTTTACTAGTCTTTGGGACACAGCAGAGCCTGCAGTCGTTGGATAATTGACTATTGAAAGTCTTGAGACATTTCTTCTTTTGTTTGAGAAGGTGATGGTGGCCAGGGCTCCTTGGTGGTATATGAAAATAGCTCCGGAATTCAAAGGAGCATGTCTGTGTTGAATGGTGCTCACATAAATGTATGGGTGTTGTTACTATACCAAGTGCCTCCCAAGGTGAATGGTCTGTACTGTCATAATGTTTGTTTCAAAGTATGATTATTAGTATTTTCTGGTCTTAAATGATACCAAATCTATCCACTGAAAATTACCTTGAAAATCCTCTCAGAACAAATTATCTCATTTTCAAAACCACCTCCTCAGGTTACAACTAAACTCAGCACCCAGCTGGCTGTGGCTTTGGCAGCGCCATGGCTGCTGTAATGACACCCCCAGGTGTGGCCATGTGGATGTCCCTGTGCACAGTTCATTTTGCATGGCTGCCAGAGTGCTGGTTGGCTTCCCTTGTTTTTTGTCTGTATTTTCCCCACCACTTGCAGAGGACACAGGCTATTTTTTTTTTTTAATAAAACTGGAGCTATAAATCTGTCAAAATTGCAAGGGCATAACAAAGACTAGATCTGACCGATGGCACTGTTATCTTTTTCTTAGCATTTCCCTGGAATTCCAGCTGACAGCAGCCCTTAATACAAATTCGTTATTTGCAAGGGGCTCTGTTTAAGCTAGCAAATTATTGTGCCAATATGTGACACTAACCATACTGCAGAATAAAGAGCAGTGAAGCATTTATGATGCTAAAATAATTTCAGGTCATGTCTTTATTTTTTTTTTTTCCTTTTGTGTAGTTTTGCTTTTATTGCTAGTGCTGAAATGGTTCTTGCAACACAAGTGAGAAAACCAGACTGAACCTCCTGTTTTTTTGTTGGGCTCCCAGCTGGAAATCCCTCCCTCGATTTTCCATTGATAAAAGTGTCACAAAGGGAATCCAGAGCAGAGGAATAGGCGGAAATAGAACAATGCAAAGTCTTGGACTTGAATCACAAAGAAAGTTAACTAATGTAGATACAGTACTGGATGAGCTGCTGCTCCTTTCATGACAAGGTTCATTTACCTGTGGTCTTAGCATTTGTGGCTGCCCTCAAAGCCATATCACAAATCAGCTATTTATTCTCTCTTTGCTGTGGAGGCTCTTTAAAAGGATATCGTAGAGCATTTTCTTCTCTCCCTTCCTATGGACTGCTTTTTTTGACCTTCAAGAATTCAGAGTCTCAACAGGGGCTAGAAAACTCACATATAAGAATGCTTTTATTGTTAATCTGTAAAATATATCTTTCACTAATAAAATAAAGATGTGACGTTTATAGAGCTCTGATAAGGAACATGGCAGTGGAAAAGGCCTGGGTCTGCTGCTGTTTAAATTAAGGGCAGCTGATTTCAGTGAGAGAAGAACCAGGCTTGTTAAATGTGCATTTTAACACATGCACTCAGGTGTTCCCATGATGCTTGAAAAACTTTCAGGAATATTTTGCTAGAATTGAGAAGTAACTTCATTTAAGTGACTGAAGGTGCTTAGTGCTCCTTCAGGGTGTTTGAAGAGGGAAGTTTACTTGAATTTAGTTTCATTAATTAGGTGGTTAAGTTTATACTTTTTCTAGACTTTCTTTAGCATTGTATCACTAAAACAATGGCTTCTGTTTTGCTGATGTGTTTGACCTTTGTGTCAGGGTCAATGAGCTGACATAATGATGTTTGCCACACTGTCTCTGTGGTCACTTCCCCATCACGTGCTGTAGGTGAGGATCTGCATGCAGTGGTGTGAAGAAGGCTTGGAAACTCCTGTGGGAGACAACTGGTGTGTGTCTTGTGCTGGGTGCAGCAGGGAGTGCGACCATCTGTGACGGAGGAAGCTCAGTCCTGAGTGAGGCAGTGATCCTCTTTCTGTAGCTGCAGTG
Organism: Entomyzon cyanotis; assembly: GCA_024500445.1. NCBI lineage: Eukaryota > Metazoa > Chordata > Aves > Passeriformes > Meliphagidae > Entomyzon > Entomyzon cyanotis. The sequence continues at coordinate 73,036,850 of JAKEPQ010001005.1, forward strand.
GGAGCAGCAGGTGCTCTGGACCCCACACCAGTGCTGAGCACACGGCTTGTTGCAGACCTGGATCTCTCCAGCTTTGCTGAGAAGCACTGTGGTTGTCCTCTTGGCGTACCTTCCAACGTGAAAGAGCAAGTGCTGCTCTTGTCTTTCCCTCCTCATCTCCTCCACTCTTTTTTCCCCCTCTTCCCTTTTTCCTGTCTTTCTTAAACTTGCCGAAAAGCCCCAGACCTGTGCACTGATGTCCGTTTCCTTGTTCTGATGGTTTACTGTGATGGGGTAACAAGAACATGCACAGCTAGTGAAATATGGAATGATAATATAGCAGGAATCGGTTATGTAATGAGCAAATAAGTGTGATATGCTTGGCTTATCCATATGTTATTCAAGAGTACAAAGGAAAACATGCAGAATAGTGTCTAAACGAGAGGGAAAACTGGAAATAGTGTTTGGATATACTGGACATTTCAAATCTCTTCATCTGACCCTGTAAATCAGAGCGGTTGTATTTTGTGCTAGGTTTGGTTTTTTAATTAAATTATTATTGGGCCACCCTTCCTTTAAGCCAAAAAAGGAAAGGCAGCAGGAAAAAACACTTTTAGCTGAAAATCAAGAAAGAATAAATCATGGTGTGCTACCTTAATAATGCTTTTAAAAAAATGCTTTCCAGTGAAGCATACTGAAACCTAGGAGTAGTAACTGCTTTAAGTGATACAATTTGTCTAGCATTTTGACAATGCATGGATTTTTGTTTCTTGTCTGTATAAAGAGTTAGTAAAGTTGGGTTTCTCACTGCCCCCACTCTGCCCAATGTGCTACTCTTCATGCCTGTGGCTCTTCATCATAATGAGAACACATGAGAGATAAGTACTCCGTGTATGAGTAAATACAACAACCCAGGGCATTTATTTTCATCACGTATTTTGCATAACGCATGCAAATACCATATACAGCAGAGGAAAATCCTAAGAGCCAATTCTTGCTAGATCCTAAGTGGGATACTAGTTGGTGAATGATTGCAAGTAAAGCTACCCCACACTGTCCTTAAGAGGCTCAGATTTGGAAAAGGCATGTTATCTGTAATAGTGGGCACAGCATCCACTGAATCAGTGTTTTTGTTTAAGAAAGGGCTGCCAAACATTGAAGGCAGGGAAAGCAGTATTGTTTTTTCATGCTCTTGGTGCCAAAGAAGCAAAATAAGGTAACAGAAGAAAGGGGTAACATTCTGAAGGTGTTTAGGGTTTTTTCCTGTTACAAATAAAAAAATAGATGTTTGTAAGAAATTATGGCAATTTAGTTGAGTGTTCTGCTTTGGACAGTTGTAACACTAATAGGATGGAAGCAGTATAAGCAGTTGCTACAATTATAGCTGCAGTTACTAAGAGAAATCCACGGTCTGTTATTTGAATGAAGCATTCACTGTGGCTGAAAGGCAGCAGTATCTTAAAGAGACAGGGAAGGAAAATTATCCTCTTTTTTGTTTTGTTTTGATTTTTTTTTTTATTATTCACATGCTTTTTTTGAGACAATTTCTGCATGGGATCATCCAAGAGTTCAAATTCAGTCTTTCCTTTGCACCCAAAGCAGTTCTAACAGTTTGAAAAAGAGAGTAAATGTGCATTTAAAAATTATATATGTATATATATATAAATTAAAGTATCTGCAAGAGAGCAAAATGGAACGATTGAGTTTGTATTCTCTGTAGCCCACTTATGGGTCATGCACAAATTGTTCAAAGGGTAATTTCCCTTCCATTTTCATCAGGTTTCTTAGTATTGTGAACCATTATTTGCTTCCTTTCAGCGATGTGTCAACAAACATTTCTTTGTGGATGCGGCTGAATTTTGTTCATTAGAGAGATTACCACTCATGAACAGTTGTGCCTTTAGAGCTCTGGCATTTAAGCTGTTTATAAGGAGTATGTTTATGCTTTGGCTGGAGATCACTTGGTGCTGGTGTTAGTCACATTATGGCTGAAGTCATGGAAATCTTGACTTTTTGCCCACTTCAAGTATCTTTGGTAATTTAGCATGTATAGTGGGCAGTTTCCAAATGCAAACAGATGGTGTGCTCATGAACAACAGGACACAGAAAGGTGTTAATAATACTGGGTTTGTCTCTATAAATGAAGGATGCAGATCTATGGCTGATATAAATTAGCATATTCCCGTCAAGTAAAGTTATGCCAACAAAGATGGAATGAGAATCTGTCTTCTGGCCACTGTTTTTAAACACAATGCTGGAAACTGCTTGTGTAGTTTTCTCTGTGTGTGTGTTTCTCTATTCCCTTATACTGTCTCTGTGGCAAAAGGTGTTCTCTAGTCATCCTTTTTTTTTTTTTTTCCCAGATGACCAAAACCAGTTTTACAGCAGATCTCAGCCTCTTTTACTTCTTTACACACCTCTTATTTCTGTTTTTCCCATTTTCCAGTTTTGAGTATGAAAGTAACTTCTTGCCTCCCTATGCTTCGAGTTGTAGCAACAGGATAGGATGTCTTTACACCTCTCTTTTCGTGCTTTTCCCATCCCTGTGTATGCACACATCCTGAGGAGCTGCATGAACTTAAGCTCAAGTTACATCTTGCAAAAAAGCCCAGCAAAGTAATGTTGCTCTGAGTTGAAAAGTGTTGGTCACACTTGTATAGTGCAGAGTGACTGACAAAGTTAGTGCAGGTTGTGCTGGGGTTTTCTGTGTGACTACATGGATGCTTTGCAAATCCTTGTGTGCTGGCTTGCAGCTGGCTCTGGACTTCCCAGTGGATAACACTGAACCAAATTGGGTGAGCCATTCCCATTCAAAATGTCAGATTTGTGTTCTTAATTTCCAGTGAGGATGTAATGTGATAGCAAAATCATTCTGTAAAGGGTCATACACTGTTTTACTGTCAGTTTGTGAGGCTCAGATAGAAGGAAATGATCAAAAACACTCGATGCTCGTTATTTATTAATTGAGTTCTGGCAGTGCCTTGCTACATTCTGGTTTTTTGTTTGTTTCTTTGTTTACAAACAAAAAAAGACAAGCACAGTTCACAAAATAAACGAAAAGGGAAATTTGTTAACAAAGATTTCTGACAAAGAAGAAATGGGATTTTGGGGCATTTGAGTGGAGGTGCTTTGGAATACAGGGAGAGCAACTTGGCATTGTGTCACCCTCTCTGAGTGTTGTTCCTGAAAGAGAAGGATACTTAAGAGAACAGCAGACCATGAATCTTCTATGCTGGCATGCTGGGTTACCAGAAAATATTTACCCTGGTAAGTTTTGTGGCGGGGATATTTTAAGTGCTTGCACTTTGCTGCTTGTATGGATTTACTTTCCTGAAAAAAAAAGGTCAGACTAACAAGAAGCTCCAACTGTTTCTTTGCTTTTCTGTATCTCTGTCTGGTTTCTGTACATATTCAGGTAAAGAATAGTATATTGAAGTAATTGTGTTTTTCCTTACTAACTGTGGTTTCTTGACTTTAAAAGTCCCAAAGCTGCTTAGAGCTCAGTCTTTTCTTTTGCAGTGAACCCTATGTGGACAGACCCTTCCATAGGTGCTGTGGTCTGTATGGAGCTGCGTCAAAGCCTGGAGTGTGAAGTTTACATTGATGAAAGGTCTGAAGATTCAGCTGCTGGTCTCCCTCACCCGAGATCAAAAATTAAGCAAATGTAGGTGATTTTTTCACAGGGATAGCTAAGAACATATCTCTGATCAGCATGATCCTTCTGCCAAATTTTCAGACTTGCTCCAGAGCCTGAAGCCATTTTTATATCTCAGTAAATTAGCAACAACAAGAGCAGCAGCAGTAGAAGTAAATTTAACAGTCAGTGATACATACTTATTTGTCTGCTCTTTTTCACCAAAATGGCTGATTTTTTCCTGAAATTTTCCCTCAAAAGATCGGTCTGAGGCAGATATTAGAAGATTTTAATTAAAATATTAAAAATATATTTTATATTTATATTAAGCATTTTAAATTAAAATATTAATTCACTTACTTGCCGGAGTTGTAAAAAGCTAAAACCAAGGCTCTTGAGGTAGAGGGTTGAATAGTCTTCAGTGTCATGGTTGCTGTGAGAATTGCTTTCTTTGGGCTGCTAGTCTAAAGGTGTTGTGTTCAGCTGCAACTCTATATGTCCTGTCCTTGAGATACCCGTTTCTCTGCCTTTCACTTTCCTCTGTTCCTGTTCTATGGAGTGGTAGAAAAAAATGGTGCAGGAGATCATTCTTTCCAGGTCACTTAGATCTGTATTGTTTCAGCTCTCTTTCTTGGCTGCTTCTTTGACTTCACAAATGCTTCTTTCCTCCCTTTGGATTAGAGGTGGAACTTTAAAAAGGCAAAATACACAGCAAAACCTGCTGGACTTCTGCTCTGGCCCTGTCCTCATCAATTGAGCCCCAGGGGTTCTGCAACTTACCCAGTAAACAAGAAGCCAGTGTCAGCTGCTGAAGCTCCTGCTGCCTTTCTCTGCTTTTACCCCATCAGTGCTTTTTGGACAGTAGTGGTACCCAGCAGGGGTCTTTTGCAGTTCCTCTTGCCTGGTTAAGTGGCTGTGGTGGCTTTTCTTGAATCATGTTAAAACCAGGACCTGGGAAGTGCTGCACCCATGTCTGCATAACCGCCGTGTTGAATTTGGCAGCATAATCAGTCGGGATACAGAAAATGTTTGCTCATCTGGGTCTCTTGAAGAGACCAGGCAGGTCTAGGAAGTTGGTGAGGGCAGGCCTATTGAAAGCACTTGCAGACATGCAAGATTCCAGCTCTCCCTGGTTGTGAGCTGGCTCCCTGAAGCACTGCTAAAAATCCCCCTCGCTGTTCCTCTGTGCTCAAATCAATCCCAGTTGACGCTGGGAATAATATTTGCATACCTCACTGGTTGTTCAGGCTAAATTAATATTTGTATAGCACACTGTGTTCCCCATATTGAAAGGACTACATGAACACTGCTGTTTCTAGGCAGCTACATCCTGTGCTTGAATATTGTAAATGTACTTAGCCAGACAGACAAGACTCATTGCATTTGTTTAAAAAACCCTGTCAGTCCCTCAGTATATGTGTGAATGCATTTTTTTACATAGGTGGTGTGTTTACTCTAAATCTGAAACTCTTCTGGTGGGATATCCCTGTTTCAAAGGTTGGATTTTGTGTTCATTTGCCATTTTTTCATTCTGCTTGCCAGTGCATTGCATGCTGGGGTGAGTATTATGTAGTTTTTTCAGGGTCGTTCCTTGCTTATAGAAACCTTCCAGTGCATGCATAAATCCCCTAGCAATGCTTTTTCTTAAGCTGAGAACATAAATAGAGTAGATTATTGTCTGGTAAAGCTGATTGGTATTCCTTAAATCTTGATCTCATCCCTTGCTTATTCACACATCATCTGCACAGAAGATATTTCTGTTGTCTTTTGATCTCTGTTTCACACAGTCCAGTGAGATGTTAAAAAATAATAATTTTATAAATCTTTGCTAAACCAAATTAAAGCATTAAATGAAGTCTGGGGGCAAAAATGAAATCTGAAAAAAATAATTAATTCAAGCTAATAAATGTTCTTCTGGTCATAGATTGTCAAAATTCTCCTGCCGTGCGTGAAAGAGGGTGATTTCTCCAAAGGTCCTGCTTGCAGAGCATCTGCTAGAGATGACAGCATCAGGAAAAATAGAACAAGCCGTGGCATCAGTGCTGTTGCACGGTTGGCACCATGGCCTGCAGGAGCAAAGCAGCGCTGTCTCCCGCAGGAAAACCTGGGCTTGTAGCTCCTAGTGCATGGGATTCTGCATATTGTGTCATGCTGCCATAAATCCTGACCAACTCCATTGAAATGGAGGGAATTACTCCAGATTTATGCCAGTTTTTGGTGAAAAGAGGCTTTCTGCTGAATGGATCGGGGCAGCCACTCGCCAGGTGGAAGGGAAAGAAGTGACTCAGCTTTCGGCAGTTGTTGCTGATCGCTGGCTTTTGCCAAGCGCAGCCATGGATTTTTTTTTTTTTTTTTCCCCCTTCTTCTCCCTGCTCCCTCCTTTTTTTTTTTTTTTTGGGGGTTGAGTGACTGTTTTGTGCACCATGCGAAAAGGAGGACTTAATTTCTGAGGGAAGAAGAGATGCAGTGGAAGGATGAACCAGCCTGAGTCCTTGCTGTGAGCAAGGAGCTTGTGGAGGGGCAGATGACCCTTGCTAGAAGTAAATGGCCCCTCATTTCGGAGTGTGCAGTATATATGGCTTCTGCTTGTCACCTTTGGGAGACAAACGCTTGTAAGAGGGAGCTCTCTGGGTGGCTGGCCTTGTATTTCTGTGTGCATGGCAATAACCTAAGGACAGTGACAGCAGTTCCCCCGTGGGGCACACAAGGGTGCACAGCCTGCAGCAGGGCGAGCTGCAGCGGGGTGCTGCCCCTTACTTTCCCTCTGTCTGCAGCTACCCTGCTCTGCCTCCTCAGCAAGTTCACGAGCCAGCAGCAGTGACCATTACCTGCACCCAAAAAAAGGAGCGAAGGGGGAAAAAAACCTGTAGCTAGGTTCTAGGGCCATTTGTTAGTTGAGTAAATATTGGGGTTTATTTTGGACTACCCGATAAGAGTACTCCAAGTTTAGAAATGGTGTTAAATTACTGCAATGAAAAATGAGATTTAACAACTCTAAATGGGGAAGACAATAGCGTACTGTAGATCTCTGAAAAACATGGGTTGTTGAACTGAAGCTCCCTGAATGTTTCAGCCCATCTGTCTTGATAGTTTCTGTGTCTTAATCACAGATTTCATGAAGTGTCTAATTTTCTTTTTTTAGCTTTCTGTCTTCTTCTTGTACAAAAGTTAAGGCAGGGAGATCATCTGAGCTGGATTTACTTTTGCATTTGAGAGAAAAGCAGTCTATAAAAAGAAGTGAGTGGTGTGTATGCTGGAAAACCAAGTTTGTCTGCTTTGGGGTGCAAGATTTTCCCACCCTCACTTCTGCTGCTGTGGTGGTTATTGGGACAGCTGGGGAGTGCAAGTATAGGTGCCTACCCCAAAACTACTAGTGTTTTTAATTGTTTGGCTCTGGTCCATGGTTGTCTGAACAGTGTGGACTGGCTCTACTGAAGTCACTGGCAAAATTCCTTTGCTGTCCCTCCCACTGCTGCCACTGTTCCTAGCAGCTGTCAAGATGTACTGGCAAGTCCCTGAGCCCTTTTGCACCTCGGGAAGTCTGCAACAACTCTTCTGAACTGGAGAATTGCTTCCTATTCATAGCAATTCTTCCTATTCATAGCAATTTTATCACTGTGGGATAAAAAGCACAAACCAACCAACAGAAACATCCCCTCAAAAGTCAGAGAATTTTAACTGACCCCTCAGGAGAGTCATTAAAGGAGAGTTGCGCATCTCCAGGTTCCTCTCGTGTGAATCCATCACATAGAGCCTACTCAATTTCTAGCAAGAGTGGAGATTTTTGCCCCCGCCCTGCACAGAGCACAGATAAGGCCATGTATATTTGCAGTGTGTACTATGCAGAAGATGCTGATTGACATTAATTAGGAGGGGGAGGTGTGAAAGTGTAAAAATAAAATTCCTTTCTGTCAGGTTTACTATTAGAAGTGAAGTACATGGTGTGACACTGAGTGCATGTGAGCGTGCACGTGTGTCTGCATGCGAGTGTGTGCAGAGTGGAGGGTGTGTACTCAGCATTTAGAACAATAGTGGGAGTGAAGCATTGCAGGTTTGAACATCTGTAAAAGTCTGCAATTACAACCTTTTTCTTGGGAGCTGGTCAGTGAAATGTGCTTAAAAATGGTTTCTTTTCAATTGCTAGTTCAAAATGCCATGCTAAAAAGCACACAGTGGCAGAGATTGCAACTTGTGTCAGTCCAGCTGCCTCTGCCCGGCTTGTGCTGCTACAGTTACTGTTGTGAGAAGCAATCAGGAGGGCCAATATTTTTGGTAAATTTTTGCAAGAGCAATACTTTGAAATTAAATTGATCACTATTTAACAAGCTGGTATTGATCCCTTTAGTGATAGTTATTAATTGCTTCTCTGTGTGTGTACTAAAAATAAGAAGCAAAAAATGAATTCTGCTGTATTAATGTTCAAGAAGTGTGTTGTTGAATGTGCCTGGCCTCCTCTTACAAAATAAATGGACAATCATCTGTGCAACTTAAAAAGCATATTCTTTGGATCTTAACTGTGTTAGAGTATCTGAGTTCGAGAATTATTCCATATGAAATTTCTTCAGTATCTGTGTTTTATGTGGGTGATACTGCCAGAGGGTTATCTATGGAGCTTTAATAGCTGTCTGACTGTCCATCTGCTCTATGTGACTGTTTATATTTATCCTTTATACAAGAAAGTTCAAAACCTGGACACTGTCAGCCTAATTCATCTGTCACTGAACTGGGTGGAACTGACTGAAGACCTCTTCCCCAGTGGTTGAGACCTTTCCATGCAGAACTGCAAGTTTGTGTTTGGTCTTCGTTGATTATAGCTAAATGACAAATCACCTTTTTCTATTACACCTCTGAAATGATGTGTGTTACCCTAATTTTTGCTTGTATACATGAGCTGCTTTAAAGTGGATCCCTTTTTATTATTATTGCCCAGTGATTTGAGGGAAATGAGTTGCTACTCTCTTAATTTGCTAGCAGAATTTTTCTCTGTTAACAAACGGAACATTTGCTGAGGGACAGGGTGTGAGCGACACCTCAACTCTCCTCTCCAAGTCTGCAAGGTACCGGTAGTACATGCCACAGGCACTGTGAGTTGTGGCTGCTTGTGCTGGGCCTGTGACTGAGATACAGAGCTGCTACTTAGGCCTTCTGGTTAAGCATAATTTTCTGTCCATTACTGAAAGTCAATTTAATGTTTTGGACATTAAGTTAAGATACTCTCATCCTTCTAGAAGGAAAGCACCAAAGCTGACAACGCCATTTTGCATTGGCCTCACTAACATGGGTGCTGTTGAACATGGAAGAACAGGTGCAACACCACCTCCCCCCCGTCCCCTGAAAACCAAACAAAACAAGCAAAAAACCCGCAACACCTACCCAAAAAACTGGCTTGCTGATGCTGATCCTTCCCCTTAGAGGGTGATACTTTGGGTGAAGTGTCACATGTTGCTGAGAAGGGGCATGTGGCTTCAGCTAGGAGAGGTTGCTGACTGTGGTAATGTGAAGCTGAGGGTAGTGCTGGTGGATATTTTCCAGCCACCTTTGGTATCGGGTTTACGGAGTGCACGTGGTACAGCACTTCACAGACTGTGACCAAGATGGGAATTCAGAGGTTTCTCCAAACATGTACCAAAGGCCCCTCTGAGTTAACTGACATGCATGTGGTTTGTGTAAGAGGTGCATGGGCTTGTAGGGAAGGTGCTTCCTACACTGTCCCTGGGTGAGCCATAGGCACACCTGGTCTGCCCCAAGCTGGGTGATGTGCATGTGGAAATGTTCAAATTAACTACAGAAGCACCAAAACCACTTCACAGGTACACAAACACTGAGGGCCCCCCCTTAAGGAGAAGGATACTGTAGTTTAGTTAGGGAAACCACAAGGAGGTTGATTTCTGGTTTTTGGTTTTATTTGTTAGTATAACTGCTTATTTGTGTTTGAAAGGGTTAAGCAGAGATAAGTTCATGGCTGAAGCTGCAGCGGTGGGCACAGAACGCATGGCATATCTAGTGTTAGAGAAGTTGTTTGGAGTCACATATGTGTAGATAAAAATATATTGAGTTTTCAGCAGTGTTTTTTTCCTGGCTTTAATAGTGATGTTACTAGCAATTAATGACAACTGGGTTTCATGACTGTGTTTTCTCGCTGTAAGCCTCAATTTGGTGAAATGAGCAAATGTATGTGAACTGTGAAGGAAACAGAAAGGGCAAAAAAAGAGGAGGACAGAGTAAAAGGACCATGTTTGAAATAATCCTCAGACTGTTTCTGTGTGTAAGGCCTGATCAAATAGTGTTCTTGAGAGAATTATTCAGAGCTTAGAGAGTTCAATTCACATTCAGTGTCTTCTAGAATGAGATCTCTACTGATTGAAGAACTATTTGGTCTTTGGGACTATATCTATAAATAGAGATATTTTCCTTCTTGGGTACTGTAATTGCTGAAGGCAAACCCATTAGTATTTTGGGTTTGACCCACCCACACGGTTTGATCTTCATACACTTAAAGGCCACTTTACACTCTTGAGGCAAGTAAAAAGATCTTGAACCAGGCATAAATCAAACAGCTAATTTTGCCTTCTTCCTCTTTTCATACTGATTAATATATTAGGCTGTCTAAACATAAAATACACAAGTAAAATGTGTGTGGGAAAACACTGTGTAGGTATACAGCCTTCAGTGATTGGGTAGCTATTTGTAAGCTTGAATTAATTAGTTGGGCTGACGTGCAATCCGTTCAGTTTTGTGGGGGCTGGACAGTTTGTGGGCAAGCAGGAGGGAAATCCTTTGAGGGATGTGTCATTGCAGGACATTCTTATACTAAAGTTTTTTTGGAGAGGGGTAAGAAAAGTACTACTAGAATATCTGCTCATGATCCCCCATGCCATGAACATAGTTTAAAACCAGAGCCTATGTTTTGAAAGGTTCTTCAGTTGTTATCATGTTTTTCAATTCTGTGTTATAAAAGAGCGCATTAAGTTATTTTTAACACAATATATAGAGACAGTGCTTGAAATAGTTTGTAATCAGCTAGACCAAGTCCTGGATGGTGCTTTCCTGTTAGTGTTTATAGAAGAAAATAGTGTTAGCACAGTTCAAATGCTTTTCATGTCGGCACTGATCACATTTATTTGCAGTCTATGAAAACAGAACATTAGATTTCACCTCACAGCTATTCTAAGAAAACTTTTTAATAATCATTGATTGTATTTCAGAAACATGGTAGTACTAAAAATGTTACCATAGCTGTAGCCATGAAGTTGGAACAGAACTGCTATTATTTTTGGAGTGTATCTATATCAGTAAATTTTCGAGAGGAAAGACTGGCAGAATTGCTTGTCAAAGTCAAAGTTACTTGCTTCTTTCCAATTCCTCCAGTGTTACTTATCTGTTCGGTGAAGAGCAGAACACAGAAATGCAGGATGCACTTTCCAGAGCCCACGTAGGGAGTCTGCATGCAGCATATCAATAACTACCTGAGCCTCTCAGGCTTCCCTGTGTCTGTCCCGACTGTGCTCCCCTCAGGCAGGGAAGGTGTGGTGTCTCCACTGCTCAGATTGCAGAGTCAGGAGGTAGGCTCGTGGCCCAAAGGGCGGCATGGCAGAGAGCTGGGGCTGCATCTCCCAAGTCCCACCCAAGGATTCTCAGCTCTGCACCATCCTTCCTCTCTTCTGCAGTTTAAAGACCTGTTTGATACTGAGCAATGGTTGTAAACGTGCTTTTCAATGCCATCGACTGGCATGAGTGAAACTCTGTGAAAGGATGCTGTGAAGCTGCCAACACAACTTGTCCAGGAAGTTTTCTTTACTGAGGAGTGTTAAAGTGGCATTAAAGTTTTCCCTTTGCAGGGGTGCTTTTTTTGCTGTGTGCATCAGTGGTGCTTGGGTGAGTGTGTTCCTTTTTTCAGGCTGGGATTCGGAGCTGTGCTTTTCATTCTTCACTTGCACTTGAATAGTAAACCAGCATTTTATAACACCAGCATTTTCAAATTCTGTGACAACTGAAGTTGCCAAATGATTATTTATTGGGAGTAGAGGTTTGTCATTGTATTATCTTTGGGCTAAATTGGAAGGATAGTGCTTCAAGAATTTTTTTTAACAGAAAAAAAGATAATAACTTGACATTCCACAGCATACATAAACTGTTGAAAGTCAAAAGACCATTTGCTTTGAGGCTGTGCATAATGATCTCATTTGTTATTATGTGGTCTAAACAGGCTACTCTCAAGACATGTAGGATTTTTTCCTTTCTAATTTTTCTGCATCAGGATGATAGAGATGAGTACTCCATAGATGTGTGGCCATCTGGTTCTCCTAATTCCACTAAATTTACCAGAAGAAAAGTAATGTATTATGCCTTTCTAAATATAGTTCTTTCTCCATGATTGAAAATTGGATCACTTATTCTGTGGAAAACGCTGATATTCTGTAGTTTCCTTTGTTGTAACTTGACTATTCTAAGGAAAAGTAAACCCTTGATTTCTTCATATAAGTATTGTGTGATTTTAAAAAATTTTTCTTCTTTTGCTGTCATTTTCAGATGCAGGTGTTGTCCAGTTACACAAACCAAGTAAAGGTGTTAGTGATCTCTTTTATTATTCAGATTATAGCAAAAATATAGATCTTAAAATGCCTTAGAAGGAAGGAAGGCAGTATAAAAAATAAGCTAGCCTGCTGGGAAGAATAGTATAAGAAAGAAATTCGAAGCACTTCCTTAATAAATCCCAAACTTAGTAAAAGTCTTTGTAGTTGGGGTTTGGTCTTGAAATTGTATTTCTAGTTTGGAGCTTTCCACCAGCACACTGTCTTCTAAGAGGGCTTGGTGTGTGTTTTGGGTTAGTATGAGCAGTTTCAGTTGCTCAGTCAGTTGCAGGAGGCATGTTAGAGGCAGTTCAGAGCTCGCTGTGAAGCTGTACAGCAATGTCAGTGAGTGAATATGAACACAATGATTTTGGTGCCACTAGGAAAAAGAGTGGTATTAATAAAAATAAGAAGAGGGAGTAGCACTTGATGTGATGACAGTTTCTGTTTGCCAGCCAAGTAAATGTGTCAGAAGGTCACCAAGGAGTATCTATGGCAACCAAGGGAGGAGGATGGCTCTGCTAGGTCAGTGTTGCTTGTTGGGTAGAGCCCCAGGCAGTGAACTGTGATATGACCTGATGAGAACTAAGCTACTAACTGAAATTGATAGTATTTATCAACCACAGTCTTCAAAAATCAGTGAAAAGTAGAAAGAAAAAATTGGTTGAAAGCAGAAAAAAAAGGACCAAGAAAGTTTGTCTGATATCTTTCCAATTAAAATGCTCAGACTATTCAGTACATATGAACTGTGGTAAGCCTGATCTCTGGAGAAAGGAAAGTTACCTGTTATTTCTTCTAGGGATGTTTTTACTCTGTAATGTCTTATTTTTTCTTTAAATTAATTTTTTTAGGAAGCCAGGTTTGTCAGGAATCTTACATACCAACACCCGGCTTGCCATTGGTTTAGCCATAAATTTTGCCAAGTGACATTTCTTGTGTGGTTTTAAAAACCAAAAATAAATTAAAAATCACCAAGTCTTTCAAGCCTTTGAAGGAAATCCAGCAGCTTAAATATTGTTGAAATCCAGTATGTTGGGTGGGTTAACTGAATTCCCAGTGTAGTAGCACTATTAAAGCAACTGTCTTAAATAATAAATGGCAATATGCTCTATGACTCACTTGAGGGGTCATTATTTTTGGCTGGCCTGAAAGCCAGTGTTGTTTGCTGGGCTTGTAGTGAGGAAGGTGTCAGCCTGTGCCATGTATGTGATCAAAGCTGCATAGTAGAAGAGTGGGGGCAAGTTTCCTCAGAGACCATTTAGGATGCAGGCTGGGGAGAGGAGATGGATTCCCAGCTGTTTCTTTGGCCTGTAACCCACAGCATTAAAATCTGCTATGATAGTGCCCTATGTTCCTTTCCTTTCACCACCCTCCATGTTGTACTGCGACGTGGAAGCCCAAGGAGTAGTACTGCATGTGGTACTTCAGGGTCTGAAGGGCTATGGAGTTACATTATTGAGGGGATTAATAATCTCCTGGACACACTGTAATTTGCATTATATTAATGAACATGCATGTAGATAATGTACTAAAGGTCTGCACATAAAATGGTAAAAGTCTGCAGTTTGCCTAGGTGTTCTTCTTTTTCCTACAGATCTGATGTATCTTTTATAATTCAGAACTCTGTATCTGAAGCACTTCTTGCTGCTGAGATGGTCTTCTCTAGCATGACCCCATGCTCTGATCCTTAGTTTGCTCAGAGCCAAGTTCAGACCAGCTGCCTTGTGAGCACTGGCTGCTCCTCTCAAACCCTCATTTTACTTCTCATGTTCCTATGTCTTGTCAGGTGCCAGCTGGCACCGCAGCTGCACTGGTGGCACTCAGAGGAGCCCAGGGTCATTGTGAGCTCAGCGAGGCACTGGCTGCTGCAGGGGTGGCACCAGCAACCACGAGGAAGCTGGGAGGTGTTTGTCGTGTTGCTCTTGAGGTGATTCCGCTGCATACTCATGGAGCAACACGAAGAGACTTCTAGTTCTTCTGTATCTCTGCCAAGCAGAACATTACTACAGAGCACTGTCATTCAGCTGGAATAAAGGGAAATAAAGGCTGAAAATGTTTGCAGGATCGCAGAACTGTTGACTCTTTCAAACCCCTACAAAAGTAAATGATTGAACAAGTCTACAGCTTGGGTTCAGCTGTGGATGTGCAGCTCAAGCTGTAATTTTCTATTCCAAGATAAAATCTGGTTATTGTTTAATGAAATAGAAAGTCAAGGCTTTAAATTGCAAGCAATTCAGATGTTTTTCTTCCACAAGATTGTGTAGCATTTTTTGTTTTGTTTTCTGTCTTCTTGTGTCAATATCTAGAAGTTTACTGTCATTAAGTCCAAGTGGCAGAGGACTCGGTTTGTTCTGGCACGAAGAGAACAGCCAGGCAGTGTTTCTCCAGGTTCAGAAAGCCTGAAAGGAGAAGAGAAGTAAGTCAAACTGATTAGTTTGAAATAATTTCTGACTGATGTGTGTAGTGCTGTTTGCATCCATGCTTTCAATGTCTGTGAAATGCATTACAATGGTGATTCTTAAAAACTCAACAAATTCTATTCCTCATAGTATGCAGCAACTGCCCTAGAATTTTCCTTGTTATCTGTTTTTGGATCCTGTTTTGTTGGCAGCATGGTACAAGCTATAGCTGGCACCCGCATGATGCAGTGCTAGGCTTTGTGTAAAAATACACTAGAGTGTATGTGGGCAGGGCCATAGCCTCTGCAGTTGCTCTATTTGTAGCACGGCTCCTTCATCTTTTGCATGTTTCTGTATGTGATATTTGGGCAGATTTTAACAAACCTGGTTTAGGATCTGAAATAACAACCAGCATCGTATCAAAGCACTTAGTGTATTATGAAAGGAACATGCTTATTACAGCACGAGTATTTATAGCTAGCTCTTTTAACTGATGTAAGGAAAAGGTATTCAGAAAGTATTGGAAATATCTACAGATTTTTATACCATGTCAAAATGCAGTGCTTAGAAATCTCACTGTGAAAGCCTACATTGATAAAAACAGCTTCCCCCTCAGTTTTTGGGGATACCTGTGGCTTGAAGGCCATTATGATCAGTTGCTGTTACTCTGTGTTGATGCTGGAACTACAAAGAACAGTCCATGGGTATGGTATGTTCACCAGGATTTGGTGCAGAGAGTCTACCCTTAGTAATGGCATGAAGTTTTTTAGGGAAGACAGATTGTTTCAACAGATATGCTGAGTGAAATCCATGCAATGTCACCAACCTCATCTTCTGCTGAATTGGACAAAACTGTTTTAAGATGTAACCTGGGTTTTCTCATACTTAAACACTTGAAATATTAGAGAAAATAAAAGTGGATTTTATTCCTCCTAAGTGCAAAAGAGCCACTGGAAATGTTTTTAGACAGCAAACTATAGATCCAAAATATGTGTAGCGAATTCATCACAAACAACACATGTTGATTTCCTCACTCATTTGCTTTGGAGACACTTTAAACTAGTTTGTTTTCTGAGATCATATGTTGCAGACATTGTAGAGTAGAAAGAAGACTAATAGCAGTGATGGCAGAAACACCATGTAGCTGCTTATTAAATAAAAACTGTTTTGCTTCCAAGTTCTTCAGTGCTATACTTATTTAATCTGCTTTGCCCAACCTCTCTTTTTAAGTAATTTATTCTGCTCAAAATTGCAAAGAAATTTTTTGTCAGAACACTTTGTTGGTTTAGATAATAACACTTCTTTTTCGGTCACTTTTGTTCAATACATGAAATAAAACATTTTCAGACTGAGGGTTGGCCCTCATTAATTGGAGTTTCAGGAAGCAGAAAACAGGAATGCTAACAGAGTATCTTCAAATAAATCATGATTAATTGCACGTAGAAATATTCTGACAAATATTCATTTGTGTGTGCTTAACAAGCCTTTACTGACTACTACAGTTTCTGCTGTTCAAGAGTAAAACTGAGAGTATGTAGCATCAGTATCTGTTTGAATATACCCCTGGTCCTGCTTTCACTGCTAGAAAGCACAAGCACTGGTTCTGCTTCAGTCTGCTGTTGGCAGCTATAAAGAGCTGTAAATGAAAGCAGACTGGATGCCAAAACTGGACATCCTCTGTGTACAACATGGATACAGGTCTTCTCCAGATCAGTCTTTTTTGACAGAGGATTCTGCTTTGTTCACCTTTGTTTCCCTGCTGAGTGCCATTTTCCCTGTTTCTCTTAGAAAAAAAAAGCTTTTTCCAGTCCCCTACCTGTTGCACAAAGGTTTCCACAGCATTATTTGGCCATATATGAGATTTTTGTTGCTGTAAGAGCAGCCTGCTTGATACATCTTCCTGTGCTGTTGAACTTGGTTGTAGTATTTCTGCCATTGCCCTGCCACACTTGGGACTTTGGAGGTGCAGCCATTTTGCAAGGCAAATTTCTTTCCTGCTCACTGGTGCCAGTGTGCAGTTCTGGTTTGCCAAAGGTCCTTCCTTTCAAAAGTCACTCTTGCCATGTTGGTAAGTGGAAGGTGCTCATTTGATGGTGAGGAAGACGATAAAGGGTCAAAAGAGTAATTTTCATGCTTTAAGCTGTTATCATTGAAGTGATGCAACACATTTGCTGTATCAGCCATCAGTTAAGCTGTTACACCACTTTACTGTTCATCAGCTTCATCAGGTGTGTTTAGCATTTGGTGATGAAGGTTATCCAGAGAGAGGAGATTGCAATTTGTAGAGATGCACTCATGTGAAAGTGGTGGCCAGAGGAGCCCAACTCCCCTGGCTCCGATATGTAGCATTTTTCTTTAACCAAGGTCAAGTCAGAAAGCCCAGCTGCTTTGTCGTACTTCACAACTAAGGAAGGAGAAGAGCTTTCCTCTTAACAGCTTGATGTAGTCAAGATCCAGGAAGCCCCAAATTCTCTGTGGTTGTGTTGTTACTGCCAACTTGCAGACTCATTTGTAGTCATTATGCTTGATCGATCTGTGCCTCTTTTCCTTGCGCTGTAGGGTTTAAATCCCTTCCACTTGTGCAAGGAAAAGCTTCTTGTGGGAGTCGCCTGTGTTGCATTTTCCATGCTCCAATCTGAGCAGCACAGCCTGAAGATCTCCTAGTTTTTTGCTGATAAAGGTGTCTTCTTTCTGAGATCATGTAATATAGGGAGGTTCTGTGAGCCCAGTACTTAGCTGGATGAGATGGGGTGTCAAACCATCTGTTCCAATTAGTTTTTATAAATTCGATCTGTGCCTTTGATGATATTTTCCACATCCTTCCTTCTAAAGGAAGAAAAGGCAAAGAAAATGCATTGATCTGTTATCAGTTCCATAGATTTCTACAAAGGTTTTTTGAGTGTTTGGTATTAGGGAAAAAACAAACCTCAGGGTCATTATTAAAAACAGATTATCAGCAGAGGGAAGGAGCAGTGGGATGGGTACCAGTGTCGGGAAGATAAATGGGGAAAGCCAGGTAACATGGGAAGAAGCTACAGGTTGAGGACTGAGTTGGGAAGATGGTGGAGATGGGAGCTGGAGCATCAGTGAAGTGTGTACAGGGTAACTGGAAATGTCAGATAGGAAAGAGTGAGAGAGGAGAGAGTGGAAAGCAATTGTATTAGCACTGGATTTGAGGAGCAGGAGTCTCCTTTCTTGTATGTAATATTTGAGCAGTGTAAAAGACTGGAGTTCATTTTTGTTGATGTGCTAATAGGGGCTCAGGGGTTTATATCTTACCTCTCTGGAAACTAAGTAGCTGTATCATGAAGAGACCTACCACAGCAGACATAAACCAGTTGTTGGAAAGGTCTCACCTTCTGTCCCTCTTGGGCAGTCAAGGGACTTGTAAAGCAGTGTGAGCATTCAGAGTTGTATTGCAATTCCTGTTCTAACTCTTGT
Organism: Entomyzon cyanotis; assembly: GCA_024500445.1. Lineage (NCBI taxonomy): Eukaryota > Metazoa > Chordata > Aves > Passeriformes > Meliphagidae > Entomyzon > Entomyzon cyanotis. Next base: position 73,054,873 of record JAKEPQ010001005.1, read on the forward strand.
CCTGTGCTATTCTTTTGAGGGTTCTTATTCTTAACTAGCTAATGCTCCGGTGGCAAAATACAAACACCATCATCCATGTTGCTAGGAAAAAAGATGGTATTTTCAAGTGTGTTTAAGGGAATGTAGTGGTGAGGTGCTTCAGGATAAATGTTTAATTCTCAGTTCATTCCCCCTCAGTTGTGCTTATGCAGATTGCCTTTCAGTAACACAGAAGAAATAATGATCAATTCTTTCACTCTTTCCTCCATTATTTCTTAAATTAACTTATTTGCTATCTAGAAACACATTTTGAGAGGAAAAGATTATTTTTCTTGGAATTTTTTGTGGTATCTGAGACTAAGGTATCTCACTAGTAATTAAGAAATAGCTTTACTTTTCATAACCATATTGTACTTCTTTTTGTGCTATACATACATCCCTTTCCAAACTTTATCATCTAGCAACTTTTTGTGCATTCAAGCTTAATGTAATATTAGTTGCATGCTTTTACATAGTTATTCTAATCCTAGTTCTTTTCAAAAGAAGGGCAAATTACAGAAACAACCCTTGTGAAATACAAACTCATAGATGATGATACCAATTTGCTTTTCACGGTTAGGCACAATAAATTACTTTTCATTGCAGATTAAATGAGCTGCACTGACATGTTTCTTCCTCCACAGAACATGGTTGGGTTCTGGGACAGGTATGAAGGGCTAACAGTCAGGAACTGAAGCAGCATTAAAGTTTTAATTTAACTTCATGTTTATCTGCTTGATAAGCTACATGGAAAGCTGTATGGACAAGTTATTTCTCTGTTGTCTTTTAATTTCCTGTTACCTGTGAGGAATTTGCACTTAACTTTGTGATGAACCCAGAATGCTACTGGCATTACTTTTTCAAAAATTCCTTACGTGAAAAAAGTGTGTCTGCGTAAGAAACAAGGAAAAGAAATCTGTTGAGTCAACTACATTTTTGATAAAGCAGATTATGTTTTTTATGGCCTGATTCAGTATTGGATTATTGCAGTCTCATTCCATCTTAATTTCATCCATCAGTGGAGTTATTTCAGCATAAACCTGGTACAAGGGCTGGCAGAATTAGCCTCTCTGTGTGTAATTATTCTCTAGTCTGCAAGGGTAAGAAGTACCTTCTGGAGGCCAGCAGTACTGCCCTATTAAATCTGCTGCAAATGTGATCTGAGGCTTTGAACACTGAACTTTAAGTACTTTAAACAAAACTCAGAATTTTTTTTTCCCCCTGCAAATACACCAAGGATTTGTTACAAGAAAAAGGGTCTAATGCCCTTTGCCTGTAATGAGCCCCACAGAGGCAAATCTTGCCTCGCTATTTACTCCAAAGCCAGGGAGTTTTCCTGCCTCTTGGTGAGGGATATATAAGAGTAGGCCCTATCAGAAAAACACAGTTAGTAACTACCTTGCCCTAACCTGAAATAAAAACTTCTTTAAGGTGAGTTTGTTGTGCTCTCTTCTCTGATGTCATGCTTTTACTGGCTTCTTGTGTTAAAGATAGCCGTGCTGTGTGTCTCTGTATTTATAGGGAGAAGACAGAGTGATAGGCACTAAATATCCACTGTGTGTGTGTATCTGACAGTAGAAGATAGGGAGGGTTGCCTGTCCTTCAGGCAACCCACACCCTGCAAAATCGAGTGTTTTAAAAGGCAGCATTTTAAATAGCCAAGTCAGTTTTTGCCCTTAGAGGCGCTTCAGGACGTGTAGCTGCAGTGTACATATTTGCAAGATTCAGTGTTTAATTTGTGTTTTAGAAACCTCTTATTATTTTCCTGCTTGTGCTAGTATTGTCTGTGTTTCACAAGTATATCTGTTAAGGTCAGAGCTATCAAATCTGGTTAGGCCCAGCCTGATTTGCAGAGTAGGCAAGTCTCCTGCAACCCTCCACTTCATTTTAATGGGCCTCTGGGTGCACACAGCACTACTGTGAAGGAGGCCAGCTATGTAGGTCCCAAAATATGTATTGATACCTAATTTAGTATATCCAGGGGTGAAAATGTTGGCTTAGTTTTCTGTCTCCCTGGGACTTGTGTTCCATGTATTGCTCTTTGTATTTGAGATGGAAGCTGTCATTCACTGTATGCCTCTACAGAAGCCAAGTAGGTCAGTGCCTCTAGGTACTGCTGGATATTATATCTACATCCACACCCATAGGTTAGTTACCACCCTCTGTTGAATCTTACTGTAGGTACTTTGCTGAAACATTTTACTGGGGCTCTGCTCAGGTTACTCTGGTCCTGAGGGCTGCTTGAGCCCTGGATGAGCAAAGGTGAGCAAAGCAAGCTCCACTCCTTCAACAGGGCCTCGTAAGAGAGATAGAGGGAGTTGCCCCTTCCTGAAAACTTAAGCCAGAAGAGGCACAGTGGCAAAAGCAGCCAGAAGACAAACTGTGAGTCCAAACTGCATATAAATCTCCTCTACTCTAAGCTGATTTGTAGTTTGGTCCAGCTTTCCTCTCTTCCCTGAGCCTCTTTTACTCAACTTCACTCTCAATTGGATCATCTTTATCCTCTTTCCATGGACCTCCTTTCATGTTCCATTCATTCAACTGACCTCTTCTTCACGGAATACAGAACCCCCCATATCACTTCCAAACCAGCTGCAGGAGAGCAGAAGACCCAAAGGCTGTCTATTTGCACATCTTCCACTGAGACACAGTAGCTTGCTGCTTGCTTTCTCCAGGTCTGTTTCAAGGCAGAGGAAACTAAAATAGATTAAAACACTTACTGCTGTTGAAGGTGAACATGTGACTGCTTCAAACTGCATTGCCACTAAAGGCTTAAAAATAACGTGGTCTTCTGCCATCTGCTTACACATCTTTCCTCCACCCTCCGTTGCTTGTGTCACTTCAGGCTGCCGTAAGCTCTTCAGAGCAAAGACCATCTTCTCTGCATTTGCAAAAGGCATGCCACTGTGGCACCTTCCCTACCCCATCTTTGCTTAGCTCTCAGTTTGCACTCTACTACAAATAATAAAGTTGATAGTTTTGTAATTTAGTCTTAATGGGGATGTGGATTGAAGCAAACAGGAGTTTAATTTTGTGGTATCTGCCCAGTTGTAACTCATCCCTACCATGAATTTGTTGGTCACACTAAGATCTCGGGTATTGATCAATGATGTAATTGCTATCCTATAGTAGGACAGATTATGTAATTCTTACCCAGTCACTGAAGACAATGACCTTGAGACAGATCAGATGGCTGAGCAGCATAAATGGTTCACTGACTATAAAATGGCCTTGTTTTAAAACTAAATTGTCATCTGTTAATTATTGGGGAGGAACAGCTACAACAAAAATGCCAGCATGTAACAAAAGATACAGCATAACCTGACTTCTACCAGCAGTTACATATTTCTGTTTTGACAGGTGAGTTTTGATGGTTTTGTTGCTTTGGCCGTCATTTCAATTTACATTAGAACAGCATGTATGTGATACGAGAAATTCTGGTAGATGGAAGGAGACTATATGGGGAAGTTTTGCCAATGGGAAAGCCTAGTTCCTGCCTGCCCAAGTAGACACGGCTTAAATATACATTTGAGTAAGAGGTAGCATCACTATTCATTTGAATACTTAATAAAAGAGAAAACTGACAAGGATTGGCCATCGGCTGTTGCATCTAGATAAACAGTAGACAAAACTCAAGAAAGTAATGGAGAGAAAAGAAATTAAACCAATTGTTATGGTTGCTACTAACATGACAGGGAAAAAGACATATTTTTCTCTCAGAGGAAAGAGGTTCTGAGAGACCCCAGCGCAAGCGTAAGAAACAGTCAGTAATAAGAAGCATGGATCCTAAGAAGAAAAAACAGGTTTGAAAAGACAAATGGTTGAAGAGCTATTTTTGGTTCTACTGCTGGTATTTTCTTCTTAACGGCTAATGTTATTCTGGCCTAACATTTGCTGTTTCATGTTAGAATTTTTTAAAATTCTTTTGTTCATCTCTTCTTAGTAAACTGACACATTTTCAAGATAAGTATTAAACTGAAGAACTTACTGAAGACAACTTCTTAAGCAGATAATTACTAAAAGTAGTGGAAGAAATTCATAATTTGCATGGATTTGTGACCTAATGAAGAAGACTACAAAAGAGTGATCTGACTAATTAATTACTGCAATGAATTGATCTTAGGAAATCAGAGAGGCATAGCTCAGTCAGAATCTAGATTTTCCCTTTTTCTTTGAGCCAGACTTTTCTCTTGTAGCTTGTGTTTGAAAATAATGACTATTATGGGCAAAAATTAATTTTTCTGAGTTCTGTGAGCATGTTCTTTCTATTGTGGAAATACACTTCCCTGTTTTGTGGACTTTCCAGATTTTCTGTTTTCCTACAGTATTGGCTTACAGATAATATTGTCTAATGTCTAGGGGACTCCTAGTGCAAGATCTTATAGTCTGCTAAAAGCAGTTAGGATGTTAAAGTCTCTCCTGTTCTGTATGTTCAAAGGACCTCGTGCTTGAAAATCCTTCATGCTGTGTCTTAGTGAGAATTTCAAGTTTCAGTGGAATGAAATAAGAACTCTGATATATGTGGTCCCTTCAGTAGTATTTCTTTTCTAAATGGGCAATAAATCTAGATGTGGATAGTTGAAGTTGTGAGAAAGTCATGAAAAGGAGGAAATTACTTTAATTCTGTAACGCCAAAGGAGCCAGAAAACTTCTCATACACACATACATACACACTCAGGGATTTACCATGGGTCTTCATTTTTAAGCAAGCTTCTGTAGAGGGGCGCAACCACTTTAAAAAGTAAGTTTCTTTGGCAGGCAGAGGTTCCAGTTGTGTGGGGAACCCTTCTTCACTGATCCATGAGACCAACTTGTCAGTGTTCTGCTCTCCTCTATGGTTTCATTACCACAGCTTTGCATGAACTGTGCAGCTCCCTTACTCATGTTTAGAATAAAATAATCACTACCATTGGAAAGGACCTTTAAAATCATTGAGTCCAACTGTTAATCTAACCAAGTCTACCACTAAACCATGTTCTTAAGTGCCACATCTGCGTGTTTTTTAAATACCTCTGGGGATGTGACTCAACTACTTCCCTGGGCAGACTGTTCCAATGCTTGGTAACTTGTTCCATGAAGAAATTTTTCCTAATATCCAGTCTAAACCTCCCCTGGCACAGCTTGATGCCTTTTCCTCGCCCTGTCACTTGCTACCTGGAAGAAGAGGTCAATCCCTGCTGGCTATACCCTCCTTTCAGGCAGTTGTAGAGAGCGATAAGGTCCCCCCTGAGCCTCCTTCTGACTAAACAGCTCCAGCTTCCTCAGTCTCATCAGACTTGTGCTCCAGACCCTTCCCCAGCTCTGTTGCTCTTCTCTGCACACACTCCAGCACCTCAATGTTTTTCTTATGGTGAGGGGCCCAAAACTGAACACAGGATTGGAGGTGCGGCCTCACCAGGGCTGAGTCCAGGGGGACATTCCCTGCCCTGGTCCTGCTGGCCACACTATTTCTGATCCAGGCCAGGATGCCGTTGGCTTTATTGGCCACCTGGGCACAGCTGGCCCTTGTTCAGCTGCTGTTGACTCCAGGTCAAAGACTCCAGGTCTTTTTCTGCTGGGCACCTTTCCAGCCACTCAGTCCCAGGCCTGTAACACTGCATGGGGTCGTCATGACCCAAGTGCAGGATATGGCACTTTGCTTGTTGAACCTTAAAAAACTGGCCTCAGCCCATTGATCCAGCCTGGCCTGATCCCTCTGCAGAGCCTTCTTACCCTCCAGCAGATTAATATTGCCACTAAATTTGGTGTCGGCTGGGAACTGACTGAGGGTGTGCTCAATCCCCTCGTCGAGATCATCGATTAAGACATTAAACAGAACTGGCCCCAACAGATGAACCATTATCATCCTTCTTGTTGTTCCATTCCACTTGGATAGCCCCATTCCAGTTATGCCAGGGCACCTGGGAAGGTGAAGCAGTCACATAGGGAATGCATGTGCTGTGCTGGGCAGGAATTTGTCACCATTGCCCCTATCCCTTATGTCACTGTGTTCGCCTAGGTGGGGAGAGGACTGGGAATCTTCTGTATCGTGTATCCTGACTGCCTACTGGGTCTGCCCCCAGGGAAAGGAGGCAGGGTGCAGTTTCAGTATTCCATCTCTCTCTCACTGATGCTCCTCAACCTATTCCTCCTAGAGCTCTCTCACTAAACGGAGGAGTTTCTCTACCTGGATGCACCTCCTACAGCTGTTTTCACTGCTGCTGGCTGCTACTAGCATAATTTTGCAGATGAGGTACAGAAAGGCTGAAGGACAGGCTTGTAAGAGCTCAGCGATGCTGAGGGTTGACTTCATAAATTTGCCAAATAATATGCAACTATTTTATCTTGTAGGTCACCCTTCTGCTTTATCCCATTGTTTTCAATTTTGCTCTTTCATTCTTTTGTCATTCATTTGGTCTCTCTGCTCCTATTTTTTCAGCGTGGTCACAGCTCAGTTACCTCAGCTAACTCACATCCTTGACTTGGAGCCTTTATATATTCAGAGACAGTGGCACGTCACTGAACAGTTTCTCCCTCTATAGTACTGCTTCAGAGAGTGAAATTTGCCCTGGGGCTCTAGAGCAGACTTCAGTCTGTGTATCAGCTCCTAAAGTCCAACTGTTTAACTTGCAGCACACCCCCTGCATTTTGCTTCCACAAAAGTTGAATTAGTCAAATTGTTTTGCTGTTTCAAAACAAAAGGAAGTGACAGTGATTGTCCGTGAAGCTTTCACTTGATGCAAATTCCTTTTTATTTCTCATTTCTCTGTCAGCTATTGCCTTGCCCTCCAAGTTTAGATAGCAGTTGTCAGGGGATTCAGACCTGTAGATGACTCTTTACATTAACTATTTTTCTCTCTCTTTGCTGGCTAGGGTGTATAAAAAAACCCCAGTCCTCTAGCAAAATCATGGATAATAAATCGAGCCATTTGTCCCAAATCTCTCTCCCCTCTACTGCTTTTAAAAGCTGTTGTACAGCAAGGAAGTGGAGGTTAAACCCTGGGCTGTTTTTCCTGCACAGGGAGTTGTACATGGCTCTTCTCACCTGTGTTCATTGTATGAGTAGCAACCTTCTTCTTCTTTTTCAAGAGTGCTCCAGGTTATCTAGGAGAGGGGAAGAGCCCAGACCTCTACTGTATTGCATCCAATGTGATCTCTAGCTCAAGAATGCTTTTTCCAGATGCTTACTCACTCTTGCTCCAGGAAAACTCCCTTTTCTTCAGAGCCCTTTGCTCCCCTGCCCTGTGCGTATTTCAGACATGCTGGGTAGGCTGTCCCTTGAGATGTCCTGTTCCAAACTTCATAATATTTTAGGGTATCTGTTGTGGCAAGTCTGTAGCCATCTACACCTTAAATAATTGTGTTTCTTTAGATACTGGGAGGCACTTTCTTATCTGATGTAAGTTGCTAAAGCTCTTCAACCTAGAAAAGGTTTGCACCAAAGCACTATCTGGTGAATTATGGTGATGGAAATCTTCCTCACACCCCTTGGTAGACCACATTTTTCATGTGTCAGCTGGGGAACTGGGTCTCTGAAATCAAAGCATGTGTCCTTTGCTTCCTAACATTCTTCTTCATAAAACTGTGAAGAGGCCTGGACACAGTCCAGTTAATTCTGGTTTATTTTCTTGCCCTGAATTTTTTCACTAGTGAGTGAATTTTTTTTCCACATCTGTTCACTGCTCTGCTAGCCAAAGTGAAACATTATGGGGACTTGTTGTGTAGTCTAGAGGGTGATGAATTGTGAGGTTGAGAGATCTCTATATCTGATTTTCCTGGAAGACTCAAAGGAAAATCAGGATGGTTTTTAAAACATGAAGAGTGAGTTGTCACTGTTTACCTGCCTCAATCTCTGACTTCAGTGCCTGACACTAAGGGATGTGGATGTTACTAGGTCGGGTATCCAAAACTCATGTGAATCAAAATTAATTCCTGTATGCCCCATGAAATAAAAATCAGGCTGTACACATTGCTGTCATGTCTTGTGATCTGAGCAGTTACATTTTTTAAAAAAATAAGCATGCATTTGGACTCGATATGCTTTTTCTCTTAGCAGTTCTGCTTGGAAGTGAGAGAATTTGGCTGAACCCTTTGCTCAGGCTGGCATTCACACCAGCTTGCAGCTACATTCTCTTGTACTGTTTTACTCTTTCTCTAGTCAAGATACATTCACCAGATGGAGGAAAGGAGCTCCCCAGCCAGAGCACTCACCATGAGAGCGGTAGAACACTTTTTGTTTGGCTTAGTTTAATTTAATCTCCACTTGGAGAAAGGTTTCAATTTTTCTTGCTGCTTCTTTGGTCTTGCATTTTAGGATTGCAGTGAAAGCCTGATACTGATACATGCATTTTGATTTGTCCCCATATATATATTTATATTTATATTTATATTTATATTTATATTTATATATATATATATAGTTCAGTGGGAAAAAAATGTTCAAGTTGGTCCACATAATAGAGCTATTTAATATTTAATATTTAATAGGTGAATGCAGAAGACAAGACGATGTTTGCAAAGCTTGTTTGTTTGATTCAGATAGGTGAGAGCCAGGAAGTCCAACTTAATCAAGAAGTCAGCAGCTTAGAGCTCTGTCTATATGGGATTAAAAAGAAAAAATACACAGGCTTTCTTTATACTACAGTTCTCATCATGGTTACAAAGGTACAGCAGTAATGCTTCAGACTCTCCCAGTGTGGATGTAGTCTATTATGGGCAGTCAGGTGTTTCTGTATTTACTGCTGGAAATATGTGTGTTTTGTGATCTTTGAAGACACCTGAGCAGGACAGAGTTTGTGTCATACAGTATGATGGACTTAGATCCCTGACTTTTATCTTAGGAGGCTTTCAGAAAGTCTCAGCAGTGCTTTAAGTCCCTTTGAAGACCTATTCCCAGCTCCCTGGTTTCCAGTGGAGCACCTGAGAGATCGGCCCATCTGTACCTTCACTCCACCCCTGCATTTGGAGGCTGCCTGCCGGCTTCTCTTATGACTCCTCTGTTTTTTAAATCACCCTTGCAAACCCATGCTTAGCCTCTCCTTTTGGGGAGGAGAGTAAGGAGGAAGCACCAAGGCCTGCAAGTCAAGTTTGTGCTTATAGGAAGGTCCCATCCAGCAAAGGGAAGGATCCCATCTAAGTGGGACCTATTTGGCAGGGCTTTTTGCTTCCTCTGCTTGTACATCTTTCTTAAAATCTAAGAGGTTTAAGTCTTGAAGGGATGCTCTGCAAAGCACAAATCTGGAATGTTCCATGGCAGAATCTGCCTGCCTTCCTCTCTTTCAATAAAATTAGCAAGTTGGACCTCTTGCCTCTATTTCAAAAGAGTTACTCAAGGAGACAGTGACTTTACAACTCCTCTCTGTCATGCTATAAAACTGGGTGGTAGTCATCTTGGAGGAAAAAACGTTTCATACCCTGTTGCTCTTTTCTTGTGCAGCTCAGCAGCAGTGGTGGTTCCCTTTGCAGAGGGTTCAGGAGTGTAGCTGGCACCCTAGAAAATGAAAAACATTTGAGTCATTTGCATAGTGGATCAGAATCCAGCCCGCCCGGCTGCCGGAGCAAAAACCACAAACTTTCATATTTGAGTCATCTGCTGAAAAAGCTACGTATCTTTATGAAGAAAGAGCTAAATGTTTGGTTTAAAGTAATTCTATTTGCTTGCTTGTAGCCAAGTCACCTGACTCTTAGATGGGGAAGGTTATGTATCAACAGGATTTTCTCGCCATCTTTGCTGAACTACAATGATCACAGATTGACCTTGCTTCCAGACATAAGAACAGTTGTTTGATTCGAGTGTCAATTATCAATGTTATAATTAACAATTATCAATGTTTGTGTCTATAGAAACCAGTCAACATTTACTCCTAATTTTTGTAAATAGGCTGTGACTGTGACACTCAGATTTCCTGTCTCTTGCATATCTGAACCAAAAATTAACTGCACGTGGTGTTGTCTTCTGTGTTAGCTATCTGTTGCCTCATTAATAGGCATCTTCATTACAGTCTATATTTCTCCTGTTGAGATATGTCCAGACATCACTGGAGCCTCTAATCCTTCATTTTTATTCCACATCATGGATTTGTTTGAGGGACTTCCTCAGTAATAGCTGTAGGAAATCGCAAGTAATGTAAGAAAAGCAGGTTGAGCTGCCTACAATCAGCATTGCACAACATTCAGGATTTTTCCAGGGTAACTTTTTAAAGTGACTTTTTTTTCAAAAGCTGTGGCAGTTTATTGTTGGTTTTTCTTTCTTTTTACATTTCAGCATGAATGATTCAGGTTGTCTTGAGAACAAGATACAAAACCCTACATTTTTATATATTTAAAAAAAAAAAAAAAATAGGTCAGCTGTTTAATTTGAGTACCTGTGTAGCACCCTCACATTTGGGGGTGAATATCTGAAATTTGGCTGTAGAGTTGCCCCAGTATTACTAATTTGCCTTTTCATTTACAGGAAAACTTGTCCATAATCAGTAAGTATATAAACTCTGAGATCTCTCACTTTGTACCCATACAGCAGGAGCTCATTAGGTAGCACTGAGTGTGCTGTATTTTAAAGCTGAAGAACTTGCTTTGATATTTCTACATCAGTCTCCTGAGGAGTTCTGTGGTCCTAGGCTTATAGGAGGCAAAAGAAAGGAGATTGTCCTCCCATGTTTTCAGCAAAGCTGCTGTTTGCCCAGATAGAAGGAATGGATGGAGAGAGAATGCAAGCTGTGGAGGATGTGCTCAGGAGTAGTAGTGAGAAACATGGCATTGTCTGAACAAGGAGATGGAGGGGCAGTTAAGGCTGAAAACACCAAGTATGGGGACAGCATTTTGGAGCTGGTGTGACTGTCAGGGGTAGATTGTGTGATGTGACTGGGACTATGGTGAGGAACTGGGAGGAAACTGGTGTAAAGAGTCTGAGGAGGGAAGCAGCAGAATTGAAGCCACTGAGAAGGGAAATCTCTGTTCTCTACATTGGTATGGAGTTTGTGATTCCTGAGGCTGCTTGTCCTGTCCGGTGTGAAGATACAGGATCATTTCACCTTTGGTTGTTTGTTACGGTCCAAGTGCTTGATGCAGCCTCACAGCCCTACGGAGACAGCAGACTGACTCATGCAATCCTGTCCCCCTGCATCAGTGCAAAATTCCTGGTGTGAAAATGCACAGTTTAGCTTAAACTGCTGCTAAGTCTGTTCAAAGTGTCTAACTTCACACTTTGAAGTGGATGAGGACTATTCATACAGTTTGTTTGAGCAGCTTAATGGTGGAGAAGCAATATCCAGCAAGAGGATGCAACAAGTGTCTTGCTGGCACTAGTATCTCGTGTGAATACATCTCTTTCCACCTGCTCCCACACCTTAATCTCGCTGTCCCTGTGCTGTCAGCATGAAATTGTGAGTGCAGGCTGGGTGTCTTAACGCTACAGCTTTGGTTCACGTGAGATCCTTGATAGCTTGCAGTTGTCTCTGTTCCTCCAATAGAAAAGATCTGTTTTCATTTAAAAGTTCCAGCCCTGGTAATGAGTTTGACCAGTGCAGATGCCCTCTTTTGGGTCTGCCTCTGTCAGCACAAGCTTTCCACGTGCTCGCTGCACCTCCCCTTGGAAAGGACCCTCTTTGGTGAGTGCTCTCTAGCCAGTTGGACGCAAAAATGGGTTAGCATAAAAGAGCCTGAGGAGTCGTTTGTAGCTGCTCCAGTTTATTTTCACCATAACGGATTACAAAATGCTTTTACACCAGACTGCTAGCACTTCTGAAGGGAGACAGTCAGCACAGGAAGAGGGGCAGCTGGTGCCGAGCACATGTGTGGGAGGAAAATCTCATCAAGCAGCATAGCTGGGTTTGGAAGGGACCTTTGTCCACAATCTCAGTCTCTCTGAGTCTCAGTTCTGTCTCTGTGATGGGGGGAAAAAACCCTCCTCACCGAGGTGTTGTGAACATGTGCTAATTTTAGTAAATCAGGCAGTTAGGTAATATGGTGACAGTCAGAAAATAACCTAGAAGGAAATAGTTGTTCTGTCTTTAAAGCATAGCATGTAGGGCCATTTTTAATACTGAGAATGAAGCAAACTACTGAGGATTGCTTATTCAGTAATACCAGCTCTACTATACCATGAATGGCACCATTTCCTGTGGGAAAACACCGTGTAATCACAAAAGTAGGAATAAAGATTAAATGTTAAGAATTTGCCACATTTTTGGTATTTTCTTGCCTTTTAGTTCCTGGCTTAACATTTCTGATGTGTCTGTATATGTTTCGATGTGTAATGAACTCTTTGTGACCAAGCTCACAGTTGTTCATACATTCTGTCCTGAGATGTTAAGCACTTTTAAAAGGGTTTAAAGAACATTGAAGCATCTTACTCTTCTGCTATTTTGTGTCTTTAAGCACATTTCTGTTCTAAAAATGCTTACCTCTGGTTCTTAAAAATGATCGTAACTTTAAGTGAAGGAAGGTGAGAGGGGAAATGTTCTTCTGTATCTGGTAGAAAATCATGGTTGATCATTTTTTGGAGATCTCCCTGATAAATAATTTCCCTGAATTTGTAAGTCCTTGCATTGTAACAGGTGAGTGAAAGGTACAAAAAACTACAGTTATGAAGCTACAGATGTTGTCAGAAGGAAACAGAGCTGGGTTAACTCTCCTAACTAGGCTTAAATAATTTTGAAAACGACACTATTTGAAATTAACTTACTTGCACAGAGTTGTGTGTGTTACTGTATAACAGAGGAAACAGGTACACTGATAAGTAAAAAGTAAAATTGCAGAGTCTAAGGTGCAAAAATAAGTTGATGTGAAAAAATGTTGGTCGTGGCAAGTTTGTTTGCCACAGAGTAAACGACACGTGAATTCCATGTGTAAGATCAACCCCTTAGTGACTACCCTTGGCTGCAGTCTCAGGCCAGGGTGCCTTGCTGTAAACAAGAGGTGCCTCACCACCCTGCCTGCAAGGAGTTGCCCTCCCTCGTGCACTTGGGCTGCCCATTGGCAAATGCCCTTCTGTGCACTCAACTGCACTGTTTGTCACACCAGCTCAACACTCTGGCTCTGGCTTCACAAGGTCACTCCTGTCTGCAGTATGGGTAGAATTAGAACAGTGATGGGAAAAGGCTTTGGCTTTTTTTCTGTCTTGAGGAGGTAAAAGATGTTGTGCCTTGTCCAGGTAGTGTGTTTTTTGAACAGCGTTGGGGCTTCTGTTGCTGGGGCCGGGATGTTTAATAGTTTGACTTTGCTGCTATTCTGTTTGTTTTATTCAGCCAGGAACATATCACAGATCTATTTTTTGGTCAGGCAGCATTCCTGTACTATAATAATTCAGAAGCAAAAGTCACACACTAGTTGTGTGAAACGGCTGTTGGTTACTTCTCTATATGTGCTTCTTGCCCTTGTCTTCCCTTAGGTACAGTTTACTCTGTGCAAGTTGTAAACTCCATGGAGCAGGTGTTTGTACAGTGCATAGCACAGCAGGACCCAGGTTTCATCGTGGTGTCTGGACATGCTGTTATGTAAGTAAGGGTACTCTGTCTTGCCAAGCAACTACAATAGTTCACATTAGCTGAACTTGTAGAGTTTCTTGTATGCAGGCTGATGAGAAAAGGGATTTTTCTTTCCGGGCTGAGAGGGGCTTTGGAAATGTTCTCCAAATCACAGCGGCAGCTGGCTCTTTGGGCATAGGACAAAGACATGATTTGGAAATAGTTTCAAACTTTAGAGATGGCCCTTCACATACTAATGCTCCCAGATGAGTTAAGTGGGGGAAGTTCACACCTCTCGTGGTGCTTTTGTTTCAGTCTGCCAAGCTGCAGACTCAGCATGAGTGCAGCATGTAGGTTTTCATAGTGAGAGCTTTTGTCACTCCCAGAAGTGCTAGAAACTTAATTGCTTTCAAAGGCAAACATGGAATCTGGAGGACCCAGTACAACCTGCTGAGAGAACATAAATCATGAGATACTATCACGTTTCTGTGCTTGGGCTTGCGTGGAGTGAGTTTGCTTTGTGAGCGAATGCCTTTGGAATACATTGGTGGTTTTTTTGTTGATTCTTAGACATAGCAGTAATTGTTGTTGGCTTTGTTAACAGGCATCTATGTTCTGTTCTGAAGTTACTGTTCATGTCTTCTAAAAAGTGCAGACAAAAATAAATATTTGTTCTGCCTTGAAACCATGAAAGCATTTCTGCATTTAAATGGATTGATAGCCTTGATCCAGGTTGTTCCCCGCCAGCATCCCTTCAAATAAGCATGGAAGGAGAGTTGGTTGGTTGTCATTTGACCACTGCTGTTTATCTTTGCTTATAGTCAATGCTTAAAATGCCAGTGTTTACTTGATCCTCTGTTTTACACTGGTTTGCCAGCTACTTCTGTCCCTAAACAAAAGAACCATGATGGCAACTGAGAAGCAACTGCCTTTTGTAGATAAGGAATAGAATTTTCAAATAGCATTCTATAGTATGCTTCTCTAGATTTTATTTTCCAAAGTAGTCTTTGCAAAAAATTGTGGAGTTGGTCTGGGAGGTTTTTGGCATTTTTATCCACAACTCAGTTTTAAATGTAGTTTTCCTCATCTCCTTAAATGATTAGTTTATAGGCTCTCCATTCATAGGAATAGTGTTTTGATATATTTTGCATGGCAACTGAAGCAGGAAAAGGTTTTAAGGTAAGCCAACCAAATAATCTAGGGTCTTTTGATCAGTGTCCATTACTATTAAACCAGTAATATGCCCTATTAGATGTTAGAAAGGAAGCTCAGTGTTTAAAGAAGATAAACATGCCAATTGACATTCAATATGTCTTCTCAAGTCACCAGCAAAAACCTCGTTGAACCTTGTTGGCAGAGATGCCTTCTGCAAAGGGTTCCTAAAAACTCCCCAGCTCTTGGCTTAGTTTCTGAAATGTTCTGGCGCTGCAGTGGGTCTGGTGCCAGTGCTGAACGCTTGGTCTGGCTCCAGTTGGAGCTGAAGAAAGGCTGAGTTTTAAGACCTCTAGGATGCCTTCAGGTCCAGAAGAAACTGAGCACTGGAATAATGTGTCATCCAAACTGTGGTGTATTCCTAGAAATTGATGAATATGCTGTTTTAAGTTGGGGAGTTTGTATAGCTGAAGTTACTGAGATCTTAATGCTTAGAAGAGAGAGTTCTGCAGCTCTGTAAGATTGCCTGGCACACAAACAAGCAAAGATCTAAATTGCTTTGAGCTGCTGACAGTTATCACAGCTTTGTGCAGACACACCTTTGCTGGTACTGACAAAACACAAATACCAGTTTCACATCACTGTACTCTCCTTGGCTGTGTACATCTTAAAACAGTACTGTACCTTCACAACTTTGGCACAGAAAATGGAAAGAAGGGGTCAGCAGCAACTGTAGCCTCTTATCAAAGAGTTGCACTGAGTAAAGACAGCATTTTAAAACAAAACTTGATTTGTTGTTGGAAAACTGGACATTTTATGCATTACATTATTCTGATCCAAACCCACTCTGCTGAAATCATACTGGATGCAAGATCAGGCTTGGGTCTGTGAGGAGGACAGTAGCAAATGAAGGAAATACATTATTTTTTTTCTGCAACAGTAAGTTCCTCCAAACGTCATAGATAACTGAAAAGTCTGTTTTCAAAACATCTCTGACCCTATATGCAAATAAAATTTCTGTGATTTTGTCTTTTACTACAAATCATATCCATTATGCATCTGTGTGACAAGGCACTGGTATATTAATACTGAATGCTTCCTAAAGAAACTAATTTGAAATCCAGGGTGAAGAGTGAAGAGACATTGATAATCTGTGTCATGGACCTTCATCTGTATCATGGACCACCATACATTTCACACAACTGTCAGTAACAGCCTACCTGATGCAAGTTTCATATTAAGATACAGAATATATCGACAGATTTAAATATATTTAGCCTCCTAAGACCATAGATTGACATTGTGGTTGTTGTCAGCCACTTCTGTGTACCCTTGCCTGCAACTACGGAGTTAGAAATGACCTGGCAAACTCTGACTGGTATCATTGGTGAGGCAGTGCCAGATGTATTAGCTTTACTAAATTGTTGGGAAAAGAAGTGTCACAGTTTGACACTCCAGTGGTAAAACTATCAGTATTCTCAGCTGCTGTTAGCACAGGTTTTACTCTCAGTACTTTTGCCAACTGCAATAAAAGCATTGCAGACTACTAGAGGAGTGGGAGATAGCACTGGCTTTGGGAAGCTTTCAGCAGAGCCGCGCAGATTCTTTGATTTGCCATGGTCAAACGTCCTGATTGACAGAGCGTAACTTGAGTTCCATTTCTGGTTCAGTGATTGAAGTTTGTTGTGAATTCTTCTTGTGACACGGCATGCAATCTTCTTGAATTAAAAATTACAATGCCTGTGCCCCCAGGGTGCTGCAGAGGTGGCACAACGGCATCACTGACCGAAGTCTCTGCTGTGGGTGCCAGTCTGCTGCCTTTATCTGTTCTGCTGGAAGTTACCCCTGCCCCTGCTCTAAAGGGCAGCGAGGCAGGCCTCACAGCTCACACTAAGCACAACCAACACCTTTGTCAGATGGAACATTTTCTCTGTTTCTTTATTAGGTTTCTGTTGCAATGTACAAGGTGCTGTGATGATTCAGGTTACTTTTTTTAGCCTGTGACCTGTATTTCTACCATGGTAGGCTCTGAACAGTTTTGTCAGCTCTGGATTGCTTTGTGGCTCCCCTGGGATAGGTGATTGTCTCCTGTATCTTCATAGGCGCTAAACTCACAGGCATTGCTCGGTAAATAATTCCAATGCAAGGTAAACTTGCCTTGCCGCTGTTAAAATTCTTAGTCTTCTGAAAAGCCAGTAGATGGGGTGTGTGCAATTCCTGTGCAGAATCACTGTACTTCTCAACCCAAAGATCCAACTGTAGTTTTTACATTTTTGTTGCAGAGAGACGTTGTTGTTGTTGTTGTTAGTGATGCCTCTCCACATGAATCACAAATTTAAGGAACCCTGACTGGAAGCACCAAAATTTCTTGATTGATATTTTTGCATGAAGTGCTCTGAGCATGATCTACTGTGCACCTTCCAACACTGTTGGGTCTTTGAAATCTGGGTATGACTTTTGCTCACAAGCTTTTTAAATTTTTTTTTTCTTTAATTAAATTATTAATGAACTAGAAAGGTACTGGATACCTGAAAACAGACTTCTGCTTAATTTGAGATTGCATGTCAAATTAGGTATAGATGCCATGGGGACATCTAAGAAATACATCATGTTTTGTGTCTCTAAGCCCAGCATGTGAGAATAAACATCTATTTGTAGACGAGTCTGTTGATCACAGATGTGAACATTGAATTTGCTAGCAGTGTAAATTAAAATACTTTCCTCTTGTTAATAATGATCATGTTAAT
The DNA here is from genome assembly GCA_024500445.1 of Entomyzon cyanotis. Lineage (NCBI taxonomy): Eukaryota > Metazoa > Chordata > Aves > Passeriformes > Meliphagidae > Entomyzon > Entomyzon cyanotis. The sequence continues at coordinate 73,072,232 of JAKEPQ010001005.1, forward strand.
AATCACATTAATACAAACCATGGAAAGGGTCACTAGTCACGTTCCAGAGTGGATTTCATGCCTATAGATCAGTTATGGTAGATGTGAAATATGAAGGAGTCTAAAAGAGGAGACAAGTGGCTTTGGGGCAGATGGTTTCCTGAGTTGTTTTCCTTAGAGGAGGTCACAGCGGAGCAGAGCATGAACCAACACGGAAATGAGCTGGCCCTAGGTAATTTATGCCATTCAAAATGAAATAGCTAGAGATGGAGTCCTGTATAGCTGCTTATACCTGACTGGCAGTGGAGAAACCTTCAAATGATTTGATAATACTTAATACTTAAGGGAACTCCACAATCCATGTATGACAGGTATGAATGCAAGGTGGAAGTATCTTACCAAGAAATAAGTTAGACTTAGAATACTATATTGAAGTTATCTTATGAGAAGAAGTGTGAACACGTATGGCAAAGATGCACAGCTGAATTGCCCTGAGAGATATTTGGGAAGAAATGATGTGCATATGCATGTACGCTCTGCTCCAAGCTATTAATGCAATTGTGGGAAGGTAGAAATCTTTAAATAGAAGAGTAGTTCAATTAATTAAAAAGAAAAGTTTAATAGTGGAATATGACAGAGTCCTGAAGGCACCAGTTTTGTTTGTGCAAATAACATGAACCTGTTACCTGTTACGCTGCCTTTCAGAAGAGAACCACCAGAGCTGTGTTTTAATCTGGTGTGATAAAGTGAGCCCAAAATACTTTGTTTAACAGCTGCACAAATGATTCACTTTCCTAGCAGTCTGATTTTGTATTATAATCTGTTTTCCTTCTGTCTTTAATGTGCAATTCTGCTGAGCATGCAGCTCACATTGGCTGCCTCGGGCACACTGCAGGTCAGCTTTTGAATGTAGGAGAATTCATGAAATTGAAGTATTTTGTGTACAGTTAATGGCAGTTGCGCAAGCACAAAGACATTGCTTTATCAGCAGATGTGGTCTAGGTTTACATTTATGTCCACATTCAATCCTTACGTTTATTGCAGTCGAGGGAATAAAATCAGGAGCTCAATGCAGTCTTTAACAATCTGCTTTGGTAGCTGGCCAGTCCACTTAGCCTTGAGTGAAGCACATGGTAGGATGGTTCTTTCTTCCATTAACTCTTTGATGGTTAGAAACAGGGATGATTCACATGATGTGATTGGGAGGGGGAAGTTAATATAAATGCAAGATTAGCAAAAACTTTATACTCACCTTGTGCCAAGCCGGTAAGGGATTTGTGTACTGTCGGAATGATTAGATGGCAATGTTTGCTGGACTGCTGTGGCAGACAAAGGATATTTGAGAAGGTGATCCAGCTCTGCTGGAGTCTGCACAGTAAGTGGAGGGCAGCCTTTCCACTTGGAAAGTAATATTGGGTTGGGCACTTTCTGGTAAAGTCAAAAGGGTTGCTGTTGTTTGCAATAGCTCAGCTGTTTCACATGTGACACGTCTGTGTTTCCTCAGTTCTTGCCTGAGCTGGTTCTGGAGTTTGGAGTAGAAGGCTGTTTGCCATCATTGCTCCTGTCTGGTTAAGGGGTTTTTTTGTTAGTTGGGGAAAAGATGAGAAGAATTGTATCCATGCATGGAGAAATGGTGATGAGCAGGGTGCAGAGGGTAGGCCGCATACCACTCCTCCCCCAGTGCAGAAATAACCAGTGCCGATGTGGGAGCTTGTTTGTAGCACCTCAGCTTGGCCCAGCCACGCATCCGTCATGCTGTGAGCAAAGAGTGGGGAGGGACTTCCTTGCAAGGTGATTAGTGCAATTTCCAAATGCTATGGAGGGGAGTCATTCCCAAGCAATGGTAGGAGCTTTTTTCTCAGGCTTAAGGAGTGTGCTGTCCTCCTTTAAACCGGGGAGATGGCAGTCTGGGAGAAGGATATGAAAAATAGATGGGCTTAAATTGAAACCTGGTATCTGGAACAGCTTTGGCAGACCTCAAGATAATACTTCAAAGTTGTTCAGCCCCACAAGGTACAGTATAATTTTCTCCTTGGTGAAAGTATTACTTGGGAACTGGAGTCATTCTTGGGGCTTCCTTGTGCTGGGCACTGCCACACTCAGTGGAAAATAGCTCCTGACTGAGCTGACTCTGAGGCTGCATGTTCTGAGCTGCTTACTTGCCTATTCTCTGTCTCCCTAAGTGTATTTAGCAGTAAACCTTTACCCTGAATTAGTTTTGCCACACAGAATGTAAATATACCTGAGCATTACTGAATCTGCCTCTACTGAAATGATCTTCCATATTTTAAAATCATTAAAGCTGAAGCAACATAAATATTCTTTGTTTCATGACGGCATTAATGGCCTCCTAATTTCCCTGAAATTCAAATGTGTGCAGGGTCACTTGGAAAGCTAAAGGCTTCCTCAGCTCCCTGCAGTTTGGCAGGTATCTGTCTCCTTGCTTGATTTGGTTTGGACACTGAAGAGAAATTTAGCACACTGGTTTATCTATGAATTTACCATTCTGGCTTTGATGGAGTGATTCACAGAGTTTCGTGATCAGAGGCAGAGAACATCCTTCCACAGGCAGTGAGGGCATGTAATTCTTATCATACTACCTGGACTGCCTTTCACTTCTGCTGGTTTACAAGGGAGAAAGCAAGTCAGCCCAGTTCAGTTATTTTAGCCACGTGCTTTTGGAGATCATTCTGAAATACGATTAATACATGCCTGCGCATAGGGAGGATTTCAGGTTGAAAGGTTACTAATTGGTTTTGATGCTGTTTGCTGCTTGAATGTTGGTGGGTTTTTTATCTAAGGTAAGAAGAACATAATTATTTTTAACTTATAGCAAAGTCCCCATTTTCTCTTAAATGTCTTGATATGAAGTAATTTAAACTGAATTTCTGCACAGATACTTTCCAAGAGATTGGCTGTCAAGTACAATAAAAAAATCTGCACTTCTGCAGGGACCCAATGAGACTTTGCAAATTTAGATTTATTCTCAACGTTAAATGTGGTTGAAGATGTCATTTCTTAAACAGCACTTTTACAAGTAGTTAGCTTAAAAGTATAGCAATTCAAAGCACAGAGGGAATGATTTTGAAGTGTAAAGTCTTGAAACACAACGCAGAGGTTGACAGTTTCACTACAATTAGAAGCAAGGCAGGCACAACTCCCACTTCTGAAAAGTTTCCTATCGCATTGCTTCCTCTCTTGGCCTAGAAAACCTCAAAAAACTCCCTTTCTGTGGCTTTGCTTATTGACTTAACATAGTTATACTCAATAGCATTAGGAGACAGAGCAGAAAGGGCTGGCAAATGCGTCTGTAAAGAATAATCTTTACAGAAAGCTTCAGAGAGGTATTTTTTTCCACATGCTTTCAGTCCCCCTGAGAATGCTGCTTTTTTGAGGAAAGCAAGTTTTAGGGTGGTTTGGCTTTTTCTTTTCTTTTCTTTTTTTTTTTTTTTTTTTTTTTTTTTTTTTTTGTCCCTTACAAGGCATGTTTTGTTAGGAAACCACTCCCTTCTGCTGCTGCATTTAGACTCGCTGCTAATTGCCTTTTGGTCAAAGACATTTTCCATGAATTGCCACATTCCCCCACACTATTACAACTTCACACTGATTATGCTATGTTATGTGGCACTTCTGCCCGCTGCCTTTGGGAGGAGTGGCTGAGAGAAGGATATGGAGTACCTGGGAAATAGTGAGGTTTACTGGAACCGAGGTTTGTAGCTGCAAAGGTAAGGCAGAAGTTGTTCCTCCCAGACTAGGATAGGTGGTATAAGGAGGGCATCCTGTTACTGTGGTGGTTTATGCACTGCTCTGCTGTGTGCCACTGTTGAGGATTTCGCATAAGAAGTCACGGCAAGGTGGTGTCTGGTGTGTTAGGCTTGTATTTTTTTCATCCTAGTCACATGATGTAATGGAAAGCCAATCCCAAACTCCGGTGCTGGAGAGGATGTGGCAGGGGGTGATCTTCAAGAACACTGCTGGCTCACTGAGCCCCTTGGGATGCCCATTGATCCCAACCTCCAAGCTTGTCTTTCTCCTATACTTGGGGACAGCATAAGCTTATCCTTAGCTTAGCTCTGTCCTCTGCAACAAAACCTCCAGGAGCAGCTGTATAAAAGATCACTGCTGACTGAAGCTTGAGTACTGGACAGGAGAACTGGATGTAGCAGAGTTGTTCAGCACAGCTAATCCACTTAAACTATGGAGCTCATCTGGTGATTTGCTGGGGTGGTAGTGCTCTTAGGTGTGATAGCTAAAGAGGCTTTGGCTTGAGCTACAGTTTCAGAGCAATGAAAACCTGCAGCTCGGGCTGAGGATCTGGTTACACCAAGTTGGCCCTAACCCAACCAAACGTGGTTAAAAGTGAGAGGTTGTGAGAGATAAACCCCTCTGCTTAAGCCTTGTCCTAGCTTGGGATATGATCAGCATGTTCAAGTGGTTTTCCAGTCTTAACTGCCTTGATCAAAGGTAGGGCTTACTTGGTCTGTGAACTGAGATGAGCTTTGCCAGTAAAACCCTCTTTTTAACTAGGATAATTGCATCCACAGTGGTAGTAGTCAAGATTCCTGCCTTAATCGTGTTAACTGCACATAAGAGTGCAGATCTTTTATAGGTAAAACTCCTTTAATTTCTAATGTAAGTGAGCCTGGTTGGGTCCCACCTACACTTGCTGGTGGTAGTGGTGCAGAATGAACAGCTGGTGGTGTAACAGGATCTCTTGACTGCATTAATCTGTAGTCCAGCCTGTGACACATGAGGGTTTTCACCTCAACGATGTGGTTAAACAGTTCAGGTCCATCCAATACACCAGTGTTGGCTAGGCAAGCCCAGTGTGGCATTTTCTGCCATGTGACGGTCAGCAGGGGTGGCTCCAGCCCACAGGAGCAAGCAGTGGGCACTGTTCCTGTCCTGCTGCCATTTATCTGGGATGAAACCCTTATTTGTTTAGTCCTACCCTTTTTTGCTGTTGAGGGGAAGAGAGGGAGAGTATGAGCAGTAGTGTGTGGTACACTGCTGAGTCCTCTACTGTCTTCCTTGCATTAATAGAAGTCATCCAGAGAAACTAAAATTTGTTCGTTTTTTGTGAAAAAGGCTTATAATGTGCCATTTATCAAACTATTAGTAAATTATTATAGATTATAGAAATATAGATCAAATAATTTTCTGCAGCTACCCCTTGCTTACCACAGGGAGGTGCAAACAGGAGTGCTGCAGTCCCAGTGATTCTGGTCCCACCACAGGCAGTGTAACCTGGAACCACTCTCACATCACCCATGTACCACTCATACGACTGGGTACAGAGACCTGCTCCCTCCTTTCCTTCAGCAGCAGAAAGAGGCCAGAAATGAAGGCAAAACTCTAACTCTGAATTTCAGAAAAGGCTGAAATTGGTCTGTTGGCATAGAGAGAGAACCAGGAAACAGGAACACCTGTATTGCATAGCTTTGGGCAGGTCAATTATCCCATCTCCAGTGAAATTCTCTTTTGCATAAAGTATGAATAACAATACTCAATTTACCTTGCAGGGATGTTACAGAGTGTGCAGTTAATTTTTTTTTACAGTGTTTGTGGTATGTAAAACCCTAAATGAGTGCAAAGCATTATTACGATTTAATTTTATTGAGGGTTAAATATTGGTGATGTGCCCAGCTGAGCACTTGCTGGCAGTAAGCAAGGCAAGTGACCAGCAGCAAGCATGTTTGGCAGCAAGCAATGGACCAAAAAGGAAAACAGTGTTAACTTGTTCCAGTCCTACCTCCTTTTCTTCTCTCCTACCACTGTACACTTCCCGTTAAGCAGATGGAGGTGATCAAAATACCAAGTTGGAACTCTGTGGTTTAATAGACTTACATTTTACTGTTTAAAAGGCAAATAAAGGTTAATGACATGAAAATTTGTCTTGTAGGAGAGTGAGAGAGCGGAAGTGCCCCCAGACATGCCCTGAATGGTCCTTAAATAATTGCTTTCAGAAACAGGCCATACCTGATTAGTTAGGTGGCAAATTTTTCACTGGGTCGGTAGCATGCCAAGGCCACTGGTTACTCCACATTTCCTGCTGCTGCTGTTGAGGGGGTTTGCACTGGATTAAAAACATGGATGAAAATCATTTGGACAAGGTTGGTACCTCGTGGCAGGAGCATGAGGCAGGGGATGAGCAGGGAGCGTGGGAGCAGGGGTTATGTGCAGGCTCGTGTGCTGGGGGTGCGCCCGAGTTTGAGCGTGAGTCAGTGCCAGACTACAACGTGTGTCTGTGTTAGCGCTGCCGAGTGCAAGAGAGGGACAGACAGCAGGTGGGATTTCTCTGGCTTGCTCTGATTTCATGGGAAATGGGGGCTTCCCAATGGTGGGATTACTCCAAGTGCCAGTGCTCCAGAAGCAACAATCGAATAACAGTCTTCTGGTAATCTGGTAACAAACTTCTGCCCTCAGAAAATTGCACTCCAGGAGTACTGGAGGCAGTGTATTCCTGGTAGAGAGGAAGGATTTGATCCACACTTTCTGTGTATGTGTTAATTCAACATCTTTGCTCTGTGAGTGTCCTGAGAGACAGGTCTAGGGGTCAGCAAAGCAGAAAAGGATCTTTCCAGTGTCTTCTTTTAAGCTTTGGGTCAAAGTCTGCATTGTACCCTTGTTCTTGTTGCATTTGAAAACATTGCTTCTCCCTGGACTTTTTCAGGACTTTTTCACTTTCTTCCCCAGCTCTAAAAGCTGCCAGCCATGGTCACTTACCCAAACAGAGTGATAGCATCACAGTTAACTGTGATGTGATAGCTTCACAGTTAGCTTCTCATTTAGTGGTGTTTCTGAAAATAACAATTGCTGCAAGAAAACAAATGGTCAACATGCAGCATATGCTGCACATAATGTTAATATATTGCTTTTTAAAAAAAAATTGCAGTATGAAATTTAGGGGGCAAATCTCAAATCCTGTGAAATTCATGGCACAATGCCAGTTTATTTGAAAGACCCTTACATTTTCTCCTAAATCTTGAATTCCTTAACTACAATTTGCTCTCTCACATGCCACTCACCTTTAAGATGATACTCCTTTTTTGGCATTATTAATTGTCATTATTGTTATTGCTGTTATTATTCCAGGAAATCTGTATGGGAGGAATGCTGAAATCTGGTTTAAAAATAACATTTTCATGTCCTCCTACTCACTGTACTTCGTGCATAGAATGCCTTTTATAAATGCAGACTTGCTGCTTGGCTAGATAAAAGAAACTGTCACTTGATTTCCATAACGAAGTCGTTCCCAGGAGAATTTCATTGTTTTAGCAATAAAATTTTTCTAAAAGGCCTTTTATTTTGCTTGAGAAAGATAACAGAAATGAACTTCTGAGTGGTTATTCCACAAAACAATTAGAAGAAAGCAAGACTGTCTTGATTTGATGTAAGGAGATTTGTATGTGTATGAATTCCCTTTCATGAAAGATGAGAATAAATTCCCAACAGAAAATCAAGTTAGAAACACCCACCCCCACACACAACCTTACACAAAATACTTTTTCCCCCCTTTGCTCACAGAGACAACACACATCTTTATAAGCACTCTCCTGCATAAATTTGGTCATATCCTTGAGTAGAGCCCTGTTTCAAAAGGCACTTGCATAACTTCTGATTCAGAAGCTTTCCTGAATTAGAGGCAGTCACGGATAATCATTGCCAATTATTACAGTGCATTAATTTAGTTACCAGGTATGTTTGTATTGATGGGGAGGAATGATCTCTGCACGCTGTACTAAGGCTGAGCTCTCATTGAAGCAGGGATGGTGCTTTAACTGTGGGTGCATACACCGTCGAGCACGGTGCAAGCACAGTCCCTCCTTGCTCACATGCAGCACGCTGCCCTCGCCTCTCTCACCACTTCTCCAGCATTTCTCACTCCTTTTCTCAGCTGGTCTGTGTCTCATGCCAGCATGACGTTCCTTTTCTCTGAATGCTGAACATGCTAAAGCTTGTCAGAATTACAGCAACAAAAAGATTTAGAAAGCATATACAGTAAGTGAAAGGTCCTACTGCTTGTATTTAGTTATCTTTTGTTTTAGGGGGTTGGGGGGTTGTTTCTCATTTGAACCCATTTTGAGCCATGCTTGCATTTTCGTAAGTGTGAATCAATGCAATTACCACTTCAGGTACCATAGACAACCTACTACTGTAGGTAGGTACATGGAATAAGAAGCAAAAGGAAAGAGGAGGAAAAACATTTTCTTTGTAGTCAGGAAAGTCTTTATGGATTTGGCATCATACTTAAAATTGCGTTGTAATAAAGAAATGCAGCAATTTCGGAAATTATTATTTATACGAAGATTTGTGAATTCAGGATGTGATATTCTGACTCACCCGACAGCAAACATGTTTGCGCTCTGGCTGGTATGACTCACGCTGACATTTGTCTTAAGTGTGGCAATTGTTTTAGCCCTCTGCTTGGTGCAGATGAATGAAACGGCTGAGCTCCCCTGTTGCAGATTTACTACGTGCAGCCAGCCTGGTAAATCGCAGGCTCAGCTGTGGAGTATTTCCTGTCACAAACACACGCACGCACACACACACACACACACACAAACACACACACACGCATACACGTGCATACCTCCCCAGTAATGTTTTGCTGTTAAATACTAGATTCATAGAAAGGAAATGCATAATTACAGTGCTGCCTTTTGCACCACATAAAGCAGCCCACATCAAAAGATGTTTGTCATTAATGTTTCAACAGGTAATCTCTGGAATTACTGCCAAGCCGTGTTCCTGTTACTTAGTGCTCGGTGTCGAAATCATTGAAATCTTTGTTGTAAGCCCTTATAGTCATCTTAATCCTGCAAAAAAGTTAGTCAATAGAGCCTTTGTTTTTCAGCTCTGTGTTTCACGTTGCATCAGCAGCGCAGAAGACGTGGCGGTACTGGAAGCAGGGAGAAGGTTAAGGGTGCGTTCTGGGCTGGCTTCCTAAGGAAGCGAAGCTCACGTGGTGGCATTGTTTGTGCCTGCGCTGTGTGTGTCTCTCCAGCCTGGCAGCTGGTGTAAGTCGGGTCCTCCTCAACCCAGCATGCTGCACAGGCAGGGGAGATGGGGAAGCTGCTCCCTGAAAACTTCGTGTAAGTAGCAGATGAATAGCTGTGGGCACCTGTGGCTGAACCCAGTGAGGCAAAGGCCATGACCCAAACTCAAATCTTACTGGCCCCAGGGAGTTGGTACCGTGGGTATCTACTGGAATTACTGCTGCCACTAGAGATCAAGCCTCTTCTCTGGTTCTGCGGGTTGTAGCATTAACAATCTTCTTCAGGAGGTTTTGTCTCTGGCTAACTCAAAATACTGCAATTAAACAGAATCTCAGCCATTGCTTTTGGTGCTGCTATGGTTTGCGACTCACAGCATTTGAATTCCCCCTTCAACACCATCTTTGCAGTAGAGCTGTGGCCATCCTATGAGAGGTGTCTGTATGCATAATGAAGGCCCTTGGGCTTGTTCTCGTCTGTAGCAGGCTAATAGGGTGCTGCTGTTCTTCAAATATTCAGGAGGCTCATTGTCTCCACTCAGGGCTGAGCTGCATTTTTTGCATAATAGCTTCCATAAAAGAAAAAGAGAAATATTTATGCCATGTAACAGGAGTATCCAGAGTGGTTATTTCTACTGCTTGTATCTGTTCAACATTACTGGCTCTCAGCCTGAGTTATTATGGACCATTTGCATTCTTTTATCAATCTCTTCTGCTCAGAAGACCTGTAGGAATGACTGTGTTACAAACACGCAGGCAATAGAGTTGTTTTTACTTTAAACCTCTGTATGTGAATGAAGAAGGTTGGCATACTAAGAGAAATGTAGATCTGTGTTGAAATTCCACCCCCCCCCCCCATATTCCTGCTTTCATAGCCATGAAAAATTGGCAAATGGGGGTGCTGATGTGAATAAGGTGATGAATTTTTATTAGAAAGTACATCATTGACATCTTATAGGAGGTATTTGTGAGGTATTTTTCATCTTACAGGTCTGCAGTGTTGCTGCTTAGACAAAACAACCTGGACAAGTTCATTTTAGTTTTTACCTTATGGCATTGTGTGTTGCACCCACAGCCCACCTCTTGGCTTACTCTTTTAATACCTTGTGCTTCACTCTCTTTCTGGGGGAAAATCACATGGAACTTAGAAACTAAGCCCAGTAAGAGAAGCAGAAGGCTAAGTGCAGTCTAATCTCAAGTCTTTTTGGAATAACTGGATATTAGTGAAGTACAAATAAGGAGTATTGTTGTGATTGCTGTTATTTGTGTAAAAGTGATGTCTCTGAGGTCCTAGTCAGATTTGTGTTTGCATTGTTATTAGGCATCATGCAAAGGGAGAGTGTGAGTTTGAGCTGTTCTGCATTTTTTCCAAAGTACAGCTGTGGTGGTGAATCTTTGTCTGTTTTCCCATCACTTGTTTGAAGCTGTTGAGGTTAAGGAATGGGTAACAAGAGCAGTGGAGATGACTCTGGGAGCAAAGTTGCTTCCATGGTTTCCAGAGGAAGAGGTTTGGAAGGGCAGGATGAGTCCAGTGAGTAGGGCTGAAAACTCTGTGTGTTTGCATGGGCTGATGCTAAAAGGAGGGATGATTTCCCTGAGCCTTAAGTTGTGAAAAATACCTGCTGTGGGTGAAGCAATGATGAATAATGGTTTTTAGGTTAAATCTCGGGACACTGATTTCTAGATGGCTCACAGCTAACATTAGCTGTGCAGAATCAGTGGCCATCTTCAGTACTGGCTCCACACTGGAGGGTGTGAGCTGCAGCCTTGCCGTTTCAGCCCTGTGTGCTAGTCCCATCTGAGTACTGTTTGCAGATAGATGTTCCCATCCTGCATTTTCCCTCTGAGTCAGCACTCAAGTTGGAAATGCTTTTCACACAGCAAAGATGTGCTGGGCTGGGATGTCCCATGTTCACAGAGCTGGGAAAGGTCACATACATGTTCTTCCCTCTGCTGTAAATTGTGAGGCAGGACGGAATTGCTTCCTTGTCTGAGCCCCGTGCTCTCTATGCTGTTTTTCTGGTTTAGGACCTGCAGGATATGCAAAGTGCTGACAACTTGATTTACTGTTCCCACGCACCCCAGATACAGTTATTCACCCTGCACAAAGTGGGTGTAACACCTTGTGAAGCTGTACATTTCACTGTGGGCCACATGCAAAGCTGGGGAAATGTTTGTTTGCATGGCAAAGCCATGAAGGATCAAGCTTCACATGAGGAATGGATGCTAAACAGAAACCACAGTGATGCCTGCCTGTTTTATGAAAACAAAACCTCTTTTGTCCTAAGGTGATATTGCTTCACCATAAAGTAGGCATAATTGGGATTTAAGTGATTTTTACACTAGCAGAACATCAGCGGCAGCCTTTGTACACTGGACAAAATGTCAGAAGACTTTCATATGGGCAAAGTTTGGCATGGCTGGTGTAGAGAAGCTTTAATTAACTTGAAATCTAAAATACAGTAAATTCTTGGTTGTGGTTTTTGGGTTGTTTTCTTGGGGTTTTTTTTTGTTTGTTGTTTGTTTTTTTTATTTTTATTTTTTAATTTCCATTAGAATCTTTTCTCCTTGTGTAAAATCAGCTAAACCTGTTGAAAATAATTTAGAAGTTTTTTCCTTACGTGATAGATGATATGCACATTAGGTAATTGAAATCACGCACGCTCCAGGAAGATAAAACCTCTCCTTTCCCATTTGCGGTGAGGCAAGATTGAACCTGTCTAAAACTATTTCATGTAGAGGGAGAATAAAGCAGGAAATGAATTATGGTTTTATTTGAGTTGAAGGATTAGTTGTGGGATAATAGCGAACAACGAAACAACTTGGGCACAAGGCTGCCATCTCTTAAACAGTTTTATTAGCTTATGCTGATTTGTGAATTAGGGAAACCAAATTATGTCATGCAAGAGAGCAAGGGATGACAATTAAAAACTTGCAGGAAAAGACTAGTAAAGCAGTAATCTCTCACTGCTTGATCTTCAAAGCAAGATGGGAGAGCATGACCTTTTCTTGGAATAAATACAGGATATTGTACATAGCCAACTTCTGGTTTTCAGGTTTTGCCAATTTGCAGTTGCTCGCTTGTACTACAGTCCTGATTTGTTGACTGCCCTGGGGTCCAATTTTAGTCTCAAAATCCTCCCAGAAATGCTTCCATGTTCTTTGATTTGAGATCTCTTCACGTCTCAATTACACTTCTAATCTGTCAGCACAGTGTCCTTTTTAGCACTCAAAGACAGGGCTGTGCTGTGATATTTGAGTAACCAAAATGCTGTGGGACCATGAAAAACAGCTTCCTTGGTAACGCTTCCCTTTTATAGCAGAGATGTGATCGGTAACCGTGTATGTGATAATGATTTGTTGATCACGTTGAAACTTCAGTCGCACAGTCTGGTTAAGATTAATTGTACTGTGAACCAGCTTTCTCTGCTGGTCCCTCCAAGTTAAGACTGTTTTACATGTTCCATGAAGAGCATGTCAGCTCAGCCCATCAGATCTGCATAGCAAAAGGGTTGTCCCAGTTATGGACTGAATGCTCTGCTCTTCAGGTGAGGATTGTGCTTCAAGAAGCACCATCTCTCTGTGTGTGCTGAATTTTGTGCTCTGCTATCTTTAAATCTTAAACGTAAAAGTGCCTGGGAACATTTGCAGGCAGACATGCCTTGCCCCTCACAGAATGAAGTGCCTCTTGGTAAGGTCAAGTGAACAAGTTGTAGCAAATTAAACTAGCTTGTGAATTTATAGTGCATCATCTGCTCCATAGTAACTGGCTGTGTTCATGGTACAAAGGCACTCTGTGGTAAATACAAGGTCTCTTGCCCTTTTTTTTGCCTGAGGTGTAGGCTACCTTCCTTCATGTTATCTTTCCCATGAAATGGGAATGCATGGAGAAAGTATCTGCCCCAGAGTACCACCACAGCACTGTATTGGACAGGGGCTGCTTGGGGTCTTTCCTGTGTCCCCGTGCTGGCAGGGGTCTGCAAGACACATTCCAGGCTGACAGCAAGATCACTGCGTAGCTAGCAAGCAGCCTTGCTCCTGATTCAGTGATCAAAGCCCTGTTTTGGGCAATCAAACCCAACAGAATCAAAATGCTAATCACTTGTTGAAATTAGTGGAAGGATTTAGTGACTGAGTGTGGTGGGTGTCAGCCCAGGGTTACACACAGCTAACTCTCCAGGGAGGCTCACAGGAGTCTGTGCAAGCAGGAGCTTGCAAGGAGTGAACTTCCCTGCTCTTACTAAAAATAATTGGAAGCCATCTATTTTTGCTGGAAACGTTAAATATTTTCTCATAGTCATTTGGACTCCATTTGCAGGTTCCCCTGAATGCTGAATGACAAGACATAATGATTACAAATTGCAACTTTTACGGTTGCCAAATTATTGGGGGGAAAACCCATAAATAATTTGAGAGTGCTGAAATGTTTCATTTTTACTCTTAGAAACAAAATGGTTTGAGTATTTTGAGCCAAGGTGGAGTTTTTTCAATTGTGAGATTCACTTAATTTAAAGAAAAAGTAAATGGTTTGAAAATAAATTCATGTTTAAGCAAGGTTTCAAGGGTTTTTTAAAAATAGCTCTGGGTTATTTTTCTGTCTTTGGTCTGCTTTCTAAAATTAAATATCTTGTGAGACTGTGTTTGATGGTCTGTTTCCATCAGGTAAGCAGAGGAGTCCCACTTCAGTAGAGGAGAGAAGTTGTTGGCCAAAGTCCTGGAAGTGTAGCCATGGCCTGGGTATCTGAAGGCTCTTGAGGTCGCAGTGTCTCTGTCACACAGGAGTTGGAGTTCTTCAGAAACTACTGTTTCTTGAACTGGGAACATTTTTGTGGCGGGTATCTTGCATTGCTACAGCCCATCAGGGAGAGCACAAAGACACATATAACTTGAGACCAGTGGTGACCATCATTATCATTGCCAGGTGCCTGCCAAAGGCCCAGCCAGCTGGATGCTGGTTTGCAGACACTGCTCCATGAGAGCTTGGCCTTAGCCATTAAATCCAGGGGTAGTCTTACACCAAAGCTGGATCAGCTGGGCAGATATTGCCTTGGACTTTGGAAGGTTTTGTTCCTATTGCTTTATATGTTCGACTGAAACCATCATAGGTGTAAATTTTTTTAAAATAGCAACTTTTTATCATTGCATTGCCTTCCTTCTGCTCTTCACCCATGAACTGCACTTGTCCATCTGTCTGACTTGTTTCCTGCCTTCACGTAATGCTAGATTCATCTGCATTCATCTGTAGCCATCTAATCTGAGCTCAGTGTCTAGACTCACTTTATGGAGAGAACCAGACCTTTCTAGAGAGTGATTCATTCTGTCCTAAAGCAGATGCTTAAGATAGGTCAAATTAACAATTTTCTGGATTCCCTCGCTTCCTCCAACAAGTGAGGAGAGCTTGCACTGTCTAAAGTGTAGACTTTTGTCCTGCACATGCTTTTGGTTTGAGGTCATGGACTCCACCACAAGGCTGATAGGGTGGGATCCATGTGCACAAATCCTGCAATTACATGTGAAGTATTTGAGGAGCCTTACATTAAGGAGATAGGAAAGGTTTGTGGCCCAAAGTGGAACTAAGAATTTAGGAAGCACAAGGAGACCAAGGGAACCTGGCTCAAGGAAAAAATGTTCAATTTGGGGTCTGTGGAAATACACACTGTATTTTAAGTATTCTTTGTGGGGTTCACAAAAAAATGAAGCCCAGCAGTTTCCTCAGACCCCAGTAAAAAGGCTGAGGATAGTCTGATACCTTCTATAGTAGGTAAAAAAAACATTAAGAGTTGGTCCACAAAGTTTTGTCCAAAAAATTAAGGAAAGAACCACACAATATTAAAAATCTCAACTATGAAAAATATTTCCTACTGAGGAACAGCAAGAATGTGTGTATATTTGTGGTTTCAGTACTCCTCTCTTATAATATTGCGCATAACCATGGAAATAGATAGGTATTTGCATTCCCTTAGAGAAGTTCTTTGAGAACAAAAATCTTACTGTGTGGATCTCTCTTCACATTGTTGACTTCGTTTGCATATACTTTTCTAAACAGCAACTCCCAAGTAGTTTTTTCTTTCTCTTTATTGCAGCAACAGAAGTATCCAAGAATTATTTTAGTTATGTATCTACGTCAGCAATTCTGAACTGGGTTTTAATTTTTTGTAATAATATGTACAGGGCAAATGACTCTTCCTATCCAAGATCAGTGTTTGCCATACACTCACTCTGTATTGGAATTTCCATCCTGGGAGCTCATTAAAAATGCAGTTGCTTCAAGGAGATGTAGGAGTCAATTGTTCATTTGTTAAACAGCTTTGTGGATTTCCCTCTTTTTATTCCTGATTCCTGTTCTTATTTGGTTTTGCTTTTGTTTTACAGCTCTATCTTACTTTATTTGAAAGAGGAAAGCCAGTGAGGACCTGTGAACAACCCAGCAGCTTCTGAAAAATCTTCATGCTAAAGGATAATCCAGAACTCCCTGAAGAAGAACATAGTGAATGTTGTGAGTTCCTAGCAGTGATAACAAATACTTCCAATTGTGTCTTTTGGGAGGCAGTATCTGCCCTGTAGTGTTTGGTCTCTTCCTTGTGATGCACTGAGCACCAAAGGCAGGTGTGTTTGGGTTGGGCTGAAAAGATAGACTTTAATTTCCCTCCCTCTTTTTTTTTTTTTTTCTTTATTTTAATGGGATTAGGGGCAGACTAGTGTTATCTAAGGAAAGATGGTGGGTTTCTTTTCCTTGGACTGCTACAGCTATTTGTCATATTGCTATTGCTTTTTAGTTAAATATGTGAGCCTGCATTGGAAGCCCATGTGACTGTGTAGCCTAACAAGAATGAAAAGTACTATTGGTAACAGTTCATCAGTCTACAGGTCAGATTCAGTTTTATACATGCTTATACAATGGTGGAAATTATTTGGCCACTTTCAAATTAGAGGAATGCAAATGTAATTAATTTCTGCCTGGTATTCCAAACTCATGTTGGTCAGTTTGTTACACTAGTTTGAGTATTTCCAGTACAAATGCTTCTCTCAGAGGTTTGTGTTCATGGAAATTGCAGTAGCACACCTTTCAGAGGGAAACACAGTCACTTAACTGAGACCTTGATTCAGCTGCAGTATTAATAAAAGAAAATGTTCCCATGAGGGATGGCTGAAGAGAAGGCATAAATATTTTTATGTTCATTGTTTTTCTTATGAAGCCCACTGTTTTTCTGGGTTGAAATGGGCAAACATGCAGATCAAATGTAAACATTCTCACAAAAAGAGGAAAACAAGACTTCTCTGCCTGCCAGGTTTTAGAATAATCCATATTTTTTTTCTTCAGAATGAACCGTGGAGATTTCCAAGTTAAGCAAGTCAGTATGTAAACTCTTATGCCCAAGGTATGCAGTGGTCCTTCAAGATGTCAGTACTGATAAAACAACCTGCAGATTCTTCCAGTTTGAGCAAACTAGTTCATGCATTTTCCATTAATGTAGTAAATATATTTTCTGACTGTTGGGCATGCCTTCTAGCTCCCTCTAAGTTGGATGCCCTCCTTTGCTTTGCTTTTCCCTTTGGGTTCAAGCTTCAGGAAGCAGACTGAGACAGTCTAAACAAAAGAACCAGTTGCAAAATAAATCTTAGAGAAGACACTGCAAATTTTTCGTCATCTCTTGCCTTTCCTGCCTGCTTTGAACTACAGTGAAATAGTTAACAAAGCTGACGTTTGGAATTGTTACTTACTAGCTACCACTAAGCTGCCACGTTAGTAGCTCATTAAGATGAATAAGGTGCCTCTGAGACCTGGAGCTTCTCACTGTCCATGTGTCCAAGCAGACGTGGCCGTATCAGCTTATTCCCATACTTTGAAAGACTTCTTTAAAACCACAAGAGCTTACTTTGTGTGCTGGCATCCTAGAATAGAAGAGGACAGCTAATAATAATAATAATGATAATAATAAACTGTCCTAGCATGCAGAGCTGTTGTGATAACAGGAGGTGTTTGTTCAAGATGTTGCAGTCACCTCCACTGATTGCAACAGCAGCACCACCTCACGTGAAGAAGAGCATTCCTTGGGTCCTGTAAAGTAGTATGTGGTGTGCCACATCAGCCAGATTAACTGAAGAAGGCAATCATCAGCCATTACAGGGGATGGAATATCTGTTGAAGATGCTGTCAGTGTGATCATTACATTCTGCCCTGTCCTAAACGATTTAAAATCAGCCCACTTAAAACACAGTGTGATGTTCTGCTATTGTGGTGCCAAAACCCTGAATTACACTCAGGAGGCCTGGGTTTGTGCAGCAAAAGCAGCACTCTTCTCACCAGGTATGGATGGAAAAACGTGTTCTTGAGAATGCCTCTTACCCTAGCATCCAAGACTGGTTCCTTTTGAGGAGTCATTTGTTGGTGATGGAGAGCTTTTTAGCAGTTTCTTGAGAGTGTATTTTGTCACCTGGCTTCTGCTTGGAGGACTGTGCTGCAAGGAGGAGGCAGTCAGCCAGGCTCCTCCTCTCCTCTTTCCTTTAACCTCTTGGGGAGACAAGAGAATACCAGAGGTGGGGAGGTACAGTGTTTCTCCTGAAAGGAAATGCTGGCATACAGTGACTTTACTGAAAAATATTGCTCTCTCTTCCCTGTTTGCAGGGTGTTGTCATGTTAAGTAAGATGTGAGGAAAACAATCCCACTGCAAGTGGTAGCTGTTCTCTTCCCTTCTGCTGCCTCCTCCTGCCACCCAGGCAAATTTCAGAGGAAGGGGGGTGTGAGGAAGGAGGGGTGTAGTAAATTGGGACCAGTGTCTTGTATCCACCATAGAAACTGCCTGTTTACTAAACAGTACAAATTTCTTGATTCCTTTTTCCTGCTCTCTTCATTTGGATGAAACGCAGTTCTGGAATAGCAGTGCTTGTACAAATCAAGTCCATATTCCACTTCTGGGGAGAGAAAAAGGGATGTCTGGAGGGTTCATTAAGGAGGAACGTTTATTTTATCAAGGGTAAAAATGAAGCAAGACAAGGCTCCTTTGCTGTTGCTGAAGGGTACCTTGTGTATTCCAGCATACAGTTTTTTAATTTTCTGGTAGGATTTAGGTATCCTGAGAGTTTTTTGTTTCCATCCTGAAAACATATGGCACAGCTTTTTTGGAGTGCTAGCTACACAAGCACAAACACATTCTAACAGGAGCAGTGAATAAACTCTTCATGTTCCTTACTCGCAGGCATTTCTTCACATTACTTTTTTTTTCTGCACTTTTGCAAAAACCTCTGGCACGGTTTGTGGGAAATGGAAAATAAATCTCTAAATCCAGTATGTGTCAATAACAGAAACGTGTTTAGTTGATCTTATATCTATAAATGTTATTTTGGGCAAACTGCAGATGGTAGGATAGTAAACATCCCCACTGCTAGCCTGGACAGGCTTTCTATGCCCTGCCTTGAGTGGGAACCTGCTGCTGTAAGGGCTGATTCCAGAGAGCGTCTTGGGGGACTGTGGTTGTGCATGGCTTAGCCCCAGTTCCATCCCATTTTTGAGCTGCTGCCTTCTCTCTTTGTTCCTTAGCCTCCTTGCTTCCTTTACCCTGGGTCCTATCTCCTATCTACTCCCCCTCTGGCTGCCGGCTGTTTTTCCTGGCACGTGGAACTGTGACAGGTCTGGGAGCAACAGCTCCTGGAGCTGATGTCAGTGCTGCTTCCTGAGCTGCCTGGCCAGGCTGGCTGCAGCCCAGGCACACCCTCTCCCCAGAGCATCACCTTCTCTGCCTGCCTGTCCTGCTCCTGCAGCAGCCCCTCGGGGAGGAGGCTTGTGCAAGTGATGGAAATTGTAGGTTAGCGAGCCTTTCACAGCGGTTTTCTGCAAGCGGCCATCTCCCACGCCTGGAGCCTCAACACTGGGTTTGTGGTTGGTTGGAAGTGATGCTTGGTTTCTGTTCTGAGCTGTACGCACCTTGGAAGAGCGACGGGAAGCTTTGACACATGCAGACTTAATGTTTCTGGATGTCTTTGCTTTTGTGTTGCTTTGGTGTCCGTATGCTAAATCACTTCACGGTTTTCTATGGAAATTACCAGGCTGCTGAGAAAAGAGCGGAGCTGCATGTGTCTGTTCTTCCAAACAGCAGCCCAGTACATGCCACTCGGTATTTATAGTGAGAGGGAAAAGGGGAAGAATCGTTTTAATTTGAGAAATGTCTCTCAGAAACAGCAGTAATTTATTCCTAGGCATTATTCTTCATTAAGAGCTACAGACAGCTGCAGCTTCCCTTTAAATAGAAATTGCTCTCTGCAGGCATGCTATACATAGGGCTTCAGGTTTCTGCTATTTCTCTGCCAAAAAATTAGAAGTATTTCTCACCAAATAAATGTTTATTCAGAAAGTCACATTTCCTGGCTTTTATTTCACGTCACAGGCTTCCGGCAGCCAGGCAAGAACAGCTCAAGGCTGTCGTTTGGGAGAGGAAGCTGAAACAGTTTGTGTCTCTTGTGGGGCTTCAAAAAAAAGTCTCTGACCATAACTCTGGGCCTTCAGTTTGGCAGCGTACTTTAGCTGTTGAGCATTGGATTAAAATTGATGTTGCAGAAATCCCACAGGGCGAGTGTGTCTGTGCAGAGGCAAAGTGGGTGGTGGCAGGTATTTCTATGCATCAGGTCAGCTCACCCCATCTCCCAGCCTTGAAGCCACCACATCCTCAGACTGCATGGGTGGCAAACTGGCCTTGGCAGCTGCCAGCAGCTGAGCTGTTTTTTGGTGGGGGATCCCCCCGTACGGTCAGTGTATGGACACCTAGGGAAAGTAGGTGAGAGCTGGGCCATGCCTGCTTGCACCTGCCACCCAGCAGAGAGGTGGCCAGGGTGGCTTCAAGTCCTGCAGAAGGATGTGCAGTGATGAAGCTGTAGAGCCACCAGTGCTCTGCAGGACCAAGTGGCTTTTTGTTCCCATCTGTACAGCTTCCTTGAATTTACCTTTCTCTTCTTCACATTCCTACTGACTGGGTCCTCAACTCATGATTTCCTAACCTGTCTTTTCCAGCCTGAACTGCTCAGCTTCCTCTTTTGTCTTCAGGGCTCATCTACTGGATCCAAGCTTCCCATTCAGTGTGCCAATCCCTAGCACTCCAGTAGATGACTTTGCTCTTGTAGCAGCCCCAGCAGGTTGTCTTCTGTCAACAGTGGCTCTGGTGTTCCTGTCAAGACATGATGTTTTCCTTCTCCACATCTCCTCCCAGTTCTCCCTGCAATCCTAAGTTTATGGCTTATAGTATGCAATCCATGTATTAAAACAATTTTTAGTTAGGTCATTCATTACTCTTGTGCTTTCTTCTCGGCCGGTATAGGTTCCAGAGAAGTGAGAAGCTGTAATTTCTCCAGGGCTAAAATCCAAGTCTTTCATAGGCAGGCATGGTGCCTGGGGCCACTGCATGTTGCTACCGGTTGTCAGTTTTGTAAAACTTACCCTGCAGAGCAAAGAAATCTGGGCACTAAGATTGTTCTCTTCTCTACTGTGGCAAGCTGTAGTTTCCCAGTCTGTTCTGCCTTCCCTTCATTGTCTTCTGAGCAAATGGCTGTAAGATTATGACTCCCATGTTTGGACTGAGAACAGCTTTTGCCTGAGCAAACAGATTTCTCTTTGGCAGTCACTTTAACTGCTTTTCGCTGTCAGCTTTGTTTCATGATTTGGCGTTGGAGAAGTCCAGGCGGTCCTAGTGCACAGTGCATTGGAGCAAGTAAATGCAGCAAGGCAGGCAGGTGAATAATGCCTTTGTTAATGATTACAATAGCAGTGTGGTCCCTCAGACCACAAAAGGCATCTCCTGTAGTTCAGCACTGTGGCTTATGGTTGCTTATCTTTGACTTGGTAGTGTCAACTGGAGAAATTCCTTGTCCTTGCTGGCAACACTGCTTGGTCCAACAGACTTCCAGTGGAACCAAGAAGCAGCATTGGGAGCCAAGCCCAGCCTTCACAGGTTTATAGCATGGTGTGAAAGCTGCCCTACTATTTGCAGGTTGTGTTTGGGGTGAACCTGATCAAAACACAGGTGTCTCACACCTGTGAGAATATTTCTTCCGCTTTTCTTACTCTTTCTTGTGTTTCACTGCTGCTTTCTTGTGCTGCTGTGATAGTTAGCGTCACTGGTGAGCTGGTTTGCTGCACCCATGATGACCCTAACAGTATTTCATAACCTGCCAGTGCTTTTCTCAAAGCTGATAATGTTTGTGGCAGCAGCAGCAAGAAGAGAATATAAATTAAGCTCTCCTAGAGAGGAGATTTTTTTCCATTTTCTGTTTGGAGTGTGCATTCAAAAGGAAAGGCTGCTGATAGTGGTAGGTTAGTTAAGTGGAATCATGAGCCCTTTGTAGCAGAATGCTATTCTTAACAACTTGATCATTCATATTTATTTCAGGTTTGTTTACAGCTTGCCAGGCATGTTGACCCTGGATGCAGGTTTTGGGAACAAATATCAGATACTCTTATTCAAACTGGCTTTATTGATGCTGTCAGTGTTCCTTCTCAGTGGGTTTTATGCTTCTTGTTGTTAATCAGCTTTGCTGTTTCCAGCTGCAGACACTGATGCATGTTTCAGAGGCACCTGATGGCACACAGGTCAGGAGGAAGAAGATAAGCAAGTTAACAGGATTGCCTTTAGCGTCTTTTCCTGTTGAGGTGTCAGAACTAGAGCCAGACTAAAGAAACCAGAGATACTGTTTTTTATTTCTAATGAGTTTTCCTGGCAGCTCTTTAAATAAAAGAAAAGCTCTCTCCACTATGGCAAAAAAAGTTTATTGCACTAATGCAATGTATTAACAAGTTATTGCACTAGTAATAGAAAAAATCTGTGTGGGTAGTGAGAGCTGTATTAGATGAGGGGAGTAACATTATTTGTGGTTTTCTGTCTCGGGCAACCTTCGGTCAGAATTGTGGTGGTGATTTATGAATTCCCTTTGTCTCATTTCCAACATTTGGACTGTAGTGAATCCTGCTAAAGCATTATAAAAGCTGTATCAGTTGAAAGAAGCTGGTGAAAATGTGGGTTGGCTTCCCAGATGGGGGTACATTTGTGAACAGAGCTGTGGTGGTTCCTTGCAACTTGTCCTTAGTGGAGGCAGTGGGCAAATTGTGCTTTAAGCCTTCAGCTGCCAGGAGTTAGCCTCCCTGGCAGATAAAACTTGTCTTCTCAACAGCTTGATTTATCATTTCTGATGCAAACGGCTGGCAAAAAGAAACTTCAGGTAACATGAACCTCTGGTTAGGTATAAGGGAGTTTGACACTCAAGGTGGAGCAACAGGAAGAGCACTGGAGGAGCTTGCACTTTTCACATTCATGGTTAAAGTGTTTGGTGCCTATTTTACATTTTTTGAAAGGAGTAGTTTTGGTTTGTTTTTTTGTAAAGCTCTGCTTTGCAAGTGACTTGGTTAAAGAATCAGCTTCTTAGGCAGAAAAGAGACAAAATAATGTCTCTTTGTCACTCAGTCATGTACTGCTGCCTTTCGAAGTGGGAAGGTCCTCGTAACTTACTTCCGAGACAAGGCATATCCATTAATTTCACAGTGCAAATTACCAGGATCCTTTTTACTTTTACCAGAGCCATTAAAATGTTTGTATAACTATCTTTATTCAACCTGAGGGATAGCCTGCAGAGCAGTCAAGGAGATGTAAGTACAAGCACTTCCTTCTTGTTATCATTGACCAGTCAAACCAGTTCAACTGAAGGGATTTGGCTTAGTGAGCAGTCCTGCTG
The DNA here is from genome assembly GCA_024500445.1 of Entomyzon cyanotis. Taxonomy (NCBI): domain Eukaryota; kingdom Metazoa; phylum Chordata; class Aves; order Passeriformes; family Meliphagidae; genus Entomyzon; species Entomyzon cyanotis. Next base: position 73,094,917 of record JAKEPQ010001005.1, read on the forward strand.
CTCCTGATGGCATCTGTAGAAAGGGTGAGTGAGCTGTAGAGCTTTATGTGTCTTCATTATAGGGTGAAATCTCTTCTTAAATTAAATGAAGCTGTCAGGCTTCATTAGCTCCGGGTGTTCTTGTTGTTATTATTCTAATGTAATTATCACTTTTCTTCAGTCACCCTTCTGCTTGCCTACTTACAAATAAACTCTTTCCATCTGGAGAGTATTTTGAGATGGCGAAGGTACAGTGAAGTAGTGAAACTATTCTCAGCATTGTGTTCTTCCTCTCCTTTTCAGCTACCTAGAATGCTATACAAGGAAATAGAAAAAAACAAGTACACAGCAAACATCATAGGATCCCCTTGCCTCAAGAAAGATCATGGAGAGGAATACTGTTGAATATCTGTCTAAGCACATGCAATGGGAGAAAGCATCATATATTGATATATAAGATCCCTGCAGTTCTTTGCTTCAAAAAAGCAGCATTAAGAACTGAGGAATCACCCCATTCTGCTCTCACATGACATGACACGTTGCTTCAGCAGTAAGTAGTTCTTGGGCATAACGAAATACCTGCTGACTGCAGGGAGTAAGAAAGGCTCAGTCACGATGGGTACATCTATTTGTGCATCTGAGCCCTGTGCAGATATTCCCAAGCTGACAAGGTGCTTTGCTCAGGCTAATTAGCCCTGCTTCTCTCCTTACATCTTCTCTGATTATGCTAATTAGGCTGAGCAGGGTGCTGCCTGACACTGGTGAGACTCAAACAAGTGTGTCTGTACAGCCTTGCCCTGCACTGTACCCTCTAAATGCCTGAGCCCACTCAGCACAAGCCCGCAAGTCTGTGCCAGTGGCTTTGCAGCCAGCACAGGTATTGCCTGCTGCTTTGCTGTATGTGCTGACGAGAATCACTCAGCCTTGGGTGGCTTGCTGGGACTGCAGCAAAGGTACTAAGTGGCAGAGAAGATCTTGAAGGCTTCAAGATCAGGCTAAGCCTGTAGCCTTCTTGCTAAAAACTTGCCAAAGGATGTGTGAAAAATACATCCTGCTGGGTGTCTTTGGTCCTGTTTGCTCTGTTGCATGTGATAGACTTTCCTGGTTGTGGAGGTGGTGGTCTGGAGCCCCAAGGGAGATGGGGGTGTTCTGTGAGGGGACAGAAGTACCAAGACAGACAACAAGAAATGGTTAAATTGAGGAATAAAAGGGTGCAGAACTTGGAATTTCTGCTTTTCATCCTATTTGTGTGTGCAGGACTGACAGAAAAATGGGCTGGCATGTTGAATTAGATCATGAAACCTCGGTAATTAGCTGTTCTTTTCCCACTCCACCTCTCCCTTCTTCCTTCCCAGGTGGGGTTCTTACAGAATTGGTGCAGGGATAGGTGACTTTCATAATTTGGCATTTTAACACTCGGTTCCAGCTAAGTTTACTATCAAATATTGTTACAAAGACATTGAGTAAGCTTGCAGAAGACAGGTTTTAGAAGAAACAATCAAAAAAGACCTTGACAACCCCAAAATGACACAAATAAAACTGTTTTCCCTCATTATAGTAGAAGTGGCTTTTTACTCCGTGACTGTTCTTCCTCTGACTGGCACTTTCCAGGGAGATGCGGTTGAGAACGAATGTGTATGTATACACACATACACACTTGCCTATCTATATATACATTGATCTGAGTGAGCCTGGGAATGGAAAAACAAGTGCAAAAGCATATGCTGGGTTTGGCAAGTTGGTCCTTTTAGTTGCACAGTTTCCCCATTTTCTTCGTTTAAAAGGTGCGTTAATGTTCTGTGTATGATGTTCTGAAGTGTGATACTTAGATCTCTTGTCAAAAGATGGATGTTCATGTTTCATTCCATACTGCGAAGTAGTAGTCCTCAAAATATCATGTCAAGCCACTACCACGAATAAATAGCTGTGCTGTATTATTTTGGGGAGTAGCAGTTTCTAAGACAGTCAGGATGATCGCAGCTATTAAGTGAGTAGAAAGTGTTTTGAAAGAGTAGAAAGAGCTTTGTTGACTGAAGTGGCTGGGTCAGAGCTGAAAAGGAAGAGTTTGCTGTTTTAAAACATAGCAGACATTTTAGACATTCTTATCGGGATGCTTCAGTAATGCAGTTGTGTGAAAGACTGATAAGGGAATGTGCAATAGCGGCCCTCATCATTTAAAGTGCCCAAACTTGGCACATTCTGTGGCAATGTAAAACAGCAATAAATATAAATCTTGTGTTCGGGAATTCCCGAGTCTCCTTGTTAGCAGATCAGTGTGTAAACACTGGCTCAGTGTGTCTAGTACTAGAGGGATGTGTTTTGTTCCTGTAAACGGATGTGTGCTGGCTCTGCACCCCCTGGAGCATGTGTAAGACAGAGTAGATTTAGAATGAGCTGTACTCTGCATTTTCTAGAGGAAGTCTGTTTTGTATAAACCACACATGAAAACAGTAAGTACATAATTTTTCACTGCAATGCAGGTATTTCACCAGTTTTAATCATCACTTAGTTACTGGTTTCAATCGAGATGCCTAGTAAAACTTGCCAGGAACATTGAAACAGGACAACTCAATCAGAATTCCAGCTTTAATGCTGCTCCTTGGTCAGGTCGGGACTGGCAGTTTTCATTTTGCTCCCAGATCTGCACCAATTAAGTGCATAAAAATGTTGTGAAAGAGCAGGAAGAGCTTTGTTCACTGAAATGACTGGACTGAAATTGAAAGTGGGGAGCAGCAGGTGAAAGAGCACTGGACTACTAGTGGCAGGGGACAAATCCCAATGTCTGTACCCCATGGCCCCCATTGTAGTAGCTACTTTTTCTCTTACAAGCTTGAGCCCTGAGTCTGCTTGTTAACCTGTGCATGCTTTTAAGGCTGTCTGACATGTCAGGGCTGGACCCCTGAAGCAGTAGGAAATGGTGTTTATCCTTGGTCAAAGAGGGAAACCACCATGCCAACACAAAGCCTGTTGTCTGATGAGACCAGTGCTAATGGTAACATGCAAAGCACTGGTGATTGCTTCTTCAGGGAAGCACATGGAAGTAGGATAAATGGTCCTCAATTGAATTATGATTGGCATTTTAAGGGTTATGATAATGCACTTAAGCTCAATGAAGGCATTTCTATTTACATGTTCCGTCAGGACCTCAAAATGTTGCAGGGAGCACAGCAAACTATTTGATTGTGGTTGTGGAAAGCTGGTATAGTATCGGTGCAGCTGAAACTGAAACCAACTCAGATGAGTTTGGTCTCAGTGCCTGTGTTGTGCTGGAAAACCCAAGTGATTTGGTTTAGAAAAGATCTGTCATATTAAAGCATCCCTTCTTGGTTCTATGGGGTTTTCTTTTTGTACTTTCCATTTCTGTTTTGGCAAAGATGGTGTGGGGGACGAGGAGTTGCAGAATGATGATTGTTTGTCTGTAAACCATCTTACTGGAACAGAGACTGTAGGAGGCTTTCTCATGGCTCTTAGTCAGACCACTGCCTTATCTAAACAGTATGTGACCCTCGAGATACTACATGTGGCTCTAACCCAGCCTACCTGCCTGATCAGAGTGGATATGGACATGTTTGTAGCAGAGTGGGAGTAGCACTCATTTGGGGAACAGTTCCCATGTATCAAACTATTGTGTTGTTAAGTCTTTCCTTTGTGACAGCATCCTTTCACTTGATTTATTTTAATGCAGTTCAGAGGTGGTCTAGGAAGTAGAATTTGATACCTCAATAAAGGAGGTCACAAAATGAGGGCAAGGCTGTGTCCTGACATCACAACATGGTACTTTTTTTGACACTGTATTAATGTGCAATAACTTATAGTGGTAGCAATGCAGCAACTCAAAACAAACAATGCAAAAACTTTAATCTCAGGCAGTGGTTGTCACTAGAAATGCAGTTGTCTGTGAGGACCATCAGTGTTAAGAGTAGTCATAGTAACAGTATGGGACAGTTTATGGAATACAGTTTGAGATATTTCCAGCCCATGGATGTCAGACAGGCTGACAGCAGGGATGAGACTCATGGCAGAGGTTAAGACTTGCTGGGCATTATTTGCCTTCCGTTTTATGGTGGAATAGGGAAGAAATTGTATCCTTGATCTTTACCTGAAAACAGTAAGAAAGGAGGAAATACAGAGAAGGCTATGCAGTTAGAGAAATAACTGACAATTCATGCTTGCACTTTCATACCACTTCTTGCAGTAAAAAGTAAATTTAATAATTCCTGTCTTCTTATTTTCTAATTTTTTTTATTTAGATTAGTATTATAATGATAGAAGCATTCTTCCCTTGTTAAGATTTAATTCTGATATGAAGAATATGAAGCCTATGGGATAAGACAAGGGAAATTTTTTAAATAAATAAGGAATAATTTAAATTATTCTTGAGAAACTACCAATTACTTTATCCTTTTCGATGCAAAGAGAACAAAGGAAAATAGTAAAAATTCAGCTTTGGTAAGGCTGGGCTTCATGGTGCTAAGCCTGGCTGGATTTGAAGAGCAGAGGAAACATTATGGGCTTTTTAAGAGTGGGGCCCCCATGAGTTTGAGAAGACACCTGATCAGAAAGCTGGAGTTTCAGATCCCACCTTCTCTCTTGCTCAGTCTTCTTTGGAATTCTGCTTTGTCTCTTAAGTTGAGCAATCACACAGTCAGTTTTGTCTTATGTTACCTTTTCATTAAATGCATCTACTGTTCAGGTGCACTGGACCTGTTTGAGTCAGGTCTTGTCTTTTCAACAGAGAATTGCATTTCATGTTTTTTTATCATAGCTTTCTAATTTTTCCCTCTCTGTCCTATCTGGAGAGGGAATAGCTGATGTTTAGATATTCATATAGTAACTCCCGCAGCCCTTTTCTCCTGTGCAGCCTGTGGTTTGGGATGATTCCACTGGTAAGGCACTGACTTGCAGTCAGGAGACACAGTGACAGAGCCAGAAAGAGCAGCTATCTGATGGGTGACTTGAGGCATGTCATGACCAGTCAGTGCTGCAGCCATAAAATGCAGATAATGATACTGATATCACTCCTTGGTGAAGCATTATGAAATGTTTTCATCAGTATTTGTGCTCGAGAGCCTGGGTGTTTTTAGTCTGGATTCCAAGGACATGAGGTGTGTGTGGTGGTGATGATGCCTGCCTGTTTGATTGTCCATCCCCATTTCCCCCCTGCTCCCGTAACAGTATTTTGGCTAATTCCCACCAAATCCTGCAGGAAGTAAAAGTCTCAAAGACTACTAAATTCCTACGATTTCTTTTTGTTGTTGTTGCTGAATTCAACAGGCAAGGGAGGTGAGAGGCATGAGGGGAAAGAGACAGCCAAGCTCTGCCCTTGGTTGCTCCCCTTGACAGTGGCTGGCAGTGAGTCTCACCTCTGCATCCAGATGGCTGTGGCAGCCCTTGCCCAGGCGCCAGGCCAGCATGGCAGGATGTTGAAGCATCCTGGGAGCAAGGCTGGGCTGTTGAAGGACACCAGAGGGAAGATGATGCAGTGATGGGTAGATGCAGAGGAATGGCAGAGCACAGCTCCTACTCTCTGTTCTTCAGGACATGTTGTTAGAACGGCCCTAGCTGAATTTTCTGTTCAAAATCCTGGTGGTCTTTTTGTTTCTGGCTGCTTGAAACATGACTTTGTCAGGATCCTGGGATGTTTTCACTCTTCTGCACAGTGCTGGGTTCCTCTGCCACAAGGAGCTCTGAATATTTCCTGGAACATTTGGCAAAGCTCTTGTGCTCCTTCCCCTTCATGCTGCTCACATGTTACTTCTGCAGCAAATGTGAATTGAGAGCTGCCCTCTTTCCTTGTAACTGTGGGACTTCTCTCTATGTATACCAAGTGCAGAAGCCTTCCTGTTCTCGTAACAAAATTCTCTCTTTGTCCTCAGCATACAGATTTAATGTCTGGCAGGCCCTGTTTTCAGTGACTGCTGAGTTTCTCCCTTGCACAGCTGTTTGTGCCTCCGGAGACCTGGCCTTTTTCTGCACAAGGCCTCTCACTTACTTGGCACAGCGCTCTGGTTTTGTATTGTTCTGTACATTGAAGGCAGCCACACGGTAGTAGTAAATTCACAGGGATGCAAATTTATTATCTCATGTTTAGTAACTCAGTGGGGCACATGTTTATCTTGTACGCTTGAGTGCTGTTTTTAAATAGTACTGTATATACAATAGATAGATTTAAAGTTGACTAACCAAGAAAACATCCTCAAGGCTGAAAAAATAAGCATGAAAGATATACAAGAATTGCAGGCTGGTTTTTAGCCCTGCTTTGTGTCTGGTGGGCTGACGTACATGGCTGTAGCTGTTAGATGTCTCATTTATGCACCCAGATAAAGCCAGGGGAGTTTAAAGCAATCAGATTAATCTTGTGTCCTGGAAGTACAAGTTTATCCTTTGCAAGAGAGAAGAGATTTTTAGATTGTTGGTGTTTGGGTCTCTTTTAATAAGGAATGTTTGCATAAGCATCCTTTCACTGGGAGGAAGGGACAGGTAAACAAGTAGCCAACTGACCATAGGCTCTGTGGCCTCTGCAAAAGCAATTAGAGGAAGACCAAGACTCTTAAACTACCTTCAGGTCAGTCATTTTCAACAGTGTTAGTATAGGTAGGTTAAAAGTTCAGCTGCTTTGAAATGGAGAAGACGTGACCAGGAAGGAACATGATTGGAAAAATTATGGAAAAATACTGTAGCCTAAAGTCAGCTTTCACGTCTCCAAATCTTTTGATTGACTCAATAGACTTTAGGTTAGGTTTTCAGTAAAGAAAGTCAAGATCAGACGTGTCTCTGCAATAATTTTCAGAGATTATTTAAATATGTGGTACGTACTTTGCCATTAATAAGAATCTCTTGTGTTGAACTTATTATTGCTACCATGGCTTTAGTTTTGTGGTCAAAGCCCATTTTGGCTAGGTGTTTAAATACATAAATGTAACAAAAGGACTCTCCAAACCAAAGAATCATTATGTGCATGTTTGCATGGTGGAGAATGGAGGTTTCAGACAATATGTACCTTGGTTTCCAAATCCACCTACTTTTGCAGTCATTTTCTGGATGGTAGCCTGGGCTCTTACACAGTGAATGGACTAATTAGTCTGGGAAGAACACCTCTAATATCTCACTGAAAAGCCCATCTTTGAATCAAAGGGAATTTGCCCATCTTTGAATCAAAGGGAATTTGCATCCTGCAAATAGTGTCTGCATCTGTTTCAGATCTTTGTCTATTACCTTGTCTATTATTATTTTTGTTTTATTTTCACATGCCTCCTGTTTGCATTGAAGTAAGAGGTGCAGAAGACCTATTTATGTGCTTCATGCCATGTCTGTTTTCCTGACAGGATGGGGCAGGTCACTGCAATGCATTTTTAAGGCGTTTATCCTAGTGAGTTCCCAGTGTCCAGATCTCATGGTTTCCTCAAGTTCTCTCAAGCAGTTGTTAATAAGTCTTACAACATTCAGCTTAATTTTCACTTAAAAAAAAATTCCCTTAAGTTAGTCTTAGGTTGCCCAAGACACCATCTTATATGATTCTCTCTAACTCATTTGTCATGTTGGATATAACACTAGGGGTGGAATCAGCAGAAATGGGATACTGGAAATAGACTGTTTCTTCGGTATATGCTTGGAGATCATCCTAAGAAGCTGCCCACATGATAGAGGAAACCCCAAAGCAGAGGTGCTCTGGACAGGCACTGAAACTCTGAGATGTTTGGGTTTATCTGAAGCAATGTGACTGAGCCTTTCTTGTATTGGCTGATTGAAGTGGTGTTGCTGCACTTGAGAATTTCTGAAGGACTCATTTCATCACCCTGCCTTTAATTTGCTTCTACTGCTCTCAGTTCTTTCTTATTTTCCTGTCAGTCCTATATGCTCTCGCAACACTAAGTTTGCATTTCTTCCTTTTTATTTCCACAGTAGATGGTGTAGTCACATCCCACATGGCTCTGCCATCTGGAACAGCTTCCCTGACTCATATTCCTTTCAAGTTTCAACTTTATCCTTGGCCTCTATGTGATAATCTTCTTTCTAATAAAACAATCACATCTTATGCCCAGAGGCTTTCAGTTCGTCTCTGTTCAGTCTTCTTCCTCAAGACATGTAGCTCTTGCTACTCTTTGATACACAAGTTATATTGTGATCTGTACTTACTATTAGACATGAAAGACCTATTTTAGAGACACCTAATACATAGTTGTGTCTAATTCTTGTTCAGGGCAACACTTCAGGGCACACTTACCTTTTTAACACCCTCTTACCCTTTGATTGCAATTGGCTCACTGTTTGAAAGTTAGGTACACGTCTAAGTACTATCAATATGATAAAGCCTCAACTATAAAACTTTTTTTTTTTAAATATTTTGAAAATTCAACTAGAGCATATTGCATAGTCTGAAAATAATAAAAGATTCAACAGAGAGGATTTCAAATCTGATGCTACATCTCCTTAAGTCTCATCTTGGAAACATCAAACATGCTGTAAAATCAAACAAAAATCCACTTTTCAGTCTGTTGACTCAAAACATTTTCAGCTGCACACCAAGATTTTCAGTTGTTGACATAGTATGCAGTTGTTCTAAATTAAGGAAGTCTCATACTTTGTGGTATTCCATAGTACAATTGCTGAGCTGGAGTACTTGAAATAAAAAATGGATGTTAGTTTATTGAGTGGGTGGACACAACTTGAAGTGCTACTGCTTTTCACCTAGTGGCTCCCTGAAAGCATCCATGTGATGAGGGGAAAATTCAGCTAATAGCAGCTGTTCCTGGGCACCACACAGTCCTGGCTGTGTGCAGAGCACAGCTTTGGCATCTGGAGTGGGAGCACAGTGTATGTTAGCAGCAGTACATTCACCAACAGGAATTGCTGTCAGAGCAGTGGAGGGGTTCAGCTGTGTGTTTTGCGAGTGCTGGATGTGGTCTGTCTCAGACTCACCGTGAGATCATGGAAGGTCTGCTCGAACTTGTGTCTCAGACTGGAAGGCTTGGGTGTGGGGTATCACAGATGAATAATCACTCACTCACTTCTGAAATAAATACAAGCTCACTTGCAGGGTCCTACCTGTCTTCCCCCATCCTTGCCCCTTTCATATTATATCTTATTATTTTCCAGGCAGAAGGTCTGTCCAGAGAGGATGCACAGGAGCACGCATCCTTCCTAATTAATAAAAAATGAGGAGCAGGGAAAAATACCTGGCTTAAGAATGGCTCTTTAGAAGAAGCTCATTTAGAGTCCATCCAGCATTGAAATTGGCTGTCCTTGGGGAGAATGCCTCACCTTCAGTGTGTCTCCCACCAAAACCAAGAAAGGGAAGTGCAGTCCTACTCACCCCTAGGAGTAAAGCTGCCCTGGTATGTCAAAGTTGCACCTTAGGAAGTCACAGAGTGAAGTGGCTCAGATTGTTCTTGCAGCCCACAAAAGCCAAAACTACCAATTAATTTATTATGGAAACCTGCATGGTGTCACCACGGCCCAACTTTGGGCAAATCACTACAAAGAAGAGAGTAATAGCATAGCCTGTGGAATGTTTTCGTAGGCTTCTCAAGGTTTTTTTGTTTGTTTTCATTTGGTTTAGGTTTTTTTACTTGGTTGGCTGTCCCTACCTAAGCATACAGTTACAGTTCTTGCTGTTTTGACAATCCTCTCCTTGCTCTGGATCACTGGGAAGTTATGCAGTGACTTCTCATTTACTTCTGGAGTGATGACACTGGCAGTGTTGTAGCATGAGAATATTTTTGAAGCCTGAGTGTGGGCATGTGATTGTCAAAGTCAACAGGTTTTTAATACAGAATTTGAACCAGACTGCTTCATTTATGAGAGATTTGCTTTTGTCCTCCATAAAATGAGAAAAGGAGCCAAAGACTGTGTAATGCTTGGTTCCTTGTGAATCATATGCATTGCACAACCAAAAGTCCTTCTAAAATGCATTGCTTTTGTGCCTTTCACGTAGTCCCCTGTCCAGACTCGCATGAATCTGTATTTTTTTACCTCTCTTAAACACTCAGTGGATGTGAAAAACCTTCCTCTGTGTGGCAGTGGAGATGCCAATGCAAGTGAAAAAGACCCATGTGTTCCTTTTCCATTCATCACAGTTCTTGGAAATTTTGGTGGAAAATTCACCCCTGAGGACCAAACTAAGCCTGCTTCTTCACAGCCTACTATGACTATGGGATTAAGCCAACCTGAAGCACTGTTTTGGGGAATTTCTGAGAAGTCTGTTGTTCCCAGTGAAATCTCTTTTTTCCTCTGCTTCCCACTTTGCAGAAAGAGTATTCCTCACACTAGTGTTGCCATGCTCGTCAGTTCAGCAAATGTTTCCTTGGCATTGCACTTGCTGTTTTTGAACCATGAAGTGCTTTTAGGTAAAGTTATCATAATATAAACTGAAAATTGACAGGCTGAATAGTTGTGGTTAGTATGTGCTATAGTGGTGATGACATGGGAAAATATGTTGTTTTTCTCCAGATGACTGTTTGAGGTTAGTTCTAGACCATTTTGTTCATGATGTGCCAGCTGAAATTAAGAAAGCATAGCATTGAAGTAAGCAGGTTAATTTGACTTTTTTAACCTGATAAAGGCCTGCTGTCAAACAATGGATCTTGTTATTTTGGGAATAATCTAACCAAAGGTGTCTCACTCATAGTTCTAGCAAGGGCACAGCGTGGCCTGCAGGGCAAAAGTCGACAGAGTTCAGAAGCCTCTTCAGCAGAAAGTGGCAGTGTGAAAGGGGGATGGGTAGCAGCAAGCAAAGCTGGTGCTTTCTGCTGGCGGCAGAAACAGCATTTCACAGACCTGTTCCTTATGTACCCTTCTGGTGTTAACAGCTAGAGTGGTGCAGTATCCTGCCAGGATGGCAGCTCAGCAAAGCCATGGGTGGCACCTTACACACTTCATCAGTGTGGGACAATCTACATGCACCACAAGATGTCACAGTGCTCAGTCAAGCAGGCAGTACTCTAAAGGACCACAGAAATATGTGCCCTGTTCATAAGATAGAAGCAAAAAAGGGAGCCATTAGGCAGGAGGGGGGATGTTTGATGGCTTCATATCTATTGAGAAAAACAAAGGTGACTCAAATGTCACTTTGTTCCCAAACAGAAGTCTTTCTGGTGTGGGCTGCCAGTTCATTTCAGGAGTGATATGCAAAATACACAGAATTTGTGTGTGGCTACATCACAGATTCTTGTTCTTTCATCTGCCTCTGTGTCACTTTGTGCTGCAAAGTCGCATGTAAAAGGCTTGACATATTTAATTGAACCCTGAAACAGTTCCAATGAACTGCAGCAGAAAGAGAAGCAGAGGAAAGTAGAAGGTTACCACAAAACTCATTAACCAAACTCACATTTTGAAATAAACTCCATCAGTTCTGGAAAAAGATCTAACTTCATATGCTACACCAGTGTGTGAGTTTGGTTTAAATTTGCTCTAAGGTCTTTGTATTGTTTGGGCACGGAGAGACAAGTTAGCTGTGGAGGAACAGCAGCCTTAAAGGTGAGTGTGCTTGCTTTCACCCTGGCTGAAATGCAGGCTGTTAGGACAGTCAGTCAAGTGATTTTTATTTTTTTTAAGTTTCTGGTTTTTTATTTGCTTGTATGGGCTAATCTCATCTCTTTTTTGAGTGTGAGGAAGACTGGGGAGCGATGTGTGTTTGCTGACATCCCCCCTGCCCCTGAGCTGAGTAGTCTCTGAGGCTTCTTGAAAGTTAGACCACGCTGACTTTTATGTGATGCACTTAGCCCCAGCAAACACTGAGAGCGTACAGCAAACACTGAGAGCGTATGGATGGCTTGTTTCTAAAACACTGTCAAAGAGCCAGAGGAGGAGATGGTCTTCTAATGCTAATATTCTCCTAATTCTGACAGTCTTCTAATGACTCCTGAAGGCACCATTCCCTTTCTCAGCAATTCTTTTTTCACTCCTTTGTGTACTCAGTACTGGCCAGTACTCTGAGTAGCTTTATTTTAAGGCTGCAGCTCAGAACAGCTCCCATTTTCCCTACTTCTGGTGAAATATTATAAAATATTTGACTCTGTTTCAGTTAAAATTATGATGGCCTATTGATTAATATGATAATATGGTCTGACCAGTACAGTTGTTCAATGAGGTTAAGCATGTCAAATATAATAAAAGGGCCAACTTAGACAAGGACGGTCAGTTGTTATGATTGTCCAAGTGCTGACCTTTCCATCTTGGCATTTGTACATCCAGAAGTGAAGGCACAGCTGGCTGCTTTTCTTAGGCAGATATCCTTCAAAGGGTACTTCAGAGTTCACTGCAAGGGAAAAATGCGTTGTTGCACATTGTGTATCTAAAATAAGAGGTGAGATTTTGACAATTCCTCGGATCAGTTACTGAGATGTATCTCTTTTCTTTTCTGGGGCCTTTCACCACACGTGGGATCTTTTTCATTCATTGGATGATGGTCCTGTTTATAAGATAGAAGTAAGAAAATACAGCAGTAGATAAGAGGGGATGCTTATGTTGATGTGTTTAATAGTAAAAACCGAAGTGACTTAACTGTCATTTTCTTCCAAAATAGGAATGTTTTTGGTGGGAGGCTGCCAGTGCATGGTAGGATGTGGTGGCTTAATGCACCTACATCACTTGTGCCTTTTATTTCCGTGGCCTCACTCCCTATCTTTGGGGCAAACACTTCCATAACAGTTTGGTCAAACCACTACACAGGGACAGGGCATTTACCTCGAAATTGTGCTGGGAGGACATTCATGCACACTCAGTGGGATGCTGAACACAGTGGGATTCCGATCCTGACTGGCGCCTCTGGTCACAATGCTATCATAAATTTTAAGTAATAATAATACGGTAAAAAGTTAAATAAATGTGTTGAGTTAATTTTATGCTCCCCTCCCCTCAGGCAAATTAGCATAAATTGAATTTTGTAATAATTAGCCAAGCAGTTATCACTGAATAGATATACCTGGTTTCTGTGAATTGTGCTAATACATGGAGGACAGATTCTGCAAGGAGCAGAGAGGTTCCCAGGCTGACCTGTCAGGATCAGCCCCAGTTTTACAGATACTGTATGACTGCATTTGCCATTAATTGGGTTAGTTATAGGCTACATGTGTATTGCCATACAGTTCAGATTTTGGTCACTTAACATTTACAGCCTTACAAAATAATACACTGAACTGTGTGCACTGGGCTTATTAAACTGTTGTAATAAAGCATTTTACAATTCCAGGCAGCCCTTCCCAAACGTATTGTAGAGCCTATTAACAAACACCTGTCAAGTTCAATTGAAATGTCTGAGTGCTCTGATCTACAGCGTCTGCTGCCGCGCCAGAGAAGGCAGGGCTTGCGCAGTGCCAGCCATGCCAAGTAGTGTGCCCAGAGATGTGGTATTTGGGAGCTCAAAAGGGGGGCTTCAAGGAGCTCTTGGCTTGCCTTTCAACCTGGTGGATTCTGGTAGTAAGTAGTGAGGAAAAAAAGAAGGAAAAAATAGGTATGCATAAGGCAAATAACCTCTCCATTCCCTGTAACTCGGCTGTGACATTAGTCTCAGAACATTTCGAGCTTTTCATTCTCTAGCTTTTTTCTCCATTTTTTCAAGTGAGGATACAGAAGTGTAAACAGATCTTTTTCTCTGCTGCTGACTTTAATGAGGGCTGGCCCTTGCTACACGTGTGAAAATTTCTTGGCTAGGAAGGATCTAATGTTCATTGTATCATAGCTTTGGAGATAAAGTCCAAACTCCCTATTTGCTTCTTTTGACAGAGATTGCTACTTAGATGCATTCGTTTCCAGAGACTGAGTTTACAAAAGAGGAGGGAGGGAAAATTAGCCCAATAGCACATCTCAAAAATGTTTGTGGAGGGTTATTTGTCTTGTGTTTGGGGAATTTTTTTTTTCTTTCTTTTTTTTTTTTTTAAAAACATGAATGCGGAATCCAAGGAGGCTCAGCAATCAGCGTGTTTGAATGCCAGCCAAGACACTAAACTGGCAGCCATCCATTCTGATATCAGTGTGAGTGAAATGTGTACTCAGTAACTGGATTCAGGCCCTTCATAGTTTGCAAGCAAATAGTTCTGCTTTTGCAGATCAGATAAAAAGCAGAAAAATCTGTGCAGCTCTCTCATGTAGGAAGGGGAGGGTCTGCAGCTTTGAAAAGCGGCGTTAACATTTCTGTGTCCCAGTCAAAGTCCTGTGCCTTATGTCATCAAGTTGAAGGCTATGTTCTATTTCCAAAAGGCATTTAATTATCTCTTTCAATGTTTTAACCACTATATATGCCATGCCTAAAAGCTGTAAGTACCTCACACTGGTAATAAGCTGTAGGAAAGTGAACTAAATTGGCATTTTGCAAAAAAGGTTGTACAAACCCAATGGAAAGCTATGCAAATCAGCTATGATACAGCCAAATTTGCATTTTGTCTTGGGTTTAGTGATGATATGCACAGCATGACTTTGGCAGGCTTGCCTCTTGGGATGATGCATGCACTGGTGGTGTGACCCTGCAGGGTCAATTTAACAAGTGTAACGTTGTGATTTTCCAAGCAGTTTCTCCGAACCACCGAGTAATGTGCGGCAATAAATAGTGTCAGAGGAAATCAATTTTTAAGAGTAAATGCATTCAGTAGGAGGAAAAAGTGTTATACAAATCTTTTGCTTTGCCAAAAGAACATTAGCAGTTTTGTTTGGTGCTGCTCAGCTTTCCAAAGTAACTCCCTTCTGCTCAGCTTTCCAAAGTAACTCCCTTCTGCTGTCTTACTTCATTCTTTGTTACTCTTTGCTTGAGGAAATGTCAGGACTTGGAGGTGATACAGAGTTCTTGTGCTCAGATCATTAGAGCAATGTACAGGGGAGGGCGACATGCTGCAGGCAGCTGATGGTGCAGTTTCACTGCCTTTGGGTTCACTGAACCAATAGTAGCTCTTAAGACCTGTTGTTCTGCTAGCTGAGAAGGAAGGTGGGAGCATACTTGAGGTTTCTGGTGATATTAAAGCTGTTCTAGGGAGGATGACGTGCAAGTGGACTCTTGGAAACCTTTGCAATCTGTTTTATGTGAGAGGCATGCATGCTTTTTAGGTGTTGCTATAAGGTACCTCTGAAATTACCTTACCTGCCTTTTTCCTCATGTAAGTTTTGGTTCACTTCAGGAATTCATTTCATACGTTACACTGAAAAAAACCAACCAAAACCCTAAATCAAATTAATTGGAATTTTTTGGCATTGGCCTTCACATGCTGCACGTTCTCTCCAGCCAGCTATTTGAGCACAAAATTTTTATCTTTTCTGCTATGAAAATGGACCTAATAAAAAATTCTGTACATGCTTTACTTGTCACAAGAGTGAATTTGCTGCAGCATCCCTTCCCAGTTCATTGGAACTGTGTGAAAGCTCCATCCTGAGCAGTGCTGGGCACCCAAAAGAAGAGCAGGATGTTTTAATTTCCTGTGCCATGACCTTGCATCCCTTGAAGTGAATGAAATGTCAGCTGCTAACCTGCAGTAGGATTTGGGCTGAAGTCCTACCAGGGCTGCTCAAGAGCAGCCTGACAGAAGTATCTCTCTTTAAGGCAGTACTCAAGCAGCATCTTTTCTTAAGGCAGGGCTTAAGCTGGAGTTTGGTAGGTTTTGGTCAAAGCACCTGGTAAAAGGCTGTCCCAAATTTAAGCACAACCTTAAGTACTCTCTTCCTGTGACCTCAGTGCTCTGTTAGTTTGCCTTTCAGAAGCAGAAGGAAGTTTGGCTGCTTTCAAATAAAGTCTGCCAAAAAAAAACCAACCCAAAAAAACCCAACAGCAAAAATCTTCTTTTTTTTTTTTACTTTTTTTTTTTTTTTTGCCCTTGGCTTGTCTATAAATAGTCAAAACATTTTTCAGAGCAAGTTTAGTTAATGTTTTGCAGTGGTGAGTGAACACTGTGATGCTCCAATATGTTTCGTGCTCCTGAGTCTCCTAAGATTCTTGAGTGTAATTTAATTTGCATTTCTAAATGGGAGGAAGAAAGAGTGCTATGAAGTCCTGTCTGAATTTTGTCATTGACTTCATGAGAAGTTCTTTGAGTGCATTTGGGAACAGTTTGGCTTCATTGGATAGACATTGAAGATTTTCTTTTCTTATCCTCACCACACAGACAATCACGTCATTCTTGAAACCAGTGCTCCTTTTGCTATCCACATGCAAGAAATTATGTGAACATCTGTGTAAGTTGAAACACAGAAGAAGGCAAATTCTTGGTAGCAGAGCCCTTTCATACCCCTGTCTGCAAAGGGTCTGTGTGCAGCCATCACCCTTGTTCTCGCACCACACACTGTCAGTTTCATGTTCCACCACTTCACTACTACTAACAACTAGTAGGGTTTTATCTTGTTTTGGGGAGTTTTTTTCTTTTTTTTTTTTTCAAGCACCAAATATATAGTTTCGTTTTGGCAGCTTGTTTTATCAAGCAAATGGTATTGGACTTGTGGGATTTTGTGAGTCATTAACAGAAACACTGCAGTGGGTGGACTAACCCCTTCAAAGAGTATTTCCGGGGTGGTAAGGTGCAGGGAAAATAGGGTCATGCCTGTGATTTTTTTTTGCATGCATCTTTGGGAATACCCTGTGCAAGGGCGATATCCTTGTTCCATTGGCAGCTCTCTGCTGTTTCTTACTGACACTAGAAAGAAAAATGTGATGCAGCTCAGTCTCCGTGCAGTGTTTCTCATGGCTGTCCCTGTGTGACAGGATACTGCAGCACAAAACACACGTGTTTTGGTTGCAGGGCTGTGTGACACAAGCCTGTGGTGTGAGAAGCCAGGGCAGCAACACTTGCAGAAGCACCCAGAAGAGCACACTTAGGTGTCTGTGCTTTGGGTGTCAAGGCTTTCAAATCAGCGTCACTGGCTGGGTTTATTTCAGTTGCGAATATAAACACTTCTTCCTGAAGCGTTACTGTCTCTCCACCTTCAAAATGCAGTCCTGTTTCTGTCCCAGACCTTGTTGGAGAAGACTTTCCTTAAAGTAAGTGCTGTCCACTCACTTTTTGTGGCACAGCCCTGCCCTGTATAGCTGGGCTCTCGCCATCAGCCTGGTCTGACAGGAGCAACACATCTTCCCATGAACAGTCCCTTAGTGGGACACTTGCAGAAACATTTGTTGGTCTCATTTTTTGTGCAGACTTCTCGTCAAGGAAGCCATTCAGGAATAATGTGCAGGACTTTATCGGAGTCCTGCTGCCTTCCTAACAGAATTACAGTTCATCAGAGGCCAGCACCAGGAGCTGCAGCTCTGAGCCTATGCTGCCAAGGACCCAGAGCACATGGGTTTGCATTAGCACATCCCACTGCCAGTGTGTTTCCTCTCTGATGAGGTACTGAGGAGGTATGCACATTTGTTCTTGTGTGCTTCATCCAAGATTTAGCTTTCTTACCAGAAGCACATTTGTTTTAGGTAGGGGTTTTCCTGTTAAGTCTTAAAGTATCATCTTGTCCTGTGCACTAAAAAAACCCAATTTCTCTTTCCAAGAGACAATCCAAGAGACAATGTGAGAAGAATGATGAAATTGGAGAGGGGTTGAAGGGCTGAGCAGCAGAGACCCCTCTCCAGCCAGTGTCCAGTTAATGTTTCTGTTGAAGTGTAGTCAAGTGCTCTGACACACAGCAGAAACCTGCTTTGATGAGTGATAGCTGGTTGGGCCTCTTGCTCTCCTAAGCATAATTTATGACAAATAGATATGTGATGGCCTTCCCTGGTTCTTCCTATTGCTTGGGTGCTTTTCCTGTTTCCTCAGTTCGGGAATGTCAAAGGAAAACGAGTAGTGTCGTCATTTCAGACCAGCTCCCAAAGCCTGGGAGAGCCATGGGGGGAGCAGAGTGTGTACAGGTGGCTGCTCTCCAGCCTTCCTGTGTGAATCCAAAGTGCAGCTTTCTCCTCAAAGAGTCATCCAGGTGAGCACTGCCAGCCCCTCGGCTGGTATCTCTGGACAGAGCTGCACTGAAGCCTGCAGAGCTGTAAGGAGTAGTGTAAGGAGTAGTGACCTGACTTCCGCTGGTGGAGATGAGCCAGGGCAGAGCAGCTGGCCAGCATCTCAGCTGCTTCCTCCTGAGCAAGGTGGGCAGTCTACAGCCCTTTGTGTGACATGTCTGCATGCCCATAAAAAAGTTATTTGATAAGGTTGCAGAGTGTCTAATTGTGCTGTACTGCAGATCTCATGAAGCATAAGAGCTGTAGCTGTGGGCCCAAACTGAAGCCAGAGAAGGAGGCATCCCTGGTGGTGAGATGGATTTTCCCCTCCACACTAGGGCAGACATCATGCCATGCACAAATTTCCCACATGCACCATGTCAAGCAGCTGCTTGGTGTACAGACTCTTACCTGTACACCACCCTTGTAGGCCCTTTATGCTTCTGGCAGGTCACTTGTGCTGTGGGAAGGGCAGGGTGGGAGTGCAAGGCGGATCCTGTTGCAGCATGCAGAGGAAGCATGATAGATACACTTTGTACCCAGCTCCCATTCCTGCATGCACCTCTCAGTGAGAGGAACTGAGACAGAGCTCGAGAAGGCACAGAAGGAGCATCTCCTTGCTGTGCTGCTGGAGCTCGATGGCTTTGGCTGCTTCACCAGGTCAGGCTTCTCTGCGGCTGCACCCAGCGGCAGTGGCTGGGCAGCAGTTGTGGCATTTCTCCGCTGCCTTGATGTGAGTGGCAGCAAGATGTTGCTGCTGTTGATGAGTGGGGGGAACAACTGCAAGTCTGCAAAGATTAAAAACCCATTTTCAACGACCCACTGGAGCAGGTGTGGGGATTAGCCTGCCATGGCAGGGCTGCAAACTGAGCTTGGCTGCAGCCTGCTGGGGCTCCTGTGGGTGAGGAGGAGGTGCTGATTGCCTGCATGCCTGTGCATAAGATTTGGGAACAGTGTTTGCAAACTGAAGATCGATGGGATAAATCCTCCAGTGCCATCCCAACTGCGGGGAGCTTGCACACTGAGGCCTGGGACACCACCAGCTCTGGGAATGTGGTGTGGCAGAGAAGTGGTGGCCCACATGGTCACTGTGGGAGAAGTTTTGAAATGACAGCAATGGTAACAGCTCTCCTAGTGAAGCAAATTAAAGCTTCTTCAGGATGCTGAAGGCAGGGCTGGGCCAGGTGTCATCCTGGTTGTGGTGGAAGCTAGACCTTCGTGAAGCACAGCCCTATCCCTTGTCGTTACATGAGGCTTATGTAGAACTTCCATAAATATATTTCCCCGGGCATATTTTCCTTCTCCCTTCCCTTCCCACCTGGAGATTGAACCTGCTTGAAATCAGAGGCTTTTTTTTAGAAAATAGAATACTAATAATAACAGTAACATTGATTTTTTTTTCTTTTTTCTGAGGATTGAGTGCCTGTGGTAGCTCAGTTCAGGATACACACCATGTCTGAAACAGTGTGTTTTCAGATGTGGCAGTACCAGCCTTTCCCCCTCACAGGCACAGACTAACTGCATGTTGTGTATGTATTGTATGCCTGGTTTGTGCCATTTTTTTTCTAATCCAAAGCAAAGATGTGATCCTGCACGCTCATAAGGAAGGCACATACATGCATACACTTTACCTGGCATGTCCTGAATAGAAAAAGGACAGCCCCAGAGCAGTGAGTCTTTTCACTGAGTCGAACAGCACTCTGTTCTGGAGCCAGGGACTTCTCTGATCAGCCTTGGGGAGAACATCTCTTGGTCTTACAGCAAGGCATTCCTGGTCCGTGATGCAGAGCAGCATTCTATGCACATGCAGACATGCGTTGTCATGTTGCCATTTGAGTCAGTGCCGTGTTGTGGGTTGGAATATTGCTGCCGTGTTTGAATGTTATTCTTAACAGGATACTCGGCTGCTTCGTGCTCAGACGCACAAATGCACATGTGAAATATTTGCAGAGGCAGGTGGTAGCCTGTATTTTTCTTCTGTTTGCAGTTTTTAAATTTAAAAAAAAAATCTTTTCAAGTTCTACACTGTCAAGAATGTGGGTGTCTGGCTGAATGAAAGAAAAATAAAATAAACTTGCATAATGAATACACTAGTAAATTTGCAATTTCCCTAATCTGTTAGCATAAATACAACTACTTTGGGGGGTTGGTTTGCTTGGTTGCTTATCCAAGGAAGAGGAGCAGCTTTTGAAGAAAGTTTCCCAGAATGTCTTTTCTTACTATAATTATGTTAATTACTAGCAATGTACATACTCCAGTTACAGCATGAAGTGCTACTTTCTGACAAAATCAGATCTACTTTCTTTTACATCACGTCATACGTCAAGTATGGAACAAGACTCCAAAGGCTTTGAGAATATCTGTGTGTGGGGTTTTTATATTTATTATTTATTTAATAAGACTACTTTTCTCTTTCTCAGCATTTTAAAAGTTGACTGCCTAGAGGTAGGCACCTGCATTTATATTTAGGGACTGAAGTAAGCGGAATGGCTTTCAGAGGTCCTGCATACCTGCAGCTCTCAGAATTAATTAAAGGCAGATGTTCTTTTTGGCAAGTCTGACAGAAACAAGCAGGAGATGCTGGGTGCCCAACACGTCTGAAACACTAGCAGCTCATTCAGATGCCTAAAGATGGAGTTAGGTGGTTAAATTTAGGCACCCAAGTTGGAAAGGTTTTGACACCATAATCATAACAATCGCTGTCCCCTCTGTCCTGAAGTGCTGTAGTGGAGATGCATCCAAGAAGCTGGAGGTTCATATGTGGGAGTGAGCAGGGACAAAGTCTGTGTCTGGCTGCAGTGGAAGCGAGCTCGGCTGCCTGCCTTGTAGCACATGCAAATGAGGGTCAGATGGCTTGACAGTTGGTTATGAAACTAAATAGAAATTATGCAAAATGGGATTGATTTTGCACATATTTTTAGGTTTTATCTTTTAGGAGCTTGCATCTTTAATTAAAATACCAAAGACCAAAAAACATAACAGGCGGCAACTGTTATGTTTCACATATATACTGGATGTAAAGTAGTAGCCTGCTATGCTCTTTTTAGAGATCATTTTTATCCCATTGCAATGGAGAATATAAAGCCATCTTACAACTTGCCAGAAGTGACACCTGCTTTCATACTTCTCAATAATGACTTTAGCTTTGACAGAAAGTACTTGGCAGGGTGCATACAAATTATGACTCGCTTCAGGGTACAAATAATGTCATAATGACTTTAAGAGTTTCTCTTTA
The DNA here is from genome assembly GCA_024500445.1 of Entomyzon cyanotis. Lineage (NCBI taxonomy): Eukaryota > Metazoa > Chordata > Aves > Passeriformes > Meliphagidae > Entomyzon > Entomyzon cyanotis. The sequence goes on from JAKEPQ010001005.1 coordinate 73,116,024, forward strand.
TGCTCAGGATATTTGCACATACATGTTTTGTTGGTATGAAACAAGTGACTAGAGCAGAGTTTTGGGTGTCTTCTTAATCTGTATTGGATAGTGTAAGCCTACAAATAGACTAAAACAGGGAAATAGTCAGGTTTTCAATGGCTATTTGAGCATGTGTGGGTTTTTGGCATTTTTTTGCAACTCTCTGTTATAAAAATGCCCTAGGCATTAGCAAGAAATAAAATTACTTCTAATGCTAGATACTCACAGTTGTCTTATTAGAGGAAAGATCTTGCCTGCAGGTAAGTGGCATCAACCTGCAAAGACTTCGCTCCTCTGCCCTGCCTTGCAGTCAATGAATGTTCATTTTAAAGTGCATTTGGATGTCATAGGCACTCTTTTACCCCGTTTTTTCCTATTCTTCCTGCAATTAAGTAGAACTTGAAATCACATGAAGCCACATCCAACAGTAAAATTAAGGTCTCTATTGTATATCTGACCCTAAACTATAGCTAGAAAGTTAATCTTTTGCAATGGTTGATGGGTACTGAATAGCCTTTAAAGTATTCAGGGTAAAATGCTTTAAAGTATATATTCTATATAAAAGCCCATTTTGGGAGAAGGTAACAGATGCACAGAGGTCAGCGATATACTTGCCCAAAATCAGCCCAGAATCTCTGGTGGAGCAAAGATGCACTTCCACATCAGAATGGCGGGAGTTTTATTCTGGGTCCCAAAGGAAATTCTGCCTTCTCTGCATTGTTTTGTTTCATCAGCAACATGAAGTTCTAAAAATCTAAGGAGAGGGAATGTTGAATTTCTCTATTCACATCTACAACCTATCTCCCTGCCCATTTTTTTTTTTAGCAAAAAGTAGTCAAAGGGAGAGAGCGAGGCACAGGTACAGGTTGCTGTTAAGCAACTCTCTCTGAACTGTTCCTGAAGGCGAGACAAACAATTTCTGAAAACCAGAACATGAAGTTTTAATGTGAGATTCCTTAAAGAACTGGAAGTGGTAGGCATGGATAAATATGTGGCTTTTGCAAGGTGAAATGAGCAATTGTGGAAAGCAGTTGGGAGCCAGGCAAGTTTCTTATCTGGAACAAAAAAAAGCACAGTGTGTGTGACTTTTCCACCTCTGCTAGAGGACTTACAAATGCATTTTGCTTCCTGGCTGAAAGAAGTTAAGCTCTTTCTATAAAAAGAATAAATTTGAAAAATGTCTGGTGTGTTTCTCTGTGTGTGCATATTAGTTCCATGTCTTTTATCAGGCAGCACTTCAAGTGATACAAAGTTCATATGTATGTGGGTCTTTCATTACCAGAAAGACTTTGGCAAATGGCAGGGAATTCAGACAGGTGCAACAGGAGTGATTAATGGACTAGAGAGGAGAAGGAAGATTAAGCATTAAATACATACAGTTTGTCTGAGTGAGAGACAAAAGAGGGTGAAGGAACAGGGTGATATTAAAACTACCAGTGCTGCACCTGAGGGGTTATAAATATCTGAATTTGAAAAATCGTTTTGGGTGGTCCAAGTTCCTATGACTAGGAGTAGTGGGATAAATTTTAGTGCAGGAAATGTGGGCTGAAATCCAGAAACACTTCCACTTAGTAAGATCTATTAGACTGTGGAATAGTCCCCGGTGGGAAGGGGCGGAAGCCACGACACTCAAGTCATTTGATCTACACTCAGCAAAGGCACAGGAGAGGTCCTGTGTTGGGCAGGGGTCTGAGCATCACCTTAGAGGCATCTCTCCCTCCTCTCTGTGCTATCTGTGGGTGATGCCAATAGATAAGTACAAGACAATGTCTGGAAATCACACGGGGATTTCTAAGAGCACTGTATTTTAGCATATATTTGAATAGGGTTTTCCTTGCGGAACCACAAAAATCTCTCTCTGTTCAGCTTTCTGCCCTGTAACTGTCTCTGCTTGTTGTACAAAACCCCAAAAAACTAATGAAAGAGAGCAGAAGTTGCCTTACTGTAAAACTACCTAGTGATAAACTTTTTTATACTTCACTTGGAACGGGCTCGTCAGGCTGTTCTCCGGGGCTGAGGAAGAGCTGTTGGCAAGCTGCATACAGCCATTACAAGTGAGAATGACTGAGCAGAACAGGCCTGTTTTACTCATTCACTTTTCTGCTGTATCCAAGCAAGTCATAAGTTCTTAAATTCTACTTTTCATGTAGGGGATTGGTCTCCATAGTTATGTCTCTTGTTTTTTTGGCCATAAAGCTAATTTCCCAGTGCATGGCTAGAAAGCTGCAAATATGTATGATGAAAACTAGGGACTTAATTTTTTTTATTAATAAGCCTACTGAGTTTTTTCTGTCACTTATATTTGCTGCACAATATCCTCCACAATTTTTACTTGCCATTAGGTTCTCTTTAAAAGAATGGCATGCAAATGTTTATCTCCCCCTCCCCAGGCTGCTGTGGCAGTGGGATTTGGGATTGCCGATTCTTTATTCTCTTTGCCAATCCATGGAGAATCTAAGGTGAAAAACCTTTCACTTCCTTCAGCTCAAGTCCGTGCTGTGAAGTTTTAGAGAGTGAAAGGTCTGTGGCTGAGATGGCTGTTCACCTGAAGCTTGCACAGGTTGCATCCTCAGATGCTTTGTGTGGAGAAGGTCAGGGAGTAAGCACACAGTTGTGCGTGGTGCTCTCGATGCAGAGCTCTGCTGTGGTATCTGGACCAGGCTGTCAGCATCCTGCATCTGTAGCTGCCTGCTCCTTCAGTACTGTGTTTCCTCTTTCCAAGAGCTCCCCAAGTGAGGAAGAGGATTTGTGTGGCTTCATACAGGCTTAGATGCTACAGCTGGGTTTTGTACTTTTCCAAGTCTCAGAGAAGCAAGGTTAATGATTTCCTGCTGCCAGCAAAGTACCAGAACATGGATGGGGTGCAGGACAGAAGTATATATCAAGGTGTTGTCAAAGCATCTATTTCCTTAGCACGAAGTATCGATCCTGAAAACTATATTCTATTACAATGACTTTATTTTTCCTGTATTAAATGACTGGTATGGACTATATTTAATCAATTTGTGTGATGGATGGTGGTGAACCAACTAGCAGTTAGTCACTATGCACATCGTCTTCTGCTGCTGGCTGGCTGGCTGCTTTCAACAACCCAAAAATAGAGCTTGCCTGCAGATCAAGGTTTTAAAGGTTTATTTTGTCACTTAGTAATACACTGGGCTTTGGTTGCCTGATTTACTGATTTTTTTTATCAGCGTTTATCAACACTGAGTAATGCCTGCAAATAATGAACCATGCTTCTGCTTCTTAATGTGCTTTTGTTGTTTTCATTGTTTGTAAGCCTGTTTCAAAAGAGCAGTCGGGGTCATCTCTCAGACAGCATTGTGTCTTCCTGAATGTATGCTTGAAAACAAAGATAGTTCACAATGGTTGCGAACCTTTCGAATTAAAGCCCATGCTTGAGATCTGCGAGGAAAGTAGTGATTTTTTTTTGGCTGTATTTGTGAGGTGTTCTTTGCCTTTTATTTGTTTTTTAATTTCATTATACAATCAAGAAGCAGCTGAATTGCAACAGTGGTAAAGAATGATAGAAACAGGAGCTGTGTTTCTGGTAAGTCCCATAGAATTCAACAGAAATTATGATTCTCCCTATATTGTCTTTGAGCTTTTCTGTGAGCAGACCTGCTAGACTCAGATTCTGGGATATTTTCTAAATGGTCCTGTCAGTCATTACACTTAGATCTCAGAAGAATTGTGCTGGTTTTGGCTGGGATAGAGTTAAATTTCTTCACAGAGGCTCATGCAAAGCTATGTTTTGGATTTGTGCTGAACACAGGGTTGGTAACACAGGGATGTTTTCATTAGTGCTGAGCAGGGCTTGCACAGTGTCAAGGCCTTTTCTGCTCCTCACACACCCCTCCAGCGAGTGGGCTGGGGGTGCACAAGGAGCTGGGAGGTGACCCTGCCAGGACAGCTGACCCCAGCTGACCCAAGAGATATTCCAGCCCATATGGCATCATGCTCAGCATATAAAGGTGGGGGAAGAAGAAGGAAGGGAGGGACATTCAGAGTGATGGCATTTGTCTCCTAGTCAGCGTTATGTATGGTGGAGCCCTGCTTTCCTGGCTGCTGATGGGAAGTGGTGAATGACTTCCCTGTTTCACTTTGCTTGTGTGCATGGCTTTTGCTTTACCTGTTAAACTATCTTTATCTCAACCCATGAGTTTTCTCACTTCTATCCTTCCAATTTTCTCCCCTGTCCCACTGGGGGAAGGAAAGCGAGCAGCTCTATGATGCTTAGTTGCCAACTGAAATTAAACCACAACAGAATATTCTATGAAAGGCCTGTCTTCTCCATCCTTTGGTGCACTAATTTTAACCTAATGACTCAACTGCACTGCTGCCTTCCTCAGCACCCATTTCTGTGGCTCATGCTTAACTTTCTCTTGGGAAGCCAACCTGTTTGCCTGAATAAGTGAATTTTTAGGGTATGGCAAGACTTTTGTTTGTTCAGTGAAACTAATTTCTCAGGTGGAGAAATCATTTAACTAGTGATTTTGAAGGGTTGTGGGGTAGTAGCTACCTGTTACTGCTGCCCTTCTTGCTCCTCTAGGGCCATTTTCTTCTTCCTATGGAATTAGGTGAGGATTTCAGCATTGCTGTCAGCAGAACTGGAAGGCCAAGATCCTGATTTTTTCCCCTTCAAGGGCTAAACAGAGAGTCTTGTCCTCGCCCAGAGGGGGAGTGAGAAGTGCGATGCTCACTCTGACCAGCTGTCTTGACTGTGTGGGCACAATTCAGCCAGGAATGTTCTGCTTGTGCTTCTGCTTGGACTGTCTGCTGGGAAGGCTGCACGTGGCCCTGCCCAGCAGCAGAGGAGTTTGTATTTTCTCACTCCCTCTGGCTCTCTGCTGAAGCCTTTCTATGTAGGCACATTGCCTAGGACTGCCGCTGCTCATTGTCCATGGAGGTATGGGACTGTGCAGAAGTAGAGAGCATCCTCTTTACCAGTGTTAACTCATCCTGCTTGATCTACGGATTTGAGTCCTGCCCTTCAAAGGGATTTGTGTGGGCAGGTTGGATCTTGTATGTGCCCAGCAGTACCTCATTTTGGTGAACAGGGATTTTTCAGACTGAAAGAGGATGCAGTTTTGAAGAGGATAGAGAGCTCACCTTTAACTTTTCATAGAGAAAGGGAGTTGTGCTTGGCTCCTCTCTCTGAAATACCTTGCTCTCCAGAGCAGTCAGTCTGACATTCTTCTCAGCTGAAAGTTACTTAAAATAGATAAGAATAAAGGAGCAAGAAAGATGCTTGTAGAAAAATTGCTTACGTTTTGCTACCAAACCACAATGTGCAAGGGATTGGTTTATAGATCAGGGTAAGCACACAAAAATTAAGAAGCACCAGAAGAATTGCAGCGGGTCAGCAGAATATTCAGAGATTGCCTCGCAGATATAAGAGGCAGAGGAAGTGAGCAACAGACAACTCAGAGCTCGTCCTGACATTTGCGGGTGGCGCATCAGTGGGTCTGGGTTGTAACTGTAAAGGTAAATGGGACACTGATACGGATGAGGTGGCACTAAGTGCAGAGCAATCAGCCTCACATGGCAGCAGCTCCCTTTAGGGCTCATCAGGTGTGCCAAGTGTGAGACGAGCATCTTGGATGAGATAGAAATGGCTCAGTGGTAAGTGTATTTCAGGAGTGAAGAGCAGGCACTGAAAGGTTATAGGAGTATCACGCAGATACAGAAGGGGCTGAGGGATGATTGTGAGGGGTAGAATTGTGCAGCAGAGGGAGAACCCTGCACATCAGCCTCAAGATGAATAAAAACACATCTCTGTGTATGAGAAACAGTCTTTGCCTTTTACATGTGCACATATAAACACATCTGTAATTACCAGCAGACTCACCACAAAGAAGATGGTGTTACTCTTACTTTCCCATCACATTTGAGTATTCACATTTGTGAGATGAGCTTAGGAGTTCTTCAGTGTTTCCTGACACAGGTGTGTAGTGAAGACTGCTTTAGCTGGTCTCTCCATCCTTCCACCTTCCAGTAGTGTAACTGGGATTTCTCTGCACACCTGGGGACAGACTTCTTTCCCTGTATGAATGACTCTTCTAATAGAAAAGTTTGTATGTGTTCTTATGTAAGATGTATGTGTGCGAGAAGTGTCGTCAAGCCTGAAAATTACTTTTTAATCTTTTTCAAGGAGTTTCAGAATTAATTTTTAAAGCTTCAGTGCACATTGGAAAGATGTTCAAATAGAAAGTTTCAGAATTGTGGAGTTTGGATGTGTTTTTTCATGTGGTTTCTTTTTTCTTTTTGTCTTAACCCAGTGAAAAAGTGAAAAAAAACCTGCATCATATTTTTTCTGTAGGACAGAGAATAATTCAATTCCTGTATTTACTTCAGAAAAAAAACCAAATGCTTCTTAACATGGCATGTGCAGTTCTTCTGTTCATTGTGAGAGGGGGCTTTTTCAAGCATTTAAAAAGCTGGATGTGAAATGATTAATGTAGATGCCATCTCGTAGCTGTGGCATCAGCAAATCTCCCCTTATAGTATCACTAGGAGCTTGTTTGATGCAGTATGAAGGGGAGAGTAGTGTTGTGCACATGATTTTCACAAAAAGGAGATGATCTGTGTAGTTCATCCCAGCTCAGTCCTGCCTCAGTTCAGAAGCAGCAGAAATCAGCAGAGTTGATGTCTGTGTCTTTCTGAGCTTGATACTGGGTCTGTTTCCAGGTGGTTTTTACTGGTCTGAGTGTTACTGGAGTTGCTTTCCAGTATGGAAGGGGGAGGGCAAGGAGCATGCCCACCCCTCTGTGTGCTGCCAAAGTGAGTAGAAATGTCAGCTTTTGGTATATTGTGATAGACTGAACTGGACCAGCATCTGTGGCAGCACAATAAAAAAGAGTAATAAACAATCTGCCCCGATCTGTTCTCTCACAGGAGCACAGTCCACGGGCCCCAATAGGAAAAAAAAAGAAAAAAAAAATCACCTGGTTGAACAGAGCCAGTGCCAGCATGACCCATCCACGTGACTGGGAAAAGTGCCTCAGGGTTGAGAGGAGGGAGCATGTTTTACCCCTGACTGCAGTTTAAAATCATTTATCTTTGGCTCGAATGTAAACTGAGTAATCCTCATGGTTTGGCCGCCTGTCCTGCAGCCTCTGTGCATGTGTTGGAGCAGGCAGGGAGGAAATTTGCTCACTCTTTCTGCATTTAGCGGAGCTGCCTGGGAAACGTCTGCTTGCTGCACAAGGCAGGGTTAGTGCTGTGCTGGGTGTGCAGCCCTGCACGGTGCCGTACCCCTGTGCACCCCTCTGCCGCACGGCTTCTTGGGGGAGGCTGGGAAGGGAGCGGGGAGCAGAGGTCTGCAAACCCACATCTGTTTCAAAGGAAAACCCAGTGCTTAATTGCATTTCCAGACAGGTTGTATTCTGGGCAGTTTCGTGTATTGTAGCTGCACGCTGTGGAGATAGAGTACCTTCAGGCGTGTTGGACTGAGTTGCACTCTTCCCCTTTGTGCGGAGTTGCCGGTTTGTTAGCTGCAGATTAGAGACAAAAGCTTTTACAATTAGTTTTTTAATGGGAGAGAAGAGGAGTGACATTGTGACCCGCTTACAAATGTGGTTGAGATCGTCTGGATTTCAGCCCATATTGGGGAGAGTGAAGTCCTGTTTCCTGGGGATTAGTCCAGAAAACTACCCCTTGTTATCAGTTCTCACCATTTCACAAGCCCAAGTGAGCATGTTCTGGAATTCCTAGGTATTCAATTAATGTACACCTTCCAGCTGTCCAACTAAAAAAATTCCACATAGTCCATAGATCATTTCAGAATCTGATGGAGCTGAGATTTCCTAAGCGCAGTATTTACAAGCCCTCCTGCTAGAGAAGTGGAGGAAGGAGCTTCTTTCCAAGAAAAATGTAGGCTGGGTAATCTGACATCACTCAGAGTCACATCGCCCTACACCCACCAGAATGCAAAGATAGAATGGAAATGGCATAATCTGTTCTCACGGTAACACTAATAGTACTGCTCCCGCAGTTCATTGTGCGCTGTCCCCACCCGCCATTGCCACAATTAACATTTCTTGCAGTGACTTTGAAAAGTGTTGCCATAACAAGGTTGCTGATCAGCAACTACAAAAATCTTAACGAGGGACCTAATGGAGCTTTTTGTTTCCATTATTTCTGCTTAATATATTCTGAAAAAGTCAGGAGGTTTTAACCTTGCCTTCAGCTGCAATACTCTGGCATGTTTAATAGAATACCACTTCGTTTGTACTGCAGCTAGTGCACACTAAAAGGGTTTGGAGACCCCTCTAATGTAGTCAGTCAAATTGGTGCCTGAAGCCAAAGAAAACGTATATCTGAACACATGTTTTCGGTCTTGAGCTAAAAAAAAATGCACTTCATGTTGAATAGCCTTCTCCAAGTGCCGCAGTTAATAAGCCATGTTGTGTTTTTACTGGAAAAGTATGCTTCTAGCCAAGCATTCTTTGCATTTTTCCCAGGATTTAGTCATAAAATCACTTTAGACATATTGCAAGTATGAAATGTGTGCACATCAGATAAAGGGCAGCAATTTTTGTTTTGCTGTAAAGCTCCATGGAAACACTTTTATCACCATCAAGTGCATTATCCCAAGAAGTCTGGCCCCTTTCTTTACTGTTAACATCTATCTGTGTAAGAAAACGCTGAACCATGCAGACCCTGCTAACAACTGCTTGGGGTTCGAACACACAGCACCATCTCCGAGAGTTCGGTGGCATTGGGATCCGACTGCTTTTGCACAGTCTTAGACTCAGGTATCCAGCGCTAATAGCCAGCCAGCATGCAGATGTACATCTCCAATCCTGGCTGCCTAATTGTGCATGCACAAAAAAGCGAGGAACCTGAAGACTTGATGCACTATTTTAGGCATTATTATTTCAAGAAATGGTTTACGCAAGCGAGAAAAGCCTCTAGCACAGTCGGCAGCCTCAGCCCTCCGAGGCTGTTGCATCTCACAACACACTCTCGCAGCCCCCTCTGGCTGATGCTTGCAGCATCGTTGCTCTGCTCTGGAGCCAGCTTCAAAGTCCTGCTCATCAGGCTGGAGGAAAACCTTCCCGGGGGCGAGTGGGGCAGAGAGGAGTGAGATTCCTGGAGGGAACCTCTGCGAAAGTCAGCAGCAGCGAGGTTTTAAAAGAACAAGTGTATACGCGGTTTTATGTATTGGAATAGAGTGATCTAGCTATCAAACATATGTTCACACATACAGAGTATACAGAGTAATGTGTATATACCACCTCGACGAGCCAATCTGTGTTCTGAAGGGAAGAGATATTTAAAGCAGCTCTGCAAACTTTGTAGCACGGGGAGAGACTAGCTGGGCTTGTCTCTGCGGGGATTTGCAGCAAAGCTGGTCCGATCTGCATGTCTTTGTGTATACAATTTGAGTAGCTCTTCATGGGTAGCTGTATAAATGCTAAGAAACAGGGACATGGATGAGGAATACAGAGGAAGGGGAAAATTCCAAGGGACAAAGAGGGTTACCCAGCCCAAAACCTAGCTTGAACTCCACGAAGATGTCATGGAACAATGAAGTATGGAAGGAGGTCACTTAAAAGCCATCCCATAGGCCAAAAGAGCACTGTGAGCACTGAATCATCACTGTCTTTCATCTTCTTTGGGACCATCATCTTTCTACTCACTTTGTCTGGCAGCAGCTGCCTGCCCAGTTTGAAGAGCCAGCAAGAGCCAGGAGAAAAGCAGGACTGTCTCTTCCATGCTTGGCCTTTGCATGGAGAGGCAGAGTGGAGGTAGCAGGGTGACATCTATTTGTTTGGAGTTTGGAAGCCCTACTGTGTACCTGTTGTGGTGTACAGTGCTCACCACCTGCCCATGGTGAGTCATACTTTTTGACAGATGAGTAAAACTTCAGTGCTGTGTTATTTGTTCTTAATCATCTTGGGAGAAGATTAGCTGATAGGTTTGGAGCCTTTTGCAACTAGCGCATTTGTTGGTGAAATTTTTACTACAGTGCAGTACGTCAGAGTAAATTTTACAGATCTCTGTGGATGCAGGTTATGCATCACCTTGTTCAGGGGTCTGTGATGAGAAAGTTCACAAAATGCTGTTGAGTATGCGGGTTTCATACAGCATGCAACAGAAATGTTGGTCCTAATCTGTTCCTTCTGCCTTGAGGATCACCCTGTGAAGGAGATGCCTCTGTGGTTTTCCACTGGCCAAGAGAACCACTCCCCTCTACCCTTGTCTTCCTAGGAAAAAGCTGTTTTCTAAGCCTAGATCCCCTGAAACATCCCCAAAGGGGAAGAAATGGGACATGGATCGTCAGAGAGGAGGCTGGTTCATTTCAGTAATTTCTGCTCCCTGGCATCCTATCCAGGAGCCTTCTGAAGGAGGGCAACCCTCCAGGGAAGATCTTTCTGCTGGCCAGCCTGTAGCCATGGGAGAAAAGTACTAGAAGAAGTCAGAATAAGATTTTGAAGGCAGATGACACAATTATAGTGAGAGTAGTCGGGTTTTCCTTCAAGGGGTGATATGCTAGAGATTCAATTGCAGGTTTGTGTGTGGTTCACCAGAGGTATCACGCTGCATTCATTCTGGATCAGACAGGGCTGAGGTTTCTCCAATTATAAACAAATCTCTGAATATCCTTAGTAGTTGAGTATCTCAAATATTTGAGCATTTTGCCTTTTTTTGACTACTTGGCACTTTTTCTTGCATGCACTGTAGCAGCTTTCATAGAAGAGGAACTTTATTTCACTGCTGTCTTTCTAAACGCCCTTTTTTTTATTCTACCTAATCAATCTTGCTCTGTTACTAAGAGCAACATCCCCGTCGGCCAGTCAAAAAGCTGGAAGTCTTACATGGCCTTGTGTGTAGCTGGGCACAAAGCTCCCTTTCATGGCTTCGGCTGGCTGCATTACCAGCCATGCCGAGATCACAGTCCCGATAAAATGGTGTTGAAAGCACTGAGAGTTTCAGGCTTCGTGCTCTCTCCTGAAGAGATAATTTTAGAATGTTCTTCCCCTTGATAATAGTAATTTTACAGCAATGTAACTGTTGGATTTTAGAGTTAGATCAGTGTAAATGAAGGCAGAACAGATCATTTCTTCTGAGGCAAGGAACAAAACTCTTCACATCAGCACTTATAAATGTGTAAAAAAATCCAAATGTGCATAGACACACAAAAATCTACATCTTCTTAAGGCAAGACTGTAAATAATTAATATAATAATCTGCTTACAAATTCAATCTTGGTATATTAAGTTCATCATGACATTTCAGATTAGTCCTTTTCTTTTTTATCTTGTTTTGCTTCTTATACCTCCATAAATACAGGTAGCTTCCACCTGCATGAAGAGCAAGCAAGCATTTTTCCTCCTGATTTGTGACCTGCATTTTCAAAAGGATGTTGCACCCTTCTTCCAGGTTTCCAAACATGTGTTTCTGTGGCTTTTTCTTTGTTTTTCTATTCCGACTTCTCAGTGTTTCCAAGAAAATAAAATGCATCACCTTGTATCCATATTCCTAGGGGCAATTTTTGCAGCTCTGCAAATAAAGCGGTTTAAGGCATCCTGCAAAGTGATTGTACTAAACAAATGTGGTAAATAATCCTGAAATTGCAATGCACCTCATTTACACTTGAATGGAATTACTTAAATGTGGGATGTCGCTGGTACAAGTAACTGTTCAGTTTTTGTGTTCACTAATGCAGGCAGCTTTATCACTTGCTTGCATAAAAAGCATGACACTTTGAAAAGGATTTGAATCTCACTTGACTCTGCTGTTCTGTGGGTGATTGAAGTTAGGGACCTAAATAAAGCTGGTCCAATACTCAAAGGTGCTGCATAACTGCATCCTCTCTGTAAGTAACAAGTAGGTGCAGCTGCCTGGCACATCTGAAAATCAAGTATTTTTTCAAGTTCCTAAAATAGATTTAGAAGCCTGACTTAGGTATAGAAGTTCAAAAATGCTGGTCCGCACAACATACATTTTTGGCAATGAACTGAGCAGGGACCCAGATGTACTCTGGTGTTTGTGTAAAGCTACCTGTAGGCCCTTCATGGAATACTGCAGGGCAGAAAAGGCCTTTTTCAAAATGCTTGATTCACAGAGTTATGAAAATTCATCAGGGGATTTGAGAACTGGCAGTACACAAAATCATTTTGTTTCTTGCAAACAGAGATCACAAGGTAGAATCCCCAAGTTGTGGTTATGGTTTTCTTCTCCAGAATGTAGTGGTTGCTTCTTACAAGCGTCCTTTTGCATCCTGGCTTGCTTATCAGGGTCATCTTATCAGGGATGTACAGACAGAACATAGCTACTACCAGCAGTAGTGAAGGTAAAGAAACCAGGTTGAATTTGGCCTCCTGTACCAAGATCTGGATGCAGGATCTAAAAAGCTCTTGCCACCATTTACTCTGTCTGTAAAAGCTTAGCAATTTCGCAGTAGGGTTTTTTTTTCCTTATTTCTGGTTTGTTTGGTTGGTTTTTTTTAATTCAGTAGATGAAGGTACAGTAGTACAGTACCCTAAAACTTCCCTCTCATGGGCAATTCAGTGACTGTTTCAGAAGACACTGTATGTCTTTGCATATGAGCTGTGGGAGTAACATGTTTGCCAGAAACAAGGTGAGCCAGCTGTCGAGCTGTCTTCATGATCTAGAAAGGTGTTAGATCTGGCAGTGCAATGGCAAAACCTTCTGCTGTGTCGGTGATGTCCACCTCATTCCCTGCTACTGCCAGAGGCTTGCCTCAGGCTGGGGACTGTTCCATATGCATTAAGGCAAGAGCGCTGAGTTCTCCAAAAAGTAAGTTTACTAGAGACCATTCACGTTTAAAAGGAGAAGAACAGTGACTCCTGCTTGCAGCTACTTGTCAGGCAGCCCTGTGAACTTGTGTTAGATTTATTGCACTTATCTGCGAGCAAACCCTATGCACCATGACAGCAGCATTTATGTGCCATTTGCACAGCAGTGAAGTATGAGACAACATGACACTTGAATTAACATTCTGCTCATTGATAGGTAAGGACAGATGCTGTAGTGTGTAGTAATCCCTTCCTGCATCTGCTGCGTTGTAGGATGCTGTGTGTAGTGTTGTCATATGGCTGAGGCACCTGTAAAGTCATACCAGATAAATTTGCTTAATAGCAGTGGCTTAGCCCACCATTCCTTTGGGTGTGTGTCACATTACACAGTATTTCCAGAGGGAGGCCAGCAGGCTTAGATCCAATGGGTGCAGAGATGGACTTTTAGGATGAGTGTACAACAGTGACTGATTTTGGGGAAAAGGTCCCCTGGGGATTGTACAAGTTATCAAGCACTTAAGAGATCACTGCTATCACCTGTGCGTTTCTGGATAAGGAAGCAGAAGTGCTCTTGGCCATGCAGGTGATGAGGTGGACATGTTCTCAAGCACCTACTGCTGGTGTGTTGACATGGATAAGTTACTCTGGCGGGGCTGACATTGACTTATGACCTTGTATTGTGGCAAAAGTCTTCTTGCTTCAGTGTTCCCAGCAGTAGTTCATACCTCCCTTGCTTTTGCCCTTATTATGTCCCTTTTTGAAATTCACGCCCACTTGGGCAGTTGGGTTTAGACAGGGTAAAATGTCCTCAGATCATAGTTAGATTGCGACGAAAAAATAAACAGAGAGTTGCATGCTCAGCTTCATTTTAATTTTAGGAAAAGAGTTTGGAAGATCTGAGAGTAAAATTCAGCGCAGAATGTTTAGATTAAAAAAAATATATATTCTTTGCTTGACTTGCCTTTGAGCATTTTGTTAAAAGTACTAAAAGAACTCTTTTAATGAAGCATAAAAATTGATTGTTTCTTGCCAGGAGGGATCATCTTCAATCTTCAGATACTAAAGACTTCATGAGACCCACAAGAAGAATATCTTCTTGAATCATTTACATTTTTCCCCTTTTGCAGGCTTATGTAACCATGCAGAAAATCTAATAATAAGTGTGCTATTAGTATCCAGTGTGGCACCTTCTGGAAAGTGAGGTGTCATGTTATTACAAATAATGGTGCAGAAATGTTGTAAATGTGGAAAGCTTCCGTATGTGGCTTATTTGAGTAATCTTTATCAAAAAAGATCTTGGGCTAATTGAATCCGTCTTTGCCTCTGATTTACTATTCTATTTTATTGTTCGAGGGAGGAAGAGCCTGGCTGCTTGCTTTTGTTTCTGTGAAGTCTGGCAGGCTATTAATGGCGTTGGAAGGAATAGGCTAGTAGCAGTACTGAGAAACCAGGTGTCTTGCGGTCTTTTATTTTTACATACATGCCCACCCCTTCTTTGTTCACCCACCCACAGGCTCTGGAGGTTTAAACCTGACCTACAAGCATCCCTTTCAGTTCTGATCTCAAGTTCCTTGAGCAGGGATTGTCAGCCTTGACGAACACTTTCAGAGGCAAGGCTACCAGGCTGATTTGCTTGTATGACCTTACCACCAGTGAGTTCAAACTCAGCTTGGCTTCACAGTCCTTACTGATGGGACTGCAGGCTCAGCTTGAATATGGGCAGACTACTCAGCAGCAGCAAGCAACTTGCAGAGTCTTTTCTTCTATTGTAAGTGACTGTCTTTTTTATTGCAAGCAACTCCTGGTTTGGTTTTTGGGGTTTTTTTTGGGCTGTTCCTGTCACCCTCACACTCTGCCAGCAGCAGTGTCTACACCCAGAGCCTCACCCCCTTTTGCAGTGCCCACAGTGCTCTGTAGGCATTTCCCTACCTGTTGGCATCTCTTCACCTGTTTTTGTGCGAATTGCGCACTCAGCTGTTTCTCCAGGTGAATATTTAGAGCATAAGTCCTTTCCTCTGTGGTTGTTACCATGTGCCTTGAAGACACCGTGAAAAGTTATGGTAATGAAAAGTGTGATGCTACTTTTGTGTAAATCGCCTCTCTAACCTAACCCTTGAAAGAAAGGAGAGCATAAGAATGCTGTTGATGGCATATCCCTGCTCCTGGAGTGCCAGTGTTCTTTTCTTACAAAAAAATTATGTAGAGCATTGCCCTTCTCACCAAAAGAAACTCCTGAGCTTTTAGGTATGTCAAATGTCAGTGCCCATGGAGGCTTAACTTCTGACCCTCTGTTGTTCAATCAGGGATGAAGTCTCTTGTGAATATCCCTTCTGGGTTTGCTCAGCAGTGCTGCCTGGCACAGCTTTGTGTCAACTACCCCCACCTGGCTGCAGCCTGCTCACACAGAGATACTGCCAAGGGTCATGGGCCATGCCATTTCCCCTGCTTGAGTCTTGCCAGTGAATGAGGCAGTACCGTGGGAGCCCTGCTGTGGTCATCCTGCAGCCTGTCTCACTCAGTGACAAGCATTTACCCTTAAGAAGCTGACAGTCCCAGGTTTAAAAACACATTTAAATATGAGTGTGGCCCAAGGAACAAGAGATGTGACCACAACATCACCAATATTGTCCCACAGCAGTTTGGAGTTTGGACTGGTGCTTTGGACTTGCAGAGTGGTGATTGATGAGGGATGATTAGGGATAGGAGGTAACCCAACTGTTGCCACAATGAGTTTTGTAAGCAATAAGTCACTGAAAAAACGGGTAACCCCCTCACCCCAAAGCACACAAGTAAAAGCCTGGTTTGCTGTAATCTAGCATGAAACAGCTAAGGAAAACAGTGTATTTTCCAAAACCATTCAGTACCCTGTGTCAGCATAAGAATTCCAGCTTGAGATATTGAATGTATCTGTTACTGACAGAGTTCAGTTATGTGTGGAAGATTGTGTACAGTGTAACTCTCTGGGGTTGTTTTAATGTTGTTTCCTCCAGTGTGTTTTCTTAGGCAATTTAGTGCTTTGTGGGAGGGATCTAATCTTGCAAGTTACTGAGCACCATGAAATGCCATTAAAGCCAGTGCATTCAGCTCCTTGACGAATTGTAACTTCATTTGCTGCAGGTTGTGGTGGTGCTTTGGCAATAAAAATAAAGCTATTTTTAAAGGTCGCTGTGTTGTAAGCTTTTATAAATCTGTACTCACACAATGGATCTTTCTTAAATCTGTACTTCTCCCTGCTAATCCTGGAGACTTATTTCTTTCCCCTTTGCTGTTCTTGCTTTGATTTTTTTCTTTTTCCTTAATAATGTATTTTCCTTCATGGCTTCTCCTAGTTCCTTAGCTTTGCAGCCTTTCTCCTACTTGGGTGGGTCTTTTTATGTCTTTGTTAGCTGGGAATTGTTTTCCAGCAGTGGTAACTATGGAACTCCTGAGGTCTCTGCCACTTGAAATGCTCATTCAGAACCATATTGGATAATTTCCTGGCCCATTTCCCTTCTGTTTTACTTCTAAACAGGCGACAAGTTTGTTTACAGAAGTTGGGGTGGTTGATGCCAGCTTGAAGGAGGGCTTTATTCACAGGCCAGTGACAGGATGGGAGAGCTGAGCTGAGTGACTGTGATGCCCTGTGCTCACACTAATGCAGAGGGAAGCTATTAAAGTCTTCAGATCTAGAGCACAGTCCAGTCTTGAACCCTTCTTGGGACAGCTTGTATTTTCTGTTTTTCTAGGAGCCATTTAGCATAAGGTATTTGAACTATGGTAATATTTTTCATTTCACTTTGTTTTCTTAAGAGGCATAGCAATTTACCTCAAAACTATCCTTCAGGAGTCACTTAAGAAGCTTTTCCAAGCCACTTCTTTGAGAAGAAAGCTGATGGTGAAAGCTAGGCAAGAGAAATTGTTCTGCTCAACTGGTTAAGCCATTTTACAGCATCCAGTCTTTGTAAAACTGTCTTTTTAGGGAAACGTCTAGGGTCAGCAGTCTCTTTCCTGTAGTTGTGAGGTACAGACCTTTATATTGCAGATGCATGGCTGTGCATGTGTTTGTACCATGGAGAGCTTGGTCATGGAAGTGAACAGTGGCACTTCTGCAAGGGAATGGCCAGACCCTTGAATGCTGGCGGGAAAACATTGCACTCAGTCATATTTCTTCTGTGCTTGGGTTTTTGTCCTTTTTGCTCCATGGTTAGGCTTTATTGGCAAGAGGAGCATGAGGTCAAGACTGCACTGTTTATTTTGCTTCTCAGCTAACTGAATAAATTCATCCTCTCCTCTCTGCAGCCTGCCAGGGACCAAACTTAATGGTCAGTGTTTTAATTTAAGTGACACCAGCCGTTAGGCAAGCGGCGTAAAGGGTGCAGTCGGTCAGCCCTTCCTTCAAGCAGTTTGCTGTACATCCAAGGCTATCGACCCCTTGCTTGCAGACAGCACATGGCTGGCCAGGGGCCAGAGGGGAGTTCTGTGCCAGGAGACCTCAGACTTAGCTGTGCATCCACGCCCGCTGTGGGAGAGGAGCTGCTCTGCGGTGGTGTGGGGATTCTGTGGTGTGTTTTCTGAGGATACAAGGCGTGTCCCTGAGGCTCTGGGAAAGGCTGGTGGCACTGGCTTCAGTTCAAGGCAGTTTTTCCGAAAACAGAAGTACAAAAACTTTGATCCGATGTCAGAAACAGAGGCACCTCAGAAAGCTTTTGTCTTGTAACCCGGTTGTGTTTCTGTGTTGAGAAGATGGCGTGAGACTTGCCATGTGACGGTGCAACGAGTGACACTGTGCGCCGGGAGCTCACAAGCGCCACTTGGAAGCTGTGGGGAGGAGCAGCAGGCTCCTTTCCTTCATGGGTTTCACAAATAAGAGCTTTTTTGGTACTTGGTGATCATCACATTCCCTCTCCCGTGACAGGGAAGGAGGCTGCTCCCCTTTCAGCCTCTCCCACTCGTAAGCTGTTTATTCACATTAAGTGGTGAGGAGGCTGGATCAGCCATACTTCTCTGGTGTCCTTAGTTAACACAAGGCTCTGACAATTCTATCTCTGATTATTCCCTCACCATTCCTACCTTTAAAAAATATTTTTCTTTAATTGCTGCTTTGTCGGCTGTATAATACTGTACTGGGATCCAAAGGTGCATTTTAAATAGGGGATTTGAAGCTGCAGGGGATTGAGCTGTCATTATGAGTCTGAGAATGGGACCTGCAATGCATGTTTTCTGAGGCCTCCATGAATAGTTGAATTAAATGAATGCTTTTGTGATAAACTTTTCTTTCAAACTAATCAATTGTGTGAAAGCAAGGAGTAAGCTGTAGCAAGCTGGATGGGGTGAGGGCTGGAGAAACACAGCTGTTGCCTCTTTCCATCGCAAAGCCATTAATGTACACTTAAAGACTGTGTCCCAGTCCAGTGTTTCTGGATCTTTTGCTTTGTTTCATTGCCCTTGCTTAAAGGTGGCTCAGAAAAGAGGCCAATAGGCAGAAGGTGTCAGGAAAATGGAGGAGGGACCAATGCTGGGAGGCTGTCCCAAGATGCTGGGAGGCTGCCATCAGCCTTCCTGAATTGCTTGCTCAGTGGAAGTGGTCTGTGAGGGAAAGAAGTTGCAGGAAGGGGTGGAGAGTGACAAGGCTGTAGTATGAACTGCAGCTTCTGCCAAAAAGTGGTGTAATAGCTATCGTGCCTGCAAAACACCATTTCCTTTGAGTGTCTTTTCCTTCTTCTTGTGTAGGGGATGGGTCAGTTGATAGGCATTGATAGCATATTGCTTGGGCCCATCAGATCTGTGCCTTCCCTGCAAATTACACTCTGAATCTTCTTGTGGGAAGCAGGTACAGCCATGGTTGTGAATCAACATGCTGCTGGGTGCCACACAGTCAAATGGTGACTCTGGAGCTTACAGAAAACTAATTTCATTGACTCCTTGCATCAGGGCCAGTAGTATTTGTATTGCCTTACTGGTGGGAGGTAATAGTCAGTTCTTGCCTTGTTTTCCTCAAGTGCAATGAACTATCCTTTCACAAAGGGAGGGGGAACAATGAACAGGGGTGTGGGAATGCTTTCTTCACCAGTGCACTTTGCAGGAAAAACATGTTATCCCTGTGTGAGGTCTGGACTCCCCAGCGGCTGCAAAGGATGTCATGGGTGGTAACACTTCCTACATCTATTCTCTGTTGCTAATGGCCACAGTTCCATCATGCACAGGCATGACCCCTCTGGGGCAATAAAAAGCTTCTGTCCCTTTAGCTGTCAGCAGTGGGCTTTCTTTAGTTTTTGGTTTGCTTTATCATTGTTTTCTCTGTGAACATAGAGAATGCAGGCTTTCTTCACTCTAGTCTCTGTACACTTGGTGTGTGGGGCACATGTATATACACGTTGTCTGGTTATCTCTCTCTTGTATCAGTAATTTAGAGCAGGGACAGGTTTGTGGCACAGCTGTGTGAATTCAAGGGGAAAGAAACAGTGTTACCTGCCTTGTGTTTTCTATTTTCGTTCTGCACTGCTTAGCCAAGACATTCACGTGGCCACAGTTGTGGAGTCTGATGAATGAAAACATGTGTTGAGATCACAGCAAAGCTTGAATTGACACCTTTTTCACCTTTTAGAGTTCTTCCGGCCATTAGGAGAAGGTTCCAGGAACATAGTTTCTTCTGTCTGTACATAAAACTGGGAAGTCCTGAGATAAATGAGCACAGAGCATTTTCCTTCCATCATCTCTCCCCTTTTCTCACTTGGTATGGCTTGGAAGTGTCAGCTGTAGTTAGGCTAAAAGATGAAAGGTTTTGTGCCTTGTGCATGAACCTGATTTCTGTTCATGGGTTCATGATGTGTTCTCCTTTTTGCTTGCTACAAACGTAGGCCTTATTTTTCTGCTGTGTGTGGCTCTAGAACTATCAGAGGAAAAACACTGTTGTTGGGACTTGTCACCCCACGGCTGTTAGCTCTGCAGGGTATGTCTTTGCTACTCATCACTAGCTGAGGAGTAGAAGGAGTGTTTGACAGTACTTCTCTTTGTCTCACTTCCCAGG
This sequence comes from Entomyzon cyanotis, assembly GCA_024500445.1. Classification (NCBI taxonomy): domain Eukaryota; kingdom Metazoa; phylum Chordata; class Aves; order Passeriformes; family Meliphagidae; genus Entomyzon; species Entomyzon cyanotis. The sequence continues at coordinate 73,135,821 of JAKEPQ010001005.1, forward strand.
AAATCAATTTGACTTGCTATTTTGAATTCTTAAATCTGAAACAATAAACAGCTCCTGCCTTGTACTGGATAGTGAGGGGAGCAAGCATCTCATCCATGTGGTGATGAGGGAGGCGATTGACAGAGGGACAACTTCAGCCAGGCAGTCTGGAGGCGGCACAATTAATTTATTTTCTTCCCTGATTTGTGAACCCTCTTGGGCACCAGAACACTGAGACCTTCAGCTGTACAGTGTGCTGAGTCTGCACTTGAACATTCCCCATGACTGCCTGACTCCCAGGGCTTCACTTCTCACTTACCCCAAGTGCCTGTGGTCCTGCACCTCAGCTGGCCCCAGAAACAGCTCTGTAGCTTCAAAAGGTGATGACTGCAAACCTGGGATCTCCATAATTTATGCTCCCCACGCAAACAAACATGCATATGCCATTCACATTCCTGGTGTATTAACAGTGACAGAGCAACATGTGTTTTCCACAAGAGCAAGGCACCTGTTGAGGTTGTTCAGGGTCAGCAAGCGCTGCAGTGATGCTTTACTGTTTTCTGCAGGCTCCAGCATATGTTGAGGAGAGAGGGAATGTTTTTTATTAGGCCAAAAGGGGCTACCAGAAGGGGAATCATCCAGACATCCAGACATGGCAAGTCCTCTCACTGGATTCATGTCTGCAGCCCAAGAAGGAGGGCAGATCAAGGAGCTGAGGTTGTTACCTGTTTCAGTTTAAATCTGGCATTTGTGATAAGGTAAATGGAAAGTCTCCTAGCAACTGAGGTCAGCATTTATCCTGTGGTGTGTACAGCACTCCCCTGCAAGGTGCTGCGCTGATAAATATATTTTGTCCCACGGGTGCCTGATCTGCAAGTCTGAAGCCACTGTTGCAGTCAGTCTCATTTTATAAGCTAGAAATGGATTTTAATTAAAGCTGCTCTGATAATATTTAAAAATGATCAGGTCCTCAGTCACTGGTCAAGTTGCTCAAGGGCACAAAGGCTGCCCTTGTCTGAATAATGTGAAACTACGTGAACCAAACTTTGTCTGGTATTAAGAGGCACTGAAAGCAACCCTTAGCACATCTAAGCAGCTTATATGTCCTCCTTCAGTGGCATTTGGGTCTCAAATGCTCATATATGCAGGTTTCATATACATGATGCTTTATGGATTCCCTTTTTGCAGAGCAGTCTAGAGCCCCCAGAGAAACAGCTGTGCAGAAAAGAAGTAATGTCCCATTTGTTTAACCTGGGCACCTTACAGTAGTTGTAAATTGGAAAGCCATTTCTCTCTGAAACACAACAACTGGGAAGGAGCCTCATACCTGCCCTCTGGATGTGATTCACCTCCTAAGGGGACCAAAGCAGTTGTAAGGGGCTGGATAGAAAAAGGAGAGCAGGACATGTAGCCAACTTCTTCCCACAGGACAACAATATTTGAAGCTCTGTCTATATAGGATGCTGGGCCAGGTAAGATGTGAAGAAACTGAGAGAAAGTTGCTTGGTGCACTCTACCTGCTAATGCACAGAGTTTTGGAGAATTTTACACAGGAATTTATGGTGATCCTATTGGCAGTGCTATCAGTGGCACCATGGTCCTTGCAGTTGTGCACAAAGGGAAAGGCATGGCCAGTGGAGGGCAGGCAACAGGCTGAAGGAGTGGAAATTTTCTCCAGGATCTACAAATTTCCTGAGAGATCAAGTATTCACTTCTAATTAGGGTCTTCTGCTGTAGGGCTGAGAGCTCTCAGATCCCTAAATAAGATCTCTTAGCCTTTTTTGTTGTTGTTTTGGTTTGCTTTTGTTTGTTTGTTTGTTTTTCTTTAATTTTATTTTACAATTAAGGGAGGGACAAGATTTGACCTACAGAGATTCCATTGTTTTAAGGTAATCATCCAGGTCTTGCAGAAAATCTTGATTATAGTGTTTAGGAATTTATAAATGCTGATCATCCTTTAATTCTCCACAGACTGAATTACACAAATTAAAACTTTACTGCTAAACAAAAGGGAAACTAACCAGGTAAACCCAAGAGAAAGCATTAAGAGACCAGATAAAGAGAATTACATTCTTTGTCATTTCCATTCTTAACTCATGTGCCCATTAGAATGGGCACTGAATACATCCTTTATATCCCAAAATGTTCAGCCTGGAGTAGCTTTGAAAGGATAGCTGTGGGCACAAATATATGCCCTGTATTCCTCATTGTATTTTCCTTTGTGGCAATCCCTGCTGGTGTTTTCTATGCCCAAGTTTTATCAATCTGAACAGGGCTGTTCCTGAGGCTCTGCTGAAAGTCAGAAGGGTGAAAGAACGTTATGTCAACGAAAGTGTCAGAAGAATTTCCAACGTGCTGTGGATCATTAATTTGGCTTCAAAGACATGTTTTATGCTTTGGGATTTTACAAAGCAGCTACATGGAAGATTTTTTGCTATGGGCAGGGCATGTTCCCCACAAGGTAGCCTTGTAAAGCATTTTGTCCACTAACAGGATTGCAGACAAATAGTTTTTTGCCTTTATCCTCCTGTTTTATCTCTGCTCTCCCCAAGAATCCCTCTTTAATTCTTTGGTTGCTCTTCAGGGTGACATAAGGACAGTGAACCTGAAGTGGGCTATGAGAGAAATGCAGTGTTAAAACAAACCAAAGCCGAAATGATTTGCCAGGACTGGGGAGATAACCCATGCAATTGGGGTAATTTCACAAACATCAGGGGACAAGGTTCAGGAGTAAAATCTGCTGTTAATGAATCTGAAAGACACCATTGCCCTGAAAGTACTGAGTTTATCAGAAACTACTAGAATTTTCTACTGAGTGGGTTTTCAGTGAAATTATCACAAGTATTGTTAGAAATTATTTTTCAGTTTTAGGGGTTTAAAATACCTTGTTTCCCTATTAAAGTAAATTCAATAGTGACACAGAAAGATGTGCAAAAACCCACTTCCTTTAAAAGATGATTTTTGATGATGGATGAAAATTAACTCTTTCTGTTACTTTGCATGAAAGTGTGTTTTGGGGTTTTTTGTGGTTTGGTGGTGTTTCTTTTTGTTTGTTTTTTTTGGTGGTGGGGGTTTTTGTTTGTTTGTTTTGTTTTTGTTTGTTTGTTTGTTTGTTTGTTTGTTTTCTTCTGGTTTGTTTTGTTGTTTTTCTTTCCTGGATGGGTCATGCCAGTGCACTGAAAAGCTTGCAAGAGCATTAAATACAATAGTGATGAGGATATTGACTGAAATTCAGTGCTGGTAACTCAAATGGTAGCAGCTTCCAGCTGTCCACACTCCAACTCTTTCCTATCCCCTCAGCCTGTTTTGCTGGTGTTTCAAAGAGGATATATGCCTTTTCCTCAACACCACAGTTTTCAGTGTGACCTTTTAATGTAACCAGCATCCCCTGAAGAACTCAAAGTATTTGTTCCCATCTGTGAAGTGAAAGTCATAAAAGAGTTCTCACTCTGCTGGGGCATAGTGAGGTTAAGCCATTAAAATTTGGACTAGTTTCCTTGTGATTTAAAGATGTGTATACATATTGTTGCCTTGTGAGCAAATGGAGAGTTGGAAACAGGGTTTGAGAGTCCAGAGTCTAACCACTGAGTCATTCCTTCCCAGGGGAAATTATTTCAAGTGCAGGGATTAAATTAAAGAAAAACGGACACATAAGTGACAAGATAAATATCAGTAGTTAATACCAGAAAATAAAGTAAAAGCTATCCCCTAGAGATACAAAGGTTCTGTAAACATTTTTGTTCAGTTCTGCCCTTTCTCTGGAAAGGTTGGTTTTCTCTGAAAACCCACTCTGCAGTACTGAATCGTATGAAGTAGCTAAGCAAAAGAAGTATTTTTTGTGTATGTTTGTTCACATAAAAAAACAACAAAAAGAAAAGCAACCAAAATGTGCTTTTTCAACAAGTTTACAACATGCACCAGTCACAACCTCTCCTGCTTCCCAGGAAGTGAGTCTGTCACTGTGTTGCTGTAGTAATGCACAGTGTGCCTTACCTGGGCTTCTGCTTGGATAAAGTTGCTTGGTTGCACAGACATCAGTTAATGAGTTCATTGCAGTGAACCCACTCACTGTGCAAGGCACTGGATTCACAGTCTCTGTCTGCTTAAATGCTTTTTTTGCCTCCTCTCTCCCTCAGATAGCTGTGGCTTGACACAGAGGCAACCAGGTCTGGACTCTCGGTGGCCCAGTTCATCAGAGAATGTAAGCCTGCCTTTCCAACAAAGTCGCTTAATGCTCTCAGTGATTGGACTTTTAGCAGACTGGTTCCCCATGTTTTCAAGTTAATAGGCACTCGAGTGGAATTTTAGGTCCATACCTAGAGAAACACTGGCTTTGATTGCTACTCAAATGAGTTAAAAGTCACTTGCTCAGCTATTTTGTGCACAAAGATACCCAGTGACTGGATCTGTATAAAAAACATTGTGTTTTGGCACTGGCATAGGTATCTACTAAGGAAAAAAAAGCATTGCTAGATAAGGAAACTATGTAAAAATTAAAGTTGAGTGTTTATACTTCTAAAGGCTGCTATTTACTTTTATAGATTTGTTTATATGAGTTTTGAGGACAACTGCATTTTTATCATATGAATCTACCCAACTCCCAAGAAACTCCCCTAGAAAAATTCCTAAGAGTTTTGCTTAGGGCTGTTAGAAAGAAAAAAAATAATTCTAAAAAAAAGACAGGGTGGAGCAGTTTAAGAGGTGGTATGGCTGTGCAGGGTTTTGTTTATTTTTCCACCAAAGATTGAGTAGTGGTAAATTATGCCATATATATGGGACAAACATAAGCAGTGCTATGAAACAGGGATATAACCATGTTTTGAACAGTTTTAACAATGCACAAAAGTTACTGTCCCCTGCATGTACTATTAACACATGCAGGGGACAGAGTTTCTTCCTCATACAGTTGTTTCCCACATGTCAGTTTAAGTTACTCTCTATAAGATACCATATTCCATGCAGTATTCTTTTGGACACTGGATTTCCATCTGTTATCTTATTCCTAGGACCAACGTAAATGGCATCCTGATCATAAGATGCAGAGTAGTAATTTCTATTTAAAAGTGTTACACTCTCCTGGAAGACCATGTTTGTGGCCTGGCAACTGGTAATGTCTTGATGCTGTGAAAGAAAAGCTTTTTCTGGGGGTAAAACCTCATAGGGTATCATCAGATGACTTCCATTCACTTAACAATATTGGTGGCAGTAGCCAGATGGCATGTGTCAAAATCCTGAACCTGACCAATTTCACAAAGGTTTTACCTGTCCTTCCTCTGGGGGCAGGATTTCATACGTGTTTCCAAAATCACACAGAGCTGAGCAGCCCCGGGGAGAACAGGAGCTTGGTTATGGAAGGTGATGGACTGCAACTTCTGGTGTCCCAGTGTGTCTGCTCTTAATTGCAAAACAGGGATAACTGGAAATAGGTTTTGAACTGGGGTCTCCATCCCATTGTTCACAAGTGCTATGAATTCAGTAGCATAAGGCAAATGATTCTACAGAAATTACAGATGTAAAAAAGAAAAAAGTTCTAGGCAGGAATGAGTGCCTTTCCTTCAGCAGGAGTTGTGTATACATTACACACTGCACACCCCCATTGTGTTCATGCTCACATCTTAAGTGGTGCTGGAGCAGCTGCCACTCGTGAGCACTGCAACACAGCAGTCAAGAGCAGAAACTAGAGGTCAGCTGAAGTCTGTTTTTCTATTACTCTACACTGTTTACGTGTGCCTAGCTGCATTATTATTAATGCTTTCATAATTTTTTGCCTTTCTGTGAGGTACTGGGTGTTGTCTACTGCCAGCAGCCTGGGAAGCCAGTGTGGTATTGTTGAATGAGAACTTCATGAAGTGACCAACAAAGGGTTCACTGTGTTTTGCTAGAGGTGTTGTGCAGAGTGACTGCTGTTCCACCAAATGCTTACAGTCTGAATGGATAGAACAAGAAAAGGAAGCCAAAACTGGTGCAACATAAGGCTGCAGGGAAAATGCGCTAGGTTCATAAACTTGTGGCCCCAAGTCTCCTTCCATCTTCAAAGAAAGCTATTTAAAGAATTGGTTAAAAAGCTGTTTGTCTCAGTAGTTCTTCCTTTAAAATCAGAACATGGAAATATATACATGAGAGATAATACGCATTTCTTCTTCATTGCCTTTATTCATATACCTTAATTCATTTCTTATTGCATCTCTTTGTGATTTAAAATTTAGACAAAAATGTTCAGGCTACTAGCTCATCAGTGCAGCAAGTATTTAGTCATGTTTCTGCCATTGCTGAAGAACTGAATTCACCTCTGCAAAGACATTTGGGGAAAAAAGCAGTTGGTCAATGTTACGTAACTACAGTGAGATCATGATGATCTGAAAAGAAATACCCTTGGGAATCCAAATACGCTGTCTAAATAAAATGTCGGTAGAATTGGCAGGAAAAGATGAAATTGGTTTAACCTGATTGTATTGTCTCTAAGCTGATGCACTCCTAACTCATGGGAGAGAGGGAAGCATAAATGTGAAGGCATTGTGCACAGCCAGGTGTGGTGAGAGGATTTCATTAAAGCCTTGAGGCCCATGGCAAGGCCAATGTGAGTTCTTTTTTTCTGGATCTGACTTTGATCTTGGTTGGCCTGGAACAAGACATGTTCCTGGAAGAGGACAGTGAGACTTGTGCAGCTCCCAAACAGTCAGGCTTAGTGAAGACCTAGAGAGCTTTTAACACAAGAAAACAAATGACCTTTGCTCTAAGGGGCTGTTTTGAAACAGTATTATGGTGGATGTGTTCAGCCCATTAAAATGGCCAGGTGGCTAGGAGTATGGCTTCTTGTCTTGCGTTAATTAGATGAGGAAGTTTGTCTGTAGAGGGTAACTATAATTTTTAATCATAATGGTTTACCCTTCCAGTTCCCAATGGCACACATCCAGGGTCTGATAGCCAGGAAACACAGTTGTAGCCAAAGACTCCTCCTCAGCACAGTGGAAAGGCTGCCTCTTTGCTCTGCACTCTATTTCTCCAAACTGGTTGCATGAGTGATCAGTGTGTGTTTAACACAGTGACGCAAGTGAGGAGAGACTTGGGGAAGATGGTGTTGGAAGGATGCTGAGTATCAGCATTGCTTGGAGATACAAGATGCTTCCCACAGAGGAGCTAGGTTAGCATCCTGGTGCTGTGTTTAGGTCACTCAGGCTTCAGGCCCTGGGCAGGAAGGCCAGCTCCAGCTGGAGGTCATTGTACTTGGCCACAGTTAAATCTTTGTGATGTTAAAAGCAGTCTTGGAAAGCATTGCAGTAACATCTGGTCAACAGGGGATGATGCAAATTGCAGACTGTTTGGACTGGCCTGGACCTCCTGTAGCTTCCGGACACAGGAGTGTGTCAGAGCGTGAGGTCCCTGCATGCTTGTTGCATCCAGCGCTTGCGCATGAAAGAAGGAAGTGAGAAGTGCTTCAGTTTGCACCCGGGCCCTGCAAGTGGCCCGTGCTGCTACTTGGTGTCCCCTCCTCCCGGCTCTTGCATCACCCTCTCTGCCTACGATAGTCGTCCCTGTCCCTCTCTTCTGGGGAGACACTCAGTGTTCATTTTGTTCTGCAAAGTGCTTGGTCCAGTCCAGGAAGTAGGGCACGTTTAATGAAAACCAAACTGCGCACACAACTCCCAGCAGCCTTTTCCAGCCTGCCTGCCAGGCATGAGCAGTCACTGCTGGGGTGTGGACAGCTGGTGACAAAGCCACCCTTACCTCTGGAGGACAGCGGGCAGCCTGGGATCAGGGGTGCTGGAGAAGGGAGTGCTCCAGTTTCACCATGTGTAGATGATGGGGCTGTGAGCAAGGGCCGTTGGCTCCATCTCGCCAGCTGGCTCGCTCAGCAGTTTTTGCAGGAAGTGTGAAGAGAACACATTTTATGGGAGATATTTATCATTACCCTGTACTGCTTAAATATAGTCTGTGTAGCAGGTTAGAGCTTGTTAGGCTTTTATCTTCTCAAGTTGGAGGGTGATGAATTAATCTGTGAGTGTTGCAGCCTCGAGTGAATTATAGAAAGTCATCCCCAATGAGTAAAGATAAATGACATTTGGAAATTAACCCATTAGATAGTCTCCTCTAATAAAGTGCTTACTGAAATATTAAATTGTAAATGAAGATGCTTCACGTCTCATTTGAAAGTCGGAAAGACACTTATTTGTAATTCCACTACTGACTTTCTTTTTTTTTTCCCTCACGGAGGTTTCATTTCTCCTGAAAGGTTTGAGGCTGACAGCCCCAGAGGACAAAGTCTCCATTAATCCATGGAGCCAGCACAGCAGCTACAATGCAAGCTGCTCTGCTCTGTTAATGTGCTGCAGCCCCTGCCAGGAAAGGGGCGGTTCTGAGGGATACGGTGTTAGCTTACACTTTGCAGCATCCAGCCTCCAAAAAAAGAGTTGTTCAGCTCTTTACTGACCTGCACCTGCATTAGTTTAACTGGGTTTAACTGTTTGTTTAGCTGGATTTAAGGTGACTTGCAGGGCAACACAAGCCCACTATAAATTTTTAAGCCAGAGTAGGTCCTCTAGATTCACCCTGACCCAGTATGCACCTTGAAGCTGAGCCTTGCTCAGGTGTTTAAAAAACGAGCAGTAATAATACTGAGATGCACATTCAGCCATCAGTGTTAATAAAGGCTTGGCAGAACTCGTGGTCCCTGGGTTTGCTGCCCCACACCAAACTAACAGCATTGCACAGGGGTAAAAACACCCCTGTTGTTGCAAGGCAAGTTTGTTCCAGTTTTAAAGCAATATAAAATGCATGCAAGTTTCATACAGTCACTGTTGGTGAGATTTGCTTTGGCGTAAATACTTCTGTATAAATATCCTCATTCCAGGCTAGGGTGTATTTGCATGCTAACAAAAAGCCAGAGACAAAATGTTTTCAAGAATTTCCACCACCAGCACAGCCCATTGCTGTGGTGGCGGGTTTTATTCTATAAATGTGGAACTGGCCCAAGCCTAAGAACACCAGCTTACTTCAGAGAGGTGCCCAGCAGGAATGACTTTCACTTCCAACCTGAGCTGGCTCCAGACCAAGGACCCAGAGGGCAGAACCTCACCTTCCCATTATCAATTGGCATCCGAGCCAATTCCCCATTTTCTTTTAGTGTTAGCAGCTTGATGATAACAGAGAATTATTAAAACCATATACTATTAAATATGATGGTAATTAGATAGTCTGCTATAACTGATTTTTAAAGACTGTTGATCTTCACTGATCTTCACTTTTCTTTGTGATGGCACAGGATAGACTTTGTCTTACATGTTTTGCAAGCACTGCCATTGCTGGAATATAGCTTATGCTTATGGAGGGAGTTTGTTTCTGCTCATTTAATTGTGATTTGGCTTCTTAATAAATTCCTAGTGTAAGGAGGGACTGATCTTGTTCCCATTGCCATAAACAACTTCTAGCAGTAAAGGAGCAAACTTTAGGTCATAACTATCCAAAAGTGTTCTATTAGTTTTGTTATCTGACCAGAATGATCCTGATTGTGTTACCTCCTCTGCATCCAGTATCTTCAGGCTACATTCTGCAGGTAGGAAATGAAGAAAACAGAGAGGTTATCTTGCATCAGCTCTTCTCTTTAAAGATTATAATCTGTGCCATTAAATCCAAACCAAATGGCAATTCACATGCATATTTAACATTGTTTAACCTGTTTGAGATCAAACAGTTTGAGTTTTTACAGAAATTTTGTAGTGACCTGCCTGTGAAGTGTGGCTGCTCTGCAGTGAATGTGAACAGAATAAGCCCCCCTTGCAAAGGTACAAGTAAGCCCCCTCAGGAAGGCTTCTTCACCACTACCTTACGTTGTTAAAATGGGAGTGATGCAAAAAACCCTCATCCTTAAGAACATACTGAAGTATGAATTAATGCCCATATAAGCCTGCCAACCCTCTCACTGTTTTTTCCTTTGGCTTAAAGTTGGGGGGTGGGAAAAGAGTGGGACAGAGTGAAAAATTTTTATATAGAGAGTGACACAATAAACACTTCATAGCAATTGTATACATACTGTACTTGTGCAATTCTTCTGTTCTGGGCATCAGTGAGAGGGGATGTAATTCACAGTACTTTTTTTGGCTTTTAGTAATTTTTTCCTGGAGTCAGAAGTGAGTGAGTGCGCAGTCTCAGTTCTGACTCAGTCTCATGCTGTTAGTGATAGTGGCATTTTAACTGATGTTGAAGCAAGGACAGAAACTAACATTTAAGAGCAAGCAAGAATGACAGAAATGCTAAGATGAGGAGAATAAAGAAGAAACATGCTAAAATGGTAGTTCAGAAAAGACAGAGTGTGGGGGGAAATAATTTTACACCTGACCTGTAGAAAGAATATTTGACCACAGACTGAAAACTGGTAAAGCTGCTTCTGATTTCTTGTCAGATCAGCTTGATTTTCAGTCTAAGCTGCTGAGTGACAATTTTCCTTTACTCTGATCCTGTGTCTTTTAATTAACTGGGGTTGTCATCCACATCTTTGAGATTCTGATGGGAGCGGCAGCTCATCTCTGTTGATTTGCTCAACACTCTGCATGCAAAAAGCAGCAGCTGCTGCTGATGATCCCAGGCCTGATTTGTCTGCATATTCCACTGGAAATATTTGCCTAAATGAAGTAAGCTGGGTGAGGAGGCCCCTAGTCTAATTGGAGCATTAGGTCTGTGCAGTAGGTGGTATGCAGGTGGTTTTTTGCTGGTTTTCTGTCAGCTGGTAATTTATCTGTGACACGTATGGGGTTTTGATTGATGTAGGTAGTGCAACTGCATGGAAGAGCCATTATGTGCTGGCACAGTGTGGCTATGCTGTGGCTTGCAGTGTTTTCAGATTGCTTTGCTCCCCTTGGGCTCTCATACATTGTGCACTTGGAGTAGCAGCCACCACAGACTTCTAGGGGGTCCTGGGCAATACCTTGGCCTGAGTGGTACAGATGACTCAGTTGTGTCACCCCCACCTTTGCAGCTCCTCACTGGAGTGGTTTCAGCTGTACTGAGTGGCAACACAAAGCATAGCTGTCAAAATCACCTGCTAAAATCTTTAATTTTTGAGAGTCTTCCAACACTTTCAGTGGATAGGTTTAACAAGCATATTCCCATCCTTGCCAGCAGCTCACTAGTGAACTGGTTTTACTGATAGAGCTGTAGCAATGCAGCCCATGGGAGATTATTATCTCTCACTATTATAAGATTATTATTTAGAGATTATCATAAATCCGTTCTGCAGTGCCCCTTGTGTTAGCCATGTCGGCAGCTGAGGCAACAGATGTCTAAGAGATGTCTCCTCTCTCCTTCCTTCCCCACTGAATGGAATGGACCAGCAACTCCAGCTTCTGAGATGCTGCAGCTCCTTCAACTCCAATTCACCAGACAGGCCAGCAGTTCCTTCCCGCTCTTTCTTCTTCTCCCTCTCGTTAATCCAGTGTGGTAGCTGTCAGCTCAACCTGGCTGTACATCAGAGAAAATACTGTGCTGTTTTGGCAGCAATTTGAACCGAAAGGAAACATTTTGCAGGCAGAATTGGACCTTTGGGAGGTGAGCTGAATGATGCTGTCACAGAAAAAAGACTCTTTTTCCAGTGTAGCTCTTGGTTTTTGCCAGGCAAGAGCAACAATGTGAATTTTCATATATATGGGTAATCAACCTGGCAATGTTTCAAAATGCTTGGGTTGAGCCCCAGCTAGGAAAGATTTAAATCTAATTAGAAATCAGAGATAAGAGGAAATCGTATTTCTGCCCATGAGAATTTCCAAGATCTTGGAAAAACATTTGTTGGAAAACTTAAAAAGCTGAGATACAGTGAAAATCAGGTAATAGGTAAAAATGTTTTACGAAACGGTGCAGCAAAGCCTTTACCTCTGTATTCCAGACAGAGGGTGGTTTCATTTCAAACCAAATTTCTCTTATAGTTACAGCATTTTTTAACTACACCTTTATTAAATGATTAAAACATTTTGTTTTGGGATCAGCAAATAGGTTTTAATTTTTTTAATATTACTGGGAAAATATTTACAAAGAAGTTCCATCAGTTTTTCCCAGCTGTAAATGTATTCAAACATTTTTTCCTCCAATAGATTCATTTTGAAAACAAACATTTCCTAATGTAATTTTAACTTGAAAAATTCCTTCTGTTTCTATAAGACACCATTAGTTCTTACTTAATTTTAGCCAAAGGGCAACAGTGACTTGTGTACCTTATTTCAGTTTTGGTTGCACTAACCATACAGCAGAGTGTTGTCAAGGTTTTTCCTCCTTAGGAGATGAATAAATTCTGACCAGTTATGTTGTTGTTTTAGTCATCCTGGTTGTATGATCTCATGATTATTCCATATTTTTATAGCATGTCCATTGTACTGAAGTGATTATGTATCACCACTGCAGTAGTTATTTCATGTTTCTAAGAAAATATAACATTCATCCATAAGCACAAGAACAAAAGGCAGAAGAAACAGCATTTTATTTCATATTTACCATAAGGAGTCTGCAAGTCACTAACCACATGAAAAAGAAACCAAACTAGATTAACAGATGTAAAATCATTATACATTCAGAAATAAAACTCAGAGTAGGCAGAGAAAGTGGTAAGCACATCAGAGGCTGTAGAATCACTTGGTCCAGAACTAAACAGGCATAAATAAAACCAGGAAAAAAATCCCTTTTCCTTTTTGCTGTAGGAATGGCAATGGTGGGTAGTGCTGTTGAGGCTGCAGGGGAAGTTGTGGAGCAGTGGGACGCATCATCTCTGTATATAACTATTGCTTCTGAAGTTCTCAAATCAGACACAGGGTGCCTCCATGAGCAGACCTGTCTGACTGTTGGTGTTCCCTGTTTGTCCTGGTTGGAATGGATGTCTTGGTGAGATGAGGCAGTGTTTTGCAAGGGACTCCCCCAGGAGCTTTCTTCTCCCAAGAAAGTTTCCCCATTGGGTTCTGCTTTGCAGTGGGAGAATCTGGGCCTATTTTAACTATTTTCTTCTCTGGAAGAACAGCGCTTAAATGCTGGCTTGAAGAAGAATGCACAAAGGTTTTGAGCACTCAGATCCCGGGCGGAATCTTTTTCCCTCCCCTTTATTTAGTTAGAGTGCTTCTGAGAGGTCCTTAACTGCTGTGGAAACTGAAATCTAGTCATTGGCAAGGTATCCTTGGTTGGAGAAGTTTTCATACTAGGTGTTGCCTTAGCCCCAGCCAGTGGGCTTCAGAGCCCTGTGGGTAGTACCCATTGAAGCTCCATGGCAAACCTCAGTGAGATGTGTGTTTCGCTACAAAAGGGCTAACACAAGTTTGCTGGGCCCTGGGCAAAAGGCTGAACTAGTTGGTAGGAGAGCTCTGTCAGTAGAGGACGCACAGTCTCGAGCTGGATTTGCTGGCACGGGTCCAAGGACAGCCAGTAAAATCTGAAATTGCGTTGTCATTTATTTGTGTATGAAAGGAGCTGTACAGCAAGTTGTATAAGCTGTGTATAATGTGATATAATGAATTTTAAAGGTCAACATTGCAGCCCACTAGTGTTTAAAATAAAACTTCGGGAAGGTAAATGTCTGTGCTTAGAAAGTTGTGGAGTCTCCCTTTGTAGCTGAGTTGCAAGATAATAGACTTTAAATGAACCACTAACTTTTGATTACCTTTGCCCCACTTTCTAGTTCAGACCACTGGATACAGCTAAAGCCACCAGCTTTGATGAAGAAGGGAATCAACACTTCTCTTTCAGGCTTTGTTTGTATGAACAGGGAGCTGCTTGAGTATGCTGAAGTGTGAGGAATGTGAGCAGAGAAACAGCAAAAGTGAGTGAAAATCTCTAAGAAATAAAACTAATACATTGAAGTGCAGTTCAGCATTTTTTTAAGGGCATCATTTGTATTTATACTGTCAACACAGGGTGGATGAATGGAGCTACAATAAATGATACATACAATTTGAATTTATCAGTATGCTTGAGACATGATTTTGTTTCTCCAGCAAAAAAGATGGTGTTTTTCTGCCGTTTCAGGGATTAGGTAAATCCCCATGAGTGATGGCAACAGACAGAACTGGGGCTTGCAGAAGTACAGAATGGAAAATATACTTGACACTTGTGAGAAGTGAACTCTGAGCTGGTAGTATGGTTAGACACGCAAGCCTCATTTCACAGTGCTGAAATATTGCCTTCTCATTCTCCTGTCCTGAATCATGAAACCCCACATTCTTCTAATGATTCTTTCAGAGGGAGAAGTGAAATTATTCATTTAAAGAACCAGAATTGCTTAAACCACATCCCTTTTATTTATCTAGATCAAACTAGAACTTCTGCTCAAGTTTGGATCATTTGGGATAAAATTTTCATAGTGGTCCCAGGCTGGTTTTCTCCTCCTGCTCATTTATGTTCCTGACCTTCTTCTGATAGCCTGCTTTAAAACTGCATGGCTACTTCTGGTGTCAGAAATCACACCTTATTTGGTGTTCCCATGCATGGAGCATGATGTATAGAGAAGAGGCTCAGGAGGAGGAATTTCAGGTGATTTGTTGCCCTGATGCCAGGAAAGGAGCCTGCTGCAGTGAAGAAGGCTTGAGCAGCTGTTCCAGCAGGAGATAGAAGTTACGCCTGGGCAGAGGAGTAAGGGTTTGCACTGTGTCTTGAATGCAGTAATTGTATTAGGGCTGCAAGAGAAGGCAGGTGAAGTAAAAAAAAGGAGCCTTAAAACTTTGTACCCCATTTCAGGAAGGGTTAGAGATGGGGACAAAGGTAATGAGAGAGCTACCGTGCTTAAGTGCTTAGATGATTGAAAGAGCCTCAGCTCAAGACTGAACTTCCAGTGAAGGAGGCTGACTTCAGTGTAGAGTAGTTTGAGACTGCTTGACTCATGTCCTACACACTTTGGAGTGCAGAAGGCCAAGGACTAAGAGACAGGTTGCCTTCAGACACCTTTGCATCTCTTTCACTCTTCTAATTCTATTAATGCAGTAAAAGCATCCTGAGTAGTTTTTCTCTTATAGTCAGCAAATCCATCGTCCTGCTGTGTAGCTAAGGAGTGATGTTCAGCCATACCTCACTGTTCACTCACTGATGAGCTGCAATGTGTAAATCTCACTTGTAGCCCTTAGACATGTCAACAGCTGGCTCCTCAAAAGCTGTGTTTGCTTGTCTGTTAGTTACTTGGGTGTTCTTCAGTACCATCCAACCTACAGAGAACTTCAGGAAGGGATCCTGGAGTTTACCATGGGCTTCTGTGGTATGGTCAGAAGAGGAGTCAGGATCTGAGTAACAGGTGTTGGTTTGGGGTCTTTTAAATGCTTTTCCTAAGTGCATCTGAACTCCAGACCTTTAGCTAAGTGTTTGCCTTACGTTAGTAACCCTTTTTGAAAGTCTTTGTCTAATTTGCCATTTGTATCATGGTTTGTGGTGGTGGCCATAGAAGATTTCAGGTGGGATTTTTTTGTCTGAAGAGAAATAGCGACTTGTAGGCTATCTAGAGAAGAGACACTTGAAGTTCCTACAGAAAATATTTGTGCTCCCCATGATAACAGAATATGGAGGCTTATAAGATTTGGTTTGCATCACTGGGGGAAGGTGGGGAGTGTAGATGCTCTTGAGCCATGTCAGCCAGGCTGAAGATTTGCACCAGGGTATATAATTTTCATTATATAACCATAAACACTATTTTGAAAAAGTCTTAAGTGCTTTATATTTCCATGTTACTTTTATGGGCTTGCTCAGAGTAATCTGCCATCTGGTATTTTTTTCACACAGGGCAGAATGAGGTAAGGGGGGAGAGATGCTGACTGCTTCCATGCTGTTGCTCAGCTTCCGCTGTGGGAAATGTAACACCTTTCCCCTTTCCTTAATGCCCAGCCTGGCTCATTGCATGAAGCTCTTCACAGTAAAGTCAGAGCTGACTCTCAAGGCCTGCTTTTTGGAATAGTTATGAAGCAGCTTCCTTGTAGTGTGCTGGGAAAAAAAATGTAGTGAAAGTCATTCTGATGACAGCTAGAGGGAACTAATAACGTTCTTTGCAGACTTACATGAAAAGACTAAGAAAAACAAGTGCAAGAACTGTACAAGGGAGGGGACTGTATTCGATGCTTGAGTGCTACATGCCTGTAGGAAGTCTTATGTTTACAAATATGGGGGTCAAACAGAGATTTCCATTACCGATTGCTCTTAACATTAGTTGTGTGGTGCTTCCCTTCTTTTTTCTTTTTGTTTTTCTAACCCTCTTTCTGTTCTGCTTTGGTCCCTTCTGTCTGGACTAAGCTGTGCAACGTATGTGGTAAGTGCAAAAGAAAGGCAGGGAGCAACCTTGCAGCAAAACTATTTGACTTGATCCTGCCACAGTTCCTTTTTTTTTTTCCCTAAATAATCAAATTAATTAATTAGTCATTGCTCCAGGGAAGTTCTCTACTCGGCTTCCTGCTGGCTGCACTGTCTTACAGGGCTGCTCTTGATTCCGCAGTCTCCAGCACCAGCGTCTGACCTCAGCACAGCTCCCAAGCCCTTCGTGCTTTTGGGAAGCTGTGGCAAAGATGCATTTGCGCCTGGGCTGCGTGCAAAGCTAAAGCCCTGTTCAGAGCTTGAGGAATGTTAGATTACCCTTTTCCTTCCAGCCCCAGTGGCTGATGTGAGCATGCTCCGTGCATGCATGGCACTGGCTATTTGCCAGGTTTGGAGTATTTTTTTTTTTTTTTTTTTTTTTGAATGAGTGAGTGAATGAATGAATGAATGAATACCTGATTAAGTTAATGAAGCTGAGCCAATGGTGGGAGGGAGCGACTTGGCTGCTGCCTGCTCTAAGAGATCTGGCAGCACATTAGACTTGCATAACGCTTTATAGCTCCATGCTGCGCTCCATATGAGCCACAGGAGAGGGCTGCAATAATTACTCAGCTTTCCGATTGAAACCAGCTGCAGGTAGCTAGTCATCCTTTTGTCCATTTCACTGGTGTCGGCGCCGTGGATTTCCAGGGGCACATGGGTAAGATGCTTTCACAGAAGTGATCGCAGTGGTGAGAAAGCATGCTTGTGGCTCAGTGGCTTTTACAAAAGGTCCGTTCAGATGTCCAAGCTGTCATTCACTGGACCCACAGGTACAATGCAGGAATGTTTTTAGTTCCTGAATTCAAAACTTCTGTATAAATAACCTTGATGGGAGCTGTGTGATTTTTTGTTTTCTCATTCTTTCTTCACTTGGCTGGGAAAAATAGAGCAAAAGGTTTCCTTGTATCTGTTTTTTTTGTAAGAAAAGTAATTTTTAAGTCCTCGGAGTTCTCTCTGATTGTTGTTTAAAGCAAGGTCTTTCTGGCAGCCCTGGATGGTACATACCTTTGTTTCTCACATACTTAAATTAGGAGTACTGGCACTGCCTGTTAGCACACCGCCTTCATTTGTCAACGTTCTCTGCTTGAGAGCAACGGTAATGATTTGCATTCTTAGTTGGAATGGGTGGGTTTTTTAATTGCAACTGGAGCCTGTGACTGTGGAACCTGCTATGTAGCTATAATCCTGCATTATTTCATTTTCTTTTGATTGTTTTTTGTGTTGCCTAATCAGAACAGTTGGGGCAGTCTCACCCTCGCCATGCTGGCCTCAGTCAAGTGGCTCAGGTGATGGATTTAGGCTCTGTGCCCATTTTATCTGCTTGCCTTACTCCTCATTAAGCAGGAGGGAGGCTCCCTACAACACTGAGTCAGGAAGAGTAACATAGTCACTTGGTTGTGTGCGCTGCAAGGCCAGGGCAGGCGTTTCACAAGGAGAGGAGGTGCAGAAGAGTTGATCTGGCTTTTTTCTTGCCTGTGTGTATTCCTAAATGCACTGACCCCTCCAACATTGCCTGTGCTGACATGGCCACCTGGAAGGTCTCTGCAGGACGAGTGGGCAGTGCTGCAGGCCACACCCAAATGTAGACCTGAATGAAGAAGAAAAAAATTAAAGAGTTAGAGAAAACAAAGGTGCCCAAGGGGCATGTTTAACTCACTCTCTGTCTGCAGCACTGGGGTTACGTGCTGTTTGACTCAAGACCAGCGTGAGCTGCTGGCTTTTCTGTTTTGTCAGTAGTGATGATCAGTCATCCTGATTTGGGAGGGCACCAAGTGTGTGCTGAGGCAGTGAGCAGGGGCTGGTGCAAAATGGCTTCAAGTTAAAGCTTTGCTGAATGAAGCTGGAGAGAAGGCAAGGTGTTGGAATCCATTTCAAGGGGAATTTAACATCAGTTCATGTTTCACACTTTACAGATGGACTAATTATAGTCTAATTTGCTAGCACGTGGAATCTACCAGAGAAGCAGTCTGCAGGGAGGACTTCCAAGGAAAGGCACTGAGCATGCAGATGACCTTTCCAAATCTGCCCCTAAAGCCATGCTCTCACACAGTCCCCTTATCAGCAAGGCTTAAAGGCACACTCCTCCCCGTGAGCGCCTGTGCTTATCTGTAAAATGGCTGCTCCGAGTTGGCTGCTGCTTGTTGGTGTTTCTGGCTGGATCTTCAAAGGGGTGGAACGCCCCCAGTTTCTGTAATTTTTCGTGGGGGTCTTATTCAAGTCTGCTGGCAGCGAAGCCAGGTGTCTCTCTTAATTTGTTTTGAAGAAGATGGAGAGAATGTTAGCAAGCATTTTCAGACACATGGAAGGAGACCTGTGTGACATATCTGCAGTACAAATGTGTTCATACAGGCATGACAGTTTCTGTCACAAGTTAAAATGAGTGGCGAGTGGGTGTCGCTACGTTTATAGTCACTCATGTGAAATTTTCAATGGAAAATTGTGTAGGCAGCTCCCATTGTAGCTACATTGTAGGCACATTTTAGATAAATGAAAAACATCAACAAAGTAATTTCGGTATTAGACTTGTAATGAACTCTATTCACTCATTTAAGCTGCAGAACTGCCTCTAGGGGATGGGTGTGAGAGTAAAGGGTGTCACTGAGCACTGTCAGACTTTGACAGCAGTTGCTGCAGTGCAGGAGATAAAAGGTTGGATGCTGTGCTGGCCACTTGTGGAGTTACATAGGTGGGATCCACCTTTCCATCTTGGTGTCAGTGGGGTTGAAGGAGCACTTCATTATATATGTGTTTGCTCCATGGCTTCCACGCTGCCACCGCAGACTCTGGATATATGTGAAGTTGAATGCTGACTTCTTGAGCATCTTGGGTTGCTGGTCCTCATATCCTGGCACAGCCAACTTCAAGGCTTGGGGAACAGGGCTTTGGAGGGATTTGGCAAGTCTCAGTCAGGCTGTAAAGGCTTCAGTGCAGCGTGGTGGTAAATCATCAAGCTGCTGGAACAAGCTCCAGCATCCCAGCTGGATCAGCTCTGCATGAGGGACTATGCAGCTTGCAGTCAGCCTGAGCTGAGACCCCAGGCCTGAGCAGAGCCAGAGCTTTCCTCTGGGGCTGCAGATAGAGCTGCTGCCCTTAGGGTCAGCTGAGGTGCACTTTCTGCTGTGCAGCTGAGAGAGAAAGATGTGCATCAAGCTGTGCACACTCCAATGGCCTTGCCCCAGGGCTCAGACCCTCACTTAGCAGTCACGTCCTTTCCCTTCCTCCACAGAGGCAGAAGGCTCTGGAGTCCAGCACTTCCCCCTCAAAGAAACCTCACTGTTATCAGCACTGTCAGCTCATGCATTTTTATCTGTGGATATCTAATGCTATTTCACAAAACTCCGGTTCCTGGTGTCAAATGATGAGACAGGAAATTCCACTTTTAGCTAAACTACTAAGTTTCTGATCTTGTGGGCTGCAGGGAAAAGCTAGAGACCTCAAGCCTGAAAGGCCTCATGCAGCAGAAGGGCAAGTTGAAAGAAGCAATAATGATGATGACGATGATAATGATGATGATGATGATGATGATGATAATAATAATCCAGTTTGCCTTTATCATTTTAATAAATCTTATATTTGTGAACCAGTATGTTGTGTTTCAGAGGCAGGAAGTGAGGCCGGACTCCCGATATCTGATATCTGAACGCCCAGGCTTGGCATTGCAAGGCAGGGAATTTCTGTGCTGGGGAGCGAGGGTGCTGCCCATGGGGTGGACTGGGAGAGTGGCAGAATGGCCAACACAGCCAGCCCTCCAATGGCAGCCCTGCCATGGGGTCAGTTTGCAGCCCTTGGAGGAAATGCTTCCCTGCTTCCAGCCTCCCTGGCATCTTGTACTGCACGCTGTGGTACCACCTCTCTGCAGAGCATGGTGGAAGAGGAGGGATTACCTTTGCTAAAAGCCTTTTTCTTTATAAACAACAGATGTAAGCAGCTGTGAATCTGTTTAGATCACCCATGGTACTCACAGTCCTGCAAGGCTTCCGTGTAGCTGCACCACTGTGTGTGTGCACAGAAAGGACAGAAAGGTCTGCTGCACACCCAGAGCACAAAGTGTCTTTTACAGATGCTGAAAATAAGGACATCTATCCTGCTGCAGAATGAGATGATGGCACCCAGATGAACTGATGTCAGAAACCAGCAAAGTGATAAAAGTTAATTCCACCTCTTCATTCAGCAGTTAGCTTAACTAAAATCTAAGCTAATTCTAGCACCATGTTCATGTGCAGTTCACCAGCACCAACCACACATAATAACTATTTGTCCCTGAATACAATCCATAGTAAAACAGGAAGCATGTGCCCTGCTTAGGACATGCACATCTCTCCTTATCCTCAAAATTCAGGGTAAGTAGCAGAAACAGACAGTCAACCACTGGAGTAGCTTTCTGATAATCAGTTTGTATCACCTGTGTTCATGAATAACTGTCCTGGGACTCCATCATCTGCCTGTCCTTTTGGGAATATGTCTTACACTATTGTTTACTCCTAAATCTTCCTCTCTTAACTCTGGAACCTACATACTTCCAAGAAATTCATGGGAATGTGTAGCCATTGGGCATCTCACGGCTGGTGATGTGCTTGCCGAGGTTTGCTCATGTCACTTGGTTTTTGTCTTGTGTGGAGTCTGATCTAACAGGGGAAAGGAAGGACGTGCAGAACAAACAGCTGCTCACTGTGCTGAAACCACAGCAATTTGCTGTGGCAGATTCTCAGAAGTATAGTAAGAGCTAACACTGCAGTGGACAATCCATCTTGCGGATGCGGTGTTGATCAGGAATCCTTTCATTTTGGGAGGAGAATTTCAAATTTTATTAGAGGTTTTCATGTTTCTTATTAATGGATCTCTGCAGTTAGCCCTCCGGGGAATTCTGCCAGGGAGCTGTGAAATTGGTCGGGTTGGACAATAACCTCCTATAGCTATTGTTGGCGTGCGCTGAGCTGCACATGGCAGGGCTAATGGAATCTGTAGCAGTTACAACCATGAATATGTAGCTGGCAGCGGGCAGGCTGTAGAGAGGGGGGAGAAAGCTGGCGTACAGCTCTGAGAGCCAGAATGCAGCTGCCGAGCCCTCTGCAGTGTGTCTGTCTTTTCGTCTCTCTGAATCTGATCCTGCAAGATGCCAGCCTTCTCGGAGGGGAGGGGAGAGGTGGGACGAAGTGCCTCGCTTCTCACTCATTTCCAGTGCTGCCGAAATTACTCACTCGTGATAGGATGGGCGGGTGATTTGAGGCGGGAGCATGAGACTGCGCTGCTGCATCTGCCCGGTAACACCCCAGACATAAAGAGCCGCGGATCAGGCTCGGCTCTGGGAATGTTGCATTAACATCTGCATGCCAGGCAGGGCAACAGCGTCTGATGGAGGAGAGACCCAGTTTTTTTAGTGCACGGATAAATGTGAGAACTAGCTGGTCATACCTGGAGCTGGAAAGTAGAACTTGATAAGTCATAGTACTCTGTGTGTTACTAGGGTTTGGGATCAAAGGAGCCTTTTGACAGTAAGTGACTGGTTTAATTGGATATCCCTGAAGTTGGAAGCTGACGACTGCCCCCCTTGGGTGTTTGCTTCTTGCACCAGTCCTTCCTCCTGGTGGCTCATGTCGGTGTGAGCTTGCTGGCAACTGCAAAAAGGTCAGGGACCAGAGAGGATGAGGGACCAGGTTTCTGAAGGAGTTTTAGAACCCCAAAAAAGGATGTTAGCTGCACCATGGGACAGAGAAAGTGCCCGATTTCTCAAGGCAGTGAAAGTCCCACTGTTTGCATAGCCAGGTGCTGCTGTGGTTTGTGGTTCTGGCCCAAACTTCTCTGCACCCCAAGACTCAGTCCTGGGTGGGGGGACGCAGCAGGTCACTGTGTGTTTGGAGGCTTGCGTTGCTGGTTTTACCTTTGCTGCAGATAAATAAACAGGTCAGCATCTGAAGCTATAACCCAATGCCCTCTCCCGAGCTTTAAATTTCTTAGATGAAATAAGTAGAAAAATGCTGTTTTGGGAAACATAGTGAGATTTAAAGTGCCTTGCAAAGAGATGCTGGAGTTTTGCATGAAAATGCACATCCCAAGCTCCAGTGAGCAATGCCTCTGGGACCAGAGCAAGCCCAGATGGTGACTCCTCCAAGTGATTATTTTTCTGCCTTAAGCCTTTCCAGGAATTTGAGTGTGGGCAGACTGCCAGCGGACACTGGCTGTCCAGACAGTTTAGCAATGTTCCATGTGTACTCACTGCCAGAGATACCAAAGTCCAGCTGCTCTCCCTGATCTCTTTGTCCCTTTTACCTTCCCAGCCATAATTACACATGCCTGCATGCACGCACGCACTTCTGTCACACACAGGAGCAGAAAATCACCTGGTGTTTCCTGCTCGTTTGCGTATCTCACAAATCGTGATTGACAGCTCTAAAGAGAAAGAAAAGCTCCAGAGTCAGAAAAATTACTTGAATTAAAAAAAAAAAAAAAAAAAAAAAAAAGCGTATAAATAACAAACCCTGCGGCATACCGCAGAAGGCAGGCGTTCATCTTTCTAGGACAGCCAGCAAAAAACTGTTTAACCAGGTCTCGTACTTCTTGCCTTTTTAGACACTCTTGCTGGGGTTGTCTCCCTTTCATTGCTTACCAAGCAAAATCAGTCCTGTCTTATCTTTACTGTTTCTGGAACTTGAATTATGCTGAAAAGTTACCATTTTACTTTCAGGTCTTGAAGTAGAAGCAGGCTGTTTTATGCTGCACATTTGCATTTTTGCAAATCCAGTCCTATGTCTGTTAAGAGTTCAAAGTCTCACTGTGAAGTGCTTGGGCTTGGAAAAGTGGGGCACTATTCACTGCTTTCATCCTGTCTCATCCCTTGTCTCCACTAACTTTATTCATTCCTTCTGTGTTCTCCAGGAGATTTTGGGCAGCTCTTTTGTTACTGGTAAAGATGAAGTCAGCCATATGAAAGATTTACACCAAAAAAACCAAAATGCAAGACCCAAAAGATTTAGTATTTGGTATTTTTGAAGGATGTTAGCTTTGACATTGGAGGCCACCCAAACCTCAGTGGTTCAATGCTATTTAGCAGAACAAAACCTTTGCTTCAGCTCCTGCAGAATGAAACTTCACCACATTTCACAGAGCTTCATAGTACTACTTTCTATGCAGAGAAGCTGAACCCAGATGCCTCAAACTTTTGGAACCACTGGTTTTGGGGAGCTGGTTTGCTCATCACAGCAAAAAAGCCTGGTCCTATTCAGTCCCATATGCAAGCTCCCTGCTCTGTTGCAGGCAGAGAAGCCAGCCCCCTGCTCCCAGCTTTTCCCTGTGGGAGTGTATTTAAATTCTGGATTTGCAGCTCATGTTCATATCCAGGAGAGACTGGAAGATGGTCCAAGCCCAGCACAAGCTCCCCCTGGCAAGGGGAGCAGGATGAGCACCCCATGTTAAGGACGTCTCCCCTGGGCAGCCACCTCAGCCAGGATCTGCTGACTTACCTACCCAATCCAACTGCCCAGGGCAGAAGGCTACAGAGAGCTAAAGTTAACCAAGGATGACTGCGCAAATGTGAGCTCGGCGGTTTTATTTTTAGTCGATCTTAAAAAGAAAAATCTGTAAGTCATGTGTAATATAATAATTTTAGCTGTTGCCAAGACACGCTGAGCAACTGTTAGGAGGAGGGGAAGGCCTGTGCTGATCTAGCAAGGACCCTGTCTCCTGGCTGCCCTCGTTGCTGCAGTCGTGGTGCTGAGGTGATGGTGCTGACAGACCAAGGCAGGGCAGGATAGTGCCTGGGCTGCTACGCTCAAGGTGTCACCAGCCCTTGCACATCTGAAGCTGCCCTGAGTTCTTTCATCCTCCCTATCTCCTCAAAGCCAGGGAATCTACCCTGAAACAGTGCTTTACCCCCCTCCCCCAGCTCTAGCTATTGGTTTCATTACTGTTTATCAATATTTAAAGAATGGAATAATTAACTTAAGACTGATTGTATCAAACCGTTAGAAGGTTTGGACTTTTCCTGCAGGCTTACAGCAGCTTGGAGGACCATAAACGTAAAGAGTGCTCTTAAAGATAGGTTTAATCTGAGTCTAGTGTGTCTTCAAAGTACTTCATACACATATAAACATCAGGCTTATTGTTCATTAGAAGCGAGGCAGCAGAGAAGGAAATCCCCCAAAGGAATATTACTTGCCATAGATAAGTATCATTACTGCTGCTCAGCATTCTCTTTAAAGTGGGCTATATCCTATTTCCATGTTCTTTCACATCCACTCTTAATTCTTTCTCTCTCTATTCTTCTTACATGTAATGCATGTTTTTCTTGTTGAGCTGCCACTCATGCAAGGTGCACGGTTTCTCAGCACCCATTCTTGCACAGCTTTCAAAACAGCCAGAAATAAAGATGACAGGTGGTGGCTGGACGGGGGCCGAGGAAAAGCTTCACTCTCCATGAAGTTTGTTATGGGACAAGGCAAGGTAGTTTTCAGGAAGACAGCAAATATGTTTTAGTTCTGGTATTTTCCTTAGCAGGTAATGAAGAGTTAGGAAGACTTTTCTGCCTTTGGGTGAATTAGGCAATGCAGAGAAATAGGAAAATCCAATAGGAAAATCAGGCTGATGTAAAACTGTGAGTTTTTAAAGTGGTGGGGGTTCATGGTTTGGATCAGAAACTCAGACGTGTTTTTCCAAGCAGTTCTGGGCAGGTGTCCCCAAGGCTGAGTTTGCTCAGTGTTTGGACCTGTGGCCATGGCTGTGAATGTGGTACTCACATCCTCTCTGGCCCAGCAGTTGTTTAGAAACAGTGGGGTTGGATCCTGCCAGAGATGGAGATTGTGCCACCACCTGCCTCTGGCCTACCTGTGTGTTGCAGGGAGTATCTCCCAGCAGAGAGTCCTTCCTGGACACCTGAATGTGAGGTGTCAGTAGCAGAGGGAGTTCAAAGCACTGGGTCAAAAAAAAACCCCACCACACATCAAAAACCTGGCTCAGATCCATCCCTGGCTCTGTGCTGCTGCTGTAAATAGATCACACGGCTGAGGTTCATTGCCAGACTGGGAGATGAAGGGCACGTGTGCCTGTAATGAGCTGTGGCATGGAATGGGGACAGGAGGCAGCTGCTGCCTCCACAGCTCTGCGTATTGTCATGTGAAGCCACCCTGCGGCTGTCTCCGTGGTTCAGGAGTTTAGGAGTGACCCACCACCTTCCCTCTGCACCACTCACAGTGACTTGTTGCTAACGTAAATATTTTGTGTGTGGCTGTTCCTCAGGGCTCTGTGCCACACTTCCGTGTGTTTTAGGACACAGTAGGGTGAAGGCAATGTCATCATCGCAGGGGAAGAAGAGACTGGAAGAACAAACCAGGCGCCACAGACCCATGGAGGGTTTTCCTAAAGGAAGGGGAATGGGCCTTGCAAAATAGATGACTAATGCTAAATGTGGCAAATTTTGGCCAGGGAGTTTCTGATATGCCTAAATTTTTATGTGTTTTCCTGATACATTAGCAGACATGCTAGCAGGATTTTTCTGCTGTTTAGAGCATAGCTGTCAACTGCTCTTTGACATGAGAGTGGCAATGCCTGACTTTTTTTTTTTTTCCCAGAGGTCTTTTTCCCATTTGCTGATTTGGGGTGCCTGCTTATTTGTTTTCATTTCTTATTGCTGACAATATGACTCCCCTCTCCCCTGCCCACCCTTTCGTTGCAGAATCCAGAGGAGCTGTCAGAGAATCGTGCTCACAGGGAGATGATTCCTCATGAAGTCACTGGATCCCCTGCAGAAATCAAATGTGACTTTCCGTTTATCAGACTGAAATCAGAGCCAGCCAGACAGTGAAGCAAGCACAGTGGAGGGGGGACGGCGAAAGATGAAATCCAACCAAGAGCGGAGCAATGAATGCCTGCCACCTAAGAAGAGAGAAATCCCTGCCACCAGCCTGCCTTCAGAGGTGAAGCCGGTCCTGCCAAATGAAAACCACCGTGCAGATAACCTGGCATGGCTCCCCGGCACACCCACCGGCCAGGGCGGCCTGGGGGGCCGGCACCGGCCCGGGGGCACCTCCTCAGTGGAGGCAGGCTTGCAGCAGGGTTTGCACAAGTCACTGTCTGCAGGGCTGGACTATTCCCCGCCGAGCGCGCCCAGGTCTGTTCCAGCCTCTACCACTCTTCCCACGGTGTACTCACCCGCCCTCTCCCAGACAGGGACCCCTGTTTCTCCCGTTCAGTACACTCACCTGCAGCACACCTTCCAGTTCGTCGGGCCCCAGTACAGCGGATCGTACACCGGATTCATCCCCTCACAGCTGATTTCCCCAACGGCCAATTCTGCGACCGGTGCTGTGGCGGCGGCCACAGCTGTCGCGACCACTCCATCCCAGCGCTCCCAGCTGGAGGCTTATTCCACTTTGCTGGCCAGCATGAGCGGCTTAAGCCAGCAGGGGCACAAAGTTGAGCCGCACCTGGTCAGGACACCTGGACTGATCGCTGCTGGGTCTCCTCCGCCCACCCAGCAGAACCAGTACGTCCACATCTCCAGCTCTTCCCAGAGCACTGTCAGAAATGTCTCCCCTCCAACCATCCCGGTCCCCCTGCACCCACATCAGACAGTGATCCCACACACCCTCACCCTCGGCCCTTCCTCCCAAGTGGTGGTGCAGTACACTGACTCGGGGGGCCACTTTGTCACCAGGGATCCCCCCAAGAAACCCGAGAGCAGCCGGCTGCCCGTGATGCAGGCCAAGGAGGTACTGAATGGCGAGATAGAGAAGAGCCGGAGGTACGGCATTTCGCCTTCTGCCGACATGGGTCTAGTCAAAGCAGGCAATAAACCAGCTCCCCATCATTACGAGACCAGGCACGTGGTGGTCCACTCGAGCCCCGCTGAGTACGGCGTGCGGGATTCCTCAGGTGTCCGAGCCTCCGTCATGGTGGTCCCCAACAGCAGCACGCCCACCGCAGACATGGAGGTGCAGCAGGCCACCAACCGCGAGACCTCTCCTTCAGCCCTCAATGACAAGGGAAGTTTGCACTTAGGAAAGCCAACCCAC
Organism: Entomyzon cyanotis; assembly: GCA_024500445.1. Taxonomy (NCBI): domain Eukaryota; kingdom Metazoa; phylum Chordata; class Aves; order Passeriformes; family Meliphagidae; genus Entomyzon; species Entomyzon cyanotis. The sequence goes on from JAKEPQ010001005.1 coordinate 73,163,093, forward strand.
CGGTCCTACGCCTTGTCTCCACAGCAGGCTCTGGGCCACGAGGGGGTGAAGGCGGTGGCCACGCTGTCCCCTCACACCGTCATTCAGACTACCCACAGCGCCTCCGAGCAACTCCCTGTGGGGCTGCCGGCGACAGCTTTCTACACCGGGACCCAGCCGCCGGTGATCGGCTACCTGAGCGGCCAGCAGCAAGCCATCGGGTACCCCAGCAGCCTGCCGCAGCACCTGGTGATCCCGGGCACACAGTCCCTGCTGATACCAGTCGGCAGCGCGGACGTTGAGCCGTCTGGAGTCACGCCTGCGATCGTCACATCGTCTCCTCAGTTTGCAGCAGTGCCTCACACATTCGTCACCACCGCCGTCCCCAAGAGCGAGAACTTCAGTGCGGAGCCCCTCACCACTCAGCCTGCCTACCAGGCCACCATGGTGCAGGCGCAGATCCACCTGCCTGTGGTGCAGTCCATTGCCTCCCCTGCCGCTGCGCCCCCACACTGCCCCCTTACTTCATGAAGGGGTCGATCATCCAGCTGGCCAACGGGGAGCTTAAGAAAGTAGAGGACTTGAAAACAGAAGACTTCATACAGAGCGCGGAAATCAGCAACGACCTGAAAATAGACTCCAGCACTGTGGAGAGGATTGAAGACAGCCATAGCCCAGGCATCGCCGTCATACAGTTTGCGGTGGGGGAGCATCGAGCACAGGTAATGGCAACGCGTGGTGGGCTGGGGGGTGGCTGGACTGGGGTGCGTCCTGTGACCCCACCAGGCCACAGCACAGCTCACTTGCTTTGGATCTACTCAGGGTTGGTTCTTCATCTATCCATGAGTCAAACTGCAGACCAAAAATCGTCCCACTCACTGTGCTGGCGGAGCCATCAGGGTCACACTGGTGATAAATGTAGACTCTTGGATGTAAAATGGGTCTCTTTTATAGCTGGAGAACTCACAGGAAGACTTATGTGATTTTTGTGGGTTTTGATTAAAATACAAGTTGATGTAAGGAGTATGAAAGGTTACATTTTTCATTTTGATAGGTGATTTTTACGATTCACACCAGAAGGATCATGTTAGAATCAGATCAAAACCTACCCTAAAGAGATAGGTAGGGCACAAGGCAGTGAATTTTCATGGTGTGAAAACTTGGAGCTGCCTGGGAATGTTTCTCACGCACATAAGTTACTGAAGTATACTACAGAGTTTTACTGAGGCTTTGCTTGAAGGTGGTTTTAACACTGCACAGCTCACATAAACTCTGTGGTACAGTGAAATTTGGAAGGAAAAACCATGTAGGTGTCTGGGCAGGCTGTGCTTCTGACCTTTGTTTCTCAGTTTGCAAAGCGGGAAGAAAACCTGTGACTTTCCAGAGGTGTTTTTAGGTTGAGAATGAGTGAATATGGACTTTAAAGCGTTATCCTGATGCTGCCCATTTTCTGAGCAATTTAGATTCTGTTGGTTGATGCTGGAAAGTTCAGATATACTGTGTAGCATTTTACTTCCTGGAGGTACTCAGTTTAGATAATCCTGTTGCAAATCTATTTGGTTTGGTGTGAGTACTGTGAACTGCAGCATCTGTACCATTGATGCTGCAGCCTCAACACTGGAGAAGCAGAATGAGAGTGAGGAAGAATGAGAGGAGCTGGACACAGACACAGACACACAGACCTCAGACTGATGGTTTGGAGGAGAAAAGGAAACAGTGATGGTACTGAGGAACAGATCACACAGAAAATTTCTTACAGTCTCAGCAGTCTGTGGCCCATCCTTCCCCAAGTGCACAAGCATGGTAAATCACTACATGTGGCCTGTCTTCTTTCTTAAATCAAACATGCAGATTCCTGTGTGGATTTGTTCATGTATGTGCCTTTATCTGCACAGCGGATAGAAGTCAGACCTCTGGTACTTTCAGTATAGAGACTCGATTTTTTTCCCCACTCCATAGCTGTATCTTGGCGCGTCTCAGGTGCATCTTGGTTAGGGGAACTGTCCTTGGATCAGGACCAGTTACTATAATTTGCCATGGTGCCTTGAATAATGAGATTTCAAAAGTAGCAATCTCCATTCTGCAATTTTCATCTTGCTCACATTTCTCTGCTGGCAGCCAGGCCACCAATCTCTGCACAGCAGAAGAGGTACAAATTAGCAGGTAGTGTTTGTGTCATGTCTCGGTCACAGATCTGTCAATGCAGGCGATGGTCTGTAGTCCTGGGAAGAGCAGTGCCTTTGCAGGGGGTGGAGTGCCATCCTCTGGCAGAAAGAAAGCAAGTCTGAGGTTGTACAAATCCAGGGCCTGGCACATGGGTCTCACCCAGCAAAGTGTCACCTTAACAAGAAGCCTGTCGGGAGCAGGCTGACATCATCGCAGCTGAAATACTCCCCAGCTGTGTTTCCCACCGGGGATACTTCCAGAATGGAGGGCGAGTCACGTAGAGATATGATTAGAAACGGAGATTTAATTTAGGTTTCCTGCAGATTCCAGAACTTGGGTCTCTTCCCAGATCAGCTGTGTCCCTGCAGAGCAGGGACGACTGCCGGTTTTCCTTTGCCTTGGAGGGCAGAGAGAGAGAGAGAGCGTTTGTACATGCTTGAAGTCTCTGTGACCTCACCTTCAGCCTGCCGTGGCTCTCTGGAAGTATTCAGCCTTCTTTGCAGGTGTGCAGCAGTCATTGCTCCTTAGAAAATTGCCTGTGTGAAGAGGTTTAGTCTTCTTGCTGGAAGAGCAGCACTTGGTCGCGCTGCTCTGAGCGCTGGCACTGTGGTGCTGCTGCACTGAAATAGAGCTGTTGACTCTGGAGTGCACAGGGATAGATCTCTGTGTGTTTAGTGTAGCTCCACAAAGTATTTCATTACAATTGAGTTTCAGTTGCGTACGTGCTTCTGCAAGGAGGGAGCTTTTCGAGTGGTATTACCAAGGGAGTGTAAGTTGTAAAGAGTAAGTGCCATACAAAAATAGTGTTGTTATCATTAGCTTTGGCTCACTTACTTACTCCTCCCAGGGATCTCTGGGAAGTCATTATAATATTGATGAATCTGTATTTTCAGGCTCTGTGGAAACATTAGCTAATTTTGTCACCAATCGAGGGACAGAGGTAGGAGGTTATTTTCAGCAGAGCACATACCATTGTAATGTAAACAAGGAGGCACCGTGCAGCTGCTGTTGTATTGTGCCCACTGCAAGCCCAAAGCTTGCCCTCCCCAGCCCAGCACTCAGGCAGAAAGAGGTCATCTTCTCTCCTTTTCCAGTTCTCCAGTCACTGGGAAAATCCATCCCTCTTCCAGGTGTGGAAACCTAGAGGAAAATCAACACACCTATAGGCCTTAATAACTGAAATGACTGAACAAACTGGCCTTAGCCCTGGAGGGATTCTAGGTTTCTATTTCACAGCATCCTTGCTCTGGATTAAGAAGTCAAATAAGTATCAACTGGACCAGAACCCAAAGTCCAGCTGCTACTCCTCTCCTCATTCAAAGTGCCTAGAAGAGAAGACCTGTGGATCCACATCTCTTTGCAATTCCAAATTTAATAAGACTTTCATTATTATTACCTGTCTGTCCTTTTGCTGCCAGGAGAACACAGAAGCCAGTAATTCATCTCTCTTGATGTTAAGGTCAAAGCACAGAGGCTATGCAAAATAAATTCTCTGAAATGCTGCATTTCAGTTCCTGATCATTTATAAATTATAGATTAAATGGAAAAGATGAGCATACGGTTCTTAATTTTACTTTAAAAAAAACAACGAACAGAATCATAATCACTAGAGGTGGGAAAGTCCCATTAGAGCATCCAGTTAGTAGCCCTGACTAGTTTAGTTTAGTGCATATGTTTTTAGACCATAATCTAGTTTAGTTTTCCCCTTGTATCTTTCCATGCACACACAAGCTCGTTACTTTTTTTTGAGCTCCCATTTTCATTATCATTGGCACCGTAACAAACACAGAGATGTTGACTCAGTTCACTGCTGCAGATGGAGATCTCTCCCAGCCTTCCCCTTATGTGATCTCTGTGTCCCCTGGTCATGGAACAGTAAGTCCTTGTGTCTCCAAGTGATGGGTGGCTGTGGTCTGCCCTCACATTACAGAGTTCTGGGAGTGCAGCAGATGACAAAGCTCATGTGATAAAGTCAGCAGCCTGTGGTCTGCTGGACAAGGGGTAGCTTCTCTTGAGAAATTACGGTATTGCGTGACTTCAGAGAGCAGCAGCCCCTGACATTCTAGCCCTGACTGCCTTTGCTGTAGTAACAGTGGACTGAATTGGGGTAGATGCAGCCCTGGGGGGTGCCCAGTCAGACCATGTTGGGGAGAGTGGTTCCTGTGGCACGAGGTGCTCCCTGCAGCTGCAGAAATCTCTTGAAGGAAATCCACTCTTGGAAAGGCATTGGAGTGCAGGGGGAACATTAGCTGTCCCAAAGTTTCTGCATAGGGGAGGTTGTGTGGGAGCACTGCAGGGACTTCTCTCTGTGAGAAGGAGAGCTTCTGTTTAGTGAATGCACCCAGTTTTTTTGGCCCAAGGAGTCTTTCAGCACCTATAGCAAGGCCTTCACTGGAGAGCTCTGCTGCTTAATTGCACATTGTTTCCAGAACTGCTTCCTTCTCTTTGCTTCCAGCCTGCCACTCCTAGTTTCATCACATTTTAATAGTATTATGGAGAAAAACACTTAATTGGAAAATGTATGTTTACATTTATAACAATATGATTCACATTAATCGCTTTCGTTCGGCACCTTTTGCTTTAGTGCTTGTTATTTTGGTTGCAGCTGTGAGGCCCAAGACTAAAGTTGTTGTGTTTCTAAATGATGGAAGGGTGTTTCCTGGGCATCAGATCTACTGGCCCCTAGTATCTGTATTCCAGCTCCAGCTGGAGTTTCTTAATCTGTCTTAAGCCTGTCTTGCCTACTGAGTTTGGCTGAGAAATAAAATTACGAAGGGTTATAGAAAATTGCAGATTTCAGTGGCTGCACTGAAGTGTTTTGGGTGTTTTCACTAGTCAGTGTTAACAAATATAAATATAAATGTAGCTTGCAGTAGAGCCTCAGTGTGCTTCTTGAGGAACCAGTGTGTTTGTTTCTTGCTTTATCCTCTTAGTAGTGGATACAGAAGTTCCAAATTTTCTTTTCTCCTACAAGAATCATGGCAAGTTACTCCATGCCTGGAGAAAGCCTACAGCTTTTGTGCAGACAGTAGATTCCATTTAAGTCCGTGGGTGATGCTGGATTCTCAGTACTTCTCCCAGTTAGACTCCAGTTAGACTGAGATGTGTATGTATGGAATAGGATCCCAAACTCTAGGCAAGTATTTCTGCAAATCCTGGTGCTGGAGTGATCTTGTGCAGCGATGTGAAGGGAGGGGATTTCATGGCTACCTCACCCCACTTTCTTCATAGTGCAGAGCTTAAACCAGGGCTAAAGTCAGATCCCTTTCTGCTGTTGCCATGTGTGTAGTTTGACTGTTGGCAAATAGTTCTTACTGGAAAAGGCTTGACAAAAACTGATGTAATATCTTACGCCTCTAAACTGCTCCTTTTGAAATTCCTTGTACAGTGGCTTACTGTGTTGGGCAGGTGGAGTGGCAGGATAATAGATGCAGTGTTATCCGCTGGCCTAGTTGCAGAAGTACGCAGCATACATTTATAGACTCAATAAGTTTTTTTCCAACAGAACCAACCATCTCATAAGCTGCAGTTGGCTGCTAGTGCATGGCATGCTCTTAACCAGTCAGAAGAACTGTCGACATCTGGTGGGCATTGTTGGTTTCCTGGTTCTGGAGCCTCTGTCTCTGAGCTGTAGGACATTCCTGAGCAAAAGGGCTGTGGAGCTGGTGGGGTGTGAGGGGCACTACCAGGGGTCCTGCTTGAAGGAAGGGCAACTCTGAGGTAGCAGCACTAGCAGGGAAGTGTCAGGGCTGCTGGGGGCTGTACTTCCATAGAGTCCAGCCTCTTCTGTGAGACAGACCGTGCAACTTCATCCCAAGGTTCACAGTATTATGAACAAATGTGTTGTAACACTGGAGTGCACTGTGCATCCCAAAGTGCTTCTATGCTGAAATGCATTCTTAATGATAAAAAACCATGCTGGGTATGACAGCATCACTCATTCCCAAAGGTGACAGGAGGTTTTGCAAGTCTACTGGGATGTTCCTTGTAAGTGAGTCCATGTTCCCAGAGAGGGAAGACTCTCCAGGCAGTTGCTGAATGCTGCATATTCCATGCCTGCTGAATGGCTCAGAAATGAGGTGAGCAGGTGTATTCAGGTGCTCTCCTGCCCTTTTGCCCCTACCAAATAAGGGTTACACCAGCAGAGTGGGATCCTGCCCCCATGCCTGAGAAGAACTGCAGAGGACATGAGTACCTTGGGAGCAGAGCAGTGGGTATCTTGTGTTCTTACAGTGGCAGTCCTCACTGGTGTGACATGCAGCAGTTAAAAACATGTGCCAGATTTTTTAAAAATATTAGAATTTATTATCGGAATTTCCTACTCTGTTTGTAGTGTGCTGGGGAGGGGGGAATCAGCTCCATGGGTTGAGAATCACCTGAGCCCACATCAAGTGCTTGAGCCTGCAGTGAGTGCTGGACTGCTACCACATGCAAAGATAAGTGAGTATGTAGGTGTTTTATCATTTTGGGACCTCAAGGTCAAGGAGCCGGGGGCACTTGTTGTTGGTCTGTTCTGGCTATGGCAGCTCACTGTAAGACGGTTAGATAGGATTCCTAACCAGATGTGTCTTTAAAGTGGGGGTGAAGCAGGGGGAAAAGGGGACATGGTACAGAAAAGGAGACACAGCGCAGGAACCACAGCAGGAGGAGAGATGACCCTCTCCCCCAGGAAGTGCAGGAGGTAAACTCTGCAGCAGAGTGGAAGACCAGGTGTGAGAAGGGAAGAAGCTGGACTGGTACCAGGACTGCTGGGGAAGGCAGGCTCTCACTTGAGGCTCTTATGGCTACAACTCTGTACATGCTCATGGCCTTCCTCTGGCAATCAGAGTGCCTTCACCCTTTCACGCTGGTAAGTGAATGCTTGTTTGGGCAGCATTGTTTGGGCAGAGGGCAGGATGACATTCCTGTGATCATTAGGAAATAGTTTGTCACAACTGAGAGCTACTCTTGAGCCATCCTCTGGTTGGAAAGGATCTTTAGATTTGAATTACAGGTTCTAGGTACCACAAGGGGATGGTGGGAAACAGTTTGCCAGACACCAATGCTGTTTTAACTCTGACGCCTGTCTGAGTGGCTGGATAAAGGTAAAGCTTGATTCCTGCTGAGGTTTGTGTTATGAAATGCTGAACTCAGAGAAAGCATTAACAGCTGGGTGACAAGGGCAGGCATGAAGTCTGGTAATCAATGCTCTGATTTTGCAGAAACTGAACATTGCCTTTACGATTCCAGCTTTATCCCTCCCACTGTGGCAAGCACTGCACATGTTTGAGGGCACATGGAGTGGTCTCATGCTCTCCCTTCTCTCTCCCTCTGTCTCCCTGTGTTGTCCCCTCTCTTTCTGCAGGTCAGCGTGGAAGTCTTGGTAGAATACCCTTTTTTTGTATTTGGACAAGGCTGGTCATCCTGCTGCCCTGAAAGAACCAGCCAGCTCTTTGATTTGCCATGCTCCAAACTCTCGGTGGGGGATGTCTGCATATCGCTCACGCTCAAGAACCTGAAGAACGGCTCTATTAAAAAGGGCCAGCCCATGGACTCAGCTAGTATCTTGCTGAAGCATTCAAAGAATGACAGTCTAGCTGGAAGTAGACACAGGTATGCAGAGCAGGAAAACGGGATTAATCAGGGAAGCGCACAGATGTTAGCTGAGAACGGTGAACTGAAGTTTCCGGACAAAATAGGATTGCCTGCAGCACCTTTGCTCACCAAAACAGAACCCAGCAAGCCCCCAGCAACGAGGAAGAGGAGGTGGTCAGCCCCCGAAACGCGAAAACTAGAGAAATCAGAAGAGGAGCCACCTTTGACTCTTCCCAAGCCTTCTTTTATTCCTCAGGAGGTTAAGATTTGCATTGAAGGTCGATCCAACGTAGGAAAGTGAAAGTTGTTTGGGGAAAGGAAATTAGGCTATCCCTTGTCATTTTTATCCAGATTACTGTACTGTAGACTAAATAACCCAGTATTTACATGTTATCATCTTATTTTAGGTTTATGTTATAACCTTGTTGTTATAGTTGCAGCTGGTATTATGCAGGAGACTGGTGCATATGTTTTTCCACAAGTGTTTGTCAGTGACTAGGTTTATCGAGAGCTACAGAAGGGGCAGTATCTGCTTCACACACCCTTAGTGGAAATGAATGTGTTGTCATGGCTCCTGTTTTCTAACACCTCGTGTAGGACAGGGTCCAGCTGTGATTTTGTTTTCTTTTTGTCGCTGGTTTTTTTGTGTTTGTTTTGTTGTTTTGGTTCCTGTTCTAGTTTTTTAGGGGGGGGAGGTGAGGAGAAGGGAACTGTAGCAGAGGTGTGTGTCAAACATGGGGTGCATGTGTGAGTGTGAGTGTGTGAGTGTTTGGGTGTGTGCCAACCCCCAGGGCGGGACAGCTGCTCTCTGAAGGGTTGGTGAAGAGTTTTCCTCACCCCAGGTGGATGCTGAGGACACAACTCTTGGATGTGTTACTGAAAAGGATCGGACAGTCTCTGATGTCTTCAACAACAAGCCAACTCTTACTCAAGGCTCTACTATACATATATATATATATATATATATATTTGTGTGTGTGTATATGTATATATATATTTTTCCCCCATGGGGTCTGACTGCACTGATTTTTATTCCTAAAGCAAACTGCCACACCACATTTCCTTTCTGCTTGCTAGTGCAGTTCCATTGCCCGGAGCCAGCGACGGAGAGGCTGTACGGACTCCTGCGCCGGTCACCCTGCAGGGCTTTCCTTGACGGCGGGGGGGTGTGTGTGTGTGTGCCGTGGGTGTGCGTGGGTGTGTGAGGAGGCCTCTGGCTCTGTGGATGTGCCTGGCTCAGGCTCACTCCTGTTTCTGTGCAGTGTTAGACAAATCGACCGGGTTACGCCATTGACATTTGCTTCCACAAGGTAGACGCAGACTGCCCCTTTGAGATCATAGGCATCCATCGTTTGCAGTTGGGTTGCAAATCTTTGTCTTTAACTCTAGTACTGGTTTTAGTTCATGGTTATGGACAACTGGTGCCACTTTTCCAAATTGCGGTGTGTGACACAGGAATCCGCTGTTGAAGATGAACCTAGAATGTCTTTAAGCACTTAAAATGCTGTTCACACTTTATTGCTGAGCATCCTGGTCTAACACTCAGTCCGTACTGTATATCACTTTAATCTGCTTGGAAAGCAACAACAACAAACAAACAAATCTCTTCAACACTGTAACTACATGCAACAATGTAAAGTTTTCTCACAGGCAAGATGCTGAAAGTTTTAATGTGGTTTCAAAGGGATGAATGTGAATTATTGAACTAGTATGTGACAGTCATTGTCCACACAGGACTACTTAATAGGAGGCACTTTTTAAACTTTAATGCTTGAGAAAGAGTTAAAGGCATATGCGAGCTGACATAATAAAAAAAGTAAGAGAAAGGAAAAAGGAAAGAGGAAAAAAAATCATTGTCCAGTGTTTTTGAAAAAGATGGACTTTAAAGAATCTTGCAATTTGCACATCTTAAGTTTATCATTTGTGTGGTATTCCTGCAGTTTTTACCTAATAATGTTGTGGGGTGGGGGGGTCTGAAAGAGCATAAACAAATGTAGCAATTACTCACTAACCTGCCTACGCTCTAGGCCATTTCATAGGGTTACGTTCCTTTCAGAGTTCATTTTTGGTCTTTCTACCGTATCGGCCACACAGAACCAGGTCCTACCGGGACACCTCTGAGAATTTTTCTTCAGACTTGCTGAGAGAGTTTTCCACAAAAAAACCATTTCTATAAGTAAGCAAGGTGTTTGTTTGTTTTGAAAACAAACCTATTGTTATTTTATTACTATTATTATTATTGTTTGTTATTTTAATTGCATCCTTTTCCATTGGAAAGGCGACCTTACAAGAGTTTGGTACAAACCAGGTAGGAGCGGGGGGATTCATGCGTTCAGTCTTCTCTTTCCCCAGGTAGGGCCGGATCCTCTGAGGTGCTGTGCACCCAGCCTCCTGCACGAGCCTCAGGGAGGTGCGAGTATGAAGTATGTCGGGGCTGAGTGCTAAAGCCTGCCGCTGCCTCTAGAAAGATCCCAGTGGGATTTCAGTGGGATCGCGCTTGGGCCCTCCGTGAGCAAGCGTTTGTGTCGTCATTTTTGGTTGGCGAGTTCACATCCTTCAGGTAGTTTTGAAGAAGCTGTACTCACAGGGAGAACAGGAAATCAAAGTCCGTCATTAGAAACACGGTAACCTAAAGTGAACAAATTTATTTAAAATCTTGTTTTCCCTCTCCCCTGAAATACAGTGCTTTTCTTTAAGAGAAGAAATGTTAACTCCAAACCCCATCTTTGACTCTTGTTACTTGTTACTTGAAATTCAGCTCACACCAGACCTAATTGTTTTTATACCATATTCTGGGGTGCACCAAAAAGTTGAAATATGTTTAAAATAGCTTGAAACTTTTTTTGAATTTCCTTGAATTTTATTAACCTCTCGGCAGGCTACCAAATAGCTGAGTGGGTTTCTTCTCACAATCACACAGCTTAGTTAGTGCTTATTTGTTAGAATTTCTGCTCAGAGAAGTTGCTTAATCTTCCATATACTCTGCTCAGGGCACTTGCAATTTATTGTTTTGTTTTGTTTCCTGGGGTTTTTTTATGCTTTGATGATAAAGGAATAGAAAGAATTACAGATTTTAGTTCACAGTCGTACCACTATTTCTGTACTTCACATGTACTTGGAAAAAAAGAAATCTCAAGTAAAACCATATGCATTTGTAGTTAATAAGGAAGCAGGGGCTATTAAACTGACTGGATCTATTCAACTAACACTAAAAAAAGAACAAAAAACATTTGGAGCAATAGGAATGTATTAGTTCTGTGCTTGTATTTCAGACTGAGGAATTCTGAAATAACCAGTTCTTTCCAAACAATTGTCCCCTTCCATGCTTTGGCTTTTGTAGGATGTGCAATACTTTACGTGCCAACTTAGACTCACTTGTGCAGTGTTAGCTAGATCTCATACCCACTTCTGATATCCCCTGGTTTTGTCTCTTTTGAATTCTTTCTTTCTACTTTTCCCCCGCACCCAACCCCATTAATAAGTCCCTCCCTGTCCTCCCCCCTCCAAAAAAACCACAACATATTAAGGGTAGAAGATCCCTTGCCCCGGGAAACATGGACCCTTTTTGTATTTGATGTTTAAAAAGATCCAGGAAGAAAAAAGAAAAAAGAAAAAAAAAGAAATGTGTTTATGTCTACATGGCATCCAGGCAGAGGGTGGCACTAAACCATATTGCTGAGTGCCACCTTCCGCCTGGACATGCACACAGGAGCTGGCTCCCACTGGGGCCCAGCCCTTTGCAAGGCATGGCCTTGCCTCTCCCTCTGGCACTGAGCACCCCTCATAGTGTGTCCCCGGCCCCAGGAGTGTCATCAATCCCAGGGAAGATGCAAAATGCCACTGGCAAGCACGGGGATGCTGAGGTGAAGCTGAAGGAGGAGGCTCAGCCTCTGCTTCTGCATGGCGGCCACTTTGCAATAGTAACTAACTGTAGTTTTCTTTTTGTCTGTTTGTTTCTTTGTTTTTGTAGCAGGCCTCTTTAGTTTACAAGAAAATGCATACAATCACCAAGAAATTAGTCAGGGCAAAGAAAAATAAAACAAGAACCTCTTTATAGGGATTTCTAAAAAAAAAAAAAAATGTCTGTCTATCTATCTATCTGTCTGTCTATCTGTCTATCTATCTATCTATCTATCTATCTATATATCTATATATATAAAGTGACTGTTCCTTATAGCATTTAACTTAGACATTGTTTCAGTTTGTCTGGGCCACATCGTGGGGAATTTGAGTTTGATGTCACTTACCTCGAGTCCTCTGGTCGAGACCCGAATCGGAGTCGCTGTTGACCTATTTTACCATTTTGTACCTTGCCCTTAGGCTTGCTTTCCCTCAAAGATGCAGACCTCGGGAGGAGGGGAGGGACACACGTTCCTTTTTTCATTCCTTTAATTCCTTCATCCCACTGTCGCTTCGTTAGACCTGTCGTTCCTGTCATTTTCTCGGCATGGGGAAGTGACATCACTACTCTTGTTTCCCTTAAATCAAGGAACATTTAGAAACCTTTCACACCTTTTACTCAGGGATGGGGCTGGCGTATGTGTGGTACACTGATGTGACCAGAAGCAGCACTTTTACTGCTCCGGAGTAGGGATGTACAATGTTACAGACAAGTTTGGATTTCCTGCATCTCATGGTTTAAACTTTATAGATCTCACTTAGATTGCAATACAAAAGCAGCAGGCTCAGCATGAACTGTAGCTGTTGGTTATCATGAAAATACACTCTCTGCAGAGATTTATATTACTTTAAAGTGTGTTGCCAGTAGTAAAAAGGAAATGGTGAAATTCTGTTAATTTTTGGAACTGCTTAAAAAACTAAAAATGCCTGTGTCAAGGAGAGCGAATTCTCAATCTTTTTAAACACTAATAGTGTTATTTCAGAGTGGCTCTTGGCGCTATGCTCTGTGTGTCCTGGGACCCAGTTCTGCAAACACTTATACGTGTGCCCATGGGAGGTCTGGGCTGCCTAGCAAAGGCTTCTCCAGGGCTTGCTGTAAAGCACATGTATAAATATTTGTGAAATTGAAGCATGGTTCAGTCAGGGCCAGATCCTGACCTTAATCAGGCAGCTGGAAAAATCTCAGGGTTCGCCAGGGCAGAAGCTTTGGGCAGGTGGAGGGGATTTGGCCCATTGAAACACTTCTGCTGTCCCAGAAACTTGACAAATGGCAGAACGGGACATGCATTCTTACAGTTTCCATTTCTTCCCTCCCCATCATCACAGGTAGCAGCAGAGTCCACTGTGGGCTTTGGCCAATGCTGATGTGAAAAGCAAGGGGAATGAATGTACCACCAGAGTGGAGGCAGTAATTTCCTTTCCTCTAGTTTTTCCAACCCTCCCACTCCCCCAAATCCTGTTAATACATAGCAAAATGAGAATTTGTTGATGCAGATATGCATATGTGCACACACACCCCCAGGCAGAAGTGTCTGTTTGCACACAAAGAAGTATGTGTGCATTTTTTTTTTACGTGTATGCCTACATGTCCACTTGATTCCCTGTCCTGAGGACAGCCTTGCTTTGTGCCCATAGGGAAATTCCAAACACGTTGCACACCTCTACTCCAGAGTTCAATTTCTTTTACATAGACGACCTCGCTTCAGATGTGTTACCTTTACTGATAGGATCTTTTCTTGTAGCACTATACCTTGTGGGAATATTTTTTGATGTAAACCTAATTTGAGAAGCTTATTAAAAATAGAAACTTTTTTTGAAGCACTCACATTGAGGAGTACAGGTAATGTTTTAAAAAATTGCACAAAAGAAAAATGAATGTTGGAATGATTCATTCAGTGTTTGAAAAAGAGATGGCTCTGTTTGAACAGTGAGTTTCATACCTTGTTTGTAAAAAAAAAAAGTTTTTAAATACAAAAGCAGAGAAAGGTTGAAAGTTACATGTTTTTTGTATATAGAAAATGTCATGTCTAGATGATCTGATTTGTATTGGCTCTGGCCAGGAAGAATTATTACTTAAAAGGCTCTTAAAGAACAACTGTGCTTAATTTTCTGTTCGTATTACATGGGTCCCATTTCTGGGGAATGGAGTCACACTGTTTATTCCTGTGCTGAAAATACACCTTGGAGCAGCAATTCTTGAGTGCAGCTACCAGGCACTTCAAAGGGTGGCTATTGTGCAAAATTAGAGTCTCACTCTCCGGTTGTATTTTGGCTTTAAGTCTCTTCCGCCTATGCTGAGGGAGCCCCTGGCAGCCCAGAGGTCAAGGCTGGTTTGGAGGGAGGCCTTGGCTGTGCCCTCGGTGGGCATGGCTTGGGTGGCCCCACTGTGGGGACCCTGCTGGGGCTGGCAGCCCTTGGGTCGAGAGTTGCTGCCAGCTGGGTGCAGTAGTTCCTGCCTGAGGCCTTTTGGTCCCGTTTTTCTCTCTCTCTGGGGATGCTGTTCCATGTTTTTTCAGCACTTCCTTTTCCAGAGGAAATCCAAAGAGTACAACCCTGAGAGTACAACTCTGAGTGTGCTTGTAATAAGAGATCCTAGCCCAGCACTAGCAGCAGAATCGTACCCAAGGTGACCCAGCCTTCCAGCCTCTGTCACTGCCCCTCTCCCCCAGTGCTGCCATCAGAGCTGCTGGAGGCAGCTGGTCACACAGAACGTGTTTCCAGTGATGGTCTTGACCAATGGCAAGACTGATGTTTTTCAGAAGCCAAAAGGAGAGGATCCTGAAGCAGTTTCTGAAGAGAGGATCCTTTTCGTGTCCAAAGATTGAGCTGGGCAGCTGGGAGCTGGTGGCAGGGTGCAGAGGGCAAAGTTTCAGGCTGCTCCCATCCCCCTCCCCAGAGGTGACCCAAGCTTTGGCTCCTACTGGCACACGGGGCAGGAATGCTCGCCCTGGGCAAGTGACCCCTGGGCGCTCAGAAACCAGCGCCGGTTGTTATGGTGAAGTGCATTCAGCCAACAGGTAGTATTGATACAATAACAGTCTCTAAGGTTTCCGTAGGTTTTTTTCTTGTTAGCTAAAAGGACTCAAGTCTTCCACTGAGGATTTTATGGAGGCTTCATCCAAGGTTGTTTCTTTTTTGTTAGTTTCTATTTTGAGCGGTTAAAGCTCCTGTGCCCTTTCCCTCGACCATGCAGTAGGTGTGCATTGGAAGTGTTGTTTGCAGTGAGCGGAGTCACTTGTTGAAGCTGTCCTTGCTGTACTACAGCATTAGTGATGGGCAGAAACTTCAGGCCAACTTCAGATCCCTGTCCAGGGTGGAGCCGGGTGGGACCACTGGCTCCATGGGCAGTGCGGCTCTGCCCCTTTGCACCTGCTGGTGAGGGGATCCCACCCTGGCATTTGCTTTAAAAATCCAGGGCCCCGGTGCTCTCCCATTGAACACGCTCTGCAGAGTTCTTATCCCGGTCCATCGAGTTTGGATCTGGGCAGTGGAGGGCAAAAACAGGCTGGGGGTGACTGCGGGTGGCTCGGTCTGTGTCTTTGGCCTGGCCATCAGGCTGGGTGCTTTGCAAAGTTACTAATCTGGTAAGGCATAAATGCAACTCTTCACGACAGTCAGCTAATGTTGAAACTCACTAATGTATGTATTTGCTCCTTTTTTTTTTTTTTTTAAATAATATATTAACTTGTTGAACACTGTTCTTTTCACAGTGTTACAAAAGTGGGGGAGGGGGAATTTCCCAACCTTTTTCAGTTCGGGTGAGCTACTGAAAACCATTTTGTACTAGCTATGTCACTGCTCCCGGCAGCAGCTGGCAGCAGCGCTTGGCCGAGCCGGAGTCAGGTCCAGCCATTCGACATCAGTAGTTTTTAAAGTAATTTTTTTTTTTTTAATTGTCTGGTATTACTAATGAGGGTTGTTGCAAATCACACTTCCAGTGTAGTTCCTAGTGTAGGCCCAGTAAAAGGGATATCGCAGCTTTGTGTTGGGGAGAAATTGAGCTGACATGGCCAGTACAAAGGAGAAATAGGGAGGGAATAACGTTTTGCACCTTATTGAAAAGAGGAGAAGATTTTAAGTGCATACAGACATAGTTAAGAGCTTTTATTGTGACAGGAGAACTTTTTTCCATATGCGTGCATACTCTCTGTAATTCCAGTGTAAAATATTGTACTTGCACTAGCTTTTTTAAAACAAATATTAAAAAAAAATGGAAGAATTCATATTCTATTTTCTAATGGTGGTGTGTCTATTTGTAGGATACACTCGCGTCTGTTTATTGAATTTTATGGTCCCTTTCTTTGATGGTGCTTGCAGGTTTTCTAGGTAGAAATTATTTCATTATTATAATAAAACAATGTTTGATTCAAAATTTGAACAAAATTGTTTTAAAGAAATTGTCTGTATACCAGTACAAGTTTATTGTTTCAGTATACTCGTACTAATAAAATAACAGTGCCAATTGCAAACGTGTTTTGTCTTTTATGACGGAACGGGAGAGAGCTTTCCTAGGGACATAATTTGCCCAATTTAATTCCTTGCCCCATCCTCCCCCAGCCCTGCCCTGGCAATGCATTTGAAAGCATTTGCTTTTATTCGTGATGATGTCAAAGGGCCCATGCCCTCCCACCCATGGCCATAAAACACTCTGCAGACCATCAGGGTGAAGCTCTTTATTGCATAACAAAAACTTGGGAGCGGTTTGGATGATTGTGCTGCGCACACGCGGCTGCTACAGCAGAGGGAAGGGGGCAGCGCTCTCATCACCATCTCAGCAGGGCCGAGCAGGGCAGCAAAACATTGAAAGCCCATCAGCTTTATGGCCAATTACACACAAGCGCTTCGCAGTCATCGAAGGCAACACCAGGGAGTTCTGGACTCTGAACTGCCAATTTATGTCTGAAAACTTCAGCCAGTAAACACTGGGTCAAATAAATGGGGAAGGCTCACTTAAACATCTGGGTAACCACAAATGAAGCGAAGGCTGCAGGGAGTGGTCCACCCTGTGTTAGGGGTGCAGGGCTGTGCCAGCCTCTACTTCAGACACCCCAGCCCCCAGCAGCTGCCAGCCCACAGGGAAGGGCTGACCCTCTCCCACCTGCTGGCCCTGGCTGCTGCAGAAGGCAAACCACTGTTCTTGGGCCTTGGCTCTTATTTTTTTCCCTCTCTCTTTGACACAAGGCCAAACCTGGCACTGGTTGCAAAAGCCCTCCTGGCTCCAAAAAAGAATTTTTGGTATAAATCTGGTATTAGCAACGAAGCAGCACCATCCCCCAGCTGGGGATGTGAGATGGTGATGGATAGACACTGTACATACACTGGCAGAAAGCTGTTAGCAACAAGTCTGTCATGAGAGAGGAGTTCAATAGGTATAAAGTAGGGAGTGCTTGGTTCAGAAAAGCTTCAAACTCTCATTGTGTCCTTGACTGAAAGCACCTGTCCCAACAGAGTGGGGCTTGGCAAACAGCTGCCGCATTTCTTCCTTATCCCCATCCTTTCTACCCCTGCTATTGACTAGCTGAAAGGAAGATACAGGCACATTTTGTATGGGAAGAGCTCCCTCAAATGCAACAGAAGCTTCTTCTGACCTTACAGCTTTCTTTATTTACAGGGTGTCCCGATCCTACATTCAACGCCACCATGCCCCAAGGGAGAAGAAATCTGCACCAAGGCACAGCCAAAGCTCCTGCCCCATAGCCCATGGGGACTGGCTGTTCCAATGAGCAGATGGGAATGCATTTCTTCCAGAGAACACAGACCTGCGTGGCTTGTTTGGCATCTGTCAGGATGCTGGCTCAAGGCCTACCCCTTTAACAAGAGGCCTCACACCCACAAGGAGGTGTCCACATGCACTCCTCGCAGCCACCACACAGTCTCTGGGGAGTGAGCAAGGCTGCTCCTCTACTAAGCCCTTCCCTCCCAAGGAGAGTTCTGCTAAGCCAGACAGCGTAGGCAGGAGCCCACCCTGCAAAATGTGCTGCAGCAAGGCAACCCCAGAGCAGGACTGGGAGTGCCAGGGGTGTTAGAGGTGTCTGTGAATTTCAAGAAGCCACAGGCAGACACGCTCAGCAGGGATTGCTTTAATGATGTAATGTTGCCCTTTTCAGCATCCCCACTGGTAGGTCTTTGGTATATTAAACTTGCACCCCTGTGGAGCCAGCAGGCCGAACCTCAACATTGCTCTTGGGAGCTCAACAATTGCCTGGCTGGGGTAAGCAGGCCTGGTCCTGGCCTACAGCACAGGCTGTCACCCTCACAGCATTCCTCTGGACAGGATGGGGTTGGGATGTAGGGTTAGAGAAGACCTGGTTATGCAGAATCACTCAACATTATGCATTATTAAGCACTTACAAATTTCATTTCCCACAGAAGGACTGTGTAGGACACCAAGTAACAAAGAACACAGTTAGATGTGCAGGTGAGGTAGATCCACAAATGGCACATGGCATTTGTCATGGTTGTGGTCTTGACTTGGACCATCCTGCCAGACAAGGTGTGTTCCCAGCTCCCTCTGCCTCAGTTCCTTGTGGGAGTGGCAGCAGGATTGAGCAGGGTACAGGACCTGGAGCTAAGTAGAGATAAGGGCAACTACTGCAGCACAGGAACAGGAGTTAAAGGGGGACTCAAACTCCTTTTTAAATTTTTTTTCAAATTTTCCAGCCTGTCTCAGAGCTCCACATGTACAGTGTCAATGGTGAGCACTGACATAGCTGAGGGTTATTCCTGAACAAAATTCACATATAACTGGGTCAGATGCAGACATGCCACCAGTTCAGCATTTTTGCATCTCACTTCTCTCTCCTGCTCACTTTTGGAGAGAAGAAAATGAAAGAAAACATGCTGCTTATCAAAACAGTGGTAAGACCTGCTATTCAGAAAACCAAATACCTCAAGTCAAAACTTTACCACTCGCTATTCATGGTATCAATGCCATTCACAGCCTGAAGAATTCAGGGGACAACTTAAGATTAGCCTGTCCCTCTCTTATTGATACTGATCAGAGGTACGTGCAGGAGGGGAAAGGAAAGCAGGTGTAAGAGTGTCCTCATTTGCCACACTTGTGGAGAGGCAGCTTCCCCTTGCCCCCACCACCTGCCCTTTGGAAAAGAAACTGTTCTGAGGACATGTCATGAAGCTGCTCAGTTTGATGTGCACATGATCTTTAAAAAAAATGTTTACAAATATATATATATTTTATATGCCTATGTATTTCTTAAATTCCACTTAGAAATGTAGCTAAAAAAAAAGTAGAAAAGCGCTAGCGAGAGTGGGCATGGGACCAGCAGAGTGCTGCACTTCCCACGTGTGAAGGCACCAGTGTGGAGACACACCTGTGGTCAGGCCTGGGCTGTGGTGGTCTAACCCCACTCCTGACAGAGGTGTCCATTTGCTTCCGTACCCCCTCCCCTTCACAGCACATAAACAGAGGAACAGTGCTGTCCTACAGTGAGCTGTATTGATGTAGAGAGCTCACTACCCCTGCTCTGGGCCCAGGGCAGGTGAGAGCAGTAGGTGGCTCACGGTGCCTTTCTATGGCAAAGAAGCCTGGCATTTTCTTAACATGACGCTTCTAGGCTGGAGGGAACTGAGATCAGGGCCTGGATTCACAGGGCCTGCTTCTCTTCTGCATTCACATTCCTTTATGACAGGTGGGCAGGACGAATGGTCCTTGCAGCCAGCACAAGCATGACCTGTGCTCACATCAAGGCCCTTATCCACTGCCAAAGCAGAGGAATGGGTTATTCCACAATTAAGAAGTATGTCCTACATGTTAAATGGAAGACATTTAAAATACCAGGCAGTTTAGAAGATATCCTATGCTTTTTCTAATGTGCACAACACACTTCAAAATCACCAGGGATCAGCTTGTGGCCTGGATTTGCTAATCGGCATGGTCAATTGTACCAATTCTTGTGATGGCTTTTTCAGCAGTCCAGCGTATGAGTTTAATTCTAGGGTTTCTTTTCGCTATTCCTTTTCCTACAGATCACTTTTTTGTTTTTCAAAGGAAGCCTGCCTCTTTCCACAGATATCTACAGGAGGGGAAAGTAAGACTCTGAAGTACTGAGGTAACATCAGCCGCATTATGATCTCAGCAGCAGTTTAAAGTAAGTGGCCAAGTATTATTAATTCATTGGTGCTCACTTTTGCATCATTTATCATAACGAACTACTGTGGTATTCATGTGGATGCAACGTGTATTTCCAAAGAAATTTTCGTTGTGATTTATCAATTAATTAGCAGGCCATTACACTTTATTGAAGTGTTACCCAGAGTCTCAAACATTCATTACTGCCTTTAGAGCAAATGCTTTAGCTCCATCTCAGCCTGACAGTGTCTTGCAATCAATCAAGCTGTTCTGCCAAAAGCTCTCTCTTGCTTTACATGGTGTCAAGGACTGCAAAGGCGTGGTACGACATAACCAGAAGGCCATTTGATCCACCTGGCCACAGACAATGCACTGCACAGCATTTTTATGTCTTTGCTAAATGGATGTGAGCAGGCAAGGGAACAGGGAGGACTGCAAGAACCATCCCCCCTTGTCAGGGTTACGCTTGCTGAGTTTCAATGTCTTAAAAACCTGTTCCCAGAGAGCAGGTAAAAGCAAGGACCCAGGTAATTCAGTAACTGCACTCATGAAAAAGCAGGCAAGCTCTGAAAAGTGTTCACCTGAATGATCTCCTCAGATGGGGGCAGGAGGGCCAGCACGGTTTTGCTACATTCAGTGCCAGCTCCTCTGAAGAGGCAAGTCCATTGAATAGGGAACAAGCGATACCAGCCCTGTGAACTGAGAGTGACAGAAATCTGGCATTTTTAGCATCACATATCACCAGCAGCCAGGCCTCATCTACCATCCACCTCTGACATTCTGCAGGCTGGCAGCTGTGCCAAAAACATCCACTCTTTGGCCAGAAAAAAGATTAAGAGAATTTGATTTTTTATTTCTCCATGCAATTCCTTGCATCTTTTTCTCTCCCAGCCTGCAATTTCTGAAAGGTGCACTGCCAGAAAGTGGTAGTAGCTGACAGGTCAGTCTTAAAAAAGGGAATGTGTGAATGTGTGCAGGCGTTAACAGCCATGTCTGCACAAGCCAATTCCTTGTTAATTGAGGTTTCAGCAGCTATTTTTCAGAGGGAGAAAAAACAGGTGAAGAAATGTTGATTAAAAAATAAAATAGGCACAACAATAAAAGATGAGGCTATTGCATCTTGAATCAATGGCACTGTGTTAATAGCATGACCTTCCCCTTCCAAATCCCAGCCACAGCCCCTTCCATGGCTATGACACTGCTATTCTGAGACAGGGAAGTTCGCCACTAACACAATATGGAGGAGAAAGCAAAGGAAAAGAGCAGCCCTTCCTGCTCTTCTCCTCCACCCCTCTCTCCAGCTCCCCAGGCCTAGGCTAAGAGAAGACCTCGTTGTGCTGCTGGGTGACCCGGATAAACGTCGTTCTCTTGCTCAGTTCCTTGAGTTTGGCAGCTCCAACATAGGTGCAGGTGGAGCGCAGCCCCCGAGGATGTCCTGGATGGTGTGTTCCACATCCCCTCTGTATGGTACCTCCACAGTCTTGCCCTCCGAAGCCCTAGAGAAGAGATCAATCACTGTATTCATGTCTGGATGCAAAACATGAGTGTGTTTACTGGAGCAATGTGGAGCTTAATACTTTGCAGGCTGCAGTTCACAAATGTGCCCCCAGCTTTACTGCTTGCTGCTTGGTGCTCTCAAGCACTGAAACGCCTCAGCTCCACTCACCACCAACACTGAGAACTAGAAGTAGACAGATCTTGTAGATGCTCCAATATCCCATGAGTTTATTTAGAGATCTGCCCTTTCCTCCCCTCTACCATCTGCCTACAAGCAAGTGAAACTTCCAGCTTTATTGAAAGGTAAATTTGACTGTCAGAGCTGCAAGCTTTAAAGTGTAAGGAACGGCCAGACTCAGACAACAGAGAAATGTTGGAGCTGGCTCTCAGCAGGCACCACCCAGCACAGCTCTAGAGAGGCTTCACAGCCCCTGGGCTCTGTCCCGTGTCACTGATCAGACACAGATGGAAGTGCTCTGGCTGTCTCCTACCAGTGTGATTCTCCAGAGCTCACAGAGTGGGAAACCTGTTACAGAAACCTGCTGCACAGCTGCCCCCTGAAGCTAAAAGGTGATCTAGCATAATTCAGAGCCAGGCAAAAAGGTCAGAAAAATGTGCTGTGAATACTGTCAAGTGCTGGTGCATGCCAGCACAGACTGCACTGTTCCCAAAAAGCATATCTGAAGAGTTACACGATGAAGAATCCAGGCAAATAACTTGCACTCCTTCTCCAGCTTTCTCCAGCCTCATGTTCAGCAATCCCTCCTGTAGCAGAGACCACTAATCAGCAGCTGATCTGACTAGGCTTTAGAGCAAGCTCTTTCTGCCTGGCACACTGGCTCCTCTGGAAAGGCAGGCCTTAGGAAGGGAAGGTAGACCTCCACATAGACAAATGTGGAGGGAAGAGAAGACACTTTCCTTCTGCCCTACAAAATGGAGGCAGAAATTATGGCAGGGGTCTGTTGTTAAAAATGTGGCTTTATTTGCTTCTTCCTTAAAAAAAGTTTCCAGGGGATGGAACAAGAAAGAAGGGGCATGCCTGTTTGGAGTCTCCATTTGTGAATCACTAACAACAGCAACAGCTGCTGTGTGGAGGTACTACAGTGTGAGCCTGGCTATATTTCAACCTGTTGTTTAAATGTGAGGTCACAGCCCTAGGGAGACAATAAAGGCAAAGTGTTGAAATGCCATGTGAGTAAGGAGCCATGATTAATCTCCCTACACCTGGTGAGTAATTGACTCTTTCTTGAAACTCTTACATAAGCACTGCAGTGAGTGGCCAATGGAAGATTGATGTGCCATTGGCATCTTGCAGACTGCACAGAGCTCAGGGGTCTGTTGCATGGCCTATGCTACTGGGAGTCCCCAGGCTTTTATTTATGCTCCAGTGCCAGCAGGAAAAGGCCAGACCCATAAAAGCCCCCTGTTCCTGGCTTTTGGCCATGCCCACCTCTTCCAGTCAAAGCTGGGAGGTTCAGCTCCAGGCTCCAGGGAGCTTCCTGTGAGATTGTGAGAAATGGTGCACGTCTGGAACTTGTGCAAATTCTACCTCATCCTGCCATGTGAAGAGCTCTACATGCTCTACTGGGCAAGAAGTGCAGGGTTTACTGCATTCATGCAGGACTGCCCATTCAGTTCATGCATGAGAGGCCAATTAACTGACGCATGAATGCACCATCAGTTCAAATATAAATTCCCTGTTAATCTGTGCTTTAGCATCCTGTGGGTCATAAGCTGCTCATTGCTCCACTTGGTGGTCCTTTTTTCAGTGCAAAATAACAGAAATGGGTGATGCTTACAGCCACTACCCCTGGCAGATGTCCCTGCAGTGGCTACGGTGGTGTTAGGAAGCTGGAGCTTGTGGGGTGCCACTTTTGGCTTTGGACACCAGCATCTACAAAAGTGGTGAACACCTAACGACACAGCCCCAAAGCTCTGACAGCTAAACACTTGCTACTGCTCCTCTAAGTGTCAGCTGCTGAGCTGGTGGGATGTCCTGTTGATCAAGGAGTAACCTGCAGATACCATACTGGGGGAAGCACACTAGAAGAGAAGGGTGTGAGATTAGCTCTGTAGTCTTGTCCACAAGGATGAGGGGATGAAGTTTGTGATGAATATATACTCATGCTGTGCTAACATTAACCCAAATACTTGAGTCCCCAGCAGAAAGGGGGTTTAACATGTTGCTCAGACCAAGATGAGGAGTCATCTGGTTCCCAGGGAAGCGTGGATGGAATTTTACTATGTGTATGCACACACTGGTGCACTATTAACTGCTGTAGTCTGGCCCAGGGGTGGGATCTGTATCCACATGGATATATAAAACCAAATTGTGATGTTAACCCCTTTAACACAGTGCTCAGGATGGAGGAGAGACATTTTAGTAAGTGTACTGCTACAGTATTAATCCCTACTGGCTGGTCCAGAGGGAGGAAAAATGGAGTTTATAACTGATGTAGATTAAGACTGTGATGATGTCAAAAAGAGCTCATACTGGATTAACATTCTAAGAGTTCCTCGATATGTGCCTTGCCGAGGAGTGACGTACAGGCCATAAATTGCTGGGCTTGCTGTGTTCTTCTGTGAGTGCCAAATTAGTTCATGCATGAGCACTGAATAAATTAATGCATGAGTGCCCAATTAATTTATGCATGAATGGCCAGTAATTTTTGCATAAGATTCCAATCAGTTCATGCACACATTCCCGAATTATTTATGTCCAAACACCCTGTTATTCATGAGCGCCCACTGTGATGAGCACCCAGCTGATTTCCGTGAGCACACACATGGGTACTGTGCTGGGCAAACACAGTAGGGTTCAGGTGACAAAGGTGGCCAGTGTGACCTGTGTGGGAGAAGGCCATGACCTGCATCATGCCAGAGATGGTTCCACCTGACTACCAAAAAATGTGTGAGCCACCAAACTTTCAGAGAGTCAGGAGAGCACGACACCTCTGCTCAAGTGTATTTAAGAAACAGCAGCCACTGGGAGAGCAAACACACCCAGACATACCTGAGGAGACCTGCAGCTAGAGAGGCACTCGTGAGAGGAGGTGCTCCATGCCAAAGATGGGCACTCCCAAAGGGACTGTAGTCCCTGTGTGACTCATGCCAGAACAGGGACTGTGTCCTGTGGATAGCCCACAATGGAGAAAGCACAAAAAGAAGGAGCAGCACAGAGAAACCATTAACATATGACCACAATGTCCTGTGCCACCCCTTTTCTCACTGAAGGAATTGAGACTGACTGAGTGTGGCCTGTGGTGAAAGTAGGGGGAGTTCAGACATGGCAGGGTGAAATGAGGTGTAGCTGGAGTTTGGAAAAGGGGGAGGCAAGGTATTTACCTACCTGTTTGGTTAATTACCCAGCAGTGATTAGACGTGAGTTACTTGGCAAAAAATGAAACAATGTAAAAAACCCCAAAGTAGAGACTGCTTTGCCAGCAACAAATGTCTACACATAGGCCATGCACAGATATCCTGAGTTCAGCTGAGATACAGTTCATTTTTTTCCTAGTAGCTGCTACAGTGCTGTGTTTTGTATTTAGGATGGAAATAAAGTTGATAACACAGCAGTGTTTGAGTTATTGCTAAGCAGTGTTTACTCCAAGTCAAGAACTCTACTTTTGCTCACACCACCCCACCAGCAAGTAGGCTGGGGGACACAAGAAATTGGGCGGGGACACAGCCAGGACAGCTGACCCAAACTGGCCAAAGGGATACTCCATACTAAATGCCAATATGCTCAGTATATAAACTAGGGGGGAAAGCTGGCTGGGGCCACTGCTCAGGAACTGGCTGGGCATTGGCTGGTGAGGGGTGAAAAATTGTGAATCACTTCTTTTGTGTATTATTATTGCTGTTGTTATTATTATTCCTTCCCTTTCTGTCCTACTGAACTTTCTTTATCTCAACCCATGAATTTTGCTGGGTTTTTTCCCCAGTTCTCTCTCCCATCCCACTGCGGGGTGGAGTGAGCAAGTGACTGTGGTGTTTAGCTGCCTGCTGGGATAAACCATGACAATGGATAACATGGGCTGTCACAAAAGCTGGCACACTTGGCAAAGAGCTGCATAAACAAGTCAGCAGGAACTGACGAGGGTTTTGCAGCTCTGACATCTCTCCTGGAGTTGTGACCCAAACCTAACCCCTTCTTAGAAAGGAAGGTGATGACAGAGCAATTGAGGCTCCCAGCAGCTGGGAAAGGTGTGCTCAGATGCTCTCAGCAGTGACTGTGTCTCTTGCTAGCCACTGAGTGGTGAACAGGAAGGGAGAACTATTTGCTTCAGACTCTTTGCACAGAGCCCAGTCTGTGGTGCCCCTCCTGGCCAGCTGAAGGCTGCTGCGTGGAGAGACGTGTGTGGTGGGTGGGAATCCTGGCAGGGTGGATGGGATGAAGCATATATGTTGGTGCTCTGTCAGCCCAGCAAAATGTGGATCAGAATAAAGGGGTTAGGCTGCCCTCGCATGAGGCAATCTTTTGAGTGGGGCATTTAAGAAATGGAAGAACTGGGGGCAGGTCTTCCAGGCTATCATTTGGGATACACAAGATGGTAAGCAGCAGCCAGCATTTGGTGCTATTCTGTCTCTGTGGCCAAAATTTCACCCCGCAGTTAATATAAAGTGCCTAAACCCAGCTTAGTAGTAGCTGTGAATTGCTGAGTGGCCACAATAGAACTGCAGCATTCACACAAAACCCATGAAATCTCAAAAGGGTTAACAAAAGCAAATTGGCTCTAACTGAACAATACTGCATGCAGCCTCAGTCCCTGCTTGCCTTATTTCTCTTCTCCCACACAAAACCCCATAAAAATTGCCTTTCAAACATCCCCAGCTCTGATCCATATTCCTCATGGAAGGACGTGAAAATGTAAAAATAAGCCAATATATAAATGACGTAAGAGTAACCAAACTGGTGACACAGATTAAATGGGACCAGCTTGACATATTCATTACAAAAACAATTACTCTCATGACTTTATTCTGTGCTACAGCCATCTCACCTTAACTGTCAGTTTTAATGTGACTGCTGCAGGCTCAGGTTCTCCAGCCAACATGTGTAATTTTGAGAAGATGAAGTTAAATGACAAGCAGTCTGATCCTGCAGGGGACCGAGCACACTGAGCTCCCCACTGCTTGAATAACACACTGCGAGTGCTCAAGCTCTTTTAAAGACAAAACAGCTTATTTGGGTCACCAATACAGATTTACAGCTGGGCTTTTAAAGTGCATATAAAGGAGCCCCATTGCCTTGACCTGTTTGGGTCAAGTTTGGGGTGTCCAGCAATTAAAATGCTAAGACCCCTTTTGGTTCAAGCTTGCCATAAGCTAAACTAGGAAGTGATTAAACTTCCTGTAACTTTTACTATAAGAGCAACTCAAGCAAAGCCTTGTGCTGTTTCAAATCCCCCTTCAATGCACATTTACAGTGCTGCATTTTACAGCTGCTATTTTTTAACCACAGTGACACTCATGCTGGAACAGGCCAAGACTGAGACCAAGGCTGGTATGAGTAGCCAGCTCTGTGTCATGGCTGTAGAGTGATGATGAGTATCAGCACTTTCATAGCTAAGAGCCAAGGCTCACAGATTTAGTGTTCAGAGCTGTTGTATCAGCGGTAGGCTGGGAGACTCTTTCTATGCTACCCATTAGTGGCACAAAACTCCAGTATCTCAAAAGGGACTAAAAATTTCAGATTGTGTTCCTGCTTCCTTGCTGCTGAGGAATTTCCCCAGGGAATTCTCAAACTGAGGATGAAAATCAAAATACAGGTATGGATCAAGCCAAATTTGTATAGCATTGCCCACAATGACTTCAAAAGGTCTGTCTAGACTGAGCCAAATACAGCATCCTTCTGTATAACCCTTGCTCCTACAAGATAGAGTACTTGTACTTTATCTCATTTTTAAGCAGGACCACTGTCGATTAGTTCTCCTGTTAGCAATAAATTTTGTTCCCACATCATACACACCTAACAAGGTGGAACAGAATTTACGAGCTGCCTTAGTCCTTTGACCCCCTGGAACAGCCAACTTTCTCAAACTCTTCCTGCAACTTTCACCAGCTCTGTGGAGGCCAGGCCCTAATGCCTGTGCTGCACAGAGATCCATGTAGCACTGAGATCCTGTCATCTTTCTGAGAGCTGCCATTAACTACATGCCTGACCAGCACCAGGCCTTTCCCCCATCAGGCCTTTCCCCCATCAGGCCTTTCCCACACTCCAGCTGACTCAAGCATGGGGTAGCAAAGGACAGGAAATGATCATTCAGATAAAAGGTTGGCAGCACCACTGTATAACTGGCAACTGCCACTTTTGTATTATGAGACACTTACTAGTCCTGTCCACTCAAACCATTTTTTCAGAGGCTTTGATGACAAGTAGATTTGCTGCAAGACAGAAAAAAAAAAAAAAAAAAAAAGAGCCCCCAACTGTACACTGCTTCTGGGAAGTGGCACATGAACCCAAAGTGAATCAAAGCCCAGAGATAAGCAAGCACATATTTCTGGTGCATCATTTCAGCTGGTCGCAAATGCAGATGGCCTCTTGTGCAGCTCTTTCTTCTGCAAATAAACAGTTCTGCTTGAGAGCAAAAACACTGAACAGGTTGCCCAGAGACATGGTGGATGCCCCATCCCTGGAACCATTCCAGATCAAACTGGACAGGGCTCTGAGCAGCCTGATCTAGTTGAAGATGCCCCTGCTCATTACAGGGGGGGGTTGGACCTTAAAGGTCCCTTCTAACCCAAATGATTCTATAATGCCATGATTTAGGCCAAAGGAGACAACTGTAAATGCTCTGAAGGAGGTTGTGTTTTACCACCTTCCACTTCACAAAGTGCTACGTGAACTAGTGCATGATTTTATGGTCCAGACAAAAACCACCACAGGAGTCAGTGTGAATGGCGGAGAACAGGAGGTGGGATCAAAGATCCTTCTATCTAGCATGACACCCGGGATTGCTATCTATCAGCTTGTCTGTGTGTCAAAGTGTGAATTCCATTTTGTTTTGTGAATCTCATTCTACTTCACATTCTGTGCTGTCACCTTGACAGAGCTGCAACTCTTACCCATGGTAGCAGCTGGACACGTTGGGAAAAACCTGTGTGCTGGAGTAGTTGTGGCAGACGAGGCTAACAAAACCCATCAATCCTGAATGTCTGGCTGGAACAGCAGGTAAGGTCACTGTGTCTGAGACTCTTGGAAACAGCAGTTTACCAGATGGGACCAGAGCGTGAATCCATGCCAGCAGAGAAGAATCAAAAGGGACCCCTTCAATAAATCAGTGTTTACTGTAAGACAGGAGACATTCTCTAACAAAGTAAGAACCATGTTGTCTGAGGACACTAACTAAGGCTGTCACTCAGAAAAGATACAGAGGTTTTCCAGTGTCATCTGCTTTTGTAAAAGAGTCAAAATTCTCAGCACTTTCAAGAGTAAAATAGCAATGGACAATAGATTCCTTTGCAAAGCCTGTCTTCCTTTCTTCTCCCCTGAGGATTTTAGCTCAAAAACAACTCAACTGCATTCTGCATTATTTGAGGCTATTCTGGTGCTCTGTTACCAAAAGAGGGGTGGGAAAACTGTAGAGCAGGCTTCTGCTGCCTAAGAAAACTGCCCAACAAACACAGGAAGGAGTCCTGGGGCTGCTGCTGGTGACTGAGTGCTTTGCAGATCCTGGGCCCTCATCAGTGTTACAGCTGTATCTCAACTCTACACTGGGGAAAGCCCAGCTGAGTTTTGCCAGTTCACCAGCACACACTTTCTGCAAATAGAAGGGAGCATGTGGCTTAGCTGGGAACCAATACACCAACAGGACACTCAACCTGGACATGCAGAGGGACAGAAACTGCAGCCTGGTATGCCATGTTCCAGCATTTAGTTCATACACATCCTGAGGCACCAGAAAGTCAGAAAAGTGCCTAATGACTTCCCAGACCATGCAGCTGGTGCTGCAGTGGCTGCAGCACCACAGTGGCTGCAAAGGAGTGAACATCGCTGCTCTCAGCTGGCCAACCCCAGCTCTTCCTCCCCGTCACCCTCTGGATGTCATCTCTCCCTCATATCTGCTGTCATAAGTGTAGGTAACAACTTCTTCAATAAGAGTAGCAGCACAGGCCTGTTTCCTTTTGCACAATTCTGCTCCAGAAGTTCCTAGATGGATGGCTAACTGCAATTGCTCCTGTGTGGAATTCATACCTGTATTCAGCAACCCCTCCTGCATGCTTCATCATGGCTGTATCAGAGCTCATTCCATAGAATAGTTTCACCTTCTTGCCATTCTTTTCTATAATGTCTCCAGCACTCTGGTCATGGCCTGCAAACATTCCTCCAATCATGACGAAGTCAGCACCCGCTCCTGTGATCAGCAAAGGGACATGTAAGGAAGCAGGGAAAGGAGAAGAGGGTGACAGACAAAGCAAGAACACAGTGATCTCCAGAAAACAATAGTCAGTACTTAATAGTTTGTTACAGAGTCCCCTCGTGTAAAAGTCACAGCAAACTTGGAAGAAAAGCTTTACTGAAGAAGTGACACAGGGTGAATTGTATTTCTCTAGTATTTTAAATGGAAAAAAGATTTTTCTGTTATGATGACAAAGATACAGATTATTCTACTCTACCCCACAGTCTTTTATTTTCAAATTCAGTCTTAACCCTTTACTTGATAATAGTATCTGAGCACGATTCCTTATGAACTGTGACTGCAGCGATCAGACGTCCTAAACACAGGGCTGGGACCTGTTGAGCTCAATTCTGTAGAGCAAAGCAGATGGTTCCTACTTCAAGAGCTTTCTAGGCCACAAACTGTGAGTGGGAATGTACCCTAAAGGAAAGCAGACTCACGAATGTAATGTACTCCTCCCAACAATGACATAAAACAAGCAGATTTTTTACTGAAATTATGGATTTTTCAAGTCCATCAGCTGCATGTGTTCAATGTCTTTCTGGATGACCCCTAGCCAAAGAGATCTGGATGGGTCTGCTTGGTTCCTGTTTAAAAATTCTGGGCCAAGGACCACCACCCTGGGTTCTGTGGTTCCCAGCATGCACCACAAAGGAGGTCTAACCCATAGCTACAACTCCTAAATATGTTCCAGATACTGAGTAGCAACACTGAATACTCAATCATGACTGTTCGGTCTATCTCCTCTGGCTTTGTAAATCATTAAATCGGTTCCACTGGGAGTAAGATCAGGAAGAAAGCTTTTGGAATCATTCTTCAT
Organism: Entomyzon cyanotis; assembly: GCA_024500445.1. Taxonomy (NCBI): domain Eukaryota; kingdom Metazoa; phylum Chordata; class Aves; order Passeriformes; family Meliphagidae; genus Entomyzon; species Entomyzon cyanotis. Next base: position 73,193,520 of record JAKEPQ010001005.1, read on the forward strand.
TTTCTGCTGTGATCTCCAATATTTCCAGCTGGGCTGGAGCTGTTCCACCAGCAGCTCCTGCTGTGATATTTTGGCATATCTAGTCTTGCTTGGAGAAGTTTGTCTTTTAGTCTTTTATGAGCCTGTGGTGACCCACCCCTGAAACAAAGCACTTGCCTATTCATACTCTGCTTCTTCGTGTGTCAGAACAGACCTCCCCTCTGCTCAGCTTCTTCCTAGAACTGGCAGAAGAACTGAGCTATAAACCTCACTTCACAGAAAGTAGGTGAGCTTGAACTCCACCCACCCTGTAAGGAGCACATCTGAACTCTGGGGAGATCCCAGACTAGGTAAGTCTGGCATTAGGATTTGCTCTGATCTCTGTCACCACCCAAACCATAGCACCAGACCTTGAAATCTGAAAAGTAAGTGAAATCGCTATCAAATCTGCTCAGCTTCTGCCAAACCTGAATTTGGGAATATTTGGATCTTAGAACAAATGATGAGGGTGATGTTTCTCCCTCCACTCCCTTTGCCAAAGCACAGAGCTGGCAGCAAGGCCTCAGGGCAGAGCACCCAGCTGCTCTGCTGACCTCACCTCCCTTTGCCTGGTGGCCACTTGAAAGGAACACTATGTCCATGGCAAAGGGATATTAAAAATGAGGCTTGTGCAAAGCACATCACAAGCATTATTTATAGCCAGGCACCCATTCAGGTGTCCTATCATGCCAGCTACCTGGCAGATTTCTCCTGAGCTCTCGTTTCAGATGGCTGAGTTTTAAAACCTTGGTTCAACTCATGTCTGATACTACTATTAACCTGCCAAAAATGAAGGGAATACTCATCCTTTAATTCCTGGTGGCAAATTCCTGTTGTTACCTGGAACAACCTTGCTCCATCTTTGCACAAAGTAAGTACCCTGGGAAATCTAATTTATGTCTTCTTCATGGGTGGCAGAAAACATGAGAAAGGAGGGACAGATTTGCGGTCAAGGCTTCAAAGAGGGCATTTAAACAAGCCAAAAGCCATTCTGGACTCTGCCGTGTCTATGCTATCTCCTGATCTCCAATTCTAGTGCCATTTTTGGATGTGGTTCTTACAGCCTTCAAATTATTAATGCAAAAGTTACATGAAATCTGCACTTCAGAATCACAGAATTTTGGTTCCTGTGCACTTCAGTATCTATTTATTATTTTCCTTTTGGCTGCATATTTTTGGGAGGGAAGCAAATATGTTTGAATTACAAGATTGAAACTCATCCAACTTGAGTAACTTTTGCAAACTACAACATAATTCATCAAGCTCTTCCAAAAGAGAGGAGCTATACTACAGCAGATGCAGCATGTCTAAACATTGAAATGACACACGCTTGCTGCCCTGCTGCTCCAGAAATTACAAGCCCATATTAAATATACTTCTCCAACGCTCTCCAGAACCTTCTACTGTGCTTCAGTGCTGCAAAGATATCTGAAAGTTTCAAGTCTGTTCCACTACTTTTCTACCAGTTAATGCCTGACCAGGAGGATGCAGTTTTTAGCATGGTCTTTGACTTATGCATGTCTTTTTATGTAACCATCAGAAGCACTGGTGATGTTTGCAACATCCATCTGCAGTCTTTTGTTTTCAAATACAGATTGACAACATGCCATTATTTTAAGTTGTGGGGGACTGGGAACACCTGGCAACAACCCCGTGGATAACACAGGATGTGATGGGATATGTTGCACACAAACATCCCAGAGGCTCACCCAGAGTTGGCCAGACTTGTCCTGTTTCTACACAATGCCACTTTCATGCACTGACTTTCCACTTGAGGCCTATGCTGAATCTGGGCTGATTCTGCTCATTCACATTTCACAGTGCCTCCTCCTTCAAGCAATTACAGAATAGCAGTGCTGACACCAGCCCAAGCTTGCAGCACTCACACAGTTCTGCTGGATCTAGGTAGAGCCCCTCAGATGTCTTTTGTAGGCCTGATTATACAAGTCACTGATAACCAGATTGGCTCTGCACAAATTCAGCTGGAGCTGGCCTGGATTTGTAGGCTGGTTAGCCCTCCAGGCAGATACAGTGTAAGTCTGCCTGGACCAGAGCTTGCCCTGGAATCAATATTCACCTGTGCTCCAGCTGAGCCAGTGAGCCTTTGCAACAGTAGATATACACACAGCTATTGAAAACAGGAGAAAAGGCCAGTGAGATCTGGTATAGTTTGGAACTAGTGTATGTCCCCAATTGACTTTTCCACATGATTTTTCCTTCCCTTTCCTTCCCTGCTCCTGCATCTCTTCTCACCACTGCTGTAAGGAACAGAGGTAATGTGTTAAAGATGCTGGCATAGGATTTAAAAGGCACATTCTTTCCTGGCTCCATCACAAAAAATATATGTGACCTCAGGCAACTGAACTTAGTATTTCTGTGCTTTGACTTCTCATCATTAAAAAAGGAGGCAGTAGTGCCTCCCTGGAGCATTCTGAGAAATGTGTTCATGTTATCAGCCTTTCCAAGGGTTCAGTTATATGAACCATCTGAGAGCCCAGCATAAAGTTCTTTCATGCTTTCTCTCATTCCTGCATCAAAACAGCTCTTTTCTTTCCTATCAACCTACATCTTTTTCATCATCATCTCTAATACCCAGGTGGCAGTGACATCTTCAGTTTACCAAATGCATACAAAGTCCCCATCTAACAGTTCCAGAATTCCAGCCGTCTCTCCCAAAGCATGTTTCTCCCAGCATTTTTGTCCCTCACCTTCAGTGCTTCCCTGTTCCTTTCATTTTAAAATAGGCTTTTACCTTTTTTCCCCTCTGTCAAAATGCCCCATCTGCCTCTGAGTCCTGACACCAGTCAATGGTGTCACCTTAAAGCTTCTCAACATTTATTTCTTAGTTCTTCACAGTTTTCTACTTGCATTCAATCCACTCTACTCGTCCTGTTTCCATGAACTTGCCTCCTCCAGTCACACCTTCAGTGCTAGTCTTCACATTTGGGACTCCCTCACACTTTCCATTATTCAAATGGATGCTTTGTCTCTGCTTTATAGCAAAGCATCCTGTTCCATGAAGATTTTACAATGATCCACTGGGAAAGAGATAGCATAATTACTTTAACCAAATGCCTTCTTCAGGTCTCTTGCCCATGCTTTGTCCAGGCCTTCATCCCTACATGTCCAGAAACTGTATATCTGTGTGTTTTATCACCTGGTCTATCACTATCCAATATATTCATGTAACTCAAGCATAGAGGTCTGTGCTAGACAATTCAGTATCAGAGCTTTGACTTGTAAATTTTGGGCATGCTGGTCACCTTCTATGAGGCTCAGATAGCCAATCACTTCAGTAACACTCAATAAACACTGACAGTAATAATGTTACCTCAAAGCTTATTTTGCCACATACTTTTGACAAATGCACACCCAGGGCCAGCTCAGTCAGATGTTCACAGTGTGTCTACCTCAACTGTACATAACCAGATACAGTAAGTTTATTGCCTCAGGGTCATCTCCATAATTTCCAGCTCTGTAACTGTGACACATGGTCAGATTCATCTGTCAGGGCCACTATCAAGAGTACAACTACTGCCTGTAAAATGTCAGCTTTCTGATGTTCCTCTGGTCCAAGGGATAATTCCGTGGTAGCCTTCAGACATGTACCACTGTGAATCCCAGCACATCTTGATGAATAGCAAAGCCAGAAGATGCCTCTTCACAGGTTTCAGTCAGGTTCAGGTTCAGTTAGACAAAGAGACTACAACGATCTTTCAGGCTTGTTATAAACACCACAAACATTTGAAACACTGTGAAGTTTGCTTCCTGTTGTTTTAACTTCTGGAAATGCTCTTGTTGAAGAAAGACCTTTTCCATGGGCCAGGTTTCTGTGCAGACAGCTGGGAATACAGTGAGGTGGCAGGCCCAGTTCACAAGCTCCCGAGGACCACACCACCAGTAAGAACTTGGTAAGCAGTGGAGCCACAGAGAGGCAGAACAAAGACCTCACTGCAGGCAGCATGTCAGAGTGAGGGCTGAGGAGAGGCTAAGCATTTTTTAATACAATCTCGTCTAAGAGGGTGGATGCTGCTGTTCAGCTATGCTGGAATCACCCAACTGGAAGTTGTCTATTCCCCACATCACATCACCACAGGGTAACACAAGGGTTATGTGAAATCGCACATTCCTTGCTGGTAGCAATCACTCCACAGCTGTGCTTAGAATTTTCTAATTAAGTCTTCCTTGTCATCTGACCTGTCTCAAAACAGGACCTGTCTGTAAATTTAGATTTTTGTTTCAACCTTTCCAGGAGGCCTAGAGTTTTTCTTGGCAGGTCTGTAATCTGAGTTTAGGCCTGCATCTACTTTCCATACTTGTAAAGGTTCCTACAAAGCACACATTCTGTATCATATTGTGCTATCTCTTGTTTTCATACCACCCTGAAATCCCAATGAGAGACTGTGCTGTCCCACTGTGTTCCAGGCATCACCCTACTTGACACCTCCAAAGAGTCTGGCATTGTGGGAGGCAGGGGAGTGCCTTTAAATGTCTTGTCATCTTGGGATGCATTTAGTGCCTGCTTCCCATATGTTGCTATAACAAGGTTATGGCTAAGTGACAATCATGAGTTTGACCCCGCCATACCAACATAATTTTCATGCCCAACAGACAATACTCACAGATTAAATCCTCTATTCTGTCACCAAGAGCTGGTGCAATTCACTGAATTTACTGGCTACAGTAGTTAATTTCGCTTTTACATGAAAGCAAAATCTGTTAATTATTAACTTTGATGTTTTAGACATCTGCCTAGCTCTAGAGGATATAGTATAAATAAAATCTCATCTCTTCAAGTGGACAGCTGATCCCAAGAACATCTCCAGGGATCTGGCCTGCTTTTTTGTTTTGTTCTTCCATCCAACATGCATTCCACCAGCTCTTCGTCCACTCAAGGTTCAGGTCAGCCAGATCTGGTGATATTACAGGCATCTTTGAACTCTACTCAGAAGAAACCCCCATCACTTTTCTTTGTATTACTCTCCCAGCGGCTGTATCTCATACACCTGGCAGATAATTTCTAAATAGCACTTCAACCCCTCTATGTTTTGCACTGCAGAATTTGGACTGTCTGTTCCAAAGAGCAAATTAATGCCTGGTGCATTAATTTCACTAGAGTCACCCGCAGGGATGAAAGTAACCTACTGCTAACTGATTACGCATTCAGGGTCAAACTGATTCCTGCATCCCTGCTGCCAGGGGCGCTGGAGACACGTGGGGGGTGTCATAACACACTGTCCTTACCAAACGCTTTGGCGACATCTCCTGGGCAGTTGCATCCTCCATCCTGCACAAAGAAAAAACAACAGTGAGTGGCAGCGAGGTCACTCAGGGACCCAGTGAGCACTGGAGCTCTGTGACCTGCAGCACTGTGGCCCCTGCTCAGGAACAACGTGTCAAGAGAGCTGACCGTGCACTATATATCATCTTGGCTGTGTTTTCAGAGAATCCAGATGATCTTTTCCACTGCTGTCCTCCTTCAGGCTCACCTACTCTACTGTATAGTCTACTGATAATACCACTGGTAACAGCAGCAATGCAGATTCCTGACTGCAAGTTTCCAAATCCCAGAAACCAGAAAACAAAACTTCCTTTAATTATCTGAATCATCCCCTGCCATTTTAATGAAAGGCTGTGTGATGCAGAAGTACCACAAGCCTCTACCTTAAACCACCGAAGACATTTAAAATAACTTTTTCAGCAATTTACCATACATTAAAAGGTCACAGTGGGAGGGGTGAGGGAATACACCATCAACTATGTTGGATTTTAATCTGATAATCTCTAAGAAAGCTGGTTAATATAATCTTTGGTAAGTGAAAATGACCTTCTCATCCTGAGCTTGGTAAGGAAACAACAGCACTCTGGATCTGTAGATTTTAGACCTATGCATTTCAGTTTCAATGCAAAGCACTGGCTGATGAAGTGGTTTCAGTTGAGGGGAGGGAAATTGTGCATGTGTGATAGAGCTGTAAAAATGGGAATGGAACACAGCAGAGCTCATCATGTGCTATGGTTCTTTAGGATTTGTAAAGGTCTGAGCACCAGATGAAAGATTCTTTTCTCTGCACAGTCATTGTACCAGGAGAGCTCCCCATTCTTTTGATGATCTGGATCTGTTGCAGACTGCCAACAGCTTTCCTGCTTTTGAAGCTACCCCCCAGACTGGCCAGTTACCTCACGTTGTTTCACCTCCCTGTTTGCAGAAATACACGGCTGTGTATGACCTCTGGCCAAGCACAGCCAGACACCCCCAGCATCAGCCACATTAGAGCTAGCTTTGATGGGCAGCTGGCAGCAGGGCCGTGGGTTAGAAACTCTGCGTGCCCAGGAAAGGATTCAGACACAAACTGAGCAGGTGGATCCAAAAGTGAGTGCCTTTTCAAAGGGCACCCCACTGCAAACAACATCTGGTAGAACTTTAAAGGCTTTTATTCCATTTGCTGATAACCTCTAGCACATTATGCCTTTTGTTGAGCTTAGACACCCTTGCTGTCAGCTCCAGAAATGAGTGCTGGGCTGACAGCTGAATCTCTCTCTCCTCTTAAGGGCTCTGCTTGTGCAATTCTTTCCCTCTAACGAGTCTGTCACAGCCTGGAGGAGGGTGGGTGTGAGTGTGTGTGCATGTGTCAGGGGAGGAAGAGCCAGGGTAGAAAGAAGGGTCTAATCATCTTCAAAGGACAGTTTTAGGGCTCTAACTGTCAGAGAGACACTGGCTATGATTGCTCTCTGGTAGGTGGGTTGCAGTCAATTGTTGTTGTGTGGCTCAGTGTCTGACTTTCATAAGTAATCCGGCAGTGGCAGTGATGAAGGTTTTATGCTTTCAGAAGTATCATGAGGATGGGGGCCTTACTGTATAGCCATTAATCATCAGCTTCAAAAAATATCACTTTAAGTGCTACCAAATTACAAAATGCTGTGCAGTTAAGAGACTTGCCCAAAAGCTCATGAACTACCACGTAAGATAAAAGGAACCAAAAATGATGATTCACAGCACTTTATCTGTAGATATCTCTAGTTACTTCAGATAAGCAGGTAAATTTAGTGATTCACAGAAAGAGAAACAAAAAGGGAACTAAGCAGTTATATCAGAAGATGCTATATAATAAAGCTATATGCAATAAAGCACTTCATTCCATGTGAAAAAACAAGCACTCTGTTTACAAAGTAAGAATGTTCTACTGCTGCATTGCCTCAGAAGCTTCAGCTTGTCTGCAATTCAGCTTGTCGCAACAGTGCCCTGGGTCTGGGTTCAAAATGACTTGTAGGTGGCTTCAGTTACGGAGCTTGCTGCAGGCTCAGCCTCTACCTCAGAACCCTGGGGAAATCTATCTGTACAAATCCACCTCTGAATTCAGGAGAACTGGCATAATTCCAAACTAAGCCCACTTGAAAGGATTATGGTCATGAACGTGTAAGAGGGCATGACTCTGAGCGAAGTAGGTACTAGGAAGGAGGGGAGAAAGCAGCTTTCCAGTTAACAGAATTACCTCAATGTGGCTGAAGTAATGTTATTGTCCCCAGTCCTGTTCTCCAGATAGATACGCCATTTTACAGCAACAAAATTTAGCCCAAGGAAAAAAAAATACAGCATGGAAAACCAGTATCCACTGGTTGAACATTTACTATTATATGCAAATTATAATGAGTTTATAACTATGATTTATCTTTCAAGCAACCTTTGTAATAAGCTGCATAACCAGGGCTTTCTGCAGTATCAGCAAACAGTTATTTTTTATGCAGAAGAGATATAAAGTATGTGGCATATACAGCAGTAAAAACAATACATATGGTGCTTTATTCTGCACTACATATATTGGGTATATTTCTATGTGGAAAGTGTTCTGTGTAGAAGAAGAGATAGTATGGCAGTAGCTGGGTGAAGAACCCCTTAGTCATTCTTTTCACTGAATGCTGGAGACCCATCACCCAGGCAGGGTGAAGGAGACACAGGGATCTCTGTCAAATGATAGCCACATGAAAGAGGACAAATGCATGGCTGCTTTCCATTCCCCACATTGCTGGCTTACTAGAATATGTGACTGCCTCTCTGTCCAGCAGAGGAGTTCTCTGACCTACAAGAAACAGAAACTTTATCTTGTGCAGGGCCCCTCCAACTCACTGCAGCACTTTCTCAAGGCCAATGGATTAGCAAGAATGAAAATTGAGACTACTGGCTCCCAGACAAACAGCACGGGACAGAAACTGTGCCTGTATCTTAGGGAAGCTTTCCTCTCTGCTTTCAATGAGTCATGAAAGATTCATTTCTGAGGTGAGCTTTGAGTCTTACAGATAATTTAGCATGAGGAAAGTAACTGGTGCAATTTTACCTCCTACTTCTCTGTGTAAGTGACTAGAGAGACACCAGGTGTTCACTTGGACTATCATGTTTGCCTGAAAATTGTCACCTTCTTTGTCAACATATCAGCTCCAAAATTCATACATGGTAACTTCTATAATAGGAATGTTTAAAATCCCAGTTTGTGCTCCCATCCTAGCAGAGCTCCTGAAGATCAGGGCTCAGTCATGGTGTGTTCCCTGCAGTGCCTATACTGTGCTCAGCACCACCACTTCCTCATTCTGAGAGCAAGACTTCTTTTCCCTCATATGGAAGTTGTACAAATATAACAAGAATGAGGAGCAATTTGATGAAAGAACTGGACAAGACAGAAGTGGATACAAGAAAGTGCCCCAAGGGACTAACCCCTATCACACCATTAGCTATAATCTACATCAAGCTATCTGGTAGGTTTTGAATCTTTTCACCTCCTTCTTGCTACTTCCTTATCAATAGAACAAAAAAATCACCAGACACATTTTCTCCTGACGAATTGACATAGACAGCTGTGGTAATACTCTGCTTGTAGGAATTTCTTTTGGCTCAGGCAGGGTGTGCCCCTTCTTCAAACCCCAGGAAGACAGCAGTGAGACATTTTGAGGGATGCCACGTATACTTGTTGCCACCAGACCCAATTCTATACTTAGGATTGCCGCCATATGGTGATATTCTGTCATGAGGATACCTCTCTTCCATTATATTCTTACCAGAGCTCTGGCAACAACCATGCAGTCCAGCCTTTTCTTTCCCTAATACACCAGGACCCATCTGAATGCTCTGAATTCAGGCATAATATCCTTACCCTTGCTTTACTCTCCTTAGGTTGGGTGACAGAGTTGAACTGAAGTGATGTTAGAGACCCCAGCTGCGCTGAAGATATTTCTCTTGGCCCAGGTGTTGTAGTAGATAGGTATCAAATTGCTCTCCTATATTCCCCCACGATGTCTAGGGGGATGACATGTGTGGGATCACTGAAACCTAAGCAGGTCAAGAACTAATCCATTCCCAAAGTAGTAAAGGAGATACAGTACAGAATCATCCAATTTTTCAACAGTCTAAATACACACTCCCTGTTTTCTTGTAAAATCAGGATAACAGCATTCTTCTGAGGGCTGCTAGCAGAAAACGATTATTGCAAAACTAGGATGGGTCTCTGAGCACCACTGCCAGGATGACACCTATACTTAGCCAGCCTTCATAGTAACGAATGAGGCTTTCAAGCTCTATTGAAAACACATTCTACTGTCTGCTATAGACAGAAACATTTGCAATACTGCCCAAGTCATAAAAATCACAGACTGCTTTTCTTTTTCTCTGCAAAATTCATATGGAGGAGTCATGGAGAGGAGGGAATGCACATTCATTAACAATAAAGAGCAGGAGTGATCTGACTGTAACACGTGTTCCTGCTCCATTATCCTCCAAGAGATACAGTCAAACCCTTTGCCCATCCCCAGTCAGTTTGTTCTCCTCTAACCTCCCTCCTCAACAACACAACACACACTCTTCCTCACATGGATACTAATAACAACTGCATCGAAGAAACCAGGGCCTTCCAGTGACTTCACCTGGCAGAAGATCTAAAATCCAGTGTGTGGTCTGTCCTAGGCCTGCAGAGGGAGGCTGCTGGTTGTGAGGGTACCTGTGAGCACAGCACAGGTGAGCCCCCTGGGCCACACCCATGAGCAGCTGCCTCACAGGCAGCCTGCAGAGGCTGTGCCAGCCTGACACGGCCAGGGCACGTTGACTGCCTGTGTGTGCCCAAGCACAAGAGACCTTTGGTGCTGCAGACTGCACCCTAGCTCAGTCTGGGGCCATGCTTACCAATTTACTTTCTCTGCATGAGGTGAATCTGGTCTTGCTGGTGGGAGTGGAAAGTGCCATTAGCAGGCAAAACAGACAGATGCTCTTTGTCCTCCACAGGCTTGTTATTTCCCCAGAGCTTGGTGAGAACCTAAGTGGCTCACTTGCCAGCTGTGCTCAAAAGAGCCACCTCAAGCACTCCTGCCCATGGGCAAAGAGTTCTGTGAGGATGCCATCTGAATCAATCCAACTAGGGCACGGATGGGCTCGCATCATTTTACCTTGTATTCCCCTCTACTGCCTGCCTGCCCCTCAGTCACACCCCCTGAGGAAAGCCATGTTTACATTCCGCTCCTTTTTCAGAAGTCTTTCATAGCAATTACTGCTTGCGTTTCAACAGTGAAAGCAATATCAACCTTCCTATTCTGTTCTCATAAAGCTTACTCCATATTCAGGGAGTAAGAAGTAGATTTCCAAAGGCATAAACAGGAATGAGGTGCCCATGTGTTTTTAATGTTAGAGGGAATTGGTTTCTTTACATCTGGATCTCCACTGACTGTCCCAGGAGCTAATAAAGGAGTCAACTGGAGATGACAGAGGGACAGGCTTTAACATGCAGGGTACTAGACTGCTTGATTCTCCTATTCCATAAAGATTTGCACAGTGGGAATCAGAGTGGATGATAGTTACTCACAGAGATGATATGTCCTTTCAAGCCATGTGCTGAGTCTGCACACTCAATAACAGCACTTAGCTGTGGATAGCCCACCCCTGTCTTAATCCGAGTGGTACACACAGAACCTAGACAAGAGAATGAGAGGAATAAACACAGCCCATTAGGATGACAGAAATTATACAGAAAAAATGTGTTTCTATCAGCATTATTTTTCTCTCAAGAAATCTCTATTGCCAATGCTGGCTTCTCACCGACAAAAGGAACAAACAGGGTTTTGAAATGCTCTCACAGCACTTCATGGGAGCTGTGGCTGAGGAGACTGATGTCCCCCCTTTCTTTTCCAGGGCAAGACCCAGGATAGATCTCATCAGTAATGCTTCTCAGTAAGGGAATTACTGCATCACAAGAAAGCAAATCTGACTGAGGTGCCTGATATGAAGGGACAAAAGGACCAGAATCACAATCTGTGAGACCCACCAGTAGCATTTATTGCCTGAATACTTCTTCTAATAAATATTTCTATCTCCTTTCTACATGTTTTAAGAAACAATTCTCTGGTAAAATAGAAGCTTTTTTTTTTTTTTTGGTAACAATTTTCCCATATTTTGTTTAATGCTGAAGGCAGAAATATTTGATTGCAATTTTTTGGAATATAAAAAATCAGCATACGGCATTTAACAAGTGAGATAAGTAATCATCTGAAAGTTTTTATACACATACATTGCACACACATGTATTTATAGATAAAAATATATATATATATTAAAAATACCCAATTTAATGATAATTCAGCATAGCAACATGGCTACAGCCCTTCTGGAATACCTTCCATATTTTTTACCTCATATTAAGAGTCAAAAGGAAGACTGCTTTTTGCCAGTCAATGCTGCAGGAGCTGGGCTTGACTTTCAGCCCACTCGGCTCCGGCTCCGTCCCTCCGGACTAGTCCAGTCGGCCCCTGGGGGCACTGCCTGATTCCCCGGATGGGGACAGGGGAGATCGGCCGCCCTGCGGCAGAGGGTCAGGTCTGGTGACGGGGAGTCGAGGAGGTTTCCAGTCCCCAAGAGGCAAAGAGGCTCAGAGAGTGAGAGGTCCAAGGTGCTTTATTGAAAGGGAAGCGAGGAAGCGGGCACCCTGGAGGCTCTCGGGCGGTCCGTGGACGTGAGGTCTCGTCGCGAGACCACACGAGGCACGAACCCCCCGAGCCTCGACGGTTGGGGGGTTTAAAAAGGGGGAAACGGGGTCTCCAGGGGTGGATCAGCAGGGGCGGAGCCAATTGGCTCGGGTACAGCAGTAATAAGCAAGCGGGGCAGCAAATAATACACAACCAGGGGAGGGATACAATTGAACCAATGAGGGAACGAGGGAAACAGAACTTTCTGGACATGGGTGGCAACTGGGGCGGTAACAAGGCGAGGTAACAGAAACTTTTAACCAATAAACTAAAAGAAAACTTTCAGGGGGTGAGGTGTGGGAGGTTATACTTCGTCCTCAGAGTCCTCGGACCAGGCAGCATTCCCTCTGGGGAGCTGCGCCAGGTTGACAGCTGGCGTCCGAGGCTCTGGGTCGGCCGGTTCGGATTGGCGAACCTCCACAAGTCAAGGTCCTGTAATTTAGTATACAAACCTAAAAGGTGTGCATGGTAACAAGAACTTAAAAACAGATTCTAAACCAAATGCAGTGAAATCTGGATCCCTTCACTCAGCTCATATCCAGGTATATTCAAGCTACCAGTAAAATCCAAAACTTACCAAAAATCCTTCCCAGAACTGACAAAAAGAAAACACTGAGAAACATTCTTGCAAAGTAGGAGGAAATCTAGTTTTAATATAATCTCCACAGGGCATGTACTTTACAGTGTATGTAATGCTTCATAATAAAACATTTGTTACTTGTGGGTTTGTGTGGTCAACTTGAACAGATCTGTTCAGGAAAATCTCCAAGGAGGACTATACAGCATTTACTCATATTTTCGTGTTTGAGGCTAGAAACTCTAATTATTCTTCTTTTAAATCTTAATTTGCCTGTGACAATTACACTATGACATCTCTGTTTTGTATTCTTCATGTATTTTGCAGTATTTATTGTCTGATATCTTCCCGGGCACAACTGCAACCTTTATTATTACATCATTTTCTCTGCTCAAGTTATCCATTCATGGACCATCACTACTGGCACCGCAGAGTAAACAATCTGCCTGCATTGCACTGGCTGATCACAGCTATACTGTCAGTGGCATTTGTGTTATCCACTTTAAAATCTAGCCCACATATGGTGACTCCAGCTGCAGTCTAAGAAGAAAATAGCAAGAGAAGGAACATGTGAAGGAAGGCGCAAGGAGGGGAAAAAAAAAAGGAAGAGTATGGCAGTGTATGCTAGACAACAATATTAGGGAAGGGAAGATAGGAAAAACACTGGAAGAAGTTTAGGGTACTCTCATTTCTCCATGGAAATGTTAGAACAATAGAGAGCATGTAAGTGCATTAATGTAAATTTTAGCTCCCAGGCAATAATAAGAGGTAGAGGCAAAGTAAACCATATTTCACAATTAATGCCATTTCACCTTTGAAGACATTGACAAGGGTAACCTCAGCTTCACAGAACACCCATCTTTCCTTGATAGAAGTGGATACCTGAACACAGTATCCTTTGAGCTTTAGCTGGGATGACTCATCCTCTTTTCAACAGGCTAGAAAAGTGTTCCTAAACACAACACATGTTATCAGTGAGAATGTCAGGAACTTAGGCAGCCCAGTGCTTCCAATAATAGACATCTTCACTGACTGAAGGTGCAATATGCAACACTGTGCAGTATGAAACACTAGCACCCTGTCCATGTATTTCCTAAATACACTGTGTGCAAGGTTGGTGGTACTTTATTGATCTGAGTGGATCTGGGCATTCTAACAGGCAAGAAAACAGCATTACACACTGGTTCCATCTGGACAATGTCCTCCATCCTCCACCAATGGTACCAAAAGTCACCCTTATTTGACTTACCTGGCCCAATACCCACTTTAATAATATCTGCTCCAGAAAGAATAAGTTCTTCTACCATCTCTCCTGTCACCACGTTGCCTGCCTAGACAGAAAGAACAGTATCACATGTACAGGAGATTTCAAGACTGCTGCAGTAAAGACTAAAGACAATAACGTAGTTTTTCCAGAGCTTTACAAGTGGAACTATACAGAGTATGGAAGAATATAGTTCACCATACTGTTCATTGCATGTGCCACAGAAATGAAACCAGCCGTGCAGGTAAATTCTCCAGTCAAATGAATTTAACAATTAACCTGAAAACCCTGATCCTTAACTTACCATCAGGATATCTGCTTTGTCATCCATCCCCCTAATCCTCATCTAGAGGATCTCAACCACATAATCCCGAACCATAAGGGCTCTTCTTCTCTCTTATATACAGTGAACTCCTCCACCTCTCCTGCCCTGCCTATCTGTCCTCAAGAGCCTATGGACTTCCACGCCATTTGCCTAACTCATTTTGCAGGAGGATGTTCAGATCTTGTTTAAAATTCTGGAAAAAATCTTTTTCTGTTAGGATTCAGTAGTCTGCCCACTGAAAGAGCAAGGAAAGTACTGTTCTTCTAATTTTGTACACTCGTGCCAAGATTGGTATGTACATACAGACTACATAAATCAGAGCATTCATACCATATACATACATTTGGTCGTAGTGATGCCAGTGGTTAAAAACAGGGGTTTGGTTCCCTCTGCATGACCTTTGCAGAGATACAGAGAGAACGCTGTTTAGGGTGATGTCTTCTTTGAAAGAATTTCTGCATTGGTTTGTGTTCTTTACTGTATTTTTCCTTGCACTTCAATAGCCCGTTTCCTCCTTTTGCCTACACTGCTATCTTTGTTAAAAGTGAAGGCAGCTCCCTCAGCCTTTGTCTTACTTCTTCTAGAAATCTTCTATTGGCTCTCCACAGCCCTAATCAATTGCTTAGTCTTTGTCTGCCTTCATACCAGCCTTCCTTAAAGTCATACCAGACAGATCTTTCTCGAATCTGAGGAATGAGAACTGTCCACAGTGGTATAGACGAGTTCTCACCAAGGCTTTGTACAACACTCACCTTTTTTGTGTAAGTATCTTGCCTGACACACAAGAATGCATTTCCCTGTGTCACACTGGTGGCTCACAGTCACCCTGCCTCCAGGAACATTTACCTACTCGAAACTGCAGCAGAAACTTGTAGCACTTCACCTGGCATTGTGTTATCTATTCCTACAGTACAGTTTTTCATGCACAGTTTATCGATGTAGGGGCTCCCTTCTGTCAAGAGCTTCAGCTGGTATAGAGTACGGGGCCTGTTGCAATATACCATGAGATACAGATTCTTCTGGCCCATGGATGCTGTGAACGCAGAGAACACCAGTGTGATGAAACCACTGATACTTTTAAAAAGAGAAACTATGAAACAACCTTTTAGCACACACTTGGTAATTGGCTTTTAAAACTGGAGCAGTAAGTGCAGAAAGCTGCAGTCTGTGCCTATTCAGTTAAAGAAATATTTTGACGCAAGCTCAGTGTGACAAGACAGGCCCTTGCATGTCTCCAAATGTGGATCTGATGGATCAGCAGTCAGAGTGAAGCTAGAGATTAATTCCCTTGCCAGGAGCGTCCTCTGTCCAGATGACCTTTGGGGAAAAGACAGTCTTCAAAGAGCAAAGATTTCAAATGACGTTTGAATCCTATTCAAAGGAGATTTATGAGCTAAAACCTATGCTTTGAGTTACATTTGAAAACAAACTGTTACAGTACATTTTCCAACTATGCTGCAAAGGGCAGCACAAGGCAAATGAATGCTGACACAGCACATGCTGAACCGACTCACTATAGTTGTACTAACTGCGTTTTCGTACACTGAGGGAACATTGTACAGGAATGCAATTCTGTAAATTGCACCCCACCATTTAAGAAGGGTGTGAAAGTCTTTGAATGTGCCAGAAGAAGGTAGCAAAACTGGTGATGGGACTGAAAGGCAGGTACTGTGGGGAGCGGCTGAGGCACTGGGTTTGTGTAACTTGGAGAGAAGGGGGCTGAGGGGTGACCTCATTGCTCACTACAACTTTCTGAGGAGGGGAAGTGGCAAGGGAGGCACTGAGGTCTCCCTGGCATCCAGTGACAGGATGCATATGAATGGCTCAAAGCTGTGTCCTTCAGGGGAGATTCAGACCTGACATGAGGAATCAGCTCTTAAGCAAGAGGGTGGGCAAACCCTGGAATGGGCTTCCTGGAGAGGTGGCCAATGCCCCATGCCTCTCATTATCTAGCTTCCCAGGTCTTCCCTCACACCCTACTTGTAAGCTGGAGTAACACTGGCTTGCCTTCTGTCAGCAGAACCTCCCCAGACTCCCAAGACCTTTGATAGGTGATGAGAGGAGTTCTGCTCTAACATTTGCAGCTCCTTCAGTACTCTGGAACATTTAAAACCTAAGTTTGGTTTGTATTTCAGCTCTGTGGCTTATCTCATGTCTACAGAATGCTCTTAACTAGAAAAACTGCACAAGGTAAACCTGCAGTTCCCCACATCACCTGTTTTGCACTTTGTAGCAAGATGGGCTATTCATTTGTGGAGATCTGAATTTAGATCCAGAGATGTTCAGAAAACCTCCTACATAATGATACTGCAGGACTTAACAAGTGTAGCATTACTGATACGGGCAGAGCAGGAGGCAAATTCTAAAATCCTACTTCATATTTTCTTAGTTTTTATTCAAACGTAACTCCTGCTGAAGTCAACAGAAAGGTACCCAGGGAATACTGGACAAGGCCTATTCTCCACTTACCGATTTCTGACTTGCACTTCACCATTTATTTACTTCTATTGAATTTTACTTCCCCCCTTTATTAGCTTGAAATAGCTGACAAGCCACCACCTGAAGCACTTATAAAAACAATTATACTATAAGGCAGCAATTTGTGGTCTATGATACAGGACCACTTAACTTTGCTCAAAAGAGCATGATATTGATTAAAAATAAAATAAAACAGAACACTCAGGAAATAAAGAATATATAATAGGCACAATGTTTCAGCTAAGTGCTGCTTCCTTTCTGCTCAGTGGTAATTTGTTACACTAATTAATACTGTACATTCCAAGGGGGGGTGATGGAGAGTGTGCCACTTAGGACATGAAAGAAGCAGTTTACCCTCTGGAAGGCAGATGACCACTTGTGCTGTAGGACACACAGTACATTAAAACTTGGTGAAATACTGGAGTACATGCAAAAGATTCAAAAATAGGAACAAGCAGGTATACAAGTCAGGGTTCCATGAGACTTGGGATCAAATATGTATTTAACTTAAACAGCAGTGTATTCTTATTAGCAGAGCATAGAGGGTTGTCAAACTGTCTCTTCAAGAAATGCTAACCAGACGTTTACTGTTAAGTTACTGCTAGAAAATGTTGGAACTGCATATGTTGATTCAAAATGCTCATCCTAGCAGGGAAAAGCACTTAGGTACCCAGCATACATTTTTTCCTGGAATGCATGTACACACATCAGTGAATTCTGTCTTTCTGAATCTGCAGATCCTCAACAAATTTTCAAGGAAGACATGGAGCTCTACATAGCAGACTTCAACCTGCCAATGACAGGCTTGCTTCTTTTAGGTACCTTTTGCAGATCTCAGAGAGCACAAAAAAGACACTACAAGAGAGGCACAGCTACCTGTATGTGAAGAGACCCCAGTATCACAGCTGAAGAATAGGGAAAGCTGTTTTCTCACATCCAGTTGAGCTCTGCTTTCACTGAAACCAATGCTTGCCCTACCACTGATGCCAATATGACAGCTGAATAGAGGCAAAAGGGCTTCTAAAGTCCCCACTGGTATGGTAAAGCCAGAATACTTCAACTAAAAAAAAAAAATCTGAAAAGGTCAATATAGAAAGACTGAGACTACAGAAATGAAACCCTCTTGAAATTAACTTAAAAGAATAGAAAGCAGTTGGAACCTGCACAGTGAAGTCCCTACAGACAATTTATTTTGTAGTGTGTTTACACAAGTAGTCAGGGAACACAGCAATGTGCACAAGTATTGTATTAGTGAAAACCATGCTCATCTTAATGAGGAGCCCATGTCCCGATGCATTTCTAATCTGCTGCCGAACTGGCTTTCTTGAAAGACATATAGTCCAGTAATTACCTTACCACTAATCAAACTTTGCTACCCTGCCAGTAAAATAACAGCACCAGTAACAACTGAAATTCAGGTAAGCTACTATGTTTTCAGTAGGGTCAGTTATTAGGGACTACAAATAATTACTCTGGCTGTGGGCCTGGTCCTACACATTCAGGGCAGCATTCAGATGTACCATCACTCAGTATGATGTTTCAAGTGAGTGCCACTCTGGGTCTTTCCAGCACTATTCAGGATGACTGAACTGTGGGTCAGTCCTGAGGAAAATCCTGGCCTCAGAAAAGTCAAAGGGAGTTTCCCTACTGACTTTAATCAGATTGAGATTTTACCTAACAGGATTATAAAGACTACTGCTTCTCTGACAGAGATACAAAATTAGTGAACACAGTAGGGCAGTGCCTCTGAATTTCAGTCAGGCATTTGATACTGTGCCTCATGAAAGCCTGCTATAAATATCAACTCATACTGCCTAAGACAGGAACATTGCTGCACTGATTGAAAGCTGCTGGCAAATGGCAATGGATCGAGCTGGGGAGAAGTGTCTATGACAACAGTTCTCAAACTTTCTTCTTCTATCCTAGAAGAAAGCACAGTCTGTGCCTCCACATTATCAGGAAGACGGCCAAAGGACATTTCCCACCCACCAAAAGAAGGGGTGCTTAACCATGAGATGGGCGGGAGATGCCCTTTGCAAGGCTGAGCCATACCCAGTGTTTGCACTCAGTCCTGTGCCTGACCTGAGACAGTCTTGGCAGCATCACTGTCTGCTATCCTGGAATCCTGCCTAGCCCCTTGTCTGAGACCTCAGCCCAGGTGGTCATGCCATTACTGCATTTACTCTGGTGTGTGTTCCAGGCATGAACTGGGAGCAGTCTGCATGGCTTTATCTGACTGAATCCTGCCTCCAACTAAGGCCTGGAAAAGTTCTGTGACTGACTCCAAGGAGGAGCAACAGTTTCTGGCTCCTGCTGTTTCCCTCTGCTTCCGCTTTGCAGTTCTGCTTATCTCCTTCTCTGGCCCACATCTTGTGGGTGCTACTGTATCTCCAAGTGTGCTCTTGCCTCATTCTTCTCCTTCCTGCCACACTCCCTGCTCCCCTCAGGGTTGCTCCTGTATAATGAACAAAGGAATACTATGAAAAGAAAAGTTCAGGATAAGAACTTGGCAAATCTTGCTGGCAAAGACATCTTGGCTTGTGAACAGACCTTCAGTGTGATGGAACAACCCTAACATCTACAATTAAACTAATAAAAAAGGACTATGCAACCTGTAATATAAAGGCTCTGATCCTCAATCACAAATGTTGACTAAAGGTTTTCTCTAGACTTGAGCAAGCATGCACAACTGATGCACATGACACTGTGCAACAGCAAAACACCCCAATGGGTGATCCTCCTCAGGATCTTCCTGGTCCTGGGAAGCACTTGTGAGACACTCAGAAGACTTCTTCCCCCATTCCCTACCTGATGAGTGATTTAAGACAAGTCACATTGTACCTTTGTGCCTGTTTGTCTTCCCTACCCTTTGTGTTCCATGGAGAAACAGATCTTTGTATGTTAATACAAAATGAAGGAGTGAAAAAACCTTGTGCCAGAGCCAGGCAGAAGAAAATAAGGTAATATGATTATGAAAGCAAGTATTTAAAAAGACAAAACCATGCATTTGAAAGGTTGTTACACAAGAGACATCCTCCATCTGCATGGGAGTATTGGCCACAGAGAGAACTACGTTTACCACAGTTGCTTTGCACATCCCCTTTCAACCTCAGAGCTGAACTCATTACGTGGCTGCAGCAGTGCAGTACCCAAGGGCAGCTCTCCCCTGCTGCGGGGGGGAGGGCTGCCCCAGAGCCGGAACACGCAGGATGGTTTCTTCTTGGCCACGAGCGGTGGGACTGGTCAGACTGGGTCTATGAGGAAGTGTCGCAGGTCTAGAAAGGTAGCTGTTCATTCCAGGCTTCAGGTGGTTTATTGGGATAATAAAGGATGGCACTGGGGAGTGGGGAAGGGGAAGGAAGAGTCGGGGGAGGACAGTTGCTCCATGAAGCCCAGAATCAGAGGGTGGGTTCCGGGTCCTGCTGGGCTTTTATCCGTGGGGTTAGGAGGCGGTCCTGGCTCACATCAGCCAGTCCGGAAGGGTCAAGGGGGAGGGATCAGGGGAAGGACACACGTTGCAACACGTGGCCCCTGGGAACACACATTCCCTGAGATCCAGGGTTGGGTTACTGTTATGTATTGCACTGCAGCTGACTGTGGAATGAATAGTCATGCTGAGGAAAGAAAACAAGACAGCCTGCAAGGTCCTGGAGATCACTTTCAGCTATGAGAAAGCTTCTTTATTTTTATACCTCCTATTTAACTGCTAACCCTTTTGTTTGAAAGTCACAACAGCAGAGAACATAGTGCAGGCATAGCACAGATACATCAAAGCAGTCAGAACAGGTAGCAGCAGGACATGTCTTCCAGATTACCATTAAAAGGAGCCTAGACCAGCTCCTGCATTTCAGCCAGGAACAGCTTCAAAAGGCTATTTTGGCAAAGAGTGTGAACTCATTTGGAAACGGGGTAGAGGTGGGAGTCTTTAGTTGAATCAGAGACCTTCAGGAACTGAACAGACTCTAGAGGCTTTGGAAAACTGAATGTTTTTTAACACACGAAGTTTGTTAGCATGCTTTTAGGAATGGAAATTATCGCTGCACAGAGATGAAAAACAGAAGCCATATTAAGGCATGCTCAGAGAAAGGAGATACAATCAGAGAAGGCAACTGAACAGGTTGGGGTTGTAAACGTATTCAAGTAGGTGGTGCTGTCAGGACAGTGAGACCTGAAGTAACAATAACCTTAGTCACAAAAGCAGAGACTCTAGGAAGGCAGCTGAGTAGACGTGGAAGGTGGATGAGACTGGCCCTAAGAACCCTGGTCTAAAATCTGGGCCTGATATCTGACTTTGATGTGACCTTCTCTGCCTTCTGGGCAATTCATCTTGGTTGAGTTCCCTCCTCAGTCAGCAAAGTTAGCAGTCTGTGGGGAGGTGGAGGAGGGCATGACACACAATTTTCTTTCCACTCCTGATAGCAAAGATTTTTGGCTTTTACTATGTGATTTAAACTCCCTCCCACAACTCTTCAAAGCCAAAGACACCGGAGTAATCATGTCACTAGGGACACAGCAAGGAAACAGCTTCTTCCCTCACTGCAGTGAACATGAAGCAGAAAACTCAAAAAGCCCACATTTATCATTTTATAGTTCCAAAATCTCTCTCCAAAGCCACAGGAAATATTACCATACCAAAATGGTTCCGAAGTCTCCCAGTAGCTGTTGAAGGATGCCTATTCATTAGCATACGGTAACCAAGAATCCAACAAGCATTCCAGCCCACTTCAATTTTCCATCATTCAGAAGCAAGAACGCTGCCTTCCTTTGACATGGGAGAAAGGAAAGCAGCCTCTCCTGAGCTGCTTGAACGTGTCATTCTTTACCAAACCAAGGCAAAAAGTGCATTTACGACCATTTTTACTTCACATTTACTTTACATGTGTGAAGCTTTGTCTCTGGCATAGAAAAGTAGGCAAGTGTTGCCTAAACACATGATTTTTTGCTGCCCTGGCTTTAAGAAAAGCTGATAGCCTCATTACAGATCTGCTGCTTGTTTGAGGATTTCTGCTATTCTCATGGAAACAACTCAGACACATTTCTCCAAGAGCCCTGGTAAAGCAGCTATAGCACTCTGCTGCAATGAGTTCCATGTCTGTGCAAACACCCTACTCTTAGTGCAAAAGGGCTGAAGGAAGCATGGAATTAGCACTCTGAGATGAGATAGTAACATCACAGAAAGCACATAAAAAAGCCCCAGCACTGGGCATTTTCCTACCTAATGCCTTTCACAACTGCACAACACCCCTCTCATTCTTTTCATGGGCAAGGATCAGTCTGCATTGCACTGTCTTCATAGTGATCTAACAGTCACTGGCCTCAACTGGCCAGAAATGCTGACACATTCCCACAGCAAACCTCTGCTTGGAATCACCAAAGCAAACCTATACACTTAATGATTCAGAGGTCTCATCTAGTGCGGGAAGGAGGACACGAGTAGGAGAAGAACTGGATCCACCCAGCCCTCCATGCCAACTTCAATCAAACAGCTCTATCAGAGCTAAACATTCCCACAGAAATCATCAGCAATGGAAGACGAACAATGCCAAATTGTTATTAAACATTTTTCCTTGCTTCCCTCCCTTTTCTAGCTTCTGATGCCCACCAATCAAACTCCAGGTCCTGTTCCTGGACAGAATTCACATACATACACCCCCTCCACCCTTTGTACACACTTACCATAATGGTGTGATGTGGGAACAAGGCACGGACAGACTTCACAAACTCCACAAAATATTCTGAATAGCCATTTGCCACGTCCAGGCAGATGAATCTGATAGGTGGAATGGCCTCTAGAATACTTCTTAACCTGTTCAAATCATCTTGTCCACTACCTGAGCTTGCTGCTACATGCTAAAAAGACAGAGAGAACAAAACAGAGTAGTAGGTTGCAAAACCTGAGATAAACACACACAATTTGTACGTCTTTTCCTGCATAGTCTTGGCAGGACTTGTGCTGGTAACTAGTGAAAAATCACACTATGTAATATGAAATAAATACCCTACTGGGAAACTCAGTGTGCTATTTCTGTCTTGTTTAAATTATACAAAATAGAGAGAAATTAACATTAACTTTAACATTCATTCACAAGTGGATTGTCACAGGCAAATATAAGCACCTGAAATCAATCAAGATTCAGCCATACTCAACACAAACACAGATAAAGCCCTAACTTGGTATATTTCCAAGAAGAGTGGCAAAATTTGAGGCACTGTCAGAGAGTAAAATCTGGGTCTTTAAGTTCACCAAGCACTCGTATCATCTACAGAATCACAAAATAATTTTGTTTGGAAGAGTCCTCTGGAGATTTTGTAGTCCAACTCTCTTTCTCAAGCAGGGTCAGCTACCACTGAAAACAGGCAGATTGCTTCTTCCTTTGTGTTCCAATGAGTTTTTTCCAAAAGAAAAATAGTTTCCACAGCTGTTGGCCCACAAAACCTCTGCAGAAATCCAAGGTCACAGCGCAAGTCAGTATTTAATCACTAGGAGATCCTATTCCAGTCATTATGTACCACAAATAAGTTTTAAAGTGTTCAGACACAGGACATTCCTGTGACCACTTTGTACCCTATGGTGGCATAAAGTAACCCTAACTGACTTAAGTGCTAGGCTCACTTTCAGACAACCCTGTACTCAATAGCCTTTATAATAAAATTCTAAAATGTGCCACAGGTAAAGATACAATACCACTGTGTGGTATTCTTTTCTATACAGAGAAAGACTAAAAACTGCAGTGAACTCTGAGGAGAAGGGGAGACAGCCAGACACACTCTTACAGTGCCTCTCCTGGTATAGGGGCCTGCCAGAAGAGAACAAGAAATCTGAATGTGAAGAAGTTAGAATTTAAGTCAATGTCTAAATGTACTAAATGTAATGGCTTGGGTTAGGACCCTGTGAACAAGGGTAGCACAGCCAAGAATAGCACAAAGTGTGCTCTAGTGCAAGGAGGTAAGTGGAAGATACATAAGCTCTGACAGCTTTCCATGTTCATCCCTGCCTGGGCCCCTCCAGCCTACAGACTCCAGATCCATTTGCACACCTGATGGCACAGACTCTGCCCAGCACAAGGGCGTGCAGAACCAGCCTGTGGTTGGGTTACTTGAAATTACTCACATTTGTACACTACCACAGCTCCCAACAGCAACAGAAGCACAGCACTTAAGACCTACTCCCAAGTATTTCCTTCTTCGTTGTTCAGGATACTTCTCTGTTTCCATTCCAGACATCTATAAACTTTGCTTTTTTGCATCTTAATATAAGCACTTTCATAATGGACTCACACAGCTATTCTTTTTAAAACAGGACAAGCCACTTCCCTTGATGAATTTAAGAACAGCAAATATCTTCATTCCCCAAAACCTCACTTGACAACAGTATTCCCCAGAGACTGCAGTGTATGTGAGTTCAGAACAAAGCAATAAACCATAATAATTTACAGTACAAAAATGTACCTCAAGGCATTCTGGGTGATTGGCAGCAAACAGTTTCCATTCTTCCAGAGAATAATGCTTGTGAATTGCAGTGAACATTGCATGCTAGCAAAAAAACAAGAGAACTGATATTAATGTCCAAGTTAGTAATTTTTCCCTCAGCTGCAAAATAAGGCATTAGAAAATCCCCTTTTAAGTACAGGCTCATCCTACTTGAAAGAAACAAGAACAGTGAATAACAGACCAGGCAACTCTAAAAAGCTCTTCAAAGGTAACTTGGCATACTTAGCCAACCTTTCAGGACCAGGTTTATGATATGTTTCATTAAGCTACTGTCAGTATTTTAAATGTGACAGAGGCTCATTAACTTAAGAAACTGTGCAGCTTCAGTAACCTACACTTTCAAAACTTGTCAGCTAGTATTTTTTTTCTGGCAGGGAGCACAAACAAACCTCAAAAACTAAGCTCTAGAAGCTCCACCTGAAGCTGAACTACACCCAAGATGGAAGCTATCCAGTATGGAAGCATTTCCACTGAAACCCTCTTATATCAGGAGCCCAGTTTGTGATAACTGTTGCTGTAAAAGCACACCTGCTTTTTCTTATTCTGGATTTTTAAACTCATGTTCCCCCATTCTCCAACAAATGTAGCTAAAAATTAACAAAGGCTGCTCACTGTGACCCAACAGTTTCCCAACTGTTGCAGAAATGAGAGTCAAGACTTACTTTTGCCATAACCACGGCCATTTCAAATGTCCCCACAGTGTCCATGTTTGCCACTATAATGGGAATTCCTGTGTATGTCTGCTTAGAGTTACGGAAGGTGAAGGTGCGCGTGAGGTCGACCTGCAATGAACAGACACGCATTTTTTTAAATAACTGATTGTAATCTAACACGAGTTTTGCCACAGATTTCAGATACAGCATGTTTAGACACGGCTTCTTGATTTTCCTCACATTTCCTGTTCCTTTTGTTCCACTATTACATCACTTAAATTTAATTTTTTTATAGTTTCTGGCTTCCAAGTAAGAAAAGAAAAGTAAAAGAATGTTTTCTGCATTAAATAGAGCTCTTACTAATGAAAAAGGATCTCAAAATTTTAAAAAGCGAAGGAACAAGGCAGAAGGGTTTGGAAAGAAAGGACAATGAGGACTCTAATTATTGTATACAGAAGTAACCTCAGCTGTTTGTATGGCTGCCTGAGAAACTCAAGGTGAAGTCCTAACTCCACAGAAGTCAGAACTGCAACTCCCTCCATCTTCAGGGCATAGAGGACTTTGTCCCAGTCTTTAACGTAAATGACAATATAATAAAGTACGCTTTTTTGGGTCACGGTTACCAGCCCTCTTGCCATACAATACGAACAATCATACTTTGGCTTGCTAAACCAAGAAGCTGCTAGTTTCTAAGTTAATGTCTTAAAACTGTATCCGCCTTCACCTTCAAAGTTATTTCTTCTTCAGCACCTTCAAATGATCACGGTAACATCAGGCATTTTTTTCCTTACATCTGCAAGAGGTATTATCAAATTAGATCAGTTCCCACTGGCCTACCTAGGATCTTCCTACACAGGGGAAAAAAGCTCAAAAGGAAAAAAAAGAAATGCACAACTATAAGATATTAGTCGCTAGCAAAAATGAAGGCTTTTCAAGTTTTCATTAACCCCCACTGCAACTTTAACCCAGTAATATTTCGAGACCTGAACTAAACTGAAATCCATCATCAGAAGGAAAGCAACAGAAAAAATGCAGCATTTTTTATTAATTATTTAAAACACACACTGAGCACTGCCAAATTCCAGGCTAGATTCTGATTAATACAGTGAGGGATTTATTGCTGATTTGTATAAGAGAAAGAACTTGGTGCCTCAGTGATAAACTGTGAATCGGGTTCTTGTATAAGCTCCTAAGTGAAGGGTTGCTTAAGTGCCCTTATCAAACTAAGACAGATATTAATAGAGACTCCCCCTTCTTCCTATTTACTGTCAGAGGTTCATTCTCCAGCCATCATGGATGACAAACCATTCTTACAGGAATTTTAGTTGCGGCTAACATTAGAAAATAGTACAAAGAAGATAGGTATGAAACAAGCATGAAAGTTTTCTTTACTCCCTTTTTATACAATGTATTAACTAGAACCAAAGGGGGGGGGAGGGGGGAGAGTATCCCACTAGCAACTCCACACAGATAACAGCACCAGAACCACTGCCTTACAGTTTTACAAAGGAAAAACATCTCTTTCAAAGGAACTTTAGAAAGGAAAAGAGTTATGTTTCAGAAGAGACATCAAAATACTGCAAAAGAGACACTCACAAAACAAGGCAAGAACTTGCCTTGTAATTTTTTAGTGCTTCACACCTTTAGCCTCTCCAGTATCCCGTAACAGTAAGACAAATTATACGTTGCATAAAAACTACAACCTTTGCCTGGTACATTCAGTGCTTCTTGTTTTATGAGAGACAATCAACAACCACTGCTCAGTTTCACCTTTTCCATTCCAGTCCACTCCTCATTTCACGGACTTTTAGCATATCCTCAACAGCTGCTTCTTCTCCATACTGAATTATCCTGGTATGTTCAGGTTTTTCCTCATGTGGAAATTAGTCAACACTGCTGATCATGCTGGCTGCCATTCTCTCTACCTATTTTAGCAAACTGTACTGCTCTTGTTGACTTCAACCTTAGCTGAATTTACAAAATTTAAATTAACGACTTCCTACAGGACACTTGTCTGGTGAACTTGTAATGGGCATGAGTAAGCTCGGCCAAGGGATGAACAGGCTTTTGGGAGTACCAAGACCCCACAGATAATGCTGCTCCCACTCCCATCCTTGCTCCAACCAATTCTGACATTTGAATTCAAGCATCATATTTTCTGGTATCTTTTTAAAAGTAGAAAGCAACCATGGAAAATGAAGACAGTGCAAGGAATCAGAAACAAGTACCAACACAGCAAACCTACAAGATCTGCAAGCATCCCAAACTGTCTTTCTAGGAAGCTGACTTAACTCTAGTCACTGCATAAAAAGCTATCCTTGCGCAAAACGAGGCATTCACACCAGAGAAGCAGACGCTTGCTGATACAAGCTTGAAAGCAGTAGCTTGCTGGGTAATAGGCACTGTAGTATGCTGCCTCTGTTCCTCTGCCAGAACTATTTATTTATATTCTTGTTTTGAAGCAGACTGGGGCTGTCCATTTCAGATCTGGCTCTCACAGACTCTGTTTATCCCTGTTGCCACAGCCTCAGTGATGGTGTCCAATTTCTTAACCTTCATCGTTTTTCACTGACCCCCTCATGACTTTTTCTCATCTGCAATGTTTTAGCAGTTCATCACAGCCACCCGTTACAACCCTGCCATATCAGCTCATGTTCCTCCTATCGATTTCCCTTCCCAGCAGCCCTTCTTTCCACAGCCTGCACGCAGCTAAATATACAAAACACTGCACTTGAAGAAGCCATGTGCCACTCACTCGATGGAGCACAGCTCCACCTGTTTGCCAGGCCGGCACAGTGAATTTTAAGGAGGGTCCATAGGTCCCCAAGCCCACAGGCTTTATGTGCAGTAATTGCACAGGATGAGGAGTTACTCGGTCAGGACACCGTTGACCATAAATTAAAAATGACTTGCTAGACATCAGTGTCCTACTGAGAGGGTCTCTCTGATCGTACACCTCATGATGGCAAAGAAGTTTTGCTTAGCTGTTGCCCTCAAAATCCCTCTATCCCCGTAGTAAACACAGCCTCCCTGCTTCCCTTTCCCTTTCTACCTCAGTCTCTCTTACAGCTCCGTGTCCCCTGGAGAAAACCTTAATCCTCTTTTCATTCCCCAACACAACATAATTCCTTCTTTAGTCAAACTAAATCCTTCGTTAACCTTGGGGTTATATGGGGCAAACCAGAAGGCACCTTCGATCCTGAGGCAGCCATCTTTTCTTTGTGAAGGCAATCGATCCTCAGGGATTGATTTCCTGGGGTCTTTCCTGATCCCTGATGAGAGAGAACTACAGCACTGTTCCGGCTGACAGTGGCCCTGGGCCAGCAGTGACACAGAGCCCCGAGGGGACTCCAGGTCACACGGGGGTTAAACCCAAGCGAGGGTGAAACGCACCAATCGCCCTCGGTTTGATGGGTTTTCCCTCAGTACCCCCCATGATGGGGTCCCAGCCCGCGGCACACTGCGAAGCGCTCCCAGCATCTTCGCGGGTTTTCATTGCAATTATTTTTTTAAATGAGCACATCAGTTCCTCGGTACCAGCACCGCCCACAGCCCCCGAGGCTGAGAGCAATGCTGACTGTCGGGTGGCATCACCGGCTTCCGCGGCCCAGGCTGCGGGGCGGGTAACCGGACACCCCTGTCCTGCGGTGCTGCCGCATCACCGCCCCCGCCCCTCCGAAACAGGAGGTCAGCGCCCCCGCTCAGCGCCGCAGAGGCACCTATTAGAAGCAAGCCACCCCCCACTGCCCCGCATGTATTTCAGCCTCAGCACCGGGGGAGGCCAGCGCGGCACAGGCTTGCGGCGCCCGCCGTATCCCGCTCCGCAGGAGCCCCGGGGGGACACGCCGCGGGCTCCGCACCCCGGGCCCCGTCCCCCCTCCCGGGAGCGGCGGCATCCCCCTGCCACGCAAAGGGCGTCTCGATCGGGGAGCGCAGGGCTGCGCTAGACCGAGAATAAAAATAAAGCAGGGAGAGAAGGGAGGTTAAGGAAGTTAAGCGTTGAGAAGGGGGGAGGAGGAGGAAGCATGCTGGGTTTGGATGCCCCCACCTCTGATCTGCTTTTGAGGCTGCTCCTTTTAGGTCTGACCAGGACATCTTTAAAGTCCAGTTTGAGGTCTGCGTCTACCCGGGGCATCTCGCTGGGGTGTCGGGGTGCGGGGGCCGGGGCTGTGCTGGCGGCAGAGGCGGCGGTAGTAGCGGCCCCGCTGCGCTGGCTGCACCGCGCCGCCTGCAGAGCCGAGCCGCGCCGGCCAAAGCCCGCGGGCCGCGCACCGAGCGTATTTATAGGGCGCGGGCACCGGGCCCCATCGCTTTATTAGGCGAGGGCTGTTTTTAGCCGAGCGGCTGGCCGGCCCCTGCCCCTTCCCCCGCCGCAGCCCCCCCGCCTCTCGGCCGAGCAGTGTGCGGTGGGGGGCACACGGGGACGCGTCGCCCGCCCGCAACCGCCCCGTGCGGGGCGAGGCGCCGGCGGCACCGCGGCGGCCTTAAGGGCGAAGCAAGGGCAGAGGAAATGGCGCCTCCATGTGACGGAGCGGGCCCCGCCGCCGCTCGCATCGGGTGCGGGATGCCGGCCGTGCTGGGCGGCCGCTGCGGGGCTGATCGGACATCTTGGCCTCCTCTACCTTCCACCGCCCCGGCCGGGGGCTGGCGGCCCTTCCCGGCGCGGTTAGGGCTGCTGCAGCACGGCCCAAAATGCTGTGCCTCAAGCCATGTAAAAAAGACAGCACTTGATCTCGCTGGGCTTTCGTGGGAATCTCACTGCCTGGGTGCTCTGCTCTGAGCCCAACCCCAGCCCCCTTCATGCCCGGCATCTGGTATTGCTGAGGCAGAGCGCGGCTCCCATCGCACTGCAGAGCACAGCAGAGCCAGTGTGGTTTTGGCGTTAGAAACGTTGAGAAATGTGCAGCTGGTTGGTCATAGCAGAGTGGTCAGGGCACCAGCCACCTGCGGCTGCCTCAGTAATTTCCTATTTCACTGCACGTAGAGAAGCAACAGGGAGCTTTTTATTATTATTAATTTTTTTGCCCATCGCACAGGAGCCTGATTTGTGACCATTTCCTCCATGTTCAGTGGTGCTAGCCACGGTTCAACACACAGTCACAAACCACTCCTAGCAGGAGCATTGCATGTGCTGAGTCCATCCACATCTATCTGCTGGCAGAGGGATCAATACGGGGTTATCACATACCACATGAGATGACTTCCACAGGAGCTTTGAGCCTTAAAGTCTATTTAATTATGGAGTCAGTGGGTTGTAAGATTTGGACTTCTTTGGAAAACACACAAGCCAAGCCTTGTTAGTGACAAGAAACTGAAGCCTGGGGGGATCATGACTGACTCCCTTTACTCAGACACATTGCAGGAAGAGGTAGTTCTCTCTCCTTTATCTGAATGTTGCACACATATGGTCAACACCCTGCCTCCCACAGAGCTATAATCCAGTATGACCAAACATGAGCCCAGGGCTTTACACAGAAGGCAGGGCATTTGTGTACTTGCAGCTTTGATTGTCCAGGTTGAGAGGCCTTGAATCTGGGACTTTGGAACTCCAGATGATGTCCCAGGAGAGCCTTGCCATTGTGGTTATTTCCCACAGAAATATGCAGGAAACAGGACACTGTATAATTAGTCTCATTTGCTTAACAGAGGCCATTCATTTGGTGTTTTCTCCACAATACAACAGAACTACTAAAATGTATTCTTCAGACAGACAGACGTATGTGCCACCATTTACTGTTAAGTAATAAGAGTACTGATGAGAACAGTGGTGTGGAAGTGGCATGTCTGTAGCAGAAGACTGAGAATGGAAAAAAACAAATGCCTTCTGTCTGTGCCTGGCACCATGTCTTCCATTTGCCCTCATGGCAGACATGTGATGCTGAGAAGAAAGAAAGAAGCCACTGCACTGCACTGTGAAGTCAAAAGGTCAGCACTGTTGTGAAGAGTGGGAGATTGAGGCTAGTAGTGATATGTGTAAGCCATAGAAAATACATGCCTGATGCTGTTTATAATTTCCAGTGTTTTAGTGTCCACTCACAGAACTTACAGTGCTATTTTCCTGCAGATTACAGTATTTGCTAATATCCAGTAATTCCGCATGTACTCATACCAACAGACTAGTCAGGTGTCTCAGATCAGCTTGAGTGTTCTTTAAAGTTTACAAAATATGAAATTCTCTGGTTTCTTAATCTAACAACCAATTACTGCTGTAATGAAAATTATGTTTTCTTGCTGAACCATCTTTGGTTTTTTCATTGTCCTTTCTGAAGTATGGACACCAGAGTCGACATGATTAATAATCACATTACTGTCATAGCCAGAAATGAAGATCAGCTCTTATGTGTCTTTGCTATTTGTCTTTATACCCGCAGTGATCCCATATTACCTCTTTCTGCTATGGAAAAAAGACCTGTTCATCCAGGCTGTATACAGTTTAGTCTTCAAGTGCAAATGAGCCATCACTGATTTCAAATTTAGCATATGTAAATGATTTGTTACTTTCCTTCAGAGTTCTTCTTTTCTCTACTTCATTGTTTTATATTTATACTTAAAAGCAGATGGAACAATGCACTCAGAAGAGAACTGCTCAGCCACTGTAGCTGAAAATACCAATGCCAGTATAGCTTCATAGGTTGTCTAAAAGTTCTCTAAACTCAGTGTTTTTGAGAAGAGGAAAAAATTATAATGTAGATAGTTACCACTGTGTCTAAAGCCTATTGTTAGCTAAGATCGCTGACCTTGTGGTTTTCATCCTATTATCATAATTGTAAAAACTGTTGTATTTAATAGTATAAATTAGTTCACAGATGGGACCTGGTAACAAAGGGCATAGAAGATGCTGAGGTACTCATTGGCATCTTCACCTGGGCTTCTCAGGATTCCAAACCTCCTGAGACCCTTCAGAAAGTCAGGAGTAGTGAAGACACCCTCATAAGAGCAGAATCAGGTTGGGAGGGGAAAATCCTGAGGACTAGGAAAAGCAAATATCAGTCCTGTCTTTGAGAACAGCAAGAAGGAACGAGGATCTGGGCCAGTCAGCTTCACTTCAATGCCTGAGAAGGTGGTGGAGCAAATAATCCTGGAAACCATTTTCAAATGAATGAAGGACAAGACTGAAGATAGTTGGCATGAATTTATGATAATAAAATCATGCTTAGCTCCCCTTCTAAGATGAAATTAACTTGTTCAGTGGATGATGAAAAAGCAATGGATCTTGTTTATTTTGACTTTGGCTTTTGACAGATTCCAAATAACATTTTTGTAGGCAAACTGATGAGTGTGGACTAACTAGAAGGACAGTGAAAGGGGTTGAAAACTGACTGAACTTTGGGCTCAAAGAGTTGTGATCAGTTACATTAAATACAGCTGGAGGCCAGCTATTTGTGGTGTACCAGGTTAATTGTATATGGCATTAAAAATACCTCTTTTTATCAATGCCTACTATTTTTCTTATTTAAATAAGAACACTTCCTTAGTAACTCCTTGGTACTGAAAGAAGCATTCAGCGATAACCTGAAAGTATGAGCACTTCTGAGCACCAGAAACACCTCTAGAGTGAATGTTTAATGAGGTTGTCATTATTTGTCAACAGAAATTCTGGTCACAGCAGGTATACAGCTAATACAACTGAAGGCACATGCTGACTTCCTTGCTGTGGTTCCTAGGAAAATACTATAGCCTCATATTGCTCCATAGAGGCAGCCTGTAATGTAATTCGTGTGCCTGTTTAAGGAGTGTGGTGAGCAGTAGTGAAAGCATTGCTCAGCTGGCAAGTGCTCCCACAAACTGTGTGTCACAACTTCCTAGCAAAATGCCATATCTGGAAAGAACAACATGTTGCAGGACATGTGTGATGAAGCTCTTTCACTCTTAAGGAGAAGCAGTACATTTGAGGAAAGAGCTTTGTTTTTCTTATGAGAAATGTAAATCACTTTTATTATTCTGTTTGAGTTTGGGCCTTGTCTACACTGAATAGCATTTCCCAGTGGATGGATCAAGAAAAGTAACTCAGCAAACCCTGCAAATGCAAGCAGATTTCCTTTGGTTGTGGAGATAAGGGTGTTTCTCTGAACTATCAGCAGTATTACAGCATCTGCACTAAGGCTTTTGCTGGCCTTGATAGCCACTAGAAATGGGAGGACTGGGGCTGACACCCCTGCCTTTCATAAGCATGCCAAGCAGAATTCAACTACATGCATGAAGATCACTGGTTATGAAGAAACTTGTAAACCATACGTATTTTCATTTAAATTCAAAGGTCTTAGAGCAAAAATAATCATAATCACTAATCATCAGCTGAATCCCAGGCCCACACTGGATTCAGTAGGATAACTTCTCATTCAAGGTACAGTTTACTTAGGAGTAACTGACTGTATCCATTCCCATTTGATTTCAGCAAGTTTCAAATGTTAATTATAAGTGATCACAGCAATTTATAATTAATGCAACTCTGACCTTCTTTGGCTTATGAAATATGCTTAGAGTCTATCTGTGCTGATAAGTAAAGTGGACCACGCCAATCTGTCCCTGCAAGGCAAGGGACAGAGTATGGCTCACATGTTGCCATTTAGATGCCATATGTGAGCTTCAAGGGGTCTCACTCAAACTGCATATTGGAAACAGTTTGATGCTGTTTTCTGAACTGTCCTCAGACTATCTGGAGGAGTGGTAGCTGTCCAGGTTGTTCAAGGGAGTTGATTCTACTTAAGGAGTATGGACTATTGCATTGTAGAGCTTATAGCTGAGTCCGTGCTCAGGTCCAGTTTGGTTTATTATTGGACTTTACTGGCACAGAAGTGGTTTGTAATTTTTTTTTAAATAGTCAAAACCTATTGTATACTATCCATTGTGAACTGATATTTCTGTTCATTACAGAATTAAAGTTCTACATACTGTAGAAGACAGAGAGATTCTCTCTGGAAATGCTAAGTCCTTTCACAGGATGTAACAGGTGTTCTGTTGCTGCTGTATAGCTTTATATAAGGAGCCAGCCTCTCCTTAGCAGTGCCCACTGGCAGAACAAGAGCAATGGTCCCAAGCTGAAACAGATGAAATTCTACCGGAACATTAGAAACCACTTTTTTACCTGTGAGGGTGGTGGAAAACTGGCACAGGTTGCCCAGAGAGGTTGTGAAGTCTATTCTTGGACACATTCAAGACCTGACTGGACACTGTCCTGGAAAGCCTTGTATGGCTTTGCTTGAGCAGAGGTTGGACTACACAATCTTGAAAGGTCCCTACCAACCTCAGCCACTCTGTGATTCAGTGGTTCCATACGTAACTTTGTCTTTGCAGAGTATCTTCCCCTGCAAGATCTCAAGGTCTTTTAAAAATTCTGATAATTACATGGTTCATTTGATGGTCATTTGTTAGTCAAATTAGTAAAGCTCATTTATATAAGAGAAAGGCATGGAGAGAAAAATTTAAGGATGAAGAAAAATCCTATTCAAGTTACGCTTTGGTAACTCTGATTATGATTTCACATTGGCTTTACAGCAGTAAAACACCGCTGACTTCAGTGGAGTTGTCTCTACTTAATACCACTGCTGAAAGAAATAGGCTGGAGACTAAAGTGATCAGAGACAAATGTTGATTTGGCATTAATACCATTGGTGGGAGAAGCAGGCTGAGCCCATGTTTTCACATCTGTTTTCCTCTAAAGTCGTTAGACAGCCTGGCTACTTGGCTTCCCCTTCTCAGATTGAGGGGGTGAAGGTCTTTTGTCTTGGCTGGACATAGGCTGATTTACCAGGCTTTCCCAAAATATACTAGACCAAATAGCCATGCCAGTGAGGTAGCAAAACTGCCTGAGTAAATAATTATATTTACAAATAAATAAATAAATAAAAGCAAGAGTGCACAATATCAGAAAGATTTGGGCAGAGAAGAACTCAGCAAAAATAAACTTCTGGTGTTGCCTGTGTACCAGCTGATGATTTTTTGTCAGCAAATCACCTACTGTCATGACAGTGCATAAGAATTTCACCACATTACAAGCCAAACTCAACTGGGGCTGGCCATACCCTCTCCTTCCCTCAATGTTTGCACTCCAACTTGGATGCAGGCTTGCACCTGAACTTCAACCATTAATTCTAGCCTAGAAACCCCCAATAATCTATTGTCAAATCAGCCTGCTCGTGTAAACACAGGAAAATACTGAATTCAAGGAGCAATTTTGCATAAGTGCTTTTCTCACCAGCAGCTGGTCTTACAGTACACAACAGAGCAGTCACAGCACTGCTGGGGTAGTGCAAATACTAATATTACTGTTTGCCTCTTTATTTTTGATTTTTAATGTAATACCTATATCAGTGTTCTGCTTTCTTCTTATTACTCTGTTGCATGTGGAATTAGTGAGTTTTAGGCTTATCCCCGAGTTTGTGTTACACAGGATCAAGGTGGTTAACACTGAAAAAAAAATAATCTCTAGTTCTCTTGCCTCTAACACCATTGATTTGCTCAATCCCTTGAGCATAATTTACACTAAGGTTCTGCAAGTCCATTTCCTGCTTGTGGAGAGGGGTCAGGACATTGCCTATTCTAATCCTGGCAGTTGTGGGTTTTTTTGGTTTGGTGCCCAAAGCCTGTTTGAATACACACACTGTCATTGCTATATGAAAGAAATGACAAGCACAAGATTAATTTTAAAAGCCTCAACCCATTATATAACCAAATGGGATTCTCTTCATTTTCTGGGCTTTCCTTGACATTTTTGTGTTGGGTGGAAATGTTGCTACAAATTTTAAACTGGAGAAATGCTTCTGAACTGTGAACATCTGGTAATGATACCTTTCAAACCCAATTTAATCTTTAGAAAAACTAAACAACTTAGCTGCCCTACTGCACCATCTACAGGCAGGAAAGCGTCATGCTCATATTACAAAATACAACTTTCAAGCACTTTCTTTAATCATTGCAATTAATACATAAAACTGGAATTTCCCATTTTTCATCTTATTTATTATGAGGGGCTTATGCCTTTTGTGTGTGAAATGACATTTCACACAACTTTAAATACCTTGTACACTTGGGCCAGGGAGCTTTGCCTCTGCAAAATTTGTGGTAATTTGGATCTTATCCAAATTACGGGTATGTAGAAAACGAGATTGGCTTGGTCCTTTATTGCAGTTTAGGCATTTAATGGGATGTAGATAAAAGCTGTTGCATTTATCAGCTGTCACGCACTTTTTCATAAAGACACCTACATAGGGATTATGATTAACATCAACTCGGTTGTCACCACTATGCCTTTTTTACCCATGATTCCTCACTGGCTAGAGTTAAAGATATTCTTGAAATGACCTAGAAAATGCTGCTTCCCTTTCCCACAGCAAATAAAACCCTGCTAAATATTCTCGTATATCATTATGATAAAACGGGAAGGGAAAATTTAATGCCTGAGCTTGTAAAATATGCTCTAGTTTTGCAAGGCTGTTTAAAAAGTGAATATTATTAGCATGGGAGGCCACGGTAGCTGCACATCTGTAGCTGCTGTTAGCTTAAATCTAGCATGTGGTTTGGATGTCCATGTTCTTTCAGTAATCGAATTGGAAAAATATGATGTGAAACTGATGGACTAAATCTCAAGAACTGTCCTCCTCCTTTTTAGGAAGAAAGCAGACGTTTTTTAGTTTTTTTCACCTTCCTGAAAATACATGTGTCTAAAAAATGATATCGAAATGAAAAAAGCGTCCCTAATAGTGGTAAAAAGATATATGCATTCTGTCAATAAAATTTGAAGGAATTCAAGTGATTTTGTTCTGGTAGAAGAGCAAGGGGCTAAACTCCAGATAATTTATTTACTTGGATTTTAGTCACATATGTACTACTTCTGCAGGGAAATCTAGCAAGAACATTATTTGGTGCTGTGTGTGCAGCACCCAGAGGCAGTAAGGCATGGATCTCAATTACAAGTTTCTTTTCATTTGTGTAATGAAAACTTCTGAAAATACTGCATGTTTTTTGTCGGTTCTTCCTCATCTTTTCCTATCAGATTATTATTTTGCATTTTGATTTGTGCCTACCTGTCTATTCCTTTTTCCCTAAGCTGCTGTGCAGCAATGCTGGTTTCTGATGTTAAAAGAGTTGGCATGTTTCACCCTGTTGTCCATATTCAGGAGAGGCAGAAGTCACTTCCATATGTGGTTTGTGGAGTGCTTTGGGATCCTTCAGGATGAAAGGTGTGATATAAATATATGATACCATTCGTTCCTCTTTTTTCCTGCAGCACACAGAGTACTAATATGTTTTCCTTTCGTCTTGAGCTCCCCTGACTAAATTGTCAAACATCTCAGTAATACCATGAACGTTTGCTTCAGGCACTGTCATAATCACTGTTCTGTTAGCTCCATCCTTACAAAAGGATGGCTATTCTCCAGGCACACAATTGACTCTCCTACTACCAAATGCTTTTTCTTATCGTCCTTGGTAGCTTCTCTTACAATTCCCTTGAGTTTCTTTGCTTCAGTCTAATCTTCCCGATCTCATTCAGGTCCTATTTCCCATTTACCATGTCAGTTCACCTGCAGTACATTGTTAAGTCTGTGCTGATCCTGTATCCTGAGCAAAAAGGACCAGCATAGGAATACTTCTTTGGACTTCTGAGTCCCGTGTCTGTTTCCTCCCTTCCCTTCCCTTCCCTTCCCTTCCCTTCCCTTCCCTTCCCTTCCCTTCCCTTCCCTTCCCTTCCCTTCCCTTCCCTTCCCTTCCCTTCCCTTCCCTTCCCTTCCCTTCCCTTCCCTTCCCTTCCCTTCCCTTCCTTCCCTTCCCTTCCCTTCCCTTCCCTTCCCTTCCCTTCCCTTCCCTTCCCTTCCCTTCCCTTCCCTTCCCTTCCCTTCCTCTGCATTTAGATGGCAAAGGCTCTATCCTGTTTAGGCAGAACATTGTGAGGAAAGCAATAATCAGTCTCTCCAAGCTACCTAAGCAGCACCTCGTTCTTTTCTCAGAGAGAGGCAGAATACAATTGCTTTCTTGAGCTGTTCTGCTCAGCTCTGTGGGAAGGGGAATAATTAGCCTTGTTAAGCTACAGGGCCAGCAAGCCCTTGCCTTCTGTGCCCTCCCCTCACTTGACCCCAGTGTTATAGAGCTGCAGCGGTCCCTGGGTAAATACAGCTGAGCTGGCAGCTGCTCCCAGCTCTGTCCACATTGCTGCTCCCTGCTCCTTCTCTGGTGCTGCCCTGACACCCGCCCAAGCCTTCACAATTGGCACTTGAGAGCTCTGATGGTGAAAGCAGAACATGGAGGGGCACTTCCTCACACTTCCTCTTTTTCATTCCTCGTTATTTTAGCTCAATTAATTTTCTCTCATGTTCCTGAACCTACTTGCATTCAGCTGCAGGCTACTCCAGGCTACTTTTCCCCCAACATGCTGCCGTCAGATGGTAGATAATATATCACTCACCAGAGCAAGGACTTG
Source organism: Entomyzon cyanotis (assembly GCA_024500445.1). Lineage (NCBI taxonomy): Eukaryota > Metazoa > Chordata > Aves > Passeriformes > Meliphagidae > Entomyzon > Entomyzon cyanotis. The sequence continues at coordinate 73,231,731 of JAKEPQ010001005.1, forward strand.
TCAAGAAAATTGATGGGCTGCAGTGTCCCTTTGGGGTCAGGCAAACAAGTCTTGTGGAGTTTGTTAAATGAGGTATGTGGAGCTATGCTGTCATGTGAGGGAAAAGAGAGGAATAAATAAATGTCTATAAACGTTTCAATTTCTGATCTTTGAACATGATCCACTGGAATCACTGTGTCTGGTGCCAAATTAGTAAAGAGACATCTTTCTTTACTTCTGATTACTTTCCTAAGCTGCCATTTGGGCTGCAGTGTAGCAGGCTGGTATATGTCATGGCATACAATCTAGCTTCCCTCACTTTCCTAAGTGTAAACTGGGACTACATCCATAGGAGCCAGTGGTGGTGTCATCATATAAAACTCGTGTGTATGATCAAAGGAGTCCTTGTTTTTCTTTCCCCGCAGCTCATAACAGAGCTCAGAAATACAGAACCATTTTGATATTTAAAAACCATTTGATATTTAATCAGAACAGAAGCTTGGCATATGAAGAACATAGGCATATAGCTCAACTGAGCTTTGGGAGACATTAAAAATGAATTATGCTGATAAAGAACAGCTGTATTCTTACATCAGAAACCATGGGGACAAATAATTAATTTGCCTTCATTAATTTCCCAATTCTTTCCTGGCAAAAAGTCCAGAAATACTTAGACTACAGATCTAAATGCCATGAAGTGAGCATATGTATTAAGAGACTATCAATTACTGGACCGTCAAGTGTCATTATGAAAGCCAGTTTCTGGTCTTGTGATGTTAAAATCCCTGTTCACCTCCACCCACTCTGAGTCTTTTTTGTTGCCTACTAGCAGGAAGCCTGGAGAAAAGAAGGTGATAAAATGTTGATGATCATTTTCTTATTCAATACATTGGTCTCTGAATATTGGCTGAGCAGGACTGCACAGAGCTGTGAGATGGAAGAGGGAAGTGGGGTACAATGTTAATTCCCTCTTGAAAGACATCACTATGGAGACCATGGCATATTTGTCTCCCTTGCCATTCTAGGCTATAAAAAATAGTAACCCTTAGGTTTAAATTCGGTGGTCAATGTGTGGTTTAAATAAAATAAATAAACCAATCGATCAGGTGAATGTGGGAGTTGGGTTGGGTGGCAGAAGAGAAGGGTGCTGGAGGGATGGTGGGGTTTGTACCCAATGCTTTTGAAGGGGTGACAGAGACTCCACTTACCATGCTGGAGAAGGACACTGTGCCCTTGCTACCATGAGGAGTGCAAGCTGGAGGGCAGGTAAAATGCCAGGGCACATTTAGCTACCCCTGGCTTCCAGTGAGCCATCCCATGCAACAGCCCCTTCCAGGAGGGGGCTTGCCACTGTCTTCTCTGCCCGGCAGTGGCTGGTAACAGGATGTGGAGTGGTGGGTGGTCTGGAGGGAAAATAAATTCAAGGCTTTGTCTAGCTTGTCTGTGCTTCAGGTGGAGTCTTCCATCTATGCCTCTGATGCTGGAGTTTACCGTGGGTTTACATTTGTGTTTTAGAGAAAGACAGGGACATACACAGAGTACCGATATAAAAAAAGCTCTACATCACAAGCACTCCTGTTGCACCAAGCCTACAGACTGAGGAAATTTTTAGGAACTGATAGATATTCAAAGGATAGACTGGGACTCCTGGGAAATATGGGCTAAACTTCAGCTGGTGTAGCTCTTCTGAAGGATATAGACCTTATATTTATAATTTATTGAGTGCCTTTGAATGAGTCAAATTTTATTTCAGCGACAGGCAGATCAGAAATCTTGGCATTGTTTTTTGTCATGAAGCAATCTTGACAAGTATATATGGCTGGTACTTAAAAATTCCTACTGCCGTTGAAACACTTCCAGGCATCATTTAATCAGGTGAAGGAGATCTTAGCTCACTCCTTGTTCTCATTCAGTTTTGCCAATTATAGCTTGTCTAGAATTTTGTCTCCTCTTACTTGAAAACATCTCTTCAATTCTTGCTAATTTCTGCAGCTAGACCAAACGATTAAAACCAACCTTTCTGGCAGGCACTGTGTGTGTTCTCTGGCCTGTGCACCATGCTGGTAATCACTGTGAGCCCTCCAGCCTGGCTGGATGTAGGTCTAGAATTTTGTTTTGTGTGGGCTGGCAGGGTTTGGGAGGTAGGGGTGCACCAGCCCACAAACCCCTACTCATGGGCACAGGGCTCGTGTGGCTCAGGGAACACCAAACCAGACAGCCACCTTGCAGCACAGGCTGGGCAAGCTGAGTGCTGCCTTCTGCCTTTGGCTTGCCTTGAGTCCAGCGCTTGAATGGATTTCACAGCATCATGGAATCATTTAGGCTGGAAAAGATCTTTAAGATCAGATGGACCAACCATTAAGCCTGCTACTAAATCGTGTCCCCAGGTGCCACGTCTATGTGTCTTTTAAATTGTCCAGGGAGGGGGCAGCCTGTTTCAATCCTTGACAACCCTTTCTGTGAAGAAATTTTTTGTCATACCCTACCCAAACCTCCCCTGGCGAAACTTGAGGCCATTTCCGAGGGATTCCCGCTGGAAAATGGTGATGCCACATCTTCCATATTCTATTTTGGCGCGGTCTGTTTTGTTAGTTGTTTGTTGAGGGTTTTTTCCGGTTGAGATGTCCTGCTAGCAACGCAGAAGGAAGCGATTTATTCCCGGAATCCTGAGCCCCGCCGTTCGGCGCCCTGGATGCGCTGCCCGGTTTCGTGGCGGTGGCAGCGCAGCCTGCAGAGGGCGCTGCACCCCCGCCCTGCGCCCGCGGCTGCCATTCCCTTTTCCCGACGGGGAACAGCAGCATTTACACCGTGTAGTGTTTCCCCGCTTCTTTTCTTCCAGCCTGCTGGCGACACAGGAAGTCACCCAATCCGCTGTCATCTGTTTGGCTGAGTAACGTGCAGTTCATTTGCGTGGCATGTGATTACAAGGTTCTGGAGGACACTAATTAGGAAGAAAATCTGGGGAGAGAATAGGGATTAGAGAGTATCTGTCAGTCAGATGCCTGTCAGCCAGCAGAATAATAATAATTAATCATGATTAACAATAAGTTCTGTGTCAGTAGTGCATCTTATCTGAGGACTCTACAAGCGTTTTGTGTTTAATCTGTGCAACTCCTTCTGAGGGGAATAGACATGATAAAATATTTAGAACTGAATTTGCAAATGGCATTTCTGAAATGAGACCCCTAAGGCAGTTGTACACAAGTGCCAAAATAAAGTGCCTGGTTTTGAGACGTGCTGAGCATCTGCAAAGCCCAGAGTTGGCATGCTAGTGTTACCTCAGATGTCTTTCAGCACAGACAACACAAATACCCCCTTTTTTTCTTGGTGAAGGACAGCTTTTCAAGTGATATGCAGGCTGTGCTGGGAAATGCAAGTCTGACCTTGTGGCCTTGCCTGGATTTACCACTCATCTATACTCTTTGCATGCAAGCATGCAGCCTGCAAGGAAACAGCTTGATCATACATGCAGGACCAAGTTCTTATGAGTAAGCTGAGCACAGGTTAGGCATGTGCAAGGCCAAGAATGCCACAGGCCAGTTCACCTGCAAATACTCAGTTTCAACTCTTCTTAACCATGGTGTGAATGCTTTGAATACATCTGGGGCACTGCCAGCAGTGCTGTTTGCAGGACACAGTGTACTCACTCCACCTAAATCAGCTCCCAAATCATTGCACAGGCATTGTCCAAAGCATAAGAAGTGTTCTGGTGAACAAAATGCCAAGTTGCCTTACAAGTCAAACTTCTGAGTCATAATCAAAACAACAGTACTGAGAAAAAAATATCCAGCAGTTTTGAGAAGAATGTTTTGTTTCATATCTATGCAATTTTTTGTCAGTGTTTTATGTCTCAGGTAGTATCTCAGGATGTGAAATGCTATTTTTAGCAGCATCTAAAAAACCCCAAAACAACACACAAAACCCCCTTCCCCCAAAAATCCCAGACCAAAACAAAACAAAACAAAAAACAAAACCAGAGTTTGAGCTCACATGTACAATGTCTTGCTGCCATGTTTCCCACACACAGATAATTTCTGTCATTTTTGTACTCAGCAACCCTGAAATCTGAAGTATTACAGCCTTAAAGCTCAGACCCTGATCTCTCCAGGCTCACTAGAGAGATACACGCCATTTCAGGTGAAAAGTGTTTGCTTTGTCCAACTAATAATGTGATTAGTCACTTAATTGGATGGTGCTCCACCTCCTGCAGACCTGGCAATTTTTTTGCTAATACAAGTTAACTGAATAAAAGTAAATAAACCTATGCCACAAATGACTCTTTGCAACACCAGGGTATATAGCCCTTCCTGGCCTGTGTTCAGCCTTTTTTCTGTCACCATCATAACAAAGAACCGGTATACTCTGTAGGGAGGGAGGCCTATATTATGCCACATGATCTCCTAGGTCTGTAGCACAATGGTAGAAATCCTCCAAGTTCTGTAGCAAATGCAGATTAGTTAAAAAAATCCCTCTTTAGAAATGGTTTAAGTATGGAAAGAAAAATACATCCAGTGTTGCAGCTCTAGTGCTATTTATTTGAGATCAAAAATTTTCCCCTCTCTTTATTTTGCTAGTTCTCAAATATTCTATTTCTGCCTTGCTGCAGTGCTTTTGAACCAGAATAACACAGACCCCTAGAAAATGACAGATATAGGACAAAGGGTTACAATTCCTGGCAATGGACCAAGCAGCAGTACATGGATTTGTAATTTCCCTTTTGAGTCCCAGACTTGTCACTACTTTGTAAGCAAATGGGCAAACTTCACAATCCTCCTAGCTGTTGTTTCAAGTTGTATGGGAATACAGGCAGAGCCTTCTAAACTGGTGACAATCAGATACTAAAGTCAGTAATAATCACTGCTATGGGGCCCAGCTCATTTCCTCTGTTTTTAAAGATAAAATTCTGCTATTCTGTTCAACACAACATGTGAAAATGTTATTTGTAGATTCGGCAACGTGGCTGAAGAGGTTTCTGGGGTGTTGTGAGCCCACTGTGACTTTCCTCCAATGCTCAGCTGGAGAGGTGTAGCCTAAGCTCCTGCAGAAATCTTTCTTGCATTTTATACACAAGGGTCTTTTTATTTCCACAGACGCCTTTTCCACCCTATAGGCAGTGTCAACTGTGTTGTGACTAAATCCACTTAAACTGCAGTTAACCCAGTGCTTCAGAGGACAGTATCACTTGGGGCACGAACTGAAAGTTCATCCCTTAGGAAAGAGTTTGCCGTGATTTTGCAAGGCACAGCAGTAACCTGGTAACCGACATATCCGTTTCTGTTACATTTTCTAGGTCAGCGTGAATCATTCTTAAGGGAGACAATTTAACCAGGCGAGTTGAGAGGACTGTTACTACTCTGTGCTCCTCTTTCCCCAGCTAGTTCTGCCCAAGGAGAGGCTTTTGTGGCACATGGTGATGTCAGGGAAATGCAGCCCCTGTCCCCTCCCCATCCTCTCAGGATGCTTTGCTGTTGACAGCAAGGCTGATGATGGTTCTGGTTCCAAGGATCCCATCCCTGGCATACCACTGAACAACTGCAAAATAAAATGAGAGAATAAAGCAATTTCAGTCTGAGTCAGGAGGTGTATATGTAAAGGCGCAAGGAACCAGTAGGAAAACACTGCTCAGAATGAGAGGCAGATTCCAAAGTAAGGTGCCAGGCAGAGAGGCAATTCTGGTATACACCCTAGTCCTCCTCTACATTGGACTTGTGAAGCTATCCATAGTTTTGGAAATATTAAGAGTTTGCCCATTACACACATTCAAAGGTAGTACATAAGTATGAAAACAAGACTCTTCCATATGCTCTGGACAGCAGCAACGGCGATTGATACTTTAACTAGTGAGTAATACTTACAGGCAAGACAACAGTGTATGGCGTGTAAGTTTGACCATGCTGCACCCTTTCTTTGGTGTTACCTCTGAAGATACTGTGGTGCCACAGTCTTGGCCACTTTCAAACCTGAAGCTCTCATGCCATAAAGGGTTACAGACAGGGTGCTGGCAAGGGTTACAGACAGTAGCGATTTGGGCTGAGGACCAACAGGACATGACATACTGAATAACGTTCAGTTTTGGTTCAGCAGTCTGTGGGCAAAGAGCACCAGAAAACAAAGAGCAAGAATAAACCATGAAAAACACAGAACTCATCTTCATCAATTACATGGAGTATTTCTTAGCCCACAGTTATCCCCAATTAAGCAAATTCTTTTCTCTACTGTTGAACTTCTCTTTTGACCTTTTACAGGACACTCTACTTCCTTGTGCCTCAGTTTACACACAGAGGATAAAAATACTCCTTTAACTTGCAGAGATGTTGTGCTGATTAATTAATGCCCAGCTGCACTTTCCAGACTCTTGAGATGAAAAGTGCAATGTATGTATTTCCTTTTAAAACTGTATTAAACTATCTTGCTGAAAAAGGCATAATTTGGACCACTGCCAGTGTGGGAGGGGGGAGTTCTCAGCAGACAGGAAATCAGAACGAAGCATATCTTTTTCACTCCTCAAACCCTGCACTTCCAGGACTTGATCAATGCTCATTGTAAGACCAGAACATCTGCAAAATACCTGCTATCTCTAGCTAGGTTTACTCTTGGCTAAATATTATTCAGGGAACAAATTGTGACAGCTGCTGTTCGAACACTGGGCCTTCTGTTGATGTCGGTAGTTGTATGAGAGATGAATTTGGCTTTCTGTCCCATTTTAATGAGTGCATGAGTATGTGTATCTCCCGTGTGGAGCACTGAGATAGTGTTAAAACAGGTCAGGATTTGGTTTAACTCCCTCAGTCTCTGGGGCTCTCTTATTTCCTGCTGAAGAAATCAACTCTCCAGCAAAATGTGTGTCACCTTAGCAGAAACAGGAGTGCCATCTGCAGTTAGAAAGCTGGGCTTCACAAAATGCCTTTGCTTTCAGTGACTGCATTGCATCTCCTCATGAAGCCTCTTGGATCACAGAATCACTAAATGTTCTGAGTTGGAAGGGATCCACAAGGATTATCAAAGTCCTAGGCCTGCACAGGGCAGCCCCAAGAATCACACCATATGCAGCCATGGATATGGGTCTTGATTTTGAAAGAAGAGGGGTCCTGGTTTGTTCTGTTGCAGCAACACTCATGGTTTCTCAGACTGCTGCGCAGGGTAAAGTGAGTGCAGTTTTTCTATTTATCCACCTGTGCAACATCCAAAAAAAAGCATGTGACAGGGAGAAATAGCTCTACCTGTTGGAGGACAGACCTGCTCTAAAGTGAATTTTTAGGTACAAAGAATTTATGGGTTGAGTGAATAGCTGAGCAACATCTGAGAAGCTATGGAAGTTGGAGTTTTCCTAGATCTAAGAGGTTTAAATTTTTCAATGGAGAATAACTATGCCCTGTTGTAACAAAGCTGAAGGCTTTTTTGGACTGTGTATAAACCCCTGATTTTGGCAAATAATGGCTGACTGGAAAGCTGGAAGCCATGTGCTGTGCATGCAGTCTGTAAGCCTTTTGTCATTCTGAATGTTGGTTCAAGTAATCTTTCTTTGACAGCTCATTTGCATCTAAGCTATCCCCAAAGAATCTGAGAGTTTGGAAATAATAGAGATGACATTTGGGTAAGTGTTTAAAAATGCACAGCAGCAGCATGCTCGGAGGCTTGCATTAACAAGCAGAAATGAATTCTGAAAGTGAGCTCTGAAAAAAAGGAGAGAATCTGTCTGAATTAAGTAAGTTTCACTGGGCATCTGATGACTAAGTAGGAAGCGTTTTGTGCCAAAACCTAGGAAGGTAAGCATTACTCGCAAGATGACAGTGCCAGAAAATAAACCAACACCAATGAGGCTCATGGCTAGAATGCAGTATTGAGCACAGCATACTCCTAACCTCTGTGAAGTACTCAATTGAGAAACTTGATTGCAAATCAGGCTGAATGGCAATGGAAAAACAGGGCAACAGAATTATTTCAATGAGTCAAAAATATTGTGTGATTTTAAGTGTTCCTGTCCTCTAACACAGGCATGGTGCCAGCAAATCTGTTTAAGCAAGCTTTGAGGATTAGGGCAATGCAATTTTGCTAGTTCCCAGGCAGCTGATGTCATGTGCAACTCAGGAGATGTTGCTGGATACCAGTAGGGTGTATCCTGACAGGAAAAGAGATGGTGGCTGCTGTGTTTGGAAGAAAACTATTTGTGCCAGGATGGGTATATTAAAACTGTCTTGGTGAAGGTAGCTCCGTGCAACTGAAGCAGCACAGAATTGTAAGTATCAGGAGCATTAACGTTCATTAACTGGATTTACCACTGTTTTTTTCATGATGTGCGAATGTTCTAATTTTCTAATATTCTAATTTTCGCTCCTGTTGATGCTATTCATAAGTACAGCAGTTCAACTGAGGGGCTGATTTTACAAACAAATAATAAGAGACAGCATTTTCCTGAAAGCTTGTTCGTCCAAATGGGGTGAAACTAATCAAGAATTGAAGAAGTAAAAAAGCAAAATGAAGGGAGGAATTGCCATGAAGTAAAAGGACAGATGAGAGTGAAGCCAAAGCTATCAGGTTCAGCATCATGTTCATAACAACTGTGCAGAGCTGCTCAGTCTATATTATCCACAACTGCATTAGGACCAGCTTTATATATTCATTTTGCAAAGCATAATTGCCTTCATAACGGAAGGCAATGTTAGGCCCTCTGAAGAAAAACGACATAAACACTCAGGAATTTAGCTCTAAAATGGGCATTTTGGGCTCTGGAATGTTACAAGAGTATGTTTATCTGCTGTGGAAGGATGGAGATGAAACTTAGGCTACAGAGTCAGGACCCAGCTATGAGTGAGTACCTGGGCCTGATCCAGCTGGGGGTGGTGCAGGGAATACCACCCTGTTCACAACAGCCTTGACCCAGGGCTCACTCCTGCCCAAACTCTGGCCTGTTGCTGTCTATTCTAAACAAAACTCAGCAGAAACTGCTGAGCATTGGAAATTAGTTGTAAAGGTCATTGATTTCAGCCACTTATCCTTGCCCTATTTCCACATGCTGGAAAATACATGGTTTTACCTGGAGTCCTTTTTTGACCTTTATTTGTCTTCAGTGGCATAAACAGCCAGCCTGAAGTCTGAGCTCCTTTACCCACCAGTGTCATGCTCAGGAGCACACAAAAGCCAGAAACACTCACATAAATTACCTGCAAGGAAAGATCAGAGGCAGCGAGCAAGTGTTGAGTATTCTCATCTGTTTTAGTGAGCAGCCGTAGTGCTGCAGAGCTGCTGCAGAGTGCCAGTATAGCTTCCCCTATTCCCTTCAGACCTCTCACCCCAAACAATGCCTGTTTGGTATTGCTGCCTTCTTTTAGGTCCAGAGGAAACACTTGAATTATAAAGAGGCAATAGCGTTCTGCAGTAATATAGGAGCAGGAGTCTTTGATACCTGTGCTCCTGCCTGGAAGGCCCCCAGGCTCACTCCAGTCTAGATGCAGGTGATAAGGCAGCAGGTGAAGCAGCATGGGCAGGGAGGGTCTTGGGCTTAGCAGGACTGAGGCCCCAAGCTAACATAGCAATACAGACAAAACACCTCTACAAAATAATTTGCTCTTTTGCAGAGGTCAGTTAGCCATTTGTACAGGCCTTTGTACAGAGGATCTCAACTCAGAAGGAAAAAGGATTTTCTCTGTGGTGAGAAAGATGGAGACTTTGAGAACTTATCTCCTTGCTCTTATTCTTGAACTGAATCCCAGTTCTTCGTGCAGTACCTGCCGTCTTCCTCTGTCTCCAAGCCAGGCGCTTTCCCCTCTTTTGAAAAGGGCTGCATGGGGAAACAGCCAGGTGAGGAACCAGCTACTTGGACACTAATGGAGCAGGCCAAAGAAACACAAACTTTTTATGTTCAAGAATTTCTGAATTTCCACGTGGAATAAAGCAAATAAGATCCTACCTCAGAAATAAAATCGAAGTATCCTGCTCACCCAACTGCTATTCTGGGATGGAATACAAGTAAAAATGTGATGAAAAACTCAGACAAAATTGGCATTTAAAAGACAGTTTCTTATTAAATGAACAAATATTTTTAAAACACCAGCAGGGTCAGTTTAAGGAGGAAGCAGCTGATTATTGGTAGATTTTATATCAGGCTGTAAAGAATCTCAAAGCCAAATGATTTGTCAAGTGAAAATTTTGTGTTTATCTACTAAAGATAAAATTATTTTCTGTGCTTTTGTTTCTGTCTTTTCCAGCTTTTCACCAAGGATTTGAGAAATTTTGGGTTAAAGATTCATGGAAGTCTTTAGGATTGGGATTTTTTTAAAGATTTCTGCTGAACTCAAACCGTATCAGAGTATGGCCAGCTGTAGTGAGAAAAAAGAAAAACAGCAGAGGACAGTAAACCTGCTTCTCCCCATAGAAACCACGCTCAGAAATACAGATAGAAGTAGCTGGAAAGTTCTGTGGCACTCCTAGGTTTTATCTTGGAGTGGAGAGCTGAAGAAGTATTTTTTTTCATACTTAGGTCAGGAAATAAGGAGTCAGTGAAATGACTCATAATATCCTAGACTTGCTAAATAAAACTTGTTTGAAATGACAGCCCACTGGAGAGCACAGTGTCTCTTGAATGAGTTTAGAGCCTCGGTGTATAAATTCTGTGATCACAGAATACCTTAAAAGGTTTTTTCTTTTCTTTAGTGCTTCAGTTCCTATAGATTTTGGACACTCCCAAGCAGAAGAAAGAAGGTGACTTGCTTGTTCTTCTGGACTAATGTGAGAAGCAGGCATAGCTTTATTTTAAGAAAGTGGGGATGGATGTTCCTCTTTGGTCCACATCCTATCTGAGAAAATACCTTTGTTGTTTGGGAACAGGCAACTGTAACATGCCGTGATGGGTTTTGCAAAAGAAGGGAATATCCTGTTCACTTGTCTCTAACTCTAGCCCTAACTCCCTCTAGAGCAAGCACTTCTTACAAATAGGCTGCAGACTGTAAAACACAATGAAATTCACAAAATCCATTAACAGTCATTAACTACAAGGGGCTCTGGAGATATTCTTGAATGCTTTACTACTAGGGTAATTTCCATGCTTTTTCTAGATTTTATTCCTTCAGGCTACTCCACAATATTTCCTAATCACCCATGTCACAGATTTTATCTGGGGAACATAAAGACATCTCCAAAGAGCACAGTCCTCAATTAGAGTCCTTTCTTGTTACTTCCTCTTGTTTCAGACAGATAAGGTTGAACAATGTGATTACATACATGGTTAGTAGATGTGGTTAGTAACATGAAATGCCTTATCTGTGGCTGCATCTACAGTTGCATTTTGATTTGGTAAGGTAACAGTGTTGAAATGAATCCTCTGCTCATTCTCATTTCTGGTCCACAAAATTTCTTGGCACATGGGATCTAGGCTTCCTTTGAAAGAAACTGCACCAAAAACTCTACTCCAGATAAGCATCAAACATGGCCCAGCTCTCAGTGAGGACATAAGGCTCTGGACCTACGACCCGTCCATCAGAGAGCTTCAAACCACATGCCTGGGGGTGACCAGATGGCACCCTGCATGAAACCAGATGAATTCAAGCTCTAGAGGCAACTTGTGCAAAAGACAGAAGGGAAAAAAGCAGCCTAGACTGCCAAGTGAAGTCAATAGCAATGGTACAGATCACTCTCTTCCCTGGAGATACTTGCTGTGTGTCAGTCTTGCTGACTGACTGATTCCCTCTTTCTATATGGCATTTGAGAGCCAAAAATAAATTAGGAATTTGTTATAAATAAATTAGCAGTTAGCACTGTTAGTGCTATGCAGGGAGGCCTGTAAAATCTGGGCTAGGAGCCCTGAGAATTACACTACTGAAGAGCGAGGCCTGGTCAGCCATGGCCTTTGCCTTCACAGAGCACTGGTGCCAACCTTGCTTGGGATGAACTTTGGGGAATTGAGAGATCAGCATGGCTTGAGCCCTGATACCTGTAAGGAGCTAAGGTGCCTGACTGTGTCCCTGCCTTCTCATATCTGTCAGTAAACCATGATTTTGCCTCTTCTCCCTACCTACCTGCTTTGCATTCTAAACTATGTGGTCGGGGTAGCTCCAACTTTGAGGAGTAGGCTGGGTACAAGCAGCTCTTATTTGTTGTTACTTTGCTCGTGTTAAGCATTGGATTTTTCTTGGAAAAGCATTTATTGGTCTGTATCTTGCACATGCTCCATTCCTCAAATACTTCATGAGGTCAGAGCACTCCTCATGAGCTGAGCACTGTGCTGGGTATGTGTCAGATCATCAGTGTTTCTCTAACTCTAGAGTAGGAAACTGGGGATTTATTTGCTCTATGAACTGCTTTTGTATGCTCTGTGATTTCTCTGTGCTTCATGCATCAGCACTTCTCCTCATTCTGTCATCCTGTCATTATTCTGAGCACAGACAACACTGAGAAGGCACATTCTGCATGCTGGTGACACATCAGGCCAAGTGGTCATGGTGAGCTGGGTTTCTGCAGCTGACAGCTAGAGGTAGGATGGCATCATGTTGAGCTGCTTCTGATTTACCACCTAAAGAAACTAATTACAGCTATTCCATAGAGGCTGGCATGAGTTTTGAGCCAGACCTCTGGACCTGTAGCAAAAGTCTGGGTGACAACACCAGCAGGCCCTGTCATGGGTTTAGAATCATCCCAGATTGCATAAATCCTTAAAATAGCAAATTTCTGCAAATTGTCTTTCTTCTTCCATTTCTTGTTAATTTCTCAAGGAAATTACTTTCAAGGGCTCACTTTTTAATACATTCAAAGCATCCAAGTATCTTTCAGGTTAGTCTCATTTTAAGCCTCTTCTCTTTGTTCTCACAAGAATGTAAATATGGCTTCAAACACTCAGGTCTTGCTCTGTTCTCATGAGATGACAACCACCCAACCCGTGAGGGTTTGGGATGCTGGGGCTGTGAATGTGGGTCTGCTGAAAGCTGGTTCTGTAGGTAAGATGGCAGGCCAAAACCTACTGTCCAAAAATCACTGGGCTGAAACACTGTCCATTAAAAACAGACTCCACGAAAAGGGCAAAAACACAGCTATATTTTTTCTGATCTGCTCTAGCTACAACACTTTAATATGGTGAAATGGTTGTACAGCATGAATAATTATCATAGTCTTACTTGCCTTTCTGCTCTATGAAAGAATTGAGCTCCTTGAAATATTTAAGAACAGCGTAGTCACAGTCCACTGAAAACAATTATGATAGCAGAAGAACCTGAGATGCAACATAAAATGCCTTTGATTTTTTTTCCTCCTTTTTTCCTGTCCTTTTAGATTTCCTTTACATGGTCTTGCTGACAGCATTAAGTCACATTTTTCCTGGATAACTTTTGTTGTGATTTTTGTAAGATTTTTTTAGGCATACTTCAAGGCTGATGATAAGATGAATTACTCAAGGCATCCCATTCTTCTGCAGTTCATATCAACCTCATGATTAAATTATTTGACATGGATACATTCTTTGCACATTGATGCACTATTTTTTCTATATATAAATCAAATGGGAATCAAAATAACAAAACAAGAAAACATACAATGTGAGTATATTGTCAGACAAAGCAAGCCACAAGGCTTCTACTAACAAGGATTATTGATATAGTTATTAAAAATAATCCTCCATTTCCATCTCAATGTGCACTTGATTTGAATGTCATAAATAAACCATCAGTTCCTGATTTTTGCAATGCTAAGCATAAAATTAGAGCACAGATAAATCAGCCCACAAAAAAGCCTCTGGCTTTTCATAGAATCCTAGAATCTTAGAATGGCTTGGGTTGGAAGGGGCCTTAAAGACCATCTCATTCCAACCCTTGTGTCATGGGCAGGGACACCTTCCAATAGACCAGGTTACTCAAAGCTGCATCTAACCTGGCCTTGAACACTTCCAGGGATGAGGCATCCATAACTCTGGGCAGCCTGTGAGCATGCCTCACCATCCTCACAGTACAGAATTGCTTCCAAACATCTAATCTAAATCTCTCCACTTTTACTTTAAAACAATTTCCCCTCTATCCATGTAAACATTGCTCTCCCTCTCTTTTATAAGCTCCTTCCAAGTAATGAAAGCTGACTGAGCCCTTTTGGCTGACCTTAGATGTATCTGAGGTGCTGTTTATAGGCAGAGATCTGTAAGTGTTGCCTTCAGACCTGTTTTAGGTAGTCAACTTATATGATGGATCTTTTTTCCTAAGAGAAGAAAATGGTGTTATTACTTATTGCTTTCTGACTGATTAAAAAACCCCTCAGTTCTTGGGTTAGGCTTTTCATAGAAACTTCTTTACGCACACATGGTTTCTGTGAGTTTTGTCACATACAGGCAGAAACACAACAATCAGGAAAAGTTTGTGCATTGTTTTTAATCTGCAGACTTTGAGGGAAAAAAAAAAAGAGCATTTCAGCATTGGCCTATCCAGGTAAATTTATCACAAAAGAAACTAAAATCCCTAGTTTTGATACTCTGAACTCCATGTTCAGCCATGTAATAAGCAAGGCCTGGGTTCAGCCAAAAGCCAGCAGAAATTCTCCTTCAGTATAAGTGGAAAGGACTTGCATCTTCACATCAGGAGCCCACTGGTTGGCTCCAGGTATCCATGAGTGGTGGTTGTATGTGCAGATATACTGTGGCCATAGGATGGTTCTGCAGATACGTTTCATAGTGGAGACGCAATGTAAAGAGGCAGCATGACAGGTTTCCAGATGGTGCTGCCTCTTCACTGAGCAAGAGACTCCATATGCAAGTTGGCTATACATGACTGTTGGCTTCTTCCAAAAATAAAGCTGATCATTAACATGATTCTGTTCTTTCTTGTTGATGTTATTAAACTGAGAAATAAATCAAGTGTTTGTGGGTACGTAGGAAGGAGGGCAAATAGAAGAAAAAACAGAAACCTAGAAAGAGGCAAACCCAGAAAGAGGCAAACCCAAGACAGCACATGGCATGAAAGCACTTGCAGAAGTAGGCTGTATGTCTCTGCCGTGTTTTTATTTGTTTTTCACCCTGCCATAATATGTGGGAAAATATCATAATGTGCTGATACACTGGAGGGACACAGTGGGCTTCTGTTCCTGTTCCTTGAGGGACTTTAGTTTATTGAGACTGCCTTTAATTACTGGGATTGAAATTATAATCAAAGAAAGGCTTGAATAGGGATGTTGATACTTCTTGTGTCCACAGAAGTGAGAAAAATACCTCAGGCCAAGGTTGCTTCCCCAGAGATGTTTGCTCAGTTATCTAACAGATCTTGCAGTTGGCAATGCCTATATTTAATTACAACTTCAGAATCATGGTAATAGAAAACTGTTTATCCACTGCCCTTAGACTCTTAGATGTCAGGCTCATCTGCTGCTCTTTTCCAACTCCCTGATGGAACTGCAGTGAATAACAAGCCGGTCCTTCCGGATGCACTGTGCATAAATACTCCTGGAAGCTACCCAGAAAATACCCTCCAGGAAAATTCCAGAGACACTCTTGATGATTCACTCAGCGCTAGTGAACCACCTAACTGGATACGAGCACTCACCCTGTCGTAAAGGGCTTAATCTAATAAGCAAAACAGGAGTCTTGACTCCCAGTGCTTTTTATTTTGCTTCCTCTTTCAAAGCCATCTGCTTCTCCGACCTATTTCAGAACATGCAAATTCACAAGTGAGGTGAAATTTCCCATGGACCAGTAGCCTGTGAAATGTAATTACTGTGCTAATTTTGAATTCCAAGCGGTCAGCACAGACTAGGAGTGCTCGCTCAGCAAACATGCTAACACAATTACAATGAATATTAAAAAAAAGGCCATGTTGAGATTTGGCAATGACTCTGGAAAATGACAGGTAGCTTTTTTGGGGTAAGAAAACAGACAACAAAATGCCTGATAAACGTTTGGGGATTTTTTTATGGCACACAGATGCATTCTCAATAGAAACAGTTGAAGGCGAAAGGAAATGATAGTGAGAGCACATCGCATCCAGGCTGCTTTCCCAGCAACGCTCAGAAAATGAGAGGCTGTTATGAAATCTGTGCTCCCTTGCGAGGTCTTTGCTACCTTGGATGACCTCTGTCAAGTAATGCGCTCATTCAGCACTGCAGCCTGTCTGTAACAGGGGCTAATGACACTAAGCCTGCTGGATAAATCCATGTGGGATTTATGACTGTGCAATGCACAGCATTTCAAGGTATACAGTATGCCAATTTGACAGTATCAGTGACAGGGGTAAGGCTGTGAAGCTGTTTCAAAAAATCTTAGAAAAATCCTGCTTATAAGTCTCCCACTGCTTCACAGTGGAATAGAAGAATGAGATTTAATGCTGTATTTTAATGTAAATAATTTTGCTGCTTCCAGTGAGGACAGTACATGTCTGACTTCTTTATTCTTTCAGGAATGCCTCTGGGATTCACCTAATATTTAAAAAAAATAAAAGAAAAAAAAAGTGTTTTGATGATGATAGCAGATGGTGTATTATCCAATCTCTGGAGCAAATTGTACTAACACAGCCCTGCCAAAGGACCAGGAATGTCAATTTGACCCAGTAGGACCTCTAACACCAATGGTGGGTTTCAGGCTGTGGTGCTTTTGCAGAGGGAGCTCAGCTCAATGAAGCAAAGCCCCAAATCTCTTCTGTGGAAGAACACTGACCCACTGCGTTGCTTACCTTGGAAGAGGAGCTACAGGCACTGCTCATGTGCTCATGGCAGGACCTGAGGGAATCAGAGTAGCAAGCATGTTGCACATTGTCTCCATTTCTTGGGAGGGCTGATGTACAAGGAGTGTACATCATGGAGTGGAAGGGGGAACATGTTTCCCTGCATCCAAGACTAATTTCAGTCTGTTGTGGCATAGACAGAAGAATCTGATGCGCTCAGCAGAAAATACATGGAAGAAATGCCTAATGCAAAGATAAGACAAAATGTACTGAGGGGGTGTAGGGTGGGGGGGTGTGGAATTAATTTTGGCATATATACTTAAATCAAACAGCCCAGTGGTTACAGCACTGGTTCAGATGTAATCTGACTTTGGTCAGATCTGACTGAAAATCCAGTTACAAAAGGCAATTTCTCTCTCCCCTTGGTGTGTCAGCACAGTAGGGTCTGGGGGCAGAAGAAGATCTAGGGGTGCTGTGAGATGGAGGTACCACACAGCACAGGGCTCCTGGCCTGCTGCAGGTACTCGTGGGAGAGTATAGAAGCTGCCCTGCAGGTTCAGGACAACCATCTGCAATGCAAATGTGTTTTAACAACCAGGGAAAAACATCCTACATCACATGGCTGGCATCGTATGGGAGCTCCATGAAAAAGCAGAATTCATATCCAGCTCTCCAGCTCTGAGAATTGCTGCCTTAAGCATAAAGCCAGTTTTCTCCTCCCTCCCTGATGCTAGCATGTTCTCCAAGTCAGAGCCATTTGAGTGAGGCAGGGTAGGAAGAAAAATAACCACAATGGAATAAAATATATATATATATATATATGCATAGATATATGTGAATACATGCATCTATATGATTTGGATGGCACACGCACAAGGGTTTTGCATAAACAAGATCTTTTAGGATTGCAAAACAACATATTTTTCCTTCATGTCATTCTTAGAAAATTTTAGTTGAGGTTTAAAAAAACCTCCATCAGTCTGAAACAGACAGGCAACACAGTAAAATCAATTCTAAGTGATGCAAATTGGCAGAGTTATTTGAATAGTGTTATAGGCAGACATAATAATTGTTGCCGCCTGCCTATATTAAAACGTTTCTGCTATACAAAGCCTTCCATAAGCTGCAGTTCTCCTTTCTTTTAAGTAGTTGTCTGAGCTTGTTTGCTGTTTATGGCAAAACAATACTGACTATTTTGCTGTCATGTGGGGTCACAGGACAAACATAATGACAGACAAATGAAAGCACAGGCAGGCAAAACTGAGGGGTCACTGTATAGATGTCTGATACTATATCTGGCTGGAAATGATTCCAAAAGTCAACATATGCAAGCACTTAAATGTGGCTTATATTTTCTCTTTGGTCCAGGGCCCTGACTTCCTTTACAGCAAACACTCACAAACACACCATCTGGTGTTGAAGAGTGAGCAGTTTAATAAAGAGGATCAGATTCTTTCCATCTCACTTGTTCCTTGGTGTGTGTTCCATTTTCTGGGCAGTTATCTGCAAGTAATACAGAATTTCCTTTGGTTTCCTTGAGCTGTTGTTCAGACTCTTAGGTCATTAGACTGGTGATTTGGGATGCAATCAAGGATGTCAAATACATTTTATGATTTTTAAATAATTTTCTTTTAAAAGGATAGAGACCTGATGAAATCACCCAAATATTATTGTCAGAGTAACTGTGCAGTGCTTTAAAACCAGAGATGTAGCATCAGCCACAGCAGTGATACATGCATATACCTATGCATATGCAGCCTCTGTAGTCACCTCAACCCAACTTTCACCAATCCATCAACAAGGGGATGTGATACTGGTGTCCCTGTGTTTGGAGTATTTCTTCTGAGCTTTGTGATCATGATTTAGGGTACATCTCCCACAGCATATTCCACACACTGACCCAGAGCACTCATATCTTGTGGGCCTTTTCCAAATGTTCTGCTTTGCTTTTGCCTTTCTCTGGCTAAAAGGCTTTATGTCCTTTCCCTGCAGTTTCCCAGTGCTCATTTCCTACCACAAGCCTGCCAGGAGGGAAAGGAGGACTTTTGCTCCTGGAGATGATGATCCTCACTGAAGCTTTACCCAACCAACAGCCACCAGCCACATTAGCAACCAAACT
This sequence comes from Entomyzon cyanotis, assembly GCA_024500445.1. NCBI lineage: Eukaryota > Metazoa > Chordata > Aves > Passeriformes > Meliphagidae > Entomyzon > Entomyzon cyanotis. Next base: position 73,250,445 of record JAKEPQ010001005.1, read on the forward strand.
AGGAGCCCATGGGCAACCAGACAGGCTTAGTTTCCATAAACCCAAGCCATTCATTTTTCTAAGCCCATTGCACAGCTGATGAAGCCTGACAGTCCAGGTGGAGCAGCAGAGGCTGCCATATTCAATCCCTGTCAACTACTCCTTGTGGCAGTTTGGCATTACACTGTGTTTGTGCCAAGGAAAATGCCAGCAGGGGCCATGTCCAGACAAAGACATAACTGGCTCAGTCCTTAATGTTTGAGATGAAACATGTCACTGTCACCATGAAAGAAGGCCTCAGATATGCCACTTTATACAGTCCAGTCGGGTTAACATCTGTTTGGAGGAACTGGGAATCCTGTTGGTCGTAGCATGATTGATGGGAATGTGTGGTTTGGTGGGATAAGGGAAATGAAGGCCAGAGAATAACTGATATTTCAGCCTAATTAATGTCCATGTAAAGAACCCTACAGTGAAATGAGACATATTACTCACCTCCCTTAGCCCTGAGCAGGTCTGGAGAAAACGTTCACTTGTCAGAGAAACAACCACAAGGGAAGAAGCACAGTTAACTCATCCATTATGAGCACTTCTCTTTTAACAGAAAGGCCTATCTTTGTAGGAGGGCACAGCATTTTCCAGAGGATGGAAACTCCAATGTAGTAATTACCTGATTCTTCAAATTAAAAACCAGAGGGAAAGAATGAGTGTCAGGGGGAAAGAACATGTCTTGCTATTTAACGAAAACAAGAGACATGCGCATGCCTCTGCACAGCTGAGATCCTGATCCAGATGGCAGTCTCAATTTGGAGCTCCCAAGCTGGAGGTTTATCTGGTTTTGCTTCAATGTCCCTTACAAATAAAAGCCATGAACAAAGACTAGAGAGCTCAAACACTGGCCTTGGGCCTATATTTGTGCCAAACTGTTGCACCTTGTAAGAAGACCACTAAAAGGAAATACTGATATCACAAAAAACTGTTAGGCAGATGGATAAGAACCAAAAATTCCAGTCTAGACTGCAGCAGTCTGCTGCAGGCTAAGTCACTGACAGTCAAGAGAAGCAAAGGTTTAGGAGAAATAAACAATTAGCAACTCTAATTTATTGGATACTGTTCAGGAAATATTGCTGTACATTCTTTCTCATCTTGGATAAGTTAGGTAGAGATGTGTTTCCTGTCAAAGCCTCTGCAGATTTAAGAACATCACTAGCAAAATCCCAGAATTACTGACTGTACTTTAGGTGCCTATTTGGCTTTTTCTTCAAAAAGATACAGAACCATCACCACAGTTTTGGACTACACATCTGGAAGGCCAGCTGTCTTTTGCTTCTTTGATATTCAGTTCATCAGAGATCCAAGTACCCACACTGTGCCATCTCATGTTTTAAAAAATGCATCAATGTCCTTTGTGAAAAAGGCAAAAGATCAGAGGAGACAGGCAATTTGTTGGAAGAAGCAAAATGCAATAGGTGACTGTAGGGATTTGGGGACTTGGCTTGAATTAAGAGTAGGGGAAATACTTCTATGTAGCAAAGAATATAGCAGCATGCAGGCAGAAGGTGATATAGAGTTGAGGAAGCTGGCATGTTTCTGGAGTTTGGATCCAAGAAACAAAGTGCGCAGAAAAGGGCACTCAGAAACATGAGACTGAGGCAACACTGATGAGCAGGGAAGTGTTTGGTGGAGAGAGGGGGAACAAGGAGATTACAGGTAAAAAAAATCTGGTGGTTGTGGAGGGCAGACTACCATACTGAAGCCAGAACATTACATTTTAAGACATTTTTCATGAAAGCATCCTTTCACTGAGATATCCAGCACCATGGAAATTAATTTTCAGATACATGTATTTTGATAGGGATGCATTGGATGTAGAAAACTGAATTTGCAACCATGTGGGGGTATCGGGAAATAGTCCTAAGAGACTGAAATATCACCTTGTACATGGATAATACTTACTGGTAGTATCCAGTAAGGTGGTGGTGAAGCTGCACAATATTTCATACAACAGTGCTGTATCCCTTTCACAAACAGGCTGTGCAAGTAAAGGCTTCAAGGGCAAACGTGCCCCAGTGCAATCATGAAGGACTTGAGTCTTTAGAAGAAATCTGGGGAGACAACGCTCAGCTGAGGACTAGCCATGAGGGCTGTATTTACACCAAAGCAATGTTGTTTCTATGTGACTGGGACTGGTGACTGGTGACTGTAATGAAGGGTTTAGCAGCCTGGGGTTGTTAATTTAACACTTGCATAGCTAAGAGTGAGGAAACAAACATGATATAGTGCAATTTATTATTAGAAACCACAGCAAAGTATTTCGTTCTGGGGGAGTTTCCCTTTTTCTTCTTGCCACTTGTTCCTTACCCTTGTTAGCTCCTCTTTCCACAGTCACATGTTCCCTCCCACTCAAGGACATGATTTTCAGCACGAGCTGTGCTGCTGATTTTACAGTCACTAGACTGGGCTTGATTTCTGGAGTTACTCTGCCTCTTCCCATCACTACAGAGCTTCCTGCCAGAGAGAGAACTATTGTTTGCAATCCATGATCATGAAATAATTACCACAGAGGGGCCACAAAGATGCTCAGAGGGCTGGAGCACCTCTCCTATGCAGACAGGCTGGGAGAGCTGGGGTTTTTCAGCCTGGAGAAGAGAAGGCTCCAGGGAGACCTTAGAGCAGCCTTACAGTGCCTAAAGGGAGCCTACAGGAGAGCTGGAGAGGGACTTTTGACAAAGGAAGGCAATGATAGTATGAGGGGAATGGCTTTAAACTGAATGAGGGTTGGTTTAGATTAGATATTATGAAGAAATTCTTTGCTGTGAGGGTGGTGAGGCACTGGAATAGGTTGCCCAGAGAGGCTGTGGATGCCCCATTCCTGGAAGTGTTCAAGGCCAGGTGGGATGGGGCTCTGAGTAATCTGGTCAAGTGGAAGGTGTCCCTGCCCATGGCAGATGGGGTTGGAACCAGATGCTTTTTAAGGTCCTTTGCAATGCAACAATTACATGATTCTATGATTCTATGACCTTGGCTTGCAGGACATGGCAGTTAATTTTGAGGGAAATTCATCAGGCAGGAACAGGATTTGAGGGGGAAATGCCAGAACTTGCGCATTTGGGAACCTAGCCAACATCATGGCATCCGTTGTGGCACAAATTTCTGTTTCTTTTTCCTTCCAAAAAGTTTTCCATACCTTTTATTCCTACCAGTCTCTTCAAGAACAGGCTGGAAATTATTCTTAAAATAATTTAATATTTTTTTCTCTCCTTCTCTCTTCTTCTTAAGAAGTCACGTTGTAGCAGAGGTATTTTTCACCCATGGAGTAGAACAACTGTGGTCATTTACCTCTTCATCCCCAAGGGAGGTTCAAATGGATGTCTACCCCAGGGCTGGAGAGCTCTCCTCATAGTGTGGAAAAGCACCACTTCCAGTGTGCTAAATATAAAGAGCCTGTACCTGTCCTTCAAGAGCCTGTACCTGTCCTTCAAGAGCATACACAGTGTTGGCAGCAGGTTGCTCAGGCAGGGTGCTCTCAGGCCACTCCAGTATTGCTTCACTTCGTGGGTCTCGGAGAGGGGAAGCAGGAAGTCAGCTGCTCAAACCACAGCAGAGCTGAAGGTATTTTTTAAAAAATCCAGTTCAAACAGTGACCTAGGCAAACAGTTGTAAGGTCAAACATGGACACCTGGTGTGTCAGTGTACCTTCAGGGCCAGTTCACTGCCAGGCACGTGCTTTTTGCATCGCCCTTTTGGAACTTCAGCTTCTGAAGCTAGAGTTGGTTTGGCTTTGTAGCACAAGTCCAATTTTTGGCTCTCTCTGTGCCTGGTTTATTTCAATCATCAATACTAGTTGAATGAGAGTCCTCTATTGACTATTTATAGTTCTAAACAAGGAAAACAAATACTGTCTCTTCAGATGAGGTGCCAATGTCTCTGTAATTCCCGCAGTTGTAGTGCTATGATTGGAATTTGGTGCCAGATGCATGGATTCCTCAGACAAACAGCTTTCTGGCAGGAGAGAGGAGGATCTGGCTCTGGCAAGCCTGTTTATGTAAACAGTTGCCATGTTACTGGCTCTTGTTACCTGCCTTGGCTTGATTTGATGCAGCAGAGAAGTCAGACACCAACTACTGGATAAAACAGAGCTGGCAAACCCTTTCACACACATGCACACATTGTTAATCCCATCAGAACCACTAAGTGATGCTGACTGTAGCTATAGACACACAGTCTTAATTAGGTACCCCAATGGTGAGAGGAAAGATTATTTCATACTGATTTTCTTTTTTCTTGCTGCCAGAGATGGTGCCCTTTGCACTTCCTGACAAGGCACAGAAAGAGGTGGGGGGTGGTGTGTGTGTCATCCTCACTGGACAGGATTGGCCAAAGAAAGTCAGATTGTTTCCTGGAACAGAGTTCATGTAAACAGCTGCTAGAAGAAGAAAGGTTAGCTTCAGAGCCTGGATTCCAGTAATCACTGGTGAGAGAATAAAAGAGCCTTCAAGAATAAGGAAGTGTTAGCAAATAGTGGACATGCTAAAGGAGATCACTCAGGAGAGGGTCAAAGTGAAGGCAGAGAAAGGTATCAGCTTTCAAGATCAGATTGATTCCCCCACCCACCCCAGCCTCAAAGCAGCTGAAATGACTTCTGCCTTTATTTGATGAGAAATCAGCAAGTGACCTGTTGTTAAGCTCTGGGTATGGTCTGTTTGCTTGACCACTGGCCAGTCCTCAAAAGTCCCCTATCCTGGCAGGAACCAGAGGTCATGCTGAACCCTGCTCACCATCCCTGAGCACCCAGAAGCACCAGCCCCATTCACTCTTTTGGATCCCTTGTGTCCCACTCTCACTTGGAGGGAGTTTCCAGAGTCATCACAATTTGTGTTTTCCTACTACTGCACCGACCAGTGACTCCTTTAGCTGGGGCTCTGAGAGTCCCTCCTCAACATTCCTCCAGGTTCCTCTTCCTAGCTCACACTGTCCTTTGCAGTAGACTAGAAGGAGACTAGACTTGCAGACAAGGAGGTTTGGCTGGGCCTGTCTGGAGAGTGCTCCAGTGGGAGTTTCCCATGGGAATTACTGGTTTGGCAGTGGCTTGCCTACCCCAGCATACCTCTTCTCCTGCCTGGCCTTCTCCTGCCTCTCCTAGTCTTCATCCCACCCAGCCTTTCATGCTAAGGGTCAGTGGTGCTCCTGCCAGGCCACCTATGCCAGGGGAAGGCACAGCCCTGTACCCTATAGCAAGAGCCCCCACCCTGGTGTCCTCCAGTAAAACTGCATTCAGGCCCTGCCTTGGAAAGTCTGCCTTTCTTCTAGCAGTGTAACTCAGTTGTGGGGTTTTTCCCCTCTGCAATTTTACTTTTTAAACCCATTTGTCAATTGCTACTTTTTGTTTTAACAGGCTCCAGCTGGCTGAATCTGAGGGCCTAAAGTGATTGAAGCATTTGCCTGGCACTACAACATTTCTTCACTGAAAATGGTGGTGGAGGTGATTCCAGAAGGATGTTTGACCAGGCATTACTGAAGCTAAAATTTGTCAATTCATAATTTTAACAATCCATGGAGTTTGTTGTTCAAAAGCGTACACAGGAAATCTGAGCTGTTATTTTCCCTGTCTTTGATCAAGATGCCAGTGTGCTGATGTGAAGTGAAACAGCGTAGGCGGACAGATGAGAATTTTCCCCCAAGGGCATTCTCCTAGGAAGGCAACGCTGCTGATTTAGCAAGGAAATAAATCTCAACATGTATGAGTGCTGCTGTGTACATGCTTTTATGGCACTTGGGGAAGAAATCAAAATAATTAAAAAATACAGAAGCCTTCTTTGCACATCTCTTTAGCATTTGAACATTTGTATGTAGCTTGCAATGAGCAACTACGTGCTAGAGGATGGAGCTGTGCCTTTATAAGAGCTGTAGCTTGGAACATCTCACTATGCTGCCTTTGGAGCCCCTCGCTGACTGAGCTCTCCATGAACAGAGACCTTGGTGCAGCAAGGGGAGGATGAAAGTCAGGGAGATACCAGTGGAAGTCTGGGACTTCACAGCCCTGTCTTATTTATTAATAACACTCCAGGGTAATTACTTTAGTATAATCTGTCTTCTCCAGTTCTCCTGCATGTAACCCTGTCACCACAGGGCTGCTTCTGAATGCTGTTCTACCCTCAGGAGGTGCACATGACTAGCAGGGCTCTGGCTGTTGAATTGACCCAGCAAGTCCTGTTGACTCTGAAGGTGAGTTTTTCCCATTTAGGTAGCTGTGGCAGCAATTTGAGACTATATCCCTTTAAAGTGACATTGCACACACCCAATGGGATTACAGCAGCTGCACTGCAATTCTGAAGATAAATGAAAACTGAATTTTCTGGGAGTTTTCTTGCCAAGTTGTCCCAGCTTTGGGTAGCAGATATCAGTACAGGAGCTGACTGAGGTGTGAGAGGTGCCAAATGAAGTTTTGTGATCAATCCTCCTGCTCCTGAGAAAGAAGTGTAAAGGACACAAACTCCAGTTGTTCCAGAAACTGTGCTGTTGTTTTCTGGTTTGGGATTTTGGGGTTTTCCCCCATGCCATCCATTACAACATTCAAAGCATCTTAACAGAAAGAACAGCACTTCAGCAAACAAGACCTGACTTTTTCTGCAGTATGACTAAATGCCATGTGTAGTTCAAGAGTTCCTATCTTTTTTTACACTCTTCACAGCACTCAGCAGCTCACGTGGACCAGACAGTTACTTCTTGTAATAAAGTGTACTTGACCTACAAACATGGAGCAACACATCTCACAGCAGTATTGGATGGTTAAGCAAAACTTTCCTAGCAGAGCATGAGCAACTACATTTCAAATAATGCTTCTGGAGTAAGAAGTCTGCAAACAAATAAAATTCCTCCGTTGTTTTACATCCTATTTCTTCTTACATATAAACCAAGTGAGGCTTTTATGGTGATTTACAACACTCAGAAGAGATGAGCTGCTGCTCAATTCTCAGAACAGGTAACAGCATTTAATTAAAAAACCCCCACAAAACGACACTGGCTGGGGACCTCCCCTAACTGCCTAAGTCCATCAGCCTTACTTGTGCTGCACACACTGCTTTGCCAATACAGAACCAGGTTCCCAGCAGCTTCACGCCGAACCTGCACCAAGCCAGGCTCCTGCCTGGACTCAGACCTCACAGCTTGTGCCTGGTGCCCTTCAGCTTTTCAACACTGAACAGGGTATGTTTATGTAAGTCACAGGCTTTGTCCAAATTCCTACCTTGATTTAAGTTCTAACTACTAGAATTATTTTTATTACTGAGGTCTAATTACACAGTCAATTTAATTACAAGGACCTAGAGTTCATGCTTGCCCATTTTAGCAGCTTGATCATGTTGCATGCTTTAAATCAGATGTCTGTATTAACATCTATTTATATTAATTTACAATCAATTTCAGTCAGCTGACATAAGATAATGGATTAGATGTTACTAATAAAATTGGGTTGTAATCTCGGGAAGCAAGGAAGCTTTTCTCAAGCACTGTGAGCAAACCTGGTGTGCTGGTCCAGGAGCTGGATACAGTCATCTCTGAGCACACTTGTGCACCCACTCCTTCCCTGTCGTGGCAGAGCACAGCCCTGGAAGTATTCAAGCACCCATCTCTTCAATAATGTGAAAGGAAAATTTTAATTTAGCAAGTCTGAATAGCTCCAATAAAAAAAAGGCACCAACACATCTGTAATTAAGAACTTGCTAGGACTGCTGAAACTCCAACTCTCTACTCTCAGGCTGCATTCTTTCCTTTCTCTTATTCCCCTGGAATCCATAGATTTGGAGCAATTGACTGTAGAAAATGTTCTTCATGAAGTCACTTCTGAAGACTAGGTTACTGTTTGAATATGTCAGCTGTTTTAAAGTTCACTGCCTGAACAAATGTCAAGTTTTCTTCCCTCCTTTGCATGCACTTGAGAAAACCTCATTACCTCAAATATGACAAAATATTCAAGGCTGTAATCATGAAAATACTTCACTGTATGTTTTCAGTTCAGTAGTGCCTCAGATGAATTTTGTAACAAAATCAGTCTTAGCAATAATGCAAAGATTTTTAAAGTCCTTTATTAATCTGAATATAAAAAGACAGAAGCTGCCTACAATATAGGACAAAGCTCTTGCTTCATGAAGAAACAAAATTTTCTTTACAAAGTGAAAAAATAAATACCCTCTTAGAGTAAGGTTTATATGCTAATGTGTCATAAAAAAGTAGAGTTTTGATATTTTGACAAAATGTCTGTGCAAAGAAACAGATGCATAAACACACATTACTGCTACATTAAGGCAATATGAAAAGTATAGTCAGAAAATTTCAGTAAAGTGACAGTGTACTTTTCTAGCTTTGATTAAGCCAGTATTGCACCCAAACATGGTCTCCAGTTCCCTCCGTACCCTGGAGAAGACACTAGGAAACCAGAGCCCAAAATGCCCAAGTAGGGGTTGGAAATTAAAAACATTTTACTGGGTAGGCCATTTCCTGCTAAAGATGCTAACTGAAGAAAGCATTTAAAATTATGCACAACCCTTAAAAGATTAATTGTAAATGTTTAATGGTTTAAAATCTCCAAAAATAAGCCAACTTGAATGGCAGCTCCCAAGACCAGCAGCCAAAAGTTGGCTGTGAGAAAGTTGGTAGTACTCTGCCCACTGAGAGCTGTGAATGAAGTCCCATAGCAGTGCTTCCACAGGACACTGTCAACCACAAGACTTTACTGACCCAACCTCAACACCTGAAGATTAACAGTCTTGTCCTTCCTTTCCAAAGATATTCTCTCAGAATTGTTTTCTATTTAACAGAATTGAGTTAAGCACAGCTGCTTGGTGAAGCCTTGTAACTTCAAGTTTAAGAACTGATTTTTTAAATAATTCCCTCCTCTTTAAAGCAGTTTACTAAAAACAGAAGCTATGAGCCTTACTAAACTGGTATGTGTAAAAGCTAGTCTTGCTATTAAAATAAATGGTGCAACTGTACTAAAAAGAATATAGAGCATGTAAAAGAAAAGGCTGCATTGCTTTCGCCAGGTACATCTGCATGTGTACACCACATTTCTCCAGCGTTACTGAGCTTTGTGGCAACACTGCTGTGCTACAAACTTACGGATCAATCTTTTAAGTAACATAAATCAATTACACTTCTACTCTCAGATGATGTCCCAAACCATTCTGGACATGCTGAACAAAGAATATTTATGTTTAAAAATGGAGTATTTTTTGCTTTTGATCGTGGATAGGTGCCAGAGTGATTGCCTTCTTCACAATCAATGGTTGCATTTCTTATTAGTGCAGTTTAAACAGTACATGATGGGTTTAAAGTGTGTACGTAGATCATATCACAGTCAGATTGAGAAGACTGGTGTGGGTTGGCAAGTACACATGCTGGACATGCTCTACACGAGATCTGCAGACAGGACATGACTGGAAAGGAAAAACATTGGGAAATTAGTTTACTTTGTAGTTTTGAGAGTGTCTGCACTTCCTGCAGACTTCACATATACAACAACAGAGCACTTTTTCCATCATCCTGTATTTAAGACAGGGTATGGTGAGAAGCATGCAGCTCATTCTTAGCCTCACCAGAAACTGAGTTAGCACACCTTCCAGACAGAATGCTCTTTGAAATCACCACAAACAAAGTTTTAGAAGTTTTACTAGAACATCAACACGAACATATTAATCCATGTCCAATAAATACACAAAAACCCAAACCTTCCACACAACCTGGTAACTCATAACTTAATGGCATTGCATTTACCTGTAACTGGGAAGCACAGGACTTGCAGCAAACTGTGTGGCCACAGGGACAAAAGGTTGAATTTATCTCTTCTTCACAACACACCATACAAAGCATGGACTCCTTTAGCTTCCGCAACTTCTCTTGCAGAGCTTTTGTTTGCTGGCAGCTAAGACCCTCACAGTTGTCACAGTTCATGCTGCTTTCCGAAGACTTAAGGGGGGAACTTGGTGGGGTTTGATCACTTCTTGAAACAAGATCCACAATGCCAGCATTATAAAGAGCTCGCCTTGCATGATCATAAACTTCTTTTGATGTTCTTTTAATGTCAAAGACGTATTTTTTGCCAAGATTAATGTTTTCGTTCAGAAATAGAGATGCTAGGTGACCCTTTAAGTCTCGACTATACTGCATCATGACAGCACTGGTGACAGTGTCACACCTATAAAGCAACAGGACAAATGCAAACTTGGTTACTTAATACCAATAAACCCATGCCTACAGTAATTTGTTCCCAAGGTTGAAGTAACAGCACTGAAATTAAAGCAATTAAAACAATCTGAGGTAGTATTTAAGCTCTTGAATGATCTTTGCATGGCAACTGTACTTTGAGAAGTGAAAAATGGAAAGTGACAGTTACTTTACATCTTCAAAATGTGAAGTGTCTGGTAAAATGAAATCAGCCTATGGAAGGGACTTAAGGAATTATGCTAACAAACAGCAAACATTTGCTTAATCCACAGTTCAGCTTGATAACACCTCCTTGCATGGCATTTCCAAACACTGCCTAAAAGAATTCCAGCTGAGGGTCTTTGGCTCACAATTTTTATCACAGAGTCAAATAATATTTTTACCCCAATGTCCACTCAGGAGTTTATATAGCAGTATTATGTCATTCTAAAGGGAACCAGTGTGAATGCAGTGTAGAGCATTAAGGCATTTGTATTTGCCACTGAGCATTTCAGCTACCCTAACCATGCCTGTCACACATTTCAATGATACAGTTGAATCTGCACAAGCCTATTAAGGCATATCACTTCTCTAGGCAACACAGGAGAGAAAACACAAACACAGAACATAAGGGCTACAGCCTCACAGGGCCTAAGGTCCAAGATCTAAGCTTATGGCCAAATGCTGCTGCCAAACTAAAATTCTGCTTAAATTAAAAATCAGAAACAAGGGATAGCAAGGGATAGCAGAAGTTACAAGCAGAGACACAGATCAAAAAGTAATTGGAACTGGTATGTGGTAGTTAATTTTAACAAAACACTGCTAAGTGTGTTTGACAGCTACTTCTACTGATCAGTGCTGAACATCACAGTACAAATGAAAGGGGTTGAAAAATTGTCCACCAACAAATGAGTATAGCACCCCTACCTCAAAGAACACCAGGATAAAGACAATGGGTGGCTGCTGGCATGAAGCAAAATCCTGTGCATGTGAGCAAGGACAGGAACTGTAAGAAGCTTTAAATATATGGGATGGGGAGGTGGCAAATTGGTAACACAGCAATTGAAGGAGCCAAATAAAGGCTCTACTACACATTCTGAATGATAGGATCTTCCCCATTGTTCTCACTCTCCTTCTTACATAGGAACAAAAAATACATGTATTGTTTGTTAAGCATCAAGGGACATAAGAAGTTTATATTCTGAAATGCTGTTACTCATAGTGGAAAAATGTTGCTTACTCTTCTTGTTTCCCACCCCACAAAATGGAAAGCAGCAAAAACCTGTTCAGCTTCTGGACTTAAGAGGAAAGGAAAGACTGCAAAGACAATGAAATTTTGCAGAGTATTTCTAATGTGCAGTCAGACTCCTGTCTGCTTAAGCACTTAGCTCAAACACTGGAGAAGAGCAGCAGCACACAACTCTAGCGGCAATACTGACCTGTAAAATGCATGAGTCTCTGTAATTGCTCTGTAGAGTCCACTTGCTGCCCTTGTACTGATCATCTTAAACAAGAGAACCACGCTATTACCAGACTCCTTGGTAACAGTCAGATACACATTCTTCCCAGACTGAGTTGCCATTTGAACAACAGGATAAGCAATCCTATAATTTAACATTAAAAAAAGAAAGGTTATTTCATTTTTAAGGATAAGGGGCATTTTCCACAAACTACTACAGTGCATTTTTATCAGAAGTTACAATGATCTCTGACCACTGTCAGCAATGCCAACTGAAGATGCTGCCTCAAAAATATATATAAAAATCAACATTATTAAGGGCACTTATCTTGATTACAAGCAGATAGTGTCCTAAGACCCTACATCCCACTAGTAACTTTCAGTAATTCTCAGAGCAGTTTTGTGTATTTATGTGAAAACTAGAGGCATGATTGGTACTTCTGAAAAATTGATCATGCAAATGGTTCCAGAAAACACATACCTGTTGATTGGACTGAAGTCATCTTTACAGATGGATATGCCTTCAGGTCCAACACCAATAAGGAGTTTTTGCCCTTCACTGTCTCTCACTGAGTGCCACTCTACCCCATAGTTCTCCAGTGTCGTAACGATCTGTAGAATCTGGTATTCAGCAGATGCTTGACTTAGGCCTTCTAGCTCCTTGTGCTTTGTAATAATGCTGTTGATAAAAAGATTAAGGATAGGTGAATTAACTCAAATAACTGCTGTTACTGTCAGCAGCTTGTTTTAACACGGGTTTTTAGATGACCTAGTTAAACAGATTATTAAATGCTCCTGACCTGCTTTATCTGTCTATAGATTTCCAGCAATTGTGAACTGGAAATAGTTGGGAATTACCAAAACATCCTGAGAATGTCAAGGAGAAAACACTGTGCATTTGATTAGAAATGAAAAGCTACATGTAATCAAGGCTTTCCAACTAACACTACCAGCCCCAACATATATCCCTGAGCTATCACTAAATTCATAGTTAAAAAAAAAAAAAAACCTACAGAAAACTATGACACACTGAATGTTTCCTGATATTCAGGAATTGAGTTAAAGATGTTTGGGAATTCACTTTACTTTTCAGAGTAAGGGTACAAAGCCAGATAAATTCTTTCATTCACAAGTGTAGATCTAAGACATGCTTACAAATTAAATACTCTGCTCCAGGTATTAAATACTTGTATTTCCCCAAGTACCACAGTTTTCACAAGACCAAAACAAAAAGCCACCTCATAACTGAACTTAAAAATTAACTGAAATCAGAACATCAAATATTCAGGTTGCATTTTGATCTCCAAAGCTATTACTGTTGAATTACTGTTTTACTCTATAGAACTGCAATTAAATGCATAACAAAATCTTCTGCTGTTGGCCCCCAAAAAGGAGACTAGATCATTATGCTCTTTTTACCTCTCCAAAATGGTAGTGGTGAGCTCTTTTGCACATAGCTCTTCATAATTGTACTTGGCAGTGTTCTGGTTATAATCTCCAAACTTCATCTGTGCCAACAATGCACTAAGTTCAATTGCATGCTCTGAAGAACACTGAAGATTACCAGCAAGAAGATCTTCCTTTATATGCAAGAAAAACATATGCCTGCAACACAATCAGAAACAGTTGCTTACATGAATTGTTACATGACATCTGTAATCAAGACATGTAACAAGTAACATCTCAGCTATGTTTGATAATCAAGAATTTGCAGTGATGTACCAAGTAGATGAAGTCTGGCACAAGGGAAATAAAAGGGCCTCCATCTTATTCTTCACTTACTCTTAAACATGCAGCTACAACTGAAGATGACATCTAAAAGCACTACTAAAAGAAATGAGCACTTTAACATCATCAAGAACATCTCAAGGATAAGAACTGCTTTGCCTTCTAAGGCCACTTAGTAATTTCAATTTAGTGAGTAAAATATCAATGAAAGATTTCAATTCCATTTCTATGTTTAAATGTTTTGTTGCCATGCGCAAGTTATTCTGCATTTCACAAAAGCAAATTTGGGAAGAGCAGCTCAAAACAGTATATACACTTCTGTCATGCACGAGAAGTCACACTTTCTCTACACAGTGGAAATGCCTCTGCCACTACAGCCATGGTGCTTTTGTCAGTGACATGATTAACAGAATAGCTTGAAACACCTGAAAATGCATTGTGGAATAAAATAGAAAAACAGTTTCTGTGTAAGCATTTGTCAGACAAACCTTTGTACTTGAGACCAAGGCAGGTTTGACAGCTTGCTGAAAATTCACAAAGCTGCTCTTAATTATCTAATAGGTCATATGACAGACAAATCAACATTTTCACCAATGTTAACAGCAGCGTGTTAATAACCCCTACAGACTACTTTAACTTCTATAGAATCATCCTTATCTTCCCTCAGGGGACACAATATAAATTTCTTACCATTTATTTTTAAGACTTAACTTATTTATGGAAACCAGATGTAGAATTATGTTTCACAGAGTTATGTATCACTGAAAAAAGATCTTTCAAAAAAATGAAGCCCAGCACCCACAGGGCATCTTGGCTTCCACAGGAATAGGACATTTACTTTTCTAAAATTAAGTATAATCTACTTTTAAGAAAAGCTTTATTGAATCTCTCATCATTGAAGCTGAAGATGCTAGTAAGTGATGAGCTTTCCTTTCAACGGGAATTTTGGATAGTATCTTACATATATTCTGTTGTAGTATTCCATAATACGTTTGTACAACAGGGCAAATAGGACTTTTTTCAGCCCTATGAACAATTACAGAACTTGCAAAAGTTGTGTTCTTTCTTAGCTCTACTGGTAAATGTTGCAACTGAGAAGATACCAGCCCAAAAGATGCCTCATGTCTACAACTTTTTAAATCAGGAAAAAAGAATTGGTATTATCCCGTAAAGCTTTCCTACAATCCATTTCCTGCAACAAGTCACAGCTCCAACACTTCCCTTTACAAAGCATTTGTCACGCTAGAGCATCATGCTAGTTGTGATACAAGTGCTTAATTGCATCACTCTGAAGTCTAAACATCAACCTACACCCTTCAGCAGTTCTAGAGGGTGTCTGGTGGAAGCCAGTGTCCTCACACTGTGTAGGACACGAGGTTAGGTGGCAAGAGGACCAGAACTTCAGAGTTATCTCTACTGTTAGCAGGTTATTCTTTGTTCAGGCTCTTTTTCTGAGAGAAACTCTAATCTCCGCTCCCCTCCCTTGCCCCTGTCTTGCAGCTCTTTGGGCTATCATAGCTCTTTGGGCTTGGGCCACAGAAAGGCATATCTGTGACCTTTTAAAATGCTTTAGTTGTACAGACTCCTTTTCGTGTTCAGTTCATAAACCCAAGGTATTTGATAAATTATTAGAACACTAGGGCTAAAATAAATTAAAATATTAGGCATTTCCCTAACTCAAATCAACATTTCATAAAATAAACAGCTTCTCATACACTCTTGATCCTCTGACAATACCAGAACAGGATTTCCAGTCATTTTAACTAATTACAAATACAGTATTTCAAAGAAAGATCACACAGTGTTATTCTCATTAGCTGAAACACATTTACAACTACCACACCTAAATTCTTGTATCTTCAGGGGCTTTGAGTATGACAGGACTGACTAGACAGGGTAAAGTCAAGAGTTCTCCCCTTGCTGGGAAGACCTTATTGACATCTCAAGGGGAGTTGAAGACCAAAATATTGCTCCTGCACATACAGATGAATTACAGAAACAGATACAGCAGATGCATGGCTTGTCACATTCCATTACTACAAAGCCAGTATTGGCATAGGAAGACAAATGAGTTTAAGGCACAATGTGAAAATAGCATCACATCAGCTAATGCACAGTAACTTCCCCTAACTGGCTCATATCACATAAGGGAAAACATCTCACAGATACGCAGCTACTTTGCATTTTTTTGATAAATGGAAGAAACAGCACATATAAAGGACAGTTATTGCAAAGTAACTAGTTATGCAAATTCTTGTCCCAGCTTACACTATAAGCTGTTTTATTAAGTCAGAAAACCCAGACAAAACCCACCTGTAACAGTCCATCTGCACCTAAATAACCTAAACTGCACCTATAACAGGACAGTGAATGACTTCACACTGATCTGTTAGAACAGCTGCTCTGAACCAAAGTTTAGATAACAAATTCTCTGTTATTTTCTTTTATTATTATTATTTTGAGTCCTTAAGTGTGTTAGATGAAGGAAATGCATATAGAAATTGAAAGACAGTGAAGGTTGCAAACATTTTATACATCTGAAAAACCAGTTTTTATTAGCCCATCCAGCTGTACTCACAGTGCACTTCTCCAAAGTTCTATTAATACCCATTGTAAAATCACTCCCCTTCAAAGGTCCAGAACATGACACTAACCAGAATCTGATTATAAATGCAGATTTCATTTTATTTTTCTACACAAAACTAAACAAAGTCTTTTGAACCTTAAAGAAAAAGGCATAAGAATGTGATTTTATTGCTGAATACAGTCAAGCAAAACTAAAGAATTTAGGAGCCTTGAGGCAGTTCCTTATCTAATTCTGCAAATTCTAAAGGACCCAATAGACTGTTGGTAGAAAACCTGGTCATATCACAGATTGTATTAGTTACAATGAGGGATTTATGTAAGTTTTTGTAAATTAGATTGTGACCTAATCGCTTCATACACAATCCACCATTCCTCCTGTCTTGGGACCTTTAGATTAAAAAAAATTTAAAGCTTTTCTCACCTCTAAAGATAGTCAGATTGTACAGTAAAAAGATGCACATTTTTTCAAGGAATTATTTCAGCACTAGTATTTTACACTTAATGGAATTTTTACCTAGCAAGTTTTAGAACAATTAACTGTTAAAACTGAAAACGGAACTGTTTAAATTCCCTAATGGTTGCATTTGCAACATTGCTGGTAGAATGTCCTAAATTTGTCCACCATGTAAGAAACAATGTTTTTGTTTCTGCATCATTCACACTTCAGTTGCATGATACATTAATATTACCTGTTATAAATGTGAGAAGTAATTCAAGTCAAACAAAAGGTATGTTCCCTATTCCCTGCCTCAGCCTCAACATTCTCTTAGCACATTCTGCAGCTTTTTATACTACCCTCGTCAAAACTTAACTTTTAAATCTTCACAGAAAACAACTTTTCACAACTCTGAACTTTGCCCATCAATTGTTGTGGCTCCTAGTCATCTTAACACCTGCCAGACATGTTGGGTCATTGAACAACTAGTGCAACTTTAACGACAAACAAAACTTTCCATTGCAGTCAGCCTGAGCTCTCTACACGTGACAGCATCAGTACAAAAGACAGCCTCTATAACCCAAAATAGCCTTTCCTTCCCCTCTGAACCTCATGCTACCTAGAGATATCTGTGTATTCAATTATGGAACATTTCTTCTGAGTTTGGTAGTTAAAAACACTAGGAATACTGACTAGAGGGCAACAAATTAAGTTTGCCAAAGCTACACTTTGGCAGTCACTGCCCAGACAGATTTCTTCCTTTCCAAAATAACAAAAGGCAGTTTTGTGATTAGAACAGGATCACAGGCTTTCTCCAAGCACTAGCCACACCAGTGATTTTATATTCATTTTGCATCCTCGTTTTTGGATCCATGTTTTTAATATATTTTAAGAATTATGTGCATATAAAGCACTCAGTAAAATCAAATGCGGTGTGATTAATGCATTGCAGTTGGATGTAAATAATTTGATACAAAAACCATAGAAAGAGGATGTTGCAAGGTGATTTCAGTAGATGGTCCATTTCCCAAGAAAGTATAGTTACCAAACCAAAGTCACAGACCCAGATATCAATCACATCAATTGCTTTTTGCCTCCCTCAGAAGTAATTTATGCAGGCTGACAATACTGAACACTGCTACCAGACACAGACATCAGTATTTCGCTACAATGGATTTCCAAGAGGAGGCAAATTACCTAGTTAGTGTTCAGCCAAATGAACTGGCAGTAACAACTCCACAAAAAAGAAAAAAAAACCACTATGAAAAGTGTTGAGTACATAGAATAAAAGATTAATTTTTCTTTTGTAACTCATTGAAGACAACTGTGTGCATTAGGAATCAAGGTGCTGCACTACTATTGGTAGTTTCTACCTTTTAAATCAAGGTGAGGGAAACAGAGCAAATAAGTTGCTAAAAATTTTAAGCTCTAAACTTAGCTGCCAGTGAAAGAACTGACAAACCCCAGCCCTTTACCAAAAAAGTATGTGTATATAAGTAACGATTCCTAAACTAGAAATGTAGCCAAAAGACCTCATTCTCTTGGCCAGACTACTGGCAAGAATCTTAGCGCACCTCCCAAGGAACTGCCTGTTCTCTTTGGGGTATAATTCCTTACCACAGGTTAAGGCTCCTTCCTACTGTGAAGTAAATTTACTGCTCTGTAGTCTAAAGGAATCAAAATTAAGAGGCATAACTGTTCTCCCTAAAAATATGTTGATAAAGATCTCTAAATCTATAGAATATAATTCTGTTTTTAAAAGCAGACATAAGGCCACCCCATATGAAAAGGAGCAAAGTTCGTTGGGTTTTTTATGCACCTCAGTATCTTTGTTTTTACTTGCTCTCAGCAGAGTGGTTAAAAGGTTATCAACTGCAATTCAACTCTGATTTAGACAAACAGATTCATTAAACTCATCCCAGTGTCTATCACAGCAGACTTTTATTGCTTTGTAACAAATACCACATCACTGCTGCCAAGACTACCCAATGCTAGAGGACAATAGGATGGTTTTCTTATTTTCTACCTGCTACATGTATCTGACTGCTCAATGGATTTTACCAGGCCACTCTTAATTTCAACTAAGTCATCAATACAACTGGAGAACACTGCAAAAGAGTGTACTTTGTAAATATCATTCAATTACTAGCAAACATCACACATCTTTTACCAGCCTCTGAAATAAAAATTGCCACTTTCAAGGCTAGCAAAACGTAGCTCTTTTGAATGCTTCATGATATTGAGTGGCTCGTTAGAGTTTGACATTTTAAATTGTTGTGGCTTACACATGAATCTCTGATTTTCAGTCATACTACACAAGACAAATAAGGTTGAATTTAACACCTAATGCCCACTTGTTCTCCCAGACTGCACCACTGGCCTCTCGGCAGCTCAGCAAACACTCTCCCGGTTAAAATAGGGGTGCAAGTTTCAAGACTCCTCTGGTCCACGTTCCACAAGAGCTCTCTGCCCAAAGCAGGTTGGCACCCGAGCCGTGCCCCAGCGCCCCGGGCCGGGGCTACTCCCGGTCACTGCCCCGACACGGCAGGACCCGCCCGGCCAACACCGCTGCCGGGCACCTCCTCCAGGCCCCACCCCCAGCCAAAAAGTCTACTGGAAATTCCGATTAGTGAAGTATAACTCTTTCTCTAAGCCCCAGCTCCTCACTACAATTCAACACGTCACAACATTTGATACATGAACCACCCACAAGTCATTCAGTCAGGAAGGGAAAAGCAGGGTTGCTTTTTTTTCCCCCCCAACTGTAGCACGACCTATCAAAGAGATACAAAAAAAAGTGAAAACAAACAAGACACAAGGCAGAGTTATGAGCTCCATCTTGGACCATCACATGTGTCTTTAAGCAAAGAGATAGCAACCCTTTTCAAGCCAATATCATTTTCCATGCTAAAGAAAACATTTGGCTGAATAGCTCCTCTAATGCAGCACACTGTTCCCATCTCAGACTTGTTTGTAAAACTCTGACAGCAGCATATTAAATTTGAATGACATTCTTGCACTGAAGCACTTTTATTCCATTGAAAACAATTCTAAACTATGAAATAATGTGGTGCAATTCAGTACCAGGTAGTCAAATAAAAAAACCTAGAAGTTGAGATCCAAAGAAGAATAGAAATGAACTGCTTTTAATCTTGTTTAAAAAGAAGTGCAGTAGAAAGGTTTTTTCCATGCAATTCTCAGATTCCCAAAGCACTTAGTGAAGGTGGTTTGTTGCCACAGTGGTCAGAGGTGCAATTATAACCTGCTCTGTCTTAGCTCTCTGTAGCTAGAAGGCTGCCTTGCATAAGAATATTAAAACTGCTGCAATCTTCCACTGGGCTGATTAAAGATAACAGAAGCAGAGGTCGATGTTCTGTTGCCAGATCAGCTTTCTCAGCATGTAGAAACCTGAATATTAAATTGCTACAAACATACACCTGAGTTTTAAACTGACCAGCAAGGCAAGGGTCTCTAATGAAGCAGAGCAACTGGGGTTAGCAAAGCTTCCCAAGTATATAGAAAAAAACCCAAACTGGTAATTCAGTCACAACACTTGCTATTATAATCATGATGAAGCATGTCAACAAAATTTAGAATTACTTGCAGCTTCTCAGATTTCAAAAGCAGTCTCAACATGCATCTAATTTCTATGTAAAAACAGGATCAGAAGCAGCAAGCAAAAGACTGGAAAATTTCCCCAGCATTCTTCACACACAGGAACACAAGGTAACAGCTCTGCCAGAAACACCCCATACATCAGATATGGGCACAACTGCTAAAGGAAGCTAAGGATACCCATCACTGTCTTCATCACCACTTTGAAGATAAAGATGAAACAAAGTGTCAGATATAACTGTGCAGCTACTCCTTGCAATTCTGTGATATACCTATTGATTTTTAAGTTTGGCAATAGGTTTATAAGATTTTCATCTTCTCCTTGGTGCTTACACACAAACTAAGTATGAACTCACATTTATATGCATATGTAAATCCTCAGGCAGACCTGAGTCTAAAAAAGCCAATTACTAAAACTTAGTGTCAACAATCCAGGAGAACAGACATTAACCAGACACTGGAATTACAGGTCTGCCACATGTGGACTACTGGGCATACACAACTAAAAGGCAGTTATTACAACCTCAGATACAACTGGTATTTGGTTTTAATATATCTCTTCTGATGCCTGAGTCTGGATTAATTTTTAAACTGTTTGTTAAAAATACTAGTTTCAGAACAGTCTTAATACATAAAAGAAAGCTTGCCCCACCTACATCCTTTTAAATCATCTTCACAGTGGAGAAATACTTGCTGCTTTGATGTAGGTGTAAAAGCTCTGTTACATTTTAGCTAAACAAGCCAGTCTTGGAGGCCCTTGGGGCATGTTTCACCAGTTCAACCTCTCTATTAACTTCCACCTCCTGCCAAGTCTTGCATTGACAGTGTCGAAGGCAGGAACACAGACATCTGCAAAAACCTTGTAAAGTTGAACCAGCATTCATCAATGATAGCACAAAAATGCCACTTTTTCACCCTGATTTGTTTTGTGATTGGAGACACATACAACATGCTCAGGGGAATCTTTTCTGCCTCATCAGGTGTGAAATTGTGTGGCTCCTTTTGTTCTACATAAATCCCCTTTGTTATTCAGTTTTACACTTAGTGAAAATATTTAAATACGAGGTTAAGTTTCTTTAAGGAAAAATAGTTCAAATATGCCATGAATAATAGAATTTATTTCCTAAATAAAGGTATATCAAATCTGGAATTCTGTTTGAATGCATTTGCCTAACTGGACCTATTATCCAGGACAACCATGATTTACCACCACAGCATTCTGAAAACTTCAACCATTTTGATGAGCTGGAACCACTGCTCCCCAAAAGCCTCACTTCTACTAATTAGATTAAAAAAAAAAATCCAATACATGCATGCATCCTAACTCAAAACCTTTTTTCCTATGAAATAAACACCAAATCAGACTGTCGGCCTATGACCAAGTTCTTTAGACATTCTGTGCAGAACGACTGTGTTGTATCCATGGTCTTAATTCTGAAAATACTAAGTCAAGGATTCTGAGAGTACCAAGTTTAAGTGAGTAGTGAAAACGGGTTCTGACATTATCATATAGACACCAGATTTCAACTGGCCCCATTTATATTAACTGTACTATCCAAAACTTACAGGAAAAAGTAGCTGGAAGGTCAGCATTAAATACATATGTGCACAGCATTCTTTAAAGATAATTCAGTTGCAATTCATGTGGTAATCAAACTCAAGGAGTAAAAACAAGTGCTCCCTACTAATCTTAGACGACTATTTCTTCTGATTTAATAACAGCATACCAATTTGGTTAAGTGGACTGGCCACAGAAGCAGCAAAACAGCTGTTTCTTTTGTAGCCTCTAAGGGCCTGTAGCTATATGAAAGTTACTGTAACATAATACCAGACAAAAAGGAATTCAGCAAGTTTTTTTGCACTGTGGGAGGAATTGTTTCCTGCCTTTCTGTACTAGTGGTTCAAAATGACCTAGAGTAACACCACAGAACAGAGGTTACTATCGGACACACGAATACCATATAAAAAGTTTGTTACTGGTATCTTAGTCTCTTCGAGTTCCAGCACTAAGTGCTCACAAAATTCCCCACACTTATTACTTACTGGTAGCTACACAAAACGTAATGTTGCCAATTTAATTATTTTTCTTCTTTAAAAAAGTTATATTAAACTTCAAAAACATTAAGCGTTTGAAAATACATAGAAAAGTCAAGCAAAATTACCATAAAAGAAACAGAAACAGTGTGCAATCACTTTCGCAAGTTACAGAAATTGAAAACAAAGTATTTAATTAAATGTACTTCCAACTATGTTTACTTACCTTGTCTGTTCCTGTAAGATAAGATGCGGCTCAACAAAAAACTTGACTCTCAATTTCAATCGATAAGGGGCTAAACCATCCATCTGCTGAGAGATCCTGTTCCTCAAATTCAGCCATAGATTCTCCCCTTTGCTGCCAGTGAACTGCAGTCCAAAATAATCAACTTCTATAATCCCCAACCTTCTGCAAACCTGAAAGAACGGGGTTCTTTACAATCAGGCTACATCATGACAATGAAAAGTAACATCTGCAGTGCTCTTTCCGACTGCTCACTTAAAGCACACACACAAAAAATCCTACTGTCAGCACCTTCATACAAAGGCTTAATTACTTGAATTTTAGGTTGCATACAAAACAGCACACAGAAAAACACTACGCATGAACTAGGAATTTCTCCACTCGCAAAAAAGCACATGGGCTTCCACGGTCAAATTTCACCCCCAGGACAGGCACTTCGGAGGGTCAGCAGATTTTCCTAAGAGGAGAATATCTGCTGTTCAACATCACAGTCAGTCGCACTTTCTGGACAAGGAGAAGTTAGAAAGTACAGCCACCCACAAGTTTTTTTTAGGTGCTACCAGCAGACCGGACGCTGCGTCCGTCTCTGCCCAGCATCCCCTCGGCAGCCACCGCAGCCACCCCGAGGCGGTGGTGACGGAAAGGCGAGAAGGCACCTGGACAGCAGGTCCAACCCGCTCGGCCCCGGATGCAGAGGGCAGGATGAAGTGGGTGCTACATCTCCCACCTCTGGTCCCACTCGTGTCCCTTCCCGGCGACAGTTCCAGCGGGATTCAGCGGCGAGGCCCGGGCCTGCGCTCCCCACGGCAGAGGCGCCGGAGAGCCCCGAGGCGGGGGATGCAGCACCCTCGGCATCCAATATGGAGAAGGGGTTGGAGGAAAAAAAACCCCAGGAAAATAAAATAAACAAAAAGCCAAAACCATAAGGGAAGCGGGGCGACTGCGGCGCTCCCCGCCCCCACCGCCAGCGCCTCGGCCGCCCCCGCACGGCCCAGCCCCGCGCCACCGCCGCCCCTCGCCTGGCGTCCGGGCCCCGCCGCGGGGAGAGGGCGGCGGGCAGCCGGGGAGAGCCGCGCGGCTGCGGAGCACCAGCGCTCGGCGCTGCCCCGTTCTCATCGTTACGCCCCTCACGGCCCCCGCCCCGAGCTCTGGCGCCCGGCGGGAGGGCGGCGGGGAGAAGCGCCTCACCTGGTTGAGGCAGTCCTCGCCGTTGGCTTTCGCCTCTACCTCCACCTCCATCACCACCGCGTCCGGCCTGGTCACATAGCACAGCATGGCTGGGGACAGCCAGCGCCGCCGCTGTCGCCTCGGACACCCGGAGCGGCCGCCGCCGCTGTCGCCACGGGCTGAGCCCCGCACGCGCCGCCCGCCGCCGCCCACGCCCGGACAGCGCCAGCACCCTTCCCGCGCCCCTCGCCGCCTGTGCGCCGCCAGCCCCGCTCCCTCCTTATGTACCCTCCGCTGCCCCGCCCCGCCCGGGTCCGCACCTGCGGACCAATCACGAGGCGCCGCTCATGGCTGCGGGCCGCCGCCGCCGCCAATCAGTGTCGCCGCGGCAGGGCGGGCGTGTGTTGTGCTCGCTCCCTGGCGCCCCCCGCCGAGCACTCAGGCCGCGGCCGCGCGCTGGGGCAATGCTGGGGCCTCCTCAGCGCCCTCAGCGCCCTCAGCGGCGGACGGCGCCTCCACACACCTTCCCTCACTTTCCCTCACCCGACACAGCCCGGAGCTTCTCACCCCGGGATTGTGCCCGCTTAAATCAAAGCAAGGGGTGTTCTTACAAGCGCAGGTCACCGCAGCCTGCTGGGCAAGGACTGTCTGCGAAACTAATGTGAGAGTGGGTGGCTGTGGGCTGTGTGACAGCCAAATAATTGCCTTTGCAGAATAGCAGGATCGGTTAGGCTGGAAAAGACCTTTGAGATCATCGAGTCCAAACTGTGATGATTCACCACCATGTCAACCAGACCAGGGCACTGAGTGCCACGTCTAGTCTTTCCTTAAATGCCTCCAGGGACAGTGACTCCACCACCTCCCCAGGCAGCCCATTTCAATGTCCAATCACCTTTCCTGTGAACAAATTCTTCCTAATTTCCAAACCGAATTTCCCCTGGTGCAGCTTGAGACCGTGTCCTCTTGTCCTGTGGCTGGTTGCCTGGCAGAAGAGGCCAATCCCCACCTGGCTATACTCTCCTTTTAGGTCATTGCAGAGAGTGATAAGGTCCCCCCTGAGTCCTGGCTCATCTCTCACCTTTCAAATACTCGTTTTTGTCAAAGGGAAGATAAAATCCAAATTGATGTTCTCACTCCTATAATCTCTTTGGTCTCCTCAACTCTGCAGCATGCAAAACCCTGGAAAAGATAGAAATTTGAAGGAGGACTGGTCAAGCCCTGTCACAGCCTCCATGCACCGCCCTGCCAAGGGATGGTGGAAATTTTACATGCCTTGAATTCTGTAGATATGAATCTTGTAGGTGATTCCTGGCCAGGGGAAGAACATCTGCACCAGGCAAGCCCTTAGATGTATTTGTTTGACAAACATACCCAAGGTGCATAAAGTAGTTTATGGCTGCGTTAACAATGTAAATTGAAACAACAGAGAGGACTAAGTACAAAATGCACGCTGTGTGGGCTGCCTGAGAGAAGTGCAGATCAAAGATATGCTGAGCAGTGCAGTGGTGAGGAGTAAGTAGGCTGTCAGGGGAAGAGCTATGAGAGGAAACTGGGATCTGAAAAAGCAGTGAAGGATAATAGGAAGAACAAACCACAGCACTAATGCAAGGTCACCACAGGGCTGAATATTAGCTTGTTTCCATGTGTATTGGTCACTTGCTTCTCTTTCACAGCTTCTGCTAGGCTTGCCAGGGTTGTTAGTATTTTCAGTTTTTTATTACAGAGATGCTCAGAACAGATGCTTATTCTGCTGGGAACTCTTGCACACACAGTATAGGAAGCTCTATCCATTTTGTTCATGTGAACTCTAGAAGACCTCTCAGTTCTGAACCAGGCAGAACATTAGGAGACAACAGTCAGGACAGGAGGTGTCAAACCTGAGTGGTGCTACATTTCACCTATACACTTACTGGATTTTCATGCCCAGGTCTATAGTGTTTAATTTGAAGAATTTAGAGTCTTAAAGGATCAGACTCATAGAGTGGAGGGTAGAAAAAGGGAACCAACATGAAAGAAAGATGAATGAAATTGCAAAATTAATTGCATCTCAACTCTCTGATTTTCTGGTGAAAAACCCCCAAACTCTTTGTGAGAGGCTTAATTATGAGGGGATTAGCCACTAACAAAAAAACCCAAACATATTTTAGTACGAGAAAAAAGCCTGCATTCCCCACTTCTTTATTTTTTGTTGGAGTGGGTGCAGGAAATTAGCCTTTAGGCCTATTTTAGTTTTACTTCTATATATTGTGGTGTTGTGGTATTTTGTGTGATTTGGATATTTCTGTCATAATCAAAAAAGTCATAGATGTGTTATGAAGAAGAAACACCAAAACTGCCATGGTGACTCATGCCATTAGTATTCTGATATCCTCTCCCTGACAGTAGCTCATATCAGATGTTACAGAGGAAGGTGCAATAAATGTTTATATATTGTGAGATAGTGTACTTATATATTTTCTCTAACACTACATAGTTAAAGCTTGCTTATACCTGATAGATTAGCCTGTACCTTTATATCCATGTTACTTGTGTAGTAGAAATCAGTTCACTTTAAGCTAGGCCTTGTCCAGACAAAGAGAAACTTACCTTTCTATATGTATGTATTAATATCAATCCTGTGTTTTCCTTTTATCTGACTTAACGTAAATGCAGGTGTTCTTATTATGTCTGTAAAAGTGTTATCCTGCTTTGAAATCTGCTAGACTGTAAGCCACAAAAATAGCTTGTGGCAGTAAATTGCATATATTGGTTAAGTCCTGTGTAAAACAAGCCTTTCTTTTCGTGGATGTCATCTGGACACCGCTGTCACAGAAATACATTTCATTTTGCAGTCTCTCTGTGATATTTTATTCATGCTGTACCAGAGAGAGTAAAGGACCAAGCCCTGTGTTTGCACACAGGAGACAGCTCCTGTGACAAGTGCCCGCTGCAGCCCTTTGGGCTCTGTCTGAGAGGAAAAGCTGAAATATCTTACAGTCTTCTGCCTGGTCTCTTTGATGAATTACCAACACTCAGTGAGCTACACTGTCAAACTGCTCATAGCATGGATGTTCACCTTTTGTGTACCATAAAAGAGCAATGTTTATCAACATGTCATCTCAGTGCTGTGTGTGACAAAATGATGTGTGCTGTATGACATAGATCTCTATGGTGGGTCAGCCTTTTGCTACAGTGTCAGTTTGTGCGTAAGTAGTTCACCTTATATACATTAATATATTTACATTTCTTTGCCTAACACTGGTTAATCATTTTACCTTGATGTAATCCATCTACAAGGTTAATTCTTTGGCACATCCTGCTTCAAATATTTGATTGCAGTGCCTCCTTGTCTGACACTTGAATGGAAATCCTGTGAAAAGTCCCAGTGGCTCAGAGAAGGGAAATAATAATTTCCAGACTTTCAAATTAATCCCCAGCGTGACAATATTGACCAGAGTTTCCAAAGAACACTCATGCCTTTCATTGTACAGATTTTTATTCTCAAGGCTTCCCAGGTAGTTGCCTCCAACCTACTGCCATGATGCTCCATCTTGTGAGGAACTCAGTAGCGTAGCTGTGGTCTCTTTACCCAGATGTTTATTCAAGATCTTAGAGAAGATCCTCAGTTGTTGCTTTGTTGCCCATGGTATTGATTCTGATCAAATTCAGGATATTTTACTGTCACAGAAAGCCAGGGTAAAAAGTTCAAAATGCTCAGCTGCTGCCTGTGCTCAGGATGAGGCTTCATCAAGTATTTAGAAGTTCTTATCATTTGTCTTTGCTGTTCATTTGTGGCAGTCACATTAAAGGCATGAATGGAACTACTGCATTACCTCAGCTCTTGGTGCCATGGGTGTTCTCTGCTGACTGTGAGGGAGACAATAACCCAGACAAATGAAGAGCTTCTGTATCCCTGCATAGAGCAGGCCTGCCCCTCTCTAGGAAAGCTAAGCACCAACAGACTTCTCACAGTGATGGTGGTGTGTGGTGCCTTTTATTCTAGCAAGAATGAATGGCTGCATGAGAAAACACTTCTACTTGTAATCTCAGATTATACAACTATCAGAAGCATTATGAGGATGTAGGCTCTGCCTTTCTGTTTCCCTACTCTTGTACTTTGTATATACTCTTTTGTTCTGATTTATTATTGTCTAATTTTGTTTGGCTTAAATAAGAGGTATTAAGTGGGTTTAGATGCATGATTTGTTAGGCTACTGACAAATTGTTTGGTTAACACCACAACCACCACAGGAGAGTCATGAAAAACCCATCTTTGCAAGCCCAAAGGAGCACAGTGACAATGGCAGATAGGAAAGAAGAGTAAGGACTAAAAGGAAAGGAGACCCTCTCTGGTCTCCTCCCAGGGCTGACCTAGCAGACTGTCAGCCCTGGTGTCCAGGTATGAAATCTATCCCCACGTGCGATGAGTAGCAGCTCTCCAGGTTACTAAGGGAACATGCTAGCTGGAGGTGTGGAACACATAAGGTGGTGCAGGGCAAGAGCTTTTGGGGATTGCACAGAATTTATTGTGAGTATTCAGAGGAGGAACCAAAAGAAGGACAAAGGAGGGGTTTAAGAGATTGGGTCAGTAAGAGTGTGGAATAACGGAATAAAAGGCTTCACGTGTATGAAGAGCTGTGTGGCCATGCTGTGCCCTGCTCCTGACCAGCACAGTCTGTCCTCTTGTCAATAACTCCACCTCATCTGTTTCTCAGTAAGGGGCTCTTTACTTCCTGTATGTAGGGGGTAGAGGGGGTTGGCTGTGGTGCAGCAGCTGGGGTGACTGTGGGTGTGGTTGCTGGCAAAGACAATGCAGATAAGTCAGTGAGTAGGTAAAGTGAGTTGGGGGTAGGGATGGGCTTGGAGGTCTCTGAGGGCCACCTCTGGCTGGGGAGTGGCTGCTGGTCTCTAAGGACAGGAGAGGGGCTATAGGGACATGGGGAATCCCCAACAGCTCTAGCTGTGTGTGCGATGAGGGTCCGTGCCAGCAGCGGGAGTGGGGCTATGGCTTTAAGAGCCTGTATGTCCATGTGGCAGTAACTGGGGAGACCAGGATCCAGGAGCAGCTGCTGGACACTCCTCCTCCTACCAAGTCCTCCTGCTGGACATCTCCACCTTGTAGGTATGCATACATATTGCCACTTAGAGACCTCCATCCTCCTCAGCTAGAGAAGAGAGCAGGATGAGGCTGGTGGTGCTGTCAGTGTTGGTGTGAGTGGTCTGTGTGTCTGTCTGTGGTCTGTATGGCCAGCAGTGTATATATTTGTATTTTGTGCTGTATACGTGTGCTCTCTGTAGGCATGTCAACTGGGAATACATGTTGAGCCTCATTACTGGTTGGACCTGGGGACGCAGAGTGGAAGCAGTCTTGCCTCTTTCAGGCTGCCGAAATAGGTATTTTCCACTAACACAAATCCTTAGAGAAAAGCACTGGAAAGCACATACCACACCATTGCTATTTTAGTCCTGCTTTTTTTTTTTTTTTGTTACATTTTCTAACTGTCTCTTTGTATTCTGTATTAAATTGAGTAACTAAGGACCAGGTCAGCACAAATGCAGTTTAGGATGATTTGAAATGAAACTGAGTGGGATCATATGACTGTAGTCAGTCTCTTCTGCTGTCTCCTCCCTGGGTAAAATTGCTTTGTGCATGAGCACAACAGTAGTGTCTGTCTTCCTTCTTGTCACTGTCAAGGTTGCTGGTCATGTGGCAAATGCACATCACTCACGTGGATGACGATCTTCCAGCTGAAGCATGGAGAGAAGCATAAAACTGAGAAGCTATTCTGACAGTGATGGCTGCTTTGGGGAAACACCATAATCCATCCATAAACACACAAATTTTTTTTCTACCTACAAGATTCTTTTAGTGTTCTCACATGTATCATACCTTTGCCTGAATTTTTTGAACAATATTTCTCTGCTCCTCACTGTCCACAGTGCTTAATCGTCTTCTATGGAAAAAAGAGTGTGTCAGTGATTGACATGCTTCCCACAGTGCTGGTTCTCCTTTGCCAATATAATGAACACAAAATAAAGTGCTGAGATTGTCTGTGCAGCCAACAGGCCATAAGCTGACTGTTTTACAAAGCATTATTTGGTGGTTATCCGAAGGACTTTTGATAAAATTGGTCTGGGATGTTTTAAGAACATAACAGCTATCCTGCTAGATCAGACCAAGGATTCACAAACCCCTGAATCCTGTTTCTTGGGAAGGTTGTCCAGCGGTAGATGACATGTGTAACATACAAGAGGTACTTACTGATGTCTCTATGTTGCAAAGTGCCCAAGGCAAATACATCATGTTATATCAAAGAGTATAAAAGAAATTCATATGCTCACTCTCAATAATCCCCTCCCAGCTTCCACTAGTTTGTAATTCAGGGACTTTTTTTTGTATTAAATAAATAATTTTGTCTTGAACTGCATTTCATACTCCAAAATTTTGTCAGTTTGAGACCAGACTTACTGTAGAAATCCTATTTTTGTTGTTGGGACATATATCAGCTACTCATGAAATCTATTAATTCAATTTAGTGACTAATTATTTAATACTTGCTATCAGCAAGAAATCGCTCACTCTGCACTTTTTCAGAAGCTCCAAACATCAAATCACCTTTGAATTTGAGCTTCTTTTCTGGGTCATTGGTTCCATTTCTGAGCATTTTGCTTCCTTTAGTGCTTGTAAAATGAAGTCATCATTGATTATTTTCACGTTGTTATAATGTGCTCTTGTGGTCTGGAATTAAAGTTTTTACAAATTAAATTCTCACCGTTTGTTCCTACTACTGTCACTATAATCTCATATATTAAAGCTGTTTGCCCTTCCTCACACTACCTTCAGAACTGCCAAGACATTCAGAAAAATGGGTTGGAATTTGAACAGATTAATATACGAAGAAAGACTTGTATGGTAGCTATTTTTCTATGTGTCAAATAACTGATAACCACAATTTAAACAAATTTTCATGTATCTCAGAAGGTTTTACATTGTCATAATAGTAGTCAGTTCCACAAAATAGGAAAGGAATATAATGATAATAAAAAAGCCTTATGAAAAGCATTTTCTATTCTGCTGTATCAGAGCTGTCAAACACTGATTTTATAAATCTTGTAGTATAACCCTTCTGTTTTGAACTCTGTCCATCAATCAATATAATGCTTATAATGCACTTTTATTACAAATAACATCTAATAAAGAGACTTGACAAAATATATATATTTATTTTTAGTTGTGTTGATCTGTGCATTTGACCTAACTTTGCCTATACTCATATACAATATATAATAAGGGTGAATACTAAAGGCAAAGATGGTTTTAATAGTAACATTTGTTAAAATTTGGAATTAATGTCTTTGAAAATACAGTAACTATTCAACAAACTAAACTATAACAATTTCAAACTGTTTACAAAAAATGTCCTCTCGTTGCCTCTTTTTCTTCTTTTCCTTGTTGCATTTTGTACCATCTCAGTGTGACTTTCTGCAGAAACGTTAGCTCCAAGACACTGGCCTATCTTAACCTAATAAAATTATTAATAGCAGTGGTGTTTTATTACAAAAACAAATTATATTCTCCTTTTATGACTGGAAAATTTAGTCTTCTGAGAGTATGCAGAGTTCAGATGATGTCACACTGGTTATTTGATTGCAGAACCTGGAATTATGTCAGGTGAATTCCTCCGGAATATTGATTAGACAAAAGAAATGATTTCTAATTCTGCTGTCCTGTTAAAATGGTCTGTCCTTCTGATTTTAGAGCTGCTGATCAGATTTCATGAATCCATATGCAGATCAAAAAGTGTCACATCAAGTTTTTTAAAAAATAAACTATCCTGTGAATCATTCACAAAAAGTCAGAAAGGGAAGTGGCCATTTTATGCCAGGAAATTTAACACTAGGTATTCCCCTGGCTTCTTTGAAATATTAATTCTGAGGAAAAGAAAAGAGTGTAATTACCATTATCAATTTAGTTTGTATTTTATAATTGCTATCAGCAAGAAATTCCTCAATCTGCACCACTGAAACATAAGAATTTTCTTTAACCTAGCAATATTTTTTTTAATGTTTAGTGTCTTTAAAATATTTTATTGTATTATTTTAGTCTATGTCCTAATATCCCAGTTACAATTTGTATAAGTTTGTTAGAGCTCTGTGAAAACCATTCTTTTAAGCAACTGAATACATTATTTCCTTATAGCCTAAAAAGGATAGATAAGAAATACCTGGGCTATCATATATCTGTCTTCTGACACACACAGAGCAGTACTGTTTGCTGCTAAATATTGTGTCCCCGGAGTATTATTACTAAACAGCTTGTTTGAGAAGATAGCATTTGATAGCAATCAACTGATTTACTCCAAAAAATGTAGTCTCTAGAAATTAATGTCCCAGTATTTAGCAATTGAATGTCTGAAACAAAGGCACATGAGCACAAAAGCAATCTGATTGCACAATTTTATAAGCATATTTTTCAGGAAGGCATTTTCATGGACTATTATCTTTCAATTGCAAGTATTTGCAGTCAAAACAATTACGTTTTGTTCTAAATGTCAGCCAACGAGATTGCCAACAAAACAGAAGCAAAGCTGGTTGCTCTTAGAAACAACATAACTCACCACTGTTAGTCATTTTTTCTCTTACAATCTCTTCGAACTAGACTATCTCAGTAGCTTCAGTGTTCTCATTTCATAATTAGAATAGAGCTTAGGGTCTATAGCTCTCATAACCACAGTAAAGAGCTCATAAACTAATTGGGAGGATTAATACTTTCATAATTTTCAAATGTTGCTCATTATTTTTAACAAAAGCAAAAGTCTAATCCGACAACATATCAAAAGTTCCTCTTTAGGGCTCGAAGCGTGCATGGAATTTGTTGTGAGCAGAAGAGGAACAGATACCAAGTTGTGGTAATTCCAGCTAAGTGGAAATACAATGAGCAAATAAGGATACGTCAGAAACTTCCCACTCTGCCATAAAATGGGAACGACCCTTTTACAAAGGTGATTATTCCTTCCTGTGAACAAGCTTATCCTTTTCTAAGAAAGGTATAAGTAAGCAACTGTAGATAGAGTAGGATTGAGATGTTAATGCAATTTATGTGGGTTCTCTCTCCACATCCTGTTTTAGGGAGAATTTAGGTCACAGTCAATGATTTTGTCACTTGACAGATCCAGTACTTATCACTTCTACAAATGAGAGAAGATCCAAGTGACACAGAATTCTTCCATACTGGCAGCACAGAGTGTTTTTCTGTGATGATATATGCAGTAGGTAATGCGCTTCTTTCAAACCCTTAAGTGAAATTAACTCACAGGTTAGCTTTTTGCCCATGTACTTATACCAAAGACAGCACAGTTAATGGGGGGGGGGGGGGGGGGGGGGGTGTTAGAAAAAAAGAAAGGAAAAAAGATATCTTGTCATTAGGTAAAGACAAAATATTTGTTCCTGCTAAAGATACATAGACAGGTTTATGTATACTTATATATATGTATATACTTGCACATGTACGTTGATTAATACTGAGTCTGAGAGGTTACTTGTCTTGCATTGTAATTGTTACTCCAAAGGGTGATACCAGTTGTTTAATGAACTCAATGAAAACATTACTAGTTTCAAGAAATGGATGAAGTGTGACAATTGATTTTCTGACACATTTGTCTCACAGTTACACGACGCGTTTTTAGCAGGATCGGGAACTTGTTAGACAAAAGCCAAAGCTCATGATACTCACTGTGAATGAATTTGTTCGCCTGAATTGGATCCCCAAACTGCTCAGTGTATTCTTGAATGCCAAAGAAAAACAGTAAATAATTTTCTCAAAGCTGTGCTCTGGTAGGTAGACTGCTTATTGCAAATGTTTTTAATAAGCTCGTGAAGAAATATATTTTATTCATAGAACGCCCCCACCTCCACCCCCAAGCTTATCTGTGGTTGCTTTTACAGCAGATAATGAAACTGCTAACAGTTGGTAGAAATAATTTGATAAGTTGTTTGATTAAACTAGTATAGTAAACAATCCAAACAGAAATCACAAATGTTATACATATTTAAGGATTCATAGTTGATATATGTGAAATGCTCCAATGGCCACATCTGCAGCTGAAGGGCACTGCCATGCTTCTCTGGTGCCGGAGGCATCTACTGTGGAGCATGAAAAGAACATCAGCAAAGAGCAAAAATCAGCAAGGGTTTGGGGAGATGCATTTTGTAGGAGGAGAAAGAGGTGGTTTGCTTGGTGCAGTTTGGGAAACTAGCTTGAGCACTCAGTAGTGAGCTAAGGATCTGGGAAAGCAAGGCAGAGCAAAGGAGAGAAAAAGAGACATAACAGAAAAATAACATAAGTGAGTTTAGGAATAGAAAGAAACACAATGAAAAGGTTATGTCCTTGATAATGAAAGAAGATAATTAGAATTTGGTTTTCTTTGGTTGTGAAAGACTGGAGAAAGAAAGGGGATAAAATTGAAAATGTGAACTACATCAAAAAGGTATCTGGAAACTCTTTGGGGAGAGGTCTGTACATTAACCACAAAATGCACGAATGAATGCAACACTTCACAGAGAACATAATCTCTTGATTCAGGATCATCAAAAACTTGAAAAAGACTTTCCGTTATTTCCTTTTTTTTCTGCATTTGCCTTCTTTTTAATTTGATTTCATGCTTGATGAGTGAGAATGCCCATCTGTAGAAAGCAAAATATCTTAATAACTTCTGATACCACAAGTGAAAGCATGTATGATTGGTCAGACATTAAGATAAACCCAAGAAAAGTGGCCCAGAATTGTACTTTTAACTTGACAAACAAAAACCAACAAACCAACCAACCAACCAAATTCACAGTTCACAGAAGGTAGAATGGATATGCAAAAATGGGTATCCTGTATGAAAGTATCTTGAAATTATGGTTGATTTGCAGCTGACCATAGCTGTGAAGAGAGCAAAAAACAAATTGTAGCGTTTTCCATAAAGTATATGCTACATAAGTAGAAGTCAGATAAATTATCCCTATTCTCAGAGGCTACTTCGTATGTCTTGCAGCTTGGCAAGAAAAACAATAATTTCCATAGACAGTTATTGCATCTGCAGTTTTTGTGGGAAAACGGTATTGCTCTGAAAGAGTTACAATGTGTTTTCTAGTAGTCTGTGTGAGTTGTGCAAGTCATTTAAGTCAGAGCCTGTCCTCTGTAAACTCCATCATAATTATGAAGGCCAAGGTTAAAGAGAAAATGTCTGGTTTATGAATCCCCTCACTCTTCTAGCTGTATACAATTTCTTCTAACCAGAAAAAAAAGTGTTTGAGAAATGACAATTCTTTGCAATTTCCAAAGTTCAGTTCAATATCCATTACAGAGCATCTATTTGCAGACTCACTTGGCTAAAATATTGTGTTTGCACTTGGTAGCTCTCACAAAAACTGAAAGAAAAGGAAAGGAAAAGGAAAAGGAAAAAAAGGAAAGGAAAGGAAAAGGAAAAGGAAAAGGAAAAGGAAAAGGAAAAGGAAAGGAAAGAAAAGAAAAGAAAAGAAAAGAAAAGAAAAGAAAAGAAAAGAAAAGAAAAAAGAAGAGAAGAGAAGAGAAGAGAAGAGAAAAGAAAAGAAAAGAAAAGAAAAGAAAAGAAAAGAAAAGAAAAGAAAAGAAAAGAAAAGAAAAGAAAAAAGAAAAGAAAAGAAAAGAAAAGAGAAAAGAACTGTAGCTACAAAGTGGTACATGCATAATTCTAACTTTCAGCCCAGGAAATGCCATTTCCCTGTTTCTTCAGAAGGTCATAGACATTCAGAAATTCCATTTTCAAGGGGGATTATCTTTAGATAAATTAATATTTTTGACTGAAGAGAAAACTAAACCACACCAGAAAAAAAAGTAGAGTGGTATGCCCATGAAAGAGCACAGGAGTGTATCCTTTGCTTGAGGAAACCTATTTTTCATGTGCCATCAACATGGGCTCTTTCACTTGACTTGCTCTGTATTTTTCACAGAGCTCTAACAACTACTTTAATGTCAACGTTCATTTAAGGCCAGTATAGAAGCATCTGTCTCTTCCCATAGACTTTTAAATCCCTAAATGACCTCCAGATAGTTTTTAGAAGTTTTTTTTTCCTCCATGGTGTCTTTGGAATCATCAACCCCATGCGTTTTAGTATTGCCTTCCTCTTATAACTGAGGTCTTCCAATTAACTGGCAACTGGAAATATGTTGTCCTGTGCATTAGTCTTAATTATTGTTGTGGGAACTCATTCTCAGCAGGAACTCTGTGAGTCAAAACCTACATTTTGTAAGAACTCAGTTCCCTCTTTAAGCTGTTAGCATGTAGGTAACACTGCCCTCGATCTTGTTCTGCTATGCCCTATTAGGTGTTCGAAAAGGTTGTGGTTTTGTTTTGGTCTGTTGTTTGGGTTTTTTTTAACACCAAATCACTCCCCGTTTGTATTCTATTTTGGTAGGTGAAGAAAAAATTATCTGTTTGTGAAGTTTGCCATGGCTTTTGGCTATGGCAGGAAGTCATTAATAGGAGGTTTCAGTGAGTGCTGGCATCCCATAAGTAACAACTATTTCCATGAGTATCAAAACTAATGAAGCCTATGGATTTGTCTTGTGGTTGGATTCCCAGCTGCTTAATAACCTGCTGCCTCTCACTGAAGCTTTCCCTTTAACTGGAGCATTCATAATATCCCTCTTGTGGTTTCTCTGGAGTCTAATAAAGGCTGAGTTTGTGCTGTAATCTTTCCTCACTGAAGAGACTGATACTGTCTCTCTTCTTTGCACAGGTATCCAGTTTTGCAAAGCTTGTTGATAATTTGGTGTCTTTAAGACAACTGCCACTCTGTCAGACTGGGACTGGTCAACAGTTTCAAAAGTTACTGGATTATGAGTCAGCAGAGACAATAATACATGTACCATATTTATTTAGGAATCCAGGCTCAGTGTTCTGTTTCCTTTATTGTTTTTTGTGAGGTTTTTTACATCCTGGAACTGAGGCCACAGGCTGCATGCTGATTCGTTCATGCATGTCTATCAGTTTTTGCTGGTGACAAATAAGTTTGCAGCCTCTAGGTTTGACTACACAATGTTAAGAGGAGTGTGTTTGCAATCTTCTTGAAGTATCCATGGCCATTTCTCACAGGACAGTCTCTACAATTCAGTGCCATAAATTCCCTTGAACTTTCTGTTCCAGGCATCTTGCAGTACAGGCTGCCTGGCAGAGCATTACCCCCAAATTGTTTGTGCAGGCAAGTTAGGTTAGGCATGAGTTCTACGGCAATTGCTTTTCCAATGACTATTCACACCCCTTCTCTGTTGGAGAGAATTACCAGTGAAGACCAGTACCTCAGGGAATTTCCATATATGTTGTGGCATTTGCTAATTATAGCATGCTAATTCCATTATAATATACTGATATTTGTGTTTGTTCATCTTTGGCCCGGTAATCTTGTTGCTACCCCAATTTTTATGGGCTACTTTTCAGATGGTCTCTCTTAGATCAAAGCCAACCTCTATGCAAACATTCTTACTCTACATCAAAAACAATCCACGACACTTTCTGGTGAAACACCTCATGCCAAGCAAAACAGATGTGGCAGTGAGGAACATCTTATAAAGCAGGTATTTAAGTGTACATTAATATGCATTCTGTTTTGCCAACTGTACCCTGCAGATACAAAAAGGAGAGAAAAATATTTGAGATAATTTCATCTGAAATTTCTTCTTGTGTAAAGGGCAGAAACAGTAGAAAGTTTTTCCTTTTATATATTTGCTTATTTTTGCTATGTGAAGCATTACTTACATGAAGTGTTTAATTTCTTCTTTAAATGTGAAAAATTATTCCCTCTGTTTTTCCCATCACTTCCTGAGGAAAAAGCATTTCAGGCATTGTTTTAGCATATGCTTTAGTATGGGCTTTTGCTGAAGTCACAGACTGTGGCCTAGCCATGACCCTTTCCACGCTGCCCTGCAGAGATCTTCCTTTTGCCTTGGGAGAGATCCTTAAACTTTACCTCAGTTGTTCTGTTCTCCTGAACTTCAACTGAGATCATCATATTGATTTGAGCAAAAAGTAGAAAAGAGAAGGCTCTCTGATCTAGCTGTGGCCTTCTAGTACCTAAAGGTAGCCTAGGAGAAAGATGGAGAGAAATTATTTACAAAAGCAGGTAGTGATAGGACAAGGGACAGTGGCTTTAAAATGAAAGAGGGAAGGTGTTAGATTAGATACTAGAAAAACAAATTATTACTGTGAGGGTGGTGAGACACTGGCACAGGTTGCCCAGAGAAGCTGTGGATGCCCCATCTCTGGAAATGTTTAAGGGCCAATTGGATGGAGCTCTGAGTAATTTGGTCAAGTTAAAGGTGTTCCTGCTCATGACAGGGGTGTTGGAACTAGATGATCTTTAGGGTCCCTTCCAACCCAAATAAGTATATGATTTTATAATTTTACATTCAGTAATGGGTACCTTGAAATCAATACTATTGCAAATTAACATGCTGCATAGAGACAGAGGTACAAGCTTGAAGTAGTTTCTTGAAATACTGGTAATCTTTTCTTCATTGCTTCAGTACTTTTTGGAACACTATACTGCATTGTACATCTTTATCTAATTAAAATAGATAAAGAAGTATCCCATTTACTGTCAGGTCTCCATCTTCTGCTGTAAGTATTGGCTTTTGCTATGATGGTGGTTCTTCTCAGAACTGAAGGTGCTGGTTTTGGTGCTGTTTTGCTGTATGCTCTGCTAGTACCAGCAAATTCTTGCAGAGTAATACACTTTACTGAAATTCCTCTGTCTTATGTTATGGCTAACAAGCCAAGCTCAGCTTGTGTTATTTACCACAGCATGTGCTGTTGTTTGCAGTCTTACTTTGACCTCCACATGTCTTTCTGCTTCAAGCTTCTTTTATCAGAACTGTGTTATCTGAGCATTGTCTATTCTCTGCAGCTGCTGTTCTAGACAGAGTAATTTCTTGTTATCAAATCCTTGTTGTTTTGTCATGGACTAGTTTTAGCCTGCCTGTTGCACTTGTGCTCTTACACACTTTCTCTTTCAGATTTTCATCCCATGTCTTCTGTTATAATTTGGTCTTTTATTAGGTATTGAATTGCCTCACCAAATTATCAGTTTGTCTCTTCTCCTTTTGATTGCAGACTCCCTTTTTTGAAAGTCTTTCTGTACTCTTTGGTGGATATTTACATACCTTACTTTAGATAACTAAGAAAGCTTGTGTTCTACACTTTCCCATACAGTCAGTGAAGACAGACAGGAATTCCTTACTAGAACAACTGCAGCATTTAAACTGGACTTTGAATTACCTTCAAAGAGCCTCCTTCCCTTTCTCTCCCTCCTCATTTACTTATGAAAACTATCCCTCTAATTTAGTTACCTCATTCATAAGACCAAATTTAGACAGCCTGAGAAGTCCTAAATGCTCAATAATGTATTTTTGCTGTTACATTTCTTTAAAGTCTCATAGTTATCTTTTTCTGCTTGAGCTAACTGGAAGCTATTAAAATAGTGCAATACCACTACCTAAAAAAAAGCTACCTTCTGACCAATCATCCTGTTTTTGCTGGCATCCACTCATTTAACCTTCCCCAGTTGTCCTTTGCACTGTACCTTTCCTGCAGAGCTTTTAATTGCTTGCTCTGTTTGCTGAGGTTATTTTCTTCA
Organism: Entomyzon cyanotis; assembly: GCA_024500445.1. Classification (NCBI taxonomy): domain Eukaryota; kingdom Metazoa; phylum Chordata; class Aves; order Passeriformes; family Meliphagidae; genus Entomyzon; species Entomyzon cyanotis. The sequence goes on from JAKEPQ010001005.1 coordinate 73,289,529, forward strand.
TTTGTACCACTACTCCTGGAATCACATCCTGCAGTTAAAAAATCATTCGGAGCCAAATATCTGACAGAGCACTGCTTCATTCAGCATCTGACTCTGACTGATCATCCCTGTCTGCCATAAGTCTCTGAATAATCTCAGCATCCACTTGCAGCTGGCTCATGTCCCAGCTTCTTAAAAAACACAGTTGTTCAGAAACAGTGCATTTTCCAAAACATTGGTATTATAAATCCAAAAATATTCTTCAAAGCAAATCCAAAGAAAGGTCCAGAACATAAAAGTCATAGCCTTTGAAGCCTGTCCCAACCCCAGCATGCCAGTTTCTGATGGCATTACTCTACATTCAGCCATAACTAATAACCATAATCAAAAAGAAAAAAATATTGTAGGGTGTACTCTGCAAAACAGATTCCTAAAGCACTTTAGCCAGATGGCTGTGCTAATCCATGAAGACTAATTTACAAAACAAAACAAAAATGTTCCAATGTTAAGAAACAAATTGCAAATAGTGGTACTAAACCAGGATGAGATTTTATTGAAAGTTATGTAGAGTTCCATTAAATTACTGTCTATGCTCTAAAAGATGTAGAAATAATGCCTAGTTACTCTAGCTTTAGATGTGCAACTACAATTTCTGAAGTTTTGCATTTCATATCATGACCAACACTCAATTATTGAACAGGGAGTGAAGGATTTTGAGTGTGGAGTTTTGTGCCTGCATCTTGCAGACAGTTACTGAAGAAAATAAGGTTTTATTTTAAACACTGTTAGTTAACATTTCAATGAATCTTTTATGCTTTTCAAAATTGAATAACTTGCTAGGAATTTGACATGCAGTACAACCTACAGATTCAAAAGTACCTGATACTATTGTTCTTTGTTATTAAAAGTACTAAAATATTTAGTCATCTTCAGCATGAATCAGAGTCCTAATGCTTCAGGTGCTTCAACAGATGGGAGACACAGGTTCCACTTCTCATAGTTGTGCAATAGGTATGACTGAGTAATCTGTGATAAGAACTGCTTTCATCATGTATTGAAGTGGGTTGGCATCAGTCTAAGAACAGGAGGTGTTTTAAATGGGTATCACTAGCCTATCAAATCATCCATTTAAAACAGAAATTTGTTCTTGAATCATGGGTACCTACGAACATGTACAACATAGTATTAGAGTCCCATATTTGGGAATTTGATGAAGATTTAGCAAAGCTTATCACTGTTTCTGCTCCTGGAGAGTACAGAGTGCTTTACAGACACTTGAAACAGATTCCAGGTTCTTCAACGACATTGATATAATGTAGGTTGTTGCTCTTTGTTATCCAGCAGATTCATCAGCACATTTACTGTCATTGGCTCTAAGCTCAATATGGACTAAGTCTGGAGGTGAACACACCTCAATGTGAAAGGTCAGAGGATTGATAACCAGAAAGGAGATCTGAAGGATAAACAAATATTTCATCTTCAGTGGTATTTATAGGCCAAAGGGGTTTTCATCCCTTCACCAGAATGAAGTAAAAGGACTACAACAACCTAGGAAGTTATACATTAGAGGATAATATCCTGAATGTGGCATTCTGCAACTCCGTGCCTTCTGGTCCAACCAGTAGCAATGACAGACTGCTGATCAGACTGCAGGACATCACCAGATAGACATCCTTGCCAGCCCCTGTTTTCCATAAGGCATCCTTTGGAAACTTTAATGCTACTAGCTGAAGGATTTTGTACAGTTATCATAACAACTGTAATTATCTATGATCCCTACACAGGTATTACAGAGGATCATCCTTATATCCTCTTTCCTTAAATACCCATGAAAAGTTAACTGGAGTCTCTAATGCATTATAGTTCATGCAAAAAATCACTGCAGAATGAATGAAGTGATACAGAGTCTCCCCCCAAAAGAACTAAGAAAAGCTTGATGGAGACAAGAAAAACATTCTCCTTGAGGAAGGAAATGGCTGGACCACATATATGGATTATGCAGCATACTGAAGGGAATATGGAGTGAGCAGGAGTATGTAACCTAAATCACCTCAAGGGATGATGATTTTTATGGTGTCTTTCCAGGATTTGAGACTTAAGACAGTCACTCAACTTGTCTGCAATATGACAGCAGCACTGAAAGCTGTGTTTGAGTTTCAGAAAGGTTTTACACCTCTTGAAAGGACCATTCACAAGCAACAATTTCAACTGTCTCCAGGCATTTCTCTTGCCTATATCATGTTTACAAAAATAAGAAAATTAAATAAGACCTCTTAATAAGACATTCATCTGAATAAATCTGTAATTGTCTTGAAGTAAAAGTGTTTATGAACTCCTGAATACAGTACTTCATCTTCACAAACTGTAAGACAGAGTTTGACAAGCAATTAGGAGTCTCAAGATAGAAATTGCTATGAAAGTCCAAGGTATTCTTGTTATTAATCATTGTGCATCTCCCCACCACTGTAAATCAACACCAGTACACTGAAGTCAACGGAGTAATTGAAGCAACATTGATTTTTCACAAGCTGCAAAGCTGACCCAGAGCATTTCAGTTTTATACAGGTTTCTTTAGAGAAATATAGTACTATTTTTTTACTTCACCCCCTTTTTGTAAGTCAAAGAAAGTAAATACGAAAGCTAGATTAATGAAGTGTCTAGAGTTGAGCACATGAGAGAATTAAGAACTTATATTAAGGCCTTTTTTCAGTCTTTCATATATAAAATGTTTCCATTCTTGTTTTGAACTAAATTGTAATTTCAGTTACAACACTGTACTTACAGAGCATTGCTACTGAAATACAGTGCTATTACTGAGATAAACATCTGACTGATAATACTTTACATGCACTCCAGTGATGAAGTTACAATGTAGCAATTTTTCATGTAGGAAAAGTTTGCCAGAATACATTACAAAAATATTTGCATAGTCACAGAACCACAGAATTATTTGGGTTCAAAAGGACCTTAAAGACTATCTCGTTCCAGCCTCCCTGCTGTGGAGAGAGAGACACCTTCCACTAGGTCAGGCTGTTCAGACCCTCATCCAATCTAGCCTTGAACACTTCAGGGATGAGGCATCCACAGCTTCTGTGGGCAACCTGTTGCAATTCCTCACCACCCTCACAGTAAAAAAATTTCTTCCTAATAATTAAACCCGACCTCTTTCAGTTTAAAACAGTTTCACCTCATCCTATCACTGCACTCCCTGACAAAGAGTTCCCACGGCTTCCAGCACACACAGGGCCCCCTCCTGATTTCAGCACCTTACCTACAAAATCTCACTTGTGGCAGGTAGAAAAAAAATCCAGGTACAGTTTGCATTTACCAAAAATCAACTTGGATGGAACATTTAAAGAAAGAAAAAGATATGTTCAGAAGAAAAGCCCACAGATGTATCATGCCCCTACTAATTTCTCAAAATTAGCATTGTACTAATACATTATTTATTTGAACATGGTGCTAAATAAATGCAGATTCTGTTATGCAACATATCACATCACAGAGAATACAGTGTACCATAGATTCATCACATCTGACATGGAATAACCTCCAGCAATAGGTCAAAATGGAAACATTTTTGATTCTTACCGACAGTTGGACCCAATTACCCCATGGAAAACATCCAGTTTTCAAACAATGGGTCTGATTTTGAAGCCTGTAAAACAATCACTTAGAATCTGTGTGGGATGCTTTGCCAGATCTATATTTACCCAAGCTTTGTCAAAATGCCTCCAAACAGATGTTGTAAATAACTCTTGTCTAGAGTAATATAATTTTATTGCTGGAGTAAATGAACTGAGGAGGAGACAAAGAATGCAGAGCAGAATAGAAAAGGTCAGTGTTACTCTCTCTGCAATAACAATAAAACATGGTAGGGTGGGGGCACCAAAACAGAGGTGGGAGGGAGGGAATTGAAAGGAAGGAAGGATAGATACCACAGTACTGTCTTGCACTAGCATGTGATTCATAAAGCAGCAGTGCGTGAAGAGGAGAAAGGGTGATTCACCTGAGAAATTCACACTACTTAGTGCTGCAGCATCTCTCATTTCAGGAATCTGAAAGCTTTGACATTTCCATGCCACAACCTCGGTGCTGCCCTTGGTACTGCTCAGGCTTTCTCTGCAAGCAGCAAGTCTGAAAAAAAGAGACCTCATGTCTGATCAGCTGCCATGGAAATATAGCCAAAAAGTGTTATATACCAACTCCCAGTGTCTTTTTGAAAAAGAAATTGCATTTTTACCCTAATTTCTTTGAAAAAGAACCGAGGCACAGAGAGATCAACCCCCTTTCCTGAACTCAAAAAACAAATAAATCAGTGGCTAAGCTTTCATTAAATCCCAGATACATTCTCAGCTGTGTATCTTTCCTTCCCACAAATTAACTGTACAATTCTATATTTCCTTAGAGTTCCCCTGAATTAGCCAAAGGGCAGCAGTGGCAGCAGCTGCTGCACAGCAGGAGTCAGTTAGGTCTCTCCATTCCACTCTCCCATCACACCTTTCCTATGACTAGCTGTCTGTATAGGAACTTTGTTCATTTTAAAGTCACATTTCAAAATAAATACCTGCAATTTCTAAAATTCTATTTCTGTGTTGGATTCTCACACTATGTAACTCAAACATAACGTTGCTGACACCTGAGCATTTTGTGGACACAGGGGTATCAAACCTAGCAAGTAGAGAAAAGAGAGCTACAAAAGTAACAGCATCAACTTCCAAGCAGATTGGTCGAATTTAATAAATCATAAAGCACTTCATTCTGGGGTCAGCAAGCTGCTGAGCCTAACATGTACAGATTCTGTTAATTTCCATGCCTGGCTCTTGGAAAGATCAAAAGGGGAAGGGGAAGAGGAAGAGATACAGGATACACAGGCAGAGCTGGCTGCACTGCTGATTAAGAGGACACAAGAAAGCTTACTCTGCAGTACTGAGTGCTCGGATACCATCTGTCTCCCCTCCTCAGAAGATCCAAGTTCTGCAGTGCTGGACAAAGAGATGGGAGGGCTCTGGGTAACCCAGCCAGCCCTGGCAATTCACTGCTGCTCCTGATCTAGAAATAAAAGGATTCACTCATCTCTCATTTGCATGCATGTCTGAGGCACGGAAAGGAGGATTTTGCTTAGGATGATTTCCACAGAACTGATTGAATCTAGTGATAGGAGGGGAACACTGCTTTGCTGGATATTGAGAAGCAATAACTGCTATTACATTGCAACTGATCTGTGACAGGCTCAGCATAGCTAAGTGTGGCATCATCTACCCTCAAAGATCTATCACGTCCTGGTGAAGGCTGTCTGTATTGGTTTGAAAACAAACCAGTGGGAGATCACAAGCCAAGATTGAAAGTAAAAATAAGTGAAATAATACAAGGAAAAGCACTGTCAAAGTCAGATACAAACTGACACCTGTGGCTAGCACAGGTCTTTCTCGTGAGAACATTTTTGCTACGTTTCATAAATAAAGATAAAGTTTGGATGTTCTGCAAACAGCATCTCCAGATTAGGGCAGTTCGGGCTTGGCCAATTAGGCCTAGGGGGAGGTTTCTGGCTGACCAATCTGGGTGACCTCTGAAAACTCTATATATATGGAAATCAAAATAATAAAGACACTTTTCTCTTTTCTTGTCTGAGAACCTGGGTTTTCTCTCAGCTAGCGGCTCAACAGCGACAGACACCCTATTAGGGTGGTAGTAGCAGTCCAGCTGAAGTAGCTCAGTTCAAGCGGTGATCCTGTGAAGGTCTGGTCTCCAGCTGAAGATCCAGTGGTAGCTCTTGTCCTCTGGGAACCCAGTAGACAGGCCTAGCTCAGGCAGTTCCAAGGCCAGGTTATATCCAGGTGGGAACACCTGGCTCCTCCCTCCTGGGCAGAGCATCCCACAATGGGATGAGATAAGTCCATGAGTCACACGGTGGGTCCCTGATGGCCCATTGCCTGTCATCCGGGGTGGGTCATTAGCAGGTGATAACAGCTAACGGCCCACAGCTGGTGGTAATAGAATACTCAAATACATCTATATTGCAACCTAGGACACTGTCCCAGGTTCACAGCGAATTAAGGACACTATAAAAGTAAATCAGGCTAGGCTGGAAACTCAGGAATGCTTTTTCCAATTAAGAACACAAGAAGTAATTAGGGAAAATGCAGTTGGAATTTGGCCAGTAAAATCAAGCCCTATTTTTATAAGAAGCAGCACAGGATCCTTAAGAGCACAAATCTAATCTAAAAAAGGAGAGGAGACGGAATAACTGCTCTTTTTTTCTTGTCATAGTATGATTCTTTCATTTTCTGATTTTTGCTTATAAATTACTTAATTATATTCTCTATTCATAAACATTCTATGATACACTTTCTTAGGAAGTCTAATCCTACAATTGTCGTTGCAAATGAACAGAAATATGATTTGAAGTGTTATACATTGAGAATAATTCCTTGATCAGGAAATTTAGCTTATTTTAGTGAACTGAGTACAGGTCTCATAATAAACACATATATTCTAATATAAATTTGAAAAATCCAAATATGAATTTGGGGAAATGTTTCATTTTTATATCTGAATCAGCCACTTTTTGCTACTTTCATGATTACAAAAGCCAGAGAGAAGAAAGGTGTCATTTTTGACAGAGATGTGAGTTTGTGTTCCATTAGACATTTTTTATTTGTTTGCAAAGAAAATTTCTGTTGCATAAAGTATAGATGAATTTCTAAACAAAATGAGGAACAAAGGATAGTCATAATAAGAAATGTTCCCTGAAGCTTATAGGGCCACAGCTTGTTTAAAAAACCCAAACCTATGATAACAAAGCACTGGGAAGGTGGATAAAGGTTTGTTGTTAATATGAAAGGTATGAAAGCTGAACAAAGAAACCTGACAGGGTAAGATGATTTTAACTTTTAACTGTACATATAAATATATGTATGTGTGTGAATGTTACTGAGAATGAAAGGAAAATATTTCTTTGGATGGGTTTACAAAGAGAAGAGCTAGAAGAAGCAATTTTCATTTTCCTTTTGTAATCTAGATAGTGTAAAATTATTCTGTCTTCACAACCTCAAGGCAAAGAAGACAGTCTGCTTCTCTAGCTATAAAAAACAATCTGTCAGATTTTTTAAAGGAAGTCACAACTGATCTTTCATAAAATAAAAAGCAAGAGGATTAGAGCTTTGTGGTGACAATGAAATCTGCTCAAAACTCTTACAGTGAAACTCAGAGCTCCAGTGAGGTCATGCTTGAGGCATTGATCCTGCAATAAATGCAGCTCAGATTCTGTAGATTTGGGGCTTGAACTGTCAAACATGTAGACCTTCTTATTCATCCAGATTTAATTTTTTTTCATAAACTCTTATATTTGAATAGAGCTAAAGGTTATAAAAATGAAAACAACCTGCAGCACACAGACCCAAACCTACAGCATCAACACTATCCTCATAGAAAAGTCGTTGCAAGTCAGATGGAAAAATATTTTTCTGAAAATATGGTTCTAAACAAACTGTCATGTAGTATGTCCAATTTACTATTTCGCCATATTACATCCTACTATGTCCAACTGGCATTCCTTTGTATACTACCTATTTCCTGTAACAGCTGATTTTTAACTTTGGGTTGATGCTCAATCATTTTTCTTTTAAAGATTTGAATATTATCAGAGTCTCCCTAAAGTTTTCAAAAAGCCCCAATATTAAATTATTGGACTAGTCTATAGAAAATCAATATTGTTCTCTGGGTCTAAGGTCTACTCAGGTGCTTGTGAAAAAAATCTGATTAACTTCTAAACATTAAGCTCAAGTACATGGGGTAGAGTCAAAGGAAATGAGTCAAGGATTCAGCTTTTCTGCTCAAAACCATATTGTAAAGGCTGGATCATAGTCTTATTTAGAGCTAACAAGCTCAATTTTTGCAATTAGGGTACAAGGAATCTTCCAGTACTGCTCACATTTGGTCAATTGTCAAAACAAACCAGAATCTGTTTCCAAATTAGTCACTACTTAAGATCAGGAATTACATGTCTGTGTTTGTTTCTTTAGTAGTTAGCATGCTGTGGAAGGTGTACAAACAATCAGTCCCAAACCTCCTGGAGACAGGCAGCTCTCTGTGCCAAGTTATTCCGAGTCCAGGGTAGCATTTAATTTACCAGTATACAGAAATTGCAGTTGTGTTAGGTGCTGGCTAGCACAGCAAGACAACACAGCTCTAGTGCAGATAAAAGAGATTCGTAGCTCTCCCTGAGAGTTACAGAGAGATTTTTTAAAGGAAAAAGAGGAACAGCAGCCTACAACTACTTGAAGGTCAGTTACAAAGATGATGGAGTTAGTAGTTAAGGACAGTGTTGGAAGAGGCAACTGCCAGGTCAGTTTGGGTTTGGCATTAGGGAAAATACAGAGACACAGTGGAACCTCTGTCCTTGGAGGTGCTAAGGCTTTGGCCAGGCAAGGCCATGGCTGGCATTAATTCTGCTTTGAGGGGATTTCCAGAGGTGCCTTCAACTGACATTTCTGTAACAAAATGAAGTCATATAAATTTTCTGTAGGCTCACTTACATAAATTGTGCTTTTGGAAATCCCTAGTTTACAGGATTTTAACCTTCACATTGTGTGTATGAGACTAGAGATGGGAGAAGTAGTAACTGATAGGAAAAAATGAATATTCTTTGTGCTTACCTTGACTGGCATTTTCCAAGCCCAAGGGAAAATTTAAGAAGGTATTTTGTTACTGACTGAAAAGATGTGACATTCATGTAATCTTCAAAGAGGCAACAGGCAACATCTTAAGCTGAATTGTATTTGGATTTTGTACATGCAAACAAAAACCTCAAAAATCAAGACAACTGAAATCTAGGGGGCAGAACCCGACTGCCTAGAACAGACTGGTGTTTCACTCTTAAAATAAAAAATGTGTTTTCCAGATAGATGCATTACACAGATGCTTCTCATTACACTCAGTAATTTCAACACTGCATCTATCACTGTGCAAGTGGGGTGGGTACTGGAGAAATAGATTTGTTTTATTGTTTGTAAATGGCATTTGCCTTTTGCTTATTTAAATGGAAATTTCAAAATCAGCTTTGCTAGTACCTATATTATGTTTAGAGATATATACATTTCTATCAGGGAGAAGTTTCCACCCCCTCATCAAGAAGAGTGTGATAATTCTCAAAGCCCAAGCATGCAACCTGTCTTCAGCTTGAAGTCATGCCTTTGAAAACAAGCATCCATTTTCAGTTACTGGCGGAAGCTTTGGTTTGGGGAAAGGAGGAAGACTGGAGGCTGACTTATTTTTCTTGCAGTCAAGCGGAAGAAGTCTCACTCCATGTTACTGTAATGGAAACACAGGGAAGGAATGAGCCATGTAGAAATCTGCAGAGTTGCCTGGGGGACAGAGCTGAGTTTACAGCAGGCTGCTCACCTCTGAACACAACAGACTGAAGCAACACCAAAAAGCAAATATCCATGCCAGACTAAGCAGAATACCACACCTATTTACGAAGAAAAACATGTCAAGAGCAATTTTCTTTAGAAAATTCCTTATTACTCATGGTGGTTTAAAGGTCTCCTACACAACTTAATGATAAAAAACAGGAAGAGAATACATTACAACAGAGCTAGGAATTCACCTATCACACTACCTAACATTCCACTGGAACTAAAAAAGTACTCACTCATGTCATAAAACGGAATTAGCATTACTTCTGTTTTCGTGTCAAGGAAAGGAGATGCTATTTACAAAATCACAGAATATTCTGGATTAGAAGAAACCACAAGTATCATTGATTCCAACTCTTAACCCTGCACAGCACCATCCCCAAGAGTCACACCATGTGATTCACTCTGAGAAGAATGTTTCTGTCACTGGTCTCCACATGAAGAGATCAGTGCCTGCCCCTCTTCTTCCCCTCATGAGGAAGTTGTAGCTGCTATGAGATCTCCCCTCATTCTCCTCCAGGCTGAATGAACCAAGTGATCTCAGCCACTCCTCATACAGCTTCCCCTCAAGGCCCTTCACCATCCTCATGGCCCTCCTTTGGACACGCTCTAATAGCTTAATATCCTTCTTATATTGTGGTGACCAAAACTACACACAATATTAAAGAAAAATAGTAAAAGATTGAGAAAGCAGCTTGGCAAGGTGTCCTGTCACATACTTCAGATCAGATTAGTCATTTATAATTTATAATTTCATGAGGCCATTCAGTTTGTAATTTCCTTTCTTCCCTTTTCTATCACCAAAATGTGATAACAAAGACAGAAATAATGAATCAGAGAGAACCTTTTGCCTCTAGAAATACCCTTCCCCTGAAACTAGAAATTGTATCATTAATTTATACAGTAAAGTAGAATGAATTAATTAGGAAGGCAAATCACAGAAATATATTTTAGCTTCAATTTTTATGCAGACACATTTCTATATGTATTACATATTCCATAAACTCTGTGCCCACCTGAAGCATATGATGGCACCCACCAGACCTGTGTTCTGGGACATCACTGAGTTGTCCCAGGCCTGCAGCTTTGTGGTGCTCTGCAGAAGTGCTGCCTACCCTCGTTCTCTCAAAAGGAGACAAGACTACTTTCTTCCTGCAGATGAACCAGAAGCAGCTCCAGCTTTCTGAAGTGTGTCTGCCATGTTCATCCAAATAACCTGAGGCATACCAGCAGACAGACTAAGCTGCATTTTCATGGCATTTTCCAGCCAGTCTAGATGCAGACGGCAGCTGAAATGTGTGATCTCACACTCCCCTGGCGCTGTAGGAGATGTTGCTGCTCCCAGCTTTGCACTGGCATTGCACTAATGTGTGAGGGAGAGCAAAAAGTGATCTGGCTGGAAACTGTTGAGCTTTTGCTGGAGTTTCAGACAGAGCAGCCCCCCGACCTCATTAGCATGAGAATACGTGAATGTGAGCAGGAGCAAAAGGAGGCCTGGGGAAAGCACCACATGGAGCACAGGGTGGGCAGCAAGCATCTCTTTCAGCACCAACTATTACTGAAATGATCTCAAAACAACCATGCAATCACTATCACACTTACTCTTTTGTGATCCCTCCTCTGTGGGGTTCAGCGTACCAACCCATGGGTGTCCTTCCTGTCTGGACACCTCCTGGGGACAAAACCCAGCAAAATCCTTTACCTTCCTCCAGGGTCTGAATCTGTGGTATGCAAATTTCCTGCCTCAACCTCAAACTGTAAGTGCTTCTATTGCCTTCAAATATTCACTATGGGCCAGCCAGAGACAGTGCTTTTGCACACAGCTGCTAGCTGCTTTAGACATGTAGTGGAAGAAAACATGTTTGTTTTATTTTAGGAGATACTTCCCAGCTTTCCAGCAGGACTATAGTTCTTACAGATGACATATGTGGTCTGTAAGACCACAGACACTGATTGTACTATGAAAGAGCTGGGAATGTGACTCCCTACAAAGTGTTACATCTAACTGAAACACTGTGGGACAGCAATACATTGCAACAACCAAAGGGGCAAAGGAGAGAGGGAAGTCTAATTTTATAGCTCTACAACTTTGTTTCTGCAGGTCCCGAAATACTCTGTGGTGGCAAAATTTCAATACTGATGTCCCATGATGAAATGTGGGTAAATCTATATCAATCAGCCAATGACTTTATAAGGGATGAAAATCTTAGGCTGCGTTAGAAAAAATGTTTTCTGTTCTAATGACAACTTCCAGTTTGCATACAGCAGAATTGTAGAATATGCAAATCAATAGGATATAATTGACAATACAGAAAAAGACGTAATATTCCACCTGTTGCCTGTAGGACAAACACTGCCCATAGATTTGTGTGGCATATGTATGGATGGTTTAGAACAGAATTTGTACACATATGTATCTTAATAGTAAGATACATGATTATGTAAGATCAGTACTCTGGTTTGTTATAGCACTTTAAGTGGTCCTGCTCTTTTATGTCTTTAGCTTTTTGGAAGGGTTAAATAACACTTCTTTTTTGCTCTTTGTAAAGGCCATGTAGCACTGTGGGGGAAAAGAAGAATGGATTTGAAGCCCACTGTCGCTGTTGAGCCGCTAGCTGAGAGAAAACCCAGGTTCTCAGACAAGAAAAGAGAAAGGTGTCTTTATTATTTTGATTTCCATATATATAGAGTTTTCAGAGGTCACCCAGATTGGTCAGCCAGAAACCTCCCCCTAGGCCTAATTGGCCAAGCCCGAACTGCCCTAATCTGGAGATGTTGTTTGCAAAACATCCAAACTTTATCTTTGTTTATGAAATGTAGCAAAATGTTCTCACGGGAAAGACCTGTGCTAGCCACAGCCCACCTTAAAAGTTGTGAGCTTTATCATTTTATCACCATTATGCCTACTAGAAGATTATAGAAGAACTTAATTGTTCTCAGCATAAGGCTTAGTCTTCTAATTTTCAGCCTAAATCAATATACTTTCTAAATGAGACCCAAAAATAAACCTCCGAAGTTGGTTGTTTAGCTGAATTCTCCTTTGTCTCAAATTAAACTAATTTCATTTTGCCATTTACCGTAGCAGAATGATAAACAATTATACAGCAACAGTTTTATTGATCCATTCTCTACAGCCTTTATAGCCCTTTTTGTATTAGAAGACACACATCTCTTTGAATTTTCTTGAATAGGACCAAAACCAGGCAGTTGTTTGAACCTCTATCCATAGGTCCTATTTTCAGAACCTTTTGTTTCTGCTGCTCTCTCTCTCAGCCTCCTCAGAGTGTGGTGACCTAAGCTGGCACATACCTAAGCCAGCACACACCTCCAGCCTCCAGAAGCCTCTGTAGGAGTGGAGCATGATAATTATCTCCATGTGTTTTACACAACATTTACATACTGTTTCCTGGGTTTGGCATCACATTGCTGGCTCAAATTTCACCTGCAACATTCTGTAACAACACCTTGGTTTTTGGCATGCTGTTTCTCTGCCAGGTATTTCCCAATTATTTCTACATTTCATTTCCCTTCCGTACCATAGCTCTTTGTGCTCACCTTTCCCCAGTATTTATGCTGGAGGTGACATCCATATGCATATCATCAGTCAGCCTGACTCATTTTCATTACAGAAGAAATATGTGGTAGCTCTTCTAGGAAACACTGCTTACAGGTATGTTGATGATTACTTAAATCTGCTCGGGGGAAAAGAGAGAGGCATATGGTGGAAACACGTTGATCAACAATTATGCAATTAAATGGTAGTGTGGGTCCAGCAAGCCCCCAAAGCTCTGTTGTGCTTGTAGATCACTGTCTAGAGGGGAGTGTACAGGTCTCCTGGACAGCATCACAGAAAGAAGGCAAACTGCACAGTGGATTTATGACAAGAACAAATGTATGTGTTTGTGCAGCACACCATGAAACCGATGGATTGCGGCAGAACAGCAGGGCTGTAGGAGTCCTTTGCTAGTGAAAAATGTGCAGAGCTGGTTTAAACCTTTCAAAGTACAAAAGGGAACAAGAATTCAAGCTTAGACATGACAGTTACCATTTGTCAGGGTTTTTTTGTGTATTCTTCCTAAAAAAATACTGGGCATGGGTGGGGGTTTGAGGTGGAGAGAACATCTCATTTAGGCACAGATTGCCCATATTTGCATTTACGGAGGTGTGTGAAGAACCTTTCCCTGCCCTTTGAACTCAGGGCACCCACAGAACAATTCTCATACTTCAGAAACCATTTGTTCTCTCTGTAGGTTGTACTGCTCACCCTGGGAGGCTTCTAAGATCAAATCATCATCATAGTTCCCCTTCCATCTTCACCACCCTGCCAAACATGGCAAGTGGAATACACTGTAGACAGTCCAGTTCACACATTGCCAAGTGCACTTCATGGAAATTTTGAAAGCTCATCCTCCTGAGAAGGAGCTCTCATATCAGAGCTCCTTCTCAGGAGGTGACACTGCATGAAAGATTGTGCTAATTGCGACAACCCTGCCTTTGACAGCAATTCTTTTGAAGGTGACAGCATAGAGGAATGGCAGGGTATTTTCCCAAGGAAACCTAAGGTACCCCTTTCTGTAGCCAAAACAGTTCTGCATCTGCTTAGCTTGATGCACACCTTCACCCTACCTAACACTTTTCGCCCACTGTGTGTCTGCGTATTATCTCAGTTTACTTGTACAAGTAAAAATTATCTGAAAAGTTAATTTAGAAGAAATACCTAGGGTAGTAAAATAAGGACCATTAGAGCAACAGCTCTCATGCGTTACTGCTATGGGTTTGAGAAATGAAGAGTAAATTATTTGGTAGGGTAACGTAAAAATGAAATGGAAAACAACAATGAAAATTTTGTGTCTCAACTATAGACACTTTACTAGTGCATCTATCAACCATTATTCAGTAAAAATGACATAACAAGTGAAATTGTCCCTGCTTATGCATAACTATTATGTTGTGGAGTTCGTACACTTGAAACACTGGAACATATACTGGATATTCAGATTCTTCAGTGACATGAGTATATGCACACATAGACACATATATGGATGTACGTCCTTCAGTATATACATATATATAATATATAAAGACACAGACAATGTTGCACTTGGAATTTTTTTGCATTTGTAAAGTGTGCATAAAACCAGCAGCTTAAATTGTCATACCAACTAAATATGTTTTTCACTTAAAAATTCCTGTGAAGTTGATTTATTCAAAACTATTTCATTATTCTTCTTCTGTGAACTTCACTTTCTTCTGATTCTTGAAGTTAGTATTCAGCTTGAAATATGAAGCATTAGGAATGAAACACAAAGCATGGATCTCACTGAGAGCCTGCATGAACTCTGGACTAGTAAGATCACATTCCCTGAATATTCATGTCCTTGGTGGCTGTGTGTGCCTCAGTATTGAATAGCATTCACAAGTACTTGATTTGCTTCTCTCTTTACAGCCCATGACAGGTTGAAGACACTCGGTCTTTGAAACGTCCCTTTAACTCCTTGCCTCTTGTCAGAGGACCACTGATTAACACCTGAGAGGAAAGATTTATCCTCACAACTTTGCTTTTCATGATACCAACTCTCAACCCATTCCGCAAGACTTGGCAAAAACTACACCCCAGGCCAGAGACTCTCAGATATACTTAGGATTTATGTACAATTACAAAATCCATATTCTCACCATGATTTCTGCTGCTAAGAGCAAGTGCTGGGGAAGCTGAAAAAGTTTGGCTTGTTGATTGTCAGTATGAAATTAATTTAAAGCTGGAAGTTCCAAATGTAGCAGATTATGAAACTGAGTATCTCCAGACTGCCGCTGTCTGTGAACAAAGCAGTAAACAAAATACTTGCTGACATCCATTAGACTACCATGGTCACAGGCCAGCAGTGTAGTTGTTTAATGGTTTTGATGGTAGCAAAGTGCCTTGGTGGAAATCCAAGGTGACCTTCAGGATGCCTTGGGTACTGCATAGCCTGAATTCTTCCCACCTACAGAATGAGTGGAAGTGTGGAAGATAATCAATATGCTTTGCTCCTGTCAAAGTCACCCCAGCATCTCTCCTAAAGCAGATAATCTTTAAAGGGGAAAATTCATGTTGATTATACCTGAATGTAAACAGCCATTAAAGTATTGGAAACAAAGTTACTGGGGACAAACAAAACCCAATAAAATCCTTTTGTAAACTGCAGAGTTATGAAGGTACATTGCTGTATGTCATTATGGATCTCCGAGACTTAAGAAACTGAAGGAAAACCACAAAATCTTCTACCTTGAATGTTATCTTTAAGAATTGACTTTCTTCATTTTGTCTGGGTGATCTCACTCTGTATCTCCAAGAAATGCTGCTAGGTATCCTTGAATACTCTCCATCCATTTGTTCAGCACTGAGCAGTTTACTTCCCCAGGCTTTGCCATATTCCGTAATGACCACATTTCTTCTTGACTGTTTGCTCATCCTACAAGTAACAGTTTATATGAAGGGGTTTTTTCCCTGTGTGGCTCCAAATCAGCAGATGCTGAGCTCAAACTGAATCTGCTGGATTACTCTTTGGATTGCTTTGTCAAACATTATTTAACTGAGGCTGGATAAAATGATTTTGGGTAGGACTCACTATTGACATGTGTCATATTCCACAATGAAAACTTCTTTTGTAGATGGCCAATATGCAGGGACTATTGAATCAATTGCAGTAGCCATTAAGTCAGATGACTTTCTTTTACTTTGGTCCTAGATCCTGTTTTATGCTTTCCATATAATCAGTGCTCTTCAGTGCCCTTTCCATACAACAAGAGGGACAAAGCCAGCACCACTCTTACAGCTTAAGACAGGGTATGATACTTTTGGCTGACACATTTCCTACAGATGTAGTATATACAGAATCTTATAGCCTCTGATCCAAGCCTCAAACTGGGACCTAACTCAGTCTCATGAGGTAGCATTCATTTTGTGTAACACAAAATCACTGCCCCTGGGATTGTGATGGATCTCTGCCTTACTGCTGTGGTTAAGGACTGCTCTCTGCAAAACAGAAAATCGTAAGCAAAGTAATCAACTGGAATTGCATTAACTACATGTAGACAAAATGACCTGGTAATTGTATTGATAAGCCAATCTTTCAGAAAGTGGCCTTATCTCGTTCTGACTACAGCCTGGCTATCTTGTCCCGGAGTCCAAAACAAATTACATTAATGTTTCCTTGTATAATCCGCTGCCTGGCATGTGTCTTTCACCAGATTTCAAAGTTCAGGGGCATCTTCTGTCTTATCTAGAAGAGTGTCAATATGAAAACTGGGCAAGGCCAACATCTGACATCTGAAAGAACTGTACTTTGAACTCCACTGTTCATCACACTGCCAGGTCAGAGGAGCAGCAGTGTGAGACAGGCTGATGCACCAAGGGTTCCTCATTTGCACCCAAATGAAGACAACAGCTTGCACAGAGACAGACCAGCATGGGAGCATGAAAGGGAATTACTTACCTTAAAGCTGCTGTGGTTCTTCTAGATGTTATCAATGTAGAGCTCATGGTTAACCCTCTGTGCCCACTTTCTTGCTCCCTCCAAGAGCTTCAAACCTGAATTATGAAAGAATAAGTGTGGCTAGCACAGGTCTTTCCCATGAGAATCCTTTTTGTGTTTTATAAACAAAGATAAAGTTTGGATGTTATTAAAAACAGTGTCTCGAGATTTGGACAGTGCAGGCCTGGCCAATCAAGCCTAGGGGGAGGTTTCTGACTGACCAATCTGAGTGACCTTAGAAAACTCTCTATATATGTTCGATTCAAACAATAAAGTACTTTTTTCTATGCCACGCTGAGAATCGGGGCTTTCCTTCTCTGCTAGCGGCTCAACAGTGACAAATAAGGACCAGATGGAGCCTGCTGTTTTCACCTGTGCTTAAAAACATGGTGTAGAGCACACAGTCAGCAGTACCAGGTTAAAGGCTCCTCTGTCACACACAGGACTTGCTCATACATCTGTAGGATCATCCTGGGCTCTGGTGCCTGCCAGATCACTGCTGTCTTTTTCTAAGGGAAATGTAAGATTCCACAGCTGAATAGAGGAGTCACTCTCCAAAAGCAAAATTAATTGGGAAAGGAAGAAAACATTGTTTAAAGGGTAAAGGATGGGGACACAGGATTTTTTCAGTTTGATAAATGTCTTTTTTTATTTGGCTCTGCATATTGCTGATATTCTCTCCATCTAAAATTTATGAAAATTCTTTGTCAGTAACTCCTTTTGACACTGTCAACACCAGTAATAAAGTTTATAAAATCCTAATCTTTCAGTCAATCTTTCTCAGTCCCCATTATTTCTGCTAACAAGAAAAGGGCAAAAAGCAAGCTTATGAGTACACCTCTTGCAATTTTCTTACATTTTGGAGCTCGTGAACTTTACCTCTGTTTTTTTCTCTGAGTTGACATGATGGTGAGTCATATGATCCCTGTTTCTGTTTTCTTTTTTCCAGCTGTTCCAGGTTTGCTGGAAATGACTCAGATGAAAGACCATAAAGATATACTTGTGGCTTGCTAAGAGGAAGTCTGCAAATCACCTCTGTTCCAATTTGCTGTTTTTAAAGGGAATTAATTAATCCTCCTGCCTCATGAATACATTGGGAAAGGGACACACCAGTTTTTCTGTGGGTAGATCACCAAACTATGTCAATTTTACCAAAGTTGTTAGATATCCATATAATCCTTACCATCATTTTTACCCCAAAGAATGCAGAGAAGAGAGTCAGTGATTTTTGAGGCTGTCATGGGACAAACTGGGACTCAATTGATGTGTAAATTCTCAACACTAGTCCTACAGTAATTGAAACAGTTAGGAAGTATCACACTCTTTTAGCTGTCTCTGAATGTGCTGGACTCAAGTTTTCAGCTGGCATTAATTTTTTCTTTTTATTGGGTGCCATGGTCAGTTAGACAGCAAACAATATCTTTTTCTTTGTTAAATGAGCTTGCCAGCATGAGAAAAGGCCTCATTTTTTAAAACTAAGATTTGTCCATTTGTCTCTAAAATGTATTTTTCAGTTCTGGAGGACAGAACCATAATTTGAAAATCCTTCTATATTTTCTCATCTTGGGAGCTGCTAGCATAGCTTATATTTGTGGACATCTATGTTATGTGTAGTGAATAAACTACACATAACATTTAAACAAAAAAAAAAAATCAGTGTTCTGGCAAGCATCAGAGCCACAGTGAAAAAGAGACAAACTAGAGCAAAAGCAAACATGCAAGGATGAAAATGCTTCTGGTGTGGTCTGGATGATGAGACAGGGAGAAAAAGTGTCCTTTTTTAACATTATAAACTTTACTGGGTTTGGGGGGGGTGGGGGTGGGTTTGTTTTTGTTTTTTCTTTTTTTTCTTTTTTTTTGTTTTTTTTGCGGGGGTTGGGGTTTTTTGTTTGCTTGTTTGTTTTTCTTGGGTTTTGTTTGTTTGTTTGTTTATGGGGTTTTTGTTTTGTTTTGGTTGGTACAGGTCTGATCTTTGGTGGATGGAAAGTGACTTCCTAGAGCATGCTTACCCCTTCCTGCTCTCTCCTTTCTCCCCACCTTTGGGATTTATGATAGCTACCTTTCAAAATTTGCTCTGTTTTGCACTTATATATAGATCACTTCCTGAGGTCTTTAATAGTAAGGGTCACAAGAAACAAGTTTTTGAAAAATGTTCACTTTATATTTATTCTTAAACATATTATGCATGAGAACAATGTTCTTCGGTGAAGAACTTTTGTTTCAGTTGCAAATCAAAGACTTTGAACTTGCGTATTGAATTAAGAGTGTCCAACCTCTTGCTTCTCCCCTCTTCTATTCATACCATGCCTGTGGGAAATAATTTCCTTGTGTTCAAAGTGGTACTATCTTAGGCTAAATGATATATTATTTAACTTATAGGAACATACCTCATCTGGAACATGTCCAGACAGAGCTGAATGAGTGAGCAGCTATTCAATAGACTGCTTTTTTCTTGTTTAGCATAAAGCTCCAAGGTCTCAACATCACCAGCCAAGCCCTAGTAAAAGGACCATTATAAATTTTCCCAGGGGTTATCGCTGGCAGTCATCCCAACAGCATCTTGATGAATCATCAGCATGTTCTGGCCTAATTTAAGATTTTATAGGTCTGATGTTTTGTGAATACTTAACATTACACAGTCCCATTGACTGCAAATATAATGATGCAGCACTTCCAACATGCCAGTTTCCTTAAACAAGGCGCTCAGAAAAATCAAGAGTACAAATATGAAACTGTCTATGAAAAAATTGACTTAAATTAGTGACATCACAGGAATCTGTTTATAAGCAAGATTGAGTTACTTGGTATCATATTTATCTTTTACAGATAATTGAAAAGATTAATAAAATTGAGGTTAGTCAAAGTCCCCATCCATCCATCCATCCATCCATCCACCCACCTCTGTGCCTTAACAACATATGAACCAGTTTCAACCCGGTTTCACAGAAGGTCAGGGATGTCAAAGACAATTAACACACTTCAGATTTGACACACTTGGGTAGAGCTGGGGAGCTAGAATGGGCTCAGACACAACATGCAGTCATTTGCTTAGGCAAATAGGGAAGTTACAAATGTAGGGGAAGGGGTTTAAGGAATAAATGGCTGGAAGCCATGGGAAAATAGTTTTTATTGGTTCTGTGGTTCACAAAGATACTTTTCTATGGACTTCTCTACCTTCCAAATTTTTGAGATTGGGCCTCTCCCTTTTTATTCTTCTTCTTTAGTACACAACCCTAATTAACTCCCAGAGAATGCACAGCGGAAAAAATAATAGGCAATTATAACTTTAAAGTCTATATGACTGCATATATGTACAAGAACACATATACATCAGCAAGAAAGGTGTGGATAGCAAAGACTGCCTTACTTCTACCATTTCCTTCTTTATATGTGTTTGATGGTTGAACCTCAGAAACCCTGCTTTTAACAAGGTGTTTTGCAAATCCAAGCTTTACACATACACAGATAGGAGCTGCAGGACTATGAAAGTGTGCAAAGCATTTCTGACTGCAGCATTATTCCTGCAACTGAGAGTTTGAAATACAGAGTTCTTGACATTGTCTCATTAGTGAATTGCTAAATCTGTCATATTTTAAATTCACAGTTCAACCATATTATTTGAAAGCAGGAAACAATTACTGAATCCACTTTTAGAAAAGCCAAAATGATAGCAAGATGTGTGATGCGCAACAGCTTTTTCATGTTGATGCAGCTGGGTGCTATGTTTGAGAACTTATTTATTTTATGGATTTCAAATAACACTATTAATGCCCTATATCTTGAAAGAACTTAACAGACAGGGGTTCATTCATTTCAACAGACTGGCTTATGGATACCAAAAGGATAAAAAAAGTTTTATTTGTGCAACTTTTTTCCAGTATTGCTTGTTCTTACAGGAAAAATATGATAGCTTTAAATATATAATTTCTGAATTCAGGAACTGGGTGATAATTGACTGAATACAAAAAAATCACATAAGATATCTGTAGTTAATCAGTGTTAAAATATATGAGCCCAGTGAGAATGGTCAGTAAGCAGGTCAATAAGCAGGAGGGACACCTCTAAGCTGCACGTGTAAAATACACTTGTATGAAAGCAACTGTTAACTGCACAAAGATTTGTGTTTGTCTTTCTCTTCATCTATGTGCATGCACACCTCATCATCTGCAACCGTTAATTAGGAAAAAAGTCATCCTGAGGAAAGAAGATTTCTAAGGCCCCAGATCAATGTTCAAGACAAACACAGACAGCCCTGGGCTCTCACAGGCTGTGATGCCCTGGGCTCCTGGGTCCAGGTCACTGTGACAAATTTGAGATAAGCTAGTACAGATCTGGGAGCCTAAGGTAGAAATTTGCATCTGTGCATGACTAGGGCAGGAATTTAAAGAATACCAGCAGGATGATATAGAGAAAAGAAGAAATAAAATGCTGGTGCAGGAAGCATCCAAGTGGATCAGGTAAAACACCTGGGATATATTGGAGGTGCTTTATTGACTAACTGAGCCAATATGATGACAGAAGGAACAAAAAACAACAAAATCATTCAGTGGCAACAAAATCAGGTGTGTCTCAGAGATTTGGTCTCTCCCATGATGCTTGCATCCTGGGATTTAGCTAGGAAAGGTCGGTTTGAAAAGCATGGTAAGCATGACAAAGGAAAGGAGAATCCGTGAATGGAAGTGACATATCAAGGCATTCACTTTAGCATTTGATGGTTTTAGCCCTCTGTGAAATTTCAGATGGGGATTTGAAAGCAAGAGAGCTGGCAGCCAGGTCAGTACTTCATCATTTCTGATGAGGTGGGGTCATGGAACTGGACAGAAACTGACTGCTCCTCCACGGAGCCCTAATAGCCAAGCAAAATCCACAGGAGTTCCTTATAGTTCACAAATACAGCTAGGCTACAAACCCATGATTTAAAGGGCTTTGAAATCACTGATTATCCAGGCATCTCCTGTGATAAATTGCCACACAATTTAATTATCTTCCGCAGTATCAATTTAGTCCGATCCCTCGGGACATGTCATTGAACTCTGTCTTCATACTGAGCAAATGGATGTTACATCCTCTTTAGCCCTTTGGACACAGA
Organism: Entomyzon cyanotis; assembly: GCA_024500445.1. Taxonomy (NCBI): domain Eukaryota; kingdom Metazoa; phylum Chordata; class Aves; order Passeriformes; family Meliphagidae; genus Entomyzon; species Entomyzon cyanotis. The sequence goes on from JAKEPQ010001005.1 coordinate 73,311,530, forward strand.
GAAGAGGTACATTCAGCAGTCACATGCCCCACTGAAGTACCAGACAACAGCAGTCAGCTTTGGCAGCTTGTCCTTGATGCTGGTTTTTTTGCATCTGTGCCAGCTCTGAGCCTGTGTCCCATTGAAGAGCAGAAACCAAGAGACAGAGAGCAGAGGGAAACTCCCAGCAGGACACTTGCACTGCCTGCTCTTTGCCTTCTTCCTTGATGCACCTTCCCGTCCCTGCCTGGAAAACAGTTTCCAAAGGGAGAACACTTCCACCTCATTGCCTTGTATAACCCACTGGTAGTTATGGAAAGAAGCTAGGAAAGCATTCAAAGATACTTTCACTTAAGCAAGACTTCATTCCCACATATTTCAAAGGGACCAGGCTCCTTTTGTTTCATCCCACAGCACAGTTGCATTGCCAGTATGCAACAGCCTCCTTAAATTTTGCGATGACAGGAGCTCACAAAATCTTGTGTAAGCCCATAAGAATAGCATCTGGTAGCATTGAAGATTAAAGCAATGCTGAACAAAAGAATCCAAACCCCACACTGCCCCTTAGCTTGCAACAGATCAAGGGAAAACCGTAAGGTGAATACACTCAATGGCAGAATGCCTGGGATTATGAATCTGGAACAGTGAACAAGAAACCCCAAAGTTTTCTGTTGTGGAGATGTTTCTGAAGAAATCCTACCTCTGAGCAGACCAAACTTCACAACCGCTTGGATCCAGACCTGGTGTTGTGGCTCAGACTTACCTCTGCTTATTCCAGGGTGCTGTTCTGAGAGCAGAATTCTGATTTCTGTGGTCCTCGCCATGCTCAAGGTTATCCTTTGATCTTGCACTGCAGGTTAATTCTGCCTGGCTGGAGGGCAGTGCCCCAGCAGCACAGCAGGTGCCCTGTAGGTATGCTTGCTTTAGGTATAAAAGTTGCACAGACTGCTGCTGGAGTTTTAAGAAAACCTGATCCTCCTTATAAGGGGAGCAAAGCCAACGCTCACTTGCTGGAAAAATCATTATTAACAACCAAGGCCAGCAGGAGCTCAACAAAAGAGTTTTAACCTTTCCAAAATTCAAATGCCAGATTCCTGGAAACAACTGAACAACACTCAAGGAAGTGATGCTGAGCAAGCTACCCAGCAGCTCTGGGACTGGAGCAAGCAGATGGATACAAGGAGATGGGTGTATTAGATCTGCAAAGTCAGCACTGTCCTGCCCTCCTGCTTGATTGAATTCCTGTAAGGGAAATTTTTCTCCTTGTACAGTTTAAAAGACATCATTTTTTTCCCACTTAATTATTGTTATTAGTATTATTAATACTGTCTTTAAAGACCCTCTCACCCAAGCTCTGTCTCATACCTTTCAAAGCTTTCAGACAATTATTTAAGTTTGCTATGTACCATCAGCATGAAGCACAGCTTGCTCAAGCACACAAAGAGTATGACAAGGAGAAAAATCATTTATGTGAGGGAGGCAGTCAATTACTCCATTGATGTGTGCTGCTTTATAGGCTTTTCACTGCCAATCAGTGTCACGGCTTTTCAACTCTTTTTACAAACCAGTGCACATTATTTCATGCAGTTCAACTGATTTTAGCCTGGCAGCAGTCTGTAAATAAAGCTGTCCCTTGTCAAACAGTTAACTCCTTTCCCTTTGCACATCACCTCTGAATATTGCCAGAGAAACAAGCCCCCATCAGAGGTTACCAGCCCAGACAGGCCTCAGAAGGCAATTTGACCATCTCCATTTCATGTCAAAATGTAGCTGGAGAAGAAGCTGGGAGCCATCTCAAAGCAGAGCAAGATTCACTGTATCTTCCTCTGGAGCCTTGGGGCAGGAGGCAAACTCTGATTACTTGGTGCAAAGTTGAGTTTGAAATGTCAGGGCTGCTGAGGGATTGGGTGGTGTGGATTTATTGTGATGAGTGGTTCTGGTTTGGTTTTGGATTTTTTTTTTTATTTTTTAAAGTTGCTAAGCAAGAAGCAGCCTGATGTGGAAGCAGCAGCAGTCTCATCACACTGGTACTGATTTTATCTGCACTGCCCTCTGTTGCAGTTGTTTCTTGCTAATGGTTTCAGCAAATGTTCCTGTTCAGCTAATAAAGAGATAACCACGTAAGTTGTTGAAGACCCTTCCCTCTTACAGACGGGGCTCTGGAAGCTCTGAAACAGCTCCTGTTGCACCATAGACCTGTTTATGCATCCTGACACAGGCTCTGGCAACAGCTGTGCTGGAAACAGGAGATTGTTGTGCCCCTCAGAAACAGAAAAAAAAAGCAACATTCAACCAGGATCTCTTCAAGAGGATCTTGCTTCGGTGAAATGGTGCTGGAAACTCCTAAAAGCTTTGCAATGTCCTACCCAGCTGGGAAATGCGCTCACTGCTCAAGAGACAACTTAGTTCATTCATGCTGTACTGCAACATTCATATTTTTCCAGCTCAGTGACTCTGATATGCAGACATGGGTAAAGACAGAGTTGAGAAGAAAGACATTTTAGCTTTTTCCTCCAGGCTTTTAGCTCTAAGACAACATTATTCAGTGATTAGATTACTGCTCTCCAGACCCAGCTGTTATTTTTGAATCTGCCCTTTTCCAGGTTTCTGGTATCAAACAGTTGCTAAAATTATACATGCCTCAGTTTCCTCATCTATAAAATGGGGGTGAAACCCACTTTTAAACCTAAGGGCAAAATATTTTTAAAATGCTAGGGTGTTTACCTTATCAATAACTCTGTGGAAAGACAAATGATGCCCATTTTACAGGCTATTATCTTGTATTTGGACCTGTCCTCTCTTCAAATTCAAAAGTGAATGTTGTGATTGGGTAAATAAATGTTATTGCATCCACCAGGAAACCGGCTATCAACACTTCTATTTAGCTGCTTTGATCCAAACCATCAAAAGCTTTATCCTGCAGGTAGGCACATGGAGTTATCCAACAATTCAACAGGTTTTTTTTTTCCCCAAAGTCATTCCATATAGAAGCATGTCCTTAAGGTCCACATCTTTCACTGAAATCAATCAACAATATAGGATCAGGGCCTAGTAAACTGCTTTAGAGGTGCTTCAGAGATTGATTTGCTCAGCCTAACCATTATTTAATTTAATATAGAGAAATGTCCTGTCCCATCTCAATTCACACAGCCTCAGAGGGCTGTCACTAGAAAATACTGTCCTCCTTGGAAGAAAAATAGGAAAGATAATTAATTTTATTTCTTTCTAGTTAGAAACCAGTTTCTGCCTCTGACTCAGATTTTCCCCCACCTCTACAGAGAGCGTCAATTGAAGCACAGGCTCACCTCTGCAGCGTGAGCAGAGATATCCCCAATAAAGGAATAAGGAGCTATTCCTATAATCCAAATACAATCCTGACCTGAAGGGACAAAGTCAGAGCATGTATATCTGCTTAACTCCATCAGCTGATTAACATCAATATTCTCACTGTATTTTATGATTCATGATTGTTGATTTGAGAAAAAAAATAAAATTGTGCCAAGCATGGAAAAAAATTAATGAAAATTTTTGTACAACATAGGAATGCAGAAATGGCAGTGGTGCTGCTAAAAGACAAATATTACCACTTAAATGTGCCTTGCAAAGGCAGATGAGCAAACAACTCCCCTTCACTACGTAAGGTAGTAACACCTTTTTCCTGAAGGGTTTTTACCTTCAGTTTTTGGCAGTAAACTGTCCAAATTATTAAGAGAACTGTCTTTCCTTCTCCTTATGATGAGCAAAACTTTGTCCTTCTGCTCAGAGCAAGACAAAACCACTCCAGTTGGGGATTTCTACATATATTTAGACCAATTTTATTCCAAAATTAGGGAAAAGGTATGAAAATTGCAAGCATCAAAAGAGAAACTGAATGTTTCCATAGTGTGCAGCCTATTTAAGACATGCCTGTTTTGAACTGCAGCACCAAGTTAAATACCACTGCATCTGCCTATTTGACCAGTGGTTTAGGGAGAGGTTAGATGGACAAGAGTTTTATGAAGTGTAGCAGATATGGAAGAAATGAGAATCCTATGATGAAATAATAGAATATAAATTGTTGTAGAATAATTAAAAAATGTAATCAGCAGAGGCATTATCTGACCTGGTGAGCAAGGGGAAGCTTTGTGTTCAATTAAAAGCTAAAATTCAATATACACTCAGAGAAGTCATGAGAAAGTCTTTAAGAAAGACAAAGGTAACAGCTTGATGAATAAAGAAAGACAATGTTTTGAAAACTGTGAGTTAGGTGCATTGCTCAGGTGCATCATTTACCTGTGAACTGTCTCACAACATTCCTGAATGGTGTTGCTTCATAATATTTCTTTATTCTGGAAAACTTAAGCAGAAATTATTATGCTTTACAGGTGAATATTTGCAATTTAAAAATCCAGTAGATAACCTTTTCTAATCCAGTCTGCCTCTTTAAGCCCATGATCTTTTTGCTGCTTTATCAGAACCAAAATAAATTAGAGAGCCTGCCAAGGCTTAACTTGCTCAGCAGGCTGCAGGCATTAGCATCAGCCTTGTAGGAAAATGCTTGTGCTGGCCTTATCTGCAGAAGGTCAGCTCCCACAGGGACTGGGTGGCAGCAGCTCCAGCACTTATTAAATGCATAAGTTTTCAGTTCCTAGGACTGCTTCACAAAACAAATGAGTAAATTCCACTTATAAGAAGCTAGCGAACACCACAAGCTGATACCTTCAAGGCTTCCTGGCCCTTGTGCTCAGGAGCACAAAGGTCAGTTGGCGAAGCAGGGTTTGGCAGACTGCATCAGAAAGTCTCCTCAGCATTTTCAGGGATAGTTTGAGCCTTTTTCATAATGAAACTTTAAATTCAACTCCTTAAAAAAAAAAGGGCAAACAAAAACCCATACCTCAACACACACCCCAGCAATAACAGGAAAGACATTCCAAAAAAGGACACTGAAGCTATTGGAGCATCAGAGCAAGATGTCTGTGGCATAGCTCAGCCCCGCCTTGCCCTGTAGCATCCAGAACATGTCTGGTTTTATATGTTATTTTCTACAGCTTGTCTCTTGGCTTCCTCAGCCATCACAGCCTCATATTTACACAGCTGCCTCTGAAGCTGTAAGTCAGCACAGAGATTGTTGCACAAACAAATGGAACATGTGGATCTTGCCAAATATCACTTACCCCAGTTTTCCTCCTCCTTCTTAAGCAGTTTATGTTTTGGCACTAACAGACTCCCTGAAAAATTAAAAAGAAAATGCTTTATACTGTGTGTCATGTATAATGCATATCTGTTTTGGCAGAAAAAAAGTTTTGAATAGCTTTAGGATGGGAGAAAATACAAATAAGATAAGTTCCAGTGTAAGGCAGCAAAATTCAGTGTCACACCAAGACCAGTGCTGAGGCTGCTCTATGTGTTACACCCACCTGAGCCAGAGAGCCTCCTCCACATGACCATTTGGCTTTGACCAGAGAAACACATCCTGCCAGGTCAGGCTTATTCAGCCACTGTGTGCAGTCTGACTCTCTGGGGCCAGAGTCAGCACTTGCTTTCTCCCTCCTTCAAAACAGGTTATCCTGGACTAACCTTCAACATCTGGTTTTGTAGTTTTTTTTTTAAAAATCACACCAGTTGTGATAAATTTATGCTGTTGCTTGTCTCTGGAAAATAGGTACTACATGCTGAGTAAATGCACTGCAACAGGGAATACCACGCTGGGGATGGGAGACAGACCAGATGAACATTGACAGGTATAGATATACATACTCTTAAATGAATTTATCAAAGGTCTCCCAAGCTACAGATGTTGCTATAAACAGACTGACATCTGCATTACGAGAAACTTCAGAGAGGCCTGTTTCACAGTACTTCATTCCTCCACTGATCTAAGTGAAAATACAGACTGGGGAAGATGGGGCTGTAGCAGGTGGAATAACAAAAGGTGTGTTACTGAACACAAGAAACAGCCGGATACCCATGTCACATGCAACTGTGGACTTCACAGAGGAATTTGGGCTGGGAGAAGCCAGCAGAATGAGGTCAAGTTGCACAGGGCCAGGTCCTCCAATGCCTTCAACAGAGGCTGCACCTCTATGGGCACCCATGACAGCAGGAGATCACCCTCAGGAGGAAGCAATTTTCTTAATATCTGAAATCCATTTCCCTTAACTTGTGTCTGCTGCCTCTCCTATCACAGTGCACCTCCAAGAGAGTCACAGAATAAGCTGAGTTGGAAAGTACCTACAAGGATCATTGGGTCTGACATGGTCTCCTCTGTGCCCTCATGTGAGGCAGGGGTACACAGCAATGAATCCTCCTCAATACCTTCTCTTCCCTATGCTAAAGGAATCCCATTTTCTGGATAAACCTATGTAGCCACTTCTAGCATTGAAGGAATTCATTCTCTCACTTCTCTGCTTCTCTCCCCAGAACACAAAGGGTGTTGAGACAGACTATTTGCAGAGGTTAAACATAAAGAAATAGTGCATCTGAAGAATTGAGGGCTGTAAAGAAGCAAAACCACCTCTGTATGACCCCCTCCTTTTAGCAAATAGCCATGGGCTTTGCCAGTTAAAGCTGTGCCAACCAAGGATAATGATAAATCTGAGCCCATTCAAACAAAACTATTACAGCAGAAAGCAGCCTACCTGCAATCCCACTACCTTTTATTACAGCCTCATTGAACTACACAGTCTGCTAAGTTTTAGTCAGAGTCAGTGTGTGGGCAGAAAAAAATGGAAGGAGCAAGTAGCAGTACCTGCTGCAGAGAGAGAGATCATCTCTCCAGCACTTCCTCTCCTGGGATGGGTCATTGAAGCCCCACTGTCCCACTGTGCTCACTCCACTGCAGTACTGGCAGGGATGTTCATAGTCAGGCCTTGCTCAAATCCAGCAGGTTAGAGCTGCTGTGCTACACAGGGAGGCCCAGGTGCATCCCACAGCCCCTGCCCATGGTTTGGCATGCCTGCATGCCATGCCCCTGGAGCAGGAGGGGTGAATGGCTGACCCTGCTCCAGGGAAGCACTCAGATGCTGTTTCAGAGGCACAGGTTGGGATGCTGTCAGCTTCAGCACTTGCCACACGCCTCTCCCCTGAAACAATAAGGTCCCTTCCGTGCAGGGCAGCACTGGGTTAGGCAGGGATGGCTCAAACCTCAGGCCTTCCCCTTTACCTGGTGAAGTCCACTCTCTGGAAAACACATGTATAAGGAAATTCATTAGCACTGAAGATCAATGTGAATAGTATTGTTTGAAGAACTATAGGTTCATGTAAGTCTTAATGAATGTTATTTCACCGATTAAAAAGATATTATTTTACTGCAGGATTTTCTTTGAGGTGCTTTCAGTTAATTACACTGCCAGTATCTGCAGGCAAAATACTAGCATGTGTCTCTTCGTAGGGTGTTCCTTTTTCGGCTGAGACTAAATGAGACTTCAGCCTTTGAACACACTTGGAACAGTAAGGAACAGTTGTAGCCAACAGTGGTTGCTTCCTGAAGGGACCAAAAGGATTTAGGAAGACATTTCTTCACTCTGAATTTAGTCCAGGTGGTGATACCTGAATTAGCATTATTTTTAAAGAGCACCATCCTTATCACATCCTTAGGAACTAATTTTCTGGCAATCAGTTGCAATCTCCAAATTAGAACGTTCCTATATTCAATTTATGCAGGTAATTTTCCATAATTATTAGCAGTGACAGTCTAGCACATGCCTTTTCAATTTACATAAAGAGAAACTGCAAACCTCAATTTCCTAATGCAGTTCAAGATTTCTGGTATTTCCTGGAGTTCCTTTGACTTCTTACTGTTAACTTGTGCCAGAAAGTCCAGTACAATTTGTCCTGTGCTGCTGAAGAGTAATTATTCATTCATGCTAACCCATAAGGGGGTCAGACTTTATTAATTTTAATCTGTTTTACACAGACATTAAAGCAAATTAATTTTCAAGTTTAATTAAAACACAGGTTTTAAATATAGATTAACAATATCTAAGAAACCAAAGAAGTTAGCACTGTTCTCCTTGAACTTACACCCACAGAGACTTCAACAGATGAAGAATCAGACTCCTTCCTTTCTCCTTGAGCTTAATGACCCAGACTCAGCAGTATCTTATATCACTAATTTGGGAAGAACTGACATTTGTCATCCCCAAGCATGTTGTTTACAAAATTTACAACTTCATAAAACCAGTAATTTAATCTTTGGTTTGAGTGATGCTGAGAGTCCTGACAATTATTACACCTCCACCACAACAGAAACTGAAAATTCTTAAAATACTTGCTCTCCTTCATTTTTAGAAGCAATGGAGGTTTTGGACAATTGTGGTAGGAATAAACAAACTGATCAGAAATTAGAGACAACGGTTGTCATTGTAAGGAAATCAGGTGATTCTTTGGAACATTCATGCTGGAGAGAAAAATATGGGTTTTTAAAAACACTTGATTCTGTGAATTGAAAGAACCATAGCTGGATAGAGGTTTCTGCATGACTCATCTGGTTTGCCAAATCAAGATGTGTTAGTAGTGTATTAGGTGACAGAGCTGAACAAAAGAAACTCTAGGGCTGAGCTATAATAGCACAGGATTTCTGCTGAAAAATCAACTGGGAAACCCACGAACAGAGCATGCAAGTAGTAAGAATACACTGCTTTGACAAGATTTCTTTTATAGTTTTGATACTACATGTTCTTACCCAAAGCAGATGGTATCCTTGAGCAAGGTGGTGAAATTGCTCTAGCAGATACTCTTACCAAGAAATAATATTAATTACATAATATTAAATGAAAGTTTCACAGTGCTATTAAAAGTATTTTAAAGATGGATAAGCAAGAAGCACAGTCCTGCAACACATTGCCAGTTAGAATTCCAAACGAAAAAATATCTAGATGTGACCTCTAAAAGGCCATACAATGCTTGAAATTGTGTAGCAGGTATGGAAGGGTTTTGTTAGATACAGTCCAGAGTACTTACCTTATTTGTAATCTTGACACTTAAAGCCAGCAGTAGAAATGACAAATCATAAGGGGGAAAAAAAATATCACAAGAACAGAGACACATCATTTCCCAGCAAATCAAAATATAAAAGTAAAATCATGTGTGCAATAAGAAAGCCAAAACCAACTGTCCCATATGTATCACTTCCCATAAATTTTGCTTTTTCCTTTAGGGTCCCACATATTTTGCTTTTGTCTGCAGAACACACTTCAATGAAAGGAACTTCTGGTGGTACTCTATCTGAAGGACACTCTAGTGAAATGTTCCTTTGACGTATTGTACTCCTAGGAGAATCTCTGTTTGCATCACATTTTCTGAGCACAGTTAAGCCATTAGATTTCAAGTTATATTTCAATATATCTCAGAGCTTGAAAGAAGTGATATAAGCACATAGGTTAGTCAGGTTGGTCAAGATTGGCCACTGGTGACAGGGCATGTCCTGATATCAGTATTTCCTAAGGAAATGCAGGTTGAGTAAAGAGAGAAAGCATACGGCTTTTTTGTACTCATGACTGACACTGAACATTAAAAAAATATGTTGTAGCAGTAGCCTCATACTCCAAGTATTTATCCTGGGGGGAAAAGTAGATTTATCCATTAAACTCTTGTTTACCAATAAAAACTTCAAACTACTCATCTAAGTAAATGTTTCTTGTAAACAGTGAATGGGAATCTTTTGCAGCATGAATGAAGTCATTTGAACTCCATGCTGCCTTGAACATGGAAAGAACTGGAGGCATTTAGAACAAGAATAAAAATGTGTACAGCATTTTTAAGATCTTTTGCCAATTCACAAAACACCTTTAAAGCAAATAAACAGGAGAAACTTTAGCTTAGGGGTAAAAAAACCCTGAACAACAAAACATCTACCAACACTCTTGCCCTGCTATACAAAGGAAAGAATCATTGTACATTATCGTTGTTACATTGTCCAAATACTTCTCATTTTAAGAGAGGATGCTTTGCAGTTCCAGGAAGACTTTTTTTTTGCAATCCTGATTTTGAAGGCTACACTAAGTTGTCCCAATGGTAACTGGCGGCAGATCTCGCAAGAATTCCATCCAGAGCAATTGAGTGAAAACTGATATTTCAATGATTTACAGCTTTGTTCCATTCTAGCCTATGGCACAAGAGAAGAGAAAAACCAGCAAGAGATTCAACTGTCCCAGCTTCATGCTCTAGCATAAAGTAGACTCTGACAGAGAGGGCTACTCTCCTCTTTTGAAGGTTAGTGCTTCAGGATACCCCTAACAGATGTAACACATATCTCATCACCTGTCATCAGTCATGTGCAGACAACATACCCATGACCCTCCTCAAAATTTAAAGGCACTAAACCTGTTTTGCAGTTGCAAGTTCTTAAGGGAGGCAGGAGACCTTCTCTTGGCATCAGAAGTCACTGACTTCCAACCTTCACCTTCTCCAGAGGCTGCACTTACCTTAATACCAGGCAAGAGCACCACCTGCCCCAATGTTACAGATGAGAGTCAGCTCTTCCAGCTGTTGCATTTCAGAGGTCTTCTCTACCTCGTTCTCCTCTTCTCTAATGCTGTTCTCCTGTAACTCCTCCACTTGGCAGCACAGCTCCTGCAGGACAAAGGGCCATCTCTCCTGGCCTCAGAGAGACACTCCAAGCATTCCCTGCAGCCTAGGACACTTGCAGGGCTGCATCCACCATTTGCAACTTACTCTGTATCAAAGCCTCTACCTTGGCATGGATAGCTGCCAGGGAAACCACTCTGTGGCGTGTTAACACCATGTCTGAGACTTCTGCAGCAGAACAAATTGACCTGAATCCATCTTCTGTCTCCTTTTGTGTAAACGACTGTATCTGTTAGCTGTGCTCTGGGGGCTGCACTCTTATGGATTTCTTACTTGAACACCAGCTAAAAGGGCGCTTGACCCTCCCTAACTGGGAGCAGCTGTAGCAAAGGTTCTGGGCACCTGGAAAAAAGGCAGCTGATCATGCTCATTGAAGCTGCTAGAGCAGCTTCCTTACCTTGTCCTTGCCTGGTAGTGGCAAGTACCTTAAATTTCTTAAAGTGTCCCCAAGCATTCCCTGACGATCTTGGATTTTGTCACCAGAGGATCAAGAAGCTTCCAGAGCTGAGACCAGAGATTGCTGCACAAAATGCTGCATCTTTAGCTGTGCTCTCATGATATTAATTTCACAATATTCTGAATTTAACTTCTTTTGAAACCATAAATGGAACAGTGGGTCAGTAATATGGCATGATTTATAAAAGACAAAAAATGATTGGGAGCAAATTTTAGACCTCCAGACAGGTCTGGGTGTTGCAGAAAATGATGAAATAACTTCCCTTCTCCCATTTTAACTTTAAAATTCAGCTTCAGATGCTGAAGATAGAAGAGCAAACCTTGATTCACTATCATGATTTATAGCACCAGTGGATGTTTGTGTAAGCTATGCCTCTGTCCAGTTTTTAATCCTACTAAAATCTTGACCTCCACACTGCTTTATGTCAATGAATTCGTGTCTGTTTCCACAGAAAACCACATTTCCTAGGACTTATTTAATTTTCAATAATTATCATGCAAGAATCTATTCTCTGCTACTGGAAATGAGAAATCTGGGTGTTATATTGACCCTTCTACTTCATCTAATACAGACCTTAAAAGGAAAATGACACTCCATCCTGCAGCCTCCAACACAGGCCTGCTTTTGTGGATCAGTATTATGAATCTCATTAAAAGGCAGTGCAGACCCTTAGATATCTCAGTAAAGTAGCTCACTTCTTCTGCTTTTCCGACTTGACAAGTATGAAAGGGGCTACTTCTTATTTTACCAGTATTAGGCATGAGTAAATATGGTTTATAGTGCAATAGTCAACCTGGCTGTAAAAATTAATAGGTACTTCTGCTCAAGTTCACTATTCTGTTCCACTCCAGCTGGCATGAAACTCATAAAACCTAAAACACAGTTGAGTGAAGGCTTTCACACCTTCATTGCTTGATGTTGTTTCATGATTCATTATGTGGATATTTCAGTCAATCTGATGGCCATCAGGACAGGGCACAAAATTATTATTCAAACAGGAGATTTCAGGTCCAGCAATTGGTTTCCTGTCTGACATGATTCACATGATGCAGTGTTGGGGATTTTTTGTATTTTGCATCTTTTCCAGTAGCATATCAATATCAAAAAATCAATTGGTGGCTGATAGTGAATGCTAAAACCCCTGAAATGCTAAAAAGATAGTACCTTTTTAATAGATAATAGGTTTGTGGAGGCAGAGGGCAAGGAGACTCAAAGGTCAAAAAAATTGTGAAGTTTGGCAGACTCTGGCAATGCTTCTGGCACTTAATAAACCTACATTGTATTTGTCAATTCCTATTTTAGGCTTCTCTCCTTATTTGCCTACAACTAGCAAATACATCACATGTTACTTTGTCTAACCTTCACATCAAGGCACTGTTCAGTGACTGAGGCAGCACTGGGGAGAGAAGCATCAGAAGACATTAGCAGATTACGTATCACACCAATTTAATGCATTACAGAGCAAATCAATTGTGATGGATAGAACTTCAAATCATAGTCTGATTACAGAGGGACAAACCCGAGAAACATCCAGGGAGTTCCACAATGTGGAAACCCAGCAGATTAGATCTGAAATTAATCTCAACTAGATAATCATTTTGGTATTCTGGATTTGCATGCATAAAGATGACTGACAAAAATGTATGTCCCCCAAGAGACATAAATTAGTAGCCATGGGGGTTGCCACAGGAGTCAGGGAGAGAAACACTCTTTTCTTTGGTCTACATCAATTTTGCCATTCATTTCCAAAGGGCTTGCATGTATCAGGACCAAATTGAGCTTTATAGCTTTTCCTTTCTCAAGAGCACATTTCTGTTATGCTCCATGGATTTTGGCCATTTCAAAGGGTCATGATGAGCTCTTTGCTGGAAGACAATCTAAGTCTTCTATCCTTCATCTCCTTCTGTTTAAAGCTATGAATAGTCCCACTGACTCTTCCGGGATTACATGGATACTGAAAGTCAAGAACATATCAAAGCATCAGCAGGAATCCTGCCCAGAGAGTGAGACACAAAGGGCTGTAGAAAAACTATTCCTTAATGAAAGTCTATTTAAAAAGCCCACAAATGTTATTAAACTTCAGTTTGTTGCTGATTGGGAGGTACACTGAATCTAGCAGGGTGTATTTTCACTATAATTTTTGTTGTTTGGATACATGGTATTATGCATGCATACAGTGATGTTATCTCCTCTAATATCTTTCAGATATTTTACTCTGAATGTCATAAGCACATAAAATCAGTTAATTCCTTCCATATTATGAGTGCAGAATACTGATTGTGGAGCTGTCAGTTATATGCATTCAGAGGATAGACTGCACTGACTCTGAAGGATCCACAATTGAATAATGAATAATCCACAAAATATGACAAAATGCAAATAAGGTGACATGATATTGGAATGTTGAATTACTGGAGGAATACAAAGGAGGTATTAGTATTTTGTTCCTCTTGTAGAAAAATTACTTGTGAGACTTCGATTTAACTAATTTCAATTTTTATTAAAACCCCTTTCATTACCCTGACCCACTGCATATGACAGCTGTATGGCAAAATTAACAATAATTTGCTAGTGCAGCTGGCCTCCCTTGACAGTGAGACAGAGCACAAAACATTGTTAAGACAGAAACTGAGGGTGGAGTTACACACATACTTAATTTTATAGTACATATGTTTCAGAATAATTTATTATAAATATATCCCAGTGACATCAGTACCAATTTTGCACCCGCAGTTCCCTGCTTCTGACTTCCTATAAGCCAGATCTCTGCAGATCAGTTTGGGTCAGGTGTACTTTGCATTACTTTTTTATCTCAGGCAGCTGTTCCCTCCCTATTTATTCCTTCTGGGTTGCAAACACTGCTGTGCAGAGATGTGGAGTTTGAGTTTAGGGAACTGAAAGACTGTTTTTCCCCTGCTGGAGGAGCTTTGGGAGGGGAAAGTTTCTTGCAGGCTCTTGCAGCGGCAAACACCAGCACATCCTGCCCATTTGGCAATAATGAGTGTGGCACAGCAGGTCAGGCCCAGACTCGGCTGGATACATGCTTGCTAAGCATGTGTTTATCCAAAAATCTTGCTTGAAGATTTAATTTGATAAACTAGGGCTTTGAAAACACTGTTGGAGCTCTTTGACGTTTGCTTGTGCTGTACGTTAATAAAGTAGCAATAACAGACAGCAATTTAGATTTTCAAATTTCTAAAATATATATATGTGTGTGTGTGTATATATATATCTATACACACACACATATATATATACACACACATATATATAATAATAGAATCATTAAGGCTGGCAAAGACCCGTAAGAATCCCACCATTAACCCTGCACCACCCTGTTCACCAATAAACTATGTTCGCGAGTGCCACATCCACATGCTTTCTGAACTTTTCCAGGCATGGTGATTCCATCACTTCTCTGGGCAACCTATTCCAATGCGTGACACAGAAAAGGTGCTTCCTGTGAAGAATTTTGTCCTTATATCCAATCTACACCTCCCCTGGCACCACTTGAGGTCATTTCTTCTGGTCCTGTCACTTGTTACCTGAGAGAAGAGACCAACCCCTACCTGCCTTCAACCTCCTTTCAGGCAGTTATAGAGAGTTACAAGGTCCCCACTGAGCCTGAGATAGATAGACAGATAGACGGGTATATATACATAAATATAACTTCTAAATTTAAGCTCTAATGTATATCCAATTTAGCTTTGGAAAGATGTAGTACACTACCTTTCAGCCTGAAAGCTTTAGAAAGGACTTGTTATTAGGGATCTAAAATCCACATGCAAGAAGACAGTAGGGAGATTAGTGCAAGAAAATAAAGTCAGGATTCAAACACCAGCATTGAAGGATTTTTGCTGGTCAGACACTTACTTAGAGGCGTCTACATTAGGTTTATGTGGCTGTTTCCAGAGCTGAGGGATTGGTAATGTGCCATGCCTAGGTTATAATTATGCAGATTTCTAACCCTCTCTGTTTTTCCCTCCTCCAACCTATGACTGTCAGTCTTAGTTTGAGCTGTTCTAAGTTTCTAGTATTTCTTCTTGGTCCCTGCCAACAGCCTGCAGTGGTGACCTCTCTCATCCAGCATATTCTGTCTTTCTCTATAAGCTTTTACTATAAACAAAATCTCTTCTTGCCCCTTTAGCTTTCACGTCACACAGTGCCAAGCTGGGAGTCCAAGCCCCACCTCACCAAGGTAGCCCCTGTGTTATCACCTCTGTCTGCAGGAGTCAAATGAAAGAACACCTATTTTCCTTAAAAAGCTGGAGGTCATTGCAGGATGTTTCAGCCTTCACAGCATCTTACAGGTTGTTACACAATGCGAGATGTTCCCACCCACATGCTTTGTGGCAGCGTTTGTCTGCGAGCAACACCCGGCAGTGTGACACCACATTCAAGGCCTGAGCCAATTCATTTCAGAACTGCTCTGAGCACCCACCGTGTCTTGACAGGGACACAGACCTTTTCAAGACATGAGGAGAATACAGACAGGCAACTCTGAGGCTGTGTACTGGTGCTGTGCTCACAAGCTACTTGACGTTCAAATTACGCTAGATTAAAACCTGCCTCAGTTATCACAGATTTCCGTGGGTAATAATTTTAAATAAAAATTGAATTAATGGGAAACTTCAGCTCTCGATAAAATCAGATAGTCCTTCACATTAAACCCTGACTCACACAGAAAGTGGTAATCTCTCTATTATTTTTTTAATAAAATATGTTATTTGTCTAGTAAACGGGAACGTCATGATTTATCTATCAGTGGTTTGTTAAATGTCTCATTCATTTTGGTTTGCATAGTGAAGCTTTAAGATGAGGGTGCTGGTATTTTTGAATACCTGCCCATCCCCAGGGAAGCTGGAAAAGGTTAAAAATTTATTGCAGGCACTCAGAACGCACTAATGTCTTACAGACAGAGCTGGCATTGATCCTTTCCCCTCTCCTGCTAAATCTCCCACAGATGAGAGTAGCTATTTACTTTCCATTGTGCAAGCAGAGTTCCTTGAAGAGAAGTAAAATCTTTCTAACTTGGAACATACTGCTTGGAGCAGAGCTGCATTTCTGTTACACAACAACTGATCATTGCCACCTTAGAAATATCTGGGGCAAAGAATATGTGTCTTCCAGAGCATCAGCTCTAGGTGAGTGGAAAAGAACTGACAACCTGGAGATGACTGCAGAAGCACATGAGGCATTTATTTATCTGGGCACAGGCTGAGCTGGAGTAGCAGCAAAAAAAAACATGCTCATATTTTTTAAGTTAGGAAATTATGGTGGAGAGTGTTCAACAAGAAGGAGGTTTAATTAATATGAATATAAGGAATAACTCAGTATAGAGACAGGAATTTTATTGTGATGGTGAAGATAATTGAGGAGCTGTGTCATATCTCCCCAGGTATATCTGATGCTTCTTTTAGCAGAGCACTTATTGAAAAAATTCAAGTTGACTCCACTTCAGGATTAAACAAGTGTGTCTTATGAGTACATGACACACCTCAGCTCTACCTTGAGAAATGCTAGATTAAAATGGTACATCAATTATACTATCAATATAGCTTTATCAAGATGCTACCAAATATAATGCATCATGGTATCTGTATTGAAAAATATAGGGAACATTCATTCATTTAGTTCCAAATTTGGCCCTCAGAGATGTATATTCTCAGTTATTGTGAGAACTAACGGAAAGAGTATGTGAAATCTGGCTTTAGAGCATAGCCCCTTATGATCTATGCTTCTGAAACACTTCTTGTTGCTTTGATTTACAGCAGTAAATGCTACAGTGGCGTCTGAAGGTCTCACCTGCACTTAGGAGCCTTTTGAGCTAGGTACCATTCACATTTGTGATTGCAGGCAGTCTCTGTGGAGTCCCAGTTCAATTTGTTGCCCTCTCTGGGCAGCAGGGAGGGAGCCAGAATGTTGAAATACGCCCTGTGATATTCTTTGCTTTCATATAAACAACATTCCATTAAGACATAAATGGATTTGAGATAAATTGAAGATGCATTTACATTATAACTATACACTTCTAAGCAAAGTTCTTTTGAAGGGACTTGGCTGGCTAGACTTCAGCAGCATCATTTTGCAAGAAGCATGGGTTGAAATGCAAAGTAAGACCAGTGTTGCACAACCTACAAAGACAGTAAATAACATAATGGGAGCTGAAGAAATGAATCAGCCAGAGCCACTTGCTGTGTGCCCCAGTCCCAAGAGTGGCTCTCTCTCCATGCAACTGCTCATTCCTCTGGGCAGATAATAAAAGCCAGTGACTTGCTGGTAGTACACAGTCACCAGAGCTTTGCACATGAAAGGTCTGAGCTGTTATCAAATAGAGAGCTGATCTCATTGTTTGTCTTTTAAAGCACACATAAAGCACACATCCTATTTTATGTGACTGCTTTAAGGGGAACACATTCACTCTCAGCCACACAAACTGCTGCACTCAATAAATGCACATACAAGCAGTAAAGCTTCACTTTTGCCCTGAATACCACAGTGCAGAAAACAGCTGCGTAAAGAAGGCAGAGGGAAAGAGTATGGATGGTGTTTGTGTAAATCCTGTAACCCACAAGCCTCAGAAAGAAAACCTAGCTGGGAGTGGTGGGCTGGCAGGGATGCCCAGGACTGTCTGGTTGTGGCTGCAGCCTGGAGTTACCCTCCTGACTAATCACCACTTTGCTTGCACAGGACTTGTTTGTGAAATGTCTCTGCACATAAAACAGAGCTCTCTCACCTACCTTTCTTTCCCCAGAAGAGCAATAGTCCTTGCACTAAAGGTTGTGTAACTGAACATTGGAACACATAAAAAATTGGTCTCAAACCATATGAAATTCAGGAGGGTTTTTTTCTTTCCAGTACTCCATTTTCCCATTAAAAGGCTCTTTCTCTTTACAGGTAAGTTTCTTTGATACCTTCAAACATTCTTCTCTGTCTCTCACTGATCACCAAGTCCCAAACTTTTCACCATTTGTACTAACAGACACGATGGTGAGGTTGGGAACTGACTTCCAGACTGCTTTTAACTCTAACTGCTTTTTAAACCAAGAGCAGTTAAAGCATTAGAAAACCCTTGATAAAAGACAGCTCTGCTCCATTTAAGAGAGGATTATCATGGTTCAGTTTAAACTGCTCCCTTAATCAAATTGACATAAGCTTGCTTGATATCTATTTAAGTTTCCATATTATTTTTTCTCTTGTTTAATTAAATCCATTTTAAATTATACTTTGAGGCAAACCTGCACAACTCTGTATGCACACAAGCTCTCAGATGGTGTTACCAACAGCACATTTGGAAATGGTACAGCTCATTAGCTTTGCTGGCTCCCAGACAGTTCAGGACAGTTTGAATTTCCTGCCAACTCAATGGTATTATTTAGTTTGTATTTAAAAGCTTGTGTTTCTTTTTGACCCAGGATGGTCAGCAAGCACAAGCACTGAAGGGCCTGGTCTTTCATCAGCGTCTGCAAGAGCAGAAGAGCCCTGAGACTCTGGATGAGTACAGTGCATTGCCTTTTGCTTCCTTTTACTGCTGTTTTATGGAACAGAAGGAAGAGACAATGTGAGCTTTTGTACAAAAGTGAGGTGACCTTTCCAAGTTACATGTGGGATCTGCTGCTGTTTCTATAGAGACCAAATGCATTAACCTGAGTCAAGTGGGAATGCCTGAGGCTCAGAGAAAGGGATATCGTTTCTCAGAGAAAGCTGGAAGATTTACGTAAAAGGCTTGATTCATGCATTTTACTTTTTAAACAAGGGGAAGCTTCATTTTAACTTCCTCAATTGGGTGTCTGAGCAAAGACATACATTTTGTGTCTGATTTCAGCTTCCAATTTCCCACTTGCAACAGTCTTACCAAAAAGCTGTCCTACTTTAGGGTCCCAAATGCTTCTTTGGCTGAATAAGACTGTACAAGAACTAGGTTTAGACTGGTGAAATATGCTTCTTGTTCAAAGAGTCTGCAAAAATACTCTGAGATGCTGCTCAGTTTGTCCATCCTACATCCACAAACCCATAAAATGAAATAAAATTTCCCCTCAAGGCAGGTCCTAAGACCTAACTCATTCTCTTCAGACCTGAACCCATTTTGTTTCAATACTCAGAACTAGTGCACAGAACAAAATATTTTTCATTGTGCGTAAGGAAGATGAAAAAAAAATCTTAAGAGATCAGTTGCATATCTTTTCTGAGAGCTGACAAGAAAAGAGAATGATGATAAATTTCTATACTAACTAATGAAATAAATTATTTTCACTGATTTTAGGTGCCAGGCCTATTTAATTTCCATGTGGGTGGACAAGAATCATGTCACAAGTACTGCTTTTTGTCATCTGTCTAGATATATTCTGTCTGATCCCAGGAGGAAATTCAGCTTCTGTCTATGCACCCAGGGAGTTCAATTTCTTGGTGGAGGAGCAAAAGGTAAAGTGAGGACTCTCTCCAAATCCTCATTTCTACCTAGTCCAACAGGTATATTTGGTAAAATAAAAATTGTTCTGTGGAAAATCATCCCAAGCCCTCACCCTTCCAGTGGCTTCCCTTCTGTGTATTTGAGAGTCTGAAAACAATGGGCTTTTTAGTGATTTTTCTCTTTGCATCTCTTAGGCATGGACTCCTATGCCCACCCCTGGCTTTGGGTAGTGGAGAATGCCTGCTGGGCTGTAGAAGTTAAGAAAAATAAAATAACAATCAATACCAGCTCATTAAAAACAAAAACAAGACCCCACATCCAAATAGAAAACTCCATATAGTTACAAAATGGCAGAGTTTAAAGTTTGATTTAAAGGTTAATCTGACAGATGTTGCATAGGAGAGAACCATGTAACTTACTAATAGGAAAATTTCTAATTATCATCCATGAAAAAGAAATATTGTGATTAGTTTGAACTGTGTTGAACCTTTGACTACTTAAGGACAGAATTATTCAAAAAGGCAGCCAATGCACAAGCAGCTCTTCATCTTTTACCTAGCTCAGTTGGCTTTTAGATCAAACAAGTTGGATCAAAGTTTGTTTTTACAAAGTCTCCTTTAGATGCAAGCGTCCCAAAAGTACTTCATAAAATGGCCCTTTGAGAAATATAATATCTATTAAGTAATAAGTTAGGAGTGCAGAATTAAGCAGAAAAAGGAGCAATGCCAGGTATCAGCAGCAAAATAATTGGTTTTGTCATATCAAATACAAAATTAAATATTTCTAACTGACTTTCATTTTCCCTCCTTCTCACTGATCACATAACACACACAAAGTGCTGCTGTAAGGGTCTGAACACTCTATTGATCGTAGTAGTTCTGATGGCACGGCTCACTGCTGTGTGTTAGTGTTCCCAGAATGCTTAGTGGTCAATTTTAGGGTGCCCTTTGAACTGTCATCTAATTGTACAACCCAAGGGTGAAGGTCGTGTGCCAAACACAACTCGCTTGCTTGCTGCTGCTGGGAAATGGGGATCAATGCTGCCTGTACCTGCAGCTCTGCTTGGGATAGGAGCGAGGAGAGCACTGACAAGGACCAGAAAAGCTTTCTAAATTGGAGTTGTGCTGGCCCAGTGCTCCATGGGTATATGTTCTTTGTTTGATAAAGGTTAAGCTTTTTATTAAAGACCTTCATGTGGGTGTTTTGTGTGCCTGCACAATACGATACCTCCAGATAAATAAAAGAGCATTAGTTTTGAACACAATCCTGGTTTATCCAGTGCAATAGCACATGCATAAGAAGAGGCTGGAAATATTGACACACAGTAACAGAAAAGGTTAAGTCAATGTTTGCTCAGTGCTGCAATCCAGAAGTCATTTTGAGTGCAGCAAATTCTGAGATTCCCAAGCAGGAAGTAAACAAACAGGTCAAAGCAATTAACAGATAAGTTGGGCGAGCTCAGAGCATGCACAAACAGGCTCAGCAAAGCACTCTGTTCCAGTATGCTGCCCAGCCTGAACACTTTGGCAACGTCCTGCTGCCTGTGGTTCAGCATTCCTGTGTTTTCTTCCTTGCAGGGGGCATTAAGTTCATGCTTACTTGGGGAAGTGTGACAGCTGGCAAGGGCATTGAGGCCTCAACGCCCTCCCAGGGAGCAGGGAATACAGGGACATACATTTGTGGGGGTTGTGTTTTATCGAAATAGGGGGGTGCTCCTGTTCACATTGGCAATGAGTGTATTGACTTCTATAGGCGCAGGACTGGGAGCTGAAGTAGTCATCAATCTTGTTACACAGTATTGAGCAGAAGTGTAATAGGTGCTCAGTCTGGTCTGTGTATTTTTCATTTGCAATAGCTGTGTATCAGGGGATAACACACGTTTATAGGAATTGATCTGACGGCCAGAATCTGTAACTAAGGACAAGCAGTGCAGCCCAGGAAGGTGGGATCAAGCAGGCAGGACAGTAGCAGATCCTTGAGTTTTCCTGGCTAGCAGCAAGGAGAGCAGTAGCCTGGCTATCCCCCCATCTGCCTCACTGCTGGAAATCACAGCATCAGCACCACCTCATGCTGGGCAGCAGTGAAGCAGTTAATGGGACTTTTGAGGGAGAGATATGAGCTCTTTGCAAGCCCAGGAAAGTAAGTCAATATTACAAAGCAAACTCCATAAAGAACTTCATGTTCTCTGGCAGAGGACCTTCATTAAAGCTGCAAGCGAAGCAGTACACTTATTTCCCAGGGGTCAACCACTTACACCTTAAACTTTCAAAAATGAAATTTATTCCCTGTATTCCAAAAGACATTTTATGTAGTAGTGCCCTTTTGGGATTATAAAATCAAAATCTCTGACATTTTCAGAAATTTCTGTGATGAAGAAGGAGGGCATAGGGATCACGTTGTTAGAGATGAAGGACACTAGAGTGCCCCACAGTGCAAGAGCTTGCTTTTTGAATATCTGAGCTGCACTTGGCTGAGATGCGGTACCTGCTGGAAGAAATCAACAGTTCAGTAAACTCTTGAAGTATAGAAGGTTTCCAGAAAGAAACAGAACTAAAGTCTCAGACTGGAGCTTCTCAAAAGTCTGCATTCAGCTACCAGGGATTTTCAGGTGAGGCTTATTTCTGTCTGAAGTCTCTGTCACGTTTATGTGAATTTACAGCCACAAATGTGAGAAGTTCAACAAGCACGCAGCAACTGCAAGAAGGCTTCAGTGAATGAATACAGTTAAGGACTCAAGGCAAATAAAAAAGAAAAGGTTATCTTGGTTATCTCATCCTTGACATGAGAAGATGAAAAGGGAACATCATAACTTCAAAGTACATGAAAGACTGCTGAAAAAGAAGCAGCTTCTTTATTTAGTTGTCAGATGGGACAAGAAATTATGTGTTTAAACTGAAGGAAGAATCAGGTCAGGCACTAGTAAAATAAACTTTCTAGCAGCAACACACTGAAGCACAGGAGTAGCTTCCATTGGAAGCTCTTGGGATCTTCTTTGCTGGGGGTATTGAAATCCTAGACCACGCAACTGACTCAAATAAATGTAAATATAGCTGACATTATCTTGTGAGGAGGCAAGACCAGCCTTCTTCTCGAAGTCCCTCCTTTTGCTCAGGGTCAGGAAACTCTACCATGAACCAGAATGGTTCCAAGACTTCACAGGCACCTCAGAGAAGACAGAGGGAGGATGATGGTTACCCTGGCAGAGCAGTTTGCCCAGTAGGAGGCTTTACTTGCACCACAGAAGTGGCACTCAAAACCTTGGGTTTTTCTGTTTATGTTTTTCTGTATGAAAAAGTGTGCTTTTTCCTCCTCATGCATGATTTCTGTGATGGTAAATAATATTGGAGTGGCTTTTACACAGTTTGTCAACTACTTTCCTAGCTGCAAAACATGACAGTATGAGTCACAACATGTCTGAGGGTAGAAATTATTTAAATTGAAAATAAATATCCAAGTTAAAGCTCATAGAAGTCAAAAGGAAATTGCAGACCAAAACAAATATTCAAAATTAATATTAATGTCTCCCTATATAAATTACTCTTCTAGAAAGCAACTTTTCTTATGCTACATATTTGAGATGCTCAGGTAAATCTTAGAAATATGCCTCAGAACACTGAAAGTAATGCACATCATGTACAACGTTGTGCTGTTTTTCCTGGCTTCAGCTGCATTTGAGATTTCAGGAACAGCTTGCACTACCTCATTCATCAATCTCTTGCCTTGTTCTGTTCCCACATCATCTACTTGAAGTATAAAAAATGCTCCTGTTCTATTTAACCATTTGTACATATATCAGACCACCAGGAGAGCAAATGGAGTGAAAGATATGAAGTGTGTATTAGGTAAGTGGGATCTCTGAAATAACTCACCTGGAGGTAAAACAAAATATTGGCTATGAAAAGCTTTTCTTTTTGTAGTTCTTCAAGAAATATTAAGATTTAAGATGCTAAATGTGTTAGATATTTCATAAAGATCTCTCTCTGTACCCAGACTACTGAACTGACAAGCTAAGATGAAAAGGAGAAATAATTAGAATTAGTAGGAAAAAGGAAACTGCTGGATCAAATTCTTGCAAGAGAAAGGAGGAAGTTGTTTCATTACCTAAAAAAAGAGCAAGAGCAAACATTTTTTGATCTTGAAATCAACTGATCCAAAGCAATTTGCACCTGCCCAACAGAAGAGCACCTAACTTGAGTCAAACTAGATAAAAGAAAACAGTGTAAATTAGCTAGAATACACTCCCATTCTGACATGATTAGACCACTTTCAGTGCTTAAGACAAACTTTTTTTTTTAAAGCTACCTCAAACCTTTTCACACAGCACTAGCAGAGGTTTCTTGGTTCTGCTCTTTCATGTCAGAAAGTTATACTGTGGTTAAACAGGAAGGGTTGAATATAACTGAATTCCAAGTTGATCTGAAAAGCCTCATTTTCTTTTTTCCTTCCCCAGAAAAATGTTTTGTACTTAAAGACCTTTCATTTTTAATTTCATATTTTCTATAGCTTTTTTCTAGGTGGTTTTTACTCCCCATTATACACATCTAAATGAAATATTTTGAAACAAAAAGGGATGTCTAAAAAAAATCAATTTTAATGAGAGCAGGGACTTGCTAAACCAATTTGACCTTGGTGGTAATTTGTGCATACAAATTAGATAGATCTAAATTTTTGGCAGTTAACATTTAAGTTAATGTAACTTTGCTCTGTGCCCATCAGCATTTTCAGTGTCACTAAGAAAGCCCCTTAGTTATCCATGTGCATCTGCTTACCTGCAGCACAGTACAGTCTTGATACCCAAATGGAATTTGACCATCACATGGTCCTTCTAACAGATTTCTGACCAACAAGCATGAGAAAAATACACATCCTGGCCTTGCTCTTTTCCCACTGCAGCGTGCTCAGGAAATGTCACGAGTGACTTTAGACTGCAAGACATGCATCCACTTAAAAGATTTCCATCCTAATCAGACAGAATGTAATCTCCCTCTGCAACACCAAGGATGTCTTTCATGTCCTACACTATCTAAAAAATACCCAGTTCATCCACTCTCTCTGAGAGGGAAAATGATAAGGAATTCAAGACCTTGGAAAGTCTTATGACTACTGATAGAGTAGCGAATTTGGATAATAAGGTCCATGTGACACTAACTGACAGTACTAGTTCTTCCTAAAGAAGAAGAAACAATTATGGGATTCAGGACAGATGAAGACTGCTGTCTTAGAGCAGCATCTTCAGAGCAGCAACCACTGAAAAGTCTATTACCAAACACCTGAATTATCCTTTCTGGAGTAGAAGTATTTATGTACTAAAGAATCCTATCCCTAATGGTGCTTTCCAATGTGAAGATTTAGAAGGCAGAATAGTTTGTTTAATTAATTAGAAAATAGGTATTCTCCCTAGGAGTCTCTGTACTTTCACCATCCATCTTAAACCCATTTTGCCTTCCCCATTTTTGAATGAAAATTTAATTTAACCCAGCTTTTTATGTCTCAAGATACATGTTTGGACTGAGTGCCATTTGATGTGCTCCAAAGAGGTGAGATGATCCTCTGAATCTGTCTATTGGGCAAAAATAGAGATTGCTGCATGTGTATAGAGGAAAACAGTTTCAGAATGTAGGCAAGGATTTTCAAAGGTAATTAAAGGGAAAGAGCTCAATATCAAGCACTTCTGGTCATATCACAGTTACCCTGGGGACATTTACAGTACATTGAAAAACAGTAGAGGGTACTGTAAGAAAAATGAACACATCTCAAGGAGAATAAAGTCATCAGTGTATTAAAAACAACTCTAACTGCTTTTATGAACTGTGCAAGGGTAAAGAGAGCACACCAAGTTTGGTTAAGAGAACACCCAGGTATTCCTTGCAGGTAATTAATGCTTACTGTAATGATCTGCCCCTTCATTCTCATGTTAGCTAGGTTTCAAAAGACTGTAAGAGAAGAGCCAAGGGAACGTGGCTGAAACAAATCAACGAGCAATGCTTGTCACCGAGTGAGGCAGACAGTGCCATGTGAGGGCACAGGCTGCATTAAAATATTTGCCAGGTTTTTAGACAGGCAATTATCGCCTCAGTCTTTTGTAGGCCTCTGATGTATAATGTCATATTCACACACAAACACATTCTCTCTCACGTCTGCATTTGCCATTTTAACCACATTTCCCTAATTGAGCTCTTTTGATGGAGATTAGCAGTCTGCTTTCACGTGGCAGCTGCGGCAGTTCACCTGGAAGAGAGGAGGGTCAGTGGGGTCAGAAAAGCAGCCAGACAAGTTAATCATCCCCTGAATATGAAAATGACAGAGCAGGGAAACAGTCTATTCTGTGCAAATAAAGACCTTTTGTGAGAGTAACTGATCGAATTCCATACAGCTTGTCCACCACAGAAAGTGAATAGCAAAGGACGGGGGCGGGGGGCAAAGACACATGCTGCACTGATGACAGCAGTCAGAACTGTGTAATTTATTCTTACCAGAAATAAATACCTCAAAGAGAGAGAAATTTCTTACATATGGTTATTCCTGGAGGTGAGCACTCAATGTCTTTTTTCACAGACTCTGCGGGAAGCTTTCAGGACTCAGTTTTTGGCAAGTGAGGAACTCCTTTTTCCCACCCCCCATTGCAAATTATTCACACCACAACTTCAATGGCAAAAGATTAGCTCAGCAACAGCGTCACTGAAGTCACAGCAAATGTTTTATGAAGCTCATAGTGCTTAAAGGTGCCCCTGCTCATGGCAGCAGAGTTGAAACTACATGATCTTTAAGGTTCATTCCAACACAAAACATTCTGTGATTCTATGGCTTAAAGAAAGAGGGAAGAGACAGGACTGCCAAACTGGACCTCAGACTTCATTGTTTGTTGGCTGAGGTGTAATAGGGTGCAGCTTAACACAGACCCACTAGATTTTTTTCTTAGTAATCCTTTTTTTCTTAGTAATAATTTTCATAGTGTTATCTTAGCCGTTGCAATGCAAACTAAACTCCTTGAAGCAGATAATGAGAGGAGGAAACACAGAGTTATGCTCTTGTAAACATAGCTGATTCCATCTCTGCTGTGTTGCTTGATCTCCAAAGAGTTTCCAAAGGAAGGCAGAACACCTCTAAAAACTGTGCATTTTATATGGAAGACTGAAAGGCTTCCCATGAAAGATAAAATTCTATGTGTTTGATCCTCACATTCATGTTATTGTTCTCAAAAGCACAAAAGACAGAAATGTTTAGACATTAGACTGTCAGTCTCTGGGGCAGGGCTGTATTTTCAATGTGTATCTATAGTGCCTAGCATAACAAATACCTTCACTAACTAAATAATTAGTAACTACTGAGATACTTCTAGTATCTTCTGAAATGCCTCACAATATGTGACCTAACACCAAATAAAGCATTTTTTAATATATAAAGCATCAGTTTCTGGAGGAATTACTTGTTTCTCCACCAGTAACTCTGAGAAGATACATAAACAGAAAATATAATTGTATGTAACCACTACTAATATACCAAATGCATCACTCATCACTGTTTCTGTGCTGCTCAAATATGTGGCTGAAGGAGGCCATTGCGTGAGTCCTTCACACACATCTGCCAGTATCCTTTGAGGGTGAAGCTCAACTGTACATGATGGGGTGGATAATACATCTTTTGTTGCTATGTGGGTAAGAACAATAATTGAAACTATTTAGAGGATAATTGGTGTGCTCTATTTTAAAAGGAAATAATCTGGTTTCCAAGGGGACTAACTATGAGACCTAAAGCCTGTAGTTTATCTCAGTGTTGGAATGGGATCATTATGGAGGAAAACAGAGCACCCATCCAGTTCAATTACCCCAATTGTATTACGAATGTACAAGAGGAAATTGTATGTATCCCAAAAAAGGAAAGTTTCCCACTCTTCCCCTTCCACCCCACTTGGAACCTACCCTGGAAGAATTTGGTCTCCTTCAGACTACAACAGGGCTTTTGTGCTCAGAAAACTTGGAAGGTTTGTTCCTTGCTGATTGCTCAGCTACCTCTTAAACCATTCTTCATCCTGCATAATCAACATGCTGGAGCTTATCAGGCTGTATTCATCCACTCAGTAAACTGCCATATCTACAACTCCTTGCTGGTGCTTTTGCAATCAACAAAAGAACAATTGGAGAAAAGCACTGCTTGAAAGGGGCGAAACATTTGCCAGGTATAAGTCAACTATAATATAATGTGGTCTCTTTGGGGGAAAAATATTCCTTGGAACTTTCAAAATATTTTAGGAGTGGGGAGAGGGTAGGAACCATGTTACTCACTCCAGAAGCTTTTTTTCAGTATTTGGATATTACTGTGTTGCTCTTATTCTTCTGACTTGACCAACATCCCCAGATGACTGGAGGTTACGTAATAAGAACATCTGGTCAGTATATGAATTCTGAAAACACTGCAGTGAGAAATGAACTGCTGAGGTTCTGCTCATGAGGTTGCTCATGGCAGGCTGGGATATTTTGCCTGACCAAGAGAACTTCCTGCTCTGCTGTTGGGCTGGTACTCAATTAAACACTGCAACCATCAGCTCTCTTACATGGATTTCTAGCACTTTATGGGACAGGTCATCTGCTAGTAGAGTTCAATGAAAAGCTCTGTTTTTCTCCTCAACAATATTTTTACCTTCTCCCTTCTTGTTAACAGATTTCCTTTTCTTTAGTAATCTAGAGTATTCAGTAACTTGGACCCTGTTTTGGTTGTGTGTGTTGACTGCATATGCCTGTGACCAGATCAAATTAGACACAATTAAAAAGAAATGTATCTGTACCTATTTTGCTGTTCACTTTCAAATACAGTCGTATATTCAGTCTCACTATGTTGGATCATTGAACTTTGATCAGTATACTCTGGAAATACTTTGGCAGCCCTGCTGTGACACCCAGAAAACATGCTCAGAGGGCAGCACCAATGCGTTTTAGGATGCATGTTGAGAATTGCATGAAGTGTCAGATGTGTCATATTTACACTGACCTCAGGGACTAAACCAAGTTACTTTTTACACAGGGTTGTGAAGCTATGACTGTAAGAAGAAAAAAGATATATCCCAGGGTGTTCAGGACATTCTTCGATTTTAAGTTGTTCAGATCATCTAAGTAGTGGCCTAGTAGTACAAGTTTGACCATTGGCTCCTTTTCTTCTGAAAACTATGAGTTTGGTGCAGCCTCAATAATCTGTACCTGCTTTCTGGAAAGGAACAGATGGGCCAATTCATCAGAGTAAGTCCATAAGTCAGTATGGTAGCTGGAAAAGCTCTCTGCAAATCCTGTGCATCACTGCAGATGGGACTAATATCCTGATGGTCTACTGCCAGTGGTTCTGGTCGGTGATGAAAATGAGCATTCATCAAGAAGGGCACATCTAATTTCGTGTACGCTTCCACCGCAGCCTTGGTGCCATATCACTGAGGCTGGATGGCTGCTGCTCTCTGAGACAGCCAATAGAAACCTTCCTTGCACTACCATCACAGCAGCAACTTCAGGTTTCAGTTTGAAATGAGCTGGAAAAACCAAAAATCCACTGACTCTCCTGTTTCATAACAATTTGCAGATGCAGAATATGGTGAAATAGGTATGATAAAGATTTTGTTTTACTTTTTGTAGCTTGTAGTCTGAAAAACATGGATTGGAAGCTAATGAACAATGAACAGTTCCCCCATTCCCAGCCTGTTTCCTCTTCTTTTCGATGGGTATATACTGGTTGGGTGGCTGGGCCCAGAGAGTGGTGGTGAATGGAGGTACATCCAGCTGGCAGCAGGTCACCAGTGATGTTCCCCAATGCTCAGCTTTGGGGTCGGCCCTGTTTAACATCTTTATTGATGATCTGGATTTGGGGATTGAGTGCATCCTCAGTGAATTTGCAGACAACACTAAGCTGGGTGCAAGTGTTGACCTGCTCGAGGGTAGAAAGGCAATACAGAGAGACCTGGACAGACCTGATCAGTGGGCTGTGGACAACTGCAGAAGGTTCAATGAGGTGACGTGCTTGGTCCTGCACTTGGGTCACACAACCCCATGCAATGACACAGGCTGGGGGATGAGTGGCTCAATACCTGCTCAGCAGAAAGAGACTTGGGGGTGTTGGTTGACAGCCAGCTCAGTATGATCCAGCACGTGCCCAGGTGGCCAAGAAGGCCAGTGGCATTCCTTGGCAGGAATAGTGTGGCCAGCAGAACCAGGGCAGTGATTGTTCCCCTGTACTTGGCACTGGTGAGGCCACACCTTGAATACTGGTTCAGTTCTGGTCCCTTCACTTTAAAAAGGACATTGAGGTGCTGGAGAGAGTCCAGAGAAGGGCAACAAGTTTTTTGTGAAAGGACTACGGAACATGCCTTATGAGGAATGGCTGGGGATCTAGGTTTGTTTTCTCTCGAGAAAAGGAGGCTCGGGGGAACTTCACCACTCTTTACAACCACCCAAAAAAGGTTGTAGTGAGGTGGGAGCTGGTCCATCTACTGTTCCCGCAGTGAGAGGACATGGGGAAATGGCCTTAAACTGAGACATCAGAGACTCAGATTAGATATTTTAAAAAAATTCACTGTTTGGATATATAACAGGTACTGGAATATGTTGCACAGTGCAGTGGTGGAGTCACCATCCCTGGAGGGGTTTAAGAGGCGCCTGGATCTGGTGCTGGGTGAGGTGGTTTAGGGTTACAGTGGTAGTGCCGGGTGGACGGTTGGACTGCATGATCTTAAAGGTCTCTTCCAGCCTTGATGATCCTATGATTCTTTCTTCACCATCTGGGCCCAGCTCTGTAGGAACATTTAGTTCCTCATCCATTACAGACTTCAGCAGGAGTTAGGCATTGTGAAGCTGGACCTCACTGTACATTTGTATGCTACAGAGTTCTTTCATAACACTGAGTTTGCTTTGGGAGCATGGAGTTCCAGGAGACGCTGCAAGCTGTCAGAAATGCAGTTCTTCAAAATGCAGATCACAGCTATTCAACAAATCATGGTGCACCATTAGGTGAAAACCACCTCCACGTCCCTATGCCTTCCGTAGAGACACATGATGTGTGACTGAAAGAGAGCAAGCCCATCACAATACCTGCCTGATACAAAGCTTGTTTTTAGTCAGTGCTGTCAGTGTCTCACTTCCAGGGGAAATGAATTCATATATGAGTTAGATTCTCTGGAGAAGAGTTTGCTATTAGAAAGGTTTCTAATGCAGTTATAACAGACATCAATGGATGGCTGAATTGTTTTATTGCAGGTTTTTTGCAGGTAGCATCGTTTAAGAGAAAACAAGAGTTCTTAAACCATACAGCTCTTGACAGCCCCAGTTAGAAAAGGAAATATCACAATTCAGCCCAACAACACCTTAGTAAACGTTGCTTTTTAAAGATGGGAACTAGTAAATTCCAGGGGCAAGGTTACAAAGCAGTTTGTTAGCAGCTCAAGTGTACTCTAGCAACTTCTATCTCTCTCACAACAGGAGGCAATTTTAGACTGCAGAGCACAGATGTGTCTAGTAGACACATCCTTTTCCCTGCATCTTTAATAAGTGACTCAGAGACTGTGAGCCATTACTCCCATAAAAAACAGGTACTCAAATAGGATTAGAAAAAACGTAACAGCAAAAATCACCTAAAATTGTCACTAGGTATAAGAACCAAATGGGTACCTCCTGCTGTGAAAAAAATCCCACTGTCAGCTATTGCTGTTATTACTCTGAATCCTAGAACAAAGGCTGCATGAATCCATTTATCTATGCATTTCCAACTTACCCATCCTTTTGGGACCAAATCCCACTGCCAGGTGCATTCCCTTAAATATTTTATTTAACTACCTCACAATGCATGTTTGTTATGCTGTCATGGTGCTGACTAATGTAGTAATTTTGAACTTCTGTGATTATTCTTGATTAGCGAGGGAAGTGAACACAGCTTCTTCTCCCTCAACTCCCCATGCTCAGTCTGGTATTCCACAGGCAGGTCCTTCCCATCTGCCAAGGCATAAGCAGGGAAATACTTCACCCAGGAATGACTGAACTGAACCTCACTGCTCCACAGGCAGGGATTTTCTTCCCATCTCTCCAGGTCACTTAAAATGGACTCCAGAAGAAACATTATGAAAACATTAGATACTACAGACTACATAAATGCCTACACATTCCAGTAAGAATTTGTAGGAATTCCAGTAAGAATTTTTCCAAATTACATGGAACCCCTGAGACTGAGAAAAATTATCAACTCAATCTGATATTTCTGGAGACTGGAGCATGGGTTGGCTTTAATGAGTCCACTGCACAAGCCTGCACACTAAGGCACTTGCCAGGGTAGAGGCTTTCAAGTCCTGTTGTCTATGCCTTGAGGCTCAGTAGAAATTATCCTCTGACTGTACTATTTGTGCACCATACATAGTAGGTAGGCATCAGATAAACTTGGAAGAAACAGTGTTTTCCAATATAACTCCTGAAAAAACAGTGTTAGCCTTGACTGAACCTCTGCACAATGGTTGAAACAAGGGTTTGAACATTCTGAAAGCCAGACTCTGCCACTGACTATCTGTATGATCCTGAGAAAGTTATTCATTTGCTCTATGCCTTTCATTTCTTCATGTGGAAAAGCTGATACTTTCTCCTCGGTACCTACATGGAGCTCACTTACTTGCTGATTATAGTGCACTTTGACATGTGCATACAAAAAACAGTTTGAAAGCAGAAGTTACAAGTGCTGATGGTAACATTTTCAATGTTTTCAATTTCAGGTGAGTTTCCTTTCAAGACTAAAATAAAACAAGACTTTTAAAGGATATCTTTCTTGCCTAGCTAGAAATTATATGTGTAAGGTACTAAAATTGTTGCAGAAATGCTTTGGGTTTATTTTTTGGCAAAAGTTAAAAAATTTGCATTTTTCAACTATCCTACAATTTATGAGTCTTTTCAGTGCTAGGGAAAAGGTTTCCTCTGCACTCCGTTCCTGAGAACACACTGAGTCTTGGCCAATCAGGGAAATCGATATTTTCTTGAGCACAAATTTATTCTTCCTGCCAAAACAACTTGTGTCCTGTTTTATGACACACAGTAGTCAAATCACATTGTAGACACAGACATGAATCCATCCATGAGGTGAAATGTAGCACTCATAACAAAATCAAGTTAACCTCTTGTGCACATTTGCTCAACAGAAATTCTGAATCACTTTACCTTCTGGAAACCACCTTTTTGGGACAGAAAGTGTACCAAAATCTATGTTAATCCACTATCTTCTATGCAGAACTTCTCACACAGATCTTTTACCAAAACAGCCCTAGCCAGCTTTAATGCTTTACTTATGCTGCATCAAAACTCATATGGTATTTGATATAATTTACTTACTGCTTGCAGTGTAAGCTCTTTCCAACTTGTTTCTTTTAAATGAACGGTTGCTTTAATGCTGTAAATATTCAGCAAACATCAATATTATGGCCAGCACAATGTGGTTCAGTGTAGCAGTGCCAAGTTTTCATTGATTGCTGCTCGTATGCGCCAGTTTTAAGACAGGCTTTTAATAAGCTCAAAATATGTTCATGGGATTGGTCTCAAAATGTCTCTAGTGGAATAATCAAGCTTCTAAGAGGCTGCAGAGAAAAACAACAATTTTATTCAAAGAATTCCAGCTCAGACACGCAGTCAAAACAATCCCTGGCTTAGGCTCATTAAGCAGGTCTCAAGCTGAACATCCAGATGACAAAGGCAGCTCGGAAGGACTGCTTAGGGCTTCCCCCAGCCCTGGCACCAGGACCTTCGCAGATATTGCATTGCCACCCCGTGGCTGCTCCCAGGTCCCCAAGGCCATCAGAGTGTTTGTTGCTCCCCTGGACTCCACTGCAACCAGGGATCCCAGACTATGTCCATGAACTCTCATCAGCCACATTCCACAGGCTGAATGCTGTCCAGCCTGCTCACCAGCTCCTGCTGCTACTCAACATTTTAACTAGAGATGGAATCTTTGTCGTAGGTTTTGGGTCTCCAAAAACCTGAGCTACTTGCAACCCCCTGACCCACTACCATCCACTGATGTGGAGCTGAAGAGTGCTGGGGCAGGGGAAGGTCACCAGGCACTGGGATTTGGGGAACACCAGTCTTCAACCTGAAGGATACAGGCAGTAGCAGAAGGCCATTGCCCAAGGAAAATGTGAAGAGGGGGAGAGGGGGACACAGGTATGAGCAACATCAGAATGAGATACCCAGTTTTGGTGAAAGGCACTAGAGCAGAATAATGTGGCCCTTTAAAGGAGAAGTGGTTTGGGTGATGGAATGCAAAGCCGAACATGGGTAAGGGCTTTCCACTGTCACTTGATGTCAAACATAAGGAGCTTCTCTGCACAAGCAACACGCTATTTTTATTATCATATTTCAGCAATTCTAGTAGTTCTGCAAATGAGAACTGAATCAAGCCTGAAGCTTTCTGGGGAGAAAGAAAAGGACAGAAATAGGACAAAGAAAGGCACAAGAGCAAATGGAGGATATTCTTTTCATCTGGGACCTGTGATTTTTAAAGTTTACTAGGACCTTGGAGGCAGTGAGGGAATCTTTAAAGCCACTGTGATGATTTGACCACATTAATGGTGTATATACTAAAGAGAAGAATATGAGAAAAAACATACTTTGTCAAAGTGGAAAGAAAATTTTTTTAAAAATACTAGTTGTAATTTCACAGACTTACAAGCTGATTTGAAAGACTTTAGACTAAAACTAAACCCTTTAAGTTAGTCTTTTCAGATTTTAAGAAAAATCAAGAAAAAAAATCAGCATTAAGACCTGAACTCACCTAGGGAGATAAGTTACATTTTCTCCTTACAACATTTTCCACAGAGAACAGAATAAATACAACAACATGCTCTGAAAAGTTCTCTTGGAAAATGTGAGCTGTTGTCTGAAGTTCAAATGCAGGTGTATTTCCAGGCCTCATCATCACCATCCAGCACATTTCAACTGTAGAATCAGTGCTGTGCCTTCTGTTAGGGACTCAGCCATGTTCCCAGTAGAACATTAATTTGACCTGTGGCAAAGAGACATTTCTCAGTTCAGTTCATGCTGGGATAACGCAGACGTAAATGAATTAAAAAAAAAAAAAAATCAGTCTTTATTTAATAGAAAATATGCAAACCTAGGAAAAAACCCTGCTACTTATGCAGCTTTTCTATGACGTGGTTAGGTTAATTTTAGATTCTGGAGGTGGTGCTGTTTTTGCTGTTCTGTATTTTTAAAGACCTGTCACCACACAAACATTGACTCTATCACATATCATCCAATTGTGTTATTTCCCCATTGCAGAGTTATGAATGTGAATTTGGGAGGGATGTGTACCAGTCCACACAGGCTACAGCAGGCCCTGGAAATGAATGCAGGTCTCTGGACACTCAATCAAACACTTTGTCATAAGGCTACCTTTCATCTAGGTGAGATTTCTTGCTTTACTTGTATAGACACACCAGCACCAGGCTTGCACAAAAATAATACAGAGTTAGAGGGACTGAAGCAAATGTCAGACCATTTTCCACAGTACTTATCACCCTTTTTGTCACAGGGCAACTAACATGTAAGCTCAAAGTTCTGGAATAAGACCTAGTCTGTTCCATTTTCTTCCTCTCCCAGACTTCAAAAAACAAACTATGTCCTTCAGCCTTGAATACTCCAGGCTAAGCGCCCACTTTAAGCACGTACACAGGGAAAAGCTCTTGCTGCTGCTCACATCAAAATCTTAAAGCTCCTGCTAAAAAAGAGATAACCATTTGTGAGAATGAATCAATCAATTGAATAACGTTCTTCAAAGCTCAAAATACTGATAAATTAGTTATAAATTGCTTGTTCGAGTCTTTCTTTTTCTCATGTATTTCTGGCTTTGCCTGAGACTAAAACTCACAATGTCTAATATAATTCAGAAAGTCTTTTTCTGTCTAAAGCAAACTTGAGTATTTGAATGACTGACAGCCTTTACAAAGCTGATCATGATTTCTCCACAACATTGACTGCTCAGTGAGCTGTCAGATATTTTGCAGCTGGAGAACAAAAAAAGTAAGTCTGTTATTTTCTGGAATCGAAATATCAATTAGATCTTGTGATAAGTCAATTAATGTATTTAATGAAGAGTGATGTTTTCCTTTGATGTGGAGGAAAGGCAGTGCCATGAGTAACAAAAACATTTGCTAAGTTTGCTGCAAAAGGCAATTGCTCTCTCTCCTCTTTTTGAAGTATTTTGCTTAAAGGAGGGGTGTAGCTTTTGAACTGAAAAATGTTCACTGAGCTTAATGCCTCCTGCCAGACTATATGCATCTGCCTCCTTGAATAACATGAAACAGAAGTTAAGCTGGAAAATACAATAGTTCTTGCATGATGTTTGTTTTATTTATTCATCTCAGAGGAAAAGAATGGGCCAAGAAAAGAGATGTGAGGTCATTTTTCACTCTTAAATTGATTTAATTTTAAAATATGTCTGTGTTGAGGCTTAGCTCCTTCTCCCACTTTCCCTGGCAACTTTCAGTGCATCTGTAGTCATTGCAACTGCTTGGATCTCAGAGCCCAGTGATGGTAGGCTATGGTTGAACTTGAAATACTTCATGATTATAAAGGACATTGTTTGGCTTAAATGCTGGCAAAGCCTGACAAGTAATTATGAACAGTTATAACAAGTAACTATGACTTACAGTCAGGGTGCAACTTTGGAAAGTGCTCTGGTCTTCTGCTTATAGGTGTCAAAGGAACTTGATCTAACTTCAGGAATATTAGATTAAGTAGTATTTTGATTGCTGTATTTTCCTCATAATCAACTCAGGATTCTCAGCTGTAGATGACAACCAAAGCCTAGAGTTAGTTTAACTAGATGTTAAACTAACATAGTTAACATCTAGTTAAACTAACTAGATGTTTAACTAGTTAAACAGAGTTAGTTTAACAGATGAAGACAAATTCCCAACTCTCTCTTTTGGAGATCCTCAAGTTCTGATTTAAATTCACATACCTTGATGGAGATGCATCTCAAGAACAGAGCAGGCTCAGTTCACAAGGACTGTGGAGTAGGTCTTCAGCAAGTCTAGTCAGTGTCCATACCATTAACAAATGACCATTCCCACAAGAAGAGGCCATTTCCAGCTGGCCTTCCATCTTCTCTCCATTGTCTACTTCTCCTAATGATTAGATGGGAAAGAAAGAATGGTGTAGAAGTCAGGAGAATAACCTAGAAATCTTCAGACCCGTGTTCAGTTTGTTATTTTACCGATCCATTAATTTATGTTTAAAAAATGGAATAAGCAATTAGTAAACCATCCTTGTACAGACACAAAGGCATCAAATTATATCAGCTGCTTACCAGTTCTACTGTAGCACATAAAAAAATAATTTTGAAAATACTGAAAAATACAGCCCATGCCTAGAGCTGTTTAAATGGTTCAAAACAAATGTGTCACAGTTTAGCTTTCATAATCTTTTCTATGCCTTCTTTCTCACACGCAAAAGGCTAAAGCCATTTTCTTCTGTTTGAAGATTTTTGTCCTCTGAAATGCAGT
Organism: Entomyzon cyanotis; assembly: GCA_024500445.1. Lineage (NCBI taxonomy): Eukaryota > Metazoa > Chordata > Aves > Passeriformes > Meliphagidae > Entomyzon > Entomyzon cyanotis. Next base: position 73,348,445 of record JAKEPQ010001005.1, read on the forward strand.
ACCCTGCAATGCAGTAGGCCTTTAATGAAGCAAATAGGATTAGGCCACTGGAGGAATAGTTTATCCTGATTTTTGAAAAACTAAATCCAATATTGTTTGAATGATGCTGGCTCTTCTTTCATCAGTCCTTGTCCAAAAGATGTTTTGAACTCTCTGTCAAAGTACATTGTATAATAACAGGACAGTGACACAGTGATATCTGCTCTTGATATCAGATATCAAGATATCTTGATATCTTGTTATCAAGAGCAGTGATATCTGCTCTTGATAACAGAAAATTTAATCAGACCGACACTGTGTAACCTATATAAATACACGCTTTAGAGAAACAATATTTTGTGCTGTCCCACTCCAGAAAACTCCAGTCAGGCTAAAATGGCCACTGTATCCAGACTTGAGAGCCATGGGCAGGTCTGTGCAGGCAGCCCACAGTACAGCCACAGTGTAAAGTTGAGGCATTAGAAGCCTCACAAATAATACCAGGTCATCCAGGTAACTGCGTGGTTCTGTCAAGAAAACTGCTTCGGAACTGGAGGCTGCTCCCAACTCAGCTATGCCGGTCAAGGTCACATCCAATCTTTTCCCTACTTATGTAAGCGGATAAAAGCTGCCAGAATAGCTCTGCTGGCCTGAGCTGGAGTGATTTGATGTGGGAGCCTGTCAGAACTGCCACTGAAAGGATGAACAAAGACGTAATCTCTGGCAGTCAGCACTGAAATCTGCCTTTGCTATGGCCAAATTCAGTGCTGCCAATTCTTCTTCTCAACTATGCTGGCTCTGCCTTTTGAACTACCCAAATATGAAGCCAAAAATTTCCCTGTGTATCCTGCAAACAATACAGTGAAGAAACATTCACGTAACCATTTCCTTCCTGGTTTCTACTGGCCCAAATAATGCCGTAAATGAGGCTTTTGAACACACTGTGCTCTTTGCCTGATGCCAGGTCTGTGTTGTAATCCCCATTCCCTATCTGCATGGGGCAGATTCCGTGCAGCAGGTCAGTGGTTGTCATGAACATTTGTGCTGTTCACCTAGATGTTCCTGAGCTACCACATACAATCCTGGCTGCATTTCTCCCTTCTCCAAAGGGGCAGCATTGGAAGAGCCAAAGAATCTGCTCTACCGTTGGCAAAAAAACCTTTGGTTGTTCTTCAATGATTTTTTTATGGTTTCTTTATGGAGAAAAGAATAATCACTGCAATATAACCGGGAGAAGAGATAATGCAGGTCTACAGAAATTGTCTCCAGCACATCACAACATCTAGCCTCTCTGCTGAGCCCTGTATATAATATGGCATGCATTTTCCCTTTTAAGGGTGAGAAATCACACAACTGTGATGCTGTTCTTCAAGGAATCATTTGGTTTAGTGGGTTAAATGCAGCTCTATTACAGTTAAATTTGGATATAGTTCCAATCTGGTGTTGCACTCACTTGTGAGAGGTCTTTAGAGTCAAGTAGACAAGAGGTGCACTCGGCGGTCTTTTTGGGGACAGAGGATGTGTGTGGGGTGTGGATTTCTCCCTAGTCCCATTAGCTATGGCCATGGAGATGTTAGCACATTGCATTTTCCTCCTACATCATGAACTCTGTGCATACCCAACCCACCCAAAGTGGATCAGCAGTGCCAATCAGCTCACATTGCTCTTATCATGTCAGGCATTCACGGCACTGGTTGAACCTACTCCAGACATTTTTGCCTTTATCCTGCCTCTGTTTTTTTACCCATGCATTTTGAAAATATCGTATATCAAGTCAGATTATCTGCTTAACCATCTGCATACTATACATGTGTATTACAGTCCACCACCCTTATAACCCAGTTTCCTATTTTCTTCCAAGTTCACAGTCTTTGTAACTTCACTTCCTAGAGACACATAGCTCTGTCTAATCTCACTGTTCTTTCTGTCCCACTCTCAGTCTTAACCCTTGGCTCCTTTACTTCACAGCACTTTGTCTCCACCTAGCAATCCTCTTTCTTTTCTCATGCCATTTTTATGGCCAAGATCAGCATCTGCTTCTTTACCTGAGCTTTGCTCCTCACCTGATCCAGTGCTGCCTTTTCCTGTGTATGCCCCAGAAAATAATCTTTGTATTGTGTCTGTCTCACTGTCAACACGAGACTCTCAGGTCACACAGAGCATCTTCCTACATTAGTCATAGCACCTCTGATGTTATATAAATGATCCAAATGGGCACTCTATCAGGTGAACTATGTCATGCAGCCTGGACTGTGGCCCGAGCACAGACGGAGATTTCTATTCATGGCACCAATCCTCTGCTTGTTCCCCTGTTCTTAGCATATTCTTCTTCTGAATATTTTCCAGCGTGACTCAAAAGACAGAGGCATTTTCATTTTCTTCCCATTTTCTCAATCTTTTGCACATCAACAAAAAGCCATTAGGGAATGCATTGCAATTAGCACTTCCTCAGATGCACTCATCTGTCAAGAGCACTCAGCATAGAGCCAGTCTTCTGCAGGTGGGTAACTTAATGCCTCCTCTTACCACTTTTACTTATCTCAAGTTAATTGCCAGAAGTGGCAAGCTCTCGGTGTTCTGCATTGAATTAATGATCATACAAATACTTAAGATGATGGATTCTGTGTCTGTGACAGCTATCAGTAAACCAGAGATAGAGCAGGGATTCTCAGAGCCAAAACCAAGAACATTTGAAAAAGCGGGTGCAGGCAGGACATAGAAAAAGACCTGAAGCTGATACACACTCAGCAGCTGTTTAGACTCGTCAGGTCCATCTTGATGCAATATGGTCCTTGTTTGTAGGTGCAGACATTTCTCCCTGCTCTTATTTTCATCCCTGCTGGGAACAATGGCTTACACTTAAAGTGAAATACACACCACCAGCACTATCACATTTTCAGCACTGTAGTCCCAGGGGCCTGAGAACAGGGGCTGCAAGGTGTCCATGTGACAGAGCAGAGTATGACAGCTTTGTATGACAGCTGTTTTTCAACCTGTTCTAGAGCAGAACAAGGATGGAAACCTTTGCCTTGTCCCAGCAGAATGTCTCATCATAGCCATACCACAACCACAAATCACAGTGACAGATTGGTTCATCTTCTGCAAGGCACTATGCAAACAAAAGCAATTCCAAGTTCACAGAGGATTTCACCCAACAGTCATATTGCCCTTGGAGTCAAATGGTTGGCCCTGCCTTGGAGAGAGCTATATACTCTTGTATATTAGCAGGATGGACCCCAGAAAAGCAGGTGGTTATTACTGATTAGCCCTCATCAGTAATTTGCTAATTCCTTAGAGATGCCGGGGGGTGTACATGTAGTGGGTAAAGACAGGAGTGCCAGAGCAGCACCGCTGTGACGCACCAACCCACCAGGCTCTGTGCATGAGAGCCTCACAGGAGGTGTGGCATCGAAGCAGGGACTGCCTTGACTTTCTCAGCAAGCTCTTCCTAACAATGTTGCTGGTGCATATACTGTTGCTGGCTTCCATCTGAGAGCAGATGCCAAGTGGCTGTCAGATTGTCATCTTGAGTTTTAGTATTCAATCCATCTTTCTGTGAATTGGCTTTTGGCCTTTTTTCCCCCAGGGAAGAGTTGTGCCTCAGCCAAACCACCTCAGATTTATCTCCTGTAAAAGAAATGAAAGTATGAGTCACTGTTACTTCTGGTGAAACAATTTATAAATCATAATTCAAGTGCTTTAATTTTCTTTTCCACTTTTTATTTTTTTGGTGGTTACATAACTTTTCCTCTGCTGTTCCTAAAAGAAACCCCAGGAAAACACATAACAGCCACTTCAGACAGTTTACTCATTCAATCTGTCCATTATGTAATTAATTAGAAAGGCTGAGAGAAAGACACTTTTTCAGTGTCTGAGCTCCTGATGGTCACATTTTAAGTTTTAATAAAAAGGCTGGTTGCATATGGTCTTCAGTATAGTACTGGTCAGTCCTGGAGAAATGCCAACAATTTATCCAAAGATACAAGACAAAAATAAATGAAAACTAACTAAAAAATACTCAAAATTAAACAGCAAAAATCCCTGGAACAATTTTTCCATAAGTAGTGGTCCAAAAGATGCAACTTCAAGTGCCCTTAAAGCATTGCTACTTTTATGTGAAGTGCTTCACTTGTGCTCTTTGGGAACAGAATAATTTTCAGATGTGTCATGGCAGGCAATTTAACTCACTGATCTTGTGGGAAAATAATACCCGTTAGAGTTCTGGAGACTGGAATAGAAGGAAGTCTTTACTGCCATTGAAGCAAGAAAGTATCTGCTGGGAAGATACTTACATAAGTAGAAAGAGCATGTTTTCCATCAGAATGACCAGCTAAAAAATATGTGATGGCCCAGCAAACAAATTGTTCCAAGTAACTTGTGCCATTATACAGGATTTCCATTCTGCATTATCATTTGACCACCTGAAACCGATCATTCTTGAGTTAAATCCCATTAATGCAGAAGTACTATACAGGATACATATTTGTTTTATTATTTTTAATTCTGCTCAAAAAAGTAAAACACTTGTTTTCAGTCATTCACATTTAACTTCTGACAATAAAATACTATTTAAGTTTATCCAATGACACAAAACATCTGCTTGTTCACTGTCAGACCAAGGAAACTGAAAGAAGGAAAAATGTTTCATATACACTCAGTTACAGAAACAGGTTTTAAGCACAAGAATCAGAGCAAAGCAAAATGCACCTTGCAGCACCCAATGAAAAGATCACAAAAATGTTGAAAGGTTTAATACAGAAAGATCACTCTGGTCTGTGCTGCCAGCTCCCACAGAACTAAGTTAATAATGAGGAAATGGATTTAATTTTAGGTCTTTTCAAGAAGGAGAGGGCTGATGTCCTGACATAGCAAAAAACCTTGGTACACTGCCAGCACTTGGCACAGTAATCCTTTCCTACAGCTTACGTAGTGAGAAATGCTGGTTTGGGTTAAGAACTGATATCAGCTTGGTAACAGCAGTAAGAAATTAAAATGCTAAAGTAGAGACAGCAAAGAGGACCAAACAACAATATCCAATGACACAGCATGCCATTTTCCTGGATCTCAATGCCTGGGATGTGCAGGGTCGTAAAATAGGCATTGTTTGGTATTTTCTGCATGTTCTGAAGTGCCACATCATCATTTTCTTGAGCTTTCTAACTAAAAATGCTATCTTGTTGGAAAGAGTCAAATTGCAGGAAAATCAGGTATCTTTTCCTTCATTGATGAGCTTCTAGTAAGTTTGCATCTCCATGAATTTGTAATAGCAACGAGAAAGATACTAAAGCACTTTCAGCCGTGGTTGGGCTTAGAGGCATTGCAGCAGTGACAATGGAAAACAGGTATCTAAATTACTGTGCTGCAGGGCATGAAAAGCCAGACAGGAGGAAGTGCAAGCAGCAGGGGCATACCCTTTTCAGTACCCTGCCAATCCTGGTTATCAGGGAACCCAAAAAGAGGATAAAAACATATTTGTCACATGTTCATTAAAATAAAAGGAACAAACCAAGTATAGATTTCTTAAAAAATATTTGGCTGGTTTTGAGAACAAAATATTTTGTGCTTTTCCAATGTATTGTTTCTAATCTTTACATGTTGTTTTTCTCCATATTTCTCCATCTCATCTTAAAATTACTGCATTTGATGGAAAGCTTGTGTCATCTGACCAAGCTCATTGAAATGAACATTTCTCATGAAAATTTTATTTTCGTGAAAATGTCAAATGGAAAATAGTTTTGGAAAGCAGGGATCTTTAAAAAAAATAGACAGGAGAAAAAGATCTATTTTAAATAGCAATCTTTGAAATGTCATCCATGTCTTAAAATTCAGTTTGACCTGCAAGGAATTACACGGGACAGTTGAACAGAGGAATTTCCCTATGGTTGATCTCCAGGAGTAAAAAAAATAGTGCCAATAAACAGTGTAATTGTACCCAAAAGACATTAAGACCCCTGAGGCTGTTTTAGTTCTGATCTGCCCAGATTTCTGAAGAACTTGCAAAGAGGGAGAGGGAAAGGATGCTTCTGTCAGCACTGACCACGTGGTCCTCCATGGACTGGAGGATGCCCCTGGGACTGTGCAAAGCTCTTCACTGCACCGGTGGCTCTGGGAGCAAGGTCTCTTGGCACACAGCTGGGGTCAGTTCAGGGACCTCTGCCAGGCACTCTGCACCTCTGCACTTGGGTCAGTTTGTCCTTGACAGCTTCCCTTGCATCACTGCCTGCCCTGGATGATTGACCACCAACCTATTTGATTTCCCAGGCCGTGACACTTGGTCCTATGCTTCCAAAGGCATGCACCAACATCGCTTCACTTAGAGCAACACTGCAGCCACGTGTGTGTGATGACTGTGCTGGCCTGGGCACTGGTGAGAAGAAACCTGGTTGTCCCTGGATCCCCCTAGCTAAAGCCTCTCTGCCGTGGGAGGAATGGGGCAGCACTCTGGCCTCTTTTGCCCCAGGGCTAAGTGGCCATGCTGCCTCTCTTTACAGCTTCCAGTATGGCCGAACTGGTCAGTCCCAGCACCACCAGCCAGGCAGTATCATCCCACAGCTCTCTGGCTCCTGAGAAGAGCAGCTAGTCAGGCCAGGCTGGGACAGGAACTCCCCAGTCTGTCTCTGGAATGGAAAGACAGCCGACTAACACTGTGTTGACTGAAGGTCGACCAGGTCACTGTCTGAACATTTGGGCAGCAGCACAACCAACCATTTGATGACTCAACACAAGAGTTCCACAGATGGGAATTTCAAACAGTCCTGAAGATTTTCCATGGGATGCATCTCAAAATCTGTGTGTATTGCTGTGTTGATTAGCACCATGGGTGGAGGATCTGACCATTCAGAAAATCATTTGGGTGGTTTCTGCTGCAAAACCAACCAAACTGATAAGATGTCCATATAAACTGTTCCTGCAGATGCAGAAACAGTCACTTAGGGCAGTCTTCTCCAGATTGTTTAGATAGATAATTTTGTATGTAGTACAATGAATGATGGATCCTGCCTTTGCAAGAGTGATAATATAGGAGCATTGGACAGTTGGATATGAGAATTAACATTGCAAACAACACAACTGTGAACTCTATACTGTTTTTCCAGCTTTTTTAAAGCTGGTTTAAAGTGCTTTAAAGTCTGTAAGTTTTAAGGCACACACCCCCGCTCAAAAACTGCTTTGAAGGCTCTGGTTATTTCAGAACCCCTTTTGCAGTCTAGAGCAATGGCTCAGTCTGGCTTGGATAATATGTCTACCAGTGCTAGGATGCACTTCACACTATCATAACGTTTGGAAAACTCTTACACAACACCAAGCCCTCCTGCCATTGTGTGGTGCCACACCACTTTGTTCCTTTTGAAATGCTTTCTTGGCACTTCGTGTAAGCTGTAGACCTCTTGTTTGCCACTTGTTTTCTGTTCAAACTGGCAATTTGCCTCTTAGCAGCTTCAAAAGGAGATTTTTACCTCCTCAATTTCCTAGGCATGTAATAAAGTCTTTTAACAGAAGTAGCGGCATAGAAATGTCTAGTATCACAATGCTACTACACACACATAAGAAAAAAACATTGGGCTAATTAGTGTTACTTTTTGTTGAAAGCCATCTTCTGTGACAGTCCTCCTTCCCTGGACCCCTGTAGGCCTGGCCAGATCAGGGCACCCTTTTTCCTCCTGTCTTCTCAGTTTGTTGCCAAATAAGGTCATTGACCTATAGATGAGAAAATAGATATAGCACCAGCCTACAACCCATGATTTGTAGCTGTGATCCCCCAGAGCCCTGAGTGAAGGCAGCAAATGTCTGTCCCCATGTATGCTGTGGTCAGGGCTTCCTGCTCTGACATACTTTCGTAAAATAAAAATACTTTCAACAAATGGAAGTCCAAAGTCTTGGGTACAGCAAAACATTTGGGATCCTGTCGCCTATCGTAGGGTTTTAGTTTCTTCATAGAGTCCCAGCATCACACCAATGCCAGCAGTATTTCTTTGAAAACTAATGACCTAAAAATTTCACTGGATTTGGACTACTGTTCCTGTTGGCTTCTTGTCCCATGATTATAATTTCCAATCAGTTCTAATTTAAATGACTTTTTATTATCTTCATGGTAATCACAAGCTTACAATTAAATGCAGCATGAAGTTTCCAAGAAGGAAGAACAAAATATTTCCCAGTAATGGCTACCTGGGGACTATAAGGACAACCTAAAAATATTCAGAGCGTGTAAAAACACAAAACTGTAAAAGATTTTTTTTTTAGTAAAATTAATTGGTTGAAGTTGAGCACTGAAAAATATAAGTCAGCATCAGGAGGGATGTCCTGGCACCCCATTAAACTGTAAAATAATCTCCTGATGGAAGCAGTTGGAAGCATCATTAGTCCCATTCATTTAAAGTGAGACAAGGCAAAGCAATGAATGGTGCAATGATCTTTCTGGCCACAGAGCACCACACCAAGCACTTGATGAAATACCCTTGAATTGGCATTTCAGTTGAACTTGTGGAGCTGGTATAGTGGTCTGTACTTCACCCATACCACATATGTCCATTATACTCCCATTTGGAAAGGAGGAGGCTGGGTTACCTGCAGGCAGAGCAGGAGGACCTGCAAATGCAGGTCTTGCTTTATGCAGAACAGCTGAGCAGCCATGAGGGGCACTTCCAAGGCTTTTGGCAGACATAAAATATTTCCTTGTCACTTAGTAGCTTCAAGGCCCAGGGGCCCCTTTCATGTGTCACACAGTTCACTTTCCTCATAGGTGGCTGTCAAGCTTCCTGGAAAAGACAGATTCAGAGGATATCAAGCAGACACACCAGCTGTTAGGTAAGATAATGCATCTGATGCTTCTGAATTGTCAAAGGAAAATAAATTTCTACATTGCTCCAGAGCCCTGTCTAGTCACTTCAGGTAACTGAAGTGATGAGGTTTCCACAGTTTCTCCACTGAAACTTTTCTTCTCCATATGTTCCCTGTAAAGAATTGATCCTAATACTGATCCCAAGTTCTCCTTTGCCAAGATTTACTACTCAACCCCCAATTAAAGCTCTTGATGTGACATGGTTTTCTGATTAATATTGCTGTTATGTAATTAGAGCAACTTAAACAACTGATACCAAGTGGATAAGGACATCCCATTATCCCACTTATGACAGTCATCTCAGGAGGAGTTGCACTGTTGCCAGGCCCCTCCCAGAATGACTGGGGGCAAGAATTATGGCAAAGATTTTATAGAATATCTCTCTGGCTGCCACCTCAGCAGCACCTAAGATGCAGATGCATCTAAACATCTGGTCCATGCTCTCAGGAGACAAAGACATATGACAGAGATACCAGGCAATTAAAATTCAGTTTATGAGTGGGAACACTGGTTTGGCTACGTAGGTCACTTCAGAAAGAAAGTTATTTTTCAATGGAACAGCAACACTGTATAGTTAAGCAAACCATAAACTCTGGGGTTACCTTGAGAAGATGGATTGCTGAAATCAATGTTTTTCAACATTAACCTTTTCCTTCTGGAAAGGTCAGTTCATGCCTCTATTCCACTGAATATGGGAGCTTAAGTGCTAGAATTAATGCATCTTAGGAGCAACCATCCCAAGAGGGGGCCCTGTCAAAGCTGTAACAGCATAGAACAAGGGGATTTGTGTGGTTTTTTCAGTCTGCCACATGCAGCTTTTACAGTCACTAGTATAATGCTCTTTTGGAAATCCCTCAGTAATAGCACACTTCATTTGTTCTACATTTAGGTTACCACTTCTCAACAAATAATAGGGGCAAAGGGGCTTTGTTTTTTTTAGCTACAGAAGTAATCAGAGATATTATGGTACAGAGCAGCTCACACAGCGTCTCCCCACCTTAAGCTTATAGCTGCGTCTTAGATTTGTGAAGATAAATTGATGGAAGATTGGAGGCTTTTATTCCAAGATTTTTGCTGAAGTTTGGAAACATTTTCAAACTTGAATAAGCATTTCCTTATGCAAATGGCCTACTAGGCAAATAATCCCTCATTTCTCATCTAGTAATGATCTTATTTACTGTCATTAGGTTATTGCTCCGATTAACTGCATTAAAATTCATCAGACATTCTCCAGGTTTGCCAGCAATGACCTATTTGCAAATTGTACTCTATGGCCATTATGTTCTTGCACACATAAGAGGTGATTCTTTCAAAATGCAGCCTTAGATGATGATACTGGGAAACTGCTTACCCTCCTATAAAATATACATATAAAATCTGTAAAGAGTCTGTCAGGGAAATGCTCCCGTGTAAAGTGTAAGTTAATCATACAGGTGTACTAGTCACTGAAATTACAGGTTTTGACTTTCCAAGCTTTCAGTTACCCCACCCCATTGGACTTTTATGGCTTCCTAACCCAAGCCCTCACTCAGAGACACAAGGCAGCACAAAAAGTGTAAATTGCTTGGGATGTGCAGGCTCAGGAGCACACTGATTCCTTCGCTGTGCCATCCTCCCCTCTCCCATGACAAGTACATTTACTCTTTTCCATGAAATATTCTGGATAAATCCATGAGACTTGTTGATTCTGAATATATTTTTTTGACTCACTTAAAACGTTAAATCTTTTGAGTTAGAAGAAAACCAAACAAACCTTCCAACAAGCGTGTATTAACCTTTGCTACTCTGGGCTAGGGTAACCTTTGAAAAACATGCTTAAGAAAACAGTATACTTCTAGTATGCCACACACCTCCTTGATTCAGTAAGGTCCATGTAAGTATCAACTCTTTCTACAAGTATCAGGAGCCAGCAAGTGATAAAGAGAGAAGGACATTCCTTTTGATATGACTTGTTTAAGAAAATCCCTTCTTACAAGAGCAAGGCCCAGGCAGATGTAAACAAAAGCCCCAGTTGTTGCAGAACAAGTTAAGTTTTCACTTGTTCCGAGAAGCTGAAAATCAGTAAACTAAGAGGAAAATAATATTCTTCTTTCTCGACTCTAATTTGCATTATCACATAGACAAATCCTTAAAATATTTTAAGGTCAGAATACTCATTAAGATACAATCAAGCCTCTGTGTGAAACTTGGAAGCAAAATTAGAGCAAAGTTATTTGGGGGAAATGGAAGAACATTTTATAAAAAGGACTCAGAATGAGTCAGAGGACAGAAAGATGACTGACCGTGTTTGTTTAAAAATACACCAACTGCACACAAGGAAAAATGTGCTGTGGAAAAAATTGTTCATACAGCAGCTGGCAACAGTTTAATAATTTTGAGTTCTCACTGGACAAGTAAACTAAATAATTCAAGGCACTTTCACAGCTATTGAACTTAATTTATGAGCCTTGATTGCTGTTCTTGCATATGGTTCAGGGAAATCTGCACCAGTCCATATCATTATCACCTTCAATTCTAACTCTCTTACAGTTACAGCAGTTTGGGAATGTTCAGTGTGAAAATTAAGTTTTTTACAAAAGCAGAGCTGGTGAGATTCTGGCTTTACACTTGATTCTTCACTCTTCAGTCATTGCTGCCTTTGTTTCTAATTATCTCACATTACAGAACAACAAAAGGAATTCAGAAGCAAGTGGAAATCCACTGTTCTGAATGCTGTACAGACAGCTAGAGACAGTCCCTGTCCCAAGCAGCAGGGTAAACAGCAGCAAGCTTCTAAAAGGTAAGAAAATAGCCACTGTTTAATAATATTTTTCTGGGCTGGATTGTTGATGGATTATATATTATATCTACTGGGGCTGCCTCATGTTCAATTAATAAGGTTACATGAAAATGAGACCTATTATCACCAGTTTTGGAATAGTGCAGAGCAAAATCATGTGTGTAGGGGAAGAAGGCAGCAAAGCAACTGCTAACAATCAGCACATAAGCATTGGAAGACAAGAACAAAATACTAGGGTATGCTTATCAAAGATCTATAAATATAACCTAGAGAAAAGAAAACTCGTGGGGCCATAGCTTGAATCTATAAATAACTTCAAAATATAAATATAAATGAAGGAAGGGAATTACTCAATCTCAGCAGATGCTGAGATGCAGAAGCAGGCTAACGAGGAAGGAGTTGAGACTAAGCTCAGAGCACATTTCTGAATGTTAAAAGCAGCTGGAGTCTGAAAGACTATCAGAGAGTGTACCATCCTGCTAATACACACAGATGCACTCAGTGAGGCATTAGTGGGAAGAAATGCAGGTAGGGTGCAATCTTGCAAAGAGGAGAAAGACAAGCTGGCCGCCTAAGAAACCTTTCTAGCTGCTACATGCCTCTGGTGTCTGGAATGACCTGAATGGATTCTCAACCCTTGGGACAGGTGTTTACAGCACTCAGGCTCCTGCAATGTGACAGTAAAGTAGTAGCTGGAGAGCAAATAACCTCAGTAGCAACAAAATAGGCAAGAAGCAAGACCTTTTGGAAATCAAAAGACAAACAAAATCCAAATTGACTTGGGGAATTTATGAGAGTTTTGAGGTCAATTTCACCCCAGAGCATTAAGAGCTTTTTCTTTCCTTTTGTTGTGGGAAAGCTTGTCAAGTACTGACATGGCCCACAGCCATTCTCACATGGAGATGCTGTCCTTGGAAACCTTGACTCCTAGGACACACAGATGAAAATGCAACATTGGACGCAGGACAGGCAGTTCCCCATGCCTGCCTGCAGATTAGGTCTGAAAGTAGCTTGTTTTCTGCACATTACTCAGGGATAAGGGAGTCTTGGATTCCCAATGTAGCATTTTGTTGAGTGGGAAGAGTATAAGTATCCTTTGAGTTTCTGTCAACCTTCATTGGTACTGACAGGGTCAGAAGGAAGTTCAGACTTCGGCCTTGTTTGGATAAAACTGCATGCAAGAACGTTGTTAATGCAACACCCCATGTTAGGAAATCACACACTTGTGTTGCTTCATGGTATTTCAGCCCCTTTTATTTAAATTTTAATTTCTTCCTCAAATGCAGGGCTAAAAATGCCTATTATTATACCTGAAAAAACAGGCACATTAATACTACTATAGGACCACTAATTTATTCAATTTCTCATGTTTTTTTACGTCTATATTAGCAACTGCAACATTGCAGCAAGAATCGTTACATATAACACATTCGATTGTCTTGGCTACTGAATCCTGACTAGTGACATTATTTTAGATGTGTGACTGATAAACAATTTTTTTGTAGTCCAGAATGCCAGGCTTGATAGAGAGCAATGTAGCAGTCCCTCTCAGACCTGACAATTCCTAAGCACCTCAGCTTCTAGCATCTTCAATGATTTCCTGAAGACCTGTGGCTAGCACAGGTTCTTCCCGTGGGAACATTTTGCTATATTTCATAAACAAGATAAAGTTTGGATGTTTTGCAAACAATTTCTCCGGATTGAGTCAGTTCGGGCTTGGCCAATTGGGCCTAGGGGGAGGTCTCGGGCTGACCAATCTGGGGCACTTCTGTAGACTCTATATATATGGAATTCAAAACAATAAAGTTCCTTTTCTCCTCTCTTTCCTTGTCTGAGAACTTGGGTCAGTCCTCAGCTAGCCGCTCAACAGCGACAAAGACCAAGTCTCTTTAAAGGCTTTGGATCCTTTAAAACTCAACTAACTATAAACTGCACAGAAGAAGGAATAATTCTCCCAGTTAAGCCTCCCACAGAGACTGTTCTCTGTGCCAGTGTACAGATGAATAGGCTTTGAATGCTAATTGTAACACTGTGTGTACTCTTCCTGAGCTAATCAGCTCACAGGGTACAGACAAGCAACTTTTATCACTTCCATTCCAGCACACAAACCCTCCTGAAATGCTTTTCCAATAGCTAATTTAGAGACCTCCCGTTGGCTTAGTTCAGGCTGTGGAAGGTTTGTAAACAAGCTGTGTTATTCAAGAGGAATTTGCTCTCTCTCTCTCTGTCTCCCTTGCTTTCTCTCTCTTGCCTAAAGTATTAAGATCTAATGGAAATAGTTGCCTAAGAGAGGGAAGCAAAGCATGCTAATACCTATTGGCAAAGGCATATGTTCAATGTCTCAAGAGGTTTCATGTGCGACAGACAAGAAAACTCACTTGCAAACCTAAGTAGCAGTGTATCACTTGCTTTACAAAGTAAAAAATCACTGCAAAAAAAGAAATTATTTTCTCCTTTTGATAATGGAGTTGTCTTTACCATTAGAAGTTACATACAAATTTGGGTTTGTCCCTCACTTTGAAATGAAATATTCTACATATGATCAAAGTTAGTGGTGATAACCTTCAGATACAAAACCTCTGCTGGGAACCGTGCCAACATGAACTGCAGACAGCATCAACAAGCTGAATGCTAAGAGCTTCCCCACACTGTGTATGGCTGTTCAGATTTGTATGGAATGCATAAAGAAGTGCCACTAAAACTGAGTATTTTCCATTGCTACAAGTGGCCACAACAGAAATGTGGTGGGATCACTTTCAGACTAGATATTCTCTGCTTTTAAAACCCCAGTAAATGTACTCCTAATCTGTTCAGAAGTCTTTTTTGTTAAACAAAAAGTGCAGTTTCACAGAAAGAAGCCTTCTAATGTTTCTGGCACTGGTCTGTTTTAAATCTTTGGGAAAAGAGAATGCGGACTGTGGAAAAATGGCCTTTCTTTATAAGCTCAAGTGTGTGAATAGCTGGTAACAGTCCTCAGGGGAAAAAGAAACTTAAACCAACCACTCCTCTCACTCATCCCCCTCTCTTCCAAAAAAACCCCCAAAAAACCAAAAAAACCCCAACAAGAAAAAACACCAACCGAAGAGAGAATTTGTTGTTTGAGATAAAGGGAGTTCTGTCATTTAACAGCATTCTTACTAAAGAACAAAGATCTTAGTGTAGCTCAAGTGGACTTTCAGAGACTCTTTGTAAATATTCCCTCCTTGCTGGAAGTTAATTTGATCCTATTGTGTCCATATTCCACTTTAATAAGTTGTTACATTGCTATTACACCATTGTTCTGAACTGCACCTGGGAGCTGCTGCTCTTCCATACTGCAGTCTGATGCGGGGAGATATTTATAAGCCATCTAAAAATCCACATTGAGTTGATATGTGCGGAAATATTTTTCTGCCATGGAATTCAGATGCAAAACAAGGACTTTGTCTTCAGATAAGCCATTAATCAAATTCCCAGTTTATGCTGAGAGAGAGAAACAATTGAACGATCTGGTCTCTCTTACAGCTGAACACATATTTATGAAAGCCACTTTATTCTTTGGCCCCTCTCTGCAATCTATTTGGTTCAGCAGTGGAGCCACATTTTTCAAAGGTCTTAATATGTTTCTTGACCAGCTTTTGAAATGGGAAGTGCAGACCAAATTCCCCTTCTGCTGAAGTTGGTAGCAGAATCCCACTTCTTCAGCCAGCAATTGAGTAACTGTGGATCCTACCGACAGTATGACTACCTCAGAAAATAGTATTCATGTCCCACATAAGTGACCCCTTTGTTTCTCATCCACATTGACTGTGTATCGTCATAGCAGCTTCTTATACAATACAAACAAAGAGTCTAAAGAGAACTTTAGAACCTCATGAAAATGTCATCTTGTCTTCACTTCAGACAAGGATCTCTTACATACATTTACTTTGGCTTTTTCTCGTTAGCAAGGAGATGAAAATCTCAAGCATCTCACAGCTCATTATTAATACATAGTCATGCTCTGCTGCTCACAAGGGAGATGCAGATACTGGCAGCAGGCCCCTTGAGACAGCAGCCTGCTTATACAACCCCTGTACACAGACAATTCCAAGTGACTGCTGAGAAGAAAGGACCAGTTACAGTTATTAACAACATTTGTTAGGCACCGGGAGTGTTCGTGGTGCTCTACAAGACAAACACTGTCCTACTTTATCCTGAAGAACAACAGATGTCAAAAGATTCTTTTGAAAATGCAGAAAAAGCAACAACTTACCATGTTCCTGTTGATTTTGGTTTTGCTTTCTACTTTTTCTCCTATCATTAAAGGGCCTGTAAATAATACCAGAATGGTGAGGACAGGCTAGTGACAACGACTCTGATGAAATGTGCTTTGAGGAAGAATTTGAATGAGAAAAAACAGATACCCACATGCTGGGAGATAACAGCAGCCAGCAAGAGAGAAGGAAATCAAACAGAGCACTGGGGTTGGCACTGATGACTACACAAAGGGAACCAAAGACAGAGATTTGGCTTGGTGAGGTGTTGGGACGAAACATTTCATCTTGGAAGGGAAAGCCAGAAGTTTCAATGAAGTAAAACATCATTTGATTGTCAGGCAGAAGGTGGTTGTAGGAGTTGCATTTCTGAACACTAATTCAGTTCCCTACTGCTAGTAGGGAACAATAAGGGTATGCAAAAGGTGGGAAAAGGTTGGAGGTTTATCATCAAATGAACGACACTCAAGATGAAACATAGTAGGATTATTATGATATTACTTACAAATGTTTAAGGACATAGAACATTAAAATGCATTTAGGAAATGAATAGAAGGAGCCACCAGATGGATGAAGGAGGAGAAGGAAGTAGTTCAGTCATGCTGTCACACATCACTGGGGAAGGGAAAAGACAAGAAAAAGACCAGGAACAAAAGCTATTAGGAGAAAATAAGGTAAGTTGATGGGAAAATCTTGTGACAGAGCCTTTCCATCTTGTTCTTGAAGTCAGTAACATTTCAAGGAAGAATGACAACAAGGCAGCTTAGGGAAAGAAATTAAAGTCTCAAAGAGGGACTTGATGGGAGCAGTGGGACTTCTGCATGAGAAAGATTTGAGAAGTCTCTTGGAAATAATTCAGTACAGACAGTCCCTCTGGCCCCTGAATGCCCTTTCAAGACATTCCGTGGTGGAAGAAGCAGAAGCAAGATTTGACCTGTGGTTGTGCATACATCACTCAAGTACAAAGGAGAGAATTACAAAGTGGAACCTAAATAATTGACTTGAGCACTTGTGAAAGCAAAAGAAGGAGCAGATGATAAGGAGACCAGGAACTGCAGGGACAATAGACATGTCCATAATTTATGGGGTGTACCTGAATGGACAAGAAAAAGGGAAGACACAAGGAGCACTCAAAGAGCAATGGCTGGTGACCACTGAAAAATTTGCTGATGAACAGTCAGCTAAGACACAATTAGGCTCCTATATCCAGATCAGTTTCTTGGCAAAGGATGACATCTGTGATGTTCAAACACGCTCTGGCTTCTTGGTAAAGGAGAAGATGCCATGTGGATGAATTTAAAACAGAAAAAGGGAAAAGTAGTCAAAAATAAGGCAGCCTACAAAGCTGTATTTACCAGAGATAGGACCAAATATATTGTTTCCTGTTATCATAGCTGAGAGGCTGCATGGTTCATATCTTCCTTTCCATTTTGCAGACTTTGACTGCAAGAGTCAGCACTTGCTCAGAGGAAATAAGCATCAGTATTAGATGCAATCCAAAGACAAGATCATGCATTTGCTAGATTTACTCCATATTTGATGATGTGAAAGGCTTCTTTGAAGTAATCTACAGGGCAGTACTTAGCAGATGCCACATTGGCTAAAATCAACAACTGAGGGATCTGGTTATTGTAGTCTCAGATACTTCACCCTATGGTTTCTGGACCCCTGAGGATACATCGATTACCTCTAAGGAGTCTGTAAAAGCAAGAATCAGTAGGTTCAGATTTGCTGTACAGGTTATGTATCTTCAGTGAGAAATTTTAAGGAATCTATAAATTAAAAAGGAATGTCCCTCTACATAGTAATTTTCAGTTCCTTCTCTCCCCAGATCATGTGGTTGACCTAGAGAAATATCACATAAACGTAACTAAGCATGCAATAGCTTCCTCTCGTCTTTTTGGAAAGATTTTCCTTCTGTCCCTTCTTCCCCTAGGGGCATTTCATACTATTTAGAAAGCATTTGTTAAAAGAGAGATTAATCTGTATATAAGATCCTAAGAATGAGATGAATATCTGATGTCTATTATTCTAGAAATAGACCACATGCAGTACTTACATGTAGTCAAGTGACTCAGTTTTAATGAGACTATCACTGTGGAGAATAAAAAAAGGATTTATACTTTACTCCCCAAAATAATGGCCAATTGCTCCTTTTTATTTCCAAAACTGCCAGTTTTATCAGCATTTATCCTAGTCCTTTATAGAATTCTCTCAGTTCAGCAACTCCAAGGTTAATTTTGACAGAGAATGAACTGAGACAGGACACTGGGATTTGCTTTCAGAAAAGAGAAAGGTTGTGTTAACCATACCAGCAAGTGTTCTTCTACTTCCTTTGTTGTCAAATTTTTAGTGTGCTTAATAAGAAGTTCATAGGGAGAAGTTTTGCAGATATATTGTTTCACATCAGCGGATACACTTCAGGTCAACCCTACAAGGAGTCTGAGAACCATAATAAACCCCACAATTTTCATCTGACTGCTAATTTCTACATGGCATTCTGCAAGCAAGTAGGAGCTCACTCTTCTTGCTCCAAGTCAAGTAGAAGCCATTAGTTTCTCAGCAGGACATACCCTGAGTTCAGTGCCCCACTACTGAATCTATACAACTGCGAGGTTGTTGCAGTGTGAGCAAAGTGAGCATGCACTTGCCTTCAAAACACAAAAGAAATACACCCTTTTTGTTCCTGGGCAGAATTACCTGTTTCTCTGATTATCAGAAAAGAATAAGTCCTACTTTTCCTCATAGCAGTTAGAGAAGAAAAACAATACTGGTAAGTGGCTTGAAAAAATTAATATGCATTTCAAGATTAAGAGTTGGATCTTTTTATTTTGCCACACAATTTCCCCTTCTTCTTTCTACAGATAACATTCTCATTTTATACCACAAACTTAAGTCAGTTTTGAGCATAACTTATTGTTCTTTCTTCTTGAAATAGGAGAAATAGGAGACAGCAAATAGAGGTGTATAACCTTTACTGAGGAACATGCAGTTTCCTGTATACTCTTAACAAAAATGAGTGATTTCCCCAAATGCCCAACAACAGACATTGGACTGTACAAGACAATTATATATGCTTTAATCATGGAGGACCCTCTGAATCTGCACTTTTGACCTGAAGGCTGCTAAGGAAAGTTTAAAGGAAATATATCAGAGGTAAGATCAAGTAAATGGGTGGGCATTAAGGGGAAGAAGGGGGTCATATTTATGCAATTCACGTAAGTTGCTCCAAGTATAACTTCAAACAGTATCATTTTTTCCCCTACTCTCTTAGAAGTAAAAATAAATTCCTTTTGATTTTATATGAAAGCTGACACATCCATCATATCTTTGTCATGCAGGGCAAACCAGTTTTCCAGTGACACTCTGTAGTAACTTATTTCTGCTTTTTCCAGTTAAAGAGAATTAAAATGCCACATATAATTTCTTGTAGGTAAACGTGCATAAGCTTTTGGAAAGTCAGGGAAATCTGCTGGTGAGTGCAGACAGTTCTAAAAGTCTTTGCTTATGTTTAAGAGGCCCACCGTATTCCACAGATAATGCCAAAAATTTGTAAGAGGACTCTCTATTGCCCTTGAGTTCAGGGGTTACTCAGAGCTTTTTCTTATCCACAGAGGGCACTGTAAGAAATAGCAAAGGATGGCATCTTTGAAAAATGATAGAGTCAGAGAATTTTCTGTCTAGGGGACAACCATACAGCCATTTTCAAAGTCAGAAAAATGTCATATACTTCCTCCAGGCCTCCAGTTTCTGCCCTTGGAATCTACCCAGGATGACTATTGGCAGCATCTGTGTCCTGGGACTAGGGTGGTCAGTAAGGCTTCCAAATAGAGGAGAGTCTTGTGTACAGCTGGTTATAGATGTAGGTCTGGCAGGATTCATTAGTGCATAGCTGTACTAACCTGAGTACTAAACATGTACCCAAACTACAGTAAAGTTACATCAGAGCACTATAACTCAAAAATGCCCTTCATAAAATAAAGAAAGAAAGGAAAAGATCCATTTCAGTCAGCTGGTTAAATCCCTGAGTAATCTGTCCTGATCCCCCAGCTGGCCCTGCTTTGAGCAGGAAGTTCGACTGGAGACATCCTGTATTATCATATTATTTTCTGAACATGACAACCAGTCTAACCCCTGCAGCATGATGAATCCTGAAGAGTGCTGCAACTTCTTTCTTAAAATTGTTTTTTTAGATAATGAGAACACTTTGACAGAACTTGCATGAAAAAGAAAGGAAGAAGCCAGATCACAGTATCTTATATGCCCTTCAAAGCCACACACACAAGTAGTGTCCAAGGCACCCAGCTTGCTAAATGTTAAGGGAAATGTGAAACTAAGCACTCAAAATGAAACAACAAACAGCTGCTGTATCTACAAGGAAAGGAAAACAAATAATATGCAGCTTTTTATTGCACTGGTATTCATACTTGTATTTCCACTCACAATAAAGTTGGTAATATCAGCAGAATTTATTCTTGATTGCAAGGCTGTGCAAATATCTGTATAGATCAAGTGTAGTGCTTGGATTCCTGGCAGGCGGCCAAAATAGCTCTCTGTGTAAACAAGTTTGGCTATTTCTATATTCTCCACTCATGGCTATACCTCTCTCTTGGACTATCAAGCCAGGAGATTACCCTTCATGTTATGTTTCTCTGTGTGGGACAAAATCTAGCAGTGGAGCTGCATTTAAAGGCAATATAATATGTAAATTATGCACGCTGCAATTAAATAAATGTCCATTCTTCTGAGTGAGGTCCATTTAAGAATGCCCTACTGATTTTAGAAAAGAACTGTAGTTCCTAAGTTCCCGCTGAAACAATAAACCAACTGTGTGAGTGGTAAAGTTAGCTGGAGAAACAAATGCAGAAGATTTGTGCAGTGACATAAATTAGGACTTAAAATTGTCTCAACAGTTTACATAACATTTGCTGTGCACGAATCCATTGCATGTGGTGTTTAATATTGCATATATGCTTTGGCAGATCTAGTGCAACTTTACAGTGAAGCAAGGACACAACAGATAACAACTCTCCATGAAGCAAGAAATGTGATAGCTTTATTCACATACTGCCGATGCAGTGAAATTAATCTGGGTTTAGTAATTATTTATTTATCTGCATGTGGGATTGTTTTGTCTGTTTCTCAGATTTTGATTTGGTGGGGGGTTTTTGTTTTGTTTTGGTTTTGTACATAGGTCACTATTGCCTAATAAAACCTAACATTTATAAAGTTCTGAGTACATCACTTGATGTTTTGGAGTCTGGTGCCTATTGCCTCTTGCAACATAGCTGTACTAATAAGGAGTAAATCGAGTCAGTGATGCTGTTTAAATCAGAATGGGAAAGAAGATAACCTTGACAATAAAATGGTATGCAGAAATGTGTATGTGTTTTGGCCACGTAATTGTAACTCTGAATAGTAACTCTCTGCAGTCCTTATGACAGATTTTAAGTATTTGAACTGAAGAACATAAAAATGCCCAATCACCCTACACAGAAGTCTGTGGTTAGAAGAGAGCATTGCCAGAGAGCATTTTAGAGCCCTCATACCACCTTACTATATGTTTGCCAAGAGGACTCAATGAAGAATTTCAGTAAGCCAAAGACTTGCCAAGGGTACCCTTTGATGAGAGACATATGACAGATACAGTTCTTGCTCTGTGCAGTCATAAAAAACCATTTAAAGTGCCAAGATCTATAGTCCTGCTTTCTGCTACATTTAGTGTCATCAGCAAAACCCACCCAAAAAATTGGAAAACAAACCCCCAAAATAAAGAATTACCCCCAGAGGACCTGGGTCAAGAACTTTGTTGTTATCATGTAGCGACTTTGTCCTGACCGCAGAATAACAGGGGGGAAAAAGAGTTCTGTATGCAATCTATCCTTCCAATATGTAGATGAAGATGTGACTTCTGGAAGTCCCAGAAGGTGCAGATATGGCATACAGGATTGTACTGGCCCCTTGGAGCTTTGCATGCCATCAGTGATAACAGGGCTGTTTAAACACACTCTGCTGAAGAAATAAACAGCATTTTCTATTCAAGTGCTTAAACAGCAAGCAGCCAGTTATCTTAGTGCTGAAGGAAGGAGTCTAAGGCTTAATTTCTGGGAAGGTTGTCTGTACAACAGCAGTTACGTCAGAGGAGCAGTATCTAGTTTACACAGCAAAATATCCTTAAACTACTAAGCTGCAGGCAAAGACTGCAAATCAAAATTAATTACAAGTGTGTCTTGGCTGCATAGAGACAGAAATGTTGTAGCCCAGTAGAGAACTAAGAACAGTCTGGTGAGCACTGGTGAGCATTTAACTGGAACTTGAAAGTGTGGAGTACATCACTGTGAAGGTCAGCATTTAGCAGCTTTCCCCTTAATTTGGGGTACTTTTGGTACTGAGACCAAAATAAATGATTCACTTCTGTATTTTCTGAACATAGAACATGCTCAGAGCTGAGGATGACAACTACTTTTTTTGCTTTAACCATCTTATTCCCATTTTGAACATTCTTTACCCTGCTCTCACTCCCTACTGTTTATTCAACCATGCCTACATTTTGGGATAGGATTATCAAATGGCTGGTATAAATTTCACTGAGATTTTACTTGGCACAGCATTTTAAGTGAAAGCATTTGCTATTATAGACCCTGATAATGGCACCCCTAGGTACAATACCCTTTTTCAGAAGATCTGTGTTAAACATTATGAATTCCCAAATAGTTACCTCCTTGGGAACAAAATCATTAAGCTGGGTAGCTTGACTTAATTAAGACTTAAATGTCATCAGTGATTCACTCTGTTTTAATAAACTCATCTGTTTTCATGTCACTTCTGTAATTTACACCATAAAATCCCAGTCAGGTTGCTCCAATGTCTCAGGAGCACAGTTAGAAACTATCTAAAAATCTTTCAGGGCTGCCTTCTTGCAGGTTTTATGACACTGTAACAGATGCAAACAGTGTCTTGTGAAGGTAAAGACAGAAAGGCATCACAGAGAGCTTTGTGGCTACTAGAAAATTTGGAGCAACAACACAAAAAAAGACACAAGTGCTTTGGAGGAGGAGCTCTGTTGAGAAATGTGCTTTTCCATAGAGCTCTGAAAGTGAGCAGAGCGAGAATTATGAAACATAAGAAAATAGGTGTTTATGAGAAACGTATTTCAAAATGTTAAGCATTAAAATTTGCCTCGTAGCTTAGCAGGTCCATTGTCTTCTCTAATTCTTTTGGAAAGAAGTGCCAGAGATATGAGTCAGAGACAAAGAAGAGGCTTTCTTGAACATATCTACTCTATTCATCTTGACCTTTCACTATACCTGGACATTAAAGCTGCCTCAGGAAATCTGTGTAAAAGTATTACATGCATTCAGTGCACTAGCAACTTAAAAATCAATATATGACTTACCAATATACTACACTTTTACATGCAGGAGGGCAGGAAAGGAGCTGTGGCAAGGATCTCACCTCCATGCAGTGAACTGAGCAGTGCATTAATACCATCCTAAAGGGTATTTAAGCACTCTGCAGTGGACCCGCATGTGATAAAACCTCCAGTGCACAAATGCTAGGAACATGCTCTTGAACTCTAAACACTTTCCTCTTTTCCTCTTTGGACAGAGGTCAAAACATATATAAACAAATATAACCTAAGTTTCATAAGGTTGGGGCTTACCACTGTGGTGGATCCAGTCTAGGAATAGCATTTGCTGGATGGAAAGCCTGCCCCAATCTACTTTAAAGCACAGTTGGGAGAAAACAGGTATGCTAATGAAGAAATTACATATGCTACTCATTTACCAGCTCCCAGAGGAACATTAACAGCAGAAGTTTATTACACATGCAGCAGCAAGAAGGTCCTATACCTGATCAAACACATTTGTGGGTACAGCACTCCTTTCTGTGCCAGAAACAAGCAAGACAGGCAATAAACAGACAAAATTATTCATAATGCACCTCCTGATCAGATTAACAGGGGTAAATGCTCACCCTAGTTGGTGATATTTCTAATTAGAGACTGAAAGACAGCACTTGACATGATCTGCGATTAAAGAAGAAAAAAGCAAATAAATGAGAATACAAATGCCCGATGTAGGTTTATTTTGTTTGGATGGGCTTTTTCCTCTACAAATACTGAACAGATTTATGTGCATGAGATTTATGTGCATGGTTGGATATTGCTGAAGCTGTGCTTGCTTTCCATTTTGTTTGAAGCAGCTCCACTGAAATCAGGTTTGTTTATTTAAAGGTATTTGAAAAACTGTCTCTGACACTCAGCTATCAGGGGTTCATGCCCATGTTTCTTACTGGAAACTCCATTCTCTTAATAGTTGCTGTAAGCAGGAGGTTACAAGAGGTGGTTTTGCCTCCAGGCTATTTCAGCTGGATCTAGTATCAGCCATGTGTTATTACAACCTGTAAGACTGAGATATGTTTGATTGTCTTTCCTAAGACTTCAGTTCTCCTCTTCTTTTTTCTTGTTTTTTCACTTTCACATACACTCACACACAGAAGGTATATTTAAAGGAATATATTGATCTTAATGACCTCTCAAAATTTATCCTGGGGCTAATCAGAGGCTTGCTGTGTTGCGCTGGCTAAATCTATCATGGTATTGAATAATTCACAGCCTGCCTTGAAGGCTCCAGACTAGGTGATTTACCCCATATTAATGTGATGCTTTTGCATTTTAATAGGCTTATGTTAATGTTTTACAAAATGATAAAGCATTCTTCTGAACTCTCCAGCGATCAGGGATGATGGTATGAACTACATAATTCTAGCAAAGGACAGCCAATAACATCAGATTTATGAGTGTTGCTACAGCATCTGTCGTAAGCTTGAGCCAGACCAAACCATTTTGTTGAGACTTACCCCTATTCTGACTGCACAAGTGGCTTTTCCCAACCTGTCTGACATGTTAATGAAAGTAGTCAGCCACAGGAGAAAAGGTAGGGCATTCTGAAAGCAGAACTAACCTTTCCAAAACAGTTTTAGTGGAGAGGTTTTAATATCCCTTTGAGAAAAGACCTAGAAGAGAACAAAAGAGGTTTCATCGCTCTGAGGTTGGAATTTCAGAGAGCAGTGCTCACGAGTGGGGTCATATTTTTCCATTTGAAAGGGAGACAGCCTGTCAGCAGAGCTCAGTGTGTTAGGCATATGTTGGGTGTTGAGAATCATAAAATGCAGGTCAGGTGATGAGAACACTCACACCACTTCCCTCCAGCTGTACTGCACCTTTATATCTCAGCTGCTCAACAGATCACAGGAGTGCTTTCCACAGCGTCTCAAGAGAACAAACGAATGACATTTATCTCTTAAAACCTGCTTATGTGTTTATGTGAGAAGGGAGTTGAGGGTGTGTGGGGGAAGCCACAACATGTCTTCAATGCTGCTGGTAGTGGCATCCTTGTACCAACACAGGATGGAAACAAAAGGGAAAAATACTCCAGCCCTGGGCCTTCTGGTAGATGGCAAGGTGGGAAATGAATTCCAGTTCTGCTAAGTGCAGACTAATATATATGAGAGGGTGGGGGGGAGGTGAACTGCTTACCCTACTGACACAGGTCAACTCAAGCCTTTGAGAATAAGACTTGCTGGCAGGTTGCATGGAAGATGGTGGCTTCCCATCTTCATACAAGGAAAGGCTAGAGAAGAGAAAAAGAAAAGGCAAAAAAAGACAAATAGGAACAGGGAATGAACAACAGTACAGAAACTTAACATTAAACAGAGTGTGTGGCATTATCTGGATTGGTATCTGCACCACTGACAGGGAAAACAATTGCATTTCTTGATTTTAAAAACAATTTTTTTGCTGCAAAAGGCAAAAAAAAAATGTTTCACATGATTTCGTGTTTCATAATTCCTCTGACAGGAAAAAGAGGGCAACACTTAACTGAGTAAGACATCTAGAAATGCTAAGATCTTGAATGCTCAGGTGCTCACCTAGCAAACAGAAAATTAATTTTTAGCATGTGGCTTGCAGCAAAGACCCAAGCCTTCATTTCACATACTCCAACCCAGTTCCTCAAATGCCATGATGTAGAAGCCATCTCTACCATAATGAATATGCAATGTATTGTGGAACATCTGCTGTTGGTTTTTAAATGGACTGCAAACAATTATGAAATACACCTGGGAATTAAAAGATCTAGGTTTTCATTCAATGTTAATTTAGATAACCATGTTAGCCTCTGGCTTACTGGCTGCTATGAGGTGGGGCTGCTTGTTTCCAGAAAATTCAGTCTGCACCTGAGAGACTTTCATGACAGCTGGACTGTTTTGTTAAGACTGTCAATGTTAACAACTGCAGCAGAAGTGTCCAGCAGTTTTTCTGGACCCTACTAAAAAGATAATACAGAATTATTTTTCACACCACATGCAATTGAACTGTGGAGACTGGCCACAGTTCAGAAAATGACACAAGAAGTGACTGAACATTTAAAAGGATAACAATACCCTCTGGAATTTAAATGATTGCTATTAATATCCAAGCTGGAAGAAACACTAAACTGCATGCTTCAGAGTTTAAGCCAATCTTAGATCCTAGGTATTAGTAGCAGATTATCCTATCACTGCTTAATTTAGGGTCTCAGGAATCTGTATTGGAGCATCTGGTGCAGTCAGACAGGAAACTGAAGTATGAAGTCATTTTGGTATTTATGTTCCTCTCTACCTATAGAATGTGCAAAACTTAAAAACAAGCTGTGCATCTTCAGAACTTTAGAGAATTAAACCATGCACTTGGCTGATAAGAAGGCTGATTGTTACATGCGTGCCTCCAACTAAATACCTACATTTGAAAATGTTGGCCATAACATACATCTACCACTGTAATGAAGAACCCATAAGACCATTCAGGGACAGCAACATCCTGAATCACAGAAAAGAACCAAAACCAGCCACAGTAGTCCTCCTATTTCACCTCCCAGGCCCTGAAGGTTGAGTAGATCAGAAAGAACAGCTGATGTGTCTTCCAAGGCAGGCTCCTTGAACACTGTATTAGAGAATCTTCCTTTTTTTGCAACTGTTGCCTCATCTTCAGCATGTGATCTACTACATCTGCTAGGTCCTTTTCTTCAGAGCCGTTACTAATGTTCAGATCTATCCTGTGCTTGTGTAGCTGATTCTTCCTGCGTAAGAGTAGAACCTTTACTCATCCTTACTCAAACACATCCCACAATTTCATGTCACACAGTGTTTTGTCACGACCTTTCCAAATTCTCATCTTCCCTCTTGGTTATTTGTGGTCTCTCTTAGTGCTGTGTTATCTGCAAATGGAATAAATGCAGTTTCTATCCTAGTGTGAAGGCCCATGACAAAATGTTCAACATCAATATGGACACCTTATAAGTGCAAAGATGAACTAAAAATCTTCAAAGTTGAGTCAGCTCTTCCTTACCAACTGCAGTCAAACAAGCTCAAACCTGAAATCTAGAAACACAGATTTTTTTTCATTCTTTTGCTCATTAAGCACTTGTTTGTTGCCATTAACCATCTAAAAAAATCAAGAATTCACTTCATTCTAAAGTCAAACTGAGTTAATATTGGGACTAAATGACATATATTTCTCTTTGAGCACTAGTCAATTTAAACATCTGTCACACAAAAACAGATTTACAGCAGAAATGAATTGCCTTCTCAGAATAAATGAAGCAGAAGGCCTGTGGTTTCCTCACTCAATCTTTTGCATACAACAAATGTATTGTAAGTATAACCCATGATTTTCAAGGTCTGTAGAATTTAAATGCATCCATATTTTGCAAAAGGATCCTTAAAACTTATTTTTGAGACACTGTCCTGGGAGTGTATTAGATAATAAGAGCCTGCAATGGGGAAGAAATTTTATTCCATAATTCAAAGACATTTTTATCTTTTCTAATACCAAACTTTATGGAGGTAGCTCTTCTCCTCATGGTAAATACACTTGACTTTGGAAATAAATAAATTTATTTCTCTACACTTAAATAGGAAAAGACAAATCTTCTCCACCAAGTTGACTATAAAGAATGTTATATGTTTCAGATAGAGTTTCATAAATTAGTAGAACAGCAGCCATCATTCTCAAAGAAAAAATCAGAACAATGGAAGTTTAAGAATACAAGCAAAAAATTTCTTACTGGATCTTGTGTTCCCCACTGATCAGAACACAAGTAAGAACTTCCTTCTGTTCTGTCTTTGTAAGATCTCTTCAAGTGTAAGAATATATTTGATGTCTCTATTCTTGCAGGACTTCTAGAACATTTTTTCAGCATTACAAGACTTAAATGAGAGATGCTGTGTAAGTGGAAAGCATGATGACAATGGTGACTTAATGCTACTCTTCACTCAATTTCTTAGCCGAAGCACTTGGTAACCCTGTTCACTCATCTATATAGTAAAATTCCTTATTTACAAAAATAAAAGACTTATCCTGATGAAATTATCTCCCTTTAAACAAAGATGAATAATTTTCACTGTGGGTCTTCAACACTTTGCTGAAATATAACTAAACAGATGTCAAGAAATGGTGAGAAGCATCTGAAGAAGCTACTTAAGTTATGAGTGGGTTTGTGTAGTTTTAAATTTCACATCTTTTCCATTCTGAGTGGCAACAGAGTGGAGACTTATTCTTGTTGCATGGATTATGTTGTAATCAATCTATTTTTCACAGGGCCCTCCAAAGTAAAAGATGACTTAATTTAACACTTCATGTAAAACAAAGCCTAAAATAGGATCACCAGCTATTGCAACTACACTGCCCCACATCATGAGCAATGGCTGCTTGAGAACCTGAAGAGATCTTTTTCTATACCATTAGAGAGCAGAAAGTCTTGTAGCTGTAATACCCTTGGACAGCTGTGGTGGTCAGGTGTGCTTACTCTGTCTTGCACTTAAGCTATGGCTGGTATTTTTTAAGTCCTACCTCAAAGCAAAACATCAACAATAGTGTTTTTTAATTTTCTGAGCTGTCACTTCAGGGCAGGGACCATTTTTGTGTTTATAGCACACCTAATAAAACAGGGCCATAATTTGGTTAAAAGGTCAAAGAATTTTCAAAATTGAAATAATAAAAAATAACTGCTATAGTAATGTGTTTCACAGAACCAGCCTGCAGACCCTAAAGAACCTGGCTAGAATGGCTGAGCCAGTACAGAGCAGGTGATAATTGATTTCTTATGTATGCCAAGTTCACATTAGGACTTAGAGCAAATCTTCTTGCTGCAGCTTTAGCTCAGTATTTCTTTACTTAATCACCATGGACAGAGAAGGGATCATCCTTTTTCTTTCTGAACCAGCCTTTTATGCTCTTGAAGACTGTCAATTCAACTCTCTTCAGTCTTCTGTTTCTTGCTCTCAGCAATACCAATTCACTTGGTCTTTCTTTGAAGGTCATGTGTTGTAGACTTGTGCTTATTCTCATTGCTATTCCCCAAGACACTTTAAAGTGTTCAGTTTTTCCTTGAAGTGCAATGTTCTCTTCTTGACCTAGCAGGAATATTGCAGCATACTGATAGGAATATAGGGTTTCCAGAAAGCTGATAAAATACATTTTGTTAAAAGTTGAGCATCAAATAAAAAGCTAGAAGAGTGATAGTCCATAGCAATGCCTAGAGTACTGTTTACTAGTGTTAACACAGCAATAAGAGTATAGAATCATAAAATCGTTAAGGCTGGAAAATCTCTCTAAGGTCATTGAGTCCAACCATTAACCCAGCACTGCCAAGTCCACCATTAAACCATGTCCCCAAGTGCTAGATCTACACATTCTTTACATACCTTCAGGGACTGTGACTCCACCATTTCCCTGGTTATCCTATGCTTGACCACTGTTTCCATGATGAATTTTTTCCTAATATCTAATCTAAACATTCCCTTGCACAACTTGAGGCCATTTCCTCTCTGTCACTTGTTACCTGGGAGAAGAGGCTGACCCCCACCTGGCTACACCCTCCTTTCAGGCAGTTGTAGAGAGTGGTAAGGTCCCCTCTAAGCCTCCTTTTCTCCAGACTAAACAACCCCAGCTCCCTCAGACACTCCTCATCAGACTTGTGCTCCAGACCCTTCCCCAGCTCTGCTGCCCTTCTATGGACATGCTCCAGCACCCCAATGTCCTTCTTGTAGTGAGGGGCTCAAAACTGAACACAGGATTTGAGGTGCAGCCTCACCAGTGCAGAGTATAGGAGGACAATCACTGCCCTGGTCCTGCTGGCCACACTATTGCTGATACAGGCCAGGATGCCATTGGCCTTCTCAGCCATGTGGTCACATGCTGGCTCATGTTCAGTCAGGTGTTGACCAGCACCCCCAGGTCCTTTTTTGCCCGGGATCAGTATACTTGTATGAGAACTGCCCGGTAAACACTCTGTGTGCTGTGAATAATTTCAAGCCTCCTGGGGGCAGGAAAGAGAAGAAACCAACACTCCTACCCTAAAAGCGGACTTGAGCCAATTCAGTTTAATAGATAGATCTCATCTCTCCAGTGCTGCATCAGTACTCAGTATAATGAAATGAGTCATCCCATCACCTCTGCCTACTTCTAATGCTGTCACCAAATTACATCAGCTTAAGTAGCTCAGAAAAGAGTCTCTTTCTGGTTTTTTCCTACATTTAACTGTCTTAGAATCGCTCTGTTATGGGAAAAGAGTACAAACTGAAGGCTTCCTAGCAATATTTCAGTGAATAACAGAAGGAATTACTGTTATTTCCAAAATAAGAAAATCTGATACAAGTTTAATGAGATAAAATGAGTCCGGAGATAAAATAAAAAGCTGTTCCAGAGAGACTACAAGTGAGTTTGTAAATAATATTGTTGATTGCATGCCTACCGGACAAGTTAATACAGCAAAAGATGTCTGAGGAGAGAAAATGAACAGCAGATTGAGACTGGTTTGCAGACATTTGAAAAAAACAGTGTCATAGGGAAAAGCCAGCAAGCCAGTCTGCTTTCAAATATATAATCAGCATTTTTGGTTTGTTGATGATAGTGATGTAAATGGACAGCCAAGCTCACGTTGGCACAAGTGACTGTGAAGTGATTAATACTTAAGATACCTGAGGCAGAGTAACGAGAAGAGCAAGATGTAATTAAGAAAATAAAGAACATGAATAGTAATGCTTTTCGCACCTGGTGAGAAAACGCGCATTGTTGACATAGTGTGATAGCTACAGATGGTACCTGGAGTGGGAAATGTGTGAGAAGTAGTGGCAAAATACAAGCATTTGTAAGACTCTTGTGAAGAAGACCTGATTTTTAAAGGTGCTTTCAAGCCAGGAGTATTCAACCCTATAAGTCAATTGGAGAAAATGGAAGATGGAATTTTGTTCTTTAATCATAAATATGTTAATGATAGCAAAAGGGAACTCACTAGTTATTTAATCAGAGTGCCACTGCTCTACTATAAGGGTTTACTTTGAGACTATGTTAGGTAGTTCTCTCATCTTAAAAATGAATTAGCAGTAAATTTCAACTTGTCTCATAATTTACTTCACAATTTTGGTAGATGCTTAAGAGTAGCTAAATAAATTGGAATAATAAGCACAATAATTAGGAACCTGAATTGTCTGAGAAATTATATTCTAATCTGCATAGAACACAGACCAAACACAGGGAAACAATTCCTCTGTAACACCTATCATGCATGCAATGATGCAATGTATATATCACTACCAAATAACATTTGGAGTTCTGTGCCTCTATGATCCCACTTCAGTTTTGTTTGCCTTGGAATTAACAAATTACTAAATAAGAAACTCAGTAACAAAACTTTCATAAATGCCTGCTCAGACTTTTATTCTAGAAGAAAAGGCTGAGATATTTTTTGCCATTTATAAAGAATTAAGCAACAACCTTGATAAAGCAGTAGCTTCTGCTTTCATGTTTGAAACTAGTGGCATTTAGCAAAGTCTCTAGACAGCAAACTGTCCTAAAAAAAAAATTGTTGGTATAATGCAGTTACTTTCAGCAATGCTTCCACCACCTTTAGCCACCACCCCAATTACCTCCCTCATGTATTCTAGCATCTGACGAGCATGCAGGCCCAAAACACACATCACAGTCCATGCTTCCTCTTTAATTTTTCCGAATAACATTTAGGTCTAGGTATGATCTAATAAGATGTTGTGGATGTTGCCTTCTCAGAGAAGGGGTTACAGAGGAGCAAAAATATCCATGAAAAATCATTTAACTTGAATCCATATTTTCCTAAAAAATTAATATTTTGCTGTTTTAATGGACTCCTGGCTTCTTCCCACAGGATCATTCTTAATACCAATCTCGCAGCCTTGACAATACAGCAAATCAAGCTCCCATTTCCTCCTGGCTGCACAGCAGCCCAGAGGCAAGAAACATAAACTTCTTGGAAGAAAACCCTTTGGATATTCAATTGTGTTCTATTCCCACAGCACTTCTAACCCCTTATGAGAAATTAAGGTCCTGTGTTTGCCCCAGTGACATCTTACCTACACCACGTGCTCTAGTGTGGAGACTGGAACTAATCCATTAGGCTCTAACCATCTTCTCAGTAAATCAAAATGTTACTATTCAGCCTTATTCCTTTTACAACTCAGGATGCAACAAAACCAAACGAAGCTGTTGGAGCAAGAAAAATTGCATGTGATTTTTTGCCCTCAAGAGCTGCTATATTATGTGACTGGGGAAAGAAGAGGGGATTTTCAGGAAACAAAGGCTAAGTAAATATAAGCATAAATCAGATAGCAAGTGAATGTCAGTATTTGTTGGCTTATTTCAATACAGGAATTTAAATTGATGACTTCCTGGGCTGCAGATTAAAAGGTTACAGAGGATGCAGATAATCTTTCATGCAGAGCATGTTGGAGGCTGGGAATTCATTCTCCAGTATTTGACATAGCAGTGTTAATCCTCACGTTACCTCTTGGGAACTATCCAACCCAAGGTAAACAGCCTGCTTGTCTCTTAATGAGCATCTGGACAACAATTTACAGCAATCTCAGGTTCATGTGGAAGGGATGCTGCTTAAAATATGTGTGCTTTTTTCTGGATGGGACACTGGAGCAGATTTAAATAAGTTGTACTGAATGAAATTAAACAAATGTTTTCAGCAAATTATAAAATTATTTAAGCAAGTTCAACACAATCAGATAGCTTTTCTAATCGATCACACACTAGAAATTATTTTCATGCTTAACCAAATCTGCATTTACACTTCCCAGGTATCCCTCTCAGCAGTAAATAGTTACTGTATTCCTACACAAAAATGACCATTTTAATTTTGCATGTACAAATTTTTTCCAATATTTTTAGAATATTCTAGTGCCATTTTTTCTTAATAGATACTTCTTTCATACAAGAAATGTAGCTCATGTGAATGTAACTTATTCTCTAAATTCTGCAAACTAGTATCAACATCTAAAAATATTTAGTCCACACTTGTTCAAAACTAGCTCGTAAAATTACACTGTTCATAAACACCTTCAATATTGGATTTAGATACATGGGCTAGAAAGGAAAGACCTTTGTTTTCTCCCTTTCCTCATGGATCCTTGCTCTGACACTGCCCAGTTGGATTTTAATGGTCTCAACTGACTTTATCTGGATGCTAGTATCCCCAGGAACTAACATGCTCATATTATATAATAATATAATACATTATTATATAATAACATGCTCTGTTATTATATCATAAGTTTTTTAAACCAGAACTTGAAAATGGAATTTAAAAAATGAAGGTACAGAGTGACCACTATTTAGCTGAAACTGGATGGGATTTTCACCAGGCAGAATTCATAGCAGAATCCACATTCACTTCAGGAAGATGAAATTCAGCAAGGACATAGTAAGATCTATGAGAAATCTCTATTTACACTCAAAACCACTGAAATTACATTAGTTATGTTCTTGCTGCCTTTATAGTAGTAACCAAGTAAACACAGAGAGAAATTGTAGATAAAAATACTCCTATGAATCCAAAAGTTGGTGACTATGATTCATAATTACTAATCACTTTAACATATGCCTGTAATTTTTTTCAGGACTAATGTAAATAATAATTCTAGCACTTCTTGCTTCTGGTTCTTTTACGAGATAAACAACTGCAAGATATCTGTCACATTTTAATTGGCAAAAAAAGAAAACCATGAAGATTGCTCAACAAATACTTTTTCCAGACTGTAAGGTAAGTGAGGTTAAAAAACAGGAGGAAAATTAAACAACAGGAGGGGAAGTATGTGGCACTGTTTAATGCCTTTGGCATTATTTCTTTTAGCAGTGAATGCTAAGAAATGCTTCAAACTGAGATCACAGTTGAGCAGACAGAAAAGGAAAATATCATTTTGTCTGTGAAGTTCTCAGAAAGATGAATGTGTCAAGAGGTAGAGAAATAGGTCACATGAAAGTTAATGAAAAGTAATAAATGGAATACATTGTGCCACAATGCTTCATCTCAATTAAAAGTTCACTTGCTGAATGCCATTTAAATTGACAGATACCGAGCTCTTATCAACTTGCCTATTTATCGTCTTTGCATTTATAAAGGCTGTTGTTTATTCCACTGGGTAGCCTCTGGAATCCTCCTGTTGCATCTCTCTTAGTCAAGAATAATTGAAGTGTAAAGAAGTGAAATGCCAGGATTCATAGGAAAATGTTTCATGGGAAAATGTTTCTTTATTACAGATGTTCATGTGCCTCGGAATAAACTGACATTAGAGGAAGGCTGGATTTTAACTTCTAGCAGTGTCTGGCATTAGACTGACATGAACTAGTGATTGACCTTTGACCACAGTAATGCCATCACTTCAAGAGGCAACTCCAAGACCCCTTTTTAAGAGTTCAAGACAAAAAAAAAAATAGCGGTTTGAGAGGCAAGATAGGGAACATGTCATATCTGTAGGACATTCCACATGAATGTGCTGGAAGGGGTGATGATGTGCTTACTGTTGGGTTACAGCTTCAACACTCCATTACTCTGCTGCAAGAGGAGGGTAATAGTTTATAGAGATGACTTGAGCCACTTGTAGATGAGACAAAGTTTTGCAGCTTTTATATGGGAGGGATATCTTAAGGCTGAAGGTGAGACACAGAAGAATACCATAGGTACTACTAAAATTGGGAACACAATCACAGCATGCTGAAGAGAAGAAGTGAGGCATCAGAAGGACACACTTTTTGAGTTGCATGTGAGCTCTCATTCTGTCCAGGTCAGGCGTCTGTCCTAGAGCTCCATGTTTAAGTATTTCATCCCTCTTCTTTGGTTAACTGCTTCAGAAACTCATTTGTCTCAGGTTGGTAGTGGGAGACAATGTCTCCTCATAATTGATTACTCCTAAGTTCTTGACCTTGCTCAGGAAATGAGAGCTCTGGCATGTAGCTCTCCCTCAGTGCCAGGATCTCAACCGTATTTCCTTCAACTGCTCAGTAAATGCCTGCATTGTGTAAGGATTGTGGAACACCTTACACTTCCCATGTTACAACTGTGCCACTGAAATGCCTAGACTGCCAGGGGCAGCTACCAAGAGGGAGTCTGCCTTTGCAGGAAGGGTCCACCACTACAGGGTGGGAGGGAAGAATATGAATTTCTGTTTTGTGATACAAGGATGGATGCCTGAGTGCAACAAGCAAACCAAATACAACAGAAACACACAGGGGTTTTGGGAGTTTTACTGACTAGGAGCAGAGCTGTGGCAGATATTGATTATTCTGTTGCTCAGGATGGGAAACCAGTGTGCATATGCAGAAGTCTAAATGTGGGCACCAAACACTTCCACTGGCAAAGCGTTAATGGGATGCTTCATTTTAGGCAAGTGTGCAGGTATTTCAGGCATGGTGGGAGGCTAGAATACATGGGAGACTTTCAGAGTAGCCTCACCTGGGGGGACACAATGCATCTCAGTGGCTAAGAACAAAACATAACTCAAGAGATTCATGAAAGAAAAACAAGCTCACAGTTCCGTGGCTCCAGTTTACAACACATCCAAAATTGGTGCTGCTCTGACAGTCAGGCTGGCAAATATCAAATCCAGGAATACCTCTAACAACTTGTACAATTCCTCAAGTATGCAGACATATTTTCAGAGAGATTATATATGAAAAGGAGAACAACTGCTCCTCCTTAGCTCACAAACACATAAATGTACACTGCTACCATGCAAACTAAAATACCTGTGTTTGGGATTTTTTAAGAAATTATACCTGTGTCTGAAGGTCTGAACCTGAGTTAGCTGCTTACATTTAACTGTCCCAATGTCTTTG
This sequence comes from Entomyzon cyanotis, assembly GCA_024500445.1. NCBI lineage: Eukaryota > Metazoa > Chordata > Aves > Passeriformes > Meliphagidae > Entomyzon > Entomyzon cyanotis. The sequence goes on from JAKEPQ010001005.1 coordinate 73,384,471, forward strand.
TATTTTAAGGACCTGAGCAATAAGGATTTTGTACTGAATTCTTGCTGATTCTTTCTTGTTCAGCATAGTTGAGAAATTGAGCACTTTGGGTAGCTGTTTCCTCTCCTTACCCAAAGCCTCAGGCTGTTAAAAGCGTGAAAAAGAATGCATTAAGGGTTATTTTTAAAATGCTTCTAAGTGGAATTTGTGCTCAGTTAATATTTAAGTACTGCCTACAATGCACATAGTAAAATGGGAGCATGCTTTGGAAAGCCCTGATTGAATGTGCATGTCGGCTGGTGCTCTGCTAGCCTAATGCAATTTGATTTTGACATAATGTAATGGAGCACAGTGATGAAAAACAGCAACCCTAATACGGCTCCTCTTTTCACAGCTTATTTATTTTTGGCCACTGAAGCAGTGTGCTTCTCTACCCCTCTTTCTTTCAGAGCATGTAATCTCAAAATAATTAGCTAAGATGACTTTTCTTTGTGTCTTAATTAAATGAAATCTAAGTAACAGACTATTATTTTTATATTGCAAAACCATAGGGGCATATTTTCCACTCATGTATACTGGCAGCACAGAAGTCAGCTGAACAAAGGGAAAGCCTACAGCAGCAACAACTTTGCTGAAGGGAAAGCATTGGACCTACAGGACCTGACTGCCCTGCAGGTGCTCAGAAGCGAGCTGGCTGGGTTCCACGCTGTTTCAGTTGCCTGCTCTTTAGCATCCAGGCAGATCAGACTGCACTGTGACTGGTATAAGGTGAATTAATGTTCAAAAGAGAATTGTATCAGGTTACTAGATTAATTTCTGCATGATTCTGGCTTTGAACACAGGTTTTTAGGCTAAAAGGTTAATGCATTAACTCAACACATCAAGCACATCTCACTATGCAGAAGTCAATGTTAATATACTCCATTTCCTACATTTGCAAGGATCTGATGCTTTCAGGGGCTTTTTTTCTTCTCATGCTAATTGTATGATCTGCATCTTTTATCTAATATGTAGTTTGTGTCAAAAAATTTCTATCAATGAAACAACCATCAGGCACTCATGAAATTTCAGATCATCTAGGAAGCAAAGTTGTGGCAGAATAGAAGAGGATGCTATTCTCAGTCCCAGTGGGCAGCAAAGCCATGCAAATGAAAGTTACCCACTGAATTGAGTGCACTTGCTTTTGGAAGAGAACTGCTTTTTAAAGTTTAGATGTGAATGCAATTATCCTCCCTCTTTCCCAGCCACACGCATACACATCTGGCGATAATCCTGGCCTTTACAGGATGCTTTTTATGTCACTGTGGGGAAAAAAAAAGTAAAGAAAAGCTGTAAATGTACTGAACAGGCACTCCTGGTATAAAAGTGCTAAGCCACCAGCATAGTGAATAGTTTGTGACACTCAAGCCTCAAAGACTTTAAAGGATGTGTCTAAGGCCATGTCTGAATGACACTGTGCTGAACCAACTAAGATGGTTGGCAGCAATAATTTCACATCCTGCATAGAGATGTAGGATGAAGTGTAGCGAACCTTGATGAAGTCTGTTGCTGACATTTAAATAAATTAATGAGGTACTCTGTATACAAACAAGAGAAGATGATGTTTCAGCAGTGATGGGCCTGATTAGTTTTTAATTATGATGAAGCCAGCACTTTAATGGTTTGTGTTGAGCTTTTTAAGCCCAATTTTCAGTAAACCTGTTCATGTAGAAGCATAACACTTTTGCTGCCATATTCAGCTATGTGAAGGTATGTAGATACTGGTTAAATTTAAATTGTTTATCAAACACATGCTCCTAGATTGTCCCACCAGCAGGCTTCGTTCAGGCAGCAAATGTGCTCCCTTCACACCTACACACCTGCTTCCTTCACAAATAAACCACAGATCTGAAGGCGGACAGGAAATGTGCCTGGATCTCTCATGGACATGCCACAAAATGTCTAGCAGCTTAATACACGCAAGCTGAGAACTGCTTCTGGCTCAGTTAATCTAGACACAGCCAATGCCATTCTCCTGCCTGCTGCTCTTGCAATGAAGGGTAGTTTCTGTACTTCTGTTATGGTAGCTGTGAGACAACCGCTATTTTATGAGAGCAATTGATGCAATGTATTATGAGAGCAATTTTAACATGGATACATTACTGTTATTCTTTTTTTATTTATTGCTTTCATCAATCTTGATATTGACAGTCTGAGAACAAATGGATACTTTTTGTGCTTAGAAAAAAACATCTATTTCCATACAGCAAAGGGAAAATGGGAATTTTAACTTTGTCTGGTAGATTCAAGAAACTCATTGAAATTCATATTATTGTATGATGCTGTGGTATTAGGAAAGCATTCGTCTTGACCAAGACTACAGAGAATTGATTCTCATCTCATTTCTAAGTCACTCTTAAAATGAAGATAATTTGTCTGAGTTGATGAAGTATTGTCAAGTGCTCAAAGGGAAAATGTTATGCCAAAAAAAGGGGACAGGTATTAAGTTGCCCAAATGACAACAAAAAGATAATGTTCTTTTACTTCCCTTGCCTGTCAAGTGTTGCTTTCAGCTCCTCAAAGCTGGTACAGACAGAAATAAATTAGATGGTCTGTCATTAATCGTGGAATCATGGAATGAATTGGGTTGGAAAGCACCTTAAAGATAGATCATCTAATTCCATCTCCCCTGCCATGGGCAGGAACATCTTCCCCCAGACTGGATTGCTCAGACACCCATCCAGCCTGGCCCTGAACACTTCCAGGGATGGGGCATCCATAACTTCTCTGGGCAACCTGTTCCACTGCCTCATCACCCTCACAATAAAGAATTTCTTCCTGATACGTAATCTAAAGCTCTCCTCTTTTAGTTTAAAACCATTCCCCCTTGTCCTAACAGTACCTGCCTGTGTAAAAAGCCCCTTTCCCTATTTTGTATGAGGCCCCTTTAAGTACTGAAAGGCCACAATGTGGTTTCCCCAGAGCCTTCTCTTCTCCGGACTGAACAACTTAGCTCTCTTAACCTGACAGATAGTACTAATATACTGTTCACACTTATTTGTATTAAATGCTGTATTAATGGTGATAATGTGGAATTTTGGGTTATATTTCTATGTGACAGCAAATAAAGGTTCTGCAATAGGAAAATTGCCAATTTACCTTCCTGTCTGGAGGTAGGTCAGAAGTAATTTTTGTCTCTTATTTGTTAGCAAAAGTCACAAAATTGTTCTCATAGCCCAAAAAATACATCTAAAACCACACATTAAGACATTGTGTTAGGACAGAGACACATTACAAGTCCACTCTTATCCACTTTAAATTAAAAAGGTATTCATGCTTTCGACATACAGGTTTTTGCAAGCATAACATCCATGAATGCTGATATAAGTTATGGATAAGTGTCATACTTGAAGGCTACTCCCATAGGGGATTTTGGTTAGAACCTAAGACAAAATGTATTTTACATTTTGTGGGTAGTGAAATGTCCCCCTTATTTAAAGGCTGTGATAAAACATGCCACCTTTGGAATCAGGCTCTTATGTTTTGTCCATCTGAGGAACAGATAATTATGTTTACAAAATTCAAAAGTAACAAGAACTATGAAACCTGACTTTGTAAAGATGTCTTTTATGACTAGATTTGCTAACACCTCACACAGGGTCAGCTCCAGCTGACAGTCTTCCCAGCCTGCAACATATGGACTGTCTCATATAGACTCCCCCATGCCTTATAAGGGTAGAGCTCCTGTTACAGTGGGCACTTCTTTTACAAGGCTGCTCAAGCTGCCTCTTCTCTGCCTGCTGGAAACTGTGTAGAGCATACTGCATTTGAGACAACTGCCTCTTCCAAATTTTGAGTCATTCAGACAACTTCTGCTAAAGTCAGCAGGTTCAGATCAGATAGACACAGAGAGGGACACAGTGTAAGTCTTGTTATCTTCTGAAACTAGTTAAAAAGGGGCTGCCGTGAGTGCCCCAGTAGGATTCTGACAGGATAGACCCAGTTTCATGTTCCTCTGATCAGCTGCAGCGCACTTCTCACTGGTTCCTGACAGACACTACAGCAATGCCATGAGACAGTTAATTACATAATTACAGAAGGTGCAAGGCAAAAAAAAAGAAAAAGAAAAAAAAAAAAGAAAAGAAAAAAAGTATCCTTAGATCTCTTTAGCACCATTCCACTTTTCCCTGTCTCTAGGCATAGAAGTGTACATTGCTAGCTGACACTCAGTCCCACTCTCAAACCCTGTAGGAGAAAACACTGGTGTTTTGAATGGTGTTATCTCCTGTTCTTTCCCAGCATACTATGTTACTTACCCAGCCAAAAGAAGGATCCCTTTACTTCCTGTGCTGCAATACTAGGAAGCATCCACGCATAACATTTAAAATACAATAATAACTGAGTGGTTGCAGATCACAGTACATTTAGTATATGAAGAGAATAATACCTGTGTGAGTAAATCACAGACGTGGTGGCAGATACTTTATAAGAGAACCATGTAACAGTGTGTCAAAGTATTCTTTTACCGTGCATTAAAAGAAATCCTACCCTGGAACTGCTGAGAAAATAATTTATCCTGGTTTTTTTTAAAGCCTGATTCAGTCCTCTTAACATAATTTCCTGAGCTTTGAACTCATTGAGTCTTCTAATAGTGTCCTTAAATGAGGGAAGGAGGTAATTTTCTCTCTCACTGCCTTTCGGAGATCATCAATCATGCATTACTCATAAGTGTTAGCATTGCACTGTTCTGCCTTTTTTTTTTTTTCTGAAGAAGCCAAATCATGCATGGAGAAAGTGCTGTAGTGTAAAAGTTTCCATTTATAAATTGCACAGTCTTTGTGCAGAGTTGCTGTAACTCCTACAAGGCAATTTCAGCATAAAGCCTGACAACGATTCAAATCTCTAGCTATAATACATTTTTTATAACCTTTCCGTCACCTGCTGCCACAACACATTTCTATAACAAGCAAATTCAATGGATATTATCATGATAGATTTATAAATGAGTTGTACTGTGATCATGTCACAGAAGATGTGCTTATTAAGCCAAGGGGTGATGCAAGTATTGAGCTATTTGAAAAGCCAAGCTACTTCTATTTAAATCCCAAGAAACAGGAACCAAGATATTAAGAACTGGTTTGACAGAGCACTTTTCAACATTTGCATATTTAGTTAATTTCAGTATTAAAATACTGTCGAATTAATATACTAGTCTTTTCCACTTGAAAAGAGGATTAGATCACATGAAATGTGATGGTCTTTGTCTAAGTCCTCAAATTTAGTCCTTCCCACATTACAAAAATCAATATTTGCTTTTCCAAAAAGAATTTGAATTGGCAGTGGGTGATTAGGAGAAATGAAGTCTGAATACTAACTGTATTCAGTGGCAGTAAATGTCCAAGAGGAAAGCATGAAATAATTTCTCAATCTCACTGTTTACTGAAAATGAAAAGCATTTCCATATTAGACATTAGTTACTTCAGGAAAATTAATCAGAGCTGGAACAAAACATCCCTGGTGCATTCCTGCTTATCTACAAATTTCTGTTTCCTGAATACACCATTGCACAGCAAGAGACACCATCCCTGTTTGCCATGCCAAGGCCTCACAGCACAATGTGCTTGGTTCAGGATCACACTCCCTACAACTTTCCACTTTCTTCTAGCATTACTTCCACATACCTTTCTATTCAAGCAACACCTTCTGAGTTCCATTCACTCCTGTAATACACATTTCTAAATGGCCTGACATGAACTTTTGCTGTGGGCAGTTGCATGCCCATCTTTTGCCATGGAAGATACTACTGTTTCAAAAGATGCTTATTTGTTACCAAATACTTGTGGAAAAGGAACACATCTTTCCCCACTGCAGTTTCATTATGCTTTAAACCAGTTTTTCATGGGGTATATATAGTAGCAGCAGCAGAGAGCAGCCTACACTTGAGGCTAGCAGTCTCACAAAATTACTGTGCAAATACAACTTAGTGCTTTCTCCCCTCATGCAAGACTTGAGTAACTAGCACTGCCTTGTGCCTGTCAAAAGACTGCTCTGTAAATCCATTCTGGGCATAAAAAAGGAAAATATAAGTAAAATGCACATGTTCACCAAGTCTGTTTTTTAACCTTTTGAACTCCAGAGAAGCTTTTTAAAGCAATCAGCTCCAAGTGCAAATGATACCCTGCTGCTGCTTAGCCTCCTTTCCCAAGGAACCATTTGCAAAGTATTATTTGTTTATTTCTCTCAGGATAGAAATAAGCATTGAACATGGTAATGTTAATAGACTTCATAATGATAAACCAGGGGTTTAAATGAGCACAAAAACTTGCTGAGGCAAAGCAAATTATTTTAAAGCTCTAATAGGATGCCTTGCATGAATTTGAAACATACGCACATAAAGCACTGACCCAGGACATTGTCACTGCTGTTTTTATTATCATTATGACTTTGCAAGTTGTGTCTTATTAATGAGCATACAGTGCAGTGCTTCACCGATTGTGAGAGTCATGATACCTTTGATGTCCCACCCTTTTTCTGAGAACCATCTTCTACCTAATATAAAACTGCTGTGAAATAAGGTAATGCCACACATAACAGAAAAAGCCCAGAGCAGAAGATTTGCAAATTGAAAAGACAGTCCATCATAACACAGAGACACCTGTACTGCCTGAATGACCAGTAGCAACCCAACATGGGCCAGGTGTGGTCCCTCCCCAGGCAAAGAAGTGAGACGCTGAATTACCCTGCCAGCATTGCATAAGAAGACTCACCTCAGGGAGCCGGAAAACAAGAGAAGTGAAGAATTGCTGTATATAAGCACACAGGTATTTGGTGTTCTTTCCCTTTACAGCCAGCCACCCAAACACATACATGGAGACCACACACAAAAATCTTCCTCCTTGCAGAAGACAATGGAGAAGATACACTGGTCACTGCACCAGGCAAATGCTATGGAAGCACTTAGCCTGCCTAAGAGAGGAAGGTAAAGGAGAGCCAGCAAACAAGTTTTGTTTCCGTAAACAGATGCCACAAAATTGCATGTACACTGAGTAAACCTCATTTAAAGATTCAATGACGAACCACTGCAGGAGGTTTGGCTTCCTACTTAAACCTTGACAATTCAAATTAACTCCTGGGGTCCCTGGGGACAGTACAACTCCCATGGCTCTATCTTTTCTCATCCCAGAGGCATATATCATGCAAAGCTGTATGCATGAACAGTCTGCACTGGAGTGTGCTTTCAGCTGCACAGGTCTTTTTATCTCCGGCAGTGCTGTCAATCCCCCACAGGATGGCTGATGACACTGGCACTATTAATGCAGTATCTTGCCCAAATATGTGTCACTTCTATCTGAAAGAACAAGTTAGATTTCCTGGAAATTTTAGTATATCTATGCAGACGCTCACATGCCTGGTCCCATGGAGGGAAGCAATCTGTGGCAGTAAACACAAGGTGGGATCCTTACCATGTACATCTACTCAGACCCACATCTTTTTTTTCACGGAACCTTCTCAGTTCTTCAGATCAAGACAGTGTAATTGACCCTGCCAGTTAGAATTGCAATATTTCGGGTTTATTTCTTCAGCTTTTGTTTAGCTCCAAATTCATCTGTCAGGCAAATAAGGATGAAAAGAAAAATATGAGCTGCTTGGCAGGAAACTTTATCCATTTAAACTAAATCTTCAAATAGTTATTAAAATGAAAGCTTAGCTTTTCTTTCCTTCTGCTGCACAGAAGCAGCCTTAGTGAGAAAATCACTATTGCCTATTTGCAGAGCATATTTTTCCCATTCTAATGTTTGTTTGCTGTTTCAAGTGCAGCGTATAACCAGTGAGCAGTTGAATTTTGTGCCTGTTATAGAACTCTTAAGTGTTGAAATCCCACAGCACATTCACTGCTAAGGAGCATATAGTTTTCAGCCTCCACAAAAACTAATAATCTTTGTTTTCCACATCCATATTCTCCATCACATATAAGTCTTTGAAGTTGTCTGTACATATAAATGCTAATTGACTACTGCCTCAGCCAAAACTCATGTACTATTTCGATGGAAAGGCTTCCTCTGACCTCATGGATCAGAACTGTGATGTACAAAAGAGTCTCTTAATGGTAGATGTACCTGAAGAAAAACTCTGTTTAAGTGAATGAGCCATCTGCCAGCCAATTTTACTAAAAATCTCCACATTTGCAAGATGATAGCTTTATGGATCTATTTTCTAGCCACCAGCTTCACAAGGGGTCAGGCTGACAGAGGCCACAACTACTCATCTGCCAATGTCCAAACCATTTTTCCTACAGAAATGAAACGAATAAAAAAGGCTGACTGCATACCTAACCAGGTTTGCAGATACAGGAACCCATAAAAGCATGAATATTTATTATGGGAACCTGAACAATGAAGTGCTTTTACCATCAAGTAACATGATAGTACTTCAGAGGACTATGCCTACTTCATTTATCAGTTTATAGGCAAACAAAGACTGCTAGCTGTAGCAGGAAATATGAAACATACTTGATTTACAGGAGTTGCTTTTTTGCATCTTTAGGAGTTGTGAAAAGTTTGCAAATGGAAGTTGTTTTTCTACCTCCCTTGTTGCCATGAGTCCCTGGTGTAGAGGAAACCTGCAGTTCTCAGAAAGAACAGGTGCCAATGATACATTTTTATTCTTCTGACTTTTGCATGGCAATCTTCTTTTATCGGAACAAGCAACTGAAAAATATTCTAATGATTCTGTGCTACAATGACCCTTCTTTTTTATGTGTTCACTGCAGTTTAGGAAAAAAATACTGAGACATTCAGTAATAACAATTTTCTGAATGTAAAATTTAAATAATTGTCAAAAACATTTGTTGAAAAAAGTGCTGCAAATGGGATCTTTAGGGAAAAAGAAGCCAAATTGGGATCAGATTAGGAGTTGTGCTCATGTAGAGCCTCATTCCATTATGAATGAAGAGGATTTGACTTCCAGAGAGACCACGGCATAGATAACTTCGTATATGTCTACTTTTGTTTATTTGTAATTGACAGACTGACTGGTTCTGCTTGACCTCCTTTATTCAATTAAAATTTTAACTACTTATTATTTGAGCTCATTTGTTTTTAACCAGCTGTATCTTTCTGGAAATGTGCACAAGTAGCATACCCATACTGTTTTTCAGCATTTTATTCAAAGACACAGCACTCACATCCAGAAATAACACACTTCTATGGAAATCTGTTCCAGTCCATGTGGCTATGCTAGCAGGAACTTTCTGTTTGCTTCTTTCTTTTTTTTTTTTTTTTAAACACAGATCAAATAATTCTTCTTGAAAAGGATCATAACTTTCTTTGCTAAAGCTTCATCAGCCAATGTTAATTCCCTTACTGCCCCGCAGGAATCAACCCCTGCAAATATAGTGCCTAAAAATACAGTATTGGATGAAAGGCTGGACATGAGCCAGCAGTGTGTGCTTCCAGCCCAGGAGGGCGATTGTATTCTGGGCTGCATCAAAAGCAGTGTGGCCAACAGGGCGAGGGAGAGCATTTTGCCCCTCTGCTCCACTCTGTTGAGCCTCCACCTGCAGTGCTGCATCCAGCTCTGGGGTCTGCAGCACAGAACGGACATGGACCTGTTGGAGTGAGTCCAGAGGATGCCACCGTGTTGTTTAGAGGGGTGGAGCACCTTTCCTATGAGGAAAGACTGGGGGAATTGGGATTGTCCAGCCTGGAAAAGAGAATTGCAGCCTTCCATTACCTGAAAGGAGCCTACGAGAAAGACGGAGAGAGAGTACTTACAAGAGCAGGTACTGACAGGTGGAATGGCTTCAAGCTGAAAGAGAGTAGGTTTATATTAGATATGAGGAAGAAATTATTTACTATGAGGGTGGTGAGGCACTGGAACAGGTTGCCCAGAAAAGTTGCAAATGTCCCATCCCTGGAAGTGTTCAAGGTCAGGCTGGATGGGCTTTGAGCAACCTGATCTAGTAGAAGGTGTCCCTGCAGGGGACAGGTGTCCCAGGCAGGAGGGCTGGAATTAGATGATCTCTAAGGTTCCTTCCAACCCAATCCATTCTATGATTCTGCGATCATGGCATGACCTGGTGTGGTGTGCAACTACCATGCTGATCTATTGGGTGGTGCTTTCACTCCCTTAGTGAAAAAGCCTGAATCTTGCAATCCTTCCTCTTCCAGATGTCCCAGCTCTTAACTCTAGTCCTTTCTTGGGAGACATTCTAAGAGACAGAAAAGACATCATTGCACCCATCCAGATGCTTATTGAGGCACTTCACTGCAGCAGTGGAGGATGAGTGTTCCGCTGCATGCTACAAGTGCAGCATGAAATGTGAGGAAGGAAGAGCACAATGGGAGAGCAGAGCTCTGCCTGCTGGCTACGTACAGCCTGGTGATTACTGACAGACAATTGCTCCTTAGATACATTGAATCAGTTCTGTGCTGGTCAGTCTTGCAGCCAGGATGTTTCTGAGCAATAGGGAAATACTCTACTCATTTGCCTATATGGTTAGAAAGATATTTGAAAGGATAGACTGGGCAGCCTTTTGCTGCTGATGTGCAATAGCCCAACATAAGAAAGGATTCCATTTCCAGCGCACAAACTCGTGTATCATTGCCCCATAAGCACACCTTTGTCATTCTTTTGCAATAGCCCCTTTGCAGACTTATCCCCATCTTCTATTCTTTCCTTCACTATTACTTTGATTGTTCAAGTCTGGCTCAGCTCAGCTTTCCATGCAGTACGTGATCCAAACAGATGCCTTCTCCTGTTCTTACTTTTCAAACCCATGGATTTTCTCTAGTTCAACACATTTCTCTTCCCTCTTCTGTTTCTTTTGCAGTTTAGAGCCAGGCTTCTTTCTGTTCCTTCACACTTACTGCGCTTGCTGTAAACACCTTCTCATCTGTAACCTGCCATCTGAAACAGATTGCTTCTTTCTCTCTGCTTCATCAATTCATTCTCTCTTTTCAAATCTCAATTAAAAGGATAGATTTTCTCACTATGCTGTATCTTTCTTTTTTTTATTGTGTTATCAGCTTTATGCCTGAATGCCTTAATTAGCTCACTGTAGAATGTCTTTACACAAAGACTTTCTATAATTTATAGTCTTCTGTATCTGAGGGACATTTCAGTCCATATTATTTATGACATTTTGTGTAAACAGAGCACAGTAGTAATCCTGTGGTCTGCCAATAAATCAGTCTTACCTACAGCAAAGTTATGACCAGAAAAGAAAGACTGTATATCATGATTGTACAACAGAATTAATGAATGAACTGCTTTAAAGTATATCAAATTAGTTTGTATTTTTCCAAATATTTAGATCATCTGAAGGGTAGAACTCATTTTATGTAAAAGAAAGATATTTTTACCAAGTTAAACAAGTAAAACTTGTGAGGTTATTATAAGGGCGCTGTGATCAATTTCATGAGCTACTGATAAATTTACTGTACATGCAACTCCAATTCCTACCGAACACCTGACAGCCTCACAAGTGGTGTCTTTGCAGAGACAATCACAGAAGAAAAAGCAAATGTCAATCCAAAGCTAATGACAGAAGAGATCAATTATATCCCTTAGGGAGTCACTGGTCCTTGCTGCACACTGACAAATTCATGGTCAATCCCAATTATGTCAGTAAATTGCACAGACTATGAAAGTACTATCACAGAAATAATGTTCACACTGCTTTTGCCCACACTCGAATTGACATGGGAATAGAATTTTACTCACTCATTTCTGAACTAATTAATCCAATTTAATTTTTTCATAGAAAGCTCAAGAATTACAAAAATTTTGGATGTCTGCATTTATATTTTACTGGATTTAATCATGCCTGTAGCATAGTAACTGATAAACTAAATACTACTATTCTAGGTCATATTTCCTGGCAGTAATCTTTCAAGAATACATTCTCAGAGAAGGAAGCAGGAGAGAGAAGATAAGAAAATCAAAGCAGGAAAAAAAAAAAGATATCAGGCCACAGCATATTTAATGGAGACAATAAGGTCAGACAGCTGAGTAAAAAAACAGGGAAAAGGAAAAGCAGACATAAATGTATATGCACTGTGGAGAAATTATAGGCAAGAGAAGAAAACCTATAAGGTCCTGAATGTTAATGTTCTTCAAATGGAACAAAAATAATCCCTACTCAACTTGCTTTAGATAAATGAGATAGATAGATATGCTTTGGATAATGCTTTTTGACAAGCTTTTTAGAAATGCTTTAGATAAAAGATATAAATGTATTATTTTTCTTCTAGTCTTAGTTCACCACATCACCCACTGCTGTGGTTGACACATGAATGACGTGAGTCTGTGACAGAAAACAGCTTCTGTACTAACTTGAGGTTGATAACCTGAAAATGTGAAAGGTCCTACTTTGTGAATACATTCCTACGTACCTCCTTTCTGTCTATTGGGAGACAATCATGTCTTCCTTATAATACAAAAATCTTAAAAGAAGTTAAAAAGTGGTCTGCTCCCCAGTTTGGTCAGGTAACAGAGTCTCAGAGTCACAGAATGGGCCGGGTTGGAAGGGACCTGAAAGACCATCTAGTTCCAAGCCCCCTGCTATGGGCAGGGACACCTTCCACTAGACCAGGCTGCTCAGCAGTACATACAATGGTCAAGTTTCCATCAAATATTATCAAGAATATATTACCTGCACATAAAGCCTGTCTTTTCATATTATTTTCTTTTCAGGTAGAAAATAACTAAGCATTTAGCAGCGTTTCATACTACATAGCTCAAAGCACACACAGGGTTGGATACAGCAAAACCACCTGCAGCTGTGGGCTGACAGAAAGTGCCCATGACTGTGGGAAAAATCTACTTGACAACTGACAAAAACTGGTCTTAAGTTGTTTTGCTCATTTTCATCTAAAGACAATATTTATTGTCATAGAAACGCAGAAGAATTATGTTTCTGCAATCTGCAAGTGAACAAGCCTTGGAGAAAGAGGGAGAGTACTGCTCGCACAGCGTGAGAAAGTAGCTCCCTGTCTTAGGGATCTCAAGGAAGCAGAGCAGGGCAAGTTTGAAGGCTCCAATAGAACAGGAGCTATTCCAGCCAGTGCCTTGCAAGGCAACTGTCCTGCTGAGTTAGGAACTGCAGCCCTGTCCTTTTCATTAAATTTGAGCCCACTTTTTTCTACTCATTAGAAAAAAGGACAACATGTACAGACATGAACCACTGAGCAAAAGTAAGTAAGTAAAAGTGGGGAAACTCTGTCCTGGAGAAAGTTAAATTCTGTGTCTCTCCATTGTCTTCCTGAGCAGTTATTCCTCAGGATCCAATTCCTTTTCTAAAAGGCCATTTCAATAATAAATCTTCCGCCCTTAAATCAAGTAGCCTCTCTGACCCTTTCTCACAGTTTTCTTTTATGGTGATTCTTCGCCACCTAAAATATAGACTTCAAAAACTGTTTGCCCTGTAGCAGTAGCCTGTATTTTGTCTACTCTCATTTGAATAATTAATCTTCAAGGCCTAACAAACTTTCACTGATGGCTTTCTGCAGAGCATATAAATTTATCCTGGCATTCCCAGCCTACATTAGTAAAGGTGCCTCGCAATTAATGCTTAGTATACAAAATGCACTCTGTAATTTAATACAGATTTGAATAGCAAAGAGAATTGACATTTGTAGATTAGGGTTTTCTGATATGCCACAGAAACTTTGAGGCAAAGTTATGCAGTTTTGTCACAGAGTCCCTACCAGAAATGATCATGCGATACCACTTTCATTTTTTATTTTTATAGGATTTATGTGTATTCACTGGGAGTATCTTTACCGTGAAGTCTTTTCTTTTATAGAAGGAAGACTAAGATGCTGATTTAACAAGGTTTAATAGAGATCTGTGCATGTTTGCATACATAATTAAATTCAGAACAAGTCTCCTAAATGAGGACTCTCTATTAGCATTTGCAAAATGCCCACCGTGTTTCTAGTGCTCGTGTTTGGTTTTAGTTCAAAGTTCCCTTAATTCACTGGCATCAATTACCATTTCCAGGGACACAGTTTTTAATACATGTGCTCAAAATAATAATTTTTGCTTGCCATTTCAATTCTATGCTCCCATCTACTCCCACCCTCGCTCCCAGAGATACATGATTCCATATCCCTGCTGGGAGAGCTGTGGCTCACAGAGAGTATTGATCAACATGGCACCATGGACACTGACAAATATGGACTTTTTTGTGTCTGAAAGAGAAAGAGCCATTCCACTATGCAGGATAATCTCTACATTCACACCATCATGTGTTTTTCTTTTGCTTGCAAATCTATCATATTACAACACAAGACATCACATGCCAGAAGGCATTTCAGGGTAGTTTGGTTTATTTGGATGAAATACTTGTTCATGAAGAGAGCTGGAACTCTTTAGAAAGGAGCTTGTTTTTCACGGCTTTGTTTTCAGAAGACAAAACAATTAAGTGATTGTTGAATTTTCTGCAGGCAGACAGCTATATATTTTAGACTTTCCCAGGTTTTGGAACTTATAAAAATCCAATGGCCAGAGAGGCTAGAAAATGGTGAGACACTTTTCTTTCACATTTCTTACACCCTTCAGAATGGTTCTAAATATGTTTTAGCTTAGGGAAAGTTGTTGGTTATGGACTACTTTTTGCAAGCACTCTCTTCATTTTTCTAATAACCTTCTTTCTGATTTCCATGTTGTGAATGGCAAGTGAAATGCAAATTTTCTCTCCGCTTCCTTATGGCAGGGACTAAAATAAGGATAGAAGAATAGGAAAGAAAGCATGTGAACAAAGATGGTAGGGATTTTCCACACAGAAAGACAAAACATGCTAGAAGACATCAGCCCTTGGTCCTTCAAATAAACACCCATCAACACAATCAGGAAGTCAAAAATAAAGGATGCAAACAATCTCATAATATTTAGTCCAGAAGGTACTTTCAAGAAGTCATTGCACTTCCTCAGATCTTTTATTGGCTGAGAATTTTTTACTTCACTATTTCTAACTATTTGTACATGGGTCATGGCAATGAGTGAATGCAGAACAGATGGATGCACTAAACCACACTCCTAAGGGAATGGGGGAAGAAAGCGGTGAAACAAGAATAAGGAGAAATAAGAATACCATGATCCTATTCCTGTAAGCATAGGGTTATACCAAGTGCATGTATTTATGCATGTTACACAATCACAAGTTCCTAGACACTGGAGAACATCATGAAGATTCTGTAATACTCTTCCAAAATGGTACAGTATCCCAACTTTTTAGCACATACCTTCAGACTACCCATCTCAGCCTAACAGTTTCTCAGAAACAGAGAGAGGAGGGGTGGAAACTGTCTGCAGCACAAAAATGAAATTCTGAAAGTATTACTATTACTGAGATAAAGGGATGGAAACATAATGTAAACAAACAATTTGTAAGAGTTTTGAAAGCAAGCTCCCATCTGTTCTAGGCACACAAAAATGCTACAGAAGGGACTATAATTTACAGCATAAATGGTAGTACTGTTAACCTCAATTTAACAGGAGAAGAAAAACTGCTATTCATGTCAAACACCATAGCATTATATAAATGATCAACACAGAGCAGAAAAATTGAGACACAGAAATAAAATGGTATGATTTACACAAGGAAGCCAGGGGCAGAAGCCCACATACACAGGTATGCCTGATACACTTTGTCAGACCAGTGCTGAAAAATACCCTGGTAAACAAATAATAATAATAATTCCCCAAATTCTTCACAACTTCTGGGGGAAGAACAACCTTTTAAATATCTGATAATTATTTGTCCAAATAATATAATCCAAATTCACTCTAAAGCAGCTGCTGTGACTCACTGTGTTTCACATCAAAACCAGAATGGCAAATAAGGCTGTTTGGGAACGGAGGTCCCTTATAGCAGAGCTGTGTGAGTGCTCTGGCATTTGTAACTGTACTTATATGATTTGGGAGAACAAGTCCTCCTCAAAGTCATGGCACAGACAAAAGAATTTAATCCACCATCACAGACGCAGGATTCCTTTTCTAAGTGGATTGGTGATGAGAGCAGCTGGATTTATGGACATCAGAAAGAGTTATTCTGTTCTGATAGTTGAGAGGAAAGAACATTTTCCAGCTCTTCAGCAGAAATACACTTGCTGAAGTCATAAGGATGAAATGGGTCTTACCCTTAGGAAACTACACCAAATACAGGGATGTGCATTTAGCCTGTTTCATAGAGGTGCCTACTTTCCTGCAATTACCTGGGAAGAGGAAAGAAAGGGAGGCTTTGATGTCCTGGGAAGACCCACAAATACTACTGACTGATTTGCTGAATAAAGATTCATATTATACGTTAAAAAAATATTAATTTTTCTTTCTTTATAAAACAATTATTTTTGTCCCAATGCAGTTGTTGCAATTTTTCTGTTGATCATATTACTGTTAAATTTAACAGGTTTGCCCAAAGAATATTCCCTGGGAAGTTTTACAAAAATCTTCAAAAGGCACAAAAGACATTTCCATAGGGAGAAAAAGAGGAAACACATTGCAGATAGAATAAAATACTTCCCTATCAATGACAAACAATGATTTTGCAGCAACAGGGCTCATCTGGTAGGACTGAGGTCAATTTGGTACCATCTTCACACTGCCAGAAGTTACAAGTCAAAGCTATAGAAATCTGTACTTTAAAAAGACACATTTTCTAATGTGTTTCAAGCAAGCAAGTGGAACTGCTTCTACAAGCAGGGGGCGGTTTGTAAGTATTTAAAAGATTTTTCTGTTGTTTCATGATATCGCTGTTGTGACACCCTTCACCATGTGCTAGAAACTGGCACAGGCTGCTGGGGAAGTTGTGGGCTCTTCTTCCTTGGAAATAGTCAAAAGCCACAAGGACATGGCTCTGTGCAAGTGGCTCTATGTAGCCATGCTTGAGTGGGGATGCTGGACCAGATTTCGCTGATCTCAACCATTCTGTGATTCTATATTTATCACTCACCAGGAAAGGTTGGTACTAACTTTGTCTCCACAGATGATGTTCACTTACACTGGAAGACTCTATATTATGACAGTGCCACATACAAGACTTCCAACTTCCAAATTATTGCAGTTTCCATTTGTACTATCCATACAGAAGAGCACATTTAAATCATTAGCTTTATCAATAAATTGACAATGTGCTTTCAAAACCTTATATAATTTGACACATGTAGCTTCTAATCCTAATATGCAAGAATTTGTTGAAAAACAAATACTGCTGGAGTTTCATTAGGTTACTATATTTCATCTTAAATTATGTTGCTTTACAGAGACACCTAGCATTGCAACGAACAATAACAAATGTGACTGTTTTGGCTAAGTACCAGTCACCAGATAAATACAAATTCCTAGAGGATGCTTTCACCATAACAAACCTTTTGCTGTTTAACAGTAAATTGTCACTGACAGTAACAAGCTGCTGATAATTGCCTATTAAATCTTTTGACATACAGGATACAGACACAGCTGCTGAGTGCTGGACAACTTCATGTGTGACATCTAATTCCTGGAAGTTACTGGAGGAGTGTGTTTGTGCCACAACATATATATAATGTATATACTATGTATATACTATATATACACAGGCAAACTGTGAGTAGGATAGGAAGATGCCTGAGATAACTCATTGTATGAGACCAACTTCACATCAGACTCAAAAAGTTCCTTCAAAAGCACTTTGAAATACACTTGCTGAAGTAATTAGCATGAAATAGATCTTACCCTTAGGAAACCACACTGACTACAGGAACGTGTGTGTGGTTGGTTTCATGGATTAGAATGGTCAGAGAAAACAGATGAGAGAACTGGCTTATAAAGGGTGATGCATAAGGAAAAATACTGGGAATGACAAAGGGATAGCAGTACTGGGGAAGCCAGGTGACCCCTGTTCTAAGGGAGGATGGGGAAGGTGCCTGGGGTAGCCTTCACTCACAGGACAGAAAAAAGACACTGGGAAGAGGAGGTATGAGAGGACATAGCTCAAGCTCTGAGAGAGGTGTCAGCAAAGTGGCCAAAAGCTGCTGTAAGCAACCACTGGCAATGAAAACTGGTGTGTGCGAACACGTGATTCTTAAAGACCATTCCATATTACTGAGAAACACAAGAATTTCTGAAAGACATTCCTGTGTATCAAGTAATGCAGACTAGATACTACTTTCAGTACAAGATGTCATTTCCCCCAGACTTCTTGACAGTGATAAATAATTACCCAACTGTGAAATGGCCAGAGCAGTCCCAGTGCTTTCTTATCAGCAGTGGAAAGTATATGTGCTAGACTAAGAAAAAAACTGATTTAGAGAAACAGTGATATCAAGGAATCAAAACAGCAGTTAGAGAATAGACCAGGGAAAATAAGGGGCAGATATTTCTCCATCGTTCCTTTCTTTTAAGAACAAAACAAGACAAATTCTTTATCAGAAGACATATAAGGCCTTATTTTAATAGGCCATGGTGATGACATCAACGAAGTCTATTATTTCAGCTAATTTGTAAGAGTCACTACACCTGCACACACCAGAATTGGAATACTCAAATATTTATATATTTGTTTAAATTATCTTAGACCTCTAACATTGTCAGAGTGGTGTAAGTTGACATAAATGAAAGACAACCCACTAATATGCAATCTGCTTATGCAAGGGAGATAGGCCACAGATACTGCCTACGCAATTAAGAAGAGCAGTACACATTTTGGTCAGGAATGAGATTTTTAAGATCATACTAACTGAAAATGCAACAATTGTTTTATCACAAACAAAAAACAGATGTAAAGTAAAAACCATACAGAAAGAATTATTCTGCATTGCAGCTCTGTCCTAAAACTTCAGTACCTTGGTGCAGTATTTACTATATTTCTTTTATGGTTTCTACAACATAAAGCAGTCATATTTGGAAGTAGTTCCTAACTTCAAGACCTGCTCTGTGAAATTAGAAGTAACTCAGTTGAAAGAAAAATCAGTCACATAAAACCTGAATCTAAATTATATTGAAACCTTGGAGCTGTGCTTTTGGCTACCCGCAAAGGAACATAGAAATGCATGCTCAGATTCCTGCAAGCGTATCAGGAACACTGTTCAGGTTTCATGGCAAACAAATTTCACTGAAGATAAGACTCACAAGATCCTGGAAATTTTATTGCTGCAGACCTTAGTCTCTGGGGGAAAAAAAGAGAGGATTCTACTAACACATAAAAAAAATAAACACAGTATTTTATGCTGGGTGTGTGGAAAAGGGAGTAAAGCTGATGGCATGAAAAAAACAAGAAGTGCAATATCTCATAACAAGGGAGTTTCATATTACTACAGCCAGAAGGAAAAGGATATTATGTGTGGGCATTTAGGATACAATCAAGCACAGCATCAGAGGGAGATCATATGGCAAGATGATTGTGATATTAGCCTAACAGAACTTCAAAACACAATTTGCTGCCATGACAAAAGGGTTCTATGAACTTCTTGATCACAGAAAATAATAGCAGAACCTGCATCTGAACAAAACAATCCATGTTGTAATTCACAAAAACAGCATCTAGGAACAAATGGAGCAAACTGGAAAAAAATGCAGTCCAATTTTTGCATTCCCTTCAGCCAGCTGATGTTTTTGTGATACAGTCCTACTGGCAACGTAATATTGGGAAGCTGTTATTGCACTGCCCACCTTACAACACATGGCTGCAGTTTTACCACTACACTGCTGCTCATAATCCCTTTTCTTCTCGAATCTGGTATGAAGAGGTTAAAACACAACACAGTAGCAAACAGTGAGGTGCAGAAACAGCAGATCTATATAGCCAAGTGCTGGGTGCTGAGACCTGACACCCTGCTGTAGGTGCATCTGGGCGCTCCTATTCTGGTTTATCTGGTTCCTGGTAACCTGGTTCCAAGGGCCAGTACTCACTGGTGGCTGCAGGAACTAGGCGTGTTCCTAGAGTGCATCCTTGGGCTTACCTACTGACCATTTGCTTCTGGTATTTCTGCACACAACTTAATTCCTGAACTCCATAAAAATATGTGATTCTTCCTTAACAATTAGGGTATCTTTATAAAGTGCAACTTGCTGTCATGGACACTCATGTTATTTCTGAATTAAATAGCTCAGGTACCAGATACTCAGGCTTTTGCCTGGATATACAATAAGTAAATATGGAGGTGTCTTTCATCCTCTGATTACTCTTGCACAGACTCCAAGGGAAATCTCTTGTCCTAAAAGCACTGGAAGGATGACAGCTTCTTCTCTCATGACCTGCCAAAGCTGCTTACCTTCTTGTAAGGGAGGGAGAGCAGGGGAGTGGAAAGGCAAGATTTGGGAAATTTTGGCATTTAGAAGACTTACGCTCTCATACAAAGCTGTCTTCAGTTCTGTTTGACCTTACTACAACTGTGTGGAATTATTGTCCTGCATTATTTTGTTGTAAAGTAGTGTCCTGGAGCTATTTTTGACATCGGATAAGTACATATCACTGATAAATTGGTAACCTCAAGGAAGGGTAACTCAGACATGGATCCATTGATGGTTTTGGGCAGGTTTTCTGTACCCAGGATAAGAATGTTAGATATCTGGGCAGACACTTCAGAAATTTGAACATTATGTGTTATTTGCCTGATTATTTAGGCTCTTCAGGAAAAGCTGCAGTTGTTCAACTTAGTTCCATTAAAAATTTAATACATAGATTTTTCAGATAAATGATGATATGACTAAGTGATCAGCCACCTAGCAGGATCTACTATAGGCATTCTGAGAACTTGTGATGCCAGCACATAACAGTGGTTAATAAAGCTGTAAGAGGAATCTGTGCTGCTCTACTAGCACATAGCCTGCACCCCTGCAGAATAGTTCCCTATCCACCTATAAATAACTTGCAATCTTTATGTACAATCTCAAATTTGACACAGAAAGCACAGACAGATTTTGGATTTCATCTCCATTAATCCCAGCCACTGCAGAAACATTTTGTAGTTCTGCTCCTTTGTTGATAAGGACAGAAAATGATCCAACCAAATGGAGCATTCAAACCAGAACCAGAAACAAACATAAACAACGATTGAGTAATAACTTCTCAATAAAGCAGTCCACTATAACACCATTTTTCTCCCTGGAATGAGGCATAACATTGCATTATACCACTTAGTTTAGAAAAATATATTGCTAATATCCTTCAGGAATACATATGACCATGTGATGTTTGATCACAGTAACATGGTGGTACTTTGTGATGCCACAGAGATCATCAGTTATGCATTTATAACATCTCTCCATTCCTGCCAGCAAGAAGATACCCAACACCTGACTTAAAATTTGTTCTCTAATTGGTGAGCATGTGTCTCTACTATGCCTTGAGCTGGCCTAATTATTCTTAATTAATTCTTGTTATGATCCTGCTGTTAAACAGAGTGGGTATTTGCAGAAACTTTATTTTGTGATGATTTTAAGGAAAGAGGGCAAAAAACATTAGAAAGACTGCAAAATAAGTATTCCGGCATAGATAAGTAATTTCTGGCTATTCTGGCAGTTCAGCTGACTGCATTTTAACATCTGACTTTTGATGTTCAACAAAGTAACAAAGATCTTATTTAGTTTTAGGGTAAAATTTTACTTTCGTCATTGACACCTAAAGACAACTTCAGAATTGGGTCATTAATACAATTCCACAGCTGTGGGGAAAACACATCCCTATCTTCCCCTGCAGTACAAAGCCAAACTTGGAAAAAGCTACCCTAGCAGGCATTTTGGCAAAGGCTTGTATGTTGACAGTTGGCTTTTCCGTCATTTTTTGGTGACTCAAAAGGACTCTCTGAGACAGACAGACAGACAGTGTCTGAAGATGACTGTATACCAGGTGGGAAGCATTTTCTAGAACCCAAAGCCAGGTTATCAATTTAAACCTATAATTATTAGATTACTGGGATTTGTTTGTGTTTTCCTATGATGGTGGGCAGAATAAAGAATAATTCTATCTATAAAATATTAACCACATTTAAGTCCTTCAGGCAAGAACACAGTAATAAATGGCATTTCTTTTTTGTAGACTGCTATATTAGTGATGCCTTCCAGTTATTTCACTCTAAGTTGAGACCATCCCCCTGTTATTAACTCACAGCCAGCATTCAAATTACCATTTGCATAAACTTTGCCTGCCTCTGGCAAGAAGACAGAAGAAATGCCTTTTATGAAATCATCAAACAAGCACTTTTCCAAAAATAAATTGAAGATTGCAGTCATTTTTTAGTTTCTCAAATAAATGAAGCTTTCAGCAAATGTATGAAATTATTATATGTAGGGAAAACCTCAAAGAGAGCAAACTGCATTATAAATACAATACCTGTTAAAGTGTTGTTAAAGGGCATTTGAATTGGCATGTTAAAATGAATTAAAATGCAACAACATCTGCACATAGGGCTAATTCTTGTAAAGGTATTCTCTAAGGACTGATGTAGGAAGCAAGCCAACGAAATTGCTGATCATGATGGTGCATTTTATTCTATCTCTATTCTATCTTTTGCTTCATGTTAAATATGCACTCTTGCCATACTGATCTCATTCTTGAAATTATGAGCTTCGATGAGGAAAAAAGATTAACTTAAACACTGCTTCAGTGTATAGACACTGATTAAAGAACTTTGTAAAAGAAATATATAGCTGTGTTTTACCCCATACCTTCATTCCCAAATTACTCCTGTATAACACTTTGTACAGTATTTTACACCTCTAAAAAGCCAATGACATCTTTCTCCATTTTCCTTTTTGTTTGCCTATTACTTTTTAACAACAAGAAATGCCTTTCACATAATAATAATAGTAAAAGCTCTTACATGTTCTGGACTAAAAGTACTAAAATGTGTCTAGATTATGGAACATTTTCACAGGCAAGTGTCTAAACTGAAAAAACATACATTTCTCTAGATTTACACTGATATAATTGAGATGGGAAGCAGATGCTGTTCTGTAACCAAAAGCCCAATTATGTCAATCAAATGTATCTTCAGGAAGTTAGAAAGCTACATAAAACTTGATCATCCTGCTAATATTAATATATAATTAGTTAATAAGCCCCTGCAGAGGGGAAGTAATTTAAAAATTTGTAGTGCTCACTGTATTGCATTTTGAAGACTAATGTCACTTAGGAAAAGGTACACTTAAGTGGGTTTTTTGAATTTACATTTCACTACCAGTTTATTTTGTAGCAAGCTAAGTAATTCTTTTAGGAGCTTTAAAAAGACAAGTTCAGTGAGAGAAATCACAAGTCCATTATGTATATGAAGTCATTTGTCATCATGGATATTTTATGAGAATTTTGTGAAGCTGTAACAGATGGTGAAACTTTTACTTGGGCTAGAAAGAGTTTAAAAAAGTAGCTCTATTTGATTTCATCAAATACATTTTACACACATGAAGAGATTACAAAACATCTTTAGTCTCTTGACTTTTCAAAGCTCTCTGACGTGTAATATTTTGTCAGAAAATTTTGACACAGAGTCAAAGCGAGCTGAGTAGAATCAGCTTATGCAGAAAATGATGCATGGAATCTTAATCTATAAGAAACTCTGGACAATTTCGTAAATGGTAATAAAATAAAAGATGGAATAAACCCATGGAAATCAGGATTTGTATCTTATTACGAACGAAATGTATTTTTCTTGTAAAAGGGAGAATAATCAGGTCTCAGCGAACGCTTTCAGGCTTTGGATGAAGTACTCTATCCCTAGTAATATGGATATTAACAAAACATGATTTAGCTCAATCAGTGGAGCTGCAATTCTTTAAAGATTGCTGTATGTGTTTATGAGCTTCCATCAAAAGAAATTCTCTTGTCTAAAGAATCCTTTTAGGAGATTTGAACCATTTTTTCCAGGGACGCTGTGTTTGTTTCAAGAACTTTGTCCATACTTTCTCCAGCTCTAACAGCTGGTAGAAAAGCTGGTGAACTAGACAAATGGGAGACGTTAAACCATTCAGTGGTATACATTCCTGTATACCTCTGAATGGTTTGAAGAAGATCCTTTCTTTGTAATATCATTAATTCACACGCTTTATATTTTTCTCCCACCTCCTAATCTTGTTCTCCCTTTCATCTTCCTTCTCACAATCCTCCTAAAATAAACATCACTTCCCAGACTCACTCTACCATGGGCAGACTTCTTCATATTTACTCCTCTCTAAAAGATGTGCTATTTTTTCCCTTCCTCATTTTATGTCAAACATCTTGCAGTTTTGAAGACACACAGAATCTTTAGTGCTAAAAGCTTCAATATGAGGTTTGACAAGTGCTTCTACTGATGAAACCTGGATAAATGAATGCACCTTCTAGAAAGAAATTAATTAAAATGAGGAAAAAATAATTGGAAAAAACCCTGGATTTGAGACTAAGGTAGGGAGGAAGAAGTAAATAAATTAAAAGGAAGGAATCCTCAATACAGTGGCAATAGCAACTTCATCTCCTCCAAAGCAGCTATAACACTGCTTTGTGCCACGAACAGTCCACTGGTGTGAAGCCACCCAAAAGGCATTCCTTTGGGGCACAAATTACAGAAAAGCAAAAACCTGACCTAGCTCAAAATACTGCTAAATATATAAAGCAACCCTGAATCTTCTGGACTTTGCAAAGAAGATAACTTTGTAACTATTAACTTCTAGAAACTTCTAGAAATAACGTGTGTTATTAGTAGAACGAGAAAAAGTAAATTTTTTTTCCTAGAACAAGCCTTTATCCTCACTATTTTAGCTTCTTCTAATGCAAGTTAGCAATTAAATTGAAACACAAACATTGACTTGGCAAACACTTGAAGTAAAATCAACTTGATTGCATATGTTCTTACTACTTCCCCCAACAGAAACAACAGTGTAGAGGAACTGCTTTCCTTAGGATTTGTGTGCACACAGTGTAATGTTATGGTACAGAGAGATAACCAACTTAGAGGGGAAAGTAGCCACATTAGAGCCTTCTGAATGCCCAGCACCACTCCAGAAATATTCCTGCGTTGCTGTTCTCTGTCCATACTCTGACACAACACAGCACCTGCTCAGAGTCAGGTCAGGCACTTGTGCCTCATGTTGTGCTATGCAGGAAAGGTGTTTCACTATTTTAACATTTTGTTTAAAGCTCTTCTTCCTGATTGTTACTGCCAGAGTCTCTCTGCAAGAGAATTCAGCAGGACAGCGTATTTCTAATCTCTTTCTCAAAGAGTTCAGCAGGATCTAATATTTCTAGTCCTTCTGTTTTGCAGGGCTAATAGACCCAAGGAATTCTTTTCAGCTCGGCTCAGTTCTCTCACTGCCATGTAAACCCACACAGCTTGGAATTCTGCATTGCAACTCACATATCCAGTGAAACACCACAAACACTGAAGTATTTCCATGAACTTGACTCCCTGCTCCCTTTTCAAAATAGATCTGTAAGGGACAGTGAAATCTTGCAAGAGAAAGAGACCTGATTCCCATCATTGCAGGGTAAAATACACCCAGCAGTCATTTTAAAACTGCTAAAATCACAGTAATTTCAGATATTTAAAAATTTGTTGCTTTTTTTCTACTGCTATTTAAATGATAGTGTCCAATTTACAATAAGCTTCTAAAACTATTTTGCTTTACAAGTGCTCTAGGGTAGAGCAAAACATTAGTAGTCTAGATTAAACAAGTGGATGGTATCCATGTCTCCACAGAAACTTGAAAAAAACATTATTGGTTACTGGGAGTTGGGACAATTGACCTAAAACATGAGCTAGAATACACTCTATATTAAAAGCCTAATCATTGCCTTGCTTATTCATGTAGAAATAGATCCTTTGAACTTTCCAAAAACATTCATGTGGGTAAAATTAAAAGCAAAAGCAAAAACAGCTTCTAGAACACTTAATTTTATGAAATTTGGAGTGCTATTTTCTGTTTACTCTTGGCAGTTCTCTCTCTCTGTGATTCCAACAAAGCAAGGAGAAAAATATACCTGATATGGAATACATGAGTCTAAAGAGCACTATTTACTATGACATGTGAAGAAAAGTGTAGTAGCAAATCTGCGCATGTTCTTGTACTGCCTAAATTTCAAGTTGGCAAACTCTCTGTGAAGGTTGCTGTCTCAATATAATGGCCAAGATTTTGAAATACTACTATATGTGCCTTTAAATCATGCTTATTCATTAGTTCAGAAAGGATGTATCATACAAAGAAAAAATAAACATTTATTTAGTTTCTCTTCCAATCCCCAGATGAAGTTCTTTTTCAGGTCTTCTCCTAGTTTAACAGTGTTTATTTTGTCTGTGCCTATTATTTACTCTGTGTCTGAGGATTTTCAAGTTTGTAATCCAGGACTTGGACTTTGATGATCCTTGTGAGTCACTTCCAACTGAGAATACTGTAGGATTCTATGATTCTATGTATTTAGTCAGAGATGCAACCACTCTGCAGCCTTTGCCCCTGCATGGGACAAACAGAAAACCACTATAACACCCTTGTGAACTCTTTATCTCTCTGTTAATCTTATCTGAAACAGAAAGTACATTTTATATTATTTTCCTTCATATTCCTCTAATTGTTTATGGACCTGAACCTTTCCTTTTGTGAAGGTATTAATACCTGGATCATGGCTATGTTCTCTTTTCTGATCCTATCCTCTCTCACACATAGCTGTACAAGCTCTTCCTCAGATGGAAATAAGAAACACCCTTAGGAGATATTGCGTTAGCGAATTTCAAAAGTCATAATTCTTCACTAGAGGTTCTGCTCTGGATATTGTTATTCCTGTATACCACTGAATGGTTTGAGGAAGATCCTTTCTTTGTAATATCATTAATTCACACACTTTATATTTTTCTCCCACCTCCTAATCATGTTCTCTCTTCACTTTCATCTTCCTTCTCTTAATCATCCTAAAATAATCTAACCTGGACTGTTGCGGTTATCACAACACTGGACATTTAATTGAAAAATTCTGTTTGTATTTAAAACTGTCATTTCATCTGCAGCCACACCTTGGCTTGTAGTAAATGTACTACTTCCTTCTCATCCTTTCTTTTTGTTTTCTGTTTGGAGCATGAGATCATCAGCTAAAAAGACTACTGTGCCCTCTTTGTACAATGTCTGATAGTGTGGCCCTGCTCTGAACTGTCCACACTAATTGATCTTTCAGTATTTACCTGCTAAGCCCACAGGAATCAACAGCCATATTGATAACATACTTGGGAGAGGAAAGCACTTTACCCTGTGCCTTTAGATGCAGAGAGGCAATGTCCCAGATATTCTCTTTTCTTTTTCACCATTTCCCAAGTTTGCTCGCTTTGTGGCTGCTTTCTTGAAGCTACCTGAGCAGTCTTAACTTTAGCAGGTGGTGACAGATAAAACACAGAAATACATTATATTTCTGATTTCTTTTGATCTGCTATCCTGAGACACAACCGTACCTTGTGGAGTCTGATATCGTTAACCTCTCCCCACCCTGGGGCTGACAGTCTTTCCAAATTCTGCTTATTGAGAAGTCCACTGATCGTGGAGTTTCACATGCTGTGTACTTGGCATCTTCCACTAAGCAAGTACAGCCATCTGTTTTAGTTTGTCATCATACCAGTCAGCCCTTCAAAACTTCATGGACAACTTTTTTAAACATTAAAATGCAAAGACCTCCACACAGCAATAAGGAGGAAGAGAGAATAAATTAGGCAGTGCTTAGAATAGGAAAGACAGCAACCCTTAGATAAGCTATAGATACTACATTCTCATTTGAATGTTAGCACGTTGCTAAGGAGATGGGCAGGAAGAGAATCTGCAAGGGGTATTTACCTTAAGGAGCAGGGTGAGAGAAGTATGTTGCCAGCTTCCTAGATGTTAGTTCAGAGCTGAGGATGACATCCACTATAAAAGATGTTGCTCTTTATCCCAATCTTCAACTCAAAGTGCCTGGGATACATTCTGGGAATCCTTAGAGACTGAAGATCTGTAGCATAATCTCAATTTCACACATCAAGAATATTAAGAGAGAGAGAAATGAAAAATTTGCTTCAGGTCACCCACCAGATCAGGATATGTAGCAATGCCTTTCTTATTCAAATAAACCACCATATTGAAACAAATCTAAATAGTGGCAACACAAAATATGTGCAGGATTTGGTCCACAGATTGCAGCCATAGAAGTGGAGTTGTACCACAGATATTCCACTGAGAGTCTCTGTTCCTAGATTGTGATTCTTCTGCTAAATACAGAAATTAGGACCAAAAAGAAAGCAAACAGTAGCTAAAATAAAAGCTGCTGAGCATTCCAAACTGATTTAATCTCTTGAAACACAATTCTTTCAAAATAAAGATGTTTAGAAAGATCAGTTTAGCATTTCTAAGCATGCTAGCGCCATCACCAGAGAGATTCATCCTTTGGGGAATTAGAAATACTCGTCTATACTCCCTGCATTATAATCAGCCAATCTCGTTATGCCTTCCTGCTTTGTAATTACAGATTTTATTAACAAAGATGAATTTCACGAAAAATAGGCATTACAAATCACATGTTTTTCAAAAGAAGAGGGAATTGTTTAGTTTTGGATGCCAGTGAGATTGTTTCTTCATTGAGACAGAATGTTTAGGTTTAATTAATCACTACCTATCTGGCCTCAAGTTCCTTTTCAGCTGTTCTTTTCCGTATTAAGCAGGACAGTCAGGATGTTGATTGTGACATGGGGTTGACTGGGTGGCCAGAGCATGTGACTTTTTAGGTGCCACCAGTGCAAAGGCATACTGAACAGCTCATCTGGACCCAGAAGGCCACAGCATTTTCCTGCAACCTGTAGTAAGCTGGGAGGTTTGGAAGTACGTAAGCTCCCATTGCATGTACAAAATCAGGATATGACCAGTGTCAAACAGCCGAGTGGCCTGGGGGAACAAGTGCAGTTTATCAAATCTATGAGAAGCAGGCACTGGTCTGATGGTTTTTTGCTATCACAGCTCTCTTTGAAGACAGCTATGACTGTGACAGTATAATCTCCCTGAACTGCTCAAAGAATTCTGCGTTCGAGTCTGTGGGATGGAAAGGGATCACTTACATAGTGACTAATCAGTTGGTTTTAAAACTGCTGAAGAAATGAACTTGTAGAACTGGGAACTGACCACAGCTTGTGGTTGGGTTCCATCTTTAAAAATTAATTTCATACTAAGTTCTTCTGCATAGAGAAAGAGAGACCAGGAACTACGAATCCTCTTTAAGTCAGTTGTGAGTGTCTACTTTTAGCATTAAAAATTGAGTCTTGGCAATACCCTGTGTAACACTGAAATTATTCTGATACAGTTACTATTCTTACATACTGTTCAATTACTGGTATTTTATATTAGAGGAAGGAAAAAAGCAAGAAACTGTATTTGGGGTAAGCTTTTTGGCAGGACCTGTTGGGATGGTACAAAGGGTAATGATGATTTTAAACTAAAATAGAGATTTAGATTAGGTACACAGAAGAAATTCTTTACTGTGAGGGTGGTGAGACACTGGAACAGGTTGTCCAGAGAAGTAGCAGATGGAAATATTCAAGGTCAAGTTGGATGGGGCTCTGAGCAACTTGATCTAGTTGAAGATGTCCCTGCTCATTGCACGGGAATTGGACTAGATGACTTCTAAAGGTCCCTTCTAATACAAACTACCCGATGAATCTATGATTTGATGAAATGCAAAGAGAAAATAACTACATACTGACTGTAATGCCCACACCCACCCTCACCTGTGCCCCTCCACGACAGGGCAAAGAAGTTTGGTATAAGGGAGTGAAGCTGAGCATGGGAAAAAGGGGGAGGAAAGCTAACATTTCTTTCTCACTACCCAAATATATTTTAATTGGGAACAGATTGAATTAATTTTCACCAAGTCTATTTTGCTCATAACAGTAAATAGTAAGTAATCTTCCTGTCTTTACCTTGACCCATGAACTTTCCTGTGCCTGTTGCTCTTCTTATTTTCTCCCTGTGTCCTGCTGAGGAGTGGGGAGTAAGAGAGTAGCTGGGTAGAAATTTGCTCCTTAGCTACAATTAACCCATCACAGAAACAAATCCCCAAAATCAGCAGGAATCTGTTGCTTCAGCTGCAATGTGTTTCTGAAAAGCTTTTGTAATAGTTACTGCACCTTAAACTCAAGATTGCTTTGATGAAAGCAGTCTTTAGGCAAGACAAAGCATAATTTTCCCACTATCAACAGGGAGTCTTGTTTCAGTATGCCAGATAACTGCTACAGTTTATAGGCAATAAAGTAATTTTGTTCATTTGAGAGTATTGTTTCTTACATCAAATAACTTTAATGGTTGATAAATGGAATTATCTTAACCAAGCTGTAAGCTGTATGAAAAGGAGAAAACGAAAAATTCATTTCTTAAAAGAAGGCACCATGGCAAATAAGCAAATTAAGGAATATTAATATTCAACTCCACTCTTTCTCTTTGCAAGAGCTGGCTCAAAAAATTGTTGAAAAACAGGTTTCAAATGATAAATGCTAATTTGACAGAAGATAATTGATGTTAGAATGCGTCTATTCACTGAAATTGCTCAGCAGGAACCTTGTTCACCTGTCAGACTCTGCAGGCTAACAAATTTCTGTTAGACAGCTCCCATGCTCCAGGGAAGATGAGGAGGACTTCCATGTCTGAAACCTGTGAGCTTTGGACTTCCAGGTTGCTGAGGCAGTGAGAAATCCTCCTGCCATATCTGGAATGCAGCGCCTTGAAATCACTTAACACAGATGCTGTACTAGGAAAATAATAATCCTGCCTTACAGACATAAAGGAGCTCTAGATGCGATGCAAGCTAGCCTTAGACAAAAATGTGTACCGCTTTGATATTGCAGGTCATGGTGTCCTTAAAGAAAAGAGTTCTGTTCAGAAAAATGGGAGCCTGCCTTGTGCCTATATATCAGTGGACATGACCATCCACCACCTATGTTTTTAACCTCATGAGACTGCAAAAGTCCTTTTAGAGATATATCTGTCATTTTATAATTTGAGTTTTTTGCTTCGCTGCATCAGGATTCATCTTTCACTTGTTCTGGCAAAGACAGCATAATAGTATTTTAAAATTTTTAAAACTTTAAAATTAGTTACACTCATGTAACATCACTAACTTCAGCAGATATCAAAACTCTGCAAATGGTTCTCCCTCTAATGTCACTACAAAATTAAAAGACATTCTGTTGCCTTGAGTAATTTAACCTAGATCTAATAGTTCTGATAATTTTATTAAATTTTATGGACTTTGAGATTTTTTTCTGAGCTGCTAGTATTATGTGACAGTAACTTTGGACCTGTTTTCCCAAGGAAGTGTAAAAGGAAGCTCACAAGGTACTGTACTGCATGGCTTCCCCTTCCTAAACCTGTGAGTCCCCATAGTATTTAAAACTTCAGAGAGATACACAGTCCTCAGAGACAGAAAATTCCCATACATTTTGTGAAAACTGATTGCTCGAGATGGATCAAAATTAGTGCTCCCACTAAAGAAAAGCCAGTTGCAGTTCAGCCAGTTGGCCAATCACCATGGATATAATGAACAGGCAATCGGCACACGCTTATTTCAGCAGCGGCATATGTTGCCACATTCTCAGCCAAACTGGCAAAAGACATGAGAAGGAGCTGGAAAAAGTACTTGAGCACTGAGAATGGGAAGGACTAAGGAATCTGGGAGACAAAAATAGTTTTAAAAACTTCATTACTTCCACTGTTCACAGAATGACTTAACTTTGGTATCTTAAAACTGCAGATTTTGCCTTGAATAAAAGAATGTATTAATCTCCTATGCAAAAGACATATGGATTCTGCCTTTTAGTCCATATTTCTTTAAGTGATGATATATTTATAATAAGATGCATTTTACGAGGGCCTGTGTTTCATTTGTGAATAGCATGAAAAACGGGTTGCTCTCTTTTACAGTACCAAGGCAATGTAAATTGAGAGCTGTTGAAAAGGATTTTCTAACAAGAGAATGAATGGAAGTAGGAGATGCATTCCTATTCTGGTAATGACAGAACAGACTAATGGCATCATCAATACCTGTATTTAAACTCAAATCATATGAACTCAATAGAATCACTAAATTTTAGTAAACAAAGCTGGATTGCTTTTCATTTTTCAGTGTCTGTTCTTCAGCCTAGCTGACAATTTGAAGACACTGAATGGCCTATTTAAAATCAAGTAACTTTTGTAAAAAAATAATATGGTCTGATACAAATTAGGTATCTAATATTTTCCTCTGCTACTGTAAAAATGAAAATATTACAGCCATTACATGAAGTCATATATGCACACACATTATACCTACATACATAAAATATTATAATTTCTTTTTTTCCTAGTCATATTTAGGCCTGTCATAGTAATTTAAAAAAAAAAATGCAGGGAGTCTCATGCTGAAATGAGTTGCTGGACTAACATAAATATATAAAGCTGAGAATCTTGATGAGACCTGACTTCTAGTTATACAACAATTCCATAAGTAACTGCTGAATATTTAAAATCTTGTATGTTTGTATATATTTGAATCTTCATTTACTGATATTCAGAAAGTATCTTCAGAACTCTCAGTGTCAAATTAGCTAATTTGAAGTTACTGAATCACTCCTAGAGACTGATGATTAATTGAAAGTAAAAACCATAGCACTGGCTATTAAAGCATTACAGTAAAGGCATTATAGCAAGAATCAAAGAATGACCACTTTAGCTCAGCCTTTCCAATAAAATCTAGGCAAACCTCTGCTTGCAAAGATGTGTGTCTTCGGTGTACTGAAGACTTCAGGTTACTTCAGTACCTTCAGGCTACTTCCAAAAGTTGCATGTATGAGTAAAAAGGAAGTACCAATGAATCCATAAACAGTCATAAGCAGAAAACTTAACGTGGTATTCCAAGAAAACAAGATTATACTGACATCAGTGAATCACAGAAGGGTTTGTTTCAGCAGGGACCTCTGGAGTCCATCTGGCCCAAGCCCCCCTACCCAAGCAGGGTCACCTAGTGCCAGTTGCCCAGCACCATGCCCAGATGGCTTTTTAGTATCTCCAAGGAGGGAAAGTCCAACACCTCTCTGGGCAACCTTTGCTAGTGTTTATTCACTCTCACAGTGAAAAAGTGTTTCCTGATGTTCAAAGGGAACCTCCAGTGCTTCACTTTGTGCCTCTTGTCTTTGGTCCTGTCACTGGGCACCAGTGAAAAGAGCCTGACTCTTCTTACTTTCCCTTCAGGTATTTGATACCTGATAAGATCTTGATAACGTCTTCCATGAACCTTATCTTTTCTAGGTGAAACAGCAGCAGCTCTCTCACCCTTTCTCCACTGGAAGGATTCCCCAGTATCCTGATCATCTTTATGGCCCTTCACTGGACTCTCTCCACTATGCCCATATGTCCCTTGTACTGGGAGCCCAGAACTGGACACAGCACTCCAGGTGTGGCCTTACCAGCACTAAAAAGAGGGGACAGATCACCTCCTTTGACCTTCTGTCACTACTCCCAGGGCATCCTCCTAATGCAGCACAGGGGTCCATTAACCTCCTTCACCACAAGGGCACATTGCTGGCTCAGGACCCACTGAATGCAGTTATATTCATAGAATGTATTTTCTTCCTGTTCAACATACTGTTTAAACACACAGGGTGACTTTGCAACATCAAGACAGATGTGAGCAAAGTCTTTAATATGTACAAACAGTGCCAATACAAACAGCAGCATTTAGGTCTGTTTACTGCTTACTCAGTGAAAACTTTCCTAGTGGAAGCTATGGGATGCAGGATATAACCTGAAAAGGAATAAATAAAAACTTGGTATTTTATGAAACTAACAGATTCAGAGATGAAAGAGCAAAGGACTCTAAGCTAGACTTAAAGCTAGATCTTAAACACTTATCTTTGGAGTGAAACCTGTTTTTAGTTTAAAACCTGAGAGCAGTTCAGAGTTCTTGTATCTCCCTGTCATACTGCCTGAGTACACAAGGAATGCATACCATAAATCCATGCTAAATGGCAAATAATTGCTCTATGAGAACAACTGGGTATTTGGCTACTAGACATGGATATTATGTTATGTAAACAATAATATAGCAATATTAACATTAAAAAAGTTAGAAGTCGAATACATGAATCACTGAAACAATGATTGATACACTGTACTGAAAGAACTTCAATAATTTCTGATAGAAGTAAAATTCCTTGTTGCAAGGCCATGCTGGAAATATTCTAAGTTTATTTTTATTGTCATTTCCCAATAGGCCTGTGACTAGCTTAGAAAAGTATACATACTAGGAAAGCTTTCTGGTTATGAATAACATTTATAACTCTTCTGAGAACAGAAATAATATTCTCACATGTTACCTAGTTCCCTTACTCTGCCACATATGTTGTTTATCTCTGCTACAGAGAAAAGGCAACGTTTCAGATGCATCTCTCAAGGCAAGGTATTTCATCCTTCCCACTTACATACACATATTTTGCTGAAGGCTCTTTAAGCCTCCCATGCATTCCATGTCAGAGCCTTGGTCTGAACAACATTAACCCCACACTCTCTCATTCCTGGAAAGTCCATACCATGAAGATTTTCTACAGAAGCCGATACTAAATCTCACAGGAGTATACCATCAACAGGCAGGTCCAATACAGTTTTTCCATTTTGTGTACTGGGTTATACAGGAGAGAATGACTAAACATAGTGTCTTAAATTTGGCACTGAAATGTTTTTATTTTCAGATGTCACAGAACGGACACATCCCACTTCTAATGAGCTCAAAAGCCCACGTCATAATTTCAGGCATCTAAATATGAGCATTTGGCCTCTTTGTCTCAGTGTTTTTCATATGAACGATATTTGTCTATGCTATGGACCTTGATATTCAGCAATGATAGCTACATTCCAAGTGAAAAGCATATCTAAAAAAAAAAAGAAAAAGATGGAAAAGAAAACTGAGAGAGAGCCAGCAGACAACACTTTAAATCAAAACTTGCCTGTGCAATTCTCAGGTCCAGCCTGAAGCTATGTAATTTGAAATATGGAGTATTTCCAGGAGGATGAGATACTTTTACTGTAGCTAGTAAAGCAACTCTGGATTGTCACAACTGTAAATAGACAGATGAAATAAATCAATCCGGCAAAATGTACTGTGATAAGAAAGTTTTGCAGAAGTACAAGAACCATTCTGACTATTTAATTTCATTTCATTTAAACTGAATTATGCTCAATAAATAAAATACAACATGATGATAAAAAAAGCCCAGCTCTGTCTCCAGGCTACTTACAGCATAAGTGGATTAGATTCCATGCATAATGGACTAGTAAACAGCAGACCCAAATAAAATGAGGAGAGAGAATTTGATTTCAAACGCTGAAACAGTATGAAGTTGACAATTGCACAGAGTTATTAGCCAAATGCTAGGCAGTCAGCCAGAAGGCTTCAACAAAAATTGCCTTAAGCAAGAGCAGCAACCAAGGGGAGGAGTTAACAGGGGAGGGAAAAAAAAAAAGGGGGGGGGGGGGAATTCATTAAATTCACTCTTGGGATGATATTTGTCACCAGAAAGGCCAGAATGACAGATGATTAAGATCTTGTTGATGGAAAAAACCACAAAAACAAGAGTAGATTTAATGTAAGAGGAAGTCAGTGAAATAAGCAGTATATTACCAAATACAAATCTAGAAGACCCCTCCATTAACAGCAAAGGGACAGCCATTTTATTCTGTCAGTCTGTTGTAATTCCCTTTAGAGTTCACTTGGATAACGAGTGATTAATGTCTGTGTGCCTAAAACTAAAACTGTGTCCTAATTGGGTTTGGCTGAGCTAATTGCCTCTGATCAATAAAACTGACACATAACATGCTTGCCCTTCAAGAATCTCACTCTGGGTATCATTCCACTTCCCTCAAACCATGCTTCTGACATCCAGGGAAACAGAAATTGGTCACGTTAATAGCAAATTGGAAGTAACACAGAATAACTTAAACAGAGCAGTAAGCACTGGGGAAATGTATATTTTATTTGACTAAAAGCCCCTTGTGCTTCATGACACATCCCACCCACTTGCAGCAGTTTCCCACACGTTTGCAATCCCTTCTCAGCCATCAGCATTTCTCTGCTTCCCTTACACCAGCACAGAAACTCCAGTAGAGTTTTTTAGTGCAGACTCGGAACAGTGCAATGGAAGGGGGGTCCTTTCCAGAACACCTCCGAAACACACAGGTTCTGCTAAGGTTCTTTCACACCCCAGTGCCACTGTAATCGTGCCCCTACAGCCACACCAGCATTTTCTGGCACTGCAATGACACAGAAAACACACGACTTTTTCCTCAAACCAACCAATTATGCTTTATAACCATGGGGAACATCTAATGATAGGAAACAATGTGTACTCTAGGAAAATCACTCAAAAGTGCAATAAAAATAGAAGACCTGATATAACTACTTAATACTACTCCAGATATTGTTGTATGACATTCATTCATTCATACTTAATACAGCTTTTTAATTTCCTTGACATCAGGGTCCAGGTTAGTTATATAAGCTATGCAGTCTACACAAGTATGTTTTCTAACTAACACCTGCCTGGCACTGGCAGCTGCACTCTGTAAGGCCATGGGATCCTCCTCCCTAGACACAGCAGCATGCCTTCTTTTTAAGCCAGTTGTTGCCAAGTGCATCCCCTCAGATCATTTCCACAGAAGTGACAGCGTGAGAGCCATTGGAAATGGCATAAACTACTATTCTGCCAGGAGGCTGGGACATGAGGCTCTTGCCTCTGCTTGGTTTTATGAAGATTACCTACATTGTCCATAAAATGCCAAGTGTAATGCACATCTCCCCACCTTAGCTCCAGGAGAAAGGAGCTTATGAAAACAACACTGTGACCATGTCAAATACCAGGTGGCCACTACACACTGATCTTGATGCCACTCAAAACAGTGGTGATATTTAAGGTGTACTTCTGAGAAGAAACAAGCCATGAACTGTACTTAATACATTATCAGGAAAATTTTGCTCAGTTGAGATACATGCACTTGCAGAGAAATAAATACTAGCAGATCTCTATTTTGCTTTTCTATACACAGCCATGCCCTCTAGTGGAACTGGCTAGTTCACTGCATGTTTTGTCCTTTTCTCAAAATCAGCACACTCTGAACTATATTCACCAGCTGGAGTTACGACTCTCACTTTCTTGTTGGAAACTGCTGTCTTATTAACTTTGAAGAATTTAATTGTACAGAAGTTTGAAGATACTGAGAGAATCCAAATTATAAAGTTTTAAATAAAGTCCTCATTTTTGAGGTAGCCTTCCTATTAGTTGTTCTTTTGAGAGAAGAAAATCCTGCTTTGTGGTCTTTTCCACAAAGTCAAAGTCAAATCAACTAATTTGGGAAGAAAGAAAAGGAACTGGA
Organism: Entomyzon cyanotis; assembly: GCA_024500445.1. Classification (NCBI taxonomy): domain Eukaryota; kingdom Metazoa; phylum Chordata; class Aves; order Passeriformes; family Meliphagidae; genus Entomyzon; species Entomyzon cyanotis. The sequence goes on from JAKEPQ010001005.1 coordinate 73,421,773, forward strand.
GTAATCTGGGACCATTGCTGATCTATTCCATTACTTGCATAGTAAAAGCACACGAAAATGACAGAAAACTTCAGTAACAGTAAAAATTACAGTTTCAGGCCCAACTTTCACTTGCAAGCTTACTGGTGGAGAAACAGCCAGAGTTCACAGTCTCATGCAGTGTTACACCTGATAGCAGCAGGTTTAACATTTGTGTTTGACTGTCTCACTGACAACAGTAGCACTAAGGAAAGGATAGTCATGGCTGACTATTTAAAGAAAAAAAAAGGCAAAAATATTAAAGACTAGGAATAAAGTGAAGGCAGAAAAGAAGATGAGGGGAAAGATAACAGGAGCCCATATGCTGCATTCTAAATACTTTTCAGGGTCTGCCAGCTTCAGTGGTGACAGCAAAATTTTTATCAACATCTCCATGACTAAACACAGTTGTGACTGAAGAGTAAGAAAATAAAAAGTCATCCCACTGAATTAGGGTAGGTTTCAGGAAAGGAGCAGTACAGCAGCCATGCTGAGATGGTCACTCCCATCGCATCAGGACATGTTTTTCCACTACAACCAGTCAGGCTACCCTTGGAAATGTCTGGAAATGAATTAACTGTAGGCTACCCTTGGAAATGTCTGTCCCAAGATATGTGTTCTTATATTCTCCCCAAAAGCAATTAGGATACTGCAGAAGGAGGATCCTCTTTCCTGTTTAGCTTCATAACTCTGTTGAGCCATAAATTCCCCCCACGCCCAGGTTTTCCCTATAGTTCAGAAAGGTAGGAATTCAGTATGTGTTCACTCACCAGATACAAGGTAAAGAGAGTGGGAGATGACAACCAAGGAATTTCACCATTACTTTTATCTATTGCTAGAATGTGCCCTTCCTCCCTCCCCTCCTCCACACCTATTTCATAGAAACAGTGAAACTGAAGCAAGATACGATTTGATTATTTTGTACTCTAGTTAAGTCTCATTTACAACATACACTTATCCGAGAGCTTGCCAATTCAAGCACTGTTTTAATCATTATCGTAGTGCAGGGTACTACACATACAAACTTTTTGTTTGGACTAAGCCAATCTGCAAATTTTTCATAGAAAAGGATTAAATGTAGAATCATAATTAACTTTCATGCTGTCAAAAAGGTAGTCCATGAAAAAGTTAACATCTAAACCAAGTCTTTGAACCTATATTAACCTGAAGATTAAGTCCCATACCTATTCTTATGTGAACTGAATTAAGAATATTTTTAATTGTGGGAAGAAATTCTTCTTCTAGTTCTCTTCAGGATTGGTAATGATTACTGTCCATTTTTCTTATTCTGCTAGTACCAGGGGAAAAAAATATTTAAAAACCCAGCCACACAAACAAAAAACAATCCCTCCCTCACAACTTCCTTTATCGAGATAAAAAAAATTTCTCTTTACATATAACATAAAAACTTTTTGTCAACTGCAGAGACTATTATATAGCTAAACCCCCAAGAGTTAGTACAGGTAAGAGCAGAAATTAACTCTTATCAGAAAGCTATAAAGGTTAATTTGGAAAAGGAAGCTCTTAGAAGCTGCTAGAAATGGTAATGAGGCCTCAGGATAAGTGAGGCTATGACAGGTAGTTCTTCTGATGTAATGCTAAATTTAGTTTCCACTTATATCATGCAACCCTGCTGAAGTTTTGGGCACATAAAACTCCTTGATAAGTGCCAACCTTTCTTTTTAGCATGCAGTGGAATTCCTGCAAGAAATGCTGAATCAAAGCCTCATACACACTTCTAAGTCTTTATCAACTAAAACAGTAGTAGCAGATTTTTAGAATTAAAGTTTGTCTCAGGTATTTCTAACAATATTTAGGCTTTGTATCAGTACAGAATCAGCTAGCTAAACAAAATACGTATATCATTGAAGAGCCATAATATCCACTACTCGAGTTTTAATCATATTCTACAGATTATTAAAAAGTCATACATTTGCACCCAAAATATAAAGATTGTTAACCCATACTATCAGCAAGATTTGAGGAGAAAAGGACAAAAATTACTTCCACAAACCTGAGAGATTCTAAAGGGCTGAGGGTTATGTTCACTATTTCTAGTCAGTTTGAGAATGTCATATTGGAGGTTATTAAGCTAGCTGCACTCAAAAGAAGAGATTAAGACACAAACCAGACAGATACCCAAACAAACTACATTCCACATCAGATCACCAGAATGGGAAAGTATTTTAAATCATCTTTCAATGAAAAGCTTAACAAGCATAAGCCCGGTCTATGAAGTATCACTCTCTCCAAGCAATTTTAATCTAAAGTCAATCTAAATGGCGGTCACTAAAGCCTAGCAAAAGGTGAAATTACGGAAAGCCATGACGAGGATGACTTCGGGCTGCATAATCTGTTACAGAAATGTAGCCTAATTTATGCCTCTAAGGGATGCTGATCTAGAAAAGTAAAGAAATCTTCATTTGACACTAAGATTATACAATCAAATACATTTCTGTGCTTTTTGCTCTGAATATTTATTCCTACTGACTTATATCACTATTCTTTACAGATGTGCAAAGCACAGAATGCTTATGCATTTGTTGTACAGACCAGTATAGCCAGTTACAGAATATTTGCACAAAATTTTACATGTGCTTGTATCAGAGAAGCAGGAGAATAAACTAGGAAGTCCTCGCTCAGATTCAGGTCAGAATTAATATCAAATAACCAGCTGTGAACTACTTAATTACTAAATGAGCAGAACAGGTAATTGATACTAAAAAGTTATTTAGCATTAATTTTATCTCTAGAAAACTTGACCCAAAGCCCCTGGCAGAATGTTAGGTGGCACTGTGCTGAATTAACACCTGAAGGATCTGTTCCTGTCTAAGAGCGGTTGGTCAAACTAATTGCTATTGTACATAAATATTATTAAATTAGTATAAATATGTAACTTTCGTAGGCCTCAAAATGAAGCCATGTAGTTCAGTTTCAGTGATGGAAATGCTATAGCCCTGCGCTTTCAGGACAAACTGGGGAATGTCCAGGTCAGACTACATATAAGGAGTTTGGAAAGTGACTACAAAAGGAAAAAAAAGGAAACCAGGCCTACCACTCTAGAAACAAAAAAGACCAAGCTAAACATGTGAGCTGATAAGGAGTATGCAAAATCTCCTAATTTTAAATTCCTAAGAACCAGTTAAGCAAAACTTTACACAGAGTATTTATAATTCATCAAAGCCCTTGAGCAGGGCTTTTAGAAGTCTCTTCCAGTCTTGTAATTCTAGAATTACTGTGACTGTTAATTCTATCTCAACACATTTCATCTCCCAAATTCTGCACAGGGATGAAAACAAAACTGTACAGCAGTCTATGATTAGTTTCTCTAACTGTTAAAAAAAGCAATGGAGTCTAAAAGTGCTTATTCACTGCAAACTAGCAGGGCCACCACTGACAAAAACCATTAATAAGAAAATTCATATGACTTCTCAAAGGAAAGCTGCAAATTAAAGGTTAAAACCCCTGCCTTGTCTTCTGAACACTTTAATTCCATATATTACATAAGGCCAGATAGCACAGCTTTTGTCAGCATTTGTAATGCATGTCTGGGAATACATCAGAAAACACTTAATTCAAGGCCTTCCCTTCTTAGCCTGGGGAATTAACTACCCAGGCAAGTGGGAAGTCTCTATTATCAGATATTGTTGTTACATCAAGCATGAGAAAAATACCTTCTTAATGTCATACATTCTTTTACAGACCTTCATACGCAGTCTGCCATGAAAGCTGTCTTTCTGACCTCAAGATAAGGCAAGCTACATCAATTTCAGTGTTTGGAATATCAACCCAAACATTTTTCTTTTAGTAGGCATTAAGCTTTTAATTTTTATTTATGTCACAGATCAATACTGTTTTTTCCATAAGCCAAATCAGAAACAATCTACAGGTCACATGCTCTTCTAAAAACACACAAGCTGTGTTGAGATTATGGCGTCAATTTTCCAGTTGTTTCAAAGTACCTCAAAGCACTCCTGAATATACTTCTGCAGTATCAAATGACACATCCAGCACTCCCCCTCTGCATACATTCTCCTTGTAACAAATTATTTCAGTGCCCTTCTCTTCATTTTTTTTAACTTTCAACCAAAATTGAATTGGTTAGCAAATAAAATTGTTTGACTTTGAAATCTCAGTTTTTTGTAGAAGTTGAAATCTCAATTAAATGGAAGTCTGAGATTTCCCAGGTCCATCTAAAACCTAGGTCCATATCACTCAAATACTAACTGAAAACACACAGGGTGTGACACTGTCTTCCTGCTACTGTGACTGTAAATAAAGCCATCCAGAAAGACTGGACAATTGTTCTGAAAAGGTCTTGATTCCACTTCAGCTGTCTAAAGATTTGCTGAATGACTGAACAGTTATTATTTGAGCAGACAGTACCTAGAAATGTAATTTAAACTTTTCACTGAGTTATTTACTACTAGAAATGTAATTTAAACTTTTCACTGAGTTATTTACTATTTGTAACAACAGCCTTTTTTCTTTTAGGTCATTGTTTGTAAGAATCACTGGTATTTTTAAAAGATCTCCAAAGAAAATAGTGGACACATGGACAACCCAACTCCATGCTTTGCAAGGACTTTGAAAGGTTGTCATCTATCTCTTACTCCAAAAACCTGGCAACCCCAGGGAGACTCAGTGGTTTTGCTTTCTGTACTTTTAAGATTTTGTCACAAAGCCTGATTCCCTGAGTTCACAGGATGGGTCAGGTTGGAATGGAGCACAGTGGGTCATCTGCTCCAACCTCTGCTCAAGCTGCGTCATCCCAGAGTACATGGCACAGGATTGCATCCAGGTGGATCTTGAGTATCTCCAAATACGGAAACCACAACCTCTTTGGGCAACCTGTTCCAGTGCTTGGTCACCCACACAATAAGGAAGTTCTTCCTTATATTCTGATGGGACTTCCTGGACATCAGTTTATACCTGTTACCTCTTGTCCTATTGCTTCGCACCGCCAAGAAGAGCCTGGCTCCATCCTCTCGCCATCCTCCCTTCAGACACTTACAGACATTTATATGGTCCGCTCTCAGCTGCCTCTTCTCAAGGCTGAACAGGCCCAGCTCCCTGAGCCTTTCCTCGTCAATGACATGCTGCAGTCCCTGCATCAACTTTGTATCTTTAAGGAGCTCACTCCTACGCTACGGTCCCTGATGTCAAAATCATTCTGGTGAGGGTCCAACCTGCCGAGGGGCTTTCCTGTGGTCTTTAAAATAACCTCTAAATAGACGCTACTTCAGGGATCGACGCAAGCCGCCTCACGGGGCGGGACGCAGAACGAGGCGCTTGGCCCTGCCCAGCAAACCGCGCGCTCACAACTTTGCGATGATACACTGAGCCGGGAGAGGCGGAAGAGCCGGGGCGGGCTGAGGGGAGGCGGCACCGGAGGCGGGAGCGTAGCCCAGCCCCGCCCGCGTCCCACCTTCCCGGCACTGGCCTCCGCAGCCGGGGAAGGCTGGGGAGATGCTGGAGACGCTGCGGGAGCGGCTGCTGAGCGTCCAGCAGGACCTCACCGCCGGGTGGGTATCGCCTGCGGCACGGCGGGGCTGGCGGGGGCAGCGGGAGAGGTCTGCGTGCCGCGGCCGGGCCGGGCGGGGGGGAGAGCAGGTGATCGCGGCCGGGGGAGGCGGGGACTGGTACCGGGAGGGAGGAAGAGGAGGAGATTGCGCAGACGGGACCCGCTGCCGGGGCTGGTCTGTCACCCGGGGTGCCCTCGTGGGTGCGGGGACAGCTGGAAAGGCTCCAGGGTGCCGTGAAGCCCCGTGTTCCCGGCTGATGGCGGGCTGGCGAGTCCTGCGGGCAGCTCGGGCTGGAGGAGGAGCCGCGGTGCCCGGGAAACAGCTGCGGTCAGGGCAGGGAGAGGAGGAGAGAGAGAGAGAGAGGGACAGACAGACCGCTGTTGTGAGAGAAGATGTGAATGGGGTCAATTAACGGGCTTACATTTTTTATGAAGTAGCCGACCTTCAAGGTTTTATGGATCAGCATTGTGGCTTAAAGAGCATTGCTGGGCGCCGCTTGGTGCATGGAGAAACTTGCTTTTCCTTGGAAGAGGAGCTGCTGTCACTTGGGGAAAAGAAGCGCAGTATAAGCAGGTGAAACAGCTCCTCGCTTGCACTATAAAGTAGAAAGATGTTTTTCCTGCGTTGCCTCGCAAGGTTCATTTGGAATGGCCCCGTGTCGACGCTATTTTTAGTGCAAGCAGGTGGCCCAGTGAGTGTCTCTGGAAGTCAGCGAGTGGCCGCAGGACAAGGTCATGCCTGTGCTGCAGAGCTGGTGGCTCGTGATGAACCACAGGGGAGTATCGTGTTGTAATCAATTGCTTTTAAAAACTGTGTGGTCTTTGGCAATGTTAAGGTTGCCTTGTAATACTCCTGTGGTAAATATTCATATATAGTGAGGAATGTCTGTGTACCCCAGAAACTTTAGTAGTTTATGATGACTTACTCGTAGCAGTGTAGGATGGTCAAGAGAAATTGATAGAAGGGATTGCCGATCAAACAGATAAGTTGCTTACCTATTATCTGCCTCATCTTACCAAACAGCAACTGAATATTAAACTGTCTGGAAAATACAGACAAAAGCATTGCTTTATTTCTGTCTGTCCTTTTTTTTTTGCTTCTCAGAGGAGTTGATAGTACACTGTAAGGCTCTTTTGAAAAGGGTGTTTTTCACGTGGTGAAAGAGGACAACAGAAAGGTTATAACATGCCAGATCTGATGGTCATTTAACTTTGTTTTTCCATATATTGCTGCAGTGGAGTCAGTATATTTCCACTTAGTCTCTAATTTGCTTTCTTCCTTGTGTTGAAATGTTTGCGCTGAGAAAGCCCCTGGTTTCACAATTTCCATCTTTGTGTTTTGGCAGCTCCATTAATGCACCCTTGTTCCAGTGTCCCGTCTTTAAGTGGTATTTTCATCTGCAGTGCAATCTTTTTTCTTTTCTGTTGGGAGCCTGTATCTCAGAACCACAGTGACAGAGGCTGTGGAAGGCATCTTTCTTTTTTTTCCTTTAGTGTCCCCATGTAGCCAGAACACAAGTTGACCTGGTTTCCCCTTCTTCCTTCCTAGACAATGCAACCTCATTTCTTAGTGGTCTGGATTTATCTGTTCTGCACCCCACCAAAGTGGTAATAGAAGTAATTTTGCTATGTTGAGACTTTAGCTTAAAATTGTCAAATTCTCAAAACCCAAAGAAAGTGTTTCTGGTGTCAAATTGTGGCCAACTTGTTAACTACACATAATTGCTTGCAAAGTGGAACAGTTGAATTTCTTGAAATTGTGAGAGGGAAGGTTTTCCACAACTTCTAAGAAAACAATACCACTTCCCAGTGAATAAGGGAACATGTATGTATGGCTGAAAAAGATTAAATCTGGGTTGTGTGGTTTAAAGAAAGCAGTTTGGAATTATTTGCCATTTCTGTGGCTTCTTTTCCTGCTCAGTTGTGTCTGCTGTGTGAGCAAGGTATCTGAATTTTGACCCATTTACCTCTTAGCTTTTGCAGGAGGGGGAAAAACAATCAAAATGGATGCAGAGGAGTGCTGCTGTTTCAGGCCAGAGTGCATACTGAGGAACATGGCAGCAGAGAAGGGCAAATTGCACAGCTGCCTTCTGCAGTGGGTTTCTTCCTCATTGTGCTATGGTTGTTGCTAGTAGTCTTGGCTACTATAAACAGCTTTCTAAGAGGGAGCGGAGACCTGCCTTAGCATGTCTTTTCTGAAATTGTTAACCACCTATTTTGCTGTAGAAAATGAAGTTTCTTTTAGTTCCATAAAAATACATGATGGTTGAGTCTGGGGAAGTGATTTGGCTCCCCCTTGAAGCAGCCTGAATATCTGTATAGTAGGTTGTTCCTCAGTCCCTGGGTCAGTGAGGATTATAGATCTTTCTGGAGGATTCCTTTGGCTCTCATAGCTTGTTTCCATCTTGCCCATGTCTATGTAATTTATTTCTTCCTAACTTTTGCTGTCCTGGACAGCTGTAACTCCAAAGGTCATACAGATGTAGGACAGCCATTGTCTTGGTAGTCAGGGAATAGCCAGAGGTTTTGGTTCTCACTGTACTCTGTCAACTTGACTAGCATATACAGGTTGTCTGAAAAAGTGTGGAAACAGTTGGAGGGGAGGGTTGTTTCATTGGTTTGGAGGGGTTTTTTTGCTTTTGAGGAGTAAGATACCAGTCAGTTTGAAATGTATGAACCAAGCCTCAGATGTGCTCAGTAGCAGTGCACTGTGGTGATGCTGCTGGAGATTCTGAAAGTTGGCACAGGAAAAGTCATGCTTGTGCTAGTTTTGTGTTGGCAGACTTAGGGCAAGTGGGTTCATGTGTATGTGTGACTGTCATGCTTTTCCTTGCTGTGGGAGCCTTCTTGTAAATGGTATTCCTCAGGGCTGGATCGGTTGTTTCTATGCAGGTCTTTAATTCCTGTCTGCTAAGGAAACTGTATCGAGAGATGGATGACTTGTATACACAACTCCCGATAAATTTTTCGTACTGAAATGCCTGATGCACTTGCACAAAAAATCTCAAGATTTAGAGGTAGTGTCAGTGTAAATAAGTTCATATGAGGGTCTCCACAAAACTAAGTGAAATTTGATTTATTTGTGAAACAAGCTGGAACAAAATTAACTGTAATAGACAGGAATTAACATGTGTTCAAACAATTTGTTCTGTTTTTGGTGTTGTAAATGTCTGATGAATTTGTGCTTTGATTTGCAGGTTGAAGACTTTGGGCGACAAATCAAGAGATGCAAAGAAAAGCAGGCAGAGGTACTTCTGCATGTCTTATATATAGTATTAATATAGGATGCTCTTGTTAAGGAAAACTTGAAGTGGCTCATATATATGAGCCAATTGCAAGAACATTTGCATACAACTTTACAAAATACTATTTTGACAACAGAAAAGCTTAACCAAAGCAAATGCTTTGCTTAATAGAGCCTTCATTGATAGGCCTAAATAATTGGTAATGGCTGTCAATCAGTTTATAAATTACTATTTAAATTAAATGAATATGCAATGTTGTTGTAGTACCTTAGAAGATTAAAGTTGCAGTACCCTGAAATGTAATTGTTTACAATCTCTGTGAATCTCATTTCCTAAAATTGTAACTCAGGGTTTTCATAGTGTAGAAACAGAAATAGGAGCCTTTTTATTGTGGAAAATATGTGTGTAATGATATACTTCAATTATCTGTTTCAAGAAGTTTTGTGAATTGTGCTGATTTGTGTATTTTTCTTTCATTGTTTTGGGGTTTTTTAGTCCCCTGCATTTTAGTTCCCTGCTCATTTTTTCAACCTGTATAAGCTGCAGGAAAAGACTACTTGATGTCTGTAAATGACACCTGTGAGAGTTACTTCTTCAAATCACCTCAGATATGCTTCAGTGAAAAGCATGTTCTCAATAAAACATGCAATGTAGACACAAATTAGTTTAAAAACAAGCCCAGTGCTAAAAGTAAAGCATCTGAAATAAACTATCTTAAGTTCTGAATCACAATGTTTTGGATGTAATTTTTTTTTAACAGAAGACCAGGTGTATGGTCAAGACTAAACTAAGAATGGGTGAAGGTTTGAATGAAACTATTTTCGGCAACTGCCTTCTCTGTGTGTTTCCAGTCCATAACATTTTGGTTCTTCTGGAGTAGTACTGTAAATATCCATCATTTTTTGAGAAAAGCACTGGGTGAGCCAATTGAATCATCAGAAACAAGGGACTGTTGCAGTGGCTTTTGCTTTGCTGAGAAAGTTCAGGGAAAAACATTGCTTAGCTTGATTGTAAGGATGGTTGAGAACATATGGATGGGAGCTGAGGAGAGGCAGTAAGGGTGGTGTTGCAGTGGGAGTTTTGTCACTGACCCTCTGATCAAGGAGAGAATTATTTTTTTCTCTAAACAGATTGAGGAATCTTCTGTATCATTAAACCCCCATTCTTATGGGGGCCTTTAGCTTCCACCTGCTGAAAGGACAACACATAAGTATGCAGAGTGCTGGAGGGTGTCGGGGATAGCATCTTGATGCTTCTTCATGACTTTTTTGGCATGCTGGAATAGCCTTAGGAAAGCCAGAGCTCACCTGGAACTTACATTTATGGGAGATGTCAGGTTTGAGAAGAGCTTCTAGCCCTGTATTGGTAATAAAAGGCTGAAAGAAAACATGGGATTGGTGATGAATGGGGTGAATTGCAGCAAATGTAGATGTTGTTGGGGTACTTAATGCCTTTGTGGCTTCAGTAACTTTTGCTGCAGTGAAAGGGTTCAAGGAGACTGACCAGTAGTGAATGAAAACAGATTGAAGATACTCAATCCATAAAAGCCCATAGGACCGTTTGTGTCGAGGTGCCTCATGAAATTCAAGAGGTACAAATTCCATGTTTCCCTGGACAGAAAGTATCCCCTGCAACAATACAGATGGGGCCTGATAAAATAGCTGCTAAAAGGACCCTGGGGTTCTTGGCAGACAGCAGGACAGTGACATGCTTTGCAGCAGGGCTGGGCAGTACAAACAAGACCCCAGACAGTAGGATTGAGGAAGGTGATTGTTCCCTGCGTTCAGCACTCCTTAGACCACTCACTACCCTGTCTGGTGTGGTCCCCATTGTGAGAAAGGTGTTAATATTCTGGAGCAATTTTGTGGAGGGCCACCAAAATGGTTGGGGCAGGAACTCTGTATGCGGAAAGGCTGAGACAGGCAGTTGTTCAGCCTGGAGAATAGGTGACTTCTGGGAGACCTAGCAGCAGCCTGCCATTACCTGTGACGTGGTTATTGAGGAAACTGGTGTGTGGTGGGAACACAAAAGGTGATAAGCATAAATTGAAAGAAGAGATGATCAGACAGGGAAAGTTGGGAAAAGTTTCCTGAGGAAACTACTTTGATCTCATAGCTGGTCCTGATTTTAAGAGGGAATTGCAATAGAAACTTCCTGAGGCCCCTTTGCACCCCACTGATTCTGTCACTTTTCCCTTGCCTTAAGGAAAAAAAGGTTTAATTTATGGTAGGTTTTTTTTTTTTCATTCAAATCGTTTGGGTGACAGCGCAAAATATTCTATTTGGGTGATCTTCCAAGAGACAAATTTTGGATGACATCAAGATCTTCACATGGTTTGAAATGTTGCATTGTTAATTTTCTGTAAGTTATTACAACGTGTCTTTATATTTCAAGCTGTTAGTGAAAGTGTACACACCTGATCGGAGATCATCAGAGTGTTAAACTGGCAAAGGTTCTTTACCTTAGTATTTATTTTTAGTGTAGAATATATTAAGTGCAATAGCTGTTTTGAGGGACATGAACTTGTGTAATAGTCTTTTTTTCCGAATATTCCTGTTCCCTGTTTTAAGTTAAAACCATGTTCATCCTGTGACTTTGTTAACTGTACTAAGAAATTATTTAATAAAACTTGTTTTTAATGGATACAGTCAAAAAGAGGTAAGAATGGACTATTGTAAAACAACAAAGGAAAAAAGCTTTGGAATATTCTTGTGAGATACACTGTGTAACGCATTTTAAACCAGAATTGGCAAAATGAGTGTGAAAGTGAACAGTAGGAAACCTTTCTGTGCTCAGCATATCTGTCAAGTGCAGATGTGTGTGCACACATTTTTTTATAACAGCCTTCTATACTTAACGATTTTGTATATTTGCAATTTGTTTTATAGAACTGCCCAATGTTTGCCAGAGTTTTCTGCTGGACTGGAATTACTAAGCAGGTATGACCTTCCTTTTCTTTATTAGTGTCTGCTGCCTATAATTTTAGAAATAACTTAATTAAATTAAGAAAAGGAGAAGAAAACCCAAATGTTTCTAATAGGTTTGTGGATGTTCTGCATTTAGTAGTGTGGGAGTGGTTACCAAATGACAAATGTTTTTAAAGCTTACCCAGTCCTTAACTGCTGTCATGTTAATGAAACAGAAGGTCTGGAGGAAAAGGCACATTTGAAAGTTGACTTTAGTTCATGTTCTAATGTGCAGGGAGGAAGGAGGCCAGCACTGAGCCCCACTCTGAGGTTTTATAATTTAGACATATTTGATACCATTTCCTTCTGGGTTTTTTTTTTTTGGTTGGTTGTTTTTTTGTTGTTGTTTTTGTTAGGTTTTGTTTGGCTTTTTTTGTGGGGGGATGTTTTGTTGGGGTTTTTTTTTGTGGGAAGGGGTATATGCATGATTACAGTCTTGTTAATTTTTTTCATTTTTCGTAATGAAATTGCATTCCAAATAATGTTTAAGGCAATGTGTTGTTTTAAAAGTATTGCTGGGTCCATTTAGCTTTTAATGTAAGCTAGCAGGTTAAAAAACATGAATCACTTTTTCTTTAAAAGAAATTATTTCTCACTGCATATTTGTCTTGGCAGAGCAGTAAGTATTGGAAAGAATTGCACAGCTTTTTAAGCTGTAATTTCTGGTAGTACCTGTAAATATATATACAGTGACATCCATAACATCCATGAATTCCTTCCTAAGGAGAGCACAGTAAGAACAGTAGTTTATCTTCTCTTTAGATATGAGGATGCTTGGGCTGCCCTTCATAAAGGAGCCAAAGATTGTGCAAAAGCTGGAGAGGTAAGGAAAACTAGCAATGCCATACTTGAAATATTTTAAAATGTGCAGGTAATTTTAAACTAAAATTTTTAGTACCAGGCTACAGGGTTAACCTTGGCCCTTAGGTAAGCACTCACACAGCCTCGTTCACTCAGACAGTGAGGTAAACTACAATGTAATGCAAAGGTGTAGTATTGTGATGCAATGTAAGCAGTTGCAAAGATGATGTTGCGTATTACTGCTGTAGCTCTTTAAAAGCAGTGGGGGTGGCTGGGAAAGTATAGAATGCATTTGGGGATGAGGCATGTTAATGGCTTGTGTCAGGGCAGGGCTGCTGCACTGACACTGTTTGCTGCCCACCCCTAGTGCACAAGGGACAGCAAGATTAGAGTGTCTGATGGAAAAGATTAGGGAAATGTTTGTGCTTTCTCCTAATTTCATTCACTATTCCTGCCCTGGAAGCAAAGTAACAAAAAATTTCAAGCCATGTTTAAGGGGCAGGCAGTGTAAGCTGGGTGGCCACAATGAAACCTTCACTTTGGCTGGGTGCATCCTTCCTGGCTCTTCTGGTTAGGTAGGAGACTTCTCTGTATCTTTTTGCAATGACTAAGTAACTCACTGTGTATTTACAGTAAGAAAGAAAGTCTCTTATGTTCTTCCTTCTCTTGCCTAATGATATGACCCTATGTATCCCTGCATTCTAGTGAAAACCTTCAGACACTGGAGATGGAGTTCTCTGTGCCGGTTTGGCATGTTTTACTGCTCATAATGATCTTTTTTTTTTTAGAAAATCTCTTAAATTATGTGATCACAATTTTATAATACTTGCTTTAGTTTGCTTTAAAAATTGTAGTTTTGAAAACAATGTGAGGTTTCATATATATTAAACTAATTTTTTATACTAATTATAACCTAATCTCACATATTATGGCTGCTTGGGAAAATAAGAATGAAAAACTTCCAAAAAGACTGGAATTTCCCATGAAATTCAGATATTTACTTTAGGCACAAGCCAGTGTGTGTATTGCTTGTGGAGTTTTGTTTGTTACTTTTTTTGTTAAAAAGTGGAAAATAAAAACTGTGTAAGCACAGAAGATTGCCTGTTCTGTAGAAGACCTAGAGGTCCACTTGTCCAGTATCCTATTTCTGCTTACTTGTGCTGTCTTATTTATAAATGTTGAATAGAGAAAGTGCTTTAAATGCAGCCTACAGTCTTAAGATATTAAATGGTAGATGTTAACTACCATTTCCCTTTAAATGATTGTAATTTCAGCTGCATTCAGTTATCTCAGGCTGAAATGGTTGTGGTGTTTGTCCCTATCTCATGGTGGCTTGTTTTGGGTTTTTTGTTTGCTGCACTGTTTTACTGATAAAAATACCATATCCCAGTCTAAAAACCAGACCTGACTTTATTTAAAAAAGACTGGTCTTCTGACGTGTTCCATTTCTTACTGGGCTTTGCATGAAGTTTTCAGAACTTGTCTGGTGAAACAGATGTTTTTTAACAGGGATAGGGAGCTGGGGAAATTTGCAAAAGATAGAAGTTGTTCTTTTGAAAGAATTGATCTAAAGTGGGTAAAATTGTAAATTTGAGAGCTTCTTTGCCCGCTGCTCAGAGCTTTTCAGTTTCTACAAATAAAAACTATAAAAATTGAGAAATTCAGAATGCAGATGCAGCCACAGGCTGTAGTTGTGTGCAAGAGGAAGAATGGGTAATGGGATTACGAGCAGGGAAACAATAATTCAATCATCTCAATTATATGTAAGTTATATGTTTGTTACCTATGATCTCTTCATCCTGGTGTTTTTCATAGAATCTGACCTATATAAGCAAGACTTTTAAGCAGTGTATCCTTTTCTCATTATTGTATTATATAATAAAAGTTAGGAAGAATGAAACAACAGAAATTGAACTAATTTGGAAATGTGTTCATAAACACTTGGCACTACTGTCACAAGAGCAGAGGAGAAGTACTGTTATAAAGGCAATTTTTAAAAAAATGTCATTCCTTTTACTTGATTTGCTAGATTATTTTGCATGTGCAGGGTTTTCAGTTTTGTTGTTAAGATTAAACTGGTATGACTGGCACCATTAAACTGTTCATCTAAATACACCTAAAATCGCAGCACTGTTGTTGTAGCAACTGATGTTGTTATTGTGTACCAGTGCAACTCTGCTGCCGAAGTTTTAGGTACATCTTGTTTGCAGTTAATAACATCCATAAAATACTGCCTGCATTGGTTAGGATATTGAGAAATAACTTTGTATCTTACTTTGTTCAGTGCATTTTGATACAAGTATTCCATACTACAGGGGATTTTTTTTAGCACATTGTGTATTTACTTGAGAAGTACATGAGTGACAGTGCTGTAGGGTTGCTACGCTGACCTTATGCTTCCAAATGCATTAATTATAAAAATTATTTAAGATGCTTATAAATAGGTACATAAATTTGCAATTGAAGACCTATTTGTTTCAGCTGGTCGATAGTGAAGTTGTGATGCTGTCTGCACATTGGGAGAAGAAAAGGAACAGTCTGGTGGAACTACAGGATCAACTTCAGCAAATTCCAGGGTTTTTAGCAGATCTGGAATGCCTCACAGCGAGCTTAGGTAAGTTTTTATAAACATAACAAGCATTCAAGGAAATACAGAGGACTAGACTGAATTTCAACTGTTGAGAACGTTGTGATTTTAAAATTTTAACTTTGCTTTCCAAATACAATCTTTCTATTGTAAAACAATAGTTCTTAAACAAACTGGTTTTTTTTTAAAGATCAGCAGGTAGCAGTGGTTGCTCTCCCAACAGTTAAAATTTTATATGTGTCGTTATTTGAAAAAAACAAAATTCTGACAAATGTATATGTTGTGTGAACAGCTGAAAAATACTAATTTTGAAGTCTAAATTGTTAAAATTTTTAAGTAGTGTGAACACTTCTGTATAGAGTTGCTTCTCTTTGATAGAGTCTATATAATTTTATATAATAATGTTTTAACTCATCATTTGGGGTGGGATGGGGGGGAAATTTATCTGGCTAGGGACACTTTCAAGGCATAAACCTTTGGTTTTGGGTAATTGTTGGTTACAAAGGTAACTTGCATATTTTAATGTGCAGAGTTAAGATATTTTGAAGTGATACCCAGCTTTTCTATAGGTGAATATTAATGCTGCCTATTAAGATTACCAAATACTTCACGTTTGTTAGATGGGTTAAAATTTTTATACCTTTACCAAATGTTAACCTTTTCATTTAATTTAAAAGATGAAAAGATGAATGTTTGGTGGACTAATTCTGGAACCTCTCATACAAAACTGTTGATCCACTGTTGAAAATTAAATTAGGAAAAATGTTGGGGACTCTTAGTCTCTGAAAATGCCTAGTGTTGCTGAGTCTTGAAAGGGGGATGCAACATTTGACAAGCAGCAGCCCTGTCTGTCCACAGTACATCTCTTGATGCTTCCATGAAAATCTATACAAGGTGCATCAAAATAAAACTTTGAAAAACTGCTGTCTGCACATGGATTTTAGGTAGCTAAGTACCCCGGGGACTTTGCCTGCACTCCTCTTTCTTACAGCATCTGAGAAGCATGCAGAAATTCCTTGTGTAATTGCAGATCTGTTTTTTTGTGGGGTGGGCTGGATTTATGTGCTGACATGTGATGTGAAGAAAAGGAGGGTTCTTTTCTGTCTTCAAAGGCTGATTTGTCATTCTGCTATGGTCAGTGGACGTGCACAAATCAGCTTTTGTTCTTAGATAGGCTGGTAATAACTTTGCTGCTTATTTCTGAACCAAGCAATGTATTCCAGTTTTTATTACAATTTTCTTATACCATCTTGTTTAATAAGGTTTTATCATCTGTGCTAACGATTCAATATTGGCTTTTTGAAAAAAAAATATTATTTTCTAAGGAAATAAAAGTTCAAATAATGCTTTATTACAACACTGGTTTTAATATCATCATGCGCAAAGTGATGTGCACTCCACTGGTAGACCAAAGATAAACAATATAATAAAAAGCTAATGGAATTGCCTTTATAGTTCATAACTGGAAATGCTATCAATCCTGATGAATTTGGGTTACCTTCTGATTTCTAATACAGTTTTATGAACCAGAATTAATCTCACGCCGAGTGTAGAATTTTGTGAAGAGGGATGTCTCTAGGATATTTTTGATACTGCAGAAGTGGAATTTAAGGAAGTATTCAGCAGCCTGCTCAGGGAGGCTAACGAACTTTGAAGTATACTGGTAAGGTTGTGAGATTTGAACCAAATCTTCTAGCTTTAACTTTTGTATCAGATTTTAAGTAATTTATCTAGAGTTTCTTATTAGTTCCTCCTAGCAATTGTGAGGGTTTTTTTAAATTGTTTGGGGTTTTATTTTTTCTTCTAATAAGTTTTATGGAGTCTATTTGAAGACATAGGTATAATTGATACCAAATTCAACATCTAGCCTTCTGGAGGTGATTTAACAGAAATTTACTGCAATATTCTGCTCACTATTTTCAGTTTTTATAACTCTTAACTAATTGTTTCAAATAAATATAAACTGTATTCAGTTTTCCAGTAGATAATTATTACTCTCTAAATTTTCATATGAGTGAAACATTCTGTAAAAAAAGTGAAAATAGAATTGCAAAGTGCTGGGCTATGCATACAAGATGTAATTTGGCTAACCTTCATCATTTCAAAAAAGTAATAGTTCTGTCTTATGATCTGCTGCTAATAAATCTATTAATGTTTTCATTTTGAAAGTAGATAGGGGACCTTGGCTGCTTTCAGTAAAAGAAATTTCAGATAATGGAAGTGAACCTTTTTAGTGACCTGCTTAACCTTGGTGTGAGTCATGTACAGATTCTTCAGCTTTTGCTATGTATTACAAGACACATTTTCATTAGCAATTTTGTAAAGTTCTTTAGCTTAGGTATTCACATTATCAGTCATCCCTCACTTGAAGTAAAAAGTCTGTGTCTTCATTTGATAAATTTATTGTATTATGTAATGTCTTGTAGCTGCTGTTGAGAATTTTACAGAAAAAAATTACTCTCTTGTAAAAGAGAAAAGGACAGTTACTGCCCTTTCAAATTGCAGAATTGGAATCATCACTTAAACCAGTTTTTACTTGATGTTGTAGAAAATACCTGCTCACTGGTATCAGACATACTTAATATGAAATATGTTTCACGTTTGAGCAGTAGCATTTTGCTCAAGCATCTGTTTTGATTTCAGCAAATCATTATGCACAAACATTGATCCAAATCCAATTTTCTCCCTTGGATGCTAGTTTCAGAAAGACTGGTCTTGTACATAGATGACAGATCCAACATAGGTTGAAAATATTTTACTGGTGGGACGGGGAAGAAAATAAGGCTGGGGATGCAGCCACAAAGATAAAAGCCTTTGCCTCTTAGTTTTGAGTTTTTTGTTTTTGTGTTTGGTTTTTTTTGAAGTATGGGCTAGATGGGTGTGAAAATCCATGAGGGAAACAGAACTTTTTGCACTGTTTAGGAGAGGTATCCTGGTTTAGATCTTGAGCAGAAGGTCGGTCTCTTTTTTCTTGTTCTTTTTTTTTTTTTCAGATTGTGTATCAAGTATGATAGTTGCCATTTTATAGCTTTATAAAATTCAGTCTAATTTGTTCAGAATTTGCATTTATCTTTTACTGAGAAAATCAGGGGAAATATTGGGAAGATTTACATAAAACCAGGGAATTTGAATAATACAATGTAAAGGTAGTTGTGTTCAACAGGGAATTTTTATCCATAGACTCCAGGGCACAGCACTTCAGCAGAGAGGGTGGTTGTATTAGGTAGAAATATATATGTATAAAAGGCATGCAGTTTGGTGCTGTAAGCTTGGAAGTATCTGAGGATTGAATACACAAGGAAAAGTATCCTAGTATACTTGTTATGTAGTTTCAGCAGAGAAGCTGATTTAACTTCATGTAAGTGTTATAATACTAGCTGGGTTTAAGCTCTTTTCTGTAAAAACATAAAAATTGAGCACTAGAACTGTAATTATATAAATTTTTTTCTCTTCTTTCTTTTTTGTTGCAGCTGAGTTGAACTCTTCCTTTTCATATATGTCTTTCACTGTTCATTTTAAATTTTTAGTAATCTCTGCCCCTGTGTGGCCTAGAGGTAGAGGGAATATCTTTGATGTAATTGCTTCCATCCTTTCTGGTTTTTGCCTTTTTGCCTTTTAGCCAGAAAATGCGTGAGCTTTTTAGAGATGGCTTTAATAAGAGGTTTTTCTTGTTTGAGTGGCTGGGACAGTGCAGAAAAGCTACATTACAGTTTGTGTAGGAAAAATGGAAAACTACTTTCTGAATACAGCTATGATTTAGCTATTGTAACAAATTTTGTATTCATACAGAGCTACAGATAACGTAGGTTTCAGTTAGAAAAATTATGTGGTAAATTTAAATTAGGTAAACATTAGAAAGAAAGTGTTTTCAGGTAAAAAAATTTGTGGTCGTTGAATTCTAGATAAATACGTTAATACCTGTTAGCTGGTAAAATAAGGAAAACAGCATATGCTGGTGGAAGATAATTCAAAGTAATTTCATCTAATCAAACTTTAAACATGCTTTAAAAGAATTAAAACTAATAATTAAACCTTCAAGAAGTGGTGTTATACTTGTGATAGTGTAAGAAATACAGGCCAAACTGCTATAATTGGAGTGATGTAACCTAAAGAACAAGTTATTTTTTTCAGCAATCTAATAAAAAATACTATTTCTACCAAGTGTGGCATATTGCAATACATGCAAATTCTTAATCTAAAGATAAATATATTTTTTAAAATCTGAAAAAGATTTAGAGGAGACAGGTATTTTTACAGCCTAAGTTTCAAATTGATTAAATCTGTAGCTTTGTTTGGCACTGCCTTTGTATGCACAGTGCATATATTGTCTTTTGGGTAAGAGAGATATTAATTCTCAGCTGTAGCTGATGCTACTGCAATGGAGCTTGTCTTCAAGTGAAAAGCAACTTTTCTTTCACTTCAGAAAAACTTCTGAAACCTGTGTTGCAACAAAGCAGGATTGTTGCCTTCTGGAGAGATCTTTAGTGTCAATTCCTGTTCTTCAGGAGCACAGTGTTTTCTGCAATTCCCACTAGAGGCTGCTCAAATGCTAGTGCTAGGAATTAGTTGCTCTCTAGAATTCCCTTTTCTTCATCCTCTTTATTTTCCTGTCCTTTGTTGTTGGCCTTTAATATTATTTCAATAGCAAATACAGCAAAGCAGGTGGTGGGGGGTTTTTAAGTGGAAAAAGCAGTGGTTGATAGGTACCTTACTAAATTATCTTCAGCCCTGCTGTGTTTGAAAATTTTGCCGATTAATAAGGGAGCAATCATTCTGAAAAGCAAGTTAGCACAATACAGGTGTTTGGATTTTAATGCACTCAGAGAAGTCCATTTCTTAAGCAAAAAGGCAATAGCAATTATAATTGTGATAAAAACATTATGCTTTGAATACATCTGGATTTTGTGAGAGAAAATTGAGTGTGTGGTAAACAATGAATGTTCCACATCACAATATATAGAACTGAAAACATCTTTTTTCCCCTCAGACCTGTTTCTGCATTAATTTTGTCAACTGCCTTTTTTGGTTTTGCAGTTTTTTTGCCAATCCCTGCCCCCTCCCCTCAGTGATCTGTATACAGATAATTAATTTAGATAAATATTTGTTGATTACATGATTCATGTTTCCCTTTCTGACTGTTGTGGATCTTACTTGTTAGGGGCTCAAAACAACCATAATAAGTGAAGCTGAACATATGAATATGCATCCTAGGGAATTTGCATATGAAGTCTTAACCTTTGTTTTTTTTAGGGGAACCACAAGGATGGCTATTTATAATTGAACAATGGCTAAGACAGTTGAAATAATTTGTAGTCCAAGTTAGGCTCCAAGTAGAATGGCCAAGTCAGAATTGAAGATTTGACTGACACCTTCAGCTTACAGTTTTCATTTTTTGAGGATCCAAAATATATTACCTTTGGCTGTTATTTTGTTTGTAAAAATGTGAATTATTCTTGCTTCTGCAATTTACTTTCTCCCAGTATAGGAGAAGCCCTGGCAGAAAGGTGAATAATAGTCCTGTAATTCACACAGTTCCATCCTAGAGTAACTAGCTGGTTAGAGTTTGGGAAAACAGTTTTTCCACTTCGAATTCTAAGGAGAGACATGGAATTTAGCATTAAGCACTGTCAGGGAGAGTGATGCTTTGATACAAGATTCACATGGGTTAATTCAGATGTGGAGGGACCTCAGGAATTGTCTAGGCCCAATTTCTGCTCAAAGCAATGTGAGCTATGAGATCACTTTTCTCAGGATTTATCATAGACAAGATCTGTTTGAAGTTGAGACTGAGCAAATATATTTAAAGATGACGTTAAGAGATGTGTATGCAAAATAGGTGAATTTAATTGTAAAATTTACATGTGTATGTAAAATAAGTAAATCTCTATATTTAGCTATCAGTAAAGGGTCTGTCTTCAGAGACAAAAGTGTATATTCCTTTATATTACCATGAAATCATGTGAAAGTTAAAATTCTTCCAGTATGCTTCATTTGAATAAATGAAGGTTTGACCTGGCTTTGGTCAGCACAGCTTTATTCCTCGGATTGGTACTGTGTAGGAAGGAGAAAACTGACAGTCTCCTCAAGACGGAAAAGGATGAGTCCTGAATGCTTCTCTTCCTCAAATATAGACCACAAGCCTGTGAAACCACCATACTGGGGCAAATAGAGTGGTTCAGCATCTTACTACAAGAGAACCTCAGACAGATTTCTCTTCATGTGACTCTGCTGCCACTCTTTACTGTGGGGTTTGGGCTGAGATTTGTTTATCTCTTGGAGCCATTTATATGTGTGTAATTAATACCATATTAATTATTTACCTTTGTGAAATCCTGTTTCTGTTCAGGTGAGTTGTCCATCTATTGATGCAATTTGATACTCATACAAGTGTTTTTTATAGCCCAGCTAGAGGCAAACTTTGAGGAAATGGAGAATCATCTGTTGTGTCTTGAGGAACTATGTGAGCGGTGTGAGTTGGAAAGATACAAATGTATGCAGACATTACAGCTGGAAAACTACAAGAAAACAAAAAGGTAAATAAAACAATTGTTATAAATATAAATTAGCATAAATTATAAGCCTTTCGTAATTAACCCCCTCATATATAATATAATTCCTTTTATTCTCATCTATCAAAGAAACAATAGTCTTTGACAGGACATTGCAAATTTGTGGTAGATTCATTCAATATTTAACTCTTAGTGATTAACAGAGAGTACATGTGTTTGGAAAATTAGCACTGCATTGTTGTTAAGGTGAAGTCATGTTTATTATTCTCTGCAAACAATTGGAATAAGGGCTGTTGTTAATAAGCACAGATAAACTGTTGTTTCTTTTAATCCCTTGCCCTGGTTTATGTATTTCTTCTTCTTTTGCCCCCCATGTACCTGTCAGGTTAGGAGCTGAATTTTCGTCTATCTTCCTTTCAGTTCTATCATATCCTATCCTGTAAATACCTTTCACTCTGTATGGAAGGTACTAATCTCCGGCCATTCTCCTACTTGTAAAAGCAGGACATTAATTCTTGGAATCAAAGTTCAACTTACAGCAGTATATGTGAAAATTCAGAGCTTTCAATTTGTGAGCTTCAGGTTTACCTAAAAGATAGTGTAGCAAGGGAAAAACACGAAGCACTTAAATAACTTAAACTGTTGACTTTCTTGATTTTTGTTACTGCCAGTGCCAATAATAAAATATAGGGAGGTAAGAAAAGCAGTATTACATCCATTATATAAATTAGGAAATGAGTTGAGTTGAAGCAGTTTGTCAGACAGTGTCTGGCAGCCTGTTAGGGAGGGGTGGGTGGATGTTGGTGTTGACTGACATGGGGATAACCAGGTTACTTGATATGTCTAGCCAGGACTCCTCCTGTTAGCCAGGGGAAGCGCCCTGGCACCCTCCTTGCCTCCTTGATTGTGGAAGCAAGTTTGACACATGTGGTAAGGTCAGAACAACTGGTTTGTCTCACAGTTCTGATCAGGATGTGGTGATCAACAGCAGGACTCTGCCAGACAGCACTGACCACGTTTTGCTTAGCTTATCTGTGTTCTTGTTCTTGACCCTCCTTGCCATTCTTGCAGCTCTTTGTTTTTTTAATGGGTTTTTTTTTTAAATCCCAGTCTCTTCCCAAAAGACCTATTCACCCCTGATTACGTTTTCCCTATTGGTTGTCATTTATTATGTTGGGAATCTTAGTCTTCTGTGGTGTTACAGATCTAGTTACTGAAGGAGTGCTGATGTTGCAGGTTCTACCTCCCAAAAGATCTGATCTCCAATACCTTAAAGCTCCCTCTTCAGTTTTCTGTGAAATTTGACTGTTTCTCACCTAAGTCCCCTTTAAACATCTGTAAAATCCACTCATTCCTTATGGTGCTAACTGTGGCTTTTGTCAGGATCTTAGTATGTTATCTGTCACATCTGGCAATTCCTCATGTCACGTTCCTTTAGTTTTTCACATCCCATTCAGTTGTCTTAACCTCAGGCCAGGGCCTCGGCAATGATCTGTACACTTTTCCTGCAGCCTGGATTTTCTCTTTCCCAGGTCAGGGCAATTCCATATTCTCTCTCCAGGAAGAGTCAACAGCACACAGTATGGCTGAATATTCACTTGTTCAGACCTACTTGAGTAATCTAAATATTTAAGAGTAATAATTTCAAAATTCTATATATGTGCTATTTAACCAAATAACACAGATTTAAAATGTGTATAAAGCAACAGATTTGGTCCTGTATCATAATCTTTCTACAGTTTTCTGAGTGGCCTTTGTTCTCTCTGCCATCCTTGCTCCCTTTCTCCTAGCCTCTGCTTTCAACATCAAAATAAAGTGTTAAACCATTGCCTGCTCTGCTTAGCAGCATCTAATCAGTTTTATAAATAGAATGCTAAGCAAGCTACTTAGTGTAATTATAAGCTGATTACATTTGGTCAGACCTAGACAAAACAGGAAAAATACAGGTAATTTCTGGTTGATCATTACCAGTATATTTATTTAGGTAAGAAATTAACTGCTAGCTCATTACTGGGAGGACACTTGCCACTGTAGCTACTCGAAGAGCGAGCAGCTGGTTAAATTGACGTGAGTGTGATTTGGAACTCGTGTCCTGTCTTCCTTCCTCTCTTTAGTGCTTGGGATTTTTACTGTGATACCAGCTGAAAGAATCAAGGATGGGGGGGTTCAGGAGTATATGCTCTCTCTTTAGCACAAAAATTATTTTCAGGGAGTGAGTGGTTTTGTGTTTGAAAAAAAAAAAAGGTATTTTGTGTGTTTTGACAATATGGGGGGTGAAAACTGAGATGAATATGAACTCTAGAAACTCTGGTTATTTTAAGCATGTAACAAAATGTAATTTTGTTATAAAGTCACTGTAGAGCTTAGGCTAGAAGCTCATGTATTTGAAATCTTTTGAAAAAATGAAAGACTTAGAAGAAGGTGCTTTAGGTCAACATTTAACCTATGAAATGCAGCTTATGGTAACTATGGGAGCTTATTTTCAGAAATAGGTCTTCCTGTTAAATAGAGCAATTTTATTTCAGTTCAAACAGAACAATTTTTTCCCTTTTGTCATTGTGTTGAGTACTAATTTCAAAGTAGATTCATCAATCCAGGCTCTTTTCCAAGTTATTTAAAAGCCTGGTGTTTGGGAGGATTGGGGTTTGTTTTGTGAGCTTATGTCTGGAATTTTAATATTCTCCTCTTTTTCTGTTTAAATCCATTGATCAGAGTACCAGTACTGTTGTACGAAGTCTAGATTCCACCCTTGTTTTCTTTAGTTAGTCTCACTGCAATTGTTTGCAAGTATGTTAGCATTAAACCATGTCGTTTTGTTTCCTGTCTTTTCTAAATCAAGCACAATTCTTCTTCCCTTTCCTTCATTCTCCTACTGAGGATATTTTGATTTCTGAAAACTCTCTGTATCCTTTCAGTCACATGTGGCAATTCTTGCTTTCCCAAGTGCATGGTGTCCTTCAGGAAGCACTGTCAGGAGCTCACTTTTGTGCCATTTTTTTATGTGCCCTGAATGACAGCCTTGTGGTGTAAGATAAAAAGTTTCTGTCCTGAAGCTGTACGTCCTATGAAGCTTTTGGTACCATTTGTATCCATTTCAGAGAGATCACCAGATTTTGAAAAACAGAAACTCTTGATTATTTTGTCAATTAAGAGAAGCTGCCCATCTGCAAGATTTTGTAGGAATACATTGGGAATAGCAGAGTCCTTGCCACTGGAAATGAGTGAATAGATTGTACTGTGTGTTATTTGACTTAAAACATACTTGTCTGAATGTTAATTATTTTAGGATGTCTTGTTTAAGTACCCTCTCTGTTTTTCATACTTGTCAACTTTGAGAACAGATATAGAAGGAAAATAAATGTAAAAACCTAAAATCCAGAGTCTGAAGTATACTCTGATGGTAGGGTATACTTAAGTGGTGAATGTTTAGTAATATTCCAAACCTTAGTGTGACTATTTTTTCCCCTTTTTTATGAGATTTAAACAAATGCTTTACTTGAAGAGAAAATAAGTTCTTAAAATGTGTATTTATTCCTAACTTTTGTATTTTAGAGGTTTATTTGTGGTCAGGTAATGTGTAACCCCATGCATTGGTAATTAGTGCAGTGGGTAAGGAGCTGAACAGATTGTCATGGTTCTTTTTGGATGCATTGCCAAGCCATGGTGGTGCTTTAGTACTTCTGGGTGAGAAGAATGTTTGATTTACTTTCTCATTTAGGATATAAAATTTATGGCAATTGCATTGTGTAGATTAGAGATGTGTGTGAGAAAATGTCATGGTTACTGTTGTTTTCTTACATACACTTTATCCCTCTTTTTAATTGCTTTGGGAACAAAAGGAATAGTAAGGGTTGTTGGATGTAGTAAATACAGTGGTTTCTTATGCCTGACCAACATAAACCTTTGAAAAGTAAATACACAAAAAACTTCCTTATCTGTAGCTCTAGTACAGATCCCATAGCATTCCTCAAGTAATAAACTAGAACAGTGCTCTGTACTGTACAGCATACTCAGTGATGATTCCCTCCCACCTGGCAGTGATATTTTTTTTTCTTTACATGTAATTTATCAAATTCGTTTTTATATGTAAAAAATACACATTTGTTGTAAATGTTTCAAACAAGTATATTTTTTCCTTCTAACATTGTGTACTGTGAATTACTTCTGAGACCCCAGCTACAAGTTTCATAGTTCTCATCAAAATTTTCATCAAAGCAAATTTTCATGCCATACTCTCTTTGATTAGTCTCCTAGTGGTATAGATTTGGAGCTGCTATACCTCCGTGCAACTGGGTACCTAAATAAACATTTTTGCAAGATTGGATGCAGAGCTTTTATTGTCTTCAGGACAGTTTTCATGGTGGATATGCAGTGGATGACTGGCTTTGAGTTTTCATTAGGCATTGTATAAGTTTCTGTGCTCACATTGCAGAGGTATTTTGTATCCTGTTTCATGATTTTGCATACAGCATAATCAGCAGCAAGTGTTTTCATGGGGATAACTGGCTGGAATTAATTTTATGGCCATCAGTTGTTGCACTTCTTTGGGCAGACACATGGAATAAGAATTCTTATTGATCCTGAAGGGACTTGCACAGGCTTTGGAAGAGTTTCATGGATAATTTTGCTTCCTTTTTTTTTTTTTTTTTTGTGGTTTGAAGGCTCTGAACTTTCTTTCATTTGCAAGAACTCTTGCATTACAGTATTCTGCAAACCTCAAACCCAAGGGAGTATGCTGCTTCATTATTAGTGAATTTTACTCCCATCAGTGCTCCCAATATTTGGAAACATCAGGCAAGACTGAACACAGAGCAGATTTGAAGATTGCAGGGGTTTTGGCAGTTTTTTCTCTTATTTACAAAGTATGAATGTGCAGTATAATTTATGTCACTTTTAAGTTGATTTAATTTTGCCCTTTCTCTGGTGATCTTTGCTTAATGCAGAAAGACAATGACATTGCTACAAAGAGATTTGATGCATACCTTCTCCTTATAGTCTTGTTTTCTTTCGAGTAGGCAAATAGAAGATTTTTTTTCTTCAGCTTTTGTGACATGTGATTAAAGACTGAATGTTTGTGTTGGATCCTCTGTATCCTACAGCACTTTTTAATAATGTTATCTGGAAAACGTTAAAACATTATGTCAATCCTGCATTATTTATCTCTACCTTTATGTGGTGCTTGTTAGTGGGCATAATCTGCAAATCCTGTCAAGCTGTTAATGCCAGGCATTCTTTGTCCAGACTTAACTGTACCAGTAATAGGAACAGATGGTTTAGGACTGCCTTAATCATCATTTTGTACCCTCCCTCACCTCAAAAATGTATTATTTATATATGCAATTAATTCATTGTGGCTAGTGACAGAAGAACAGTGTTTAGGTGCTTGTCATTACCACCCTAAAATTCATTCTCTGTTCAGTGCCTCCTGACAAATTCTGTTTCTTTGCTATGAATTATTTCCTGAGTTCTTTAATAATTCCTTTCCACTTACATTGAAAACAAATTTGTTTAAAAATTGTTTTAAAAAATTCATTACATGCATTCATTGACAATGTTTCAGCGAGGGAAATTTTACATTCTTATGAAAAGGAACATGTTGAGGATGGCTGAAGAGATACAAGTTGTAACTTCTGTCTGGCACAATTGCATTTGTGCTGCATGGAACTAAATTCAGCATTTTAGGTGAAGATTGCCCATGGGGTCACAAGCTCTTTTTACTTACTTGTTTCTGTAGATTCTTGTGGAACTATATGTCACTTACTGAATGAAGCTTGGCCAGTCTTTGAGTAGTGTCATTTTTCTTCTTTTTAATGCTTATGGGGAAATTGATGACCAAGCTAAAAGAATGTCTGCAGGTTCTTGTGTGGCTGTTTACCAAAAACAGGTTTGCATGAACTCCTTTTCTTTCTAGTGGAGTTGATGGTGGAGGTGGCCTTTGATGGTGGAATTGTTTGCACCTCTCTTAAACGTCAGCTTCTCTCACATTCTTTGTAGTTTCTCAAATTGTAGCTTCTTTTAATTTTCTATTCTCAAATTTCAGCTTTAAACTTTGGTTCCTAAAATTTCGATTGCACGATAAAAACAAGCAAACTGTGTTGATAAATGTATGTTTTAGTGATCCAATGACATTGCATACTAAGATAAAAGTTTTTAAAAAATTAAATTTTAAAACTATTCTTTTCTTGGATTATAACAGGATGAAAGCAAAAGCATAAAAACTGTGTCCTGTGCAAAATCTTACATCTGAAGGCATAAGCTTTTACAGGGAGCTAAGCATTTTTTCCACATTTCTGATTCCAGTTTGGAATGGTTCTAATGGTAAATGGCCTATGTCAGTCTCTTAGCAGAGGACAAAACTTGCTTTTAATGATTTCACTTCTACCATTTTCTTATGGTTTTAATGCCATCTCCCTTATTTTTTAGTATTCCTTTGAATGATAGTACCTGAAGGATGACTCCCAGTGTTCTTAATCAAGACAAATACTTGTTTCATTTTTTTGAAACATTGAAAGAGAAATGCTTTCACTGTACCCTGAAACTGCTGAGTATATTAGGGTAATATTTGTTTTTAATTGTATGTATTGACTTGAATG
Organism: Entomyzon cyanotis; assembly: GCA_024500445.1. Classification (NCBI taxonomy): domain Eukaryota; kingdom Metazoa; phylum Chordata; class Aves; order Passeriformes; family Meliphagidae; genus Entomyzon; species Entomyzon cyanotis. The sequence goes on from JAKEPQ010001005.1 coordinate 73,450,016, forward strand.
CCAGTTAATGTAGCTTCTGTTACAAAAATTCACTGGGATCCATTCCATCTTCTGGATTGAAGTTTATGTAGAAGTTTTGCTGGAAAACAGACTTCAGCTGCTTCTGTATCTGCATGAGTATGGAAGCAAAAAAATCTCCATTGCAATATTATTAAAATGCCTTAGTTCTCTGCTCTTCTCTTTTACTGGATAAAATGTCACTTTTGATAGTGAAGAATCCTGACCTGTCTTCAGTGTTTCTTCAGATGAATAGAAAGCCTTTCCTGCTGCTCAGTTCCAACAGTAGTTTAGTAACAGTGTTAGTTTTTACTGATTTTTTTCAATACTTAAAGGCTTTTCATTACTTCAGTCTCAAATGTATTTCAAAGTAGTAGTTGGCCTAAGTATCTGAAAAGGGTGCTCAACGAATCTCAGGGATGGGAAGCCAGTTTTTTGTCAGGATTGACACAAGTGCTAATCCTAAGTAAAAAAAACCAAAAAAACCAAAAAACAAAAAAACCCTTGAATTATTTGTGTGCACTTTCTTATGAAAGTGACACAGGTTTTGATTTCTAGGTTTTTGTCTTTTACTTCTGATGACATCCAGAGGTAAGTCCCAGAGAAAAGATCCCATGGCTTTTTATCTTACTAAAAGCTTGAGTCAGGCTATGGGAAGCAAATATTTTTTAATCTATCATTTTGAAAACGTAACTGTACCCGACATAGCAGATGAAATGCAGCATTTCTCAAGTTTTTATTTGGATCTTGTTAGGTGCCATAAATATTTTTAGATTAATTTGCTGATAAGCATCTGTACTTTCTTTAAATGTATTTTTAGTAAATAGTATTTACAACTTGACATTTTTAACACATTATTGTAAAATCTTTCAAATTCAGTCCTTAATTTTTGCTATTCATATGCTGTTTTGAGATTGTTTTTTGTTTATGTATGAGTCTAGTATTTGGAATTCATTGACTGTTACTTTCAGAGCTAGTGTTGTAGAATTGTTCCTGACATCCATTTATGACTTTGCTTTCTTACCTGCGTAATTCTTTTCTTGAAGATAAAACATGAAACTATCAATTCTGGCTGCTGGTATCTTTGTGAAGAATGTGGTGTTGCTGTAGTCTTCTAGGTATTTACCTGAATTTCCTGATGTTTTGTTACACTTTGGAAATTGATCTTAGTGTTACAGCCCTTTGCAAGATACAGTAGAACCTGAGAATGTTTCCTTACTATTGTTGAGCAAGCAAAATTCCCACTGATCTCACTAACTTCAAGCATGATCATTTTGCCTCCTGGTCCTCCCATGTTTTGATTTCTGGATTTATTCTTGTTTGTCAGTGATACCAATACAACCTTTGTAGTGTCTATCTTGTCTGCTCAGTGACTAAAGCAGGGTTAATCCAACAATGCAATGAAAAGTCTGAGGGGAATGGGAAGGTACTTGGGAATTTGTATTTGCCTTTAAACTAGATTGTAACTCTTAACTGGTCAGGTCAGTTATTCTGTGGGATGAGTCATTATTGTAGATGGTTTGTTTCACCTGCTGTCTCCACAGTTATATTTTCCCACCACAAACCCTGAATCTCAACTTTTCTGTAAATGAAGAAGTTGAGACCACTCACAGCATCATCATTAGAACATTCCAGGTAACTAGAAAACTGGTAACTGAGTTTGACTGGGTATAGAATTTCATGGAGTAATTAAGTCCTCCCTCAGTCTATTTTCTGAAAACAAGCAACTGGAAAGACAGGGATTAACATAGTTGGGTATGTGTGTGGCCAAACAGTTTTAATGGACATAACATTGGTGTCCATGAAGCCTGTACAACTTCTTGCCTCTCAGGAAAGAAGCTGGGAATTGTTAAGTTGTACTGCATACAGAACAAGATTACTTTCGAAGTGTCTCCATGCCTTTATAGTCTGATTATATTAGCCTTAAGCATGTTATATTAGCCTTTTTTCTTGCTCAGAGGTGCTGAACTTCATCTTTCACTGAAAAGAGCTATTTATATTACACTCTGCCTTCTAATTCAGTCCTTTCTTCTGAAAGCTTACTGTTAACTGTAAAAAGGTAAAATGTATTCTTATATGAGCAACTAGCCAGGTTTGTCATCAGTAACCTAAAATTTAGTAGCTCAAGAGTGTGTAGTCAGATGCCAGGTAGTTGTATTGATTAGTGGTCAGACTCAGCATGGGAGTTCCTTTAATCCTGGACTGATGCTGAGGAGCCCACACTGGGCTTCAAGAGCCTTCACGTGTAGCAAGGCCAGAGGCAAGGCAGGTGTGTGTTTTCCTTCTAGTAGTAGTGGAAAGGGTCATCTTGTCCATCTGTGAAGAGCATGAATGTTTTTTTGGATGAAAACTCTTTAAAATCCGGGAGCATTTCCCTATGGTGCACTTTCAGTTACCTTGTATGTTTTCTCCTGCTTGTCTTTTAAGCTTGCTTTGAAGGCTCTTTTCCAAAACTGTTTTCAGTTTAATCTTTTTCATTTTAATTGCTCTAACAAATTGCTGTTTCTTTACACTGTCTTTGTTCCAAATACGTAGTTTCATTTTTAATGTGAGTTCAGTGTATTCTGCAGATGACTTTTTGTCTCTAGACTCTTGGAGAAGACATAGAAGGTTTCTTCATTCTGGTAGTTTATCAATAAATACAAAAATATTTATTTACTTTAAAAGGGGAGAAGTGTAATACTCTGTTATACATTTTTCTCTGTACATCTGTCTGCAGGGTCTTAATTACACAACTAGAAAATGTACTGATACACTCTTAAGCCATCTGTTTTTCCAGTGTCATTGCAAGTCATAGTTTCCTTTCCACTTTTCAGTTTAGTTTCATGTTCTTACCAAAGCTGCTGATAAGTGAGATTTAGGATTAAACTTTTAAAGCTTCCAAGTTTTTATTTGGATAATTTGATTTAATAAATAGAAGAAAAAATCCTCCATGCTGCTGATGCAGAACATGTTTTCAATAAGCATGTATTTTAGTATATATTTCTAAAAGTAAGTTTTATTGAAAGTGTTGTGAGAAACCACAAGATGTGATTAATTCATGCTGTGTAAAATATAAAATCTTCAGTCTTTGGGTCTGAATTAGTATAAGGATACTAGGAGGTACAGATCCTTAAATTGCAAATTTGTATTATTTACTGTATGCTAATCATAGATATTTTTAATTTTTCAGAGGTATGTGATGGAAAAAATTGTCAAATAATAATTTCCAATTTTCTTTATGAGTGGCAATTATGTATATGAATACAGGCACAGCATCTTAATGCATCTCAACCCTAAAAATATATTGATGAATTTTGAAAAGGAAAATTCTAGGGGTTTATACAAAATTGGTGATTATCACTTAGTTACTGTGTTGCCGTCTTCTTTACTGACCTATTTCCACACAATGGCAGTAATTTTTTCATCTTTCCTTTTGTAGACAAGTGTCACAAAATCTCCTGATTTTAGGTGCAATTAATGTAGTTTTTCTCCTCTTACTTTCACATGATGTTTCCTCCAGTATGGTTTTGTTTCAGTCCGTGGAAAACAAGCATTTCCTGTGAGTGTTGCTTTCTCAACTACTGTGCCATTATTAAAAATAAGGAGTGCAGCTTGTGAGAGTGTTCAAGAATTTTGTAATTATATTTGGAGTCTGAAGGGTAGGAAAATTTTTTAGGCTATGAACCTCAAAATGACGGATATTGTAAAGTAGTTTTTTTTGTCTGGTGAAAAAGGAAGAAACTAGCTTGGGAAAGGGATGGAGAAGGATCAGGAAAGGAAATAGATACTCACAGGAAGTTGCAACTAATAGAATTCTTCACTGTGAATCACACTATAGCTTATTTCCTGGTAAAGCACTCATTCTTTCAAAAACCTGTATTTAACATTTGGTGACAGAAGTGGGATGTTCTCTGAAAATGTGGAGGTAAATGCATTCTCTTGCTTCTTTTAGAATACTTTGTTGTGCTTAGAAAATAAATTGTTTCAGCTTTGAAACAGTTTTGTCTGTTCTTGATTCAAGAATAAATGCTGAATTGCATCAGCTGTTAAGGGGTAGAAGAAGTTATTATGGTATAGCATAGGTATTGTGAAACAATGTCTCTGGTAGGTGACTGAAGAGTGCTTTAGTCTGTGGATAGTGAATAGAATAATTTATCTGGACAACTGTTAATTCAGTCTGTAATTTATTTTTCTTACAGTCACTTTTGCTTCAAAATTCAGAATTAAACTAGGCATTCTGCAAGACATAGACTGAAAAAGTGTCTGATGTAAATTAGTGTTTTGTAAGGCCAGCATTCTGCCTTATCTAAGCTATTACCTTGATTCTTTTTTAGCCTTTAAATTCATGATAAATCACTCTCTTGTAATAATGATGATTGGCGATTTTGCAGTTTCTTAAAAACAGAGAAAATATTTCCCTTTGTTTTATATCCTCTGCATTCACAATTGTGTAACTACTAAAAGTGGAAGGTGCCCTGGTATGAAGGCAAAAACAATACTATTATTTTTTACTTCATTTCTTAGCTTCCTGGTACATGAGTACTATGGGTTATCTGTCATATTCCATACTTGAAAATCCTCTCCTCTGAGGAATGTCACTGTTATGTCTCTTTGCCTGTCTCTCTGTTTTAACTGAATGAGTGATATTGTCAAATTTTTCTCCTTCAGTATTGGCAAAATGTTTCTGTATAGCATTGATGAAAATAGGACACTAATTGTTATTCACTGTACTGTAAATGGGTAAATATCTGCTAAGCAAAGGAAGCTTTAGTAACTAAAGCCTTAAAAAGTCTTGGTTATTTTTGGAGCAGTGTATCTGGAAATTATGTAGCTAGATATAAATGTGCAATATTTGTATAATTGTACGTGTTTATAAAGAGGTGATGGCCTCATTTATAAACAGGTTGATTTTGTTTGCTTTAGATAAACACATGTAGTAATATTACCCTTATATATGGTGATAATAAAATTCTTTGATTTTTGCCTTTAATGAGTTGTAATGCATGTAAAATAAATCCTGCTGTTCTAGATGTAGTGTTTCTAATTCGTTTTTTTAATTCTGCTCTTACCAACAGGAAGGAACTGGAGACATTCAAAGGTAAAATTCCATTTTTATTTTCTACTTAAATGTTTGTAAGTGTTGCAGTAATTCATGTATTAAATAAAACTAGGAAGGAACTGTTGCCCTTCTACATTTGACAATGTTAATTTCATGCTGACCCAGCAGGCTGTTTATTTTTCATTTTACCTGTTCTTGCTACTGTTTTCTTTAGGAGAGTCCTAAATGTAGGGAGAACACAGACACTTTGTTGTCTTATCTAGGCTTCAGAGATTCCCTTATCTAATTCAAGCCTTTCCCTTGGTGTTCAGTTTTGGAAGTTAAGGGCTTTGTCTCCAACTAATTGCTGTCTTTCCTAGCATGAATATATTTTTGGCACATGTCGCAGGCTGTTATTTGTTAGATTTTTGTCTGGCTATTGCTAGGGAGTTTTCACAGTATAATGCTATCAGACAAATTTAATTTTTGTAGCTTAACTTGTTGGAGATACTCGATGATATATACAAATATTTGTCCAAAATATTATGTAATGGCTGGAAACTCTATCGTGTATTACTGCTTTGTCTGTGGTACATAGGTGGAACACAGTCCCATTTTCTGTAAATCTTAAATTGGGGCTTACTCTGCCTACTGAGGTTAATGTTTGATCAGCTTGAGAATTGCTATTATCTTTTCCTTTGGATAGGATGTGACTGTGGGTTTCTGACTGGTATTTATGAGAATGAAGTCAAGTGCATTGACTTATGTCAATCAGTTGTCTCTTGAAATTGAAAGGAGGGATGGAAATTTCTATCAGCCGCATTCCTTTGCCTTTTCACTTCATTACTATCTCATCTTTATGTGATGCTACAAAAGGAAAATAACAGTTACAGTAATAGATAAGCAACACAGATAATGTAAAATGTCACTTTTTCTGTAACTTACCAAAACAACCCTTTGGTTGATTGACTTGACAGCTTTCAACATAGAGCAACTCAATACAAAATGAAAGGTAATGCCAAGCTCCTTCTGATCCAAAGCAAGGCAGCTACTTTGCAGTACCTGGTGCTTGTGAGAACAGTGAAACCTGTTTTTTTGTTTGTATTGATTAGGTGTTTTAAGTGAGTTTCTGGAAGCCAGGAGGGTGGTTTCCAATGTAATTTCTCTCTTGGCTTCTTTTTATTTTAATACAGACTTTAACCTTATTTGACAGTAAGTATTTTACAAAGACAAAGATTTTGATGGAAGAGGAATGTGCTTTCTATGTGTTGACCTTGAAATTTATACCAAACTGATCAACTGGTTCTGTAATGCATACAGAGGCATACGGGTTTCCAGCACTGATTATGAAAACCTTGTCTTGGTAGCCAAGAGAAGGCTAGATAAGCACAGAGTGACGAATTGTTGAAAATGGATATTAGACATCTGTCAGCCTAATTTGCGTGGGTTTTTGTACAGTGAACTGGTGGACAAGCTTGTACCTAACAGAAGAGAAGGGAGTAATAGCTAAGAAAATTTCAAGAATGGTCTTGTAAAGCAAGCCTAAGTTCTTTCTATAAGATGACTACAAGAAGGTTTAAAATAAAAAAAAAGATTCAGTGTTTTGACTTTGGCAACAACTTTCACTGTTTTGCCTGACATGTCCCAGGAAATTGGGATTAAACTACTAAAAATCCAGGTGCACAATTGATTGAAAATACATGTTTGGAGGAAATGTTCTTGGGTTTCTTGCTTACTAAGTTGTTCCTTCTAAGATCTCAGAATTTTTGTTGTCAGCTTGGGTTGTGAAGTAGAGGTATTCATTATATTGGCTTCAGTCAGTCTTTTTCCAGCCTTTTGGACCTTACATTAATGTTTGAGTATCCAGCGTATCTTTCATCAGCTGAGTGGAAACAGGGAGAGTAGGAGATTCCTTGTTGTGAAGGATTCATTATGTAATGGCAGATGTTTCGGTTCTGTGGCAGCTTTGCCGGATTTAACTTTGGGCTCCTACTTGAGTTTTCTGTTTTGAGCTGCTTCCAGGGCTCACTAGATTTTGGCAAAAATGATCTGTCACTTGGTTGGCTTTAGTTCCGGTTGATGAAGCACACTGAGAACTCGGTGGATGTCCTTTGGAATCTTGTCACAGAGGAAGAAAAAGGCAGCAGCAAGGGCAGGCAGTGTGTCCTAAGTTAGCAGCCTAACAATGTAATCTAAAAAGAAAAAATCATGGGAAAAGCTGGTTCCAACTGAAACCTGTTAAGTAGTGGAGTTAGATGGTTCTTTACATTTTTATATTATATATATAGACTACATCCTCAACTAATCTATCTTTGCATAATCGTCCAGATTGAATTGTCTTCATCAACATTCTGTTCATTAAATACCCAGTGCAGGGTCTAGGAAAGAGCTGTTTAAAATGCCTATGTATACACTTGCATCTTTTAATGCATTTGCACTTGAAATCTCTGTACATTAAAACCCATTTCAATGGAAAAACCCGAAATGCCATTTTTTATAATAGTAACTTGTTATTTGTGAATTTGAATACCATATGCTAAAATGTAATAGCTTCCAGGATATAAGGATGGTAAATGTCTTGTATAAAAATATCTTTCATAAAGATACAAGATCATTCTATCTGAATATGCAAGAATTAAACTACCACAAAAAAAATTCCTTCAATGTTTGCTAGAAGGGTTAAAAGAGAGTTGTATTCATGTTTTTCGGTGTCCAAATGCAACTGTCACACTCAGCAGTGTGGAGTTCTTAAGCCTAGATCAGCATAGAAAGTACGTTTTACTGTAATTAGGAAACTGAATGGTCTAGTCTGAGGTTCAAAATAGCAGAGCACTAGAAACTTGAATTCAGTGATGTATCCCATCAACTGCACAATGAATACAGAAAAAATGCAAATTACATGTTGGCACTGACCCTGAGAATGCAGGTGTGACTCACAAGGCCGATGGTAGCTTCACAGACCTCTCAGATCTGTTTTAAAACTTTACTTCCCTGGAATTTTGTGGATGTGTAAATATAAACATATACAGTCTGTAAACTTGTGAACTCTTCACATGTTTGTAGTCGTAAAAACATTGAAGTGCCCTTGTACATACCTGGTATTTACTTATTTTAATATTGAAAGAAAATTGACCATCACACAACTGAGAAACAGAATTGTTCCTGCTTTCATTTATGAGTTCCCACTGTGTGTGCCAAGGTACAAAGTGGTAGTCCATTGACCTTTTAAGTATATTCTTTGAGGATACCAGGTGTCATCCAGAAGGGGCCCTAACAAAGAATGTAAATATGCCCATTTGCAGTGTTGAAAAGTGCTGAGAATCACTGACCCTCTTGCTTGTTGATGTTACTACCTTTAAGGAGCCTGAAATAAGAATGTAATACTATTTTAAGAAATTATGAATTATTTTTATATCTGTAAATGTTTTAGAATTTGTTCCTGCCATTTTTATGTTGGTATTGCAGACTGTACTTCATTTCATTGGGAGAAATAGATTTTACTTTCCTTCCTTTTGCTTTAAGACTTATTTTTAGAGGGCCAGACATTTTCCTTTGTTGTTTGCTGCACCCCTTTTTGGTACAGGGGCAGAACAAACCTTTCCAGTCTCTTTTCTTTCAGCCACAAAGATTTTCTATTGCGGAGTAATTGAAATTCATTATTACTTGATGCCTAGAAAGTGAAGTTTATAAGCTTTCCTGCTTCTTTATGTTGAACATCTCTTTCTGAAGAAGGCAGGGGTGTGTGATGTCTTTGACACTGCTGCAGCACTGGCATTTGTGCACCTGAAGTGTGAGTGTGAACCAGGACAGAATATCTCAAAGGTTGTCCAGTTTCTTATCTTTTTTTAGTACTTTATCTTTCAGAGATCTTTACTGTGAAAGATGATGGATTTATGAATGGAAACATTGGTATGCCAGGTGGAGTAGCCTGCAAGTTTCTTCCTAGCATTCACCAGTTTCAGTCTTTGGAGAACTGCTTGCAGGAGCTGGCTTATGCTCTGTGCTGTCCTGTCTTGGCTGAGACTTAGAGAGATGCTAAAAAAAAAGTGTTCTGTTGTGGATCTTGGCAATTCCTTGCAGTAGTAGAGTTTATTTTAGTTGATATTTGTTTGTGGTTTTGATTTTGGTATTTGATGGGTTGTGCTCTTGCATGGTTTAGAAAGGGGGTGTATAATTTTCATTTCACAGCTGAGAAACTGGAAATTAGATAGCACATATGTGGTTATGTGCTTCTGATACTTGAAACCTAGTGCATTTATGACTGCATTAAGATTTCAAATCATTCCATCATTCTTCTAGGCACATGGTACCGTTTTTTAATTTCTTTATTTTTTGACTTAACATTCTTTAGTTCCAGAGCAGCCAGGATTGTATAGTAAATAGTTACAGAATACTGTTAATCTCACTAGAAGATGGAAGAGTGGAGCAAATAATGAGGTAGGTAATCAGCAGTGAGAGAGTAGGAAAAAAAAGTTTTAAAAGTAGTAGAATTACAACAGTGGTAATCACATATGTTGTCAATTTTACTTCAGAAATAAAGTTTACTTCTACTTTGTCCAAATGGGAACTGTATACGTGATAGATTTTAAAATTGCCTGTAAAGTCCCTTTTTATTAAAAGTTTAGGATGCCATGTTTTGAGTTCATTTCTGGAAAGAAAACTAAAGCACTAGAGGCTGTTTAGAGATCAGCAACACAGCACTTTTGGACAATGAAAGGTGGCAGCAACTTTGCAAGGACAAATATGCACATGGCTTTGGCTACTGAGTCATGCATATTTCTAAGCTTTAACAGGATTAGTTTCATTCAAGCTCAGGGAAACAGGTCATATGACCATTTTCAGCACTTCTGTTTACAACACAACAAAATATGTTTTCAGCCTTTGGAATCAGAGGTCTCTCTCAAACAAGTCCTGATAAATTTTAAGAGCTTTATCAAAATACTCCTTGAGAAGGTGACCTGTGAAGTAAAGGGGTATTTTTTTCTTGCTTTTGCCTTCAAGGTTAAATCATTGGGTCACATTTGATATGCACCTTTTTTTGTCATCCCTATTCATACATCTAAGATGCTGATGTTGAAATTGCAGTTTTCCAGTCCTTTTATCAGAACCTTAAGTATGTTTATATCCAAACTTTAATTTCCTGACTTCCACTGTTCGCTCTTTTAAGAGCACACAATACTTGGTAGAAGTCTATTGACTCCATCTCTTTCTTCTCCATTTTTTGAAATCTACTTGCTTCAACAAATAGTACATCAAATTGATTTTTTGTTCTCCCAGTCAGGGATCCTCTTTATCAGGCTGTATTCTGATGGCTGTCAAAAAACCCCACTTTTTCCTATTCTTCATATTGCCTTCCAGATGAGTGGATAATATGCAGTGGAGGTCTTTACAGCTTATACATTTAATGATGTAGCTGTTCTCCCATTTGAGCTGCAATTTTGAGCACATAATCCTGAGTATGTGCTCAAATCCAACAGTAAGATGACATTGTGGTAGAAATTCATTCCAGCCACATGAAGTTCATGGTCCAAAGCTTCAGTATTTAAACCTTGTAGCACAGACAACTCTTACTTTGTCATACCAGAAAACAGTTGTAAAAGAATTGCTTAATTCTATTGTAGTAAAGCTAAAATGGATTAAAAATTTCAGGTTTATATTCAGATTTCAGGAGTTTTCCTCATTATTTTGCTATGAGCTGAAAATATCCTGATAGATTTCTAGTTAATACTGTGTTTTAATAGGTTTATTCCCATCCAGGCTATGGAAGGACAACCCTGCAACTTTGGATGTCCTGTGTTGTCTGTGACAAGAATTGACCAAGACTCTTATATATGATAACCTTCTCTAGAAAAGAGAAGGATTTGAGACTTCGGCACTTCTGGTCAAACATTGAGTGAAAGAGAGATGAGTTTAGCTACTTAAGTATCTAATTATGAGACAGATGGAGAAGAAAACCAAATTCTGTACATCATATGTTCAAACCTTGAAGTTACCTTGCTTTTGATGTTGCTTCTGATGTCCTCAGGTTTACAGAATGTTGCATCTGCTTAACTCTTGGGACTCATTTTTAAAGTTTCTAGGTCTGTATCTAGCTATTTGTGTCTTCTATTTTTGCTTCTTTTTTGTTTTCCTTGAAGAAGTTATGGCCCTAAAATCAAGCCTTTTAAAAAATAGTGATTTTGTTTTAAAATCCTTTTAAATAGAGGAATTTAAGGAAGGTTCACTCTTGGTCTTTCACTGGTTTCAGTCCTTCCCAGTAAATAATTTAATCTTTATACATCTGGGCAGATATTACCAGCACTGAAATGTATGTAAAAGCTTTCAAATGTACATTTCTGCAGCCCACAGGTGGATGGTGCTGAGTTGCACACTTCTGATTCTGTTTGGCTGGATTATCCAACTTAATGGCATACTTTGGGAACTTGTTCTGTATATGGATTCATACCCAAGAACTGTGGAAGTTTTCCGTTTTCTGGGATAATATACAAAAGCAATTGCTTGCCTCTTGCTGAAACTCTAAACATGACTTCTTTCTTAATTGGCAACACATACTGAGCACTAGGTGCAGTTAAAAATGTATTAGCTGCCTTTGACAAAGGCAGCAAAACATTTTCTGGATTAAGTGTTACGATTGGGAGTGAAGCAAGCAACAATGGATAATATCTTGTGTATGCATTTATTTTGCAGATGACTAGAAATAAATTTGTTATCTGCTATGTTAATCACCATCAAACCTTCAGGACAGTATTTTCTCTAAAGAAATAGAATTCACATTTCAATGGAAGTGGGAAATAAAGAGGGTTTTGGTGTATTTGAACTGTAGAAACAAAATTCTCCAAAATTCTATCTTCAGTTACTACATCAGAAAGCCAATTTCCATTATGCTTTGCCTAAAGGAGGGCTGCATTGTCAGCTGACTTAATCATACAATGGTTTGGGCTGGATGGGACCTTAAAGATAATCTGTTCCAGCTGCCCTGCCATGGCTGGGGTGCCTCTCACTGGACCAGGTTGCTCAGAGCCCCATCTAACCTGGCCTTGAACACTTCCAGGGATGGGGCATCCACAGCCTCTCTTGCCAACTTGTGCCAGTTCCTCACCACTCACTGAGTAAAGAATTTTTTCCTAACATCTAATCTAAACCTCCACTCTTTCATTTTAAATCCATTGCCCCTTGTCCTGTTACTATCTACCCATTAAAAAAAAAAATCCTTCTCCCTCCTTTTTTTAACCCCTTAAGTTACTGAAAGGCCACAATGTGAGGGCTGTTTAAAGCCTTCTCTTCTCCAGGCTGAATAACCCCAGCTCATAATAATTTGATATGATGAGGAATTATTTTCCCTTTGCTCATTTTTTATTAGTTTTCAACTGGTGAGGTAAAAACAGGGATTGTTTTGGTAGTGTCAATACAGCCTTGGGTGTATCTTAGTGACAAAATGGCATTCGGTACTAAGGTGGCTCTGTGTTGGAAAAAGGCCTGAATTTTCAAAGCTGTAAATAGGGAGTAGGTTCCTAAAGGAAGTCTCAAAAGCATGATATAAAGATACCAGATTATTTATGGGCAAACTAGATGCTTAGATTTCCTTGGAATAAATATTGTGTGCTCTTGTAATTTGGCTGATCAAAGTTTGGTTTTGTCACTTCTACCTCAAACCACTTCTGGTTTAATGGTTTAAATGCCTTGTTGTTGTTGTTGTTGTGTGTTTGCTGTAATGTAACTGTTTATGTTCCAGATTTGATAGTGCAGTTTGTAGTCTCCATGCTCAACTAGATTTCACGATTTTATGTGATTGCTGTCACCTGAAAGTACTATTCAGACAATGAATTAATATAACCCATAGAATGCTAATGTTACTGATACTTCTGAAACCTTGTGTTTATCAGGGTTTTTTAATGCTATTTCTGACTGGGTCAGAGTGGAGAGCAGGAACACTCCTTTTTATTAAATTTTGCTCTGTCTACATAAATTTTTAGAGAATCTTGTGGGTTTTTTTTCATGAGTCACCCATATGCCCTCTCATCTTGTCTTTGCATTTTGAGGGTGCTGGTTTATCCTCCCAACAAATTTTAATAGTGATGCATTTATATAGTTTTCTCTTTTTTTTCCTTGAGTAATCTAGTATTGCACTAAGTCAAAAGCCCTTTCAGAGGTCAGATGTATCACAATAAATTTGGCATCACTGCAGCTTAAAATAAGATGCCTCATGGGTGTGCAGGTTCAGCTCCTGTTGGGTGTGATGGAAGTTTACCCTATGCTGGAGTCAGCCTTGCAGGATCCTGGTTTTGTGAGGAGTGGAAGAGGCCAGGGTAACAACAGGGATTTTCTTCAGCCATTGCCAGAGTGAATAGCAAACTGTGTAGATAATAGGAAACAATTTCATGGGAACATAAGTCCTGTCATACTCAGTTTATGTAGAAAAGAAAATATTTAAAGGTGTAATGTTTTAATTGTCTCTAATGCTTAAATGGCTGATGTGAAAAAAAATAGAAGCCTATTTTGTCTACAGCTCTAGCTTGAATTCATCCTTTAATTACCAAAGTCCCGACTAAAGGTGGGATTATCTCATGATTATTATAATTCTTTTAATCTTTCACATAGATATTTTTGGTGTTATTTTCACCAGTTAAATAAACTGAGTTTTGTAGGCCAAACATTCTTGGTATTTTTACTTTTAATGATGTTGATTGGAGAAGTATTTGTTATATAATTGCCTTTTGTCCCTACTCAGTATTTTGTCACAGAGATTTTTGTATAATTGTCGCAGAGGAGGTTTTCAAAATGTGATCTTTTTAAATAAAAGGAAGGAATTGCTATGGCTATCCTGGTTTCTGGCAGCACTGTGCACCCTCCTGAACTGAAAAGGCAACGTGTGCCAGTGTTCCCAATTCTGAGGAATGCCTTACAGTTTTTGAAACATAAATGTGCTGTTGTGTAACTGCAGCATCACCAGAGCCAAAGATTCTCAGTCATATGCTGCTGCTGTATTTTTTTTTCTCAACTGCATAACCTTTTTTTTGTTTGTTTTTGATTAAAATGTAGCCTGGATATGTAATACAGAAAATTCGGTTTCCAGTAGAGAATACTGTTCCTAATTTATTTAAAAATCACATCCAAGGCTTTTAATATTTTATGTGTGAAGTAAGAATAGTATGTAATCTGGTTTGTGGGGTATCTGAGCTAAGCCATGTTAAGGAAAGGCACTTTGAGGGGAGAGCCTTGTGAGCATTGCCTAATAAAGAAAAGAATTCAAAACCCTTCTGTACCTTTTCCCTTGCTCCTGAATGATTTTCAGCTGCTTCCAGCTCTCTGCCAAATAAACACATGCTGTAGCTGCGTGTCATCAGATTATATCCCGCTGGGAAGATTTCAGTCTCCGCAGCACCCCTTGGCTCAGCAGCATGTGGTAGCTTCCCAAATACATGCCTGCATTTCTGGTGGAGCCCAGCTGCTGGGAGCTTGTGCTCAGGTTCTGGGGAGGCGCTGAGTTGAAGTATCCATGTGTGTGCAGCTGCATCTGCGTGCGAGCGACCCATCGGAAACTGCCCATCGCGGTACCACTGCTTTGAAAGAGCAACCTTCTGGCAAAGGTCTTTGTTCTGCATCAGTGAAGATGCACATCACTGAGGCTGCTTGGTAACTGGAGCTTTCACTTGACCAGTGCTGGGTTTCTTTTTACTTGCTTATTTCTTACTGCCATGTCATCTCCGGGAGGCTCTGAGAATAATCAGAAGAATTCGTGTAGGTGGAACTTTTATTATCATCTTTGTTATTTGTCACCTTAACTTGCTAAGCTAATGTAAAATGCAAAATGAAATTAAAGTTAGCTTAATTAATTTCCTCAGTTACCACCATCGCCTGATTTGCAAAGGGTGTGCTATAAATGACAGGTTAATTATCAACTTGATTTAGCAAATTTGAAAGACGTGGTGACTTAACGTCTATTTTGTCAGGGCTTTTGTTTATTGCTTTGCTTTTGTCTGTTGCTTTGCATTATCATCAAGGCAAAAATAATCAGAGTTAGTAAAAGAATTCAAATACACAGATATCTTAGCTAAAATTCAAGCAGGCGTGTCTAAGGGTGGGGTGACACTGGAGGGTGAGAGGAGACAGAGAATTATTATCTGAAGATAAAAGCCAGAATAAAAAAGATAAAACAGTGAATGTATTAGCATGGATGCAGTCCTACTAATTTCCTTCAGATAAATAAAACAGTAAGTAAATTTTAAAGGTATATTTTTAATGAAATTGCTAATGCTATTTACATTCATATAAGCCCCCTATATCATATGAAACAATGTTCTTAATAATGCAACCAATAACATTTTTATGCTGTTAATTTTTAACTAACGATGTTTAGAACCATGCACTAATTGAAGTAGAAATAAAATGCAGATTTCTACTCTGATTCTTTTTGTACTCTTTTATATAAGCACTGGAAGAGTTTTTTTCTGTTACCATTTGCATGGATGTTTTTTTCAGTGGATGTTCAGGACTGAAAGATAGGAGTAAATTGAACTATTTGTTATTTTAATTACCTGTTGGAGCATGCCTTTATCAAGGCTCTACCTATGGGTTGTAATTCTGACCACTAAAGTTGATTTCCATGTTAAATAATAGTATAAAGTTGAATATTTAGTTTTAAGCAATTCATCTGATACAGGACAACTCTTTACATTTGTGTTGATTAGAAATACTTAATTTGTAAAAATACTTGTTTTCCATACGTCTGGTCAAATCACTTGATTGTTTACTTAAAGATGGCAAAATTTACCCTCTGTTCTGCTGAATGTGGTGTGACCACTTTACACTCAAAATTGTCAGTGTTGCAAGCAATGTATATATACTACTGGTATAATCCATCTTATATTCTTAACTACTTTGTACACATTGACAGAAGTTGTCTCTCTTTACTTGTTCTTGTTTCCTGGAGTTGAAATGGAAGTATGGACAAAGAGGTGTACAGCTGCAAGTATTTTTTTTTCCCTTATTTACCATCGTATCTTGGACAGTAGAACAGCTATTTTGTGTGTGGGTTGGGGGCCAGCCTTGAAATTATATAAGGATCAGAATATGAAATTGGAGAATAGTTTGAAATGTGAGCCTTAGCAATATTACTCCAAGTACTGCTGGGAAGAGGCAGCAGAAAGTAGAAGCCTTAGTATGAGGATTAGTATTGGAAAGGTTAACACCTCTATGGTAACCAGGATTGTTCTAATTTTTTTAATCACATTTTCATCTCTAGCTTTTTGACAACAAAAAAAAGTAATGCAAAACATAGATTTTGTGATAATCTTTTTGCTCACCAACTATGTGGGCTAAGGTTAATGACCAGTTAAAAAATACTCATATACTTACTTTTAAAATCTCTAATAAGATCAGATGTAGTACCTTTTGGGGTGTTGAAAGACCAAATGCTGTAGGCTCTTGCTGCCTGTGACTTTATCTTGGTGGAAATGAATTTTTTAACAGTTTTATAATTACAGTATTCTTTCTTTTGGCATGCTGCTCCTATTTCATGTTAAAAATATAACTGTAAGTGCAGACATTTCATCAGTTTGATTTGTAACTAAATTAATGTACAGTAATAGATTATACAGTTTTTTTCTCCACATGACACTGTTTCTTTCTGTAGTGGTACTCAAAATATGATATTGTTGAGGTTCTTACAGTGTTCAAAAATAGTAGAATTGTTTTAAAACCTGCAGTGGATATAATTTATTCCTTCTTTATAGCATGTCCTTATGTAAATCAGAGCCCCACCTTTCCCAGCAGTGTGTTATTAAACTACTTGTTCTGCTCAGGTTCTAATGATGTGTGTGGATGGCTGAGGTGTGTGCATGTGAGCATGTGGGAATTCTGAATGCTTCTCTACTCCTTTCAGTAAATGGAACAAAAATGTGGATATTCTGGTAAACTGTTCTGTCCATTTTATTTGAGTGTTACGTATGTCATGTGAAATTGCATCAAGGCAGTGGAGCTGAAACTGTACAAAAATAAGTCTTCAGTGTTGTAGCTAGTGTGGCATCCTTTTTCGTGGTGTATTTGCTTTTGCAGGTGAAATATTGAGTAAGATAAATAGATATTTAAAATGTGAGCTATTTTTAAAAAATCAGTAAAACATTTTTGTATGTACATGATATTTCTAATAGAGTATGTGAGTTAAGGCCAAAAGAGGTTAAGAGGTAGTTTTGATTTAACACATTGTTTCATTTTTAATCACTTGGGTTACTCTGTGGATTAGGATGAAGTAAGAATCTTGTGGAAATGTCACTCAGCCCTTTTTTTCCTTTTATGTAGAAGGCAGCTAGTGCTATTTTGATGTTGCATAAGTGAGACTTGATCAAAACGTAGTTGGCTGTGTCTCATTTTAAATCAAACGGGAATGGTGCCATTTATAGGAATAAGTTTCTGGCTTAATTAGATGATTATGTAATCACTCCAGACCTTGCGCACCAGTGTTTCCATTGGCTCAGGAGGGTTTTCCCTTGATCATAATCTTAAATCCTCATAGATTTATTCTCTCTTCTCTGGTTCAATAGAACGTTAAGCTGGAAGCCCACGCTTCATGGAGAAGACACACTGAATGCCACCCAATGTATTTTCAGTTATCTTGTGCATTCACAAGGATGGGAAATGAAACTGGTGGTGCTTTATAGGCTTGGGGTTTGCAGGTGGGAAGAGCAATGTGGGAATTGCAATTTTGCTGACACAATGTCCTAAGTCTTTATTTCAAAGATTTACCTGTGTTTTAAAGAGCAGAGTTTAGTTGTCCCTGTGGTTAGTCTCAGATGCAGGGCAGTTCCTGTCCCTTGCTGGAGAGCAGGGTCCTCAGGAAGGGCCTGCAGCTTCAGCTTCTGTCTCCACAAACCTGTGTGACTGGAAGAAGTCTATCCACATTATGGGTTTGGATGACATATGTATTTTTCCCCCTTTTTGCTTGTTGGTACATATTTAGAGGGTTGTGCTGCTAGTCATTTAGTATCTGGTTCTTATTGCAACTCAAAGTGTTTCAGATGCAAAGCTGTAGGAAAGCTGACAATAGAAAGCCAGGTCCTTGGTTTTCAGCACATTTGGGAAACCATAGCTGGTATGAAAATATCTGTCTCTCTCATACTGTGTCCCTACATAGAGTTCAGCGTGCTTTTGTACCAATGAAGATTTCTCCTGCATATTAGCAATTTTTCAGTCTAATAAAATCCATTAAGTGAAAATTATTTTGGTATGTGAAGGAATTGTGGAGTAACTCTAGAACAGAAGAGAAAACAGAAAAGTTTTTATCTAGCACAGATAGAAATAATAAATAGCAAACCAAAAAGTTCTGCAAATGACAGGTTATTGAGTGAGAATGATTTAGGAGGAAAAGTCTCAATTATGAAGTTGCTTTTGAGAAATTAACTATTTGGATTAATTCATCTGTGAACAAAGTAAATAACATCCAGGGATGGATCAATCATGAGACTTCCAATGGACAGCTGCAAATGAGGTGTTAGAGAAACAATTGAGATGTAAAAAGAGAGTTTATTTCACAAGATGCTAGGAGAGCTTGGCTTGCTTGATGAAGCAGGGGATGTGGAGACTCTACATGTGAACATATTCAAGGAGTTACCATCAGGAAAAAGAGAAAAATTCCCGAAAGACCAGGGTGTGTTGGACTGGGGGGAGCTGGGGGGTTGTTTTGTAGTAATTAGTATGCCTCTAGCTAATTATTAATTGTGTAAACTGTTCTAGTATGAATTTAGCAAAGAGGCTTTCTTAAATCCTATAAGCATGAAAATACTGTCTGCCTGTGTTGTGATACTGCTCCATTTTTTATTTTGTCTGGCATCAGTTGTTTTCTGCCCTACCATAGTCATCAGGTTGCTGGGGAAGAGGAACAGAGGAACTTTGAACAGCACATCTGGAGTGCTTTGTTCAGTTCTGGGCTCCTCAGTACAAGGACAAGGAGCTCCTGGAGAGGCCCAGTGGAGGCACACAAAGACCATTAGGGGTCTGCAGCATCTGTCTTATGAGATGCTTATGACTGGGGGAGCTGGGCCTGTTTAGTCTGCAGACTAAATGCAGACTAATGAGAGGGGATCTCATTAAAGCATATGATTATCTCAAAGTCAGGTGCCAAGAGGATGGTGCCAGACTCTTCTCAGTGGTGCCCAGTGACAGGATGAGGAGCAATGGACATAAACTGAAACACAAGTTCCACCACAACTTCTTTATGTTGAGGATGGCAGAGCACTGGAACTGACTGCCCAGGGAGGTCATGGAGTCTCCCTCTCTGGAGACATTGAAAACCCACCTGAATGTGTTCCTGTGTCACCTGTTCTAGGTGACCATGCCTTGGCAAGGGGTTGAACTGGATGATGTCCAGAGGTCACTTCCAACCTTAAACATTCTGTGATTCTGCTGAAGTCTGTTGGGCTGAAATGTCTGTTGGTTTTCTGATTCTTGGAATCTGCTGCTCTTCTGTCTACAGAGGATTAATAGCTCTGTGATATAAATTTAGTCATCGATGACTAACCTGAAACTTTGTTATATAAATGTCAATTTTGCCATATTCTGCTAATTGGATCCATGTTCCAGTGATGTCCTCACTTATCATTCTTAGTTGCTATTTTGATATAGAAGGCAATATGGCATCTGTCTTGCTGGCAGAGACTTCTGTAAAGACTTCTGTATAAAGCCAAAAAATTGTATGGAGCCATTAACTTCATTTAAAAGGGCAAGTCTGAGAAAAGTGTGGGGAAGCTTTTTGATTTTATTGTTGCCTGAAGACTTAACCACATCTCAAGCACCAAAACTATTTGAATTTCTTCAAAAGAAGACAAAAGCTCCAAATGCCACTTACTAACCTTAAAAATGCACTGATCTCTAACTTAGTCTGGTCATTTTGGTAATTTTGGTGATGAACATGCATACCCTTTCATGTTCTACGCATAGGGGACAGGCTAAAATTCGATAAAAATGTTTGGGCTTTTCTTCATTTGTCTGAAAGCTTCCATTTAAAAACATCACTGTTTGTTAGGATTGCCTATTTGCCATGGACAAAAATATGCTGGTTCACCCTTGTTTTTCAATTCCATGTAGTACATGCTATTTTCTGGTTTATGTTTTACTGATCTCTGTGGAAAGTGTTAGATAATTTGTGTAAACATGAAGTTTCTGTACAATGTAGCATTGTTTTTAGAAATGCCTTCCTTTTTTCTTTAAGTGCAAGTTGCTGACTTCCTTCTGCGTTTGTAAATGGAGCATTAGTGGCCATCAGTGTGATCTCTTATGTCATGACCTAAAAAGAAAATTTGAAAAGCTGCATTTCCCTCCCTTCTGGAGTCCTGGATGGTTGCCAGAACTTTGCATTAAAGCCCACAAGCAGTGGTACTAGGACAATTTTTGCCTTAAAAGATAGGTGGAGTTATATGCGGATCACCGCGCCAACATCTCTGGTGGGGGGGAGACAGATTTGCTCTGACAATATAATGCGCTTTGCAAGCTTCTATTTTAAGGATCCTTTATGCTATGACTTTTTAAAGACTATATTGAACAAGTATTTTGTTTCTTTTAAGAGTCTTACACTTCAGGAGGCCCCAAGTTCATACGGACACTGTTAAATTCTGCAAGTCAAAAGTGCACCTAGAGAAGTATTTTTCAGAGTACTTCTAATCATAGCTCTTCCGTATTTTATAGTTCAGCTACTTTATAGTGTTCTTTCATACTGTTACTACTTGTGTAGGTGCAGTCCCATCTGTGAAGCACCTGAAAATTGATTCCCTACAGGACTTTTGTTGCTCTACAAATATCCTGGAACGATCTGCGAAATCTTGACTTCTGCATTCATCCTGAGGATGAGTGAAGAAGGAGCAGTGCAAGTGCCAATGGCACATCCCTGTGCTCGACATGCCTTGGATCTGACCTCCAGATCTCTTCTTGAATGAGCAGGTAGCTCAGTTTCTGGGCTCTGACAGTTGTTCTAGCACTGAAACACAGATAGCATTTGTAATGGCTGAGTAGTTGAGTGGTTTGTATTTTGGGAGGCAGGGAAGCAGTGGTATTAATTTGCTGTGTCAATTTATATAACCTTGGTGACTCAGTGGGTGCCCATTATGCTTCCAGTACTGCTGATTTAACTAGCTGGCTGCTGCCTAGCTCTCAAATCTGTTGAGCCTATGGGTTAATAAAGGTGAAGGGTGAAATATGGTCAAATGTTTAGAACATTTAAAGAGCATTTAAAACAGACGTTAATGTGGAATTTGAATGAGACACTGAAATGGGGTATTTCCAGATAGACAACTATCAGATGTGACCTATTATTATGGGCTGCTTCATGGTAAACATATATTCTTAATTTTGACTTGTGGGTTTAAGAATAACATCTCTTGTTTTATTTTGTATAAACATTGCTCCATATGCTTATAAAATGAAATCTCCTCCAGTCTTTTTTATTATGTTTGCTCCCCCTAGGCTGAGTATCCTCATTCAGTTTGCTATTTAGAAAGCATTAGACAGGTGTTAGAAAAAGCAGGCCATCAGACTTTAATAGCTGCTGATGTGATTACTGTTTTCACTTTTTAAAATGGATTATAATAGCAGCATGCAAGTATATAATTTCTGACCTATTTTGAATAGTAAGTGGAAACTGCTACCTTGCGAACTTCTCCATCAAAATGCAATTCATTCTAGCCCTGTAATACTTCGTATGTTCATATGTGAAATTATTTGTAATGCATTGAGTACAATGCATTTGTATTTAGCCTGGAGAAAAGCAGGCTCAGGGCGCTCTTATTGCTCCCTACAATGGCCTGAAAGAAGGGTGTGGTGAGGTGGGGGTCAGTTTCTGCTCCTGATAACAAGTGGCAAGAGAAAAGGAAATGGCCTCAAGTTGCACCAGGGGAAGTTTAAATTGGATGTTAGGAAAAGTTTCTTTGTGGAAAGGGCTGTCAAGCACTGGAACAGACTGCCCAGGGAGGTGGATGAGTCATCTTCCACACATTTGTGAATGCATCCCTAGAAGCACTCAAAAATGTGGATATGGTGCTTGAGGACTTCGTTTAGTGGTGAGCATGGCAGTGGTGCTGGGGTTGATGGTTGGACTTTGAGGATCTTTGAGGTCTTTTCCAATCTTAATGATTCTGTGATTCTATATTAACTAGTTTCATTTTGAAAGTACAGTATTGATGTATTATCAGGTCTCAGTGCTTTTTTTTCCTTTCTTCTTGACCAAGATTTTAGGCTCTTTATGGTTAGGTCTGTCTCTGATGCAGCCACTGTTTGATGTTGACACTCTACTTTCTGTATATAGAAACACAAGTATTGTCAAGGGAACTTGTTTAATAAATAAGGCACAGATGGAAAGTAGTTTTAAGTGAATAATATCAGCAAGGATGTTTCAAAATAGGAGGCCTTTCAACCAAACATCTACAGTTTTATAGAGCATGAAATTATAGTAGTGATACTACTTTGATTCCTTATGCATGCTTCAGTTCTCATTAGCCTTGGATAGTCACTCTTATAAACAGATTTAATAGTTTATAAGAGAATCACAATAGGTTGACGTTCAGTGCTTGCTGAACACCTTGGTGTAGCATTCCTTCCATCCTGGAGAGCAAATACCTGTACCAACAGATCAGGAATGTTCTTGGTTCATTCCTACTCCCCTCTCAAGCTTTGTTGATAATTTCATGTATGTTTAGGAACTGATACTAAGGTGATTTACCAGATGCTGTCCCTGGTGTGTTTGTCTTGGAAGACCTCATAGTCTTTGTTTGTCATGTTTCACAGGTTTTGTTTTACCAAAGTCGCAGGAGAGATTAAATTGGTTCAGTGCTAGCCTTTAGGAATATTTTCCTTTAAATTCTCTTCACTTATTCCACTTTGCCCATGTAATTTGTGTTTTAAAAGGTATTCCAAAGTCTCTTGGCATCAAATGTTTAGAGCCTCTGATGTTGTTTGTAACCCACTTCCATTAAATTTAATCTTTTACTTGAAAAATAAATTTGGTCTTCATGACTGAGTGAAATTTTCCCTGTATGAAGCCAGTGAAATCAAATGTGGTGTCATCTGTTGTGATCTACAGCAGCAGTGAAGAGACGAGAAATGTTCTGCCTAAAGCTGTTGAAAGCTTAGGTCTTAAATTCATAATTTTATTTCCGTGTTAGTAATGAATAAAAATACTTTTGGTTGCTCTAAAAGGAGGCAGCGAATCTCTTTTGCCATGGAAGTTGGACACTGTTGGGGCTGACAAAGCAGGTGTAGGATGACAGGAAGAAAGAGAAGGAAACAGGGCAGATATAATGGTGGCCGGAAGGCAATGTTTTCCCACTGTCATGCCAAATGTGTTGTGAACAAATAATTCATATTTAATAAAGGTTACATTGTGTTCTAATGATGCCCTCCTCTAAAATTAGTTGATGTTGAGATTTCAAGAGGCATGTTATTCAAGCTTAGATGTGAAAGAGGAAAAATTGGACACTGAATAGGATCAATAAACTTCTGCTTCTAGTTTGTCCTAATGCCTCAGAAATTAGCAGTTCCTATTTCTTTTTTAGAATCACTGTGCAGTAGGGGCTTTTTCAGTTGGTCCAGGTATGGGTACCTATACCTATTGTAGAGATACAGTCTGTGGTTTTTGTTGCTATAGAAAATAATACCTAGTGTAGAGAGGTGCTGTTTAGAGAAATAGCGTGAGGGTTAGGAAATTCAACTTTTTCAGAGATCAGCTGCATGTTTGCCCTGTGCAGGAAATGTGCATGCATTTTGTGAGGTTTAAAATACTCATGACTAATTAGTGCTAAAATATTCTGAAGAACAAAATCAAAAATTAGGTTAGCAACGCCTTATACATATTTAGGAGTTAAGGAAAATGCTATAAATTAAGTTGTGGCTAGCACAGACCTTTCCCATGGAAACTTTTTCTCTCTTCTTCCTGTGTTTTATAAACAAAGATAAGGTTTGGATGTTATTAAAAACAGTTTCTTGGGATGTGGACAGTTCAGGCCTGGCCAATCAGGCCTAGGGGGAGGCTTCGAACTGACCAATCTGGGTGACCTTTGAAAAGTCTATATAAGATGGAATTAAATAATAAAATTTTCTTCTGGATGCCACCTTTTGAACCCGGGTCTTCTTACTCTGCTAGCGGCTCAACAGCAACATTAAGTGTTCTGTATTTTCAGTTGGCCTAAAGGTGAATGTTTTTAAGGTGCTTACAAATGGCAGAAGTTGATTATTACAGGTGTCAGGGCAATTAATTCCTCATTTTATACTCTATTGCAGCACAGGTACAAGTCAGTGCTTGTTGTCCCAAGGTGTGGCAGGAGATGTTGCAGACTTGTGTGGCATCCATGTGCTGGAAAAAAAAGGAGGTGGGGGGAAAGGCTGAGAGATTTCATATAGCTGTGTATGTTGAAAAGAATCATAGGAAGTGTATTTTACAGGTTTCACAGTCCTAATTACAGTGACTTCCCTCTTCAGTCAGCCCCCTTCTTTTTCCCTTCCTCCTTGTAAGTGCTTTTATCAGCTTCCTGAATTTCTGCTTTTTATTCACTCCTCACTGTCACTTTGATGTCTGTGCATCCTTTAGGTGGATTTTCTTTGCTCAAATAAGATACTGTATCCTAGGTGTCATTTGTCAGGTCGTTTTCACCATAGGCATAGGGTTTACTCACTGATGGCCACAAAGTAGGATGTGCTTCCTCGCTGAAAGGCAATTGTTCCTGCAGCTTCTTGGGTTTTTGTCTGTCAGAGTAGCTTCAGTAGGGCCAATTTTATTGTAGTGGCTTTTTGTTCGTGGTGTTTGGTTTCAACAAGGCAAAGCCTTCTCTGCCTCTGTTTTAAATTTCTTCCTCCCAGTTAGTATTGTTTTTCTTGCCAGAATAAAGGGTCATATCTCATTTATTATCTTTTTTGGGCAATCAGAGTTGTCAGTTGCCCTTCCCTTCTCCCTCTACCCCATCCTCATTTCTCTGCTTTTGTATCTCCTTTCCTTTCTCTCTTGCAGTGCTCCACTGAAGCATCAGTAACATCACCCATCTGCTCCACCCTCTCCCTTGCTGCATGGGTGTTTCTCTTTTGTTGCATATATTCATTGAGGTGTTGGGTTAAGCAGCTGATAGACCTAGGAAATTTTGTCCTGTTTTAGTGATAACAGTTCCTCCCAATGAAAAGCTGGTGTAAAACTGTGAACATCAAATAAGAGAAAAGGTAGGTATTACTTACACTCTTCTTAGGAGGGGACAAGTGACATGGTTAGTTATGTTAACCAGTGAAACTTGTTTAGATGCATTTAATACTAATAAACGACTTTATTGATTTCCATTAGTCTGTTACTTTCTATTAAATTAATTATTTTAAGTAATATAATAAACTAATAATGTTAGGTCTAAGATCTTAGATATGGCATAC
Organism: Entomyzon cyanotis; assembly: GCA_024500445.1. Taxonomy (NCBI): domain Eukaryota; kingdom Metazoa; phylum Chordata; class Aves; order Passeriformes; family Meliphagidae; genus Entomyzon; species Entomyzon cyanotis. The sequence continues at coordinate 73,475,418 of JAKEPQ010001005.1, forward strand.
ATGAAAAAAGATCTGCTAGTTTTTGTGCAGTACCTTCAAACCAGCCTACTACAGTACTTGCAGAATTAATGACGTGGTCGTCTAAATCAGTTTGATTTGAATAACAAATTTTATAATCAATTTTTCTCTTACTGCAAGCTAAACCAGAATAAGCACAAGTTTAAAATGACACTGCTAATTCATGCCCAGTGCTGCCATTGATGAATTAAGGACTAAACAGCAAAAATAGTTTTGAGTGAACATAGTTGCTGTTGCAGCTTTAGCTGGACCCAGCAATATTGTGGCTGTTGGTTTTACACATGACGTAAATTCTGTGCCAGCTTCAGGAGGACGGATGATGGCTGATCCTCTATACAAACAAACAAACAAACACACACCTCCAGAAGGGTTTCTTTTTCAGAGCTGTTGGGTCTAGAAGAGTTGGTTTTTTTTCCCAGCCACCACTGCTCCCTTGGTGTGGCAGTGCCAGTTTGATCTTGTACCAAAAATCAGGTTTATTGTTTGATTGAATGGTGGTCTGCCTTGACTTTGCCAGACTAGTTTAGTCTGGTTGTCTTTAAAGACAAAGCATGGTAAAACTTGTATGTCAGAGGAAAAATTTGAAAACTACTGGTGTGTTGTGACCTGGTAGCTTCCCTTCTTATTAGCAGCGAATGTTGGCTAACACATTAAATCCTGGAAGATTTAAAGTGTGAGACATTCCTCAGAGTTGAACAAAAGGAGAAAGTGAACCCAGCCACACACTCTCCTGTTGTAGTTTACAGACTCTAAAGAAGGAAGGGTTTTGGTTTTCTTTCCATCTGCCCATGTTGAATGGGTTGCTCCTCAAGGTTTATCCTTAAATGCATTAAAATACAAATAGACATATCAAAGTTGCAAAAACTTTGTTCTGAATTGGCAGTAAAATTATGGAAGGGCTTTGACACTGTAGATAAAGATGACCTTTATTCTACCTTCAGTGTTGCAAGTTTGAACAGTTTAGAAGATGGCACGCAAATAAGTCAGCAAGCCAGTGGAAGCAGATCATCTTTCAAGATTCTTTTTTCTTCCCCCTTCAAAAGATTTATCTCAAATATTTTTCAAGTTTATCAAAAGAATTTTATTCTTATAATTGAGCTATTTAATGACAGTTAATATTTTGCAAGTTGGAAGTTCTGTCAGGGCTGTTTTTTTCCTTATGGTTTGTTATTTATAAGCCATAGACCATTTAATATTCTGTTAAGAAATGAAGAAGCAAGTGGAATGGCTTTGAGTATATAAAAACTAGATGCATGAGAGAAAGCTTAAAAAGTTTCGTTAAAAATTTAAAACTCAATGTCCTTTCTTTAGAACTGACACACTGAATATTGCCTTACCTCTGAATCACAGCCCATGTGCTAACTAAACTGTTTTTCATATTTTAATTTTAAAGATAAAAATGTTGAGTGGAAAAAACACACTGTATATATTTCTGCACTTAGTGTTAGATGCCCTGTTTCTTGCTATATAATGCCTTTCCATAGTAGAAAATGAGGAATTTTAACTGTGAAAATATAGTCATATATTCTGAAAATATGGCTTTATAGGCAGCCAGATTGTTCTGTTTGAAATGTAGTACATTTTTTGTTTTGATTGTCTTCCTTTTGTTGTGCCTGTATAATTGTTACTGTCCAATTGGCTGAATTTAAAAGCAACCCATTAATTGGAAAACACTTCTATGAGAGACTATTATAATGTAGCTTGAAGAGATCTGTCTTACAGTGTTATAAAAAGTATGGAAAAAACATGCCGTCGCTGATGTTGCAAATTGGCTTTACTAACAAATAGCACTTGTACATGTTCCTTTTTTTTAAAGAATGATGGCATCTTTGCTTTGCATTTGAGAATAAATATGGATTTTTTAAATAATCTGGTCTGTCATAACTCATACTCCGTGCTTAATGAATACGGAAGACTGCATGTATTTTAAAATTCCTCAGCTGGTAACACATCTCTAATAGCTGTCAGTTAGCAAATCAGTCCCCTTGTGTTTGGATGCTTGTGGATGCTGGTTTGTTAAAGAGAATGCTATTTCAGATCTTGTTTCACTAATGATACCAAACAAAAGTGTTTGCTCATCACTAGGATTTCTAAAGAAAATTTGTAGTGTGATTCATTTGGGACATTAACCAAACAGTGTTGGACTGGACTAGATTTGTAATCTAAAGGTTCTTTTTCTAAGAAATAAGTTCAGCATTAATTGGATGAATGAATAGCAATTTGGTTTTTTTTTTTTTTTGCTTGCATTGGAGAAATTGTTTTGACAGAAATGGAATAGGAAATAGACTAAGTTGTCAGGAAAAAATAAAAATTTCAAGCATCTTGTGTGTGCTAATGATACAATGATTGGCTTATGGTCCTTTTAAAATATTGCTACATATGAAATTTTGGTGTAAACAAGTAAGGCTCCTACCTGAGGGAGTGTTATTTCACTGGTGGTCCTGCAGTTCTGACTACGTGAATATTTAGTTTTAATTTGTGCAGTTTCTCACCTGTTACAATTAGCTTAAAATAGAAGGAAAGAAAGCGCAAGTCCAGAGGAGGCCACCAAGATTAGAGGGATGGAGCAGCTCCCCTGCAAGGAAAGGCAGAGAGAATTGGGATTGTTCAGCCTGGAAAAGAGAAGGCTTCAGGATGACCTAATTGTGGCTTTCCAGTTCCTGGAGGGAGCCTACAGGAAAGACAAGGAGAGAAAGATGAGGAGTGACTTTTTACAAGAGCATGTACTGACAGGACAAGGAGTGATGGATTCAAACTGAAAGAGAATAGGTTTAGGTTTGATATTAGGAAGAAATTCTTTACTGTGAGGGTGGTGAGACACTAGAACAGGTTGTCCTGGGAAGTTGCAAATGCCTGCTCTTTGGAAATGTTCAAGGCCAGGTTGGATGGAGCTCTGAGTAACCTGGTCTAGTGGAAGGTGATGGCAGAGGGTTGGAACTAGATGATCTCTAAGGTCCCTTCCAGCTCAATCATTTTATCTAGAGTCACTCTATGATTCTGTGATGTGTTTCTAAACAAATATAGTAAACAAATATAATTTACATAATAAATATGGAAAGCTTTACCAAGCATGTGAAAAAATCAAATTCTCTTTCAACTAGTTGTGTGATCTGAAAGGCAGGTTTTTCCTTTTTGGTTTTTCTGTTCTGATTGAGCAATCATTGGTTATGTTAACCTACTTGTACTAAAGTATGTCTTCCAAAATACCAAAATCCCTCCTCAGGTATAAAATGTCACTGTCAGTGTAAGGTAAGCTAGGTTAGACTGAACTGTACTGAGACTATGAATCTGCAGCTCATTCCTTTTGGGTCTGAAGCCTTGTAGGACTGTTTGACAGGATCTATCCTTCCCTCCAAAGAGAGAGGTATAAATTGCATGCTTAGTCAGAAAACCTGTTATTGTGAAAGCAGTTTATGGAATTAAACCCTCATTTTGTTTTAGTTACAAGGCAAGGAAGCAAAAACTTTTGAGGCAAGATTTAATTCAGCGCTGAATGGTGTTCTAAGTGTCGGAAGGTGGTTATAGTTTGAGTGAAGAGCAGTTTCACTGCAGTTTGGAGCTGGGTGTTATTCTTAAGGACAAGTAAAAGCTGATACCTGCCAACTGGTTTGCCATGTCATGGAACCCATGTTTTCAACTGTGCACAATGTGTTGTGACAGCAAAACAGTAACTCATCATTAATTCACGTACCTACCATGCACATAATTTGATCTAGAAGGCAAATAGCTCACAGTTGTGCAGAGGTTAAGATTGGCACTATTCTTGTAGTAGCTATTTTCCTGTCTTTGAAAGCCTTCTAATTCCAAAGCAAGGATGGTTATCTTTTTGGAATGGAAAACAGTCATTAAATTGTTCGATAGATCAATTTGTACTCGGGCAATGGGATGTTATTAATCTTATTTGGGACAGTTTCATGGACCTTTGGAAACATTAATAGAATGCTGCAGGCTTCTATTTTAAGTACTTTGGGTTTAGATTTGTTATCGATTAGTTTTTCCATTTGAAAATTAGTATTTTTGAGGTAAGGCTGAAAAAACAGTAATTGGAGAGCACATGCATTAAATACTGCATTTCATGACAGCAGAATTGTGCTGAATCATTTGAGCTGTTTTCAGGTACAATTTCTATAATAGTGGGATTTTTCAGTAGTGTGTGGCTAGGTTTTAAAGCCAGATCACCTTCACAAATAAATGTACTAAAGGTACATGTGACATTGTCAGGTTATTTATAGTGGAAATACATACTTTGCAGCTCACTAAGTGAATTATTGTTCTTACATACTGTAAATGCTGGATTTATAGGGAGGCAGGAAAGAAGTGTGTTAGCTCAGATGTTTGCCTTTTTTTTTTTTCTTTCTATTCTAAGGAGGTTCAGCTTAATGTTATCCTTCTCTCCTTCCTTTGTCACTTTTTATTGTCTTTCAGTTGGGCAGGAATCTGACTAAAGGAGAAACTGGGGAGATAGCAGACCCTCTTTCTCACAGAGCCTGTCCTGGTGTAAGCTGAGGGAGGCTTGTGGTACTCACATCCCACTGAAGTCACGATGCTAAATCCAAATCCTGTCTTCTAGAAAGACAGATATTGTCATTGAATATCATTGAACATTGAGTCAGAAAAAGGGAAGGTGGTGGATTGTTAATTGGAATAATCAGGCATGTGCCTGAAGGAGAGAATCCCCCTCCAAAGCTTTTGCTGTAACATTTCCATACTTTGCACAACATGAAGCAAGTGTGGAAAACCCCCACCCCTAATCTGCCATAGAACTGTATATCCATGGTGATTTTGACTATAGTTAAAACCAATTAAAAAGATTCTAAGGTTGTTTCTTCTTACCACACTTGCAGGCATATGTCTGCTCTTAATTTAAAAAAAATAAATAAAAATCGAGAAATAGGCAAATACACTCAGGCTTTGGGGTGTTTTCAGTGACAAATGAAGTGGCCAAGAACATTCTTATTGTTTCTGAACCACAGAAGATGTAGTTGTAAAATGAGAGTCCCATGTGGTGGTGTGGACCACCTTGCAGAGCAATCCCCTCATCCTGGTGTATTTTTAATCACAAATGTGATTTTATGGTGGTTTTTTTTTTAATCCTAGATGTATTAACATTTTTAGAACTCAATTTGCGCGTTTGCTCTTTGGAGGAGCATATTTTTAGTGTCTCTTAATTATGATGATTTCCTGGTAGCCAGAAAAAGTTTGGAGTTCTGTGGAAACCTTTTCCCAAGCTGTTTCCTGTGCAATTGGTCGGAAGCTGCCTCTTCCTACAGGTGCTGCATTAGTAAGTGGAATCGTGACATAGGCACCTATTTTCTGTGGTTTGTTCCGATACTTATTTAGGCTTATCCTTTAAATTCCAAGGATCTCAAGTAAGCAATTTGTTTCTTTAAGGAGAATTTCCAAGGCAAGCCAGCTTGTTGAAACTGCTTGCTGGGAATTTTAAAAATAATTTCTCTACACTGGTAAAACCTCTGCTTTTCCTCTTCACTAGATTGTTTGTGGGCTACTTAGAGTTTTCATATTCTGATGCAATCTATAAAAACCCTAGTTAGGTATAATCAAGAAGTACATGCAGTCATTTTTAATTGCTGATTTTTGTTATAATCCTAATTTTAGTAAAACATTTCTTCATGAAAATGCAGGCTTTTGAGAGTTGGCAGACAGTAAATCTCATTTGGAACAGTGCATATTTTTTCCAATACAGATGATCTTTCTGTCACTGAGTGAAATCCTGACTTCACATTCTAGTGAATCAGAACTTAATTTTTTGATTGTAATTATTTGAATATACCTTTCGTAAAAACAAATTACTTTGTAAAGAGACTGTTCAATAAGAGTTTAAAACCAGCTCGGTCTTGTAGTTTTCCCTGTTTTTCCTTTCACTCTTAGGTGGAAGAAAGACTGTGTGCACCTAGATCACTTATTCTACCTTTTTTCCCCCAAATTTTGCCAACACAGTGGGAACCTGTCAGCAAACTATAGTGCCAGAGTGCTCTGCACATCCTCCCTTATAGTATCAACATGTATTCTAAATTCTGTCAAGAATAATTTAAACATTTTTGAGGAAGACTTCATCCTTTGAAGCACTCCCCGGTGTCTTGTCTTACTTTGATATTTTTATTGAAAGGGTCTGTAACGAGGCAGTTGCACTATAAGTTGCTAAGTCATAATGCACTCAAAAAGCTGCTTGGCTATGTGCCTTCCATTGTCTGCTTTTATGATTGTATTGTTCTGATTTGTGAAGAGTTTTGGTTGTTCAGTGGGTAGCCAGCTTACTGATAGGTTTTGACAATCTCACACGGTGTTCCCGCAGCCAAGTGAGGATGTTACAGTCCGGATGGGCTGCAAGATGGACAAACCAGCTGAGCAAGAGGGTGGTGTTTATGGGTCATTCCCTACCTGGGGGGTTGGACCAGAAGCCACCACTCTGTCCCAGAGGAAGTGATGGAGGGCTCTTGCACTGAGGTTGGAGATGACCCCAGCTCTGTGGAAAAGGCCTGGGGGCCCCGTGGGCAGCGAGCCTGGTGCCAGCCTGCAGCACATCTGGCAGCAGGGAAGGCCACGGCACACTGGGCAGCGTGAACAGGAATGTGGCCGGGACATCAAGGGAAGGGATTATCCTCTACCCAGTGTGTCTTCATGCTGTGTCCAGCACAGGAGGAACATCAAAAACCAGGAGTTCAGTGAAGGGCTGCTTGAAACTTTCTGTAGCAAAAGCAAAAAAACCCACTAAGAATGGGTGCATGCATTTTATGGTCTGGTTGGATGAGTCTACAAAAAGCAAATGAACTATAGAGGGAGGAAAAAGTGGCATTTTCTGTGTTCCTCTATGTCTTTCTGTCTTTAGGCCAGATGCATTTATGGGTTCTACTTCACATGAGATAAAATGTTACATAATAAATTAATTGAAGGAAAGTAAACTGGTTGTGTAACAGTATGAAACCACCAAAAAGCCATCCATTTGGACAGCTTGACATCTTTCATGTTGGGTCTAAGGGGTGTGCTAGCCATGTAAATGACCACTGTTTTCAGTTGTTGATTTATTTTAAAAATCTTTTTGTAGTCATTCTTCTAACTTATTCAATAAATCTGTTTTGCATAGCTGGAAACTGTTTTAGATTAAAGCATAAAATGGTCACTTTGTTGGTTGGATGGAAATCTCAGGTACTGCAGCAGAATTTCAATTTGTAGGAAGTGTCAGCCAAGCCTAGGAGTGACATCAGGAAATGGTGTCCTCTGCACTTGAGGTGTGTGGTTGCAAGCTATTGTAATTTGGTCCTTTGGAGTTTGGCTTCTCCTGGTGTCTTGTTCAGACATTGAAGATATGGGCAGAGGAGTGAAGCTGTGGGTTGTACCCTGATGGCAAGGGGGCTGAGCCATGGGGCTGTTCCTGGGCGTGGTGCAGAAGGCTGTGCCTCAGCACTCAAGTGTTCACTTTTTTAGAAAAAATTTGCCTTCTTTTAGTGTCTGTTCTCTTAAAAGTCATAGCTGGTGGGGAATTAGTCATCTTTTATTTGGGATATTGTGGCAGCTCCTGTATGTCTGCATCTAATTGTGCATTAGCATTTTCTGTGTAGTCTCTTTTTTATCTGTGCACAGCAGTGTGATAGAGAAATAGGTGCAGTTGCTAATTGAAAAGTACAATTTTAGGGTGAAAGGAAAAATACAATAGTATTTTAAGCATGCCAAGTCTCAGTTTGCATCCTGGGAATAATTTCTGTGAGCAGTGTATGGTGGCACATGGATGATACTTTTGTCTTTCTTGGAATTCCTTTGGTGTTCTCTCTATTCAGTGTTTTATACACTTAGCTTATGGAAAATGTAACTCTAAATTACTTTTAGAAGAAATAACACACCTGTTTTCCTTGGTTTCCTTGTGTTGGCTTCACCTACCCATCCTTAGCATTTCTGACAACAGAGACCCCCAAATGTAGCCGTTCGGTTTTGCTTAGCCAAGCACTTTTTATTACACCTGGCAGGGCATGAAATTGTGCAGCAAGGTTCTAGATGTTAACTCTCTATCTGACTTTGGAGAACAAGTCTGTGACAGCACTTCAGCTCACATATTTACAGTTTCCTGTGGAACGTGCCAGCACAGCAGGCAGCTGTTGCCATTCAGCTTTGGCCAGTGAGAATTTCAACAGTTAACAGGACATCTTAGGCAAAAGTTAAAAACAAAGTGCTCAATGTCAAGAAAGAGATTCTATCAGTCTCCTGTCACTTGGATGCCATCTCTGTTTTGGGGTTAAAAATATCCTGAATTACCAATCTAGAGTGCAAAACTGTCAGAATATATTACGAGAGAGAGAGAAAATTCCCGTTGTCAGTGGGAGCTGCTGGCTTTTATTATTACAATTGAATAGCATTTCTGCATCATAGACAATGATATTAATAATTGCTCATCATCCAGGACTGCAGTAAAGGAATTGCTTCAGGGGGCACAGAGTCATCGTACACCATGGTGTAATTGATAATAAAGACATGTTGCCTTCAGGGAAGATGCTTTCCTTTTTATACACTGATGTTTTACTTCTGAAATCTCCTTCAAGAAGGAGATTTCAGCTTATTTACTGATATTTTAAGGAATATCTGGTGTGTCAGTCCAGTTTCCTGGCTTCTTTTGGCATCTACCCCAGCTCAATTGCTTCTGTGTATGATCTGTGACCTTGATGCAGGCAACAGAGTGAATTAACTGCTCTCTGATGCTTTGCTTGGTTTAATAAAACATGTTCTGCATTTGGGTAATAATCTCACTAATGGTAAATGCTTTTAATGGATGTCCATGTTGTAAAATATCATTAACATAAAGTTTTTCCTGGAATACTGACACAATGCTTGTCCTAGAAAACCTTACGCTCCCTCAGCATTTATCCATGTGGATGCCATATTCCAGCTGTGACTGTCTGGCATGTGAAAGCTTTGACATTTTTCACCCAGTGGTATTTGTTGGAGCTTTCCCTAATGGGCAGAACAGAAGAGAGCAGCAGCTCTTCCTGCCACCCCCGTCCCTTCTTTCAGCAGCTCAGCTGGAAAATTCCTTTTTTATTGTAAGCAATAAAAAAAAAACCCCAAACTTGTGGGACCAGAAAAGTGAACAGAAAACTCTGGAAAAAGGGTTCCAGGTTATATATTCCTCCTAAAAAGCAAATTTTCTGAAGCATATTCTAACAGTCTGACTGCAATAAGTACTTCAATAGCAACTACATCTTTTTTTTCTAGAAGATGTTATTCTTCATAAACAGCACAATTCTTTTCTCCTCTTTCCAGTCTAGAGCAAAACAGGGAGGAAGGAGTTCTAATGATATTCTCTCTAATATTTCCTTTGCTGCATGTACATGTAAGATACTCTTCAAGGGATCTTCCCATTCTGTCTGAAGGCTGACAAAGTCAGAATCTCAGGCACACACACATATATATATATATGTATGTTTTTGTATTCATATGTATGTACATATATGTACTTATATATGTCCTCCCACTTGCATTGTGGTGGAAATGTGCTGCAGTATTCAAGTTAAAAGTGTGCATTAGGTACAAAGGACTGCAGAAGCCTCATTATCTGAGCGTTTTTTGGCAGAATCTGAAATCCCAGTTGTTGATGGACAGTGCTCTCAGGTGTTCCTGTTTATACAGCTCAGGAAATTTGCATCTTGCCTCAAGATAAATAGTTATGACATCTCTTTTATGTGAAGGTTATGCTGCCTAATATAGTATTCCTATCCTGGTTTAAAATACAGTTGCAAAGCACAGAGACCTCCTTTTATTGCAGCCTGTGTTAAGAGCCTGTAGTAACAGTCTGTCAGTATTTATTGCACTGGTTCTGTAGGTTTTAAGTTCTGAGAGTGGGGGAATACACCTGCAACATTTGATTTGTTTGTTTGTTTGTTTTGTGCTCAGCTGAACTCGATGCTGAACATGCACAGAAGGTTTTGGACATGGAGCACACCCAGCAGATGAAGCTAAAGGAGCGCCAGAAGTTCTTTGAAGAAGCCTTCCAGCAGGACATGGAGCAATACCTTTCCACAGGATACTTGCAGATAGCAGAGAGGAGAGGCAAGTTGCAGAATACCTTCTGTGTAATGCACAAACTTCCAACCTGGAGAGCATTGTTGAGGGGGCAGTCAGCAGTGATTTTAATGCTTACAGAGGAAGCTCTGCAAAAATGTCCAAATTCTTCCTCAGAATTGGAACTTCAGATAAGCCTTTTAAACAGACTCTGTGTCCCAAAGGTACTGGGTACCTTAGAAGATTAGTCAGGCTCTGTCTTTGTCTGAGGAAGTGCAGAGCTGTGAGCTACATCTGGAACAGCATTTTTCTCTGCAGCTGAAGAGTGCATCTATATAAATATATGGATGGAGGCAGCTGCTTTGTCCGCTGGAGTTCCAAAGCCTGGGATTGTCACCAGGCAAGGAGATGCCTCAGAAAAATCTGAGAAGTGCAGTGGAAAGCTCAGTGTAGCATTTCAGAGAAGTTCCCAGGTGGCAGCTCTTCCCACTGGGTGTGATTAGGACATGGGAGATCACATTAAGAGCTCTCTTTATTATGAGATGATGCAGGTTTGGCATCTTTGGACTGGTTGAAGCATGAGGATGCCAGAGATTACAGGCACTTCTGTGTGGGAGGTTTCCATCTGTTGGGCCAAAATTCAGGGATTGTTGGACCAGTAAGGAAGCCAGTGGCAAATTATGCATTCATGTGGTAGAAGAAAAAGTAGGGATTCTGTCCCTGCTCCAAGTGCAGTTCTGCTATCATTTGTAATGTCAGAGCAGGGAATGCAATCCAAGGTTTTCATTCCTCTGCATGAGTGCTATGAATACTCATCTGCAAGATGTTTTGCATGGGTGGCTAGGGAGAAGTGGGGTATATAAATCTAAATTCATGGTCCAGGGAGGAACTGAGTTTGAGTCTCCTGCTTTCTGTAATACATGGTCTTTTAGACTAAAAGCGGGCATTGTCATGAGCTATTCCTGGACACACAGCTCTGTTAGAATGTTAGGCTGCCTAACATTTGGAACTTGAGCTTTTTAGTATAATGTGGAACCCACATGTATCAAAGAAACTGTTTTAATGAAAGATTTGGACCTGCAGTACATGTAAAACTGCAGAGATATAGCAAATTTGGGATAAAATCCCCAATCAAATTATGGAATTTCATCCCAGTTCACCTGTGAAAGCTGTCAATAGTGTAATTGTCAAAATTAGATAAACCAGTAAACTGTTCATTGTAATATTTGATATTACGCAGCAACTGGATTTAACTCTGAGTGGCCCTGAATTTAGCTGGTTTTCTGTTTGCGTGTTTTGCTGATTAAGGACGATGCTCATCCAAGTATTTACTTCCCTTCCAAATTGTCAGTAGTGTATTGACAATAATAATACATAATTGCTTGAGTAATTAATAATGTGGAATTCCATACTGAGAGAAGATACTGGGCATGAGCCTGAGTTCCACAGACTACTGTCATTTCTTAGATTAACTGAGAGAGGAAGAACAGCTGCTCTCTGTTAACATTAGTCCTGATTTCTGAATTTCTATGTCCCTTGTATATTGACATTTAGGGATTGTGTGCTTAAATGTGTTTGTTGTTCTCGAAAAAGACTTCTGGTTGAGAGAATTGAAAAGGAGTGTTCCAAAATGGAAAGTTTCAAGCTTTGCCACTGAGTCCCATCTCAGCCTATTTCTGAGAAGGTTATTGCTATAAATAATGTTGCTAAAAATGTTTTGGTTTACAAAAGCAGTAATAGATGTTAGTTTCACAACAAAGATTGCACAGAGTGCTCTTGGATTTGGGCTGAGGTTGCTGCTGAGCAGCTGCTGTGGGAGGGCTCCTTCTATCCCTTAGTTTAATTATTGCTAAAGCACAATTACAGCAGCCTCTGAAGCCTTGGTAGGTAATAACACCGTGTAGCTGATTGTCAATTTGCTCACTGCACTGCTTCTCCTGCAGAACCGATTGGAAGTATGTCTTCCATGGAGGTGAATGTGGACATGCTGGAGCAGATGGACCTAATGGACATGTCTGACCAGGAAGCACTCGATGTCTTTTTAAACTCAGGAAGCGAAGACAATAATGTGCTGTCTCCCATGCTGGGTATGGTGCTTGTAATGACAGCCTGCTTAGAGACAAGTGATAAATCACCAGAACTGCTCTCAGTTGTAATGGGTGCTGTTATCTCATAAAACATCACACTTGATGTAGATTGACTGTTCTTCATTAGTGCTTCTCAAAACATTAACATTTAGTTGCTGTACAGGGGAGTTGATGCAAAACTACGTGGTATTTCCAGACAATCTCATTTTTCTTACTCCGTGTTGTATTCATCACAGTCTGGGTAGGTGATGTGTTACATACTGGCTTGAAGTGCAGTTTTCCCAATATAGAGTTAACAGAGGACCTTTTAACAAACATCAACAGAAACCTTGCAGTAATTAGGTTTTTCTTTTTAAGACTGCTTGCTTAGAGTTTGTCCAGAATGTTGCTTGGCAAAAATTTGGACCAGTTGTATAATGTCAGATCTTCAGTGAGAAATACTGACAGACATGGTTCAACCCGGTAGCTTACATATACACAGAAATATAGTGTCTCAGTACTGGATCTTTTATCTCCCACTGAAGTGTTTTCCTAGTTAAAAACTTAAGTACTAAAACACCTTTCCTCAAAAGAGCCAAAATTATTTTTCTTGAGGGAGATGATGAAGCTCCTTTAAAGGTCCTTTTGATTTCTTCTGAAAATACAGATTGAAATATTTTATGAAAGTACTTAGAATACTCCCTATGTAAAGGTGATTAACACCTGCTGTGAACATGAAGAGCTTATGGTAAATAGTCAAAACACACTTGACTACTAAAGGTTTTTGTGCTTCATTGTAAAAACTGAATTCAGATGGGTGGTTTTGGATAGGCATCCACTTCATGCATTATTAAGGCTGATCATCATTTGAGCATGCCAGTAATTACAGAATCTAGGACTGTTTTCCCCTTGCTGACTGTTTGGCAGGTGTTGAACCAAGAAGCTTCATGTCTTAACAGCAAACAGTCTTAGCTGGATTAGCTAAGGAAGTGCAGAAACTATTTTTTTAACTAAGTAGATAAAATGTATTAGCTTTTGAAAAAAATGCATTCTTTATTTTGTCCTTTAATATAAATATTAAATCATGTGTGTATAGTGTCTATACATGCAAATGCACTCCAGTATAATGTACCCATGCTGCAATGTTCCAGCACTGCAACTTACTGCAGTGTAACAGTTGTGTGAATCTTGCTCTTGGGGTTCCAGACAATTCATTTCCCTCTAATTAAGGGATTTTTGTACTTGCTTTAAGAACCTTGGTCCCCAGTATCAAACCAAATATGAAATAGTCTTCATTCTCAGAAAAATGAGATGGCTTAAAGGTAACTCTTTTATTTTGCTGTCAGTGGAGAACTGGGTTGTCAGGGCAAGGTTTGTTTGACAGTTGTGCTGAACACCACAAAATACAGGTAAGTTATTAAAATAACTGGTAAAAATGAGAATCAGCTCAAAACATTGAAATGTTTTCAAATTTGTCTTGCTATAAACATTGCCAGCTTGTGGGCATTGGCTTTGCAACATTTCGCGACAGTAAGTTAAACTGCAAAATTGAGTTAGCTTTGTCACTCCTGAAAGCTCCTCCTCTGTGTGTTGTGTAAATTAATCGTAATGCATGCTTGTGTACACCACATAAAGGCAGCTTCTCTAAAATTTCTAGTGTTAAAATTTAACTGAAGTACACGGGGATCAGTCATAGGCAATGTAATTTGAACTGCTTTGCAAATAGTCTGAGTAGAGGTAAGGTATAGCACATATCCATCTGACCCTCCTGAAACACTTTTTAATAAAATCCCACAGGATTTTTAAGAGAATTTGCTCACTAAAATTACTCAGGGCTGAAGCTGGGAGCCCTGACTATGGAGAAACACTTGTTAGGCACAGGAGAGAAGGAAAAAGGGGCTTTATTTGGCAGATCACATAGAAAGTGTTTAGATGGTTCCTCATTTTAACTTACTTGCTGTTGGGAACTGTCCAGGGAAGGGGATCTAATTTTGAAACCTGAACTCTCAGACTGTAAGCAAACACCGTTACACTGAATTTGCTTACAAGTCTTTTTTGCACAGAATATGGAGGAAGCAGTCTTAAAATCCCACTCCTGTGCACTTGAACTGTGCAGAGGATTGCTTTCGTGCTGTGGGCAAGAATTTGTTTTGCTTTTGCGTCTTCATTTTTAGTCAAAACTGGAGATGACTGTTATTGCCTGCTTCCTAGTTGTTCGGTTTTAAATTTCCATTTTGTATAGTTCTGTTACATTGAGTTTGCTGTGGGGATTTTCCTCTTGGTGTCTTGCAAAAGAAGGAAAGCAGCCCAAAAGTGACTCCTTAACCAGTGTTGAGCTGATGTTAATGTATTGACTTCTCAATCCCCCTATTGAGCCAAAGCTTGATTTTTGTTGTTGTTGTTGTTGTTGTTTTCCCACCTCTCAGGGCCTGACTCCAGCACCTACGTGAACGAGATCAGTCTCCAGGTGCCGAGCCAGTCGGAGTTACGGCAGAAACTCTGCTCTCTGTCCTCGACCTGCACCGACTCGGCCAGCCAGGACGCAAGCGAAGGAGAGTCCCCCGTTGTGCAGTCTGATGAGGAGGAAGTTCAAGTGGACACTGCCCTTGCTGCTGTAACTGAGAGAAAGGGTGCTTCAGATGGCAGTGATGAAAGTGACTCTCAAACTATTTGAATCTTTAAACCATATCCTTTAACAATGACTTCTGAATGAATGAACAAGTGAATGAAGAGCTTGCCTGTGTAACAATTTGCTAACCAAGCATAACAGCCAGATCTTTTTACTTAGTAATACTGCCTTTTTACAAAATTGCCAGTCATGTGGGGGTTGGTTTTTAAAGAAAAAATTATGCCTAAAGCACACACACTTTAACAGTAGTCTTGGGGCTCAGGGGAGCAGTAAAACTGTTGTATATACTATGTATAAGAGAATTTAAGGGGAAAGGTAGAAGTTCCTTTGACCTCTAACCTTTAAATGGCTGATTGGAAGTACTTAAGAGTTGATGTGTAATACTGAACCCAAATTGTTCCTTGCATGTTTTCAGCTGCTGCAACTGAAGATTTAGGATCCAAACCAAAATGAAAAGTTTATTTTCTACTCTTTACTACCTACTGTCTGCCTCCTGCCTTTGTCTACTAATGCAGCAGTGTCTACTGTTCTCACACTTCTTATTCAGGACCAACTTAGTTATAGGTGTTAATGAAAAAATAAGAACCCAATAAGGAGGAGAGATGCATATGGAAATGTTACACTCCTTGTGGAGCAGGCATTTTAGCATTGTGTAAACTTACTCCTCTTTCGAGATAAAAATAAAGTATTTCTATCCCAACCATGTCTTTTACTTGATTACCAGGTTTTTTATCCATTACCAGTGAACAGAGGAGCCTAACTCAGAAAAAAAGTGGTTTTTAGGAGCACCACTGTAACGTGCTTTTCCATGGTAACATCTGTTTGACAACACTGATGCAGGCCAGCAGTGCAAGGGCGATAAACCTGAGTTGGTTATTAATTAAGTGCATGTATTTTAGAAACCTCAAGAGCTATAGGCATCATCTCATTGCTGTTTTTTCTGCAGTCGTTTCTCTCTCTGAACTTGAGGTTTGACCATGTCTAACGCCTGTTGCTTGTCAAGTCTCATGCTCTATTTGCAGGGATCTGCTCTCCTTTGAGAAGGCTCCTGGCTCCTGCTCTTCCTGCACAGAGGGAAGGAATGTAATCAGAAACAGTGTAAGTAAAAGGATGAGCTGTGATGTAGATCCCTTCCAGAGACCTGCCCTGACAAAGCCAGTGCTTGGGAATGAGGCATCTCCTGCTGCTTGCCAGCTGGGAAGTGGCCAGTTTCCTTAAGGATTCTCCTGTTAGCTGACAAAGTGTCTCCTGACCCCTGTCTGGGAGCTGAAGGCTGGAAGCTCCCCACCTACATTTAGAGATTTACTCTTCAACAAGGCAGCTGTTCAAAGAAATTTTTCTTGCAGGAGCTTCCTTTACTCTCTCGCTTTCCAGAAGACAGACAAAATGTTCAAAAAAGTTTTGTTTTTTTTATTAAACCTCGTAGTACAAACCTGGAAAGTAAACAAAAAACTGGCAATAAACAACATGAAGTCCTTCCTTACAAGGAAAGAGAGCAGAGCAGCGCTAATAAATTAAATGTCAAAAACTGTAAGCCATAGTCAGAAGTTTACTGTCAAGAGGGAAAAGTACACAGCAAGGCCATAAAAACCAGACAACCACATTTGAAAACACTTGACTCTGTTTATGTTATTGTTAAATATTCCAAAACAGTTCAGTCTTCTGCAACAACAACCAACAAATTGTATTATAGGACTTTCCTGACAGTCACCACTGGCAAGCTCAGTGCAATATGGGTAGCTACGGTATTGTTGAATTCAATTACGAAACAAAACAGTTTGTGAAAACATTTTCCCTTTTTTATTCCACACATACTGTACACACAACCAGAAAAGGGCAACAGCTACTCCATTATTATTTTTTGTTGTTGTTCAGTGATGTAAGCAGCACTTATAAATGTTACAAGAAAAACCCTGTAAGCATCCAATCCAACCGATGAAGAAAGTGAAACGTAAGGCTTTTCTTCATCTTGTCTCTTTGCCATCCCTCCCCCCACCCCAAGAAAAGGCTCAAGTATTTAAAAAAATTTACAGGCATATGTACAAAAGGTGTGATTTTTTTTTTTTGTTACAACATGAAGAGAAAAAATAGACAAGATGAAAGCAAATGCATTTTCACATTCAAAAGAAATATGCAGACTTGCTAGTGGCTCTAAATGTGATCATATAATGAAACAAATTCCAAACAAAAATTAATGCTTGACTGTGTAAAGGTGTGAAAAACAGCAGTGGAATGGAAATGGAATGTTAGAAAGATTGCACGTCTATGACAAAAGAAGCACTTATGGCTTCAATCACTTTTTTCTTTTCTTTTTTTTTTTTTTTTTAAAGGATGCTATTGAAGGGTTTTTGATAAAGTAGCCAACAGCACCAAAAAATAACAGAATGGATTTCCTAATGAAATCAGGCACAGTTTTCCCTCACATGACTCCTCAAGGCAGGCAGTCTTTTTTCCTCTTTTTTTTATTTTTTTTTTATTTTTTTATTTTTCCCCCTCAAAACAGATGCATAGTGATGTGCTGGTAAAAGAGAACATACTCCAAATCTCCTCCTTTTGCCTACAGTTAGAAAACAAAGTCCATCTTCAGCTGCCATAACCTCCCAAAGAAAGTGTGTATTCTCCAATTTAAAAAATTACAAAACTCATCTTGCTGTGACAGAATAAAAGACAGCCAAAGTAAAGCAATTTCTTTCAAGTTTTTGTCTCCTATCCCTTTTCTCTCTAGAAAAATCTGCTCACATGACTGGAGAACAAATTATAAAACACATCAAACTTGAACCTATTCAAAAAATGTGATAAAAGCCTTCTTTCACAGTTACCAAAAAGGCTTTTTTTTTTTCAGCCATAGGGACAATACAAATTAATATTTTATCAGCCCCTTGCCGGTTTTTAAACAGTGAACATACGGCAGTTTAAAAAAATCAGACTGCTGTATCTATCTATTCTAAGTACAAAAAAAAAAATTCAACAGTTTAATGCTAAAACAAAATTAGTTCTCTAAAACCAGAAGAAAATCTTCTTTAGAGCTAGTGCAAAGACAGCTTGTATTCTACAGCAAGTACTCCAAACTATGGTATAATAATTACAAAAAATATATATAAATTGACAAAATGAGAGTGTTGGCATCTTCAGGATTAACTTGAAGCACTTTTGGATGAACTGGAGGATGAAAGCCTAGATGATGGCACGTCCACTGTTGCTCTCTTACGAGGTCCTCTTTTTGGTGTAGGCTTGCTGATACAGTTCTCAATGCTGCCATTTTTACCAGATACTTTTCCACAGATTTGATTGACAAGACTGATTATTTGTTCCTGTTCAGCAAGCGGGAAAAACAAAACACAAATTAGCATCTGCTCTTCCTCCAGAGTCCCTTAAACAGAACAGCAGTGGAGTACTCAGAAATACTGGGAAGCCCATCTTAAAAAGCTGCTTCCACCAGTGCTGCTCTCCAAGAGCTGACGTGGTCATTTCTCCCATTGCTATTTATCTTTGGAAGCCAAGTCCCCTCACAGGCTGAAGCCTCAGCCCAGAACCCACTCACAGTCCTAAATAACCGGCGTGAGTTCTGGGATTATTCATCGTCACGTTTGCTTGGAGCCATTACTGCACCTCTTATCTACATATGCTCTCCAAGCCTGCCTTAAAGGATGCTCATGCTGGACTGGAAAAAGTCAGCTGAATTTCCAGTTACCAACAGAGAGAAGGTATCTCAAAGTAGAGAAGTTACTATAACAACCAGTGAAAGCAAAGCCGCATGTTTCATCCCAAAGCATTCAGTGGCTTCTCTGTTCTGTGCCACATACTCATGCAGTTTATGCTTTCAGGTTTCATCTGTGTCATGTTTGCCTCTGTTTTTGTTTTTTTAACTTAAATCATAATAAAGCACCTTCTTCCCACATCAAAACACAAACAATACCCCAAACCCAAGACCATTTTCCTGAGGCCTCAGCAGGACAAAGGCAGAGTTAAATCTGTTCCCACGTGTTGGGTACCAAAGCCCCCTGGCACAGGGCTGGTGTCACACTCACCTCATCATAACGGTACATCATCTTCAGTCCCCGACACGACTTCTGCTTCTCCACGTGCCGCAGGGCACACTCCAAGCAGAACACAACATTTTCATTCTCCTGTACAACCTTCACAAAAGAGCAGGGGTGGGGGGAAGAAGTGCAATTAAGCTTCAAACTGATCCCCTGTAGCTGTGTTCCCCACACAATATTCAACTAGGGCCTGAATTTCTACACCTGGATTTTACTGCAAGTTAGTGGTAAGGTGGTGTAAGCATAACACATTGTGAAATGATTCAGGATGTGTTACAAGAAAGAACACATCTCTTTTTTTTGGCAAATACATATAATTTTAGAAAACACAAACAAAAGTGCCCCCCCCCCCCCCAATAGTGGTGAGGGCTAAATCCAAACAATATATGCATTTATTGGCATCTCCTATGCAGTCTAAAGATCTCCTTGAGTAGTTTATCATTACTTAAAATGCTGTCTTGAACAAGGATGAAATCAGCTTAGCCACAGGATTCCTCAGCTACTGTCTTGTTCATCAGGGGTCGCATTTACTGAGCTGGCTGCCTGCCAGGCCTGCACACTCAGCTTGGAATTTAACAACCAAGTTGGGTTTTTTTATCCCAGCTTCTGTTAAACAGTGACATGGAAAAATCATACTCATGATTACACTTACTCCAGAGCAAATGGACCAGAATTAAGAGGTTCTGGTTGGTGTTTTGGGCTTTTTTCAAACAAACTCATTTTAAAGTTCCTGTAAACTAATGTTACTTAAACAGTGGTCTAAACACATGTATAAACTCAGTTTATTTTACCCTAGGGAGGGAAATGGTTACATCCGATCATTTAGTTACATTTAATTTCATTTAATAACCTAACTACAACCAAAAAAAATCCCAAAAGGATGACAGAAAAAAACCTCACAAACTGAAGGGAGTAAATACGGACTCACGTGCACTGTATTATGTTTATTTAAATACCTTTTCTTGGGATTAAATGGTATATGAAGTTGTGGGAGGGGCTTTTGGTATTTTTAATGAAATTACTGTGTTTGTAGGTGTTCTGCATACAGCTCAAAGCCTGGAAGTGTCATCACAGTGGTCAGCACACCTTCAAAAGCCAGTAGGCAATTCCCTCTAAGAGGAGTGAAAGTTTATGGGCTATTTTTGGACAGGCTGGCAAAGAGGTTGATGGATGGGATACATCTCCCCTGCAATTTGGCTTGCAGGGACATTGTCTCAGCAGGGGCTGTGGCTGCATGCCTGAGACTCAGGGCATGTGTCTGAGCTGTAGCTCATCCTGAGGCCTGCTCTGCCATGGCTTACTGCTGCTGGTAACCTGCAGGTGTCTTTGTTAGCCCTCCTTGTTCAATGTACACAGCTCACAGGTGTCTAAGGGCAGCTGAGTGCCTGCTTTATCCCTTCTGGCAGGGCAGGAAGACTGCTGACACTGCTGTCTTCTGTCACCACTGGCCAAGGCAGTAAGTGTTGTGACAAACTACATCAACACCTCTGTGCCTTGCATGGCTTGCAGGAGATGGCTCCGTGGCCATGTGCTGTCTCTCAAATGCCTATAGATCACTGGAATGTTAGACCAGGGGCACAGTACCCCAGGAGTGGCAAAGGATTGTACCCACCATGGAAAGATAGCACAGGTGCTGACAAATCTGACACCTCCTCTCTGACGTTTCTAACTGCAACCACTTTCGAGGCTTTTTCTTGCCATCCACGCTGGTGCTGTTGCTGTCATGGCTGCCGTAGCGCGCCGAGGAATGCAGACCAGCCTCGTACAGCTGCCGCCGCTGCCTCAGCTCCGTGTCCCTGTGAACGGGGGGACAATTAGACACTGGCACTGCCTCCAGCCACCACAGAGCCACACACAGTCACCCCTTTACCACACTCATCACTGTAACCTGAGCTCCACACAGCAAAGCCCTGAGTGTTGTCGGAGGTTGGTGCCATTCCCTAAGCGAGGCAGACACAGCCAACACCCGGGAAACGCTGCCCAATTGTAAAAGCTATCTCCGGATTTTAACAGCGACCACTGTATCAAGCCAATGGTTCTCAAACTGCTCCACAGAGAACTGGGGACTGCCGAGGACTTCTGGAGGTCGATGGTTGCTCAGGCCATGTGGAGAGTTGGGAGCTGTGGCTAACATGATTGTCATTCCTGAAGTTGCCAAAAGCCACCTTGAGGAAGAGGAGCCGTTGCTGTCAGCAGTAACAGCCCCTTCATCGGGAGGCAGAGATGAACCAAGGACCTGCTGCCATAAGGTGCTTCAGGCAGGAAAGGGGGAGCAGGGCAAGTGATTGTGCCAAAAGACGAAGATCTTGCTGTACACCCAGGGAGAAAGAAGGAGATTTCAATTAAGAACAACCACCAAGCCCTCTGGCTGCCCTTCACCCGCAGCGTCTCTAAGGCAGACAATACCTCCTGTGCTGAACTCTACAGCTTTAGGAGAGCAGGTTGGGTTGGAGCTGAGTGGAAGACAGCAAGTGTGGAGTGAGCCGAGCAGATGGAAGGGGAGGATAAAAAAGTGTACCACCAGACACAGCTGAAGATGGGTGGAGAGCCAAGCTAAGCAAATGGCATGGGCAAACTGAGCAACCAAGGCAGATCAGGAGAAGAGGCAGCAGGAGACACAACAAACAAGCAAAAAAAAACAAAGGAAAAAAATATGGTACAGTGTTCCACTTCAGATGGCTTTTTTTTTTTTTTTTTTTTTTAGATTTTGTTGTTTGGGCTTTTGTTTCCTATAAGCAGCCACAAGAAGGATTGATATCCTCCAGTGAATTCCAACCTATGCATAAGAACAAGTTTGAGAACCACTCTGACAGAGGCCAATGTGATGGTCTAAGAGCAAGCGCCAGCATTTCTGTTCTGCCTTTTGTATTTGCAGACTTCCTCTTCAAGGGGGAAAAAAAAGGCACTTGAAAGTGGTTATTTCCCAGGGGAACCAGCTGCAGGTAAAGCAGTCAGCACACCTCTTTGCATTTCTTTCTGAACACTAAAACAACACATGGGCTGTTTTCTCCTTCAATATGTCACTGGAAATTTTCCAAATGAACATGCTAATTAGTTAAATACAGTTTGTAGGCTCCATTCATCAAAACTTTCTTGACATCTCGAGTATCAGTTGTCACAAACTTGAAAGATAGGTAGCAACTACATGGTAGGGAACAAAAGAGAAGATCATTACACAGGAAGCCAGGCAACATTGTATTTTTCTTTTTTCACCTATCTTAAGAGAAACCCTGAACATGTGTCCTTAATACTGGAGAGAAAAAGGACTGAGAAGTTTTTACTCTTTGAGTTCCAACACCAGATATGTTACCATGCATGCACAACTGCTCACTTACTCACTAGCTCAAACTAAGACAATTTTCTGTATGCAAATGACATTCTGCACCTGTAGAGTAACAGTCCTGATGCTGAAGACAAGGGTTCCTGGTGCAAAACCCACTACAGACATGGATTGGCAGTGACTACTGATGCCAAGAGATTGAAAAACTCAAGGAAGTTGTTTGACCAATTGGCACCACATAGTTCACCTAATGCATCAGGAAATCCTGACCCTCAGCACCAAGAATTAACAAAATCAAAATTCAGTGCAAACCGTGGTTTTAATTCTTCGATGGTGCCTGAAGTAGGGAATTCTTAGAGTACAACATCCTAACCATGGGCACTCTGACATCAGCTACAGCCAAGGAAGCTGCTTCTTGCATGTGTGCCTGTCTTCAGGTAAATTTGCTGGGCTCTTGCTTGGGTAAGTAAGGCCAGGGTGTGTCCAAAAGGGTTACTTACATCAGCCACCTCTGGAGTCTGTCAATAAAAACAAAAGAGGTACAGCAGGCCCCCAATTCGTTACCTGAGCTCTCCCAGGAGCGATGATATCGTACTCAGAGTCGGTCCATTTTCTTTTTTTGCTTCTGCTGTTGCAATCTGATAAAGCAACTTTTCCATTGAAAATGGCTTGGCTATACGGCGCCGCTTCATCTCCTGGGACAGAAGGGAATTGCCACATTAGTTCCCGAGCAAATTTAAAAATAAAATGTTACCAAGAATTAATTTAAAGTTAATTAACAAATTAATTAAGGCAAAAATTAGCCTTTTAGAACAACCACATGTAAAATCTTTTTACAGTCCCAGTTAAACGAAGTGTTTATGTTCCAAGCACCTTAAAATTCTCTCCCTAAAAATGAATTATTCCTCTGGAGGCCAAGAAGACCAACACCATCACTTAAGCTCAGTAATATGGGATGGCTCAGAGTGCAAACAGTGTAAAATTATACATATAACCTGCCTGAAACCCAGGGCTTCTGTTATTTTGCATATTTTAAAACATAAAAAAAGACACCAACGAGCAAAACAGGCAGATGCCAGGTAAAAGAGACAACAGGCAAAAGACTGGGATTCAGTTCTGCCTGTTACTGGTTCCTCTCTGTGAAAGCTTTTAAAGTTATGGTTTTTGCTCAATACAAACTGAGTGATTTTGGTAGCTGAAACCCTTTTGATAATTCTTAGGTAGGCAAATTCTTTGATTTAATGCGTAGCTGGGAGAAGCAGCATTTTCCCAGCACCTGCAGAGGTACTGGGCTTTGGCTTACATAGAGCCAGAGAGTTCAAATGATGCTAACACTAGACTGTAATGTGAGGGTGACAGTTCTGGCTAGTGGTCAAACCTGCCAAATACCTACTCAGCGCACACACACACACACAACCCTAAAGATTTTATTTTTTTTTACCTTATTTTATTTCACCCTGTTCTGTAACCCTAACTACATGCTCTGGGTATTTATTTTTTCACAACCAATAATCATAAAATTAATCATTTTTAATAGCACCAACTGCACGCATTCAAGTGATAACTATCACATAAAATGGAATAGCAGCTTTTGCTGACCAAAAAGGGTTCCAAAGAGGTTCAGAGGTAAGAAAAGTGTTCTTCAGAAGCTATTTGCTCTGCTAGGCTCTGCATGGGGTTGGAACAGCTGCACTGTTAGGGAGTGGGAAGACACTCCTAAAAATGCGAAGATTTTTCCATGTTAGGTTTGCTTAGTCTGGGGCTGTGTACACAAGAACAGACTCCAGTCCAGAGAAAAATCCTGCACAGGCAACACACACAGCCAGGATAAAAGGTCGCAGTGTGTGGCTGGAGAAGAAAACAAGGTTGGCTCCAGCTGGGTGACAGCTCAGAGACACCCTGAGCCCAAGCTGGGTTTAGCACAACTTGCTTATTTCTGCATTGATCTGAATTTCTGAATCCATGTACATTTTTCTCTTCCATACAGTGCTGAAATACACAGGTAAGTATTTTGCAACAGACTTGTATTGCTGCCTAATTATTTTTTTTAGTGATACATTTTTCAATGTCATGGAAGTCAGCAAACATTCCGATCATAATTATCATCAGCCTGGCACTTCTGGTCTCTGTTGCTCTCATACATCTCTTGGTCATTTATTTTCCAGGCTGAGTAGCTCTCTTGTATTTAATGCAGAGACTAATTAATAACTTTAACCATTGATCTCTGCTGTGTTTTTTCTAGTTCCTCTATATTCCTGCAATAAGGGACTCAGAATTGCACAAACCACCAAGGCTCTACACAGTGCCAGAGCAGTGTTTCTGCTTTGCTATCTATTCTCTCCTTGTAATTCTTAACATTCAATGTATTTTTGTTATGCCACTCCAGAGCACTTGACTGACAGCTCCATTGGAATCCAAGACCTCTTTTCTCAGTAGCAAGAGCCCATCATTCAGAGCCCATCTCTGTGACCGTCAAATTAGGATTATGTTTTTAAATTTAACATTTTTCAACACTGAACTTCATCTACCATCTTCTCACTTGGATCACTCAGTATCACGAAATCTTCCTGTAACACTTCATAGCTTTAATTTTTGCTGCCATGACCATTAACATCCTCAGCATAAAGGATTAGTTTTGCTATTAACTTCCCTTTCTAGGTTATTTATGGATACATTAAACTGTGCTAGCACAAACTCCTGAGGAATACAAAAAGAGACATCCTCCTTTCATGATAAAAACTGACCCATCCTCTGCTTTTCTTTAAATCAGTTATTTTTTTGGTGTGTGAGCTTCACCTCTCAATTTATTTAAGAGCCTTTTCTTCCAAAAATTCTCGCAGACTCTTTCAGCTGCAACTTTTGTACTTACATATTTCCAAAAGTTTCAAGCCCTGGAGGCCATGACCTCGCTGCAAAAGCCACCTTGGTGTTGCCCTGTTCTCATTCTTTTGTACATTTATTTTTTCCTTTTGGCCTTCAGAAAATTGTTCTCTGAAAATTCTTTTTGGTCTGCATTTCTGCACATTTACATGCATCTTGCTACAGAGGTTCTTTTATTTGCATTTTCATCTTCTGGACACAAAAGGGATTTTTTCATTTAATTTCAGACTCCCTTCTCCTGGTGTTTAGCCATGCTATGTTTAGTGGGGGTTTGCCATTTGAAATTGTTAGTTTTTGGGATTTTTTGCTAAGCAATGTGCATATGTTGTGAGCCTGTAAAAGGGCATCTTTAAGCAATTTCTATGCTGCATGCAAACAACCCTTCTTTCTGCACTTTCAATTTAACCAGCTTCCCTGGGTTTATGTGAGGCAATCTTTTCAAATGAAACACCACAGCAGTGGTTATTTTGCATTTTACTGCTCTTCCAAGGTTCTTAATCTCCACTCTCCATCACAGCACAGCTCTTTGCTAGTGAGGACACCAAGTGCACTTTTGTAGGACCTCTTTCCCTTTGGTTTCATCTGAAGGAGCCCCATGTGCTCAGGGTGGGACAGTTCTGTGACAGGAGCCAAGCAGTGGGAATCCCGTGGCATTTTAAATGCATTAAAATGCCTCACCCAAACCAAAACTGGAGATGGGGGAAATACCCATCCAGCCCCTGCCAGCATCTTCCCTGGACAGTCAGGAGTACTGTGCTAATACCACAATTTTCCTCTTTAGATCAGCGCACAGGGATTCTGTCACTGGTGACAGATTTAAACCTGCCTTACAGACTGTAACCTCTCCGATGTGTGCAGCAGTGCTGCTCCAACTGGAAGACTGATTCCATCTTTCCTATGTACTTCTTCCTCTTGTATTACAGTACCAGCTGAATCTCTTCCCACCAAATTTCTGGTAGACCCTATAGCACCAAAGCCCTTCTTTAAAACCAGGCATTCCCTCTCATTTTCAAACTTCTAACCCAGAGTGCCTCCATTTAGTCCAACATTCTGTACTTCAGTTTCCTAAATGAGTTTTACTGACTTTGCCCAAGGCCGTATTTGAAGCTATGGAGTTATCCCTTTGCCACTCCAAACACATACTCTTCCACCACAACTCTAAATCTTCTTCTCATCCTTAGCTTAAAATTTCAAGAGCTCTTAGGGTACTTCTTAAAAACCAGCAACCTTGTCCCAAGTATGGTCTAGGTTAAACCTGACTGTCCCTCTACACAGGTGTTTATATAAACTCTTTTATTCCAACGATTTTTCCAAAGTGCTTGTAAGGCTGAAATCAATGCAATTTCAGATGCAGAATTTCACTTTTCCATGTATTAAAGGAGATTGAGCAGTCATTCAATACAGATATGAAACCACATCATTTAGTAATATAAAGAGAGTCACTATAAAAAAATCAGGTCACAGTATCACAGGATGAGAAGAAAGTTAATTTATCAAACGCTAAAAACTGTCAGTATTGCTGTGAAGAATGAACAGATAAAAGGTACAGTTGTTTATCAGAGAGTTCATTTAACAGTCCAAAACGGGAATCTTGTCCATTACACAGAACATCTCACCACCTCTGTAAAACACAATCCTGGCCAGCCTTGTGGCAAAGAGCCTTGTCAAAGTGGAGCAACCAAAGAATAATTTCAAAAATTAAAGGGAATTAAGAACATTAGACAATTTGAGGAGAGAAAGGAGAGGGAAAAAGAAAGAGAAAGAAAGGAACAACGCAGTAGGTGTTTCAAAAGTTATTTCAATATAAACATGTTATCTGTGGTTCTTGTCAATTTTGTGAGAGCTCTGACTTCAATTTCCAAGGTAGGTTATCACAGGCAGCAATCTGCTGGATTTTCAGTCAGCTTATATTTACCCAGTGAAAAGCTCTTAAAAATTAATCAAAAGAAACTGTTCTTCAAAATTTGAGGCACCAAGAGCTGTTTAATTGCTGCATAGTGATTTCTGTCTCTTACAGGAGTAGCATTTTCACGATATCAAACAAGTGTTCAGTAGAGCAATAAATACAGCATATGGAGTTAATATAATCATGTATGTTCAGACAGGAAAGGTTAGCTCAGGATTCTTATGCCTTACTCATAGATATACACGATTCCCACCTTCCCCCAAAATAAATATATAATAAAATAACCTTTTATTTCAAACTAAGTTAATATACAGTTAGTATAACCAGGCTGGAAGAATTCCATTTACCCTAAAAAAGTAATCCCTAACCCTGGATATATTACATTTAATTACTTAGTAACCACTTGGTCTGAAACTGTAAAGGATAATTTACTAGTGGCTTAGCTATAAACACTAGCAAAATAGTATCTGTAACCCAGAGTGCATTTCAGAAGGCTGGGAACACAATTAGTGACCTGTATTCTTTGTCCAAGAGCAGAGAAATGTAGCCAGAATCATGAGGACTGGACAATTCACCTGTTTCTGCAGGCAACCTGCCTCGGTCAGTTATGTGAAAAGGGAATGGGAAGGTTATTTATTTACATGTAGTATTGGGTGGGCTGGTCAGTGAACCTAAGGATTTTCAAGTCGATTAAAATTGAAATTGCCCTGATCAACAGCTTTTCCTGAATGAAGGGGCAGAGAAAAACAAGCAATACAGCTGTGAGTATTAACTGACTCTGCCTATCATAGAAGCTAACAAGCACAGTTATCCAGATATTTGCACCTGAGATTCTAAAGGTTCTAGAAAACATCACCTAAAAAAAAAATTAGTAAGCATAATACAATGTATAATCATTAGCTCTGAAGGGATTTCTGAAAAGATTCCTTGAAAATTGGTCTGCAGACATAACAGTCTTCTGAATCTTTTTGAATATACAGAAGTCTTTAAGTGTCAGTTAACAACTCAGTCACTTTTTTGACAACATTGGATCGTCTTATGCCTCGCAGAATTTTTCCTTTTTTTTTCTGCTTAGTAGTCCAGAAAAACAGACGTAGTTGCACTAGTCTCACAATGCTATCAATCCTGGAATGTCTGCTTTGCTGTCCTTTTAGATGGCAGGGCCGTGAATCCATTTTAACTCCTTTTCTCAACTTACCTTGGCTGTTTTAAAGCCCATACTTGTCCACTGGGTGGTAGCAAAGTGCACCGATTCGGAAACACTATAGCCACAACACACTTTGGACACAAAGGATCCAGGAAAACAGACAACAAACTGCCCACTCTGCTGTACAGTACGGTGCACCCTGATCCCCTCCTTGCACAAGATCTCTGGGGAGATCTAGAAAGACAGAAGGGGGAAAAAAAAAAAAAAAGAGAAAGAAAAACAATCAATCAGAATATTCTTTTACAGTTCTCTGATCCTCTTCCTGGCTGGGTGCTGCCACGTGCTACTGCTTGTGGAGCACAGCCATGCTCTGTGAACAGCTCTGCTCTGGTCACTTTCCCTTTCCCATTCTGCACACGCCGAACCTCAGCGTTTGGAGTGACAACTGCAGAAGAGGCTCTTCTCAAACCAACACTTTATAAACTGTCACTTGCCCAATGACAGAACACTGTCTACTACTACAGAAAGCAACACAAGTCAGTCAGCTTTCCATCCCATCTTTTCCAACTTGGCACTGAATCCACTGTGATACTGCACTTCTGTGAGAGGTTAACATGGGTAGCCAAGGCAGAGTTTTTTGTTATGGGCTCCCGAAATTATACTTAAATGCACTAAATAAATTGTTATCCACAAGATAAACAAAGCAGCCAAAAATATTTAAGTATTAGGCTTCTCCTATCCATGCTGGCATCATAAAATGTCAGTCATGGCAAATGAATGGATTAAATCCCACTCTCTTTGTGAGGCTAAATATGTTATAGACAATATTAAAAATGGACATTTATTGCACTGTCATGTTTGGTTTTATATTAACACATAGTAACAGCCTTGTTAGAAAAATACCATGTGGGTAAACACTGCAAAGAGAAAGTAGCCCCCTCTGCATCACTGCAGTGTAAGACAAAACCAAAATATATCCCCAACCAACCAGCCTCCTGATTAGCCTTAGGTTCCCAAATGGGAACACTTCTCTCAGTGTTAACCTACCATTACATTACTTTCAAGCATTTCCAGCCCTGGAGTGCCATTGGCTTGCAGCAGGGTATGTACCACATCATCAAGTTTGTTCTCCTCCGCAGCAGGAATGCAATACCTGTTGTTTTGTCAGAGGAAAAAAGAAAGATTTACCGTGGAGTAAATGATGGTGCACAGCTACACAGTAACAGGCAATTCAGACCAGCATATTGATTAAAAGAAAGAAATTAAATGCAGGCTTTCACACACAGTTCTTTTGGTAAAACACTGAGGATTGAAGGGAAGTTGTTTATTCTGACTCAGTCTGATCATGTTAACCAAGTATCAAAGGACACATAATACCCAAAACAGAAATGTGAAAACTCTGTGCTTTGTAGAGTCAGAGGAGAGAAACCAGCAATAGATTGATGTCCATTTTAACAGCACCAAACCAGTTAATTATGGGCAGAAGTTTGCATCTTGGGAGCACTAATATATGTTCCGTTATCTTTACCATAAAATGCTGTATTTATTATCTGTGCATCGACCAAAGGATCTTCCCATTTAGTAACATTTTCTGTTTGTAACAGTCAAGAAACCACAAATTCCCTCTACGGTTAGTACATGAAGCTGCCTAAGACCTTCTTGCCTTGCTTACTGAACAAATCCCACATCCCTCCTCTCCGTTGCAACAAAAGACCTGACTAAGAGCAGCCAAAGTGGCAGGAGAGGTTTCACACTCTGCTGGGAATCTGCCAAATTACACATCCTCCTCTTTTTAAGAGGCCAAGGAAGCAGCTGTCCTCTTGTGCTCGCTGCCAGCACTGCTCCCTCAGCACAAGTGACAAGAAGTAACATGGGAGTCTTGAGTCTTAGAGCCACACATCCAGAGAACTGCTATTTTTCTGCATGCAGGGAGGAGATATGGTGACAACTGGTCACTGCTCTTGCCTGCAGCCTGTCTGAGGGGTGATGGTTTATGTTCACCCAGAAAATACCTGTTCCCAGGGTCTTGTAGTTGGTACGTGGTGACTGCAAACAGCAGCACAGCTCAGTGGGAAACAGCTAATCCTGGGATTCCCAAACCTGTCTGGAGTTGCTGCCATGCTCTGCTCTACCTGTGACATTACTTTATTTGGGTTTGTTATGCTCAGGCAATTAAAAAGCACCTACAGCTTTATCATGACTCACCCATTCAGTTTAGCAATGAGACCTCAACCTGGAGTCCATTTGCCCCCACACCAGACACATAAACACACACACACACACACACACACATGTGGAGTTGTTTTTCCAAACTTGGAACAAGAGAATGAAGCTGGAAATATTTTGGGGAACTGCTACAGTCTTCCTGCCATTCATCTGATCTCTCCAGCAACTTCATGAAGTGTTCTACTGGCCTTACACACCTTGTCAGGGTATTTGCTTGTAACGTGCACTAACTCAGTGTGCATTATACAGAGTTATCCTGACTGACGAGTCAGTAGGAGGCTGCACTTCCTATGATTTGAACATCTCATTACTGTTCACGGTACTGATGATGACTTTGATTTGTACTTGTTGATCTCCAGGCCAAGAGGCAGAAGACATTTTCTGCCCGTACAGCTAACTGCAGCCACAGTAAGAGCCCTAATGAACTGGTTGCCCAGGTGTACGAAGACACTCCTTACATATATACTGACAGTGATCACGACCTTGCTAAGAAATCCCAGGGTTAGAGAGAGGTGAAGTAGAAGAACTTCATCTTGATAAGGATCAAGTCCCAGTGGCAATCTTAAATGCATGCTGTGTCTCAAAGACTTTGCAGTGCCTGTGTTGCTAACAGTGACGGCTTCAGCACAGCTCCACATGATGTGGTGCATCACTCTAGTTACACTGTAACAACAGATTTGAAACAGCAATGAAAATACTTTCAATTTGAACCCAGATCATGACAGAAACCACTCTTCTCTTTTAGAGTCAGAAAATATGGCTGGAACTGACAAAAGATTCAAGTATGCAGTCCCTCACAAGACAGGCACAATAAAATGCATGAGAAGGATATGTGAAGAGGGGGGCAGCACAGAAGTGCATGGAACTATTTGAGTACTGGGGCAGGACCAAGGGGAATGAGATCATTTGGTGTATGCTGCAATTGCACTCATCTGCAATTCCTGATGTACCTATAAAAATGGGAGGTGAGCATCCAGTATAGATTTCTGAGTGCTTTGGGCAGAACAAGATTTCCTCTCTTTTAATGGGCACTGAGGATCCCTCCAGAATAAAAAGGTTAGGTCACTGACCTCTGCCCTGCATGCAAATTGAGTTCTCCCCTGTTTAATCTCCAGGAGGTAAAACCTGAGAGATTAGAGAGTGAGTTGAGCAATCTGCAAGTAAGTGAAGTGGTTTGAGTACCACAGGGATCTGTCATTGGAAGAGAAGATTTCTGGGTGCTGGGTGGACTTGGCAAGACAAAGGAGATGTTTGGAGCTCAGTGGCTGCTTTGTTGTCCCCGAAGCAGCAAATTGAAAGCAACACTGTCAGGGCTACTCCAGGTACTATGCCAGACCTGCAGATATTAAATTCATCTTTTCCTACCACAGTTAGGTGTGTTATTGCACTATTAAAAGTTGTAATGAGCTAATGAATACTAGCCTGACACTTTAGTCTGGCAGCCTTGCTTCAACAGACAAAGGAATTTCACTTCCTTTTTATGAGTTATTCCTGCCTACTATCCTTGTTTCATCAAGGCAATTATCACAAACATACCTTACGCTATGTACTCATCTGTGTAAGTCCTTTAAGAAAAAGCAAATGACTTTACTTTTATTCTTCTTGGATTGGAAAAACAAGAATAGTGGCCTTTCCTAAAATCTGAGCTGTCTGCATTCAAGCCTTTTCAATCCCAAAAGTCACACATTGTGACACATGCAGCATGAAGGGCGGCCTCAGAATTTAATTAGGGGATTCTTGAATGCCTTCTGTTTGGAATTTACTGCTATTTAAGACTAGATTAATGTCATAGACAGACACCAGACTCACCTAAGGTTGAGGACAGTGCAGCTTGCTCAGCAATTTGTCCTGATCGTATATTATTATAAAAGATTACAGATTCCTGATTCACAGAACAGGGAGAAGAGCCATGAAATGCCCATGACAGAAACTGACAAACTTGCAGGTCTGCACCATAATCCAGCAGTTACCTTTACCCCTTGAAATGATCACATTCAGAACTTTTCTTCAACTTAACACATTTAGAGAGAGGAGATCCTGCTTTAATGGCTTTCTCCAGATTTCAAATCCTTTTTGTTGGGCCATGTGCTTTCCCAGTGACAGCTGGATCACCACCCAGACATCAGCAGCATCTGAGAAATGTGTAAGAACACACTTTGCACGTGAACAAAGAGCAGTTCATGATGCCACTACCACCAGCAGGACTTCTGGGTGCAAAGGTGGCCCTGTAGACCTCCTTCTGTCGCACCTCATGAGAGTCAAAGGCTCACAAAGTTCTGAGTTCAAGAAGGGAACCACTGGAACTGCTTAAAGGGAACCAGCTTCTCACTGTTGCAGAAGGGGACACCATTTCAGTAACTCTTCTGCTCTGTTTATTACATTTTCTCTGATCAAGAAACAATCACTATAATTCACTGTTCTCACTGATGATGCTCTTGGGTAATAACACCAGTATCACAGGAGCCTAGCAGAAAGGCACATGACTTGCCAGCAACATCTGCTTTCTCTAATGCCTCTATTGTCTCACATGGCAGACTAAATCATCATTGGCAGTAGCACACATACACTTGAATTCAGGTAGGATTCACCATGTTCAACACCATTTATAAGCTGAATGCTGAGTGTATTTGCAGGATGTGTCTACAAAATATGACAACAGCTGACTGGTGACGTCCACATCAGGACACCAGAACAGACCACAGGAGACCAGGTAAAACTTTTCTTCCAGAAAAGGGGTTTTCATCTCTTAAGTTTATACCACATTTTCCCATTAAAAGTGGAACCATACACACATGCTGGACCTTCCAGGTGAGACTCCCTCATGTAAAAGTACTACACAAGCTGCTACTAACAGCAGCCTACAGGCAGCCACTGCAGGGAGTGTGAAGAAAACAAACCACAGGAATACCTACCAAATGCAATCAGCACCAGTGTGTAAGTAGTCAATGTATGGAAGGTGATTTTGGTCTCGAGACCAGCATGAGGTAGAAAAGACCATGCCAATATTTAGCCAAGGAATTGTCACTCCTAAAACAAAGAGATTGAAAAATGAGTTTTGAGTAACTTCAGTTTGTTCAGTAAAAGACAGTTTAATAGGGCATTTGAGTCAAAAATCTTATTCTCCCTGTAAGCTGACCCTTGTGGTTATAAATCTTCCTATCCAAGTGAATAGTTCACAGGGAGTAATTTAATAAATGCAGCATTTTCCACTAAGAAAATATCTACTGGCCAACTGCATTGTATTTGAACAGATTTGCTTTCTAATAGCTGTAAAAAATTTTTATTCTTTGGAGAATTTACTAATACCCATACTTTAAGCTCAATGCCATCGATCAGCAGAGGTTGCTTCATGTTGTCAAGCGTACATGTAACTTTTCAAAGGTATCCTGTTTCCCAGCTGGTTTGTTCAGGCTTAACACCTGACCTCAACAGGAGATTCCACTGTGCTTCCACTTAATGTTTCTTACCAGTAAATTGCAATGGTGTGTATGCAGCTGGTGAACGTGTGACAATTCATTTAGAAAACATGTGTGCTGCTTTTCCCAGTGCTCCAGATTACATTTTGCAAGTATGGAAGTTGCACAGCTCTGTCCTGACACAAAAACCACCGATACTCTGGCAAGAACAGCAATGGATACTGCAAGTACAACCAGTTCCTCCCAGGAATATGGCCCCAACTATCCATTAATCCTTTATCTGCATGGCTGCCTTCACTCCTTTAAATACCACTGGCTACACACAACTGCAAGTCTACTCAGCTGGGGAAGAGAGGGGCCAGAAAGAGGGGGAAGCCTTTGGTGCTGATAGCACCACGTTCAGAGGACACTTACAACAGCTGAAAATATAGACAAGGGACTTGCTTACCAGGCACAGCACCAAGATGTCGCAGGATGGATCCTGTATTATTAGGAAGGACTGTGAGGTTCCACCCATGCCTGTTTGAGGGGTGACAAAAAGACAGACATAGTCAGTGCACGTTCCCAGTGCCACCACTCCCAGTGGAAAGCTGCCCTGCTGGGCTCTGCTCAGGAGTAAGGCAACAAAGAGGGTGGGTTTGGGGATCTTACCTTGAAAATGGTTCAGATTTCCCCACAGGAAAACCACTCCCGTGGGTGTTGGTATCTACTTTTCCACAATGCACTGCTACATGGCAATCTTTCTGTTCCACTAGCCGCCAGTATTCTTGCTGTGGTAAGAGAAAGCAGTAATGCATTTTTAATTCACTGAACAAGGTATCTCTCATTAAAATACAAACCCCAGCAATTTTCAGGGTTTTCATGACCTCAATGTAATTCAACATAAAATATTGCTTAAAAATAAGAATATAAATAATTAAAACTAACAATAAATTAGGAAGGCAAAATTTAGATCCTCTTGGTGTCTGTCTTTCAGCACATCACATTAAGAATTCTTTCTTGTCTTCAGTTCATCAACATCTTTATTAAAAATGTTCCAAAAATGTTTAAAAAGGAAGAATTTATGCCTATTTAACCCTTTCTTTTCTTAATTCCAGGCTAGACAGCCTTAAACTGATGACAGAAATGCTTGAAGGTCAACTATCCTGAATCTCCACACTCAATGCCCTGAAATAAAAACTTTTACCATCCCAGCTGGCCTCACCTCTACTTCAGCTACTGTAGGCTCCTTTGTGAAGCACATATTCATGATGTTTCTTGCTGTTCGATAGAAGGTTGTTAAAGAAACAGACCTACCCTGTGGAAAAATAACATAAAATTAGAACTGAAAATGAAAAAAACCACCTACATCCCCCCCATGTCCTCACTCTTTTCCTTACAGGATCAATCCCAGATGACAGCAGAGGGAAAGAGGACAGTGTCTCCCAAAGAGGTATGGGTCTAAAGGTCATTTTGTTGCTAAGAGAAAATACCTCAGAAGATACAGAGATTCAATCACATGAACTCACCAAACCAGCCACGTAAGAAGGCCAACTGCATGTTCCCAGAAGGAACACTGCTTTGTCCAGCACAAAACTCAGTGTTTGATAAATACAGAGGATAGACATGGCCCAGCTTCCTATGACAGGTTGCAAAGAACCCAGTAGGCAGCCAACCAAATCCAATACATTATCCAGGGACCACATGGCTATGCTCTTTACGTACAAGGAACAGGTGAAAAAGACTTAAAAAATTCACAGAAATGCTCAGCATCAAATGTTGTATGTGGTGGAAGAAGGTCACAAAAAGCAGAGTTTGCCAGGATTACTGTAATCACCTGCTTTCAAAAACTAGTTATGTTCAAATCAATAAAAGAAGTTCAAATGCCAAGGAACCAGGACCTGCTATTACAAGGTTTGGAAAAGTAAAACACAGTAAAATTGCTGAATGAGCAAACTCTTTCTTAGCACTGCTGCAGGAGCTGTACAAGAAGAAGATCTGACTTGGTTTTGTGCTTGAGCTACACCAAAGTTTCCAGCCAGCTGCTTTCCTGCACACCTACACCACTAGAAGCTCTGGGAAGAACTGTCTGATGGCCTCAAAGGCAAGAGCATGAGAACCCACTTGCTCCTTTCAGCCCTGACATCCTGGTGTGCCCAGACAGCAACACCTCTGTTGCCTCCTCTGCTCCAGGGCAGAAGGAAAATGCTGGGAAGCTGCATTGCCACGAGAGCTGGCAGGCAGCACACGAGGCCTCAGGGCACTGCTGCAGGCAGAGACCAGCAGTGCTCTGCAAATGTGGAGTACAAAATGGCTTTGCTCCCTCACCAGCTCCATCACTCCTTCCCACTGTGCCCCCTAACTGCTCATCTGAGCAACCACAGACTTAAAAACTCTGCATAAATGAGTTTTATTATTTGGACTGCTACCTTTCTAGTTTTTCAGCTATGAAACACATCTGCCAAACCACCTCGGCCTTTTCTTACGTTTAATTTATTTAATAACTACGTCCAAGAGTAAACTGGAAAGAACTATAAAAGCAACTTTCCCCCAGAGGCCAAGTCTATCACTCTGCCATGCTCATACGGTTGTAACATTGTCACTTTTTTAATTGAACGCTGCATAATTAGCTTCAGCAAAAAAAGTTTGTGAAATGCCCAGGGCCTGGGGCACTCTGATTCCCATAAACTTCAGAGCTGGATTCTCTGTGATCCAATAGGCAATTTCCTTCATCTTTTAATGCCCTCGTGAATGGTTTATAGAGGCAGCCTTTTACAACAAAACCTCTCGTAAAGTGCAGGGCTTGCACCAAGTCACCACGCTTGGGCACAGCCTCCACTGCTCGCAAACTGCAGCAGCTGCCTGCTTTCAGTTACCTGCCTCTTCCTCTATTCTGATGCAGAAAAGCAAAAATAAGGCCTCATCTTCCAAGAGTAACCATGTCTTTCCATTTTTCAGATATACAAGGAAGAAAATAGAAATATATAGCAAGGAGGAAAAAAGAAAGTGGAAAACTGGAACAGTTTAACCCTTAAAAACTGCATGTACACATTTCTTCCTCTGCTAAGAATTTGGTATCTTTTTAGTGTCCAAAAAACTGTAACACAAATTAAATGACTGAGGGGTTTTTGTTGCCTTTTTGTGCTATTTCATTGTTTTCTTTAATCTGAGGGCTCTCATAAAATTTTCAAATGCCAACACAGAAAATAATTTAAAATGCTGTAATGAAGCATTCTAACCAGAGCACAAAATTAATTGCTGAGAAGTAAAATACCTTTTCCAACACCCTGAAAAATATCTCAGCAATTCAACTGTCCTGGGAGCTTCAAGCTACAAAGTAGAGTCTCTGTTGCTCTGACAAGAAGACAGAGGAAGATTTAAGAAAAGAAATTCCTATTTCCTCCCCTGATTCTTCTCACATCTCATGCAGGGGCCATGAGAGCCAACCCCGAGAGAGCATCACCACCAAGCCTGAAGAGGACGCAGAGAGAAGAGCACCAGAACACAAAGAATGTTAAAGACATTAAAGCAAATATAAATATGAACAGAAACCAGAGATTTCACAATAGCCACAGGTGGGAAGGAGGGGGTCCTATAAAGTGGAGTATGAAAAAGCCAAGTCCCTGGGTGAAGAGAGCGCAGCATAGGATTTCCCTGACAGTTTTATGGGAGGGCTGGCAAACCTTGCATTGTGATTTCTTCTGTGTGTCCCTCTAATGGGTTTGCTAATAAGCCTTCAGTTTGTTCCATATGGAAACAAATGCTGCTTGCAGTCAGCACTAGTACAGATTTTTAAAATATTTTCAGAGCTAAAATTGGGGAAATAAAAGTGAAAATCTTGCATCAGATCCTTCTTTGATGTCAGCAGTTTACTTCACACACTTAGAAATGACAACATTTTTATCATCAGGTAGAAAAGCCATCCATTTAGGAGTAAAGCAAGCAAGCACAGCAGCCTGCAGCACATACTTAAAAGCACAGCAGGCCTCACAGCCTGGGAAGGAGAGACACTGAAAATAATTTGGGAGTCCTGGCAGAAAGTCAGCTAAACACAAAAGAGATTTACTCTAACCTTGACATGTGATATGGTGATAACTGCTCCTTCAAGACTGTGTGTCTCTTGCTGAAAACAGCTCAAGCATGTGCTGACTGCAGAAGTTACTGTGAGAATCCCTGAATGTATGGCCTCTTCATAGTCTGAAGAACAGACTTTATGGCCTAAACTGGACTACAGCCATATGATTATGATGTCCTCCCTCCAGCCCTCAAGCTATTGACCTGGGCATTTTTCAGAGATATGGGTTTGTTGTTGGGGGTTTTTTTATGTGTATTCTTTTTAATTTTTAATTAGAATTAGCAATGTGCTTTAGAAAGGAACCATTACAATCCCATGATCCGTGCAAACTGTAACATAAGGGCAGGTTCTGCTAATCAAATTTCAAATTTTCTCAGAAACACATTATTAGGTAAAGAACACTCCAGCCAAACACAGAGGATTAAAAAGCTTGTTTCATTAAATGCCATGAAGCACC
The DNA here is from genome assembly GCA_024500445.1 of Entomyzon cyanotis. Lineage (NCBI taxonomy): Eukaryota > Metazoa > Chordata > Aves > Passeriformes > Meliphagidae > Entomyzon > Entomyzon cyanotis. The sequence continues at coordinate 73,513,542 of JAKEPQ010001005.1, forward strand.
CTCTGCTTACAACTGGTGCCAGCACCACCTTGCCTCAGCCTTTTAAGCCTAGTGATGAACTAGAGCAATTTTACATCTTGTGGGCTAGTCTGGTGCATCAAGCTTGATGCATAATTTCTGTGTCTTGAGGCTTGCTCTAAGTGACATAACCAGTATTAATGCATCAGTCCTCCTACATGGTTTTCCCCTGAGTGCTGTGAAAATGAAGCTTCATTCCTCTCTTTGCACTCAGGCTGACCAGGCACCCTGCAGGGCGCGCCACAGCAGGGATCTCTCCAGAAATCCACCAGAGATTTGCTTCCTCCTTCCTTCTCCCCACTCCATCACCTTGACAGCAGTCCCCAGTCTCTGAACTACAGAGAACGTGGGATGGGATCAAAACAGGCAAGCCCCAGTGTCTGGGAAACTGCTGGTACCACAGTGGACAACCCAAGGCATTCTCTGAGTGGCTCCATGTGCTGCAGCTGCCTTGGCAGGTGGGGAGAGCCCTGGCCCATGGGCTCAGTGATGCTCCTCTCTAACAGCTTCTAAGCTCAGGACAAAAGTATTTCTACCCAGCACTGTCAGACTCAGACAGAGTCTGATGCTGCCAGTACTGCCAGCGCTTTTTTTCATGACAGAGCAGAAATTCTGGGAGCTCTCAGCCTTTTGGGGTAAAGGCCCCGTACTCAGCAGACTCAGACTAGTTACACTCCCTGCACTTTGCTTGCTGCTTTTTATTTTCTAAGTCTGATTGGGATACTTCTCACAAGTCCCAGTCTTGCTCTTTGAGTGACTTTGTATCTACTGAACTTTAAAGTGGGACTTGCACTGGAAAAGAAGAAAAAGGCATTCCCCACTAAGTTTGAGGTTGCTCATGCAGCAGTCAGGGTATGGCGTATCAAGTTTTTCATTTAACCATCATTAAGCACAGGATATTAAGCACAAAAATGCCACTTCACTATTCATAAAAGCTGCTGTCATTAGGTAAGTTTCTCTCCAAGGGCAGCATGGCAAAAAGATTGCTTTTCAAAGGTGGGATTGAGGCCAGAGTTGTCAAGAAAAAAAATTTTGGGCTGACAAATCATAACAGGCTGCAAAAGAAAACTGAAGCAAGCTCTTAAAGCCCAAGTTGTGAGCTCATGCAGTCCCTAAATAGCTTAACAATAAGTCATTTTGGGCTATCTGGCTTCATTTCCTGGTGATGGAAGTTGAGACTGGAAGGGGAAGAACAGCATATTCCTTTACTGGGCACAGACACTCAATGCTATATTTCTCTCAGTGCATGGCTACGCAACTCAACACAACTCAAAATTGCACTGTGAGTTGCAGTGCCAAGTCCTGCTAGAGAGCAGGAGACTGCCAAACAAAATACAGTGAAAGAGTCAGCATTCCTTTGTAAATGGATGTACTTGATATGTGGAGGACTAAGCGTCCATGTGACTATTAGTGCTGAGCAAAGTCTGGCAACGTGGATGAAAATATTGTTTGCATTTCAATTTGCCCTTTTCTAAATGTAGTAGTATTTCCAGTGATGTTAGTTTTGATGTGCAGCACTACTTCACTCAACAAGAGATTTGCAAGAAGCAGGAATGAGAAAGCAGAACATTACTTTAAATGTCACTAGAAAATGAAAATAAAATCTATGTCTGCAAGGATAATTGGGCAAAGATATTCGGGAAACCTCTCACAAGCAGATGAAGGGGGGCACAGCCCCGCACATCTTGTTATGACAATAACGCCTCCCAGCTTTTCCAGACATCCCGCAAGAGCCAGGCAGATCAGGATAAAGCCACCAGACTGCTTGGCCATGATAACCATGATAATTGCTGCCTTGGGAATGCCACTGAAACCCATCAGCTCCCCTCAGACAGCTGGGTGTGCGCCGAGGTGCCACACACACAACAGCATCATCAGTCCGGCAGAACAGAATGGGCAGAGCCAGCATTGTTACCTTGTATATACACTTGTGAAGGTCGCTAAGAACTCCCTCCTCCTCCTCCTCGTCCTCCTTCGTGGTCTCCTTTTCCTGAGCAAAGAGCCGCCGCCTGCCCGTCTTCAGTGGGACGTCGACCTCTTTCAACTTGTTGCGGAAGCCGTTTTTGTGAACCACGCCATTGATGAGTCCGTTTTTGGGCTCAAACCGGGGCAAGGAATGGAACTTGTAGGCATTCTCTGAATGTCCCTCCAAAGGTCCTTTCCTCTTCTCCAGAATTTCCTTTTCCAGCAAGACCTCCTTCTCCAGTTTCTTGTGCTCCTCGGGGGAGAGGGAGTCGTAGGAGAGCAAGTACTGGCAGTAGGCTTCTTGCAGCTTGGCCAGCCTGTCCTGTGCAGTTTTGGGGATGCGCAGCATGTCTGCCAGCTTGTTCCATTTCTTGAGGTCAGTAACTTGCTGCATCCCCCCCATCTCGTTGATCAGCTGGACGAAGCAGGCCAGGTCGAGCTCGCAGCCTCCTGGGGTCCACATGTGCCAGGCAGCAGAGGAAGGGAAAGGCAAACACAGGAGTAGATTAGGAAAGCTGTGGGCAGCTCACGTCAAACATGCTACCAGGCTGGGCACACACGTGACATGACACCTTGAGTCACCTGGGCACTGGAGCAGAATTGCCCCTCTCTTGTATGCCTCCTGCTAAAGAGAGGCACACACCACTGTTTTTCTGCCTTAATTCATTAACGGGCTGTATTTTGCTGCTTGCAACAACCTTCCCTATGATTCAATTTGCTCTCCCCCTTGAGCTTCATTCCCTTCTCAGAGCACCCCAAGTTATCTCGACACACACCTCGACACACACCCTTATCATTACCCAGTGGTTGGGGCTATGAGAGTTGCCCAGGTCTGTAAAAGCCCACACACCATTACCCACCACCAGTCCCACACCTGGCTCATACCAGGAATAAACAAAACCAGTGTCAAGCTGGAATATTGGCCATCAGAAAGACAAGTACCTATCTCCTTTCTGGAAGTAAAATATCAATTATCTAATATCTGCAAAACACCTTGAATGCAGTTAGTATTTAAAAGGAGCACAGTAACATTATTAATTTTACTACAAGTAATAAAATCCGTATAAAAACCAAAGGGAGGCAGGGGATTATTTGGGGTTGGAGCCTGCAACTGCATAAAAAGTTCCAGACATATTATTCTTCCAGTCTGAGGCCATCCATATTTTATACTCCATTCCAGTTTTGTACGTTTTAAGATGACTAGCACATTTCACACTCCAGTCAAAAGAAAAAAAAAGAAAAAAGGATTATACAAACTGCAGCATGACAAGCAGCCAAATGGACGAGGGACAATAAAAGAAACATCATAAATACTTTCAAAGCACAGAAATAAATCATCAGTGGAAAGAGTGAAGAAACAGCCCAAAGACCACCTACAATTCAACAGGGTGCTTTTCAAGGAAGAAAGAGAATTAATACAAAACCAGCGTCAACATCTCTGCTGCCACACTGTCTCTCCTTTGTCTTTTTCTTGGAGAAAAGTAAAGAATGTTTATACCATGGCCATTTCAGAGCTCTTAGAAATGCTATTGCAACAGAGGAGGGCAAGATGCACCATTATGGTAAATATTTACTGTAGGATGCACAGCTACATCATCTTAAGTCCTATTATCTTGCCTGCTAGCACAAGCTGTTATCCTTTTTTTAAACTACCCTGTGCTGCATCTCAGATGCCTCATTACTGATTTCAGTTCTCCCTCTTCCCTCTGCCTTCCCCTCTTCCACCACTTGTGCCAGTCCAGTGAGGAGGGAGACTCAGCAGTGTAAACCTGCATTAACATTTTGAGACAATGGATGTGACCAAGGCAGAGCAGCACCAGAGGCTGCTCACATTTATACTGCCCACACAGCACTGGGCAAAGGGGTTTGCCTGCAGTCAAAACCAAGGCTTTGAGCAGCATATGATAAGGGTGGAGGCAGCACCATGAAGCAGAAGATATTTCCTATTTAGTACATTTTAGGACTGGGGTGGGCGAGATTTTAAAACAGTCTTGAAGCTTAGAAGAAGTAAACTCCATTGGGAAAAAACCAAAATTAGTTCGAAAAGTTTTCTTTCTCTCTTTCTTTCCTCTTTAATCTTCCATACATAACATAATATAAACGTAACTTTCAAGGTGGCTTCTGTTACTTTTTTTGGTCAGTGGTTTCTACATGCAGGTCACAAATAAGCTGAAGGTGTAACTCCAGATGGCTTTCCACGCCAACATTCAGCAATATACATAATTTACCAAGTTGGGTAACATACCCCTCACTTGGAAGAATTGTGGCCCAGATTTACCACTATACGTGTTCTCCAGTGATACAAACAGCACACCCAGTTTAAGGTCCTAGTTTCAGCACTGTCGAAAATTTGATTTTCTCCTGCATCATGGAATGATCGCTCATAATCACTCCACAATACTGGAGCTCGAGTAGCACTTCATTCAACCACAGCCTACAGCTAAGGTTTGCAAAATGCTCTCAACTGTAATTCCATTTCACACAGTCGTAACTTTTGGAAGCATTTATATCTCAGACTGATGTTTTCCAGGATCAACCTAAGCTTCCTGCTTAAACCTTCCTTGAAAGACTGAAGAGAAAATTTTAAAAAGGAAAAAAATCCAACAACAATGACAACAAAAAAGGAGTTCTAACCTCTTTAAAAGCACCTATACCAAAATGGACTAAATAGGAGCAAGTTATGCAGAAACAGTGTCTGACTTTTTTTTTAATTGCCTTAATTTCCTTAAGTTAGGAATACTTTTAAATTGCTTAGTGAGCATGCTCATTTCAAAAAAGAAAATCTTAAATCTTCAGGTGTGCATTTAATACCAGATGCTGGCACTACCCAAGCCATTGGCAAAAGTCCCACTAGCTTCAATGGACAGATTTGGCCCTGAGAGAAGGGCTATGTATGCATGTCTACTTAAATAACCGTGCATTTATCAACACAGATTATTTTATATGTTTCCTGCTAGAACCAACAGATTTTTCCTCTTTGTACACTGATGATCTCCACCTTCTTCTCTCCATTTTGTTTATGATTTTAAACACAGGATAGCTAGGAAATTAACTGCAGAAAGGATAAATAGGATGTAAATTTGTAAGAGACCACTATTTGCTCTGGTTATATGGCACCCAGCAGAATAGAATCCTTGCCTATTCATTAGGCTCTTAGGTGCTTAAATAATACAAATAATTAACAGTAATGCCATCTTAATGCCGAGTTAAGGTATTTCATTAAAAAGTTAACATTCTTCCAGGAGCGTTATCGCTGTCTTGCACATTTTCTTCTCTCTCTTGCCATCGAGCTGTCTTGCACATTTTCTTCTCTCTCTTGCCAATGTAAATTTAAATCATTATTCTTTTCTATAAGCATACAACCATTGCATACATTAGGCATACAAAATGTTCACTTATTGCTGCTTGAGTGATTTTAATTTTCAGATTTCCTTGAACGTTTTTGCACAGCTATTGCGACAAAGCACTAACCCCTCGTTCCTCCTTCTTAAAATTTTGTTATTTCTCTCCTGTGCCCTGCATCAGTTCACCATAAAGTCTGCAATCATTCTGTGTGCTTTTATGCATTTTCCCTCACTTACCATATGTGATATGAAATAAAGTTTAAAAAGGAGGAGGCAGGGGAAGGAAATGTTGTGAATCGTTTAAACAGAAGAGCGTGTCCTTAAATCCAGCCAGTGCTGAGAGCTGCCTCGGGTCGGATAATGCCTCAGAGGCAAAACTCTAGCCTCAAGTTGCAACATGCAGGTCTTGTGAGCTCTTGACTCAAAACACTTCAAAAACAAAGGGAAGAACTAATAAAAATCAAAAACACAGGTTTCTTACTATATGGTAGCTGTAAAGGCAGTAGAGATGGAGGTAGCTCACTCAACAGTTCATTTGTATGCTGCTGTTGTCATGTTTTTACAAACTATTGTCACATTTTTGTCACGTGTCATATCTGACAGCAGACCATAAACCAAGAATTCTGTTAAATAAATGATTCTCACTCAGGCATTAGCCCTGGCAGACACCTGCTGGGAGAAATAATGAAACCTCCATTTTGCAATCAACTACATTTTACTGCCTATTCTTGACACTTAATGGTTGTTAAATGTCAGCAGGTCACTGCAAATTTGTGATTTTAAGTGTCTGAGTTCCCAAACACAAGTCAGTTCTGAGATATTTTCTTCCCCGTTTGGTTAAATGTTTTTAAAGGAAGAAAGGCGGGGGAATGTATTAAAGCTTGGCAGCATTGCAACCTGTTACAAAAACATCCTTGGAAAGGTCTGAGAAATATTCTGAAGCAACCTTTAAAACAAGGCTATCAATATCCATAGTTGTGCTACCTACATAAATAAACAGCAGGGAAAGAAGAAGAGTCTGAAATCTGCAGACCTAGGTCCCACATAGCAGCTTTTTTCCCTGTGTGAAACAGGGAGGAAAATGGCAACATAAAGGTGCCCTGGAAAGCTCTTTAACAACCTACCTGCATCATGCCTGCCCAATGGAAAAAGAGAGAGATCCAGAACTCTGCAGTGTTAATTGAACAGGGGTTTGGTTAAGCATAAAGGCAAAATGAGCATGAAGTCATATACAGACAACCAGCTTTGGTAAAGGCCAAAGAATCACAGCCCTTACCTATGAGTGGGAGTTCATCCATGGTAATGCCCTGAGATTTGAGGTGCTTCTTGATACAGGCCAGCCGCTGCACGTTGGGTCCCCAGCGCCTGCCTAGCTTGTGTATGTGCTGAATCTGTGTCACAAACCGCATTTCGTCATTTAGCTTGCACTCAGGTCTCCAGTCTGGAGGAGGAATCACCCTGCACATCCCATACTTCTCTACCTGAGCTCGGACTGACTCAATGTATATCAGTGGGTCATGAAATTCCTTGGTGGAGGGCCTAAGGATGGGAATCTCCCCCAGCATCCCCCACCCAGACTTACTACTGCCCTTTTCGTGCTTTCCCATTGAGTCTTGTGGCTTGTGCAAGGACTCCGCTTGAGAGGTAGAACGATTTTCACAGGAGGCATTTTCAGTTTTGCCATGTGCTTGTTTCCCTGGCGTACTCTTTCCAGCAGTGGCTCTTTTTGGCCTATTTCTTTCCAAACTCTTCTCTGGCACTTCCTTTCTAAGGTGTCCATTCAGCAAAGGCTTTTCTACTGCTGCCTTTTTGCTGGCAGCTTCTGCCAAGTTGACGGCCCCTTTCATTCGCTTGGTGGGCGACTGTATTTTGTCTATGTGATTCATCTCTTCCAGCCTCCTCTTCGAATTGCGCAGCCCCTCCCTTAATTGTCTCCCCACCTCCTTAGTGCATGTCTTTTGGTTCAACTTGCCATTGACTTTTACACCATTAACAGCGGTATTGTTAGACTTGGATGCTCCAAGGGATAGCACCTGTTTGCGGGTTTTTGCATTGCTACTTTCTATTTTCCCTGAGATTGTGTGGTTGACAGGTGAACTGGGTTTGTGGTGATTTAGTTTGGTTTCCTTGACCAGTTCTTTCTTGGCTTTGGTGTATGTGACAGTTCCCTTTGTCACTGTTGCAGTGTACTTCACAGTTTTGGACGGTGAAGGTCTGACTTCTCTCATCTTTTTGGCACTGGCTGCATTTGCACTCGGAGATGACATTCGAGTGACCCCGTTGACTTTAGAAACCTAAAATGCCAGAAGTGTTGCAGGAGGAGCAGAAGGAAGGAAGCAAAAAACAGAAAAGTAAATTAATAATGTGACCGCTCAGCCCCAGTGTCCCATTTGCTGGACAACCATATTCTGCAGTCTTGACTCCTGGACCCATCATACAATCTTCATATAATGGTTTGCACATAGGCAAGAGAGGGGAATAGCCATTTATAATAACCAAAAACCCAAGAAATTGGGTTGGTTATTTTTAATTTACCAGAAAACCCCCAATCTTGCTTTCAGAGGGTACAAAGTCTCTAGCATTAGAAAGGGTGGGATCTCTTGTTTGCACTACCCCCTTCCTTTTCTACCAGAAAGCTGTTCTGGTATTACAAAACACAGATAGTCTGATTTACAAACTAATACTTTCATTACCTCTTTTTCTGGCCCTCAAGACACTCTCTCTCTTTCTCCCACCCAATTTCTTTTAAATGCACACACACTTCACTACTTCTTAGGAGAAATAGTAGGCAGCATATATTATCTACTCTAACTGGAATCTGCACATTTTGCAAAAAACACGCGAATTCAAATCAATTTACCATCTATCCATGCACACATATAAAAAGAGATGTGGAACACATTATGCACCCAATCAGCATGGCCATGAAGGATCTGGTCTGTCACACATACTAAATCTTGGGCAGCGTGTTGTTGCTGAAGTCAAGAATTTGAAATAAAAAAATATATACAGTAGTCCAATGTAGTTTTTTTATAAGTTTGGTATCTGGGCAGTTTTGTTGACACATATTCTATTAGATCATATTTTGTCAATGCAGCTTAGAATTGCTGGACTCTGCTGCTTTCTGTTAGACATTTAAACCCAGTTAGGAGGCTAGAATTTGTATTTTAACTAACAGGTATGGTAAGGACCAAAAGCAATACTCAACTACAAAGGGAATCGAGACAGCTCAGTACTGCCAATGCAAAACCCTATTATTAAAAAAACTGAAGCTCAAGTGCAAACCTCAAATAAATTTCAGCATTTACACAGCTTTTTCTCACCTCCCCAAATGACTGTGAGCACAGAAAAACCCATCCAAAAGTTAGGAACATTGATAAAAGTGCTCAAATTGAAAGCATATATTACAATCACCCCTTTTCAGCACTCAGGTGAGTAAAACCATTTCCTGCAGAGTTGTAGTACGTTCTCCAGTGGGATTTCTAAATCCTTGCCAAATCAGTAAGCAAGGCAGCTTCTCTCAAATAAATGCAAGCACTGCAGTCACTTATATAATAGGGATGATATAAAATGGGCATCAAATAGAGACTGAAAACATTGTGCTATGGTCTTGCATGAAGTGACTTGTGGAAGAGTAACTGGAACCTGGAGATTCTGCATACACACATCTACACGTGTTTGTGTGTGTATTCATGCACATTTTCTCCTCTGTGTTCCAGAAGCTGAAGCAGGAGTAATGCACTTTTAAAAACCATCTACATTCTTATCCTTCCTGTGCTTGCAAGGTAGAAACACTTAAAGAAAATCCAGTTAACTGATGACATGAATTTTTACCTTGAGGTTTTCAAAGATGTATGATTTATCATCTGGAAAACAAACACTTGCAAACAGAAATGCATTTACCCATTTCCCTTGAAATTTAAGCAATACTCTGTGTTTGAAATGGAGGCCTGCATTTGGCTTTTATAGCACTTTTTCATGCTGCAGAACAGACATGGGTAGAGAGCTGCTGAGACATTGCCTCTTGCCTGCAGCAGTCACAACAAGCGTTGAACATCCCTGGCTTTATAAATAGCCAGGAACATTGATTACAGATTTCATCTAGACTAATAGAGAAGAATTGATTGAGAACTAGAAGGGGAAGGTAATCCAGGTGGCAGTGATCATGAAATGGGTTTTCATTTCTAAGATGTGACAACAGGAGAGAAAGGACAACAGACTCAATAAAAAAACCAAAGCAAAACAAAAAAAACCCCAAAATGACGAAACAAAAGAAAAGAAAAATCTACCTGAAAACATCCAAACCAAAGTAATTTCCACTCAGAGGAAAGGCACAAAGCACAGGCCATTATGCCTGTTCACAAAGTTCTCTAATGACTGGAAAATTAGAAAATAATCACAGTAAAAAGTGGTAACACAATTATGTGACTAAGGGCGACTATATAGGAAAAGAAAAACGCATACATTAAAATCAGAAAGGCCAAGAAGCTACAGAAACTTCAGTCAGCAAGAGACTTAACCAGAAAAAAAATTTAAAATACCTTAAAAATAGAAGATAACAAACAGTGGAAGAGATGAAGCACCACACAAGGAAGGATAACAAATAGTCTGACTTAAGTGTTCCTGCTTCTTTTGCATTAACCTTCACCAGAAGTGCCACTGATTGAATACTTATCAGGTATAGAACACAATCCATTTCAGCAAAAAGGTTAGGAAAGCAACCGCAGTAAGCTAGAAGGTACCTGGATGACTTAGGGCATAGCTCCTGGAAATAAGTTTGGGGCAGACAGAGAGTCTACCTAATTTCAAACCCTAAAATAATTCTGGAACAACTCATCAAACAGTTAATTTGCAAATGCACAAATGAAAATAAAGTAATTTTAAAAGCAAAACAACAAAATTTACCCACAGTTTTGCCAAAATAGCAAATGAAGCAAAGTTAATCATCTTCTGACAGACACCTGGCTGAGCAAGTAAAGAAGCACCTCTGCTTCATCAGGATTCCAGTCTCTGCCCCCTGGGACATTCCATCAAACAAACTCCTGAGACACATCCCAGACATAATTACTCTAAAGTGGCTTCACAAGGGATTAAATAAAGTCATCCTCAAGAAAAGTTTTCATTGTTACAGTTAACTATTGTCCTGGAGGGCATTTCCCATGTCTTTCTGCAGGGACTTGGCTTGGCCTTGCTTCTACCAAGTATTTTCATTGTTCTAAAATTTGACAGTGAAACACACCTGGAAGGGGCTGTAGTCACTCAAAGGACAAGATCAAAATCAAAGCCAATCTTGAAGAACCTACTTCAGAACATTTCTACAGTAAGAGGAAGTGCTATTTTTAGGAAGCACAAATCATTAACATGTAGGGGAAGAAAAGCATTTGGGGACCACAGTGAGCTGCAAAACTCTGATGCTCAAGAAGCTTCTCTGAAAAGAGGCAGTAAATGCTCTTTCCACATCCGCTGTGAAAAGTGGGAGAAAAACTCCCTCTAAATGTCTACAGTGATCTGAGGCACAACTAGGAAAACTCTCATTAGTAGAAACAGACTTTTTCTATGGACATTGAGGAGTCTCCTCTATCGGAGTTTTTCCAGAAGGTTTCAGGAGGCTATAGCTCTATTACTGTGCTGTCAGGTATGATCAAGAAAAAATCTCAGTGTGAACAGTCAGGCTGCATGGAGGCATCTTGTCACTCCAGCCTGCCTATGATTTTTTCTGAGGAAGTTGTGACCAGAAGTATGAAGAGCTACCCAGGGCATTCCTTCAGCAAGGGGTGGTGACACAGGGGCTGAGATCAAAACACAGGAAAGTGTTTTGTTGGAAAAAGGCAATATGGAAAAAGGCAGTACCATCACAGCTTCTCTTATTCAAAGGAAAACACACCATTAGTACCATCAGCTTTAAGACACAACCTCCAATCCTAGATGGTAAGCATAATATCTTAAATTTTTATTCAAACTCATAATGGAGTCCAACCATTAACCCGGCACTGCCAAGTCCACCACTAAATCCTGTCCATAAATGCCACATCAACCTTTTAAATACCTTCAGGGATGGTGACTCAACCACTTCCCTGGGCAGCCCCTTACAATACCTGACCCCTCCCTTTTCAGCAAAGAAATTTTTCCTAGTACCCAATCTAAACCTACCCTGGGTGCAAACCGAGGCCATTTTTTCTGGTCCTGTTATTTGTTATCCAGAGGAAGAGGCTGATCCCCACCTGGCTACACCCTCCTTTCAGGCAGCTGTAGAGAGTGATAAGGTCCCCCCTGAGCTTCCTTTTCTCCAGGCTAAACACCCCCAGCTCCCACAGCTGCTCCTCATCAGACTTGTGCTCCAGATCCTTCTCCAGCTCCAGTGCCCTTCTCTGGACATGTTCCAGCACCTCAATATCTTTCTTATGGTGAGGGGCCCAGAAGTGAACCCAGCATTTGATACGTGTGGCCTTACTAGTGCTGAGTACAGAGGTACAATCACTGCCCTGGTCCTGCTGGCCACACTGCTGATGATACAGGCCAGGATGCCATTAGCCTTTTGGCCACCTGGGCACAGCTGGCTCTTGTTCAGCTGTTGTTGACCAGCAACCCCAGGTCCTTTTCTGCTGGGCAGCCCTCCTGCCTCTCCAGATCCCTCTGTAGAGCCTTTCTTCCCTCAGCAGATCAGTGCTCCTGCCCAACTTGACGTCATCTGTCAATTGACTGAGGGTGTCCTCAATCCCCTTGTCCAGGTCATTGATAAAGGTATTAAACAGGACTGAGCCCTGGGGAACACCATGGGTGACCTGCTGCCAACTGGATGTAACTCCGTTCACCACCTCTCTCTGGGTTCAGCCATATAACCTGTTTTTTTATCCAGCAAATGGTGCACCCATCAAAGCCAGAAGCAGCCAGTTTCTCCAGGAGAATTCTGTGGCAGATGGTGTAAAAGGCTTTATTGAAGTCCAAGTGGACAACATCCACAGCCTTTCACTCATTTACTAGGTGTGTCACCTCATAGTAATAAAGTGACTGACATGATCCAAAGTCTGATATGATCCAAAGCCTTAAATGATCTGAAGTCTTGAGGCAAAGGTGAAACCAGGGATAGGAAAAATCTTATCTTTGCTTTTCAGCTATGTTCCCAGTTTTGCTGACATATAGACCGATCTTTTTGCTCCTTTACTGAACACCTGCCCTGCAGCAAAACATAGTATGATCGATTTTAAGTTTCGTTATCTTTTAAAAGACCAGCACAGTCTTGCAGCAATTGGTTTGTTAGATTTGAACTGGTCTACATACACACCTCTGCACAGCACCTAGGATTCAGCCTCCAAAAAACATACACAAAAAATAAACAACCTGATAGTGAGAAAGATTCTCTGAGCTTTTGCCCTCCTTCCACCAGCACAGGCGCCTGTCTGTGGCTTCCAGGGCTGAAGGCTGAACTCTTAATTCAAATTCAAATTGTAGGTGACAGCTCTGGCCTGATGGCTTGTCAGCTAAGCATGCATTTGAAACCAGCACAGAAACTGCTGAATCATCCCATGAAGGACCATCACCTTGGAGGGGGCTTTGGGGGTCTCCAAAGACCACCAGGACATACAGAGCATGCGTGGTGCACATGCTAATGATATTAATAACTTCTGAGAAATGATTTGTATAACCACTCCTATCCTAAAAAATGTAATTAATATTCATGATTTTACCTATAACACTGTGTCTTTGGGGTACTGAGGTATGTGTGTTTGGTGGAAACAATTCCCCACACGTCCGGTGCACCGAATAAAGCAAATACCCACTTCTCTGACTTGGTCTCTGAAGTGTCTCTGGGCTCGATTGGGGTGAATCAATAGATAGCAACCACGGTGATAAGAGCAACATTAGTGACACTGATAACAGGTTTTGGTCCCAAACCAATCCAAGTTATGCAACTGATCTTGAATTCATTCATAAAAATAGTTCTGTGCTGGTAAGAGTTGTGCAGAGGTAAACTACCATATTAGGCCAAGAGAGGGCCCCATTGAACTACCTTTCCTTTGCTCACAACCCTTTAAAGTAAGATTTTGGAAGATGGCAAAGGAGAAAGCAAAAGAAATAAGGAACCTGTGATAAGTGCAAGGGCACACCGGAAGAAGGAACACAGAAAAACAGAAAGATAGACTAAAAGAAGAAAATCTCTGGTAATTTCTAGTCTTCTGCCTGTATTTTCTCTAAGACTTAACAAAATAAAAACACACAAATAAACCATGGAAATGCAGTCATCAAGGAGCAAACATACAGTGGAAGGAGGGAAACATGGGGCTAGCACCCTGGGAAAACAAATGTCTCTTTGGAAAACACTGAAAAAGTCAGACTCAGGACAACAGGAGGAAACTTAGTGTAAGTGATACGTCCAAAGCTTTGGACGAAGCTAAGTCTTTCTGTAAAAAAAAAATGTATAATCTGCCTTTAAATAGTTGGAAGGCACATTTTCATTAAAATTGGTAAGAAAGTACTGATGCTACTGTGGGTTACAGAAGAAAATTTAGGCGCCTAACTGTCTTTTACGGGGAAAAAAAAAAAGGAAAACCCACATAATCTTGACTTAAACTTCCCCGTATTTTCTGAAGCCTGGGGACCACCCTTGGTGAGGTGTCCGTGTGGTGTGACTGCTGCTTGTACTGCATCGCTTTAAAATTTTTCTCCATTGTGTGTCACACAATCAAAAACATTTAATACTCTGTGAAGCAAAACTACTTGGACTGTGGACAAAATTGTTCTACATTTCTCTTTTTCCTTTCAGAACTACCTTTGGAAGTGACAGCAGTTGACTTTCACAACAGTTTGCACCAATCAAACTGGGATGATATAACTTTAAAATATTTCACACAAGTGTTCCAGTAAGTTAAAAGAATTAAGAAGTGCATCCTTACATTTTGGGAAACTTGTTCAACACATGTTTAACAGCTCATAACAGAGCATGGCACAGCAAGGACCATAGGATACTGGTAATCACAAAAAAGAAATACAGAAGGATGCAAAAGAAGGCAGACATTCACACTGATGTCTAGATTAGGGCAAATTGCCATGGTGGAATAAAGAACTGAAGTCTTACAGAGGTACAGACAAATAAACTGTAAATAGCCTTTAGCACCTCAAAATTTATTTAGAAGGTAATACAAATCCAGTGGAGGCATTTCAGGAGAACTTAAACCACCACTTAAACACACAGCATTAAAGATTTCCTCAGCAAGAGTATCACTGCTTTTCTTTTTGTAATTTTTAATTTCCAAGCCTGTGACTGAAAGGTGCCATTTAAAGGCCTTGACAGCCCCCTACAAGATGGCAATTCCAGCTCCACTGAAGACCAGGTCAGCCTACTTAGAAGAAAAACCTTTAGATGTCAGCAAGTAAATGCTGTCTCTAACTAGCCTGTTGAGAATTAACCACTGCAAAGCAGCCAATCATCAACAAAAACAAACAAACAAACAAACAAAAACCCTCAAAAAGAAAACAAAAAAATTTTTAAAAACCCAACAAACAACCAACCAACCAAACAAACAAAAAAACCAACCAAAAAACCCCAAACCAACATCCCCACCCCTCACTCCCCCCCAAAATACCCCAACAATAAAAAAAAACCAAACCCCCCCAAAAGGCCTAAGGGCAGTAAGCCTTCTGTACTGCACTGCCCTGGTGCAGGTACTCTGCTAACCCAGCCCCAGCCTGATTAAGGACAATCACAAGCACTGAAAGACTGGTCTGCTAAGCTTTCACACCCAAATTCAAGTTGGGTTGAAACAAATCTCTTGCTGATTTTTTTTGCTAGCTTTCAACCAAATAACATGAACTCTAAAAATTTCTCCCAGGTACCTCCACTGTGAAGGAGGGAGGCAGTATTCTGGAGCACCTTCTTTATGCATCAGGCAAAACATTTGGCCCAGAGTTCAAGGTTTGTGCTGCCCACGTGCAAACCAAGGCACGTGAGCACAATGTCAGGCTCTCCAGAGCACCAGTGAGCCCCCAAGATAAGCCACGCAGAGCAGCTCCTTCTTCCACATGCTGCCACCCTTGGCACTGCCAGCGCGGAGTGCCAGTAAGGTTTCATTGATAGCAATGTGAACTTTGCTCTTTTGCATGTATATACCAGATAATAAAAAGACAAGGTTGTAAAGCACGCTTTATCATACTGACTTCTCATATATATATACTTTTCATTTTTCCTTTTTTCTCTCTTTCTCCTTGTTTCACTGAAAATTAACTCCCTGCTGCTCCAGAGCATGCTTTTAAGGATTGCCGTGTTCGATCTACAACAAGCAGTGGAAAAAGAAGCTTAGAACACCTTAAAAGCCTGTGTTTCCCATGTGTCCACAGTCGAGTACAACTCATTACCTGTTTCCTTAAGTCCTGAGCCGATCTATGAAGAGTGTGGTGGTTGTTAGCCGTAAGCCCTTTCGTAGAGGAGCCAGTGTTTGTAGTAGGATGGTGATTAGCAGCAGCCTGGTCTTTTCGACTCTCAGCCTTATGTTCGCTGTTCCTCTCCTTCCCTGGGGTGGCCTCTTTGCTTTTGTGTTTTTGAGCAGGTTCTTTCTCCTTCGATGATTTGCTGGACCCATTGAAAACTGAGAAGAGAGAAAATCAGGTTATTAAGGGGGGAAAAAAAAAGAAAAGAAAAAGTATGCAAGACCAAACACTTTATTCAAAACATTTTCTCTGCTCTCAGTGCTGGATATTTAGTGAATGCCTACTTGCATCTAAAGTTAAATCAGGATAAAAACAGAAGCAATATTTTGCATATTTCTTTATATGAACAGATTTACTAAAGTATTTCCTCTGCCTGTTAGCACACATTATCTTCAATATCCAAATTAAAACATACAAGGTATATTACTGTTTTGACTGACCTAAATTTAGAATTATGAGTTTTATTTTTACTTTTGACAGTTTTAATTATTGCTTTTTGCTCTTGCAGTGAGGGAATTCTAAACATAACCTCAACAGAAAAAAAGATTTATTTTTATACCAATGTAGAAGAAAAGAAACGTTCCATGAAAAAGCATGTTTTGTTTTCATCAATACCCAAACTGCTGAATCAAACTGACAGCAGTTTGCCTATAGCAGACAAGCTGCAAATAGAAAAAGGTACTTCTGCAAAGAAAGGAAAATACTAAAACCATTTTGGAACATGTGACATGAAGTAATGCTGGCACCTATGCTGAGCACCATAGCCTTTTAATGAAGCAAAGGGATAAAAAAGCATGGAACAGGAACCTTTATTTTTTGTACAATAGATATTATGTGAATGTATACAAGCAAGTGTTTTTTCCTGTCTCTCTGCTGCATTTATTTAAGAATAGTCACTGCTCTTCTGTTGTCAGGGAACATGAAAAGCTGTAGCTGAAACAAACAACAAAAAAGTCACATCACATTTCTCTGTCTGTTAATACAAAATGTGCTGAACTCACATCAGTGATGCCCCCTCTTCAGTGGAGCACTTGAGAGAGGTCCACAGGCTTGTGATCCAACATCCACAATGGCAAGCCCCTCCTGCCTTTAACTCTTGATTTTCTACCCCGTCTTTTTTTGACATGGTTTAGGAAAGGACATAAACGCGAAACTTTGTAAATATTTAAGAGCACAACTATTTGAAAATCTTATTTATTACACACAACGTACACCAATTGTTTGGGAATAGTAACTAAATGCATTAAATTACTCTTTTCTTGTGAAACAAAAGCTTTCTTTTGTCATTAAAGGTGATATTCCTACAACACATACCTTCTTATCTAAGTTGTGAAGCTTAGCTGTCTCTACAGATGTCCTGCAGTATCCTGCAGTATCACAGTAGGAGCAGCAGTAAAAGTAGTAATAAAAACCCAACAATCCTGCTGGACAGAAGAGGTGCAGCTAAGCTGCTTTTGAGTAGATCCTACCTCTAAACCTTCCCAAACAGCTATCCAGCTTATCACAGCACCTCCAACAGCTGGAACTCCAGCCAACTATTGACGAATTTGATACTCAAGTCATTTATCATATTCAGTCAGTCCTAAGTGTTAAAGCAGATGATGTAAAAAAGGAAAAAACTGCAATTTTCCTCCTCCCTTCTTTCCCCCTTGCATAAATGGAGTAAGGAGGAGAGAAAAGCTGTGAACAGTGGAGTCACCACAAATTTCCCCATGGTTCTGTCACTCCAGAGATCAGGAGCAAATGGTGCTGCCCCAGCCAGGCAAGGATTTCTTAGTGATTTCAGCGAAAATCACGTAATCCTTCGTGTCTCATTTCCAGTGATGGAACTGATAATAATTGCCAACCCCTCTCAAGAAGTTCATGACAATACATTTATCCTCCTTTGTAAGGAGTTCCCTTCCATCAGATGGAAGGCTCTACAGATGCACAAAGCATGACTATTTATTTTTAGTAAGACATAGCACAAGCAACCAATGGCAGCTTTGTTAATATATATTTTATCATTGCAAATGATATCTTTCCTTTGAAGGGAACAAATTGTATATACTGATCAGCTCCTTCAGAAACATTCAAGTCAGAGAGATTAATTTTGTGTAATCAGTTGCCACTTTAAAAACCGAAGATTACTGAAACAGAAAACACAGCCAAAAAGCCAAATTGTGCACTTCTCTGGTTTAAAAAAAAAAAAAAAAAAAAAAAAAGCAGCAAACATGAGACAAGGTATATTTTATATGCAACAGCTCATTAAATTTAAGTGTCGTGGGAACCCTGCCAGTTTTACCCTCTGAGTAATTATCTTTTGTCTTTATTTGTAAGATTCTTGAAAGAGGGAAGAGAGAAACAGGAGAAAAAAAAATGCTCAGTCTCACAGGAAAAGCTTAAAAAGCTTAAAGTCTGAAAACACAACAAAGGGAGATGTAGATGCAAAACAGTTTTTGCCATGCTGTCTCTAGTTAAACAGTAGATGGTATCAGATGCTATAAAAATCAGTATTTGTTTCTTCCAACACCTAGATTACTGTTATACCAGCTACATGGGTATGCAACCTTTCTGCAATAGTAAGTTCTGAAAAATTCACAAACTTACTACGTGAACAACTATCTCAAAATGTTAATTTGATTAATTACAAAATGCTATCACAAGCCAAGCATTTAGGGGGGAAAAAACGTCCCCAAGACTATGATTTTCTTCCAATCTCACTAAAAATGTTGAAGCAAGTTATTTAGACAATAAATAAGTTATTTAGTACAATATAGGATTCTACTCTGACCCCAAAAGCTAGTAAGACAGTTCAATTAAAAAGTGAATCACCAAAAAAAGACCAACCCCCCCCCCAAAAATTGTAACTGATAATGAGGCAGCAACACCCACTTCTCAAAGGAAAGAAAACAATAATTCTCAAAAACTCTGCATTAAATATTACTGAGACCTAATCTGATTAAACAATGAAATGATTACTAATTCTTTTGTGTCTTATGCAGCAAATTGCTTTCTCCTTCATGTCTGCTAGCTCTTAAACATTTCTGAGGCAATGAGAAAATCAGAAAAGGTGTACGCTGTGCTTTACTAACCCCAGACAGATGAGCTCCAGACAATCTTCCATGTTAGAGGTAAGTCTGACATGCCAATATCCAATGTTCTGCCCCCAGTCATTTGCTAAAGAGTAGTCAATAAAGGTTTCATCCTTGAAGCAATAATTTCATTTAAAAAAAGAAAGACAAAAACCAAGTCCAACCTACACTAGAGGTGAAACTTATGTTCCTGAAGCAGAAATCTTATGTAGTCTTCTATTATAAATCATATGTAGTCTTGAATTATTATTATCTTATGCTACCTTAACTAACTCTGTATTTCCAGAACAACTTTTAGTTAAAGTTAAGAAGCCCTACTAACAAATAATTAAAAGTGTAAGTAAATCATTAGTGTTCAGACACTCCAAATAGAACAAATGGATATCCTTATACCTGTATCCATCTGAGTGCTTATTCTCAAAATGCTGAGTCCTCCAAAGCTATTATTATTATTAAACTGAAACAATAGGAGTCCCACAGCTAAATACTTGTGGGTCTTTTGGTTAGCACTGATGATCAAATGAAAAGAAACTGAACCACTACATTCAAAACTCACAAGCACTGGGGGTTTTTAAACCACTGATATAATTTATGGCAGCAGAGCAAAACCTTATGGCAGGCATGATCCCCATGGATGCATCACAGTGCTCTCTGCATCAGGGGAAGTAGACCCTGGGCACCAATATTCACCCAGGATCCCATACAGGGACTTCGGGGTCTCTCAGTTGAAACTCTGATAAAGAATTGCTACACAAACCAAAGCAAACTGTGCAAATTGTGCACATATTAGGTGCAGCTATAATAATGTCTAAAAAATTTTTGGTCAAATAAAGCCACAGATGTGCTCAATTACTACATATTAGCTAAGCATTTACTACAGGAACCGACAATGCAGTGGGTGATAAACGTAATGAATTTTAAGCAATTTTCAGAAGTATTCCTACAAATTAATTTGCACACAAACATTTCACAGGACACAGCCAGCCAGCCATTCAGAAGCTAATTTATAATATGTACAATAATCAGGCTTTCACTGTGCAAGCAGCAGAATTACTGGACTGAGTTTAGTCAGCTATTGACTCCATGGGCAAAGCTTTGTTTCCCAAGCCCTCCTGGAGATTATTCCTGCATTTGATACGCTTTGCACTTGAGATAACTGGGAAGGTTTACTATGGACTGCGGAGTACTGAACCCTTTTGCTGTGTGCCAGTGTCTGGGAGATGAAGGCAGGGCCCATGCACATACACATGTGCTGCATGTTCCAGAGCTTGTAGTGCATAAAGCAAGTGACTGCACATTCATAAAACCATGCAGAAAAAAGAGGGGAGATAGAAGTGAAAGGGAGAAGTTTTCTTTTTAGAAGGAGAAAAGGGAACCTTGCCAATATTGTGAACCCGAGCCAGCTATTCCAATGCAAACCTCCTGTTGTTACATAGATCATGTTTGGGAAGAGATGTAGTATTAATCAACTTTCTGGCACAGAGTATCCGTTACTGTACAAAAACATTCTTGCTCTGGCTTTAATTCAGTTCTAAGTCACTGTGAAAACATTTATGTGGCTCTCAAACTGCGTTAAAGGACCCAGGCAATAATTCTTTTCCCCTCCCAGAGGAACTAAAACAACCTTCTACTTCCATAAAACACAGTATTTTAATACTGCCAATTGTTTTCCTTAAATGTTGGGTATGTTCTGACTTCCATAAATCATTTCCAGAGATAGACACTGTCTTCTGAGCCCCCCAACATGCTCTGCCTACTCAGAGCCAGGAGTAGGCACAAGGTATACTTCAGAAGAAAAGGCCGACACCACATCATATGAAAACATGTGGTGCTGCTCTTTCCACACTTCTCCAGCCCTAATGCAACACCACTCCATTTCTCAGCAGACAACACCGCACAAAAATTTCCATAGCTGCATGCTAGCAGAAGTCAAACAGGAGAGCCATGGCAGAGAGGTAACACTGAATTCCTTTTTGACACCATCAATAGCACAGCTCAAACTCTGTGCACATGGGAATATATCAGGCCGCCGGGAGAAGCGTTATTGGTATGAGACACCGCGCCACTGTTTGCAAAAATTCAATATCAAGTGTCTCGTCTCAGCACAAATTCATTACTCTCACCTAACTACTATGACACAAACAACATCACAAGGGTCACTCACTAAGCAGCAAGTCCATACAAGAAGTGTCTGTCTGTTATCACGAGTCTCGCACCACAATAACGATTCAATTTTTTTTTGAGCAACTTCCAGCTCCCCTATTCTTCTCCACAGGTCATACATCTAGCTACTGAAAAGCCGCAAATCCCCAAATGTGCTGTGCCTGATTTGCATATTTAAATATGCAAATTACCACAAAACGGGTAATTTTACGTGTTACATATTTTTGCAGAAAAATTAAATGTGCAAAAATGTTTATTGCAACAATTACTGGTTCCATGGTCTTTCAACAAAAGGCTGTAAATCATCAAAATAATTGCCTACCCATTAACTATTGTAGCACTCTGCCTGAAATTCTCCTGTTCTGCAAAAAATATTTTTCCTCTAAATGTTTACCTCTTCAGGATTAGTTTCACAAAAAATGATGCACAAGCCTAAGACTCTCTCATTTATCCACCCACAAATACCAAATTTTGTTAAAACCAAAACTAAATAAAGAACTGCATCCATAAATCAGAATTTTCTCATGACACACTCAAACAGTAATGTATGTAAAAGATGTGCCATTAAATCCCAAGACATAAAAAGGCTGCATTGAACTGTACCCTGAAAAAGGAAAAAAAGCTATCTACCATCTTTTCCTGCATCATCTTTGTACTACTACGCATGTAAGGAAATTACTCTGCTAAATTATCCATTGCAAATTGAGAAGCGAACGTTCTTCTGTGTTTCTGGTAAGCAAGTAAGACAGCACTGACACAGAGTATAGTATTTCTAGCAATGCTTGCTTACGATGCACTACAGCCAGGTCTGTTTTTGAAATTTGATCCCCAAGAGGAAAAAACAAAAAAAACCCAAAAACAAAACAAAACAAACAAAAAAAAAGTATCTAAAGAATTTTCTCCCCTACTCATTTCAGGCAAAAGGCATGTAGCAGAGCAGTTTTTATGTCATCATGTTAACAAAACACAGCACGAACCAGCAGCCATTTCTGACCCTGTAGGTTTGCTGGCACACTGGAGCTGGTTTGCGCCAGCTAAGGACACCAGACTCGCCCTTCATGAAGAAGTCTGGTTACAAACAATGATGGCTAATTCTGTTTTCCTAAAAGTAAATTAGAACTTAATTGTCTGTCTCTGGCATCCAGAGACAAACAGGACACTCCCAGGTATGCTGGCCCAGATGTGCAATCCTCTCTGCCTTTGAGCTGCTGTCCTAGTGTGAGAAATACCTAATTGTACAATCATTCTTCCTGAGAAAATTAGCCAACCATTATTAGAGGAACTGCAGCCTGCTGCATGCACTGTCAAAGTTGTCTACACAACTGTATCTGTGTACACTGTTCCTCCTGAGGCACTTTTCCAGCCTACAAGCCCTTTCAAGTAGAGTAATGCCTATCCTCCTTTGCTCCTGAGATGGGACTGATAACCCAACAACTCCCCAGCTCCATCTTCCAGCTCTCTATCGCAGCCTGCCTAGCAAAAACACTTGGCACCTGCAAACATTTTTCTTCAGGAGCCTTCAGAGAAAAACTTCCATTGTGCCACAGAATGAAATCAAACTAAGATTTATTTAGTTGCAAGGAATTCAAAGAATTAGTTTTAATGGGACAGAGACCTAAGCCTACCCTCTTACCTACAACTTGGAATTTCCTTTGAGCTGCGGGGAGATGCAATTTAGATCCAATACCTCCCTGGAAAGACTTGCACACTCCCTTTTACACACTCCCATGAATGCATGGGATAAACACTTCTCATGCCAAATACTTCACTTTGCTCTTTTTACATCTGGATGTGTGTGCAGCACATCAGCAGTACTACGGAAGGAGGGTGAAAAGGCACAGGTAACAATTTGATGCTTCAAATGTATCTGTGTAAGCAGTAAGGTTGGAAGGCAACAAGTCAGTAGAGCTAATTACTTTGTGCAGCAAGCTATGCCACGTGCTATACGTGCTTCCCATTCACACTCAGGCATTCTCGATTGAGTTAGCTGTCCAAAAGGTGGCTCAACAGCCTCAGTTATAACAAATAGTTTGGTGTGCAACCTTAATAATGCCCCATATTGGCATCAGAAGAGGATATTGACAAATGACTTTGCCCAGAAAAGTTGTTTTGGCCCCCACTGAGTAGAAAGCAATCATCTGACACTGTCTAATGACATTGATCAAGCTCTGACCCTTTGTTGTTGGATGTCATAGCAAATGCTTAGCATTTTCAGGTCCAAAATGCTTGACTACACATTGTATATTAAAAACAAAAGACTTTAATTCATTAAAAATAGACTCTCACGCTAGATTAAGTTCATTTGCTGCACCCGTCCCTGGTCCGCCTTTGTGTGTGGTCTCATTTAAAACAGACACACATGAACCAGAACGTACTTTATTCAGATGAAACAAAAATACTATTGGCTGTAAACCAACATAACAGACACTGAAGAATGGGAATACCTCTGGGTAAGGAAATTTTAATTAAAAAAAAAGAAAAGAGAGAGCGAAGAAGAAAAAAAGAAATTACAATGACGAAGAAGTAGCAGCTGCCTTCTCTGGGAATTCCTGTTTCTTCACCTTTGTCAAAACATCTCACATTGTCTCCTAGGTATTTTATAAAGGTCTTTTGCAGCTCTATTAAAGCAGCAGCTTCATTTACACTCTCTCTGATCTATATTGATAAAGATTATGAAGCCATTATATGGCTCATTATGTTTGCCTTTACTTACCCCCAATTAAGATTTCAGGTGTCTCTGGTTTTGAGCTAATTTCAAAGTGGCTGCCATGTGGGACATTCTCAAGGAACATGATCAGCTCCTTTTGCAGTGATATATCCCATTTAAAATTCTAAGGGAGCAGTTCTGTTATGTGCAGCCTCATTTTCCATATCCAGAGTCTTGAGCCTCTTATTTTGGGGGTGTTATTTAGAAATCAATCCTAAGTACCAAGTTTTGACCTATGCCTGGTAAAGCATTAAAGCTTCTGGTCACAGCAGATAGTTGATATGCTATTAGGCATAACATCCCCTAGCAATTTTCCACAAATCATTCACAAAAAGTTTTTGAGCTTGGGTGTAAAAACACCCAATAAAAACAATAAAAACAATAAAAACAGATTCAGATGCAGTCATGAAAAAAATTTTGGCATACGCAACAAGGGCACCCTTTATAGAAAACTCCCTTTTGAAAGGCAGAGATGAGGATCAGCACAGTGAAGTAATTGGTATCTACTGATCTCTTCTTTGGAGCAAGGTAGCATGAAAGAACAAAGAGAGCAGGCACAGGTCACCTCTCAAAAAGTGCACTGTAAAGAGACCATCCTCTCAGTCATCCTACTAAAAGAAGAAGAGCTGAAGGGGCAGTTACCAGAAAGAAAGATTCTCATGGAAAACTAATAGTAAGGAAGGGAACAGAGACCATGGGCTACTTTTTGAAATTATGTCAGGCAAGGATGGCACAGAGTTGTTATGATACAAGAGTTCTTGCTGGAGCAAGAACCACATCATACAGGACGCTGGCAGCAGAGCATTCCAGCAGGTTCAAGAAATTTTCAGCATGGCTTTTAAATCTTCCATTTTACATTAGGTAATGTTGCAATTATGGATCCATTTTTGAAGATATGACACAAGGACATTGTGACACAATTACTGTGTAATTAATGCAGCTTTTGCTGATTTGCAGGGAAATAACTGACTTGAAAAAGTTTCTTCTATAAAATCTTTCTATCAACTACATGAATGCAATATCAACCTACTGCATGTATGGTCTCAATACTGCATGAAAGGAATTAAGTGTTGCCCCTGACATGCATTTTGATAACACTTATGAATGCTTATATTTAACTTTGAATAAATAAAGTCATTCCAAATTAAACATCAGTCTCAAAAAAGCCTGAGAGAGTGACTGTGTGTCTATACATGTGTGTGTGTGTATACATATATAAAAATACATCTCATAGAATCACAGGATTGTTTAGGTCAGAAAAGACCTTTAAGATCATTGAATCCAACCATAAAGCTAACATAGCCAAGTCCACCACTAAACCATGTCCCTAAATGCCACATCTACATGACTTTTAAATACCTCCAGGGATAGTGACTCAATTACTTCCCCGGACAGGTGTATCAACCCTTTCAGTGAAGAAATTTTTCCTAATACCCAATCTAAACCTTTCCTGGTGTAACTTGAGGCTGTTTCCTGTGGTCCAATTGCTTGTTACATGGAGAAGAGACTGACCCCCACTTCAGTATATACATATATCTGTGTATGTGAATATATAATTCCAGCCCTGCAGTAGCTCCGCCGCAGAGAGAGTTTAGAATATCAGAAGAAACAAGTTAAAGCACAAGATGCTCACACTAATCTCACTCCACCACTTTTTCACTCAGGTCAAGAAGAACAGACAAGGATTGAGCACATTCAGCTCATAAATTTCTCTACTAGGCGGTGCAGGAGAACAGCACAACTTAGGACCTACCTTGCCCATTTGGTACATGTTTATGCGTTTTGCCTTTCCTAGGGGTTGACTGGCATGATGATGAAGCATTGTTTGTGGCTGTTTTTGTGTCCTCTGTCTCCTCCTCCTCTTCTTCTTCATCCTCATCATCCTGAGAGCTTCCAAAATACACCATGTTGCTGGGCAGGGCTGGAGAACCTGACCATTATAAAGAAATGGCTCATTAGCATCTTTACATTCACTTACTGCACTAACCATATTGATCATAACCTACTTTGGTGTCATGCATAGCAAGGGGAGAGCGGAACTCGGAGCTGGAAGGTCGCAGTGCATGACTAACTAGAGGGTTTTTATTTATTAGTTTTTACCAACAGGATACACATGTGCTTGAAAAGCAGGGTTCTCCCCCCCTCAAACACATTCTATTCATACTACAGACAATCAGTCTTGCTACAAGCCCTAATTAATAGCTCTGTGTATTCAGAAACAGACTAATGCACATGCTTAATTTCAAATGCATGCTCAAGTGCCTTGCTGAAGTCTTAACACACAGCTAGAAGCTTAAAGCTTTTCCAAATAGAAGAAAAAAGAGCAAAAAACCAATCTGTACTACCTGGTGATATTTTAAGCTATCATTACAATTAAGCATTAGCATTTAAACTTCACAATGCTTTGTGGGCCTCTACAATATTGTATACAATGCTTTGCAATATTCTGCAGTTTAAGAAATAAAGAGAAAAGCCAAGACATTGAGGTGCTTATTTGCTTAGCGGATTCCTGGCAAAGGAGGAAAAAAAGGAAAGGCCTTCTGATTCCTTGTGTGCTCCTCTTGAAGATGTTGCTTCCCATCCCTTGATTATTCCCACAATGCTCACATGCTTTTTAAATGTACAAATACTGCTGACAACTAATGGGCACTTTCCCATGTGCCCAATATCACTTTCTACTCCAAAATGAGCCTCCTATCTATTCCCTGGACGGACAGGTGCCCTGGGAGCCTTCTACTCATTCTGAAAGAAATTTTTTTTTCCCTTTCTTGACCAAAAACATACAGTCAACACACTTGGGTAAACAGCAGCTCATCACTTCAATTATTTTCCAGGTAGTGGCTATTTGGCTGGTGCTTCCTTATGAAGCACTTCTTGCTTCAAGCTCTTCAGAACTGCAATTCTGTGTTTTGTTTGATTTTGAGCTGTTAGTGTTTCCATTGCCAACAACTAACTAAAGCTTATTGCTCATTTTCTGCTTCCACCAGGTTTGTACAACATACTCTTAACTATAGAAATTACTTTTTAATGAATGAATTATATAAATATGGCATAAAAATTGGGATAGGCTGTTTCTGCAATGAATCATCCTCGTCTAAGTATAGTGGTTTTGATTGTGATGGAGTTAATTTTCTTCATAGTAGCTAGAATGGAGCTATGTTTTGGATTTGTGCTGGAAACAGGGCTCATAACACTGGGATGTTTCAGCCATTGCTGTGCAGTGCTTGCACAGTGTCAAGGCATTTTTTGCCCGTTTTTCATGATGCTCTGCCAGCAAACAAAGGGGTGCACAAAGCTGGGGTGCACAAAGCTGGGAGAGGACAGAGCCAGAACAACTGGCCGAAGGGATATTCCAGACCATAGGACACTGCTCTTAGCAGTAAGAACTGGGGGAAGAAGGAGGAAGGTGAGGACATTCAGAGTTACAGCATCTGTATTCCAAAGTAACCTTTTTATGTGATGGAGCCCTGAGTCCCAGGGATGGCCAAACACCTGCCTGTCAACAGTGAGTAGCAAATGAATTCCTTGTTTTGCTTTGCTTGCAGCTTTTGCTTCGCCTATTAAACTGTCTTTATCTCAATCCATGAGTTTTCTTACTTTGACCCTTCCAATTCTCTCCTCCATCCCACTGAGGGCATAAGCTTCACCTGTGAAGACCTTTGCTCCTGGTCTCATTAACAGCTCCTTTGGAACTGTGGCTGCTTCGGAGAGCAGCAGAGAGAAACTCCTCACCAGCATCCTGTGCTATGTATGAGTGGTAGCCCTGGGACAGCCAGGAGAAACATTACAGCAGCATCGAGGGCATGATGATTCTTCCCCCTGAAACAGTGTATTATTCCATCCAACCTAGACATAAATGTATGGACACATATGGTTACTCTAGGCAAAGGCTTTTGCATGACACAGTTTTCATGTTTATATAGACTAATGATCAAATTAAGACTGCTAACATATTCACAGCATGGAAGCTGTAGCAACTTATAGAAACAAAAAACCTTCTCATTTTTTATGCAAGCCCAGAACTTTCTGGCACACTCTAAGCAATCAAACATAGAAGGTAAGAGGTGCTGAGAGGCACATTAATTCTTCTGCTCAGGGGGGAGTTTTAAGTCTCGACAGTAACTAACTAGAAGATTCTAAAACAGTTACTCTAGGACAGTGCTGCCTGAAAAATAAATTGTTTTTTTCTTCCATCTAGGTACCCATGTGTGTAATATGGATTCAGAAACTGAATGCAAGTGCTTCAGTTCTTACCAGAATCTGAAGTCTGACACCATCTGACAGCACTGTGCATTGACAAATGATGGCGTAAAAGAACCTTACTGTTAGGAACCCTCAAAATGAGATTCAAACACAGACTGAAATCTCCCTATTATAATTAGAGAAATAGTCAGAAAATTTATCCTTCTGGCACACTAAAATAGGAGTCTAGATACAGTGTCTGTTCTCCGAGCTTCATCTTCCTTAGAATTCCACATCTCTGAGCTTTTTTGGCAGCTCCTTTCAACAGTACCCAGCAAAAATGTACAATCTGCAATGCAAATGTTGTTATTACAATAGCAATCTTTTTTTTTTTTTTTCTTAAAGCACAGAATAAAATACAGCACTGTGTCATTCTGTTTAGAAAGGAGGGAGAGTCTTACCCAAGTCTGAGAGCAGACACAAACTTCACCTAACTCGTGGTGCTCAATCGTTGTAATCTCAGTGCATAAATCTTCCGTCAGAATGACAGTTTTTAATTCTTTCCAATTGAGAACCACGAACAGCAATGGTTAAACTGCATTCCTGGGACAGCTGGGACTGTTCAGGAAGTACATTTCCAGAGAAATTAGACTAGTAACATCCAATAACACAGGAGAGTCCTGCTAACCCTCACTTTATTGATCTAAGTGCTCTGCAATATGAGACCTTGGAGGAAAGCTGGCATTTAGTCTGGGTCTCCTCCCCTCCTTCCCACCAGCTTTTCCTACATATTTATTAAACCTGACTTGCCAAACAGAAAAAAAGAAAAAAAAAGTCTGGACTTGCACATTTTTGTTCTGTTTAAGCATTGTTATGGATGGAAGACACTGAAAGAAATTTAAAAGCTCTGAATTTTCTTGCTTAATTTTTAGGTAGGAGCTATTTTTATTCTCATTTTATTATAATACTACTTCAGTTCTGGAATAGCCTCAAATAATTTTTTCAAAACTATGTGTTCAACTGGTTAAAACCACTTCAAGCTTATGTAGCTAAACATGTCCAAAAGGCTGAGAAAACACTGGTTTAAAATATTGAAGCAGGCTGCCCAAGCTCAAGATACTGTAAATTCCCTTTATGAGCAAACTGAAGGGAAGACATGCCTGTAAGTACACTGTAATTTCATTCAGGCTAAAAGAATGACAATTATGTTTATTACACAACACCTAATGTGTGAGTGGTTTATGTGCTGGGTTTTTTTTGTTTACACCAAGCAAAGAGCTGAGAACCCACCCCCTCTCCCTCTTAAGACTCCTCTTACGGAAATAATATTCAGACTTCTCATACTGAAGAAATAATGAAACTCCTACAGATGAAACTGCACTGTGAAGAGCAGAAGCTATGTAATCGCTCACCTTCTTTAATATTGAGTAATAATGATTCCTGTGCTAAATATCCCTCATTCTCCTTGAGATCAGATCTGAGATAGGGATGTGTTTATGATACCACAGCCTACTTCTACAGGAGACCTAATTTGTTACTCAAAGCTACTGATTTATAGAAACAATACTAAGTAGCATTACCATAGCCATGGACATTCAAGACCATTGGAAATGGGAAGAAGAATGTGCACTAAAGAGCTGGTTTGTTTTTTCCAACTGTATCAGTTGGTCAAATAAAATACATTGCCCTTCCTCAGAAATCTGGCCAGTCTTCACTGCAAGTTAAGACCATGGTGATTATCTTACAGACACACTTTGTTAAGAGCTGCTGCTCTCAGGTTACTCCATGTGTAACATATATTTATCATGAAAATGATGTATGACACCAAGATGATAATAAAAGATCTCCAAAATGGCATAAGAATAAGGAAAGCTGCAGGTTCACCAGACACATCTGTACACACACATTCACAAAACATACAGTTGTAGAGGCTTCCTTGGTATGCCCAATTTACAGATCACTATTCTGCACGGTTTTGCCTCTTCCTTGACACCCTCAGCAACAGAAACCTATGGGGCAGCTATGCTGGTTCCTTCTTGCCCATATTTGTCAGACAGACAGCAAGACTAAAGATGAGCAATCATCCCTCCACTTCCTCTTGCCCTCCCCAGCACCAAGGCGATTCTCAAAGCCTACTGAGGGCAGTCTAAAGAGTGACATTGGAATTAACAGCAAACAGCAAGAGAGTTTGCTGGAATTAACAGCAAAAAACAAGAACTGCAATGCTGCGGATAAAGGACAACATCTGTGCCTGGGAGGTGGTGCCTGCCAGGTCTCAGCACTCTCAGTATACAATTCCCCACTTCCTCGCTTTCCATCCCCAAGAAAACAGCAGAAAAATCTGTGAGAGAGAGTTATGAGAGCCTGTGGCTGTATTGAATTTTACAAGTCTCCTTCTGTGCTGGGAGCCCCCACATTGTGCAGGCAGCTGCTACCATGGGCACTGGAGCAGATGAAGCAGGAGAGCAGGGGAGCAGCCCTCCAGTGCCAGGGGAAAGCACATGAGCAGCCCTCCATCCTGAGAAACCCACCCTGCCACGTACCCCATCAGCAGGTGCCTGAAAAGCCCGCTCATTCAGCAAATCTGATGGCAGCCTAGAAATTAAATTTGACTTCCCACCATTCATTTAAAAGACATTTCACACAAGGAACCATCTAGACTGTTGGTGGCTATGCGGACATTTTTCTTGGCATCAAAAATGGCCTACAGAACATCTACCTACATCTGGCCTCTTCTTATTATACCTGTGCCACCACCTCAACTGTGGCAGTATAATTTTTTTGTGGGGCCATGTGGTGAATCACATCAGGGAACCAATTCAGATTGAAATCCCAGACTAAGGAAATTAAAGTCCATTAATAAATGCTGTAACTGTAATGTAAATGTTACAAGCTCTCAAGAAAAGATTTGGAAAATTTCTATGCACACTTTTTCTATTGAATGTGTAGCATAATATATCACTTTATGTTATTAAACAAAACATTAAATGCAGTATGTTTCCAATGTCACATAGGAGCTGCACATTTTACATTCTGTCCTGATGATGTCTAGGCACACAATTCCTAAATGCTTCCTCCCCGCCTCAAGACATCCGATTTGTTTTGCAGCAATATTTGCATAAAAGCATTTGCCATCACCAAAGATTTGGATGAGGCAATTGCAACACATTGAGAAGGAAGGAGAAGCCATAGCAGAAGGAATAAGCTGAAAGAAAGGCAGTAAACTGCAGCAGCAGCAGAGCAGAAGGGAAGAGCCCAGATGTGCTGGGGCTGGAGAAAGAGGTGAGTGGTGAGAGGGAAGGAATTACTGACATGAAATAGAAACAAATACAGTGAAGTGGAAAGGACAGTCCTGTCAAAGCTGCTCAATACAAGGCATCCATCTGACAGCGCAGTCCACCTGCTGCCCTGATCCAGACTCGTGCCACTCACCTTTTCCTGCTTAACAAGCAGAGAGCAGAAAAGCCATGGCCAAGGGGAGGCAGCAACCTGGAGGGAACTTCCCAGCCCCTCCCCCTCCTCCAAAACACTGGGGAAAGGCCAAATCACCAAAGCTGGACCTCATATTGAGATTTTGAAAGCCCAGTGAATTTCCATGGCTGACTAAGGGATTGCAAGCCATACAGAAAGTTCAGACAGCCAACACAACCCCAGGTACCCTTTCCTGATCAGTATGAGAGCTCCTAGGATCAGATACCACTGCATGTGGCAAAATTTGGGAAAATCATTCATGATGAGTTGGTTTTTTTTAAATCACTCATCAAGGTTACAATGAGCTATGAATTATTACAAAAAGGGAGGACAGTCAGCTCTTTAAAAAAATTAATGTGAAGTATGTTTGGCAACTGTTTCCATCAATATCTGCAGTTTCATCATTGAAATTCTCTTGTCTTCCCTCCTATTGTGAGAGCAACACAAAAGAAAACCTAACTATATAAGAAAAACCATTACCACAACTACACACAAAGTGTGGCCTAATGCATATGAAAGAATGACAAATGTATTTCACGTCCTCTGTTACAATAATTTGGTGCTTATACAACAATAAATACAAAGTAAAATATGTGGGGTTTAAGTCATGGTACTGCTTTTAGCAATTTTCTTGGAAAGATGTCATCATTTGCATGTGCAAAATTCAGGCTCACTACTAACAGTAGGCAGAATTGATGCTTTTGCAGCCTGTACATACAGATGTGTTGACCTCAGCAGCAAGTTCCTGATTAATAGAATAAACTATACTCTTTTTCAGCCATTTTATTTGACTTATTAGGTGGTTTGTCTTTTTTGGGTTTTTTTTTTTTTTGGGGGGGGGGGGGAATTGGTTTTTTTGTTTTGTTTGTTTGTTTGGTTTTGTTCGGGTTTTTTTTTTTTACAAACATGTAGTTTTCCCTCCTAAATTACAGTATGTTTTGTTTCTCATTAATTACATTAACTTTTGTCTTGGACTAGCTAAACATGTAAAAAACTCCCTCTGAATTTGGATCTGAAGAGTGGAATCAGAAGTATGGAAAGTGCGTGTGCTTTGCCAAAAATACTATTTCATTACTCTTCAGAATTAGCTGGCAGTGTTTCTGCAGTATTTACTGAAGTACAAACCAAATGTTTTCATCTGGACAGGATTCAAACCCTGGTATGTTACAACCACAACAAAAATCATTTCAGTCCAAGAGCCTTCTCTGTAATTTGGGCTGCGGTTTCTGCAAAATTGGAGGATTCTTCTCCATGAATTATTTACACCAACTCCCCCTCTAGCTCATCTCTTTTTTTTCCTCCTAACAATTAAACATAACCCAGATGTGCTTTGGAAAAATCTTAGAAATATTTAAGTCATCAGAATGATTTAAGCAAGGCAGGTCAAGGTATGTGGGACTTCAGCCTGCCCCAAAAAAGCACATGGCATGCCAAGCCCTACAGTGAGCCACGTTCAGAGGTTTGGCTTCTCCTCTGACACATAGCCCCATTCTGTGGCTGTGTGCAGGTGGAAAAACCTTGCCTCTCAAATGCTCCTGATGTGCTGGCATCTCTCAATGCTTGACATTCAGGGCCTGCTTCTCATTTATTATATGTCCTACTTATTATGCTTTGGCAGGACAACACCAAGTCCCTGAAATGCAAATATATGTAATTTATGCCTGCACCTTATGGTTGTTTTACCAAGCCAGGCTAAAGGAGAACAAACTGCACAAACTCTACAGGAAAGAGCAATTGTACTTCGCTTGTCTGACTCCACCTGCAGGAACAGTCCCAGAGGGAGCACTCTGGTGCCTAAATGAGAGGGAGGAAAAGGTCATCCCAAATACAGAAATAAAACAGAGCTCAAACTCGTCCCTCTCCTGCCATTGTACAAATCACAAGGTGCCACAAGTGTTATAGCTAATGTATTGATTAGTGCAGCAACCTAAACCCCATTTTCTTCTGTGTCTGTTCTTCAAAGTAGTAGAGCTAAACCCATAAACCTAAAGAAAAATCTTCATTTTCTAGGGAAATAGAGCAAGGGTGGAAAAATGTGTGAGTCTGCAGCAAAAAACAACAAAAGGTCCACTTTCCAAACTTAGCGGAACACACACCAGAGGAATAAAGTACTTAGAATTGAAAAAAAGCAAAGGAGTGCTGCTCACATCTACAATTTGTATCTGACAATTTCAAAGCAATTTACCTCCACCAGCCTGACTGGATTTTATAGTGAACCTCAAAACCAACCCTTTCCATGTGCACTTCAACCCCCAACTTCATGCTCCCTTTCACCAAGAACAAAGCAAGTATGCAAGTTTCAAACCACCATGACGCCATTCCCAAAAAGCTACCAGGCTGTGTTTCATACCCAAGAGATCCTGGGCCCCCATCCCTAACACAAAATCAGTCATTTGGGTAACACTGAGCCTATGGTATATTCACAGGTCAGAGAAGCAGGCACAGAGGTTTTTGGCTGGGTTGAAGGGCAGGAATTGCCTTTGCAAGAACACTGTACATTGCCCACCTGGGCAGCAAGGCTTTGAACTGCTGCTGCCACTGCAGGAGTTAGATTTTATGCCAGTAGCTCATCCATAATCAATATCCAGCTATGTCAATGCCTATATACAAAGTTAAATATTTATCCTCATTTTACAAAAAACTAAGCAGCTCACTGAGGGACTCAGAGTGAGTCTGTGGCAAACACAAAGGCTAAACCTCAATATTAGTCTCCTATTTCTGTCAGTTAACTGCATTCTGTGGCTTTTTGCAGGGGTAGATACTGGAATTGTTAACATCAGAAGTGGGCCAAAAACTGGGAAGAGCAAGGAAAAACTTCGATTCAGCTGTAGTAGTACACACAGGACACTCCATCTTACTTCAGCAGCTCTTCTCACCACTTAAATCTCTCAGGAGACACGCACTGACACGAAATTGCATCCTCACTGAATGCCTGGAGGTTTGGCCCTCCAGCAGCTCTCTGTTCCCCTGGGAAGGAAAAATGCCACGGTGGTGGTCGCCAGGCTCTCTCTCTGTACTTCACACATGTGCTGTTCACTGTGAGCCTGAATAATCACTTCTTCCTGCCAACACTAATTAAATTACTCTTGTCCTAAACCACCACAGGAGCTGCTTAGTAGCTCATATTCCACAGGTAACCTAAAGGGTTGCACATAGAAGAAATACCTTATATTCTACACTTCAATGTTACTCCTAACTTTAAAAAAGAACTTAGAAATTGTGAGATTACAATTAATAAGTGCAACCTTATTTTTATTAAATGGTTTGTGCAACTAAAATGCAGCATCCTAAAGATTATTCTTGAATTTTCAATCCATCTTAAAATTTTTGTTTCAAATACTAAATGATTTAATTACAAAATCAATAAAAATTTTCTTCCAGTATTTTAAACTAATTATTGTATGTCTGCATGTTTTAATATAATTTTGGAATTATAAAAACTAACCCGGACTGCAAAGAAGATCATACTTTTGGACATTTCAGCATTTCATGACTTTGCTTCCAGCCTAATCAAGTTGCTGTGCTATTCAATCTGCTTACTCTGATGTGGTGAGCATATCTCCATGGTGCCCATGTGCTCCCTTGGAAGGCTGGTGTTTCGAGAACGTGACTGATGTGGTCAGCAGCTCTCCAAGTACAGCACATATTGACTACAGTACCTATTGACACCCAACTAACAGGCAAACATACCTTTTGCCTTGCTGAAAGGCAAAATAACAACTGTTTTCTAAAATGCTGAAAATTAAGAGCTCCCAAGTTTTGCTTCTGGAGACTCTCCCGTTGTAATCGAAAATTTCTGCAGTTTGTACTGACACAGTCACCCTCTCCTATCAGGACTCAAAAAAGAAGACCAAAAGGATCAAAGCCCCCTGACCCCTTTTACCGCCCTAACACAGGTGTTTAAAAGAATAAAAAGCCTGTCTAAGAGCACACTGCAAGAGAAGTGGGGCACTAAAAGTCAGAAGTTACTGAAGTTCAGACAAACATGGAATAGTGAAATTTTCTATTTTGATTTTGCCCAATTGTAATAAATCATCAGATTAAGCCAGCACAGCACTGGCTTAGAAAAAGAAAAAGAACAATCACACATTTTGCAGAATAGAAGAGCCTGAGAACTCAATTTATGAGATCTCAATTAAACCATCTTTATTTAGGAATCCCTAAAATTCTCTAGCATGTAACTCCCAGAGGCTCGGCTTAATTAGAAAATTGATCATGGGAAAACTTCTTAAAATGTAGTCTCCTAATAATAGCCTTCCTGTTATCACCTTTTGCCAGAGATCTATTGCTCACAGGGAGTAGTTTCTCCTTTCTCCTTTAGCCTGATATTATTTGACTCGCAATATTTTAACCTGTAAATAATTACAGAGAGCAGAGGTAACTTAAAAGCACTGTAACAGGAGCTATTAAGAAAAATATGATCAGAGGCAGAAAACACAGAAAAAGTGAAAGCTGTTGTACAACCACATGGAGATGACACGCTCGTATCTACACGCTGCTGAAAGATACTAATTATGCCTCTGGCAAAGGGCATACGGGCTCCTTCAAAGAAGCTATTTAAAGATAAGAACACTGCAGACAAACACTTCAGAGATATCTGTACTATTCCCCTCCTTCCTGTGTTGAAAATTCTAGGTCACAATTTAATAAAATAAAATTACAAACAAAATAAAAACAAAAACCATCAACTTTTTTTAAAAGAGGATTATAAAATAATAGAAAGCACAGGAGCCTTGCCAAGTTTGGTCAGTTTAGAAATGTATTCCAGGGTGCTCAGATATTCATCAACTGTTACTGCTTTTTCATTGTGCTCCACTTACTTTTTAAGAAATAATTAGTACAGTGTATTATCAAACCAAGACTTTGAAAAACAAACTAATTAAAAATATGTGTAAAGCCTTAGTGTTCTGGATAATGAAACCAAACAGGTCATCTTGGTTAAATTATTTCCCTTTGAAATTGCAGGATGCTCATGGAGTGGGGGGAGTTAAATAAAATTATTTGAATCCAATACCTAGCAAGACAGGTAAATGGGACTTCTTCTCCTAAGTATGGGACCTTACGTGTGCCAAGGGCCTTTCTTCCACACTGTAGCATGATATAATTGCTTCTTCACTGACAGAATTCAGCTGCTCCCACTCAAAATAAACCTTACAAGAACAATGAAGAGTGAACCTGTAGTGGTGATAGGATTCTTAAATTTGTCTGTTTAAAAACAGAAAATGAAAGTACACATTGACGTGAATTCATGGTTGAATCTAGTCAAAGCTTGGACTCGGCAATCTTTAAGGTCTCTTACACTCTTACTCTTCTACACTCTTATTCATGATTCCATGGTGTGACAAATTTACACTGTGCTTCTGACACTGCTGCTGGGTGTGGTGGGACAAGGACAGAGAAGACCACTGAGCTGCTTTCCCACCAGTCTTGGAAAAGACTCCTTTGCCAAAAAAAAAGTCTTTGATCGTGAATGCAGGACTGTATCGCCAAAGCATATTGAAGGACTAGGACCTAAAATAGCCCTAACTTTTTTTTTTTTTTTTTTTTTTTAATTAAACAAACTTGGGGATTTACTGTCCTGGATCTTATCACTACTACTCTTAAATTTTTTGAAGTGCTGAACTTCAACCCTGTGAGTGTGCTCTTGTTTCCATGCAATTGCATGTCGCATTCAAAACCACAAGAGCGAAGGCTGGATACATTGCAGCTGGAGAGAAGTCAGAACAAGCACCTGTCCCTCCATGCAAACAATTCTCAATCCCTCAACACTGCAATAAATAATAGCACAGAGGTTCCAAATCAAAAGAAACCCCTTCCAAAAAACCCCAGGTCTTCCCTATGCAATGTCTTAGTGAGCTGCTGGCCCTCTCCAAGCTCTCTAGGCACCACCAGAAGAGTAGCACCAAACTAAGCCTGCCAGTGCCCTGAAAAATCACTTGTGAGACCTTTCTGGAGCTGGATGTACTGGCACGCTGCTACGTGAGCTCCCTACAAGCATATTAAGAACCAGCTTTCATTTCCTTTTTTTTGAAAATGACACATGAAAAGAGACAACCACCTGGAGCTAAATATTCCCAGAGGCCTCAGGCAGCCAGGACCTCTTGAAGGACATGGCACTTCAGGCACAGAAGCCTAACCATGCTGACAGTAAGTCTGAACAACCCATTCCTCCCTCCAAGCCACAGCACTCTCCAGATCCTCCACGAAGAAGCATCCAGGTAGCAGATGTCCAAGAAGATTCCCCCACCATTTTTTAACTGGCTCTTTTAATGTTTTATACAGGCATGATGGAGTAGTAAGTTTGGGGGGTGCTGAAACACAAAGCTGACAGCTTTCCCCTTCTGCTTTTCTTGACGGTTTAAGCAGACCAAGAACATGCCATGTGTGGCACTCAGAGCACACTTTCCCTTGTGGCTTTTAACATAATTGTAATTGTGATCTTGCTGTCTAAATGCATGGGTTGTCACAAACGTACGAGTACTCCTGCATACTGAAGAAATTAGGAATGAATTGCAAGTTCTTAATTGACAGTACAAAACATCAATTATGCCACAGATGAATAACAAAGAAGAAAATTACAGGTGCAAGAGCTAAACAGCCATTGATTTAAATAAAAATAAAAAAAAATAAAAACAACAACATGAAGCACTGGAATGCTAAAGTGCTAAAGGACTAAAGTACCCGTGCTTCCCATTTGCATTGTTAAACCAGAACACAAAGAGAGTAAGAAATAAAAATGGAGACAAGTGACACCCCCACACAGGTTGTCTTTCTGCAAGTGCAAGTGCCTTCAAAGCTATAAATAACACATGCTTAGTTAGCAAGCAGTGGAAACAAGTGTGTGAATGCAGCCATGTGTGCTCACACACAGACACACACACAACCCCCATCTGACTCTTCCCACCAACAACTGTGGCAGTCAGCCCAGATCACAGCAGTGACATGCTGCCAACAGACTGATCAACCTCACAGCACACTAAATTAGAAATACATTTCCACAGATTAAATTTCAGAGGACCATGATGCCACTTTAAACTCCATTAGATTCTGCTCCTCACCATCCTTTAAACAAATAGAAAAGCTAGCAAACCCCCCCCCTCTATCCCCTCCACCCACCCGCTTTACCCGAGGTCCCAACAGCATGGAGGCTCCATACTGGATGTGAATCAAGATGGATAAATTAGTGACGAGTCTAAAGGTACCACTAGCCTAAAATCTCACAGAGAGAAGAAAAAAGAAATCAAACCACATTGCATTAAGGTGAGAAAGCCTCAGCAGGAAGCTACGGGTGGTGTTGATCACTGCAGCCCACAGGTGCAACAGAGACCTAGGAAAGGGGAACTCAAACACAAGCTTTGAAAGATTTAACCCACTAGGTAAGACTTTTGCAGACAAGCCCTATCTGTAACAAATGCGCACCCTCTCAGCAGGTAATGGGACAAAACAACGGCAAGAGGCATCATTCCAGCACAGAGGATGGAGCAGTGACAAACTAAGCAGACGGGGGACGCACCTATAGAGAAACATACTGCAAGAGATAACATGACAATTGGGGCATTAAACTGAAAGATGCCATCTTCAGTACATGACTTGGGACACAGGGCCATAGAAAGTCTTAAGAAAAATGACCACTTAAAGTAACATCTCCTTCTCTAGCTTAATCTAGACAGTGCTCAGGCCCCCCAGGTCTTGACATGCCGGCTTGCAGACACACAACCCATCAATCCCAGACACACAACACAGCTCCAGCCAGGCTCAGGCACCTGTTATTGTGAGGTAATTTGGGTATCTCACTCCACAATTTCAGATGCCTTGTTTGTACTTGGGTTGCTGAGAGGAGGAGCTCACCTGTTTTAATTATCACCACAGGAACAATCCAGCTCCTGAGGCAGACAGGAAAAACGGCAACCCCTCCACCCACTGTCAGATGAAAAGCCTCACTCAGATTGAACAATAAAGGACAGTGAATAGGTAGAGAAGGGGAATTTCCAAGCAGATTTTCTCCTCTTGTAGGAACAAGTACTCAGGCAAGTTAAGCACTTCTTCAGTTTATAGTGAGACGAAACAAAGGAGGATGGGGAGGACTTAAGAGAGCTAGACAAAAACCCATTCAGGATAACAGAGAGCCAAGCATAAAAGAAATTTCTTTTCACACTATTACCAGCCTCATTTTATGATCTTTAGAACCATGAACTCGAAAGCTCCTGCTGCAGATACAGTCAAATTGCTGAGAGTTGAAATGCACACAATACATTCAAGTGCAGCACCAGTACATTTGTCTGGCTGCTGCTCAGTGTGCAGTGCTACAGCTCCTTCTGTGAAAGAGACTGTGCCCCAGGGCTGCTGCCAGACACCTACCTCGAAGACAGAGGAAGGTGAGAAAATCTTCTGTCTTGGGCTTCCTTTTGGAGAGGTCAGAAATCTGAGTGGCAGGAGGGGGTAACAACGGCTCCACTATCTTTATTGGAGTTGTGCTGGGACTGTTTGGCTGGGATTGAGCAAACTTCCTTTGTGCTTGCAGCCTTGGCCTGTGGAAACAAGAGCACATCAGAAACATGTTAGACAGAACTTGCTGGACATGAGAAAACATAAAAATTCACCATTTAGAAGAGCAAGAGAGAGATCTGAATCCATCTCCCATCAATACCAAATCCCTAGCTGGGTCAATTATGAAGACAGTATTTTATTTGTTTTACCCTTTGGTATCTTCTGCTATGATTTGGAAAACCAGAAAGGGAACATCTTGACAGTAAAATCTGTGACTACTATTTCATATGTTCTGAGTGTCTTCTTGCACATGATACAATTACAGTTTACCATTCACTTATTTGGAAATTAAATCTGTATTTTGCACCATGAAAACATCTTTTTTTTGTTAAGTGTTAATACTCATTGCTTTCTGTTTTTAATTAATTTACAAATTAGGTTTATTTTAGTCCCATTAAGGTTTTAATTTATTCCAATCTGCTAGAACCTTATTTCCATAGTAAAATATATATTAATAGATAAGGTGTATATATATTTGTGCCCAGTTCTAAAAATGCAAATCAAAACCTTTAGGAAAAAACATTTTCGATAGGAAAACATCAGGTCAAAACCCTTCGATTTTTGTTTACTTGGCCACAGCCCAGAAGACAGTAAGCAAGAAGGTTGGCAGTGGGGTTAAGTAGGATTTGGGATAAATTTGTAAGAATGAAGGACATGCATGGAGTGAATTTGTTCAGCCCTGCTACTGGGCAATGGACTGACATTCTCTGATTAGTTTTAGAGCATGCCTGGGTGCGGCTGCAGGAAATGAACGGCTGCAGGTGGTTTTGGCAGTAGGCTGCAAATTATTTCAAGCCTATCTAAAGGCTCTGATTAACTGCAAGGTAGCAATGAATATGATTTTCTTTAATATGTCTGGAACGTAAATTGGTATTAGGGAAAACACTTTGGGGCAGGACAGATACCTGGAGGGGGTCTCACTGGGAACCTGGCTCAGCTCAGCACATAAGAACATGCTAATTTCTTACTTAAGCAACTGGGATTCTAATTATGATCTTTATTACAGCTTCAAAAACGAGAGAAGCTGCAGAAAGAACTTTAAACCTTGTTGAGAAAGGATGCAATTTTATGTCATTTTCTTCCCTAATAGCAGAGTATTTACATAATGTCAAAGTGAAATGTATCAAGTAACACTGAAGGGAAGCCCAGGTCTTGTCACTTCACAGCAGCCTCAATTGTTGTGACTTAAGGAGAGTGCAGTTATCGTTCAGTAGGGATGAAATGCATAATTGACAAACCTCTTCTTTTTCACAGGTTTTAACCACAAATATCTGGGTAACAAGAGGTTTGTTACTGTATTTTAAACTTGTGCAATCTTGTTGCTAAGATTGCAAAAGAAAAAGAAAAAGAAAAAAAAAAAAAAAGAAAAACCCAGAAGTATTTGTATGAATATATGCTTCCCCTAATGACAACAGAGAGCAAAAGTAACATTCAGCAGTTTTCTCCCTAAACTCTGCAGAAAATTGTCCATGTCCTCACTATCCAACCCCCACCACCCAGAACAACAAAACATACCAGCCATTCTTACTGCTTATTTTCATCTCCTCCATGGCAAAAATAACTTGGTGTTTACAAATTTTTATATCATGGTGCTTGTAATTTGTGAACTGGAAGTAAAAGACTATTTAACACATATATTTCCTCATGTCTATGAACAATTATCTTTCCAGAATGAAGGTCTTGTATAGATCTGCCTGTATCCCCCCAAAATTACTCAGATTGCTTTGCAAAGCCCCATCCCTTCAAGCAGACTGAGGACTCCTGCACAGGATGAATGGGATTTTAATTTCAAGCAACTACATTTCTATCACCAAAACCATACATGCAGCCAGAGAAAAATGCTTTGTGTTGGCTTCTGTTCTGCACAAAACATATGCTCTCTCGGCAAAAAACAGACTATAAAGGTTAACAAGTATCCTGGCTTTCCACACAGCAATTTTTTCCCATTGATGTGCTTCATCAGCCAGGCTATTAAAAACATTCACCCACCCACTCTCTGCATCTCTGTACCTGCTTAAACCTCATGTGATCGGTGATAAGCAAGGAGGAGGACCACCACCCCAAAAAGTAAAGCCTGTTTCACAGTTCAAAATTAACCCTTTGCATCAAGAATCATCCACACCAGTTTACAGTATCCCTATTATCAGTCCTCAGAGCACTGAAAGAGAATTGGGGAATGACTTGCAAGTTTGGCATAGATGTGAAATGAATTAGTGAACCAAAAGTACTTTAGGTTCTGCCTGTCTTTGAAAGTACACTCTCTGTTAGTGTTCTTTTCTGGGGCATGGCCTGGCAGCATCAAAGGCTCTTCACTGCCGACGGGGCCCCTTGATTTCAGCAAGGACAGCAAACATGCCAGGTCTTCCCTCCACCTACAGCCATGAACCTCTGCTGCTTCCCCACGGAACCTGTGGCGATTTGTTGCTGTATGGTCAGATGCTTCTCCTCTCAAACCAGTGTTGAAGATTGCTGTACTTCATCTGCTCAGTTTGAGCTCACCAGTGCCACAAAAACAGGCCTCCTTATGAAATATCCATCTTTTATTAAAACCACAAGCAGTTACAGGGTGTAAATATCACTGATTCAATTTGTGAACACTGGTAAATGAAGGCACTGTTTTATGACTGCAGCATTCTTTAGGTTTCTGCAACAGCTATTATTCCTTGCATGGATATGTATGTGCTCCACAGGCTTCTATTCTGGTGACTAAGAGTGCATACAGAGCGAGCTGTGGGCAAGTAATAAGCTATTCTGTAGCTACAGCATACTGGGATGAGGAATCAAGATTATGAAGCAAAACACGTGCTCTTGAGCAGCCTTTGCTTCAGATTTATGTAAACATTACCAGTTTCAAAGGTGGGCCAGCAAAAGAAAACCACACATATTTCAAAACATTGGCAACAACTAAAACGGTTCCCTTGGGAAGTTATGTATGCACCTTAATAAACTTGTATGTCCCCATGAAAACCTCCAGCAGCATAAAACCAATTCTTTCAGATATGGTTTCACATTACACTTAATCCAATCTAAGTGTGAAGCGGCTCATAAAGAAGGATTATGCCCTCCTTCTTCATTTACAGCTACATCAGACAAAGCATAGGAAGTCATACTCACACACCACTTCTGAGCAAGGAAGGACAGAAGTGATAAAAGTGCTCAGAAAGACATTGTGTGTATATTATAGTCCCTATATAAAATTTAGAAAGAAACTGTGTGGCCAGCAGGATCAGGACAGTGATTGGCTCCCTGTACTTGGCACTGGTGAGGTCACAACTCAAATCCTGTGTTCAGTTTTGAGCCCCTCACTATAAGAAGGACGTTGAGGTGCTGGAGCGTGTCCAGAGAAAGGCAGCAGAGCTGGGGAAGGATCAGGAGCACAAGTCTGATGAGGAGGAGCTGAAGAAGCTGGGGCTGTTTAGACTGGAGAAAAGGAGGCTCAGGGGGAATATCTTATTAATAGCTCTCCACAACTGTCTGAAAGGAGGCTGTAGCCAGGTGGGGGTCAGTCTCTTCTTCCAGGTAACAAGTGACAGGACCACAGGTAGTGGCCTCAAGTTGTGCCAGGGGGTGTTTAGATTGGGTATTAGGAAACGTTTCTTTATAGAAAGGGTTGCAAAGCACTGGGATAGTCTGCCCAGCGAAGTGATTGAGTAAACATTCCTGGAGGCATTAAAAAGACACACGAATGTGGCAAAGGACACTTGACAGAGTTAAAGACTGGAGTCTATGATTTTAAAGGTCTTTTCCAACCTAGATGAATCCAAGATTGTTCAAACATGTAACACCACCAACATTGCTTTGCTCTTTGCTTCTTAATGCAAGGATTTCTACTGGAATGATCTATTTAGTGCACATTTGGCAACAACAAACAGATTGGCATAAGCGGCAGAAAGAACAAAAAAAATCCTGTTTCCGTCCTCAAAATAAATTGCTCATTTTGTCCTCATTGAAAGGGTAACACACTACGTAAGGCTTAAAAATACGCAAACAGAAAAAACTTCGCAAGATGGAAAAAGATGAGGAAAGAACTCAAAATAATACCAC
This sequence comes from Entomyzon cyanotis, assembly GCA_024500445.1. Taxonomy (NCBI): domain Eukaryota; kingdom Metazoa; phylum Chordata; class Aves; order Passeriformes; family Meliphagidae; genus Entomyzon; species Entomyzon cyanotis. Next base: position 73,557,479 of record JAKEPQ010001005.1, read on the forward strand.
ATCTAAACGTCATGAGAACACGCAACACGCAGCCAGAAATATCTAGACTATTTAAAAATAAACAGTAAACCACCTTCTCTCAACAGAATGTTATTTTCCTTCTGTTGCTTTTGAGAGACTTTAAACACATACCTATGACACAAAGTTCAAAAAAGCCTCAGCCTGAGGAAATCTCACCTCCTTTGGGTATGCTTCACTTCTACTGAACTGACTGTTTAGGTCTGAAAAAAGGAAATTTCAGCCAGAGACTGAAACTCCACAAAAAAATATCCTGATTGCAAAAACTCAGACTAGGCTGCAAAACATTTCTTTCCCAACCAACACAAAACATGCTTTTTGAAGCTCTTCTAGACTAGAATTTATTTTTAGTTTAATATTTTAAGCAAATTGCATTCTTTATAATTAAAACACTATAGTTTATGTTAATTAAAAATGCTTCAGAACGTCTTTTAAAATAGAATATCCTAGCACCATTCCTTTAGCTTGTAAAAAAGTTCACATTTAGGAAAAAAAGACTTAACACAAACAGGCAGTCTTTTCTCTGCAGAGCTCAGCCTAGTAGTAGCAGTCTGTTAAATTTAGTAAACATTAGTATTCTAGATAACAGTGCATGTTGTGCTACCTACAAATCAAGTATTAAACTATCAGTATGAGGTTTAGTTGTACATTGGTACAAAAATCTGACTCTTTTCAGTTTATTACTCCGTAACTCCTAAGTGAAAACAAAGCATAAGTACTATAAAACACACACAAAAACAAATATGCACCATCAGATTTGTAATATACTTGCATTCATACTAACCTATTTATAGAAAATTCTGGGTTTGAGAGGCTATTCTCATGCCTAAGCATCTCAACTGGGAAGAGATTTGCAACAAAATCATCTTCTGCAAACATTCTCTAATCTCCAGCAATCCACAGGTTTTCACAAAACTTTCTGCTTAGTATGTGCCACAGTATGTTCTTGCTGTTTGGTCTCTTTACATTTCACTTACTTCTTGAACTCCACTTTTGCTTTTGTCTTTTCCTGCTTTTCTGTAACCTGATGTTCCCTTTTTCTTGCTAACAGCACCACAAGGAGTTAGGTTTCCAAATGCAATAGGAACCCCATAGCTGAAGTAGCTGCTAGAGTGGTACAGTTTTGTGACTAATTCTCATTTTCCTTTTCCATGCAATGTGCTTTTCACTTAACAATTAAGGGGAGGCTCTGGCATTGTTGAGCACCCTGCCTCAGATTTTTTTCTGACCACTCTGTGCTAACATCATTACAGCTTCCCCTCTGCGGTGTACCTGGGTTATTTACTTCCTTGCTATGACACTCCGCTGGCACACTGATACTTATCTCTGAGATTCACTTGGCTCTGCACCCTGATCTCACTGAGGTTTTAAGTCCACCATCTTTTGGTCTCTTCAGAGCTAATAAACCAAATATGTAAATTGTGTAACTGCACAATGCGCTCTGTCTGGCACACAGCATGTCTGTACAGAAACATTCACATGTGCGTGCAGCTTTGTTTAGGAAGTTAAACTTACCTCAACATGACAGGCTGCAGAAATGTTCTGACCTCATTTAGAAATAAAAAAAAATAAGTAGTTTAGGCTTTAATAGCCAGGTGTCTGCTGGAAATCAGATTATTATCAAGTGTTAATTTCCACCTCAAACAAAATTCACCATGTGACAGGCACTTCTAGGCAAGCCCAAGATGAGCATGCAAAACTTGTTGCTGGAGGTATAATTTTTCATGGGACAGCAGGAAATCTTTATCACTATCACATGTGCCAGCATGTGGAAGGATAGGAAGCATGGCTAAGCTACATTTTACCCTTTCAATCCTCAGAGTAAGTCCAAGACATTCCCTCCCAAGAGTAACCTTCTAGAAGACCACCAGTTCATGTGAATAGGGCTCCAAACTTCAAACCAACAAGCTGTCTACATCAATAATGCCAAAATTTACATGAAACATTTTTTTTCCCCCCAGCTGTGAGGATAAACATTTGGATGATAAAAAAAAAAAATGGGGTGGGAAAACAATTGCCCTCAGAACACAAGATCTTTTTGGCTGCCCCTGGAGCACACCAGAGTGCACGAGTTGGCTATGGTGGCACTAGGCAGTTTCCATCTGTACTCACATGCTGCTGCCACCACTGTGTCCCAAGCTATGCTGTCAGGCGAATAAACAGCATCACACCAAGAGCAAAAAAGCAGGCATGCAAAGGAGTCCTTTGAACTGCATTTCCTGTCCCACATGCCTCCAAGCTACTGCGACAGTGTTTTGTGCCCACGTCTGTGGTATCTGTCGCCCATGTGATAACACTGTTCCGTCGCTACTGCCAGCAAGTCTGCAGTAGTGGAAACTGAGATTCAAGCAGCATCTGTGTCTCCACACCTGTTTGTACCAGGAAGAAACCAGAATTTAAGAGACCTGGTTGCTCCCATCCATGCAGATATCAAACGCAGGTAACCGGTGCAAAGCATGGGGTCACTCTCAGATGTGGCTCCTTCAAAATAATTTGCAAGACAATGCAATCCAAGACACAATCTAGACCTGTATTACCAGGTAAGAGTGTAATTCTAATCCTGTCACATGATTAAAAGAATCTGGTTTACTTTTCAGTAAATTAAACATCCTAGCAAGGTTGAATGCAACGATTTTCAGGAGTCGTTTTTACTAAGATGTTTATTCAATCTTTTTTACCTTCTGTGGCCCAGTAAATCAAACTTGGGCCTAAATTAACTACATGATTTTAAGCTAGCCTTAAATTTTCACGTGATCCAATCAAAGCACGATATTAAGCCCGTCTCTATTCAGTCCTTGATTGTTGAGCTTAACAGGGCATGTTTGTGTAAAAACCACTTCCTGCTCTAAATCTTTAGCCAAAATTAATAGTTGCACATTTTTCTTTGCGATTTCTTTTTTGGGGGGGGGGGGGGGGGGCGCGTTTAATGGAAAACAGTTGGGTTTCAGAGAACCTCCTCTCATTTTAACAATAGAAAGGTGCTTGGGAATGGCATTTAATGAACGATAATTGAGCTAATCCATATGCTTCATAACTAGTTAAAAGTACAGCTAGACACAAAGTTTTTTTGCTAAAAACTGCTCCAATTATCATTAATTCTGGAACCGCCTGTTTTTCCTCACAATGATCACTGATTACAAGAAGGTACTTGCAGTCTCCAAACCCACCTCATCACACAGTTTAGCAGAGACACTTATACCTACTAAGCGAAACAGCTGGCTGTTCAAACAACACACAAGATACCACTGCACAAAGTGGGAGTTCTTAAAAGCTGCTGGGCACTGTTTACCACTCACCACCTCTTTAACTGTAAGAACTGGACAACTCCATCTACCATAAACAATCCTTGTACATACTCAACATCACATATAAAAGCAGCCACAATGACACAGGTATGGAGAGCTTGCCTGCTAGACTGAGGCCCATACTACACAGTTTATAGAAGAAGTTGTAGAAAACTAACACTGCATTCAGATTTCACGTGTGGATCCAGTAAGTTCAGGTGTTCCAGTGGTCTAGATAACCTTGAGAGGGTTAAATCACACTGGGTAGTAAATGCCCTGGGTTTTTGCCCTGAGACATCCATGGTGGTCAGGGAATTTTGACACTACCCTTAAACAGCACGAAGACTTCCCAGTGTGAACTTGAGTGCCCTTCACAGACTTCAGGATACAGGGAAGCAAAACGGAGCAAGAAACAATCCAAAAAACCAAAAGCATAATCAGTCAAAGTTGCAGCCCTTCTCCAGGAGCAGGCGTCTCCTCTCATCCTACTGCTGCAACTGGTTTGAACTGCAATTGTTGCAAGAACAGTTGCTTATTTGCAATTTGCATCACTGCAGCACTGTAGGCAGGGTCACAACCTCTCACCATGCTTAAACCACAACAGACCTCTGAGCTACCAAGGTGCAACTCCAGCACAACTACAAAACCACACCATCTACCTTCAAATATCCCAACGATGGCATGCTTCCAGCTCAGACTCCAGCAGCTGGGGAAAGGCTAATTTAGATTTAAATACATTAATGGCCATCAAACACTCAAACCCATCCACCTGTCCTATGTGCCAGTGGCTGTGGCAAGTACAGGAGGGCTTATCAGCTGCTGCCCAGAGAGAAGCAGCAGTGGGAGTGTGCCCAAATGAGGCTATAGCAGCTGAATGAAGCTCCCAAGAAGCTGCTTTCTTACAGCTTTTGTCACCAGATCACACTATAGCAACTGTCCTAAAGATTGTCCATAAATCCAGGACCAAAGCCTTATTCCTCTGTTAGTAAGTGTAGGATCTGGACAATCAGAAAGACAGTAACTCTTTTAAATCTACTTTCTGCAGGGCTGTACCACCTGAGATTGGACAAAAATTTTTCCTCTCCATAAAGGCATGTGGTGAGCTGTACATGGCAATAGATGGCAGAAGAGATCCTTCTGAATATTGGAGACAGGTGGTGCCACCCTTCCTTTGTCCTGCAACAGTTCTTAAAAATTCCCATCTTGGAGTAGCTTCATTTCTAGTCTAAGAACATAAGCACTGGCACTTCAACCTTTGACTGCTCCAAGTTGCACTCCAGCTGCGTCTACATTGCAACTATATTGCATGTTGCATAAAGCCACCCACCCAGGCTAAGCCTTCAAATTCATCAGTCCACATGGGAATGAATCTAACAACAATACTGCAGACTGTGACTCCTACAAATGCTCCTCCCAAAGTCCTGGTTATTGCTGACACCCTCAACACCACAGCCAACAGCATTCAGCTGAGCCAGCTCAGATATGCTCACAAAAGCTACAAAGGTGCATAGAGCAAACAGAGCCTCACTCAGAAAAAATAAGGAACAGGAATGTATGCCAGAAGTCCATTTTGGAGGGGGCTGTGTCCTGGATACATCTCTTTCCTTGCTGTTGTTTGGGCTATAAATGCTGCAGAGACTGCTCCCTAGAGACAGCTTATGATACTTGAAAGACAAGTTCACTTTTTGGGACTAAGCTATAGTGGGAGTCACAGCACTGGTGGGAAGCAGTACCAAGCACCAGGTGATGAGCACTGATTTCAGCAGTACCATAAAAGCTACAACAACTTCTGACTCCTCCCCACGTTCCCACCTGTGCACAGCTTACTTCTGCTCCTGTGCCAATGCTCTGGAGCCATTCCTCTTCTGCAGCATTCCTCATCTCTGGCTGCTACTTGGTTCTCTTCACCAGAGCACTCTGCAAGCTGCTTACCAAGCACAGCTGAGCACAGCTACCAACAAAAGCACTTGACAAAGGGAGACTAGGGTTTCTGGTTCCTGCATCCAGAAATGGGGGCTGCCCCTCTATTCTAGCAGTCTGACCCAAGATTCCTACTTTTCAGCTTGAACCAGACCCACTGCACCATGCCAGAAAGCATAAAGAACATTACCAAGGAGTAGCTTTAGACCAGGTCTGACATTTTATGCCATGCCGCTGCACAGAGAAGAGCATCACCACATGTTAGAAAGTAAAAATGCAAAACCACAGCAGCAGAAAAAAGAATTAAGGACTCATTCACATTTGCTTGGTTTTTAATAATCACTAGCAGATGTTTGAGTGTGTACTACATCCACAAACTTCTCTTCAAGAAGAAAACCACAAGACCAGTTAGGCTTTCACATTAAACCCTGTCCTTTGTGCTGGAAGTAAACAAGGTTGAACTCTGTGCTAATAGACACCTTCCCCACTAGAAGGAGGATGCAATTTCCAGTTTACTTGCACATTCTCCACCTACTGGTAAGGAAGCTGGTGATGTCCTGCTGCCAGCACTTGCTGAAGGTGGAAGAATGAAGCAACTCTCTGAGTCACCTGATATTCATATAAAGCCAGTGTGGGAAAGCCTAGGGGCACAAAATGTTGTCCCTTTCCACTTCACTTCTCTGCAACCATGCTGCTGTCTGCAGGTGGAATTACAGGCAACTTGGTTAACTTTGTTATCCACCACAGGCTTGGATTACTTTCAAAAGTGTTTTTGACCCCCTACAAAAAGATTCCCCACCCTATGGAAGACAGCCTATTGAATGTAAAAACTTGCCCGTTTTGAGAAAACTTGAGCATTGCACCCTATTTAATTACAGAGAAGTCAAAGCTACTTCTAGCACAACACACTGTGCAGCTTCAATATTCTTCTAGTATTATTTTCAGTGTGCTCAGACATCTGAGGGACATCTGCAAAACCTGCTCACTTCCCAGTTCCCAAGCAGAAGACATTAAACAAAACCAACACGGTTCGGATGACTGAGCTTCCCACTTCCTTACTCATGTGACACCTGGGTACAACCCAAACCCCTGGTCTCTGACCAGTTTGGAGCTGCTCTTTGCTCCCTGTGATACACCAAATAATACCAAACATATCAGCAGCTCCCTCCCTAGTAATTTGACCAGCTGCTAAAACTCAAAAGGATGCAAGATCAAAGCCATGCAACTGAAGGAAAATTCTCTTTTCACTTTGAGCAGCCTTTTTCCTGCAATTGTGCTTTAAAAAAAAAATTGTTTTACAGATCATTTAATTTGTGTTTTCTAATCTCAGAAAAACACGTGTACCTCAACTCTAGCAATCGTTCACCTTCGCCCTAAAAGCAACTTGCAATAGCCAGAAAGCCACAGATTACTGCTGGCAGGAAAGTCAGAAATAACAGTGTATGGATCATTTTAGCCATCATCTGAATGGCTGAGAAACTTCCTGTCCAATTAAGCCTTGCATTAATCCCTACTGTTTAAATAAAATCTTCCACCTACTGGCAGGAAGTGATAAAAGTCACATGGTCAGTAGGTTGTGGGCATTTTAACCTCTTGCAGAGGTTGCAGCTTGCAATTTAACCACACCTGAAACCAGACATCTGCACTTCCCATTGGGACAGCCTTTAGAAGGCTCCTCTATCATCTGGCTATTGCCAAGAACTCAACATTTCTCTTGTAAAATGCACAGTGAGAAAAAAAGAGACACAAGACATCCTATATCTGCTGCACTGACTTTATTCTGAAAAACAGCAAAGTGATCACTTTTGCATAAAACACCCATCAGTCACATTCACATTCACACATCAGTCTTGCCAAAAAGGATTACTAAACAGAAACATGCGAGTGAGCTATCAGGGGAAGAAAATAAAATAAAAATCAGTATATTCCATTATGTTAATCCTGTGCTATTCTTATATAATTCTGAATTCCATTATGTTAAACCTATGCTATTCTTGTATTAACTCTGAAGATAAAATACAAACTTTAGCAGGTGCTGTCTCTACTTTTTGGTCTCTTTTCCTTCATCATTGTAATTTTTTGCATTGAGTTTGTCTTGGAAGCAAACCACGACCCTCTCTAGGCTTCCTCCCCAGGAGTCAAACAGCCCATTCTTGCAAGTCAATCAGGCAGATGCAGTCAATTGTCCCAGTAACTCTGTTCATGCCTTCTTTCAAGCCATGCCACATCCTGCTCCCAGTCAAACGGGCCTGAAAAGGAAAGGGGCCATTCACCTCGAACCTCTTCTTTACATGGATGCTAAATCTTATGAGAGGGGGCTGGCTGGACTGCCAGAGCACGCTGTCTTTCTCTTCCTCCTGAATGCCAGCAAAAGTAGTTGAGAACTAATGATATGAATGGAAACTATGGTAACAATTCCTGTGCCAACACAATCTATAGCCTTCCCTGCAGACTCTTTTTCTTTACCTGCAGTAATAAGTATTCAATACTCTCTTGCTTCTTGTTGTATGTGTAACATTCCCCTGCCCCTGGAGACTCCAGTAAAAAGATATGGTGCATATCGAGCTCATTTTGGTACCAGGTAATCATAGTAAAAACCCACACAGACACACACTAATTGTGTGTACACAGCACAGATCTGTCCGGGAAGTGAAAAAATACAGTCCCTCTGAGAAGACTCCATTCACAGAAGAGTGAGATTTATCAGTGCTTCTTCCCTAACACCCTCCTTAGTTTTACTTTTAGGATACACGGCGGTGACGTGAGCAGCAGGACACCTGACATTTAACGATACAGCCCAGATAAACTAAGAGCTTGCTGACAGTGGAAGGAGAAAGTCATGTTCCTTCTAGTTCTGCATCTCATTAGGCACTCTGACCTGGAAGGAATGGGGAGGCACAGTCCAAGCGGGAGGACAAAGGGAGTGGGACCACACGTTTATGGAGCAGCAATTGCTGCAAGTGCCTCACCTGCATCTTCCCACCCTAAATGAGGGGGTTCAGTTTGCTTTAAGCTGATCTCAGCGAAGACTGCTGCAGAAAAAAGGTGTGGTATATATTCTTCTCTACTTCTCCAACCACACCTTCCTGCTTATGCCACCACTAGAACTCCTGAGCTACCATAATCAGCTGGGTGAGAAAGTCAGTCTAGCTGAAAATTAATTTATAGGTTGGGTTTCTCACTTTTTCGGGTTGGGTTTTCTAAGTGAAGAAATGCTGGTGCTGGCACAAAAGAGGTGGCAAGAACACACGAGAGGGAAGAACAGGAAGGCCTTTTCCAGTAGCAGCTCACATTAAGATCACCCTAAGCTGACTGAGAAACACATTAGTTACTGAACTGTAAAATTTTAACAGGAAACGTGCCTGGTAGCAATGCCAGTGTGCTCCCCTTCACTGCCAACCCTTTTGCAACAAGGAGCCTAGTTTCCACCAAGACAAGCAAAGGAAGACAAATTTGGGTTGGTTTTTTTTTACTTGATAATCTTGGGGATTTTAAAAGAGTTTTTCTAAAGTAATGAAAAGATCTGATTTCCATCACTTCTGCCCCCATGAGCAGACCACCCACTACTTTTCCCTGTACCATCACAAGCAAAGCCCCAGTTTACAAACATTTAAAATAGAAGGGACTGACAATGCTGCCTACACTGACAATGACACTGCATAACAGTGTCACTGCATAACTGAGCACTTTCTAGGTGCCCCATGAGCCAAGTCCACTGGCTGGCACTGTGTCTCTCTGGAAGTGTCCCTGAGGTGTGGCCGCAAGGCTGTGCCACTGATCAGCTGTGCCCAGCCTGAGGGGACACCTGACAGCAGAAGTAAAGAAATGGCCTCAAGAGCAGACCACTTGTAACTTCCAGGAATATATGCTTGCAAAAACCCTAGGGTTACTTTACATGCAGTAAACATCTCCATTCATCTAAACAGGCTCTAATAATTAATTTCACACTTCAAGAGGAGACCATCTACAGACATTTTAACCTGCTGGTAACCTGCTCTGTGACAGGCAGCAACGTGCCTCCCTCCTCTGACTGCGTTATGTTACAAACTCACTGCACTGCCACTGAAGTAGTTCCAGCTGTACACGTACACACACACCAGACTGCTCTACACCTCTGACATCTCATCTCAAATGTGAACCACAACAACGAACCTCAAATGTGATAGCCCCAGCACTCACCTTGTTCCTCCCTGGGCCTTTATTTTAGCTGCAACCTGATCCCCCATAACCGATTGAATGCCTACGCTTAAACTTCTTTCCAGACCTCTTTTTCACAGAGCTTCCTTGCAAGAGAGATGTAGCTGCCCATCACTACTGCTGTCTGTGCCCATCTCTCAAACCCCACTGAAGTCAAAACAGCCTCTGTCACAGCTCATCAGTAGCATGCACTCAGCCCTGTCGCCTGCAGCTCTGGCTGGGGGGACAGGAGGCCACTCACCAAGGGAACCTCACATCGCTAAGCACAGTCTTGTAAATCTGTCCGAAAACACCCAACACCCTGGGATGCTTCCCAACACCTTCTCTCCTCCTCAACAACACTAAGCCAATATGTGGTCACTAATTTACTGGCAGTCCTCAAGAAAATCACTATTCTATCCCTTTTCCAGGCTGAAATTAGACATTGACTGAAAGACGGCAGGCAGAAGGATTAAAATCCTATGAAAAACAGTATGTGTACAGCCACACCTGCTTGAATCAGATGAGGGCCTGAGGTCAATTTGCCACATGGCTATACAAAAGGTCATGGCAAAAGTGTTCCCACACAAGAGAAACAAAAAATTGGCAATTACTTCAGCTGGGACCACTGGTGAACATTTGATGAACTCGACATCAGTTCTCTTAGTTCTCAAAGGCTGGGCACTTGAAAGGCAATTGATGAGAACGCCACACAAAGCTCCACCAAGAACGAAAGATGTGAAATGGGAAAGAACACTTGTGCAGTAAGAGAAAGCAGGCAATAAGGCCAGGAGAAATAAAGAAAGTAAATAAAATAAATAAAGAAAAAAACATTGCGAGGGAATGCAAAGAGCTGTCGGTATGTTCCAGAAAAGGGAAAGTTACCTGAAAATAAAATTGAAATCCTGTGAGGACCAGATGACTAAGGAGAGAATGGCAAAACAGCCACAACATGCCTGATTAGAAAACTGCAGAAATCTGACAAAACACATGATCCTTTTCATACCCAGCCAGCCACTGAGCCATGGGTAAACAAATACATGGAGGATTTCACAACCCCCTCGAGTATTTTCTTGGTTTAAAATTATATTAAATATGGGTTCAGTAGCTCAGGATACTGTTCAAAATAACAAACAAATGCAACCACAACGGGTTGTGTGAGTGACTGCCCTTAGCATTAAGGAAATCTTAATAGCTTGAAGGTGAGAATTAAGTCAACAAAGTCAACAAATAAAATAAATGCATCTTTTATCACACTATTGCCAAGGGAAGACAATGCCAAAAGGCAGAACTAGAGATGCTTCTCCTGAGGCCTTGCTGGCAACACAAGACTGCCCCAATTTAATTTTTGTTAAATCAGTTCAAATCCACGTGGACTGTTATGGGTTAAGAGTAGGTTAAACCACTGCCTTGTTGACAGATAAATCAAAAAGACAGTCTGTCCATACAGCCTGTTGTGCCAGTTTAACTTCATTAATTTAAAAGCTGCATCTTAATTTATCTTAACATAAGCCATCTAAAAATCTCAGCAAAGCACCACCACTAAGACTGGAATGATTTTGGATCAGTAAATCCAAAATCCCTTTTAAAGCTATACCAGATTCCAGCCCACCTACCCCACAACCTGCTCTCTTCTCTGGCCATTTTCTACTGCAGACAGAGGCAGATTTTGCCTTTTGAAGAAATTTAAGCTGCAATTCCACTCCAAAAATTCAAATTCTATACTTTGGAAAAGGTAGTAACTCCAGCTTCACATTTTGAATCTATATGGGCAGTATTAAAACCACAACAAACAGAAACCCTGATCTCATACAGAGTTCAAAATCTGAGTTTTGGCAAACATGCTAATCTGTATTTTTGTGCATTCACCAGGGCTCTCTCCCTACCCACAAGGGAGTCCTCACAGCCAGGCAGCTTCAAAAGTGTTCCAGCTCCTGCATGCATCATTGTTAGATAAATCTGCAAGATCAGAAGCTACACTAGAAATAAGTGTAGCACTAACAGTATTTCTCTTCATAGACATGGCGTGACCTTAGCCAGCCTGACATGACGGATGTGGTTCGCAATGCTTAAAGCTAAATAGAATTAAACTATATAGGTAAGTTTTACTAATTTACTCATTACTTATAGGTAAGTTTTATAAATGCATATATATGCACACACAAATGTACATATACATATGTATGTTACCTGCAGTGAAAAGCCATGATTGGAGACAAATATCAGAAAAATGAATAGCTGATTTTTAGATTATTGTAATAAGCTTAGCAGAAGGTATTGCATAATTTAATGAGATAATAAACTGTCATAATTAACTGCATTTTACATACCTTACCTCTTCCCCAAGGGGAAAGAAAAGCTTTAAAAGCAATCAAAAATCAAAACTAAACACTCCTCCAGATTTAGGAACCCATCCTACCAAAATCAGTGAGCCAAACGCCATAATACCTACAAAATATGATTCTGAGGGAACTGAGAGTTTTAGACTACTTCCAGCTCTAGCTCTTTAAGGAAGGTTTTCTAAATCCAAAAGAAACCAGTGGAGTGCCAACGCCCTCAAAGTGCAGATGCAAAGCAAAGCAGCTGTTGTAGCTCACATATTCGCCCAGCACCGGAGTGTCAAATTAATGACTATTCAGTTTTACCGATCAGTTCCTTTAGAAGGATTTAGCAGCTAATTATTACATACAGTCATTTCCCTGAAGAAAGGAGGTTTTAAGGGAAAAACCAGAAGGGGGGTGGGTGGAATAAGGATAGTGAGCTATGTCATATTCTACAAGCCAAGAGGTGATCTGTGGTGTGAATCCCCACCACAGTGGCCATAAGCTTCCCTGGGTCATACAGGACAAGCAACAAGTCAGGGCAGCTCTTCCTCTAAACCCTCTCTCAGCAGGTAACACAGAATTCTCTAAAAGTATTTCTTGGCAAGGTTTCAGTGTATTGCATTCCACTAAACAGAGGAAAATCCTGCTCAAGGCTCTGTCTTTGGAACAGCTACAGCTGACCCAAAACATTAATCTACCGCATCTAGACAGATGCCATGAAAATGAGATATGTCAAAAGTTAGGGTTTATCGTTATTTAAATGAATAGTTTGAATTCTACTGCAGAACAAGGTGGTATTCTCCCCTCCCTCAACTGACATGCTTTTAGACAAGAAATACAAATAAAAACTAAGGCACCTCAATTTACAGAATCACAGAAACAACTCTTGAGGGGGAAAAAAAGCTCAATCAGTCTACAAATACTGCACAAGTAGCAGTAAAATTAGGAAAATTTAATTATCAGCTTTGTAACACAGCAGGGCTACAGCAGCTACCTATGCTGAACCCAAGTTTCCTCATGCTGAGAGCAACTTGATGCAGAAGCTGTGGTACTCAAGTGAATTTGCTCATGAAGCAGAGGACGTTTACAGCCTGGGGAAATTTGTGTGTCGGGTGGTTGGATGCAGCAGAGTGAAGGAATTCTTCAGAAGCATTTCACAGCACGTGAAATGCTATTCCAGAGCAGTACTGATGGATTGTAACTGGAAAAAATGGGGACTTTAGAAGGCTAAAGTAATCAGCTGTCCAAAAGAAATACCTATTGTGGCTAGCACAGGTCTTTCTCGTGGGAACATTTTGCTACATTTCATAAACAAAGATAAAGTTTGGATGTTTTGCAAACAACGTCTCCAGATTAGGTCAGTTCGGGCTTGGCCAATTGGGCCTAGGGGGAGGTTTCCGGCTGACCAATCTGGGTGACCTCTGAAAACTCTATATATATGGAAATCAAAATAATAAAGACACCTTTTCTCCTTCCTTGTCTGAGAACTTGGGTCATTCCTCAGCTAGCAGCTCAACAGCGACAACCTATGCCTTTTCATACCATCTCCAAGAGCAGCTATTCCCTTATTCTTATTTATATTATTTATTATATTTATCTTATTTATATTTCTTATTGTATAAGAAATATAAATCTGTAAGAAAAAAAAAAAGTCCAAGGGAGAAAACCAAACAAATCAAATCCCTTCAAAACTTGAAAGTCTCACATTGTGAATTCCAGCAATTCTGCCTAACACATGGCACTGGGGGGCTCTGGGATGCCACTACTCAAGGGCTGGCTGCTGCAGATGTCAGTAAGCAGTTTGTTTTCATCAATAACACAAGATGCCTGTAGCATCACCAGTTTTACTATGTTCATTGTTTATTAGAAAACACAACTGTCTTATTTTTTATTAGCTGGCATTTCTCAAGGTTCCCTGCCTTTATTTTTCTTTCCCTAGTATAAATGAGCACATTTGCCAATAACACAAATAATACAGTCTAAGGAGAAAATGAAGCTTGCACTGTGGGATGTTCATTGTGTGAGGCCAGAAAACTTAAAGCAGTGATAAATGCATTGAGTTACATTTCACATATCATTAAGCAATGCCAAATTCTATCCTTAAAACACCCAACTTGACAATGCAGCCCTTCTAACAGAGGGGTGATCCAGCAGCAGACACAGCGAAGCACCGTGCTGCATTATATAACAGCATTTTCCAGAGGAATGAGCAGAGCACTTTCTGTGATGCACAGGGAGCGTACAAGCTGCCACTGTGCACTCAGCAGCCTCTTCTAAAGGGACTGTGCAGCAGAATCAAGTTGCTTGTAGGTGTATTAAAAGGAAGAATAAATGACATTCAAGTAACATCCATGTTTTGAAGTGCAGGTAGTGTCCAACATCACCGTATTGCCTAATTAAAATCCACAGTAACTCAAAGCAACACCCATCCAAAGGTAAAGGACCCTCACATATGCACCTCAGAGATCACTTCTGCCTTCCTAACGAGCTGGTAGAGCGCAGCTCTGCACTGCGACTCTGCACCCGCTTTCTGCACTAGCTAAGCACCACCAATTTATACAGGCTGGCATTCATACAGAGGGAGGGGAGGGCAAAAAGAAAACAAATACAAAACCCCATCTAATCTCATATCTCATCCCACTGAAGGGCTTGTCAGCTGATGAGGTGCTCTGCTGGCATTGAGTATTGCCTGTGCTCAGACCTTCTTGCTCTTTGTTTCATCCACCCCAGTACCATAGCTGAAAATCTTCATAAATTCTCCCTGTTGCATTCAATCTGGAAACTAACCACTGTGACACAGTGCTTTGGAGCTTTTCATTTCTACACTCATTAAAATAATTAAGGAACTGAGACTGACATTAATTTTTTTTTGTGGGGTTTTTCACGTCTTCGTTAAGAGGTTCCATGGCCAACATGACTCAGAAATTTAGAGCTCATTATACAGAACCACTGAAATTGCTATTCCGTTCATGGGCTTAACAGGTATTTAAGCAATGTAAGAGCCAGGTTTTGTTTTGTTCTTTTTTAATTGATAGAATAAACTGTATTCAAATGCTCAGAAAGTCTCACTTGTCTGCAAAGCAGAGAGAGATGAATGAGCCAAGCACAAACAGTCCTAGGGCCCTTTGTTGCCAGTAAGTGGGTTTCCTCCTCCATCTCCAAGCCCATTGTAATTAAAGATAGCAGCTCACCTAATGCTCAGGAAATGCCGTAAACATTTGTTTTCATTAAGGCTCATATTGGGAAACCACGCAGATTTTGTTGAATAAAACCTAGCAGAAAAACACTTCAGTAGAAAGGGTTGGGATGGTCCAAAGAAACAGCAGAGTAAGGAACAAACAAGGATGAAAACAAAGCAAAAAGTCAACAACTAGTTCATGCATCCTGGACTGCCTAGTGATCACTAAAAAAGCACAGAGAGGAGCACAAACAGAAAATGGATTTCTGTTTAAGGACTAAAGTCAGTACTTTTCATATGAAAAACAGCAAACTGTCAGAAGAGGTTACCTCAGAAGAGCAAAACATTCTTCACACTATGTTAAAAAAAATGAACCTGAGTGAGAAAAGCAGAACGGGATTCTACTACCCTTACTAGTTACTGCAGGTGGGAGGGGCGTGGAGTGTCCAGAAAAGCAAGAAAATACTTTTGTCTTCCTATATTTTATTTGGAATCATGAATAACACTGCCCTACATCTTCAACACCTGCCTTCCTCATCTACTTCCACGAAGCATCTTGCTAGAATGCTCCCCGTAATTTTGCCCTCCCCTCTTCCCTGCCTCCCCTCCAAGAAAGGTGTCTAACTCAACAGGATATTTCTCTATTTGCAATAGGAAAAAAATATTCCTGAAAGTGTTTGTGTCCTCCAGCCTCCACTTAAAGGAGTTTCTGTAAGTTTGCTTTTTAAGCTGGGAATGTCAAGCTTTAAAAGACGTGTCCCCTGAGCAGTGAGAAGTGTTGGGGAAAAAGAACACCCAGAGGAAAGGATAGATCAGAACAAGCGCATTAGTATCAGGGTCTGGAAATCTGCCCAGACACTGAAATACTGTTGCATGTCGTCATGTCAAACACTACTTCAGACCAAAGGGCCTTTAAAAATCGTTATATTAAGGTACGGTATGTGAAGATTACATTCACACTTCCTTTTGGAAGACAGAGTAACAAGAAGTTGTAACAAATTCCCTTTCAACTCCCCTTTTTCATGTTAAAAGTTAGAAATAATGATGTGACAGTGCTGCATTTCTAACATCAGAGTTCTGTCTCAGGAAAAGGATCTTCATCTCCCAGACCTGAGAAGAAACAAGGAACAGCAACTGGCCCAGACCCTCCCTTTCTCACCCATCCCAGCCCAGAAACTTACTTCCTCCATATCAAGAAGACCAAGTATTTCGTCAGTGACCTATGAGTATTTTGTTGAAACTGGGAAATTAGCATACAGCTGCATCCCCAGTTTGGCAGAGGGCTTTGAGTGGCATGTAAAAAGCTGATAAAGAAGCAAATAAATCTGAAACCTTGAACTGGAGACAGCAGGTAACACCATGAAATCACACTCACCCCCCCATCCCCCCACCAAACAGCTAAAGCAGTTAAGTTTCCTGAAACTGGGCAGTTTCGAAGTAAGGGATTGGGAACCAGTGTAGAAGATACAACTAAACTGAAAATAATGATCATATTTTGGAGTAAAGTTCCACATTGGAAAGTTTCTATGACTTGAAGTAAGAGGAACACAGTGTGGCCTAGAATACAATGGCATACTTCTGTTAACTGAGCTATTTTCATTGAATTGCCCCCCATAGCGCTGGGAAAAATATAAAGGAGAGATTATTCCATTTTTACTATGAATGACATATACTCTCTGTAGTCTCACTGAATCAGTAATCCCACACCCTGAAGCTACAGCTTCAGGGCAAACGACGCAATGCAGGACCTCCAATGCAGACTATGCACAAAAGGCTGGAATGAACAATCCTGTGGGTAAAGAGGATGCCTTTCTCTGCCACTAAAATAATAAGGCACCCAACAAGTATAAAGCCCAGGTCGGCAGTCATACAGTCAATAAACAATTCCTCAGACTTCACACTGACCACCTTGAGCAAGCTGACACAAGCAGCTGGGTAAGAGCCTGGGGAAATACACAGCACAGGTTACACTGCGTCACTTTCTGATGGCTCATTCTGTGGTGTAAAACTCCAGCAGGCAAGAGTAAGGTCACTGGAAAGGAAAATAAACAAGAGTCTTTGAAGTGCTACTCCAAGTGCAGTCAAAACCAGGGACACTTAATTTACAGCATTCTTCAGCCTGCAGACATCTTAGGAAAATGTCCAATCCACTGAAATCAATAATAAATAAGCATTTTCAGTGGATCCAGGAATTAACTCTTGTTATTTAAAACTGGATTTGAATGCAGTTGCGCTGATAAAGCACTTTCAAAATCCTCCTTCAGGGAGATAATTTATTTTTTGTTTATTTATGACTATCTATGTTAATTTAGTATCAGAAGAAGGAAGAGCAATAAAGCCAAAAAAAGACACATAAAAAAACCAGATATAAATAATATAATTTACTTATACTTTGCCCTTGAAAACAATAAGCAACTATTACTCCAATCTTTAACTACTAAAACTCTGCCAATTAAACTTGAAGATGGAAGAGACATACAGCATTTAAGTGCTGTTCAAGGCCACCCAGTATGGCAAGAATTTGAACACAAGGCTACCTGGTACATAGTCTGCTTAAAGATACTGCGGGTTATACTGCCCAAAGAAGAACAAATGTTTGGGTTTATATTTTAGTAGGGTCCTGCAACTGTAACCTTCAAGGAAAAAACAAACTTTTTTCGTGTGGTTTTTCTTTTGAATTACTTTAATTGATTCTTCTGATAAGGAGCGTGTGACCTTTACTCAAATGCTATCTCCCCTCTTTCTCCATTTCTCAACTGATTCACCTTTAAAGTTTATTTTGCAGTCCATCTGGAAACTGGAAGCAATTAAATACTCTTAATCTGGGATGGCATATAGCACATGTATCAAAAATGAATTTAACAGCAGGATTTCTATGTAACAGAAATGAAATAAAATGGGTAAAAATCAAACACTGATCGCATGGTAACATTTGTCTACGTATTGTTTAACACTTCAATTTTCAGGTAATGAGACAATTTCACAGGCCCAGAGACATAAGAGTGAAGGTCTCAGAAACTGGGCCACACCTAGTTTGTCTTATTGTTCTGTTACAAATTAACCAGGTGGGATGAACTAGTTTTCAAGGAAAATCAATAGTGGTCAATTTTTCTAGTGTAAGACAAACATTAAAAGTCCATGCACACCAAGATACTGCAAAATTAGAGGGCCAGCTTGATTTCTGACCTAAGAATCAGGGAGGCTGAAAGATTTCTCAATCTCTGTTAGAAAATGTCATGATTTTCAATGTGCAGGTGTAAAGAAGATGTCACTAAAAATAGAAGTAATCAAGAAAGTCCCAGCTGCTTACTTTAACAGCAAACTAGACGTATGCAAAAGAAAAACATGAGACTCCTTTCTAAAAAAAGAGTTGATTAAAATTTTAGAGTAATTTAGTTTAAAATGCACATTTTGCTTGACAACTTGCAGAACAAATTGTCAGTGGGCCAGAAATAATCTGAAGCATAATAAAGGAGCAGAGAAGACAAAAAGTAAAGGGTTTCAGAGTTTCCCCCTTGCCACATGAGGAACAGGAATGACCAAAGGAGACAGCATTGTTTGCTTGCTTAGAATAAAACTGAGAGCAATGTTATTCTCGAGAGCTGAGTTCATCAGGGCACCCTGAGGGTCTGACGTTGCCCCTGTTCATCTTTTTCCCCAAAGCCACCTCTGCTGTGCTCCCTGTGGTGCCTAGAGGATCCGTCCAATAGCAGTCCCACTAACTCAGCATAGAACCACCTGCCTTTGCTTTGGCCAGGTGACAATCGATGCCAGATCCAGCACAAACGGTCAGAGGAAGGCCACGCCTCCTTTTCACTTCTGTATCACTTGGCTGCATAGTGGGCTTTTGGGCCACAATTTCAACCCAACAGTCTCAATGGGAGGGAAAGAGATTTGTATTACTGGATCAACAGCCCAAGGTAGGGGATTTATGCAATTAGGGGGTCTTCCCAGTAGGCTCCTGGTTGTGCAAAGCCACAGGAGACAGTGAACAGTGCTCAGCAGGCTAAAGGAAAACAGTGTAAGAATCACCAAGGGTGAGATGTCTCTAAAGAAAGAGGGGGAAAACCTCTGAAGATGCAGCTAGCATAAGAAACACATGCATCAACAGAGCAGCTACACTAGCTACACTGGCATTCCAGGTGCGATGTCTGCTCGGACAGGCAGTTCTGGTAGAACTTCTTGGCTGGAGAGCACATTTCAAATCTAAGTCATTCAGCAAAGCAATGATAGCAAACCACAGACACCAAGTGAAACAACGCATCCCCAAGAGAAGGGGTTTAGAAATACAACAGCACACATGCAAAGGAAAATATCTGTTGCAGAATAGCTGACAACCCAAACATCCATGTTGCTCTGTTAAAAGCTGGGATATATAAAGCTGTATATAAAGAGCTATCAAAATTATGATGAGGTGCAAAGAAAAGTCTCTCAGACTTAAAAGGCTAACGATGTGTTGTCTCAAGTTTTCATTTCTTCACCCGAGAAATTTTAACTTGCACCACAATATGTTTATATTAAATTCCAAAAGCTGCCATTTAAAATAAATAAATTCTAAAAGCTGTCCTTGACACTCAGCATACATACACACACGTTACCAGTTATTTCATTTTACAGAATATTGACTTCAATGAACAGCTCTTCAACTGTGAAGAAAGATCAAATCAGATAATAGCTCCAGCAGTGACCCATTTAACCATGGACCTCCTCACTCTCTACTCATGTCCCAAATTTTTTGTCCATATAAACACATACCTACAGGATTTCATGAAAGTGAAAGCATCTCAGCCAAATGACATGTTAAAACAGAGGAGATATTAGAAATGAGTCTGTACAAAGTCTACTTACTTTATTGAAAAGATAAGTAACAGCTGCAGGAGCTCCAGGAAACAAGGAGGGCAAGGGAGGAGAAGAGGAAGAGAGGACAGCCATCTCCATAGTAACTATAACTATGAAACTCAGGGGAGAGCTTGTCTGAAAGCTGAAAGAAGGATGCTACCAGAGAACATAGACTGTAATATAACTGGAAAAAAATAAGAAACTTCCAAATAATTTTCCACATGGTCAAGGGTCCCTTAAGCTTTTGTTTATTTAATCAGAGCCAAGAACAAATACCAAGAGAGAAATGCAAAGAAAAAAAAGCATAAAATCAAAACATAATGATGACATGGCCATTACTGTACAAATTACTTAGCAATAAACATACAGCTAAAAAACTAAATATACAAATGTTCAGATTAAGAAGAAAAAAACAATTAGCTTTCCTAAGGAAATTCTGTGCTACTGAATGCAACAGAAGAAGAGAAAGAAAAAACACTATACCAGCACAAGCTAGGTGATATATGTAAAATTCCTGTGTTTTTTTCTATCAACCCAAGAGACCTGAGGAGATTCTAGAGGAGACACTTACAATATAGAGATTTATACTTTTCAAATTCAATTCAGACTTAGAAAACTCTCACAAACCCAAACTGTGATGCTGGTGACTTGGACTGACGTATTTTTGAGCAGTATTCACACCACTCCAAGCCTGCTATCCATCTGGGAGTCTCAAGACCCACACCCTTACCTGAAATCTTGATCTGACCCATAACCACACTAACACCCACACTACTGTCAGGTTTGGTGAATCAGCAGTGGTCCACGTTCACGCTGTCATTTGCAAGGAACATATAGAGAATATATTCCTATCACTCACACATTGCCCTTATCAGCCAGAGGAATAAATACAGAACAGGATTTCCTATAGTGCAGTGTATGCCAAACCAGCATACAGTATGAATACAATCTTCAAATACTTATAAAGACTTTTTAAAAAACCCAAAACCAACCAAACGAACAAGCCCAAAACGCAACCCAAACCAAACCAAAACAACCCACCACAAATATTCTTAAAACTCAGTATATTAGGACACACTTCCACTTTAAAATATTGGGATGGTGCTCTCTTTTTATTTGATATCATTTGCCCAGCACATAGGGCAACACCAGATGTAGCAAGCAGTTATGTTAGCCCAAACATCCAGCTAGGGTCTTATACAGCTAATGGCTTACGTGCATTAAAAAATTTTCTTTCACATTGGCAAACAAATTTGCTTGAAAAAAGTGTCTTTTTCAACTATTTCCTGCATCAGTTTAGAGTGACCTCTCCCTGGTCTTAAAGCAATCATTGTCTGGCCTGTCATACACAGGGGTGAGACATGAATTACGTGAATCACAGTTAGGGATGGGTTATCAGGCAGCTGAAGGAGTGTTTGCTATACACAGAAAGCCAAAACCAACTGCACCTATCCCGGCTGGTTTGGAAGCTTCCTTGATCCCTCAGTGAATGAGTGCAAACTCAAGGTCATAAAGACCTTTCCCTACAACTCTGACTTCTGAAAAGAGGGTGGCAGGTGAGAACAAGCAAATTTGAATTGGACATGGAGTAACTCTTCTCAACGTGCTATAAATCATACCTTCATAATTATTAAATCACTATTCAAACAAGTTGTTTATATAGCTCCCTACCCACAAAGTTCAAGTGTTCCCAGATTATTGTATCTTGTTATATCTTTGCATGTTGGATAGAAGAATTCATGTCCCAGCCTCTGTTTGTTCCCTATGAAAATACTGAAAGATCATTAATCATCTGATTTCTTCCTTTTCAAACTACATACAATGATCCTCTTGACTTGAATTATAAAGCAGGTAATCTGTCTATTTACTATTCCTCGGCAAGTCCACTTCAATGGACTATTAGTGCTTTGTTTATAAGGCTCATTATTTAAATATAAATGTGCAGCACTAAAAATATATTTCTATCGTATCAGCATTTCCAGAAGACTAGGGGTGGGGAGGTGGGGGTAGTTGTTAAAAAATTATACATAAATCTTATTGTCATTTTGGTTTTATTGTGGATTAATGTAGTTCTTCATAAACAAACAACTAATGCAGGTTTGCACTGCCTACTGAAACTAGAAAAAAATAACAGAAGCAGCTGGTTGGTAAGTGGGCTTACATTGTGTTGCAGCAGGCAACAGCTGAACACAAATACATTATATAGTGTACCAATTAGCAAAATGACTATTCACTAAAAAGGTCCTGGAAAAACACTTTGATATTACGAGCAGTCTCCTGCTTTCACACCCAAGTCATAATACACTGCTCTCTCCATCACCTACAACACCAAGCAGAAATCCCTCCAAAACTTACAAATGTGGGAACAGGATTGACCTTGTTTTACATCTTGCATGAAAGGTGCTAAGTCTAGTGCTAAAGAGACTGTTCATAATTAACTATAAAAACAATTTGACAAAAAGAAAAGGGAAAAAAAAAAAGGGGGAAAAACCCCCCAACCTCCAGTCCCCTCAACCTTTTGACAGTTCTACTGCAAGAAAGTTCTTTGCAAATAAAGTTGAAAAGGATATATCACTAAAAGAAACCACTTAAATTAGCAGCTTGCCTAATATGCAAAAACTTGCCTACCCTTGACTGGCTTTTTTTGTGCTGAGGGTGCAAAACAGGTCTGCCAGCCTAGCAGCTGTGCAGCCACCAGCCAAGGGACATCAGCATGCTTGTCTCCCCTCCTTGGCCACATACTCCCAGCACCTTTTCATTTGACAAACCTTAACCCTCATGTTGCTCCACAATGAGCCAGCTCAGGGAGTTAAACTGGCTTCTAAAAATAAAATTTTAAAAAGACAAACAGGAAAAGGGAGCAGGCAGCAGGGAGCCAGCATGAGGCAAGGAGCAGGAGCACATCCCATGGGTTGGCCTTGCTACAGTGCACAATCACACTTCTGACTGTCACATGCTTGAGACCGTTAGCAGAAAGCTGCTGTATTAATTAAAGGCCTCAGAAGGTTCCTAATAAGCAATTTCTGGCTAATCTAGCTGTGGCAGCTTAAAATGTTACTGCTCCCCAGTGGGTTGTTCCTTTCTCCTGCAGCCAACAACCTTCCCAGCAGCAGAACTGGACAAAGTGTCTTCTCCCAGGAGCTGTGCACACCCTTGGCCTGGCAGGCTACTGCAAGAGAAGAAATTTCTCCAACTCTAATTTTTTCCTAAACTAAGCCAATGTCTTTTTCCCCCTTAATAGATAGAATATTCTAACATTAAATAAAAAGAAAAAAAAATCCAAAATTTAAAGCTTAACAATTATTAAAATCAGTCCATCTCCTCCCAGTTCTCAGCCCTAGATTAACACAACTTTACAATAAAAGACAAATGCACTTATGCATTTGGCAATTCCCTGTGTGATTTTCTGGGAAGGGGGCCATGTAAATGAGTAGCCACCTGATTAGTAACAGGAAGCAAGCAATAGCCTGTTATCACCGATGATCAACATACTGTCACATCAAGTCTGCTCTGCATGTCTCTTCCTGGGTAAGGTAGGCAACTTGTTGCTAGAAAATGTACAGCTGTCTCTGTACACTGTTATTAATTGCCAGCGGTTGCAGTCTTTAGAGTTGCCCATAAAAATGTTCGAGCATTCAGCACAGAAACCAAACACCTTTGACCAGTTACCTATTGATTTTCTCAACTGAGAATCATAGCTGGAAACTGGAGATTCACAACAGAAACATGCAGCTACATGGAAGCTACACTTCTCCTTCAGCAATAACCTTTTGTTCATGGGTTTTGAAAAATGTACAATCTTTACACAGTGAAGACCACCCAATCTGATCTTTTATCAAGCCTGTATACCAACAATTTTGCTCATCTCTTTCCAAAGCATTGAACAAGCCAGCAACTTCTCATTTACACAGCAACTAGACAGCAATCCATTGCACAATAGATTAAGTGTAACATTTGAGTGCTTAGCTTTTGCCACATGTTAGAATAATGCTGTCACTTTTAACCTCTCTTGGCTGAAAGTAGTATTTACTACACAGGATTACCCCACTGCTTCCCCTCAGACCTGGCCACTGGTAATACATACAGCTCAGATCAAAGTGAGTATTTTCCTTTCTTTTGGGTGTAAACTCGAACAAACCTAAGTATTTTGAAGAACTGAGCTTGCCACTACTGCCACTGCCAATCCTCCCCCAAACTCTGTTTACTCTGTAAGAAGGACTTAGAGTTTTTGGACTTATCTGGAGGCTGGGAAGGGGCAAAGCTGTACATGCACTCCTTTTCCCCCTTACCATCACCACCAGCTCAAATCTGCAACATCACAAAAGACAAGCTGCAGACTTTTAGAACTGTTCCAGAACACTGTTGCAATATTTAATGGTACATGTAAAAAGAAACAGAGATGGGAATTTTTGCATCAGATGCAAACCTGGTTGTGTTAAGAAGCTTCCTCCAATCCCCAGAGAGCAAAGGTATTAATTACTGACTACACACTGACCAGTTGGAACCATTTGAAGCCTAATAGTATCAGGTCACTGCATTTAAAAACCCTGTTCCATCAAAGAAAGTATCTAAGTGAGTTTCCATACAAAATCTGCAGTATTAAATTAAATCTGCACACTTTCACCACAAGAGCCATCTCTTTCCTTCCACCACAATGCTCTCTTTATCGCTCTTCCATCAAGCTACATTACTAGAAAAGGGGTTGAAACAGGAAAATAAATAGATGTGATACACCTTAAGCTGTGCTTGGCTGGAGGTTCTACTGTGGCGTTATTGTGTTTGGCATATATATGTGAAATAAGAAATACTTGTGAGTGATCTCTTCACTGGTCAGCATCCAGGCTGGTATGGATTTACCTCCCCCACAGATGCCTGCTAGCACCTACTTATCTGCAGCTGAGTCCAGTAACTCACTGGGAGCATCTACTACCTAGTTCTGACCCAGTGAAGATCTGCACCAGGGATGGTTGGCATAGTGAGACCACAAGGCAGTGTAAACTGCTAGCAAATTCACTCTCCACTCAGTTTGCTACAAGAATTTACAGCTGCCATTCATTCAGGCTCTTGTGAAAATTGTCTCTGAAACTGGAAGAGTTTGGATCAACTATAAATGCAAACTAAAAACACACACATGCTGCACACATGCATGAATCCCTGTTTCCTTTATAAAGTGTGACCTGCTCTTGGCAGGGGGAGGAAATGCTGCCAGATTAGTCCCTGAGCTGATGGACAGGGGGCCAGAAGACTGCTAGACACAGCAGCTGGGAAGAGGTGGGAAGAAGAAACTGGGAAAAACCTGCCTCCACTGTACCAGTCTGCGTTTAGGCTGAAGAACTGAAAGGTCAAAACAGAGTCTAAACTACTAAACTACTAAAGAAACTGGAGCCCTTTACAACAGATTCCGTTATTTATTATGTTTATTTGCTTAGCACTCTTTTTGTTTCCATCACGAGTGTGAAATACAGGTGACCTATTCTTCTAGAAGATGACAGGTTAAAGTTTCCGAAAGACCACTCCTGCCATGCACCAGAAAAAAAAAGAAACCCACAAAACACCCCACCCCTAAACAAACAAACAAAAAAACAAAACAAACAAAAAACCCTCAAAAACCAAAAATTAACAAAACCCCACAAGCTTTAAAGAAATAAATAGTAACTTACATATAATGGTTGGTTCAGAGTACATTGCTAAAGCTACAGGCTTTAAAGGTGTATTTTCTTACAAGAGTGTCATTAGTTTACCCAGTGTCCTTTGTTTACTCAATATTCCTGACACAACTCTTTCTGGGATTGCAAGATGACCTGGATTGAAGAAACACTGCATATTCAGCTAAACTAAATAAAAAGCCTAAGAGGAAACAAGAAGATGACATAAAAATACTCAACGTGTTCTAGGACAGCTCAGGAGAAGGAACCCAGAAAAGGTCTGTCTGCAAAGAGGAAACTCAGGCAGGGGAAAAAAAAAATAGGTAAAAGTCTGGTTTGGGTGTAAATGGAAACAAAACAAGAACACTCTCCTTCACAGCAACTGAAGTAGCAACTGCAATATTATTTCAACAGTTCATGATGCTTGAAGAAGTAGTGAAATGATGCCTTGCTTCCTATGAAAGCCAGAAAAAGTTTTCATTGAGTCGGTGTTAGGGCTGTGTTTTTTAGTCGTTGTTTTTAATCTGGAATGTACCAAAGGCACTGAGTTCCCTATTGCTATGCCTGAACCACCTAGCTGCCTCTCAAGGGTCTGAATTCCCTCAGCTCAAACCTGCCAAATACTCTTCCAAAAATTTTTCACCCAGAATAATCAAGTGAAGTTTCTGGAGACTGGTGATGTAGAAATTCCACTCATTTCTGAAGCTGGACTGTGCAGGGCACCAGAAGCAGGTACAGCGAAAGGGACAAGCCTTCCTGCTCCTTGCCAGCCCCAAGAGAGGAAGGAGATGTCCCCCTGGTTGCACTGGCAGCTGCTCCTATAACCATACTCTGGACAACAGATAAAAATCTCATGCAGGTTAACAATGACAAAACCTGGCAAAAAGCCTCAATTCATCTTCCTCTTGCTATTATTTTTAATTCTAACCAGCTAACCTGCTCATGGTGTGACCCTGCAAGCCAGTATGCCAGCACAGCTGAGGAACAAGGGGACAAACTAAGTGCAGAGGGAAGCAGAAATTCCTTAAGATAATGTGCAAGCAACAGTGGCATGAGATAATGACCACTGTCTCCCAGGATAACACCGACAGTAGTTGAGACCTAAATAGCTCAGCAGAAATAACTTTCAATCCTCCGCTGTATCTCATAAAACCCAAAATCAGCACACAGATATCTCTGCCCTGACCAGCAGTAGGATGCAATAAGCCTTACAAAATTTCTACCAGTATGGAAAATAAGGCAAATTTTACTCTGATATGCCTGATGAGCTAAGTGGGCATATTAGCTGGAGTTTGAATTTGTTGTTTGGGTGCACAGGAAAGATTGTGGGGACCAGGGATGGGAAACACTGGAACAGGAACATGAAGGTATCCAGGAAAGCACCAGTTTCCTCACCCCATCAGGCTTCTCAGTGGAATTATAAGGTCATACAGAAAACAGGAATACTTTTTTTGTTTGAAAGAGAGCTGTTACTATCATTATAACTATATGGTTCATTTTGGCTTGGAACTAGCATGCGAGCAGTGTGGAGGAAAAAGGTTGAGAAAGCATTTCTGATTCTCTCTTTTAAGCGGCATTTTTTAGACAGCCTGTTTTCGTTCTTACTTCACAGAGAGGGCAGCTCCCAGCCTCCTGCATTCTCAGCATATTTTCTATAATAGATTAGCTTGAGGTTTATGATTTTAACCCACATTTTGTACATTCAGTCACTTCTAGGAAAGAGGAGGCAGCTTGCTGCAGCAGTATCTCAAAGTAGTCCTTTGCAACCGATACCCACCACACCGCCTTACTGTGCAGTTCCTCTCCTTGGAAGCATCTGTTCTGTTCTTTTATACATTTTTAACTTCACATGGTTTCATTCACCAAAAATTAACAACAGTAACACTAACTAATTTAGGGATGCCTTCCCTGAAATTAAACAAACATACATATTGACATGGCCTGAGGGTCCAAACCAGGGGAGGATGATGGAGAGCAGGAGAGGAGGGAGTCTTAAGGAATTTAAATTAGCATTCATCCACTGCAAAATAATAATTGTTTTTCCATGCTTTCCAAAACAATAACAAGAACCATCTATAGCAATGGGTGAAGCAAAGTTTGTTGTATCTTTGCTATCCATGCTGGAAAGTCTGTTTATGGTAGGGCATTGTGTGCAACCATACCCTATTGATAACATAAACACAACACTCTAAGACAAAAGGGACAAAGCAGAAAGGGTCTACTTTACTCATAATGCACTACTGACCTTTTCCTCGAGGGCCCTTCTTCAAAATCTGAAGAACTAACATCGTTGCTTGTTGAGGACACTTGCGATGCATCGTCCTTCTCATTCTCCAGCTGCTCCGATCCTGGTCCTAATCCTTTAGACTGGCCATTAGTGAGAAGTCCTGCAAACATGACAAAATAGTACACAATATTCAAAACCTGCATTTTATAAAAATTCACATGTGACACAATAGAGAGCTGATGCCCAAAACAACTGTCTTGCAAAGAGACAGACAGAGAGATAACATTGATTTTGCACAGAGGTACTTCAAAAAATATCTGCCAGCCTGCCTGTTTCTGATTTGGTTAACTCCAAGACCCAAGTCTCAAATAACTACACTATGGGTGTTTGCAATAGTGTTTATAATCTTGTCACATTTGAAAGAGAGACACAGTTTAGTCGAATTCATCCTTGTTTTAGAGAATTCCTATTGACTGGCATAGATGAGAGCCTTTTGCATTTATCTGTGGATTGATACGAAATTAAGCTGCCATTTGGTCCAATTTGATATCATCTTGCTCTTCATTCCAGGGCTCCCAAATACTGCAGTTTATGATCCTTTGAAAAAAAATCCTAAATCCCAAAGAAGTGAATATCAAAAGTCTGCTTCCTGACTTTGAATCTTCAGGCCAACTGTCACTCATCTACAGAAACGCCAAACTGTCAGAAAAAGTACACAGGACAGCAAAAGTGCACAGGCCACAGCTGCCTTCCATTTTGTGCCTTTTCTCTCCTGGAGCAATAATACAGAAAGCAGAGTCACACAGTCACACAGATGGAAGACAGCACTGGACCTTTGCAAGCATAACATTTAACAAATACTGTGTACTCTATGCCATCAAGTACCTACAATATATTACGACTCTTACAACAGCAGACAGGCAATGAAACTGCTCATACTTAAGGAAGAATAAAAATAGTAACATATTCTTCTGCAGGCTCAGATATGACAGGGAAAAACAATTTTATTAGCTCACTATTTACTTGATGGTTTAAGAGCTTATTACCAGATGAGTTGCAATTTTATCCAGGAGAATGCTTTCTCATCTCACCACCCAAATAGTTTTATAAATGGCGTAACAAAGCTTTGTTTCACAGCTGTATTTCCTCAGAGAAATGCTGGTAGGGCTTCCCTCTCTCCCTTAGCCATTTCAGTTTCCCTTTCCGTAATTGCACCTTAGAAGAGAAAACATGGCATCTCTTCCAAGATGAGCCAGGCAGTGAGACTGGTCAGAGTACTAAACTGAAAACACTAAGAACTGCAGTTTGAGAATTTCCATCAGCACTACATCAGTGCCACACCATTTGAGACCTCTGTTTTCAAGAAAATCACCATCCAGCACCACCAATGCATATCATTGCATAACCAAGCTCAGCTCCAAAGAGACACCAAAGCATAACCAGAGCAAGAGCAAAGACACCTCCTCCAGTGAGCTGCTCTAAGTATGGCAAGCTTGGCCACAGCTGCAGCCAAATGCGCCTTCCCCACAAAGCCATTTATTCACTGCTCACTTGGCACTCCAACTGCCAGTGGGCTCTGAACCTTACCAATTCCAACCTAATTGCTTTGACTGACCGTTTTTAAGCAGCCTAATCCAAAGCCTGTATCACACCTCTCTCTCCTTTTCCCAATGAAAGTTTGCTCATATTCATTCTGAACGACACCAAATTTCTCTTGACTTGGAAGTCAGAAGCAGGTATATGGTAGCTGCATGTGGTAATTTTTGCATATTATGTTTCAAAAATATCACCTACAAAGCAGAAACATGGATTTTTTTTTTTCCTGGGGAAGAATCAGTGAACTGGTAGCTCAATTTTTTTTCCTAATACAGAGCCCACAGAGCAAAAGTTGAAACTACTCACCAATTTTTGCATTAAATTTTCTCTTCTAGCCAGCTTACGACTATCAGGGAGAAGTAAAATGAGCCAATTTACATTATCTCTCCCCTTTTGTTCAATTCCTTTTGAAATTTCCCTCCATTAAAGAGATCTCAAACTGTGACCCAACAAACAAATTTCAGAATCAGCACACAATACTACAGAAGCTTTTGTAATGTAGTAACACAATGATATGACGCAGGGCAACAGCATCCCTTCAAAGCATTCCCAAGGAAATGAAGGCAAACTCTGAAAAAAACACTGAACAGATTATATTTCTATGCTGAACTCACATCCTTCTTGAAGCCCTAGTGCCTAAGTTTATTCTTATAAAAGTTTCAACTTTTGCTTTGCATTTTTCCATGAAACCACTGCTGATAAAATTTACAATTTCTGAACTCCAGAGAAGTCTAAATCAAGCATATCATTTGAGGCCTGACACTCAGTAACTTAACTCTTATGGCAGAATTTGATTAGGTTTTCCAAAAGCAATATTTGTTCTGGAGACTTGCCATATGTAAAACCCAGGAACCTGAAGTATATGAGTCAAGAAAATCACCTTCCAGGCTGTCAACTTGCACACACTTGGAAGGCAATTTTTATTCATCCTTTCACCCTGCCAAACCATCAGCTCACTCTGGAGACAAGCATGATTTGTGTCCCTCAAGGAAAAAAGTATCGGTTTGCCTACCATTATTTATCATAACCAGCACCATTCCAGGACGCAGTAATATTGCCAATAACTGATGTTAGCTATTGCCTGCTGGAACCACCTAAAACAAGTCCCCTAAAAGTGAGGCATGAAACTACAAATGAGAGATACTGATAAATACTGGGAATGGGCGTCATGTTCAACAGGTTTTCAGGGCCAGTATAATTGCAAAATCCACTCTGAAGTGATGAAAGGCACAGACAGCCACAATCCAAAGCCTCCTTTCAAGCACTGGAGAGAAAGCACATGCTGAAGAAGCATGTTTTAAAGCTGTAATAAAGTTTATTGCCACTCCATCATTTTTATATCAAATGCATTCAGCTTGCCCCCAGATGCCTTTTCCTTCCGATGCCATTCCTACCATCTCTTAACTGCAGTAAGCCACATTCTTTTCTGCTGTGCATCAGATGGGAGCTTTGATGGTCTGGAGGCCCCAGGACAGGATGGGCATCCCACAGTTTCGCCAAGTGGTACTCAGGCACTCTCATCACTATGAAGGAGTTGGTACCAGTACAGTGGACAGAACATGCAGGTCTGCTGGTGCACTTAAGGAGAATCAACCCATGTGGGTTTGACTCTCCAAGGCCAACCACGCTACAGGAAGTAGCAGGTATTCATATTTCTTAAAAGCTGAGTACTGCAGTTGTGCATGCATACAAAGAGAGAAGAGAAAGGGAGCAAGAAAACGCTCTTTTGCATAGTCTCTTTAATCCTGGCTACTTCAGAGCACCCAGCAACAGTCAAGGAATCAGCAAGCTCTCAAGAGCCAAACGAAATCAAAGGGACAAATAGTTCCTCTATTGATTTTCCATGGCTGTGCCCTTCAGCCTCTAAGCCAGGATGCCAGTGAGCCCTGACTCCTGTTGAAGCCCATGACATTCTCAGCTGGTGGAGAGGTGGCAGAGGCTGCCTGCCCCTTGCCCATGAAGCTCATCTTAGCTGTAGCTCTCACTGCCTTCTCCCCTGGCAGCTGGACTCATGACCAACCACCAGACTTGAATAACTAGGCAGAATAAATCAGGGTTGATAAAAATAAGACTTTTTTCCTGCAAAAGAAAGTGTTTGTTTTAAAAGTCAAATTAAATTTTTTTAAAAAAACCTAAACCTCATTAAAATTAAATTTGAAAGTACAGCAACTTCCATTATAAGTCAGTGTAAGATTTCATATTTTAAAATGACTTACACGAAATAATAATTTATATATACAAAGAAGCAGTGCATATTTGCTGCCAAAGTTTAAAGGGAAGTGAAACACTGAACGGTTCAAAGTCACTGAATAAACACTGCCTTAATTAAGTCAGTAATAATGAATTATTTAATTAAGTCACAATATAGGAACTCGAGTATCAAATGACATCTATGATCCCTTAAATACACTCTTCTGGCTCTAACTTATCGAGACTAGACACTTTCAGGGAAAGGCCAATTACTAATTCCTAACAATTAAAAAGGGTAGCTTAAAATCAAACCATGGAAATCTTAACATTCTCTCTAAAATGTATCTTAGTCACATAATATCAACTTCACAGTTTTGCTGAATTTGTTTTTAAACTTCCACAAATGTTGCAATACCAAACTGCAGTTTTAGATACATACTGCTTAAAAAGACCAAAAGATCCCCAAAAAAAATCCACTTATCAGTATTGAGAAAAAGTAGCAAATGTCACTTTTTCATCTACTCTGTTACAAGTTGGAGAACACAAAAGCCCTTTCTGCATATTAGACATTATTGAAGAGACTTCTATCACCTCCTGTTTATTTGCCTTCCACACTGAATGTTTTTGAATCTGTCTGTGGCTACAAGTTTGTTTGTTTTTTCACATGCAGGAAGGGCTCTGCTATGAGAACTGAGCCATACCCTCCTGGGTGATCCACACAGAATACGGATATAATGGCTTTACAATCTGCACACAGCGTGCTCTCTCTTGTTCCCACTGCAGCTCACTGCCCCCTTTGCTTCTCGGCTGTAGTTGTTAGCTCAGCAGAGGGCTGGCCGAGCCTACTCCAGCAACTGGAACGTCCCTCTCACAAAAAACAGTGTGTAAAAAACAGTTAAATCTCCTTAAATGAGCTTATTGCAGGGAGCTCATGCTGACTCAAGTGCGTTGCTTCTCACAAGAGCCTAGCAAGTAAGACTTAACTATTCCAGCACAGGCAGAACTTAATTTAGATTGGTACATATTTGCTGACCTTACTGGTTTTGCTGATACACACCCACTTTCAGCAGTGATCTACAACTCTTCTCAAGTCATGATTTAACTTATCTCTGGTCATCTGGAGAGATGACTGACAGGCACATGCAGGACAGGTCTTGGGAGCATCTGAAGATGTGATGCAAAATATCAATACCTGGGAATGCACCTTACAATAAAACATGATGTTAACTGTAAATACATAGAAGGAACACTGAGGAGGAAGAGAGGAGCAGAAAGCAGCAACATAAGAGAAGACAGAAAAAATGTAAGGGAGGGTTGGAATTAGCTGGTTTTAAAAATAGATGAGATGGCACTTACTGGTATGCTCTTCATTATTAAAGTTACTGAATAATCAGGAAACCAAAGGGGAGCATCTGAATAAATTTCAGCATCATGTGGTTAGTTAACTAAGTGGTTGGGTGAAGAGACTTTCACAATGTTTCCAAAACACTATTTCCACATCACTTACTCTAATGCCAACAAGGCATCTCAGCACGAACATTTCTATGTTCTTACAATAGAGCAACACCTATTTTAGCTTGCTGTTTCCCAGTCCTGAGGCAGCTTAGGGAAAAAATACATTCAACTGTATTTCCAGTCAGTTCTCACAGTCAGAGGCAACCCGCAAAGCCATTATGTTAGGAAAATCAGCAGTCAACACCCCACGAACACAAGCCAAAGATATCAAAACCATTAAATGACCTAAACAAAGACAATTTCAACTTGACCATATTCACAGCTTTCTATATGGGATAACGTCAGAGGTTCCACAGTCCAGGGGACCCATCCTGCAGATCTTAACAATATGTGAAATATGTAACTCTGCTCCTGGGTGCTTCTTGACTACATAGGGACACTCTCTTCCCACTGCCAAGACATTCTGGGTTGGTTCTCCCTCCCCACTCCGGCAGCCCTTTCCCTGCATTCCTCCCTGATCCCTGCAAGCTGAACCGCTCTGGTTTGGTAGAAAAGTCCAGTTTCCTCGGCAAGCAGCAAAAAAACCACAAGTTACAGTAAGTTAAAAAAGGGATTTACTCAAGGCAGCATTCTCACCATGCTAGGATGACAATGTTCCTTATGAGAGCCTGTAATAAATAGCAGGGATTGTAGTTACATAGGCATGGAGCTAAAGCTCTGTCCCCTTATGGAGTAACATGCCTGTATAAACTTCAGCTGTGCAGTCTTTGGAGTTGTACAGAAAAGCTGTGTTTAAAAATATTAGTTATTTTCTTCTTTCTGCACCATCCCATTTAGGAGAGCTGACACAAATGTTAGAAAGCAAAGGGTTTAACTGCAGTGTTATGAAGTCTGAGGGTTAACCATCCCACACCGTGGTCTGGAAGATTAGTACTACCTGAACATGGACAAACTCTTGAGCATAACCACACCATGGAAGACCACCAACATGAATTCTATGCCTAAAATGTAGAGGGGAAAAATTTACTATCGTCGGCTCTTTAAATATTTACCCTGGCCCTCAGTTTCACACAGGTACAGAAAGTTTCACACACACTCTGCATGAAAATCAAAATCAGCAATAAAGTGGTGGCTCACCTACTCCTCTTGTTTTCCTTCACCCTTGTAGATATTGCCTACCTAGACTTTAGTACAGTCTTTCACACCATTTCCCACACATTTTGCTGGAGAAACTCACTGCTCCTGGTGGCTTTGATGGGTGCGCTGTTGGCTGGGTTAAAAGCTGTCTGGATGGCTGGGCCCAGAGAGGGGTGGTGAATGGAGTTACATCCAGTTGGCAGCAGGTCACCCACGGTGTTCCCCAGGGCTCAGCACTGGGGCCAGTCGTGTTTAATACCTTTATCAATGACCTGGACAAGGGGATTGAGGACACCCTCAGTCAATTGACAGATGACGTCAAGTTGGGCAGGAGCACTGATCTGCTGAGGGAAGAAAGGCTCTACAGAGGGATCTGGAGAGGCAGGAGGGCTGCCCAGCAGAAAAGGACCTGGGGTTGCTGGTCAACAACAGCTGAACAAGAGCCAGCTGTGCCCAGGTGGCCAAAAGGCTAATGGCATCCTGGCCTGTATCATCAGCAGTGTGGCCAGCAGGACCAGGGCAGTGATTGTACCTCTGTACTCAGCACTAGTAAGGCCACACGTATCAAATGCTGGGTTCACTTCTGGGCCCCTCACCATAAGAAAGATATTGAGGTGCTGGAACATGTCCAGAGAAGGGCACTGGAGCTGGAGAAGGGTCTGGGGCACAAGTCTGATGAGGAGTGGCTGAGGGAGCTGAGGCTGTTGAGAAAAGGAGAAAAGGAAGCTCATGAGGGACCTTATTGCTCTCTATAACTCTCTACAGCCTGAAAGGAGGCTGTAGCCAGGTGGGAGTTGGTCTCTTCTCCCAGTCAACAAACAATATGATGAAAGGAAATAGCCTCAAGTTGTGCCAGGGGATGTTCAGACTAGATATTTGGAAAAATTTCTTCACAGAAGAGGGAGGTCAAGCACTGGAACAGGCTAGGCTGACCAGGGAAATGGTTAAGTCAGCATCCCTGAAGGTATTTAAAAGATGTGTATATGTAGCACTTTTGAATACGGTTTAGTGGTGGATTTGGCAGTGTCGGGTTAAGGGTCTGACTTGATTATCTTAGTGGTCATTTCCAACCCAAACAATTTTGAACTACAGGGTGTTACAGTTTCTTATGAGCTATAGCTTTATATACAAGTTTATTTGCATAGTATCATTAATAAACAGTTTTCACCATTTTTCATAAGTAAGAGATAAACAGCTGCAATGCAACACAAATCTACATTGCATTGCCCATAATGCTAAATTTGTCTTCTACCAAAACCACCCCTTACACAGTAGACTACGTGCTGAAACACTATCAAAATCTTGGTAGGCATGTTAAATAAAACCATTAATCATTTGATGCTAAGTTTAAACACACCGGTATCTCTAAAACATCTGCAGTCTGCATTAATCAGCACACTGTACTGAGTTACTGTATTTAGCTGTTGTATAGCTATGCACAAAAGATAATTTAGTTTTATAGTGCAAATGCCATCTGTCACATTGTCACAGCATGACAAGGTATCACATTACATATTAAACAGACAACATGCTTCAAAAATAAGGCCTATTTTCATGCTCTGGTTGTCTCATAGACTCAAGAATGGGGTTTTCATGACAGTGACATAATTTAAAAACAAAACAAACCACAACATTTTTCTCTGGGATAAGAGATAAATTCCCTGTCCACTTTTTTAAGGATAGTGGTCATAAAGGCTATTTTTATCTAATTTGTTAATGCAAAACCACAACAGTTTTCTGTCTCTAAATAAAACAGCCACGGCATGAAACCATCATCATTTATGCCACATGATGCTCTGCGCTGCCACCATGATGGTAATTAACAGTACGTGGGCTTTTCCGATGACAAGCCACTGGACATCAGGTTGATTGTGGTACATAACAGAGCATATGCATAAAGCAGTACCATTATGCCAAAGACTGTTAGCAAATAGCTTGTACAGTCTTCATAAATGACTAGAAGTGTGCTTTTATATGTAGATATACATCATTACTATGGAAGCCAAGCATGAATGACATTACAGCACAAGATGTGTTTGTCAGCCTGTCAGAAGACCAGATCACTGAAGAGAACTGATTAAATAATACAGGTCGAAAGAAGCTACTTACTCCCATTACATCTCCATCCAAAACCACTATTAAGCAACCAAAGACATTTTGTGACTTTGTGTCCTGCATATTAGTCCATTACCCATTAGCAGTGCTAATTCAAATTAACGGTTCTGTTGCTTCAACAAAACACTTTCTAGGGTGCTCTGTTTTCATTTAGGGGAGTTTAGATTTATGTTGAGGTGGTATTAAACTCATGGAAACAAGAACACAACAGTCAAAAATGAAACTAATTTAATTCTGCCAGGAAACTACCCCAGGCCATATGACATACTTCAAGCCTCAGTTTGATTTATAAAATACGCATCTGAAAGAAATTTAAAACAAAAGAAATCAATAAAGCACAAAAAAATGCCTGCCAATGTCTGCACCATATAAACAGAGAAAAACCTCACCTGAAGTCTGTTCATACTTCTGCTATTTTAGGGGTTGGGGGTTGGGGGGGGGGGGGGTGTTAAGTATTCAAAGAGACACATCTCTGTGATTAAAGACATTTCTCCACTTTTCAGGACACAATGAAAACTCTGAACCCCCAATTCCCCTACGTCAGCATGTGACCCCTTCTGGCACCTCATACTTCATAAGGCAGAATGGAGGCCATAGCCTGGCTTCAGGCTGGGGTGGCCTGGATGAGGGAGAGACCAGGAGTATCCAACAGGCTGAGGAGTGAGGTAGGTGTTCATTGACTGGTGAAGGAGATAGCAGCAGAAGTGCAGACTCAAAAAAAACAAGGGAATAAACACATTTCTCTTAAATCCCCTGCCCACAAATGCAGACAGCTAAGTCATAGCTTAGAGTAAAAAAATTCTACCCTTGGATTTTTCCAATTTTTATTTTTAATTTTATAGAGGGGAGGCTGGGGGAAAGGAAACCCAAGGAACAATTGTCCCCAAACACAAGAGCTAGAGCTGTTCTGAATGAAGCAGAACAGAAAGGAGGAAAGAGAGCTGATGGTCACCACCCTACCAGCTGTTTACTGTGTGTTATATTGTACCACTGTGCTATCGAGCTCCTACCAATTGCCCCTGGAGCTGTATGATAAGGGGAGAACAGCAGCATTTCCAGTAAGTAGGTACCAGGCTGTGTAAAGATCATTGAGTTTTCACAAACAAACACAGCCAATTTTATGGTACCATAAACACTCCCTTTCAGCACTGGGGAAATGAGCACCATGTACTCTTCCTGTACTTTGTCAAGGAATCACACTATCTGTTGTATACAACTTGAATCTACCTCAGTCCCTCAGCCTCCTTTGGCTGCAGTCAAAAAGCTTCAGAGGAACAAGAGGACTCCAAATGCCAGCTATAGACCTTTGCTGTTCAGATATGTGGTTGGAGAAGGCATGAAGCCTTCAGCAGAAAAACAGAAACACCAACAACAGGAAGAGAGCTTGGTTAGGATGCAGGGACCTGGACTCTGTCCAGATGCAGCCACTGCCAAGCAGGTGCTCCTGGAGAGGCCACCTCCTCTCCAGGAACCTCAGCTCAACCACCCGTAAAATAAAGGCAGTAAGATCAGCCTCCACAGTGAAATGCAGGGAAGGGTACCGACAGTGACCATGACAGGAGACACAAGGGTTGGTGTTATTAACATTCCTCAGTGGCATGTGCCTTGTGTAGATTTTGGCACTGGACAGAGCGACTTTATTTCTCACTGAGGAAAAAAGTGCCCTTTGATTTGTATCTGTCCCACAAGACACCTTCTCTCATCTGATAATAATATATGCAAACTGAAAACAGAGTTAAACTTGCATTTTACTTGAAATTACAGACACAGGCAGGTTCATAAAAGTGCAATTTATCTCCATTTAGTACAAGGACATCAGCAAATGAAATATCAGCATAACCACTGATAGAAAAGTCTAAGTTCTCAGGCATTAACAAAATTATCAGTGATGTACAAATCAATTATTCTTTGGTTTTTATGCCAAAACCATCATGTCTTGTTTATCCTGCTTTTCCTGAGGAAATGCATGGCTGAATAGAAAACCAACAGGGTGACACCCCGTGGGAGGAGAGAATAAAGAAGAGCTGCAATATGCCTGTGAAAAAAAAATTCATTTTAAAATGTTTTGTTCTTTCCACCTTTTTTTTTTGTTTTATCTATTTGACAGCTATTTGGAAAAAAGTTACTGACTCTGTTTAATAAAGTAATTTTGCTCGTTCTTCACAAATACCACCCCATGTAAGGGAGAGCATATGGATTACACTGGTAAATAAGAATTATGTTTAGCAAGCTAATCACTATTTCAGGTCTTTGTCACCCATATGTCAACAAGTGAGGGCAATTCCTTCCCCTCCTGAAGCACTTTTACAAAGACGCCTTAACTGTAATAACACCTTAACAGCAGTCACACTTTTCAGTAAAGTTATTTCCCCCTACCTCAGCATCACAGGGCTATGCTTTTAAACTCATCCTGTTTCAGAGTTAAATTTCCACTAGGCATGGACAGACAAAGCAACAATAAATCCACACTTCAAAAATATCCATATCTTGGCACCTAGGGACTAGACAGATTAGTAAAGATGAAAAAGAAAATTAAAAAAAGACATTCTGGTATTTTAAGTAACATGAGAAAGAGAGCTATGCCAAAAGCATGTCTCTAGACAACAGCTATTCTACACTAGAAAGTAAAAATTAGCAATTGTGTCTCCACAGAGTATAAACGAAGGAGGAAGAAAGAAGGTGAAGGCAAATACAGTGAAGCAAGCAAGAGCCTGCTAATTGGAAGAAAATACAACGTATGAATGTGCAAATAAAACAACAAGGGAAATAAAAAGGCATGCAATGTCTCAGTAACAATGAACACTTGTGAGCCTGAAAAGGAAGAAATGTGCAGCTAAAACCCAGAGGCTGAGCAAGGCTTGGCTATATTTGTTATGATTTCTAGGAAACCCTTACAGACTGTGTAATTCAGGAACTGCGTATCTGCATGAAACTGAGTACAACAGCAAAATAACATCTTGACAAACACTTGCTACATGCTTTTCCGGTAAGGAAGCACAGCTCCCAGTGATCTATGGCGTGAGATCAGACCAACAGGCCAGGCTTATTATCTGGGCTGACAGAGATGAAGAAAGCCCCATTTCTAGAACTGGTGTCCGGGACAGCCAGCACCTTCCCTGAGAAGGCAGCAGCAGGCAATGGCCAGGCCAGCCCTCTGCTGCAGTCTTTGGAGAAGCCTGGAGAGCTGGCAGAAGGAGCTAAGACTGCAGCAGGGCTCTTGTGTAACATCCATGCTCCTCTGATGGACTAGGACAGCCCTCCTAGATTTGGAAATGGGAGGCAGCAAGAATAGAGAGCCTGAATTACTTCATTCTCAAGTAAACCAAATTAAATAAAATTATCAGAGACATAAATGTATGACTTGGCTTCTAGACACACCTCAAAAGTAAACAAAACGGCAGATTCTGAAACAGGAGGAGGGTTCCAGCACAGCAGTGTGCTCTACGAAAAACAGGGAAAAGACAAGAGAAGTGCCAGAAAGCCCTTTTGGGGAGGTTATCCTCTGTTTAATTGTCTCTAATTCTGCACTTCTGTGACAAAAGCTGTGAAAGGCAAACGTTGAATGACATACTTCTAATTGCATAGTCCCATTTGATATTTTAATGCATGTCACCAAGGATTTGCCTTTCACGACTTTTGCCAGGAGCATGGGCAGCCCTCCAGACAGATAGAAATTTTTCTTCCCTGATGTGACACAAGAGATGAGCATCCTGTTTGCTGCAAGAACACACAGCCTGGCAATGCAGTGGCAGTAATGGTCCCATGCAGCCAGCAGATATGGGCATGGATTCAGCCCTCCCTTCACTGGAGGTGCTCTGAACTTTCAGTCAAAGAAAAGGAGGGAAAAGTCCTCATCCTGTCCTGGAAAAAATTAATTGAGCTAAATGCTAGGTGTTCTACATGAACTCAAGTAACATCTGAGAGATATTTGAATCAAACTACTTTAATTACTTTTGCTCCACATTTTCAATAACTTTTTAGAGAATGCGCCCTCCCTAACTCTGAGATCATCCATCAGTCAGCTCCAGGAGTCAAGCTGTCAACCTCTTTTGCTGACAAGGATTTTTTATTTTCTCTGGCATGTCACCTCCTTCTACTAAGCATTTGAATGAGTATCTCTGAGTTTAGAGCAATTAAATATCCACTGACTTAAAAAAAAATAATAGGTCACAGTCACTTCTAACGTAACACCCTAGCCTCTTCAGCAACGTGCCAGACAGCCCTCCCTGGTGCAAGAGGTCAGGGCGGTCTGGTTGGACTGCAGGCAGGGAGGCAGCCTCCCTCCCACAACGCCAGGGATGCACTGGCACTACCTGCAGCCAGATCTTAAATTCCCTGCCAGCCTGAGTGCTCACATGTCTGTTGAGAGCCTTAACATAGACTTGACAATCAAGCCAGCATAAGATCCTGTGACATCCCAGAATGAGGCAGGGAAAGAAGCTGCCTGAACAATTCTCAAACACA
This sequence comes from Entomyzon cyanotis, assembly GCA_024500445.1. NCBI lineage: Eukaryota > Metazoa > Chordata > Aves > Passeriformes > Meliphagidae > Entomyzon > Entomyzon cyanotis. The sequence continues at coordinate 73,598,047 of JAKEPQ010001005.1, forward strand.
TTCTCTTAAGCCACTGGTTTCAAAGGCTTTTGTCTGTAACCCTAAATGTCATCCATGATGCTCGGCACCTCGCTGCCAGTAGGGAAAGGGAACTCTCTCTAGAGGAGAACCAGATCTGCTTTTCCTAGGCAAGAGCTTTTCTCCTTGGCACCATCTATCCAGCATTTATTTTCTCTACTTCACAGAAAACATCTACAAGGCATCGTAAAGCAACATGAAAATTCAACCACCTGGAAAGCTCCCAAAACTCAGCCTTTGATCTTTTAGGACGCCTTCTTCCTTGTCACTGGCTTTTCATCTAGCTTGCTAAATTGATTATAAAAATACATTCTTTAAAACAGTTGACATAGTTCTAACACATGAAACAGTAATGTGGTCAAAGACAGGGATTTTCTTTACCATACAGTAAGTAAACCTATTTCAATCATATTTTCAAAACCAGGATGCTTTAAAAAAACCAACTGAAGTTTAAAAAAATCCACGTATCTTACTGTGAAATTTGTTGCAGACATGTATTCTCCCCTTCTGAGCGGGGGGATATTTTTTTTTTTTTTTTTTTTTTTTTTTGGTGGGGGGTGCTGGCAAGTGAGTAGTATCATTTTCTCACTTTTTTTAAATTAAAGGTCAGAGGAGTACACTCCATGCTCGGGATGAAGAACTGCTCTGTTGTTGCACTCAGCCCCCTGTAATCTGTTTGCAGAGTTATTGTCAGAGGAGAGGAGGTTCGTGACAGTAAAACATTGAGACCAACTGCAGCAAACTGAAAGCAGAAGTGCAGTATGAAAGCCCAACACAAATGAACAAATTGCTCTGCCACGGACATGCATGGGAACGATGACACTTCACCTCTATTTGAGCACTAAGCCTTTGCCTAAGGTAAGGATTTCCGCCCTTTCCTATGCAGCGCTGACAACAGCGGCAGAGGTTGGCAGACATCTCTGATGCACTGCAGCCGCCTACCTGCTGGGAACATGCAATGGAAAAGTACACGCCAGGAAATAAATCTGTAGCTGGAAGACACTTAGGAGAAATCTCTGCCCTCCCAGACCAGCTCCAGCACAGCAGTGACTGGAGAGCAGGTGAGAGGATAAAGCAGGAGGATCCTATGCTCAGCCATCAGCTGAGCTCTGAGGATCTCACTGCAGGAACGTCACACCCCGAAGCGAGAGTGATGCAACGTTAGAGGCATCGGATAATGCCAACTTCAGCCACCTGCCAGACTGCACATGGAAACCATTCTCATTTTAACTGGGGACAACTGATTCTTGCCAGCATTAATGCAGACCTCTGAAGCGTCAGCACAGTAAATGTCAGTGCTGTAACAGCCTTTAAGGAAATGCTCATCACAAGCTAAACAATTTCCATCTCTATTTCCAGCTCTTGAGACCGGCAGCTTAACCTTATTCTCACCTCCCTTTTGTGAGCTCTACAGGCAAACCACGGGGGGAAGAGATGAGAGCTGGGGTAAGGGGGCAGCCACTTGAAAACCTGATGCTGGAGAGAAGGCTTCTGACATGTTAAGGAGACTTCCTGACACAGCAGCCCCCAGAGGAGTTAAATTCCACCACCATGAAACATTCTGCTGCTATTAAACAGCTTTTTTTGCTCATGTTTCAGGGCATCAGGAGAGGAAGTAAAACAACGTTAGCTGCTTCCTGACTTAATAGAAACCTTGGAACAACCATCAACAGGCACTTACACAGTCAAGACTATACAGTGATGTGCATTTAATGATTTTATCTTTACGAATAAGCAAATGAGATAAAGTAGTATCTTGCAATTTTTTAAGAATACTGTTTCCTGTTCCCCAACCAAGAACTCATTACACAGAATGTTCCTGTCATGCATTGGTGTAATTGAAGGCTAACACCCATTAGCATACTTCTTGTTTTAAGTACAGCATCAGAGAAATGGGAGTGAGGGGGTGGGAGGTACATGCAATGGAACAGCATAGAAATATATGATAAAGAGGTAAATGAGCTTTCAAAATATACCCAAGAGGCTGTGAGTATGCTGAAGTTCACCACTGAATTGCTACAATAAAAAAACACACCTTGATCAAGGGCCAAAAGTACATTATTGATAGTCAAAACACTGCCTAACTCTATTTCAATATGATGTGACAATACTGGAGGGGGGGAAAAAAAAAACCAACTGGAATCCCTCTGTACATTCACAGTACCCTATAAAAAGCTCAAGAGACATATTAAACTGAAACAGTTCAAACAATGTCTTCCTAGAGTTAGAACATTCCCACCCTGGACTGTATCTCAGACTGCAAGAACTATTAAATAGTATTAATGTTTAGCATGCATTTAGCACTTTATGTGTTAAGAGCGCTAACAGTCACACAGCCCCCCAAAAAACATCACGCAAAACCACACTGAACTAAAAGCAGAAGAATTCTCCCTGTTCCCACATGGGGCAAGGCTATAGCAACATTTATCCTGCAGTAGGAGAAGACAAGACATAACCCCATGTGCTGCGATGAAGCAGAGAGGATGGCATCAAGCATGCCATGAGTATTGGAAATACCCTTTCAACAGGGATAGACAGACCAATCTAATGGGAAAGCAGCACCAACAGCCTTTGCTTCTGTGCACATTTAGGCCACCCAGGTTAAAGTCTAACTCCAATGTAGGACTGTTTATTAGTAACACCAAATAGCAACACAGTACAGGAGAGAACCAATGTGAACAAACACAGAAATTTAAACATACCATCTCCCCACAAAACAAACAAACATAAAAACCATAAAAAACATCCTGTTTAATCATAAAATGTACAACTAGATTCAAGTGGCAAGAAGGATACAAGAAGGAATGTAAGCCCAATTTTTTTTTTCTACTGCCATGTAAAATCAGGAAAGGCTTTGGCAGAAGCAAGACTAATATAAGTGGACCATAAAAGATTTGGTTGGACTTTTTACGTTTAATTTCTTTCTGAACCTAAAATCTGCCTCAGAGATTATTATGGAAAACACTTTCAAGTCTTTAAAAAAATAGTCATTAGGGACATGAAGGCCTCATTGTTTTCCCCAAATTTTATATGTCAACACATACACATGTGTTAAAAAAAACCTTACCTCCCTTCTGAGACATTAAATCCACACAATGTTTCTTGGAGAGGGTAAAAAGAAAATGTAGGTCAAGATGTTGAGATAGGGATTGCTTCTGAAAGATGAAAGCATAAGAGGACTAAGCTTTCATTCCTTATGTTTCTTTGAGATTTCAAACAGAGTGTTATTTGATAATGGTTCCTTTCAGAAAATTGGAATTTAATATAGCTAATTATAAGTTAGAGAATTAATGTACAGTCAGTACTCCAACAGAGCTGGTATACCATGCTGATGCTTTTTACCAGCATGTCCCCAGTGCTTATTATAGATTTTTCCTCCAAATACTAAGGCCAATCTGTTCTCACATTAGGCTGGACGGCCCAGGAGTCGGGGTGGGGGAAAGGAAGAAAGAAATCTCCATGGCTGTAACACTGAGCCTGTAGCAAGCAGCCTGCAGTTGCCGGCATGGCATGGCACTGCATGGCACAGGAACAGACCCTCACGCTTCAAAGAGAGCCCAGAAAATAAGAGGACAAAGAATAAAAACCACAAGCAGCTGTAGAGGAAAAGTACACTGAGAAACAGGAAAACACCTTTTCCTCCTACCAATTAAAAGGGAGGAAAAAGGATGTCAACGACAGATGAAGGGCTCAAATAAACAGAGATGGAGTAGTCCTGATTGTCCAGTATTAACATGAAAGTATCTGAAAATTATTTGTTCTATGAGCAATCATAAGCTAAAAATCCTGACCTACATTTCACAGAGAGCAAGGGGTATAACTACAAATATCCCTCACAAGAGGCATCGGCAGCAGATGCTGCTAGATTTGGACCAGAAACAGTTTCTCTGCAATTCTGAAGGAAGTTTCATCAGTGTTTCAGGGACCTACACAGGTTTGGGATACTCTGTTAATAGAGATGGCACAAAATGTGTTAAAAAATATCTGCTGCACATAACTGGTTAGTCAGTACAGTAAAACTGCAGCTTGTGTAGACTTAAACATAGGTTGCACTTCAGTGAATTTTGGAGGGAAAATGTATACTGTGGGAAGCTCTTGCAATCCATGAGGTTCCAGCAGCTTTCCCTTTGTTTTGCACTGTCGTTTCTGACTAAATATGAAGACAGCACATTTCTTTAAGTTCTCAGATGAGCTCTGTGTTGAGGTGTCAATCAGAAAGGCCATACTCCAGTTTTTCCTCAAAACAGTACCTACAGTCAGTTGAGCTGCAAGCTTTGGGATGGGAGAGGCACAGGGAAATGTGCATGCTTTTGAAACAAGCAGAAGTTTACTACACATTAGCAAATTAATTCCTCTGAAGTCCTATTTTCATTTGGCATGTCTTCACCTGGTTTAGAGCATGACCTATGTAAGAGATGCTGCCCTCCAAAGTACTCTTCTGCTCTTAAAAAGCCACACCAGGACAAAATCTGCCCCCAAAAAGGGCACCTTTCCCCTCATCATACTCATCATAGAATTCCCAAATCCTAGTGAAATTGACACTACCACCCACTTCCCAACTTTGGGGCTTAGAACTTCCTCCTTCAAGCTGCAGAATAGCATTTAACTTTAGAGCAAACAGACACACCAGAACAAAAGCTCAGTGAGGTCCTTCCTATTGTCCTTAGCACTTTAGGGAACTGAAGATTTTTTGGGACAGGAGGACACCAAAGCAGTACTTTTCCATTGCTTTCAACGTGAGTAAAGGGAAACAGACAGCATGGAAAATACCACGTCCTTCAGTCTGCTCTAGTTCCTGCTGCCTGAAAAACTACATGGTCAATAAAGGTCAGGAGGGACTGCAGCCACAAAACAAAAACTGAAAGCTATTTTCCTAAAACCTTGGTAAAATTTCTGAGCCCTTTGTCTATACCAGCAGAATCGCTCCTGGAAGTAGGAAAGCACAGACTGAAGAGCGGACTCTCTTTCTCACAAGAGTCTGTCCCTAGGTTTCCCTGCAGATTTAGTTTTCACAAGACTATTCCCACTGAGTCCAAAATTATTTGAGAGGCTTTAAATAGAAAATTACTGTGCAGTTATAATTTTGATTCAGTCAGAAGGCAATCCAGCACCATCTTGATGTCCAGCTATGCCAGAGAAACTGAAAGACTGCAAAACTTTCCTCATAAACCCCAATATTCAAGTTTGCATAAAGCATTTTAAACTCATTTATCCAATCAGTCAACTATTTCTAAAAGGTCTGCTTTCCAGGCTGTTAATAGCAGAATCCTAGATCCACAACAGAAAGAAAGGTGGTTTTCTATGTTAAGCAATGCCTTAACTAGTGGCCCATTTATTCCACTTTATGAGCAGAGTACTTGTATATAACCCTGTGTTATGCTGTGGATGTTAATCAACCTTCATGACTTTGCATGCCAGTTTTATTGGAGCGCCTTCCATGCTGGCATAAAGGGGACTTTGTACGAAACAGTCTTCCTCCAGCCTAGCAGAGATCAGCATCAGCTTGCAGCTCAAATGAACTGAACGTTTACTTCTTTTATGTTCTTTTCACAAAGAACGTTTACTCTTCAATTCTGGTCTCTTGTTAATGAGACTTTAAATATTCAAGGACAGCGCCATACTGTGCGAAGGTAATCTATGAAAGAGTGCATTTAAATCTACAATTGCAAATGGGCTGTGTTTATCTACTCAGATAAGACAGCCTTGTTCATTTCAATTAGAGAAGGTCAGTTCCAGGCAAATGTAAACTGGCATTTGAAGTTCATCCCTGCAGGACAATGAGATGAGGTAAAGCTTCTGGGACAGGTTTCCATCTAAATAAAACTTGACAACTAGTCCCTAACCGCAGACCTCAATGTTGCACAAAAGGCCATCTTCAATTGATTTTGGAGAGGGGGAAAAGAGCAGCAAAAACCTATGTTTCAAGAAGATTTGGAATTCAAGCCACATTCCTGTAACTTCTATCTCTTATTCATGACTTCCACCTGAAGATAATTGCTGCTGACCTCCCAAGATGCAAAGAGGCAGAACAACTACTCTAAAAAGCACCAGATTTTATTATCTTGGCAAAACAAAGTTATTTGCTTACTGCCCTGTCAAGGAGATTGTCACAATGAAGAGAAAAGTTGGGCATCCACTCCTTGGAAGAGAAAAAGTATGTTTCTAGACAGATACACCACAGGAACCAAGAGAAGGGAGGGGAAATCAAGGCCTCCATGCAGACTGTGTAATAGGAACATGCCTCTCCCCAGCTGCAGCCCACTCCGGTACCATGCCTAAGGTTTGTGGCTCCATGCAATCTTATCACTTCCTTCTGGCATATGGAGACAGAGACTGACAGAGAGCCTGAGGCTCTGAAACTAGATCTCAACATCACAGCAAGGGAGCAGGGGTCAGGAAAAAACGAAAGAGGAGGAAATTTCTCGTCAGCCCTTTCCATCCAATCAATACACCTGTAGGTACATGTGCCGGTACAACCCAGATGCCTTTTCTCAATGAGAAAAAAAAAAAATATATATATCTCAGAGGACATGCTTCTATCATTGTAGCACCCTCTTGCTAACATTGTGACAACATTTCCACCCTGAACAGAAAGAAATTTTCCACATTGTGAAGAAAGGAAAAAACTGTACTCCCTCTGAGCCCTTTTTCATCACTTTTAAGCTTCTTTCAATCCATCCAGATACAAAGCAGGCATAACATAAAAACACTGGGCTGCTTGCAAAGCATCTTTAGAAACAGTTGGCCATGAAATGCTTTCACCTTTCACAGCACCAGAGACAACAAAAACAAACACTGTCTGAGGGAGCTATTTTTGGGAGAAGCTGCTTCTGAAACAACCTGGCTGGAAGAGAGTACGTTAAGATGCAATTTAGCTCTAACATGTCTGTTTACACACATGCACATGCACACAAGGACTAAGAAGAGGCTGAATTGAAATATTTTTGAAGTCAACCACTACTGAAGCTAAGTGAGGGATGAAAGAAGAAGGAGAAAAATGCAATTAAACGCTGATGCAGTCTTTAGGCATTACTTGGAATGGCTGGCTGAGGCTGCCAAACCTTTAGCAGGAAAAGTGGCTTATCTCCTGGCTTCCCAAATTGCACCAGAGGTCAGCTGATGAGGTTTCAGGAGCTTGCCAGCTCCGTGCCTCTGTGGGATCTTTGGCAGATTGCTCCAGCTGGGCTCCTTCCAGATCTTCCTTTTTTTCCATTTTAGCATATAGCTTGAGTAAAGAAAACAAGATGAAGGCTTTCAAAGATAACACAGTCTTTCACAAACAGATGCAGAACAAAGCACAGGAAATTCTGAGCAAAGTAAAAAAATGCATGTTGTCTGTTCAGGACTTATCTGGAATGAGTTAGCCTCTTAGTGGACAGATCTGAAACATCACAGGGTCCTGACAGCGATTGCAATGCTCACTAACAGTCTTGTAAGGGGAGAAAACAGGATGGGTAAGGGTGGAAATTCAGCCGTCTTTAGCTCTCAGGGCTGGAAATTCATTGAGATGTACCAGAAACAACGCTTACGAGTTAAGCTTGTCACTGTCATCTCTTGTTGCCCTAAGCACAAGGCTTCCGTATCTGTACCTTTGACTGGACTGACACCCACCCACTCCCGCCAAGTAATAAATTAATTTAAATTGGGAAATAAAGGGCATGGAAAGCAGATTACTGAAAACATGTATTCAACTAATTCTGAATACAACATCACCTTAACTGCTGGTAATATATCTGTGCTACTCAGACACACACACAAAAGATTTTAAAATGCATGCACATTTATTACATGGAAAGCAATCTGCTATGACTTAACAGTATATGTGCTAAGCTATATTTACTTTTTGGAAGACATTCACGCACAAGCTCTGAAATGTATCTGCTATATGATGAAACTCTCATCATCATCAGTTACTTAAAGAGAGCAGTTATTTCAGAATGGTTTCTTGCAGATTTTAAATCAAAAGGATCCAAATGAAACCAAACTGAAATGGGAAGGCATGAGCTCAGAGCACAGACCAATCTCCCAGGCTGTTATGAGCCGTGAAATGAATGTGACTAATTCCTGAAGAGTTTCATTGGTCAAAAAGGTGACTGATTTTCTTGCTTTTCACATCAGAAATTCTACATTCAAATGTGGGTGGATGACATCTAAAATAACGTGATACCAATCTACTGGTGCTTTCAGTTTACTCCACATCACCACGAGGATCCCCAAACCCATTTGGCATCCCATATTCTTAACAAGTCAAAGCCTCTGAACACAGGTAACGTTGAGGTATTTGAGGTGAAAAGAACGGTACATTGGCAGCTATGTCAGGAACTTGCTGAAGTGGCTACTGTGCCCACCAGCAGTTACAGAATCTCTGCTTTTTCTTCTAAAACCACTTTACTGCCAGGGCTGACACAATAAGGCTTACAGCACACATGACACTTGCTCCAATTAAACACAGCCTAATGACCTGAGAAATGTCCTGCTGGAGCAAATAGTTCTCAAACTCTTTCAAACAGAAAGTCATTTCTAAAATGCCCCCACGTCAAATAAAAACTGCCGTGGAGGTTCCAGGACACAGGACAGCCCCTTGAAGGCTGAAAACATATTCTATTACTCTGAAAGCATTCCACAAATGTAGTCTTGCACTAAAAGCTCAAGGCTGTAGTGTAAATATAATTAGAAAAGGCCTTATTCAAAGCCAAGCAAAGACATAGTTTCAGACAATACAGTTCCCTATGATTGACTATGGTAAACTGCATTACATAGTCTCTGTGTATGACTGAAACTTCTCTCTGCATTTACTTGTAATACTCATTTTATTTCTCATTACATTCCTATTTTCTTAATAAAATGGAGTATGCTATTTTAATGGCTGACTTAGTGATACATCTTACTCTCATTTCTAAAGTAAGCAAACTTGAATTGACAAAAGGTACAATTTTTGACAGTGCTGGCAATCTTATGAGGTAAGACCACCACCATTCTTTTGGTTGTACATGCCAGCCAAAAATATGCCAGTACAAATTTAGGCTGGAGATTTTATGGCTGATAAAAGAGAATGAAAACAGTTTGCCTATCCACACTCAAGAGTGCTCTCCAGACTGCTGATAGAAACAACAAACCCAAGGCAGCAGCTATGCAGAATTACCCTGAGTCAAGGAAAACAAAATAGTTTTCCCTGTTGGTGTTAAGGCCAAGTTTTGTATCATGGACAGTCAATGCAACAAATTTCACCAGTATGTCAGCGATGGGTTTGGGGTTTTTTTGCTTTGGCTGGGGCTTATTCGGTGTGTTTGTTTATGGTTTTCTGGCGGTTGGAGGTCATTGACAGAATCATAGAATATCCTGAGTTGAAAGGGATCCACAAGGATGACCAAGTCCAACTCCCAGCCCTGCATAGGACACCGGAAGAGTCACACCACATGCCTGAGAGCACTGTCCAACTGCTCCTTAAACTGTCAGGCTGGTGCTGTGACCACTGCCCTGGGGAGCCTGCTTCAGCGTCCAGCCACCCTCTGGGTAAAAAATATTTTTCTAATATTCAACCTAAACCTTCCCTGACACAACTCCAGGCCATTCCCTCAGGTATTGTCACTGGGCACCACATGAAGAGATCAGTGCCTGCCCCTCCTCATCCCCTCATGAGGAAGTTGTAACTGCAATGACATCTCCCCTCAGTCTCCTCCTGGCTGAACAGACCAAGTGACCTCAGATGCTCCTCATACGGTGTCCCCTCAAGGCCCTTCACCATCTTCGTAGTCTTCCTTTGGACACTCTCCAACAGCTTTAAATATTTATTATATTGTGGTGCCCAAAGCTGCACTCAGGTCTCGAGGTGAGGCTGCAATAGCGCAGAGTAGACTGTGACAATCACCCCCAAGGCCACGTGGCAATGGATTGATTTTTTGTTCGTTTGTTTTTAAGAGAAACATAAACCTAATACCTACACTTGTGAAGCACTCTTCAATGAACTTTCAAGCTGCATCTTATTTTGCTCATATTTCTGGCAGCTGTTGTCCCTTCTAGCATCCGAGGTTGTGGTTAGACGAGACAACTGCACCGATCCAAAGGCTGTGGTTAGACAAGTTGACTGTGCCAAGTCAAGTAGCTTGCTACTATCAAAAGGGATGAGGAGTCTGGTATCCTTCTCCTCCAGCATTCAGTCAATGTACTCTGGTCTCCCATTTCCACCAAATGAGCACATGGTGCCCACTCTTAATGAACCTGTGTAGTTCACTAAACTAAAAAAAAAATATTTATTTTTTTAATAATTTTTTTTCTGGGCTAGTTTTCTGCCACATTAGCATTGTGGACTGGCTGTACTGCATGGGCAGACAAACGGCAGAGCCAGCACATGACACGAGGTGAAAGGAGGGAGTCCAGACCCATCAGCTACTGCCAAACTCTTTCCCACCTTTCCTCACCTTATTTATTTTAGGCTTACAATACATCAGTCTGCTACAGATTATGCACACGCCTCTGCAGACTCTTCATTGCCATTTTCTTTTTCCATTACCTACAACATTAGCAATATGCAGGGAGGCAGGAGGCAAGATTATTTTTAGAATTTGTTTGCTTAGGAATGTACTCATGAGCAACAGAAACTCTTTTTAGATGGCCATGAAATAAGTTTTAAGAGAATTAATTATCAAATTTCTCTGTTTTACAGGTTAAAAAAAATCCATCTCTGTTATGTTTGAGAGGAAAAGGAGTATCAGTGTCTTGTGAGAGAAAATGTTCTAGCAGTCTTGCCAAACACTGAAATTATATTAAGGCAGGAGCACAATTTGGACATAATCAAATTCAGTAGACATCACTGAGGGCATCATTTGGCCTGCAAAATTTTTTATAAATAGTGATGATGGAAAAGGCAAAGAAGAAACCTGTGTCAGCCGATGGACAAGCAAGTCCCTGGCAGGCTCAAAAATTAATTCTCTTCTAAAAAACCAAGAAAGGAAAAGATATTTGGAAATTTTCAATGGAGCCCGACCCAAACATCCTGTTATTTCTTTGTTAATCTTTAAATTCATTTGACAGCAAGCATTAAAGTGAAAGTGATGTTGAGTGCCATGACAAATTTGCTCATATGCTTATTTTCTGAACATTATAGTTGAAAACATCTATATTTAATCACAGTTTAAAACTAGCCAAAAAGGCTGTTTACTCTGAATGTAAAGGGAAAACTGCAAAGTTGAAAGAGGAATTTCTGTTTCTGTAAATGCATTTTTAAAATCCACTTACAGACAAGGGTCCTTGGCACAGTTACAATCTTCTACTAAAGCTTAGGAGACAGACAGACACTACCCACTGTCAACAAATGCAATCTCACATCACTGATGGAGTGAAAAGCTCCCTAGACAAACATTAGCATAAAACCTTCTTGCAGTATTTAATTGCAGCCTTCAGAAATAAGAGAGGTGAAGTTATCAGTATAAATGAACCACCAGAGTGAATGAAGAGGGCTGCTTTCTTGTTCAGAATTGAAGGCTGAATAGTGACCCTGTGAGGGAAGGAGACCCACATCACTCTGGGCACACAGAGGCACAGCTGAAACAACAGCACTTCCCCAAGGGCAGCTGTGTTTTCATCCGCAGGAGTGAGATGTGGTCTAAGGGAAGACACGGTTGCCCTGCTGGCAGCTGCTGCCACCCTCTCTTAGCTGGCTTTTGGCAGATAATACATGGCTCTGAGCTGAGGCACCCAGCTTAGCAGTGTTTAGGCATTTCTACCACATCTGTTGCAATTTTCATGCCATGCCAGGAATACCATCTACATGGCCAGGGAAAAGAGGTTTCACCAACAAGATGAAGTCATATGAAGCCAGTCCTATGCCACCCTATCATGGGGCACCTCACTCTCAACATGGCCCACTGGGGAGCACAGACAGAAACCCTCATGCAGTGAGCACAAAACATTTGAAAATGCATGCATCAATGACAAAAAGAGCTATTTTCAGATTGCACTGCTGTCTGCCCCAGCTGGCTTGAACAGCCACTGTGGAAACCAAGGGATGGGCAGACCCAGGAATCAGAGTAAGGTGCTGCCCCTGGGTCTGGCACCTCAGTCACACCAAGAACTGTCTTAGAGGCTCTGACCTCTCTGTGTGGAGATATTCCATTTGTGGAAAAAACAACTCCCCAACAAAAGTCACACAAACTTTTGTGCCCAAATGGCTGAAGACAGATGCAGACAAGGTAGTGGAGTCATCATCCCTGGAGGTGTTCAAGAAACAACTGGACATAGTACTATGGTCTAGTTGTGCTATGGTCTAGTTGATAAGGTAGTGATCAGACATAGATTGAAGTCTTTTCCAACCAAAATGATTCTGTGATTCTGTGAAGGGAAAGAAAGGGGCACCAGGGACTTTACAGTCCAACTACCACCTCCATCCAAGTGCTGACACGGTTCTCACTCCATTTAAAGAACATACATAAAATAAATTAAATCCTTTAACAACCCTACATGTAAGGTGAAATCTCTCAGAATAGCAAAATTACATCTTTTTACCTAATGAACAGGACTTCCGACTTCTGCCTTGAGCCAAAGCATTCCCTCACGTACATTTGATTTCCCAAATAGATTATGCCTGCTGCAAGCTTAACCTAGATGACATGTTTGGAAACTGCCATGACACCTTTCTAGGACAAGGTATAGCTGGTGAAAACACACACTATCTGCTTGAATAATTCTAACGTCTGGTTTGTCATCTCTGTAGATTAACTAACCATCTTAAACAAATAAGGAAACTTTGTCACTTTTTCCATTCAAGAAATGCACTTCTGCACTACAAATTTCTTCTTTATTACAAGTTTTGAAAAACAGAACTTAAAATCTTAGGTCATAGAAGTTTGCTTTATGATATACTCTTTTGAGGTTACTCTCAACCAAATGCAAGCAATAATTACATCTTTCACTGCCTCTTTCACAGCCTTATCTCACATTCTAAGCTACGCAAGAAGAAAACAATTTCCCTAAGGATTTGGTTCTCCTTTTAGACGAGGATGTCTGAAAACTGGTATCACTATTCTGAACACCAATCCCTGTTCTTAAAATCCTAACACAAATGACAGGCAGCAGTAATCAAAATCACTAAAGAGTCCTTCTGGGTTTTTCCAGCGCACGACCTTGTTTCCATAATCAGAGCTCCAGTATCCCTTTTAGGGCTGCAGTGAGTTTCTTGACAACCAGCACAAGCACCTCCTTCAAATTTTATATTCCCAAATGCTTGAGAGGAACACAAAGAAAACAAAGGCATACTGCATAGAACTTTATTCATTCTATACTCTGCAAATATCTAGAGTCAACATAAACACACATGCAGTTTAACCACTGACGCGACAACCAAAATATGCCCATTCGCCTTTTCTCATTAATGGGAACCACTTAAGTAACAGGTTGTCAGACACAAACTGGAAATGGCAGGCTTATTTTCAGGATAACAAGTACATTTAATAGTGAGACAGAGACACCTAAGGTATTATAATACATAAAATCGCCAACAAAAGTAATTTGATTTTTTAATTGATTTTAAATTTTAATTTTGTTATTCAGAGAGGCACTGAAGTTAATTGTCCCTGTGCCACCACCAGCATATCAGTGCTTGCAGAAACTGTATTACAGAAAAGACTCCGGTTAATGGATTCATCTTCCACATTTAAAATTAATTTGCTTTTCACACTATCAATCAAAGAGGCACCATTATTCCAACTACCAAATCATTCATGATACTACTCAGCTAACCAGATGAAATACCATTGACAATCATTTTCATAAAAGTTTAGCTGCAGTTTCACAAACACTAGCAAAGGACCTTTTGTAGAGTGTTTATCAAACTTCAACCACTGCAAATGCATAAAAAATTCCTAAAGACACAAGTTGCAAGGGGCTGGTGTACCAGCCTTCCTCTACTGCTACAAGTAAATACTTTCTACTAAAACAAATTACACAATGCTAGTCTATGAATAAATACATTTAAGGAGCAACAGTTATAAAATCAGACCAGAGAAAGTCTCTCTGCATTACAGATGGTGGCACTAAGACGCAATCCTGCTACCAAGGATTGTCTGCAGTCCCCTCAGCTATCAGAAGCACGCAAGACCAATCCACACCTTGCACAGAGTAGGGAGCTCAGACAGCCTGAATCCCCCCAAGACTCTTCCTTTCCACTTTTGAAAATGATTAAATCTGCCAGGTACTGAAAGGTGACCTATTTGATTTTCAACAGTTACATAAATAAATGCATAAAAAATGGGTCACTCACATAAAGCTATATTTAACTGCATGCTACCCTTTGGAGTAAAATGCAAGAAACAATGGTTGTAGCCTGAAAGTTGGAACAAAGGACACATACAAGGAAATATTTTTTATTCCCAACAGTAGAAAATCTGGGATCTAGGACTCATCCTTAAAATACTAAATTTCCCTGAATTCAAAATAGCTCAGTAACTTCTCAGGATGACCTGGTTTTTTCTCAGTCCATAGAGACCCATGGATTTGAAAACACATGGCTACTTTTTTTTTTTAAATATAATGAACAAACTGCATGTTTAAATTTGTTTTCTTGATGTCACTGCACAATATCAATCCTCCTCTCTTTTGCTCTTTTTCTCTGCATAATGAAACATTCTTCCAAATCTCAATGGCTAAAAAACATTGCTTTTGGACAGAGATGTTGAAACAGAGCAATGCCAACACAGGACTTGTAAAAAATCATTTAGCAAACAGAAAGAGCAAAATGGAATATCATTCTGGCTCAATTAAAAAACCCCAACCCCCAAATAACTGGTCATCTACTTCTGTGAGGGACAAAAGCTCTGAAGATGTGAACTCTGTTGCTGCCAGGGAAAGCCAGTGGCATACTCCATGTCTGGTACCTGCATTGACACAGCATTCCCAGCCAACTCACTTTTTATCTAAGCTGCCTTTGGAGATACTAGACACCATGAAAACCTCAGTCATCCCGTAACCTGGCACATCATCAAAGCCTCCTAACACACAATTACTGTGCTTCAATTATTGTGCTTCACGCCTTTAGACTTTTTTCCTTTGACTAAACAAAACCCCCACAATGGAATAAGAAACTGTCCAAGAGAAATTGTGTTTGACAGAAGATCAATGTTGCAGAGGTGTTGGAGGGAAAAAAGCCAACGCTGTTTTGTGTACACCTCCAACCTTATAAATGGATTGCTCTTAAAGCTAGATGCCCCTTCCCATTAGATCAGTATTTAATATTATTACTGAACTTGGAAGTCTGAGGTCTTCTTTAGTCACATTATGGAGTTTGCAATTGCTTATGCAATACAGTGACTTTATCATGCTGCCTATAGTTATCCAACCATTCCCCTAGCTTTTTGCCTTGTCAGCAGTAACACTCAGTGGAATCTGACTCACCATGTCAACAACACAAGCTACATATAAATATGAATAACCTACCCAGCAAGCACCCAGCTGCTGCTTTAATGCATTAGCACATGTGTAGTTATGCACATGCCTAAAAGGAACTGCCATAAACCTCCATAAAGAAACAAATAAGCTCTTGTGAGTGAAAACTGTAAGCCTGCCCAGAAATCTGAATCCTGCTAGTCATCACTTTCATGGCTCAAGTCAGCATGACAAAGCCTTTTCAAGTAAGGGTCTAAGTCAATCTGAAAGAAACACACTTTATATTGACCTCTCAGGACACTACAGCTTTTTTTAAGCAAGCTTTAAGGGAAGGGGAAGCAACAGATAATAACTGACTGGAGCATTAAAGAAATAAAATTCAATCCCTTTCAAGCTCCTGTCATCTAAGCTTGTCTGCATCTCCTTTTGATACCTTTAATCAACTGCTCTGTGAACTACTCAACTAGGGGAGTCCAATGTCACAGTGCTTGTGTCCTCTCAGCCCTTTAACTCTTTTTGTAGATCCTATGCTGCTTCACCTGTGGACTTGAATTACCCCAGAGACAGATGCTAGTGAGCCAGTTTCTTACGTCTAAGTGACAGTATGTAAATTCTGTCCAAGTGTACTTCCCCAAGGTAAGTGAAGCCAACCACTTTTAAATGGTAAACTTCTCTGCTGACATACTCAGCACATCGGGAAGCAGACTGATGGGCTGCTTTTCTCCTGAATGGCAGCCTGTCCCTGTCCTCCTGCCTGAAACCTACCCTCCATCCTGATCCCCATCTAAATCAGTTAGCCAGAAACCAAAACATATGGATTGTTCAAACTGGGCATTTCAAGCACTCCAGAAACAAGTTCTTCTGCGCAGTTCAAAAGGGCACAATGTATGCCGGATGGTACACCTGTCTCCCTCCCTGCTACCGAAGAACCACAAGCAAAAAGGACTGAGTCCTTCCAGCAGCACCACAGAGGCATCTCACCATTCACTGTCTTGAGGCTCCCGCTAATGCCATCGCTGTGCTGCCGCTTCTGTGCATTCTTGAACTCCTTCAGAGATAAATAAAGGACCTTCCGCACCACCCTCTCCTCTGACCAGGGAATTCCATCGCTGTCATCCTAAAGAAGATGAAATCAGAAAGAAGACATTAGTTGCATGCATCTGAAACAAAACAAAAAAACAAACAGAACCAAACAAGCCCCCAAAGCCTAGAGCTACACAGATTATTTTTAATTAAAAAAAAAAAAAGAGAGAAACTGAAGAAAAATAGTGTAAGAAAATGCAATGTCATCAGCTCTGAGAGAAAACAGAAACATAAGAATTATCCTCAAATCAAAGCATTAGTCCCTCTAATCCTTTATTCTGCAAACAGCAGTAGCCATGTACCAGGTGTTAGACAGGAGGTGAAACTTAATTGTTAAAATCCTTATAATGAATCCCTCATGGAGAAATTAATCACAGCTAAAAAATGTTCTCCCAGATAATTAAGAGGAGGGGAAAAAACCCAACAAAACACTAAAATGTATGCTGCAGACTCTGAAGAGGCAGGTTTGGTGAACCAACTTCTTGTTGCCATTTTGGCCTTTGTGCATCTTGACTCAGGTTATTTTTCTTTCTGGTTTAGTGATTTGCATTTATTGCAGTGTTACGATGAAGTTGTACATTGATAAAATCAAGTTATTCTGAATTTATCTCAGCATGAAGCCAAGTAGAATTTGGCTCATGGGGCATATGTTTTCCACTTTATTTTTAGGAGACAAATGCTATTTTGTCAAAAGGAATACTAGTCTATGTCATATTTAGTACTCGCTTTAGTTAAAAGATTAATTCCCTGGAAAAGTATTTCCCTAAAGCCTTTAGCATTCAAATAAATTAAGTCAGCAAATAGATATAAAGACATAAGTGAAATAGGTAAGTCATATTTTCATAAGCCCTGTAATTGTCTTGGGGTCTTTGAAAATCACTATTTGTGCATTCTTGCCCCTGAATTCCTCAGGGACTACATCACTGCCAAAGCAAAAGATTAACATTTCTAAGCAGACCGTAAGTGGTAAGAGCACCACAGCGTACTGTCACTGTCACCTTACACTGGAAACTCCACAAGCCCCATCAGCCATCCCCCCACCAGGAGGCAGGAGAGTTCAGACCATCCATGTGCCAAAGTCAGGACAGACACCACCAACTTCCGAAAAATAAGCACAGCTTAGGGTGACCAGTGATGGCTTTTTCTATGCTGCTCTAGTGACATATTGACATTCAGCTGCTGAATTGTGATCGAAAACATTTCCACCCCTCACCCTCCCCCCCCAGAAAAAAATTCTAGGACAAATTACTTGGCAGGGGTTAAAAAACAACAAAACAAAACAAGCAACACAATGAGTGCAGTGAAAGCAGCCAGCATTTTGGCAGCAGGATGTGCATTTCACACGAGGGACAAACTACTACACTTTGAAAAAGGCTGAGCTACGACCAGGGAGTTTTAGAGCACAGGCATTTCTGGGCCAAGAAAGCAAACTTTGTAACCCAACACCCACAGCAACCAAAAAAAGACAAAGAAATCTATCGGCAAGCATTTTAAAAGGACTAGTACATCCAGTTGTTTTGTCAACAAAGGTTTACACAAACAACTCTGGCTTACCATTTTGCTGCCAACACAACTACAGCCATAACCAGAAGCAACACTAAACACAAGAGGGCTGCAGCTCAATTTTAACAAAGCTTGCCCACGGACACCCCCATTTACATTCCCACCAACAAGGGCCCGATGGGACATCATGCATTTCTGTTTCTACGGGAACTACTTAATAATTCGTCAAGGGAGTCATGCTCAGTTAGGAAACAGTAATAAGCACCTTCAGCCCCTGTCCATGTTATGGACACCACTCGCTCCCTTCACTGGCATTTGTACTGGAAGCTGCACAAAAACACCCATTGCTTCCTGATCTCACTGGCCCATTCACCCAAATAAAAACACAGGAAAATTTTTTTTTAATATTAGAAAAAAATAACCCAAAAGAAATTAAATCCACTCTGTCACAACAGCTCACTGCAAGGAGCACATGACAGCATTCACTGCTTCAATAGTGACAGGGTGAAACCTGTTGACAGGATTGGTCTTTAAATCGGCATGTGCTGACCACAAGACACGTGCCTTGGCACCAGCTGGCTACAGCCCCTTCTGTGGAAGGGAAGGAGGTCACCACAATCCCTCCTGTGGGAGGGAAGGAGGTCACCACAGTCCCTCCTCTAGGAGAGGAGATCACCACCGCACACCAGCAGCCTGTAGGCTAGGCCACCCTCCTGTGAGCAGCCTGGAGTCATTTCCCTCTCTCCAGACAATGTGTTGGACACATCATGGTGTGCAACCTGACACCCAATTTTCTGGATGCCAAGGTGTCTCCCTAGTGCCAGCTGGAGGCCCCAGCACCATGCAGGACACGCTCCTGCCTTCCACCAGCCTGGGGGCTGCCCAACCATTAGTGCCACCAGCAAAGAGATGGGTTCCAGAAGTCAGGAACAAACACCGCTGTCAGCAACCCCTGAAGCAACTTTACACCACACTCAATTCCTGTGAAACTCCAGACGAACCACACTGGCTTCATGCACCCTCTGAAAACAGCAGTGCTGCCTCCAGAAATGCACATGGAGAGTCTCTCCACAGCAGAGCTCCCACCAGCCCAGTCGTGTCGAGGCTGCAGCGGCTGTTCAGCCTGCACCGCTCTGCTGTGGGCTTCCGCCGCACACACCACCCAGCTTGAAAAAAGGTCCTCAAGTTCTCCAACACTGTGTGCTATCCAAGGTCAGCAAAATATGGGGATAATGCCAGCACCTGCATTCACATGGCTCCATATGCAGGAGCAATAAAAGGTTTCACAATTGCCAAGTGCATCTTCCCTGGAGCCTATGGCACAAAAGCAGCCGCACCGGAGAGCAGCTGACTCCGAGCCCAGCTGAGCCGCAGCTCCAGCTCCTGACACATTTAACCATCATTACATGGGTCACATTGCCTCCACCTCATCACCCCAGCAGAGGGAGAGGAGCCGTGTGCCCAGTCCGCATTCACACCACCACCAACTGCAAGAGTTAGCTCACTTTAGCAAAACACACATCCACCAAGAACTGCTTAGAAATGTGGTCAAGTGAAAGTCTTGAGGAATTTAATCCATGTAACTTCTCAATACCACCCCCTCCCCCACCACGCTCAAAGCGACTGACTCAATTGCTGCCTTTAAATATTTCCACTGGGAGTAGAGATTTGTTAATAGATGGCTCTCAAGGCTGGCAGAGAGGGGTATAATATCATCCAGCTGGAACTTGATTCAGAAAAACGTAAAACAGAATTAAAGAACAATTTCTGCAACTGTGCAAGTAATTAGCCATTGAAACGACTTATGGGGAACTAATGGATTGTCCATTATTGACTCGGACCCAAAAAAGGACTGAATAACATCTTAAACTGTAGGTTCATCCCCACAAGCCCACAGCCTTCACTGTGCAGGTCAACTGAGATTATTTCTGCCTCCCAATATGACAGTAAGATTATTTTATAAACTCAGAATAAAACTAACAGATGCAAACAACCAGGGAAACCCTGGAGCAGAATTAAGAAATGCAACATAACTTCCTTTAAATTACTTTTAAAAATTTAAAAAAAAAAAAAATCATGCCACCTTCTTTGTGATGCCATTGCAGGGAACCACACATTGTACACTTACGCCTGAACTTCAGCTACCAGGACTGTCAAGCAAGAGCTTTGCAAGTTCAGCCCAACGGGAAGGGGAAGAGGAGTACAACCTCCCTCTACCTACACAGTACATTCCTACACAGGATGTTACCTTGCAGATTGGAGAACAACTTTCTGTTGCACTACATGGCTGAACACGCTACTAAAACACACTGGTAATTTGGGAATATTTCTATATACACACACATGCATATGTATGTTTTGCTACATGCACATTAAATGTATATAATGCATGCTAAATGTATGTAATGAATGAAATATAAAATACATGCCTATCAGTGTATGTGCATACCAACTAAAATACATATTAATATTTAATCAATATATAAAAATAACGATATATATAATATGCATTGATACATAATGTGTATATATTTGCAAAAAAATCAAAATGTACACCACGTGTATCTTTCACCATTCACCTACAGTTTAGGTGCTTGTTCCCTGCGGTCCAGCTGCATGGTGTGCACATGTGGCCTGCACATAGCCTTCCTATTTCCAAAATTATACTCAAATCCTAATTTTAAAATAGCAGAAGTGAGGGGCAGGCTTCACATCACCTCCTGGGAAGGTGAAATGTCAGCCTGCAATCACAAGAGCTGCTGTGCTCCTTGAGCAGAAGCAGCAGAAGCATGACTCAAGCTTCTCCCTTCATTCACTGCAGATACAGCATTCTTTGGCCTGGCCCAGCCTTGCCTTAAGCAAACAGAAGTCATAGTTCACAGGGTAGAACAAAGCTGGAACAAGGGAGAATGCATGCAGCACTCCATGCTATTTGCTTTAATTTTTGTGTAAATACTTTTACAGCAGCGAGGGTTTTATTTGAAAAGTCAGGACTTTGTAAGGTACAAAGATACTTATAAGCATGTGTGTTATGACTCAGTGTGGCTGGCATGTTTCCAACTCTCTTTGGGTCTTTCCCAAGCACGCATCTCCTGACCTCATTCTTCATGCCAGTTTGCAAAAAGCAAAACAAGAAAACACAAACTCCCTCTTTTTTCTTTTTCCAATACTGCATCCAACACTCGGTTAAAATCACTGTGGCACCCAATGCCCTAAATGAATATGCTTTCATGGTTCAACAGCCCCCAGAGAGTCTTTCCCTCAGATGTAAGAAGGTCATTTTGAAGCAATGGGAAAAATAAACCACAAGTTTCTGCCCTTTCCTCAAGGATATTTTTGAGGAAAGCTATTTGAAAGGGTGGTTTTTACTGCATTTAGTTAGCAACATAACAAAAACATGTCGTTTGCATGAAAAACAGACAACACATTTTCATAGATCATACAAATTGCTTTTCAGCTAAAGGACCAAGATGGAAATGTTTGTTTACTAGATTCAAGACTTGCAACATATTTTTGCCTTTTGGCTGTATATTATCAATGGAAAACAGTTATACCTGCTTTTCTCTGAAAGTCAGACCAAAGAGGAATTGGTGGAAAACCCAGATACACCTTCCGAGGCTGAGAGTGATCCTTCCATGCAGTCTTGGGCAAGTTACCAGTGCTAAGTGCGATTAGCCCTTACTAGCAATTATCCTACTCATTTACAAAGCCTAATTTCTCAGTATCTGTACAGCATGGAGTGAACCTCGTGAGAAAGTGCAAAGTCTTACTGCTGTACCAACACATGTACTTCCCCTGCTGCGTTAGCAGAGGTCTCCATCATATCACAAAGTTCCATCAACCTCCTCACCGCCCCAAATGCACATCACAGAGGGAAACCCCACTGCTGGCCCATCGGTGTAACCTCCCTCTCTAAGTAACCTGCAAGACCCAGTGGGCTGTTCCATGACCAGACAGCAGAAGCTCTTCTCAGCACAAACTCCTAGCAAAAGTTTGAACTTCCAGGGTAACAATTTGAAACCAGACTGTAATATGTTCAACTGAATCTCCATAAACAAAGATTTTTGGCTCCTTCTGGCAGTTATCATGCTGCTTGGACTTCTTACAGCCAAGCAGAGCATGGTGCAAACCAGTTATACTCATATATACCCACAGTAAAAACCTTGTAGTCTTTCGCTTACTATCAAGATCCCTCCACTCCCTTCTCCTCTCAGAATAAAGTTCGCACTTATTTAATATTTAACCTTTTAATCAAGTTAAACTATCCAGAGAGGATGTAGCAGTTTCTCATTTAAAACAAACTGCTTATATTCAGTGAGAAAAAATAAAACCTCATGAATGGCTTGAGTTGATGAAGATTGATACAGCTTGGAAACTTTATAGTAGAGTGACTCATGCCTTCTGGAAAATGTAATCTGTTCTGTCTAGTTTAGGAAAATAGGTCATGTTTTAAAAATGTGCTAACTAACATGAAGAAAGGGGAAATTTCCTTTATTAATGCCTCTGGTTTTCGCATTTAAGTCTATTTGGTAATTATAGCTACTTTTCCCCCCTCGTACTTCCAGAAAACTTCCCCGAAGAACTCACATTACGTTACAGCTCCTGACTTGAAGAACTAATGTTATCTGGAGGAAAATATAAATCTCTCTTCTTCCTGCTTTAGCAGTTCTCCCCCAGCTTTCATCCCCTGCAATCTCCCATTGGTTTCCACTCTTTCACTGCCTTCTGCTGCACCAGGGACTGCATTTCCTCCTTTCAGATGAATTCTGAAGAGCAGCATGGGAGAGAAACGCTCTGGTTTTTGGGTCACTAAAGGCCTCGGGCACTTTTAAGGCCACTGAGCTTCAACCTGCTCTTGCAAAAATACATTATGGTAGAAGAGTTAAAGTCAAAATCTCCAAATACAAGTCACTCCCAGAAGTCAGGCATAAAATATAGTTCCTAAATTTATCTTAGGCCAAATAATGAAATATTTTAAAACAGTCGGTTCATGCGTTAATTCTTTCTTTTACATAAACTTAAGAGACCTTGATGGTGTTTCTGCACCTCTAGAAAACTATTACTCAATATGAAACCAGTGAAAGCTTACATGGTGTCAACTGTTTCCCATATTGGATCGCCAAGATAAATGGTTTAAAAAAAAAAAAAAAGAAAAGGAAAAAAAGAAAAAAAAAAGAAGAAAAAGAAAAAAAGGATAAGCCCAAACAAATCCAGGGCAAAGACAGGTCCAAAGTTGCTTAATTTATCAACCTGCAGCACGACTTCAACTCAAACCATCTCACTGATAGCACTAACTCCACAACTATGACTCTCTCATGCCAGATCAGTAATCTAAACAAACAATTTGCACCCAGAGCATCTGAGCTTTGGGATCTGACATGAGCCAAAGGTGGTAGAGTGCTGGTAGAAAGAGGTGTGGAGGTGTAAGATAATTATTCAGACTGAGGGAGTGGTTTCCATAACCAGCCTAATTTACCTGCCATCACACAGGATATACCTGCTCCAAACCCAATGCCAGCACTAGCCCTTATGGGCCCATTTGACCAGCTTGATCAGAAGAGCCAAAATCTCATCCCAAGACAAGAAAAAATATTGTTTTCATCCAGATCAGCTTCCTTATCCCCGTAACCACACAACCAAATGGTAACTACTTCTGGGTCAGAGACAAAAGTGGGATTGTCCCTTTGAGCAGCAGCTCACACTTGGAGGGATGCAAGCCCACCACAGCACCAAACCATGACAGTCACGATAAGGAAGGGAGAGCATCACAGATGGTGTTCAGGCAATGAAAGCCACCTTGCTGTAATGTAACTACTGTGAACCCCAAATATCTCACTGTGTTCCGATGAACCTTACCCACTTTTTCCAAAATGAATTACATACTTTAGACAAATAAAAGGGAAATAAAAGGGGGTGGCAGGGCCTGCAACGATTCAGACAGGTCACAGTCTGAAAAAGTACAATTTTCTGTCTGACCATCACCTGTAGACAATTTATGCCTGAGCAAAAGCTCTGACATGATAAATAGGTTCCTTACCTGGTGATCTCTTCAAATAAAGGGAATGTCTCCTAAAAGGTACATTGACTGATCTTTGAAAAAGGTATGCTGTGCACAAATACATGCCTCCCAGGCAGAAACAAAAATAATTTAAGCCTCATTTCCTGTGTTGGTGAACAGGTCTAAATCTTTCTTTAAAGAAAAACAAACAAACCAACCTGACGGGTGATGTTTACACTACACGTCTTCACTTCTCTGAAGTACCATGAAATAATGTATATTTATCTTTGATTACATAGTACAAAAAAAAAAATACAGCTGAAATTGGATTAGAAACTTCTGCTGAAAAACAATTTATTGCATAACACAACTCTGACAGCCTGGGTTTCTGGCCACCAACTGAGCCTTTATAAAAATCTGCTGGGCAGCTGCCAAATCAGCTCTTTGAGTCTTGGCATGTCCGACATCTGAGACAGTAGTCAAGGCAGCCACATGTCCCGTGCCATCCACAGCCCCGCACTTTTACGGTTAAATGGTGCAGTCAAAGAACAGAGTAGTATGAGCCATGAAACACACAAAGGTAAAAAAATCTCCTGCAGCTGCAGATCTGACAACTCTGATCATGTTGCAGAAGACCAAGAGCCACAACAGGATTTCTTCTTTTTCACGATCTGGTATTAATTTGAACATAAAAGTAGCTTAAGAAGAGGGGGAAAAGAGAAGTAAGAAGGGTAGCAAGCTCCAAAAAAACTCTACACTCCTAGCTGAAAAACACTGCCATTTATAAATTTCACATTCCAAATACTCTTACGCAGTCTCCAGTTCTAATTAGAACTCTCCACCAAGGACACTTCAGATAGACACATAAAGCCCAGTATGCAAAGAGTATTCAGCAGCTCAAGATAATTAAATTCAAATATATTCTTTCTAATTAATTTCATTTTGATTCAGTTCATATTTTTATAAAGGAGTTCAAGCTCCAGTATGCAGTCATATGAATACAGTCTAATAAAAAGCATTTTCTGCAGTTTAAATGTCTGCTAATAAGACCTACAGACGTGTATGGCTAATCCAATCCTGCTGCATATTGCTAATTATATTAAGAGTTTTTTCCACCGTCAACTGGAAAGCCTGATCCTTGACTTGAAAAATACTAACCACTTTTGCATTCCAAAATAGTGTATAGGTAGTAGGGAAGAGAGAAAGATAAAACTGGTCTGCTATAAATTAGCTTTCGGTATTTTGATGGGAATTCAAAGTGATCTAATTTTTTGGCGTCTCACAGAGTCTGAAAGGTTGGTCAATGGTATCAGTACCTTAGAGAAGCTGAAGAACTGCTGATGTGCTTAGCATCCATCCTCGCATGTACAACAGGAGGTCAGTGTTTACACCATTTCTTTTGTAGGACTGTGTTACCTGGATGCTGAAATTTTGTGTGTGTGTGTGTGTGTGTGTGTGTGTGTGTGTGTGTGTGTGTGTGTATACATATATATATAAATCTCAGCAAAAATTATACAGAAGTCAGATTGTTCCCTCAATGAAGAAAGTACACCAGCCCAAAGCCTATCTAGTTTAGCTACATTGTTTAATATACCTGTGCCCACCAGGATCATGATGCCTTCAGGCTTGAGGTTGTGGACGGAGGTCTCCTTGAATTTTGGCTCACCTGACTCACTTTGATGGCACTGCAGCAGCTCATGCCTACATGAGTAGCTCCACCACCAAAGCTGTGCAAAAGGACCATAGCCAGCAGTGCAGAGTGGCATAAGCAAAGCTGCAGGCATGGCAAATTCTACCCATAAAGTAACTTGAGCTGTGATGGACCTGCAAGTTTGCATAAATCTGACCCAAAGCACATCTGGGTGATGCAAGCAGTCCCTTGCCTTAGCTTGGAAATGTTTGATTTCTTCCTTTTTCACATCAGTCTACAGGATATCGCTCATTCAAGGCAATCATCAGGTTTAAAAAAAGATTTAAAAAAAAAAAAAAAAAAAATCTGGTCAATCTTTAAACGCCAAGGAGGGGTAACGACAGTCAAATGTGCTGAACCTGTTCCTTGGAAACCTCAGGATACTGGGGCCTGAATCAAATTTACTGAGTCTGATGGGGAACCAAATCAGTTGAATTGACACAGGCTCCTGGGACAGACACACTGATACTGTGCTAAAAGTGTGACATGTTGATTTTGCTTGATGTACTACCCAAAAAGGAAGATTTCTATCAGAATAATTTTGTCCTTGTTTACATTCGACTGGCAGAATATCCTTTAAAGCTGGGAAGAAAGTATCCACTGAAGCTGAGAGATGTAAACTAAACCTATACTCTTTGCTCCTAAGCCAATTAAAGGACATGTAAGAGGAGACTCTAAAGCTTCTCTAAATGTATTTTCACGTCAGTGTTGTTATATCAGTAATTTTTCTGCATGAAGATAAGCTATATAAGCAGTGAACACTTACACTCCAAAGCTTTCCCACGTTCGCTCTTCAATATTAAATACACTTGACTTCCAAAATATTACCCAGCAAAGAAATTATGGTTTTGTAGTAGGACAGGGAAACAGATAATAAAATGGACATTTGCTCTGTGAGGCTATCACTCAAATCAGATGAATGCATCAAAGTAACTTCCCAGAAGTTATTCTGCAAATAACCAGTGCCAGGGAGGGTAAAAGACCACACTACCTGGAACAGAAGTTGAATCAGATCACCTAGAGTACCCAAGTCAAGAATTTCACACCAAGAAAAACCAAAGTGCTGCTTTGCCACACACAAGCTCCATGAGACCTGTATGGTTTGGAGTTCAATTCCCTCATCCGTCCTCCACTCCCTGATCAATGGCAACAGTCAAACTTTACTGGAGATATTAGAAGTACATCAAAGACAACCATTAAGCTTTTAAGTGCACTAATTGACATTTTAGCACTTACAAATCCATCTATGTGTTCTCTCACTCAATTTAAGAGACTTGCTACCCCGCTTGGTAAGAGTTCCTTGTGTTTTTAGCAGGTAGAGGGGGATTTTCAAAGGTCTTTTTTCCCCCTCAGACAGGATTTTAGAGAATTCAAATTACAAATATAATGCACTTCAAAAAGTAACACATTTCACAAATTTAAGAGCTCTTCCATAAAAGCTGTAAATGGCATCACAGCTATAACTCACAGGCTTCTAAGCTCCAATGAATTCTGCAGCTGTTGCAGCACACTGAAGCCAAATCATTGTTACCTTCACACCACCACAACTGAAAACCCCAGCTATGATATTACTAACTGCATGGTGCTACATGAAAAAGAGGAGGGAAAAAAGGAACCCCTGCATAATTTTGCAGCTCCTTCTTTCTTCGTTCACAAAGCCAGCATAAACAGATGCTAAAACCATGAGGAACTGCTTTAGGTTTTCCTACAATGACTATCCCACAACAGGATCCAGGGAAGCATTTCAGAATAACCATCCCCATGGATGCTGTGACATCAGAGGACACAGCATTCCCCTCCCCAGGTAGGGTGACTTAGAGCAGACAAGCCGCTACCCATGGCCAAGCCCAGCCTCTGATTACAGAAGAGCGTCTCAATGACAGCAGCTCTGGACTCTTCTTCTATTACTGTCACTTACCAACATGTTCACCTTCTGTTCTGTTAGAGAAATCCTCATTCAGTCCCAATATTTAAGGCAACAGGAAAGATCAAATTAAATTCCCAGGGTTTTAAGCCATTCAGTTCATTGCTAGATCTATTTTAGGGTCTGAGGCTGCCAGCCACCCCCACAGAATCTGCATGCTAAACAAGGCTTTTGACAGGCTTGTTTATACCTTCTGCAGCAATCAAAGGCAAAACATTACAAATCAAAGAACCAGGAGACAAATACAGTACTGTGCATAAGAGAAACCTCAAAAAGCTAGCCAGCAGCAAACCTGCTGCTCACCGAGCCCCGCAGAGCAAGACAAGATAACACAGGAAAACAGAAATGGATAGTTAAGTAAGAACAGGCTTCTGCTGCACATATGCAAACATCTGCAGGCAGGACCTCTGAAGCACAGATCTATCCAAAAAAGTGGATGCAGAATCACAAGAAAAGGAGCAGGGGAAAAAAGCATTCATTTTCTCCAAAAGTACCATGGGGAAAGGCCATAATTTAAGAATTCCAGTTTAAAGATTGGAGGGGGCTTTAGATTTTTACTGGTACCAGAAAAACAATGAAGAAAACAAGCAGACATGGACAATGTACAGTATTTCTGAGGCTGGGATTTAAATGGAAATGGTAAAGGCTGCATTTTGGGGCCTAAGCGGTTACACCCCACAAGGCAGCTGCCTCTAATACATGTCCTTCCT
Organism: Entomyzon cyanotis; assembly: GCA_024500445.1. NCBI lineage: Eukaryota > Metazoa > Chordata > Aves > Passeriformes > Meliphagidae > Entomyzon > Entomyzon cyanotis. Next base: position 73,626,348 of record JAKEPQ010001005.1, read on the forward strand.
TAGAGAAGGCAAAATCACATTTTCTATTCAATTCTTGCCTCTGTGGAGCATGTGTTATGGATGGAGGCCACTTTAATCAGTGACACACTCGCTATGAACTGCATAAGCCATACTTTACCAAACGTCACAGAAGCACCTAAGATGTATGTTAATATTACACCCAGAAGAAATTCAGCAGTACACCTTTGCTACTGTGTTCCTTTAAACCTTTCACCTCTTAAACTGCAAGTTCAATGTCAGATTATAAACATTGTAAATGCTCATAAAACCCAATCATAAACCTGCCAGCTCACTTCATGATTATTTGCTCTTAGCCTTGCAAAAACACCATGAGCAGTACAAGAATTGCGTCATTTCTCTGCAAACTCTCCAACCTCTCTTCATCTACCTCAAGCTAAGGTCACTGGGATGGGCAAGCGTAACAGCCCTACCTCAGAGATGTCACCTGCCTGCTAAACCATCTACAGCAACATCCCCAGCACCAGCTTCTGATGGAATCACTTGCTGTTTCACCTTTCTCTTGCACAATCTAGCTTTGTATGTTACCACCACAACTGACCAACACCTGAAAACCTTCTGCATCTGCAGCAGAAGCAAATGCCAAGGTAAGATTTTGGGACAACTCTATGTGGCCCCATGTAGCACTGCCCACCTCCAGCCCTCCTAAGGGCTAAGCCAGGTAGCACTGCAGCTGCCCAGGGAGTGGCCAGAAGCACAGGCTAGTAGACACCTCCCCACACACAATCAGCATCAGGTGCTGGTTGTTTGCATTAGACTGAGGTACGAAAAGACGGGGCACTTCGTTGTGTGGGCTAGGTTTACTGCATGATCAGCCACATTATTTCTACCGTCCCAAGGGAAAAAAGACTGTGGGCTTGATGGAAGATGTCTGTTGCTTCTCTGTGGAAAAGGACGGTTTTGGTGAAATGAACTTGTCATGGGGTCTGGACAGACCAGGGCATATCAGCAATGGGTTTCTGCCAACACATTCCAGGAGCTGGCTAAATCATAACTAGCAACACCACAGTGATGGTTATGAAGGCCACCTGTGATCAAGCCTGTGATTTGATTGTACCCACAGCACCGACAATAAACTCAACCTGAATTTCACACTTTAAGCACACAGCAAACCACTCTGGTTTCCAGCCGTGCTGTGTGCTTGCAGAAGGCAAAGCAGGGTAGCTAGAAGAAGGGAGGAAAAAAAAAGAATTAGAGAGCAGCAGTACATTTTTAGGCATGGATCAGCTCTTGCAGTCTCTTGGCAAATGAGGTGGCAACAGAGAATCATCCAGGTAAGTTTAGGAGCTGTGTTTCTGTTTATTTTAATTTGCAGTCTATTGATTCTACTGTTTTGTTAGCTCATTCATGAGTAATGCTGGAACTGGAGGCTGAATGCACTGATGGACCAGGCAAGGCAGATATATCCACCCCAAGACAGAATCTCCTCGGCCACCAGCCTCTGCTCCCTGCAAAACAAGCAGACCTGTTAGAGCCCAGCACCATTCCTGTGATGCTGCAGGCAGGCAAAAGATCAACAATCCATCATTTCAGCCCACTGCAATTCCCTATCAAATGGCCATGACAGATACAAGGAGGAGGGACAGACTAGTGATCGTTACCCTCCATGTTGTGGGCAGGCATAAATTTAGTGGCTCGATTTTCCTACTGGAGCAGTCTTAGATGCACTGGGCATGTGATCACATCCAGTCACGTTACATGAATGCAACACCCTCTGAGAGCAGCAGCTCCAACAGGATGCAGGGATGGAGCTACGTGTGCCTTGGGAAAGCAGATCGTGCTGAATCCTAATTAAATTTTAAAAAAACCAAACCAAGCCAGGTGTGACTTGTTTAAATGCCTTTGCATTGCTGGGTGACCTACTCCTCCCTGTGACTCCAACATCCTAGCCATTGCAAGTTGCTGCGTACAGATGTAGCAGCAATGGTACGGCTTAATCAGTCAATGTTTTCACAACACATATTTCAAATATTAAGCACTTATTGAAGACTTAGAAGTTACTGTGTAAATATTTGTATTATATTATACTGCTAACGCTTCCTCGCCAACTGTGGAATTTTAAATCTATCTCGTCTGATAAAGCTTTATTTACATATCACAGTGCTCTCAATACTCAACAAAGTGAACTGACTAAATTTACACCAACTCCATTGAAGGAGTATTTGTCAGTAAAGAGCAATTCAATGATTTTTTTTGACTCTGCTGTGTGACCAAACTAAGCCATGGGCAGTCACATGGCTTGTTTTGGGTTGACGTTAACTCTTTTCGCTAGGCAACAATGCTCCCAGGGAAAGCATTGCACAAATGCGCCTCGCTCTTAAAATATGACGCAACAAGCACTGAGAGCTATACACTCCCAACACAGACTCTCTGTTCAAAATTTGGGAAGTTGCTGGTGCCCACAGAGCTTACACCCACAGCACTGCAGCAGTCGCTTTAGCCCTCTGAAGCCCTCCTAGGATGCTACAATGTCCTCAGGCATCCAAATAGTCCTAGAAGTACCAGAGGGGAGAGGCAGGATTTCAGCCACCAGTTAGAGATGCGGGCAAGCAGAGTTTGTCACTTATTCATTTGAGTCAGATTATCACCTCCCACTATTTACAAGAGGGGAAGGCCATGAGAAGCTGCTCATGCTCAGACAAGGAGTTAATGCTTGGCAAAACATGATCAAGATGCAACCAATAGCAAATGCAAGCATCATTATTAGTCCCAAAGTACCTTATGCAGAAAAAGTAACAGCCACCAAAATGTGGTGACGTTTTTTCCTATTTCTGAAAATGATGACAGATTTAAATGGGCTGGTTTTCCATACAAGCTTTAGGAAATATTCACTGTGAAAACCCCTTATCCTGTCCCTCCCCTTCTCCCCCACAAAAAACTCTAAAAATCGAAAGAAGACTTATGAGACTTCAGATCAACTCCAACAGTTGATGCCAGGTTGATCATCACATCATCTCTGAAAAATCTGAATGTCTAAAGCACCCACAGTATGGAAGAAAACCCTGTAGTACAATAATAATCAGTTTACTCACTGAATCCAACTCACACATTTATTCTTTATTTTACATACTGAAGGAATATTTACTGTCTGATGAACTTGCTTAGACTTGCACAATCATATGTTGAAAAGGAAAAAAAATGAACTTGAAGTTGCATGCTACCTTTTGACAGCTCTGCCAGCTGGAAATGTGCCATCAATGGTCTGTTCCCTACATGACTCGAAAGCAGAGGAGTCTGCTCTAATAGAAATTCATTCAATTTCACCTTGTTTACTTCAAGTTTAAGAAAATGGCCAGGAAGAAGACAGATTAAATATTTTTTGTTTTATGAATATCCTCCCATCTTTCTTAGTAACAAGCGTTTAGTTTCAGACCAAACTTATGACATTTCTAATCTAAACTGTTATGAAAATCGGACGAACAAAGTAGAAATGGGTGTATTAGAAGACTTTGCCTCAGTTTCAAAATGTGAACAGTATTGTACTAAGAAAAAAAGTACCACCAAGCATTCTGTGTTACTACCAAGCTATGAACATTCAAGATATGTGCATTTCTGTTCCAGAGAAATATGTTGCCCTTCCACAGAAAGTCACTGGCACTTACATACACAATAGTGGAAAGCAACAGTTTTTTGTCAACTGGTTTGCTCAAGAAAAACAAAATTCAGTACGTATCACTTTTGTACAAGGCTTTTTGCTTTTTGCTATGCCTTTTGCTATGCACAGGAAAGGACAGACCAACATATGCACAAAGAAGTCTGTGACGTGTATTGCCCGTGAGCTGCAGCGTGTCAAGCCTCAGCTGGCTGAGCTGAAGCTGTCGTTCACAGTCCCCTGACAGTGGGCCAATTTACTTGCCCCAGCCTACTACAGATAAATAAACAAGGAGCACATTGTACACAGACATCTGTCTTATTTTTTTTCCACCTTACCACTCAAGAAATGCTACTAATACAACAATTACTTAACCATATAAATCTGAGGTTAATAAAAAGACCGTGCTTTGAGTGACAATATCTACTTTGCCATTGCAGAACTAACTCTTTTTTTTCCTACAAATAGATGTTATTATCCGGAAATTGAACGCTGAGTGGTGAACTAGTAGCTTTCTTTCTTAGACGCCTCAATACATTAAGTGCTTTGCATTATGGACAGATCAACTGCCCATTCGCTAAGGAAGGTTACCAAAGTGGTGCTGTAATCTCATTTAGCTCCCCCAGTGTTTATCTTCAACAGCCACTCTTGGATAGCAGAGGTAATGAAAAAACAAAAAAAACCCATGCAAGAATAAAGTTGGGACATTCAAATGTGGAATGAAAAAAAATTCACTTTTCAGGTTAGAGATCCATTTGCTCCAGCTACTTCACCAAAAAAGTATGGTGCCAAAAGTATAAGGAGGTAGAAAGAGATTTACGGATTGGAAACATTTTAAAATGTAAATGGAAAAGGCAGCAAATCAAAGTGCTGTGAAATTTACTTAAGAGTCAAACAATCTAGTGCATTTTACAGCAAACTTCATTGGGTGAAAATTTGGATTCATGACCAAAAATACACACAAGACCAAGGCAATGAAAAGGAGGATAAAAAAGACATAAACCACAAAGTCTGAAAGCAACCCTTCCATTTCCGCTTTTTTTCTGTGTTTCTGTCCTCTGACACTTGCCAGGGATGGCAATCTAGTAAGACTCTCACAAAAAACCCTCCTACTTCCTATAATAATAAAACCCCTTATTCCTGTTGCAGAATAGGTTCTGAGCTGAAACTACTGGAACTTGGAAAATTGACAAGGAAAACAAAAAGCTCAAAATTCATCTCCAGAAGGACTGAGATGGGCAGTTAGGGGAAAAACAAACAAACAAGGTTACTGGTGCAAAAATAATAATTTTGCCTCAGCCAGGTAAGAAATGCAAAATACTAATTTAAAAAAATAAAAGAGGACAAAAATATTAGCCGTGAGAGAAGTATGACCAGAGTCTTCACTTCAGGCAAAACACCAACCTGAGGAACAATTTTTCTCTCTGGACTACAACCAGCTTTTGGGGTACAGTGTGCTATAAGTGGAGACCCACAGAGAGGGAAAGAGCTGGAAAGCAAGGCCAAGTGAAAGGCCAGCACAGTGTTGGTAAATCCCCAGTATACACCTGAGTGTGCAGAACTAAGCCTGAAAAATGAAGCATTCACAGACCTCAAAGTATTTAATATTGCAAAGTTGCATACAGTACACCACCACTCAATGCCATGTCCAATTTCACCTACAAATTAATTGTTTTTATGTGAAATTTCCAGGAAATAATGCATGCTTGTCTGCTTGTGCTGAAATCAGTCCTTTTCTTTGCACTGCAGACATGCATAACCAGAAACATGGTTGGCCCAGGATAAGGGGCCCAGGATAAGGATGCAGCACCATCCATGATGTAGATGGCACCACGACCTGGTTCCATAAAAAATCTTATTTTAATTTAGGAAACAGTTTGAAGATCCTAGACATATTAATTACTGTGAGGAGGCAATGCTCAGGTGGAGAGACCCGTTGGCTGTGGCTGCAGGCATTGGCACCTGCACAAGAGGACCCTGTGTGCCAGGTGGGGGGCACTGCAAATGGGCCAAGCTCAGGGGGGAACAGTGGCCACCCAGGTAGTGGGTGACAGACACTGACACAGCCAGAGATAGCTGGCATAGGTGCTTATGTTCATACTGTAGAGCTGCCGTGGCCAGGGAAGGAAGGAAGGACATCAAAATGGGAATACAGAAAAGGCTACCAAACTGTCCACAGGACTGGGTACAGAGCGTGGTGATGCTGTAGCTACAGTAGTGGTCCTGGATCAGCACCGAAAGACATTAAGCACAGAGGGGTATCAAGAAGAAGGAGACCCATGTAGTTGTAAAAAAAAGTTTTCACCATTTTCCCCTACAGTGCATCTCAAACACATGAAATAGGTTCATTCCCTCAAATTTATGCAACTGAATTTTTCTTACATGAAAGACAGAAAAAGATGTATTTCTGCTTGAGCAATAACTCAAGGTGCCAAAGCACCTTGGGATCAGGTCAGTGAAATTTCACTTCTCAGGGACAAAAACTTGCTTATCCCCTCAAACAGATGTGTGCCTCCACACAAATTCTGCACCAAGCAGTCCAAGGGCCACCATGTCCAAAAGGCCACTGTGCCTGAGCACTAGAAACCAATCTCACTACCCAATCCCAACACTGCTCCACTCCCACAGCCAGTCGTGTGGGGCAAGGAGAGGCAGGGCACCGATCCCACTGAGGGAGGCTCACACAAACCTGCCCTATTAAGTCCAAACTGGCACAGGGGGAATCAGCCCAGAAAGGACGAGACAAAATGACTTCAACTGGGTTTTGATTTGTTTTCACCACTCTCCCTCTTATCTCTATTACCACACAAAGCTGAAAATAAAGGTAGTTCAAAAGCAAAATCAATTTGTAAACGAACAACCATGTCTCCATTTTAGCCAAGCATCTTACAGGGTCCAGCTGCTGCATTCAAGCCATAAAGGCAGGGCTTTTATTTAATTATTCATTTATCAGAATCAGGTTTGGGTGCAGCTCTGGAAACATGGGCTCTCTCCCATTCACTAGCAGGGAAAAGGCAGGATGATGCTTCTGGAAGAGCTTCCCCAGCTGCCACACCAAGTGAAACACAAGTAAAAAAATTATCTTGCTCACTGTGTTCACAGACGTAAATGTGAGTTAAACAAGTTGCTCTGTGAGCAGATGAATTAATAAGATCTGACTGTGTAGACCCAAGTCCTCAGTTTCCCCAGCACCACGCTCCCTGCTGGCCAGCATGCAGCACACGGTCTCCAGGAAGGGCCATCAGCGTTCCTCGCGCTTCTCATTTCAGCTACATCACTTGTAGGAGCTACATTTGAGAATCCTACCCCTCTCTTGGCAATTTCCTGGACATATGCTGACAGATTACAAACCTGCTGGTGAAGGGCAGAAGAGTGATGGGAGCATACCAGTCTGCTCCCCATGCCTGATGCTCTCTTCCCTTCACAGTATCCTTGCCCTTCTGCTCCATGCACTAACATGACCCAAACCCTCACACGGCCATCAGCTCCTCAGGCCCTTCACCAGCTTTCCTCCTTGCTAGCAGAGCACTGGATTTCTGCTCATGTACTTCCAGCCTCCACTGAGAAAAACATTCAAGATGTCTGTGAAGAACCTGACACCTCACTGTAATTTTCCCAGGTTCCCTTCCAAACGCTTGGCAGGCATCTACCAGCATTACACCTCCAGGAAGGAGGAGGAAACACAGGAAGAGAGGAAAAGTATGCAATTACTAGAAAGCTCACAAAACCAACATAATTACATCAGCACATCTGATCTCGGCATTATCTCGCCACCACAGCACAGACTCTTGGTTCAGCCCAAAATAATCCAACAGCACAACTGCAAACAATACCTGCAACTCTGTAGCCTTGCAAATATCTGCAAACTAAGTCAGACATGTTATAATTTTATGAATGGAGGCCACAAATTTCCAATAACTTTACCTTATTTTTGGTGTGTATTTGTCTAAGTGCAATTTATGGCTGTTGCTTTTTTACTTTCAGCTTGTGTAAGGTCCAACTTTCTTTTCCTTCTCAACAGAAGGGGAGAATACAACGTTTAAAATATTACCATAAGTTTATGAGCAAGGTAACCAAATCTTACAAATCAAGTACTTAAAAAGTGCTCCTTTTTCAAAGTTTCCTGCATATTCTGTATCATCTGACTCACCTTTAAGGACAAAGAACAAGCATTAGAAGCATCTTAGTCCACCTAAGAGAGCACGTGCTTAGATATTCCTTAATAAACTGAACACACAAAAAATCCACCACAACAATGATATCCACCTTAGAATGCATCACAGTGCTGAGGTCAAAGAAACATGGCAATTATAAAGAGGGGGCTCTTATTCTTGAATTTGGATGAGATGGAAAATTAAATCAAAATACCAGGGACATCTGTAAGGTGGAGTTCATAAACACTATAGATAAGGAACTGACGTCCATTCTGTCTTGCGACAACACTCACAGTCATATTACTTTTCATGTGCTTTTGTTTAAGGTTTCAGAGCTGTTGTGACAACACAGTTTTGAACAGGATTATATAAGAAAGCCAACTAGCACAGAACTGAACAATGTGTGTGTGGCACACATGAAAACACCCTTCTAGAAGAAAATATAAAATAAAGGGTTTTCACTGAATCACGGTCTCCAAAAGGGAGGATACATGAGGTTGTTTTCAGTGCACTGATTAGAAGAGTGACAAGTGACCTCAGAATTGGTGTGCAGAGCTCATTACCTGCTTTCCAGCACCTACCACAATTCAATAAATTTTCACTTCCCATAGGCACTGTGGAAATTCTGAAGGCCTTTGTAACAAAACCAGGATTCATCTTTCAGTTATGACAGGTCCAAACAGCTTTCATTTATGCAACGTTGGAAACGTAAGGTAGGCACATCTCAAACAGTCATACTAGCAATTTGACATTCAACAACACTGCAAATTCACCAGGAATTATTTACTAAAAACTCAAGCAAGTAAACAGCTAACTACCTAAAAATAAGCCTTTTCCATTCTGTAAAAACTTACTGTTTTCAAAAGTACACCTTAAGTATATGAAAAAGTTGTTTGAAATTATTGGATGAGAATTTAAATCAAGAACCACCATGTCTAGTGACATTTACTGAAATGTAAGGTTTTATTTCTGTAAATCAGAAGTCTCTTCCCAGTCTTTTTACCAAGAATAAACTACCCAAATCATCTAAAAAATGTTATGGGGGTTTTTTTTGGGGTGTGTTTTTTGGGAGTTTTTTTTGCTTGCTTTTTTTTGTTTGTTTTGGTTTGGTTTTTTGTTGTGGTTTTTTTTTCCCCCAGCACGATAGGCAAACGGCACAGCTTAGGCACTAACAGCCTTGACCCATATTAATAGCTGGATAAGCAAGATCAGGAACCAACTGGGTAGTGTGATTGGAGAGAGAGCTAAAAAATCTGGGGAAACGAGGGCATCTGTCAAGACCAGAAAGAAAAAGTTAACCTATTTCAAGACCTCCTTTCTCTCTGTCCCCAATTCCCAACCATTTGCTTCTGCTGATCCCAAACAGCAACTCTGTTTGGGGTTTGTTGTTTCAGTTATTTTTTTAAGGGGGTTTGTTGTTTCAGTTATTTTTTTTTAAGTAAGAAAGTACTGAAACTTGTTTTCATGCTGCTACTCCCGACAGAACTCGGAGAAGTTCATGGCAAACCTTAGTTTTCCTTTCACGTTGCAAAGTACTTGACTTGCAAGAAAATGCAGAGCATCATTCCAATCTAACCTGAGGAGTGAGTTTTGCATCCATGCAGGGGCTGAGAACTGAGTCGATTTCCCTTCTAGTCACAGAATGAGATCCCTTCATGCATGGAAATGATGCTCCCAGATGCTTGGAAAACTTCTCTTACTGCAAACAACCATCAACTAGTTTGTCACGCTCCTAATTAAAAGAACCTTTGAGACAGATCTTCAGCATGTCTGTCTGATTTTGTAAAGGTTTTTAACTAATTTAAGTAAAAGTGGCATTAAGGGTGTGACAGCACAGGCTCCAGCCTCAGCTACCAAACCACCATCACGTTTTAGGCATACCCAGAGCTCATATTCCAGTTGCTCACCCAGGCTCAAACCCAAGCTGCTGCATCCTCATGCATTTCATTTTCTTTCACATATTTACACCTCTGCTGGTAGGCTGAAGCCAGAGTGGGCAACACCTACCTGAGTTGAAATCGCACCTTCCTGTTATTACCCAGACACACATCATTACAAATGCAATCAAGTCTGGAAATGCAGGCACAACAGCCCAACCCCTCATGTAAACAGAACTGTAAATCAGCCCCTGTAATCCACCTTGTATTTGGGAAAACATTTTTTATGATCCCATCTAGGGCTTACTTGGAACTGTGGTTCCACACAGACTGGGGACTCTCCAGCCCTAGCACAATGGCTGCAGAATGAAGGTTGCTTCTCACAAGCATGTGAAAACCAGATGAGCTACAGAGATGCTCAAGATGTGCCAAGGTATGCAAGAGAGGAGCTGGAACCACAGGAATGGCAAGAAAAATGATGGAGGTAGGCACACACCTGTAAATCTGATTGATGTTCCTGCTCCCGTGAATAGCAATGCAAAGAGATTTCTTACTGCGGAAACAACACGGTTAAGAACAAAGGAGGAGCCTGAGAAGTTAAGAATCAATTTAGGGATTTTGCAGTGTGGTTATGACAGCCCTCTACTACCTTACTGCTGAGTGATCATTGGCACTGCTGGAATTGACAGACAGATAAAAACAGTCCATAAAGTAGAGTGCAACGAATTCTGTGCTGTTACACTTCAATTCACCTGCAAATCCTTACATATAGTATAAAATTAAAAAACTCCCCCAAAAAAATTTAAAAAGACATACCAAGTACCACACACACAATAATCACCTTAACAGCGGGGGTGGGAGGAGATGTTTTCCACTTTTCTAAAATTCTAAAATCGAAGGCATATGCATCCAAAAAGATTCACAGTATAAAGTCATAGATTCGTTGGAAGTCAAAGGCAGATGTGAAAGACATTTTCATCTGTTGGGGATTTCACTGAAAAGCATATATAATACTGCCACGAAGTCAGGGGAAGCAGATATGGCAGTTATATTTAAGTAGTTCAGCAGGAAGTCAGGCTGAAGAGAAGCAGGGAAAGCTTAAAAATTATACTCCTCTTACTATACACTTGCTACTCGGAAGCAATAAATCAACTTTAAAAAAAAAAAATTTTAAAAAAGCAGCAATTAATTAAGAGGATATCAAATGCATTTTATCTGCCCAGTAACCAAACTGGCAGGAAACAGCCTGTTACAAATGCTGCATTCAGAAAAAGTTGTTGCAGAAGGCAGCCTGTCCAGCTCTCTCTTCAGCCAGGCAGCTCCAAGGAATCTGCACACCTACCCAGGACAGCACACTGATTACTACACACTGCACCTTAATGATTCCTGAGGATGTCTATCGAATGGCTCTACAGCATTGGCATCCCAGAGCAGCATTTCCCAAGGTCTGCATGGGAAGCAAGAGAGGCAGGGAGGAGTTGAGCTCAGGGGAAGCTGTTAAAATTTTTCTTGCCTTGGTGAGTGTGACTTCATCAAGCAAACTTCATTACATATGATTACTGCCACTGGAAATCCCGTGCACTTTAGCACTTGTGAGGCCTCTAGGTGTTGGCAAGGAAACACAGAAGGATGCACGAGATTAACACCAGAGCTGAAAGTTGAAATTTGCTTTTTAAAGTCCCTTGCATACTTTCCCCCCTTTGTTTAGCTGATCCAGAACTGCTGTCTACATGAGGGGAGAAAAAGTATTGGCATTTTCTTTTCAGGCTTAATTTCCCTTTATGGTATCCTTCCTCTCATTCAGCTGTTCCACGGGAGTTACTCTTCGGTCTGGCAAGCCAAGACCTCTAAATTTTGTCCAAAACTATACTTCTAAAGCCAACTGGTGCCAGAATCCCACTTTATTTCTGTGACAACTTTACTCTTCTTTTAAGTCTAGCCTTTTCATCAGACTACTTGCTGGAAATTGACAAGTATTTCTAAAAAGAATACATTTCATCTCAAGGCCTTTCTTCACAAATCCACCAAATTAGGTAGCTTATTATGAGGAATTAACCAGAAAAGCATGGTCAGCTAGAGATCCAGGTTAAAAGGAAAGACATCTGGAATCAGTCTGGTTCTTTCAGAAGTATTCTGAATTTCCCCTTAGGCTTCACTACTGCCAGACACTGCTTTATTAAAAATAATACATATCCATCCTTAAATGTCTTTACCTTCCATCTGGAGTTTTGTGCAACAGCATAATGCCACTAGAAGGTCCCCAGAAAGTCCTGCTTAAAATGTTTCAGCCAGCAAGTCGGGGGGTCAGTAACTGAGTATGACACGTGCATCAGAGATCCTAACAGGCAGGCTGGGAAGCAGTGGCACTACTACATGCTACAGCAAGGAGGCTGGGACTCTCACACTCACATGTAACTGTCCTGAAGCCAGACCACAACATGTACTGGGGAAAATCCCAGTAGGGAACATATTTCCTCTGAAAAGACTGGCTAGTCTTGATTTTTACAAATACTTTCATAACTGATCTGTGCAACAGAAAATACAGAAAAAGGTGAGGTTTTTTGGTTGGTGTTTTTGGTAAAAGAATTCTTTGCATCTCATGGAGACAGCATTTAAAAAAGCCTACAGTATTTGCAACTGACACCTTGTGTTTTTGACACCAGAAAGAACAAAATAATCTACCTAACATCACTGCTTAAATTAGTTGGAAAGAGAAAAGGTGATAAATAGATTTTAATTACGATCTAATTATTCACAGCTTACAGCCCCCAGCCAGATCCAGCCAACCAGAAAGGTTACTCATTTGGGGCACCACAGTATATACCCTCTTTGACAGGGTTGGCTTTACCTAGCAGCCCATGAAACAAGCACGGCAAATACAATCAATTTATTACTAGAAAAACCTTGGGGATCACAGAATTGTAGAATATATGCAGTTGAAAGGGACTCCTTAGGATCACACGTACTTTTTACAATTTTTTTTTCTTTTCTACAAAAACTTGTTTAAAATGTTCACATCATCGCATCTGTCTGTGACACATATACTTGACATTATTTTTCCATTCCCAAAGAGATACAATCTCTGTAGATGACTACTTTTCACTCAACCTGAAAGTGGTCAACTGTGTCTTTCAAAAAAACCCTTTCACCCTGATTAATGAAGCTAAACCTTTCCACTCCATTTTCCTTTCAGCACAGCTGCTTCTCTTATCACTCCAGCTGTACCTTCCTCAGAGCAGCAACATGATGCTCAGGTCTGGAAAAGCTTAGAAATATTTATTTTTTAACACACAAGCTTGGGATTTTTTTCCAGTAGACATAAAATACCAGACTGGAATGATCTTTCACATCTTTCTTCCAAAATGCTGATTGATGAATAGCTCTTTATAGAATTTGACAGATTTTCAATACCAAAATTTCTGCCTGAAGAGGCTGAAAGACTGTAGAACTTTATCAGGCAATTTCTAAAGTCACCAAATCACAGGAAGCAGCTATGGGTAATTTTTAAAATTATTATCAAATTTATCCATTCTTAGCAAGCTTCTGTGATGGAAAATTCACTACACAGTTAATGTTGCTAAAATGTACTTAGATTAAATAAAGCCAAAACATGACTGCATTTGAAAATAATGCCTGAAAAAGCTGGGGAAAAAGGTACAATTTCTGGTAGGCTTCAGAGGCTATGGGGCTCGTAGCATTTAAGTTGAGAAAAATGTTTCAAGAATCTCATGGAATACAGAACATAATGGCAGCAATTTACATTTTGGAGTTAAGAGAAGGCATGTATGTTACACAGAGGGAAAACACAAAGAAAGAATTACTTCAACAGCTATGAAAATCCCTTGGGAAAATAGTATTTCGGTTTGAATGTATTTCATCCTATTTCTTTCCCCTTCTGGAAAGAATTACTACTTTTTTTTTTTTTTTAACAAGTATACAGATATAATATACACGTATGAACTGCATTTAAAATTGTTCAATAAAATTACTACATTAAAGAAACCACACACATTTCCAAGAGAATCAAGAAAGACAGACAGACCCGGTTCTCACACAGCAGAAATACTGCCAGATACACAGGATTGCCCAAAGTCACAGAACAAAGAAAACTCACGCAGATGAGCAACATGTGGCAAACCTTTAATCACGCATTTTTTTCTATGCGTGCTAACACCAGCAAAAGCCAGCACCAGGAATGTCAATATTTCACAGAGCAGAACAAAACCAGCCCTGACAGCACAGGGGCATCTCACAGTGGCAGCAAACCACAGCACTGCAAAAGCTGAAGAAGAAACACCTTTGAAAATCAAAACCATGAAGCATCTTGGATGAAGCATTCAGATGATCTGGGATCTTAAAGAAATAAAAAAGAAATCAGTTCTATAGTAATTCAAACAGGCGAATGGCAGGCAGCCATCCCAGACTGCCTAGAGAAGACATCTATTGAGACACAGAGAGAGATGGCTTGCCAAAAGGAATTGTTTGGCTCTCCTTCTCCCAAAGAAGGACAGTAGGAGTCTCCCAAGCACAAAGAAGGGACAGCCTACTCATCCTCTTTCCCAAGGGTCTTGCCATCCCTCACCTGATCTGAGATGGGATGGGACACACTCACAGAGCACGCAGGCACTGCCCAGGAAGCAAGCCTGCATTTCCAGCCTAAGATCTGGAGACACGAAAGGAGCAAGCTGGCAGCACAGTCTCCCCATGAGCTTCAGGAAAGCCAGAGCAGCCCCCAGCCCCGTGACACACTGGTCCCCGCTCACCAGGGTCACTCTGCGTAGCTTCTCAGCATTCCAGTCAGCTACAAAACAGAGAACACACGTGTGCTCCTAAATTAGGTTACGGAGAGCAGTGGCTTTAGAAAGAACAAATCTTCCTGGCCCCCTGCCCCAGCCTCAAAAGTTGACAGAATAAGGGGTGGGAGAAAGTACTTCATAGGTTTTAAAAGAAAAATAAGAGTGCAATGAAGGGAGGTATCTGTAGCCAAACATGAGTGAAACTGGCCATGATGACAGAGAGAAAAATTTCATAAAGGTGCTGCTGGAACTTTTATTGTACTTTTAAAAATTCTCCTGAAGGCAAGGCTTTGTTCAGTCTTTGCCCATTAGATTTCTGCAGTTTCTACCCAATACTGGGCTATCTGACATTGTACATTACTCTAACCCACACAGACACATCAGCCCTGCATCAGAAACCTGAAAGGAGCTGCAAGATCAGCCTAAATCATTTTTTTGTACTGCAGCTTTGTTCTCTTTTTACCTCTTATACAGCAAATTAAATTCTGTTTAACCTAAGACATGATACTGTTACTGATTTGCATGTACTTATTACAGACACATATGTGGATTGTCTGAGAGTGAACATTTTTCAAAGTGATCTGATGAAGATTAAGGTAATTTACTTGATAAATCCATAAACATAAACTTAAAGAAAATCTAAAAGAACATTTCACTGTCAAAGCCTTCATATTATTTAGATTCTAATCTATGTATTTAAGCATTAAGCAGACCTGCGTTTTCAGACTCGAAGTTTTCATCTTCCTCCTTTTCCTATGCACACTCAGCGATACTAAATTTCTCAGTGAGAGCTTCTGCTGCCCATTAACAGCTCAGTGCACAAGATCATGTAGTTATCACAGCCATTTTAGACAGCACAAAAACCAAGAACAGAGCTTACAAAAACCCACAAAACCCCAATAAAACAGGGAACCTGATTTAGAAAAAATGGTTTAACGTGCCTTATGAGCTTTTGTTTGTCTATTTTAATGAACAATGCATTGCAGGGGATAAAGGCTGATTTATAAGGAGACACGGATGTTCCGGCACAGAAGGCAATCAGTTCCCAGTTTAATTATTCACTGTGAAAACAGAATTCCCTTTAACCATTTCAAACATGGCCATTTCATTTGACTTAATAATGCCTCTGTGTGTTGCATTTGCCCCTGCCCCGGTTAAAGGATCATGTCAAAAGTCGTGCTGGAGACAAGGGAGAAGCAGGACGACCTATGGCACAGCAAAGTTAAAGACAGCACTGGTCCATTTACTTCTCTACTGCTTATTATGTTGCACACTTCTGCCATTTAATTTCTACCCATACGTAAGTGGCTTACGCATTCCTTCATTAAATCCACCTGCCTACACTTTGCAAGCATTTTACCTTTTCATCTCAATCTCTTAAATTCCACCTCCCCAACTACTTTAAAAAAAAAAAAATTCTATCCCTCTATTCATTGCATGATTCATTTCCGGCCAGCTTTGTATTCCGTCAGTATTCTGAGATGAGCAAAACTAAACAGTTTTAGAGCAGACCACCGAATTCTGTAAGAACAACAGAGAAGTTTCCTAATTATATTTCATTCTGTTCTGCACCATTTTATTTTATTCCTGCCTGATCATCATCATGCTGCAACAGAACATGAAAAGGTTTGCAAGAGCCAGGCTGGGTGATGCCTGTGTCTTTTTTCCTCAGTAGTTACAGTTAATTTATAACCCAGTAACGTGCATGTCTCGTTCAGATTATTCCTTCCAACGTGCATTACTCAAAAATTAATTTTATCTTCCAGCAAGCTGCTCACAGAGCCTACTGGGGCTGTATATCACGTAAGAGAGGAAGGAAGACACTTATTTGGTCTCTGGGCTGCAGCTTGTAACTGCATGTCCACAGAATCCAGCAAGAGCACAGGCTGCCTACAGATAAGGAGAGTGGGGCGCGCTCCAAAGCCACTCCGAAACAGGCACGGTTTGTGGCAGACGGTCCCTCCACGTCTTTTCGGCAGAAGCAGGGATGGAGGAAGGCGCACTGCAGAGGTGGGGCCACGGGCTGGCAGGAATCTCACAGATGAAGAGCCCCTAGCCAAAGAGGCCACAAGCTGTCAGGGGCTTGTTGATGTGATGGGGTTCGAGGCCCATTTATAACCTTAATCCCGCTCAGCTCTAAAGCAGGCAAGATTGGTGTGTTGTTTTTTTGGTTAATTTTTTTAAAGTAAATCTGTGTATACACTTGCAGAGCTCTATAAATAAAAAACATGTGCATTTATCTCCAATTAAACTCCTATGTAAATTTATATGCAAATTAAGTGCAACCCTCAGGCTGCTGGCGAGGTGCCAGCTCAGCTCAGCCCCTGGTACAGCAAATTCCGCACCACCGATGGGATGTGACCTGCCACTTTCAGTTTAGCCAGGAGAAAAAAAGCACGGATGTTTCCAGCCAGGGGAGAACGCAACCAGGAGGGACTGCAGGTTTCGAAACCTCCAAACACGTCGCATCCACAGCATCAGAAAAAGAACGCACGTCACTCAAATGGAAGGGAAAACGGAACTGAATGTGTCATTTTGCGACGAGCAGATTTCTCTCCAGCTCCTCTCCTCCCCACCCCCGGCTCTTCAATGCTTCACCCAAGCCTGCACAGTATGAGCCAAAACCTTTTTGTAGGCTCTGTATAGAGGTGCAGTAGCAACACCCCTCCCGAAAAACCCACCAGGAAGACAAGCAATATAGGGGAAGGGGAAAAAAAAGAAAAACCCAGATTTGAAAAGCACATTAATCTGCTTGACAAGCCATGAACCACATCGCCACTTTAATTAGAAGCAAAATCTGTGGAAGCAGAGGGAACACGAAGGTGCAAGCATTTATAACAAAAAAGGGACTTGTGATTTAATGACCTCCTCTGCTAGTTTAAAAATTAATGGGGCCAAATCAGATTAAAGCATTTTTTAATACAAACCAGTCCGACATTTATCACTGGTGTTAATTGTAAGGTGGTTTCCCCATCATTTCAGCAGGATAAGAAATTCTGCTCCTTTTTCATCTAGGCCAACTCCAAAATTAATTCTTAAAGCCACCTTGTATTTAAGGTGTTTCTGCTGTGGTCCAATGCATACTGCTGACTTTCAGTCTCAAACTGCAGTTATTTAGGATGATTCTTGCCCGTCTCGCTGCTTTAGGCACAGCCTGGGAAGGGAGATTGGGAAACCCCAGCCCACCTTCAGGCTATGATGGCAGAGAAGCTAGTTCTCTGCACACCTGCAGGACAGGGTTTTTTCCCCTCTTCCTCACCCCAACACTTCTTGCTCTGAGGGGATTTTATTTTGTAATGCTTATTTTTAACCCAGGCCAGTGCAATGCTCCATTCCACTGAGAAGCCCAAGAAGTAATTTGTGGACACAAACGGGAAGCAGCAGACTCAGGGCTGGATGGACATGGACGGATGGACGGACGTCACCCACCTAGCCTCGGTGAGACACCAAAGCCCCTCACATACCACCGGGCACTTCCTTGCATCAAAACCTGCCTTTGATTTAGAGTTTGTGATTTACCACCAACACCACAGAGAAAGAGAGGAAGCACAGCAAGAGATATCCTGACAGGAAAAAAAAAAATCTTTTTGAATGTGGCATTTCTGCAGTGCTTTGAAGGCAGAGTCAGCCTAGAGAGATGCATGTGCCAAGAGCAGGGCTTTCTACAAGAAATCTTCCAGAAAAAAAAACCCAAATCCATCTTGCCAACACTGGGCAATGGCAAGGTGATGGAAGAGCCGCAGTTGCAACACGCTGGAGCTTTTACTCCTCTTCTACTGCCCTGTCACTTTGGTTTGGTTTCAATGAAAAAAAGATATGAAAGTAATCATCTGAACCTCACTCCTTCTCAGAGAAAAATTATACCTTATTCCTTAGAAAAGTAATTGAGTAAACTGGGCATACACAATTTTGGGATAGCAGGTTAAAACACTGCAGAAGTCAGTCAACTGCAAACAAAAGTTAATTTCCTTTTGGCGGTATATAAAATCCTCTACAGTTTAAAGGCTAATGTCTCAACTTTAAATAACTCTTTCAAACCAGGTTACCAATACTGTAGAAATGAACCTCTTTTTATAAACTCAGACATTTATTTCTCAAGTGTGTGAGATTTACATTTGGTTGCTTAATGCTGAGGATCAAATTGTCTAGAGGCATATGAGCCATTTAAAGAGAAATATTCTTTATTCAAGGTGCAGCACAACTTGAGTTTTACTTCTTACAGATGCACAATGCCCACTGAGAAATGAGTAGCAAAGAGGAGGCTTTGAGCTACTGAATGAAAACCAGATTAGATCAATCCAACACATTCCTGGGGTGTACAAAGTCACTGATGAGAAACATAAATGAACTCAACCCCAAATCTGGTATTCTGCTCTCCTCTCCCACCCAAGTATTGCTATGTCTCAAGCCAGAAAAGAAACCCCTCTGCCTGTCTCAGCTGTGGCACAGGGTGGACTCTGCTTCCCAAAGGGCAACTGACCAAAATCCATTCACCCCTGGCACACCTGGACAGCTCTATGCAGCTGCCTGTACTGTATCTGTAAAGCCCCACAATTAAACCTATACAAGCCTATTAAATGGCAGCAAGTAGTTCAACTGCAGAGAAACAGCCCATTACACCACTCCACTTAGCAGGTAAATGATCTTATCTCTTCCACTTGCTTCCTTGGAAAAACATGCAAAGCTGGCAGAGGAGGAAAAGCACAGGGAGAGCAATTTTTGGCAGTGACAACTGTCAGAGGGAGTTTGGTTTGAAAAGACGTATTAAAAGGTTTTCCCCACTTGGACCTTAACGGCATGGAGGGTGCTTCATGTAATGTATTAAAGCAACATCTATTTTTCAAAACCTAAGAATATACTATCAGTACATACTGCCTCGGGGTTTACATCAATTTCCTGCTTATTAATTAATTGGCTTGTTAATACAACAATTTGCAGGCCTGTACTGCCTAGTGAGCTCAAGAAGCCTGTGTTCTCCCTGCCAAGATCAATGTGCATTAGTCTAAACTCTCTGATGTAGAGCAGACTCTACTTCTGTCAGAGATAACTGAGAAGCGACATTAACTCTTAGAAACATCTGCTCAATATTGGAGGGACAAACGAAAAACAAGGCATAAAGTTTAACTCCCAAATGCCATCATTTAAAGGGCCAGATGAAACATCACTTGAAAGACCAGTTAAGAAAAAAAAAAAAAAAAGGGGGGGGCCCACAAAAATAACGCAAGCAAAAAAGCCCTTCCTTTGGCAGCAACGCTATCAGTGAAATGTTAAAACAAGACATCTATAACATCTTGCAGATCAGACATAAAACCTCCTATAACTCCTGCATTCTTTACAGTCTGGCCCTCTAGATAACACAAACCTCACGTTACTGAAGTGTATCAGTAGAAAACACTCACCTGCTGCAATGTGAGTACAAATAATCCATCTCTGAGGCACTTCCTCAGCACAGCAGCTCTGTTCTTTGGGTCATATTAACATTAGCCCAATTAGGTCCTTTCACTGAACACATACTGATTCCCAAATATTCATGGACAAATTTAAGAGGCATCAAGATACAGCATATTTATGCATTGTTTGGCCCTCTATTTTATGAGTGTTCTTAACTCTTATCAAGTCCTATCAATTCGAACTAGCCACCCCCACTGATGAATAGAACAAAATACCAAATAGCCTTCCAGAAATCAACG
Source organism: Entomyzon cyanotis (assembly GCA_024500445.1). Lineage (NCBI taxonomy): Eukaryota > Metazoa > Chordata > Aves > Passeriformes > Meliphagidae > Entomyzon > Entomyzon cyanotis. Next base: position 73,646,475 of record JAKEPQ010001005.1, read on the forward strand.
TGCTTAACTCTGCTTTTTTACAATTGTTGCCTGCAGCTGCATTTTTCCCCCCACATTATTTCATTCATTTACATAAACACCTTTGGAAGGAAAGCCTCCATTGATGCTAAAACTTATGGTATGGTTTCATGCTTCACTTAAGCTGATCTAAAAGCAGGCTCTTGGTGACAGGGGCACTCCTGCTCTCCACTGAATTATTCCCACATTTATCTGTAGCCAAATGATGACTATAACAAGGGACGAACTGCCAGTGAGGAGGAGAGAAGCAGATCTCAGGTTAGCAGATATCAATCGGGATATCATTTCCCAAATCCTACAACACAATCCTTGCACCTGTTCCCTTTGGTCCCCACATCCATGCACCAACCAAAATGAAACTTTAAACAACTCATACAACACCCTCCATGCTGCCTCTGCTAATTTCATCTCTGGCAGCAGCCAGATGTTTTCTAGGTCAAATCGCCAGTGCCAAACTGCCTGAGAGGAAACAGTGTTTTTCTGAAGGCCTTGGCTTTCATAACCTGCAATCGTGCAGGGAAAGCAGCACATGGAGAAACCAGAGCTGGAGTATGTGGAGCATGCAGCATTCCTCCATCTGACCCATCCTGCAGGGACAGCCTGTCCAAAGGAAGAAATTTGAGAGGCTGGATATGGGTTGCAGAACCGTGCAACTGCTGAGGAAAAGCTGACGAAGAAGCATGTGCATGTATGTCTGAAAACATCTCTCTACAAATGCCCGTATATACGGATCTGCTCAACAGGCTCACTTTCACATTATGGGGAAAAATAACAACTGCAGCCTGCTACCAACATTTTCATCAACAGCCGAGCAGGAAGTAAAATACCAATTATCTATCCAGATTTTAAACTCAAACTTCTCCTACTCAGGACACACAAAACAAACAGACTTCTTTGCCATGAGAATCAAAGATGTAACTCACAATTTTAAAATTACTCTGTGGTGAATAAAGTCCTTCTAACTGTGCATCAAACTTTAGTTTCCAAAAGGTAATTTTATGGATGAGGCCAAAAATAATTTCTAATATGCACTTCAAAGGATATCACTGCAAAAATCAATTATGAAGTCAATGCACAGAAGCAGACATATTGTTTTTATGGCATTTCCGTTACCTTCCTCTATATTAAAACACAGAACATGTTAAAAAAGTGTAGATTGTCCTGGATTTCATTCTCTCTAAGCCAGTGATTCACGACAGTGCAGGGACCAAACACAGTTGTTCTACTTTTGCAATACAAAAGGCAGGAGGCTCTTTCACTTGCCTAACGGGAAGAAGGCATGGGCCAAACCACCCGCCCTGCAACACAGACTTTATGTGATGATTCCTTGGAAAAGGACAACAAAATGGAGTGGAATTGCAGCCCACATAAAATAAAACACTTAAGTGAGATTGAGCTGTACGAATTGGATACTGACCCCAAAGCCTTTAATGTTCAGCATGGACTTCCTGCACTCAAAGGAGCGAAGCTTCTGAGTTTCAGCTTTGGGTTTAAGCTAGTCAGTGAGGAAAACACCATCCCCCCTGGCCACCTCCTGATCAGAGCTGTTAACACCACCACTTATTAGCCCGTAAAAGCCCAGACCTCTAACACAAAAACTGCAGTCTGAATAGGATGTGGTAATGCAACTGGAGACAAATGCTAAATCTCCAAGTCACAAGAAAGATGGGGAAAAAACCATGCTGGGCAGATGCAACCCCGTGCAGAGGTAGGTGAGCGAGGAGCAGAACAAAGAAGTGAAATTATTTTGCAGTCAGAAGGAATGCACCTGCAGGTAAATACTAAGATATGAACTGATGCAGGGATTGCTTCGAGGATGCAGAATCAGACCAAAAGTGACCTGGTTTCCAAAGTAAGGATTACTAGGCATAAACTTCTTGGCTAAGTAAGAAGGCAAAATAAAGAAAAGTGAAAAATAGGAAACACTGACGACATGTCAAACGGCAGATGTTACCAAATGCTCTGCCAAAATCACTTTTTGCAATAAGCTGGAGACACTTCTTGCATGACCTGCCCACTCCAGTACATACATTACAATTCTTATTCCCGCACACCATGAATGGGGGCAGGGGGGAACTACAGAAATCACCCTAGTTGACTGTTTTGTCTCCAACAGGGAAACCCAGTGGATTTGTGAAACGAGCCAAGCTGTCCTTCAAGCATGAATCAAAGGTTTAATCAACAAGGTGTGCCAGCTTAGTGGAAGCTGCTCTTCATTGAGATTACGTAAACTTTTTAAAACGCACATAGGAAAACACCTCAGAAGATTTAGAGGATTTGTAAGTTGAATGCCTGATGATACCCTGAAGGGAAGGAGGACTTAAGAGTTAAGATGTGGGCTTGACCTTACATGGAAGGCATCCCCCAGCAGAACAGAAAGCACCATATTTGAGGGAGAGCAAAGGCAACAGTATCCCCAACATTTTGCCATCAACTGGGATTAGTATCACCAAGAATTCAATTCACTTGTGTTCTTAATAGAACAGAGAAATACAGGCATGTTAATTCATCCATATCAAATAAAGAGTGAAAGATGTCACCTTAGCAGCCCTGGGCATGAGCCCTTACTAACTTCTTGCTCTTGACTGAGTTGGCCTACCCACACTTCCACACTTTGTGACACAGGAGCTGCCAGGAGGAGTGCAGGAGTCTTCCACTTGAAGACCACCACAGCCAAACCATCTCCCTACCGATGCCCCAGACAGTATTTATGACCGGAACACAGCATCTTAATGAAGTGCTTTACCTTTCAAAACATGTAATATTTTCTCAACAGAGATGAACTGAAGTGGCAGGTGTTTCAGTGTCTCGTCTCCTGCCAAGACTGATTTGCAAATGCTCTCTCTACTAATTGAAGAGGCTTTAAAAGAAAGCTCTTTTAGGGCTGTCTTGCTACATGTCCAAATTCTCTTTAGACAAGGCAAAACCAGCACTTTTCATTTAAAATCTTAGACAATGTCCCCAGGTTTGCTCTAAGATAAAAAAAGCCTGAGTGTAAGTAGAAGTATGCACAAATCCAAAAGTCACAAAGGGTCACTTCTCAAGCAAACGAAGCAAAGCTGTATTTACAAAGTAACATGGAAACAAGGGATTTTAAACACTACAGCAGACTGACCACAAGTATTAATAAAGGTTGTGTCGTTCCAATATTCCCCTTATAAAACTTGTATTTTACGGGCTATGTTCCATCTCAAGTGCATCATTCACAATTTCAGACCACACTGCATCCAGCAATGACACACTCAGCTTCAGGGTAGCAAGGAAAAAGTATTTCCTAGTTTAAAAAAAAACTAACACTCCTTACTACTTTTTGTGAAGGCCCAAATTTTCACTATTTAACTTTAACTACAGTTGTTACAATACTTACAGAGCTGAAATTTGACCTCAAACTTAGGGTTTAAGAATAGCAAAATGTTTACTTTTGAAATGTAAGGATTTTCATCAGAGGCTAAACCTGCAGATCAGCTGTTGTGATACTACGCTACTGGGCCAGCAGCAAACTGTTGAAAAGATAGAACAGTAATTTTAGTCTGTCTGGAAAGATACATGAGAAGAAATGAGCCATATTCCAAGAAATAGTGAATATCTTCTGGCATAATGAGATAATCCTTGCTGTTTTCATGGTTTTTTAAAAATACCTTAAAAGTGAAAATATTTGCCATGATCTGACAAAACAACACACCAGCTTTATATTGTCAGATGCATCAAATATATTTATTTTAAAGAGGTATTTACCAAGGATACAAAAGTTTCCCATTTAACATTTTATCTGGCACCATACATAAGGACATTTCTGAAATACTCAAAATACTTCTTTCCAAGTACTTCTTTTTTCAGTTAGTATACACTTGCACCAGCTATTGAAGTCAGAGGTCTGGAGCCTATACACAAGGACATGAACAAGTTGTAATAGTTTTCTCAAACTCAGACATCTTAGGTCTTTTGAAGTTAGCCTATGCTTTTTCTAAATAACTTGCATATTTTGCAGCCTCTTGCAAAAAAAAAAAAAAAGTAAAAAGCTAAAAATTAAGCTGGTGGGAGAAAACTGGAGAAAGGTTTGTCAGTAATATCAGTTTCAAAGGGAAATGGCAGGAGGCAGCTTCTGCTGAATTCAGTGAAAAATTTCACAACAGGTAGCGCTCATTCAAGCTGCAGTATTTAAAACAAACAAACAAACCCACCTAAAAATGCCCTAAAACAAACCCCAAAGAAAAAGACCATATCAATGAACAAAAACATAGAAGAGGACCCTTAACAGAAGGATATAGATATATGACTTATTCCAACACAAGAAATGCCATGAAAAACCCTTTTCATCCAAAATCACACCTGAATTATTCTGTAGGAAATAACAATTATTCATGACTGCATAAGCTCCCACCTCTCTACTTATCCTTCCATTCAGGCACAGCCCCTTTCCCCCAGCTGTGCCCTGTTTCTGAGTGAGGTGGTGCACACATGGCCAGAAGGAAGCTTAATTCACCAAAACCTGGTTTGCATCACAGGGATCTGCAGAGGCGGTGTGAGAGAACTCAGAAACCACGAACACTTTTGGATGGGTGGGTTTTTTTTCTGAAATACATGCTGAAGCCTACACTAAACCTCCTCATTATTTTATTGAGAACATGTTTTGGAGTTTCTTTGTAACAGAGATTTGTGCATTACACCATTTACACAGTTCTCACAGGAGTAGCTGTGTATTAGCTCACTGCACAACCCAGGCTGTCTAACTCAAATGCGGAAGTCTGAATTTCCTTCATGTCCCACCATCAACCATAAAATGTCCAATAGCTCCGTAACATGCTGATGACGTGGAGAACACTCTTTTTAACATGTAAAGATGTTGCATTCTTTCCACTTCTTTTTTCCCCTTCGACATTTCTGAGTATGGGGCACATGAACAGCATACTTGAGAGGAACTCTGCTATTAATAAAAAATGGAAGTAAATATAAAAATTTAAGGTATCTTCATTAAAGAAACGCCAGGAATTTGAGCTGTTTAGCTTCCCAAGAGATAAAAGAAATCTCCACCATTTCAAATTGCAGTTTGACAATACTGAATGAACTCTCACAGACAGATCCAGAGGATTTATTCCTTTTGAAAGGGCCTTTACTAAACATACCATCTAAACAGTGACTCAGAAGCCCTGCAGTGACTTGGAGGCATTAATCCTGCGACAACGTAAGCGGCTATTCGTGCTCTCAAGGTGCAACAAGTCCTTTCATGATCCTCAGCATGAACACAAGGAGCTGTCTCTCGTGCAGCAGCAGCTGGAAGTAGAACCAGCTTCAAAAGTGCCAGCCAAATTCAGTGCACAGTGCCCCTAATTAGCACTTTTTTCCTCCAGCTATATCCCCTTACGGTTTGTTTTTCTGAAACCAAGAAACACAACGGGAACCAGATTGAAACAAAACTCTCTTCAGCCCTGTTTCTAAACCATACCAAGCTGCTGCAGTGAAGTGTGCATCAATAAATAGATGCCGACAGTATTTTTGAAGATGCCACTTACCTATTTAGATTCGGAGGCAGGAGTTTGCCTGCCTGTGACTGTCTAATGAGTTGCCTTTATCACAAGACTTCACCAAGGATGCATAAAAACTTAAAAGTCATGCAGAATGTCTTGCAGAGGCATTTCCAGCTTCAGTGTCTCAGCTGCAAGTATTTGCTTTGTCTGTTCAAGTGAAAAATGATCTCTCATCTAAGAAGCTGACAAAACTATTTTTCTTATTTTTTAGCTTTTGCTCTCTTTCAGCAAGTTTTGCACCTTTTCTTAAGCCCATTGGGTTTTACAAAGACTTATGCAGGATTCCTCCAAATCAGAAAAGAGGCTCTTTAATAAATACCATTTCAAAATCTAAATGAGCCAAATTTACTTCTGGATAATGGAATTTCTATGTGTGTGTTTTTAGTGAGACTTCAGTCCAGGGATTAAATTGAAATTTATGTAGGTGATTACCATCAATGGAGAAAAATACAGGATAATCCACATCTAATAGCTTCCTCTTATAATTGTAAATACTGGCCACTGTGTCGTATCAAGAGCTGGCCACACAAGTGGATAACTCAGCCTGTATTCGCACAGGATGTGCACAAGGTGGTATTAATGAGAGCAAGGGCCTGAAATAGAACTCACCAGACCAAATAACCTCCTGACCACACAAGTAGAAAATAATTAAAACAATGCACCACTCTCATTTGGTTTTTGGGACCAGATGGCAGATGCTCAAGCAGCCAGTGGGTGAGACAGCAGCAATGCTGTGACAGGGGGGCAAGAGGAAAGGTAGCTTAGTCCAGGCTGGGCATATGTAAATATGGACAGGCTGAAGGAAGCAGTGTCCTCCTGAGCACAAAACCTTGGAGCAGAAGCCTATTTCAGGGCAATCCATTTCACTCAAACATGCCAGGTGGGAGCTAGCTGCCTGTTAAAGCCAAGCCACAATCTCTTAAAGTGGGGAGACAAATGTATATCCTACGTCTGAGTTGGTGCCTTTAGAGCTGGGTATTTAATGACATACAGGTAAGTACAATGAAGGGGCAGGGGTGGTTTCAAGAGGAAAAAAACTCATTCTGAAAAGCCACTTAGAGTAGAAGAGCATCCCTGGAGCAGAGCAAGAGGAGCAGGGTCAGGCTCAGCCTTTGCGTCGGGGCTGCGTAGCCCTTCCATACCCACTCCTGCAGGAGCTCGTGACATGGGGGGAGGAAATCAAAATGGTAGTGTGACCTTCACAGGCTATAGAGGGCTTGAATGCAGTTTAACCCCAGCATTAAGGATGAAAGCCTAGGCTCATGAAAGGCAGGCATTAACTAATCTGCTTACCCATACGAAAGAAAAAAAAAAGCCACATACACACCAAAAAGCACACTATGGTTTATGGTAAGCCTGCCAATAATGTAGCAGCATAATCAGAGTTTATTTCAACACATCATCGCAACCATGCTTAAACACTGTTCTTTGTACTGGAGCAGGCACGCTGTCAGTTATCCCTCTAACGCCTATCTGGGAGGCACCGAGGCTCCGGCAGCCACCACGCTCCATCCTGTGCTCCACTGAGCCTGGCCAGTGCCAGCCCTGTGCCCCCCTCCCAGAGCCTGCCACGCAGGATCAATCAGAGGCTCGAGCCATGGATGACAGAAAGCTGTGGGTGGGGAGGAGGGATTACCAAAACAAAAATTAAAGAGCATTTGCTTGTACACGTCTGCCAACTCAGTCAGCTGAAGGAGCAGGAGGAAAACAAGGCATGACAGGAGGACATTTAATTATTCTTCTCCCCTTCACGAGTATTTTCCTCCCTGTATTGACTGTGTTCCTTCCCGGCCTTCTAACTCCTTTGCAACCTACATCCCTGACAAGGACACCCCCAACTGAAACCCAGTTTTTACTGGAAGATTTTGGCATAGAAATATTTTGACTACAGACATGGCATAAACATATTAAATAATGTTTCCTTATCTTTCTCACATAGAAATCCCCTCACCCTTGGTCTCTTCAGTCTCTAAATGAATTTGCTTTCGTCTATTCAGCAATGCTTTTTGGCTCGAGTTTAATTAAAATTTCAACCAGCCTATATGAGCGAGATGATATCTTTCCTTTCAGAGACAGAAGACAATATCCTCTAAGTATTTAATATCCTCATTTCTTAAAATCAGCTCATCAGAAAACCACACTCCTCAGCAACAAGTGTTAGATTATCTTTAGCCACCAGCATCAGTGTCCTGGAAGACTGAAGTAATTTTATTGCCTCACTGAGATATTATTGTACATTTCTCTTCTCTGGTAGATTTCTCCACCTTTCTTTTTTCCATGTTATTACACCAGTTCACCTGTTCAAAGAATTTCTTAACTATGCACAAGGTTCCCAAGCTAACACTGCATCTCCAGATTTCACGAAGACTGAGAAACTGAAAATATTCTGGCCTCTGCTCTGTGTGTATTGTTTTTTTCATCTTTTTGTTCAGCCACAGAGTTGACATTTTCCAAAATTCCCTCTATAACCACAAGATCTGGAAATGCTGATTTCAAAATGAAATCTCATTTTCTCATGTAAGTGAATAGTTTTGGGATTCATAAGATTCTAAAAACATCCACACAAATACCATACAAATAGTTGTAACTAAGTGATTTTGCTTCTTTCCTCAACTCTGCCCACAAAAACTTTGTTAGGGTGTACCAAGGTGCAAGAGTGGGTTCCAGGTCTGAAAAATTCCCTTAGCTAAACTCTAGCTTCTTTTTTGTTATCCTCTCCTGCATTCCAGGGCACATCTCTTGCATTATAGAGAAACTCCAGGATCCTCTCCCGAGCCACTGCAGCAGGGCACATCTCTCTTTGGGAAGAGAAGGAATAAAGGCCAATAAAACCATTGGCACAATCTAGCTGGACCACCAACAGGAATGTACCAAATTAGAGGATACGCTGCAGTCCAAATGCAAATGCCAGTCTCCAGCTGCATTTAGAGAGGACAGGGACAGGGGTGAGGACAGAGCTCTGATAAGTATGTCACAGCTCCAGAAAGAAGCACACAACCAAAAACAAATCCTCTGGCTTTTAAAAGAAAAACACTCAACTCACTCTTGCCATTAAATGCACTTAAATTTGGGGAAAGAAGGACTCAGTGGATGGACTCACTCAAATTTGATCAGGATCTTCTACAAAAACACCCAAACCCCCCCCCCCAAAAGCCTCAACAAATCAAATTATTTATCAATATACTCATGAAATTCACTGTTTACTATCACATAAAGTATTTGCATATCTGAGTATTATTTTTAAATAGGACTACTTCCTCACTTGATGAGGCAACTTAATTATACTGCATAGCAGAAACTGCATGCTAGGTTGCAGGGTTAAAGCTGCTCCATCAGTAGTTCATTATTAAATATACAATTTTCTCGTTTCTGTTGTTTATTCTAGAGAGCTGGAAGTCAATGGATTACACCACTACTAAAACTGAACAAATACATTTGCCAAAGATGACAGTGGCTCATTCATCTGACCAGGATCCCTCATGAGGACACTGTCTGATGCCATGGGAACTCCTATGGACACTTCAAGGGAATATTCAACACACAAATTCACCATTAAGATTACAGACCCAAATAATTTTGATTCATAAACATAATGGAAATTCATTGTAAGGAGGAAGAAAAATGCCTTATATTTGTATATTTGCATACATACATGGGAGCACTGTTTGTAACGCATTCATTTTTTTATCAACATTGAAGCAGTTTTCTTTCCCTTAAAATGGTGCAGTTAAAGTTGAGTTGGATTTCAGGTTGTCCTGAAGTGGACAGGCCTCCCACTTATGCAAAGCTTGTTCTTTTACCACTATCATCACAACCTTCTGAAAGGTATTAATATTTATCTTAAAGCAGAGCAATATGGTCAAACTGCTGTTTTCCTCAGAGGCCCTAAAGTAATTTGTCTACTTTTCCTACCCCTCCCTCTGAGGTTCTAGACTGCATCCCGTGGCTGCTGTCGGGACACACACCTGCAGGATGGAGGTGTTCACAATTACCATCTGCTGTTGCTTCTGAGAAAGATCTCATGCAGGAAGCTCCTGCCACTGACCTCATTTGATCCAGGCGAAAAGTAATAATGGAGCTCCTGTGGCTAATTGCCAAGAGAGAAACACTCTAAAGAACTTATTTCCGACATCCTCCTCTCCTCTGATGAAGATCTAAACCAGCAGCTCGAGACAGGCTTCTGATTAGATCAAAGTAGGAAACATTTCATGTTATTAGCCGCATAGTTTCATCTTGTTTATGAACCACACCATAATGGACCCCAGACAAGTTAAAATACAATAGAGCTTGCAAGAACCATTATTATTATTAGAATGTAATTATTCACATCCAATATGTATCTTTCAGTAGATGCTTAAAAATATTTTCTGTCCCCAACTTCACTGGAACGTAATGCAGATTAGCATCAGGTTTTCTAGTTTATGACCTCTCTGATACTTGAAAAGATTGCTTCTGTAAATAACCAGGAATGTATAAGAAACCAGTTTATTATATTTGCTGTAAAGACATGATATTATCTCAACAGGAAGAGATGGTTTTTCATAAACTTATTCCTCCATATCCAGTTGTCTAAATAATGCAGGAAATCTCTTGCATATAAAAAACATCCAAACAACTAATTGTCCAACTACTAGCGCTGACACTGTGCTCCATAATGCAAGAGATAGCAATTCTAATTTACGAGAATTAAAAGCATCTTTGACCAATTGCAGCACTGCATTTTGAGAAGCCACTTGTCCCCAGCTGAAGCTGGTTCAAGCAAATTTGGCTGCTTTTGCTCCTCAGAGGAGGCATGGGCTGTGATTTCAAACTGCTGTGGCACAAAGGCAAGGTAACCATCCAGCAGTAAAGGTTTCAAGTCCTTATGTTTATTGATGGTGCTATGCTCCAGTGGGACTGGAGGCTGAAAAAGTGAGGACTGGCCCACAAGAGCAGGGAAGACATAGTTTCTACACAGGGCAAGGCTGTATGTATGGGTGACATTAAAAACCCACTTCTGCCTCCCCAGTGCACAGCAGCCAGCAGCACGCTGAGACAGGCTGCGCTTTGTTCACCACTAAATTCTTTCACCAAAAGCCAGAGACTACTCTCTCTCAGGCTTCAGCCAATTTACATCCTTGAAATACTGCCCTCATCTAAATCTTTATTTAAAAAAAAAAGGAAATTGAAAGTACTTCTTTAAAAACTCCTACACATGTATTATATTTTGTTATTATATACATATGTAAATATATATACACACAGAGTTCCCTGCTTCAGCTGTGAAGGTCTTTACATGCAGGTTACGTTCTCCACACAACATACGGGCAATCTCCCAATATTAACTTTTCATTCAGGTTCTCCAGGTATGCAAGAGCTTTCATCTCTTCTTTCCTTCCTAAGCAACAGCCTGATATTACACCTAATGAGAGCCTGTAGCCAGCCTGAGCAGGCAGCAAGCAACAACGGGCTGCCATAAAACATCTGAACAGACCAGAAACAAACACGCTCTCTAATTCTCGAGCGGCAACAAGACCCTAAAGGGAAGCCTTGTCTGAGCTGCTTCCTTACACCTCCTTAATAACACCAGCCCTAAGCCAAGTAACAGCAGTGGAAAACAGGATGGAAGGTGGGTGATTTCTTGCCACTTGCTTCCAACATCCTTTGGTCAAAGCAAAGGCATCTCCGCGGCCCTTCGCAAGATCAAAAGGCAGCAGCTCTATTTACAACATCCTGAGCAATTTAGGCATCCCACTCAGCATTGTTTCCTACCTCCCACCCAGTTCCCTTTTAAATTGGATGGTTTCTAAATGAAGCCTCTACCCTTTATGAGTTTATAGTCATGACAAGCCAAGGAGTCCCACACAGCCAATTTTAAAAGAAATTAAGAAAAATTTCTCCATCTTAACCTTGCTGCACTAGAAATGGTAGTGCATGAAATGGAAAAAATTTTGCCTGGCATTTTTTAATTACTAACTTGAAGGATTTATGCTGTATGCATTTTATGGTCTATCTTCATTTCCCAGTGACATGTCCGGTACTTGTGAGCGTGCAGCTTCTAAAGGAGTTCTCTTTAAGGGAAGAGGCATTTATGGGTAAGGAAAAAAACCCTTTAAAAATTAAGTGTTGGGTAAATGCACAGGATGTTGCAAGCATCTGCTTTATTTGCACCTTCTTTCACCCTCCCTTTTTTTTGTGGCTCTTTTTTGTTTTCTTTTTTCACAACCTGTATTTAGAAATTTAGGGCCACTATTATGCCTGTCACTGTTAAGTGACAGGACCCATAAGGAAGGAAAGAGGATACACAAATCCTAAGTAGTCCCCTGGAAGAAACACTGAAAGAAATTTCCCAAAATACAGCATGCAGGTATTAACAAGCCACATGCACACCACCCTCCTCTCCCAGCAAAAGCAAGGCATCCCAAGATCGGGGACACAAACCTGTGCCCAAAGGCAGGGCCAGCCCAACACAGGCTTCTGGCTAAGGGTTGGGACATGGCATCAAGGCCCAAAGCCACCAACCCCTTCCCAGTCCATGATACCCTGCACCACAGCTACTGATCATACATAAGAGCTGAATGCTCATCTGTCCCCTTTTAACCAAAATCCATTATGCAGAGGGATTAAGCAACATCGCCATGGTCATCCAGAAACACATTTTCCTCATGGTAAATCACGTCTGCCATAAGCACTAGACACTTTTAAACAAACAATCTAATACTTTTTGAATATGTAATTGATTTTTCTCACCCACTTTTCTACCTTAACTAGTTAATGTGCTTCATATATTGTCAAGTAAGATGTGTCAGCATGTATAAAAGCAAAAATAATTAAAAATCACAAAGTATTTGAATTTACATAAGAAAAAGTTATGATTACAGTGTCTTATAAAACTTTTAATTTCATCAACTTGTTATATGTCATTCTTCAATGCAGAGAGCACTCACAGTATGAAGAGTTCTTAAATCAAAAACACACTGTTGGGGAACAATCTTCATTTTAATGACGCTCAGTAACAGGGATTAAAATATTTTATGAGTCACAGTTTCCATTAAAAAAAGGCAAAACAAAAAAAAAAAAGGACAATGGTGATGAATTGCTGAAAGTGTAGAACTTGTTAATTAAACCCATTTTAAAAAGTGTTTGGGAAGAAGGGAGCAGGCATCTGAAAACTTACATACTGCACTGCACTTTAAGGCACTAACTACTTTTCCCTTAATTGGCTTCTGCAGATCCCAAGGAATCTGAAAACCCACCAGCTTCACAGCACAAGCAGCTGCTGTCCCGGCTGCTCCAGACAGGGGATGAAAGAGCCCTTCAATCTACAGATCTATTTATATTCCTTCACATGGCGACTATAAAAAGGTTTCCTTTCAGGCTGAGGTTTCTCAGCATTAAAGTTAGTAACTGTCTGAACATGAAAAACCCTATGTACACAGATTTTTATAACAGAGGTGACGCCTTTGTGTTCGGGAAAATTTGATTTGAATCAGTGACAACAGAATCTCCCACATCTACCAACTTCCTCTGTAATGCCTTTGCAAAAAAGAAAATGGGACCCAGACTGAACTGAAATAATGCATTAAATAAATAATGCCACTGATTCTGAACAATAATAATTTCTGACCAAATGTGCTCTATCCCAGTCACCTTTGTATTCCCACTGCCTCCGTCTCCCCACCAAGGCAGCCAAGCCATTCCCAAGGGCCAGAGAAGGGCACCGGGTGCTGGTGTTTCTCATTTGAGCCTGCCCTGGCTTTCCTGGCCAGCCTCACACAGAACGGCTCTGTGCTTCCACTTCCTCCTATGTAAACACCAATAATTATATTTCCATACCTCACAGCATGTAGAAAGGAATGACAGTTCATACCTTTCCACAAAAAAAGTCTCCCACTCTGCCATGCAAGCTGCTCCAGAAACAGACTTGTGGTGAAAACAAATTGCTTAAAAATTAAAAGGCATACAATAGAAACTTGGAGCCAATTGCTACAGATCCAGCTCTACCATGGGAAAGAAAAGCACCGCTTTTAAAGCCAGCAGAGAAAGAAGCGCCGTGTCTGGCTAACATGCACGGTCCTGGTCTTCCTTTCAGTTTGTTTTAACAATTTATTTTTTCCATTAGTTCAAGAAAACAAGCCTAAAAGGCTGATTATTGAGGGTCAGTATTTTAAATTTAAAAAAAAAGTCTTAAGATTGAGTCTAAGCCAACTCCAGCTCTCAAACTCACACACTTCTTCCTCAAATCCACCCGCATCCCCAAGGGCCCAGGCTTCCTAAAAGTGCATGAAAGCACAGCTCTGCCTTGGGAAGATCATGACAACATCTTGGTATGAGAATTGCTACCTTTTTTTCCCCCCTAATTCACAATGCAGTGAAGAGAAATCAGTGTGAAAGGCCCACAAAGCTCTCAGTGACAATACCACATGACGGCACTCCTGCTCTGCCCACCACCACCTCCACAGCCACTCCACACCATGCCCTGCATCCACGCTGTGTGTATTAGCTGCTTTTAATTGACACCAGAACTGCAGAACAGCCTTGCCCAGGGCAGCTACTGCCACTCCAGGCACCAGACCTGAATGGGGAGCAAGTACCAGAGCTGGGGGTATAAGTTGCTATTATGGCCAGAGATGCAGTTTTCTCAAAAGATAGGTAGTTTCCGGCCTGAATGGTAGAAGAGTGGGCTGGCTGGGCAGCCACACAGCTAGGTAATGGCCAATGCACCTGCTCCAAAGCTCTGGAGTTCAGAACCAAGCTTAGCCATACCAATGCTGCCCCTGGCTACAACAGTGGAAAGGCCATGTGCTGGCCTCTGAGGCTTACTGCCAAGATACAGAAGTGTAAGAGCAGGGGTATTTGTTTCTGATTTGTTGCAAAACATGGATATTCCCATTGCAAAGGGATTTTTAAAGGAATATGTATCCAGTTGGCACAACTGAAAATAGAGGGGAAAAAAGGGGGAAAGTCTGTCCTAATCCTGTTACTCATACCAGAGGAAAAACAGGTAACTCCATAATGTCCCTACAATTTCTTCTAATGGCAAAATATGGTTTCTTCATTAGTAGCACATTAGTTAACAGAAATTCAAAATCATACAGAAACTGGTAAAGATACTTGTACAGAATCAAATGCTCTGTAATCACGCTGCAGCCTCCCTTTGCAACAAGCATTAGCAAAAGAAATCGGGACTCAAAGGACAGAATTAAAAACTTTTTCCACCCCTCCTATAGTTGCTTCCCTGCTCTTGCACATCCTACTTACTGCTGGGGGGATGTCTTTAACAGGAGCAGCCAGCAATGGGTCATAATAAACAAGCCAGGTGCTTTCATTCCAACCAGAAATAGAAATTATTACAAGGTTTTAAATACATACCCTGTTCCAAGAGGTCTTTTATTAGTTATGCATATTTTACATCAAATTCTGTGGAAAGTAACTTAAAGGACATTGCAATTGAGAGCTCTGCTGGCCCAATAAAGCACATCAATCTCCTGTATTGAGTGAATAAATGGCAGGTAACAGCTGTTATGCTGCACAAAACTCTTTTCTGACCTAGACTGAACATGCATTTGATCAAATTGTCTCCAATAATGCCAGGAGCGCTGCCAACCACAAGATTAAATATTCTGATTTAAAAAATAAAAAAGGAAAGAAACCCCAGTATGTGATAAATATTTTTAGCTCTGAAATAGAGGAAAGAACATTCTGTTATTCCTGTTCTTTAAAGTTACATTAAAAAAAATTTGACATCTGTCCTAATATCCAGATTATGTAAATCCTGCTCTGCAAAGACACAACGCTTGCCCAGAACTGAAGAAATAAAAATGGAAGAAATGTTCTGGGTCAGTTTTAACTTCCATGTTATTTACAGGGACAAACTAAAGAAGCCAGTTCTGCATTTTATCCTAAAGCAACAGAAAAACCTCTTTCTCCCAACAGGTTATTCTAATGACAGATATGGCCAGACAGAAAGAAATCCACTTTACCAGAGCCCTGGCGTGTATCAAAAGCAGCGTATGAAAAGCAGGTTTTGTCAGAACTTGTAAATCGATGGAAAGGTTTGCTGACTCACACCGACTGATGGCAAAATGCCTTCCCTTTAAATCTGCCTTTAAGGTAGCATGTATAGAAAAAGAAAATTGGCAGCACTTACAGAAAAATTAAATTATGCCCTTTGTTTCTCTGCAATACACAAAGAAACCTTGTCAAGAAAATTTGGAGGGTGGATTTGTGTGTAAGTGCACACAAAATGTGAGGTCTCGTTCTCCCTGAAAGGCTCCTGGTGATCACAGAGTGCAGAATGGCAGCCTATCCTGTGAGACTGAAGCTACAGGAACTAGGAGAGAGGAGTTTAATCTACAGCTGCGTGCTTCTTTTTCCCCCTCCACTGATGACTGACGAAGGCGTAGGAGTATGAATGCCTTCACTGGAGGCTACATTGTAAAATGTTTGAGAGGTTTCAATACACATTTAAGCTCCTACCACAGTTTTCTGAAGCAAAACTAATGAAGAATCTGTTTGACTTGATGCTTTGGGGACTATTTTGTTGTTGTTGTTCATTAGCTTTTTTTTTCTCTCCAGGAAAAACTAAAGGAAAAAAACCAAATATCACTCCCTTAACATCAGATACAAGGGAGAATTGGTAGAATGGTGTGCAGAAGATCAAAATTAAATCTTTCTATATAAAGTATAAGGGACAAGTTTTAATAGCCTATGAATGTGGACCACAAGGTTCAGCCTTTCTGAGCACTTCAGAGCATTTCTAAAATAAAAGACTTTCTGGACTTCAAAGGGAAATCTTTGAAAATTCGCAAGCAACAGGGGGCAACCACAGAGGAGAACTATGAATACAGATAGAACTGGTATTACAGATAAATTCCCTTATCCAGGCAATGGGACAGGTATCTTAAAAGCAAGAACTAAAAAAAGAATGGCAAATTACTAATGCTCGGTGCACTCTGAATCTTCCTGCTAATTCCGATAGTAACACGAGGAAGAATTATATAAATGTCTCCAGCCATTCTGCAGGAAAGATGAAATCAGCCAGGCTGACAGATGCCTGAAAACTGGCAGCAGAAAAGTTCAGCTTCTAAGGTATTAAGCAATGATGTGATTCACCGCCTGCTGAAACCTCCATTGAGACAAAGTTTAATACCTCCTGGATGCAAGCCTGGGAAAGGTAGAACTGTGAATGCGCTCCCTTCCCAAACTCTGCTCCCAAGCTCCAACCTCAAGTGCTCTACAGGGAGAATGAGGCACACAGAGTCCTTCCAGGAACAGTGTCTCCAACACTGCATTTGCCCAATACTCAGTGAACAAGCATCAGGATGACAAGGCAGGGAATTTGGGGGAATGGCCTTAGGAGGTTACTGGCAAAGGGCAGAAGGCTAATTGCAACCTCCTGAAGGCAGAAGAAATCTGTGAGCAAAATGCAGCGCAATACTCGACCTCTGAAGATCCAGAGTATTTTTCCGTGTTTCTCTGCTGACACACACTGCTTTCACACATACCCTCCCTCTTTCTAAACCGGGCAGTGGTAACACCTCTGGTGAGGAGAAGGACTGGACAGGCCATTGGGGTGCTGCAGGAGACAGGACTGACTGGCCACAGGGGCAGCAGGCCCCTCACAGGACATTTTGCCAGCCTGCCACACCAAATACCTTTGGAAAAGCACCATGCTCAGCTGCACAGATGTCTGCCAGGTAGTCTCCCAGTTACCTCCCTGGTACTTCTGCACACATGATATGACGGGAGCCAATCCTAAATCTGAGAACTGGAAGTGACAGAGCATCAGAGCAACTCAAAAGCATAATGCCCCTCCAACAGCACCTTCAAAGTCTTTTCTACCCATGCTTTTTGGTAAAATGATGACACCATGCTATGTGATGGCTAGTCTATGTCTATGTAAAAGAACAATCAAAAGGAGATCATGAATTTGTATTCAAAGAAGGCTCTTACGACTGATTAAGCAGCATTGTCCAAGTTGCACACAGACAAGACAATATAAACTCTTAATACACCTAATATACGAGAGTAATGGTCCTAACTAAGAAAACGGCACATGCTGCACTGAACAAGAGTTACTTCGTCTGCTCTCCTCCACATTAAACTGCCTAGTTTTGCACATTCGTAACACGATTACCTAATAACAGTCACTGCCTGTATGTTTGGCCACACATTTCACATATAGCACTGCGGAACAGAGAGGTACTGAGGGGGGAGAAAAAAAAGGTATAAATGTGTGAAGCTACATTATACGTATTTAGGCAATCACATGCCTACCTGAAAACCTTGCACTGCATTCAAATTCACATTTTGTAGGAAAGGCCTGGCGATACTTGGTCTGCTTAAATAAATATTTATTAATCTCAGTATAAAAGATCAGACACCAAATTTATATGAGCTGAGCACAGTTCGGGCAGAAGCCAATAATAGCTGCTTTCAGAATTTGCAGCATTGGTGTTTGCCAAATGGAAGTGACAAGTCTGGACCACTAAGAAAAATGAAGCCATTTGGTAAGTTATACGCTGCGTAATAAACAGTCTGTCAGTTTGCTTCTAATCCCCCCTCTTCCATACGGGTGTTGGTTTTTTTCTTTTTCTTTTTTTTTTTTTTCTTTTTTCCGTTTTCCTTTTCCCTGATGCACTCTGCAGTGCACGTATGTATTAGAAATTAAACAGAAGCTACTTTGGCTCTGGGGACCACACACCGTGGACAACTTAGACAGGTCATTGTTACCTAAACAGAATTTGGTTTTTTGTTTGCATTGTACATTTCTTTTCTGTTTTGACAGCAGGTTTTAAAAAGAGGATGTTACCCTCCTTAGAGCTTTGAATCATTTACGAAGAAAAGAGAAAAAGAAGAAGTTCTGCGACAATAGCACAAAAGTAAAGCCTTGCAATTTTTCGTTTCTTCCCATGACATCTGTGGGTAGTCCTGTTCATAACGCCTTTGTTCCGGGCTGATTTACCACAGTTTGAGACAAGACACCATTCAGAGTCTATTCCAGGAACGATGGAGGAAGTAGAAGGAGGATGCATCTAATTTGTTAGCTACCATGACATCGCTGCTTATGATTAATACAAGGTGTTGAGTGAACAGAAAGTATTTCCTCCAAGCATCCTCCATCTCAGCCACTTTCTGTGCATGCTGAACAGGGTGGGGATAGCAAGACTGCCATGACAGGTCTGCTACTTGCAACATGGCTTGTCAACTGTGCAAGGGAGGAAAAAGCCAGCATATCCAGCCAGCTGGCTCTGCCCAGAAGAGGACTACTGGCATAGAGTGAGACAGCCAAGAGGGACTGCTGAAGGAGAAGGTCCTGCATGAAAAACCTAGGAACAAGGAGCAGGTCCAGGAAAAGTTCTTGCCTTGTTTGCATATGACTCGCAGCAAATTGCTGTACATTCAGGACTCCTTATTTACAGAAACATGGTCACACTCCTTCCTGCCAGATGACGTTTGTAGGAGGACTTAAATGCCTGCAAAACCCCTGAAGATCTTTTCATGGCAGATACTGCACAAGTACAAAGTACTGAACCACTTTGAAGGGAGGAGCCGGCAGAAACCACTCAGTTCAAAATACTAAACCAAACAAGAACTCCAGAACTAACCCTTACTGCCACTGAGTCCTCCCTCTGGCAGGCTATGAGACCTTACTTTGGTGATGGGGAAGCCACCCAGCTCGCCTTGCCCACCCACACCATCAAACCTACACACATGGATGCACTGGAAGCATCAGACTTAGGTGGCACATAAGCCACGAAGTTTTGCTTGCAGCACACACACCGGTACCAAAATAAGTTCCCACCCACTCACAGATCTCTTGGGGTACCAGCCAGCCAAGGATAAATCGTGCTGCCAGAATAACTCAATCTCCCACTTTTTCGGCTTACCCCCTGCCCCAGGGTATCTCCTGTAAAGGGCTAGGCATAGGCTGCAAGCCAGGTAATTTGCTGCAGTGGTGGGAGCCTGTTCCTGGCACTCACGTTTCCCACACACCACAATCACAACCAAAAAGCTGTCCAAGACAGCTGATAACAGGTGCCCTGCGGTCCCTATACATCTCGTCTGGAAAAGTCCACTCCTGCTGGGCCCTCAACACCAAAGTACAGGCACTTTAGCTCATCTGAATTATTCTGTAATTTCCATCTACTGTTGCCGTCCCTCCCCAAGAAGCAATATCCCTGCTGTAAATACCGACCTCAGGCTGCTTAGCTGATGGGTCTGCCTCCCATAAAATGGGCATCAGAGCACTTACAGTGGGCTTATAGTGGGTCTCAAAGGCAACACAAGGCAATGTAAGCTTTGTAAAGTAACACAAAAAACCAAAATTGCAGAATAAAGTTTTCAGAAGTTCCTCAACATCATATGAATGGAGTAAAACTTTCTTCTGATACTAACTTTTCCTGTTTTTCTCTTTTTTACGCAGTTACTGGTTCCAGGAGCTTATCAAGAAAATAAGCCTGCTCACATTGGCAAAATCCCAGCTCACTCATTTTCTTAAGTAGCATGTTATCAAAACCTACCGACACAAGCTGTACTTTCTGGATACAAAGAAAGCTCTCATAACAACTACAGTAACACCACATTTGGAACCGGTTAGGTCAGTCCTGCAGTGTTCCCGTAGACTCTTCCATAGCCTGCACTTAGGTCAACCAATTCTTGACATGGAGAGGCTGTCAAAGACTCAACAGCACTTTCTCAGTGATCAGTTCAGTTGATGACCCTGTCTATTCCTATTTGCTGTCACTGAACATAACCCTTGTCAAAATAACCTCTAGGAAACAACACAAAATGTTGTAATTTTAACAGGGTGAAAGTACTTTAGTCTTCAGACTTTGGCATTATTTCATAATATAAAACACTCCCATTTTGATGGGATATCTGTAACTATCAATTCTAGAATAAATTATATTCTCTACTACATCGGGTTGTTATATTCTCTACTATATACTTCTCACCTTTGTAACACCTACAGAGCAATGGTCAATTTGGGACAGATTTCACCTTCACACCTCTGGCTCATCCAGGATGTTGGGTTTGATGCCCAGTCCCTGAAGCTGATACACAGCCACGGCTCACAGAAAGAGTCTGGAAAGGAAAACTGGAAAAAACACATTTGCACACACAGCCATGCATCAGCATCACAGGAAGGCAGAGGTTTCACTTCAACATTTCCTGCTTCCAGTCAGCCCATGTGCCCACTGCTTCTCAGAAGGGCTCTGTTGCCTTTACAGTGAAAGGCCAAGGGATGATTTCTGGCAGCCAGAGAGCCTGTGTTTGTCCAAGGGTGTGGTTAGACAATGCGATTGAGCAAGCTCCTGCCCTTGCCGGCCAGCCTGACACCCTCCTCTCCATCCCCACTCCTCCTTCATTACTTTTTTTTTTTGATTGGGTGTCTCTAACAAATCAGCAAATTGATCATGTTTGCTGTGCAAAGAGATGAAGGGCTGAGGTGATACAAACGGCAGAGCAGAAGCTAGGAACTGGAAGCTGATGAGGAAGAAGGAGGGAGCACGACTCACCCCTTTAGGCAGAACAAAGCTACACTACCGGTCTGGCTCAGACAATACCATTTAACTTCAAAAACTGTATTTCCAATTACTAACCCTTTGCAGTTAGTAATACAGCAGGCACCCCAGAAGAACAAACTTGCTTAGGCACATGTTATTTCCTGATCTAAGTGACCGCAGACCCAAATTCACAAGGTTTGTGAGCACCTACTCCAGATGTGGCTGCCACGCAGGGTAAGGCACCACAGGACTCTTATAAAACAAAGCAAGAAAACCAGTGCCCCACAAAGATTCTCAGAGTTCTCTTGGTGCTCCCTTGGCAGACAAGGAAGGACTGTGTTCAGGATTCCTTTTTTCCTGCACATTGCAATACCAAAGCATTTCCTGACAAAAACCGAGCCACAAGGACAGGCTATATCACTCCGAGGCTGAGATACGGTTGAAAGTATGGGACATCAGCACACCCTGCTAGGGCACAGACTAACACAGAGAGAGAGTGAATATCCCCCATTAAATGTTTATAAAAAGTGCCTGTTGTAGCCACCTTCTTAATACACAACCACAACCTGCAGCAAAACAACCTTTGGCTGAAGCTCTTCCTTTCCCCTCTGATGATGCACCAGAGCCTTTCCTCCTGCCACCCTTCTTCCCTTGGGGCTGCACCGCAGCCCAGCCTCTCTGACTCAACCAGCACTCTTTTACACAGCTGGCACCTTCGACAATTTCCGAGACATTAGCAATTTCCTAAAATAGTCTCAATCTTACATAAAATGACCGGCATTTCAACCATGCCTTTTGTTTTCAATCCCCCTGACCACGACATCTGAATAGAATAAAGTCTAGTTGAAGTTTAGTAGCAGGGGGAACAGAAAGGGAGAACTGAGCGGGGGTTGCTGGACAGGAAGAGTGGGGTTCTTCCCTGGCTGCATGGCCTTTGTCCCCAAAGCTCTTTTCCTCCTCTGACTGCACCAATAACATCTTTCCTCCATCCCTGCCAGCTCTCCCAGCCTCTGAGCAGGAGGCACAGACACATTGCAACACAGAGACAACTGCTGAGCTTTGCCTGCCTTTCTGCTCACAGGGCCAGCGGTTTGGGATCACTCTAACTCACTTCCATGATAAAAAAACAGAATCAGCAAATTATTCAAAACACTCCTAATGCTCTTCTGGTTAGGAACGGGAAGACAAGTTTTCAGAGCAGGATGACAGAAACAAAACCACTGTACATGCCCTGTTTCCCTAAGAAATTAGGCTCCTTCATCCTCTGCAGGGACTGCTCGACAACTATATTGGGGGGGGGAAAGTGTGTTTAAAACACATGTTTACTGTACTAACAGCATACCAAAAAAAAAAAGGGTTCAAGGGGAGCCTTTGTCATATCCAAAACTAAACAAACTTTAATGTTTAAACTCATTCCAGATCGCCAACAAACAGAGCCCCAAGTAGCAACTCTGCGCTCTGCCGATCCCTGCCAAGGAAGTTCATACATTTGGATGGAGTAAGCGCTCAATTCCAATGGGGAAAAAAAATTAAAAAAGGAGAGAAACACAGTCACATTTGGGAGTACAAGAGGTGGAAATTAATGCGAAATAAAAAAGACCAAACCAGGCAGCAAGTTATAAACACCAAATATTGAAATTCCAAAGCTGACCTGCAAATTTCACGGTTAATACGATGCAGATCCCTTTTCTGCAGTTGGGTTAAAAGTGCACAGCCCTCTCCTAGGCAAATCTCCAAGGAATTTTAAAGCTTGAATGAAAATACTAATTACAATGTACTAAAAACAGAGCGAGGAAGTGTGCGAGATGACTTTCGAGCACTGTAAGGAAGAGAGGAGGAGACGGTTCGGTCACTGTTGAAGCCAGAGACACACAGCAAGAGCAGCCCTGCAACAACATTAACTTCTTCTTAATGAGACCTGGCAACTTGTAAAGGATTCCAGTGTTTGCAAAGCTTTGTGTTGTACCTGTCATGATGAAGCAGCACTTACATAGTTAAGAAAAGCATGCTTAAGAAGAGTGGCTATCCATCCCCAATATTTGGCACAACCAGCACAGCCATCCTTTTTCACAATTACAGGAAGACTGTATCTTAGCAGCTGGTTTCGCAGGGGGAAAAAAAAAAAGCAGATATTTATCCCTCACAAGGTTAACTAGAAATGTAAACTGAATTCTACATTAAATTATCCCCGTATGCCAAAGCCACAACATCTAGTACTCATTATTACTCTTTCAAAAGAAACGGTCCAGAGTTTACACACATGTATGTTCTGAGGAGAGTATTTTATAAACCCCACAAAAACATTTACACAAAATAACTCAATTTAGGCCAGCAGAGCAAATCTCTCACATACAAAATGTCAGCCAATTAAGCTTTTAGCAGAGCACCAGGGAGACCGATTTTAGAAAGCTAAGCAGGTTTCTCAGTCTAGGAATGCCTGAAATCTGTTTATTCTCAGTCAACAATGACTTTCTGCCTTCTGCCAATTACTAAAGTAGTGGGGGGAAAATGGATTTACTCTCTGCTTTTACAGATCAGTTGGCTTAGCAAAATCTAAACTCATACACAGGCGCCTCACAACCCCTCTCATTAATGTGAGCAGGCAACAACAAAAAATTTGCTTTACTTTCCTCCCCTGACCTCAATCTGTTTATCCTTTCTTACCAACAACTGGAAATGGCTAGTGCTCCTATGGCATTCTTCCCCCTCCTAGCCCTCACACTGCAGGATATAGCAGGGATTTCAGGAAGAGCTGGCATGCAAGGACACAACACAGCCATGGGCTATTCACCGAGTCCAGTGAGCATCTTCAAACTGACGAGCCATACCACAAACTTCAAGCATGGAAAAAGCCCTAAGACAAAGCTCCTCGTGGCCATAACACCCTGCTGCCAGACGAGGAGGTTCACTCCTCTGCTTGCTCTTATCATTCCCCTCCCTTTGCTTCCCCCTTCCACTGAGCCCCAGTCATGCCACGCATCCCACCTCTCCTTCTCCTCTGGCTCTGCTCTCACTAGACATCTCTATGGACCAAAGAAATTGATTGATCTGACCCACACCACCCATTTTCATAGCAGCAAAATACATCAAATCATCACATCTTTCCCAACAGCACCCAAACTCTCCCTCTCACCTGTGCACCCTCTCTGGTTCCTGTCCTAAGCTGCTTCAGCACATTTATCCATCAGAAAAACTGCTGGTCCCACACGGCCCTTCAACAGAGCCAAAACCACCAAATACTGCTCTTGGGGTTGGGATAGTTCATTTACTGATGAACTCAGAGCAGCACTTTGCAGGCATCTTGTACTCATTAAAATTATATTCTTCTTGTCTGTGTTTCATTCCAGACTCAAGAAAGGTTTGAACATAACCTTATCTTGGAATAAGTCCCAAATAAATTTCCATTTCCCAAAAGACAGGTTTTCTCCAAGGCAAGTAGTGGAAATTTGCAACAGTTTATTAAAAAGAAGCAGCTTTACCTCTGGCCAATCTCATGTATTATCTGGATGTCATCAGAGGTCCTGGAAAGTAGCTTATTCCTAAATGCCTGGAGGCTCTACAGTACATACGATGTTTACCAAATATTCCAAAACACAGTAACTTATTTGACTTTCACTCAATAACATAAGCTTTCGGAATTAAAATAAAAAACAAACCCCAAACTTAACATATTTAATTTTCTTGTTGTAACACACTTAGAAAACCCCAGTGCTAAAAAACAAATAAATAGATGTGCACATACAATCCTTCCCTTACCTTTGCAAAACACTGCAGGGATGATGCTCAACCAGCTACAGCTGTGCTTTGTGTCTGCTTCTCCACCTTCAGTTACTATGGGTATCCTTCCCTAGGAGCACTTTTTTTGACTGACAGCATCCCTCAAGACTACCTACACCCACAGGAGAAAAGCACTGAGTACAAAAGTTATCTAGCAACTACTAGCAAAACGTGGCAAACAAACTCTGGCTGTTACTCCCCCCAGCCAAGTACTGGCAGAGGAGAAAATGGAAGTTTCTCTGCATGTTCTCCACATGTAACACAGAGCACTGCCACGCCACTGCAACACTGCTGCTGAAGCAATAAAAAAAATGCCACAGCTGGTGAGGGTCTGCATCGCTAATGATGAGAAACTAACTCTCTCTCATTGTGAGGCCAATTTAGTGGGCTTACGAAATGCAATCAAGACATTTCTGCATAAATGATGTATCATGAATAAAATAATGAATCATTCTATTGAAGAATATAACAAAAAATTCTGCAATAATGAAAAATAATCTAAAAGTAATATAGATTTCTGTGCAAAATTTAGAAAACTTTATTTTTTCCAAGTAAGCAAGAGAAGTTTATTTCATAACAAACTAGGGAACTAAAGACTTCATCCCAGCTCAAGAGTAAGTACAGTGTCATGCTGGGTTTGAAGGGTCAACTCATTCTCACAACACTTAGGAGTAAGGTCAGGATAAACGTGGTGCTTAGTGCCTTGAGATCACACTGAAGACACACGAGGTTGTGGGAATTAAGAGAATGCTTCCAGGTATTTGCATGGCAGCAGGGACAGCCAGGACTGCCAAGATGACGGCTGGCCTACAGTATTTATATTAAATATAACTGAAGATATTTTGAGGCACTGCACATACCACATAGGTTACCGATACCTGGCATTTTTCCACTTGAACTACTCAGCAGCATGAAAACAATTCATCCTATGGAAATTATTCAGCATTTATGAAGTGTTGTAAAAAGCCAATGGAAAATCCAGTTAGTCATCTGTCAATCCTCCTGTTGTGAAAACATCACACCTTTACAGACTATGGGGCTGCCTTAAAAAAAAAATCATACCATAAATTTGTTCACTTTCTGAATGAAGACAGTTTCAGTAACTCCATCTTGGGGAGGATAAAATGTCTCATGATAAAGGAAAAAATCTCATGAAGAAACAGCAGTATATTTCTATACAAGGATTTGCTATCCAGATATGATAATTTCTCGAAACCTCAAACAAAATACCACAGCATGCTAATCTGCTCTTTCACAGCAGGTAACCTCAGACATCCTATAATTCTATGGCGTGTTCATTCTTGCCTTGTTTAAAAGGCTCTGACAAGTGCAAAAAGCAACCCCAGCCCTTCCTCCTGCTTACAACCAACCCTGTGCCTTAACAGACTTTATTTCATGTTCCAGATTTCAGAAGTTACTCCATTTCTTCCAGGAATATGCCTGATCTCCCTTTAGTTTTATTTACCTTCTAAATAAAAAATACTATTAAAAAAAAAAAAAAAGCAGCATTGTTTTGAGAGGGATTTTAAATTTCGCTGGAGTCAGGAAATTAACAAGTGTTCCCCACACTCAGTTCACGGCAGCAGGCAGGGAAGCCACTCCTTTCACCACCAGCTTGAATGACATTGTGCAACTCAGCTTCACGCTGCAGCCCATCCTTCACCCTGCCAAAGCTACAGCTGCCCCAGGAGCAATCCAGTTCAGCACTGCTGGACTTTCCTCACCCTTCTGCAAACCAAGGTTCGGTTCTTACTGCTGCAGTAGTCAGCATTTACCATTTCCTCCCTCCGTTCCACAAATGACCTTTTGCCTTCCAAGACAAGAGGAAGAAGACAGAGACAGAGACCACAGAGTCATAGTGTACATCACGGAAACAAGTTACGGAAGCAGAGGAGGTTGGAACAACGCTTATCCTTCCAGAGCAGTATTCTTGGTATTTCATAACACCAAGTAATAGCTCGGTTAAACCTTTCACTACAGTTGAGTCAGAAACCCCAGATCTCAACAAAGGAAATTGAAAAAACACTGCTTTCTAAGGGATTGATAGAAGGCTTTTCCCAGAATGGAAGTATCCTGGCTCTTACTCCTCAGATATAAAGCCCATGCTTGCCGTAAAAGACAAGCCCAAATGTTTGTTTGGACAGAGGCAGAGAAGCCAGAGTTTATGTTTATGGGCTCCTATCTAATTTCACGCCTTCCTCTTACTCCCACTCCCCTGTCTTAAAAATTCATGTTTTATTAGATTCATGAAACAGCTATAGCTCATAATGAGATAAGTCAGCTGATACTGTCGATGAGGTGTTTTGTACCAAACATTAACACTAATTATATAAACCTTCCACTGCACTTTGTTTGCTGAGCCCACACACTTAAAACTGCTTGCTGTATTACTGCAAACAGTTCATTAGCAGTAAGTTTACAGGCCTGGCCAGCATTAACCTTTCCTCAAAATCGTCCCAAGCTGAGAATCTAGATCTTGTGCTGTTCATTACAGGAGGCACTGCCAGACTCCCAGGTGCTAACATCATGCTGGGGAGCACCTCCACCAAGAGCTGGGGGAACCTTGCATCCACACCACCATCCCTCTGAGCCCCAGTAGGGACACAGACAGGCAGGCTCTTCCATCTGGTATATGGTCCATAAATTCTGTCCCTAACTTGAAATAGGAAGGTGTCAAGCCAAGCTATCTGTATTTTAAATGTTGTTATAACTTTTCTGACTGCACGCAGTTAAGGAGGGGCCCATGATGGGTGTCCTGATTGGGAGAGTTTATGGCTCTACACTAGGCAAATGCAGCCAGCATCTCTTCCAACCGGGTTGTTCAAATGCAGGATTCCTGGAGCAATCACAAATTAATCAGTGCTGCAAAGTGTGCACAGTCCTTGTTTTCAATAAGCTACGCACATCTGTTCTGCAGGTTGGGAATACACTTACACCATAGACAGTGAGTATGTCAAAATAATTTTTAAAGTAACAGCAGATCTATATTTTAAGTTATTTTAAGTTGCTTTGCATGTATAAAAAAGAGGCGGCAGATGAGAAATGTGTGTGATAAAACTCAGTCACCTACTGTCACACAACACACAAAAAAGAGCTTCTTTAGACAACCAAAGGACAGACCCAAATATGAAACAACAAGCATTCCTGACCAGAGTTGTGTTCATAGAGTAGGTAGAAGAAATGCATTTACAACAACAACAAACAAATGAAAAAGACAAAAAAATCCAAACCTATAAATTGCATTTCAGAACCTGGTTCCACTGATATGCTCTGTGGCTTTAACTAACATGAAGAATGCTCAAAAATGTTCATAAATACAGAAGCAGAATTCTTCTTAAGCTCTCCGTACAATTATAACGAGTCTAAAAGAAATGAGAAATCTGCAAATTTAAACCCACCATGAAGATACTGAATTTGAACAGATTTTGTCACATACACACCAGTCCGAACAGGAATAAGCACGTGGGGAACAGAGAGGGAAGCCCAAGGCAGAGCAGAGATGGGGCAGGCACGCTTTGTTAGCAACGGGCAGCAGGGGAGTTCACTTTGCTGATAATAAAAGAGAAGTATTTTAATCTCTTTCACAAGCATAATCACGGAAACAACTGAAAACCATGACGGACCAATTGACGGTTCGTTACAGGGAACAATGCTTTTTGTTTTCTAAAGCCTGCTTTCTCAGATCTTCCAAGAGAGACACATCACAGATTTGAAAGGCAAGGGAGCTGTTTAAAATTAATTTCAGTTCCAGTCGCTGCAGCAAGGGAAGAAAACCCATCTTCTCCTATTCAGCCATTTGCTTCAAGTGCTGCCTTGCCAAAGGATGTTCGTCCCCGAGCCACCTCAGCTCCACATGAGTTTGTCCACATACTCTGCCTTGCCCATGTCAAAAGCAATTTTGTTATCCGTATGCTTTAACCTCAGGAAACACTTCACGGAGACAGCTACACCACCCTCTACGCACACGTTTCAAGAAGCCATATCCAGCTATTTTGCTGTGTGCAAACAGCTATTTTCTCTTTCAAGATCAAAACACAAGCAAACAAACAGAGGGCAATCCAACTGGAAGAATATTTTTGATGGGAGGAAAAGACTTTGCTAACCAACTATTAGAGAATGCCAAACTGTCTAACACTCAATTTTAGTATGATACAATAACATGGTAAGTTAAAATGAATATACATGCACTTTATTCACAGATTTTAAGTAGTTCAGCACATCTGTTCTGCAAAGGTTTACTCAATACCACCCCAACAACATTATTTCTCCTGGCAGGGCTGTCAAAAGCCTGTATTTCCTCAAGGGATGTTATCCATAATCAAAAATGTGGGTGAGATGTGTGTTTAGCAAATAACAGCCTCACTGGGCACCAATGCATGAACACTCACAGGTCAAACAATTCCCATAGTCCTGTCCCACAAGACATGGGCCATCTCTCCAGCCCCACTGAGTCCAGGGAGAAATCTTGAAGACTACAGACTTTTTTCTTAAGAAGGCATTTCACCACAACAGCTTGTAGCAGTGCTAAGGCCATGCTAACAGAACCTGAACCTCTGCAGAATAAATCAGCAGAGTGCAAATGCTCTCAGTCACGCTTCCAGCACACCACAGATCACCCATTTCAACTTCTGGTGCAAGGTGATCAATAGGAACCTCCTAAAAAATTCCCTCTGAAATGCACTGTCGCTTTTGAGTTTCCCTATCTAGTGCCTTGCATTCCTTTACAAAAGATTTGTTCATGGTTTTCTTGACAAATAATAACATAATCATAAATTGCAGTATTGTAACAGGGTTTATGGACTGAGACCTTCCAGGATGTTTATTGTGCTGCGGCATGACGGAGGTAGTTTCGTTTTTTTACATGCCCTTGTAGGAATGAAGTCAAAAAATGCTAAGGACCCCAAAGCTAAGGACAGTCCATCCAATGGAGAGCAGCAGGAACGATGCAAAGGGACTGCCAAAATGGTGCTACCCATTCTGCCAGGTTAGGGTGCCATGAATCACTCCCGCCGATGCCAACAGGCTGTGGCTCCTGCCTTGATCACATTTACAAGGAACATGCTAGCTTGTGACATAGGACTAATCTTTTTCAGAGCATTTTAAGGCACCCCTCTGTGTCTGCAAATGCCCAAAATTTTGCGGGTCTCAAAACCTAAATGGTACATTCCAGATTCAGGACAGTGAGCAAGCATCCCTTCACGGAATTCAAGATGAAGATAAAAGCATGAAACAAGAGAAAAAAACCATAATGGAACAAAAGAGACATGAATTACTGTAGAAATGCCTACCGACTCCTTTTTTTTTTAATGACAACATTTTTTTTAATATATAAATGCCTTGTGTACACTTTCCTAGTAGCCCTTATAAACCCAAATCCACCACTTTTTGGTTGCCTTTTTAATTACTCTAAGTCTCTGAGAAACTTTAAAATACTGCATATAAAGATGAGAAACCTGTGTATCTGGTTTCCATTTTATTTTTCCCTCAGTAATAGTTTTGCAAAGTATAGTTCCAAAAACTTGAGAAACTAGGAGCATGACCAGCAGTCTTCTGACCTCAGGCACCCTTCATTCCAGACAGAGCTGGAAAACCCAGACTGAAAGGTTTACTTATAGGGTACTTAGCAGAATTTAGCTCATGTGGTAGCAGGGGTTTTCAGAGACTTTTGTACTGTGCTCCCTATGGCTCAGTCTTTCCGAAATCATCCCACCAAGAGAAAAAGTCAAGAATCTGAATGATGTGGCTCTACCAAAAGTGGCATGTATGGCAAAGTACAAATTAAAACCTCTAAGGATCACAGAGGCCTGACACATTTTAGCACAGAAAAAGAGCCAACAGTGGTTAGCTGGCTACCTTCTGTTTCTGTCATCCACATTATTAAAACACAGAACAAACCCTTTTATAAAGGAGAGCCTAATGATCACTAAATATACCTCTAGTCTTTAATTTAAGCAAAAACTCTGATTAAGTGCATAGAATTAGCTGAAAATAGCAATACAGCTGGCCACCTTTGGCAGATTCACAACCAATATGCTTCATCTATTTGTAGCCATTTCCTTTTGACTGCACCACCTTCATTAAGCTGCCAAATTGGAAAGAAGAGCAAATGTTGTGCTTCTTTTTACAGACTGAGGAATTAATTCTTTGTATTTTAAGATCAAAAGGCCTCAGTTCAAAAGCATATGGGGTTTTAGTCACTTAAATATACCCATTATTTGCTTAAGAAACTCTCTAGACTGAATTTACAGGATGTGACACCACACAAAATTTTCCCCAACACAGGCTTGTGCCCAAACTTTGTCTATGTTTCATTATATGGAGAGAAACAAAATGTGAATTAATAAAGTGAACTTTTTTCCCTAATTCTGCTATTACAATAAAGCATATTCTCCTTTTAAACATTTTGTCTTTAAATCAAAGCAAGGTGTTAGCAAAGCCATTGTAATGTGGCTTTTTTTTTACCCAAATCTGATTTTATAAATGCAGCATCCATGAACTGCATGCTCAGGTCCAAGCCCTGCAAGGACAGAACCCAGTGTCCTGTCAGTAAGGAGCAGATACTCAGCAGCGCTAGGTGTCAATAGGAGAAGTTTGGTACAGTACAGGTCTCACAGAAACAAACATCCCAACTTAATGCTCAATTTCATCCACAGAAAGTCAGCCAAAACAGTTAAACGCACACAGTAGATGTCAATGTAACTTTTCTCACAGCTCCAATTGACTAGTTCTGGCAATTTTTGGTGCTATTTTGTTTCTGCTCTCCTTTTCAACACTTACAGAAATGAAAAGTCACATAACATACTCAGCAAAAATTAATGAGCTGTCTTTACCCCATACCAGCTCATGATACACATGGTCGAAAAGCAAAACCACTTCCAAAGGAATCTGCAATCAATTTTAAGACATTCAACAGGTCTGTCAAGTGAAGCATGTAAGCAATGCTTCATCTCCATTCATAAATACAAAGGAGGACAGAACAATGTAATAAATACTTTGTGAAATATCATTAAAAGACAAACACCACAGCTGACAGCCCAGCCCAGTTAGGTCCAGTCCATCACCCAAGAAGCCTTGTGGTCACTGAAAAAGGAGGCAAAGTTACTGTGGTTCAGGTATTGCTGCCACTGCATCTTTGGAAAGCCAAGACAGACAACACCCGCTATAGCCTGGCAGAGCAAGGAAGTGGGTTAGAGGGGCAGCTCCAGTGCTGGAGTGCTACACAAGTGATTTTTGGCAGTCATGCCCAAAGGAAATTAAAGACACAGTCACTCTTTCCTACAAGACTCAGAAAGGGCAAACAGACCAAAAGCTGATCCAAATTCACAGAAAATAACATCATCTTGCTTTTACATGCCACAAAACCAAGTAAACAATTTTTGCCAACCCATGACACTTCTTACGTCTCATCATACAGCACAGGGTGGAATTCTCTTTAAATTCTACCTCTCTTCTACCCATTGCAGAGCCAGGCAACAGTAGCTGTTTGTGAATATCTGTGGTTATTTTTCTGAGACAGAGGCTTATACCTTAGACAGTCAGGACCAACCTTAACTCCATCTGGCTGTTGTAATCGACATGAATTTTGGCACCCTTACCACAGGAAATCACACATAATAGAACATACGCTCTCAAGTCCTCTACTTAATCATACATTAATTGATAACATACTAGCACCTACATATATGTAATTTCTGACAGGTTGTAGAAACAACACAATCAAATAACATTATGCCTCAACAACCCATATTTTGTCCAAAGAACAGGCTAGTCCTTGGCCCCACCACACCCCTCAGCCTCAAGATGCACAATCTCAAATTTACAAAATTTTCAAGTGACATTTACTGCTGTATTGGACTTGCGTGAAGTTATGGCAATGATAAACCTATTTTTCCAGCATCACCAGAAGACCAGAATCACCAGGATGGGAAAGTAATACTTTCAAAGTAAAATTTCTACTGCAGTCATGGGGAAGGGTAGGGGGAGAAAGAAAGGAATGAAAAAAAATTGCTGTCTGCATTTGAAGTATGACAGAATTGTTTTAACATACAAAATAGAAAGAAAAGGTATAAAAGATACTAGAATAACTCTTCTCCTGTTCTGTCCTGAGAAAGCAAATCTGAGAAAGCAAATTACATAAAAGGCAACTTTTTTCTTTATTTTTTAAAAAGCAACTCATTCAGTGTCTTCCTTACAGCACAGTAGTAATTATATAGCCATAATCATGTCCAGCTTCACTCCACATGTGATCCAGTATTCCCTGAAATTGCTTCTGGTGCAGGAATGCATTGATTATAAAGCTGCATGTGACTTGCATCACATAATACACAAGCATCTTTCCAAGCTATACAGCTCCTCTGACAGACTGTCCAACAGGAGAACTGCTGCAGACCAAAAATCAGACTGGGTTCTGGTCCTTGGGTCATCCCACTGTGGGGCGACAGGTTTGCAGCTGTAAGAAGGGAAAAAAAACTAGAAAACCAGACTTCAGGCTAAAAAGCTGGACAACAGAACAGGATTTAACATTATCACACAGCTGAAGAAAGCATTTCACTCAAGTCTTTGATACCCAGCTACCCATCTATCTATGAAGGAAGAAATGCAGCTGAGCAACAAGGCTATGCAAACATTTCCAGGTTCTAAAAAGATCGAGCCAGTCAAGCTTCCCCCCTGTGGTTTGCATGTCGTCATCAGCATTGCTCCGTGTTTGTATAGCCTTATAGCTCAAATATGTTTTATATGTCTTTGGAGGATGAGTGCACATATTTATGAGTTACAGTGATTGCTTCTTCGTGAGCAGTTCACAGACATGTGCAAAACAGAGGTTCCCAACACTGTAATCCTGTCTCCAACTAGAACACTGTAAAGGGAAAGAGAGAGGCAGGAAACCAGAACAACATACAATGGTACTGACACATTTTATTAGGAAGGAGCATATATAAATTAAACCATACCACAACAGCACAGCCCCAACAAATCCTCTCTGCTACAGCTAATTCTGAAACAGCAACATTCTATGGTGCAAAGGCAAATGACCTAATTTTCTAGATTTACTTCGTATCCTTCAACTTAAAAGATCCCACAGCATAAGTGGTACTTTTTAACCCCCGTGTATCTCTCAGCTGCCCCTTCCATTCTCACTCTTCTCCTCCCTCCCCTCCAAAATTATGTGGCAGCTCTGGGTATACAAGCTGGTACAGGGAACTAAAAGCAAAGAATCCCAGGAGGAGGAATGTACTCAGCAGAGATCCATTAAAATTCAATTGCCAGTTTCTATCAGATGAAGATCTCACCTCCCAATTAACTGAAATTTAAGACGGATTAAGACAGAAAGGTGCACCAAAACTACAATGGAACAGGCCAGGAGTACAACACCTGTGGTTCTTGCTGCTTTCCTATGCTTAGATATTAGGAAATCACAGCCATAATTGTCAAACACAGATGCAAGATCAAAGGCATCTTTGGAATTTCTGTTGGCATTTTATTTCTAGCCAGGACTGGGTCAAGCCCAATGCAACATCTATGGGTCTATCTTTAAAAGGCCTACTAAAATTTTTGTTTGTTTCTAATCAGATGCTTGGGTTTGTAACTGGTTGATTTCCAAGGTATCTTTTGGTTTCTCAGTACAAATAAATAGAGGCAACCAGAGCATTTGCTAGGACAGTACCAATATTTAACTCAAAACCAGAAAGACTCACATTTACCTTCGCATCTCACAGCCTCTTGAGGAAAGTTTCTCCATTCAGCTACACCCTCCCCCCTAGTTAATACCAATGACACAGGAAATCTGGCACTAAGCATTTTTTAAGACTTGCCCAGACTTCCTTGGCCACCAGTTTAAAAGAACTGAAAAGCAGCAGCAAACCTCCCGCCCAGCACGTTAAAGCCATCACCATCACCACAGCCACAGGCTGCAAGAATATCTTTCCAGAGTCTGAATTCAGCCCTTTGCCTTCATTACAGACGTTTCTCTGCCTACATTCCCAAAAGAGACTAAACAGCTAAGATTTTAAGTCACATCTATATGCGTTTCAAATTTAGAATTCTAAAAATGGTCTTTTCCCCATGTATTTCAGAAGCTGCCTATAAACAACTCCTCTATTCATACAGGCCTAAAAGCAGGAGAGTGTCTTAGCTGTAAGACCAGATGTAAGCTGAACTCATGCCTATGAACTCAGAAGGAAAGCCAGAGTCAGATACCAAAGAATCAGATACCCATGCCAACCTGCATTCTTCACACCGTATATTTTTTAAATTAAATTTATTTTACCATGCTACTAGTAAGCTCCACATTTAAGAGCAAAATCACACCTGCTCAGATACCACTTATTCCCTTCGGTGTCATGCACAGCATAAACCCTATTGCTGCTGATGACCCCTGACCTGACCCACTCAGCTCTGCTGAGACCAGGGCAGGGATGGAAAGGACAAGGAAACAGCAGATCCAGAGCACCCTGGAAGAAGCAGACAGCACTACACAGAAACTCATTTCTCAGCTTGGCCCTGCTCTCATTTAACTCAAATGGATTTAGAAAAAAGCTACATTACCACAGTTGCTTCTGAGCCAACATTTATTCTGGCAGGCTATCATCAGAGCTATTGAAGTTTTTCTCTCTCTTTTTATCCTACTGAAGTGTTATAATAGGAGCAATAATACATTTACATTCACTTTATTCTTCCTTAGCATACAGTTCAAAATTCTATAAATGAGACTGACGTAGGTAGCAGAGGCACTTGGGCTGTACTGCTTACATCTTCCAGGCACTCAACCTCTCCACTGTAGGCTACAGAAAGAACTAATCCTGCCACTTCATAGCAGCTACTGAGATTCTGATTAAACAAAGCTGCCTACAGAATGGATTCTCCACAAAATATTGACATCACACTGGTCCACATAGATGGCTTCAGGATCAGCGAGATCCACTGATACACACTCTATTAGTAACAGAAATAGGGAAATGGAGAGGCTGACCAGTGAAGCTGCATCCTTTCCAGAGCAGCCAACTCCAGATTGATTCTGCTCAACTTAAAGATGCTATGTAATCATCTTGCTCAACCCATGGCAATTACAGAAGAGGCTGATGAGTGGTGCTAACCAAGAGCATTAGACTGCACGCTGGCAAGCCAGGCAATGATACCATCCACCACATGTAAGCCACCAGCTTGCATAAAAACGAATCTCAGATTAAAAACGACATGGAAATGGTCACTGAGATGTGAGTCTATTTACCACAATAAACATGCTATTTTCTGGTATTCCTAAAGATGTTGCCTGTATTGCTTTCAAATATTTACTTTTTGTAATCAGAATGAAGACAAATGTTTTAAGAGTTGACAATCTCTTCCCCTTACTGTTGGAAAGACTCATAACAGAACCAGCCCCCACCTTTCTGCACACAACTGCATGAACAGTTTTGTAAAAGGCTGCAACTTACTGCCTGACTAACCGTCACTCAAAATACAATATGGCTATCAAGTGTTTCACACCCCTCTGCAGGCACTAGTGCTCATATCAGGGACAAATCTTGCCAATTCTTCCTGCAAAATGTCACAGAGACACAAATCTCCCTGAGTGCCAAAATGCTTTGCGAAAGACTCTCACTCTTTTCTTTCCCCATTACTGCAATATTCTTTTACTCCACAGTGATGGATCCCATCAGAATATTTCACAGAAATCATTTTTATAACTACTGTGTTGGCTCCTTCAGTTCCATCTTTGCACTTCTCAACTAATTCCCTTTTCTCTGCTGTTTTACACTTTAAAGACCTCTACAATCTATCTCCATCTTCCCTGTAATCTTTGCATCAACAGTCCAGATGTTGAATCGCACCTCTGATTAATCTACTGCCTATTTTTCAAGCCATAAAACAAGCAAATAGGCCCAATTAGCTTTATATATTTTTTAAGCTACATCAATGCGACTCCTGAATTTTAACCTCTACTAGAAGGAGAATAGGGTTAAGGCAGTACATCTTAAGCTATGTTTATACTCAGAAGGAAGCTTTGGCAGCAGTGTGGAGTCCATGTTTGACAGCTCTCCATGGCTCCTTATATCTAAACATATTAGTACAAAACCAGTAAAGTTATTTTTCTGCAGCTGTGCAGACTGCAAATACAACTGGTTTTCCTGCAAGAACAACTCTAAGATTCAGGCTTACTCAATGCTTAAATGAGTGCTAGTCAAAAAAAAAAATCCTACTAGTAAAAAAAGAATCTGTATGGGAAAATACTCTACCAGCACATTCTAATAAATGGAAAAGGAACTGCATCCAAAACTAGGTACAGAATCATACCTAAGCTTTATAACGTTGCACATTTTCTTGATACAGATATGCCCTTACTCATACATGTACCAAAGCAGCAGCTACATGTAGTTTCTGCAAGAGGTGGAAGTTGCACGATGTTAAGAATAAAACCTAATACAAATTAGCTCTCTCAATGCAGTTAATAGACTTGACACACAGAGATTTCGTTAAGTGACATATTTCACACAGATTTAACTGTTGAGTTTTACAAGGCTATTTTTACATAGGCACTCTTTTGACTAAGATTACTTTCTTGATGAAATTGAGAATTGAGGCCTAGATGTGCAAAGCTCTATTCTCATTCCAATTAAACCACAACAGGACCACCATGGTAAAAATTTTCTAATTCAAAAGTAAACTAAGGGTATTTCAGATATCACAAAGACAAAGCATTTTCCTGATACAACTGAGAGGTGAAAAAGGATGTATTTCAGACCCATTTTGACATGAGTACTGTTGAATTCTGGGCTGGGCACTCTGTACTTCCCCACATCCACCCCGGCAACAAAACCGAGCTCCAGGGCAGCTGCTGAAAAAGCCTTTTTGGAAAACAACATTTAAAATGCACTGGGATATGGCTGGGATACCACACAAGCATGGCAATCCAGAAGTAAAGCAATTTTCTGTTATGTTTATGAATAAAACATTCGCAGAAGAAAGTTTTAATCTGGCCACATATGGTAGCATGTGTGTTTTTTAAAATGCTGAAAATGGTTTTTTCCCTATCAGAAGAGAAAAATATTGGGGAGGGGGAGAAAAACAATAAAAGAGAAAAAGGAAAAAAAAGGAAAAAGGAAAAAAGGAAAAAGGAGAAAAGGAAAAAGGAGAAAAGGAAAAAGGAGAAAAGGAAAAAGGAGAAAAGGAGAAAAGGAAAAAGGAGAAAAGGAAAAAGGAGAAAAGGAAAAAGGAGAAAAGGAAAAAGGAGAAAAGGAAAAGGAGAAAAGGAAAAAGGAGAAAAAGAAGAAAAAGAAGAAAAAGAGGAAAAAAAAGGAACTTTTAATTAAAACTGTGACAGAGATACCAACCAAAGTGAAAAACTGTAAGCACCAATAATTGAATAACTTTGAAAATCTGTATCATTCATTTTTTCACTGTGGTTAACTACATTCAGTCCCAGTTCTAATGGGAAATGGGGAAGGGAAGGGGCCTTGGAGAGAAGCTTCTATCCCCTCAGCTCCTGTTTCCTAATGCTCTAATACTGCATTTTGTTTTAAATCAACTTGCCTGGTTTTTCAGAATAGTACTTCCCTTCTGCAGAACCCTCTTATTCACAAAAGGAAAAATGATAGTTGTCTTCAGACTTTATCAGAAAGACAATTTCTTTTGCAAAACCTAAAATCTTGTACTATAATGCAGAGAAGTGCATTAGCTTTCACCCAGAATGGGATGAAAAACTGGATAAATACAAGAGAAAGAAGGGAATGTATATTACCCTCAGACATAATTGCCAGAACTCCTAACTATGCTCAGTTCCTGATGAATTTTTTCTGCATGATCTCATCCTTATAGCATCTGGATTTGGAAGAGGCTCATTCAAAAAAATTCAGCTTTGTCAGTCTACAGATGAGCTCTAGTTACTACTTCATTTATTTTTTTAAAGTCATGACCTGAGACACTTTTCTCCTTGCCTGTATATGCAACACAGAATGCTAACAAGACAAGCACCCACACCTGTAGGAAGTGCAGAATTTAACCTAAAAATTCTGACTGACATTTAACTTCACACGGTAATACTTCTCTGGGGGAGGGGAGTTTCCTATAGCTGCATTAATTCAGGCTAAAAATACCCATGCTGACATGCTGTCATGAGAGAATCTCTTTGATTCCAAGAGTTTATTCAGAGTCTTCGTGTTACTTTGAACTTTTTTGTTGTTTAATATGATCATTTGTCATCATATGACAAGAGCAGACAATTACACAAGCTGAAGATATGTCTGCCAGTCATAGCATGCCATCTTGCTGCTGTCAAGTAAAGAGATGTGCCTCTACACACCTCTAGATTGAGTTCATTAAACCAGCCTGCAGGATATCCCTCGGTAATGACAGAGATGAAAGACCAAATTAAAATTGCTTAATTCAGATACACAATCTCTAGCATTTTCCACCTTGCAGTCTAACTGGTTAAGCTGCATGTTTGAATAAGCCGTCCTAACACAGAAGCAGCTCTAATTCTCCACTTCCACCACTTTTAATTAAAGCATCTGAAATATTTTCAGGGCTTGTTTTGTACTTCCCTCAGCCTTGAACGACAGCTAAGCTATGTAAAAGAAAAGCAGACGGGGCAGCCACATATTAACATGCTTTCGGCCAACCGAGGCACGAAAGCAGCTCTCTCTCCCCTGCTCTCCCCTGTGGTAGAATTGCCACAGGAAGAGCTCAGCACACTGAGAAGTGGTGTCTCCTCAGAGAGCGTGTCAGGCTTTCCAGTACTCACCACTGCCTTCCCAAGGCAAATGCGCTGCCTCCAAAGCCGTGGTGCTTTGTTAGTAACAGCACATTACTTCCACATACTTCATCCAAACCCAACTTCCTGGTAGAACGTTCTGAAATACTGTTTTTAACCAGGTACTTTTTGAGGTTTTTTCATTTCCTAACATGAAATGTGATGTTCTTACTGCACAACTGTCTTTTTCTCATGCCAACAGGATAGAAAAATCATGCCTAAAAAGCAAGTGTCCTGGAATTTTGAATTAACACTGTGAAAAGTCCATGGGCAAGTAACACCTACCTCAGTAGACTGAGCCATGTTTTCAAACAAAGCCTAATTAAAATAAGCTCTTCTGCATCTCCATCAAAAGCCAATTCACCAGCAAGGAGACAATTGCTCAACACAGCCTCCTATCACAAAATACATTCTTAACACTGGCACAGCAAACATTCCCATTAGCACGGCAAGACTATTTCCAAAGCCAATGCATTTATGAGACAAAATAAAAAACTGGAATCCCAGTTTCCATTAGTTCCTCATTAGTGGCTTAACACATCAGAGTAGGGGGAGCAAACTTAATAAGAATAATAAAAATGCTTATTATACCTAAAACATTACTACTGCATTTTTTAGGACAGCTAAATGTATCCAAGTTTTTATGTAACTACTGAAGTGTTTTCTTTACCAATGTGATTTGGCATGTTACCAGCAACCCAAAGGGCAACAGGAAACCACAAAGATGATTTGGCTCAAAATTTGCGTTTTCCTAAAGCCTGGTTCTACAACAATGCCTGTTTTTAAAGAACGGGGGGGGGGGGGGGGGGGGAAGGAAAGAAAAATTATACTGTACATAATTTGGTTACATTTTTAAAGTATTCCCATGAAGCAACTCTATCCGTAAGCTTGAACTCAAGGGTCAGATGGGATTCTTAGCTGAAGCAAGGATGCTCTGGTGGACAGGGATGCAGCAGCAGCTGCTCCTGGAACAGGCAGTGCAGGCAACTAACAAGCCTGGCCTGGGAAAAAGGGAAAAAGTCACATTCCCTTTCTGCTCCTTCCACCTTTTGATTTTAATAATTGTTTCCTTCTTTCTACCACATGACCTAGAGAACACCAGAGAGTTAGAAGAAAACGGAAGGAAGACCTTAGGAGACAAATTTGCAGGCTTCCCATCTCCTCACAGAGTACTTGTGGCATTCAGGACAGAATGTGGCCTCTTTTTAGGGTCCCCCACAGTAGAATTCACACCCCTGCTCAACTTTGGTCTGCTCAGTGCAGCGATGGGACACAGGAGCAGCCAAATCATGGGCACAAACCTCACCTCCTTGTGCTCCAATACCCTCTCTTGCCTGAGGATCCCTGTCTCTCACAAAAGGATTTTTCCACTACTGGGGGGGATGAGTAGCTGCCCATTCACCACACCATGCCCACACCAAAACCAGGAGCTTCACAGCTCAGCCTTTCCTTTGCAGGCATCACCAAAGGCTGCTTGTGACTGCACCATGCCCCCAAAATACACATCCTCAAACTCCTTATTTCCATTCACATTTCAGAGCCGAAATAATGCACTGTGATGCCAAGCAGGGCCTAAGGGCCTACACATTATAAAATGCACAGACCTTTGCCAAGGAGGTTTTAGTTTTTCTTAAAGTGGCCTCCTTAAAAACCATCCGGCGCATTTCCACCTCTGTTGAGAGAAAGCGTTGCACTGAGGATCCATCAGCTGCAGTTCCAAGCCCACTGCCTTTCTTCACCCGACCTATGGGCCATAGCTATGGAGTCAGCACTGCCACCACAGCTCCTGCAGGTCCTGCCATGGGGCTTGCTGCTGCTACACCCCAGCTCAGCACCCCTAGGCAGCCCTCCCACCCTGCTGCCAGTCCCGCAGCCAGCAGCAAATAATAAAATAGAGACTCCAAGGGAAATAAATGGCAGTGCTTACGGCGACTGTAAATGAGGTGCGGGAAAGGGAGGGACATAGGGTGCTGGCCGCTGCTGCTTTTCTAGCTATGAAGTGCTGACAGAGGGAAAGCTGCAAGCAACTTGCTCCCTGGAACAGCACGAGAAGAGAAGGCTGGTTGCCTTTTGAGCCTGAGTCGAGAGATAATAGAGGCCACGAGAGCAGCAACAAGCGCAGGGAGGAGGTGACTCTTTTCTCTCACGTCTGCTGGGGTTACAGCAGCTCATGTGCCTCAGTGAAGCAGCAAATCTGGAAAAGAAGCTGAACTCCCTTCCTTCCCACTCCACCTGGCAGTACTCAAGAGTATCCTTGGCATGCATCACACCTGGAGAATGGCTGCTTTAGCCACAGGCCAACAATTTAGCCAACAAACACGGATACTTCTCAGTTGTGCACCAAGCTAAACATCATTTGCTCTAGCAGAGGGATCCGCCTGCATTATGGCAGAAGAGCATACGCAAGAACACAGCTTTGCCTGGCCATGTCAACCACTCAGAATAAACCTCATAATCTAATTTGTATACGACTATGCCTAAGCTATCCTACACTCACATTCAGCTCACCCGCACATGGCCAGCATGTACCAGCAGCAAGTATGCTTCCAGACGTGCACCCCTCCCCACAAAGCAAACTTGGCCCCTGTGGTGACAATACTGCACCCCCAACCAGGAAAGCAAAGCCTGCCTGAACACTTCAGCAGCAGTCTGCACCGGCACCATTTAGCTCATTTCATTTCCAAATGCACAAGACAAGTCTCCAACATACAGACAACAAATCCCCACTAGCCCATTCTTACATTCAATTTGCATAACAGATCACTCTACAGCATTAGCAAAATTCCATGCTGCAAGCACATTTAATAAAATCGTAGCGACAACGGCTTAAACGGCGCATTAGTTAAAATTCCTGCAATGCCTATTATCGGTGGAGTTATATGATACGGGAAGGGTGGCATGCCCTAATGAAACCTCACGCACGCAGCCAACAGACTGCAACAAAGACTGAAAGATCACGAGTGCTCCCACAGAAAAACAATTTAAGACCCGAACCCTGTCAACCTCACCCCCAAAAGCCAGTCTGGCATCATGTAAGCAAAAGCCCTATTTCATGTTACATTCCTGGAGCCGCAAGCAAAGGAAAGGAGAATTGGTAGAGGAACTGTGTGCTCGGCCCCAGCATGGAGGCATGCTTTGCATTCTTAAGCAGCCCTCTCTGAAACCAATCATCGTTACTTGCTAATTGGCTGGAAGGAACCTTGTTCAAGCCTTGACAGCCAAAAGAAGTACTCTGACTTCTGGTGACCATAGGAGACAGCACAACTCCTCTGGTTGACAGCTAAGGGGGGCAAAAATGTGCATTAAAGCTGTGCAGTTATTTAATTGTAACTGCTTAAGATAATCAAAGTACTAGCAAAAAAGATGCACAAGACAGGAGAACTGAATTACTTGTGACCGAAGCAGGTACAGGGCAGTAATTCAGATGCACATTTACACGAATCAGTACAAATGCTGTTAGAAGCAGGGACTAAATTGCAGAGGATCCTTACACCATCTGACTCCTAAAATATTTTGCTCTAAGGTAAAACACGCACCATGTATTTTAAAGCGTTAGGACACTAATTCTGTAAACAATAATGCCTCCAGCATGCACACCGAGCACTGGAATGGATTCCTCAACTTGGCCTCATCACTTATGCATCTGATGAAACAAACACTGACAGCTTTTTTGCATTTGTAAAGGCCCCACAGCAGCTGTGGTGATCCCACCATAGAGCAATGAATTAAGCCTGAAACCCAGCTGGGTCTGCACAGAAGCCTTTTTTGCACAATACAGCAAGACTATCATTGTTAACCTAGGCATTATTGTAAAATATTCTGCATTACATTAAGAACGGAGATAGAGATGCCCTGGAAAATTAGCTTTAATAGGCAATTTATAACATTTAAAAATATGGATGCCACATTGATTGCTAATTGACAACAAATTTCATAGTTTCATTTACACACAACCACAGTGAATCAGGTAATTACAGAATACCACTTAAGCAGGAAACAAGGCAAAATTAAGAAATAATCCACATTAAAGTTACAAAATATATTACAAACTTTTATGAAATAAATGTATAAACATATGTATGAATTTAAAATAACTATCAAAATTACCAGACTTGAAATGAGAAGGAATTTGAGACAAACTCTTACAGGAAATGGACATATGTGTTCTTTAATCTAATGGAACTGTTATGAATTTCTTTCAGAACTAAAGCAAACAGCTTAACACACTGCATAGTTACACTTAGGTTATTATTTTTCTGCTTTACAAGGATATAAATATGTACTGAAAAAAGAGTCAAGAATTACTTGGGAAAAAAATTGAAAGTAATTAACTGAAAAATTTTTCATATACAGAATACATTGGTTCAAAATTGAAACCCTACTCTTCCATTGCATTTAACGTTGCATTTAAGAGGCCAGAGAAATCAAAATAAAGTTGACTACTTTGTAAAATAGACTATTCAGCTTATCTTGCTTAGTTATTAAGAACTCTTCTTTAAGACTGAACCACAAAAACATCTATTTATCAGATATGCAGAGCGACATTTGAAAAGAAAAAAAAGCTAAGTTGTGTAAAACACGGAGGAATTCAAGGTGCTGTCCTACTGACAGAAAAAAATTGAAGTCCATCCTCACAGCTGATCAGTGTGGGGAAACCATTTCTCTGGGTCCCACAACAGAAATACACTTTTTGATTTCATGTAGTACATAGGCAGATATTACATGTGGTTTGTCTTCCCCCCCCCCCCCCATTTCTCCTTCATCTAGAGGATTACTCAGCTGAGTGCATAGACTCCCTGATGCCAACTTCATACAAGTTTTACCAAGGAAAGGTACACAAACAGAAGTAGAGAGCACTGATGAAGAAGGAAGAGGAAAACAAAATCACAGGGAGCAATTTGGAAATAAGCGGCGAACTTAAGAGGCAGGAGTATGGTTAGCAAAAATAGCAAAAAGAATACCTTTCATTTACCATTTCTGAAATGCATGCATCTCCACAATGCAGAACTGTCCAACCAGAGAAACTAAAGCCTTATTAAGAGAAACCAAAATTACAGGCAGCAACAACAAAAAACCTAATTCCTTTTATTTGTGGCATTGCCTCTGTTCCCAGATCCTTTTTATTTTCAGTGGGAGGAACTGAGGGGAAAAGAAGAGAGAGAGAGCAGAAGGTAAAGAAAAAAAAAAAAAAAACCAGGGCGATATTAGGGACAAAATGCACTTCAGACTCTGCCACATTTGGCTAAAATGAAGCAAGATCCAATTGGCAGCTTTAGAACATATGACCCTCCAAAGGCATGCTGTCAGCTCAGCAACAGTTGAAGGAAATAAATGAACAACGCTGCACTGTTCTGAAACTCTTGCGTAATGAAGTTAGTTTC
Organism: Entomyzon cyanotis; assembly: GCA_024500445.1. Taxonomy (NCBI): domain Eukaryota; kingdom Metazoa; phylum Chordata; class Aves; order Passeriformes; family Meliphagidae; genus Entomyzon; species Entomyzon cyanotis. The sequence goes on from JAKEPQ010001005.1 coordinate 73,691,413, forward strand.
ATCCTGGAAGATGGCCAAAAAGCACAAATCAATGAGCAACCAACCTCCTATCATTTTTATCACAACAGTAATACTCATCCAAAGGTAGGTTGTTATTAAGCCCTAGTAATATTTGCATTGGTCTTCCACACCAGAAAGTCAAACTGACAATAACAAGCACACTCGCTGTACTGAGAAAACGTGGGCAGAACCACATTTCAGAAGTGACAATAATGCAGCTCTACAATCTAGCCCAGGAAGAGCCAGACACACAAATCTTCTACAGAAAGAGCTGTGAGATTACCAACCTTGCCAACACAGAATAGCTGGGCAAGTTTACTTCGATAGGCATTAGACATGCCAAGGACTGGAAAAATACACGAAATGAGGCTCTATAGCATTACACTTGCTCCAGAGAAGTTTCTCATGCTGTGGCATGAACCAAGCATGAAATACATCAATGTAAAAAGACAGTTTTGAGATGGGTAACCCTGAGAGTAGACACTTGCACCCTCAAGAACCTAAAGGCCATGTCATTGTGGAAATTCTCTTGGTTTCTCTCTAGGGACTTCGTGCATGAACAAACAATCAAACCAATTAAAAAAAAAAAAAAAAAAGAAAAAAAGCCATGCAAATAACAGCAACCTATAAGATACAGATTTAAAACCCTGTTTTTTACAGTTCTATATTATCTTACCTATGACAGGATTAGGAGCCCTGATAAGAAGTTCAATATAACCGAGATTTCCCTTACTAGATGTTGTCCTACTTTCTAAGCTGAACAGTAGATCAGTCAGCCAGTATTAGCATTGTTCTTACAGTCTTTGTCTCAAATAATGAGAGCTATTCAATCTTCCTTCTTACATACTTAAAAAATTATAAGATATTACTTCTTGTTTCAAAGGATTACCTCAAGAGATCACCTATTATTTTGTTCTCCTTAACTAGACTATTTTATGCAGAGGCTTAACATTATTCACATATGTTGATATTAAACTATGTATCAAATCCCCCACATCACCAGCAGATCCTTGCTTTTATTGAAGATGATCTAATCACTGAGAAAGTCAAAGGATTGGAAATTTGGAAACCACATGAAACTATCTTAATGGCACCCTTCCACAGAGGAATGACCTTTCAAAGCTGAAGTGCTATACTGTGTTGCTTCAGCTCTATAACACATGGACTCCTGATTAAAATACTGGGTCTTCTCCTGTGCGGAAAAAATACCTGGACATTTGGAGAGCATGAAATTAAGGAAGAAGCAGTACAGCACCATGAAGTCTTTTAAGGAGAAAGGATAATCTTTCAGCCAAGATGCGATTTACTGCTCCATGAGAACAGAAGAATGGTGATAAATCACCTATACAGAGGATAGTTGGGAGCAATTTCAGAAGACCTTCAAAAGCATTACTGAACAGACACCTTCAAAGTCGTCTTCCAAAGGCAACAGCAGTGTGCTCATGCATATTCTTCCACCGTAAAAGATGATGAAGCATTTCCCTCCTAGAGAAGCTGTAACTAACCTCCTGAAGCTACAGCTAACCTTCTGTATTCTGATGACCAGAATACAATGCTGAGGGAGAATACACAAGTAAAAGGAGCAAAAAATACTGCCAAGATAGCTAAAGACAGGGACAGTGGTAGGACCTAACCAGGAACTCAGGGCAAGCCATCCTCCACAGGAGCAAAACTCCAACCACAGATAAATATCCTGGCCATTTTTCTCACATTATACTAACCTTGGTTTCACAAACGGTGCCAGAGGGCAGGTTAGCTCTTCAGAGCTGAGCACACTCCTGCTCCCAACAAAGCCCCAGATGCAGCTGCAGTCGTGCTTGTAGCATGCAGGCAATAAAGTGCCAAAGATGTGAAGACAGCCCTGAAATGGGCTCATGTGAAGGAGACAGATTCTGAGACTGCTGACAACCAGGCAGTCCTTCAGTCAGTCAGTACCACCTAGTTGTGGCTATGCAAGGTGAACAGGGGCACAAAAAGGAAAGAAAGAAGAGACAAAGGCATATCCAGAAAAAAAATGTTCCAATAAGCTAAAAAAATCTCTGACCACTTTGCCAAGGAATCCCTGTGGTCAGCTCGATGCTACTGCAGAGAGAAAAGCAAGACACATACAGACAGGCATGCATGTAGGAATGCTGCTTCTGGTCCCATTTGGGCCATGAGGCAGAGCCTAGCAGGAATGGCCTGAAGACACCAGTGATTATAATGCCTTAAGAGATGGACAGTATGCAGGGGAAAGAAATTACAGGCTCACCACTGGCAGGATCAGAGCAAAGCCAGTATTAAAAAAAGGAAATAATAGTTTACCCCTTCATTCTTCTCCATTCAAATTAGAGAACTAGTAACTTCCAAAATGCCTACAGGGAACTAATCGCACTGCATCCCTCACTGCAAGAGTAACGGGCATAAAATTACACCAAGACAGGAAAAGGAATCAACAAGTATATAAGAAAATATGCTTATGGGGAGGGTAGTGGTGGGGAAAACATAATTACTTACATCATAAACACATTGCCTTCTTTTGCACAATAGATAACCAGCTTTCACAGGAGCCAGCTCAAGTAGTATTATAATGAAATACTAAGTATGAGATAAAGAAATTATATTACCCAAACAACTTTAGGAGACCATACTTTTCTTAACATATTTCTGCTGAAAATTGCATTCCTACTCTCCAAAGCAACAGGGTCCAGAAATCATTATACCTGTCTGTCATCCAGGCTGGAAGAAATCTGACCATCATTAGTTATTTTGGAAGGTCATACTCAAATGAATATTGCAGAGCCCCTTTCAATAATGGAAGCTGTGCAGTGGTTTTTATGATTGGTCAGTTGTATCACAAAATGCTGCTCTTGACTGAAAGAGCATGAATATTAATGGCTTATAAATAAAAGCCTTTAATGTACATGAAATATGAAATTAGCTTTTCCTGAATGCTCACATCAGCCGGATTTGATTTCCCAAAAGTTCATAAAAGAACTGCAAAAAGGAATGAGCAGGGCTATGTTCTACTTTCCTCCACAGCATTTGTGCATTAATGGTTGGTAGAGCCTTGCAAAACATAAGCACACAGCCAGTATTTTCTCAACACTCAAATTCTGAACACAGGCTTGAGAGACAAGTAGCATCAGTATAATCCTACCCCTTCCCATATGGAGCTGGTCCCCTAGCCGAGCTGCATGAACCTTTCCTCATTTCCCCATCTGACCTTCAGGAGAAGAAAATACTGTGATGATAGTTCATTTTGCTTTCTTGCAAAGAGATGGCAGTAACTTTGGAAGAGCTAACTTCCTCAGACTGGGACAAAGTAGATAGAGAAGCTCAGTCAGAAAGACACAGAAATGAGAGAGAAAAGCACACTAGTGGATGACAAGGAGGGAGGGGGAAGTGAACTGTAAAAATGCCAGTACTATGCACACGTTCACATTATAATGAAGAGTAAAGAAAGCAAGTTATTACCTTTCAATAAAATATTAAGAGGCTGAAAAAGCAAAAAAAAAAAGAAACATTTCAAGAAAAAAAACAAACCAGGCAGTACTGCATTTCAGTAAAGCCATTTAAACCATTAAATGGCTATCACCCTCTTACAAAACTAACATTCCTGTCTGCAAATACTTGCACACTCTCTTACACAGGCATGGCAAAATCTCAAGCCCTGAAAAGCACTTTGGCATATGCTTAACTCATAAGCTCCAAGTACTTCAATTGACGTCACTGAGAGTATTCTTACATTTGAGACAGGCACGTGCTCCAGTGCCTTCCTGGATCGAAACTGAGGGTGACAATTCCACAAGTCTTTTTAATCTGCAAAGCCAAAGAGGTCCTTGTGCCTCGCTGCTCCCTTAACTGTGCCATTAAAAAGTCCTGCAGGCGTCCACTGAAAACATACCATTTAAAGAGAAGAAGGTGGAAGAGAAAAGAGTCTGGGCATAACTACTCTTTAAGCCTGATAGTTTCAGTGACCCTATTTCACATGCAGCTCTTTGGTCATGTTGATGTGGCCAAAGCACCATACCATGAAGGAATGATTCATAGGATCACCACTGCTGGCTTCAATGGTGAGAAAAAGGCATGTGATGCCACATCCTGCTGTTCCTATAAGTAAAGGAAGCCTTGTTTTTTGTAGCTTTTTGATTTGACATGGTTTGGCCTTCTCACACTACTTGGGAACCTGGGGCAAAAATAAATCAGCACTTCAGTTCGTGTGCACATTCAATAGACATGAGTAGTTTTAACAAGAGAAGCTATCTGAACTTATTATTCAGTAGTACAAAATAAAACAAATAAAGCCGTGGGAAATTTCTGGATGAACTCCCTTATGTAAGCAGGTCCTTATCCTAAGATGTAGAAAATAGAACAGTACACTGGCTTCAGTTCCACACTGGAGCTCTTGCATATGAGATGGACATGTGTGGCTGCTGAACTAAAAAAGAGTAGTAGTTCTTCTATCACATTTAGCAGTGGAACTTAGCCTCCAGTAGCACAGCTATCTTAATTTTCTTTTCTTCCCCTTTTTTCTTCTCTTGTTGAAGTATAAAATTGTTCAAATCCTACCTAAGCAAGCATAACATGTAACAGTAGTACATTTTTAATTCTATTTGAACTGATTTTAGCACTACCATGACCACAGGCACAAACACCTTTAGCTTCATTTTCACCTGTGAGGCCGAACTTCGTTTCAACATTATTTAATATTCACCATGCTTCCAGCAGTAAGGCAGTACAGCAAAATCTATATCCGAACAACCCTTAGAACAGACAAGGACAGCTAATTTTGCTTGCTATGAAATAAAACATGTATCTTGACTCCTATTTAGTCATAATTTCACAGCCCATTTAAACTCCCTCTTATTGCTAACAGACACAATCCTACCCCTCCCTTGCCACTTCATTGTGTGTTCCTGTAACACTTTCCCGAGACCAAGTATTTTTCCAGCTACATCACACACTGCACTATTAAACAAATCCACATTAAAAATCAGCCACGTTTTGTCAGTTCAGTTTTAACCAGCGAAGTCCCCAGTGTGCGGTGGGAGCTATATCACCTGGCACATATCAGCCTGCAGAAGAGAAGGGGAACAGGCAGCCAGAGGGAAGGCTGAACCACTTCTTCCCATGCAGTGCAGGCTTAGAGTAATCACAAAACCACAGAACTAGGCACCTCATTGGTCTCCACATTCACGACATTGTTAATGAAGGCAAAATACATAAGCTATACACAGGACATTTCAACCACAGATTAGGAAAAAGAGCAGAGTAGAACAAGACCGGACAGTTTCTCTCTACAGCTACTTCTTACATTGTTACTATTGGTTCAAGGCATCACAGACTTGGGGAAAACAAAAAAAATGCTGCTTCAAAATTATGTGCCATTAGGATAACCATTATTTCTTCCAAATTATAAATAATTGACAAGATACAGTTACTGTAACATGCCCCAAGTCCAGCTTTTAAGTAACATGAACTTGCTTGTCTTACAGAGTGATATTACCATGTCCCCATTACAAGTTGGACAACTACAAAAAAAAATTAACACTGTCTTTCTGAGACCAGAGAATGTTCCTTTCAGTTGTGGCTATAAAGCAGAAGTTATTTGGAGTAACATTTCTTCTAATAATCTATGAAAAGCTGTACTATACCCAAGTAAGATTGTAGTAAGAAGGCAGTCTTTCTGCTACTGGTGCCTTAAATCTTAAGTTTGAAAAGCTTTTATGAGTCTGCAAGGTGGGAACAGGCCATGAGAATTATCATCATTACCACTACACTTTAAGAGGAGGCAAAAAAGTGACTATCAATCAGAAGATCACATCTCACATGTCCATCTAGGTCATCCTTGTGTGAAATACACTCAAATTAAGGCCGGTTACTTGGAACACCACCCAAAAAAGAACCACGTGCCACACCAGCTTAGTTATCAGTCAACAAATAATAACAAAAAAACCCCCTGCTTTTCACCTGGCTTTGAGTTTTATTAACTCAAAGGTCTGAATCAAGATTTGTAGGGCACAGATCAAAACAAAAGCAGGTTGGTGTTTTGGTTTGTTTTTTGGGTTTTTTTCCAGCTTGAGTTAAGAAGTTAATTGATCTGGCATATGTGCAGGGTTGAAAATTCATATAATGGAGGTTTTAACATGCATGCTGCAGCTGAGAGATTCGACTTACAACTCTGATGTACCAAAAAGAACTGTGGGACAAACTGACTGAAAGTAATATCCATGAAATAAAAAAGGCAAAAAGAAAGAAACATATCCCCTCTCTAAATCACCCTTAGTCTGTCTAATGCATACCTTATTAAGAGAACTCAAAGCCTATAAACATATGGTGGTAGCCTGCAGCATCTTAAAAATCAAAATGCAATTTCTAGGCTATGTACTTTGCGGGCATAAAGACTTTCAGTTTTAGAACAGCACAGAAAACTATATGCTAAATATAACAACTAATAAAAATAATGATAAACATCTGAAAGAGTGAGACACTGAGCAGACTCTTGTTTAAGACTCGTTGTTTCTGTCCACTTCAATAGTGGGAACCTCAAAAAATATTTGTACATTGCCACTGACTTGACTCGCAGGCTATACATCGCTAAGTTCCTCACTGCAATTCTTAAACATGCAGGCCATTCAAAAAGGTAGCTAGAAAATTGTTATTTAGCTGTTTAAATGGAGTTTTAGTCAAGGTCCAGGGGAAACTGAATTCCTGTCACCGAGGAGCCTCAAAAGCTTACTCTCTCGGCTGGACTCCCCAAAATGCAGCATAACTAGCAAGATGCCTAGCACAACACTAAAGTTTACCCAAATCAGTAACAGATCTCTTTTTATCCACAAAAAGAATAAAGCACAATCCTCAAAGAGACAAGAAAGTCCTTCCCATAATAGACAAATATAGGAAAGGGCAGAGAAGACCATCCCGTTCTTGTGGGCAGTGAAAGAAAAAAATCACCTCATTAAAATGCCAGTGGCACAATAAATCCAAGAATATTGTGGAGCATGTATCTCTGCCCATTCACATAAAACTGTTTCAAAAATAGGCACAGAATATGCATATAGTTGAAAGAGCTGATAATTTCTTCAAATTCACTCCCATCGTTTGTAACTGAAAAGCATGCACTGCTTCAACATTCATCTGCAAGCAAAGCTAAAAATGAATTGCTTGCAATATATAGTTATCCTAACTTGGCTCAGACAACACAGTATCAAAGTGCAAAACTAAGATTAGTAGATTATGTCAGAATGAGCTCCCACGGTTTATTTTTGAATGTTATAAATATCGTTAGCCAGTCATCATAGCATGTGCGTGCCAAAATACGCTAATCTCCTGCAACCATCACGTCATTCAAAAGATGTCAGACCAGCAAGGCAAGCTTAAAGAACTGAAAGCAGAGCACAGGGACTCAAATACCACGAACTCTTCTGGAGTACAGCAGCAGAACACAGCTTCTCAACTTCTTATTATCTGCATTTCTTCTCAGTCACAGATCCAAAGCTGCTTTTTTTGCACAGCAAATCTAGGAAGGACCTGGCAGAAAACATGGCAAGAAGCCACACAGAAAAGACAAAGCAGATTACAGAGGAGAGACATTTAGAAAGGATTAAGTCATGCCCCTCAAGTGATGCAATTATGAACCCTTCTGGGGGCATCATGACAGTTCTGCTGAACTGATTTTAGCTGCGTCAAAATGCCTGACTGTGTCTGTAGCAATCCAACAGGCACTAAAAATTGAACCTGTCCAGAAACTACTCTGGCTCCACAGACCTGACCTAGATGCAGAAAGTATACAGAGACTTTAGTTTAGCTTTCTCATTTTGTTTTCAGTGTCTATTTTTAATCACACAATCCCATTTTTATGCCTGATAAAAGGAGGTTTTTGTCCCCAAGATAAAAATAGGGGGTAGTGTTTATGACTCATCAGTCCAGGATGAGACATGTGCTGCAGAAATGCTGAAGCAGCTTTACATCTTCCCTGTGTGTACCAGTGGAACGATAATTTCCACCTGGGCCTTTTTCCCTGCTTCTGTGCTCAGCCAGGCTGGTCACTCTAAACAGCTTCCTGCAGCAGCATAAATTAAGCCAATAAACTTGGCATGGGAGCAGATGGGGTGCACTCACAGCAGCCGTCTGCTCGCAGAGCAGGGAGCCATGATCCCAAGCCTCAAGCCTGGAGACATGGCGTTCAGCATGGCAATGGTCCCAAGCACCGCCCAGCTTTGCCACTGATCACGGCCACTTTTGCAGAGCAACTTGAACAGCAACACCTTACAGCTTTGGATCCCTGATCTGCATAGGGAAGAGTCAGACAAAAAGACAGGACGTGCAGAAGGGAAGAGTGCTAACATATTTTCAAACAAGACCTCACCACTATAATTAGAGGGTTTATTCGTTTCCCACAGCCCACCACTGGAAATACCAGGCCTCTGTCAGATTGCTGAAGGAACAACTTCAGAACAGGATGTCATTACACGAGGGAAAGTGTGAAACCCGAGCAAGTGAAACAGCGAATGGTTTTAAATCTTCTACCTACTGCTTCATTGAGGAAACGTTTTTGTGACTGACTGAAATAAACCCACACCTCCAAATGAAAACCGAGAGCTCCCAAATAAAACCTGGCTGTTAAAAACCAAGAAGGATTGCATCCAATATTCCCAGAAGTAATGAGCCAGCAAAACAACCAACCCATCAAAGATCTAAGACAACACCAAACACATTTTGGCAATCATATTATTTCCTGTATCTGAATTTCAGTGCCAAGTAATCCTCACATACTAGACTTGAATTTTACAACCGATTTGCAGATTTTAAGTTTCCTGGTGGCTTCCTACTACTTCAAACCGCTTTAAATAAGAAACAGTAATTAAGTATAAGAAGTATATGTATACCATGTTCTATCATTCACTTGGACATTAAACTTCAAGTACACTTTACCTTTTTCTTAAAAGTCCTAACAACAGGTTAAAAACCGTCAGCTGAAGTTTTGGCCTGTGGGGTAGGGACATTTAGGGCCATCAGCACCAGGAAACACTTAAGGGAAGTTCAGGTTTGGCAACACTGAAATTCGCATTAATAGACTTGAATTTTAATGTCCCGTTAATCTTACACAGACAGAGGCAGTCAAATCCATCAGCACTATTGTTTTCAGACTGTCTGCCCACTAAGGCAAACAATGCATCATTTACACTTGGTTTACATTTATAGTTGGGAAGAAAGCCATGCAAAGTACTAAGGGGGAAAACCAGAATGTTTTAAATGCAAATTTGGATTTCGAAGAAGCATGTATTCCTCTGCAAATTCCACATCTGCTAGATCACACAAAAGCTGGGTGCTTGTAATAAAAAATAATAAAAGTGTCTCTGCTTTTCCTTTCCCTACTTTAAAATTGCCTTTAAAGCCTTCCTTTCACTTGACTGCTGCAAACTGGAAACTTTAGAAATGAAAGCAGCTGGTCTTTCCCCTCCGTCAAGTTGACTGAATTCAGTCAGTATACAATAAAACTGGGCAAAACCAAACCCTAAATCAACCCCAAAAAACATTTCCCGCCTCCTCGAGAACTTTCACTTACGTTCAAATCAAGAAATAACAGCAATGTATATAAACAAAATATAATTTTTAAACGTGGATTCTCTTCAGCTTCAGACTATGAGATTTAAAAATTGACCTACTTTATGTAATACTCCCACAGCTGAGTCATCACGCTATCAACTGGTCTCTATCAGCTGCAGAGTATGATCATGTCTTTAAAAAAATGTATCCACACTGAAATGCCTCTTTTATTACGTTAAAAATATAATGTTAATCTAACAGTCCAGCCCATTACGGGGAGGGGGGGGCAGATTTTAAAAAAAGTTGGAACTGCATAAAGTAGTCCCTTACAATACAGATGTCATGCCTTGTAGCAAGACCCTGTAAACTACAGGATAGAATATTGGAGAAGGCAGCAGAAATACAGATTACTTTCAACTCGGATGCTGGTACAGCATGTAGCTTCAGGCAATTAATTTAGACTTCTTTCTTTTTCATCAAACAATAAAATGGAGAGAATGCTACTGCCTTACAGAATCAGCTGACATTTGAACCACACTTCAGCATATGTATAACATTAGCTATTACTTTACATCTACAGAAAAGGAAGGGGTAATATGTTTTTAATGCTGGCTTAGTAGGCCTTGCAAGAGAAGGTGAAAGTGCTTAATGAACATTAGAAACTCTTCACAGGGACCTTGATTCACTCTAATTCACTTACACAGACTCCTGGCTCACAGACCATCAAGAGTGAGAAGAAGTCCATTAGTATCTCAGGGCAAAGCATCCATTGATAGCAAAATATTCATTTAAAGAAAAAAAAGTATTTTAATTACTACTTTTTTCTTATGTACTATCCTATAGCCACTTACAGCATAATGTTGGCGTATCAAGAGATCAGGAGGAGATTAAGAAGAACCCAAAAAAAGGCTCTCAAGTGCAGCTAGCACCCTTAAACTTTATGTACAGGGAAAAGAAAGTAAGACTTGAGTGTGCTATGCTGCTGGAACTGTTACTGCAAGCATGAAAGACACGCAACAGAAGAAAGCCCCAAAAGGTGATGTGAAATAGGATGCAAGGTACGCTGCATACTACCTGCACTGCCAGCAGCCCATTTACAGTATTTCGTATATGAAGTGGTCAAACTTAAAGCCTGTTATCAGTTGTGGGACTGGGGGAGAGAAATAAGCCAACTCTCACAGGAAAAAAAGCAGGGCAGTTGGGTCTAGCTGGATTGCCCAGGGTCAGGCTCCTGCACAAAAACACCTCTGATGCAGAAAAAGGTGGTGGTGCTGCGTGGTCACCATTCCCCCACAAAACTCCCTGAGTCAAGCACACCCAAATGGAGAGTATTGTTTCAAAGGCTGCAGCAGACACAGGAGCTCTCAGATGTCTGCAGCATGCTAATCCTAGCCAGGCCTTGCTGGCCCTGTCTGAGGGGCTTACCAGGCCATCCGTAGGTGAAGCATGTCACCTCATGGCAGACTACAGCACTTTTACTTCTGCAAGGACAAGGAAACAAATCACACGAGGCGACAGTAGTGACATTACTCCTTAATTATACTTCACCAACTGCTACCGTGGCAGAACCATGCAGGTATTTTAAGGAAGTAATCCAGAGACCTAAGCCAGACCTAAGTAATCTGAGACCTAAGCCAGCAAGAACAGAAGATCTGCTATTCAGCATCACAAAAACGGTCAGAAAAATGCACCTGTGAAATTACGTTCACGACTTCAAAGCTTTTGACTCAAGAACTATTAATTCCAAGCGCATACTGAATGCAGTCTGGCTTCTCGGCGGATGCTTTACAAAGCTGTCAGTTTTGTGAGGCTGGAGCCAAAAGGCAATATTTGATATGTAAAGATGTTTGAGAAGGAGGAGGGTAAAGTGAGAAGAAAGAGTTGTATGAGTCAGCCATGGTTCTTTTAAATTAAGTGATAGGGTTTTTACACCGCAGGAAAAAAAGATGCATACACGGATTTCCTCATTCCTGGGTTACCAATTGCAAAAGATAATGCTCCCGAACTTTAAGAGAACTTTTAAGTTATGTGCACTTACGGAGCGGGGCTCTAAGCCCCATGACGGCAGCCCACAACACGGAGGCTTTACTGCATTGTTCTCACCACCTTCTTGTTTTCAGAATTCATTTTGCAAATGCTGAAAAGAAAAAAAGAGCAGCAGCAGCCTGAACAGCCCCCACTCCTGGTACAAGGCCAGGTTAAGCTAGATGGGGGTCTGAGCAACCTGGTCTAATGGCAGGTGTCCCTACCCACGGCAGGGAGGTTGGAACAAGAGAATCTCCAAGGTCCCCTCTCAACCCAAAATATTCTGTGATTCCGTGACAACCCGCAGTGGCATGAGGAGCGAGGCCACGAAGCACCACTCGGTGCCCGTGCGGCGGGGGGGCAGGCTGGCGGCTGTGCCCTCGCTCCTCACGGTGGAGCATCACCTCCGGGCTGGGGGCATCAGGGACCCTGGGTGGGCGGCAGGGCCCGACACCGGGACCATTGTTCCGGGCGCAGGCCAAGCTTGTGGTGGCACTGGCGAGGAGGAGGAAGCGACGGCGCACTCCGCCGGGCTGCCGTAGAGCCCGAAGGTCACGGGCAGGAGACGTGCCACCACGCGTGTCGCCACGGGGCGACGTGACCGGCGCTCTCCTGGCACCTCCCAACCCGAAGGCGGCGGGGCGGCCCCGCACCTGCTCACCTGGCCCCGGCCGCCCCCTCCCTCTGCCCCTGGCTCCCTCCCCCGCGGCGCTGCCGAGCGCTGCCCCGGGGGCTCGTCCCGCCCCCGCCCCGCCTCGGCCCTGACGTCACGGAGGGCGGGGGGGGAGCCAAGTGCTGGGGGGCGCCGAAGATTCCGCGGCGCGCAGGCCCGTCCCTTTGTGACGTCACGGGGAGCGGGGCGAACCTGGCCGGGCGGCGGCGTGGCCGGCGGCCCGCGGGCTCCGTCACAGCCCCGGCAACCTGTTGCTGCCGCTGCCGCCGCCAGCGCGCCCCGCCGGCTCCGCCGCCCCCTGCCAAACACCAAAACGGGGAGGGGGTGGGGAGGAAAGAGGAGGGGGGAGAGAAGGGTTAAATAAAAGCACCGCCGCGAAGTTGTGAGCGGGGGAGCACCGCGGCACATTGTCCGCCCTCGTCCCTCCTGCCTTCTTCCCCCGGGAGCCGTGCTCTCGGCCCCTGGCCGGCTGTGCGGGAGCGGCGCCGCATTGTTCGCCCTGGCGAGCCCAGGGGGAGCCGGGCTTTGGGGTGATTTCTCCCCCTTTTCCTCTCCCCCCTCACCCCCCTTTAATTATTAACACCGCGGTTTCCTTCCCCCCGCCCCGCTTTTGTCTGCCTGCCTGGGAAACGTGGACGCCTCGCGTGTTTCGCCAGACTTTCCACCCGCCGCTCCCGTTTCGATGCCATACTTTAAACTCGCCGGCCCCGGGCTCCCCTCTGCAATGCGGATGTATTTTAATTCGGAAATTTCGGGGGGTGCGGGAGGTGGAAGGAGGGAAGGGGGGCAGCTTCGAAATAGCGCGCAGGCCCCCCCTCCCTTCATCCCCGAAACCACACACACGTCGTTCCACCACCTCCCCGGGCAGCGTTTCAGCGGGGCGGGCAACCGATAGCGGCAGTCAGCTGGAGTCAACTGCAGTTTTTACCGAATCTATAGAATACCAAGGGAAAGTGTCCCGAAGGTCACCCTCCCCTGCCAAGCAACACCCCTCCGCTGAAAGAAATCGGCGCAGACGACTAAACGCGATATAAACTACAACTTTTAAACCCTTGCATTAAACACGCCCAAAAGCGAGCATTTCTATAGATCTCCCCCCACACCCGCCCCCTCCAATTTTTTTTTTTTTTTTTTAACGTGGAGATAAAAATCATTATTCGCTCTACTGCATATATGGATAATCCCCTCCGCTTTTCCAAACGTAAAGAAAAACTGCCCTGTGCCAATCAAAACGTAACTGGAGCACGAACAAAAATCCAACTACCCATCCACATTTATATGTTTAAAGGATTAGACAATTACAAGGGATTGGTTAAACGGCTGAATAAAGCGAGGCAGAAATACAGCCCAAGCTGCGCTGGATTAGCCCAAATTTTCGAGCCATCATAATGAATTATTTTAAAACACCACCGAGCCATTTTCCTCATTATTGCAGTCAATCCCGAGGAACGCGCTGCCCGTAAGGCGATCCCCGGCCGCTCCGGTGTCTATCGCAAGGCAGAGCAGCCGAGGATCACACACAGGAGATGGGATGTGGTACTGCGAGAAACCAGCTCGCCATAACCAGACACTCGGTTTCAACTTAAAGGGCTTCCAACAACCACCGCCGCCGTTTCACCAGACGGGGACAGACACACGTACATTATTAAAAACATAAAAACAAAAAACAAAACAAAAAAAAACCAACCCAAAAAAACCAAAACAAACCAAGCAACCCCAAATTAAAAAAAACAACAATAAACCTTTTAGCATGCAAAAGCACGGAATTAAGAAAACCGCTTGAAATCAGCAGTTCGGTGACATTATCCCGGCAGCCCCCCGAGCTCCCCGCGTTTCATCTAAAACTAGATTATGATTGTGTCATTTGAGGTCAATACATTTATTCAGTGGAGGAATCGCTACACAAATCTGGTTTTATAACCGAACTGGATAGAAGGCTTCCCCGTTAAATGGGGCCTCTGAAACTCCCCCACCACACCACAGAAAAATCAAATTCAGCATCACGTTTGTTCCCAAAGCCTCAGAGCTACAAGATTAGCTATAAACTTGACATTCACTGCCATTTCCTAAAACTGGGAGTCAAACGATAGATGTTATGACCACTTACGTATTTCTTTTGAATTATATTCCTCTTGGGTCTTTCTTTGCTCATTCTGGTATCCAAATTCTGATTGCAAAAGGGGACAATTGCTTCATGAATTAAAGCCGCGACAATTAAAAAAAAAATTTAAAAAATACCGAAAAAATCCAGGGGGGAGGGGGTTGTTTGTAGTGGTATCTTGTAATCCGACTTTCTTTCCTCACAATGTGATTCTCCTAGCAATAAATCCGAGAAATGGGGGACGGAAAAAAAAAAAGACGAATGCGAAGGAAACAAAAAAAAAAAAATTCACTTTAGTGAAGCATTATAATGGAAAATTCCCCCCTAAACACAAAAACCGACGCCCTTGATATCCCCTTTTCTCTTTCTCAAGCCGCCTAAGCGATCTGCAGGTCCTTAGTGTCAGAGCTGTAGTTACATCTTGGAGGAGGAAAGGGGCCGGGAGGAGAAGATAAATAATCGGGACGTTGGAAGTCACGTTTGAGCCGCTGCAGCAGGGCAAGCGGCAGGGACAACTCCAGCAGCAGCGGCGGCGGCTCCGGCAGCAGCAGCGGCGGCGGCAGCGAGGGCTGCGCGCACCGTGTGTGTCTCCGCTCCTCCAGCTCCCCCCAACCAATGAGAACAGCTCTCCGCCAGCAACTTTAAATGGACCTGGCTTTTTTTTTTTTTTTTTTTCTTCTTTTCTGTTAATATATATGTCTGCGTGCGTGTGAGCGCGCGCGCGCGTCTATGTGTGTGTATATATATATATGTATGTGTGTGTATATATATATATATACACACGGACACACGCACACACATACATGCATCCACCGCCTAGGGCTCGCCCTTAATTCCCAACCGGGGCAGCAGCCGCAGCGCCCGGCCCCTCGCCGCGCTCACCGCATGCAACAGGCCTCGCTAAACACTCCATGAGGGTCAAGCGTCACGCGCTTCCCTTTCCCACCCCTCGCCCGTCCTCCCACCTCCCTTCTTTTGGCATTTAAACGCGGGCACTCGGCAGCCAAGGTCGCCGCGAGCTCTGCGCCGCAGCCCGACCCGGGAGTTTGACGACGGTCCCTCACCGCGCAGCACGCTCGGTCGCCGTGCCCTGCCCCCTCCCCGCCCCGCTGCAGCCTCCTCTCTCCTCCCGGCTGCCAAGGGCTCTCCTTCCGCTCTGTTCCTACGCTCTCCGCGCGTCCCACGGGCTTCGGCACGCACGGGGGGCCCGCCGCGCTGGCAGCACCTCGAAGTCACGTTTGGCCACACTGGGCCCAAGAATTGTCCTTGCTCCTAGGGAAAGTTGTAGTTCCCTTGCCACAAAATGGCGAACGGCAGGGAACTACATCTCCCGGCGTGCCTCGCGTGCCCGCCTGCCGATTGGTTGCTGGGCAAGGAACCCCCCCCCCCCCTTCGCCACGCTCATCCTTCCCCAACACCACCGCCCCCCGCTGCGTTGGTTTCCCCCTCCTACTCGTCTCCCCCCGGCCTCCCCCCTCCGCGGCTCTCGGTGGTAGAGGCTGGGGGGGGGCAGGGGGAGGAGAAGGCCGGGGGGGAAGTTTATTGGGAATCGCTGACAGGGAGTGGGGAGGCAGGCAGGCGCCGCGGGAGGCTGCAGGGAGAGCGCGGGGATTAATGTGTCTGGGTTGGGCTGGGAAGTGGCGGCACGAAAACTTCGTGTCTGTGGGCTGCGCCCGCCGAGGAGGCGGCGGTGTGGGTCTGCCGGACAGACAGAGGCCGGACAGACGGACAGACTGCCGGGTGTCTGCGGTGTCAGCTTGGGACAGGCTGCCGGGCTAGGCTGCGCCGTGCGGGGCTCGCTCGGTGTTCCCAAGGTATCCCGAGGTTGCGCCTCCCGCGCCTGGGCTGCCCCGCGGGACCCGGGACGGTGTCCCAACGCGCCTGGGAATAACCTTTCCGTGCGGATGAATGCATGCTTCGAAATCCCGCGGAGAGCCCGGCGGCTTCTCTGGAGCAGCGGCCCGCCCTCTCGCAGGGCTGGTGCCGGGGCTGCCCAGAGCCCTGCTGCCCATCCCCGCCGGGCTCTGCCGCTGCACCGGCCGGCGGCTCCTGGAAACCCGGTGTCGGTGCGAAATCCCAAAGTTCAAATTCTCCATTCATTTCAGATTTTTTTCCCCTTCAATTAAAAGTAAAATAAAAGAAAACGTAAACTGTTCTCGAATTGGAAGGTCCGTCTTCAACAGCTCCTTAATGGTGGATTAAGGGGTTGGAGCAAGCGGAGAGGAGGGTCACAAAGTTGGTGAGGGGACTGAAACACATTCCTTACGAAGACAGGCTAGGAATGTTGGGGCCGTTCAGCCTGGAAGATTGTGCGGAGACTCCGTAGTGTTCAAAGCCAGGTTGGATAAGGCCTTTGAGCATCCTGATGTAGCGGGAGTTGTCCTTTCCCTGGCCAGTGGGACTTGGAACTGGATGATCTTTAAGGCTTCTTCCAACCCTTAACATTCTATGATTTCTATAATTACATCTTCTCTAGGGACAGGGAGGAAAAGTGTGTCACTGATGGTCTCCCTGGTGTGAGGTATCACCCTACCCAGTGTGTGTTTGTGCTTTTCTGTAGGACTCGCCACAAACTATGAGCTGAGGTAACTTTATTAATAGCTACACTTGGGGTAATGCTTTAGGGGCTTTACACTGTCTTCCACGTGCAGCTTTTATGTTCAGTTCCCTTCTGGAGCATATTATATCTGCTCTGTAGGGATGAAAATTTTTGTCCAAGACTCTTGAGTGGCAGTGCTCTATGTCAGGAGAGCAGGACACAGAACTTGCCAGAACCTCACTCACTAGTTCCTAGCCCTGTGTCTTCACCATGAAGGCATCCTTCCTCACTTACGTAGTTAAGTGAGCATCATGTTCTCCCTTTACCATAGAAATACAATGCAAATAATGTTTAAGATGCTAAATGGAAAAATATTATGTCATCATTTCTTAGTTTTCTTTCAGTTCTTCATTCTAACAGCTAATTATTTCAGGACTCCTTTCCTAATCTTTTTTAATAAAAAAATGGGGTACAAAATGATCTGTGCTTGGCATCATCCAATATCAAGCTTTTACAATAATAGTACTTGTGATCATGTTGGTCTTTTAATGCCTTTTCTTTAGGTCTCTTGTAGGAAAATATACATTCCTTCTAAGTGTAAGTCTGAGGAGGAGATATTTTTGTTCCTTTAAATTGGAAATATGCACATTTCTTGTAGGACTGTTTTACTTCTTGCTCTCACTTATTTTTATGAAGGTATTTATGTAGCATGAAGGTCTAGGACATACTTGGAAGAAAATGCTTTTGTCTTGGCTTTTCTTCCATTAGCAATGATGAATCTGTGCTTCTCCAGGAGACATTTTGGAAAGCCAGAAGAGACAAAGATAGTCATTCATGTATTTCTGAGTCAACAATTGAGCAAAAGTGTTTTGTAGAAAACCTACCTGGCTTTTCTCAAATAACATAAGGTAGCAGACCCAGCTATTCCCCCGCCCCTTGCTTTGGAGATTACTTCCTGAGTGTTCTTAAAAGTCTCGGTGTTGCTGTGTTTGCTACTGGCTTTTGTGGCATGTGTTGAACAAGAGCTTTCTGTCAGTGCAAACTAATGAATTTTCTTCTCGAGGCTGGGTGGCAGAAACCTTTCCCATAGATCCGTGGCTCTATTTACATTTGTGTTCTGTTACACAGAGCATTGTATTATGCACATGCTGGGTATCGTGTATCCGCCATGGGTCTTGCCTTTCAGTTCTAGCTTGTGTACATTTTGGAGATTGACCTTTTAAATACTGAAGCTGAACTGGTTTACAAAATTAATTAAATGCTGGTACAATAGCATTTAGTACCATAGGTTAACTGCTGCTGATGTCAGTGTTTACCTTTACATTTGATCACTTTTTTTCCCTAGTTTTATTGTGATTTTCATCATGGTCACTTCCAACTGTGACTCTGCTTGAAGATGTTTGAGAAATTACTACTGTTAGCATGATAGAGTTTCCTTGGTTCCATCTCATTCATTTCTTAACTGTAAATAATCCTATTACAGGAATTGCACACATTTATAAAGGAGCCCCCAAACTGGATTTATATGTTCTACAATTAGTTTTTAGTCACTGTCCAACATCAACTTTTCTAATAACCTGCAAAGGCCAGAATAGGCTCAGTGGTATGAGTATGATACTGTTGTTCAAAAATTTGGAGTGATTTTTTGTTTGTTTGGGTTTGTTTGGTTCTTTTATCTTTTGCGGGGGAGGGATTTCTTGGTTTGTGTTGTTTGTTTGGGGTTTTTTTTTATGGGGGGTGATGATATTGTGGATCATTTCTTTGTATGAGCATAACACATTTTATGCACTGTGCATTTGGACTTGTGCATACTAAGTGTCCTAGGTGCAGTTATCTCTGAGCAAGAGGTGAAACATGGTCACTTTCTAGCATATAAGATAACATTCTAGCACGCAATTCAGTGAAAAGTGAGAGGAAACTTCCTTAAGACAGAACTTTGGTGAGATGTTTCCAGCTACTAAAGTTTTCATAATACTTGCCTAGATCACATGTCAATGAAGATAAAATCCCTTTGAGGTTGTAGGAAAAGGACATTCACCACAGCTGACTAATGTATGACTGCACTTCCTTTTTTTTTTTTTTTTTAAATTTTATTTTATTTTAATCAGGGACTACTGCTTTTGGCACTTTCAGACTTGGAAGGCTGATATATGCAGACTGGCTTGTGATGTCCTCAGAGTTCTGGGGCAAGAGTTTTAGTAAGCTAATGTGGCAGGTTGTGATATGGGTGCTGGCCAAAACAGGTCAAAACAAATAAAAAAGAATATGTAATTCATAAGGAAAATGAGGGTTTACTATAAACCAAAGCACAAGCATTTAAGTTGTTGATTTTTTGTTATTTCTTCTTATTGGTCAGACAGATAAAACAATAGGCACAAGCAGTATGGGGAAGGCAGAAAGAACATGGGGTGAATTCATGAGCGATAATTCACCTGTCAGTGAACAAAGGGCATGATGCCAGACAAGTTCGGCCATAAAAGAGGCTTGTCTTGGGGGCTGGCTGTGATTATTTGTGGACAGATGGCTGCTTACCAGTTCATAAAAATAACTTCTGGATACCTTTTCTTCAACTGTGTTATATTTACCTGAATTATGCCTCAGAAAAGACAAGATTAAGTTCTTTAGTGTTGGACAGGTTTTCTGCATCTGAATGGGATGCAGCTTTGAATTCTGGGACCTAACATCTTGTGTGGATAAAAGCAAAATGTTTTGTACACTAAGAAGGGTGAGTGTGAGAGAGAGATTGTTAGCTTTGTGCTGCTGGATACAGAACTTGCTTCTAGCCCTAGAATCAGGTTTGCCATCTGCAGAGATGTGTGGGGAATTCTTGGGGTTTTTTTTAGGTTTTAATGGCTTCTTGAAATCTTGATGGAGTAGGAAAAGAGATATTAAAAGTGGGCCTCCAGTTTTGTCAAATCAATACACATTCCTACAAAATAGCTTTGTGTGCCACAAACAATGTGGCACATTTATTGCCATAAATGCACACATTTATGTACAGCATATTTTGTTTCATGTTTGAGAAGGTGGAACTTTACCACAGGCAGTCAACTCTTTCTTCTAGCAGCTAAAAATGATGTGGAGACCATCAGAGAGAGGTTTCTGCCTATAGATCCCTCGCCACTGACTTGAGTTGATGTGTAGACCCAACATTCTGGTTTCCACATTTCCTAATTGGAGGTCCCCTCCACTTTCTGTCATGCTTTGCCTCCTATCTGTCCTGTGTTCATATTCTACTGTATTGTTTTCCTTTGGTCTTTAAAGCCTCATAACACATTACAGTAGTATTTGAGTAGAATATTAAAAATAGCATTGCAATACTTATTTAAGAGAAAACCACCTAATGCTGTGAATGAATCTCTTGGGGAAGAGGGAAGTAGAACTTCCTTTTAGTTGTTCCCATGGGGAAATAAGAGATACGAGTAGCCAGTTACTGGTAATCAGTTTGGCCACTTCCCCCCAGCCTTTTTTTACTTGTTAAGTATATGTAAAACTGTACACATTTGTTAAATACATGCACAAAATGCAGACATAATGACAATGCAACACAGTAAGCTGGTGTACATGCAAGGTGATGCTTTTGCATCTGGGTCTAAGGGTTTCCCAACAGGCAGCTTCCAGCATGCACTTAAGCTCTAGACATGTAGTGGATTTGGTATCACATGCACAGAGGCTGGATTTGTGCATCGCAGATTTATGTGCGTGATTTAAAATCTTCTGGGTAATTGAGACATGGTGCCTGGCATCTCCAGGATCTTTGAGGCGGCCCTACATACATGTGCAGGCAGACACTACACAGATGGTCAGAGTGAAAAAATACTAAAGTGTCTAAGTTAAGCACTCAAAAGTTACAAAATGCCAGAATTGGGAAAATGCTTTTGCAATCCTAATTCCATCCATATATCTATATATTGCTTTGTAATAATCTTAAAATAGACTACATACCATTTCCCCCACCTCCATAGGATGATTGGGTTTTATTTATTAAGCGAGTATGCTCTGGGGATGAATTAGAGTACATGCTGAAGGGGAGAGAGTGTTGTCTGTTGAACTCTTACCCTCCTGAGTTCCTGTGAATGTAAGAAGGGAAGACATAATCTCATTGTTAAGGCAGCTGAATGTTGCTTTGGAGAAGTTGATCCTCTGCCAAGGAGTGTGATGCTGGGTAAGCCATTTACATCAATCTTTTTATAGTAGCCCGGTCAGCAGTACTAATTTGTACATAAATAGCTACAGTTGTCAGGTGGGTGATGAGTTGTGACTTGTGACCGTCATAGCTCTTTGATCCAAATCTCATAGGGTGCAGGATGCTTTGTTCTCCCACTTGAAAATGTAGAAGAGGAGATGGGGAAATAAATATGTCTGTGGTTGCTAAAGTGTTCCTGTCGCAGCTCTTGCATCGTTCCTCATTTTATGGGTTCTCTTAGGACTACACATGTGCATCTACACCAAAGGCTGTTGGAGGCTGTATCCTTCGAACACTTACAGAATATGTAGTGCTTAATACTAGCAAGACCTGTATTTTAGGTAATTTGAGACTCTTCAGATCTTAATTTCTAACTGCCTCAGTTTACAGACTGAAAAATGGAATGGATGTATTCCTTTAGCTCACAGAACTGATATCACTTGTGGACTGTTCTCAGGCAAGCACCACAGAAAAAGCATCACAAATCTCTTCATTTGGTTCGTCTGCCTTTTCTCTAGTACTTTGTCAGCTTTTCTTTTCTTTGAATTTTATTTTACTCCTTTTTACAGCTGGCAATGTAAGGTTGCTTGTCCTTGCCACATTGTTCTGCTTTTACTGCAGTTTGCTCAGTTGCCCTCTCTTGAGGCATGGGACTGTGGGACAGTAACCCTTGCGGCACACAAGCTTGAACAAAACCCTCAAAAGTACACAAGCTTGAACATAAATTGTCAAATTGATGTGAACTTCGGGTGTTGTTGAAGTGTAAGTTGCTGCACAAACTGTAATTTTGCATGAATGTGAACTGTTTCAGTTGAGTTAGTAATATAAACCATTTAATTAAATTGAAGTGAAATGCTTTTACATGGAAATAAGAGCTCTATGAGGAAGAAGGGGAACAGGAATGTCTTAGTGGATGGAAGAGGAGGTGGAGAGAAGCACTCCATCCTTCTTCCTCTTCTTACTTCCATGTGCTCATTTGAAAGCCTCCCTTCCTTCCTTCCTTCCTTCCTTCCTTCCTTCCTTCCTTCCTTCCTTCCTTCCTTCCTTCCTTCCTTCCTTCCTTCCTTCCTTCCTTCCTTCCTTCCTTCCTTCCTTCCCCCAGCCATATGAAGAGTATGATACTTACTTTGAGCCATGGGGAAGATCAGGTTTGTAGGATTAATGCACTCAAAGTTGTGATCAGAGGACAGTGTTGATGGGCGAGGGGAGATCCTCTCTGTGGCCAAAAGGGGCATGGGACAGTGCTGGAGCTGGGGAGGAAAAGATGACTGCCTTGCTTGCATTTCATTGGTGGCAAGTGTCATGGGAATGGGGGAAGAATTAGGAGAGGAAAGTGGAGGGTGGGACTGGAATGAGTGCAGAAGCAGGTAGGTTGCGAGAAGCGAGAAGGACTGAAGAAAGGAGCAGAGAATAGGTAGGTAGATGGAAAGGATCAAGGACAAATCTTGCTGTAAGAAGTTGAATCTGGTGATTTGGTGGGAGGAAGGGAAGAGGCAGCACACTTTTGGTGCTCCAGGGTGGACTGGAGGCTCTACAGACTCCCAGTTCAGCCAGTGCCGTTCCATAAACCTGTTATTTGCATGTCTGCTTTTCTTGTCTGCACATCAGCTGTCTGGGCAGAGCCTGTCTTCCAGGGCTTAATTTGAAAAGGGAGAGCGTACATACAGTTCTGAGATGAGATGTTGCATGCTGGAGCCCAACTTCATAGGCAGTACTAATGCTCCTCCCAAACACTCAGTTTTCCTGCTGGGAAGAACACCCATCTCAGTTGCCCAGAGCTGGTTCCAGACGATGAGTAGCGTGGAAAAGTGGTGAATCAGGCCTTGAGTTTGGCTCCAGTGCTGGCAGGGTCTGTGCTGCTGGTGTCCAATTTACTAGCAAAAGATTAGCCATCATTTTGCCTTGTAACTGACCATAAATTTCAGACATTTGAAACATCATTTGTATTATAGCCAATTAGAATAAATTTTGAGCATGGTGGAAGCTGTGTTTTTTATAAAAGGCCACGTTTATAAGTAATCAAGTAACACACACAGTGATGGCTCCTACTAAAAGGGCAGAAGCAGCAAGTTGTTTTTGTAGGCATAAGGAGGGTTATTGGACAATTCATCGTTTAGTAACAGTGTAGAAAATGTCCGATCCTACAAAGTGCTGCATGCTCTCAATTACTTTTGATTATTGACCAATTTTTGAGATACTCCTGCAATGCACAGAGTCAACACCATGAAATCATTAAGCAAAGAGCAGAGTGTAGGAAATAAAGAACAGCTTGCATGTTCTTAGGAATAGCTTTTATTGCCCAAAAACTGGGGTATATTTACTTCTTGTTTGTGATAGACAGCTAAAGTAGTACCTCCAGTGGTAGTCTCTGTTTTTATTGAATTTGTAATATGTGCTGTAATATTTTGGATGTGCAGTTTCAGTCTTCTGCTGATGTGAGATGGAATTTGTGCTCTGTTTGGTTCATGCCATGTCTTCTGTCAGTTCAGTGCCTGTATAAGCATGGTTGATGGTATGTAGTAGCTTGGTGTGAGAGGCTAAGATAAAACCCCAGCTGTTTCTGAAGATATCGCCTGCTGCTATCAAGAGGTTCAGGTTAGCAATTTTAAGTGTTACAAGGACCTATGTTTTTGAACTGCGTTCCTGAAGAGAAGGTGGAAATGTACATGCCTGGCTATTTTAGGAATCATTCTTTCTTGAGTGTGCTTATAGTTTATTAAATGCAAGCTCAGGGAATATGGGTAATAAAGCTGAACTATCATCCTTGAGTGTTTGTAGATTAAGGATATTGTATACAAGTGAGTCATGGTAAAAGCTGAATTAGGTTTAAAATACCAGTAACAACAACAACAGAAAATGGATAGCCCAACCAAGTGTCGGTCACGTCACTGTAATTCTTCAGGGATTCGGGTACAGCTGAAGATTTGCCTTCTTCACTGACGTGGATGCAACACACCAGCAGCCAGCCAGCTTCCATGATCCCTCCTGCTGACCAGTCCATGAAGAAATAGCTATCTGCCAAACAAGCTGTTTGTTTTATTTCAAAGCCCCAGTGGGCCCAGCCCTTCCTGCCTAGCAGCTGCAGCAGGCTCCATTCCTGCTCAGTGCCTGGCCTGGGAAGAGATTGCTCACTGGCCCAGGAGAGTGGTTCTCCATAATTGGCCTGTGAGGAATGCTGTGTGAGAGGATCTGGCTTTTTTTTTAATTGTTTGTTTTATTAGAGTTTGTTTATTAAAGTGAATATCTGGTCACAATGGAAGCATGTTTTTTGAAGCCTGTGTATTGCCAAGAGAGCAGGATAGAGCACTATCAGGTTATTGCTTCCCCAGATCAGAAGTACACAGGCAGCTCTGCAGGTCCTTGTGGGCAGCGTCCCGGCGCCTTCTTTCTTCCCTCTTCTAGCTGAACTCTGGCAGATCTGCTGTAGTCACCACCCCTGTATCTCTACAGGGGACACAGGGATGTGGGAGTTGCTCCACCTGTGGCATTTCTGATAAACAGAGGTTAGATTTGTACTGCAGATTGCAGGGGTACCAAAGCTAGCTTTGAACAAGTCAATCTGAGTGCCTCTGGCAGTCTAGCTGGTGAAGTAGAGAGGTCTGGATATGCTAATTCATACCTCTAAAAAGTACAATTGTTTACCCTTGGATGGTAAATTAATCTGCGATGGCAAATTATTGCAGAAAGCCAAGTCTGCCACTAGTACCCAAGGCAGTTTAGCCAGCTTTGCAGCATACATGTACCCAGTCAGTTGTGTTCATTAATTAAAAGTTTTGAAACTGCCAGTAAATTAAAAATATGTTTGTCATATTGAGTTCCTATACCATTCTCCTGTCAGTCGACAGGAGAATATGATACCTGCAGCTGTCACAAGAAGTGTGGGCAACAGCCCTAGTAGCCCTTTCTCGTAAGTGTGTGCCTTACATATGGTTACATAAACTGTAATATGTCAACTTGCCTATCTGGGCCATGAGATGGTTCGTCTTGTGAACCCAGGAAGATGAATTTTAAAACCAAGATAATCTTGTTTAGAATTTATGGCTTTTGGAACTGGGACATCTCATCACTGTATGATTATATGTTTGTGTGTTGTAGTTTCTCTGTGTAGAGCATAACACAAATAATGTCAGGCTTTCTTAGCAAACCGTTCAGGATGAGGGAATTTTCTGGATGAGGGAATGGCCGTGGAAACACTGTTACTGACCAGTGAGTCAAAGACTGGAATTCCCTCTATAAACCAGTAATCTGTTTGGTGAGTTAACGTGCTCAGAGCTACAGTGGTTTGGGTTTGTTGACACACTTCTCAGTGAGACGGAGTCTTCTCAGGCTTACTCAGTCTTCTCGCTAGGGTGGACTTTGGACAGCCAAGCGAAACAAATGTTCCTAGGGAGAGGCATGAACTGAAGGCTTGAGGTTGAAGCAAAATGTCCTTTGCTGGCTTTGGAAAAGAATAGCAAGAGTGGTGATTTTTAAATCCTGCCTGTGAGATCAGTGTTACAAGCCTTGAGCACAGTGTGGTTAAGTCTGTGTCTACAGTGTATGTAGGTGCTGTGTCCTTGTAGTCATAGCAGGGATTTCTGCTTGGCTCAGTCTTTAAATGGACACCCTCTGATCTTTCTTCTGTAGCTATCTGTATTCTGCTCTTGTTGGAGAACCACACTTGGTACCCCACTGTGATCCAGTAACTCAGCTGGATGAACTGAAATTTTAAGAGGGGAGGGTTTAGGATGCACTTCTCTGCTGAGGAGAATTCATCAGTGTCCCATTGCTCATTGTCCTGTGTGCTGCAGGTTGCTGTGCAGCAGAAGCCTTCTTGCAGGGCTCTTCCACTGGCAATCCTCAGACCACAGGTAGAGGTCCCCACCAGCAGCCAGGGACTTCCCAGTGCCCAGGTGTTTCCTCCTCAACCATTTATGTTGCCAGTGAGGAGAGAATTTCTTACCTCTTCTGTTGCAGACCCATTTTGGGACAGTAAGGATTTGTGAGATAAACAGGATGGGTTGCTAAGAGATTCCAAGTTAGCTGATTGTCACCAGATCAACTGACCCAGAATGGCCATGGTGAAGCCTGCTGGATGTCACCACCTGCTCTTTGCCACCCATGTTTTTCTGGCTTGCCTTCTCCTATCTTGCTTCCAGTCTGTCCCCTTCAAAAGGAAAAAAGCTAGCTGAAGAGACCTGCACTACTGATTATTTTATGTAGATTTTGCTAAAATGGACTGACATATACATACAGTTCTGGCTGGTGGTAGCTGTGCATGAATAAACATAATTACCCATGGCTGTGATGTGGTATCAAACTACTGTAGATGCAAAGCATGAATTTAATAACTATGTATGGTGAAATGGTTATAAATGCATGACTGTGCAGTGTAGACAGGGCCTGATATATCACTCATTTGTACATTTGTAATTAATTGTAGGAACAAGATTGTTCTTTGCATGTGTTCTTTCTTTGCTGCTAAGCACGACAGAGAACTATAATGATCTTATACCTTAAGCTTATAATAAAATCTTGTTGGTAACCTAGCAAAGAAATTTCTTAATTAAGTTTGTTACACAAAGTCCCATAATGCTTTTTAAGATTTTCTTTTCTTTTTGCTAGGACTCCTTAATGACTTTTACCTCTGAATATAATCAACAACAAAAATTTTGATATTTAAGAAACATTTTCTACATATTTTTTCCATCTGAATATAATGGAGCATAATTTAAGACTATGGGCAGAAGAGGGGGTAAATGATGCATGTAATGATTGTTTTAACATTTACAAGAAAATAATTTATTTAAATTGGATTAAGCCTTAATATCATCACACTTTTCTACCTGATTTAACATGAGGGGGGAAGGTGGAGGAAAGGGAAGAAAACGATTTCATGGTAAAGTGTTTTAAGTATTTAGTATTTTCTTTGCCTTTTGATCATCCAGGCATCCTGCCCCACAGCCATGTAAATTTTCTTACATACAAATGCTCTTTGCCATCTTTTACATGCCTCTGCTGACAGGGAAGAGGTCATGCTAAATCAAACTGATGGAGAAACTGGACATCATCTTTACCCTGAATGCCCAGATTAATTCTACCAGAACAGACGTGGGGTAACAGCAAAGAATAATGTGCTTTTATGTATTACTGCTTTTAAGAACTCTATTCATCATATTGCTAACTCTGGTATACATATTCCGAGTGAGACAAAGAAATAAGTACCTGCTTAGGTAGGACATGAGACCTCAGGGGTCTGTGGCTTTTTTTGGTCCCAGCAGTTTTTCCACCAGCCTAATTATTTCTGCTGAGAATGGGGCTCCAAGTCGAAGTCCAAACTTTATCATCTTTGTCTAATTCTTTTCCCTGCTCCAGGAGAGAAGAATCAAGTGGGATAAATTTTGTATCTGTATGCTACTCCAGCTTTGAGTCTACTGATTGAAGTGTTTTGTTTATAATAGATGCTGTTTTGACGAGAGGGAAAAAATCTCCTACAGTCAAAGGAGCTCCATTAGTGGCAGAATGAGTAAAGCCTGGTTTTCTGTCGGTTGGTGTCTCCTGGTTTCATAGTGAATTACAATTGTCTCTTTTTTCCCACAGTGGGGTCATTTGTTAGGTCTCTCTCCCATGTGGATTCTTTAATGCTTCATAAGGTTTAAATTCATCTTATGGCTTTTTTTTTTCTTCCAGCTATGATACTTTTAGAATTGCTTTCTTCCCCTATTTATTTTTTACAAAGAATGTGGAAATTTGAGAGTTTGGTGTATCTATTGCATTTTGTTAAAAAGAAAAAAAAAAGCCAGGAAACTCAGTGTGTGACTTCACAAACTTCAGTGTCATAGCAAGCCAAACAATGATGGTAGTACCTTGCTAAGTACATTGCCCAATTTGGGTCTGTATTTAATAAGTTCATATCTTCTGGGAGACGTAAGTTTGGATTTCTAGTTAGTCCTGCTCATCCAGTAGAGCTATTGGCATCAATGGAAGATGTTCTGGTTTTACGAAGCATCAAATTATTATTATGTAAATTCCTATTAAAATGACAGATTTCCTTCCAGTCTCGTTCTTGTTAGAGTTAAATGTAAGTTCCTCATCACCTTTAAGAGGAATTTGATTTCTTCTACAACTGTAAAAGAATTCAGAGGTTGAGGCAGGTTTATTGTCATCAATGTACTGTAATCACTTATATGTAAACTGGAAAAGATTTCTTCCCAAGTCCAGTTTCAGTACACAAAGCTGAAAGCTGGGTGGTGTGGTGTGTGAAATCTCGTATTTGGAAAGTGAACCATTTTTGTACAATTGGTATTGTGGTAGTATAATACATGTGTAATTCCATGACATTTTTTTTTCTGTAAGAGATTCACTTCTAAAACTGAAAAGTACACTTCAGATAAATGGAAGGTTAAATTCTATTGATGCACACATTCTTTGTATGTGCATAAGCTTCTGTTTACTTGGGAACTATAATATGAATAGAGTACTTCTCACTTTAAAGTTTATTAATTTTTTCTTCTCCTTTCTTTGAGGTGTCAGTACTGAGAAAGATGAATCATTTATTAGTGGGAGGCCTGACACATGATGAAATCACTACGTGACACTTCAATGACTTCCAGTGTTGTTCTGTGAACATTCAGCAAAGTGCAGATGATGTGATGTTGCAGTTCTGTGGGTAGTGTTTTCTTCTTTTTTTTTTCACAAATGGATGAAATGCCTTATCATCACATAGTATGTGAGAACTTCTCCATTTGGAATGATAGCCTTTCCTTATTATTTAGAGTGATTCATAATCTGATGTAGGAAGAAAATAGCACACATCTGCAACTGGTAGAGAAGATCTTTATATTCCTCCTGAGAATCAGTGAAAAAGCAGAACTCGATCCATGGGGTTTTTTTTTCGAGGGGAGGGGAGTGGGGGAGAGCACTGAAAACATTCTTGGCTGAGTGTTGCTACAGTTTGGAGTCCTCCTCTTAAGACAGAGCATGCAAATCTCCATTATGTTACAAATGAAGTGCACCTAAGGGACAGTTCTCTGCTGGCCACAGGATTATCTCCGGAACAGGGCAATGATCTCAACCCAAAGACATTCAGGGTATAAATTGACATCTGACAATCAAGCAATTGGTAGTAAACAAGTGGGTGTTTGACAATAAGCTGAACAATTTTACTTATTTAAAAGTAAGTAAATTCCAATTCTAGTGTGTTCAGTCCAGTAAAGAGTTCTGCAACCATATAGGTTAGAATTTTTGCCTTACTGAACTTACCTTCTTTCCCTTCCCTCTGTAAATGTTTTCTATTCACTTCCCTCCCCCCCCCCCCCCCAAAGTGTTGTAGTAGTTTCAGGCTATTAAGATATTTTCCTGCATCATGCAATTTGAAATCTGAGCAACATTACTCCTGCTCCTTTCCCGAGCTCCATCACTCAACCATTCAGATGCCCTGCCTTAAGTAAAATGTTGGCTGGGAACTTGTAGGTATGGACTTGCTTCCCAGTATCAAGTCTGTCATCTAAAACGTGGCTTCAGGTTTTTTTCTAATTTTAACTTAACTGGTTCCTCTCTGTGTTTCCTCAGAAGCTAAAGGTCTTTTCCAAGTCCATCCTCTCTCATTCCTTGAAGTTAGGGGCCTTTTCTCTGTTGATAACTTTGTATAGTCCTCATCATTCTTCTGTCTGAGCATCTTCAGTTCCTACTGTGTCTATCACCACCATACTTTGCAGAATGTACTTTTCACAGATGTATGTGGGTATAGTAGAACTAAATATTCATCAAACTGAGGTGCTGAGGGAAGACAATAAAAGAGTTGGCAGTTAAACTCACCTTTCAAGTAAAGACACAACGTATCTTGTGGGATATTCTCCCTCTCTAGTGGCTAATTTTTGTATCCTTGATTTTGCCCTCCAGAGGTTTGGCTCTTAACTGTTCTACAGCTACTACTGAAAAGAAGCAGTTGACCTTTGGAGATAGTAAAACTGTCTTAATTACATGTTTGTTGTTTGCCTGTTCCTCCCCATCTCTGTGCCAGTATGCACACATCAGACATAATTATGTGTGCAGAAAGTCAGGAGTTTGAAACGACTTTACTTACTGCCTTACTACTCAGGATCTGATTTAAAAAAAAAAAAAAAAAAGTAAACTTCACAAAGGGGAAGAAATTATATCAGTTTCCAATCCATAGAGACTTTGGTGTGTCTCTACCATCTTTCATTGGCATCTCTACTTTCAAATAATCTGTCACATTAGGCATGGATTGTGATCGTTCATCCCAGCTGCCCAGAGTGCCCTGGCTGGTGGGATCTTGGGAGGCTGCCTTTGACCTGAGATGAGCTTCTCCTGACTTAACACAGAGGACTGCTCATTAATGCCTGTCCTGCCACAGGAATGCAGGGACTCTCTGTGGGCATCACGGATCACACAAGGTCATTTCCACAAAACCGTATGTGCAGGTGTGTCTGAGGAAAGGGCTGCTGATAGCAGCCTGCCCACCCCTTCTGATTTGATGAGGAAGCTCTTTTTAGGACCACTCACAAACTTGGGCCAGGCAGAAAGAACTGGATCATCACAAGAAGTTTCAATAGCAGGCATTGGGTAGCTCCGCCGGGAGTGCAGTTCCAAGATGGTCTAAGCTGATCCGAACCAGAGCTGTTGCAGCCTGGCTTTGAATCATCTATATCCCTACCCCATGTATTGCACCAGCGCTGGTGCTCGTTTGACTCCACAGGGAGCTGAACTAACAGGGCAGTGTTACGATTTTTGAAGTTAGTTTTCTGTCTCCTCTGAACCAGTTCAGTGTGAGGCCAGACAAGCATCCTTGCTGGCACAGGCGAGGGCAGCAGCTGGGGAAGGAGGGACTGTGGCAGCCCCAGCTTACATCGGATTAGACTGTCATGGAACCACGGCTACATTTGGAGAAGGCACATGAGCATCTCTGGGTGATTTGAGGGGACAGTACCCTCGGGCAGGAGGAGGGGCATTGCGATAGTAATCTCTTCCAGCAGGACAGCTGATCCAGAGAGAATATTTGTCTACAGTATAAAATAAATTATACAAGAACTCTCCAAACACATTGAAAAGACCTAGAAGTTTGCTGTCAGTGTTCTGTAAAACAAGTTAATTCAACATAGGCTTAAAATATGTTTGTTTTGCTTCCATCCCTCTGTCCGGCAGCCCTCCCCATTCTCTTTTTTTCAAGGCGTAAGATATCCTCCTGCCCTGGCCCTCATAGGTCATGGTATGACGGGCACCCTGCCAAACGAGGCTGATCTTATAAGCTGCTACTGCCCTGGTTGTTGCTGGGACTGTTTGCATGCTTTTTAATTCACTTCTGTGCTGCCCTCATTTTTTCCCCAGCCGGAGCTTGAAGTGGGAGTGTGCTTAGTTAGCTGTGAACTGCACTGCTGCAAATTCATGGTCTATTAGCACCTTTTCAAAGCTCCCCTTTCTGTTCTCTGAAGAATTAGAACACAGCTATTAAAAAAACCCAAACCAAACAAAAAAAAACCAAACAAAAAAAAAAAAAAACAAACAAAAAAAACCAAACCAAAAAAACTAACAAAAAAAACCCCGAAACACAACCCCAAGCCACTCAAGGCTATTGCACAGTGTCATTGTCTCAGGCTTTGTTTTTAAAATTATTGCTAAGATAGGTTTGTTTGTGTGCTTCCTTGCTTTCTCCATACTGTATTTAGAATTGAAAACAACAGCATCCATAAGAAGATGCTGATGAACCCAAGGTAGATGTGACAGCATAATGTGGATAGTGCGTGTAGAATTTGTCAAAGCAGGCAAAATAACCCCACCTTGGGCAATTTTCAAAAGAAATACACTACAGTACTTGTCAGGTCTGGGTAACTACTACATAAACATATTACCTTCTGGGATACAAATATCACTTTGTATAAGGTAGTCACACCGCAAAAGAAAAGGGAGAGGCAGGGCAAAGACCCTGATTTTGCGGAGTCTTACAACAAGCCAAGATCTCAGGAAAATGCTAAAATAGAAATCAACCTGCTTTAGGGATAAGTGCATTTGTCTCTAAACGATCCACGTTTCATTTACATTTACATTCTGATAAAAAAAA
Organism: Entomyzon cyanotis; assembly: GCA_024500445.1. NCBI lineage: Eukaryota > Metazoa > Chordata > Aves > Passeriformes > Meliphagidae > Entomyzon > Entomyzon cyanotis. The sequence continues at coordinate 73,723,524 of JAKEPQ010001005.1, forward strand.
GCTGTAGTATTTATCAGTGTATTTCGTAGAATATACCTACTGTCATCAGCAGGAATACAAAATTAATCTAGAAATAGACTCTTTCCCATTAACAGGTTACTAAATATTTCAGAATTACTGCCACAGTTGGGATACACACTTTGGCAGAAATATCTTGCAGTATGCAATAACTAGAGAACTTCAGAATCAAAATCTCCAGTTACCACACAGTATCATTGTAGGTATAATTTTTGTGTTAAATATTTATATTAATTTTTTTCAAGACACATACATTATCTTTCGTTGAAACAAGTAACAAAGGAGTGGTACAGAGCAGCTGAATTGTGCTACGATTCCACAATGTTGACCCATATATGTATGTATATTTTTTCTTTGCTAGGATGTGGAAAAGAAAACAACGACTTTCATATTATATTCTTACAAAAACAGCATGACAGCTTTCAACACAACCTTTATGTGTTTATAATACCAATTTACACACACATTTGTATACAGATATATGAAAATCACATATTAGAAATCAAAGGGGGTAGGTGGAATCAAAAGTATTGAAATGGTAGCCAAAGCGTGCAGTAAACTGTAAACCACAGTTTGTTAATCTCTACAGTCTTTCTTTGCTATTTCACTTATAGGTTCCAGGTACATGGGCGTGCTTAGATCATGAGTGCACCACCTCTGTGATTTACACTGTGGGTTTTTTACTACAGAAAGCAGAATCATCTGCTGAAGTGTGGGGATAATGTAAGAACACCTCGTGTTTCCCTAGATTTTGTATGGTAATTCTAAGAATATGCTGATTTAACTTGATTGAGTCCTCCTGGAAGAGGAGCCATCCATACAGCCAACCCTCCCAAGGAAATGATGAGTTAAGATAAGGCATTCATTTGTTACCTTAGAGTTGTTAGCACAATGGCAGTGATTGACCGTGAGCACCTTGCCTTTGTCTCCCCCTGAACCTTTGGGACTCACTTAGCCAGAGGGATAAAAGCCCAGGAAGTCACAAAGACAATGGAATTCGGCAGGATTGGAAATGTGCCCTTTCACAACATGAAATTATTTGTGTTATTTCCACTTGTTGCAGTCAATGGAAGTTTTCTTTTGGAAAGGCTGTACATCAGCATATGCTGTAATGAGTAAGAAAAATTAAAAACTTGACTTTGGGAAAGGTTTTCAATTTGAGTTGGGGAAAAGCACTCTCTGGAATAATTTTGTCTGTTGTTACATTCTGTAACGCAGCACCCATGGAACCATTTCCACACCTGGCATGCCTCATAATTTTAATAAATGCAATGCAGCCTCCAGTTGCCCACCTGGCAAGATCATTTAGAGCCAGAAGAACGGGGAAACCTGTCACCCTTAGTGTCTGTCCAGAATATTTTGATGAGAAATCAATCTACTAGAAAATTTCTGTCAGTGCTTCTGGTTGCAGAATCCAGAAGCATGACTGGAAGTTGACCAGTCAAGTTTTCTTCCTTCTCCTCCTTTTCCCGGATATACCTGCTTCTAAAAAGTTGTCTATCTTTCCCTTGCTTCTAGTCAGTTTCTGGAATGTAATGCCATTATGTGGTATGCACAAGCATGTAGAGAGTGAATTCTCTTACTAAGAGAATCTTAGTAAGAGAAATTCACATCACTTTTGTTCACTTCGAAAGAAGCTCTTTTTTTCCTTAATAGCTTCTTATGTGTGTAATCTAAAAGTCCTGGTACAGAGGCTTATGTTACAAACAGGAACTCTCCAATGTGTTCCCATCTTCCCATATTAGGTCTCTGTCTTCTTCACCATCAGCTAGAAATTTCTAACAGGTCAATAATCCCTGAAAGAGAACATCCATTAGAATGACGACTCACTGCCATGAAATACTGTTTTATTTCTCTGTAAAGCAAAAGCAAATACGGATCTTTCTAAACAAAGTAACTTCCAGTTGCCAAAGAGGAGTACTTTCATCTCTACCACAATGCTGAAACATGCCATTAAAACAAAAAGATGTGGTTGATACTCCCAGAAAATATTTATACTGTCAGAAACAGGTAAGACTCAGTCTTTCAGTTTAGGTTCTGCAAACTGCTGTTGATCATAAGTATGCTGTTAATTCCAGAAGGGAACAGAGAAAATTCTGCCCTCTGACACTTTATATGGACAAAAGTAGTTTCTGAGAACCCTTTAGAAAGCTTAGGATCAATAGTAAATAGGATAAGCATAAGGCACTGTTCTGTGCCACAGAGGAAGGAACAAGAGGTTGTGGGTAGTGCCAGTCTAAAGTAAGGCCTGATTCACTGATGATCCCAAGAGAATATGAATGCTCTCTTAAACAAGTTCTTTTCTCTGTGTGTGTGTGTATCATCATCTTCATTGCCCAGGAAAATCATATAACGGTTTGGGTTGGAAGTGGCCTTCAAGGGCCAATCCCTCTGCGATAAGCAGGGACATCTTCGACTGGATCATGTTGCTTAGCTCCCCATCCAACCTGGCTTCCCATGTTTCCAGAGATGGGGCATTCACCACCTCTCTGGGCAACTTCTCCCAGTGTTTCATCTCCTTCAATGTTAAAGAAAAATCTTCCTTATTTCTAATCTAAACCTTTTAGATTAAAACATTACCCCAAGCTTGTCCTGTTGCAACAGGCCATACTAGAAAGTTTTTTTTCCCATCTTTTCTATAGGCCCCCTTTAAGTACTGAAAGACCATAATAATGTGTTCCTGGAGCCTTTTCTTCTCCTGGCTGAACAATCCCAATTCTCTCAGCCTTTCCTGATAGGAAGAGTGTTCCAACTGTCTCAATATCTTTGTGGCCCTTCTGAATGTTGCACCCATTTTTGGATGGGGGCAGTGGAATGGATGTATTTATTGAATAAGATGATCTGCGATCAGATTTACTGATGCCGATGCCTGTGTGAGGATGGCAGTTCATTCAATAACAACAGTTGTGGAACATGAGGAGATACCTGAGAGACTCTTGTTCTAAAATGCAAAGTCTTATATGCAGGGAGAAAATAAATTACTAGATGCAAAGCCTAAGCACAAATTGTCACATTAAATTAAATGGATTTTAATTTAATAGCTTCGATCTAGCTATTGCTGGGCTCCATACAGAATGCAGGCAGGATCTGGAATGTTGATCAAGTCAAGGATAAAGTGACAAAAGAAAATGGGCACAAGTTTAAGTGCCATAGTTCAAATAATTGTCAAAGAAATGCTCTTTGTCTAAAACCTGCCCTGGTGATTAGCAGCTCTCTGTCCCTTGCTATTTGAAATGTTTCTATCATGACAGGTAATTGTTTGTGGTCACATGATGATTATAGTAATGATTTATCAGCATTATAGTGGTATCAAGAAAAAGTGCAAAGTAATTTGATGTCTTTTGAATCAAAGTACTCTGGAAAATTGGGATGCTTTTTAAGTTTGTAAGATACTGTTTCTTGTTAATGTATGCCAACAGCATTTCTAACACAAGTTACTTCCATAAGGCATCAACATTTGCACAACCTTATTGACAGATACGAGGATTCTTTTAATTCTCAGTTCCAATAGCTTTAGTGCATTTTCCATGGGGGAAAAAGTCTACTCCAGGACAAAATGAATGTGCCTCCCAGACAATAAAATAGCTCAACCCAGTACCTGGCTAACGTAAATCTATTTAGCAATTTACAGTCCGTTGAATGTTGGGCTGTAAATTTACTAAGAACCAGGAAGTGATTGGCTTGTAAACCTTAATAAAACAATAAAGCCTGGCTTTCTGTTAATGCAAATTTAAAGTTCTGCCCAGCTAAGGTTAGGACATACCTAAATGGTGAAACTAATTGACACAGCTATTATGGGACAAACTACTTTACAAAACAGTCTCTTGTACAGATGTTTTATTTCAGAATAGAGATTAGGCTTAAAACCTGTAACAGATACTCTGGTTTATGAAGTGAGTAGTGATTCCAAATCATTGCATTTTCAAAGAAACTGTAGAAGAACTTGGTAATGCCAGTCAGAGAACAAATTATATTCTGTGAGCAAGCTTAAACAGAGTCCAGGCTAACATTCAGTAATGCATAATGTAAATCAGGTTAAAAACAAAACCTCAAAGCAGCACCAAAACAGATACAGCAAAAAGTTGTCTTTTTCTCGCAGGATTTTAACAAGATAAGCCCTTGTAGACTTCCTATTATTGTTTCGTGGGAGTTTCCTATGTGCATCAAAGGAAGAATATCCCTTTAAATGCTTGCTATTGATTTGCATTCAGAAGCCCAATTGATTGCTTTTGTGGGAGTTCTGTATGCGAATCAATGAGAGTATCAAGTTAATAAATAATTCACTTAACAAAACTGCATTAAGATAATGCTAAAGGTTTGCAAAAATCCTGTAAAGGAAAGCTTTCTCACATTCCTGACTAACTGCTGAAAGTGAATGGAGCTCCAGAAACATTGCAGCATCCTCTTCTAAAAAAAGCTACGCACTTATTTCCTGGCAACTTCTCTGTGAGGTAGCTGAGTAGGTGTTAGTAGTTTTTTTTTTTTTCTTTTCTTTTTTTTTTTTCTTTCTGTTTCATGATTGGAAGATTGAGGCTGGAAGTGGTCTCTGATAGTCATCTTGTCCAAACTACCTGTTCAAGCAGGGTCACCTAGAGCAGATTGCCCAGGATTATGTCCAGATGGCTTTTAATCTTCTTTGTCCCCGAGATAGATACAGATAACTTGGCACTGATCTGCTAGCAAGAAATCTTTAACACATCAATATTGGAAGCTTATGTCCACTGTTTCCATTTTAATAGAGAAGTGTTAGAGCATTGCACAGATTTCTAGAGTGTGCTTTCTCACAACACTTTTCTGTCCTTCCAGGTTATGGCTCCTGCAGGTCCTGGCAGATGCTGTCACAGCCGAGTGTAGCTTTGGGGCTGTACATTCACATTGCTAATAGCTTCTCATTTTGCTTACTGGTTGTCTCTCCATTCACAGTCTCCAGAAGAAAATGAATTGGGGAGTTAACCTAGATGCATTTCACCTCTTAACCAAAATATCCTTGGAGATTAATTTGAATACAGAAGCCCTTAAGTTGTGTATTCCTGTTAGTATGTTGGGAATTTTGGAGAGATAAACACTTTTCTGCAGACTAAACACTTCTAAAGAATAAACCATCATTTATATAATCTTAATTAAGACTTTCCAGATGAACTAGTTATAAGTTTTATGCCTGAAATCTGTATGCAAGGGGTTAAGAATTTACCCATTTATGACCTGATAAACGTATTTATAAAATTCATTTAAACTCTCTAGAAATAGAAGAAGATAAAATACTGCTAACTTATCTAGGAGACTCTGCTGTTTCACTTAAACCACTCTAGTCTTGGACAATCGTGTAAATGACACATAAATTATTGTCTCCTTAGGACCTGTAGCAAGGCTCAATGCTTTGTGTTTGAGTTACAAGAAGCTTTTAATGACTTACATGAAGTCACAGGACAGAGCCAAAGATATATGGTTATACATTCAGAAGACTCTATTAAAAGGCCTTTTCAGCTTTCCTGTGAATTTACAATTTGAGAATTTCCAAGAGAGTATATTTTCTGAGACAAATTTCATTGCCTTAGGATAATTTTCTTTTTTTTTTTTTCTTTAATATGATTTGTCATGGTAGAATCTAGACATTTTCCATGTGGGTTTACTCTGTGTGTTCTGTAGCCTGCAAGGAATTAGTTTTAATTAATATGACTGGCAAATGCATTGTTGAAATAGTCGTTGTGGCAGGCACGCCTTTTTGTTAACAGTTGGGTTAAACAGCCCCTTTATCAGAGCCATTAGCACCTAATATTACTGTCTGATTAAAGATCATTCAGTGGATTAGCCAGTCCCAGTGCTTCCACAGACCCCCAGACAGGTGCTGAAATATGAAACTACGTTAAGTAAATTAGCACTCCTATTGCATCGTTCATGGTTTTGTCTTGGCTTCAGGAAAGGAAGAAGTTATTGGGCTGTTTGGTTTTTTTTTGTTGTGGGATTTTATTTAGGTGGGGTTTGGTTTTGGTTTTGGTGGTTCTTTTTGTTGTTGTTGTTTTTTTGTCTCTCTTAAGCATCAGGTTAACTGGTATAATCCCCGAAGATTTTCTCTTCAAAAAAGGCCAGATCAGCACTAAGGCCTTTGTCCTATAAGTGACCTGACCTTCCTATCTCATGAAGGAATACTCTGCCTTTCCTCCACACACGTTTGTTAAGAGGATATATGTGCTTTTACACTAAATACATTATATTTCTGTGGGGCTTTTTTACGTTGGAAGCATCGTATAATGCAGGCAGACTATGCTGTGTACCTAGAAATGCATTTATTTTATATTCGTATGTTTAAACAGGACTCTAGGCAAACTCAAAATGCGTAACTTAAGAAGGCAGGAAATCCCACAAGTGTTCACAGAGCATAGCTTAGCTGACAGTTCACTTTTTAATGGGTGAAATGAAGCCTTGACATTAATAAGCACAAGGCCCCCTGACTTCAGTGGAATTTTGCATCCTTATACAAGTCAGATTTCGGGCTCAATTGTGTCGGATAGCAATTTATAGTACCTTTCATGTCCTCCTGAAAAGCTATGTGTCCTGTGTAGCCTGGGGACTGTTTCTGACAACAAGGCTGCAGAGCAGAAAATAGTGGGCTGATGACAGACAAGACCCCAAAGTTTTTGTGTGCCTTGAAACATGAGCAGTGTGTCTTGTCCCTGTTGATTTCTGTTAACTTTGAAAGGGCCAAGAGTTTAATATAAGTAGCTGGAATGTGAACTAGCCCATAGCTAGGGCTAGCATTGCTGTAAGATCTATCTGAGCGGTGGTCATAGTAGGATAAGGAATTTTCTTGAGCTTCTATGAAAGAAACAGAATAAAATAAACATTATTTATTGTTGATATGTTACTCTTTTTTTGCTGCTCTCTTTGGAGAGGGTGTCAAAAGGACATGCTGGTGTCAAGTAGATTTGAACCTGTGCTGCTGCACATTGCTTAAAAATGTGAGCTAAAAAAAATCCCAGACTGTCGGCTGATGGAGGCAAGTGTCTAAGATGCCTAGGAACTCTGATGAAAATAACAGAGGTAGTTCAGTCTTGCTTGAAATAGACAGCCTCTTAGGTTAGAAGGTGGCGACATGTAAAAGGAGCTTTAGAGATGCAGCAAAACATTATGAGACAAACCCCTTCTCCCCCCACTGCCAAACCCCTGAAGCATCACACTCTGTAAAAGATGCATTAGATTTATCAATAGACCTTTCTTTACTCAACTGTGCTGCAATTCCTTTTGGGAAAAATTGGGTTTTCATCAAAGACACAGAAGACTATGAAATTGGAAGCAGATGTGAAGTTGGATTGGATGGCTGTATGGCTGTTTCTTTTGTGGAAGCACTTTTGAACAAACCTAGCCTTATGTGCTCCTTGCTGTCTTGCCCCATGTAACTCACTTGCCTGCTTTTTACATTTTCCAGGGAATCCGGAGGTGCAGTGTAACTATCTGATCTAAATGTAAACTTCTTCCCTATCACTTCATCTATCTCTTGATTTTTCCAACAGTTCCTGTATTCTTTGGAAGATATGTTTAAACAATAACCTCAATATTTTACATTGTTAACAAAGTTCAAAAAAATACAGATAATGCTCTGCACATAGAGAATTTACTCCTTATTACTAGCACTTTTTCTGGCCTGGATGAAGTTTACAGTTGGCCCCTATAGGATACCTTAATTTATTGGCACACTTTAATTTGTTGAAAACAAACTTAGATCTCATCTACTTAAAAAAAGCTCCGTCTGCTGGCATATTGAGTGTGTTATTAAAATAATTGCTGAACAGAGAGGAGTACAATTTAAAAGATTATTACCCTTTCTTTGGGTACATTTTTATTCAGTGACTGGAGCACCACATGCAGTGTGCTGCAATGAAAAGAGGAGCCAAACAACAGGATTTATGATGTTGTTTATCCATTGGTGATGCTTCCTCATTTTTGATTTACAGCAGAACGGAGCCCAGGCCCAGTGAGGTATGGTTTCAAATCCACAGCTTGCCCAGAATTCATGAGGCCTTACCCAGCTTGATCCAAGACTTTATAATGCTCAGCTGTACATTTTCTATCTGCTGTATGTGGACATGCGGTCTCTTAGGAGTTAATTTTTTCCCATTGCAGGGATAGCACCTGATGAAGAGAGCCCCAGGTGCTTTTGCATTTGCTCCCAAGGGCAGCCTGGCAGCTGTTCCTTGGCTGCACTGATAATTTGATGCTGAAATGCTCTGCTTTTGCAGGACAGAGGGAACAGCCTCGGGCCTGGAGGACTGGTCTGTGTTACTCAGTATTAGCACAGGGCAGGTTCTCTGTGTCAGAGCTCCAAGAATGGACATTTCAGCTCGTCCTTCACCCACCTTGGCCTCCCACTACACAGCTATGCTTGCTTTCACTTCCTTGCTCTTCGCCCCACACTGGCCACTACATGTTCTCTCCCTGCTGTCCTCCACTCACCAAGACCTGCTCAACTCTCTCCTCAATCCACCTCTCCTCTACACACTGTGCCTACCCCTTCTGTGTCTTTTATGAGGTTCACATCTTGCACAGGGTCAGCCTTCACTTTGGCTCACTTCTGGTGCTAGGCAGAGATGATGAAACAGGAAGAAAGTGGCAAGCTCTGCTGAATTCGAACATCTCTCCTGCTAAGCTTGGAGCAGCACTGCAGTGATTTTAAACAAGTAATTACCATGCCTTCCTGTCGGAGATCAAAGTGAGGAGGAGTTCAGACCCTGAGATTTAACTATGGAAACTCACAGGCGGGAGAGTGAAATGGCAAGTTCTCAATAAAAAAGTTACTTAAATATTCTTCATGCAAAGAGACAAATCAATATTTTCCTGGAGTAGGCACATGTGAAATGTGTATGTTCTGTGAAAACTAATTGTGTCAAACTAGGAGATCAGAATTCAGCCATTACAATGAAAAAAACAAGAGATCCAGTTCAACTCATGAATGAAGCTGCTTGTGTAAGGCTGAGCCCATCATTGAAAAGTGCACGGTTCATAACAATATTCCAGCTGTGAGGTCACTCCTTGAATCTGCTCAGCTCACCATGCATGATACACTCCACAAAATTCTGTAAAACAGAACAGTATTCAGATTCTGTTCTCAACCCTGCCTGCAGTTTCTGTCTCATAAAACAGATTAAAATTGGGGTGTAGTTGTACTTTTCCAGAAATGCAGGGTTACCATGAATCTCTGTCTGTTTTCTGAATGATTAACAATGAATCACTGTTTTTTTTACGTCTCAATGCATTCACCATATGCCAGGTGTCGCAAGAACATGAGAACATCTACCAATTTGAAACTGGCTTAACAGCTTCACACTGGCATCTCTAGTTTGTAGTAGGAGTCTCGAGAAGGAACTACTTGAGTTTAGCATTCCTAGTATGGATCAGATGCTCTCATCTTCTTGAGCATAATTATCCACCCCCGCCATCTCATCATTTCTATATTTCCCAGTAGGAGGATCAAAAGAAAGTTAGTTAACTGCAGCATTCATCAGATAATCCAAAGGAGACATTAATCAGGAAGACAGTATTTCCAAATAATTAAATCAGGGGTAAATTCCATACTAATTTATCTGATTTTGCTGTGATTGTGAGTGTGGCATTTTCAGTTTAAATCCTATTAAAAAAGACTCCCTGCTTGAGGAGAGTGGTTGTGGAAGGGAACAGAGAGGAAGGAAATGTATGTCCTCTTCAGGACACTTGCTGCCTACTGATAAGTTTTAATGGAAATTATTATTCTAATGGAATTTATTATTCTTGGCATTAAGATGATACTTGGTGAGTTGCTGAAAAAACAGTAAGCAGAAAACTATCCTAATTTTGTGTGTACATATGTAGCTTTATAAGAAAGACTTACACTGAGGCTTGCTTCCTTGTGTATAATTATTAAATTTGTTTTCTATTCCTTATGTCATCTGCATCTTTCTGTTGCCCCAGGTGACCATGAATAGGTCACTAGGAAACTCTCTTTTCACCAGAGCATTTCCACCTGTTCTGCTCTGACAGTATCAGTGCTATTAGTGGGTATGTACAAAATGCAAACAGACAACGTAGGGGAGAACCACCCTGGAAAGAAGTCAGTCTGTGAGCAGTGTGACTAATAAAATATGGTTTCTGTTGGCATGGTGTCCCTTGTCCCTTCCCCTCCATGGTGCACCATGTTGGCTGTTCTCCTCCATCTCTTTTAAAGACATGCCATTCTGTAAACAGCAGCATGCACTTGTTTAACCCAGTGCTGTATGTGCCCAGTAGTAGCTGAGCTGTGCCTGCTTTTCCCTCGGTGCAATCACTGACTTGGGTTGTCCAACAGCTCAAAGTTTTCTGCGAGGGAGGTTGGGGGAGAGGGAGGGAGTGGGAAAAGGTAAACAGATGGAAAGAGACAGATAACACAATCATTTAAGCCTCATTATGTACAAAACTAAGCTGAAGATGGCTGCTGGTGGTTACTATTAATGAAAGTGTTTTCCAGAATGCAGCAATGAGATGTCAAAGGTGCAGTGACAACAGTGATGCGTTCAGGGTCTTTGGCAGTGGCCTCGTCCTCCCACTCCCCCGCTTTAATTACAATACTAGTAACTTTCAGTATCTATTTCTTAAAAATCGTAATTGCTGGCCAAGCTGGACTCACCATTCAAAGTCCATTTAATCCCTTGCAGGAGGCTGAGATTGATGTGTGCTGAATCCTAGCTCTCTTTCTGCATCTTTACAAATGTGGGCATCATGTGCTTTCCCTGGAAATGCTTCTTTCTCACAGACTTCACAGCCTATTCGCCCTGTCTCGGGATGGTTATAATAAGAGATGGCATAATAGTTGTACTCTGTAAGTCATCTTCTGAACATCTTGCAGCTAACAGTTTTATCTTCAGAGATACACCTTTTTTTTTTTTTTTTTTTTTTTTTTTAAATGGTAAGGATATGTCTTATTTTGTATGTGGTATCTAGATGCTCTAGATAGGATGGAGATATACATCTGAGTCTAGTGCTATTCAAGGAGATATATGCTTAAAGTTGTGGTAGGGATTACATATCTAGAAAGGAAAGCCTCACCCCTGAGTACCTTAGCCCAGAATTAAGTTTTATTTGCAATTTGTTGTGAATTTCAACTATGTTGAAATCTAAGTTGTGATATACTGTACAGTACAATGGAAGATAGTGAGGAAATAGGGAGAAATTTCATTCTGAAAGAAGGCAACATTTTAAAATTAGACTGATAAATCATATTCTTCTGGGCAATCGAGCACCAAACAGTAATTTCAAGTCAATTGGACCTGCAGATGCTACTCCCAAAGGAAAGTTGGCCACTGGAAGTCACTGGTGTGAAAATAACCTTAAGCACCTAAGTTTGAAAATCTTTATTAACATTTTTATCCTTTAGCTGGATATTGTTTTCAAATATTGATCACAGATTCAGGAGTTTTGCAAAGGTGTTTCAAGAAGCTAAATTGAACATTTATTTAAGTTCTAGGAAGCAGATTCTGAATGTTGTGGCAGAGACATGTATAGAGACATGTGAAATGACATACTGTGTTTGCAAGTGTTACTCAAACCCCTAGTGCCCTTTAGCTCACATAGTAAAAGTTGCTATCCAAGTGTCTCTGCTTAAGAGAACTCAGGATTTAAATATTAATTTAAAAATTGATTTGGTTGAATAATGCTGTTCATCTTGTCTGGGGCCCAACATGTCCTAGAGGAGAGTAAAAGGAGTGTTTCCCTTCTAAGTGTTGTCAAACCAGAAAGAATGATTGTTCCTCAGTTTTGCATATGTCAGCGTAATAGACGCTTAGTCATGCAAATCCTTATTACTTGGCAGTTCTGCAGCAGAGAAAAACAGAGCATTACCATATTTTATCAGTGTTTGTAGTTAAAAGCCTTTCATTGTGCTTTTTAAGAACAGATGTCAAGACAATCTTGAAAACATAAATACGTGCTGAAAAATATTTTTCTGATTTAAAAAAGGGGAAAACACCCCCTAGTTAGTTGAATGTGTTAGTTTTCATTTCCATAAAAAGATGTGAACTGTTTATATGCTTTCTTCCACTTCCACGGGGGGAAGTAAAACAATTTTTCAGTTAACGCCAGATTTTATTTTACTATTATTTAGTGATTCTGCTAAGTGCAGTAGTATACTGCAGAGTTTCAAATCATCAAGGATTTCTTACCCCTTTATGTGACTACAATATGTTGTGGTATGTTGAGTAAATGAGCTGTGATAGAGCAATGATTTACTCATGTAGTCCATAGACACACATAAAAACCAACCTTGAGAAAAGCTGGCTTTAGAAACACTAGCAGAGTAAGACAAAGGGGAATGCAGATGTTAGTCACATTTTAAGGTGCTCTTTACAATGACACAGAGCCAAGTTTATTAGGGACAAGGCCTTTTCCATTCTTGTCTTTTCCTTTATTTTTTTTGAATCTTTTTGAACGGTGTCAGCCACGAGAAGACACATCGTAATTACTGCTGGTTGTATCAGGTCAGATGTAGCCATGACTCACCAGAGTTAAGAACTGCCTGGGTCAGTCACGTATTTCTTCCAAGCTAGCTTGAAGTGGTTTATTTGCAAGTGAAGTTTTCCTTTCTGGCTTCCTTATGTGGTAATAATTCACCAATTTACTGGTTCCTGTGTAGGAATGTCACGAAGCGGGGTTAGATACTCATTTGTGCTTTAGATGCTCATTTGTGCCTCTGTGCTGTATTCAGGTACTCTGCTGAGGTTGTGAACAGTGATTGCATGATAAAAATCATTTGATGCCTGTTTGTTTCAGATCACCAGAGGAATGAATGAGATCTCTTAGCACAGCCGCAGTCTTTTGTGTAGGTATGCAGAGAGGTGTTTGGGCTGCCCACCTCATCTGGATTACCAGCAGACTCATTTGAGGAGATATCAATTATAGGTGAAGCTGTGAATGCCACCTGTAGTCAAGCTTGCTCGACACTTTTCATCACAAGACCTTGTTTTCAGTTGCTTATAGATTTGTCAAATGCATATTATTTGGTCTGAAAATGTACCAGGAGACTGCATCTGGAGGAATATCTAAAGCTTCCATAAATTGCTGGGTTTTTTTTTCCCTTAAGAGCAAGTTTAAGAGTAATGTGTTGCTTTTTCGCTTGTCTTAAAAATAAATGTATATACAATGATTTGGAGACAGAATTCAGTGCTTGGGAGGTAGAGGCAATGTATCCCAATGTTGTCAGGGTCCAGGCTTTCCAAATGTCCTAGTGCACATGCAAGAAGAATTTGAGAACTGATAAAACATAGAAGGGATGTGGTGGAAAGTTACTTAATTGTGGAGATTTATGGGAAACAATTTAATAACTATGTGTTTTCCAGGCTGTCATTATATGATCTTTTCAGCTGCAAAAATGAGGGATGAAAGCTGATCCCATTCACAGAATCATACAGGTGATTTCTTGCATGCAAAACACTCAAGTAGTGCAAGGATGATGTGACAGAAAAGTCAACAGACATTCAGAAATCTGGAGCAAGTCTTGAGTACAGGTCAGTAAATATCTGTATTTCTGGTGTTTCATGGAGAGCAGTAAGAATTTTTTAAAAAGCCACTAAACATTCACGTATGTAATAATTAGTGTCTAGTCTGTTCACTGAATGCAGAAATGGCTTTGGGAAAAAATAGTCATGTCATCCATAGTCCTGCATGCAATGTGTACGCCAAGGGGCCTGAAATGCAATTGTCTGGGAAATCTTGTAAGGTTGTAAGTTTTGAGTGATTGACTTTGTATCTGTAATGTTCTTTTAATATGGTTTTTGGTGTATTTGCTGCTTGGTATTATCTGTAACTCAAGCAGTAGAGGAGGTAGACAAATGCATGAAAATAAAGTAATTCTACACTGAAGGAAAGAAAATTATTTTTGTAAAGCCTTGGGTAACTTCTGTTTTGTCTGCAAAATAATATTTTTTCTTGGAAAAAGGTGTTAGACGTAGCAATTTCACTTGGATATGGACACCATCACATAAAGAGCCTGCTGTGAATGATACTTTCTGCAGCTTAATCAATATCCTGCCAGGAATAAAAAACAGAAAAAATCCATCAAAAACCAGGTATATATTCAGTGCATCACTTAATTTGAGATATATTGGAATTTACTCATATCTACATATCAAGTAGATATATATTTTAAAAGTAAACCTTGCTTTAGATATATATTTTAAAAGTAAACCTTGCTTTATACTAACATCGTAAGTATTTGTATACCAGTCTTAATTACCTGTTGATGAAATTCTTGAATGATGCATTTTCTTTTTTTAACTAGCCTAAGATTAGTGGATCTATATTCTTAACAACAGTTATCATATGCAAACACATAGCACTTTTCACTCATGTTTCAGAGAACACTGCAAAAGTTTCACTGTTTTGTAGGTGAGAAAATAGTAGAGAAAGGTGAGCAGCTTGTCTAGAGCATGTCTAACATACTCTATTCTGCCCATAGCCTGGTGCCTCCCAAAATCACTGCATCAGAGCTGTATTTTGTGTATCCTGAGATGGTGTATCCTTAGATTTGTTAAACAGGTCTGCAGGATGCCCTTGCACAGTGAAATAACACGGATTCTGATTGTTGCTTCGAAGAGCACAGACTTGCAAAAGTGATTTGAAAGCTAATCAAAGCAGAAGGGTAGAGGAGAAACAGGACTGTAGCTGGCTAGCACATTTAACACAATTGTCAGTGTTTAATTAGGAGGCGCTTAAGGTTAAATATACAAGCATGGCATTGGGGATTTGATCTCTGGTGCTACAGAAAAAGGTGAGAAAATCTTTTGCCCTGACAAGAAGTTGTGAGAACTTGCAGTCCTGTGAACAGTGGAAGTTTAAAGGTACAGACAGGCACGAACTCTTTCAGCAACCGCGCTAGTCACCTTAAACTGTATAAATAGTAGTGCCACTCACTTTAACTTCAGGTGGCTCCGGGAGTGTTTCTGTAAGCAAGCTCTGCCAACAAATGCGAGGGGGCAGTAACCTCTGCAAAGAAGTGATGATCAACAGCTGGGGCTCTAACCTTCCCCTAGCATGTCTGTATACAGCAGGGAACATCTGTCCAAAGCCTAACTTCCAATATTTACAGAACAAAGGTATGGTTTGTTTAAGAGAATTGCTTGTATTAGCTAAATAATGGGATGTGCTTTGATTCTGCTGGTGCTAGAACCACCCAACTTTTACTTTCCTTACTTAATTAGCATTAATTTATTCAAAAATATCAAGATTTGGATTTTCAGTTTCTTCATTTAAGTAAAGAAAATAGATCTTAGGTCATGCAAGACTCTCTTAGCTTAGGGAAAAAAAACACTTTTGTGTTACTCGTTTGGGCTTTTTTCGTCAAACTGTGTAAGGATCAAGACTGTGTGTGTATAATATTTAGTGATAAAATTCTCCCAAAACATGTCACGATTTATATGGTATCATTTCACTGTGCCAAGCAGATGAGAGTATTCACTGCTCCCTTGAAGTGTTTGAGGTTAAAACACATGCTCTTGAAAAATGAGCAGTGGTAGACAAAGTTGCTTCCTACACTTCAAGTCTTGCTGGGTACTGATATCCATTCATTTCTTTACTCACAAAATGGCATCATGAATTTCAGCTAGACAGATTGCTCTTTTGGTTTAAGAATGACCAAAACAGTGTCATGCTCACTACCACAGGAAACTTCAGTGTATCATAGTTCTTTATATCACTAATTTAAATGTAAATGCTGTGTTTTACATATTTTTATAAACAAATAGTAAATTAGTTTGAAAAGTTAGGGTAAATGATCCATGAAAATATTTTTTTTTTCCTTCCCTGAAAGTTGTTCTAGTTGTATTTGTGTCTGTGAAAGTACAGCACCTGACAAAGGAGGATAAGGTCAAGCTGAGTGTTGATTCCTACACTTGGCATTCCTTGGTAAATCATGCATTTGTTAGCCATAGAATAAGCCTGCATTGATCAATCTTTGAAATAGCCTGAACCTTGAGTAAGAGCATTTTATTATACAAAAGGAGACAGGCAGAAGAGCTCTTGTAAATATGTTGTCTACTGCCAGAATACAAATATGTAATTTGTCAGTATGTTTTTGTGAACGAGAGGAACAAAAGTTATTTTAAACTTCTTCCTTTTTTCCCTCCTCCCTTTGAGGTTATGGCTGTAATGAAATACCCCAAATGTCATTTATTCCTCTCTGCTCTGCTTTCAGTATGAGTCTCCAAAGCAACAAGCAACATCTTCTGTGGAAAAAGGGTATCTGAAAACTATTCTGAATACGACAAACGGTGAAACAAGAATGACAGTAAAAGTAATAGGATAAACAGTGTCTACTGAGAAAGCTCCCATGGAACTGCTGAGTGAGGATCGCTGACACTCAGTCACGTAATTATGAAACTTAGTGAAGATGAGTGGTTGGGAGATCTCTAATTTAGATAGTGCAGCCAACCCCAATAGATAACGTTTCCTACGTGCACTACCAAGGGGCGTTACCTTAAGCTGGTGTGTTGTTCTCCCTGTGAAATGGCCAAGAAAAGATACGGACAGGTAAAAGCACAAGGAAAGCTTTTTGGGATGGGTCTGTTTGTGTGTGATCTGTTCAATTCTAGGTTATTCAGCACAGCTGTAAAGAACAAAGGTTTTGTGCTGTCTGGAAAGCTGAGAGGTGGGTAGATACCCAATAGATGAGGTTTTCATCACAGTTTCCTTTTGCTTTGATTGTGCCATTTGGAAGATGATAATATTAACACCATGTCCTTACTGCTCTGCTTTGCACTCATCACAGAAATGAGAGTGAAAAATACCCTTCCCTATTTGTAACTTACTGTTTTAAACATCTCCCTTTGCACTTGGAGCACCAAGTTATCTTGCTGTATAGAAGAATTCTCTATTTACTTCACATGTAGCTGTTCTTTTAGAAGATTATTTTTTTATAAAGGAAAGTGTTAGTGGCTGCCATCAGATTGTTCTTACATCTACAGAAAGTCTGGGTTCTGGGTAAAGATGTTAAATGTGCTAAACGGTTTTCCTTCGGGCTAAATGATAGGAATATTTAAACATGTTTTTAGCTTTTGCAGGAAGGCAATAATCAAGCAAAACAAAAGGTGAGCAGAATTCAGCTACTTTGTCTGAGAGATCTGTTCCAAATGCAGCAGAAGAAATACGTCAGGTAAGAAACTGTGAGCATGGTTTGGGAGTCAGGGGGGAGTCAAGGCCCTTTGGGTCTTATGACTCACTGGCCAGGGAGGCTTGGGCATGCTGAGCAACAAAAATGGCTGTTGTTTGTTTGGGTTTTTTTTACTTTGTGTGGTCATTTATTTTGCAAACAGCATTGCACAAAATACAGCTGCAATGAACACCTGTTCATGTCATCAGCTGCTTCCTTCTCAGGGCTGTAGCCCATGGCTAGTGCTGCACAAACAGCCTGGGAGGATACAGATCTGACACCAGGTCATGGCAAACCATTTTGAGTGACAAAATGTTTGTAAAAGGATTTGGGATGCAATGGCCAGAGAAGCAGCACATATAACTTTATTATCCTTGGCACAGCAATGAAAATTATAGAGGTCCCTCTTCACTCTTTAAAGAAGTGATTGAGAAGCTTTCATGAAAGCACATTTGTTACTTAGGAAAAGGACCAGATAGCTTGGAGACAAGGTATAGGGAGAATGGAGCAGGATTTACACTTGTGAAGACTGCCCAAGTTTGCATTGCTGCAATTCTTTCCAGGTATTTACTTGAGAAGTAGTTTGTGCAGTACTAAAGCCCAATGACTCAGCTGCAAACAGGATCTGTTGAAAATGTGTGATCCAGCAAAATTCAGGGTGGGTGCACTCAAAAGAAGATAGCTGCTTGTAAGCTTGGACCAGTAATTACTCATGAGGAAGTTAAGAAGGAAAAAAGCTGAGCAGAACATGGGTGCCAATAATTTTATCAAAACACATCTAGAGAAAACAGTTCTCTTTTATAATTATTTTATAACATTGATTTTTAAAATATTATTATTACAGCTGGGATAATAGCTGGGGTTTCCAGAGATGTCAGTGGGAGCTGTGTGTGATTCTGAGGTGTCATGCTAATATATCTTAAATTAAAAATGCACTGGATTGCAACAACAGTGAACATTGTGAATACGGAAACAAAACCTGGTGGCAAGCTGCAACCTGTCTGCACCCAAGTCAGTGAGGAAAAGGCATGTAGTACCCTGTATTATTTGTAAAGTAGAATATGATTGTAGAATTAAAGGCCTGTGCCATAGTGGATACACGTAGGAAAAACAGTGCAACCTTGATGGTCTCTTCACACACTAGGCACAATGAGCTACTTTTTGTGTGTGTGTGTGTGTGTTTGTCTTGCTGTGCTATCAGCCCCACTGAAGTTATAGAATAAAATGGGCAGGCATGGTATGATCCTTTTTTTAATAATTGCAAAACACTCTAGGATCTTCAGAAGAAGGATGCTCAAGAACTGTGAAATAGCTTTTATTAGGCCGGGGGCAGGCGGGGTGGTGAGGGGATGGAGAATGATACCATGGACCCTGGTTCAGAGTGTGCTTGTTTAATTCTATCATATCTGAGTGGGGCACTTAAAGACGTGTTTAATGCCAAGTGTGTGAAACCTTGTTGAGTAAGTTAAGCATCAGCTGAGTCAGGTGTGTGCTTGTGTGCAGCTTGCCCTCTTCTCAGCTCTATTATTCTACAGCCTGGGAGACTTGACTGCGAACAGGGAAAACTTGGCAATGGAGCTGGTTTCTTACCCTGATAAGTTGTAACAGACACATGGGTGATTCTGCCTGTTAATTTAGAAGGCATTTAACACTTAATCATGCTTGTCTAGTACCAGCTAGGAAGGACACTACTTTCTGCAGCCTCTAATTGGGTGCCATCAGTAATATAAGCCTAAAATTGTCCCAGTCAGCAACTGTATTGCCTAATCAGCATGAGCGTGTGCCCATTGGGGATCAGACACAGATAAGCGGGAGAGAGGAAGAGAGAGATCTGAACATATCTACAAGATGAGTGGCATGTCAGGAGCATAGAGGATGTCTAGATTTATGTGCTTTTTGGCAGTGCTAGTGAGCTATTAATCATTTCTCATGAATAGGGCTCTTGTAAATCAGAGGTAGGAAACACTTTTCATGGATAATCATGGCAAAAATGTCAGCTTTGCTAGTTGGTCATATGCTGATAGGATGCTTAGCACTGGAGCAGACTCAATCTCCTGCATAAAATCAAACTAGTGCTCCCTTTACATGATGAGTGGAAAGGAGGGCGACAGCAGAGCAGTGAACTTCTGTCAGTATTTGAAAACTAGAAAGCTAATGTGAGAAAACAGAAAGGGAGACCTATAGTGTTTTTAAGGTGAAGCTTTACTGAGGGAGCCAGGGCTGAGTTCTAGTCAACACATAGCACAACACATTTAATAAGGCACACTTTGCATCATTTTAACAGCTGGCTGATCAGTTCATGGTTTCCCTTTACTTTTATTGCTCTGCAATTTACTGTATATGGCCCTTACGTGCAAATACCTCATTAGTCACAGGGTTGCATATTTCATGAAGCATACTGAATGTGCTGTCAGAATTAAATATTGTCAGGATAACAAGCAAGGGTGGGGTTTTTTAGCTTTATCACTGAAGGCAACGTTCAGGGTGAATAGAAAAGCTGGAAAGCAAAACACGGAAGGTCTCCCTTCAAATTGTGCAAGGCAACTGGCTCTGGTGTATGAAACCCATTGCTCAAGGACTGAAATTTAAAGAGCTCTTGGAAGTGAGTTCTGAGTGAGTCGGGTGGGTGAGAAAGCCTCACCTGGGTCTTTCCAGTGCAGTACTTACTGTAACCAGTTGGAGCTGAAAATCTCAGTGGCTAAATCGGGATTAATGCAAAATAGTTCTTAGGTTAAAAATAATGGTGTCCTCAGTGTGCTTTTGGCTTAAGAAATTTCCTAATGTTAATTTCCCTAAATGAGCATCGCCTCTGCCCTCTCCCAGTTTGTTCCATTGGCGTCCAGTCCTATCCCGTTTCTCCATAAACTACCAACATGCAGAAATGGAAATGACATGTTACTGTTGTCCAAGTTAATGCTGGTCCCAACCACACTGGGGAATAGTTTTGGGCACAGTCTTGGATAGCGTCTGTAAGGGTTCTGCCCCGTGCAGGTGTTGGGATGGAGGCTGCCAGGTGATTGTTCCTTGGGATGGAGGCTGCCAGGTGATTGTCCTGCACTGCCAGTCCAAACACGCTGAACTAACAACCTATGGGAGACTTATAACTGCATTTCCTGGGAGTTGTGGGAAGAAAGTCCAGGCTTTTGAAACTCCCTGGGAAACTTCCATAAATCCCCATGAATTACAACCATTTAAAAATCCCCTTTCAAATTAGAAGTCATGGGTTTTGCTCAGGGAAAAAAAAAAATTAGTGTTTTGAAAAGCACTCATGAATTAGCTTGTAAACAAAAGTATCCTGACAGTGACTGACAGGTGCCAGTGTTTTTCTGTATTTGGGTCAGCCCAAGACAAACTGGGTCAGAGCTGGGCTTGAGATGGGAATGTGTTGGCTCTACAGACATCTCTGCATTTGGTGGTGTTGGAGTGAGATTTCTCCGACATTTCCTGTCTTTTCCCTTAAACATCAGTTGAATCATATTGGACTGTTTACTTCCACATGGCTAGAAAATTGGCTTGTGTTTTGGGGGGGGATTTTATTATTATTTTAATTCTTGCCATTTTCAGGGTTGTGAAGCTTAGGGTAACCACATTATAGCTATGGTATGAATTTGTCCTCAGATAACTTTTATCCACCAGAAGAGGAGATTTCAGCATGCTTGGTTTCTCAGGCAGTCTTAATTTACTATTGCTTGGCAGAGGGGAACCAGCAGAGAGTGAATGAATCCCCTCCCCTTCTCCCTCTTACTCAAAATTCAACATGTCCTGTCCACAATTCTTCAGATTTACAGTGTTCCTGTGGAATCTCCAGTTCTGGACAATTGAAAAAACATAAATCAAAGATCATACTTCTTCCAAACAGGTATTGTTTTTCCTTTCTAGGTTTTTGGTCATTCCTCTCCTTCCCATTCTCTGCCACCCCTAAAACTTTCCCAATAAGTGTTACTTCATTAATTGTTGTGAAATGGGTTGTCTGTTTAATATTCCCAGACCTCAGTATCCATCTTAGAAGTTCTGTAGTTTCTGTTATCACTGTGTCAGGAGTGAGATTTAAATACCAATGAATTTCTGGAGATGTTGAAAAAGGAGTGGGGTGAGACTCAAGCTGCCACATATATAAAATATATAGTATATTATGTATATAAAAATATACTATGCTGACCTATTTTCTATTTTTTTTTCCTTTAGATGCAGGCTAAAACATTTCAGCTATCCTTCTCTCTTGCTAATTTAACAAACTTGATGCCTTTCAGGTGTGGGCCCATGAAGCAGATTGCTCCCTGTTGCCACAATTCAGTCCTGCTCTGTCCTGTCCTTTCTCTGGCATCAGAGTTGTACCTTCTTTGCACTGTCATCCTTCTTGTGTGTTGTATGAGGCTATGTTGAAGTGTTTGCTTTTTCTGAGCTCAGTGAGTTGAAGTGGTGCTGGGCTGTCAGAGATGGGGAGCAGTATGAGGAGGTTGGGAGAAGGGGCTAGGGGGAGGGGAGGAAGAGGGGGAGGTTGAGGAGGAAGGATGGGAGAAACAGAGCTGGCCATTAGATTGTAAAAATCTCAAGTGGCCTGGCCAGTGGGTCTGTAAAAAGCCAGCTGAAAGGATTTGCTCCAGGGATATGGGGAAGAGGCAAAGTCCATGTGTCCATCACTGTGTGCCACAGCTCCCTGACCCACCTACCACGGTGCTGCAGTCCCTCATCAGACAGTGGTACCTGCTCCCCCTGGACCCCCTCTGTGGGGAGTGTTGCCCCACCGTGCCAAAGGCGTTGGATCTGCACAGGAATCAACCACCAAGCCCTTAGCTTTTGGAGCAGTGCGTGGCACAGTCTTGATTAGCTGTGAAAGCAAAAGCCACTGCTGCTTTTCGTTTGAATTTCATGTGCCTCGGGAACATGTGTGCATCTGCCCTCTCAGACCCATTACCTTCAGAAAATATCACTCCACAGCACTTTTTAAACTGATTCAGATACTTCTAATGACTTGTAACTCGGGTGCCAAATAGAATAGGTAGAGCAGGATATTTTTCATCAAGTTCTTGTTAAAAAGAATGTAAAAACATTAATTGATACAAAGTCATAAAGATCTGGGCCTCCAGTTATTCTCAGAGCCCTTAGGGTGAAATTAACCCACAAGTAGAGGCTCTTTTAAAGATTTCACAGCATGCCAGTCCCATGGGGGGTCTGAATAAAGATGTATTATGGAACAATTTTGACATATAATTTTCATGTTCAGTGTCTGCCTGTATCTTTTCAGTGTTTAGCTGACTTATGATCCTGCAGTACATATATTGATCCCTAATCTCAGACAGATTGAGAGTTCCAATATAAAGCCACATTAATAAATTTGTCAACTTGATAAAAACCTGACCCACAATAAAGTAATACTTAATGTTGAGTATATATAGTCTATAAATGTTTATTATCTACTTATTATAGAGGAACCTGGGATTAGTCTGGTAGCTATATGTGATAAAATATAATTATACATATATACACATCATATTATGTGTATATATGTGAATATGTATTATTGCTAGCCATTGTTAGGAAAATCAGAGAAGAGAATGGGGTTGTGAATTCCACCAGTTTTGCTTTGTCACACTGAAGAAAACATGCTCCCAGTCGAGACTAAAGAAAATATCGCCATGAATTAATACGATATTTCTAACTGAAGAATGTAACTTCAGAACAAGAGTAGCTGGTTGTGTTTTCTTATAATGCTCCTTGTGATTTGATGCAACTTTTCCTCTGTATGTTTTCTTTAATTTTTATGTTTTATGTGAAAGCTGAACACACTGAATTTGTTTGTAATTTGGAATTTAAAGCAAGGCTCTTTGTTAAAAGCCCAGAGGAAGTTTCCATATGACTTATGGGCCATTTGGGCTCAATTGAATTTAATGGGTTTCAGCTGCACCTCCACAATGGCTTTGAAGGAAGTGAAGGGGGATCTATAGGTCTTAATTGCTCAAGACTGGCTTGATTCTCTTGAAAAGGCTGTTTGCAAGAAGCAGGTTGGGAGTATTAAAGTATATATCCTCAAAGGGATGAAGGAACTGCCGTTTGAGGAAGAGGCTAGGATCAAAATGAAGTTTGAGAGTTACTCAGGAGCTGAGCGAGGCAATCCGAACTGGTCCCTGCTAAGTTCTTGTTCGTTTGCTTAAAAATAATCAAATAATTGGAGGGCACGGCTAAGCCAAACTTCCTTTATAGTCCTTTCAAGAAAGGAATGGAGATCTTGGAACTGACAAGATAAATTAGGCTGAGACCAAAAGAGAAACCCAAACAGATAGTCCTCTTGGCCTCTCTCATGCTGGTTGACAGACATGAGTGTTTGAGTCAGCAGGTGAACCATGACTTTTAAGAGCAGTGGTTTGTTTATGCTTCCACTGTACAAAGCTTTTAAATGGAACAGAGCAAACCTAACTGGGTGAATTTCCATTTCAATTTCACATTTCCTTCTGCATGTGCAGCGCCAACTGGCTTTGTAGATTGTTACTAAGTTTGTTAGGATTACCCCTGGCTTCGCATTAGGAGGTGTCTGACCCATAAGAATCTCTTATGACCCTGTTTTCCAGGCAAGATGGAGAACATGTGAAATGCAAAGTTAAGAATATAAAGGAACTACTGTCTTACTCAAGATAAGCCCAGAGACCACATTACAGGAAGTTAACCTTTGGTGTACTCTGTCATTTTGGCCGGCATCATACAGGCAAGAAGGAAGGGGACATTCTCCTGAGGTACCCGGCAGATGAATGCCAGATGGTACTGTCATAATACACAAAAAATAGCTAAAAACCTACCGGTTGTGTTCAGTACAAAAGGAACATTTTTCTTTTTCCAAATCCTGCAGGGCAGAACTCAGACAAGCATCTTAATGCAAACATCGCAGTAACTGAAATGTGAAGCTGGAAATCCAGAGAATTCTCCAAAAGCTTTAAGTAGCTTTTTGGGCTTCATTCATGTTGGGCCTAATGGATCCTCAAAGGGGAGAATGGTTTATCAAAGACGAGCATTTTAAGTACCTCGTGTTTATGTGGTAGGTAAATGGTCGTTTGTTACATTTGAATTGTTTCTGAATATGCAGACAAAAATATCAGGCCACCAGCAGCAGCAGCAGCACAGTGATGCAGCAGTGCCTAGCTCGGGGAAAAGTGATTTCTTTTCTCATATTAAAATATGTTTAATTTCCATGCAAAATTATAAGAACAAAAATATGCTGCCCTTTAGGGGAATGGCATTTTGCTAAATACCATGCATTGCTACAAACCTTAGATGTGAAGGGCCACATGCAAACATTTACATAGAAGAACTTTATGGATGTGTAGCTGGGTCTCAGCCCTGCAGGAAAAAAACATTTCTGACAGCCTGGCTCTTTCAAGCTATGACATTTATTGCCTAGAGATAGAGGCCGAGTAGGTAGGTGTGATGTTGTGACAGAAACTGAATGGTTAGCTCTGCCCTTCATTTCCTGTCCGTCAATCCTCTTCACCTGCCTTTATATAGCCTGTTTTCCTAATAGCTGTGTTTGCTATTAGCAATGCACTTGCATATGCTTGCCTCAGTCATGATTCTCCGGCATTCTGGCCTATTCAAGATTAGAGAAGTCTTCCTCTAAGCTTCCCCGAAATGCTGCTAAAGTTGGTATGTTCGTTGTCTTCTTGAAGTGGTTGCATCTTCTTTCATTAAATAGGGTAGCTGGTGTTGAAAACCAAACAGAAGGTAATGACAGACCACAGCAAGCTGTCTGTTGCTGCAGATGGAGGATACCTCTAGGATTTGGGTCAGAAAACACTTGGCAAGCATCCCTCTGAATTCTTCTTGTCACACGTTGAAGAAGCCTGCTTAGTGGCAGGGGTGAAGAAGGAAGCTGAAATCTTAAAACGGCTGCAATACGATTTTTTTTTTTTTTGTTTTATTTTTGTTTAGCATCAGAGCTATTTCCAGCGTATCTTGCCAATTTATTCATACTGTTGCTGTCATGGGTTTTTCCTGATTCTGTGCTTTCAGATAAGTGAAAAAAACCAAAACAACCCATGATCCCACTGAAGTTTGCAGTGGCAGGAATAATGGGTTAATAAGGGGGCATAAGTTCCCTTTTAGAACAGGACCTTGCATAGGTACTGCAAGATGCCATTTGTTTTCTTTAAATATAGCTCAGCCTCGCACAGGCGCACACACACTTTCGGATGGTTTCCACTTGAAATTCCTCATCTGTGGCTAGCACAGGTCTTTCTCATGAGAACATTTTGCTACATTTCATAAACAAAGATAAAGTTTGGATGTTTTGCAAACAACGTCTCCAGATTAGGTCAGTTCGGGCTTGGCCAATTGGGCCTAGGGGGAGGTTTCTGGCTGACCAATCTGGGTGACCTCTGAAAACTCTCTATATATGGAAATCAAAATAATAAAGACACCTTTTCTCTTTCCTTGTCTGAGAACCTGGGTCATTTCTCAGCTAGCAGCTCAACAGCGACACTCATCTAATCCAAATAGCTCTCTGCCTTGACTGTCAAGCTGTGCAGGAGCTCCCCTGACCCCCTGGCTCTGTGCCGGGCAGCTAGCGCTCCCAAGGTCCACACACTGCCAGGTTCTCCTGCTGGCAGAGACACCTCCGCAAGCTCTGAACCAACCCAGCCTTTCCTGGCTGCTGGTGAGAAGCAGCAGAGTGAAATCTGAGGGAATCCTTCGTTTCTTTGGAGGCTTTATCACACACTCCACCGGCCTGGGCAGAGTAAATTTGAGGTTTGCAAGCCAGCAGCAGACAGAAAGTCGCTGTATTTAGAGAAGGCAATGGGGTGGGCAAGGGTGGCCTGGAGGGGAAGCAGGAGTGAATTGCACCATTGCACTGTCTGCAGCCTCCTCCTTGCTCTGTCTGTGTAAACTAACATACCGTATTGTTTATAGTTCTTCAGCACAGCCTTTTAAATAAATTTTTAACAAATGCCTTTCTTTTCCTCTTTTAGGGCATGAATAAGTTATGTAAGGTTCTGGATAGAGGAATGGTGGAAGAGCTGTTGGACCTACTGCACTGCTTTTGTAACTATTGCCTTACAACCTCTTCTGACCAGGCAGCTTCTTTTCCCTAGGAAAGATCAGAAACTGCCTGTGCAGCAACACCTTCCTTTGCCAAGAAATAGCCCCTTGGTACAACCGAAGCTGCTGTGTCTGCAGGGGAAGAGGATGCTGCAGGCATGAGGCTGGCCTGAAGGAATGACCGTAGAGATGGGAGAATGCCCACATTTTGTTCCAGGTCCTGGAGATGCTGAAATTGTATTCCCTTGACTCTATCACATTCCTTTATCTCTATGGGGTCCTGCAAATCCAGTTTATCAATCACAGTGCAGTATACCAGCAGCTTTTTTTTTTGGTATTTAACCAGTAGGAATTATTTTGCAGATATATGTCCTTTGTCTGCATATCGTCTGGAGAAGTACTTGGTGTGTATATACATCTAGACCAGAATTCTTTATTTGTACTGCCATACCAGTTGTGTTGCTCATTGGTCCACAGGCTTACATCAGGCTCTGTAGAGGTACAATAGTGTAACACTTTAGATGCACATTTAAATACATCATGTCCATTAATTTTATTAGGGAGGGAAGGAAGTTTTCTTTCATGTTTTCAGTGATGTATATTACTTTTTGTGGCTCAAAACCATGCAAAAGGGAAAAACACGCTACAACAAACATAACAAATTAAAAGACGCAAAGACTTTTGCCCAAGAAGCTCACAAATTAAATTTAAACTGAGATAACATACATTGACAAACAGAATAGAGGCAGTAGAGTAAGGAAAGACAAGGGTTACAGAAATGAGATTACTTGGAGTCCACGCAGTACACCCTAATACATTTCCTTATGCCTGCTCTATCCTCACATGCTGCAGAGAAATGGCCAAAGATCAGCTCTCAGGGGCAAGGAACTGTCTGTGTGGTGTTTGTTTTTATAGCGCCTAGTTCAATAGGACACTAATCCCCATTTGGGGTCCCAGAGTCCTGGAGCAATACAAGTAACACAAAGTAGTAGCAATGAGTTCCCTTGGGCCATCTCCTTTCTGAGTGCTGTATCCAAGCCTAACCCGAGAAAAAGGAAGGATTATACACCTTGTAGGGATGCAGACATTACTTTGGGTGTTTTTTCTTACCTTTTGCAGTTTGCTCATCCCTTTCAGACAGAATCTTTTTACCTGAAACTAAATTTGATATTAACACTGCCCTTCTTCTTGTTCGATATTTAATGATACCTGAAATGTTTGGCTCTGAGTATGTAAGGGTAGGATACCAGAAAAGAGGACCATATAATATCTGGGCATAGTTTGGAGCCCAACTCCTGATAAGGAAGTGGAAGCATCTCTTTTTTTGGAAGATGACAGTTTTCTCAAGAATAATTTCCCAGAAACTCTGATGCTTGCAAAAAAGAAGACAGAAAACACTTGTGCCTGACCAAAGGTTTTGCTTCTGATGGCTGAGGTGAAGCCCAGGTTTGAAACTGCCATTGCCTGGCCTGCTGAATCCTGGTGGGTCCAGGTCTATTATGGCCCAGCAGGGTTTGCCAGGGTCAAGGAGGTCAGTAACCTCATGGGCCATGAAATGTATGGTCTGCTTCATCAGGATTAGTATGTGCAATTGGCTCCAATACACCATCTCTGGAATCAAGAACAACCTGGGAAAGTCAAACTGTGTTTAGAGCTTAGTTTTACACGTGGTCTGAGCCAGCATTCATGCTTCAGACATGGTTCTAACATGTTCTGGCTGCACTGTGAAGTGTTAAAGTTTAGCTGGAAAAGAGCTTAAATGCTGCTGCTTCACTGGTTTGGGCCCCGCAGTGGTCATTGTTCTCCACTCCTTTACCTGTTATTTCATCCTTTAAGTCCAACTCCCTCCAGAAACATGAGCTCTCAAGCAGCTGGTAATTCTTATATGTCCAAGTAATGTGGATTTCGATCAAGAAGACATGGTCAGAGTTTGTCTAATTAACTTCCTGTCACCATAGCCAAGTCAGAAATTTAAGGTACAGTAACTCATTTTATAGTCACTCTATCTGGCACTGAATATAGATTGGAAAAATTCTTTGCTTAAGCAAGATGTGTGGTAATATTGTTATGCTATATTAAAGTGCTCTTTAAAAATAAATTATATTCTCATGAGTGTGAGAGACAAGTATCCCCTACCGCAGCCAGACCTGACACAAGCAAGTCTTCTCCTTACCCAGGACTGCTAAATTCTTCCATGGAGAGGAAAACCAGCCAAAGAGTTATAGTCTAGTGTTTTTTGTCTTTTTCTTTTTTCTTTTTTTTTTTTTTTTTTAAGCCCCTTAAGTATTTGGTGTTGAGTCTTCAGAAAGACTAGATAAAGCATTAGCATTAGCTGTGGGTAGAAAAACACATTAGGAACCACACCGGTTCATCAGGCCCGTGCATGCACATCTTCCAGTGCTAAACCAAGCCTATGTATCAAGAAAGGGTCCCAAATATTTTGGGCAGAAATATTCACTCCACTTGTAAGTGCTCTTTTTCTTCTGAGTTTTCCTCTCAGCTTCCAAAAGCTGCCCCTTAAATATCACTTGTGAATGGAGAAAATTATGCACTTTCAAATTCTCTCCAGGGAAATGAGGGCTCATATCTCTCCCTCTCACACTAATACTGTAATTTCACAGTATTTTTTTTTGCCAGCAGTTGCGCCTTGCCTTGTTATATATGACATGCATGTTTCATTTTCATTAGGGCTTTTATACTTTGAGAGGCCTGATGAGCAGGGGAAGGGAAGTGGCTGGGTGGAAGTACTGCCACGTGAAGGGAAGCAGTCCCAGGAGGCGGTGGGCTCTCCTGTGTCCCAAATAGTGCCACATTTGCACTCTGCACTCCTGCCCTCCCTCAGGTGATGCAGGGTTTTGCTGCCACTGAAGCCTCCAGTGAGGTCACAGCCTTTACAATTGCTATTGCAAAGCAATAAATAGACACAGATGGATAAATCTGCTTAAACAAACACAAAAACAAACAAACAAAAAGTGCAACGTGGAACTGGCTGGATGGAAACCAAGCTAACCTACACAGGGGTCAGGCTCTCCGATGGCTTACAGCTTGCAGCAGCTCAGAGCTGGTGCATTGTATCTGTGTAATGTCATGTCCCAGCTGTGGTTAATTGTCACTCATGTACCAAAACTTTCTGTGCTGATCGTCGTCAAAGAAAAGCTCACACATAATTGGTCTTGTCTTTCACCAGTAGAAGGGCAAGCCTTGGAACCCTGTGTGGGAGAGAGGACAGGAATGCTGCTTGCTACATTTTGTAACTTGACTTATGCTGGCTGAACATTTAATGTGTTGAAGAATAGTTTGAGAACTACATGGAGGGCACTTCTTTCCGTGCTTGCTGATGGAGTGAACTCTCAGGCACTGGCATCATCACTGCTGGGTTGTGCAATCTGAATCTTGTGTGAGGGCACTGCCCTGGGATTTCAACTTTTGTGCTTTAATTGCTTGTGGAACCAGCCATACGTAGGAAGAAAACTGAATTAAAACAGTCTCCCTGCAAATTTAATATTTTCTTTTTATTAGAAGCCACCCCAGACTGTAAGGTTGTTACATAGCAAAATTCAGCACACACAGCTCAGGTGTTGAATACCCAAAGGATACTTTCTTCTGGATGTCTGATAACAGAGCAGCATCAGAAGTATTAAATGGATTCTCTGAGCACAACAAAACCTGATAACTGGAAGTAATGTCCTGTAAACTGCAATTTGCAACCCACACTGTGGTGATGCAATCAAACTTCCTTTATATGAAACCTTCATGTACTCTCCCAGTTCTTTTCTTTCTTCATTCCCACCTTCCTGCCCCTTGGCATTCATTCACACTGACATTATTAGAGTTGTCTCTGAAGCTGGCCCAAGGAGTCATACATATTATTTACATCACAACAGAACCTGGGGCATTAGACAGGGCTGGGGGTCTGTTGTGCCAGCTGCTATTCAGCCTTTAAATACAAAGATAGTCCCTGGCCCAAAGAGATTTCTATCTTGAATTTTAACAGGTAGACCAGAGGGAGATGATTGTTTCCCTGATGCTTCAGATTCTAAATTCAAGTTACTGTGAGTAGCAGTCTTTTGGAAAACCTCCTCCTCTCTTGCAGGAGTATCACACAAAGCTGCCAAATTGAGATACCCTGAGATCATCGCTAGCTGGTGGTGCAGAAACCACAGCAATCAACCAGTGGTGTGTAACACACTGGGCAGAAATAAAGTGAACACAAAGATTTCACAAATTTTTTGCAAGTCCAACCTAATGCTTGTTTTCAGAGCATGTGTGTATTTCTACCTCAAAAGAAAAGAAAACGATTCCTGCAAGTCCCTCAGAATCAACCAGATTTTTTAAAGCTTTTCACTGGGAAAAAAAGCCAAAGCCAAACCCAAAAACCTTTAAACCATTTAAGGCCGCCTTAGAAAGTCAGCCTGTAAATATACAAAACACTGGAGACCATCATATGCTAATCTGAGCTTAACAAAACACATAGCATTACTAAGTGTAATTATACAGTCCAGCTATTAGTAGCTTTACCTCTGGCTGTTCTCCATCCTGCTTTCAAGCTACATCCTTTCCTTTCATCTGATTCTACACCACATGAAACAGGTGAGCTGTTCCCTTTATATAGCTCAGGGCTCCAGTCACATGGCTCTCAAAGCACAGTATCTTCATTTAATCAGTTAAAAGAATCGAAATAATCAGAGATCTTTCATGAACTCCATGCCAAATTTTAATTCTGTTAAGCATTCAAAGCATACCAAGTTAAAAAAAAATCAAGAAAAAATTAATTAATTTTTCCTAGGAATATCTACTTTGAAAAGCAGCCCTGGAGGGTACATTTGTAGTTTAGGAGAATATCTTTCACAAATCACCCATATATCACTGCTAGCAAGTTGCACAAAAAGAGATCTCCAATGCTTTTTATTGTCAAGGCAACACTGTGCTTTCTGCATCCCATTTGTTCATGCATAGATAGTAGCAGCATCCACTTTTTATCTGATCCATTTGAATTTTTATCTTGACTTTAACCACTACTGATTTCTTACAGGAAAATACAAATTGTTTAGGGTTATCTTCACCGGTAACAACATCTGACAGCAAAGAGATGGCGATACTAGCCCTAAAGCCTCTGTTTGTTACCTCGGTGTTAGATTAGATGAAAGTGCCAAAGACTTAAACTGGGTAGAGCATTAATTTTCAGTTTTGGTGTTCTTGAAGGCATAGGTGAGAGCTAGTGAATTATTTTTAAGGGGTCTGTGAAAGGTAACAGATAAGGCAGACTCATGACAATGGGTTTAAATTGGCTCGAAAGGAGCCTGAAGTGCCCCTTGAAAATGCTGTGGGAATTGCAAACGGGGAAAAGATTAGATCCCCGGGGCTATGCTCTCTGCTCTGATTTAGGATCTTTGGTCCTTGTTGAGCCATTCTTTCTCCAGTTCAAGATTAACCCCACATTCTTGCATATTGGTCCTCTTTCCACCTGGGCCATCTGACCCCAGAGAGCACAGATATTGCTGTGACAAGCGTACAGCACTTCTCTTTCTCTCCACCATATGCTTTTCTTTACAGCATCAGCTGATGTGTTGCTGGTGGGTAAGTGACTGTCATGACACATTACAGGTCCCAGGATTAGGCTGCTGAGAAACTGCAACAGTACATTGTAGATAAGTCAAATATTTCCTGACCTACCTACATTCCCATGAACAAAACCAGGAAGACAACTTACTGAATTTGTTTCAAGACATGTGCTGGTTTTAGCAGTGGAGGAGCACTAAGATGGCCGTTAGCATGAAAATAAATAAAATGCTTATGCGAGTTTGGTTGTGAAGACAAAGAGCTGTATTTTCCAAACAGAGATGTATGCAGTGATAGTTTTGCTGTGAGTCCATCTGCTCTGTGGAGTCACCCACCCTCCACCCTCCACCCTCCTGGAGGTCACTGTTGTGTTCATTTGCTAAAGACCTCTGGAGATCATCTGGTCCAACCTCTTGCTCCAGACAGGTAGACTTTAAAGTAAGGTCACATAGCTCAGGGCTGTGTCTGTCAAGCTTTGGAAATTCCACCCTCTGAACAAACTTTGCAATTGTGAAAATTTTTACTCTCATGGTGGTTTTGTCCCCTTATATCTCACCTAGATTTCCCTGGTGGCAGCTTGTGCCTGTAACCTCCCATCCTCTCACTGTGCACCTCCAAGCAGAGCCTGGCCCTGCCTTCCCCATGCTCTCCTATTTGACAGCTGCAGACTGCAGGATGATCCCGTCATCCATCTCTTCCTCAGGCTGAACGAGCCCAGCTCTCTGCCTTCCCTCCTCCACTCTGTGCTCCAGCCCCCTCACCACTTTGGTGTCCCTCCACTGGACTCACTCCACCGTGTCCATGCCTGCCTTGTATCAAGGAGCCACGGTGGGCCACAGCATTCCCCATTGAAGCTCATAAGCACTGAGTATGTAGGAATAATCACTTCCCCCAACCTGTTGGCTACATTCTTGCTGCAACAGCCCCGTGTTCGGGGTTGAGTCACAAGGAGGAGGTGGAGGTAAGCATGGGTTAAGGATGGATGTGCTGTAGGGCACTGAGGTAACACTGCTGCACACACTACCATCACAAGTAGGATGGCATGGTTTCGGCAAACAGGGAGTCTGCTCACGGCTTGGTGCCCCACCCTGCTGCTCAGACAGACAAATGCTGGTGAATCACTGTAATTTGAAAAGAGTGTAGTTTGCTTTCAATTGCCACAGCTGTGAGCTGCAGCGCTCAGATGATTCACAAAGGGTTCAGCCTTCCAGGCCCAGGGGCTGGGGAGGCCACTGGTTGCAATGCCAGACATTGCAACCGCCTCTGTGTTTGAGGGGTCCTACATGCACTGAGGGAGTTGGTGGGATTTGAATTGAAACCACAGTGGTTATTCCTTTCTGTCCTCTCTTCTGTTCCTCTGCATTCACTATGGAAGCTGCCGGGGAGGTGTTAACTGTTTTGTTTGCTATTTTGTTATTGGATTTGGCTGGAGAACTGTTGTGGAGAATTGTGTGGAGGGGAGGTCTCCCTCTGTTCCTAGTTCAAGTTAGGAAATGTGGCAAGGTCACCAAAGAGTGGGCAAATTTCTTTGTCAAGCCACAGACAGTTTTCATATGGGTCATGAGAAGAACTCCAACCTTAACGCTACCAACCACCAACAGTCTTACAAGAGCTGTGAACTATTTGGCAAGAGAACTGGCTGGTTTGTAACCAAAATCTAATTTTGGAAACTTAAGGAAAGTTAGCTTTGTGCCTTTTTTAGATACTGTTTTGCTGTTTTGAAAAGCAATACATATGGAGGCCCATTAGCGCCTAAGGCTATTGTTGATGGAGTCTTGACTCATTCTTGGCACTCCTGTACCTTCCTTTGATAGCTCAGCTGGTAGAGCGGAGGACTGTAGGCCGTTTCTGAAAAGTAATCCTTAGGTCGCTGGTTCAATTCCAGCTCAAAGGAAAGATTTTTGAGGTTTGTTTTCAGTTTTGACTTTCACTCTTCTTCTGTAGTTTACAACTTTGCAGAATGTTCCCTTCCAACCACTCTATAACCTGCGAGAAATTTAGTCTATTTTCCTTGTATGCTTCAGATGGTTCTTACATCTGCATTGGTGTGACCATTGTCACATCTCTAGGAAGCATTCACTCAGGAGCTGAACTCAGTGATCCTTGTGTGTCCCTTCCAACTTAGAATATTCAGTGAAATTTGTGAAATCTTATCTCATCATGATGGCCACCATTAGAGCTTCTGTTACCTGCAGGGGCTCAAAACCTTCCACAGAGTCTCAATAGTTGGAGCAGACACATGGTGCAGAGCTTGCAAAGCCTCTTTTACCTGAGCTGGGTGTGGAAAATGGGGGCAGGCCCAGTTATTGGGGCACACTCATTGCTGGTTTCACCCCTTTTCCTATCTCATTCTTTCATCTTGAAGTTCTGAGGTTTTGAGTGGGGCAGTGGGGGGCCAAGAGACCTGGGGAAGAAAAATGTTTTTGTGAAGATGGGAAGGGAACAGCAAGATCATTCGGGTCCTGATACCTGCCTGAGACAGTGACTACATGCAACTATAATCACTGGCCTCCTGAAAGGGTTGTGAATACCAGTGGGCACACTGTCCTGAGCTACATAATTTCCAAGAACTGTCCATTTCAATGAAGAATTGTAAAGGTTGGGGCTGGTACAAAAGAAATGGATAAGAAAGAGCCTTATAAAAGGACACCAGAGGCCAGGTTAAGGAGGCGTTTTAAGGACTCATTCATACAGAAACCAACATCAGAAACTTTTAGAGAATAGAAAACAGGGCACTGCGACCTGTTAAAATTTTGTTTCACACAGGAAACTGACTCACTTTCACAAGACACAATGAGTTCTGAGACGTCTGTAAGAAGCTTTATTAAAGAAAAGATTAGAGGGTTTTATATGTTTACATTAGACAAGATGACATTAGGGATCTAAAGCCCAAAGCTCATGCAAAGCTTCTCATGCAAAGCATCTCCTCATGCAAAGTGCAGTGCTAAGCTGAACAAAGGTAGAAGGAGGTGGCAATTTTGTTCAGTTGCTTACCTTTCATTGTGCTTAGTAAGAAATATTTTCTAGTAGTTGGAGTCAAATACATCAAGAAACCAGCTAGAATGAATAATCAAGTGATTATATGTAATTCCAATTTTTTTTTTTTTTTTACTAATTAGCAACAGATCAATGACCATTGATCATAGTACACCACCGGTTTTCTTTGTCCTTCCAAATCCAGCTGCATTAATTCCCCTTCAGCCTGCAAAGCAGTACAGACTTACAGCCTCATAACTATAATGGGTTTTTGGCACAGGGAGGCACAGAACAAGAGGAGGCAGTTCTGCCTCTCCTCCCAACAACAAAATTGGCTCACCAGCCCCTGGGGGTGGGGTGGGCAGGTCATTTATTTATTCCTTCGTAGGTCCTCCCACAGCGGGATGGGGCTGTAAAAGCAAGAGTGGGAGAGGCAAGCAGATTCCTTTGCAGTCCTGATAGAACTCATGGGGAGGAGGATGCACAGCAGCATCATCTTCAGTGGGAATCTGGCAGTCAGTTTATATGAGGAGGCAGAGAGGGCTATAAGCCTGGGTGATGCCACAGGAGGAGCTCAGGTATATTTGTAACTAACCTTGATTAGAAACGTGTCCCAAGGCACCTGGGACAAATTCCCTCCTTATAATGTGCATTTTATGGTCTTGGCGAGCAAAGTAGGAACCTTCCATGTTTCCTGCCTTTAATTACTACAATAAGCCTGAAAACTGCCAATAATCATGATATGTAAATCCTTGTACTCGTGTCAGGGAAGGGACCAATGCTTTCCCTGAGACTGTGGAATGGCAGTGACTGACAGGCAGACTGGCTGCCTCACAGGTATTTAGTTGATGTGCAGATCTTTCCTGACTCAGTGTTTCAGTCTGGTTGCACAAGGTGTGATTGAAACAAGAAAAAAGGGAGAAAGTATTAATTAGAAGTAGTTTCTCATTGCAAGTGGTGTTCCTTCTGTGGTTGAAGAGGGCAAGTTGTTACAGTATGGATTCGCCCTCATATTGCCACATACCAGTGGATAGCTGAGGCCTGTGGAGAATACCACCTGATGTGGTTAGCTTCTGTCATCCCATGGCTGTTCCATTGCCTGCTATTTCAGCTGCCAGGGCTGCCCCTATACCGAAGCAGCTAACTCTGACTCTCTGTCTTTCTCTTCAAGGACATCCCCACAAGGTCATTTTATAAAGCAAGTTCCAGCAATTGTAGCCATCAAGCCAGAAATGTGGATTTAAATTAAGTTCTGGTGCTCTTTTCACACACATGAGATGGGAAGCATTTAAAAATTGTATTGTCTTTTGTGATGAGGAGCTTCAGCTTTCCCTTTAATCTTGAACAAGCTTCCCCTTACAGCCAAATACCTCTGACTCATCAGACATTGTGAAGGTTGCTGTGTCCTTGTCTGAGGAATGGCACTCCACAGGCCAAACCTCTGAAACAAAGACATAACCAGCTGGGGACGTGATAGACCAGCAGTAGTACACTCCCATTGGACAAGGTAATGTTTGTTATCAGTGGGATGAGTGGGACTTTCCTTCCCTTTCCTAAATCCTTTTTTCATTGTCTTCTTGTTCCCAGTCAAACCTTTAACCTATCACCTAGCTTAGGACCAGCTGCCTAGTGAAGAAATTGAAGCTCACACCGTTGGCATAAACATGTTGCAAAATATCTGTACTTTCTCCCCCAAGGAAAGAGCAATGCTTGCATTCCCACAGGACAGCTTGGTGAGTTGGATGCAGTTGCCTGTGCCCACAATGCTTCTTACGTGGTTGTTTTGCATCTTCACCAAGCAGCAAGTGTTCCGTGGTTTGTGACTGGTCTCCTCTGTGCTCATCCTGAAAGTAACTTTTCCTTAAAAATTAAAAGTGCAGTTTTGACACTGGCTTAACTCCAGGTTCTCAGCTGTACTCGCATTGAATGACTTCATGGATCTTGAGCTTTATTTTGATTTTCCAATACAGATGAATCCCAGCTTTGCTCTAGACACCTGTTTTCACCTGGTTGCGCCAAAGATGTGTTGCAGGGATTGCTTATTCAGACACAATGTGAAACAACTGAGCAAAGCAGGGTCTGCCTAGGGAAATTTGATTAACCTTAAAGAAACTTCAGAGGATGCTGGGTAATCTCCAAACTTTGAATGATGTGAGCTGCATGCTCTGGTATCAGGTTTCAGCCCAGAATGTAGCACTGCATCAGTGATAGGACTGAAGCCCTAGCTTTGTACCGAGCACATTGCTTTCATTTGTGCACTGTAACATTTTTCTGCTGTCATTGCTCTCTTGTAGCCACCTGTTGCCTCTGGTCATGCAGATTTAGATAAAGCTCTCTGGGCAGTGTCAGATGTTTGTAAAGTTTTTTATTATGGCAAAGAAAACACGGTCCTAATTCCTGTCTGGAATAATAATATAAATCAATAACAACAACTGCACGGTTTCCTTACAGCTCTAGAGGTAGAATCACAGCAATTAAAATAATGTGCAATTAAGGAGAGCTTGAAAAAGCTTTTAAATCCAGGAAGCAAGTCAAGATGCTTTGCTGGTGATTCTAGTTTGCAGAAATTGCAAGTGGTTGCAAATTGGTTTGCTTTTACCATGAAGTAAAACTACTCTCCAGTGTGTGTTTAGCTGAATTTATGAAAAGCATATCAGCATGGCTGGGAATGACCAACAGTAGTTGCTGCTTTTACTTGCATCCACCAGACCAGATAGATTTACAGCAAACTAAGCAACTGTTTGCACATTTCTTCAGGCCTTCTTAACCACCCTCTAACAACCAATTTTTCTTTTTCCTATTGTTGTTGTTATAATCAGGCCTTGATAAGAATTGCTGCCAGAGACACCCAATCAGTCCCATGCTATAATCTGGATATGATTAGAGTCCTCAGGACAGATTGAAGCCATTTGATAGCATTGATTACTTCCTTATTTCAGGTTGTGCCATTTCACCATTTACTGTTTTAAAATTCTTGCCTCATTTAAGAGGGTACCTTTTTTTTACATTGTAAATAACAAAATCTATTTTGTTGTGTGAGTCCAAATAAGCTTTGAAGTTTGTGGCTTTGCAATTTGAAAGTCATCTGGAGAGTGTATGTTCTCTTGTCATCTTTAATCAATGCACTATAATCAATTATCATATCAAAGTGTTCAATTACTCCTTAGTGCAGAGGTGCTGTAGGTGTTTGGCCTAATTTCCTAGAAGATTCTCAGCATTCTCACTGCAGCATTGGGGTTATTTACCTGACTACTTAAACATGTCTGCTGTGAAAATGAAGCTGATACTATTTGAACAACAGCCTCCTCACAGAAAGTAGTGCCAGATGCTTCTACAGCACTGCAAACCAATTCTGTCTGTCCAGTTTATGAGCTGGGTGTACTGTGTTGCTGCCAGTTCCTAAGAAGGGAGTCTTTGTCTGTGTATTTCTGCTTTTATACTGAGAATCCTGCCTCCCATTTTTTTTTTCCTGAATATCAAGAGGTTTCAGCATTCCCTTTGCCTGCAGTTACTACCCTTCCATTTCTCCGGGATTATGGGCGGAAAGTTACTGCTGACTGTTGGGTCCATATGTTTATTTGAAGGCTGAGGAAGAGAAACTGTGAGGGTTTGTTTGCTTGTTTTTGCATGATTGTTTTCTAAGTCCCCCAAACCTTATAGAAGCCTGAGAAGGTCTGTATTTGTGAATTAAGGATCTCTCCAAACTCAGAGCTGAGGTATTGGTTCCCCATATTGCCTTTTTTTGAGTGTGTGGAGCTAAAAATTATACTGATAATATTATGTCAGTAAAAGGTTTTTTTGGGATCACTGTGTTTTGAACTCCACAGAAGCTTTAGTGTATGCATCTTTACATCCCTGTGACACAGAGAGGTACCTATGTCCTTTTTTCACATAACACTGTTAGTCCCTAGGATTGCTGCAGTTGAGTGATGGGTCCTAAACAGCTGCAGTAGAGCAGGAAAAATCACCTGAACTTTATGAGGCTTTGGCTGCTCTGTGTCCTGACCACCCTTCCTTATTTCTCAAGTTCCTACCTTTTGGTAAACCATTGACTTAACTCTCCAAGAAACCAGCAACAAGTTTTCCCATTATTTTAGTTTGCAACAGCTTTGCATGCAAAATTATCTCCTTGGTTCCCTCTCCCAGAAAACTATTGAACTACAAGTGAATGAAACTCTAAGAGTCTATTGCTGTATTAAATCTTGGAACATTGACACAACCAGTTTTCCAGTGCTGACTCCATGCGAGGAAAGCAGAGTGGTGTGAGGTGGAAGGGAATGCTTGTGCTGTGATCTAATGGGGAAGGAGGAGAGTGGTGTCAACCAAGTAGGGTTGCTGGTGCAGAAGCCCTGCTTCAAGGTCCATCTGTTTTTCTGTCCGCCTCCATCCATCCATCCATCCATCCATCCATCCATCCATCCATCCATCCTCTGAGGCATACTGTTGCTTTCCTGCAGGAAGCCATGTGTATGTGGATGGGCCAGTGCTCAGTCCTTGGTGAGAAATGGAACAGCACATGCACCTAGGAAAGGACAGTGACAAAAGCAGAGAGGACAAAAGGCTGTGTTTGAGCCACTTTTCATCAGGGTGAAGGAAGGAGAGTATGAGTGGCTTTGTGGTGAGAAGGTCTATAAAAACATAGCCATTATCCTCATCTCATCTTACATTTTGAGAAATAATCAAACTGGTGATGAGTCTTGTGACCTGTCAGACCTCTGAACTGAACTGCAGCTGAAGAGATTCACTGTAAAAGGGTATAGGCTGCTTCTTATTGTGGATTTTTAACCATGAGAGTTCCTAAGGGAAACAGCACATAGTAATAACATTTAATGGTCTTCTGATGAGCATCTGGTACTGGGTGTTTTTTCTTTTAAATTGCATTAAAATTCAAACTGCATTACTGCAGAGTCCTCATTTCCTGTTAAGAGGCAAATTATGATGCTCTATTGATTGGCAAAACTGTTTCCCATCCTGCATAAGTGTGGTTAGTGGACAGAACTTCGCTCACAGACACAGACATGCCTTACCACCCCCCTCAGTTCTGAAAGTTTTTCCCTTTAAATTATTCATAGTGAAACCGCTGATTCTCAAAATTTAAAACAGAGGAGAGAAGGTATAAAATACTCTCATGTATGCCTTTGTATTAATTTATGTGCTATCAAGTTGAACAAAAAGAAATAGCAAGTTAAGCATGTCCAAGAAGCCCCATGATTAGTATAATTGATGCATTCAGCCTATAGAACATATATATAATAGTCCATTGTAGTTATGGGATGGGCTAGCCAATATTTTTGCCTTGGAGATCATTACTTAAGCAGATGACTCTTGACCCTTTTATTTTAGTGCTTCAAGAAGTTTGCCAGAAAGTACCCTTTTGTGCCAATCACCCTTTAATATCTCCCTCTGAGCAGCCTCAATTTTTCATTTAACTTACTTCTGAATGTTAATCTGCCTTTTATCCCAAGGATCTTTATGAAAAATAAATTGGAGCCTTTTCAGAAACGCAGTTGTAAAAGCTTCTTCCTTACAAGTTAAAAGCTTTCCACAGTGTAGCAGCAACGTACGTGTTGTAAAATGGTGTAAAATTTAACAAAAAAAGAAATAAAAAATAAAAAGGCAATGGTGCAATGCTGGAGAGACATGCTGGGTGTTTCTGTACAGAAACTCTCTGACCTGCAATTCCATGGAAGCATAGGAAATGGCAGCTGATAGGAGACTAAAGAAACTTACACTCAGAAAGACAAATACCTACTTTGACATAACTTTGCAGTTACTGTTGGTCCTCATACCCCCCCAAGGTGGCCAATGGGCAGAATAAAGAGAAAAGCTCACAGCCTAAATGGCAAACCACATTAGAGTAGATGGCTTAAATAGGCTCTGACTCAGGAAAAGGAAGAGTACTCCTTGAGATCCTGAAGACTGGAGTAGTGCATGAAACTGGGTGGTTCCTTTTCAACCTCGTTGGGGGGGGAAAAGGGAAGAAGATACCAGTAAAGAGTGGGCTCCACTGAGGAGACTGATGCAAGCTGCCCCAGGAGGCAGTGAATGCTACTTGGTACCCAGCTCTTCCCTGAGTATGCAGGGACTGGAAAGAGAGTCTGTGTTTTAATGTGAATTGTATTGCTCTTTCAGGGGTGCAGTGAAGAGGGTTTTTTTCTCATCAACTATCATCTTTCAAGGGGACTGCAGGTAGACCTCTGGAATGAATTACAAGGAAATCCCATATCCTCCTATAAAACAACAAAAAAGCCTAACATCAAGGGGAATGATAAGGGTTCTTTGGTGATTTGAGAATTTATGTAACTTGGAGCCCTTTCCCCATGCCACAGTAATTACTGGTGAAAATCCCCCTGAAATATGGCTTCTCTGAAGCCAAGGTGCCAACAGGTTCCTTCCCATTTGTTTTCTTTATGATGAGGCCTTTCTCTCTTCAGTGCACATGATGACACCCACTTTATTAAAAAAACCTACACAATTGATGGCTGCTTTTTCTTTGCTAGGAAAGACAGACCTTGGCAAATAATTACTTCTTGTTCTTACCCCTAACATATGTATGACTTATTATTTAAAGAGACTTGTAGTAAAAATGGGAATGATTTTCTTGACCCGGTAAGTTACAGCTTAAACCAATAAAAGAACAAAGGAGGGCTGGGTAAGAAGAGGACATAAGACAGGCTTTTGTTTAAAGACTCACATGCGCAGCTAATAGATGTAGCCAGAGAAAAGAGATAAAATACCTCAGATGAATAACTATGACTTTCTGCTGGCTTATTGCTTTCTAAAAGCTTTCCCCTCTGTGGATGCAGAGTTGTATAAAAGATGAAGTAGTTGCACTCCACATTTTAGTCATCTCAGTAATGATGGCAATATCTCTGTTAACAAACTCATGTTCTCCAAGGAAAGCAGTCCTCCCTCTAGTATTTCCAAGGGGAAAATTAATCAGGTTCACTTCTCTGTTTTGCTTCTATACTTGCTCCTCCATTCTTTGCTTCTCATTGCTTAATCTTTACTCATGTAAAGCAACAAAATGCTGCTTCAAGTACATAAATCTTGGTCCTCCTCTTTCCTATGAACAGGTCCTGCTGAGAAAGTGAAGAAGAGACCTGTCAGGATGCCATAACAAGAACTGTATGTCAGAAACTACTGGACAGAGAGCCCAGCTCAAACACTGACTTTGTTTTTGCAAGGCAGGAAACATTACTTAAATTCATACAGTAAATATTTATTTGTGCGTCACAGGGAGGTTTCATGTAAACTTGGATTAGCTGGGAATCAGGACAAGGCCTGAAGTTTGCTCCCTCATTGCTATGAAAGCAATTGTCTGTGGTATTTTTCAAGGAGGTCCCTCAGGTTTGAGCTAGGCAGAAATGCATTGCAATTGACCTCAATACTGTGTTCTTCAGCAACTGAAGATGAAGACTTTTAGACTGATTTTTAAAATTTAGGAAATGTCCTGGAAGAAAGAGAGAGAAAGAAATGGGCAAAGACCCAGAAGTGGAGAGAACCAGCAAAAGGAGAAGGTCACACATATGGAAAAGGAGAAGAGGGACACGAATAAGAGTGGTGTTTATTTCACAGGGGTGAAATCAGAATGTGCAAGAACAGGTTGAAACAAGCCCACAAAAGGTTTTTTTTTTTAAACTCTAAAGAACTTCAAAATTAGTGTAAAATGCATTGATTCTACTTCTTTCTCTTGCTTTATACCAGTTCTGTTCCAGAAATTACCACTTCATTTGGCACCAGCAGAAAGACAAGAATCCAGGGAATCACAGAGACATCCTTAGCCCTGAAGTCTCTTAGGGATGAGGGCTGAGGAGCTCAAAGAAGGTAGAGGGAGTCTTGCTGTAAATCACTTGGGTAGATACAGGGGAATGTGCTACTATTCACCTATTGCTTTTTCCAGGGCCCTGCATCACAATGCTTCTCCCACATATTTTGCAAGTGTACAGAACAAACTTTCCCAGGAATAAACTGGCTTGGGGTTGTGTTCCCCCCTCTTCCCCTTTCACATACCTGGCTGCTCTGCCAGAACGGAGAGCCTGGAGGGTAAATGCCTCATGGGTGGTGGTGGATTGCTTCAGCCAACAAGCCTGGCAATCTTCTGCTTTTATGAACACTGAGATCACCTTGGATATTGAAAGAAAGAAATGCATTTACTGGGAAGCATGTTGGGTTTCTTCCAAGGCACACTAGTATGTTGCTCTGCACACCAGCATGGAAACTATTTGCAGGCTGGAGAGCCAGTAAGCTCTCTCAAGAAACTGTGCCATATCCTCTTCTCTCCCTTCACCTTCAGACTCATTCCTTATTCAATCTCTTTTGCTTCAGTTTCACCATCTGAGCTTCAACGTGGCCTTCTGACATGAAGAATCTAGAGTAGAGCCACATTAGCTGTAAAATCCCTAGCCAATCTTATTTTTTGGCATGAAGATGGCTGTTACAGCATTGTTTTTATTATTCATCAAAAGGAAACTTTTCAAAGTAAATACATCAAATACCACATAACATAAGCTCTTCCCAACCACTGCTTCCTCTACTTTTTTCTCTTCCCCTACCTCCTATTTTTATAAATAATCAAGTTGTTACTCTAAAGCCAATTCCAGGTCATCTTTCATTTGCTCAAAATATATCCTTATTGGCAAGCTATTTTCCCATTATTCAGGAACACACATATTGTTTTACTTACAGCTGTGTGCTGTATTTTATGTTCTCATATAAATGTTATGCCTGGATTATCATAACTAGAGCAAACTGGTTTTAGGGTTTGTTGTTGTTGTTATTTTTAGGTTCCTTCCCCTGCATCCAAAACAAAAGAGAAATATTATTGTATCTATTTTTCACTATCTTTTTTAGTACTTGAAGTGACTCAACTTTCCACCTTTCTCTCTGCAGAAGGTAGATTTCCCCTTGGCTGTGTGAGTTTCTCTACTTTGGGGAATGATGATAGCTGAGGTTTGGGAAAGATTAACAGATAAGCAGCATTGCCTCTATCCTGTGAGAGGCAGGAAAGAAGACAAGGCAGGGACATATTCCAGAAATTCATTACCTGCTGTGTAAAAAACCTAGTTTTTCTTTGTTTTAAGCTGTTGCTGGTTTCAATGAGTGTCCCTGTTTCTAGTGTAGTGGAATCTGGTGAAACCTGGTGAATTCTGCATTTGCTCACTATTTTCTTGAATTTGGGAGCTGATCAAACAAAAGCTTGTATTTCTGTCTTGAAGGCCCAGCAAGGCAAAGCAGTTAATCAGGATGTTCTTAAATATTTGCTGAAGTGATTACCTTACTTGAGGTCTTGATGCAAAAGAAAGCATTTCTAGCAACAAACATGTATTGATAGTATTAATCTTATCACTGTATTTCATACCTGTATGTGCTAATGCTTGATGCATCATAGAGACATACAGTGTGGAGAAGATATGGATTTTCTTCTGTGTGGATGAAGAAAGAAAAACCAGAATTTCCCCCTTATTTTTAGGATGTCTGGGATAGTGGAAGACCCCTGAAGGAAAGTGTGCTGCAGCCTTGTTGCTTGGGTTTTCTTTTTTTTTTTTTTTGCATAGTCTTCTAATGCAGAAAGTCAGGGTTCTTCCCTCCCGCTACCCCCATGAGAGTGAGACCACATGCACCTCTCAAGCTACTCAGTTTATTCATACTATGTGCTTGTTAATTTGTGAATTACTTCAAGGCACAGCATTAAAGGAAGTCTCCTCCTGGAGATTTTTAAAAGAGACTCTCCTGGATTTTTTGAAGTTGAGATATTTGTAGTTTGCATGGGCTTGTTTTTTCTGAGTAAATGTGTGTTAAATGGTAATGCTTGCATTATAACCGTGTGTCTTATAGTAGGTATGATTAAGTGGCATCCAAGATTCAAGAACAGAACATTTGATCCGCAGTGGGTGAACTGTTCAAAAATTCTGGTCTCTTTCATTATTTTAACCTCCAAAGAAGAAAACCCCTATAGGATATATGTTTAAACATTGAGGCAAATGGACAAACAACCTTTTATCGTTGTTGGTGGGAAAAGTGTACC
Source organism: Entomyzon cyanotis (assembly GCA_024500445.1). NCBI lineage: Eukaryota > Metazoa > Chordata > Aves > Passeriformes > Meliphagidae > Entomyzon > Entomyzon cyanotis. The sequence goes on from JAKEPQ010001005.1 coordinate 73,768,268, forward strand.
TTATACTTTGCACAACTCACGTGCAACAGCTGGCACAGTTCTGGTTGCAAGTGATTTTTGGTTATTTAATGCTTTCAGGAGGAAAGAGAAGAGTTTGTAGCTGGATAGTTTCTCTGGCAGCTTCCTGCCTTGAACTTCAGCATGAATGTCAAGTGAAAATGCCAGTATATGACACTGACCAGGACATGTTTGTGTGATGCTTCTCTTCCCCAGACTAATTTAATTTTTTCCTGCTCCACAACAGTTCACGAGTTGTTCTTGAAACAGTAGGGGATCCCAGAGGGACCAGGTTTGCTCTTTGCCCACCTTGGCCTATTCACCTTCCCCAGTGCCCTGGGAGCCTTCACTGCTGTGCCAATTACAGCTGTGATCGGGGCTGTCTTTAGTGGATATTGATATCCGAACAAACAAACCAAGAGTCTGGTCTTGATTGCTGATGTCTTTGCAATTTGGTTTCCTGTGGCGTGTTTGTACAGATGTCATGGCTGGTATTCCCCTGCTTTTCAGTAATCACGACCATATTGGGGGGCGGGAGGATGGGACTGATTTGCTGTGAGTTTGCTGCAAGAGCTCACACCCCGCTCCTGTGGCTGTGCTTCTGTTCAAGCCTCACTGCCTAACCCACTGCCTGGGTTGGTGGCTTCTCTTTCCACCTGTCCCTCTTCAGAAGGGGCTGGTGATCCCTCACTCTCAGCCCACAGGAGTTGTCATTACAGTGACTGTTGTCATGTGGTCATATCTTGTCTGCAGATTGAATGAGTGCCTGGGGGCACACAGAAAACATCTCAAAGGACAAGGACAATGGACAGCCTGAATAAATGACCACCATCTCAGTGGATCCTTTGTACAGGATACATGTCCTGGATATCCCTCCTTTCCTGCAGACAATGTTCTTTGTGTACTGCTGAGCACTTGCTACTGTGTTTTTCCAGAGCTGGTGCTGTAAAGCCCAGCCATGGCCCCTCTGAGCTCCCCGCAGGAGCAGCGAACAAGCAGCTCCAAGTCAAACGAGCTGGAAGGACAGATCTGGGCTCTTTTCTCACCCTGCTGTGTGCTTGGTCATAGACAGTAATTTCGGTCATGCCTTGGTTCCTGCTAGACCAAGCTGTGCTATCTATTTGAAACAAGTTGTTTTACAGTCAAATGATACCACAAGTTCCTCAGTCATGCCATCCTTTCTGCCCCAAGCAATGCCCTCGCTCCTATTTCAAGCTCTTTTTCTCTACATGTCTGACATGTTCAGGGGTGGAGTTGGGAGCATTTAAATCCTCTGACTTTTTGCGGCCAGCAGGACTGGAAGAGCAGTCTGCTCCAAGCAGAACTTCCCCTCAGACTACTTGCAGTCATATCCAAATGGCAGAGGGGAAGAATGAGAGGCTGATTGTATGCTCTCCGATTTTCTCTATTAGGAAGATCAAAAGAATTGCTGCCTTTACTGGCAAATCTCAAGGATGAATTGTGGCAGCCAGACCACTACTGGTCTGTGTTGAACTGTAGTCACCCAGAATAAATCAGCACTAATTGCAGTCTAGGGCTGTGATTCCAGAGGGGCTGCTTAAGCACCACATGGTGACCCCCCCAGCTGCCTGGTTGTTAAAGCCAGCAGTGACAAAACTCCCAAGGACATCAGGAGACATAGGGCTGAGGCTGCATCCTTATGTGCTTTAAAACCAAATACCTTGCTGCTTCTCTGAGGAAACACGACTGATAAAGTGACATGATGAGCATTGTGATCCCAGCTTTGGCAGTGTGTAGCTGCCCCAGTATTGTCAGATCCAGAGGGAAGTTGATACCTTGGCTTTCTGTCCACAGTAGAACTGCACAAAGTTGCTCTGGTGGCCTTGGAGAAGATGGGAGGGCAGCCAGATCAGGTTCTTGTTCTTTCCCAGCTTTACCCATGCAAGACCTGCCACCCCCTGTTACAGGCTATCTCCTGGCCCCATGGTCAGCTGTGGCACCAGCCAGACTGACCACTTCCACTGTGGCCAAGTAAATCGTTCTTTCGTTGCTCTCACCTGAGATGATTCCTCTTCTTCTGTCTGTGAAGACAGCAGTTGCTGCCAGATGGGTGAATTTATATTATCCTGGCTTAGCCTTTTTTATCACAAGAGCGCAGAAGGATCAGCAAACTATTGCCACAATGCAAAAATATTTCTATTATATTGAATTTTATTTTAATTGCTTTCTCACTGAAACTATATTTGAGACTAATGCAGTTTTTAATATAAATGAAATATGTATGGTATAAGTTTCAGGTTTTCCTGATAAAGGACAGGCAAGAAAAGGAATTCAAGTCAGTTTAAAAGCCCAATTAGCCTGAAGACGTGAATGCTGGACAATTTCGAAGAGCATTTCTCAGCTGCTAAAAAGGGAACAACTTTTTCTTCAATAAAACAAGGCAAAGACTGGGAACAACATCGGTGCAAAGGCACAAACATGGTCTGCAAGAAAGCAAAGGTGGTCGCTAACCTTTCTGCCATTTGTCCCTGGGGAAACTGCTAACAAGATCTACAGACCTGAATTGAACTGAAATGGCTGTGGTGGGAGCATGGCCATGGGAGGTGGTGAGGACTGGGGAGAGCAAACCCAAGTGATTTTTCCCCTGCCCACACCAGTCCCACCAGGCTAAAGGGGAAAGACATCCCCCTGCATTAAGGGGCAAGAAAGCTGAGCAAGCCTGGTGTCCTAGGTTGCAACATAGATGTATTTAAGTATTCTATTACCACCAGCTGTGGGCTGGTAGCTGCTATCAGCTGCTAATGACCCACTCCGGATGACAGGCAATGGGCCATCAGGGACCCACCGTGTGACTCATGGACTTATCTCATCCCATTGTGGGATGCTTTGCCCAGGAGGGAGGAGCCAGGTGTTCCCACCTGGATATAATCTAGCCTTGGAACTGCCTGAGCTAGCCCTGTCTACTGGGTTCCCAGAGGACAAGAGCTACCACTGGACCTTCAGCTGGAGACCAGACCTTCACAGGATCACTGCTTCAACTGGACTACTTCAGTTGGACTGCTACTACCACCCTAACAGGGTGTTAGGTTGTATCTGACTTTGTCAGTGCTTTTCCTTGTATTATTTCACTTATTTTTAATTTCAATCTTGACTTGTGATCTCCCACTGGTTTGTTTTCGAACCAATACACCTGGGCAGGGGATGAAGTGGGGTGCAGTGGGGCTGAGTGGGAGGTGGGTGTTCTCTGCTGGAGCTGTGCTGCCTCTTCCCAGGACTTGTCCAGGACCAGGTGATGCCTCCTGCACCATAGTGGGTGGCAGCACAGGGCCAAACCTTGCCTTTGCAAGCCAAAGACTGGACACAGGGTGCCATTTGCTCTGTTATTAAGAGAAGTTAAAAGTAACTCTTGGTCAACTGTTACACGTGGTGCTGAGAAGCTGACGCCAATCACTCCCACACTTGACCCCTTCAGGGCAATTTATAAACACTGGCTAACTAATCCTCCCTGTGTGGCTGGAGTAAGGAGCAGGGATTTTTCACCTCTTTTCTCCCACCTCCATTTTGTACAGATTTGAAGGGAGATAGGATTCTGTGCCTGTTTTCTCCCGGTGACAGCAGCCAGGAGTGGGCCTGGCTGTGTCCATTCCATGGGATGGGAAACATGGCCAAGCAGGACACAGGTGAGGACCACAGCCTTGGCTCGAGAGAGAGATTTATAAGTAGCACACCACATTGCTCTTCTTTTTTATAAACAATCGGAAATGTCTTGATGCCAGATGCTCAGCTGGTGTAAATCAGCAGAGTACCGCAGATTTATACCAGCTGGAGTGCTGGCCCCTGTGCCCCAGTGGGAAGGGGGAAAGGGAGAGAGGCTGTTTCTGCTAACCGCTCCACCGACCTTCCTTCTGGGTAAATATCTCCATATGTTAACAAATGCTAATTAAAACCAAAAGCACAGAGGAGCTCTCAGGATGTGTGTGTAACAGGAGCACCCCAGGATCCTGCACTGCTGTAATCTTTCTCCTCCCACTGGATCTCACCTTTTATTTGGTGTTGCACCTCCCTGACTGATATTTAACCTTGCTCCTGGTGCTCTTTGTTGGAGTTTTGCCATGCATACAATATTGCTCTGATGGGTGTAGGACTGGTGTCTACAGACACCTGGGGGCAAGCCCAGATGTTTCACTGGTCAAGGGGAAAAATATGTTTTGTTGCAGTATGCCTTGCAGTCATGTAAGTAACTGTGCTCATCAATCAGGAACTTTAGGGGAAGGGACTCTGTAACTGTTGTGTCTATTGTGGCTTCCAGGTGACTACCACCTGCCCTTGGACTGGGATAACTCTGAGCATGATCATTTCTAGGGACAAAGGCGTTACGGTTAAAAAAAAAAAAAAGCATGACTATCTGTGTTACTCTAAAGATAATAATAAATAAACACAAGTTTGCCTTGAGGTGAAGTGGAATTTTCAGAAGTGGGTTTTCAAAATATCTGTCTGTACAAGGGCTAGAGTATCTCCAGGGGAGAATGTGCATTGGAGCTGTCATGCTGGTATTAGAGTGACATTTCCAAAGAGATGGATAGGATTTAGTATCTGATTACTGTGCTGCCGATAATGGCAGTTGCGCTGTTGTAAGGTGTAGGGATAAATATGTTACACATTCTCAATGTGTCATACAGCCAAAACTTTTTTGGGAAAATTCAAGTATACATGATGAGTTTCCAGAGATACCCTAGCATTTCACAGGGGGGTCCACACATTGATTAGCAAATCACTGATGTGCTCTCTTTTACTCAAAAGCCTAAGGGTTTATTAAGGTTTTTTAATTGTCATTGTTTGCATTTGATAGTGCTGGTTTATGTGTTTGTGTTAGAAATAGACCCAGAAGAGTTGCAGCAATTTATGCTGGCAGTGTAACAGAGGTACATGTGCCCTAATACAACGCTTTATTTCTCAGCAAGAGCGTGTTCCCACTATCTTTAAGTCAATGGCAAAAATCTTGTTCATTTCTTGTGGACCAGAGGTGGGTACAAAGTACTGTTTCCCAACCCCATCAAGTCAGCCTAGTATTTTTGCAGAAAGGCAATAAAATAGGGGTGACTTGTAAAAGCACCAGAATAATACTTGCTGTACATAAAGCAAATGTAGTCTAGATACCACAAAGAATGGGATGAGAGGAGATCCTGAATATATTTTGACTCACCCAGAAATGTCCAAAAGATGATACTCTAACTTCTGTGCATTCTCTCATCAGTTTTCACAGCCTTTCAGTGTTGCTGAAGTGTTTAGTTGGGATACATTTAGGGAGATTACCATCCATTACTCCAGGTCTAGCTTTTGTCTCAAGTGACACTTACTGTGAGCAAATTAGCACTGAAGCCAAATTTGTTTTGTTGTGATGTCTCTGCAGCAGGTACAGCTTTTGTAAACAGATACTGCAAGAGAGGTAGGTTTTTTGCATCACTCTAGATCTCTTGAGAACTAAAGTGTTCAGGTGAACAACTGGTTGAGAGACAAAAGAAATACTGTTAACTGAGAAGTATGCTCAGACTGTCTCTTCTTAGATATTCATTATTTTTAGTCGCTGGCACTTTTCTAGAATTTTTGGCTGAAGGTATTCCACAGTAATTCCTTTTCTTTATGCTTAGTTGATCCACGCCACCTGTAATTCAGGTGGCTAACAAGTACTGCATGACCAACTTTTTGAATTTTTACATTCATAGGCAAGTGTCAGCTTAATGTTGAAAATGTATTTTGTTTGTTTGTTTTTCATGCGCTTCTTCCAACTATTTGGTAGTGACGTTTCATTTTTGAAAATAATATAAGCCTGATCTACAGCCCTGCTGAAACTCTTCCAGGAGCTGAAAGACCTGTCAAAGATGCACACTTGCTGGAACTTCCTTACTCTCCTGCATGAGTAGCACAGTCCAGTTTCTTTTGTCTAACCTTTATTCTGCTGCTGAAGGGCTGTCTAGTCTCTTGCATCACCTGCTGCTATGTGTTCCGTAATATGGGTGTTCTTTGTTAAATCTCTGTGAAATACAATGGTCTGTGAATAGCGTAACCTAACTTTTTTGGCATGTTTTATATAGCCTCTCTCCTGCTGTCAGCTGGATGGTTCATTAGCACGCAGATAGTACTTCCTTGGGCTGGTCAAAACCTACAAGAATTGTATTTCACTCTACAGCATTTCACTTCGCCATGGACACTAATATTTCCTATTAAGCTTTTTTTTGGTGGTGCGTCACAGGGCTGTGGATCAGCCCTCTGCCAGTATCAGTGAAATCTGTGGATGTATTATTCCATACCCCAGCCTTACCATTTCCACCCGGACTCCAGTGAACGTCAGCATCACTGTAAGGTGCATTGGGGTCTGGCAGTAGGCAGGTTGTGCCTTGTTTTGTATTTTGTCCTGATTTGTTGGTCTCAGGTCCCAGAGTTGACATACTGACATTGTCCATCCACCTGAAACATGTTAGTCTTTTTTGCTTTGAAGGCCTGGGAAGAAGTGATGTTGGCAAAGGGGAAACATTCACATCACAGACACTGTCAGACTCTACAAGTCTAAGCACCCAGGACTTAGAAAACACACCTAGAGACACAATGGAAGTGATGGCAACATCAAACCAGTCATGGGTACTGTGCTAGCTTTGGGCTGGCACTGCATGCACCACCCAGTGATCTCTAGTATAGGAGTAGAAATTGCCACCAAACCGTGTGCTCTCTGTCACTACAAGGTGTTATGCTGGCAGGAGATCCAGCATATCTGGATCTCCTGCAATCTCCAAGATGTGCCATGAGCTCTGCAGCTGCACAGTCTTGGGCCAGTTAGGTCTCATGTCAGCATTGATCCTGCATCAATGGTGAAATATTGATGAGCAGACATATGCATTCTTTCCATACTGTGTCTCTCCAGGGAGTGTGCAAGATCCTGTTTTGGTATCCTACCTGATCCTGATCACTTCAACTACCACAGTGCTGGCGCAAGTGACAAAGAAAGGGGATTATTTGAAGCAAATAGCCTAAACCTAATCTATGGACAAAATCTTCTTACTACATTGAGCTGTGACTGATAGAAATGGGCAGCAAATGCTGATATAGCCTTTGTCAACAAAATTTTGGTGGACAAGTGGTAATGGACTTCACCCTAGGCTTGCATCCTAAGCCAATTTCTGTGCAGATAAAAGCAGCCCTTTCAAGCTGTTCCACTGGGGTTTAAAAGCAAAACTGAGAAGGCTTCACTAGGGAACTCGATCTCTTGTAGTGTTTATTCTCACAAACCAAGAGCAGCAATTAATATATCTTTCAGATGGTGAGAATCTCTTTCAGATGGTGAGAATAAACAGTCTTGTAGACATGGAGAGGAAATGGAAATGATACACAAATTTTAATTAACCTACTTCTCCTTGGCTTTGCTGTGTAGTGCTAAAATAGAGCTATAGGGATCCTTTGGTTACATACCCTGGCTTTTTCTTGAGCTGCTGGCTTTAGTTGAAAACTGGTGAGTTTCACATATTTACTTGAGATCTGTGTGTTTACCAAAAAGGTGTCTGAGCCCTTGGCTCCATCTGCATATACTCTGATATTTTGAAAATATCCCTATTTTTAAACACAACCAAAAGATCAAGAAGTCTCTAAATGATGTTATTTATTGTGATAATGTTGACCACTGATTGCTCTGATTACAGTCTCAAACAGTGTGTAGTCTTCCCTGGATGCTTCGTGTATGCTGATATAAAACAGTATGGCAGAAAATCTGATGTCATCTGCAGCTGCCATGTGGTATATCAAAGGGGAAGGCATTAACCCTTTCTAGAAAAATCTCTCCTGTGAAGGACAGATATCTTCTTGGTTGGACAGCTTACTCACCCTAATAATTCACATCTGTACCTGCTTGCCAGTGCCACTTCTCACTGGGTTAAACTGGCACTGCTCCACGGCATTGGAGAAGCAGTAATTCTCTCTGCTGGCAGCAGATAATTTTCACCCGATTTCTTGGACTGTGCTTTATTTTATCATCTTCATGTCCTCCGACATCTGGTGCCATAAAAGTGTTGAGCCACAGTGATGAGGTTTCTATAAATACATTTCTCCCATACAGAGATTGACAGCATTCAAGTTGCAAAGTGTTCCGGAGCCATGTGGGAGGAGGGAGGAACAAGGTGAAGGGGGAGGCAAGGTGTCTTATTTCCCCTCTCACCTCCTTCATCTCAAGCCCTGATGTCCTCCAGGATGTGTTTTTAGTGTTAATGGCAGAGGTGCTCCAAAGTGGCAGTAAATGTGGGCCCCAGATGTGCTAATGCAGTCTGGGCCAGGCAGGGGAAATGCATGTATTATCTCACTCACCAGGATGTAGCTCTGACAGCTCCAGTTTAGGCTAAATCTCTGCTCCTGTTTTTCTGCCGTCACCCCCCTCCACTGGCCCTGGCTGGGCATCCTCCCTCCAGCTCTTTGACATGGGCACAGCTGGCCCCTTGCAGCTCTGAGCTGGGGGAGCATCTGTGACTCATCTGCCCCTGGAGCACTCCAAGCAGCTTTGAGCCAGCTCTGACCGCTGCTGCTGCACAGGGAGGAGGCTGTAATGTGAAGCCAGAGAGTGCACTAGCGTAGGCAGCCTTTAGCAGAGATGGGTCCTGCCTTTAACCTGCTTGGAAGGTTGTGTAATTCAAAGCAAAAAATTGCTACTCCTTCCCATGGAGACAGATGGCCTCATGGGTGACCAGAGGTACCAAAAATGTCACTGCTTGAAAGGTGTGGATATATATAACATGTGTCACTGTCATTAAAGATGAGGAGGTTGCCCTTTCTTTTGTTCCACAAAGTAAAGCCCTTGTGATCCGCAGCATGTGCTACTGTACTATTGATTTACTGTTTGATTATAATGACATTTCATAACACAAGTGTTATTAAAGACTTGTTAATCTTCCTTAAGGATCATATTCCTCAAAATGTTTGAGCAAAATGCTTTGCGTTTACCTTTAAGTACCCATTAAAATAAACTCAAATGACTTGCTGTATCAAGGTTTTAATTACAGGTTGCTCTCCTTAGTGGAGGGCTTGTGGCTTCTTTCAAGTCCTTACAGGATTTCTGAGGTTTTACCCAAGCCCTGCTAGAGTTCCAGTACTTCTGTGACCCCTTCCCTTGTATGTGTCTCTCAATCCCAATGCAGAGAGGACAAATACTTTCTGAAGTACGCCTGACTCAAAGCTAGGTGGATTTTGCTGAGGTTTGTAAGGGATGGAGGATTAACAGCTGTCCTTGCAAATTAGCACAGACAAGATTTTTCCGCATATTTATTGATGAATGAGTGCTGTGTGCACCAGGCAAGTGGCATTAAACATCTACATTGTGCCAGTGTCTAGAAGCTGCAAGAAGCTTATAGTCCTGTTGTGCAGGGGAATTTTCCAACATCAAGAAAATCCCCAGTCCAGAGTACACATTACATCTTCAGCAACATGGTCTACTAAACATTTTGTGTCATTTTATTTACCTGACGTGCACTGGGGGCTTTTTTTTAAGTGACAGTGCCTCTTGAAGAGGGTATGAAAATATTTCTGCTATGACCATCTGTGAATACATACTTGCAGAAGGAGGTGCAGGACTCAGGTTTTCTACCTGTAGTGCCCTATAACTGTGAGCAGCAGTGAGTCTTAACAGCCTTATGCAAAACTCATTGATATGAATGGAAGGTCTCCTACAATCTAGTGCCATAAGGCACTGAGGCCTTGACTGTGCATTTAATCTTTGCAGTTTAACTTAGTTTGAAACCTGATTTTAGCTCAAGTATAAACAGCCTTGTAAGTGATCTTTTCTGTTAAATCTAGTCTTACGTTTAGATTAAGTTTGTGGTAGTCCAGACACAGGAGTGGAAGAACAGGCTGCCCAGAGAAGTAGTGGAGTCACCACCCCTGAAGAAATTTAAAAGACATGTTGATGTGGTTCTTAAGGACATGGTTTAATGGAGGACTTGGCAGTTCTGGGTTAATGGCTGGATTTGATCATAGAAGTCCTTTCCAACCTAAATTATTCTATCATTCTACTGAGCACATATCCTTTAACTGTGAGTTTACCATCTTTAGGAACTGCAGAAAATTCAATGAGAAACTCTGAAAAACGCTGAAGCCTCTCCTCTCCTTGTAATGTTTTAAATGGGGTTTCTGTCTTTCTTGAAATGTTCAGAGTTTTTTCATGTCAGGGTCATATACTTCTTACAGAATATTAGTGAAAGTTAAGGAAAAGGAGTTGGTGAAAAGCATACAGGCATCTCTTATTTTTGCAGGGCTCTTTATTTCTTGTGATGGTTAACAAGAAATTGATTGGTTTTTCAGGGTCCTTAGGCAGTTTGTGTGTCTGTTTGCCTCTGGAGAGATGAGAGACAGTGGAATAAGGAAAAGCTACCCCATGTCTACCAGGATGAGAGCCTGCATGCCAGCCACTGCCCTACAAAGAGAGGCTGAGAATGTTGGGGCTGTGCAGTCTGGAGAAGAGAAGGTTTTGTGGAGACCCCATAACAACCTTCCAGTATCTGGAGGGGCGTAAAGGGAAGCCAGAGAGGAGCTCTTCATCAAGAGCTGTAGTGATAAGACAAGGACCAATGGGTACAAATTGAAAGAGGGGAAATTTAGGTTAGAGATTAGAAAGAAATTCTTTACTGTGAGGATGGTGAGACACTGCAACAGGTTGCCCAGAGAGTCTGTGGATGCTCCAACCCTGGCAGTGTTCAAAGACAGGTTGGATAAGGCTTTAAGCATCCTGGTCTAGTGGGAAGTGTCCCTGCCCCTGGCAGGCAGGGTTGGAGCTAGATAATCTTTAACGTCCCTTCCAATCCCTTAACATTCTATGATTCTATGTGCTCTTCATTTACACCTTTGTGTGGGAATTTCACAAGCTCTTTTGTGGCATGTTGTTTGTTTCTGCCCGTGACCTGATGTGGATTTTTTTTTTAAAATAACTTTTAATTTTAGTTACAGCGGTGTGAAAATGTACGTCGATCCTCCGCCCCCCCGCCCCCAGTCAAGAAGGGCAGGAGCTGGTTCTATTAAACCAGAACAAATCTGTTGGCTGTACCTAAACAGGATTGCCTGAAACCTGGTGTTGGACCAATTTAACCTTCAGCGAAGGATTTCTTAGGCTGAGTTAGGCTGGAGCAGCTTTATGAACAGAAACCCTGCACTGCCTCAAACGTGCCATAGGCAAGTTTGGTTGTGCAAAATGTGCAGTGTGTGCCAGCAATGCCCCCTCAGTGGCTTAGAGCAAAGCAGCCCAATTAAATTAAGACTAGTTGTGAATGGAAGAGGCCTGGGAAGGAAAGGAGAACCATAAGAAGGGCAAGAGACTATTCATGGTGCTAAACTGAAGTGCCTTGCATTTGGCTGTAAATTGTGAAGCCAGAAGTGGGTACCAGAGAACCTGCAGGTGCAGCTTGCTTTATTAGTATAGTACTCTTAACTCGCCATTCACTTTGCAGGGCAGTCAGAATAGCCACAGGGGCTTTTTACTGCTTCTGGGTAGCAGAGGTATGAATATCTGTCATATTTAAGCTAGGGAATTCCTCCTGTTACCTTCCACTGGTGGAAATTTCCTGATGAGTTCCCTCCTTTGCAGTCTTAACCTCTCCAGGGTCTGGAAATAAAACACTTGTCTCTGAGTTTCTTTCTGTCTCACAGTGCCAATGCTGAAATATTTTATTCCCCACCACAGGGTATTTTTTGATGTTGTCGTTGATCATTGTTTTCATTTTTGGTGTTTTCTTTTAAGGTTTTGAGTCAGTTGTCTTAAAAGACGAAGGTTTGACCATCTGGTTCTGGGAACTCAGCATCTAACAGTCCTGGCTGGTTTGCACATCATCCCAGGCCAGGTTAAAATAAACACAACCATCGTTCTTGGAAAATAAGGTGCACCAGGTATTAAACAACCTCTGTGAGCTCCGGGAAGAGAGGATGAAATTTATGCAGCACTTGAGAGAGACCTAGGGATTAATGGAGGGGTATTATAAAATGAAATTCTAGTTTCCTTTGCGTCTGATGCCTTATTTTGAAAGGGAAAGGGTGGAAGAAATAAAACCCTGTTAAGAACCCGAGGGATAACAGCAACCCTGAAAATTGCGGGCTCCTCATCAGAGGAACTTTCTTTCTTTTTTTAATGTAACTTTTTTCCCCAATATGTTGACTCTCTAGATGGGGTATACAAATCACCCTTCTGACGAGGAACGAGGACGTTCTCAGAACGGGCCATGAATTGTCATACACAAGAAAGTGTAATTAGAGAGAGCCACCAGAAAGACCTGCACAGCCCCTTTCTGCGGGGGTGCAAGAGCAGGAATGCTGTGCTTTCAGCTGGCATTGTTCCCCTCACTATTCAACCGGAGTGGTAAACTGTTAAAATTTCTCCCAGTCCTCAGCCTGCTGGTGCTGCTCATTCCTGCTCTATCAGGGGATGTAGTTCTGTTTCTGCTATTTTTTTGGTCTATACTTTTTAAGGTCAATATATCTTCCAGAGTCTCCTGCTCATGTACTTAATATTTTTCTTTCTTCCTTTCTCTCTTTCTTTCTTTCTTTCACAAATATTAACCCTTCTTTTTGCTCTCTCTCTTTCCTTCCGAGTAGCCTTTACCCTGCTTGTATGAGCAGCTGACAAAGAGAATAAGTAATTCCTTAGCCTTTCAGTGTTGAACTGCTTCTGTTTTTGTGAGTGGCCTTTGCACCTGTTGTGATAAGCAGAGCTCCCTTCACAGCAGCACTGAAAGGGTGGCAATCTCTTCCCCCCCCCACCCTTTTAAACTTAGTCTTTCTTTCCATGAATACCAATAATTAAGGAAAGCGCTTGAGACTGCACTGGATTCTTTAGCCTGACAAAACCTAGTATTTATATAGATTCAAATGAACAGGGAATGAACCAGGGCACATTTCTCATCAGCTTGGTGAGAACCGTCTGGAGCAGGCTTATTGTATGAACAAAACAGGATGACCAGTTCACTTAACGAAATTTGGCTTTACCCCACCCAGCCTTGTCTGTCCTGTTTATACCTCCAAACCTTGTGTGAACTTGCCCCATCATGTGCGACAAAGCATATAAAACTACGTGTGCTGTTGAGAAAAAAACATAAATCACTGCCATTTAGCATTTTTTAGAAATGTGCTTTTCAGTGTGCTTTTTGATATGTCCCTTCTTGCTTTAATTTGTGAAATACTTGTAGCTGTGCAGCTTTATTTGCTGAAGTTCAGTCTCCCGGGGGCTTCACTCACATGCTTTGGACCTCCCCCTCTGCCTGTGGCTGCCAGCTCCAAGCCAGGGAGACCCTTGGCACTTGAGGAAGGGTCACAAGTATCTTCAGTGACCGACCCTCAGCACAGGTCTCAAAAAAGGGCACCGCGGACCAAAAAAAGAGAGTGGAAAGGCTACCCAGCTGCTCACACAATACAAGAGAAGGCCTTGGCTGCTGTTCAAAGCTGTTCTGAGTGAGTGTTTCAATTTAATTCTAAATTAAAAGCAGCCAGTGTTGTATAGCACAGGGAAAAGATTATGTATTAATGCTTTTTCCCCCTGACATAATCCTAATGATCGCACTAAAATAAATAAAAGTTAAGCCTTCTTCCTCTCTTTCCCCCGTTGCTATATTATGCTGTGGCGAGCAGCCAGGTTTTTGTGGGTGAAAAGAAGACAAGAGAGATCCCAAAACTGCCAGAGTGAGAGGGGAATAGTGCACTGCCAAGCTTCGCTTAGACCTCCTCCCTCCTTCTTTGCCATTAACACACTTTGCTTCAGGCTCCCATTGAACAATAAGCAAGAGAAGCCCTTTAGCAAAAAGTCGGAGTAAAACTGTAGTCACTAACAGAAGAAAGCAGAGGGTGGTTAAGATGTTGACTTACTAATGTGTGTGTGGGGAGATGTGTCTGATGGCTCCTCCAGAAACCCTGGTGTTTGCTCCTGTGGGAGCAGGGGAGTGATGCTGTGCTGTGCTCTTGTTGGAAAATGTCTGTCTTCTTGAGAGCTGGTGGTGATAAGTGATACTTCTTGGGATGCTCTGTGGTCACATTTCAGCAGGCTGAGGGGAACTATTCCCTTTGGTAGAGGCATAATGGGATTGGAATGTGGCAGGCTGCAGCGTGGAGCAGGCAGCCCTTGCCGTGCTCTGCTGGAGAGGTTTATGGGGTGTGCCATATCAGCTCTCCCTCAGCCCACATGGTACCCGAAGAGCAGTGAACACACCCATGCAGTGCAAATCCATGCTCCAGGTGCAGTGTCATTTAGGACATATGTGGTGGTTTAAAAAAACGACTGGGAATTAAACCCCAGATAAGTCACTCCCCCTTCCTCCTGCCTCCATCTGGTGAGAGAGGGACAAAGGCAGAGGCTATGGGTTGAGGTAACAATTTACTGAAAGCAAACAGCAATGGAATAAGAAATGCACAGCAGCAGCAACCATATTAGCAACAGAAGTACAGAACAAAAGAAGGTGGTTTACACATAAAAGGTGTTCACCACCTCAACTCAGTCTTGTATGGCCCCCGAAAAAACCAAGACGGCAGCCACTCCTGCTGCTCACAGCAACACACTCGGGTTATTCTAGACAAAGACAAGATGCCTGATAGATTTAAAAAAGCATCTGGACAATATTCTCGGGCACATGGCGTGACTTGGGGATGGTGCTGTGTAGAAGCTGGAGCTGGGCTCGATGATCCTTGTGGGTCCCTTCCAACTCAGCTTATTCTGTGATACTGTGAAGATGGCAGGTGCTCTCTGTCACCAGTGTTCCCTGTCCCCAGGTCTGAGACACCAGGAAACAATGACGGACAAGCCCACAAAAGCTAGATCATCCAGATACAACAGCGTTGCTGTTTAGCACTTGCTGAGTGTTTGACTGTGCTTCCTTGGCGCGTGCCTGCAGTATCCCGATTCCTGTGACTCCACCCAACATGCCAAGTCCCTCTCCTGATGTCCGAGTAGGAACAGCTCAGCACAGGGGAGCTGCTCTGGCTGAGAAGTCCCCACTGAGAGGACTGGGTGCTTGCTGGCAAGCAGTGGGTGAGGGATGCTCCTCCCTGCTTTGGCACCCTCTGTGGTGGTTCTGGTGGGGGCTCCTCAGCTGCTCTGAAGCTGGAACATCAGGCATCAGTGAGCAGCTTAAGAGGACCTGAGCCAGCAGGGAAATGGGAAAGATTACACATAAGGTAGTGCTTGGGTTGTGTCTCTCCTGCTCCTCTTGCAGAGCTGTAAAATAGGGAGAATTTCACTCTGGTGGCTATTTCACAAATTTTTTTCTCCCCTCTTCCCCCTTTCCAGATTTGATATGTCAGGGCTCAACATCATGTTCTTGTCCACCTGTGCCTGCCCTGTCCTTAACTTGAGAGATCTGACTGAATTATTTGAAGTGACAGATGCTTTGTTCAAATAGTACCTGCGGTGGAAACACCTCTGGAAATGAAGTGCTCCTCATGTTCCCTCTGCTAGCTCCAGGTTCTCTTGGGCACCCAGCCCTTGTCCCACACTGCAGCTCCATACAGATTCCACTCTACATGTCTGAGCACCTCCTCCCTGCCACCTCTCAGCTTAACTGGCAGTGTCCTTCTGGAATAACTGGAATATACTTATATATGAAACATGCTGGGAAATTACATAGTAAGGTTATGGCAAGAACAGAAAATTGTATTCCCTAGCTCCTAATACTACCCTGTAAATAACAAACTTTCAGTCTTTTAAACTTGTGTCAATGGTGATCTTCATGAATTGCTCATGCATTTGCTGCCTATGACTCAAGGAGAAATAGGTACTAGTTGCTGACCATGAAGACACCAGGTTAGAAGCATTTCATTTGGGAGAAACTTCCTGCCAGGCCAAATGCAGGGCAAATCCTGTGATGAAAACCATGTGCACAGACACGCTTACCTGAATGTGTGGGAAAGGGGTGTCCAACTGTGCAACTCTCTTTGGATGATCCAGACCTTAAAATAGAAACTTTATCCTAGAAAACTTAATGAGGATTCATAAAACCTGGGTATATATTTAGAAAACCTAGTGAACTTGCCTTCAGCTTGAAACAAGGAGGTAACATATAAACCCCAGAATATTTCTGCAGCTTGTACTAGAATGAGAAAGCAAGGGCCAAAATGATACAAAAGAGGAAAGATGCTTGTACTGCATATGAGGCTCTTCTTGCCAGGTCTGAGGGCTGGTGGTTCTGCTTTCTGTCATGCAGGACTCTCTGTGATGTGCATTTGATTAAAGCTCAGCAAGCATTAATATAACACGCAGAGTCCTACAAGCACATTTCTGAGGTCGCTGAGCCTTGATCAGTGTCAAGTGAAACACACTGCAGAATCAGGGTAACCAGGATCCTGAATTCCTGGGGAAGCTTCTAAAGGGGCCTGTCCACAGTGGCATAGTGCAGCATGGGAAGGTGACTGCTTTGGTTGAGAATGGAGAGATGACAGACACTAATTCTGACAACAAAGACATGGGCACATGCAAACGGATTTAGTTTGATGGGGGGAGGGATGGGAAGGAGAGAATAAATTCCATCCCTTCCTTCCTGCCCACCTTATCTTTAATTTAAGGCTGATGGATTGGTTACCATTTGTTATGATAAGTCCATATGTGTACAGATCCAACGGTAGGATTAGGTTCCTCCTCCTTTGTTATTTGAAGTCAATTGCAGTTCATTAAATCTCCCTCATCAGTTCCACCACCTGCTCCTCTTCCTTCCCTGACCTGAAGTCACATGCCCATTTACCCTCTTCCTTTTGTTTTCTGTTTGTTTCTCTTTTAATTACATCTCTTGATCTTTTCCCCATCAATTATTTTGAGGAGAGAATTGGTCAGGAAACATCAATGCAAATGAAATTGTGGTTAAGAATGGAAACAAAGAAATATTCACAGGAGCTTTGGTTTTCATTTTCTAAACAGCTCTAAACAGGACTTGTGCTTGAAATCCTGACATACCCTTTTCCCAGGGCATGAAGTAGGGCATCTGCAGCACAGGAACAGGGTCTACCTTTCCTTACTCACCCCTGCTTATCTCCAGTGAAGGATTTAACTGGATCCTTCAGGGCTTGGTGGAAGTTTTCAGCTTCTCCTGTCATCCTGAAAAATCTCACACTCAGCAATGTCAGACCATGGCGACATGCAGGTGGAGATCCCATGAACAGCAGCAAATTAAGCATAGTTGAAGACTCAGTTTCTTTCCTTGGTTTTGCGTGCATGGCCAGGCAGCTGGACCACAGGACAGAGCTACTTGCAGGACAGCCCTCGCCCCTGCTTGTAGCTGAGTGAAATAGCTAGATGGATTTAGTCAACAGGGTTTATGATTAATAGGTATTGCAGCCTCTTCTCGGGACCCCAGCCAAGGTGAAAGCAGTGTTGGGCTGGCACCGTGCCGAGATGGGCTCAACAACCCCACCGCAGGTTACACCACAATGGGTTAGCAGTGTGTACGGGCCCAGGGGGATGGGAGTAGCCAGCAACAGCTGAAAAAAAAGGAGTGGTAACACATTAAAAGCAGTTGAGCACTCGTCTGACCAGGCCCCTGTACCTCTCGTCAAAGCCAGTGTTTATAAACATGCTGATTTTTCACGCAGGTGAGGAGACAGGTCTTGATCTTGCAGCATAGAGCAGCTTACAGCCTGTGGTGTTGGGGGAACTGTGCAAAACCAAAGGCAGGCAGAGGAGAAAGTGCTTTTTCTGTTGTGGGCAGACAAGCCTCAGTTTTAGACTGAGCTCTGAAGTTTAACCAGCTGTTTGGCAGGCCCAGACTCATCCTTTTATTTCTTTTCCCCTGGGTCACTAGAAATCCTCTTTCTCTCACCCTTCTCCTTGCTTTGCAACTGTCCATGATGCCTATTTGCAACAGAAAAATACACACACATGGGTTTGGATGTTGTTTAGTCCCTAAATGGGGAAATAATCACAGAAACCAGGTGGCAACTTTCAAGTCTGATGCTCCTTCTCTGGGGTCAAGACATAAAGAAATCCATATGTCCATGTTCATAGGTGCACATGGGCAAGTAAACCTTGTGTCTCATTAACTGCCCTCTTCCGCTTCTCTTAAGTGCCATTCCTGACTTGTCAAAGGGCTGTAACCCATCCATGTCCTGGGGTCTCTGTAGTGTCTTGATCTGTGTGGTTTTATCATGTTTTAAAAAGTTTTTTGAAAAGTTCACCCAGCATTGCAGTGCCATCAGAAGGGTTAATGCTACTTGAGGCATTTCAGATGCTGACAAGGGTTAACCTAGGCAGCGCAGAGAGGGATCAGGTGACTCTTAAACGGACAAAAGTGCAGCAACTGAGTTAATTTTGGACAAGTAGTTGTTGGCCTGCATGCTTCAGCTGAATTTTATTCAAACCTCATAAATGTGCACATAGCTGGAAAGCCAGGAAGGTGTCTGTTTTCCAGAGGCCTTGGTGTGTGTTGTCTTTCCCCAGTGTGTCATGTGGGATCAGCTTTCTCTGGCCATTTCAGTGCTCTTGATTTTGTCCCTGATGGTGACTTGGCAGAGCATGTCAGGCCAAGGTAAGCAGACTTGAAACCCAAACTTGCACTCTATCCAGAATGGAGGGAAGGAGAGGAGCTGCAGGTGATTCGCCCCAATCGAGCCCAGAGACACTTCAGAGACCAAGTCAGAGAAGTGGGTATTTGCTTTATTCGGTGCACCGGACGTGTGGGGAATTGTTTCCACCAAACACACATCCCTCAGTACCCCAAAGACACAGTGTTATAGGTAAAATCATGAATATTAATTACATTTTTTAGGATAGGAGTGGTTATACAAATAATTTCTCAGAAGTCATTAATATCATTAGCATGCGCACCACGCATGCTCTGTATATCCTGGTGGTCTTTGGAGACCCCCAAAGCCCCCTCCAAGGTGATGGTCCTTCATGGGATGATTCAGCAGTTTCTGTGCTGGTTTCAAATGCATGCTTAGCTGATAAGCCATCAGGCCAGAGCTGTTACCTACAATTTGAATTTGAATTAAGAGTTCAGCCTTCAGCCCTGGAAGCCACAGACAGGTGCCTGTGCTGGTGGAAGGGGGGCAAAAGCTCAGAGAATCTTTCTCACAGGTATGACAGCCTTGTTTTCCCACACTGACCAAAATATAGAGATGGGCAAGCTGGACAGGGAATGCTAAACTTGGTTTTTCTAGCAGATCCTGGAAAAACAGCTCATGGTGGAGGAAGAGAGCCCAGCTGTTCAAGGATGATGAATTTCAAAAGGATCATTCCCTTTCTGGGCTTAACTGCTGGGCAGGGTAATGCTCCTTCTCTGTACAGCTGGCAGGCTGGGACTGCTGCATCAGTTCATTTATAAGCCACTTTTTGTTCTTTTCCTTTCCGTTTGAGTCTCAAAACACATTTGTGATTTTTGTCATAAGTGGAGTTTAACTTTAGGTTGGACTGGTGATGGGATTCACCTGCAGTGTGATCCCTGCTGTGGGAACAGGACCAGTAAAGGTCTTTGTACTCCTGTCCAGACACCGAAGCTCTCCTGCAGTTCATGTGCCAGAAAGGTTTCACCTCCTGTCATGGCTTGCAATTCAGTGATGCTCAAGGTTGCTCATACAGCAGAGCTCCCCGAAAGCCAAATTGGCTGTCCTTCTGCCTGTGCTGGGCTGTGGCTGGGGTTAATCCCTCCCAGTTGCAGATTAGGTGTAACTATGCAATATATTGGCTTTCATACAAGGCTCATAATTTTGTAGACTTTAAATTAAAGGGCCTGTTTGTTTTCAGGAAATTGTGCTTGGTTTCCTTTTTTTGCCCAAAGATGGGAGAGAAGCTATTTCTGGGGTCCATGAGGTAGTAAAGTAAGGGTGTGTGCATAAACTGACCAGAGAGTCTTGCTGGCTGAGTTCAGAGCCTTCCAGCATTCCCTGCTGTGGGGAAACCAGAAAAATACCTTCATTCAGCTGCAGAGGCATTGCAAAGTGCCAAGTTTTGTTAAGGGTTGTGTCTTACCTGGGATTCACAGTGGCCCAGATGTCCTCTCTTTTTGCCTGTGCTTTGGTTATGGCTGCAATATTTTATTTATGTCTCTCTTAAATGAATCCAAGCCTTCAAATCCCAAGATCCATCAGCACCTTTTTCCTCCTGCCTGACTGTTTTGGCCATTCTGGATGAGTAGCAATGTGTTGCACCAGATGCCAGGATGACAATGCACCTGGGACAAGTCTGCCTGCAGGCTGAAGATCTGAATCCAAACTTGAAAAGCTGGTTTTATGACAGAGTAAGGTCTTCAGCTCCCAGTCTAGCTTTGGGTCAGGTTTGATTCTTGCTGGAGCCAAGCAAAACGTCGCCGTGAACATGTGAATATGTCAGCGGGGAACAGGATATTCCCAGTCTGTAATACACTGGTGCATGGGCATTTTACACATGTATCAGTTTGAAGGAAGCGTATGACTGTGGCATGTTTTGCAGATAATATAAAGAAAAAAACATTTGGGCAATCCCCCTCATGCTTGAAATACACCACATTTTATAGTGAGTCATGAATTCTTGAAAAAAAATCCCCCCTTCAAACTCTTAATCAGTCTCAAGAAAACACACTGAGATATAGGCTGGCAAAAAAGTAATGTCTTTCAGTCTCTGACAAAACATAAACTCTTACTTCTTTCCATCCCTGGCCAAGCATAACTGCCATAATGGTGTTCTTGCAGTTTCTTTAAATCCTAGGTGAAGGTTTCAATGCACAAAATAAATGTGAAGCAGTTTTAAGGGTCTTCCCCCCCCATTATTAATTCCATCAAAATCCTAGAAGAGGAATACAGAAGGGGAAAAAAAAATTGCTTTTGTAGTGGTAGGAACCCAGCCTTAACTCATTTGGGTACTTGAGTAGAGGCACTGAACATAATGAGGTTATTCATGTGCATAAAGGTTGTCGGATCAGACCCTATCTTTGTAAAATATTTAATTACATACCATCAATATCATGTCAGCTATGAAAAAGCAATAAAAATACTAAAGTGTGTCAGTGAGCAGTAGTAGTAACTGTTGTGATATAAATGCATGAAGCTTTTAGGTGTAGCTTACAGACGCTGAAGACAGCAAGTCAATGCTGGTTAATAATTTGGAAAGAATACATCAGCATCATAGTACACCTTCAAGCAAATTATTATGCCTGTTTTGCCGATTAGTACTCAAATTAGGCTACGTGATGCCTTACTCCATGCTTTGGATGGGGAAGGGAAGCCACAGGCCCATCATCTGCTGGTTGTCTCTCCAGTCAATGCTTGGGCGTTGTCTTCCTTGGAGGATGAAGGTTTTATTGCTTTACTTTGATTGATGGGCAAGAGGCAAAATGACCCTGATGCTAAAAACAGGAGCAAGGCAATGCACTTCAGTTTAACCATGAAGTCACACGCGTGACGAAGGAAAAGCACATGGTCTGTAATGCTTTCACCTGGGAACAGTTGGTACAACCAGAGCTCTTCCACGCCACAGACTGGGAAGACATGAGTTACTGACTGATGTCAGGTTTTGTGCTGGCAGGCAAATGCGAAAGCAAGAGGCAAGATGAGAGCAACCAGGGCATCTTCATCCCACACACTCCGGGGGAGTAATCGCAGCTCTCCGGGCAGTTGCATCAGGGTTTGGTACAGCACTTTCCAGAGTTGCATCAGCTTGTACCTGCTTTGTTTGCGTTGTCGGTAGAGACTGGAGTATTAATAACTGGTTCCACGGGGAGGGTCAGGCAACCCACAGTGGAAAGCAGAATCTGAGATAAGAAATACCCAGAACATCTTGGAGCAAATGTAAATCATGGGGAGAGTGGGTGACAACAAGTGCAACTCCTTGCCCATCTGTAGCTGGCTTTGGCTGCGTGGGTGGGGTGAAGTGGGTGCGGAGCAGGTTGTGATTTTACTTGAGGTCTGTAAATACAGAGTGAGCAGGAACAGGTAGCTAGAATAGCACTTCCTGTGTCTGAGTCAGCGAGGCTGCACATGGGAGAAGCTGGCAATCAGAGGTCGTGATTGAGTTACACTTCCATAGCAGGTTTATTTTGTGCTGCTCTTCTGCATAACCCATGTTTTCACTCTGTGCAATTGGGCAAAAGCAAAATATGATTTTCTATGCATGTGCACACAAACACGTTGCACTGCAAGTTCCTCATTTGAATCTTTGTTCAGCACACCATGCTGGCCTTCAATTGCTTTCCTGCTCTTTTTTTGCCCCCCATTTTATTATTACTTCTTGTTCCCTTTTTCTCCCCTTTCAGCTGAGTGACTGTAATCTGTACCGAGTACATGCTGTAAATAACATAGATTATATTTGGTGGACAGCAGGGTGCAGGACTCAAGAGGCATTTCAAGAACCAGCAGAAGTGCCATGGTTGGCTTTGTAGCTTTTAGGTTGGATCATCTCCTCCTTCTTGCTTTCCCTTCCCCCATGATTTTCTGATGGCTGCTTCTAAATGGATTTTTATCAGGGGTGAAAAGCAAAGTGGATGACAGCAGATGTGTTCCCTTAACAGGGTCTTTCCCTGAATGGCTCTGCTAATCATTATGTTTTGCTCCATAGGACTTTTTATTCATTTAACAGGTTTATTTCCAGATTACATATTTGTTTTTATACTGTTTCCTCATAAATACAGGCACTGTAGAAAAAGCTGGCCCCACCATATTTCATGCAGTATTTGTTTATAGTAAGTGGGCCTCCCTGAACCTGCATATACAATAAATACCCTTTCAGGATTCCTAGGCAGGAGTGGAGGGAACAGATGGCAAAACAGACCCAGGATTCCCGTTTACAAGGGGATCTTCAAATAACACAGGAGGAATGATAGCCATTAAAAAGCCTGCCTTCCAGTGCCTTAATTTTTGCCCAGAAAAATTGGATATATTAGTTGATTTTTATTACTGTGTTTTGGTTTTTTGGGGTTGTTTTGGTGGGTTTTTTGTTTGGTTGCTTTTGGTTTTGTTTTGTTTTGTTTTGGGGTTTTTTTGTTGTTTTTGGGGTGGGTTTTTTTGTTTTTTTCCTTTAGTCAGGTTTTTTACATTCAGTAACAGGCTTTTAAGGATTTGAAGTAAACCAAGGTGCAGGCACCTCCTTTGTCAAGGTCATCTGTTTGATCCATCTTTTCCGTCACCCTTCTTCATAGCAAGTCAGACTTAAAAGCTAACTAGACAAGACTCAAAACCATGTGTCAGACCCATGGTCTCTGAAAGGTGCTTGAAATATGAACCATGGTCCAGGGGGAAACTTTGCAAACAGCTGCTAAACCTCATACCCCAGTGGCAGGACTGTGCCTCATGGATACCAGAAGACTAGGAGAAACACTTTGTACTGGGGATCTCTCTCACTCACTCTTCGGTGAGGAAGAGTAATTGGAATTTTTTTTTTCTTTTTTTTTGCCTTTTAGGATGAAGAGTCAGAATAAGAGAAGGCTGTTCACATGTTGTTTTTCTGTGCTGTGAATATTTGTATCTGAGTGTAGCCAGGGGAGAAAAAGGTACAAGAAAGCTGCAAATTAGGCTATTTCTACAGTACAGGACTTTCAGTTATCCTAGGGCTTTAAGTCTGCCTGGTTATTTGGCAGTGCCTCTGCTTATACCTGCTAAGACACATAATTTGCCTGCTTGGTTCAGTGCTCCTCCCAGGTGAGTTTTGCTCTCCTGTCTTTGCAGAGAAGGTGCCTCAGTAGTGGAGGTTCTCAGGGACTGCCAGGACACCTCCAGATTTCCCCATCCAAGGCCCCCTACTTCCCACCAGCTCTTGGTCAGGGAAAAGGAGTTGCCAGTGCAGATACACCTGCCTGGCCTGGTTGAACAGCCGTAGGAGCCCCATGTCCTGCTCTCCACTCAAACCCATTGCTTGTGCAGAATCTTCATGCACTGCCTTCAGCTGAGAGCAGAACAAGGAATGCAGCACTGGGAAAGGTGCTTGCAGTCTGCACTTCGTGGGTTTTTTAAAAAGAAGCCTTGAAAAAGCCAACAGACCCGAGGTCAGGTGGTTGGGTGTCAGATTAGTGCAGTGCATTACCAGCTAATTAGGGTATTTCCAGTAACAAAGGATGTCAGGCACAAGCCTGGAAACCTGCCAGCTGCTTGGACCCCACTGGCTGCTGTGCAGGCTTCCATTCTGGTACCCAGGGTGTCCTAAAAGCCATGGGCAAAATTAGGTTGAGGGTGTTGGAAGAGACTGCCATGACTGGAAGAGGAACCAGCTCCCACGTACACAAGAGCACTGGCATGAACACTCATGACAGCCACCAGTCTCGGCAGTGAAGGAAACCTTGGGTTCAAATGTCAAATCTGGGCTGGCATGGCTTGGGCAAGAGGCTTGGGCTGAGCTTGGAGTCAAGTCATGTGTTGCGAAATGGTGGTTTCCATCTTCATGTTGTTACATGGAAAATTGCAGCTGGAGGACTAGGACCTACTCAAGAACTATTTTGGAGGCTGAAGAAGAGGATGACCACGAGGGCCACAGTACACTGTGAGCTGAGTGCAGCTCAGCAGCATGGAAGCCACCAACAAGGCTCCCCCTGCAACAAGGCAGGCCTTGCAGCATATTCTCCTGTTGTACACCTTGGTGCGTGGGTCTTGGGATCTGTGATCCTCCTCCTCCTCTCACTAACTGAGCTGCTGCATACCCACTGATGTCAGGATCCCTCTTCTGATAGGTGGAAGCCTATTTCTTCCTCAAATTGCATCAGCCAAGTTCTTTGCAGCCAGGGATTTTCCCTCAAAATCTCAAATCCTGTTCCAGCTAAACGTAGCCACCAGCCTCTTTGTTAGCTGTTGCCTCTTTTTTAAAAAAGTTTTGGTTGGATGGAGGAGGTGGGAGAGGAGAAAGTGAATTCTCTGTACTAGACTATTAACTTTCTGGATTCTGACTAGCCTGTTTGTAGGTGTGGTCTTGGGTCTTTACCAAAGCGCAGAAATGTTGCTGATTTTGCTTTTGCTGGGGCATAATACATGCTGCTTTGGAAGGACAGGGTACTGTGCAAGGAAAAAAACAAGGTAAGAAGCTGTGATGCATGACTAGAGTTACCCTAAGGCAATTAGAGCAGTGCTACCAGAGGCAACACTGAAGGTGAGCAGGAGAGCACTGCAGAGCAGGGTCTGGGGATGGGAATGTGGAATTCACTCACTCTGCCAGTCTGTGCTTTTGCAGCATCCTGGGAAACATGGATTCTCAAAGCCCCCCGTGTTTCCACACGCTGTCAGCAGAGCACTTGCTGTTTTGTTTCCAAATGGCTTCAACTAAGGTCCCTTCATAAGGGCAGAAAATGCTCCAAGGGCAGAGACTGCAGCTTTCCTTAGTCATTGCCTTTATGTTCTGCTGGCAAAGGTGCTAATTCTGAAGTGGGAAATAATGGGCCTACCATGGTAGGAGTGGGAAGAAAACCAAGGAGTAAATTGAGATATGTCCTTATGCCTAAACAAATCTGATGCCTCTCCTCCCCCCCCTTTCTCCCCTTCCCTGCCTCCCAGCAATATTCAAGCTCAATTTGGAGCAAGCGTGCATTCTGTACAGCCAGACAATGCCAAGTTTTATCATCCCCTGCCTCCTGCCTGGGAGGCAGCGGTTGGCTGGGTGAATCCTGCAAGATTGCACAGGATGGCAGTGAGCACTGAATTCCACTCTGTAGGTCCCTGTCTGGGAAATGCACGCAAATATTGTTATATCAGCTGAGCTCTCCCAGCACAAAACGGTGTGATTTACTCTTCCTGGATCATCGGAATTTATTGCAGGGAGGTGACAGCTTGCTCTGAGCTGCTGTGGTTGCAGTTCCCATCAGTGGGGTTTATAACGGTGGTTACAGTGGTGAGTGAAGTGGGCAAAGTATGAATAGATTCATGGAGGTCTCTACAGAATAAGGAAAGGTTTTTCCAGCCTGCTGTTACCTGATCTAGCCAATTTGACACGGCCCCTGATCACGGCTGATCTGACCAATGCTCAGCGTTTGAAAATAGAAATAGCAACAAACCTCTTCCTTTTCTTCCTGCTCAGTTCACAGGAAAAATATTTTGACTGGTTTGAAGGCTGGGATTTTTATTTTTTTTTCTATGTCTGTTTAGATAAGTGAATGAATGAGTGTGTGTCTGTGTGTGTGTGTGAGAGAGAGAGAGAGAGAGAGAGAGAGGAGCAGAAGTTGCTGAAAGTTGATTTGAAGAAATTAGTTTTGCATTTGCTTCATTTGAGGCTGAATTCTGTTATTAATTGCACAAATTTAACATGAAACTTTTGCATTGGCTTCAATGAAATATGTACATTTAACCTGGAAGTCCAAGTCTGTAGCCACTACTTTTAATGAAAACAATAATTTTTTTAATGTAAAAATCTTGCATTGGAAATTCAAGACAAGCCACTCAAGTTGCCAGGCCTGCACCTCACTGGCCACCAGCTGAAGTGACCATGTGCTCCAGCTGGATTCAATAGATGGGATCCACCTGCAGCAGGCTGCCCTCATGCCAAACCCTTCTGGATGGTCCATGGTTGGTGAAAACTGAGACTTTGCATCATGAGGAGTGGTGTGAGCTGGCTGTTGCCATGAAGTCTGCTTATTCTGAAGACTTAAAGCCGTATATATGAAGCCAGTTAGTACTAAATTGACTACTATACCTTTCATTAGATCTATTATCCACCTAGAGGCTATTTTCACTTTGAAGTGGCATTTGCTCCATAATAAGTAATGTCTCAAAATGATGTTAATTAAAGTTTCATCTGTTTAGAGGATTTTCTTTTTCTTCCTCCCCCTCTCCTCTTCTCTTTTCTTTTCAGAAGCTAGTAATTAGTCCAATAATGTGGAGACATTGTTACTGCAGCTCATTAAATTTGGCAATGCTCACTTGGACCTTTGAGTGCTGGTGATGTCAAGTTGACCTGAAATGCAAGGATTCCATCTGTCAGGAATTACTGATGAATTGGCAATTAAATATAAATATATATATATATTTAACTCATTACTTGTGCTGGATTGACAGTCCTGCAAGCGCTATCATTTTAAGTTCATCGACAGACTAATAAAGCTTCCCCTGGGCTCCCTTCCTCGTGTGGAGGGACCGGCAGCAGAGATGAGAGGAGAATCGGATCCTGGAGGGATTTAATTTTTGTTATGTCTGTAGACTGCACTGATGAGAGTGTCAGACTGGGCTGGGGTGAAGTGAATATCTGGGCTAACAGAGACAACTGATGCCATGTGGATAACCAAAGAGCCCTATGATAATGCTGGTTCTCAGCTGTTAATGCCTCTTGTTGAACTGGTGGCGAAGAAACGGATCTCTCTCTGTTTCCAAGCAGCATCCAGTCAGGGACATGGGAATTTCTGCAAATGTGTTCACCACTGCTTAAGACTGTATTCTTTTCCAGCAGAAATTGGAGAGAAGTAGCTATCCCTTATGTTTGCTGGGAAGTGGCATCCAGGAGGTAAAGGAAGTGAGGAACACAAGTTCTTTCTGTCCTGGATTGTGCCAACAGAGTATCACTGTCATTCAATGGTGATCACAGGATCACACAATCATTTATGTTCAGAAGACCTCTGAGGTCAAGAGCAGACTTTGGTCACCACCTTGCCAATTAGACCATGGCACTAAGTGCCAGTTGTTTCTTGAGCACCTCCAGGGATGGTGACTCCACCACCTCTCTGGGCAGTCATTTCCACTGTTTAGCAACCCTTTCCATGAAGAAATTCCTTCCGATGTTCAGCCTGAACCTCTCCTGGCACAGTGTGGGGCCATGTCCTCTTGTCCTGTCACTGGTTGCCTGGGAGAAAAGACTGACCCCCACCTGGCTACAACCTCCTTTCAGGCAGTTGTAGAGAGTGATAAGGGCCCCAGTGGGACTCCTTTTTCCAGGCTAAGCACCCCCAGCTCCCTCAGCCATTCCTCATCAGCCTTTTGCTCCACACCGTTCTCCAGCTCCACTGCCCTTCTCTGCATACACTCCAGCACCTCAATGTCTTTCTTAGAGTGGGCTAAAACTGAACACAGGATTTGAGGTGCAGCCTCAACAGTGCCGAGTACAGGCAGACAATCACTGCTCTGGTCCTGCTGGCCACACTTTTCTTGATACACACCCTTCACTTAGGCTGTTGAGATGAGTCATTCCACTGCTGGTTGGCTGAGCTGCTACTGCAGCAGGGAAGAGAGAAACTTTAGTACATGTTGACTCCCACAGGCATCAGGTGAATTTGGGATCTCAGTCCTCCCACCTGCATCTTCAGCAAGCACCAGAGCTCAGTGCTGTGGAACATGAACCCTACATGTTGGCATGCATTGGCCTGAGGTCAAGGCCACCAGATGGCTCAAAATTAAAAGGTTCAGCCTGCACCAATAACTTACATTCTAGCATCACTTGTAATTTGTTATGACAAGAGGAATCTGAGGAAAACAAAACAAAAAACCCAAAACTATGAAGGGAGAATAAAGTAACTGAGAGTCCAGCTCCAAGGCTGTCCAAGCTGCTCCTGAGACAGCTGGGAACACAAAGCCGCCAAAGTGTAGGCTCTCTGCAAAGAGTCCTCTCCTCAGATGGTGTCCTCTTGTCATGTCTTTTGCAGGCTTGGTCATTTTATCCACCAGCCAAACGGGGTCCTCCTGCCCTAGAGACAAATATCTGCAGATAGACCACCCCTTTAATACAGAGCTGCAAGGTTTGCCAAAAGCAGTCTTTAAATCCTGTGTCTTCAGGATGGCTGTTTCATCAAACCCCAGCTGAGCATCTGGGCCTAGATGGACCGTTAGAAGCAGGAATTACTGGATCCAGGCATAGGGAGGCACAACAGAGCAGATGAAATGGCTAAATATTTAATAAATAAAGGTTGTTCACACATTTCCAGCTTAATGTTACTGGCCAAGGAAAGCTGGATGTTTCACATCAGGTTAGCAGGATATTGCAATATTTTGGCTGCTTATCTGAAGTGGAATGAATGGAACTGCCAAAGCTTTTGAAGTTCACTCATGAGATAATATTTTATTAATTTTCTGAGCTGAGGGCACTTTAGCATCTCCTGTGAGTCTTCTGAATATTAAATGCATGAAGCTCTATAGGCAGGACTCTTTCAACATTCACTTATTCAGTGTTTAAAAGCACCCGCTTCCCATAAATTGAGAGCGGTCTCCTTGGTTTTCCGAGAGTTATCTTCTCTCCAATAAATTAGAAAGTATATCAATTTCCTACTTACGCTCTTTGAATTCAAAGCAGGGGCTACTTAAGTGCAAGAGAAGATGCAGTCTGTGTTTGCCTTGTTTGTCTGTCTGCTCCATAGAAAATGCAGTTTAAGTCAGAATGAGCCACTGTGCTTCAACTCCAACTGTGAAAATAGTTTTATTTCATGAAAGCACCCAGTCTTTTAGTCCTGCTCAGAGCTACTCTGGCCTTCAGCTAGAGCCCAGCCTCTAGAGCAGAGCAGAGGAGGGAGGTGTAAGACCTGGCTGCTGCTGCGTGTGGCACCGGCAGGACCAGCCAGCCTGGTCACACCCCAGCTCTCACGCCTGCTGAGCTGAGACTCAGCTCCTCCAGCTCAGACTCCACAGCAAGACATCTGCCCACCTAGTTGCATACCTGTCTCTCCCTGGGAGGGAGACAGGTACCTGTGGGACAATTTTCATCTTTGGATGCATCCATTCAACTTCAAAAAGTGCTAACTTGTATAGTGGAGATGTTGAGCTCTCATCAGCTGTGGTTTCCTACCCCCAGTCACAGCTGGGTGAAAGCAGGGGAATTCAGGAGAGCGTGTGCCAGCCAGAAAAGTGCTTGCTGTGTTAGACTCAGTAAATCCTCTCAAGTGTGCAGGGCTAAGCAGAGCTGCCAGCATGGACTTCTGCATCAAAAAGGACAGACAGTTCCTAGATCTAGTGTCTGGTGCTTTATAAATAGGTTTAGATGACAGGGAAAAGTAAAGAGAGTACCAAAAAAGAAATAAAATTACAGCCTTTGTCCAAAAATATGCTAGCTACATTGGTTTTTTTCCCCTAGAAAAGAAAGAAAGAAAAGAAAGGTTGCTTTTTCTGCATTAAGCTTGTCATAACTGGATGATTATAGTAACACCATGAGAAGAGCCAGCCAGGATGTGACACTTTAGTTTTCAAAATAGCTCTTCCTAAAATAAACTCTTTCCTCACAGACTGCTACTGTGATACTTATGGGAAAATGTGAACAGACCACTCGTTCTCCCATCTTTCCTTGGAGATTGAGGAACTTTCCATCAGTTCATGTGCTCTGAAATCCTGTCCCTCAGATGGGGGAGGCCAAAACCACAGGAAAATGGGGGGAGTGTAATTTAATATGTCTCACCAATTTGCCTTAATGGCACTTTGGAAGCCTCCAGGTTTAATTAGATTTACTCTGTGCCCACAGAGGATAAACAGAGATATCTGCTGTTTCCATCAAGACCGTGTTGTTTGCAGGGATCCAGTAACACGGAGCAGGGCTGAGCACACCCTGTTGCAGTAAGGCAGCACTGTGGCCATGAGCACTCATGTCCTGACACATCAGACCAGATGCTTGAGCTGTGAGCATCTGTCTTCTTTGGGTGCCGCAGAGGCTGCACTGCCCACCCGCACCACCCTGTGCAGCCCGTCCTTTCTTCCATGCATAGCTTTCCCCCTCTTGGCTCAGTATGCTGACACCCGAAATGCACATCAGACAGAATCAGTAGGGCTGGTAAAAAACTTCCTCTGGAAAGGAATCCTAGCCTTTTTGGTCAGCATGGCTGGACTGGGAGGAAGCTACAGCCCCATGGTTTCAGATGTATGAGGCTCATGCTGACTTTCTGTGCATTCCATAAGGGGAATATCAGGCAAATGACTGATGTGCTGGGCCATGCACACATGACACCTCACACAGCATGGCTGGTATTGCTAAAACATTTATTTCCTTAATTCAGGTTTTTTGTAAATTTGCATATGGTTCACCCCATCTTGGCACTAAAGGGGAGGCAGCGATAGCTGAATTCCCACACACACTGCATGGAAGCTTGGCTTGAGCAAGGAGAAAGATGTGAGTCCCCATGTGGTGGGGACATCCCAATTCAGATCAGACATTCCAGTTCAGATCAGAAAAATGTGCTTTCTGCTTCATTGTCTTCCAGCACTGTAAGCTCTCTAAATGAAACCACCAAAGAGCAGGGGTCTGGTGAGATTCTACCAGTGTTTACTTATTCTTCAACTAACGAAGTTTAGTGACTTGCGTAAATTATTATCCCAGCTACTCCCCTCAAGGTATCATGTTGGGGGAACACAAGGAGCATTTTCCAATTCTCCCTTGCTGTCTTGGTAGGTGATTTCTTGCTCCACTACCCATCACATCCCTGCAAAATGAAATGTATCACCACTGCCAGTTTGTCACGTTTCCCTTCTCCTAGCAGGTATTGGAGATGTTCATTGTTAGCTACACACTTAATAGTGAAACTGAGTAAGGGGGCATGTGGTAAGATGGAGCTTCTTGAAAGGAGAGGTAAAACAAAGCTGCTAATAGAAAGACTAAAATAATACAGAGGAGGTTTTAACTTGGGTTAGACTGGATTTCTCCTCACTGAAGCAAGTGGAAGTTGGTTTTTTTTAAATAGAGAAATAAATCTGAGGATCTCTGAGCTGGGGAAGTTCAGCTTTCAAGGCACTTTCTACAGACTAACTCATTGTGAGATATATTGCAAAATCCACGGGAATGGACTGCACTCGTGCCTTGCGGCAGAGCATCCCAAACGGGACACTTGCAGTTTGGGGTAAATTGATAAGCTTCCATATCTGATTAGATGGTATGGCTTTATGTTCTCATGAGTGCTTTGTCTTGTCAGGGCAGGAGAGAAGATTCCTCTGTACTCTTCCACATCCCAGGAAAACAAGTTTCGTACATTCTAAATATCCCAAATATATGTGTATTACAGAAGTAAATGTTAATCTGCATAGTTTTTTTTTCTTGCTCTTTTAGCCAGCAACACTCTCCCCTTCTTGACTCTCTGTGGAGCAGCCACGGTTGCAGCATTCAGCTTGGCATTTGGAAGTTAGGATCCATTGGCCATTTGTTCCCCTGCTTCCTATCTGGATACCCCAAAATCCTCAGGATCCTTGTCTCATCACAGGATGACGGCACACCCCTCTGCTGTTCTGCATGACAAAGATGGCCTAGAGGAAAAATTCAGGTTGATCCCAGGCTAAGGGAAGTCAGTCATGGCATGGAATCTGTGGCAGGGAGATAGTTAACATCCTCTCTCCCTCTGTGGGGAGAGGTTGCAGCTGCCTATCTAGCCTGCCAAACTGAAAGGGGATCCAGCCCTCGGGGAAATGTGTCTGGAGTTATTTAATCCCAAAAGGATTATAAAGAGAGTATGCTCTAGGGAATCTCTCAAGCCCTATCCCTGTTAAAGTAAAATAAAACCAAACCCTGAAACCAACAATCCTTTTCCCCTTGATGGCTTGCAGCAAAAGATAACCCTGAACTTTCACTGAAAAATGTGCCCCAGTCGAGAATGTCAGTGCTACTCCTCTGGAAAACTTCTTCTGCTTTGGATTCCATGGTGCTATCATTTCCTGCCTCTCCTCCTACCTCTTTAATCTCCTTCAGCACGTCCTTTGGAGGACCTTCTTATCTTCCTCCAACTTATGTATGGGTTTCATCAGGCTGAGTCTTTTATCCCCACTTCTTCCTCTATTGTATCTTATCCCTGGTTAATCTCAGTCATGCTCCCTACCTAGTCTGTTCATCTGTTCTCGTTTTGACTTGTGTTTAGACTGTAAACTCCTTGAGATAGGGCTTGTCTTTTTATTTTATACTTTTACAGTACCTCCAGGAACATGAAATTACAGACTGGACTAAGTCATCAAACAGAATTAAAACATTAAAAGAAAGCCAGTCTAAAGGTTGAGTGGAAATATCTTCCTCATTTTCGGCAGCAGTCCAAGGCAGTGCAGCTTTCGTTTATGTAAACACACGAGAATTGCTCTCCTGTGCAGCGCAGCGGGATTGAGTAAATGGCTGTTTCACCCTCTAGTAAGTCACCCATTGCATTCCCAACAGCAGGCATCAATTTACTGGTGAGGAGGAAGGAGAGGTCCTGTTCCACCAGTGAGCAGCACCAAGAGGATTTGGTTTCCTTGGCTGCACGGGAGATCAGCGTGGTTATGATGGTGTCCACTTGCTGCCATGCCCACCATAGTTAGCTGGCATCATGCAAGGGTTCTTTTTTAAGGAGTTGTGGCAGCAGGGATTTTGGTCCATTTTTTTTTTCTGCTTTCTTCTTTGGAGGCTCCTAAGAAGAGCTAAATGTTCTGCAAAAGGTGAACAACCTGGGTGTCTTGAACAGCACACATTTAATACATCAGTGAGCTCTTGTCTGCACTTTTTTCTTGAGTCCATTGAGACCTTCAATGAAATTTCTTGTTTATGAGCAGATGTGTATTTATTCCTGCCTGCTTTATGTGGTCTCATTCAGAAGACAAAACACTGTTTTGATTTTTGGCCTTTTTTTTTTTTTTTTTTTTTGCGATTCCATCGTTTTCTGCAGCCTTTTCTTTCAAGAACTACAGAAGATAATAAATGCCTTGTTAATTTAAAACATGGGGCCAGGATCTCCATGGTGCCCAGTCGTGCCATAGAGGTGTCTTCCTCCACCCTCACCTGTCAGCAGCCTGGAGAACCAACATGGCAGGCATCTGCCTGAGCTCTCCCAAATTTTAAGTACAGCTGACCCTAGATGGTAACCCAATCCTACCATTTCCTCCCCTACTTCCCAGATCTTCAAATGTAAGTAGTTTTCTTTGTGATCTTTGTCACTGATGAGGAAATTTGACCCTCTAGGCATCTCTGAAGCTTTTCTCATTACATATATGAGGAAGTAGCCGATGATTTATTAAGATCAAGTAAACTATTAATTCACTCATTCAGGATAATTACCTGTTTCTAATAGTAATTGAATTGTTCAATCACCTTATATTTTTGTGAGGAAAGACAAATGATAAATGGATCAATAGAAGAAAAGTACTTTCAGGGTGAATGGCACATGACTGTATTTGTGCAGGAAATACCTAGAGAAAGGCAAGAAGCTGAATGGGAAGCATTGGACCAGAGTCTGGTATGGTATGGAGTTGTGGCTCTACTCCTTGCACGCTCTTAACAAATTTGGTTTGATGCCTCAGGATGTTGCATTTCAGGGCCACTGCTGTTATTTACCTGCAGCAGTAAAATAATTTCCATACTGATGATAACAGTAGCAGCCAGTCATTGAAATTCTGAAATAGTTTGTATGGATAACCTTTATAAGCCTTGTGTCCACTAGGACTGGAAGCATGCCATCTACTCTTTGAGGTGCAACCTTAGAATTTGGGCAACGCTCTTTTCCCCTTTCTTTGACTTTCTGAATCTCAGTTTCCCCTTTTGTAAAAATATGGTAATAATTTTGCAGCAAAATAAGAGTTAGAGAATTAGCCAGAGTACGGGGTGATTTGGATATAACAGGTTTTTGTTGGGGAATGTATGGAGACTTACATATGGATTATTGAGAATTAGGAAATGGAGCTCCACCTTGCCCTTTATTTCCTGTTTTCTTCTGTGCAAGCTTTTCCTCACTCTGTTAAAATGAAGCTTTGATGTGAGTAGTGATTTTATTTTTACTGAACTGAGCCATGCTGCTTTTGCAAAAGTATTGACACTTGTCTGTGAAATGTCATAAAGAGCTCTGACAGTTCATGGTACCGTGACATAAAGGAGTCTGAAACACCGGTAGTTTTTTCATTGGTCCTCTCAGTCAAAGGGACAGGGTTTCAAAGGGCCAGTTGAATCTGGTGAATCAAAAAATGCTTACCAGAGTGGTGCCAGGGCTTTGCCACTTAGACCAGGGGACTGCTGGGGGCTGATGGGGTCCATCTGTCAGAGAAAGGGAGGGACCAACTTTGGCCACAGGCTTTCCAAGCTGGTGAGGAAGGCTTTAAAGTTCCTGGGTCAGGGGAGCCTCAGTCCATCCCATCTCTACTAGTCTGATGCCAATGCAAGTAATAGATGCACAGAGCCTGGAGAGAGATCACAGGTCAGCAGAAGAGCCCCTGCAGATCAGCACAAAGGAATTCCAGAGCAATTGTCAAAGCAGCCAGAGACCAGGTTAGGAAAGCTAAAACCTGGTAGAATTAAATCTGGCCAGGGACTCTTTTTTAGGCTTTGCATGTGTTGCAATCTCTTCTCAAGATACCCACCTTTGTGCCTTTGGTATTTAAATGTGAAAGATGAGATTAGACATCTCATGTCTTTAGCAGCAGATCGAGCTCTGAGCCTGGCATGTCTTGTTCTGTTTGGAAGTAACGATAATGTTAGCAATTGTTAGAATAGATGGCAGTCTATTTGACCAGTTTGTTCTGTAATAACTGAAGGAAGCCTCTGTGAGAGCTCAATTTAAACTGATATATGCCCTATTTTAAATCAGTTTGTGATAAAATTTAAGTGTTAATTTAAACTGATTTTGGTAAAATCTGAGCTTCTCTAATATACGCTACCTATGTTTTCCATTTTACCCTCTTGGGGAAGAGCAATTTAAAGCTGATTTTGCTTAACTGAGGAAACAGAACTAATACAATAAGCCTCTTAAGACTCCTGTAAATCAGAAACATTCACTGGGACATCTCAAATATTAAAACTATTTCAGCACACTGTCCTTCATTGCCGTTGTCATGATTGTGTTCGTGTTTTAATGGGATGCATTTTGAAATGTTGTGGCTATACAGGAGAAAGCACCGTTCCTCCTGTGAGATGCCCCTCTAACTTGCACACAGCCCCACACACTGCAGCCCAGAGATGATGTGCCCAGCACTCCTGACTGCCAAAAGCCCTTCTTCTGGGAATGGAACCACGCTGTAAATCACACTCACATGTTAGCACGGAGTGTGTTTTCACACCAATGATTACAGTTGTGCCTTTAGTTGAGGAGGTTGTTTTGCGGCAGTAAATTGTGCTGTGTGTTACCTCTGCTACCCTCCCTCTCTGGCTCTCTTTTTCTTGCTGGGTAGGAAATGGCTGTTCTGAACAGCAGAGCCCTGACAGCCTCCCAGGCTTTGAAATCATCCTCTGTTAACATTTTTGTGAGAGAAGTATCTGAAAGGGGGATTGAGAGGAGCTGGTTCTTTTTATTGGAAGTATATGAATTACTACATCCCAGGCTGTCATCAGAGCTCTGCATCTCACAGATGAAGCTCAAGCAGTGGCCTTTAAACAGTACATTAAGTTGGTCAGTGTGAGAACTACCAGCCTCCTGACCTGGTGGTGCATAAATCTCCCCACTGCTCCCATCCCTTTTGCATTTGTCATCTCTTCCAGTGCCATGCCCAGCCCGATGTGAGCAGGAGTATAAACACCTCCTGGTACTGCACTTGGCATCTCACACAGGAATGTGTGAGAGGATTTACCCTGGATGGCCCCCATGGCAGGGGTGTTGGACATAGATGAATTTTAAGGTCCCTTCCAGTTCAAACCTTTCAGTGATCCTATGAAACCCTCTGTGGAGGCTGGCCTTCACATCTGAAATGTCACCCTGGGTGCTGGTGCAAAGTAATTCTCACATAAATGACCATGCTTTATGTAGGAGCAGGCTTTATCAATAGAGTGAGCTGGACCCCATGGTCAGTACAGGATAAACAAATGGGTTGGTATATGGTTAATCAATTACTATAGAGGACAGGAGGTCAACGGGCTTCTCTCAATTTCTGTGATGCCTGTGTGCATAGGAGATATAGATATTTATAATATCTAACATTCATGTCTGTAGCAAGCCTGTAGTATCTGTTGGTCATTTATTAATTCTTTATAAATGTTCCCTTAAGACAAGTTGTGAGTTTGTAGATGACGGTTAGAATTACTCAAAAGCTTCATTTTTTTTCCTCAATCAGGGAATGAAAAATCAATTATTCTATATTTCAGTTACAAATAAAACACATCAGAATGGTAAGTTTGCAATGTGGTCCAGACATTCCTTACAGACCTTGTCAGACTGGACTGTTCTGGTGTCCCATTTAACCAAAATATCACTGAAATTCTCATTTTCCATGCTCTGTGACAAAGCCTAATCTCTCATGAAGCAGATATCCAAACCAAAAAACCATGTTTTGATGTTACTGGAAAACAAGGTTTTCATTGATCCAAACTGAGCCTTGTGGTTTTTTGAATTTTCATTTTGCAGAAGATTAAAAAAAAAATCGTAGTTTTCTTTCTCTTTCTGCTTAGGAGCACAATTAAGTGGAAAAAAGTGGAATTCCCTCAGCAGCTAGCAAGTCTAGTGTTTCTGCATGCTCCTCTGAAAAAATAAATGGGATTACTTTGTTTTAAAACTGCTTTTAGCAACCTCTATTAGAGCCCTAAAATGCACAGGAGGGCATGATCCTTCTTCCTTTGAAGTCCCTGGCACAGTATCCATTGACTTCACAGGGAGTGGGATTGACTGAATAATTGTGTTGCAGTATGAATGTCTACCCTGACACTGCATAAAGTCACGCTGAAAGCCACTTGATGTCATTCTAATCCTGTCTCCTCACAGTGGTGTTCTGGAGAATAGGGTTAGGTTTTTTCCCCCTCTGTATTTATAATTTGCAGAAGGAACTAGTTAACAAATAGAAAGGACAAAGCTGAACGAGCGTGTCATTAATCTCCAAAGTAACTTGTTCTGCTGCTGAAGTGATCAACTGCTCCATGCAGCAAGTGCTAACAAGGGGTTTTTAGCCCTAAGGGGGCTTTAATGTGCTGAGGAGAAACGCTGTGGCTGGAGGTATCACCCAGGTGTGTGGCCGAGCGTGGAATGCCAGCCCTGTGAAGGTGGCAGAAGCCTCCTGCTCAGGCCGTTTTCACCCGAAGCAGCCTCCTCAGCAATGAGAAGCACGAACCTGTTGGGCTGGGAGAAGAAGGGGCTATGATAGCACTTAACAAACACTGGGATTTCAGGCACGGAATTCCAAACCCAGCGTTCACCCAACAGCTTGTCCCGGCCTGACGAAGCACCGAGGTGTGAATGGTACTCTGGCACAGCTGTGGCTGGACGCTGGAAGTCTTGTGCTACTGCTGCTGCTGAGATCATTACTGGCTGTGACCAGGGCAGATGGCCAGGATAGATGAGGCCCTTACGGATTGTCCCCTGGGAAAAATTACAGCTAAACTGCCACACTTAGCCAGAGCCTTTTGTGCTCGTGGTGCCCTGAAGAAGGCCTGGGAAGCAAGCAGCCTGGAATGCAGGGGCAATGTGCTCCTCCTCAGCTTGGCAAGCAGAGAAGGGGGTGAAATCCCACCTCTCCTCCACCAAGTGCACCGAGGGAAGGCAATGCTGGCATGGTCATCCTTGTGACTGCTGCCCTGAGGGTGTAAACAGGGGAAGCTGGAGAGTCATTACCCGGGGAACCTCTGAAGGTGCCAGGTTGTCCTCGGAATGCTGGCTCTGCCAGCATCAAAGGCATTTTGCCCTTCACTGGACCACTCAAACATACCAGGTAACAAGGTTTAGAAAGATAACACTCCTGCAGTAGGAAACATGGGAATTGTTTCATACTGACCCCAGAAAACAGGTGTTTTGTTAGTACCTTGGCCAGGAGCAGAAAAGCCCTGCACAAGCCTTTTTAACACACACATGCCGGCAAACCTGCTGCAGGCTGGGAGAGGAGTGGAAAACAGAGGGAGAAGCTGCCAGGGTCAGATATTGTGGATATCACAGAGACAGAAGGACTGGAGACTGATTTAAGGTCAAGTTGCAGCATAGCCTGTGAGGAACACAAAGGCAAAAGTGGCTTTAAAGCTTTCCTGATCCCCCATATAAAGATATGTCCTGCTTCTGCAGCCCATCGGAGCAGCTCAGAAATGCAGGTCCCTGCCCCAGGTGTGCAGCCAACAGCCCCTCTGCCTCCACCACGGGCACAAGGCAACTCCCATGCAAAGACTGTGCTGGAGAACCCACAGCTCATCCATGCAGGAACAGTGCTGGTATGTCTCAAAGCTTGCTTTTTCCAAGCTGTTCACAGTTCCTGTCTCCTCCAGTGAGTATCTAGGGATGGTGAGGGAGACTTTTACTGAACTTCTGGTTGCTTTCCCACAAGATTCTAAGTCTCCCTACCTTTTTAAGCTTCTCTTAAACTATTTCCTTCTGTCTTACATACCTAAAACTGAAAAATGCCAAACCAACAAAAACAGGTTAGTGGCAATGGGACGAAGTCAAGTGTCACTCTGGCACTGTTTTAATGTCCAGCTGTCTCACAACACAGAGGATGTCCAGGCAAGTCCTGGGCTTTTATTTCTTTTATGGCTAATTTGATTTGGCTAGGGCAGGGTTATCAGATGCTCAAAATGGCCTGTTTGACCATTTGAAGTGTAAAGTTTCAAGAAATCAGATGTGAAAAGCAATACTGAGTCTGTAGTTTGATGATGTATGTTAACCAGGACTTCCTTTTGTTCTAAAACACAACAGAAGGTTGTAGCACATCACATTTCACTTTAAACTGGCTGAGAGTAAGCTTTGAAAACCCAAACCCCCTGATATACTCCTGTTAATCATTGATACAGTCTTTGATCTCTTCTCAGTCCTGTGTAGCTGATTGACTCATCCCCACTTTTTTTACCAGCTTTCCATTTGAGCCTTTTTTTTTTCAATGTATCTGTTCTCCATCTCCATCGGTTTGAGCAAGCAAAAGAAGCCATAATAGCAAGGGTATTTTTGTAGTATTTCTGATCAAATGGTATATGCATCTTTGTGCAAAAATTTCTAGTACCATTCCACAGGACAAAAATGATTTGGGATAATATCTGAGTTGCCCAAACTCCCCTTCTCTGCAGTAGTTTCCAGCTCCTCTGTGACTTCAGGTAACACTTGTAGGAGAAGCCTCTTACAGCTACTCCATATGGGATTCCTCAAACACATCCCTCTGAAGGCTGGCAGAAAAGCACCATGGCTTCAGGGCCGAAAGGAGTGTGAGGGCACATGCTTCAGGCACAAATTCCTCCCTCTCTTTGTCACCACCAGCCTTTCAGCCAAGCCTGCTTGGATTGCTCTGTGGACCCTCTGTTCATGGTGCAATAAGCTGGGCATCCAGGAATAGGCATCTCTAAGAGGGATGCTGAAGATGATGTGACTTTGCCAACCTGCCAGATCTGGGGGGGTGCTGGAGAAGTTTGCTGCTGTGCTCAGTCTCTGAGGGCAGTGGCAAGGGCATCAGCCTCTATGAAACCCAGGTGGTGAAAACATGCAAAAATGCATCACATCTTGATTTTACGGATGATTTTGGTGATGGTCTCCATTTTCCACCCTAGGTCAAATTTCTCTGATTTTTCCATAAAACTCAGAAACAGCTTTTGAATTGTGCTGAATGGGTGCTACCTGGCTGGTCACCATGCCATCATGCTTACCATCTTATTACACTGGCATTGCAGACTGTCTCCACATACTCTGCTGGTCCCTTGGCTGTGCTACTGCAGATAAATTATCCCACCCCATTCCACCCACTTGACTGTGTACGTACGTGAACACCGCTTTGGCCCTGTACTCTTCTCTCATGCAGCCTTTCCACAAGCTTTTCTGTTTGATGAAACACTTAAGTGTGTGGCTAGCACAGGTTCTTCCCGTGGGAACATTTGCTCTATTTCATAAACAAGATAAAGTTTGGATGTTTTGCAAACAGTTTCTCCGGATTGAGTCAGTTCGGGCTTGGCCAATTGTGCCTAGGGGGAGGTCTCGGGCTGACCAATCTGGGGCACTTCTGTAGACTCTATATATATGGAATTCAAAACAATAAAGTTCCTTTTCTCCTCTCTTTCCTTGTCTGAGAACTTGGGTCAGTCCTCAGCTAGCCGCTCAACAGCGACAAAAGTGCAAGGAATGGCTAATATAAAAGTCAGTACGAAAAAAAATTTGAAGCAAATACCTGGGCTAAATACACCCTTCTAGGCCATGTTTCTTGCTTGCTTCTGATACCATGGCACAAAGATGGATAATGAGTGAAATTGGTCTTTTTGACTTCTTCCACTGCCTCAGGAATTAGCTGTTTTGCTGTTCTCCGTAGAAGCAAGTCAGAATACAAATTAGTGGTTCAGGTTCATGTCCATTTATGTGGAGGGCAGTCAAAACACTAAACCTCAACATGGAAAGACCATCACAGAGACTGCACAGTCCATGGCTGTAAATACCCTAAATTCGGCCCAAACTCTCTGTGGCTGCAATTAAACTGAGAAAGGGCTGTTAGAGGCACTCTTACATTCCCCGATAAAGCAAATGTTTACCAGACACAGGAACCAGTCTTCCTCTTGTCCTCTTTAGATTAAATTGCCTGATAGAGCAGAAGACAGAGTTAACTC
The DNA here is from genome assembly GCA_024500445.1 of Entomyzon cyanotis. Lineage (NCBI taxonomy): Eukaryota > Metazoa > Chordata > Aves > Passeriformes > Meliphagidae > Entomyzon > Entomyzon cyanotis. The sequence continues at coordinate 73,809,456 of JAKEPQ010001005.1, forward strand.
TCTGTGCTACAACCAGGACAGAAAGCTCTTGACAAAATTAAATTATTTAATTCACTGCACAGAAAACCACTTGATCATTTCATGTGTACAGGAGGCACAAATCTCAAATTACATGTTTGGCAACATATGAGGGCTATATATATATAGTCGGTTGATGTTTTTATTTTCATTAAATGAGGTCTCTTCTCTATTTTTGATGCTGTTCTCCAGGGAGATTAATTTGTATGAAAGTAGAGTGCTAATTGCACAAAACAAGCTGGGGTACTGAAGGAGCATAATTAAATTAAAAAAAGAAAAAAAGTGGTGTTAATACAATTGTGGTGCTAATTAAATAAAATTGGTGACAAGTGTCTAAGGCAGACCAAGTGTAAGGAGAAAAACTGACAAAATGATCAATTTAAAAGTTCTCGCAGATATTATAGTTCACTGGTAACTGAGCCGAATTAAAAGTAATTGTACACAAAGTGCTGCGCGAACGCCTGATCTTGCTCTCAGCTAAGTGGGACTTTTGCCAATTCAGACTCTAATGTTCCATAAATTGCTGATAGGAAAGTGATAGGCTTATTTTATTTCTGCATGTGTTTAAGTGGGGACTAATTCAGGGCTGGTCAAACAGACTTGGGCAGCAGCTCCCTCAGCAACATTTGCAGTTGTGTCTGCAGTTCACTGACCATTCGCTGCTTTGAGAGGACTTGCTGGTGGTCCATGTGCCAAGGGGACCTGGAGAATGCATGGAGTGGGCTGTGCCAGTGGCACACTATGGCTTTGACCTCACCAGCCACCAGCTTTCTAAAACCTTCACAGACCAAGGGTGCACATTGGACTCCCTCCTCTGCCCTGCAGGGAGCAGGGGGGCCCTTAATCAGCATCCTGGCTCAACTCCCTTCCTCTTTGGCATCCATTAGTGGGTCAGATGAATTACATGATGCCTACTGCAGCCCCCGCTTCCTCTCCAAGCTTGGCTGTCCCCAGCACTTTCCTGTGCAGTGCCCTCTGATCTGGTTCCCATCTTCTCCAGGAGCTCACTCCCAGCTGCACCTGCCACCCTGGAACCCTGGTTTCCAGCCTTGGTGCCCGTGGGGAGCCCCGGCAAGAGCCCTGATGGCCTTCCACCATCCTGGGGCACTGGAAAACTGATTCTCATGTACTCTGATTTTCCTCACAATTTGTGTTAATGGAGGAAACCTCCCAGTCCTCCTTCCACCCACAAACCACCAACTCCAAGCCGTTTCTAGCCTGTGTGGTCCTGAAACAAATAAAAAGTCTTTTCAGATGCAAAACAAGGCAGCCTTGTCTGCCTGAGTCAGCAGCCTAAAACAATAGCTGTGAGCACTCACCTCGAAGCAATTTCTACCCTCTCTGGGGTCACGTTACAATACAGTAGACCCCCAACTGTTGTTTTAAAAATGCATTGGCTTGTTTTGGGAACTGACTCGAACAACTTCACTGAGCTTGCAGGAAATTAGTTGTGGTCCTTTATACAATGAGAATTTTGCCTTTGACTTTGCTGGGAGCAAGATCAGGACCTTAATGCCTTCAGAAGGATTGCCAACTCTTGCTTGCTGGAGCCGATGGAGCTTGGGAGATAAGTGATTTCTCTGGGTAGGTGTCTCAGCCAAGAAAAAAGTAGAAAGGAAAAAAGTTCCCTATCGGGTTATATTTTATGGCTGGGATTGCTGGTCACTGCCCTATAATATTGCTGGCCAGAATGAAAAGCTGAACACACAAATTGCTGTCCTGACTTTTATTGTTCTTACATTTTATTGACGATAAGCCTCAGAGAGAGCTCTCAATCTGGGACGTGATGCCTCTGCCCTTTCTTGAGAGGGTTTGCTTCGAGCAGGGTCTGTGAGGCTCTGCCATCCATTGCAGCTTCTTATTTTGCTGGTAACTAATCCTGCCCTGCTATCTGGTCTCCAGGTGAGCACTGCTGGGCTGCAGTGGGGGTGTCATTCATTAAAAACAAGTTTTTAATCCCAGTTTTGGTTTCAGAATAAACAAGAATAAAACTGCTGCTGAGTTTCAGCCTGATGCTTTTTATTCACTTTCCTGAGTCTGAGTTCGTCATCCTTCCGGTCTTCATTAGTGTGACTCTTGCTTTGTCTCTGTGGTCTTTGCATAACAGCCAGCCTGTTTCCTCACCTTCATCTTGAAAGCAGAGCTCAATGCTGTGTATTAATTACTGCTGGGTTCTGCTCAGCTCAGTTCTCAGCGTTTGGAAAGTCAAGACATGACTGAAGGAAAAAAACCCAGAAGAACCCAGAAAAATAGAATTGGCACAAAGTTGTCATCTTCCTAAGAGTGTATTGGTTTGAAAACAAACCAGTGGGAGATCACAAGTCAAGATTGAAATTAAAAATAAATGAAATAATACAAGGAAAAGCACTGACAAAGTCAGATACAACCTAACACCCTGTTAGGGTGGTAGTAGCAGTCCAACTGAAGTAGTCCAGTTGAAGCAGTGATCCTGTGAAGGTCTAGTCTCCAGCTGAAGATCCAGTGGTAGCTCTTGTCCTCTGGGAGCCCAGTAGACAGGGCTAGCTCAGGCAGTTCCAAGGCCAGATTATATCCAGGTGGGAACACCTGGCTCCTCCCTCCTGGGCAGAGCATCCCACAATGGGATGAGATAAGTCCATGAGTCACACGCTGGGTCCCTGATGGCCCATTGTCTGTCATCCAGGGTGGGTCATTAGCAGGTGATAGCAGCTAACGGCCCACAGCTGGTGGTAATGGAATACTTAAATACATCTATATTGCAACCCAGGACAAGAGTGTTTGTCTCAATGGTGATATGAACCGCAAGGGCGTGTGTTTGTCCTTCACAGCAACAGTGTTGTCTTTGTCTGGCTTAGTTTACAGTACGATTAAAGCCTTTTCTTTGCTGTTTTCTTCCCTGTTGTCTTCCCTTAGGGTGTGTTGTGGCCATTAATTGTCCCAAGGTAGAACATACCACTAAGACTGGACTGAGAGTTAATAACCAGCCTGATCTCAATGTCCAGAACAGATGCTCTCTACTCGTGACTTTGGGGCTTGCCCCTGTAGCATGAGAACACAGAACATATACCCCCGCTCAGCTTGTCCACATCACACGTAGGCAAATGCAGCCCTGAAACAGCCTCTGTAGCTGGAGTGATCTGTGTAAGTCAGAAGCAATATCCACAGACATCCTTTCCACCATCACCGTGCAGAGCAACTATAAGCACCTGGCATGCAGGCTGTGCTTTAGGCTATGGCTGCAAATTTACCAGAGGGGGAAGCTTTTCACCCTGACCCTGGTCTGCACTTGATGCCCAGCATGACCCTTTCCCATGCCATGTGTGATGGAAACGCAACTTTCCGGTATCTGCCCAAGGTCTGGCTTGAGAAAGAGGGATTTTGGTGGTGCTGGTGTCCCAGGAGGTGCTTTGCAGCTCAGTTCAATTAGGGGTCATGAGGGTGTCATGAGGTGATGGGTGCTGGTGGAAGAGGTGGGTGACCAGGACTGGGGGCTGAGGTGAAGTTGGTGAAGCCTTGCCAGCAGATGGGGGCATGCCAGGTGAGGATGTGTTGGCTCTGCATTGATTTTACTGATGTCTAAGGCAAGCTCTGGGTCCAGGCAGCATCCTGGGCTGCTTCTGTAGAGAGAAAACTCTCAGCCATCTTGCTCAGATCCTTGACCACTACATTTCTGAGAATTCAAGGCAAGAACAAGTGTAAGTGAAGTCTACGAATACAGCAGGAACTTTGTGAATTCACACTAACAGCTGAGGATGCCTTATAACCTTTCTGACGCTGTGAGTTATTGGATAAACAGGAAAAAAAGTGATGACACATCATAATATTGACTTTTATTCCCCTTATTTCTACAGCTGCAGTTCAGTGTACTCACAACTAAAACAGCAATGCAATGTAGTGTATTTATATGTTGCATTTCTAAACAAACCAATATTTATGTACAGTATGTAAATATAGGTACTAAATACATACATGGTCTGATATAAACAGACTAGATACATGTCCTTCATTATAATATATATATGATTGCAATATATTTATATGGGAAAAAGTAATGAACTTATGGCTAAGTGGGAAAGAACTGCAGGATGACTGTTTTACTAAAGTTTTGAGTAAAGATGAACAGATTCTAGTAGAGCAAAATGTCTGCTATAGCTGTGATATTTATGGTTATATTTTGACTGCTGAAGTAAAACAGTAGCAAGCACCAAGTGCCTTTTAGGTCCAGGCTCCCCTATTATGGCAATAAACTATGAAAATTTTATTAATTCAAAAATTTATTATCTGAAGTGAAATCTTAGCTGCTTTCTTAATACAGAGACTTGACCAGGACTCAGAGGTGTTTTGCCATTTTGGGATTATTATGAAAGTTTAGATGAGGAAAAAACAGGAGACAAAAACCTTAGAAATACTTCCATAACTAACCCCTTGATTCTCTATTTTCAGTTTATTTTCCAAAGGTGAAGGCTTGCCCCAGAGCTGAAACACCAGATAGACATCTGAGTAGGAGACACTGCAGAAGATAAGGTGATGTGAGTCTGAAACTTACTTCACTTGAATCTCTAGTGCAAAAACATAGTAATACTCACTGTTACCAGAGCAAGGTTCCTTTGAGGAGTAGTCTCCCAGGTTTGCTAGGGAAGGAGCTGTAGAAAAAAATGGCCAGCATAATTATAAAAAAGCACTAGCGAGAGTTTGTGGCTCAAAGCCCTCAGTTCCAATATTTTCACATAGCAGCCCTATTTTTTCTTTTTCTAAATATACAGTTTTCTAAATAGTGAGATAAATCAAGCTGCCAGCAGTTCAGCAGATGTTAGCTAATAATTTTCTGGGGATTCTTTACCATTTAAACAAATACTTCCCCGAGACCAATCACTGATGCATTGCTTTCATCACTCCAGTGACTCAACTTGCTAGATGTAGGGTAGGGTGGCAGAAGCTTTTCCATCAATATGCCTTAGGCCTGGTTGAGGCAGATCATCTAGACTGACAAAAGGATAAAATTTATGGTGTCCTTTCCAATTAAATCCTCAGTGTGTCTGCTAAGATGGCCTGGGTTGCCAGTGGTATTTTTAATAGTGCAAACAGCTGCTACCTAAAAAGCCTAACAACCAACTCATGGCCATGAAATAAGTGCTGTGTAGTGACTATGCTTGATAAGGTCCAGGTTCAGAACAATAACCTCACCAGTGAAAGGCTCTCCAGGCTATATCCGTCACCCCTATATACTTTCCTGACTTGACTTGTGCTTCTTTGTTCCTGCTCCCCCACCAGGGAGGATATGGGATTTTTCAGCACAAGTTCACTGATAAATGAAATTCACTACCTCTGTGTCTTTTCCCTCGGGGGCAGAAGGGGAAGCAGGAGCCTTTGCTGGTGATGCTGAGGCCATCCAGTCTGCAATTTGCTTTTGTCCATGGCATAGAAATGCAATCTGTACAAAGCACTGCCAGCTTTCTTTGGTTTGGGCTGCAGTGAGGGTGTGACCCGGGAGGGTTCTTGTTGTCCAGATAAGCCTGAGTGGGCTGGTCTGTGTGTGCTGGCAGTGCAGGGAGCATTTCCTATCAGCTGGTGTGATGTCATGGTCAGTCTGCCGTGTGGGAACATGCCATTTCCTGACTTCCAGGGTTATTGCATATGGCTACTTAGAACAAGATCCTGTTCAGAAGTGGGACAGGCAAGTAAAGAAGTAGCCAAACTTAATAAATAAATAAATAAATTCATATAAAAACACTGGCACTGTGCCTGCTGCCAGGTCAGAAAACTGCTCTGTAACGGCCTGTACGTGCCACATGGGCTCTTTCCAAATGCTGCTGTGTTAAATGCGCTCAGCAGTGACTCAGTAGAAAGCTGTCTGGCAGGTATATTCTCCATGGTCCTTTCCATCCCTGCCCTCTCTACTCAGCCAAGTCCACAGGGGAGGGACTATGCCAATAGCCAAGGGCTGCATCTTCAATTTGACTGACTCTGCTTCATAAAACACCCCAATGGCTGATACAAATCCTGAAGCCCCAAAATGTGCCTAACCCTTCTGGGCAGTGAGATGCCCTTTGAGAGGTGGTGATTTGAAGCAAAGGGAGGTTGCCTGGATCAGACATATGTGTGCATGCACAGAGTTGTGTCATTCTTTTGCTTTTCTCACTTGGATGAAATTTCATTTCAAAGTTTGGGCCAGGTCCTAAATTTGGTGATCTAATGTCTTGAGTCTTTCTTTTGTCTTCACAGGGCATGAGCTGCCTCAAAAGAGCTTTGATAAATTGCCCCATCCAGTCATTAGTGTTACACATCCACATTATCCCCCAGCCAGCAGGCAGCAGGCTCCAGGAGCTGTATCCTTGGCTGCCCCGGGGGCGGCGGCAGCACAGTGCAGCAGGAACATGTGTGCAGGGGCACGCTCTCCCATCTTATGCTGGCAGCACTGGGCCCCTGGCAGCACTACAAAGTTCCCCTGCTTCCCAGGGCTCCCAGGGAGTAAGACACCTGTCTGGAACAAGAATAGACTGGAAAAATTCTGGCCCCAATCCCTCCTTCCTCACTGAGAGCAGCAGTCCACCTAGCTCAGGGTCTGGTCTCTGCATGGCTCACACGGATGCAGCTGGAGCACTTGGCCAACAGATCCTGTCACTTGTGCACAGCTTTAGTTCAGTGGCCAGCAATTTGTGACCCAAGGACTGCCTGACCAAGGACCAACATAATCATAACTTTAGCCTGCTGTGCATGTCTTTGCTATGGATTTCCCTGGTTGCCTTTTGAACCCCTACCAACCCCTGGTGCCCACAGCATCCCCTGACAAGGTGTTTCCCTGCTCCAGCATTGATGCATTATCTGCAAGTCCTATATTGCCCAATGTCTGTTGGTGCTACATCCACCCTCTGGAGAAGGACCCAAGCATCCAAAATGAGGTTACAGAGGAGACATAGGAGACAAAGGAGACAACCTGGCTCCCGGGCCTGCCCCTCCTCAGCTAATGCCAAACAAAACAGCTTGGTACCATGCACCTGCAGGAGAAACTACAGAGAGATTCTGGATACAGAAGAGTTACATAACACAAGAGCAGAAAGTGGGACAGTCCATGGGCTGTATTTCTGTTCAGAAGATGTAAAGGCATCTCAGACAGGGGAGCTCTAGGAGCTGTCAGGTCATGTCAGGAGTGACTGGGCTCACTTATGCCATGTGTCATGAAGTCTGCTTCCCCAAAAAATGAAGAAAACGGGAAAAAAAAAGGGAAGAATAATGAGAATATTAGTTGTAAGAATGCACTCTGAGTTGATGAGTGGCCCTTTGATGTTGGCAGGCCCTTTGCTACTTACAAATCATGCTGCAGCCACTGCCACATGTCGCATCCCAATGAAAGAAGCAGTCTTCTTCCCAGAGGGGCTTGTTCTGCCACTCCAGCCTGCTTTGTTTTCCCTTCCCTTGCTTGCCACAAGCCTACCAGCGCTTGCTGCTTGTGCTGAGTGACAGACAGCACTGATGGCAGCAGCTTCTGCGGCAGCAGGACACGCAGAGCGCGGTGTTCTGGCACACAGAGTTTTGTGAGGCAGCAGACAATGAGGGCATGGGATCTGCTGTGCAGAGATACCACATTTTGGAAGCTAGGGCCCTGTCTTACAATTAGGATCAGAGAAAGCAAACTGAGGAAAGGCATGCTATGGCCACAGGAGCTGATTTTTTAGTAGGCACAAGGAGAGGGGACTCGAATCCAGGATACTTACATCCATTCCATCATGTTATTCCTGGGCCAGCTGTGCCACTGACTCACAGTGTGTCCTTGGCTGAGCTGCCCAACCCCTCGTGCCCCTTTTTTTCTTGCCCCTATTGGTCCATCCTCTGGCAGGAGTTGTGCTTGCAGGCATGGACTTAACCAGCTCAGAGGCCTCCATTCATCCGTGTCTCTTTCTGTCCTGCTGCGGTGTTGACAACTCATATATTCCCAGCATTGCTCTGTGGTTTCTCTCCAGCCTTGGGAGCCCACGTGCCAAATACTGCTGATCAGCCTGCTGACCAGCTACATCTGGTGTATCCAAGGCCAGCCAGAGGCTTTGGAGCATATGCTCCCCTGTGATGGCTGCCTGTCGCTTGTTGCAGCACGGAGGTTGGGCTGAGTCTTGCTCCATGCTTACATCCCGTGCCCAGTGAGCAAACTGACCCTGATATGGGGATCAGCCCTTAAATGGAGAGGTTTACACTGCTCTCTGTCTGCTCCTGGCACAGAAAAGACTCCCTAAAATGGGAGGGTATATGTAGAGCTTCCTCTGCAGACTTATGGTTTGTCCTGAATACAGTGTGGCAAATTGGGCAATTGCTCTGGGGAGGTTGATACTGAACTGGGTATATCCATGCCAGATTACAAAACCAGGGTTAAGCACAGGCCTTCTTTGCCTCCTCTTTTCACTTTTTGACTCTGTGCTGATCTAAACTCTGTGGCAAACAGCCGGAGAAATTCCTACACCTGTCCCAAAGCCCACCATGATGGTCATGATATTTTGATGGTCATACACAGGGCAAACCATGCTGGGGCAAAGGGATGGCCCCCTAATATGTTTTCCTAGACTGAGCTGGTGGTAATTAAGCAACAGATGATGTGCCGGGACTTAGATCATCCATTAGTGACAATTGTGTGGGTCAGCTGGAACAGAGGCTGTAATGTTTTAATAAAGCCTCTTCAGGAGTTGTTTCAGGAAAGGGAATGTAGTGATTGCAGGAGTTGATGTGATGCTGAGTGTTTTAAGAGGAGGATTGGACCTGCATGGTGAAAAAAAAGGTCTTCAGTGCCTCAGAAGCATCTCAGCGTCATGAAGGAATGGCAGTACATACATAGATATTATCATGTTGTTGCTGTTTAGGTAGGTGTATTTCTTGATCAGCTGAAAGCCAAGAAGACTATTGCCTCAGTTCTCCTGTATTTGATATACAGCTGGTACAGACCAGCTGTAATACCTCCTGTGTGTAATATTGAAATTCTGGGGGCAAAAACCTTTTTAAGTAAGTGGAGGGCTGGTTCCTGTCCTGGGAGCCCAGGACAGCTGGGCAGTCCCCTTTCCATTATAGGGTCTGCAGGCAGAGAGCAGTGTGTTCCAGAGGGTCCCAGGAAGAACACTGTGTTGGAGGTTGTCCAGGGAAGCCAGAGACACATGGACATGCAGAATGCAGCACAGCAGCCCTGCCAGGGCTCTGGAACATGTAAATCACTTAAATCACTTCAGTGGCAGTAATGCCATCCCTGCTCACACGCACACTGTTCCTGATGTATATAGGCACTTGGCATGCATCTGAAGGAATATTTACTTTTTTACGTGTTGACTCTCTGGAGAGTTGTACCTTGAGCTGAGTAGAGTCAAAACTGTGGAAATAGCATATCCCTCCTCACACCTCAGAGTCCTGCACTCCCTAGCCTAACAACCCACACATTTACCAGACGTAGTTGTTTGTAAGTGAAGAGAGCAGAGCAGCTGCAGTGAATTAATTGGTAACTTCCAGAGCTGGGTTATTACCTGCAAAGCCTTAGAATAGTCACACACAAGTCTGTGAGCACAAGCAGACCAGTGTTATCTGTTGTAAAGGGGAAAGCTGGCACAGATGCATGGCCTGTTGTTTCTGCAGCTCTTGAAGAGGAAAAGGAGGGAAAAATCTTGATGCAATGGCTCTCACTGCTGCCCTGGGGTCCTGTGGGGACTTGCAGTCTTCTGCCATGGAGTAGTGGGATGCAGCTGCCCTGCAGTGAGCTGAGCTGGAGCTGCTGAAGCCCTGCATTGCCATGGAGGGCTACAGTCATTTGCATGCTTTTCAAGTTCTTGTTGTTGATTTTAGCTGCTGGCACTGCAAAAGTGGTGTCAGTCTAGTTTGGAGGGTCATATTCCATAGCCAGCTATGACTGTAATGCATTAGAAGTGCAATGGGAACCCTGATTTAAAAACAAACAAACAACCCCCTGTCATTAAGAGTTATTTGGTCCAAGTGTTCTTAATTGTTAAAAATCTGATTGATTTTACGGAACTGGAGTGACATCTGGAGATGATTCCCTTTCCTCTCCTACGCAACATAGGAGTGTGCCAGCTTAATCAAATAGCTGGATATACCAGCTATTCATGTGTCAGTAACACTGAGAAAGCCTGGGAAGAAAGAGAGTAAGTGATGTACATGATAAGCTTGCCTGCAAATCATAATATGTTTCTTTAAATATGCCAAATAAAGGGATTTATCCTCACCTTTAAGTATCTTAAGAGTACCCTGAGAAATGTCTGACAGTCTACAGGACTCTTATCAGTCAATGAGACTAGGGAGTTTAAACCCCTTAAGATCTCTTGATGGCTTCTCATATTTTCCTCATAAACTGCTACTGTAAAAATAATTTTGGAAGGGTTTGGAGACTCTTACATATGCTCTTTGGTTTCATTTTTTGGAGCCATAATTACTACTTTGGCCTGCACTGCTACTTGCTCAGTTTTCTTTGTGAAGTCACAACCTAGCTCTGGAAAGGGCTGGAGCTCATTAAATCTGAGCAGGATGTTCAGTTTTGTAGATTTCATATGAAAATCAGTTGGTGATTCTCGTATTTTATTACAAATTTACAGTTGTCCCTGGTTGATAATTATGTTTTAAGTCTGTCCCTCAATTTAATCTGAGTGCATACTTTAAACAGTTCTGCCATGGCTTTGGTTTGAGTAAATTACTTACAGGAATGACACATTTGTAACTAATCCTCCAGCCTCTTATAGCCAAATTCTGTAATTCTCTTCCAGACTGGTAATTCTTTCTTATGCAAGCAGACCTACCGACTTCACATTTATTCACCCAGTTCAGATCACCACTTAAGCACACAGTTAATTGTAAACATGTGTTTAGGTCCTATTGACTTCCGTGAGGCTTAAGTGCCGTCTTGAATAAGCATTCTTTTCCAAATTGGAGCCAGAAAATTAAATTTGTCCCCCTGTATAAAAGATCAATTCAACTGTTATGCCTCCAATAGAAAGCCAAAGGTTCTGTTGGATTAAGGCAGGATATACACTCAAAGTGTGATAGCTGTTGCTGAAAACTTTGTCAAGTAAACTCCTATTCTGAAAGGAGCGTTCACATTCAGAGAAGTTAAGGGATAGCTATTTTTGATACTATCTCTGTGTAGATAGTATATGGATCTTAAGTATACCTGGAAGATAATATTTTGATTTGTGTGATTATTTAGTGAAAATGCTGAAGTGATGCGTAACTGGGACGACACTAAGAAATGTAGAGAATTTGAAATTTAAGGCTGGTTCACACAATGCTTTTATTAAGTAAAATAAATGATTGTGTGGATTTTATTTGGAGTGAGTCTGCCTCACATTATCAATTCCCGATGCAAGTCATTATAATGGAACTGCTGGCCTGTCAATTTTCATTAGAAGAAGGAAGAGAAAGAGGAACAAGTTCTGGCTGCCCATTCTCATGGACACATGCCACACATTCTGAGGGAGCAGCGTGGTTTCCCTTTCCTTTTTGCTCTGCTTTGGTCTGAGACAGGAAGCGGAGTTGGGCAAAGACAAATGTGGGCACCTGCCTTTGTGTGCATCTTGTGCAAGACAAGTGGGCTGCAAGCACAATCAGAGGGTATCCTGGTGGAGGGAAGTTGCCAGGCCAGCACTTGTCCCATCTGCTCTTCTCATTAGGGCCACATGCTTCAGGGTCAATTCAACTCCATCACAGCAAGTAGTGCTCCCATGGCACGAACAAGAGTGCCCATACCCCAGGTATATCAGCAGCCCTGGCTATTAAGGACTTCTTGGGACTTAGTGTGAACTGGAAGGCTCTCGATGGCTTTGTAATAGGCAATTTGTGCTCAGAGAGGAGGACAACTCTTGCTGATGTGCTGCTGTGTTCAAGGTGCTGGATAGCTTTATATCAATGCATAAAATATGAATGAGAGACTTTAAGTAGGGAAACAGGTTCAGTGCAGGCAGTAGGTCCAAGGGATCATACTTCTGGCACAAAATAAATGGGAAGGAAATCTTATTGAGTCTCTTTACAGTTCTTCAGAAGGAGTAAAGAAAAGGTTAACCTTTAAAAACATTTTCACTGATTACTTGGCTTTCCCATGACATCAGTCCTCTCAGTTTCTATAGTCCTTTGAAGAACAACATTGCTAATAACTAACCTCATGTCTTTCACATAATACTGAATTTTCCTTTGAGCCTTCAAGGAAAATCGCAATTTCCCCTGTGCAAAGCTTCGCTTTGAATTTGGAGTCTGAAATTTTATGTTTATGATATTGTCGAGTGCTGGGAGAGCAAAAAATATTTGCAAAACACTTGGCATTAGCTGTATGATAGCATTTTAACTGTTCACCAGCACTGTAGAGTTATGCACACATGTGATGCATATCACAGGCACAATGTGTGGGATGTGGCTAAATATTCAGGTTTATTGGTTTTGATGCACAAGCAGAAAGCATACATCTAGGCTGTATGACAGATTCCCATAGTTCAAAGGCGCTGAGAAACGTATTTGGACACACATTCGCCCCTCCAGCAGCATGCTTTTTGATGTTGGTCATATTAACTCGTTTTTAAAACATCCAGAGGTTTAAGAATACTTCCTCGAGTAGCTGCAGAATGATGTTACACTGTGCCAGAGTAACCTTGGTAAGAGAGGAGGGGCTGCATCTGCAGAAGGACAACTCATGCCTTACTTATAAATAGGCTTGTATTTAGTGGTATCCAGTAAATGCTGAGGTGTGGGTGGTGACTAAACTTGGAGCATGCAGGAGTGCTCAAGATGTACCAGAAAGAAGGGCCTATCCATGTGAACACTGGGTGTAGAGTTTCTGTAGGCCCTAAGGGTTGGTGTGTCCCAGCAGTGGCCTCATAGGGATGTAAAGAGAGATTGGCTGTTTCTTTAGGTCAGCTGTGCTCTTTTTGCTAATCCATTGGCATGCTCTATACACCCTGAGCACGGGAAATATACTGAACAAATGTGGTTGCAAACCCTTCAGATCTATGCTCCTTTTTGTGTTTTTGTTTTGTGGGGGGTTTTTTTGGTTTGTTTTTAATCCTAGCTGTTTATCTTTTTTGCTTGTGTGATTTTTCTTGTATTTTTCTATCATGGGTTGATTTTCTTTTCCTGTGTGCACTTTGAGGCTTCTGTTTAATGCTCTCAAAGAGCAAACAAAGGAGTTGAATACACTTGCTGATGTTCCCCATTTCATGGCCTGTTGATAACTGTACGATAACACTCTCCATTGGAGTCTTCATTTAAAAAAAAAGTAAGAGGAGGAAGAAAAGAGCCTTTGTCAGTCTCGATAGCTCTATTCACTGTTTTACCAACAAGTTACAGTGAGAATATCAGCTTCCTGTCCTTTCATTGAAGCCCATTGATCTTTCTCCCTAGTAAACAGAGTGGCTGTAGCTTTTGTTTCACTTGTGCTCCCCATTTGTTCGGTGCATTTCAGGGATGAAAAGTGCTGTTGTGGCTGTTCTGCAGAAGGAGAACTGGGACAATGGCAGTGGGACAATGAGTGGGATGTGTGGTGGCTGTTAGACAGGGACACTGGGTGGTTGGGCCACCACCATAAACATGGTGGTCTTTGGGGAAAGGTTATGGCTGAGCAGCTTGGATATGATATCTGCCTTTCAATCAGCCCTGGGCAGGGCAGTATGGGGATGGATGACAAGACCTGTTTGGTCTGATGAGAAACAAACACCCTCAACAGTGGCCAGGAGGTAGGAAGGATGTGGCAACAGAGCTGAGATCTCACTCTGGCCTTCTTGCTCATTCAGTTACTGGGTAATTCCAATAAAAAATCTGTGATTAAGGTCTGCCAGCTGGGGGAGTGTGCTGTAGCTGCAGGACCAGCTATGGTCCTTCAGGAGCACCCAGACTACTGAGACCCCTCGGCTGTAAGAAGCTGAGTATGGGGGAAGGCCTTTCTGGGTGGGTGAGGTACCAGCTCTAGGGAAGGATTGAGGATGAACTGGCAGAGCTTGTGCCAGGGGAGCAGCTGGGGTTGTTGGGTGAGAACTCTGCAAAGAAATAAGCCTTTTTCCCCACCTTGTTTTTCTTCCAGTCACTGATGTGGGTGATGCTTTAGGAAACAGAGCAGAGGTGAAGAGATCTGGGGTTTCCCTTGATGATAGTAAGAGAGTCCAAAGAGGTGTGACTGCTGGCAGAAAGCAAATGTATGCTTTTTCTGATCTGAAGTAGCAAGAAACAAAAAGTTTACTTGCCCTCTCCTGCCTTTCAGCTTTTCTTTGTTGATTTTCAGTGTATGTAGGTATTTTTCTTGGCCTTACTCTCTCTGGAATTTGGTGAACTTAAGTAAAAGAGAAATAATATAGCAAGTCTCAAGAAAATATTTCCTGTGAAATCTCAAATCCACTGAAATGGAGATTTGTTAATTTTTCTTTTGTTGTTTGGATTCAATAGCAAAACTTGATTTCAGTGGGTTTCTGGCTTTTCTTAATTGCCCCTTACCCATCCATACATTTACGGATATTCACACTTAGACTTCCCAGTTTGGTGTTTTTACTAATACCCAAGCAGAAACACTGTTTATCAGTTAAACTCTGAGTGTGGGCTGTGCTACTTTTTCTCCAAAATGTGTGAAAAAACTGAAGTAGGTGCAAGGGTTCATCTTTACTGTTATTGGTATCTCTGCAGAGGCTGCTGAGCTGCATCAATGGATTTGGGTCATTTCTGTTACCATAAAGACACTTAAGCAGAACTTCACAATGGTGTGTTTGAACAACTTCTTTTTCTTCTTTTTTTCCCTTTACAACTGTTGATGAACTTCTTCCTTCTCAGGCAGTCTTTACATGTGATTGGCCAATGTATTTTTCCTTTAACTTGCAGCAGGAAACCTTTGGAACATAATTGGTCTAGACTGTTTCCGAGACCAATAACTTGTTTTCGTGCAGAGCATGCAAAATGTGGGAAATCTCCAAACAGATTTGAATAAAACTGGATTGTTCGTCATCGACAGTGTCAAACAGGGTTAAAATGTTGCAGTGACTAAAATCTTGTGTGTCAAAATAATTTTTTGAAAAGCAAAGTCTTAAATCTTCAGAGATTTGACTCAGCCATGTCACAGGATAACCCTCTCTTCACTGAGATGTAGCTTTCATTTTGGGCAGCGTCCAGTTGACCAAGATAGTTTTTGTGAGAAGCTTTATGAGGCCTGTGCTCTCGTAAAATGTTATGTTATAGCAGAAAATCAATTTTAAAAGCAGAGACGGTGCAATTTGATAAATAGTTGTCCATATATGAAACATTTGTAAGCTTCTATTTAATAGTATTTTAAAAATATTCTTAATGTGCATCTCTTGCTGAGAGCAAAATTGTAGAATTTTGCATGGAACATGTAAGTCTCTCTGCATCTACTGAGGTAACTTGATTGGTCAATTAATGCAACATGCATCCCTTGTCCTTGCGGAAGGTGTGAATCTAGAGTACTTCTGCAATGATAGTGCTCATCTTGAGCTCCTCCAGTAATGTTGCACAGCTGACTTTTGTGGACCTGTGAGTGCTTAGCCTTGACTTGTATGGGTTGCCTCATTTATTTCACAGGGTAAATCAGTGTTGAAAAATTTAGACATAGGCAAAAGTCTCTGAGCCAGAGCCTAAGGAAAGGGGAGACTGAGGGGATTGCTGGCAACTTATTTCAACAGTACTGCTCAGTTGTCACCCAGCTGCTTTTCACTCTTGGGATCCTTCCCTTGCTTGGTGGTAACTTCTGGGTGCACTGATAATTTCAAGAATACCCACAATGCTGTTAGGCAATTAAAGATGTTTTCTTTGCTGCTGGGGTGCACTTGCTGGGGAGGTGATGCTGTTGCTGGTCACCTCTGTTCCCTGGGCCAGGCACTGGTGGGTGGCATCTACTGCTAATGGCAGGGAGGAGAGGCCTGTCTGCAGTCAGGGAGGACTGCTCATTCTGCTGGATATTATTAATCAAAGCAGATTTTGCCAGGGTAAAAGGGTAAACACCCTTCCTTCTCTTCAGCACATGTGTGGGAGGCTTCCAGCCCACAGACAGTCAGGCTCCCTACTCTGCCTTGCCTGTGAAAGGCACAGGGCCCTGAAGCACAAAACCTCACTCCTGGATGGTAAAGCATTGTTGACCAAGCCAAAATCAGGAAGGAAAAAGAAGGACAAGGGGTTATCTACATCCTCCACAAATCCTCTGGTAGTGCTCACAACTTGAGCTGAAAGCACAGTCCAGTGCCCTGGCGGGTGATGGAGGGGTGAAGGTTTAGGGGAGACAGTGAGCTGCTGGGGAGCTCCACCCTGTCACTACAACTTCTCCTGCCCATTCCCCTCTTCTTGATTTTATTTGTTGACCCCAGGCTGGAACCTCCTGGTGGACACCACAGGCTGGTTTTGGCAAGGGCAGATCCCCACATTTTACAATGGCACTGCATTCCACTTTTGATCACTTTTGTGCAGCCCAGAGTCCCCTGTTCTCCTGTACTTCCCCTCTCTACCTCTTTTTTATTAATATTCCAATTGTGTGATTAAAAATGGACATAGCTTATTAAAGCAATGCTTCTTGCTATCAGGAGGCATGCATTAGAATTAGGGAAGCAGGGCTGTAATTTTTTTCCTAGCGTAAAGAAAATGATGTTGAGGGATGGGGTAGGAATTAAGTAAAGGAAAAGGATGACAGGTGCTATATATCCAGCTGTGAGTTCTCCTCTTCAAAGGCAGGCTATTTTCTAGGTGCTTACATTTGCCCACAGAATTTGGGGGATTAGCACAGATTGTGACCTAATGATGCAATGAAGCATTTGGTGTTGCTGTTTTCCTCGTGGGCAGTTTGTGCTGTAGCCCTTAGGTATGCTCCAGGCTAAGACACTGTCAGGTGGAGCAGAGGGTGATGGAGGGAAGCAGGAGCTCTTCTGTCTGCCTTGCCACCCTGCACACACAGTGTGTGCTCACAAGCAATTTAATTGCGTTGGAATTTGCTTTTTCTTTTTTTTCTTGCCTCTGTTGTTAAAAACTCTGAGAATAAAGTGGGGGTGACTGCTGTTACTAATGCATGTTCACACACCTTAGTGGTTTTGGGAGGCTGTCTCTGAGAGGCCTCCTGCTTTAAGCTGATGTGTGTCTCCTAGAGCCTTGCTCTGAAAGGTATCTGTTGCACAATTGTACTGGAAAGACAATTCCTGCTGAAGGGCTGGATTGCAGGCAACTGGGATATGCTGTACAGGGTTTAGTGGGAGGGGAGATGTCAGCAGGTTGATAGAACTGAGAGAAGATTACGATGCACACAGTGGCAAAAAGCCACCAAATATTTATCAGGACTGCAGCCTTGCTTCTATGGAAGGCCAAGCCTGCTCTCTAAGGAAAAATCCACACAATCAGAAAGTAGGACCCCAGCAGAATTTCCTGCAAATATCCCAGGTTGGGGATTATAAGGCCTTTGTTTTAAAGCACTTCTGTGGTAGTGAAAAGATCTTCCACTTAGTTAACCTGGCTGTGGGCTTATGCTGATGCAAGTGCATAAAGCTTGACCCAGTAAGTAAATCCCTGTGCATATGTAAATCCACTACGAAATGCAAGGTTTTCAGTTTTCTTTTTTTTTTTTCACAGCAGTCTAACACAGGAGTGCTCTGGTCCAATACACTGCCTTTGCAGTAGTCTGTAATTCTAATGAAACTAATCAGCATGCAAAGGCTTGCACAGGTGCATGCAAGTGCATGCAACTTACTGCACTAAGATGAGTTGTTTTGATTAGATTTAAGAATAAATTCTATATTTTTTTTTTCCGTGAGCGGTTTACTTCAGACTCACTAGCGCAATTCTAAATGCATTTAAAGATACTAGTCAAGACCACTATTCAAATTGATTTCTTGGGAAAGATACGGTGATTGAAGCTGGTCACAGATTGCTAAACAGTAACTTTTCAAAGGATTATTTCTTTTTGAACTGAAACATTTAATACAAACTAGGCTTCTGTTTCTTGATAATGGCACCTCTCCTTTCAGCTCTGTTTTCCTTACTCTTTTTCTGCAGGGAACGCAGTGAGGAAGAGAAATTTATATAAGGTGAGTTGAAAATAATGTAGGCTTCTAACAACAGCTAGAAAAACTTCAGAAATTTTCATGACACTTGAGACGTAAAATATTTATTTTCCGCTTACCAATCTTTAGTGCCTTGCCTTTTTGGTCTCTGCTGTTGGCGTTGCAGAAGCAGAGAGCTTTCATCACTTATGCTGAAAGTTTTAGGAAAAGTGTCCTGTTATAGAGCTGGATACTGTGGAGATAAAAGTGCAGGTGGGTAGCCTGTCTTGGTACTTTGGATTGTGAAAGAATGGCAACAGATCTCCCAGTACTGGTGTCAGAAAGAAGGCTTCCAAGTGGCATAGGAAGAGGTGTCCCTTAGGCAAACATGATTTATTCTCCTCTTGAAGATTTTGTAGACTGAACTGATGCTTCCTGAGGAAGCACAGGTGTGAGTTCAGGTCACTTTATGCTTTGTATATTTTAGAAACCCAACAGCCCAAATGTAAGATTTTAAAAGACAGAAAGCTGGTATGTAGTATGTATATACAGATATATCTCCTAATTTGACATCTTTACCATTGAGCTGGTCCTGTGATGCCTGCGGTGGAATGAAATGCAGACACTGATAAGTCTGTGATTATTTTTAACAGCAACGCAGTGGGAAGGAGCGACTGCTTGGATGCAGTGACAGAATCGAAGCCAGCTGTAGCAGTGAAAGTCTCACAGGGTTAACCACAAAGTCTGCCTGCAGCTGCTGGAGCTCAATACCCAGCATTCACATGCGGCCTCACCAAACTGCCTTGTGACATTTTTGATTCATGTCAGGGACAGAGTACCATTGTTGGGGGGAAAAATAACTGTTTTATAAAATGTTCTGCAGGCTTTCAGTCATTGCAGTCTCTATTCTCTCCTCTGTGCCACTCTCTAGGTTTGAAAAAAGTTCTTCTTGCTTTGCTTTTCTACTCACTGCTTTTAAAAGTGTTTCTGGCTTGATTTCTTTTATTACAGAGCAAGAGCGTCTCCTTAACACTCAGGAAGAAGCTAATAGTGGGCCCTATTCTGCCTTTGTCATGTTACTGTGACCCTTAGGGTCTGAGGGACCTGTGCCTCTTGATGGTGTGACTAGCAGGAGAAGCAACAGCATGCTTTTGCCAGCAGGAAGGATACTGGGATTCAGAGGGAAGGACCTCCCCTTTAGTAGCAGGCAACTGGGAAGGATTTCTTGAATGATTACCCTTTGCTGTAAGAACAGGGCTGCCTGTTGCAGGTCTGCTGTCAGACCATCAGCTTGATTGCTCTGATCACGCCAGTGCAGTGGGCTCTGGGGATGGAGGCTCTGCTCCTTTACTCCTTTCAGTGCAGAGATAAAAAGCTTCTTTGTTTTTCAGATTTATGGAAAAGTTTTAAATTGTTTGTCGTTCATTGCCCTGGGTAACCCCATACTGTGATGCTAGTTGGAGCTCCAGGGCTGAACACCTAGGGCTGGCTGGGACAATGGGACAGTATGAAAAGGGCCTTTCCTATTCTCATGCCTCTGAAGGAAGTGCTACTGAAGGGCCTGAATGCATTTTCACAGCTTTAATGCCTCATTTGCTTCAAGCATGTACAAGGATTTGCAGTTTGAGAAAACAAATTAAATTAGTGCTGGTTCTTTTTCTTTTTGTAATTTACCTTTCTTTCTAGAGGATTCATTCCTTCCCATGTATGTTACAGCAGATGTTTAAATGGGGACAGCTTGAAAAATGTCCTAGTGAAAAGTTAGGTTGTTTTTTTGGTTTTCGTTTTTAAAAAAAAAAAAAAAAAAAGTTGGTGCCAAGGTGACCCTGAGTACAATTCCCTGAACCCAAGTTTTGCTGTTAACAGGATTGTTTGATCCCTTGATTCTGCCCACTCAAGACTCCAGGCAGAAAGATTTCCAAAGAAGGACCATGATACTGGTTCCAGGTTCTCCTGACACAGCAAGTGCAGCTGTGCTTCAGGCCTGATTTGAGCATGGAATTCAGACTCATTCAGCAGAGATCTGATTTGTGGCACTTGGTTGTAACACAGTCTGCAGCACAAGCTGCTCAGGGCACAGGCAATGGCCAACTCTTTAACTTCTGTTCTGGAAGCCCCAGAGGGTGGGGAAGTTACTGAGCACTCTGCAACATGCAGATGGACACAGCAACCTGGGTGGGGTGTGGGGGTCTGAGCTTGGTGGGCTTGTGCTCCTCTATCCCTGTGCCTGAATAATGACCCCTCCTGGGACAAACAGCCCCAGAGAAGTCACTGGTCTGGACCCCTGATCTGCTCACAGCACTTGGGAGCCTGAGGTGGTGATGAGTGCCCACGTGCTGTGTTCCCCTGGTGCTCCTGGTTAGGCAGCATCCAGGTCAGCTCCTCAGAGAGCCAGCTCAGGCCCAGCAAAGCCTATTAGCTCAGGCTCTGTGCTGTTTGAAGCAGTCTAAAGTGCTCCAGGACTAGGAGGAGCAGGATAGCAGTGTACGTGCAGCATTGCACCCATACAGAGCTGGCCTGGAAGCCTCTGCATCGTGCCAGACTTCATCCACAACCTGGATAAAGCACCTGCAGGTAATTGGGAGCTGGCTGTGCCTGACCGGAGGGCAGTGTCAGGTTAATTAGACATCTGCAGGCTGTTCTTAAAGCCTTTTTCTCTTTCGTTTGCAGTCCCAAAATGGTGAATTGTGTAATATTAAAAAAAAAAAAAAGCCCTTTTCCCTAGATTGGCATAGAACAGTATTTTTACTTAATTGAAGACTGGTGTGGACTGATTTACTCTCTTAATAATTTCCCTTTCTCAAGTACTAAAACCTGTGGCTCAGCATGGCTTTTCTTATTTTCCTGTTCTTTGGTTTACTTTCCATATTTTGCATTCATGTATTTTCTTCCCTGATTCTTAATGTGCTTAGCCTGTTAAGATGAATATAAGATCTTTATAGTAGCATGTGAGATCATAATCTGTCTATATCAAAGGCCAGTATTATTCCCTGTTGTTTGTAAAGGAATTATTTAATAAGTAATCCTTGTAAGTGTCAACATTACATGTGAGATGACATAACACTTGGGGAAAGTAAGGACTAAGCCAATATTCCCACACTAGCTTCAAAGCTAAATATGCTTTCACATACAGATGCTTCCTATTTCTCATCTGTGGCTTCTATTTCCTCCTAATTGGAGTTGACACTGGAAGTACCAGTTCTCCTTTTCCTCCTCCTGGATGTTTTGATTGGAATGTTAATACCGTTCTCCTTCATTACGGGGCTCGGTGGAGTGGTGTGCCACGTGGTTTAAGGTGTAGGATTGGTTATCCTGTGGAATTATTGGTTATTCCTGTGGAATATTGGTTATCCTAGCATGCTGCAATGTCAGAAGTGTTAATTCACAGCTGGCTACTTGCTGCACAGCAGTCTGAGACCTCATGTGCCTGCACTTTTGGGAGCAATTGAAATCTGGACAATGCCTTTCAATGATCAGTTGACAATCCAAATGCCTTTCTGGCCTATTCTGCCCAAAAGCAAACTGAATTGAACGAGCTCAGAGAAAATCTGACTGTTCTGCAAGTAAAACAGTGAAAGTATGAATGCTGAAAACACACACTCACAATTTCTCCCTCAGAGTGTTTCTACATGTTGAAAAACTCTGAAAATCTGAATGTTGGCCTTTGGGAAGCAAATAATTCCTCCAAGACTAGAGAAGCCTTCTGTTTCCTGCAAAACCCCTCCCCATGCTTGCCTCATGCGTCCCTCCCAGACAAATCCAGCCTCCCAAGAAAAGTTAATAAATTTCTGTGGTGTGAATTCAAAACATCAAAATGGTATGGAGAGTTTATCCTTTCTGTTAGTAAGGCAAGTCTGATCAAAACATCCTTAATCTTTGCCTTACCAAAGCAACCTCTGAGGCAGGGCAGTAAGGAAAAGGGGAAAAAACAGGGAAATGAATTGTGCCTGTGTAGATGCTTCTGTCCCAGCTGGTGGTCTGCAGGTCCCAGGGTCCTTGCATCCTCCTTGGGAGTTGTGTGGCTGCCAGAAAACTGTACTGATTTCTTGAGAGCTTACAAACATTATCTCTTCTGTGAAATCACTGGGATTTTAAACCACTGGCTGCCAAACACATTTATCCCAAGGGAGAAGATTTGAGATTTCCCCACAAAGACATGCCTTGCAGTCCGTTAGGGTTGGGTGTGAAGCCTCTCATGATGCTGTTGAGTCCCAGGCCACAAGCAGGGATCTGTGCACCCAGGGCCCTGCTGAGCCCAAATGCTCAGTGTTTGGCTTGGAGCTGTTCCTTGCCCATGGGCTCCCTGTGTGGGTGAAGGCAGCCTTTCATCTCCTTACAAAAGTATTTCCCAAATGCAAATCTTCTGAGCTGATCATTGCACCCAGCTCAGAAAATGTGTGCCCTCCACTGAGGGGCTGTTGGGGTATTTGCAGGTCTTTTGGGTCACGGTCTCCCTTGCCTTGTGCTGTGCTTGCACAGCTGATGTGGCTGAGGCTCTGCTGTCATGTGGAACCGCAAAAACCCAAATAAAGTAAAAATGCCTGAATCCAGGGAGACTGAGGGCAGCTCTCCCCTACAAGGGTATGGAACGTTATAGTGACACAGGAATCCCTGCTGCCCCAGTGCTGACTTGCCAAATATGAAATCCTGACTTGTTCCTTGTACTTTTTTTCAAGATCTCTTTGGCTCTGCTGTCAGCATCTGTCTCTAGGCATATCCAGGTACCATAAAGCCTAGACAGCAATGGGGCTGCTTTGTAAGGTCCCTGCACAAGTAATAACTCTATGAAATCTCAGCACATGTACAAAAGAGAAGGTTTATTGTTATTGTGCTTTGCAGACAAACTGGTGGAAAACAATGACGCAGTATGGACCACTGGAGAGGTGGAGAGGATCCTGAAGATCACTTGCATGGTGTCTCTCCTGTTTCCTACATAAGAGGTGCAGAGGTGCCTTGGGGCCTCTCATGACCAGGCGTTTCTTGACCTGAGTGAAGTGAGGCAAGTGCCTTCAACAATGGTTTGGTTTACCTGGAAAGCCTGGCTTTGTCCTGGGCCTTCCATGTCCTTGCAGTTGTCCTGAATGAATTCTTCATGTTTCCTGGAAGGTGTTAGGTGGGTATAAAAGAAGGCCAAGGTGTCTCAGGGGGCCAGGACTGTGTTGGTATAGTAAGAGAACAACAGTTGTCTTGAGACAAAGCTGTTCTTCAGGTTGGCTTTTTTTTTTCGTTTGGGTTTTTTTTGGTGTGGGTTTTTTGTTGTGTTTTTTTGGTTTGTTTTTCTTTTTTTCTTTTTTTTTTTGTCACTGGTTTCATGGTCTGTCCACCTTTTTTCAGATGTAGGCAGCCTGTGAACCTTTGATGCAAGGAATATTGTGGCAAAATGCTTGCTCTAAGTGTTCATTTTAGCTAGAGTGAATGACTCAGGACAAATTTTTTGCTTTATTATTTAGGTTGCAGGCTTGTAAAATGGCTATTTGTAGAAGAAAGTAGTGAGGAATCCTAGACACATTGCAGTGCTTTCTCTCAAATTCTTGTTAAAGTTGAATGATTTTTACTTTGGTGGAAATGAGGGAGAGACAGCCAGCACAGGCATAGGAGGCTGTATCAATCTTTCTTCACATCCCCAGGCTTAATCTGAAACAGTGTGAGGTCTCCTGTGGTCCAGACCTGTGCTTCCCTCTAACAGACACTGTGGTACTAATTGTGTTATTGCTTTGCAAGAAGCACAAGTGGTCCCCAGGGACCAAGATGACTCCATCAAAATAATTTTCAGCATTGATCTAAGTGGCATTTGATATAAGTATACTTTTTAGAGGGAAAATACAATGGCATTAACTCAGAAACCTGGGGACAGACACTATCTTCCACCACGTTCGCATCCTAGTTTGCGTGTCTATAGCACTACTGCAATGTGAATATTCCAACTGCCTCTTCCAAATTTCCTGCCTGTTTCTGTTATCATGATGCTCTTTCTGGAAATCTATGCAAAATATCATAAAGTTATATTAAGCCTTTTGCCTTGTCTTCAGTTCTTGAGTTCTCAACAGTAGTTTCCTAGAAAAGTGATACTCTCCTTATCTATTTGTTAATTCCTACCATGCTTCACAAGGCATTTCTGCAAATTCCCATCAGCTGTGACAAACTTATCTTGTAGACCTATGTAGTGATTTTGATGGCTTTACAGACCTGTTTGTTTTGTTCTGAACTAAATTAATAGCACTGTGATGGCACCCACTCTAGCACTGAATTTCTAAACCTCCCCTAATATACTAATCAGCATGTCAGGAGAATATTCTTTCTGGATAGAGACAAGCCTGGTGAAACGGATTAGACATTCACATTTCATTGCATAATTCAGAGAGCAGGCATGGTGCATATGATTTGCATTAATAGCCTCTACTGCAGCAGCCTCTCACAGGTCTCTCTCATTAGATCATATGTGGAAGCTTCCAGACTGTCAATCAATTACAGTAATTTCCTTTTCCATATTTATTCCATCACGATCATTGACAGTTACCATTAAGTGACATTAATACAATACAATACCACCTTGCATTTTCCAGCGCTCCTCTTACAGGGTCCCTAATGCATGTAAGGCTGAGAGGCTTCATTATATATGGAAAAGGTGTCTGCTCTCCCTAGCTCAGCAAAGTGTGGCTCCCCTGTGATGGGGAGGAGGATGGAGCACCTTGTGCCATGGTGTCTGGAAAGCCCTCTGGGCTGCTCAGGAGTGGGGTCTGCTGGCTTGGGGTGGAGGTGAGTCCTGCCCAATGCTGAGCACAGGGTGCCAGGAGAGGTTGGCAGACTCAGTCAGGATAGAACAAACTTGACTGCAACAGCTCAGTGCAGCTTGTGTGGCATGTTCAGCACCTCAGCATGGACATTTTAGTATGGTTGTGGTTACAGATGCCTTATCTTGTTTGATGCCCTTGGAACTTCCCAGTGGACTAACATGAGCCAAGTTTTCAGATGTAGTAGCTAATACCTAGACATCCTTGTCAGAGAAATTAGAGCTCTTTTCTTCCTTCCAGCCCTGCCCTTCCTGTGCCACTGGCTGCTTAAAACCTCCTGTCCTGCCCTACGTAAGCAAGGTTCAGAATTACTGAATCCCAGTAGCATCTTCTATTGAATTAGCACAGGCCCAGCAGTACAACAGCAGGGCAGACTTTATGCACTTCAAAATTCTCAAAGGGTTGGTGTGGTCATAATGTAGCTAATGACCTGGTGGCAGCTGAAGGGGACTGATCCTGGCTCTTCCTCTGAAAAATGTGCTACAGTACCCATGGTGGAAACTGAGACTGGTGATCTCAGCCCTCCTACTTGAGATCCATCTTCTGAGGGTCACCTTGAAATGACTCTGAGGGGACAAACAAGGGGTGTGAAACCTATTGGCAAATGTTATCTGAGAATATGTGTGTTACTTCAGCAAACACTGCGTTGTAGGTCAGCTGGAGCGCTGCATGTGCTTCTGGCCATTGCTAGCTTTTGTTAGCTGATGTTTGCTGAGACCTTTCCCTTGGAGTTAGAAAGGCTTTTAGCCACGCTGCACAAGTTTTCTTAGGTTCTTTTATTCCTTAGATCCCTAATGCCCTACCCAGACATTTAGAGGCTTAATTTTAAGTTTAGAAGGTGATCATTGGGGTGGGTGGGAAAAGAAACATTTCTTTTGCAGATCAGGAAAAAAGGAATTGGTTCTGTATCCCCGATGGACTCTGCAACATCCCCCCTCAGTCAGTGTCCCCATACTGTACTAAAAATGCTGTCTGAAGAATGCATTGAGCTCCTGTTTCCATTTTTGCTGCCTTTGTGCCAGGGACTGCTTCTGCCCCTTTTCAGTCTTGAGGTGCTTTTCCCAGCTCGCTGAGCTGACATGATGAGATTCTTTCACCACTCACCAGTAAACACTTCATCAGCACATGCCCAAGGGTTTTTCCGCTCTTTTCTTTGCTGAATTTTCTGGTGCTTCTTTCTTCTTCATCTCTCCTGCTAGGATGGACAATTTTCCACTTATCCCCATCTCCCTCTTCTTTGATACATACAGAGACTAAGCGGGATCAGTTGCCACTGTGTCCCCATTCAAGACCCTCCAAAAGCTATTGCTGCCAAATATGCTGGATGTCTTCTTTCTCACAGTGCTCCACTTCCATCCTTGTCATTCATGGGTAACAGTTCAATGATCTTTCCCCTTCTCTGTCCACTGAGCTCATTTAAAATCCAAACAGTTTCTGGCTGTCAGCTCTCCTGTTTGTGACTTCCACTCTCTTCAAAATCTTTCCTGTCACCTCTCATCTTCAGAATTGTCAGTGCCTAAGACATTCATTTTGTTGCCCCTCTTTTGTTCTCATCCATGGCTTCTTATTCCTGTCCACGAGTCTGCAATTGAGAGGGTCCCTGCAGTTTGTTGTGCTGCCATCATGTTATTTTAGGTAGGCTTGTTTCTGAAGCTTTCCCCAGGACTGAAGTGGTCTTGGCTCAGGCTTTACCTCAAAGTTCTGCTTTGTTGCTCTAAAATCAGTTCTGTAGCTGCATGAATTTCACACAGCGCCTTTCCACAGTTTTAGGGTCCAGAGTTTTGATCATCATTATAAACAAATTTCTCTCTAGATAGAGATAGTCTGAAATCTGAATTTCCCTTACATTTCAGTTTTTATATCCAGATTTTAGGATTCTGACTTACATAAGTATGTGCTAGGCTTGAACTTTGGATGCACTGCCAGACTTTCCCCAAAGGTTTGAGTGGCAATCATATCACAGTTCTTGCTTTAGCCCAAGCTGCTTTTCCCCCAAGATAGATAATGTTCTCAACTTGAGTGCTGGTTAAATAATACTTAGGCATCTATTCAAATGTAAATTGTTACAGCTAGCAAATTATTTGCTTGGGAGTTCTGAGCACTTTCCATTACATTTTAGTGAGTTACCTTTGATAACTAGTTATAGTTAATGGTGTGCAATTTTTTTCTGATCAAGCAATTATTTGAGAGTTTGGCAATGTGTGTTCAAAATGCAATCAGCACAGTATTTTTTTTCTTTATAGAATGGATCATATTGCTTTCTGACATTTTTTGTTTCAAGAAATTTCTCTGTGAAATTGAGTATTTTTTATCAGAATTGTGTACTTGTTTACTCAAAAAATAAGACAGCATTTTGTGTCATTCTGATCATTTAATGTAGATATTAATAGGTCAAGCTCAATGTCTTAAAACTGATTTTGGAATAAAACCAGATGAAACTTTACATGCTAAACTAAGTCTTGGAATAATAACTAGGACTGCTATACATTCTGTGAGATGAAAAATACTCAAGGAAGCTCTGTCCTAAGAATTAGTTCTTCCCTTTCAATTATAATTTTATTGTCTATTGTTCACTGAAAAATTATATTCACTGGAACTACTACATTTCCATTTACCCAGGACTGGAATGTATTGCTTTAGTGGAATATGTCTCCACTAAAGCAATATGAAAGATGTGAAGCACTTCCCTTGTGGGTGACGATCTGAAGGGAAGAGCCATAGAAGATATTGCACCCCTCTGCACAGTTTAGGTGACCTTCTTTAAGGTCTGCTGATGAAAAGTGCTAAAATACTCGATTAAAGGTTGGATGTTATTATTGCAATTATCTGCTTTTGCCAAGCTTGATCTGATGATGCTGCAGCCAGGGGCAGATTTGTTTTGCTCGTCAGAAGAGACACACAAAGCAGCCCCTCAACAGTTAACTGGTGTGCCGCCCCCTGAAAGCAGAATTATCCTGAAGACCTTTAAATGGCGTGGGGAATGCGTGTGCTGACTGAAGTCCCACAGGATGACAACAGGGAGTGGGATGCGTGGAGTAGTCGGGTGAGAGCTTTCACATCCTCTTGGAGCAATTGTGTGATGAGATATATGGGAGGGCTCAGCAATTTGTTAATGACTCGAGTGCTGCTTCAGGAGAACATTTGTGTAAGCTGTGGAACAATGAGTAGTATTTGTGTGTGATTAATAAGAATTTGTCATCTGAAATACAGTCAGCACAGCGCCTTCGTAGCTGTGTGCCTCAAACTCTCAGAGCCAACCCACGGTGGAATTTTAGAGGAATTACTCAGCAGATTACTTCCATGTTGTTTTTGTCAGCTTATTCACCCCGACGCCCATTTGATAAAAGAAAGGGGGTGTGAGGGTTTGTGTTACGCGTTTTTGTTGGCGTCTAACTTGTGGCTCTTCAAAAGGTCATGGGTACTTGAAGCTGTTTCAGACTGGTCAGACCACGGCTATTAGTCATGGAGCATTATTCACCCAGTCCCTTTCTTTCTTTCCTCTTCCCTGTGCTTTTAGCTGAAGGAGTGATCTTTGGAAAGGAAACAATAGCTGGAGGAAACTTTTTTTTTGCCCGGATGTTAAGTTTTTCCACCGGAATTTAATTGAAATTATTGGCACGCTGTTGGCTACAGGATGACCTGACCTCCCCTGTGACTGTTCATCAGAGCTGAGTGCAGGAGCCGTCTTAGTAATTTTGTCTGCTTGTTTCCTGTCATGTCAAGTGCAGCGGTTTTGCTGTACCCCTGTCCTTTCTAGGACACTCTCCAGGGTTTAAATGGTTTTCTGTTAGAGGCTGCTTTTTCTGTGAGAATTAAGCACCATTCCTCAAAGTTTCTCTTTCTGTTTCTTCTTGGGTAACACAGGTTTTGGGGTTTTTTTTAAAAGAAATAACTGTTTCTGATAAAACACTTTTTAAAAAATAAATAAGTGAATATCTGGCATGCTTGCTTGGATGAAGACCCCAATTGATACTTGTTAGTGTGACATACCTACTTTTTGTACATGCCAGCTGGTAGAGGTTTATGCTGTTAGCTGTTCATATTGCAGTAGAGCCTAGCGAATCCACTCACCTTGAGCCTCTGTTTGTCTTGGTTCTAAATGGATATTAAAAGGTGTTCCATGTCCCAAAAGTAACTCTATGTGACAGACAACTGAGTGAAAATAAGAAGTGTCAAAAAAGGCAGAATATTCTAGGAAACTAGTGCATAATTCTTAGTCAATGAGCAGCTGTAATGCTTGTATAAGCCATTTGATATCTGAGTGTGAAGACTGGTAAAAAAGAAGAAAGGGTGATTTCTCCAGTGAAAACAAATGGAAACTATTTTATTTTTTATACTGTTATGGTCCAAGATGCAATGGTAGAAATGTGACTTGTATATTTTTGGACTATGACTCAAAAAAACCCCCAAACAAACAAACAAAAAAACCCAACAAAACCAAGCCAGACCTCTGCTCAGGTGATGAACAGAAAGACCATTCAGACAATGGACTCGATACAAATTCATGCTAGATGAAGGTTTTATTTAAGTTGGCATCTAAATTTTAAATATCTAGAATCCAGAGTTTATTTTATTAATTTCTAGTATTTATTTTTATGTGCCCATGAACAGCAACCTATAAATCACAGAGTGTCCAGCAGCAGATAGGTACAGTGATCTGATCAAATCTTGATGCACAGAATGGCTCCAACAACATAATGTAGTTATATAAGCTAAAGTTTTAAACAGCTGCCAAATCAGTTCATGTTTTCATGGACAGTAATAGTTTTGTTGGTTTCACAGGAGGGCTATTTTGTTGTTCACATATTTTTGGGAGGCATGGGGGAACCTGTGTCTTCAGTATCTGTGTAAGTAACAGTGCAGAACACTTGCTTTCTGCATACAGTTTCAATGTGCTGTTAAAATATCACCTGCTGAAAAATCAGAGCTTTCCCTGAAGGAGTCAGGCTGTGGCTGGAGACCAGCATGCACCAAGTCTTTTCCAAGGGTTGGGTCCCAACCAGGTGCTGCCTCCACTGTTCACTCCAGCCACCCACAGCAGAGAGGATCTTGGCTGGGGATGTAGCCCTTAGGGAAATTTGCGGGATGTGAAAAGCTGTTGATGATGGATCCTGGAGGAGCATTTTTATTCCTTAGGTATCTTCTCTTTTCACTTTTCTTGGTGGTCATGTGTCTTGATTTGCTGGTGAAGTTTTGCAGAAGGCCCTGAGACTTGAACTTTACTAGAGTTTAAGGTACTCATGTTTCAGGATTTTCATTACTGTGTTCCCCTAAGCATAGTATCTACTAATTTCACCATGAAGTAAACAATTCTAGTAGTGGCATTGTTGCTAGGATGCATGTTAGACCATAAGTGAGCAAGGTTTGTATCAAGGGAGGGCTATGTTCTTGCAGGTGAAGGCTACGTTGCTGTGGAGATGACTGGGTGTGCTCTGGAACCCATGGGCATTTCTCTGGGCATGGAAGAGACAGAGAAAACTACTAGGAGGAAGAGGGCAAAGCTTCCTGCAGCTTTAGCAACCACAATTCATAGAATCATAGAATCACTTTAATTGGAAAAGGTCTCAAAAATCATTGAGTCCAAACGTTAACCCAACACTGTCCACCACTAAACCATGTTTCTAAGCATCACATCTACACACACCTCTTAAATACCTCCAGGGATCATCATTCTGGGCAGCCTGTTCCAGTGCTTGATAACCCTTTTGGTGAAGAAATCATCCCTTATAGCCAGTCTAAAATTTCCCTGGAATCCGCATTTTTCTCTTTGGAGAGGTGGTTAAGAGTTTTTGTCAGACATGGTATTCTGACATGTCTCCCTGCAACTTCCTCCCCACCTTGGAAGCCATATTTCATTCTGTTTTGGTAGGTGGTGACCCTGCTGGCAGACAGAGCTCGAACTGTACCTGCCAGGAACAGTGAGGCTGGGGATGAGTTTGTGGCACTGAGCTCATTGGGGTATCTGCTACCCCTGGCCACCTCAGTGCTCAGGTGAATAACTGGGAGCGTGGCAAAAGGGTGTGTGTGCCCAGCACCCAGAGGTGCTCGCTGCCACAGGGACCCAGGAAGCAGCCCCTCCTCACCACGTGGTGTAAATCGTTCCCTGTGCAGCCAGAGGCTGAGTGCCCACCAGGGATGGGCTCCTCCCTGAAAGCTGCACCTGACCACAGCCTTCCCTACCCCTACGGCAAATAAATGATAGAAAAAGTAACTAAAGAAAAGTGTGGGTGCTCTAAAGCAGCACTTCTGGCTGCCAGAAGGCAAGAGGCATCTGCTACTCAGCCTGGGTGCCCTCTCACACCCAGGGGGATGGCTGCTCCCTGCTGAACTCTCCATGGCCCCAGTCATGCAAAGCCTTTTAGCTGATCTCCAGCATCACACGCTCCTCTCCCCCTTTCCAGGCCCTTCATGGAGGGTCAAATGAGCTCCTCGTGGCAGATGATGTTCTCCCGAGTAAAAGGCAACTTTCAAGGTGCCCACAACCTCTTTGCTGAGGAGAGGGACAAAGCCTGGCAGCCCTGGCTCCCTCAATGGCTGGTCTTCAATGGCCTGAAGTCCTGCACATCATGTTTTCTTGCTGGAAGCTTTGCCTCAATTAAGGCACTGCCAAAATTGACAGAAGGACCTTGTAGTGTCGTCCCCCCTCCTTCTTATGGTACTTTTTTGTGCCTGCTTTCTCCTCTTCAGTGCATCAGGGACTAATACCTCACGGGGGCTCACGTCCTTCACTACATTTCTGCCTTCTGTTTCTGCAGGGATTAGTTGTCCTGGTGCTGGCTGGTCCCTGAATTGCAGGTTTCAGCCACACGGTCCTCACTGTTTTTCATACTGCTGGTGCTCTGTGCCACCATCTCATGTAGATGCAGGTCCCAGAATAACCTTGACGCTGGCTGGCTTGGTGGGGAGCAGATGTGCTGGCAGCATGGTGCACTTGGCTGCAGAGAAGGGGCATGTTCTGGCTCTGCTTTCCTTGGAGTGTGTCTCTTCCAGCTAGTCTCTTACGTGATGTTAATGGCAGCCTAAATTTACGAACAGAGGTGCAAGGATTAAGCAGTGGCCCGTGGGTGTCAGTCCACAGGGAATAGGCATAAAGCAGAAAGACCAGGTGGAAAAATGACAACCTGAAATGCACCAGATCTTGTGTGATTACTTCTTTAAAATCATCTTTGCTTTAAGGAGTTTTCATTCTTCTCTTGGCTACAGACTTGCAGTTGTGTAATGCCAGCTTTGTATGTAATCATAAGTACATGCATAATTTTGATATTGTCTCCAGAAGTATTAGAACCTCTGAAAGAAAAATTGCCAAAGGGGATTACATAGATAAACCTCAGAAAGACATACAAATCACATGATGATTTAGAGTAAAATCCTTAAAACCTCGAATGTTTCATTCAGCAAAGGCTAATAAAGTATTTCATAGGAAAACCAAATTATCCAAGAGCCAGAAAAGGGAGATAGAGCTATGTTAGCTGATTACCTCCTCACCACACTATGAGGCTTGCTTCAGTGCCTTCTACAAGGTTTCAAGACCCAATGGTATCTGTAAATCTGCTGTTTGTTTGTTATCTAGGTATCTGCATTTTTGCTTCTCTTGAACTTATGATAGAGAATCATCATTCTATCTACAGGCAAGACCATACAGCCAGGTGTTATCTGAACTTTGGATGCAGATATCTGCCAAGCACCTAAGTCCTGATTTGCAGCAACTCGCATTGCACCTCTACAGAGAATCTTCCCACTGTGCCAAATTGGAAAGGATGGATTTTGGGATGGAAATTCAAATTAACTGTTTCAAAGGGTGTGCCAGGCTTCTTTCACTCAGAGCTGTAAAAAGAGAGAAATGTAACTTAAGAGGTGAAGGGTAAAGCAGTCCTCATTTTAGCTTACCTTTACTCTCAGCATGTTAATAATTGGTGGGTCCTGGCAGAAAATATTTTCCTTTACTTGTGGATAGTATCCATAAAATACTCACAGATGTAGCAAGCAGCTGCATTGTGATGCTGTTCTTAGAAAATGATGTAATGCAGCAATAATCACTTCTGAATCATTACTGATTTATGAATTGAGAATGTTTGCAAATTATGGGTAAACTTAGCTAGCTCAAATGAAATGCATGTCAGCTTGGTCAGGTGGTAATTCTGGCACTGTTGGCTGGTGCTCCAGTTAGAGCTCCCTTGGCATGGGCTTTTTCAGTGGCTTTTCAGAAACAGTTCTATTTTGGTGGGCTGTCATGGAAGGAATTGGGAAGGAAAGGTAAAATGTTGACAGCTCTGGTGTGTTGTGCTGGCAATACTTGGAGCTGTTGGTGAAAGAATGACTTGATTCCAGGAATCCCTTGTTTTAGACACATTTCAGCTGTTGGGGCTTTTGAGGAGTGAGGGAATACATCAAGAGATGAAATATGTGTGATCCACAAAACCAGGGTGCTAGTTCTAAAAAGAGTCCTTCCTTCTCTGCATTAATATTTACTGTATGGTCAAAGATTCCTCCTGTGTCCCCCATTTTCCCAGGCTTCAGTTAATTTCCTGATATCTCTGGAAGGCGGCAGGCAGATTGGAACAGGAATTTGGTAGGGTCCAGTTTTATATTCATGCTTTCAGTGAGGAGCTGTTAGTAGATGGACATGTAATTAAAGTAATAATAACAAATCTAACATTTACTTTGCACCTTTTCTTAATCCTCAAAGACCTCAGCTGACTATGAGATGGAGCACAACATGCTGATTGTGCATAATAATGTCACAGAATGGTTTGAGAGGAGGGGAGGAATATTTGGTCCGTGGAAACTGCAGGAGAGCATAGTAGAATTACAGTTATTTCAATGAGACAGAATAAAGCTTCAGAAAGGAGAAACTGTCCTACTGACAGGGTATCTGAAGAGATGATAACTTCTATACAAGACCTGGTCTTTGTAATTGCCGGAAATTTTTTGCTGTATAGACCCAAGCTGAATCTCTATAGCCTCGATTTAGCAGCTGTGCCTGCTGGGTGTATTCATAACAAAAAACAAACAAACAAACAAAGAAGGAAAAAAATGTATAATTACTTTTTCTTTCTATTTTTAACTAGTCTTGATTTTTTTAATGCAGTTGTTGGGTCCTGAATTATTTTGAGGCTGGGTCACCCTGGTGTATTTTGGAAAGAATGACCTTTTATCAAGGAGTCTGTGGAAAAAGTAGAAAACGTCCAGACTCATGCCAGGTTAGAGCAGTCTTACAGATCATGCAGAAATACTGACTGATCAACCAGGGTAAAGGGAAGCCAACTGATTATGAAGACCAGCTGAAAAAAGAAACTGCAGATGGAAGATAACCACTTTCCCAGAACATCCGTGGTAAAGCTTTTCTGGAAATTACCAGTGGGTGCACAGACGTGTGCCTTCATGTAGGATTAGACTAGCTTGCGTGACTGGGTACAGATCCAAGTTTTGGGAAGTGGGGTGTTCCACCCTGGGAGCCCCCTTGCTGATCAGTTTATTACAGAATACTCTGTAGTCTGGGAGGATTAGCTAAAATCAAGAACAAACCATCCTGAAGGAGTTGGCTTTTCTGCATCTGGAATCATGCCATGATCATTTAATATGAGAGAATCAGCCCTATAGTCATGGAGGGAATTTTTTCAAGATCTCTTGTTCCCAGCATAGCTATTGTGCTCAGTTGATGGCCATTAAACCAAAGTCTTATTTCATTTTTATAAGAATTTCCTTGCTTGGAAAAAACAAAAGTTATGAGCTGAGTGCCCTATAGTTGCTACTCCCCAAGTGGAATACAGAGATGAAGGAGGGAATTTTGGTGATAGCCAACTGCTGATTGAGTGAACTGCTTTTAGCAGCATGGAAAAAAAAGTGTGAGAATACTGTGAGCTATTATTTTACAATTATCCTATTTTTGCCACTGTGGGCCTCTTCAGGGATCAGACTCTGGGTAAAATACCATTTTTCTGTTCCTGTAGCTGCTGGGTATAAACACACACCCTCCCTCATTCTTTTCCAAAATGTGGCTTTTCCCTTACAGCCAGTCAAGAGTAGTGCGGTAATCTCTGGTGCTGCTTGCACTTTTGTTATATTTTGGGGAGAAATATCACACTGTTTTGACTTCCTCAGTAGGTGAGAGGACTTTATTATTTTGTTTAAACTGGCTCTGAGATTTATAGATGACAGTTCTTCTTTGGCCCTTGAGAGTATGTGGTCTTCCCCATCCCTTGCTAGATCTGTTTTGCCAATAGCATAAAGGCAGAGGACTTCTTGTTGTAGAAATGTAGCAGAGTCTTCGTGCTACCTTCTATTGCGCAGTGGTCTGCCATTGTGCTGGGCTAACTCTTTGTACGAAGGGAAGAGGCAGAGCTTTGTGATGTGATGCCCTTATTTTTGAAACAAGCCAGAACTCAATGCCTAGAAGTTAGGCTTTAAAGCAGATAGTAAAGCTGAGCCATCTCATAGGTCAAGATGAAGGAGCCTGTGCTCAAAAATATTAGAGAGCTTGTCATCAGAAAAAAACCCCAGTTAATTTGTATATCTGAAAATTCAGATAATACATCAAAATTCATCTTCTTGCTCTGCTTTTTTGGCTGTGTTTGGAATCAGAAATACCAAAATACCAAAATACCAAAATACCACAGGAGAGTCTGGTCTCATGTTAATTTCTTGCCAAGCCAGGCTTGGAAATAATCAAAATTTCGTGAGAAAGGGCCTTCCCTAGGGGGTTCAGTCCATTTGTGCATACTTGGGTGGTGTTCAGATGGTTCAAATTGTCTAGATAAGGATCAGATCTTTCAGATGTTTGACTGTCTCCCAAATCTGAACATGTTTGAAGGGTGGATCCTCCATTTGTGGTCTTCTTAAAACCGCATACCAAATATTTATCAACACTGTTGTGTACCTAAAACCCAGTGCTTCTTGTAGCAGAGACAACCAAAAGCAATTTTAGCCTTGAAGGGAGTGGGACAGGACCTTTTGGGACTCTGAGGATATGTAACCATCCTGGTTGTAGACACTGTGCTGATTCTTCAACTCGTGCTCGGCTAGTGGTGCGTTTGCTTTCAGCTAGACTGACATGGCTCAGCAAGCATATGCAATGACTGCTACTTCATGGAGAATCTGAGTCAGGCCAGCACCCATCTGTTGTGGGAACAAATGAAAAGCAAGTACAAAATCTTTTCTCAGTTTGTGTTACACTCTGTGGTATTTTCTTCCTCCAACTGATCCTGAGAACACGTGCTTTGCCTCTTTCCTCTAAACACTTCCTTTTCCCAGGTACCGAAATCCCCTTCCATTCCTCCTTTTCCTTCACTGAAACAATTCACAAAACCTAAAATCAGGAAAGAAAAGAAAGAGTTGTAGTGGTTGGCAGAAATGGAAGCAGCACCATAATGTTTCTAGATGTGTCAAGCATATGTTGTGTTGTGCTGGCACAGAAATGTGCAAATGCAATGCTCAGTTTCTGAGTCTTTCAGATTTTAGGAAATATTCTAAGTGGAAATGAATGGTTCTGTGATTTGTGAGCCTGATTTCTCTGTTAGGACCTGATTCTTGTAGCAGATTTCCGTGCAAGCTCCACCAAAAGGAATCTTCCATGTCTGCTCCCTGGCATAAAGCTCAAAACTGCTGTAAACACAGTCTCCACAAACTCCTGCCAGTCCACTTGCATTTTTAGAGTACATCATGGAGGGGAAACAGGTTGCTCTCCCTTAAATCTGTGCTTATCAGGACATTCATAGTGCCACCAACAAATAAAATGAGGATCTTCCCTCAAGTTCATCTGCTACTTTCAGATATTGTATGGCTTTAATGACTGCTCATCTTTTGGTAAACAATCAGATGTTGATACTCTTTCCAAGCTGGTGTGATATCTCCACTGTGTCTGCGCAGTGTGGGGTTTCTCCAGCTGCAGGACTGTCCCTGTTTTCTACAGCAACTTGTTCAACACAGTCCTGGTACCAAACACATCAACATCAGAAGAGATTTAGCCAATAAGGTAAGGCCAATCACCTTTGCTATGCATAGTCAGTCATCTGGATTCAAGGTGCCCATGAGAACAGACAGGTGGCTCAGAGCCTCTATCCCTCATTTCCAAAATCTTAGTCATAAACCCCATCAATTTCTTGAAGTGGAAGCTTGATAAAGTTGCCTCAATCCTAAGAACCAAATTGAAGCTTTACAGCATACACTGTCTCTCTTGCAGACCTTTAACTCATTGATCTGACTCACTGGACAAACCAGAGAGCAAATCCCCCAAGAGTAAACTCCTTCACTCTCAGGATCACACTTGTGTTGCAGTTTGCCTTCTTTGCACTTTAATTTTGCTTTTGGTTATGCACTCTGGTTTGAGGGTAACACTCCAATCAAAAGATAAAGCAAGTGCTTGCCTAGCTTTTATTAAGGTCAGTAGAACTTTAGCGTATCTTTTGCCACCTAGGGAAAGAATTAGACATGTTTGATTGAGACTTTTTAGTAAGAACTGAAGGGGGGGAAAAAAACTGGAAAAAATTATTATTCCATGTTTCTGATTATCATCAATATTTGCACACATATTAGAAATAAACAATTGAGCAGTTATGATTTTCTTTCGCTTGTTGTTTTAAAGATAGTGCTAGCACTTCTGCTCATCCTTCTCAGTGGAAGATAAAATATTTAAATCTGAAGTAATTTTATAAAGCAGCTTCATCAGAGCTTATTTGTTTATTACAGTGTTCATGATTGTTGTGTAAATAAGATGAGGAAGCTATTTTTGGCTTCTGCCTGCGTGTCCTCAGAAGGAGTCATGAGATGTGTACACCAAGACAGTGACTGAGTGCAGCTGGAGTACCTGATAAGTCTCATTTGATGTGAGCTGTGCAAGGGGATAATTATCAGGAAGGTGGTCAAAGACGAGGCCTCTCACAGCGACGGGCCGAAGAGCACTCTGCTGATTGCAGCAGCCAGCTCTGCCTTAAAGTGATGAAAACTGCCTCGTCCTTTTCGCTTGCATTGATCACTGAGATGCTCCTCTGGCAGCCTTACTATGGCTTCTGCCTGTGCCTTTTCCCTTCCTTTATTTTTCTATAGCCTAGAAAGGAGAAGCTGCTCTGAGGCAGGCTCTTTGCTCTTATAATCAAGACACATAGGATGTATTTTCTTTTAACCCCAAGGTAACTGGTGCATATGACCTATCCTGTGACACAGGAACAACAAAGCTCTCTAGTTTTACCCTGAGGTCAGTACTGCCTGTCTGTAGCTGACCTAAATGAACTGACTGCACTGAAAAGGAAGCAGAAAGAGTCCTGTGGTTCTGGGGTAACAATCACGTGGGAGCCCTCTGCTAGAGCCAATGTGGATGTTAGTGAAAGCCTCAGTTTGCCTTTCTGCTTTCCATGTTCAGATTAGGGCAAATGCAAGTGTGTTGCTTGCCTTGAGATAACAAAAAAGCATACATCTATTTTCCAGCAGTGAAGGAAATACCTAACTGCAAACAGGTGAGCTGCAGTAGAAAAGTTGCTAGATAGAGAGTGCAAGAGCCGGCAAGTTTGAGGTGGGCTTGCTCTCTTTTTTGTCCAGGTCATCAATTATTTAAGTGCCTAGTAAGAAGACAGAATGGAAGGAAAATTACTTCTGAGGGTTATACTGCACTTGTATCGGTCCTGAGTGAAACATCTCCATAACAATTTTGTTAGCTGTAGTTCTTAACTTTACGCTCCAAGCTGAACATAATCACAGCTTTTTAAGTCCCTCAGAGTGGCTGTGAAGTTGTAAGGTTTGCTGAAGTTGTGCCTGCAGTAGGGGAGCTGGAAGGTAGGGGTGACCCAGCATCGGTGCTTGTAAGCAAAGTCAGCTGCGGATACGGTACTGATTTTGTTGAAGTAGAGCTGCCAATCCAGAGCAGAGGAGATGTGTGATGTCCTGTGGTTCTGGGGTAACAAACATAACCCGGTGGGAGCTGTCTGCTGGAGACACTGCCATGTTCATGTTGCCAAAGGCTTTGACTTTCATTTTGTGCAGTCGATGTTGGGGGCCTGTTCCAGCTGAAGCTTGAAATCAATGCTCCAAGTTTTTTTTTCCTGCCTCCAAGGATGTGGGCAGACTATTTTATTAATGATATGAATGTTAAATGCTGCATGTGCATGGCTGACTAATGTAGGCAGTAGAAGTCCAAAAGAAAGGAAGACTGAAAATGCATCACTTCCTCTTTCTGTCCAAATGCTTCCTTTTTGATGCTTGAAACACTCCAGAATAGTTAAGGGAGTAGAGCCCTTCTCTGTAAGAGAAGGTTTGCATGAGCATAGAGCTGTGGAAAAGACAGGCTTTTCCTGTAAAGGGAGAAGGTCTGCTGCTGAGAGAAACCGGTAAGCAGTAAAGAAAGATTTTTGTGTTGATCTATGCAGATATTAAGCTTGCTATAGTAGTTGCATATCTAATTCTCTTTCTGTCTGTTTCCAATCTTACCCTTTTTGGTGACAGTACAAATGCTTAGAAGGGAGGGAAAGCATCAATTATTTTCACTGTATTACCTTCAAGATTGTTTTATCCATATCTTTCTGATCTTCACTTAAAGCAGTTAACTTTCTAATAATAAGTAAATTTTTTAGATCACACAGGGGCCACAGTATGTATTTTTGTTTCATTACCCCTGCACTTATGGGAACAAATAACTGCAAATATCCACAAACATTCATGTTTAATTTTTATTTTGAAGATGAGGCACTGTTGCCAAAGTCAATTAAATGTTAAAGAATCCTATCTTTTTTGCAGTATTTGAAAAACATTTTTCAGAAAATGCAAGGCCTCTGTACCCGAAGTGCACTTCTGAGTGCAGTGTTTTCAGTATTAGCTTCATGGTATTTGTCCTAAGGTGATTCAGGGATTTGTGAGCAAGGATTCCTCTAGGCTTCACCAAGGGAAGGGACCAGACACTGAAATCTCTGTTTTCTGAGGCATGAACAGTCAGTAAACCAGGTAGGTTAGTTAAATACAGAAATAAGTGCTGGGGTGGAGTAAGGAAGAAAAACAGACTTCTGTTTTGACTCCATTGGTAGTAAGGGATGCATCACTGTAAGCCTCCTGCTAACTTGGCTGAAGACTTGGCAAGGCTTCCCAGCTTACCTCTTGAAGGAAGATGATAACAATGGGAAAGGCAGATCATGGAAAATATTGTAATATGTGTCTTCATCCAATCTTTAAGTCTTTATTTCCTATCTTAGATACCTGAATTGGAGAATAAGAGAAATTAGAAGTCTTAAATGATCTGTGAACAAAGTATGGTTGGTGGGGATCAAAGGGGAAACATAATTGTGGCAAAACTATAGATAAAAAAACTTCTAAGTGAAATGCTAAACACAGCTATGTTCCTGTGATCCCTTGTTTGTGATAGGATGGCAATCTATCTCAAATTTCTTATTGAGAAAAAAGTCTTTCATAAAGTGTTCTTTGGTGGGATGGGTGAACGGAAAGAAAAACAAGCATTTGGGACATGGGAGTGTGTTCAGTGTCTTGGTCTGATCAGTCTTCCCCTGTAATAGTGGAAATAAGTCAGCTTAGAGCCTTTGAGTTGTGATAGGGTATAAGAGCAAATTAACTCCTGAGGGATACCATTTCATCTTGGACTTTTCTTGCTGAAGGTCGGCTGTGCTCATGAGAATGCTGTATTTTGAGGTTGTCCAGATAATTGACCACATCTACTTGCTCTCTGCATGGAGCTATCTCCCACCCCTTTGAAAACTTTTGGAGACATGAAAGAAGCTGTTTTCTAAACCAATTCACACAAACTTATTTAAAAGTCAGCTTGACAGAGCTCCTAAGCACTCTGCTCCCATCTTTTAAGTTCCTGGAATGTTTCAAAAAAGCTTTCGTAGCTCTAATACCTGAAAGACACTTTGTTTTTCAAGCACTCCCTTCATTGAATTCTGAATGGGATGCCCTTCTGTGGTACACAACTGGACTGCTGTTCTTCTGATCCATATTCAAGCCCAGATTTTTTTCTTTTCCAGAGCTTTTGTCCCGTGGCGACCTAGGCTTGTCAAGTTGGCTATGTCTGAGGCTACTTATGCAACTAAAGTCAGCTGTTAAGAGCTCTGTTTTAGGAAATCCTTGGTATAGACTCCAATTTGTTTCCTTTTTAGTAAGAGAATTATGTCTACTGAAGGGCCCATGCTCTTTCCTTGCCTGCTCTGCTGTAACCCCCATGCCCTGAAGAGCTCACTCCAAGGAGGAATAAATCCTCCACTCTTCCCTATTCAAACCTAAGGACTGCCTTTGTGCCGCAGCTTTCAGATCCCAAAGGCATTTTTGGTTAGCAGCTCTGCTGGATGCAAAAAGGGTCAGTGCCCTAATAGGATACAGCACTGGGAAAGGACTGGGCTTTAAGGGACCCTTTGGAGACTTGATGCCCTGTGTGAAAGAGGTCAGCAATACTGCAGCAACATTTTTAATTTACTTGTGGGAAAAAAAAGAAAAGGGCACCATAAAAAGGGGAAGGACACTGGAAATAAGAACTCTCTAAATCCTCCTGTCCTGATGATCCATACCCCAAATCCATCCACTGCTGATAAACCTAACCAATGCCTTTATAGGACTTAACAACATGGGATAAATATCCTCCTGCCTTTCCCCACCCCCTACCAGTGCATAGCAGCTCCTTATTGTGTGCACAAACTTTAGAGATGCTGGGGGATGTGGTATCTTCTTTACAAGAGACATTGGTCTGCACCTGCTTAAGGGCTTGCTCTTTCACGTTGATGCTCTGCATAGCAGGAAAAAGTCAGCCTTCTGTAGAGAGTGATAACAGCAATTTTTGGCTCATTGATCCTTTATGTTGTCCTAAAGATAAAGAAATTGATGACAGGTACACACAGAGACCGAGCAGCCCCCAAAATTCACGTAGGATTTTGGGAAATCCTCTCTCTCAAAGTTGATTTGTCACAAATATTTTTCAGCTCTGTGAGACTGTTGTTGATGCCTGGGAATTGGAGAAATGCTGATCATCTGTGTTAGGGTGAATGACATTGGAGCTGTGGGAAACTAAAATGAGCTATTTTGACACTGGCTTTGTCAATGTGTGTACGACTGAAAGCTGTGAGGCACTGGGATTTGTATCCAAACATAACTTGCACATCTGCAATAGATATCAACAGTGCTTGCATGACTTCATATAGGAAATAAATTTGAAGTGTTCTTCTCCAGTTTCTTTCTTCCCAGCATATCAAAAAGCAAAGGGCAATATGGAATATCATGCTTCAGTGATGGGGAAAGGCTTTGGGGGAATCTATTTCTGAATGGATGCTTTGATTTATTTAATTATTTATGTTTTAAATTAGATTTATTTTGGATTAGGAAGTATCTTTTTGGCATTATATGTAGCGTTGACTCCACTCCAGAACCACCTCCTTCTGGAACCACAACTGAAGTTCTATCTTAACACCCACACTGTTGCTCCTGTAGTGGCAGAGTGGGCTGCTCCACGGAGCAGAGCTGCTGCTGCTGGTGGAAAGCCAGGTTGCCACTGAAGTTGATAACCCCCAGCACTGATAAAGGAGAAAGGGGGAATGCAGGAGTGGGATGAGCGCTGACATGCCACAAACTTGTCTTGGACTGATTCAGGTCTCCATGGACCTGCAGACCTAGTCCCATCATTGTCTCACTTTTCAGGAATGCTGTACACCATTGCAGGGCAGGTGGGATTGACTAGATGGTCCAGATGTGAAGCTGGAAAAAAAAGGCAACCAAAGCAAATGATAATGAAGCATTGGGAAGGACATGAGACTGATTTGCCTCTGGACTTGTAAAAATACAGTCTATAAATACAATGCCTTCATGAGCACTGCACTTCCCACAACAGTGCTGTGACATTTTCTGAACAAAGAGATGGTGAGGATGTTGTAAAGCTCACTCTTTTCA
Organism: Entomyzon cyanotis; assembly: GCA_024500445.1. NCBI lineage: Eukaryota > Metazoa > Chordata > Aves > Passeriformes > Meliphagidae > Entomyzon > Entomyzon cyanotis. The sequence continues at coordinate 73,852,075 of JAKEPQ010001005.1, forward strand.
CTTTGAAAACCTTGATAACTTAGATGTAAAGTCAGATGTAAATGCATTTATTTGTCTCCTGCCCCATTTTCTTCCAACCTTGGCATGCCTAGTGATACCAGTTTATTTACTGACAGTCTCCTATGGTTATGGTCGGACTCTTTCAATATGTGAGAATGGCTGTGCTCCTTCTAAGCTTTCCAAGTTTTCAGTCCTCTGATAATATAGCTATGGCATTAAGCAAAATGGAATTGTTGTTGCAGCAGTACTGGAATTGAAAAAGAATGAAGGACTTTTCCTGTCCACGTGCTCCCCTCTCTAAGACATACCTGCAGTTAACATAAATTATTTTCTTCTGTTCATATTCTCCAAACCATGCACTTTGCTCTGCCCTACATCCATTGCCTGGTATGAATTTTTGCTCTCTGGCCTACAACAGTAACTTCCTTGTTAACTGCCACAAAATCTCAGTTTCTATTGTATTTGATAGAGATTCCACCCTGCTTTTTCACCCACAATCAACAAAAAGTAACAGGCATTGTATTGCCTGCTCCTCAGCAAAACCATGCATGCTTGGCACACTGTCAGCTTAGCAAACTCAGCTTCCATCCACTATTGAGGGTATTGAGCCTGTACCTTCTTTACTTTTTTGACGTAAGATGCAAATTTGGTTCAAGGAAGATTGGAGTTGGGCATACACTGTAGTAACTGCACTAAGAGAAGTCCAGTTAGAAATCAGCTCAGCATAAGCAGGACTGTAAGAAGTATTTGACTTGGAGGGGAGCAGAAATGCAGCCTTTTGTGAGCAAGGGCTCCTTAAACCTCCATGAAGATGGCTACAGCTGGAAAATCATATGTTTCTCTTACGATAAACTGTCTTGTGCAAGTGTTTTCAGTCACTTGGAGCTCTCCTTCTGTGGGCTTGGAACACACATGAGCCATGAGCTCTGCTTGGCTCCTTTGGTTTGGCTTTGCTTTGAAGCCTAGGCCCTTTGTGGATGGGTTCAGACCATCTGCCTTGGGGTTCAGATTCTTGAAGGCGATGAAGCGCTGGGTGCATGGCCTGTTTGCTGGTGGTGCCAAAATGAGCTGTGACTCATGCTAATCACGCAGACTTCCCTAATCCATCCCTTCCCAGTTTTTCTTGCGTGTTCTGCTGAGCTGTGTGTTAACAATAGTGACATTTAAAGTTCTAGCATCTGAGTGAATCATCTGGAGATGAAGACAGCAGTTCACAGTTCACAGAGGTTTGGTTTCTGAGTGCGTCCTTGATGCAGCTGGATGTGCTGATACATGCAATACTAGCACCAGAACCACAAATTTGTGGGACTTCTGGCACCACAGGGCTCAGCACCACCATGGTTTCACCTCCTTAAATCACATGCCTCCCTTATTTCTCCTATGTGCCAGGAAGTTTTTATGCATGTTCTGGTGGTGAAGAGGTGGGAGGGCTAATGGCTCGTTGATCTCCCTGCTGGGGAGAAGCGATCCATCAGGGAGGCTGCTGATCCTGGAAGTGGAAGAGTGAGTGAGTGAGTGAGCTGGCAGGGTGCTGTACCCTCAGGGAACATCGGTCCCAGTGGCACCTCCTGTTGCTTCTCTACAGTGAGATGAAATCCAGTGGAAACAGGTTACACCTCACTGCCAGGTGTGGTCCCAGAGGGGTCTTTCAAGGGAAGAGCTTCTCCATGCAGCAGTCATCTTCATTTGCTATGTAATATCCTTGGCTTTTTCAGACAATGGCAGGCACTGGTTCCTCTTCTGGGGAGCCACAGTGGCAAGAGATTGCTGGATTTTTATTCTGTTTCAATTTTTCAGTGGTGAGGAAGGCAGTGGAAGGTGTCCTGGAGAAAACTTCCGCTTCCACTACATGTGGGAAAAGGAAGAGGAATCCAACCACTAGTTTAAGTATAGCAAGCTCACAGTAATCTTGTGGTAGGTTGTGTGAAGAGATTGTAAAGGTGCTTTTGAGGACTGCCTGTATCTCAGCTTTCTAGCATGGAGGGTTTTTTGGGTTTTGCTTGTGTTTCATGGTTGGTTGGGTTTTTATTGTTGTTTTTTTGGTTTTTGTTTGTTTGTTTTTTTCTTTTGAAGGGTCTAATAGTTGAAGTAGATGGCCAGTCCAGGCAATATTTTTTCATTAAAACACTGTCACAGTTAAGACTGAGAGCCAATTCCGTAAAACTATCCATACAGGGAGAAGGGAATGGAAGGGATCTCTCAGAGGTAGATACATATCCTTGGGGGCCTTTGGACAACTTCGGTCAGTCTAGCGCATCCTGTAGTCGAAATACTAGTGTGGGGTCTGCCATGTGTGCCTCGGGGCACATGTGCTGCCTGGGGCTATGCTAATAGGGTGATATACAGCCTCTCCTCTTCTCTCAAATTGTATTCCTTGGGAAGCAGCAGGACTGAAATTTTATGGAGAAGCTCTACATGTTTGGAGGGTGAAAGGGAAAAAAATCCCACCCAAATGCACTGATAGTAAAGGTTTGTTCTTTAAATATCTTGTGTTTATGCTAGAACTGTTACCACAAGGCAAGCAACATGTTTTGTCTGCCGACTGACACATGCACCAAGTTTAGTATTAGCTGCCTTTCATTCCTTTTAGATAATCTGTTACTGCTATTAATAGAAACTTATGCAAGGCTTCCTGGTGTCCGAAATTGCCTGGACATAACAAGAGGTTTCGCCTTTGTGTGTGAAGCTTTTTGGCTGTGTATTTTTGGCCATTGTGTTGGAAACAGCAGAGCAGGGTGCCTTACAGAGGTCGAAGACTTGCTCTGCTGGATGGAGCTGCTGGAAAACCTCCAAGGGGAGAGCCCTCTCCTTTCAGGTCTTCCTGAAATGAGATGCTGCTGAGCTCCTTGCTGTCCCCAAACCTTGCCTGATCCCCCAGCTTGCTCCAGATTGCAGCCTCATGAGCCTGCCAGCTTTGTAGCTGCCCTTGCCTCACTCCTGGCCACATGACCTTGGTTAGCTGAAGCATTTCTTTGATATTTCTCAAACTGGCCTGTATGAACACAGCTGGCTGAGAGGGTGATTGCCTGTGAAGCTGCTCTGTCAGATATAAGGCAGAGTAAATTTTGATAGGAAGGTGGTGACAAGCTAGGGGAGCGCCTGGGCGGAGGGGGCTAATCACAGCTCTCTTTTTAGCCTGCATCAGCTGCAGCCAGCACAACATGTCAAACTGCAGCCAGAGCAGTTTGGCAATACTTGCAAACTCTGCTAGTGACGCTGACCACTAACAGAGCTTATAAAGTCAGTCAGATTTTTGGCAAGCTTTTAGACCACTGTGTGCCTGATGGAGCTCTTTAACATCTTCTGAAAAAGTATCCAGCGTTATCAGAAGGAGCCCTGTTCTCTAGAGCTGGGCCAGGACCCATGAATGAAACAAAGCTGACAGCACTGAGCTGCAACAGCTTAGTGGGGAGGAGGGGGGAAAGACACACACACACACACACACACACACACACACACACACACACACACACACAAAGCAAAAGCAGGACTTAAAAAAAAATAGAATATATTTCTCTGTTTTGAAGTCTCACATCACAGAAGCGACGTTTCCTGACTACCTCAATGTACTTCTGCTAACATGTTCTATGCAAAAACCTTCAAAAGGAAAGCGTGTTTTTTTCTGATGAAGTTGTACACCAGGGTTGTCTTTTTATTTTTGAAACATTCATGAACTCAGGAGGGATGAGTCCCTTGGTGTTTTTCATTCTTGAGGATTTACATTTGTTGAGATATGGAAAGAATAACCACAAGAAGATCCAAGTGATAAAATGCAGAGGAGAACCCATGTGTCATGGTCCCAAGCCTCTAGGATAATCACAGCAATAGTTTTATATGACAGGGCTGTATTGTAGAGGGAAAACTGGTATTTTCAGCATTTTCCCTTATTTGACAGGTCCAGTCCATTGCATATGATACATGAGTGTTGCCCACTGACAAACTGAGAAGCTGTTTTGATGACCTGTTGGGCAAAGGAAAATGGGAGTTCTGGGCACGGCTGCGTGCAGCCTGTCTGCAGGGAAATGGCATAAAAGGGGCTGGAATAAATCAGTTCCAGTGCAAGCTCACTTGGGATAACTAACAGGGAAACAGCTGAACATCAGTGCATGTTTTCATGGGTGCAGAAACCTGTAAAAGTTGAGCACAGTTAACATGTGAAGGAGCAATATAATCTCTGTTGGTGCATAGAAAATGGTGAGAAACAAGCAGATAAGAGAAAACACTAACCAGTGGGGTAAAACCACTGAGTAATGGGGTAAAAAAAGGTCTATGTGTGTCTTCTATTTTTTGGTGTTAGCACTGGCAGTCCATCACTGGAGTTTAAATAGGATTTAAGTGCTGGTTGCCTTTTTTTTTTTTTTTTTTGGCAGCTACAAAAAATCTTGAAGCCAAAAATCTTAAAGGAATGCACAGTATTCAAGCTTTATTGGTGCATGTGTGTGTTTCCCCCCCGCTCAGCCCCCCTCCTCTGGTCTGTTTATGTGAAATACTGGCAGAAAAGAGTAAATAGAGAGAAATATATATGTATTCTTTTTATTAATTCTTGGCAGGCTGCTTACAGTATGGAGCACATTTGAGGTGAATTTAGATGAGTATGTATATATAAACAGTATCTCGAAAAATTCTGCAAGTCCAGTTTGGATTTTGTAAGAGCATGTAAACTTTTCTTGTGCCTTTGTCTCTCTCACTGCTGGCTTTCATTACAAAGCCTATTTTCCTTTATTTAAGTCCTGCCTGCAGAAAATCTGTGCCTTCATTTTGATGCCATTACCTGACACTTTTTCAGTTTTAGCAATTTCTATAATCACCTTACCTTTCTCGATATATTAGCCAGGGCAAGGTATGACTTTCTTCTGGACTTGGAGAGCAAAACTGCCAAAGTGCAATAATTGCCAATTGTGAAAAATGCTCAAACAGCACTGATTGCTTGCTGTGCTCAAGGTGAAAAGTTTGGTTTTGTTTAAGGCCTTGTGTGCAGAGTTTTATTACAGAGATGAGAGTGATGGCCACATGTCCCTGCAAAGAATGAGGGAAGGTCAGTGATCTACAAGCCAGGAAAAAACTCCATCAAGGGGAAGAGCAGCAAAGAACATCTAACTGCAATTACAACCTAAATACCACTCGATTTTGCTGCTGTGATAAAACCCTCTAATTTCAGCAGGCTTTTTGGTCATCTTCGGCTGTCAGCATTATTATTGTAAAATAATTAATGACTTGTCCCAGATTCAGAAAGTGGGTTTAGTAGGACTTCCAAAGTGCTTTTTTCCTTTCTCCCAGCATGAAGCCCAGTCCCTGTAGGCTGGGAGGCAGCTTGCCTGAAGCAAGGCGCAGTGTTGCTGGTGAGAAATAGCATTTCCCAGTACAGGGAGGATGGGGTCTGGCATGGGAAGATACCTCTGGCCAGTGCCTGTGCAGGGCAGTGCCACAACCTCTTCTGCATGAACAGTTCACAGCTCTGCTCCTCCATCTTACCTGAAGCACCACAGCCTCCCATTGCTGTGCAAGACCATGGCTTCAGTACTGACTGGAGGGAATAGGGCATGTCTGCCCTGAAGATGGGATGACAGAGCTGCAGAAGGCCAGGGCCCTGCTAGCCCTGCGTGGGGCTGAGTGATGAGCCAAGGGTAGGACCACACTTATGCTGGTGGAGCAGGATGCAGCATTGCTCTTCAGGTGCTGTGGTAGGGAGGAACTTAAATTTGGTCCCTTTCTATCAGGCAAAGAGTTACATATATACAACAGGCTAACTTTCAGTGTGAAATATTTAGGGAGTTTAGTCCAGGCCCGACAGTAGTGAGTGCTTGTGGCAGACTTCACAAAGTTTGCTTGGAATTTCAGTATTTCTACTGACTTCTGTCTGAGAGATGCTTAGCAAATAGAGGTGGCTAAAAAATAATAATTTTCAAACATTCCCTTCTCCAGCTCCAGTAAAATCATAAAACCGGAGTTTTGACTTCAAATTCCCTGCTCTGATCTTTGTTATTTTTCTGATGTGCAGACATCTTCCATCTAAAAATAGTAAATCTCATTGTGTGGGAGGTGTATTTAAACAGTGTTCTTTGGAATATAAATATTATTATTACTTAAACTAACCCTGCTGCAGAGAAGTTCACAAACTTGCACTAGATGAAGGCTGCCTGCTGTCTATAGGAAGTGTTAAATGCTTTCAAACGTGGTCTTTCTGGGGACGTTCTTGCAATGGGACACAGTGTTGTGGCTCAGATTTCTGTAGGAGGCTGTATGACACCTTGATCCCTATGAATTACAGGAGCCTTCAAGAACTCTGCACCTTACAGGCTCAAGCCATTACAATATTGAGTTAATAATTAGTTTTTAAATACCACTGTAACTTTCATTTGTGATAGAGATAATTTGCAATCATATGCTGCTTTGGATAGCATGGAGTTTAAATTGAATCTAAAATGAGGAACATCGCTCAAAACAGACTGAAGGAGCTAATTATTTTAATAAAAATACAGCTGTGCTTGCCATTTTAATAACCTTAACAGATCAAGGCATATATGCATGGGAAGGCCTTTAACTAGAACTTGTATTACCATGAGACTGTAGCCTTTGATGTGTTATTTCTAGTTTATCAAATGCCTTGGTACTGCTGCTGAGTTTATTTAATGCCTTGTTTGCTGGCGCTTGATTAGGAAGTCAGTAATTAATAAACGGGTGGTAGAATTAAGTTCAGAGTTAAGAGAATATGTTTGACGAGGTCACATACAAGTACCAGGGCCCTGCAGAACCTTATGTGGTTGTTCCATGTTCAGCTGCCCTGCTAAAGCACAGGGACTAATTTGGGTGGATCACACCAGATCTGCATCCTCAAATACCCTCTGTCTTACTGGGTACTCTGGGATGGGATCATCTAAGGTGGTCCAGGCTCTGAGGCAGAGGAGGGAACTGGAGGTGGGTTTCCTGCCTCCTGCGAGATTGCTTGAGTCACTGGACTGTGGGATGAGACGCACGATATCATTCCAGTGTCTGATGTGTTTTCCACCCCTCTTTATCCTTAGAAAGAAGGCTGGGGGTGTGTGGGGTGGGGAACCCAGCAGGAGCTGTTCCTCAAGCAGGGGAGCTCACAAGAGAGCTGAAACTGCATCTTTCAGATCATTTTAGTGGCCTCAAAAATTCAAAGGAGCGTGCCTGGTACCAATAAACCACGCAAGGGCCCAGGGTACAGTGTAGCACCGTGACTAATGTGCATGTGCATACCTCACATACACACGGGGCAGTGTTAGCAACAGAGCTGCTTTGCTGCTGGGTGTGTTTTTGTTAACTGTGCCAACACTCTTGGGGCTGAAATGATACAGACTGAAATCAGCTCAGGAATCACAGCTTGTCCTTTGAAATACGAAGAAGGTCTCCAGAGAGTGGTCCTCCTATGAGGACATAGAAGGCAAGCTGGATGTATTGATCTTTTCCATCCTGTCCTTTTGCAGTATTTCTGTAAAATATGACCATCCCCCCTTATTTAGTGAACTACATTAAAGGGAGCAAAACACAGGCCTGAGCTGCAAACTCAGAATGAATGAGGCATTTCCATATGCTGAAAAATTTTGGCTGCTTCTCAAAGTCTATGTCTCATATTTGCTTTTGTGGTACCTTTTTCCAGACAAGGTCAGTGCCTGAAAGCTGAGCTGTGCTTGAAGAAGTTGAACAAGTTATGTAGAGCTCCCATGTTTGAAGAAATGTCATGAGATGGAAGTTTCTCACCAGATTTCAAGTGTTTCTGACATCCGCCATTCTTGGAAAAGCAGTTTTACCCTTGCTTGCAGTGTTATGTCATCTGTTTTTCCAGAGACTAATAAAGAATGGGTTTTAATGGATCCAGGATACTGCATAAGAGGCAGTAAGGGACTTCAGGTTTGGTCAAAGGCCTTGGCCCTTGGGGGTGTTTCAGTATGACTCCAAAACCCTAAAGCTGGGCTACAGGATTAGAAACACCTAACACAGCTACAGTGCCCCTCCAAACCCTTTTACTGTTCTATGTATCCACCTCCTGCTCGGGCTAGTTGTTCCATGCATGAACTGGGAAACTACATGACCTGAACAGAGATCAGCTTTTGCAATGACTGCAGACCTGTGGGAACAGCACAGACTTTCAGGGTGCTGCTTTGTCACCTAGATGAAAATTTCTGTCCGTGGTGGATGGTGGAAAGACTGGAGTGTCAAAACTGGGCATCAAGGATTGCAGCTCCCTTAAGGATGTACTTGGCACTGCTGAGGAATTTTGCACACATGGAGTTGTGAAATTTGGCTAGGATTTCCAATTTGTGCAGCAGTGGAGATTTTAAATAATGAGGAAAAGATGCTCTTCCTTCCTTTGGGGTTAAGGCAAACACAACTTTAACGCTTGGAAAAATCTATGAGAGCAATCGAGTTTCCCTGATGCATCTATCCCAGTAATTGATGTGACACCCTGCACTAATGGATAAACGGATTGTCTTTGTATTGCTGCAAAGAGAATGTGTCACATATTGAATAGTGACATTGATATTCTTATCAGATGTAAGAGTTAATGCTTCTTTTGGGTAAATGGAGTAGTTTGACCTCCGAGAGCTATTATCTTCCAGATTTGCAGGTAACTTGTCACAACATCTTTCTTTGCTGTGTTTGTTTTGAAAGTTTCACTGTAAATATCTAAGCTGGAGAGTTACCTTTCTTACATGAAATCCAAGATAGATAGGAAGAAGTATGCATCCTTTAAAAGTGGATTATCAGTGTGGCTGGAAATGTGTCATACCACCAGTCTGGCTGCATAATTGTATCAGGCTAAAGACTTCTGATGTTCTGTGAAAGGGCTCCCATGTGCTCCATCCTCCATGTCTCTATAGACACCGAGGACAACTGCTCTGCTGAGGTCAACATTTAAATGGATGAGCTAAACAAAGAGCAAGAGGAAGAGGGACAGACACAGGAGAAAGTCCCTCAAACTCCCTTTTGCTGGGCCACGTTGCCTTTCTTGTGTCTATTGTTTCTAAATTAAAGGATATCTAATGTCAGCAGTTGTGGTCCCCTCCCAGTAATCACTGTTACAAACATTGCTGGGGTCTTGCAAGGTATTTATGACTCTCCTGGGAAACACCAAGGAGAATTACAAAGCCACTGTGGAACAGTGTGATAAGAAAAATTCTGAATACAGCCTGCATTCAGGGGAAAAAAAAAATAATCAAAAGTGGCATACTGCTAGTACTGATCTCTCATTTAAGCAGGAAAAAAACACATTGAAGAGCTTTGGTAAAAGAAATAAGATTCTGGTTCCTACTACAAGCCATGTCGAAAGTTGTGTTTTCTGGTTTCGTTTGTTTTTCCTGAGTTAACTTTCAGCCAAAACAAAGGTTTCATCTGGTTGGGTCCTGTATAGATTTACCAGGACAGGACAGTGTCCAGGAAGGTGTCGTTGCCGATGACTAATCTAATTTCTCAGACAGCAGAGTTGTGTGAGGCTGGGACCAATTCCAGGAGAAGAATTTGTGCCCATCCCCGAAGACAGTGTGTCAGGTGTTTTGCAGAGAGAAAGGGAAAAGAGAGAGATTTACCACTAAGCCACTTTCCCAAAGGGTTCCTGGAGAGTGGTGTGCTTTCCTCCCACACTAAGCATAGAGTGGAGAAGGGGGGATGAGTCCAGTGTCACAAGCTCATAGCGTATGCCACATGATGTACCATTACCTGTGGGTGCAAGTGTGCATTCAGGCACAAAAGAATAATATGTAAATATTCATCAAGGTGGCTAATAGGGTGAGACAAATCACAGTCTGTGTAGGGAACTGCTGTTGCCTCTGGGACTTGCCATTCAGGGCCACTGCCATCTTCATCTTCCACTTGAATCATTCCACTTTGTGTCTTAGTGTCTTTTTGAAGAAAATTCTCAAGTAGATCCAGGATGATGAAAATCATGTTGTTTGACATAGTAGCTAGTCATGAAAATATTCCTATAATCCTAATAGAGACTAGGAGGCAGTTCTTGGGATATAGAGTCTGTGTAACCCACTTTAAGCAAGCTATCACTCAGTAAAAACACACCTTTTCTTTTTTCCTTTGGAAAATACCCCCAACATATATATAAAAGCCCAGTTTTTATATTGTCTTACAGTAAGCAAGCTCAAGATCCATGGCACTTCTCATAACAAAAAGGCAGAGAATAACCTGTCTGCCCTGCCCATCAGCTTTTCAATAAAATTGATTCTAGATGTGCAAGGTTGTCTGTGCGCTATTGCTAAGTGCATAATAGCTGTAGTATGCCAACTCATTATTCTGTAAAGTGCTGTGAAATGTAGCAATTACGAAAGATGCTACATAAAACCAGCTTCCAGTCTAGTCGGGTGACGGTCAGGTGGCCAGGCAGGCTGCTGTAGTACAGCTACATGATCTGCAGTCCACTGGTTTTATGGCTACAAACATCCCTTAGACTTGTTTGCACGTGCCAGAAATTACAAGTGCCCCTTCAGGGGGTTTTCATACTATCTCCTTTTGATTCCCCTCTTTGTCTTTGTGCTTTGGTGCACTGAAATTTCAGGTGGCTCCCACTGTAGATGCTCAGCTTTATCCATGCATGTGTCTATCACTTTTCAGTGAGAGTCAGTTATAAAGTAATTTATTTTGTAAAGTACACTGGCTATTGGCCAGGGGTAACTAAAGGTGAAAAGACGCAAATGAAAAGCAGATTTGAAAGAATGTTGTGGACTGGGAGAAGGGAGGCTCTAGTGTGAGGGAAGTGAATAGGGACAGTTCAGAGAAGTAAAAACTGAAAAAATAAGGCGTGCACATGTAGCTCAAAGGACTTCATTACAGATAATTTAGGAACATAACAAAGGAATGATGTCAACAAGGTCTAAATGGGGAGAAGCACAATGGGAAGAACAGAGAGAGCAAGAACAAATAAGAGTCATAAAACGGACAGATGTCTTCAAGTCTTTAGAGAGTATGTTTTAGTGCCTCTTCCCCTCCTCCTTTCCTGTTCTCTAGGAAATGTCTTACCAATAAGAGGAACAAAAGGGTTGGCAAGTTTAATAATGCCCTCACGGTGATGAAACATTGGTGCTTGACAGAACAAAAACTTGGCCATCCAGTTCTCCAGCTTTGCTTAACTGTGAGCCACGCTTTTTTTTTTAGTGTCATATCGAATCTGGTGACTCACATAGAGTATTCACTGTGCACAAGATAAGATATCATAAATTCACCATTAGGAATGTAATTACACTGAATGCTCAGAAGAAAGAAAGGGTCCCTTCCCCATCCCCACCTCTTTTTTTTTCCCTGGGGGACTTTCATTGTAGAAAAGTAAATATTGCAGCTGTGCTTCTGTCATTTACTCTGGAGAGTCCATTTAAGATGGTGATGATTAAGATGTGCATGTTTGTCGTACTAGTCAAGAGACTGGACAGCTTTCAGCAAGAGGAAGCTGTGGAGTGATGGCAGCAGGACAGGGAACTGACAATTAACTCACACACAAAGATGAAACCCATTAAGACCCAGCATAGCTCTAAACACTGAGCTTTTTTTTTCCAATTATGTCATCTTGTCTGATGCATTGCCTAAAACCAGACTGCTAATGTGGGCTTTCCCCGATCACATCAAAGCAGGCATAGTCTCAAATATTTGTGTGCAAATTTAACATGTAGGAAGTGGAGACACAAAGATTCTAAAATGACCTGTGGAGCTTTGTTTGTCATCTCCCAACCTTCCCAAGTGGGGACCTGGCTGAATCATGAAAGTGTCTCTGGCTCTTGCACTCCTTTCCTGTAAAAACTAAAGCAGAGTAAGGAAGAGTGGCTACAACTGCACAGTGTTGTGGCATCACTGCAGAGCTTGAGGCTGCATCTGGGCATACCCAACATCCCAAACTCACCTTTATACATCAGAGAAGTGTACAGAGCCCTGAGCTAATATCCTACACTGTTGGCTGCTCTTTGTATTGGTGAGGTTGTGGTTTTGAGAACAAAAATAAGCTGTAATGAGTTAACAAAGACAATGATAACCTTGGATTAAACCTTAATTGAGCAAACAGCAATATGACCGACGTCAAGGATGGGCTTTTCAGTGGCCTAGAGCAGTATGCCTCCTTTGAGTGCAGCGAGGAAATATTGATTTAAGGTGGGCTGGAGTGTCCTGCCCTTTGCGAGTATGTTCAGAGAGCCAATGATTCAGCTGGTAAAAGCTTCCTTGTTTTGGTGAACCTATGAGTGCCTTGTTGATGTCCATGATACCCTGTGAGTGAGCGCTTAATAGTGGATGAGTTTTGGAAAGATAGTGGATTACTTTGTTAAGCAAGCGTGGCTTGTAAGTAATGTGCAGCTGACCCTTCGTGACACTTGCATGACCCAGAAACAAAGCAGCAGGCAGGAGAGCCCTGCAGTAAATGAACAGTGTTTTGATATTTTCTAATAATAAAACCTATGAAGTTAACCTTTGGGAAGTATAGTTAAACTTAATTTATTTTCAATTGTGCAATGTTTTCAGTATGTTTGTTTGCACTGTAACCTAATTTTCCACTTCCTTTCCCTTGTCATACAGTTTTAAGGCCAGGAATGCGGTAATGAATAGAGAGAAGAATGTCAGTTTAGACTGTAAAAAGCTTCTGTGAAAAAGCCTAGTAGAATTAAATAGGGAATGATCGTCTGTCTGTAGGATTTCAAAGCCCATGTCTCCTCTTGTTTAAAGCCACAGGACCACTAATAAAAGATCATTTCAAACGTTTAGCCTACTGTGCTCTGTGACTAAGTGTAAGTTGAATAATGCCATTTCTCCTTTTCTTTCCCTCTTTCCCTCTCTCTCATCTTGCATTGAGATTCTTCCATGCGTCCCACTCTGGTTGATTTAGTCCATAGGGCTGCTGCACTGTTGGCGTGCAAGTAGGCTGGCCTTGGGATTTTTGGGTAAACAGATCTTCCTCACTAAGATCCTTGTTGGGCTAAATCTGAATGCAAATTAATGTGTTGGATTGTGTTACCTCCAAAACAGCATTAAATAAAGGACAATAAGAACAGCATTAGAATTTGGCAGGGGATATCTTTCTCTCTCATGAGTTAGACCCCACCACTGGGTCTTCTAGTACATAACCCTTGAGGGAATTTCGAACTCATGCCCAGAGACCAAGACTTGTGATCTTCCATACATTTAACATTTTTTTACGTTAGTGTCATCTGTACAGTAAATACACATGTATGATTGGCAAAGTGGAAACCTTGGAGGCTGACTCTTCCATGGCTTTTTATTCCCTATGTTGAGTGGAGCCAGTCAGGCTGAGCAGAGTGGAAAGGCAGGGAGCAGTGCTGAGTTCTTCGCTGGCTGTGGATGGGTAGGCGTACACTGGAGATGAATCGGGGTCAGTACACTGTGATATGTTAATTTGCCAATAATCATTATAAGTAATAGCTTTACTGATTCATGAGTTCCATAAATTGATTAGTCCCTCTGTTAATGAAGAGCTCCAATGCACTGCATGTGCAATAGATCATTCCTTTACTTTATGACTTTATCTGGCCCAGGGAACACAAGCAGACTGGGCTGTGCTGGTAGGAACCATTTCCATTTGCCGATGTGTTACTTCATAAATACGAGCATTTAGCATTGTGCACATTCTGCAGTGGTTTCTGCACAGAATTAGCTGAGTAATTAATTCTTTGAGCTTTCTGATGCATCACACTGCAAAGTCAGCTTGGCTCCAACTGGATCATCTTTACAAAAACTGGGCTGACTCTGTGTCGCTGTTGAGCCGCTAGCAGAGAAGAAAACCCGGATTCTCAGCGTGGCATAGAAAAGAGAGCTTTATTGTTTTGATTCCAACTTATATAGACTTTTCAGAGGTCACCCAGATTGGTCAGTCAGAAACCTCCCCCTGGGCCTGATTGGCCAGGCCTGAACTGTCCAAATCTCGAGACACTGTTTAATAACATCCAAACTTTATTTTTGTTTATAAAACACAGGAGAAAAATTCTCATGAGAAAGACCTGTGCTAGCCACAACTCTGCACTCAACTGCGGACACTCATGCGAGTCAGAGTTTTGCTTGTCAAGCAAGCAATCTCCAGTTGGAAGAAGGGCTAGTAGGGTCATAAATCACTTCTCTACTCTTACAAATCCTCTATCCCAGTGCAGAAGCAGAGTCCCATGGGCTAGCTTAGTTTGGGACTGGCACTAAAGACAAAATCATTCATGTGGGTGAAACTGGAATTGTTGGGGGTGGAGTGTTGGGAGGTGTGGTTTGAATCCATATGATCTCTGCTACACGAAGGAGCAACCACCTTTCCCTCTAGCACATGTGAACATCTTCAGTGTGTTGGATTGAAGAATGCTCCAGATGCCTGAACAGTGACAGTGCCCTTTTCAAAATGCCTGGATCTCCAGTGAGAACAGGGTTACCTTTTATTTTTCAAATGGACTTTGCTGCAGTTATCCATGCCTTTGTCCCTGTGAGATTTCATTGCCATAATACTCTCTACATGGGGCTATATGTTGAGCCCACTCAGAAACTGAAGCTAATGCAGAATGCAGTGACCCGCTTATTAAGTAGTGTTTCATGCTGGGAACACATCACACTAATGTGCCAGGATCTGCACAAGCTGCCAATACGTTTTTGGACGTTGGTGTTAACCTATAAAGCTATAAATGGTTTGGTACCTAGCCACTTGGGTCAGGAGAGAAGGCACGGTGCCTTTATTAATTATACAAGCCTCCAGCTGAGAATGAATCTGCTTAGGCTTCTGGAAATGGTTCACACTGGGCATGTTCAGAGGCTTAATGCAGGCATTAACATACCCTTACATTGCATAATTTAATTTGCATAACAACTCCTAGGTTTGTAGCTATACCATCCCTTGCATCTACCTTTGATGTTGCTGCTGCCACCTCTAAGCTCTTTGTAGAGTTGACAGTTTGAGCTCTGGGCTTGGGACCAAAGGGCAGTTTTACTCATCTGCTACTTCAGGAGAAAGCCCCTGTGTGGCCCTTGCAGAAAGCTCATAAGCTGAGACACATCAATGTTTACAAAACTATTGAACAGGAAAGTAAATTGTGCTTAGTCAGGGGCACATTCTGAATATGTCTTAGTCTGGGGAAAAAGCTGAAAATTTGGAGTTGGTTTCAGATTTTGATCAAAATGGTTTATGGTTTACAAAATGCCCTTCCTTTCCAGAACAGAACAAGTAACCCACAATATTCAGCCATTACATCTGCAGATAGATCTGCAGCCACTTCCTGCATTTGACCATGGTGTTTCTCATTGGTAATTACAGTAATATTTATGTCTCTTTGCATTTTTATATGTCCTTTGTCAAGCTGATTAGAGGAGGCACAAAGCTGCCCTTTCATAATAAAAACACTAAAAAAAATAAAAAGAGGCCTCATTAGGAGGCTTGCTGACATCAACTAAATTGAGTTTCACCTCGTATCAGAATTTTAATAAATAAGCACTGATGCTCAGTGCATTGCTGTAACATGCACGCTCCACTCACACAGCATTAGTGCATGCTTTGTACCATGCAGCTTTTTCCTTTTTAATGCAAAACAATACTAAGTGAGTCAAGGGGAAATGCTATTTCATATTCAAGCCTTTCTTTTTCCCTAGCAGACCTTAAAAGAAATACAAAATAATTTGTCTGGTATCCAATCACTCTGACTATATTTTCTGATTCTGCTGTTGTACATATCAGAGCCTTAAATCTAACATTTTCTTTTGCAGTGCTGCAAATGCGAGGGGTGATTTACATTTGTTTTTCTTGCAAATTAGGAAGAGCATAAAACACAGGCAGCTTTCCTTTCCAATGCCGTCGACTTTATATAAAGCCAGTCTGGAAAAAGCCACAGGAGCAATGAACGGGTGGGGAAAGAAAGTGACAGAGGATGTTTTGGTAATGTAAAAGGCATCTTTACAACTAACAGACCAAAAGACTCTTGTTCCAGGCTGCTTCTCACTCAAATATTTATGAAAACAGTTTACACTCTCTTAATTTCTGGTTTCTCTCTTAGAAATCCATATTTAGGTAGATAATTTTAAAAGCCTGCCCCTGCCAATTGCTTCTAGGTCAGTGCCAGGTCTGTGCTCTTGATCTCAGGCTGTTTTAGTAACTAGCTTGGTGTTTTAAGGGAAACTGTAATTTGGGTGGTTTTTATAGATACCAGCAACAGCCAAGCAGCAATCAAAGCAGCGCAGTCAGGATGTCCTGGCAGGGCTGAGGGCACTGGGGACACAGAAACAGAAACAAGCGAGGGTTGGTGGCAGTGCCCCAGCCACCAGTGGCTGCTGCTGCCGTCTGCCCTCACCAGCAGCAAGGGCTGTTTGGTGGCCAGCGCTCCTCATCAAAGCCTTGCAGTGGCTGCACTGCCTGGGATCTGCCTTCCTGCCTGGCAGTGCTACTGTACAGATCTGTGTCCTTGGTGCCCCTCCAGATGGAATACTTTTTTCTTCAATTTATTTGTTTTGTGCCTATTCCCAAGGTTTTGAGTTGTGAGAAGCATCTTGTAAGAAGGTGAGGGGCTGAAGTGGCCGTCCTCTCCATGTTTGTGGTTCTGACCTTGGATCCCAGATGGTGATTCGTGTGCTAGAACAAATGTGACAAAATGATGGTGCCAGGCGAGAGGTGCTGCTGAGGAGACAGCAGTGCTCCATCGCCATCTCTGGCTTCCCGCTTTGCAGGGCTGAGAAAATCCCAATTGTCCAAACTTTCTGAGCCTAGCAGGCCCACTTGAGATCAAATACTTATGAGCTTGTCTAATCAGCCCTTTCCCCTCCCTCTTTCTTAGCGTTTTCTATCACTACCTCTTTACTGCAGTGCTGGGACATGCTCCCTGTAGAAGCTGAGTGCAAAACTTGCTAGCGACTTTAGGGGTTTTCTGGCTGTAAGCTCAAGGTCTGAACAGATTTGCAGCTTCAAGCACTTGTGCCAAGAATTGCATTGCTTTGATCAATAAAATTCCCTGGCAGTGAAAGAATAATAATAAAGGTTAGATGGGGCCGTGCTCTGAAGCTCCATCTGCAGAAGAGTGTATCTTCCCACTGCCCCTGAATAGCACCAGCAGGCCCTCCTCTACCTCTTTTATGTATTAAATTCTCTTTGGGAAGCTAATCTCACCCCTGCTGCCCCAGCACAAAACCCAAACTGGCAATCTTGTGAAGCACAGAAAAGCAATTGGGGGGAACCTAGCTTTTTATGGTAATACCCAGGGAAAGTGACTTGCACCACTGCTCTTAAGAATGCAAACATGCTCCCATCAAGTGCGGGATAAACAGCACGGCTTGTACCTTTCAGCAAAACAGAAATGTGCCGTTGCTAGGGCCAAGGGACTCTCTACAGGAAAAGTTTGCTTGCCAATGAGCATGGCTTTGCTTATACCCAAATGCCTTGAAGTGTGGAGATGGTTTTCCTGGAGAGCAGAGGATGCTACAGAGGGGCAGGAGGAACTGGGAAGGGAAAAGTAAGCTTATGCTGGGTTTATGAAAGTGATGGAGGCTGGGCCTTGCCTCCTGCCCAGGGCCTCGGTGCTGTTTGTGGCATGGTGTGTGTATATGCAACACTGCTGGCCCTCTTGAGTGGGACTCACCAGCCTGGCAACTCTCAGTCTGAGTAGGCTTTGCTCTCAGATCAGGGATTTGTCTGTTTGCTGGCTCAGATTCAGTGCCTATTTATACAAAAGAGATGAAGGTAAAGCCACTCCCAGATGAAAGCAGTGTTCATGTTCCTGCCCCAGCCTCTGCACTAACCATGATGGCTGCATGGTGAACAGAGGACATCTACAGTGGAAAATTAAGGGCTCTGTTTTACAGTGCAGCTGCCTTAATCTGAGGGGGATTCTCTCCCCTCCCACCCCCACTGCTATGCAGCTCTCCTGCTGTGTCCTTTGTTTAGGGGCTATGTTGGCCAAGTCACTTTTTCTGTCCTTGTAAGGTATTTTCTGTGCTCTGGGCTCCCTTACACAGTCTCTGTGGGGTGATGCTAAGGAGCTGTGGTGAAGAGAAGGTGATGGGGGAGAGAAGCAGACCAGGTGGATGGGGAGAAGGGGGTGCAGGACAGTCTTGTTCTTCAGCAGCTCTACCTGAGATGGACATAACAGATCGCGACAGATTGTGACACTGCATTCAGGGATGTCGCTGTTGAGCGGCTAGCTGAGGAATGACCAAGTTCTCAGACAAGGAAAGAGAGGAGAAGAGAGCTTTATTGTTTTGAATTCCATATATGTAGAGTTTACAGAGGTGCCCCAGATTGGTCAGCCCGAGACCTCCCCCTAGGCCCAATTGGCCAAGCCCGAACTGACCCAATCCGGAGAAGTTGTTTGCAAAACATCCAAACTTTATCTTGTTTATGAAATATAGCAAAATATTCCCACGGGAAGAACCTGTGCTAGCCACACAGGGACTTCCTGGGAACCCCAAATATGGGGGGTGGGCATGGGGCCAAAGTGGGTGGTGAGCAGAGCAGGCAAGGCAGGGTTGTCCTCATGGTGTTTCTAACTGATGTAGAGTGTCCAAGGTGTCTCCTGAGCTGAGGCTCATCTCCCTTCCTGGTTCTCTAACACAGAGCAGTCTCCTCATCCGAGGTAGCTGGATATAATTTTTGTGTGCTAGCTGCCAGAATATCTTCAATTTAGCTTAGTCTATTAAATCACCTGTCTCAATGCTCTTTGTCTGGAGATCAAATTTGGAAAGGCAGCAGCTGGAGGAAAATTAAAGTAGACAAATGTGTGTAAAAATGTTTCCCTCCAACTGCTTTCATCACAGGCAATTCTTGACTAAATGATGAGGCTTAGGGCTATAAGTATCTCAGTCATTTCATCTGGAGTAAACTGAAACCAAGGTCAAGTCATAGCTGGTTTGTGTCCTTTTCCTTCTAATCTTACGCATTTCACTATGGTTATTTTATTTGAGTGTCTGCCACTTGCTATTTCAAGCTTCCAGTGGTATGCCTGCTCTGCACCCCTGTTTGCCAGCTAAAATGTTTCCACACCACTAGTGGACATGATTACATAATTTTAGATGTGCTCAGACCTGAAATTATTGGATTTTTTCCCTGGTACAAATGAATGTATGTAAGTTGTTTATTTTTAACTTCACCTCCTGCCTGTGAACTCCAGTAAAGGGAAATTAATTTTTCATGATGGATGCAGGGGGGAGGACAGGAGGGGAATAAAAGAAAAGCATCTGAGTGTAAGGGCAACAGAAAAAGAAGCATGCTAAGTTCCTGGGTGATAGTGTGATGTTATTCCACCTGTTTCTTTAATTACTAGAAGTTGCTGAGACTCATCAGCTGCCTTCACACCCCTGGGGGGAGAGGAAGTGCTGATGGGGTTCCAGGCGTGTGGCTTTTCAAGCTCATGCCAAGACTGCGCACCAAGCCACGTTCCTCCCAGGATTGTTCATCTACAAATGTGTAGGTCAACTGAGCTCCAAACTTACTTTGAAGATCAGCAGTAACCTGTGTTGTCTCTTCTAATCTACAAAACTCTTTCTCTGAATCATCACTTCAAGAGCAGAATTTACTGAATTCATAGCAATGCCTTGGTTTCATGACATCTAGTAAGTAGGTGCATTCAATATTGCAGTGTAAAGGGATTAATTTACTTCAGCCTCCTCTCCACCCCCAGGAATCTTATATATTGTCTCCCACACACCTACTTAGCTCAGCAAGGTTGTTTTCCCAAAAATGTTGTAAAATAAGACTAGTTTGCCAAAGGTATTCCCTTGTATGTGCGCATGTTTGAATCCAAGGTGGAAATGTGTTTAATCTGCAGCTTCTGTGTTAAGAGCTAAGGGCATCCAAACCCTTGGGATGGAGGTGTGCCTCTGAGCCTCCAGAGCCGAATATAATTGAACGGGCTCAGGTTTCCGATTCCTGCTTTAGTCCAACTTCAGTGTTAATGCACAGGATGTGTAATGATGGCCCTCAAAGGCCTCTTTGCATTCACATTTGCAATCCTTATGTCGTATTAGTGCAGACTTTGCCCCGTGTTTTATTTCATGCTTCCTTCACCACAAACATTTGCTGCTTGTGGAAAACCAGCTGGGGTGTCTCTCTCTCTCTCTTTCCCCTTTAATAATCTCTAGTTTGGGACCACTGATCCTTCAACAACCTCTTCTCTTTTTGATGTGCCCTCTGTTTTCTCTTATTTACAGCAACTGCCATGCTTGGGATTCTCTTGTTCGTCCTCTCCCTCCTCTCAATTTCTCACAACAAGCTGAAAATGAGATCTAATAGGCCTCCCACTGTTGTTGCTCTTTTGAGATTACTGGGATCAGATGTTCTTCTCTTGAGAACTGCATCAAAGAAAATGAGAGAGGGTAAAGACCAGGATGCTTGGGAAGGTGATGGAGAGCGGGGATAAGGCAGGAGAAGTGGTTTTTTGCATGTAATGCTGTGGAGCAGGGCATTTTTTGCCTTGTTGGAACCTTTCCAGGGTTTTACAGAAGTGTCAGTGCCTCTATGGTGTGAAAAGCTTAATAATTTTTTATAAAACCTTTCAACAAGCCCAGTGCTACCTGAATGTTGTCTTTTTTATCATATTTTTTTTGCTACTAGCTATAAACAATTCACTAATTCTAAAGGTGGATTATTTGGCTGACCTATCCATCCCCATGCTCCCAGAAAGCCTTTCCATATTAATTGCATTTCACTGCTGGAGACACCTGTTAGCAAGGGCACAGCTGAACAGGCTCCTAATACTTTAAATCTCTGATAATACTCCAGTTAAACCTCTCTCTCGCGCTTTACCCTCCCCCCCCCTTTTTTTTTTTTTTAATAAGAGAGCAGCTGGTTGAACTTGCTCCTTAGGAACAGACTGAAGCTAAAATTTCTGTTCCTCTCTCTAGTGTGAGATGACTTTGCAGCAGAGGATCTGGTGGTTTTTGAAGGCTGTGATTGCACTCCCCTTTGCCTCTCTTTTGCACTGATGGAGAGAAGGGTAACCCATAGTTTTTGCTGGTAAAAGTAATCGATGTAGTATGTGTGGTTTTATACTTGGTCACAAAGCTCAAAGAATGCAAATAGGTATGGCAGTATGGCAAGGGATTTTTGGGGGGGTTTGTTTGTTTGTTTTGTGTGGGGTTTTTTGGTTTGTTGGTGGGGTTTTTTTTTTAAGTTTAAAACCTGCATTTAATCCTGTTAAAAATGTGAGGGAATGTCACAAAATTATAAGTGTCTGTAGGAGATAAGCCCTTCATGCTGTTCAGCTCTACAGTGTTTATTCCTTTTCCCCGTTATTTTCTTATCATTATCAGAGAGTGGTGAAAAGCTTTTGTCAGAGTTCTCCTTTAAAGAGAGATTGTATTTGAATGTAAACAAGTATGAGCACATGGTGTGACCAAGGGAGCAAGCAGTACCTTCAATTTCTGAATTTTCTGGTACTTGTGAATGGTGTCAGGATCTTAACATGACTTGTAAAGTGCTCTGAGAACAGGATGGCTTCTATGAAAACCCACTAGACAAGTGATTCAAAAAACATCTTTTCAGAAAATTACTTCATCATATATGAGATTTCTTTTTAAAACTAACTACATGGGAGTTCTTGGCAATGATGGTCTCTACATCTGATGGTCTAACTAGCATGAAATAGAGCTGCTGCTCTCATTTATATACATTACACTATCTGGTTCCTCACTTGTGGTTTGGTAAAAGCATGAATTTTCAAGTTTCCCTCATGGGACTCCTTTGGCGTTTTTCACTTTACCTTTCATTTTCTTCCCCGCTATGTAGAAATACAGGATGATTATTAAATGGCTGTAGGAATTTTGCTGTAAGAGGCAAGAGAACATGCAACATCATAATTTTTATTGCTGTCATCATAGTTGTTGTCTTTTCAAGAAAGCACAACAATAGTGAGGTGGGGAAGATCGTAACACATGCAGTTTAGCTGGGAGAATTAAATATATATTCTTGGTGTAATATTTGTCACACAAATCACAGAATGTTTCTTATAAATACCTTTGTGCATACACAGTCATCAGGAGCTGTTTGATCCATGTATCACTGCAAGACTATAATCCCAGGGTGAAACCCCATGATAGATGTCCATGAGCCTTACAGCATCCCAGTTGCAGGGAGGGTGCAGCATTGGCTGGAGAAGGGAATGGGATAACTGGAAAAAGGGCTAACATGGGTATCAGCTGTGTTTGCTTCAGCAGGTTTGTTGCACACAGGAGAGCTCCCCCTCACCACCAGCCTCTTGGTGGGAGAACAGAGATGGTAAGGCTGATCACAGCTGCAGAGGCTCCTTGTGCTAGCCCCAGCCCCAAGGACACACAGTCAAATTGCTGCAGGCAGCAGAATGCAAGAGAACTTAGGGAGCGAGCTGGAGAAGATTAGAGACACATCAGGGAAGGGTGGAGGAAGGATGTTGTCCGGGGCACAGAGAAGGGCGAATGTGCCCAAGGCCACGTTGCCACCAGTGTCAGAGGTGTGCACAGAGAGCTGCCAGGCCTGCTGCCATGCCTCCTCCGTCAGCACCCACTGGGCCTTCCAGCAGCATCAGCACAAGTACAGATGGGGCCAAATGGCTTCTCAGAGGACACAGCTCACCCTGCTGATGTCCCTCTCCACCACAGCAAGCACAGCTCAGCCTCATGCCCGGCCACAGCCTCTCTGGCCTCTTCCCAGCCCCTCACCCACCACCCAGGATATGGCCTGAGGCACAACCTCACTCCTACACTTGGAGATCACTGGGGAGGTTTCTGGTGGGTACCGCCACTGTCCATTTTACCTAGGTCTATTCAGGATTGCTTTTTAGTTAAAAATACTCAGCTGGCTTTTTATATGAAAGTACATATGCCTTTAATTCCTTCTGTTTCTAATTATTAAGTTATTTAATAATTATTCTAATTATTAAATTATTATGAACTGTTGGTTATTTTTCTGTGATATTTTTAAATCCAACATTGTTTCTAAGGGAGGCAAGTGACAAAAAATATTTATAGGTTGTAATTCAGCTTGGTAGACTCATTTAATTTAATTAGCTGTAATGTGGGAGTTTAACTCTTGTCATCAGATTGCAAATAAATTAACTACTTTGTATTCTTTAAAATTTTTCTTTAAAAAGGTATTTTTTTCTGTTTCTCTTTTCTATCTTCTTTTTTTTTCCATAGCAAATATATTATTTATGCTGTTCTTATGCTAAGATTTCATGTCCTCTGTGCTAAATAACCCTCCCCCACCTTCTTTTTCTAGCTGGGATTTATAATACACCCCAGAAAAAAATAGGTGCTGACTGTGCTGTGAACAGTGCCCCTTCATTATGAAACAGCCCTTGCAAACTTTTGGAAAATGGACCTACTGTGATAATAAATCTTCTCCCTTGACATACAGCACTGAATGTGGCTCTGACCACATAAACTGCACTCCCCATGATTCCGGGGCTGTTCACAATGCCAACCATTTATAAGCCAGTTTGCTTTACATTAAATAATTCCCAAGTCATTTACAAATAGCAACAATCACCTCAAAGTGCAAGGCTAGGAAAGGGCTGGAAATTTTGAAAGGGAGATCTGTGTATAAAAATTTACCATGCTCACAATAGGGAAAAAACCCAGCCCTTGAAACAACAATGGCTTTCTGCATTTGGGCTCGGGGTCACAGCTTCTTTTGGTTCAGCTTGTGGTGGTTTATTTATGACGGGTGCTAATTTCTGATGTTTGACTTCTTCTGTGGACAGCCTGCCCCAAGTGCAAGGTAGGGCTCCCTGCACTATTGTCTGCAGGAAAAGGCAGGAGAAATATGTATTGCTTTGGAGACGAGCTCAAGGATCCCAGGAATGCCAGGGAAAGATTTAGCTTTGTGACATCCTCTGCCAGATTGCTAGCTGCTTCTCATCTGGATTTCAGTCCTCATAGCCTTCCCTTACATGGTTTTAGCATAATAGGTAGAGTTTTATGGTTCAGACATTAATGGGAGTAACTTTAAAAATCTGTCCAGGAGAGGTCTTGTTCTCCCTGCCTGTCATAGCTTTTAAGATAATTTCTTTCAGGTGTGATTGAATTGCACACCTTGTTCCCATGGGGTGCAGTTTCTTTCGCTGCTGTTGGCTATCCCTTCTGCCATCTTCTTCCTCCAACATTGGCTGACATAGCCTGTCTTTGCCTTTGCTTCAGTTCCCCTTCCCCCTGCCCCTCTGAACTTCCCCATCTGTGCCTCAGGCTTCCCATCCTTGGCTTTACTTTCTGGGGGTTTCCCACTGGCCAGGTGAGTTGCCTGTTACCACTCAGCCCCTTCCTCCGTAAATCTCCATTGCTTTATCTTGTTCCTGTTGTTTGTGTCACTGCTGTTTGGCCTTGCACAGGCTGTAAGCATGTAAGAACAATAATATTTTACATTGGAAGTCCACCTAGACAATGACAGAGCTGGAGATGGGAACATTTCTTTCATAGTTTGTCACCCAGTGCTGTGCATGTGGACCTTCACCCTGCTCTCTGCCAGTCTCCACTGGGACTGCAGCCAGAGAGGAGCTGCCAGTGTGACTTGGCTGCACCACCTGAGGAGGTGCATTATGGCAGAGGCTTAAAGGACACAATTACAGATGAGCTTCACAGGACGGTGCCTCATCCAGGCCATGGGATTGACAGTGCTCATTCACTGAACAGCTATTCAGTAGTTTTTCTTCATCATTTTTTAGCAGGGGAGGGAGTAGCTGATCCCTTAATTCCAACATCCTATTCAGACACTGCACTGAAGACAGAGTTATTAATTTCCTCCGAGGGTTTTTTGCTGTCATTCAGCATGACAGTATCCTGAATGCTTTAAAAATATTAATGGGTTTATTTTCATAGTAGAACCATAAGATGGAAGAGCATTGCTTTTACACTGTAGTTGCAAGTGACAGCAAAGAGGGCAGGATCAAGGTCAAAGTGAATGCAAGGTTTAGACACATAATATTTTTTTTTTCCAGACTACATTGTTTATCACTTTACTTCTATTGATGCCTTAAATTGCTAGTAGAAATTTTTAGACGCAGACACACAGTATAGGAAAGGGGTTTTACCTTGGTTTAATAGGATCCCAGATGCGCACCGACGAAAAAGCAAAAAGCCCCGATGATATCCCCCGTATACAATCTATGGACAGCCTAGATTAGAATACCTATCTAAAAGTCTCCAATAAGAAGTCTAACAAATTAAGTAATTGCCCCTTTATTAAAATTGCCCCCCCCCCCCCCCCCCCCCCCAAAGATTACTACTTAGTTTACAAAAAACATGTCTCAGTGATGGAGCTCTGTTCAAGGTTGTGCATCATGCTTTGCGATTGTGGATATGTTTCGTCTTCCCCAAAGGATTCTGAGCAGGGCAAGGGGTACTAGGGTGATAGACATGTAGGGTTAAGATACAGGGAGTAAAAAGTACAGGAACGGGGAAGGGTAAAAGGTTATATATAAAGAGAGTATAAAAGTAAAATAAAAAATACAAAAAACCCCATCAGGCATCACTATGTCTGCATTTTATACAGCCCACTGACTTCCATTTTGGCTGCTGCTGTGCAGTGAATGGTTCTGCCAAGTTCAGAGGTAGTACTGTGAGCTCTGCACTGGTAAAGTCCTAAAAGCTGTTTGGTCTAAAGAGACGCATTTAGTCCCACAACAGGCAGATGTCCCCAGGTCAGTATTTGTCTGCTCTACTTTCTCCTACTGGAGTCTTCAGTCTCAGTACCCCCTTTTGCGACAGGCAAGACAGGAGCACTGCAAGGAGCTTTAATTCATGCTCAGTGCCTCCCAGCCAGCTGAGCCAGAAATCCTATGGAGAGACTATGGTAGGTACCCATGAAAATAGGGATCTTTTGCTCTGCCCAAGAAAATCCCAGTTCAGTCCATTTTTTATGACACTGTTCAGGCTTCTCTATAGCTATGACCCATTGGTCTTTGTGCAAATACCTGCTCCTTTTCTCCCTGTGGGTTCTTGTCCTACCCTTCTGACCAGCCAGTGCTCCCAACTGATGCAACGGCAACTTCAAAAAGTGGTAGTCCTGCTACCACGTTTGATTAAAATACTGATATTCAACTCTACGGGTACTACAGTCTGCTAATATATGGATTAACTGCAATATAAAATGAAAATTCCCGCTTTTTATGTGGGTTGGTTAGGCACACCACATGACAGAGCTTATCATGGTAATGGTATTTCTGATGGATTTGGCAAAGATAGTGCCATAAAAATAAAACACATTGAGATTCATAAAAATCTGTCTGCATTCTGCTTCCAGTGAAGCTATTTGGGGCCAAATTTTCAAACATCAGCTTCTAGTTGCACCAACACGATGAGCCCATGCAAAATACAAATATGCACACTTAGGTTTTTGCACATGCGGGCAGTGCCCATTCTTGCTGGAATGTGACATTCTGAGAACAGATGTTGCAAAATACTTGCACATATTTTGTGGGAGCAACAGTGACATCAATCTTGCTGGAAACATTGCTCCCATTTTTACTTTTCTTTGCTTGGTAGGCCGTTTATCTTGTTTCCTTTGGCGCTGGAAGTCTTCCCCATGCTGTTTTCTGTGTCTGGAAAATCTGCCCACCTTCTGCATGCCAATCACACTTCTTTTTCAAACCTCTTCTTCAAACTTCTCCTAATCCCTTTTATGTTGATCTTCTTACTGTCATTTTCTTTCCAACTCAAGTCTGAATCACCTCTTACAGGGAGTTTTAAGTGTGTGTATGTATTCATAGTCCTTTGTGCAAGCTGTCTAAGTTAGTGCCCCCTTCATTTTGAAGTGAAAAATTAATTTTATATAGTTGTACTAACTTAATCCATGCCTTCATCTCCACAATGCAAAGCTCTTTTTTTTTTTTTTTAACAGTCCAATTATTGTTTTAAAGGTGAGTTTGTTAAAACATGGAGATTAAACAGTCTGCCAGGGTCAAAGTTAGGTGGTAACAAATCCATGGGAAGAGCACAAGTCTCGTGGTGACCAGACTAACAGTTTCAGCAGTGAGTAATGCATTATTGGCACGGCTTTGCCTTTATCCTCCAGAAAAAATTAAAGACAGTAAATCAGTTTGGAAGGTATGATTTATTTTGGCCTGCCAACACTACAAATGTTATTTCTGAAATAGCAATGGTTAATTGCTCAAACTCCTCAACTGTGCAGACAACATTAAATGTTTTCATGTAAAGAGTGAGGGATGGGAGCTGGAGTGGGGCCTGGATAGGGAGCTCTTGGAGGAGGCAGGGGAAGGTGGGCACAGCCAGGACAAGGATGGAGCCTGTTGTGGGGCTCCCTGGACTCCCAATGGCAGGGAGCCATTGGGCAGTTACAGGGGCTGGGGGCTGCAGTGCCTCCTTGGCACTGGAGTGCTGACACAGGCAAGGAAAGATGGGCAACACCACAAGTCATTTTGGAGGCAATTGCTTGCTTGGCGTAAGCCTCTTGTTAATCCTGTTCATAGGAGGTGTGACTCCTAAAACTGTTGTGTCCATATGTATTTTTTCCCCTGTGTGCAATTATTATCATTTAATCTCCCCATGGCCTTTCATTTCTGCAGCTTAAGTTTATGAGCATTTTATTTTTCATTTTCAGTTACTTTTCCCAACATAACATGAAATTGCAGACATTTTCAGGCCTTCATTTGTAAAATTATCTCTCATTATCATAACTTACTGCTCTTAATGATTTTTCTGACAGGTTTTAGTAGCAAGATTCCCTAAGTATTCCTTTTTTGTCTTGGATGCAGTTAAGTATATTATATGGGACAATATGGATGATATTAAGATCCCAGTAGTGTAACATTCAGGAGAGTTTCCAACAGTCAATGTTATCTGTCATCTCAGGATATGCATCACTTGGGGATCCTTTCTATTGAAAGAGTGAGAAGAGATGCTCTTCCAGACAGTATTTGTCACGTTGTCCTAGGATTTCTGGGAGCTCCTGCAGGATCCCAGAGGTGGCTGCCGTCTGCTTGTTTTGATGGTTTGCGTTAGGATCCGGATCAGACTGTGCTGGAGAAGAAAACCTCCAACAGTTACCATGGCCCTGGCAAGGCACAGGCTGTGCTCTGCATGCCTTCTCCAGATGCTGGGCATATGGGTCTGTCCTGAGAGCTCCAGGATGGTTTGGCTTAGATGGTTTGGCTGAGAAGGCAGTTGGAGGAGGGAGTATGGAGAGAGACTTATTACTCTTGCAGATAACAGTCTTGCTGAGTTTGATTGATGGATGCTGTTTTATCTGCCAGACATAAGCTAAAACTTAGGAAATGGAGCAGAAATATGCAGCTTGGGCAGAGCAGTTGTGTATAGCAGGGAGAAGCACAGTGCTGGTTTGGGCAGAGCTTGTGCTCAGCTGCCCCAGTGCACCTCAGGCTCCCTGGTGAGCATAACTGGGTGTGAAGCACCACACCTACACGTACCAGCCATGCATGGCCCAGAGATAGGGTGCCATGCATGCTCTGGCCATGTGTACTGAGGAATGAGATTTCTACCACCCTGTTTCCCCAGTCCTTTCCTTTTGCTATCCTATTGATGCATCACAGGCCCCCCATCTGGTCCTGAAAGCAATTATTTCCCAACTGTGCCTCCAAACCGATGCTCAGGAGCTCTGGGCTCTGCTTCCTCTGGGTTTAGCAGGCTGGCTCCATGGCACTGGGCATCACCTTCATCCCTGGCCATCTCAGTTCCCTTTGCCTGCCTTGGGCTTGCTCCACACTCCCCATATGCTCCCAGCCACTTACCGGGTAGCAATGCAGAGTAGAGAGTAACATCCCTGCCTCAATGACAAATGTGAAAGGCTCTAAAATGGAAATGGTTCCAGTGGAACAGATTGCCTCTAGCTAGGGTAGCTTATCCTATGCAGAAAACTGGCTGCAAATGGAGCACCTTTTTGCTAATATTGACTGCATTTTCACTTTGCTGTAATTATAAAGCTCTGGAGTGTGAACAAGGCTGTAGCCTGTACACTTTTTAACAACAAGTGCTCCTGTGCCCCATTGCTGTTTGTCACTGTCTGGAACCCTGATAACCTGGTCTTCATTAAGTCCTTTGGGAGCTAACATTTAGCTAATAAAATTAGGAGAGGACAGAATTTTTTAAAACGAGCAGAATTTGACACATTTAGTTTCTGAGAAGGTTGTGAAGATGGTCTAATATTGCTTGTACAAGGTATTTGTCAAGTGTGTTTCAATTTGAGAGAACAGTTGGACATTTTTCTTCCTCTTAGAGGTGTTAATAGACTCAAAGGTGGAAGAGGAGGCAAGGGCAGAGTGGAAAAAGACCTGACAAGCTCGAGTGATGGCAAACACAGCAGATTACACTAAAGACAATCTCTTCTCTGCCACTCATTTTTTCTTACTCAGCACAGACTGCATCTGGCTCTTCGTTATGGAGGAGGTGAAATGAGCCCTTGTGAGTGATCAATGCACATGCTGGGAGAAAGCTTACAAACACAGGAAAAGCCACCAATAATACTCTGTCTGGAAAGAGATTGCTAGTGGTGTTTGAGATTTCCCCAAATTCAGTCTCTGGTGAGGAGACAGATGAACAGTGTGTCTGTAAAGAAAATGTAAAGGTTTCCATTAAAAGAAAAACACAGACCTGAAAAATGCATGTGTGTTGAGGTGAGTAACGTGTATCTGATGCAGCAAATGTTTCATGTTTTTTCCTACCTTCTAGAGTAAATTTATGTTCAAATCCTTGTTTTGTACAAGCAGTGGGTGAAATAATGCATTTTGCTATTTGATGTAAATGCTCACCTTCATTTGCCTCACAGTGGCTGTGCCTGCACCAACCTCCCCACTTAGTATTGACTGGCACTCCAGTTGGCTTTAGAGCAGAAAAGCTTTCTGCCAAGGAACTGGGGATAGTGGGATGGTCTTTGGATTTTAGAAATCATCTTTTTGGGTTTAGGTCAAAGACTTCTAACCAAACAGCGTCAGAAAGCTGCCCCTGCAGTAGTTGCTTCAAGCGATAGGGAACAAGATACACGAGGCATCAGGTGCATCCCATCTGTGCAGGAGAAGAAGAAATTTGCCCAGTGGCTGTCAGGTCAGTGTGCTTTGGCAAGCATAGAAGTGTAAAAATTTTTTCTTCTCAGAAGTTCCATATTTTGTGCCTCATTTGATATGCTCCAGACCAAATTCAACAGTTTCCTCAGTAATGGTGTTTTGTACTGTGAATGCTAGTAAATCAAATATCCATAATGGGGAACCAGATGTAATTTAAAATCAATTTGCCATTTTATGAAAGGGCAATGAAATACTGGTATCCCATCTGAAAATTGTTTATTGAATATAATGAAGAAGAAACCAGTGGGGACATATGGTAATTAAATAGGGGCTACAAAAATTGCTCTAAATTCTGTAAGAGAGAGAATGATATAAACTTCTTTGTTGAACTTTCAAACTGCCCTGTGGAGTTTAACAGACAATAGAGTTCCCTTCCAGAGTTCAGAGTTTCTTTAGGTTATTTTCTATCTCCTATACAGTGTCATCTTTTTAGTGATTTGATTATTTTTTTTCCTTTTTTTTCCTTTTTTTCCCCTTTCCTTTTAAAAGAGAATTATCTACTAGTATAGCAGCATGCAAGCAAGTGGGTTAAGGAGGTATGATATTAAGTGGCTTCTCTTTTTTACTTGCACTGGAAAAATCTTGAGGTTCTTAGAGCCATGCTCAGCCTAAGTGGAAGTGGGTGCAAATAGTGAGTTTGGTGCAAACTTCTTGGGTTTAGTAACACAAGTCAGTAATTTTGCCTGTCCAAGTTAGTGTTTGAACTCTTATGGTTTTTGGTTTTGTTTTTTTTTTTTTACTAGTGTATTTCTAGTTTCTCATTTTCACATCAATGCGGAGTGAGTGTATGGCATCAGGTGCCCACTCTTCAATTCAGGACAGGATTGCAAACCTGTGTATCCAATATCAAAAGCCAGAGCCCTAGCCAGTAGAATAACATGTACATTTCCTGCTAGGATAAAACTCCTGGTGAGATACCTGGGATCAGATTAGAAACACCTCAGCAACGTGAGACAAGTATCTTGGTGATATTGTGTCAAATTTGTTTAGAGTTTTCTGAGGGTAACTGAATATCAGCTTTAGTCCCTATAGAGATTTGTTATTGTATTCCACATTGGCTGACTGGCATGCCTTGTTGAATCTCCCATAGTCCAACCCTTGTATTTTTGATCCTTTCTTGTTCCTTTTCTGAGTTTCATGCTCCAAGTCCATGGATGTCAGATATTTACATCCTTCTTCATTAGCAGATGCAAGATGACTGCATTTGCCATTCTCTTGGGTGACTTCTGGGCTTGGACTTCTGTAGGCTTGCTACCAGGAGTTCAGGCTGGTCTCTTCCAAGAGTTACCTTTTCTTTAGTTGAATTTTGAAGGAAAATCCCCTTTCTGAGGACTCTTGTCAGGAACCTCCCTTTTGGATGTCAGCTATGTTGATACAAAAGAACTCAATTATCCCAGGCCAAACTAGGGACATGGTAAAGTTTCAATCCAAAGCCATTGTTGAGGAACAACAGGAAAACATTTTTTTTAGGTATTGTTTGCAGCAGCATCATTTGGATAGATCCTGGGTTTGCTCAGATGAAGAGTACTTCTAAAGTAGCACTAGCTGGAAAACCAAGCAGGTTGTCCTCTGCCACACAGCACTGTATGGAAAAAGCAGGTGTCTGTAGTCAAAACACATACTCTGTTGTCAACTGTTAGGAAAGCCAAAAATAATAATGGACAATGCTGAGCCACAGCAGTGCCAGAAACTGGATGTGTCTCAAAATGTGAACATTGTGCTGTTTTGGAGGATGTATTTTACGGGACAGAAATTGGATATTCCCTTCATCTAAGGGCTGATGATTTTTTTTTTTTTTTTTTTTTTTTACGTTCAAGGACTACCAGAGGCTCTGAGGAACAGAGGAGAATTCCCACTGTTCCCGGGAACCAGACTCTTTTTAAGTAGCAGGCACTTGAAAAGAAGCCTTGGGAACTGAAAGAGCCTGGTTTGTGGGTGTTTCTTTGCTATCCTTCACACATTGAAGGGTCAGGGTCACACATCAATGCAAGCTGTCCCTGCCTATTTCAGTTGCATCTTATTTAGGGATTGAGAGGCTTTATTGCCAGTTTTAAGGAGCACCAGCAACCAGGCACACTGTGCCCCTTGATCTGTCATTTGTCATGTCCCCAGTTTGCCATGGCTTTTGCAGATGTGTGAATCCAAGGGTGAAATAGACTGGCAGTGGCTTATTTCACAGCTTCCACTTTTCTTCTCTTGATACACAGCTCCCTGCACTGCTCCCTTGGACTGTGGTCCACCCTGATCCTCCTTATCCTGGGAAGCTCAGGTCTTTCTCTCCATACCACCTCTGACTGTGTTATGGGAAGCTTGAGACACCAAAACCAGGCACTGTTATTAACTCCAATTTAACTTCATTAAAAGAAAAAAGCACACAGAAGTGCACACAAAGAGAGACCTTCATCTCCATCCTCTGCCCATCCCTAGGGGGTTGTTCATCAATCAAACACTGGACCCCTGGCAAGACATCAAGGGTGATAAATTTGAACTTCCACTCAGCAAAGTGAATCTACACCCTGTACCTTCTATGTTTCCCAGGAGAGTAAGCTTCTTGCATGTTGTGGCATCAGTCAGTGCCCCTGTCCATACATTCATTCTGCATTATGCAAAGTAATGGCAACGGGACTCTTGCTCAGCTGAGATAAAGAAGTGCTTTCACGTGGCCTGGTTTGACGTGAATCAATCTCTCACTGTGCAGCATCTGCGCAGTGATATGCGATGCTGCCAGCCCTTGCTTGTTGTGCTGAGCTAGAGAGAGACATAAGGCTTTACAAACGGCCTCTGCCTATTTCAGTTGTATATTTTTTGAACTTATGCATTGGTAGTGCCATGCTTGGCACCAACTTGCAGAACTTGCCCTTTCTGGGGACAAGAGGCACTGATGATGGCTGGTCACTTTGAACAGATGAGCTGTGCTTAAAGACTTGTTCTCCTCAGCATTGTATAAAAGCCCTGTGCTTCTCATCCTCCTCCAATAGGCATATCCTATTGGCAAATCTGGAGGGCTGGAAACCAGGGCAAATCATGAAGGCTGGGTTTTAAAGGATGAGAGGGAAGAAGGACTATTAGTCCCAGAACTGGAAAAATGTTGGTTATCCTGCCAAGGCTGTCAGGATCTGCAAATACCAGTGACCAAGGCCAAGAGACGCATATGTGAGGCTTTGTTGCATTCACAGTAACCCAGCAGCATGCAGGAATTGGGCACTAGGCACTTTTTGGCTGCCTGAGTTCTCATGGGGGTGACTATCTATGGTTTCTCTCCACGTTACTTAGCAGCACAATAGCTTTGCTAATCTTCATGGGTCCAGTGCCAGCATGGAGGCACTTCTCTGCTCTCCCCCATGCAGCACTGATGGAGAGCTTAGGTGGCCATGCATCTTGCTAGGCTATGTGGACATACTCATGGGTGGTTTGCTACTGCTACCTTTAAGAAGGGTAATGGAGGCTATCTGTGAAAATTTGCTTCATCACCAGCAAAGAAGAGGGTGAAGCTGATGATAGGTGCATGTGTAATGGCCTTCATGCAATGGCTAAATCCAGTGAAAGTGATATTTACTGCTATTCGACCCTTCATCTTCAGGTAGTGTGGGCTGTGCATGGCTCTACCCTGCATCCTCTCAACGGTGGCTCCTTCAAGGGCCCTGAGGGCACCACGTCTGTGACTGCCCCTGCCCAGCCTCCCCGAGCTCCCCCCACTCTGCTGCAGTGACTGTAGTCCCAGGAAGAGGTGACAGGCATTACATGTCCTTTGGCCAAAAAGGGGTCAGCTGGAGATGCTGTGCCTGGGGTGGTCCAGGCTATTGTGTGGCACTGCCTGCAAATGGTGAGAGGAGAAGGGAGAGGAGCGGCAGCACTGGGAAGGCACATGCTGATAGCAGGCAAATGGCATCCCAGCAGTGGCTGGGGACTTTTCCCAGTGCTGAGGTGAAGTGAAGGAGAGGAGCAGTACGCAAGCAGCAGTGCTGTCCAGGGGCTGTGCAGCTTCCCCATGGCTCAGGGCTTCCTCACTGCTGAATTGTGTGCACTGGCGGGCTCTGCAAAGGCTGACGGGCGTGTGCAGCCATTTCCCTGCTGGGTGGTTGGCGATGAGTGGTCCCACGTGGTTTAGATTTAGTGAGAATCCCCTTTTTGTGTTTGGAAGGCCTTGTTTTCTGTCCCCAAGTGCCTCGCGAAATGAATTGTTGTTTTCTGGCCAGCCTGACTAGGAAACACGATTCATGCAGTTGCTGGGAACTGGCAGAAACATCCTGGTTTTCAGAGTGTAAATTATGAAAATGGATTCTTATTCTCATGGATTTTCCTTGAGAAAAAGCCAGCAGTGGGAGTGTGTTCGAGTGGTAAAATACAATTCATGACAACAATCCCACTGAGAGGAGTATTTTTTTTCAGTTTGGTTGCTTCTATTTGTGGTAAGGAGCAAACACATTCCTCTCTAATTTCCATTGGCAAAGTCTCCAGGACTCTTGCAAGTGCCATTGCGTGTGCTGTGGTTGGTTTTGCATTTCCTCCTCTCTTCTTCCCCTCCTCCACCCTCTCCTTCATCTTACTGGTATTATGGCCAATTCCTCTGCAAATACCTCTTTCACAGGCAATGTAAGCATTCTCCTTCTTGTTTTTCTTCCTTCAAAACTCAGCTCTATCTCTTTTGGCCAGCTGCAGTCTTCTTAGGGCATCTTCTACCTGACAAAAGAAGATACCTTTGATAGTCAGCCATGACTGTAAAGTTGAAACACATGCTTGGTTCAGATACTGATGAACTTTAATTTATCTCAATTCATTAGCAATTTTTAAACCCACAGTTAGTGGAAGACAGTCTGTAAAATAATTGGAAGTAAATGCTGAAGGAGAAATACTGGGGGGAGGAAAAAGGGAAGCGGCTTACAGCAGGAGTCTAAGCCAGTCTTTCATCTTTAGGCCAGTTTGGTTTTGAACCCTGATGGGAAAGGTCATGAATTTTAAAATGTGTCTCACAGCACACAGCTCTAATCACAAAGCTAACACTATCTGCAGTGCATGTCTGACCGTGTGAGACTCATGGCTGACTGAAGAGGGAGACTGACTTCCAAGAGCAGGATGCTGCTTGGAGCAGGAGAGAGTGGGATAAGCAGAACCGATGCTATATCTGTCAGTGCTGGCATGAAGTACCCGGCTTTCAGGGGGAACCACGCTGTTCCCAGCAGGGTCTCAGCAGGGCTCACTGCAGCAAAAGTACTAGATAGTGCAGTCTTTGTCTCTGACAGCTCCTCCAGGATCCACAGTTTCCCCTTCCTGCCTGTTGTTTAGGAAGTATAAAATTTTACTGCTTTAGCTCGCAACCCTCATTCTTGGTTTTAACACAATTTCCAAACTATTGTGCTCCAAAGCCTGCAGAAGCTGGAGTGCTTGCTGTGGCTACTCTTGGGAATTGCCTTTTTGCCATTTGCCAGGCTGTGCTTGAAATCAAGGGAGGTTAATGTTTTGGCAGCACCGCGCAATGACTCTGAAAAGGAGTTGTGGTTGGTGCCTATCTTGATCTCAATTGTTTTCTTAATTGGGTGCCGCTGAGGCTCAGACAGTTATTTGCAGGATGTGAGAAAGCCCTTGGTTCTCTCTCTTAATTCATGTGCATTTTCCAGAATTCTTCCACTGTACATCTATCACATCGTGGGCTCTGCTCTTCCTAGCACATATGGAAGCATGGTCCGCTGGTGTTAATCACCACGTGGTGTCTAGACATGCTGAAAACACTTAAGCAACTGTGACATCTGTTTGATTGGCCGATGTTGTTGGGAAATTTGACCTTATTTACAAACAGTTTTCAAAACCAGGTTTCAACCATGACGTGATAATAAATGTGAAGCATCTTCACACACTGTGACCACATCTTTGTGGCCAACATCCTCCCTGAGGAGAGGTGGGCTCACTCTGAAAGGTTAGAACTTGGAACATATGGACTCAATTTTTAGGTCTGGCACACACTTCACATCTGACCTTTGCTAAGTTGTATGATCTCTTTGTGTCTGGAATATGGCAATGGTAATACCTGGGATCAGACTGATTATTTGACTCTTCAGATTGTGGCAGCTAATTTGATTGTTACCTAAAAAGTCCCCATGATCTAAACGCAGATCAATGGCCTATTATATGGAGTTAGTGTAGTGTAAACAAGAGCAGAAGCCAAGATGGAATTTCTCTTAATTCTGCAGCAGCAAACTCCAAATCAGGGGTTACTTTTGGTGTGTCATATTGCAATTGGTAGGTTTTTGCAGTGCATGATGTGAAGCAGAATTTTTAAGAGCATCTGGTTTTGGGCTGCTATGTGTTTACATTGCTTCTGAAAATGGAAATTAGGGCTCTGACAGAGGATCTTTGGTAGATTTAACTGTTTGGAACATGATCTCTTCTCGCACCTCTGCCAAAAGCTGCTGCCTCATTAGAGAGGCGCAGAGCAAGAAGAGAGCACAGTGACTGTGTCCCACTGTGAACCTGGTGGGGACAGTGTCATGCTCTTCCTGTTCACACAACCCCCAGCAGTTTGGTGTCAGTGTGGAGAAAAACTAGAGATTTGCTCAGGTGCTGTCCCTAAGCTGCTTCTGCTCCATGTCTGACAAGTGTTTAGCGGTGTGAGAGTGCTGGTGCTGTGTTTGTGGACAGGTGAGCTCTCCCACAGCTCACTGTGAAAGGGCTGGGCATCAGGGGCCGAGGAATCACCAGAGAGGATTTGGGAAGCCCCGGTGGTGTTCTGGTGTAACACAAGGAAAAAGTCAATTCTAGTCAGGCTCTAAGTGGAGCTAACCCTGATGCTCACAAACAAGACTAAGTTTACCTCTCCATTTCCATTTGTTGAACTGCTAGTGAGTTTCCAAGAAGCTCTCAGCTCTGAAGCAGCTACCACAGGCATAAGCAGCTCTGCTTGAGTGGCATCCGACTTCTGTGATTTCTGTGACTGTATTTTTTACGGCAGTGTCTCCAGAAATACAAAAGTATAACAAATTATTTATTTGCCAAGCATTTTCTGTTGTGTTTCAGCCTCTCCTCTCCCCCTTCCCCGGCTTATCACTGGTGGAAGCGGGTGTAAAGTCCTTTGAACAAGGACATCAAAGGACAACTGCATCTCTGTTCTTAACCCAGGCTTATAAAGAGATTGTGATAAAGGCCAACAATACATGTCAGTGTTGCCCAGTTATTGTTCTGGTCTTTGTAGTTTTATTAGGAAATAATTTCTCACCCTGTGTGGCTCCTGGTGAGTTTTGTTTTCTGTGCTGCTGGATTTGATCTGCCCAGTGAAAGACCTGCCACAGAACTGAGAGTTTCGCCAGCTGTGAGTTAAGAGGGAGACATGATTGCAAAAGTTCAAGCTCTGCTTCCTAGCAGCCAATTTACCATCTGTCTCACTCTCCCTCACGCCCCTTTTATAGCAAAAATGCAAACAATTTGTTTGACCTCTGCTGAATCTGTATGACTCTGGGCTTTTAAAGTGTTGCTCTAGCAAATAAAAACCAAACGTGACAGCAGCAACAACCCCGAATTCAAAACCAATAAACCTACGTAGCAGAAAGGTCTGTTGCCAGAGATTGTAAGAAGCTATCAAAGGCTTTCCATTAATTCATCCCTCCTTTTCTTCTCCCTTTGCTCCACCTCTGGGAAAAACTACAGGTAACATCAAGTTCTATCTGCCACAGCACGTGGCTGACAA
Organism: Entomyzon cyanotis; assembly: GCA_024500445.1. Taxonomy (NCBI): domain Eukaryota; kingdom Metazoa; phylum Chordata; class Aves; order Passeriformes; family Meliphagidae; genus Entomyzon; species Entomyzon cyanotis. The sequence continues at coordinate 73,889,716 of JAKEPQ010001005.1, forward strand.
TTTGTCCCTCCTCCAGCATAACAGAGAGAGTGAAGCCTTCAAATGTAATGCTCAGAGGCAGGATGCTGTGGATAGGTAAATGCCAGCACCTCTCCACTTCCATGTCCTGGCAGCATGGCCCCTCTCTGACCGTGCACTAGCTGTGGTGCTCCTGAGGCACCACTGTGAGCTAGTCCACTAGAACAAGGTGGTCCTCAGTGGAGCCAGCAAGCTCCACACACAGAGGTCTCTGATGGGGGCTAGAGCTGATGGGAGGAGTTGGGGCAGAGAGGAGTGGGATCTTTCTCTTGGTGGTGGTGAATCCTGGCCTGGCTCAGCTGCATGTGGAAACAAAGACGGGTGCTGTGTTACATTATTGCACAAGTGGTGCAATTGCTGGCACCAGTAATGGATCTGTCTGTCTCCCAGAGAGACTTTTTCCCAGAAGCATTTCTGATGCTGGTATAATTTGGCATGGGTCTAACCAATGTGTCACTTTTCTAGTAGACTGTGAAATGTTCTTGAAAACTGGTCTGTGTTTCAGGGTTTTGTCTTGGTCATACCGACACCAGTGGAAGTCCAAGCTGCTAAATGACTCACTCTTACCATCCCTCATCCTCACATAGGTACTTGTACCCTCAATTCACATTATTGAGCAACTGCTAGAATAAAGAAAAGCCATACTTCAGTTTTCAGGCTTCAAACAAAACCTATGATGTCCCCATTCCAGCCTGCTGAAGCAGCCTTTGTTTTGCTAGCAAATCTCTGTAGAAAGAGATGAGAACTGGTAAGAAAATCACCTTAGTGCTCATGTGTTTTGCTGAGGTTGGAGGAAGGCAGTGTGCAAGATTGCATAAAGCATTTTCTATGTCAATGTATCTTCAGTAGCTTGGAATAAGAAAAGAAAACATTTTCTTGGGTTTACTGAAACCACAAATATGTTATATCATTGGGGATCATCCTGGACAAATAATGGGGTGGCAAGGGCCTGGAGGAGGAAGGGGGAAGAAAAGGATTTAGTGTGGAAAATGAAGCTCACATCTGAAGATGGACTTATCCTGATAAGAAGTCTGAAACACGAGCTGAGATGCTAATCTCCTCAAGACAATTTTGAATTTTCCTTTTTGGGATGTGGGAGTGACTTCATACCTGCATTGAGGACTTGGAAAAACCCTTTCTAAAAACACCTTAAGGGGGCTTTCCATTGTCAAAGAAGTAGCTTGATTATTGCAACCTGATATTTTTTCCCATGATGTACTTTGACTTAACAATTTTCAGATGAAGTACTATCAGTAAAGAATAGGGAAGAAATTAAATAGAACAAAGTCACATCAAGAGGTGCTAGAAGCAAGGAGGAAAACACATTTTTTGCTATGGCAGAAGCAGGAGCAAGGCAGCTCTGTTGCAGAAGAGCTGCCTGAAATGCAGGATATTTAAGGAGGAAGTTCTTTCACCCTGAACAGGTGAGGGCACAACAGTAGGCTCATACATGAAGATACAGGGAGTGGGGGTGAAGGAACCCAAAATCTCAAATATCATGGGGCACTGACTTTGAAATGGCAGGGAAGGTCATGGCAATTGAAGGCTCCTGAGATCGACAGAGGGGCAGTGGTGTTGCCTGGCATTGTGGTCACTGTCCTAAACGGATGCTTGTACAAGGATGTATACACAGGGAAGCTTATGATGTCAGAAGCAGTTACAGATGAATGGTCCTGAGCTGTGATAAATCCAGGCCCTTAGGTTTTTCACAGATAGGATAGCCTGGATGGGGAGGAAGGAGCTAAGACCCCATGAGGCACCACTGGGGAGAGACTCTGAGTCATCCCTGTGAAGCTGCTCAGATGCAGAGAGTGCAGTGTGCTTTGTAGGGGAAAGGAGGGGGTGTGACAAGGGCAATGGACTGGACAAGCTGGATGTCTAGTTAATGTGTATTTTTATCTTTTTTGATCCTATGTTCTCTACTGGGAGCATGATGCAAAATCAGACTCAGTGGTTCACACCAGGCAGTATGAACTCTGGAAGGGTCCTACTATCCTGCCCCACTTCTTGCTGTGCCAGTGCCAAGGTCCAAGCAGATACAGAAATTTTCAGGATCAGTCTGAACATTATTTTAACGGAGGGTTTTTGTTTCTCTTTCTGAGCTTACACAGCAAGTGTTGCTGTTTCTGGCAATGGAGTATTTGGAAAGCACCTGGAGGGATGGGGACCTGGTGTTGCCAGGCAGATAGGCTTGCTTAAACCAACCTGGGTTGCAGGGTGGCTGTGTGAGTCAGAGAACAGCACTGACCAGGCAGTCCAGCACACACAGTTTCAGCCATTCCCTGGCCCCCAGTGTGATGTCTGTGAGGCTGGAGAGTGATTGGGTTAGTTTTGGCCAGGCTCCAGGCAGACCCCTGGGGTCCCAGGGTGTTAGAGCCTCTGTGTAAATGTTAAGGAAATCCAAAGAGACAATATCCAATCCAAAAAGAAGTATCACTATTCTCGTCTTACAATTGGAAGCTGGCACTCAGTGCTGAGATGAGTTCCCCAAGGTGGGGAAGGGGCTGTACAGCACCATCAGAAGTCCCAGGCGACCTCAGTACCACTTACAACCTACATTACTCCCAGTTTTTTGCATATATATATATATAGTACAAACTATATGCATTAAAAGGACATATAAGCTATTTACCACGAAGTTTCTCTGAGGTTTCACCCTAACCTGGTAGACCCTGAACAGCTGTCCCATGAGTTTCCATTCTTTACTTTAATCAGGAACAACAAACCCATGGCTTGTATACTCTTCACCATCTGGGATGGAAGTGAGAAGTAGTTCAAGAGGGGACCTTATTTCATATGGAGAGCTGCTTTTTTTTTTTTTCCCCTTCTTCTTTTTTTGTTTAGTTACTTCATAAAATTTAGTTCCAGTTACCACTTAGCTCTCAGTGGCATTTCCATATCGCAGAGCTGTTGCTTCATTCCAGGTTTTCAACAACTGAAATATATCATGGGATTTTGTTGTAATGCAGGAAATTGCCTTCACATTAACAATCTGCCACTTCTGTAAACAAGAAACCCACTGATGTGACATGTCAGCGCTCAATAGGAGGAGTCATGGCTACCTTAGCAAAGTGATGCATTCCTCAGTGGAAAACTGGTGTTAGGCATACCTGTGTAATGACACAATTACTTTCGCTTATTTTTAGAGCAGGGGCTAGGTGCCTGCTCAGGATAGTTGGAGGCAGAGGACATGAAGGAGAATCCCTCCAAGCCTGCTCTTTAAGTGCACTTTGCTACCAAAGTTTTCTGAGGTCATGGGGTTACATGTCGGGACTTCTTTTCCTTCCCTTTAATAGCGCATTAATAGCAGTATGTGTATTGTAGATGATAATATATCTTTTTTAGCTAAACCCACTTGTCTCTCGCATAGGCCGCTTGTTCTCTCCTGCTAGCACGTCTGCTTTGACTATGTAATGACAGCTGCGTGGATATATGGACTGTGGCAATGGGCTGGCAGCCACTTCATTGTCAGCTCCCCTTTGTTCTCCCAGAAAAGAGAAGGCACAATAGGGAAGGCTTCATCCACATGTCAGACATATGAGGGACAAAGGGATGATGGGAACTGACTGAACTACATGATCTAAGTCACGCCAAGAAGCGCGCTCCTTCAGCTCAGTTCAGCAGTGGTGTGGTGGCCGGCCATTGAGCCAGTTTGTAGTTAGCCAGCAAGCAATTAGGCTACAGCAAAGCCTCTGTGCTGCCTAAGATCTTTGAAAGGCCATTTCACGTGGTGGGGTTTAGGGACATATTAATCCTTTGCACCTGAGCCCCATCTTAGGTTGGTGGTGGATGTTTAGCACGGGAGCAAGGCAGGGTTTGTCAGAGAGCTGGGACCTTTCCTCAGGGCAGCTTGGTCCTCTCAGGAGAAAGCAGCAGCTCTCTGGCACACAGAAGTTATTAATCAGGTCTCAACCAGAGAAGCAGCAGACATCAAAGTGAAATCCAGGTTGAGAGCAGTCGCTTTGAGATTAACTGGAAATGTTAATCAGCTAAAATGTCTGAGAGAAAATGTGGTTGGCACCTGTGGAGCAGAGGGGATGCCAGTAAAGAAAGAGGTGGTAAGGTGGTTGTTTCCTGTGGGAAAACCAGGGGGAAGAAGTAATTTATAGCCTGCGGCACAGGTTAGTGGGAGGAGAAAAATTATAACCTTATAAAACTCAGCATTTCTATTGAGTCTGCTCTTGTTAATATTTGGTATACATATAAGCCCCATTGCAGAGCCCTCATTTGAAAATGTTACACTTCATCTAATGCACAGTATTTCCTGAGAGCCTTCACCCTGTCACAGACAAACACGGGTCATCTTTAGGGAATCCCCTTCAGACCTGCTCCCAGGTCCAGCTTACGTGGGGTTTTCATGGGAAGTCTCTGTCTAAAATAAGAAGCTATCACCAGAGACAAGGAGGAAAGACAAAAGAGGATGGTAAATGTGTCCGTGTTGGATTTTTCAGTAGTCTCATTTTTACTGCTCTATCTCTGCAAACCCTCGGGAAAGATGGATAGTAAACCTATGGAGAACATAACTAAAAATATTTAGCATATTGATTTTCATCAGAAAGTGCCTGTTTGTCAGCTGAAATGTTTTGGATGAAAGAGACAATAGAGTGGTTTGGGTTTTTAAAGGAAGAACAGTGTGGTTATAATTTTTAAACTGGAATGACAAGCGTAGTTTTGCAATTGGATGTGAGTTGTGTAACAACTACTACTGCAACCCTTCCCAATTAGGCAAATTTACGTTCTTGTCTGAACCAAACAGAATTCAGAATGTCCTATCACAGAAAATGTTTTGACAATGTGAAAAATCTCACAGGATGGGGAAACTGTTTCTGGATGTTTTCAACAAAAGTGAACCCCTAAAGTGGGGGAGTTTTTTACTTGCTTTCTTTTAAAGTACTTGCTATGACTTAAATAAGGAAGAACTTATTTGGAATTTTTCTGGGTTTTGATCTGTATTATCATGTATCTCCTAATGTTGTCAAATAAATGCATTTAGTACCTGTACTAAATTAGAGAAATTCGATGTAGTTATATTTCAAATCTGTCTGATGAATTGCCAGTGGTTACAAGATGAGTGAGTTTTTCTGTGTATTTCTGTCCCAATGTTTTGAGAGAAGACTGAATTTTTTGCACAGAGTTTCACTGAATTGAAGGTAAAAGATTTAGTTCTCTGGAGTTCACAGTTTCTAAGTTTCAAGCAAGATCCCAAGCATTATGTAGAAGCTCCTGATGCTGTGGCCTCCTACAAGTAAACAGTTTAGTTGGGAGAAAATTGAAAGCTTCACTCAGTTGTTAGACCCAGAACCTTTGCTCTTGATTGTCTAGCGCTCTTAATTGTCTTCCTAAAAGACAAGGAAGGTCCTCTAATAAAGTGATGTTTATTATGTATGTAGTGGTAAATGCTGAAGATGCTGCAGTAGGGAGTAAACCCTATATGCCTATTATTGACATGTTATATTTTCTGATCCTTAACATTCTATTCTCTCTACCCTTTTCACTGGCACACAGTTGAGTACTTCAGTTTTTGGAAATAAAATTCTCCAAGAGCTGTGCTGTTAGGTATAATGCAGCCAAAGAAAAGGGCATAAATATAGCAGCAATCATACTACTATACTGTACCATTGCAGGGAGCGAATATGAAACAAAAATGGAATATGCAGAAAGTACATTACTGGAGGTATTGCTTTCTCATGGAAATGTATTTTTAAAATAAACTTACATTTCTGCTGCCATTTGTAGTGGTGTAAGGCTAATGGTCTTACCCTCCTCTGGCATGAGATTTCCTGTAGTTGGTACCAAATCCCTATGAGATGAGATGAGATGCACATGATGTGCCAAAGAGGGGCTCAACCATCTTGAGACTGGTATTTGCATTTGTGGTTCAAAAGTATTGGCTACTTTGTAAAGAAGAGAACGTAGTGCTGTTGCAAATAGCTGAAAAGGTGCTGCAGTCTAAAAGATGCTATGAAAGGTAGAAGAATTGGACAAATAGTCTAAAAGTTAAATCCCAGTGAAAAAATTGCATGTACCTAGATACAGAGGGTGGCTCAGCAGATGGGGAATGGCATGTGACAGGAAGACTGTGTTTCTTTCCCTAACTTCCCACCACCTCTGGGACTGCAAGCCCATCCCTTGGTCTGTGAAAGGACCCTACACAGTTGTTTGTGCACAGGTTCAGCATCCCCCAGACAGCACAATGTTGTACCTGTGAGAGAGAGGACTGCTCCATGCCTCAATTTGATCTCAGAGGCTCATCTGAAAAACCACCTTCAGTTTAAACAAAACCTGTTTTCAGTACATTTTTTCAAGCTAACAGTGACAGGCATCCCACACACTGGCAGGCATCCGCTTCTGCCTACCCAAAACTGCAAAGAATTGTAGTGAATTAAGGAGTTTGTTGCCTGCCTGATTGCTTTTTCACACTTAAGCTATACATAGCAGTATTAGCTTCGGGTCCTTTAAGGCTCCTTCATATCACTCAAATGTTTTCTTTTCCAATAGTCACAAGGGTGACAATGTGACAGGATTTGGTCTCTGCTGTTTTACAGCAAAATTTAAGGCACATTCGCAAATGTGTTGCTATTGAACCCTAATCCAAACAGGGCAGTACAACATCCCCTAGGCCTGGATCTCAATCCACTGAGCACAGTGACTCAAGTGGGGCTCCAGCCTCCTCTCCTCTCCCCTCCCTCCCCTCCCCCTCCCCTCCCCCTCCCCTCCCCCTCCCCTCCCCCTCCCCTCCCCTCCCTCCCCTCCCCTCCCCTCCCCTCCCCTCCCTCCCCTCCCCTCCCCTCCCCCTCCCCCTCCCTCCCCTCCCCTCCCCTCCCCTCCCCTCCCTCCCCTCCCCTCCCCTCCCCTCCCCTCCCCTCCCCTCCCCTCCCCTCCCCTCCCCCTCCCCTCCCCCTCCCCTCCCCTCCCCTCCCCTCCCCTCCCTCCCCCTCCCCTCCCCTCCCCTCCCCTCCCCTCCCCTCCCCTCCCCTCCCCCTCCCCTCCCCTCCCTCCCCTCCCCTCCCCTCTCCCCTCCCCTCCCTTCCCCCACTTTAATCAAATGAAGTGTGATTAACTTAAAAATTTGAAATTGTACTTAAAAATTAACCACTCTATAGGTCAAAAATCATAAGGATGTACTTGAGTCCAGATAGTTTAAGAATAATTTATTTGAGGTGTTTGGTTAATTTAGATTGATTGTGCTGAAATGCACTGAATCTCAGAATTGAATTGCTGGGTCCAACGAAGTATTTTGTTTTGGTTGTTTTTATATTCCTCCCCATCAAAATTAAATAAATACATAAATCCTTCTTCTCCCTCTGTAGTAAAACCCTTCTTTTTATCTTGTGTTTGCATGCTTGCACTTTCTATAATTCTACTTAGAAGATACAATTACATTTATTTTAACATTTATTTATTTAGACATCTAAAATAACATAAATCCTCTGTCTTTATAAGTTTCTGATTATTGTTGAGATTCAGAAAGACATTTTTAAAGTGTGTTATAGATGACATGCTCATCTAGTGTTCACAGTTAAGATGTTATGCTCATCTACCTACTGTACTTTAAATCACTGCTTAAGAACACTATATTGAGAAAAAGGTATTTCATTGCATGGAGAAATAATCCTTTCCTGAAATGAGAATTCCAATAGTCTACAGAGGAAACTCTTATCAAGCAAAATGTTCTATAGATGAGTACTCAAACAAATCTACCCTGAAAATGTATTGTTCAGATTTGAACACATTATCTAATTGAAACCCAATCTGAAGATATGAAAGTAATACATTGCATGGCCTGAAAATTACTTCATGAAGTAGGCATCATAACAGTCACTTACATGCTAAATGTAGTAGCAGATTTTAAAAAAACCCGAACTGTTTAAATGAATATAAATAAATGGCTAATTTGATAAAATGTTTTCATGGAATTATAGCAGGTTCACTGCATACATAATCCTGCAATTTTAAAATATGTCTTTTAAAAATAGATGGCTGTAACTAAAATAATTCATTAAGAGCAAGTAGACTCAAAATATATGGCTCTGGTTTTTATCAGATTCATTCAAAAAAGCTTCTGAATATTTTTGAAATTGGATTAAATGTCTAGAAGCCGGTGTTGAACCTCTGATCTGACCCAGAAAAGTCCGTCTCCCTGTGCATAAATAACCCCATCCCTCTCTGCATCTATCCCAGTCTAGAAAAGCTTACCTTTACTTCAGGAATTTAAATCCATTTCTAATTCCAAAGTGAGCCGGGTTGACAAACCAAGGGCAGACTTGGAATATTATGGATTTTTTCCACCTTGGTTGATCAACCTCATACATTTTATTTGAATAATGTCTAAAAGCTCTAATTAGCAACGGCTAGTGTGCTCCCAGATGCTTGCTATTGATTTTGCCTGCAGTAAACTAATCTAATTGCCCTCCTTGTGAGAGAGAGGGTGAGTACTGAAACAACCAACTTATTCGCATGTCCATGAGAGCCATCAGAGTAGCAGTGGGGAGTGGGGTGGCTCTGTGGGGCACTGGAAAGAAGCCAGGCCATGGAGATGGGTAAAGAGCGGATTTACACGAAGCTAGTGGGCAGGCAAGGCCTGGAGGAACAGTGCTGCTGTCAGGGAGAGCTTGGATGTCATCCTGCTCCCATATGAAGAGTCAAACTCAGAAGGGAGATGAGAGAGGCAATGTGTTGATTATTGTGCCGAGGGAGAAGAGAGGCTTATCCATCAGCAGTTCGCTGATTAAAATGCTTTTCAGGTCTTTGTCTGGGTCTTGGGGCTTTAATGCCACCCCCAAAATGATAGTGTTCACATAACTGTAAGACAACAGCTATTATTGCTTCCTTTGATAGCATTGTGTTTACAGAGGGTTTGATATTGTCTATAAAAACTACTGCTCCATTGAAACCTGGCTGTTAAAAAGCAAAAAGCAAACTCTCAGCACAAGTGTTTTCTTCAATAAAATGTGAATTTTTTTGTTACCTATTTGTAAAAATATGTCAAAAGAGAAGTTCAAGCAGATTTATTTTGTATTCCAGTAGAGCAAAAATTCTGTTTTCTTTTTTGAAACTGAATTTCAGAAATTATTAGTCAATCATGTGGAATTTTTCTGATATTTGAAATGAGATGTCAGTGTGTGAATTATACTGTGATGCATTGGTTTTTTGTTAATAGCTTCACTTGGGTTGGAGTTCCTGGTTTTATATAAGTTGTAGTAGGATACGTTTATCTACTTATTATCCCCATAAAAATAATATTAATAAATTACCCTAAGTAGCTCAACAAGGGTTTTTCCCACCAAATAGTGCTGTTGTTGATTTTTCAGGGCAGTAATCTATCATGTTCCTCTCAGTGCCTATTCTTTTTCTTGCAGCTTTCTGCACTGACTATGTGTTTTGGAAAAAAGCCAGCCTGATCCTACAAATCCTGTTTTTCTGTGTGATTGATTTTACAAGAGCACTCACATGAGATAGTGGTGTGGGGTGATTCCTTTGCCTTTTTTTCCTGGAAAACTCAAATGATTGGCAGATCCTGACTCACTTTTTGTTGTGTGTCCTTGGATTGCTATGCAATTCAGTTGCCACAGTTACATCCAACTAACATCACAAATACTCTAAGATGTACCTCTTCCACATCTTTTCTGTGTCTTCCAGCAAACTGCCTAGAAGAGGAAAAAGAAGGTTGGCTTTTTAGAATTACTGCTGGCACAGTGTGATGTTCTTGCTGCATGGTGACTGTCTCCCTTGGGTTGGCAGTTAGTCCTCATCCAAAGGGATTCTTCTGTCTTTAGTGATGTCCATAGAGTGATTTTCCTTGGAGGCTACATTGTGGTTTTGGAGGTATTCAGTGTGGTAAGAAATTATTTTTCCATTTGGCTTGTGCTGGGCTTGGGAAGGTGCCCCTGCTTTCTGTAGGCTTCGTTTTGGTGGGCAGTGCATCATTACTGCAATATCTAGAGGTGCTGATGGTATTAACGTGTTCATGATCATTATAACACTAGATCCAGCAACAAGCTGAACAAAGACAATGAAGCAGGAGATGCCAGGAGGGAGCTAAAGAAGAGCTTAATAGGCACAGTGCACACAGACCAAATAATTTGCTGTATTGGTGCATGACAGAGGCAGGCTCTCAGGAAAAACTTAAGCATAGAGACTTCTCATTTTAGGAGACCTTACAGAGCATAGTGCACTGCACTGATTGCTTCTCCAGTAGCTGGTGAAGAAGGGGTGCCAGGAGGTATGACTAAGGACAATCTGAACCGGAAGGCTTTGAATTTATAAATCAAAGATGGTATGTTACATTATGTTACATTATGTAATGCTTTGTTATAGGAGTGAGAAGTGAGGTTCAGTGAAGGGAATTTTAACAGGATTAAATGAAACACTTCTGTCTGGCAGCTGTCTCTAGTCAGGACTGAAATATGGTACTACCAGTGAAAGAATCCCAGTGGTGCTTCAGGAACAAGTTACAAAAAATGAAAGCCCAAATGAGGGACACATTTGTGAGTATGAAACACAAAGGATGGTTCTTAGATGATGTTGACACTGAAGAAGCATCAGGGTTTGGGACAGGGGCAGACTTTGTGGAGAAAAAGAGGGGAGTGAGTAAAAAATTAGTTTAGAGAAAGCTGGAGCAGGAAGGATTGAATGAAGAATGTGAGTGAAAACTGATGGGAAGATGTGTGATATACAGGCAGCGCTGAGAATGGGGAAGTACCTTAGCAGCAAAAGGCTGTATGCATGAATCATCAGCCTAGAAAAGAGTATGCAAACATCTGAAGGCAGGTGAGATTCACCAGACAGGGAGGATAAAAAAAAGACAAGCAGAAATCCTGGGAAGATAAACATGGTGGAAAGGGCAGCTATTCAAAAGCTGGTAATGAGGCATTTAGCAGCTCGGAAGAGGAGAACTTGATTGCTATCTCCTGTTCTGAGCATAAGGAGGATTGCTAATGAGTAAAATATTTCGAAATGGAAGAAAATGTTGAAAGCAACAAAGTCAGTCATATTCTGAGCAAAGCCAGGGAGTCCTGCCAGAGAAACGGAGGAGCCAATGCAACGCGTTGTCTCCTTGGTTATTCTTCTCTCTCCTTGGCATTGCGCTTGCTGTTTGTGAAGGCTCCTTCCAGACTGCTCTCATGCAAAGAGAGCGGGAGTTGAGGCCGTCCTCTTGGATGTAATACCTGGACAAGCTGGAAAACTATGCAAACCCTGCTGTGGAAGCTGGAAGGGGCTGACGGTCGGCTGCAGCACTGTGGAGTTGTTTAAGGCCTCTGGTGGGAATTTTAGCTCTTTCTAGGGTATATTAATAGCATAAACCTCCTTAGCTCTTTAGGGATCTCTGGAAATAGCTGGGTAGTCAGTGTATGTACTGACATCATGTATGTTGATTGAGTAGAGATTTAGTGTGTTATGCGTGTTTATTATTCAGCTTCCACCCTGTGATGTTGTGCCAGAAGACAGAAAGAATTGCTGAAGCTGGAAAGAGGGAGGAAGAGAGAGGGAGGCTGAGGTGGACAGGATGAAATGAGAGCACAAGGCACAGAGGGAACAGGTAGGTTTGGATAGAAAGCAAAAAGAAAGTCTGGAGAACCTTCAGTGTGAGAAACATTAAAAGTCCAGCCAGTGGGAATATAAATGAAAAGTATGAACTATGAGGGGTAAATACGTAATAGCACTGCAAAGAAAGCTGAATATATTGTTACTTGGTGTGGGTGGCTGTATTTCCCATCCCCTTGTCTTTGCTTGGATACAGTTCTTCTGAGTGATGAGGTGACCTCAGCTGATGAAGATAAATTCAAAACCTGGGGTATTATTAGAGCCTGTTGCAGAGATGCATTTATTGTCTTGCTTTTGAGAATTAGGATAGCTGCTTTTAAACAATGGGAGTGGGATTTCACTATAAAATGCTGCTTTACATAAACTACAACTTTGTGCAGCAGGTAGCTGTAAAATAACAGTCCAGGCAAGGAAAATGATATATGAGGGGAGAGGATAGCAAGGAGAGGGTGAAATTCTGAAAAGAAGCCTTTGTGTTTCTTTCCCTAAGCTAATAAATGTTTCACTGGTAACCATATTGCTTCTCTGTGTGGTCTGGTATGCCATTTGTTTTCTCTTCACAAGCCATGCTGCAGGGAGTGCAAATTGAGCAGTGAAGTCAGTTCTGAATTGTGTAAGAAATGCATCTTGGCATGCCTCAGATATTTTCGAGTACGTTCATGTGTACCCTCTCTAGGCTATAAATTCTCCAGGGCATGAATTGGGGCTTTTTCCCTGTTTGGGCTATTTTGACTGATATGTTTGTATTGCTCATAAATAAAGATCTAGTGATTCCTCGTTCTGCAGAGGAAAAGCAGGACACCTGGCATTTGGCAGTGAGCACCTTAATGTCTCGCCAGAACAGGCTGCAGCAGTTTTGGCCAGATTAGTAAGCATTTCCTTCCTTCTTCCCTGAAATAAAACCTAACTCTGCTAATTTTGATCACATCACTGTAGGCAGTGGCAGTCTGAGTGCTACAATTCTTCATATTGATGCCTTCATTCTTCTCTTTGGCCCCCTCAACTTTCACATTCCCTCCACGTAAGATATCACTGTATCACTGCAAAGATTTACCTCCTGAAATCTGCTGCTCTTCCCGTGTCAATCTCTTCCTCAAATCCTTCCATGGTTTATGTACTTCACATAAAATTCAAGTGTCCTCACTACTTGTTCTTTAGTTCACTGACCTTTCTTAATTCAGTGCACTTATCTACCTTAATTTCTGAGAAAATATTGTCACCACCATACATCTGTCTAAATTTTGAACCCAATTAATGGTTTCAGCCAAATTTGACAGAACAGTGGGTGTCTCCAAGATCTGATGCTTCTATAGGTGTAGTATAAATAGGTGTTTGACTGAAGGAGAGAGACTGTGTAACTGAGGTTATGGAAGGAAAAGGGAATGAGTTGTGCACTAGAGACTCTCTCGTGACAGATCTTGCACCCCAGGCTTCCTCAGTTTTGGTGCTTGGTCATCAGCTTTTCTTTTTCTGAGGTCTGACACTTCCTGGCCATCTGTATCTTGCTTTCCCAAATTCCCAGGCAAAGAGTCTCAATGTGCTATTCTATAATATTCTGTCATAGAAGACGGCTTTCCTGGGTTGATTTGCTCCATATTGCCCCAAACTCTTCACTGTTACTGGGGTGCTGTGCTGGTGGCAGGTGAGAGTAGGATGCAGTGCACATTATGCCAGCTTCTCTACCTCTTCTTTCAGGTTTCTTACTTCCCTGGCTTGCTCCTTTGTTTTTGTGCTTTATGTACAGGTACAATTTGCATGCAGTGATGTATATTTTAAACAGATTATGTCCCTTAGTGTGGGTCCAGCTATACTGAAACACATTCAGCTATAATAGGTCTCCTAGGCCAGGCTACAACAGGAGGGCTTTGACAGCGCAGCTGTACCCATTTGTAGGCTTCACTTATTATTGTTTGTTCCTGCCCCGAATTTTCCAGCATTAATCCAGCTATCTATCTGTTCGCATATTTAGTGCTTGTCAAATTGTCTACATCTGTTTTGCTGTAGGGCCATCTTTTTAAAAAATCATAGCCCAAAAGAAGTAGTTTTACTACAGCAAATGCTGTCCTATTGACCTGGGATGCTGCATCCATTTGGCAAAAACACTCATATATTGTGGGAGGAAGACTGTTCTCGTCTCATGTAAACATGACTAATGTTCCTGTGCCCCAGACAAGGGGATCAACTTCTGGCCAACCCTGGTGAACCCCCCTCTCTCCAGGTCTCCTGGAAAATTACTCCCGAAAGAAAGCTCTAGTATACTGACCTGACTCATGTGCCTCATTGCCTTGTGCACATTTATTCATTTCAGTAATAGACACAAAAAAGGAAAACACTTAGATAGCTACTGTGAAAGTGAATGTATTAAGCCCCTCAATTGAAAGGAACATATGGAGAAGAGAGATGAAACAGATCCCCCTCCAAAAGGCCATTATTTGGCTACACCTCAGAAGGAAATAGTGTGCCAGCTGCTGCTATAGCCCTGGAGGAAAAAGCATTTTGCAGCAAGGTGGAGTCACAGGGGAAGAATAATGGAGTCCCTTAATAAACATGGACTTGTCCGTAGCAAGGAGAGGAGAAGCAGAGTGCTGGATTGAAATTAAATCACTGCAGCGTGAGAGGCTTGCAATCTTGCTCTTTGCTTGACTCCTTAGTCTCACAGCCGTAGGAGCTCTGGGAGCTGTGTGGTGGGTACTCCTTGTTCAGCACAGAAGCAGTCCTCAGCACTTATCCACGCTTACAGAAAGCTCACAGTGCCTCTGGAAACTCAGCAAGGTCCTTACCCCAGCTCTAGGAATGACTGAAGAGAATTGCTCAAGATAATACAAAGCAGAGGTGAGTTGCACAGCAGCTGTAGCCATACAGGGCACACGGCTCAGAGCGCTGCCAGTGAAGTTGCTAGCACAGGTCCAGAGAGAAGCACAGCCAAGCCCGAGTGCTCAGGTGGGCTACTCACCAATGTAACTGCACTGCTTCCAGCCCTGGGCTCTTGCTTGGGCATTTCTCCACATTTCACAAAGGGAGATACACCCTGAGACCTGGTAACAACCTGCAAAGCTTTTCCCAGCCCCTGGGCAGCAGCTGTCTGGCAAGAGGGTGCTGCATTACCTGTTTGTACAGCCCCAGCACCATGGGCATCGGGTCAGTGCCACTGGGTGAGAAAGAAATGGGCATATAATGACATAATTGTCTCCTTCTTTCAAACAAGGTTGCTATTTCATGGGATCCTTGAGAGAAAAAGATTAGATGGACTGAAACTCATTATCAGGGCAAGATGGAGGAATCTTTCTGGTGATGAGAGAGGCGTCAGCACATTCTCATCCCCACTAGGACAAGGTTATGTTACGATGCTATTGTAGTAAGATGTCAGACTGGCTGATAATATCCTCTGCCTAGTGATTTTGCAAAGCTTTGGCTTGGGAAGAAATGCTTGTTTTTCTTCAGGAAATCCATAGAGAATAAATTCAGAAGGTTCCTTTAAAACTATAAACTCTCTAATGTAAAAGTGAGTTCAAGAGGAGTAAAGAAGAGCCCTGGTATCACAATGAAAAGCAAAATTCAACTTTTAAAGGGTATCTTCAAATGTAATTTAACATAACATATGCTTGTTTCTTCCAAAATGTTAAAAGCTTGTATTTATGAGACAGAGTGCAGCAGATAATTCTCCAGAGGGTAATAAAAAAGAATAATTTTTAAAAATTGCAATAATTTTTTACATACTTCTATTAAAAAGATTAGCAAATGCAACACAACCTCTAAAGCAAACAGCCAAATACTGCAGCATATGTTTGTGTGTCTGTGAAAGTGTCAGTATTTTTCAGTCGCTATTAACTCTTTCAAATACTAAATGGCAGCATTTCAATCCTCTTATATTCCTTTTCTCCTTCGTTCTTCAGTAAGTGCTACTGGAGTCTCTGTCTCAGCCAGGAATGGAAATGCTCTTGGGGGAAAAAACAAACAAACAAACAACAACCCCCCCCCAAACTTAAAGCAACTTCACAAAGCTGTGCTAGCTTACCAAAAAAAAAGGAAATAAAAAGAAAAATAGAAACAGAGTGAGGCAGAGCTGAGGGTAAGAAAGGCTGCAGAAATTCTACTTCCACTGCCTAAATTAATGGGTGGAGAGTGAAAGGATGTCTCTTTTTTTTTTTTTTTTTTTTAGCCCAACAAGGCAGAGTTGCTTTGAGATTATTTGTTAGGTGACAGTCTTGAAGGGAGTCTGATAAGTTTAGACATTATTCTCCTTGCTTGTAAATTCCATTAATATCTTTCTCACCTGGAGGGAAGTGGAGTGAAATTGTGTAGTTATTTGGTGTCATTCAGCTATGAAGGGTCTGTAAGTGTCTTATTAGGCCAACCTAATTTTTAAACAGTTTCTTTTAATAGAAGAGAATTTTTCTGCATAAATCATCTATGTCTTTATTGGATGCACTCTACTGTAATGCATAAAGCTAGAAAAGCCCCACCCCAAGACATACTGAGTAATTATTGCTCTAAATATGAAACTATCTGAATTTGCCTGGTGTGAATTTGTCAGCTGAAGCCAGCTCCTCTCTAATCAGTCTGGAGTGTGAATTTAGGTGCATCCAAGACAAACTGTAAGACTGCAAAGCTCCTAAGATTAAAACTCTGGACATTTCACATTCATGAAGCATTTAACGTGCTTCGATTTTTGTCACTGGGGACATAATGCACAAACTAAAGTCAGGGTGACCCCATGGGCCAGGTTCCTATGGAGCCATTACAATGTATTTATTCTGTAATCCTCAAAACTAGGAGGGATTTATACAATAAACTAATGGCTTCAAAGGAGTTAGTTCAGCCTTCTGGGTGGAAAAGTCCACTTTTCAACCCCTGCAGTGCTGGCTCCTTGCTGGGTACACCCACAAAAACAGGGGAAGAAGCTCTCTAGGCCTTGGTGGGGAGGACACAAGAGGTTTGGTGTCTAGGGTGGAGATACTGAAGCTGTGCTTGGACCTGAAAGAAAATGGGGGGTGAGGATGTGCCTTCTTTGGATCTGTCATCACCTGAGCCAGTCACATCTCTGTTCCTAGTGTTCAGGATAACTCTGTAGAAATCAGATGAGACAAATATCATCATACTTAAGTCTAAATACATTCTCAAAATCCTGAAAGGCCAGAGGTACCACTTATTTTTCAGTTTGCATGGTGCACAGGTACTCGTGTTTATAGCTTTCAATAAAATCTTTATTAAATGGCATTGGGGTTTTGTTTTGTTTTGTTTTGGTTTGGTTTTATTTTTTTTAACAAAGAGGGCCAGCAAGGTCAAGGTGATACAGAAAATTTCCCTAGCTCCAGCTGATACATAAATTTTGCTTGAGTAAGATTTCCAACATTTCTTTCACTTACTTCCTAGGTAGATTTAATGAGAGGTGGGTTGGTACCTGAGAGGCTGCTATCCTTTATTAACCTGCTTGGCAGGTGCAGCACTGATGTAACTGTGAGAAAACATACAATACAATTCTAGTAACAAACTTCTGTGTCTTTCCAAATGGTACTTCTCAGATGGGCTTGCTTCACATCATCCTTTAAGGAATACTCCATGCATGAGGCACACCAGATGAAAGTAGGCACCTTGGAGTGTGGAGATCTTCCTCCTAAGTACTGTTCTGAGACCAGAACCTGCACCCTTGCCTCACTGATACTGCTGCAGAAGTGCTAGCTGTTGCTGAGATCAAAAAACTCCTTTTGAAAGGCTAGATTCTTCAAGTTTTGTAGAGGCTGAAATAGATGATGTGTTAACTATCATATGACCCAAATGAAATGAAAGGGTAAAATAGGAGCCATATGTATATTAGGAATACATGTTCCAGGATTGTCAATCCATGTAGACAATAAAATCTTGCAAAATACGTTATTTTAAGAAAAGGTAGAGCAAAGGGAAATTGAAAGTTGAGATGTTGTTCAACTTCTGGGTCATCAGTCTTTCTACTCGCAACTGGGGAATCCTTTTCTATGCGGACTCTTCTTTCAAAAGAGCGCCGTGTTTGCTTTATTCTGCAGCTTCTTATAACTTTAAAAAGAATTGAAGGCCTTAAATGTCAGTTATGGTGTGCAATGATCATAAACGAAAGGGTTAGGCAAGATAGGCAGGAGAAGGTTACCTGTGTTCTTACTGACACTGGTCAGGCCCACACTTTGGATCAGTCCTAGGGCCTTCACGGTAGTGGTACCCAAACACCTGGAATAATTGTTGCTCAAGTTTTAATGTGCTTTGAAATCATGTTGCATTCAAGACTGCTGGTATGAAATTACCTATTTGATTTTTAACTTAAAGTCTGCGACTCAAGTGTTTCTTCACGCAAACCATGCAGCTGCATCTTGCTAGTTTGGCTGCAGTGATCTGGTAGGCAGATCCTTGGTGCTACTGCTCTGGCACTGGTGGTTTGCAGAAATACTGCTGCCTGTGAGGGGAGCATTGTCCTATAACTATCAGAGGCATGGGGTTTTGGTGTGAAGATACACTTGGGCATAAACACTCCAGAAAGATATTGCACCGGTATGCTATTTTCCGTTTGATTCTGTTTAGTTGTAGCATGAATCATTATGGTTTGATTATATATTATAATTTTAGGCTACTCACAGTCGTCTGTAACTTCAGCATAGGACTGTGTTTATATTGGCAATCAAGCCAGCACACTGAATTGGAGAATTTTATTACTTTACTGTAACTTTCAATAATGGACCAACACCCAGTATCATTGTTTGAGGTGCATGTCTAAAGAAATGTGACAACTTCTTTAACTGCTCCTTCCCTCTTCACTGAAGACTGAGAAGCTTCAAGGGTTTGGCAGCTGAGATATTTGTAAATACATAATTAATGATTTATGAGGAAAGCTTTTTACCAAAGGGCACCTCCCTCTACCAGCAGACACATGTAATCTACAGAAGCAGTGGCTATAAAGTCTTGTCAAGTACTTTTTTTAATCACTGTTATGATATTGCCTTAAAGCTTCATCTGAGACTGAAGCCTGGCTGAGTCTGCTGCAGGGATGAAATAAAAAATGGTATTTGTCTCAGGAAATGTACAGCCCAAAAGGCTAACTAAGGAAAACATTGCCAGAAAAAACAAACCTCTCCATTTCCAGAGGGAAGTTGAGGTATGGATCTAGTACAAAGCCACACAGGAAATCTTGTACAGGGAGGGTTATCACTTATTACTGTGCTACCTCAAGATTACTCCTAATGTAAGAAGAAAGAAATAATGATGGGTCTCAGGTTTATGAAATTTGGCTGTAGAGATATCTCTAGTCCAACAGATATAATTAGGGTTGGGCTTCTACCATTTTTGGCAAAAGAAGAAATGGCTCCTTATGACATAGGAGATACATCATAGTCACTTTTGACACTTGTAAGTGGTAGATGTGTAAAATCTTTGATGACTGGGGAGAAAATTACCTGTGTCTTAGAGCACCTCTTTCAAGCTGGCAGACTGGGGAGCCAAAGGTTGTGTTTCTCCATCTGAGCTGGGGACTGACTGTCGTGTTTGGGATTTCCATCTGTGCGCTCTCCTGGGAGCTCTCTGGCTACATGTCATTTGCTGTGTCCGCCAGCTACATCTCAGATCCAAATGCAAAATCCACTACTCAGGGACATTATGTGGATTTGTGACACTACCCGTGGGACTTCGGATCCATAAACCAATGAATGGATTACAATGAGACATAAATATAGTATTTTCATGGATGACATATAATCCTACTCAATTATTGTTCCTGTCATGTAAAGGAAAACTGTAGCCATTTTTCTCATCCCTGCGTACTGAAGTTTCTAAAGCAAAGAAATGCCCAGTGCAAAAGATTCTACCTCATAGCTCCCTGCCTTTTATCTACTAACAATTTTAAAGCTTATGTTTCCCATTATTAGGTGTTTCCTTTAATTGCTTCGTTGCATCTCTAGAAGATTATTACATGGAAAATTCACTTGACAGAAATATTTAGAGTTTCTGGACTGAGCAGACTGGTATGTTAGTCTCTGAACAGTGAAGTGCATGTCACATCATGTGCTCTCATTTATGTCTGGATTGCCATGCCCGGAAACAGCTTTGCCTTCTGTTTTGCTTCTATAAACTCTTTCTGGTTTTGAGAAACTGCTGCTACTGTCCTTTGCTTGAAACGACTTGGATATCAGAGTCGTTTCAGGACCCAGCAAGATGTGAAATATCTCGTGCATAAAGACTTAATCCTTTCTATCAGTAGCAGGCAGTTTTATGGGTGTGGATGCTTCACAATAGAGGGAACAATAAGGAAAATTGAGCTTGTGTTTTGTTTTCTTTTAAGACTGAAATGCCATCTTTTATTGTCAATCTGTCCTCTTTTTATTTTTTTCTTTTTTTTTATTTTCCCAAAGCTGCCCAGGCAGTAAAAAACCTTTTGATATATGAAGTTAACATTATAATGCCTCAAAAGAATGTTTTCTTAGAGAATGGGTACATGTGACGTTTGTGCAGCAGACACTTCCAATGCAGTATATTAAAGCTTTCTTCATACTGCTATAGGTGCTGAAGGGGGGCTGCAGACAAAACCCATCTCTAGTAGCAAAATCTGCAATAGCTCCCCAGCACCATGTCCTGCATGTGTTTTGCAATGCAGAAGCAGCTGTCCTGTAACATTCAGCTGATTGTTTGTCATGGGAAGTGGTTAATTCAAGAAATTCCTTGCATTTGAAAGAAATGTTTCTGGCTATGCATGGAAATGTGGGTGTCTCAAGACAAATACAAATATGCTGCCCATAGTCAATCCCACACAGGGATTTAATCAATGCCCTTTCTTTCTGATTAGAAAAGTTTTAGGGCACCTGCGGTATGCTCTGAAACTACAGCCAGTTTCTGTAGAAGAGCAAATGAAGTATTTACAATTTCCTATGTGGGCTGAGATTTTTAGTTGAATGTTACCTACTGCTGTTTTTTCCCCTCTCACCTCTCTATACCCTTGCCACAGCCACAGAATCTGCTTTTGAAAGGACAGGGTCAGACATGCACTGCTGTATTTATAAGGCAGGGATCGCTGCAGTTCTCAGCACAAGTGCTTTAATCATCCTTTCATCTAAAGGAGAAGCATCTGGTCCTAAATGTGCGCTTTTTTGCCCCTTCTGCTACAGTGTGACACGGATGGTTGATTAAACCACCCCTCCTTTTTCCTGGCAGCAGGGATGGGATGGCTTGCTACCTTTGTTTCCACTTGGGGCCTATAAATGGGGCTCTATAAAGGGAATAGTAATAAGGAAGATCCCGGGCTTCTGTTGGACCCTCTCCCCAAATTTAATTTGTGTCTAGGCCGTACTGGTCAAGCTGCTCTTATGTATATTGTTAGGTCTTAAAAAGTAAAATAAAGAAGCATGTGAACGAGATGATGCTGGAAATGCCAGCAGGGAAGCCAAATGCTAGGTGCACTTGTCTTGCAACACCCAGAATGGTTTAAGATAAAAAACCCAACTGCAAAAGGAGCTTCTTTAAACTGTGGTTTAGCTTAAATTTACATAGATACAGACATTTGCTATTTCCTTTACACAGATACACACATTTGCTATTTGCATTACACAGATACAGACATTTGCTATTTGATATTGCAAGTAGATCTATGCCAAGTAAGATCTTCCCTTTCCTCTTCCTCTTCAAAACAGTTTCAAAATAATTTCACTGCAGCTTTAGCATTTGGAAATTTAAAATTAAATGAAGTTGCTTTTAGAAATGAAGCATTATTGTGATATTTGAAATACTGGAACCTATGAATGGTGACACAGGATATTATTTATTTTTACTTATAAATTGAGGTCAAAGCAATTCAGGAGAAATGAGACAAAGTCATGAAGTAACCCAGACAGTCTTTCTGTTAGTTTGGCTGTGGGCTTAGTACTCTTTTTTTTAATAGAATCATAGAATATCCAGAGTTTAGAATGGACTTTAAAGACAATCTAGTCCCAAATCCCACTGCCATGGTCAGGGACACCTCTGGCTAGATCAGGATGCTTAAAGCCTTATCCAATCTGTCTTTGAACACTACCACAGTTAGGGCATCCACAACCTCCCTGGGAAACCTTCTTCCAGGGTCTCACCACCCTCACAGTAAAATATTCTTCCTAATCTCTAACCTAAATTTCCTCTCTTTCAATTTGTACCCCTTACTTGTGGCTAGCACAGGTTCTTCCCGTGGGAACATTTTGCTATATTTCATAAACAAGATAAAGTTTGGATGTTTTGCAAACAGTTTCTCCGGATTGAGTGAGTTCGGGCTTGGCCAATTGGGCCTAGGGGGAGGTCTCGGGCTGACCAATCTGGGGCACTTCTGTAAACTCTATATATATGGAATTCAAAACAATAAAGTGCCTTTTCTCCTCTCTTCGCTTGTCTGAGAACTTGGGTCATTCCTCAGCTAGCCGCTCAACAGCGACACTTACTCCTTGCCCTATCACTATACTATTCACCTCCTGTATGTAAGGTTCACTTGCCTAGGTTCACTCTCTCATACACAAAACCCACCAGCACTTCTAGATCTCCTTGTTTGTGTTAGGTTCAAAGCAACAAAACAACACATGGATGCCATGTTTTCATCAAACGATCCCTGAAGAGGTGTTTTTCAAACATTCTGAGTGTGCTGAATCCCTCAGTTTTCCAGTGAAGGTGCAAAGTGTTGTACAGAGAATTTTAGGCTGCTGGGAGTGAGTTTGTTCAGAGGCTCCACGTGGAGTCCCAAAGCTTTGTAGGTGATTTATCACTCCCCAGAGGTCTGAAGTTGAAGTGAAGGAGGGAGAATGGGTCTTAACAGCAACACAGCTGCAGGTAATGTGGTCCCCTTTTAGGAACAACTGTGCTTACTTTTTGGGCTGGTGCCAAATCCAGGAGAGCTATTCACTTCCATGCTCCGCTCTTGGCTCAAGTTGCATTTGTCTGAGCAGCAGTGGGAAGCTGCTTTTCACCTTGAAAGGCCAGCAGCCCTCCCAGCCCCCATCTGATGCCACAGAGACTAAGGAGAAAGGGAGATCTGAAAGCCTTGAACATTGGCTAATGAAACATATATGAGGTTGGGGCTGGTGGTGTGCAAAAAGAGGCTTTCAGCCAAGTGAAAGCACTGCTCCTTGACTAGACCTCTCTGACCACAATACACCCATCATCCCTCTCTGAAAGCCACTTAGGACCTCCTAGGCTCTGTCCTGACAGCTGCAGGGCATCTCAGTTCCCTTCTCACTGCAGATCCCCTGTCATTCCCTGGGAATGACCTGGAGTGGCATCCTGTTCTCTGCCCCAGCCATAGGTGACCAGATGGCCTTTTGAGAAAATTCTGCCTCCTTTGCTGGCAAAGCTCCTGGGAAGCCATCCTGGCTCTGCTGCTGCTGGTGGCAATGTTCCCAGAGGACAAGGTCAGCCTGTACCGTGTACCTGCCAGCTCTCCTCTGCCTGTGGCTCCACATGGAGCTGTACCTGCCCTGAGCTAGACGAGACTATACCCTTGATGGTCTGATGTGCTGAACACATTGCCCACGCCAGAAAATTCTGCAGCTTTGCTCTGGGAATAAAAACCCAAACGTAGACATACTATGTCAGAATAAATGTCCTTTTGCAAGCATGGCTAATTTGGCCCTGGAAATCTCTGGAAGATAGAAAACCAGCATGGGAAGGACGTTTTGGTGCTATATACTACATTCACAAGACTTGAACTTTAAGCCCAGCCTTTCTTACCCAATACAGACATAGCAAGTTGTGCTCAAGAGGGCTTCATTAAGGATGGCTCCCTCTTAATTTTCTCTGGTTTAAAACCAAACCCACTGAGGCCTGAAAAAGTGTCACAGTACTGAAAAAAAAGGGGCAGGGATGAGTAATTTGGTAACTCATTCACAACATGTTTCTAGATCTGGAAGATGATTCTTATGTTTGCCAGCACAAGTTAAGGGGATGCTTTCGTGCAGATTTTGTGAATGTTGTACATGCTGCATTCCTCCTCGTGTGGGGAACAAAACCAGAACAGGATGTGAACTGCCTCAGATTTCTCCCACTGCTGACCTTGCTGCCACTTGTGGCAAAATGAAGACAACAAATCCTTGGAAATCACCATGTGTGTGTTTCAATTTTTAACTGAAACTTTTTAGCTGAGCTGAAAGGTGGGGGTGGTGGGAGAGAGAGGGGAAAAAACAAGGCAACACACTTCCCTCTGCTCCCAATGAAAAGAAACTAGAGCTATTAGATTCACTTCAATTGCCTCACCTGACCTGAAATGAACTCCCTCCCTCAGGCCTGTAAGAAAATTCAATTAAAAGGTCCATCTGTGAGGCAGCAGCTGAAGGGGAATTACTGTAGGGAGGTCCACATTTTCATAAAAAAAGAAGCCCCCCTCTCTCCCTCCCCTCCTTCCTCCTCTCCTTCCTCCTCTATCCCTGATTAGGCCCATTCCTAACCACTAAACCACAAGTCCTCCCAATTAACCAGATCTGACCAAATACTCTTTATAAGCTCCATTCAGATGTAGAAACACTATAGATTTTGTGCATCCCTTAAACATCGTGGGGTGGGAGAGGGGGAAGGAGCAGAGGACAGAGGTTGGAAATCTGAACGTCCTACCCAAATTAAGCTGGCTGATGCAATGGATTAAAGGCCGCTAATATGCAAAAGACTGTGCTGGCAGTGAAAATAATCACCATAAGGCAACAACAGGGCGCAGCAGCTTAAAAAACACAGAGGTGACAGGGAGAAAAAGCTGGCTCCAAGGCCCTGAAAAGTCTTACCATCTTGCTTGCAGCACCCTGCCCCAGCTGTGCTCTTACGATCAGAAACTTGTCCTAGATGCATGGCCAGGATCCGATATGTTTGGGGTGTGGTGTCTTGTGTGTTACTCCTCATGGAGGTATGACAGAGAGCCTGGGAGGGTTTGGGACAGTGTGCTGGGTGAGCCACATGTGGCTCGTGGCTGCCAGGGAGGGTGAACCCCGGCTCTGGTCCTGCAGGGTGATGGGGACCTGGGGCTGTGCCTTGTGTTGCCTGCCACCTCTGGGGCTGCTTCCATCCAAGGGGAGGCTGATGAAGAATCAGGAACTGACATGCCTTTTATTTTCTTAATAACACTTTTTCAGGTGCATTATGCTGGGGTTTGTAACAAATAACCAAAGGGTTCCTTGAGCTCCTGTGTGTTTTACTTTGTGCTAGCAGAAAACCTGACTTAACTGTGCCTGAGAATACATGCACTCCCTATGCACTGACTTCATTTGTGCTTGCACAGTGTGTAATCAATCACTTTATAATATCTAGCTCCCAGTGCTTGCTTCCCTGGCGTGGTGTATATTGTGTTGAGTTACATCAGTTCAGGAGGATTCATTCAAATATCGACACTTTGTGCTCCCATCAGTTAGGGCTCTTGGAGCAGAGCACAGTTAAAATCTTCACACTACCCTGCTAATAGATACATATAAACATATTGCCTTTTGCTTAGAAACAGAAGTGGAACAAATCCTTCTAATGTACTTTGAGATAATAAGGGGGAAAACATATCAACAATTCATGACACAAAATAGGTGTTAAGTATGCTATTAGGCTTTTTTTTTTTTTTTTTTTAGGCTTAAGATTTAGTATCGAGAGCCTGTGCATTTGCTTTACAGATATTTGGCATGTAAGATACTTCAGACTGCATGGAAGAGTTTGGCAAATTGGTCCTTTGGTGTCTTTATTGGCTTGTTTTCACTTTTTCGTTAAATATGTAAAATGAACCTTGTTTTACTGCAATATCAACTGAAGCTCTATTAAAAAAATTATAGACAGTTCAGACAATAAAAGGCCTTGTAAATCAACCAGAGGTTGGTTATCTGCTCATTAACTGTGCACAGGGGGAGACAGCTGAGGCAGTGCCACTGGAGAGAAGATGCTAAAAATTAATTTTACAAGGAAAGTTAGCCCTGCCAACTTTGATTTGTTTTAGGGACACTCCCTTACTCTTTATTATTCATCTTTCAAGGCAGCCTTTGAAATCAGGCAGGCTTGTGATGAAGGGGTTGAGGGTTCTTTTGTAATGCCTATTTCAGTGAGATACCCAAAATCTCACTCATACAAATTGTCACAGCTTGACAGACTTGGAACCTTATAACGTTAAATCAAATCCAAGTGGAGGTGCATTGGGGAGTGTGAAATAGTGTCACTGGCTGCTCCTGTCCTGAATACTTTGCACTGGGAAGGCTGAATATTGTCTTCCATAACATGCTTATAATTAATATTGTGCATGGCACCCTCTATGCAGCTGCTCTGTATGTGTGCAGTGTATGGGTTTTTTTTGCAAAGCTTTCCAGCTGCTTTCAAGCTGTTCCTTTGAATCTGCCACAATAGTCACGCCCTCCTCCCCCACCAGCCTGAAGGACACTTGGAGATTTGTTTCTTTTTGACTGTTTAAAGCCCAGGTATCTCTCATGATTAATTGAGAGTCAAAACTGAATAGAGATTGAGTGAAGAGAGAGGGGGAGCAGTCAGCTTTCAGCAGACTGGGTATGGAATAAGGGTCTCTCCAAAGAAAGAGGGTCTTCATACATTAGCACCCTTTGCCTAGAGGAAACCCTTGCCTGCTCAGGAAACCTTGGCCAAAACATTTAATAGCTCTTTGTCTCTTTTTTTCCACAGGTGAAGGAGATGGAAGGGATGATCCAGAAAGGAGGACAGAAAGATCTCTCAGAACTGACATGAGAATCATTTGCTGAGCAGAATAAAGTGATTTAGGCTCTTGAGAGGGAAACAAAGTCACCAAACACTCTAAAATATAAGAGTAGATACAGGCAGCCCACAAGGCTTCAAATAGGTAGTTGAATGACCTGTGGCACGTTTCTTGTGACCTCCTCTTTGGTTTTGTTTTTTTTTAAAGCCACATACCTGTGTGTATAATCATCTCATAACTTAAAGAAGTATTCTTCCTTTACCAATGATAAATTTGGGATGCATTCTTAATGCAAGGGATTAATGGAATATCCTTCAGCTACATGAGATGAGATCTTGAGAAACGGAGTGATAGAATGTAATAGCATGGGCAATCACTTAGGGGCTAATAAGAATTTATGTTAAAATGGGAATCCATCAATTGTAAATGACAGAAAAGGAGAAAGACAAGACTGGCCTATTAGTCAATCACAGAATGTCTGTGAACCTCTGAAGTGATGTGGCCAGGAAAAAAAAGAACAGGCAAAAAGTGCAAAGGTATATCTGACAGATGATGTTCAGCAAAGAGGAGAAAAAGGGGAGTATTAGTCCACTGGTTTCCCATTTAGAAGGCTTTGTCTGCTTCTCGTCATCTCCACTGGCAAAAGCTGAACACAGACTATAGAGACAGGCTTCTTGGGCAACTGGGAAAACAGGGAGTTTATGTCCCAGGAGGAGGGTAGAAGAGCTGGGCTTATTCAGTGTAGGAAAAGAAAATTAAATGCTACTTTTTGAATCTAAAGATAAGGGCTCAGCAGCGGGACTACGAGTTAGAGGACAGTGCTGGCATGAGGATAAATGGATGTTAACTAGACACAGATGGAATTTCACAAAGGCTTCCCAACCATTCCGGAAAGAGGCTCCAGAGCAGTTGTCCTGTAGGAGTCAGATGGGGTAAATGGCCTTTTTAACTTTCTTACGGCACCGAATTGCTTAACCAAAGGTGGGTAATTAAGTGAGGCGGTCACTTTGAGATACCAGCGAACTGAAACAAGTGGTGTTAAATGTTGCTTTCAGGATCAGTTTTTCTGTGTAAGGTGCCAATAACTCATGTCAAGGACTCTCAGATGGGCATGTTCACACATAGAGCAGCCTCTATTTTCTCATCACTGCCTCTTCTACTGTGCTCAAAGAGCTGCTGTTTCTCTCTTCTTGACATCCTCCATCTTTAAGCAACAGAGATGCTGCATGCTTCTAGGGTTATTTTTCTGTTCCCATTGCAGCCTGAGAACAAGCTTCTTGGACCAACATGCTAACTTATGTCACATTTTCATTCTCTCCTCTTCAACAAAGGCCTTTAGTAAAGACCTCGTATTGGGTTTTGGGGCAGAAGGAAGCCCAAATAATAACCCGCAGAGTCTCCTGGCCTTTCCTTATGTCAGTCTTTCACAGTGAAGCCCTCTTGCCATTTCTCAGAACACCAGAAACCCTGCAAAGCAATTGGGCTTAGGTGGCTGCTGTGAGGGAGTACCCGAGGAGCCAAAAGTTTGTGTCATTACCACCTATTTTGTTTCTGTGTTGTATTTAAGCATATGCTTATTTGCTAAGCAGAGATCTATGTCTTGATTAAAAGGATGTAGAGTGCCAGCTATAACCTGAGCCCTACCTGCTAAGGGCCCCTCCAGGCACTATTGCATTAATTATAAATACTCTTTCCAAAGGACAGCGTCGCTTCCCTTTACAACAGTTGTGAGGGGAAAGTTTGGGCAGTGAGGCCAGCTCATATTTTCTGCTCACTGGCCCTTTCAGGAAGTCGTAACTATTCTGGAAAATGAACATTTTCCATTCTCATGGTAGGGTAAAATAGCAAGGATATATCAAAACAAAAGCAAAGACACAAATACCTTGCAATGTATAATCACATAATGAGAGCTGGCAATGCTGTGGAAGGGATTACCTAACAGCAAATTATTGATACTTGAATAGGGAAAGTTACTGTTATTTCATTAATAAAGTAAACGTTCTCATTTTCATTCATGAAGTTTCTCTGATGATCAGCAGATAATTTAAATATAGTTTTAAAATGTATTTTTTATTGGGAAAGTTATGCTTTAAGCCTACCAAGATTCTTATGCATCTATTTTTGAACACCCTTCCCGAGATTTCAAGGGATCTGAGCTCATGTGAGAAAGACCTGAGAACCAGCCCTGAAGACATGGTTTGGTAACAGGTTTGGCTTAGCTGAACCTAAAGGTGAAGTATCAGAAATCCCTAGTTAATTTTAAAAAATATAGACCTTGATTTGGCATAATACAACTGGGCCAGGTGCTGCACTACAAAGTAATTATTGCTGTTGTATGTGGTCATCTAAGCAAAGGGTTTTAGCAGGTTCAGTGTGAATGATACTGCAATGCAAATCTGCAACTTCTGTCATCATTTATGAATATTTGCACAGCCATAAGCATGTGTTTGCTCCACTTTCCTTACCTGTAAAAGTGGGATCCCTGACTTCTCTGTTTCCTGCACATGGTATTTGTGAGGCTTATCTCGTTATTGTTTGCAAAGCTTTTTGAATGTACAAAGCTCTATGCAAATACCACATTGCACACTCACATATATCCAGTTATATGGGAGCACTTTATGCAGATAAGGTTTAATTAGAGATGTGGAATAGTGCAATAACAGTAGGATTTTATATGTTCTAGTATATCCCTCTTCTGTGTGTAAATGATGAGGCCAGAAATTACCACTGGACTTATCTAACATGGCTGCCTGAGTAATAAGCCATAGTACTGTTGCAACTTTTTTCCTCCCCATTTATTTACCTTTGGAGGAGGTCTCTGTATGGACACAGGAACAGGAGATTTCAAGCTCTCTAATAGTTGATTTGCTTTTCTCATTTATGTCTCACTAATCCCATGGAGTTCACGGAGGTTTGAAGCCATTTTACTCCAACATGAAATTCAAAAGAATACTATGTCTTGATTTCCAAAGTAAACTTCTGGTATTAAAATGAGTGAGTACCTTTCATGTCAGCAAGATTTAACCCCATATTTCTAACAGAAAGGTTTAGAAAGAAGAATCCAGGGTTTCCAATGTCTGCATGGCTCTCCCACAATTATTCAAATTATGCATAAATCTAGACTTTTTTCTTGGAGTTTGCATATTTAATATGGACTTGTTGTTTCAGTTGTGCTTCTTCTGTTTGGGTTGTATTTCAGCTTTGGATGAGACCCACATACATGTATGAAGAGCTGCTGTAGATCTTGTATGCTATAAATCATAGGGTCAAAGTCTTGCCCCAGAGAAATCAATGACAAAACCTTCTATCAATTGGAAAGTACTAACCATTTTACCCATTATGTTAGCATGAAAATTATGTTAAAGTAATGCTAAAATAAACGGTGGGGGCTTTTGCCTGGTAGGTTTGACTATTTGTTTGGATTTGTGGTCCATTATTCAACTCTATTGACCACTATTTATTTGTTCAGTCCAACAGTCTAAATTTTTGTTGGCACATCCTTATTTTCTTAATGCCCTAAGTCTGAAAAAGGTATGTGTATGGTCTTTATTACCTACATGCAGTTGTGTGGTCTTTTCACGCTTTTACCAATTTATCTGTTTACTGGATTAAGCCTATCATAAATATTAGAGTTGAGCTAAGGAGCTTACATTTGGCTAAGTAAAACCTCACTGATCTGTAGACTGTTTGGTTTTTGGTGTTATCTGAACCCACCCACCAGCTGTGAGATTCACAGAAAATATCTGGGGTTTACCTTTTTTTTGTGAGCAATCCTTTTTAATAAGAATGAATATCAGGAATAATAGCAGCATGGCAACTGTGGTCCCATGTCTTCTGCCATGAAATACCAGCCTTGATAGCATCAGAGTTGAGCTCTGTGGTCCAGAATTTAAATATTAAATATTCAAGATCAGCTCTAGTATTTTGAGCTTAATTACTGCTTCACTTTGAGCCCCTGGGAAGAAACTGTGGGAGAGAGCACAGTTTTAAGAGCCTACTCCTGTTTTACCTTGTAACAATGTATGAGGCAGTTTACACAGCTTCAACATATCATTTTGCTTCAGTGTGCCATATGAAAATGTACAGGATAGTTTTTATTCTTGCTTGAATATGATACTGTTGTTTAAACCCTCACTACCCATATGCAAGTGTGTTTATGCTTCTTAAATGCAATAGGAACGGGGAAGAATGAAATCTTTCTCTTGGTCCACTTTGACATAGTCATTGGGTTTTTATTCCATTGTTCTTTCAGTGGTGTGATTTTATTTGTTTATTTTATTTTATTTTATTTTATTTTATTTTGTTTTGTTTTGTTTTATCCCTTGAGGTAGCTTCTTTTGTATATGTACACATACAGGAGAGGAATAATTAAATCAAATGGAGCAAAATCTCGGCAGATTACCCTTTCATCAACTCTGTTCCTTGGGTCAACACTCCCAGTTTACAAACTGATTAGGAGCAAAAAACTCCATATGAAAGATTCAGGCTTGTTTTGCTTTGTTTTGTGTATGTGGATAATTCCCTGCAATAAATCTTGCTGCACACCATCCCTTTCACTCTCTGATGTTAACAAGACTGAGATCTATGCGTATACATACACACATTGTCTGTATCGAGCTGGCAATGTCTTGATAAGAGGTTCATTATAATCCACCACTGTCAGAAGCGGTTCTGAAATGATGTGCAAGGCGAAACATCATGTATGTATTGGGGATTTTTTTTTAATTAAATAGGAAAAGTGTCATGAAACTTTCTTCAAAGGTGCCAGGCAGCTGTTTCTTCTGAGGCATGTGGTTCTTTTCTTAGGCAGTGGGTCTTTGATAAGTGTCTCTCAGCACCCTCAGAAGTGTTTTCCAGGTTAGAAGGATGAGAGAGGGGAGATGGCAGTCGTGATGCCACTAGCTGATAAAGCCAGAATGCAGACTAAGCCTTCAGATCAATAGGAATGCAGACAGCTGTAACACCAGACTGCCTGGTGTCAGCTTTAATTTCGCTTCCTGTGCCGGCTGCACCCAATTTCCAGCCCTTGGATTCAGAGGAAACCTCCCCCTGCTCACCAAGCACTCGTCGCACAAGCAAACAGCTTGTAAGCATGGGAAGGGCAGGCAGGCAGGAAAGCATCAGGAATAACCACTGAACACAGGCAGTTGTTTTCCTCCCCCTGGCCTTTACCCCAGGGGTGCCCATGGGTGCCTTTGCCTTCATGTCCACTCTTGCTCCAGTTTCCTGCCCTGGCACAGCCACCTAAAGGATTAGCCCTCTCTCTTCTGATGTTTTATTCAGAATAAGAGTTGATACCAGTGGACCTGCTTTAACTTTTTTGGTGGGGCAAGCAAGTTTCAGGGTCTGGCTAGGCCAGCACCTTGGCAGAGAGTGCTGGCTGGTGGCATCGGGTGGCCTGGACAGGACAGCTGGTGGGACAGTAGAGCAAGGCACGCTGCCCTCCACATACAGATGTCTTGTTTTGATCCTCCCTGTGGAATCTAAGACTCCCCCTCACGCAGTCACAAGTCTTACATTAAATTACAGTAACGCAGGTGTTGCATGGAGTATCTTGACTTCTATGGTTGAAATGCTGAGTAAAGGCAGGGATGAAATTAAAATCCTTGAAATGAAAGGCCTAAAGAGAGGTTTTGTTTCTGCTCCTTATGAAGTCGTTGACTTTTCAAATCAATAATGTAATCTAAGATTGTGTTAAAAAGGAGCTGAATTCTGAAATGCAATTACAGGAAGGGTGAGGAAGATGAAAAGGAGAAAGGAAGTCTTTCTTTGAAGTCCCAAATTTTCAGTTTTCAAAAGTTCACAAAACACTTTATTTAACCATCTTTATTTATTGAGCACCAAGGGGTGCCTGCAGGGAAGACATGCAGCACTTGAATTTATAACATACAACTTAAATAGCAAAGAAATGCAAAAAGCAGGAAGAACACTCCCAAATCATCTTGATTTAATGCTGGAGATAAATACAGCTTATATGTTTACATCCCATTTCTTCCAAATTCAAAGTTGGTGTAAGTGTAATCATTTTCAAAAATCAATTCTAGTCTTGCAACTGATGAGCCTGCTTGTTATCAGCTTAACAAAAGTCCAGCATTCAGGAATCATTCTCCTAGACACTTCGGGCATTCTGAACCTGAGTGCAAAATCTGCAGTGTTAGCAAATTTGCTTTTCCTATTGCTGTTGTATTGGACTCCTGGAAATCCTTTGAGTCTATATTCATGTGTATGTATATATATATGTATATACAAATACAGGCACAAATTGTATATATAAAATATTGAACAGTACCTGGAGGATTTAAGGTCTCTTCTCAGACTTACTGCATATTTTTTCTGTGTTCTCTCACATATAAATTTTAATTTTAAAATCAATTTGCACTGCAAATATATCTGCTGTTGCATTTTGGACTCATCTGAACTAAAAAAAAAAAAAAAAGCCTAAAGGTTGAGTTGCCTAATACAACACAAGCATTCAGTAGTGGTGAAATAAACAGTGTGATAGCTTAGCTGCCTTGTGAGGGTAGTTGGGGCTGGAGGCAGCTGGACATACGAGAAGCTGATCGTTGTCACACACTGTGGTGGGCATCTCAAGAGATAAATTTCTCCTTATCCAAACCCTTTGAATCCACAGACAGACAAGAAACAGCAGAAAGAGAAATGTTAAATTGTCTCATTTACTTGAATGGCTTTTAAAATTTAAGGTATAATTACAGGTATTTAGAGGTCGATATCTTTAACCATTTCATTGCTGATCATTTTACTAGGAGGTTTCAACAAATACACATTCATTTTGGCCTATCTTTCCTAAAACTGCTTACTTTTCCAGTTTTGAGCCACAGAACTCAGGCAGAGCAATTATTGCCAATAGTTTGTGATTTAGTAAACTGATGTATTTGCAGTTGCTAATTAAAAATATTAAGGAATAGTTGCCTATGCCATGACTACAAATTGTCAGTATAGTACAGGCTCTTTGATTTTTGTGGGCACTCTATAAAATTTGGTCCAGCAGAGGCACAGGTAATTTGATTTAATAAGCTAATAAATGTGTTCGAAATATGCTTCCTGCAGGTTATAAAAACAGAAGGGTAGAGCCACAACACAGGAAGAGGAAAAATTATGCACATTAAAAAAACCACTGATTTGGGAAAGAAATCCCTACTGACATGACCAGAATTCACTAGGAATTTCTATAAGTTAGAACAACATTTTCACTTTTATCTGGTAGCAACGTGCTTTCTGCAGAAAGGTCTAGGGATAAGTTATCCTCTACAACAGCAGATAATAAGCTGTGTGGCTTCCTTTACTGAATGAGCAGAGAAGGGAGCAAAACAAATGGTATAGCTTTCCTTGTTGATTAATTTGACACTAATTTTATGTTGCCTCTAAACTGATGATTTCCAGTGGGCTGGCAAATAGATACAGAAATAAATTAAAATTCATTGTGGAGCGATGCCAAAGTCAGAAGTGGAAGTTAAAAATTTTGGCAGCTGAAGGCGTCTTCTAGGACCAAAGACAAAATGAGAGACATGCAACCCCAGATTCCCAAGTCATAGAGGCTGGGTGCTTCTCTTAAAATAACAGGCAGTGACATCATTAACAATGTTGACATTTAAACTGACATAATTATGTCCTTGAAGTTAATAACCCATCTGCACAAATGCATGGGCAGTGCTTACCTCTGACACTGTGGTTCCATCCATAGTGCAGGCTTATGCTCAGCTCACACTCGGAGCCCTGCTTAGGATATATGGAGTCCTTTAATTTCATCTCATAAAACCTGAGGAGCCAAAGGGTGCTTCAACTGCTTGGTTGGGATCCAAATCAAATTCTTGGATAAGAATATGGTACAATGTACGTAAGAGCCCGAGGATACATCTCCCATAAGAAGCACTTGGGTCTGGCTTTGGAAGGGTTCAGTTCCCTTGATCTCTCACCTCCTCTTACATATCTTTGTGCAGCCTTGTGCTCTTCCAGGCACAAGTCAAAGCTGCTGAGGAGCTCAGGCATCAAAACAATAGCATTAGCAAAATCTGGAAGTTATTTGGTCAGAATCCTGCTGTGCATGTTTTGTTTGTATTTGTGTAAAGTTACTCAGTTAAAGTTACTGCTTGTGGGGAAGGACACAATTAACAATGACAGCATCATTTGGCACCAAGCTACACCTTGAAATGCGTCTAACAGAGTGATTATTTGGAGCAAACATGTCTGAAGTAAGAGCAGTGCTCTTGGCTGTCTCCATCTGACTGTGAGTCTGCCTGTCAGAAGGGATTGACATGCTGCATTACTGATAGAACAGGGAAGGGAAAGGAAAGCAAGTCCCATGACTCCTAATAATAACTTTAAAAATTTCATTTTAACAGTTTTAAACTGAACTGTTTCCTACTTATATTTATTATATATTTTAAAATGTAGTGCTTATTTATTCATCTTGAAGTCACCATTTTTATCATAAAATAAGCACTTAAAAATAAGACAAAGAATGTAGGAGAATTTTTTTAGGTTTGAGTGAAATTATTACAGTCAAATGAAGAAAACTCCTTTTCATTAATAAGAAGTTCAATTGTAGCTATGTCTTCACTGCATTTTTAGCATCCTGCCTGAGTTTAAAAATACATTCTTTACTGAGCTCTGCCAGTACCCTTTTCTGCATCCCGTTGGGCAAAATAGGTGTGAGATCCTAATATACATCACAACTAGCTTTATAAATTATCTCCCTAGATCAAACTATCATGAAAAACCACCCAAGCAGCTGGCATATTTAAATTTTTGATCTGAATTTTGGACCCCTGTTTTAAACTGGTACAGGTAGTTTTGTCACAGTTTTCATTCTGCTGTCAGCTGTTCACATTGACTCAGGAATGCCACATCATCTTGATCTGGTTTGAAACTTTATATGGAAAAAATGTAAATATTTGTTAATCAGATTTATTAATGAAATTTTAAAATCTGCCTGATTTGAGTAGTCTCTGACTAGCTGATTAGCAGAAAAGATTTGCATGCATACCTGTGTAAGCACTCCCTTTCAGAGGAAACGTGTCTATTGCAAGCTGGATCAAGTTTGGGAGATTGCACCTCAGGGGAGATGGAAATAATAAGAGATACTTTCAATATTCGCTGCATCCAAGAAATTGGAAGATTAATAACCACAAGTGCAGTAAATGAGCATGAAATAATTTCACTTTCTGTGGGTTTAGTTTAGCTGGAAACAGAGCTGAAATGCAACTGCTCTGCATGCATCTATTTCAAGCATTGCATTACCTGATGAAGACATGCTATTATGTGAAATGCTCATGTCTATTAGAAATTAGGTAATAGCTTTTTACAAGGATAAAGGCATTGCTTAATCCTGAAATCTTTTAACACATGGACTGTCAAAAGGGTCTGCTCTTATCTCACTCGTTGAGAAGGCAGTTTTGTATGGAATCAATATTTTCATTTGCTCAGAGTGTGGGCACATTTTTTTTTTGCAAAACTCAGTGTCTGTGTGATGACAGAATTTATTTCATTCACTATTATTGCCACATATTGAAGCATTTTATTTCAATTCAGTAGACTATTTTTTTCCCCATAAATTATCCAGTCTGTTTCTTATATAAATGATGGGATGGATGCCTCTGGTGTTAAGGAAGATAAAAAGGGAAGGAAAGATATATTTGAGATTACCTTTAGTGTCATGCAAGTTATTACCTAGCAGTCTGAGAAGAGTTTGCAGAAGTGTCTGATAAATATGTTTAGAACAAGCCTGAACTGGAACTAGCAGGGCAGACAGTGAAGTTGCATATCCAGCTTTTGATTTTACCCATTTTCTCAAAATGCAAATGATTCACATAGGGCAGAAATCCATTCTTTTTTAATCACTTTCTTAGTTTAATTTGGGTTGACCAACAAAAGGCACTGTACTGTCTTTTCTGAGTAACTTCTATTGTCCTTGGTCACAGCTTGTTGGTGTATCAGTGGACTTGTTTCATGTTTTGGATACAAGCTGATGAAACTTCTGCCTTTGTCCATACCACTGTGAACAGAGGGTGTCACCCGTATTAGGTGAATTGGCAGCAGAGAAAATAAAGTCTGCATTGTTGTTTGGCACCCTACATGGGCAAGACACTGGGAAGGTCTCTCTAAGAGGACCTCAGTGATGTGAGAAGGAGGGTTTGCATGATGTTTTTGATGCCATCCTTCAGTAGAGGGTCGTGCAGGGAAACTGTAGCCTGAATGCTCTGAACCTGCCCTCTGGTACCTGAGGCCACGTCCCATTACCACCAGTTCAGAGGGGGTTATTGTGAAAATCAAAATAAGTGCTTCTCCTGAGAAATGAAAAGGAGCATTGACAGGGTCAGGAACTACCAACAAATTGGAGATAGCCATAAATGGGTGGTTTTCCCAAGTTTTCCTCTTCTGAATGCTGGTACTAACCTAGCCTAATGATTCCAAGTACTGGAACATTTGGCCAATTCTGAAGGAAAGTTAGTTCTACAATTACAAAGCAAAACATAAAACTTCTGGAGCATCTCCAGTGTGGGTTAGATCAGGTGAAAGGTTTAAAATCCAGAACACTCTTGGGTTTTAAGTTAAGACCAAGTAAGTCTTGATATCTATACTACAAACAGAACCTGAAATATAAATTCTTACTAGCAAGATAATGCCTTTCTGAGCCTTGTCTGTAACTTGTTGGTCTTATTCTTTCTGAAATCCAGTCTCAAGTGCAAACATATTGCCTGTTATTTCTTTCCTCAAACGTGTTGGCATTTTCCTCCTCTTTGGAGGAAAGAGGAAGACCACCCTTCCTTTAATTAAAGAAAAAGTTTAATCACTTGGCAGCCTTACAGTGGATGAATGTCAGTGTAATTTCACCTGAAAGTACTTGTGAAACCCAGCTTTTCCATTCTGCTGAGGTTTAGTTGCTGCCTGGGGGATTCTTTACTGGGTTTTTCAGACACAAGAACTGCATTGTGAATAGGAGGAGGTAATCTTACCTGTCAGGTAAAAGTTCCATACTTTAGGGAGACAGGCACACATGGTAGTACCTGGACCAAACTGCATCAACCACCATCTTAATTAACTGGAAGAATTTGGTGTTTGTACATATGCATGAAAATAATTTATTCTTCATTTGTTAAAGGGACATTGCCAAGACTAGTAGACCTAAAATTAGCTCTCCAGCTGTGTTTTGCTTTGCAGGCACGTGCATGTCTGTTCTGTTCCTGGAAGCAGCTGGGTGTTGAAATCCCCAAGAAACCTGCTCTGTGTGAAATGCAGAAAGAATATGTGATTTTTCAAGATTCCCTCCCTTTTATTTGTTTTTCCTTACTTCTCCCACCTCTTTAGGATGACAGCCTTTTCTGGCTGAAGACCAGAAACCTCTTCAAAGTTTCTGAGTGTTACTTTTGCTTAGGAGGTGAGAGCCTGAATGCTGAGGCCAAATTTTCACCCATCAGTCCAACATGCCAGCTACAGGGATGTAAACTGCATAGCCTCCTCAGAGCATGCTCGGCATTAATTTCCAGCTTGAATTCATGCTTCTCCTTGGCAAATTCATTCCAGCATCTTCCAACTGAATACCCAGCTTGATACTGAGAAGGGAACATGCAACTGGAAGAAGGAGGAAAGTGGATTTTATGGTTACAGAGGAACTTACCAGAAAGCCATTTTTATCAGCCTTTCCTCAGAGATGAGATAAATAGGTTTCTTAGACTCAGGAGGGAGGTTTTTTAGTGGAATTTTTAGATGACTGCAAACTAATTCTTGGCTTCTGAATTTTCACTCCATAATGCTTGAGATGTTATGCTTTTACTCATATTTAGAAACAAGCAATTCTCTTTTCAGTGTGGAAATATGATTTCTATATACTGTAAACAGTATCCCAGCAGTGTCTTTGTCTCCTGGGTGAGACTTCCTTCATACATGCACAGCAGTAAGGCTGAGGGCAGGTGAAAGGCAGTATTTGAGAGGGATGGATGAGATCTGTCATCCCATTGTCACCTTGTGACGTATTTTCAATTCTTTTTATTTCAGAAGGCACTTGGAAATGATCTTGAGCCTCAAAGTGTTATATAAGACCCCAAGGCTCTCCTTGGGGCTACTGTGAAGAGTTTTTCTTCTTTTTTTCATTCCTCCCTAATGATAATATCTGTGAAGTATCTAAGGCATAGAAGGAAAAGAATTTTTCTTTTAATGGTAGAACTTATTCAGACTTTGTTCATAATGGAGGTGGGCCAGGCATGGTTGTCACTGGACTTTGTAAAATTAAGTATGATCCAGATTTTGACTGCTAACAGAACTAGTGAAAGGCTAGACAGCTAGAGGTGAGTCTTCCATGGATCTATTTGCCCCTTGTGCAGCCAAATAGGAGACAAACTGCACCCCTGACAAAATCTTACGGCAACTGAAATGCTGTGGATCCAACTGCAAAGTTCAGTTACGACTTAATGGAAGAGAATAAACATTGCACACCTGTAGCCAAAGTACATGGGAGGGTTTTCTCCTATACTACTCCTGAGTTCACTAAAAGCTTATCATCTGTTTGCTTAGCTGCTGGTTCAATTTAGAATAATATTTAACTCTCACAGAATCTAAACATTGATGAAACTTTACCTTGAAAATCGACAATTCCGACTGCTCTCTGGCAGAAATGGAGGAAGATGGCCATCATACATTGCTCTTCAAGAGATTTACCAATAAATATCTTTTATAAAAGGCTTGATAAAGTATCTGCTATTAATATTGTCAATATGGAGAAAGTGAAGTCAAAGAAATTGTAAATAGCCTGCCAAGATCTACTGGGAGTGTCAGGCTGTGCTTCTGCAATATTGTAAGGTATCTACTGCTAAATCAAAACCACAGGAGCTCTATGGCAAAAATTGCTGAGCTGGGGTTTGTGTTTGATGCTGGCTTAAATTCACTGAAAAGATCCTGAAGGAGGTAATTTTCATCTGGTAATCTCTGCTGTCCTGTGTCTGCTTGTCCTCCACTGTGGACCTCCCATGATCAGCTCAGTGACCATCTCACCTGTTCATTATTGCCTCCCTTTTTCTTCTACAGATTCAAAGAAAGATCTGTGTTCCCAGATGCCCCACACATGTCATCGCCTTTATATGTCAGCTCAAGTCCCTGTGACAGTCTCCTTTCCACAAAAGTGCAAATCCTATGAGCATCCTACTTGGATTTTGCCTCATATATTTAGGAGTTTTAACAGGTATTGTTACAGAGCTAGAAGCTCCAAGTCAGAGAGCGTATGAGAAGTGGCTGGTGTCCCCTTGCCTTGTCTATCACAATCCATACTGAGCCTTTGTGGAAATAAGAGACTTCATAGAAAGAGGGTTTTATGCAGAAAGTTGGAATGGAAAGTGCCTGAAGTCATGTGATTGATCACATTATTTTTGTGCAGACCACAGTGGGATTTGTGGCTGCTTATGGCCTGAACAGAGTCTCAGAAGCAGAGAGCAGTGGTGATGACTCTGGGACGGCTCCTCTCTGCCAGAAGACCCCTGTACCCCAGGACAGCAGGCAGGTGCCTTCTGAAAGGTGATCCTGCAGGCAAATATCTCCTTTTCTTGGACAAGTTTTGCCACTTCCAGCACAGATAAGTGGTCTGAGGCTGATGGCAAGAGCTTTTTGTGAGAGGTGTCCCCTCAAGGGTTAAAAGCAGTGGGCAAGGGCAAGCTGAGACTAGGTGAGCAACAAGCTCTTGGATAGAGTCAATGCTTTCTCTGTCTCCTTTCTAGGGTTTTTATCTTTTCTGTGGTATGCTGTCAAGATCCAGTCATTTCCTCAAAATGCAGATCTAGCCTCGCTGACTAGGAAGCATCCCACACTAACCTGTCTTGGGGACTGCAACCTCCTTGCTCAGTGTTGTTAGCTCTGACCAAGGGAAAAGACTCCTGCTCTACAGCCCTGCCCCAGGCAGTGATCCTATTTCAGTATGGATGTAGCTTCAGGAAAATAAATGCAGTTGCAGTAGCAAAGTAAAAGAGTAATTGTTGCTTGTTCTAATTTCAATACAGTAACTTCAAGCTCCCAGGCTTTCCCATGTCCTTTTAGTACTCATCAGTTGAACCTTGATTAGTCCTTAGTTAGTGAGCTGCAGCTGAGGATGATGAATTGTCATCCCCAGATACTGACAGGGATGGTGGGAATCTCTGCTGGCCTGCCACAGTCTGTTGCTCTTGTTCAGGACCTCAGTTTGCCCAAACACATTGTGAAGTAGTGGCACCAGGGTATATGGGCTTGGATGCCCTATTTTGCACTTGGAGGTACTTTTGCAGACCTGGTGTGCCACAGGTGTCACATGGAAGAGTCAGAGCAGCAAGCAGCAGGATTGTCAACCTTGGCTGATCTGCCTCCTGTTGTGTCCTTTGGGGGCTATGCCAGGACAGGCTGGCATTGCCCATAACCAACTTTTCTCCACTCTACCCTGAGCTAATGGCAAAGAAAAAGCTATTCTTCTGGGAACACTGTCTCCCAGAAGACTGTATGTCAAACTGTCACTGTTCTGGACCAGGCAAGGGGAGAGGGGCCACTGACAGGGCAAAAAGAAGTTGTTTGTCTGGCTGAAAGGGAAAACAACAACCCATTTTGGGTATTCTTGCTGAAGGAGGGTCTCATTCCGTTTTGAGGTGGTCTACAGCAGAGAGAAGGTGGCTATGTGAGCTTGCTCTATCCAGAGTTGGGGTTCATCTGCAGCCACCACAGAATGAAACCAGGAAGTATTTACTGAGCTCAGGTGTCACCTTTCTTGATGCAGCAACACTCAGAGCAGGAGGAGGGACTGGAGCCAAGTGTGACTGGTAAGAGATCAGCACTCCTTCACTGGGACCTGCTTCACCTCGCCAATTATGGCAACAAATCCTGATCTCTGCACATCTTCACACCTTC
The DNA here is from genome assembly GCA_024500445.1 of Entomyzon cyanotis. Taxonomy (NCBI): domain Eukaryota; kingdom Metazoa; phylum Chordata; class Aves; order Passeriformes; family Meliphagidae; genus Entomyzon; species Entomyzon cyanotis. The sequence continues at coordinate 73,930,784 of JAKEPQ010001005.1, forward strand.
CAGAGTTTTGAAGGGACTCATGTGGTTGCCTTGTTGTATTTGAATAATATGGACCTTTAAGTTTCAACTGTATTTTACACCGTATTCAGCAGATAAACAGCCACTATAATTCCTAGGGCCTTCAAGGCAGTGCTTCAAGCTGCTGTGGCTCCTGGGCTGCCAGAAGGTCTCAGCTCTGACCACAAGACAGAAAAAGCCAAAGAAAATAAGAGATCAGAGCATGAGATGCAAAGATGATGTTTTATTGCTTTTATGCTTTTCATGTACAATTTCACAGCATGGTAAGGAGGAATCATGGATTTAGTGTAAAATTATCATCCAAGGATGTCTCCTCAGCTCTGATCTTCTAGTCCTCATGGGCAAACAAACTGAAGCTGTCACAAGTGATGGCTGTCATTTGACTTGGTCTGCTCCAAGCTCAGCCTGCTCCAGCCCAACACCATCTGCTTCCTCTGGCCTTGCAAACACCCTGCAGGGCACAGGAACGTTTTCACCGGGAAATGCGGGCTGGATGTTTACCTGAGGGTGAGGACCTGTGGTTTCCCCTGTTCAGGTACCCAAACTGCTCATATGTTCTGTGGCGAAGCAGCAGCTGCTTGGGTGGCAAGTGAAGCAGATGGTTGGCATTGATGGTGAATGGCTCTGAGAGAGAGCATCAGCAGGTGCTGCTCACCCACGAACAGCAGTGGCAGGGTAGTTCTGCTGTCTTGTACAGGGCCAACTCCAGAGGGTCCTGGCCAGGTCAGCCAACATCTATCAGGCCTGCATGCCCCACACCATGCTGGCTCTGATGCCTGTGGTTTTCCTCTGAAAGGCCCCAGAGATCCAAGGCTTCCTGTTGATTATGTACCACTCCTTGATGGGGGAGGAGAAGGTGGGGAAATGTTTTCTATCCATTGTGGTGACACACCTGGAGAACCCCATGGAAACAAAGCCTTCTCTGATCTCTTGAATCCCACTGGAGAAAGACTGCATGTGCCAAACACCTCCTGAGCCATCCCATGTGAGGCTGACTTCCTAATCTTAAACTCATTATTTGCAACTCAGGGGTGGAAGCGCATGGCTGCCAGCTCCCAAGTGACTGGTTCAGCCCACTCAGAACTCTCTGATCCTCTTGAGGTGGATTGCATCTTCCGCCCCACAAAAGGAGTGAGCTCACCACAGATCAGCCTGACTGTGTCTCTCCCTCCCCTGGCAGTCCTCCCAGATTACAGCATGACCCTCAGCTATGAGTCACCTCTTTTCTCACTAACCCAGACACAGCACAGAGCAGGCAGTTGCTCATCTGTGCCAATGCTGAGAATTTACTGCGGCAAAGTGAGTTTGGCCTGCAGTGACTCTTTCTCTGCATGTGACCCTGCTGACTTGTGCTGGTCCTCCTATGTAGAGCATCTTTCTGCAACTGCTTCCCCAAGCATGGACTTGCAGCAGTGCCTGGGAGGAGAGAGGGAAAATCCTGTGGGGCTCTTGCAGTGCCAAGGAACCAGTGACAGCTAGGTGCTGACCATTCAGTGGGGCTTTGCATGGACTCATTTCTGGGGACAATGCCTGGCAGTTTGCCCCTGCCCTGCTGGCTATAATCAATACTTTGTATTGGGCAGTGATGATGTTGGTTTGAGTGCTCCTTCCATGCATCGATGGGGATGAGTAGGGTCTGCGCAACCAGTGCCCATTGTGCCTGATCATTCTGGCAGAGCCCAGAGCGGAGCATCCAGGCTTGGGGGGGAAGGCAGGTAGGCTGTTGAGTGGGTTGCCAACTTTGTACCCTCTATCAGACATGTGCATGCACTCTGAGCCTGCTGGTTCCCAGTTGCAAGCCAGACAATCTAATTTTGAGAGCAATGCCAGTACTGCCTCTGGTATCAGTTTTTCTGTGTCAATCCGAATGCTTGCTACAGGACTGGAGGCACGAGCAGTACCTGGGCTATCCCAGGTGCAGGTAGGGTGTCAGGGGCACCAGGCAGCCACAGGGCTGAGACCAGGCTCCTGCCGCCTCTGCCAGCTGGGATGCACAGCCAGAGAAGTGAATCAGCAGCACTGCGATGCACAGTCATGAGAGAGCTGACTCCTCCTCGGAGGGCTATGTGGATGCTGGGTTTGAGGAAAGGCAACTTCAAAGTGCCACTTCTACTCTCTGCTTGTTTCCACACCTGCGTGCTTCCAGCACTTTCAAAGGAGGAAGAACTAGCCCCAAACTCTGTGTTTTGCTTTGGTTTGTTTGTCTCCTCTCTTCCAGAGCTGCGTTCCTCCTATGTCGTCTGGTTTAGCATTTTGCCAGCTTGGCTAAGTATCTTGTAAGGAAATCATTTATAATAAAGCTAGTATGCTGGGGTTTATCATTTATAAGTGTGGGTCAGGGTTTAGTTCACTGTGTTAAACTCTCCATGCTGCATGTGATTTTTCAAGCTTTGTCAGGAACAAAAAGTTCTGGGGATGTGCAAAGCATGACTGCATGGTTTCCATGGAGACTCTGCTAGTTAGGCTGTGGAAATCCTGAAAAGGCCAGAGGATGACTGACAATACAAGGTCTTAGCGGCTGATCTGAAGAGCCAGACTGAATTAATGAGATTTTTCACAGAGAGTTATTAGCAAGGCTAGCACGGTATGGCACTTAGGCCTCTTTCGTTTTCTCAGCTGCAGTCTTGGAAAACAGAAATGGAAATATTTAATTGCTGTTTCTTAAGCCCTTTTAAGATTATTTCAACCTATAACATTTTAAGGATGTAATGAAAAGCAGGTTTGTTTGCTTTTTTTATCATTCAGTTACTGTTATTACTGTGTTTTTTGGTGGCAGTTGCCCTTTATCTGTACAGAGATGGGAAATTCAATAATACTTATTACATTGAGCAGTTAATTCCCACATACTGTGAACACATTACTGTTCAAAGTAGGTTATCTCGAGTTCCATTTAGAGCCAAGCATGAGATACCATGGCTTTATATCTCCTAAGGCCATATTAATTATTTATTATTGACTGCTAATACAAACTGTTAACTCTGGCTAGTAACAGTTTGTTCATTCATCCATCACTTACTGCTTCTTCCCTGTGTTTCTGCTTACCCTCTTTCAACAGTCTGCTCAGGCTATGAATTCATGTATATTTTTGGACCAAATTAAAACAACCCCAAAACTATTATCAATCTGAGATGCTGAGTTTTGATTAGGACCCGACTTTCCTAAAAGTTTTACAGTGTCTGAACTGCAGTATTTCAGGGGACCATTAACAGGTGTATGGTCAATAGTTAGAGGAGGATATCTTTTCTTTGCCAGTGAACTAAACGGATGTGTCTGCCTGTTTCTGGTAGGAGTAGCTTGTTTGCTGTTTCATTTTCAACCAATACAACAAAAAAAGTGTTTGAATACTCTCCTCCTTTCCCTGGAAAATGCTGTATCTGCTGAAATCAGCACAGCTGGTACAGCGAAGCAGCATGTTGGGTACTGCTATTTCTTGTTGGTTTGCACAAGTGCACATGCCCATATGTTTCTGGGAGATGTAAAACCATAATGTTGCTGCTGAGTAATCCACAACAAAAGCACATGCAGGCTGCATTCCTTGGATTCCTGTACAGTAGACTAATCCACTTAATCTTGCTGTTCGCTTCTCTGGCTGGAATTTCACAGTGCCTTTTGATTTACTGGTTTGTAAATCTCTGATTAAGTGCTGGGGGGAGGGGGGGGGAGGATATAATCTCTGAAGCCCCCTCTGTCCCTCTTTCCTCTCAAATCGTTCTATGAGAAGGAAATATGTAAGCTGAAGTGGGGGTTAGCTGGTCTTATTTGCCCATCATTTTGTCATCATTTTAGGACTTTTAAAAATATTTGTTTAGTAGTTTTCTCTGTGCTCAGCTGTTCAGTGCATGGGCAATGTCTCTTTGCCACATGGTAACATTTTCACTCCCCAAGCTTCACGATTTTCTTAATATTCTTTTTTTCCTTTTCTAGTTATGTTTTCAAACACAGACTCTAACTGAGACATGTGAAAGTTTTCGCTTCTATTAGTGCACCAGTAGTTATTGACAAGCACAGAACACAGGAGCTAGATGTTGGCTGTAAAGCAAATTCCCAGAAACCTGCTGTTTTGGAGGAGGCATACGTATGAATACAAGATAAATCCCTAGCTAAGCAGGCAGATAAATGAGAGAGCTTGGCCTCAGAAGGTGCTCAACTGATACAAATATCAATTTAGGACCTGCCCTTGAAATATAAAAGTATAAGTAAATAATAGAGATGGCTCACCTGACTTAGTAAGTCATAAAGGATGGGAAACTAAACATCAAGCTAGCAAAATAAACCCTTCATTCAAACTAATAAGTTAGCACAACCTGCTACATCCTCAGCCCCTGAGAGTGCCCTGCTTTTGTGAGAATCGTGGCTGTGAGCAAGGCTGTCCCCACGCAGAGTCCTGCGTCCAGCACGCAGCTGCTCTGCTCTGAGCAGCTCTGACTCACAGCCAGTCCTCCCCCTGCGTGCTGCATGCTGCTGAGATGACTCCCTGCCCGAGCATGAGGACACTTTCCAGCTCATTGGAAAATTCCTCCGCAGCCCCACACTGCCTTTGACAGCCTCAAAGGAGGATGAGCTTTAGGTCGCTGTCTTCCTCCCCCTCCTGCAGTCACACATCCCACTGAGCAGCTTATGGGTGTCCCCAAACAGTGCTGCCGGTGGGAAGGATCTGTCACTGAAGCCAGACATAACTATCCATCAAGAAATTAATCAGAACAGTCTGAAGAAGTGAGCAGGCAAATAAACAAACATATGGGCTACCTGACAACACAGTGCTTGGAGTAGCTTTTCTCAGGCAGAAAGGATAAAATCTCCCACGCTCTCCAGGGCTGTCCAGAGACATTTACAATTAGATCCAAACTGAGATTAGGCAACAGATTTAAGTCTGAGTTGAATTGCCTAGACTTGGGTCTGAAGATGCCAAGTCCCGTGAACTAACCTCTGCCCAAAGTGATGAGAACTGTTCATGAACAACCTCTCTCACAGCGCTCCTGCCATCTGGGCTGGTGCCAGGTCCCAGGGCATGGAGACAGAGCCTGCTCCCAGGATGGACCATGCTGATGGGATTTCAGCTGCATCTGAATGGGAAGTGGAAAACAGATTTTTCTAAACTTTGGCTGTAAACCAGAGCTAAAGCCACTGGGGCAGAGTCAGGCCCTTGGGTATCAAGCTGATTTTATTTGAAAGCTTGGAAGTTTTTGTTGTGATATTTTGGCTTTAGCATGCTTGAAATGCTCAGAGGAATTATTGGGAATGCTGTGAATCTCACCACCCGTACTGTTAACCTCCTACAGTCAACACAACCTCAGTCATGCTTTTGAAAGCGCTCCCTGGTAGGATTCCTGCAGCTGAAAGAGAAAGTCAGATAAGAAGCAATGGGCAGTCAGTGGAAAGAAGTAGGGTCTCACGAGGGTGTTCCCCCAGTGAATTCATAAGAAGGGTGATAGCTAAATGCCACCTGAACTTTGAGCTCAAGATGTGGACCAGATAAGTGAACCACAGTGACTCAAAGGCAATAAATCTTCTGTTCCAGACAAAATTAATCCAAGCCTGTCACAGGAGACTAGAGGGGAAATTTGGAAACCCCTTTGGAGTGAATGTCTGCCAAACTTGGAAAGATATACACTGTGCTATGACCTGTCAGTCTGCATGAGCCCATGCTGCTGGGGTGCAAGCCAGACCATTTGGCTTTTTGTCCCTCATAGTACAGACAGTGCTGATAAGAAAGGATAATACAGGAACTCACAGAAAAGTTTTTTCTATCCAGGCATGTGGCTACTTTTAAATAAGCTTAACTACAAGTGGGGAAGAGAGAAAACACGCAGCAGCAAGGTAAGACACTGTGATGCCAGCTGGTTTAATCAAACCCTCTCTCAGGTGTGCCCACACTGAGAAAGGAGTGTTTGCTTTCACAAGGCTAAGGCTGACCCGTGCTAGCAAACTACCATGCTGTTTCTGTGAGCGTGTTACAGCCTCCCAGCCTGCTGTCCATCTGGTGGTCTCTCCTGTTAGGATTAGACAGGTCTTTGAGTCCTGCTCATATCGAGGCAGCTGAACGGTTTGATGCCACTCTTTCATGACATGCAGTGCTTGGTGGCACTACAGGCTCAGGTGGTCCCTGCAGTGTGACCCACTGGGTCTTGAGGAGCTCCTGAGTGGGTGTCTGCAGACTGCAACCAGCTCCCCACCACCTCCCCTAACCTCTGTGTCTGCCCAGCTGCAGCCACCCCTGCGGGCTGGGAGGCGGCTCAGGGCAGGAAGGTTATCTTTGCCACTATTAGGGGCAGAGGCTTTGTTTATTTTTAGATTACTCTGTAAAGTCAAGACAGAGAGATGAAAAGAGCCAGCCTAAAGAGGTCTGTGCATGCCAGACTGTCTTGCTTATTCTCTGGCTCTGAAAACACAGGACAGGGATGTGTGAAGGGACGGGCTCGATCGACCCAGATTGATTAAAGATGGCGCTGCCCACGTTTTGAGCGGCAGATGTAATACGGGGGTGGGCTCTGATTCATTTTGGTGCAAACGCAGTTAAGGCTCTGCCAAATCCTCTGCTTGAGCCAAGCCGATGGATGTTGAGCTTAAGATGATAGACCCACCAGCACAGCCTGTTGTTCCAGTAGCTCCTCTCAGAGAGCAACAATTTCCACCTGGGAAATGCTGAAAACATCTTGTGAGAAGTTCAGATCATCTTGAAGTGCCCTTTGGTAGGGGTGAGCTATGAAATGGGGCTGGGCTCGAGCTCCAGGCTATTTAATGAACAGGGAAAACTCTTTTTCATCATCCTGCGTTACATGTTATAGAGAATATTTTAAAAGTGTGCAGTTCATTGTCACTCAAAGGCCAAATTTAAAAGCGATCAGGGAAGATTGTTGCTTTCTGCCTGGCTCCGGCATTTCAGAGCTCACCGGGGATGATGAGGGGGGAGCCTCGTAGCTCTGAGCCCTTTCGGTCCTGCCCCTCGGCAGGAAAAGGTGTAACGCAGGGAGGTGAGAAAAGCCACCCTCCCTGCCATCCCCCGAGGTGTGCCAACAGCAGCTCTCTTGCTGATTGTCAGGGACTTTACTGCCTGCTAACGAAGTGGAGGGAGAAGTGGCTTTCAGTGATATCCATACAAAAATGAATGTGTGAAAACCACTGGCTATTTTTGGACAATTCTGCCCTGCCTCCTCCCCTTCTTGCCCACCCCCCCCCCCCTTGATTTAAGCATCATCCTGAGTGAGGTGGGATTTTTTATTACTTTATATGCTTGTTGTTGGGTTTTTGCAGCAGTGAAGTTAATAAAGATGGATATCAGCAACAAACTGTCAAGTCCTGAGCTGGAGAGATTTTTCACTCAGTGAAATAGACCAGGGTAAATAAATAATCCAAGAAGTGGTAGAGCTTGTAAATATTGACATGTACAAGCAAGGAAGGAAAAGTTAGGCAAAATAAAAAATGGGTTGAGGATTGCTATTTTTCAGGTTATTGCTTGGGGGAAAAGAAATCTACATGTACCTGGCATCCTGTCTAGGGCAGAGTTAATATTTTCCAATTAGAAGGTTTTAAGTTTTTGAAGGGACATGTTGCTGTTTCTCCAAGACAGGATCTCTGAGGGTCAGTCTTCCTTCCCAGCCTTTGGGACCACAGTGAGCAATAGTCCTTTGTCGCTGTTGAACCACTAACAGAGAGAAGAAGTCCAGGTCTTCAGTGTGGCAAAATGTGTCTTTTGATTAAGTTAATTCCAACTTATAATTAACTTAATCAAAAGTCACCCAGATTGGTCAGTTCAAAACCTCCCCACAGGTCAATTAGCCAGGCTTGAACCGTCCATATCTTGAGACACCGTTTCAACAACATCCAAACTTTATCTTTGTTTATAAAACACAGGAAAAAAAGAGAAAAATTTCTCACAGGAAAGGTCTGTGCTCGCCACAGCCCTTCATCCCTGTAGGATTTATAGGAATACCCATGACAGAGAAGACTAAGGAAAGAGGAAAGAAATGCAAGGTGAGAAGTAGAAGAGATTAGAGGGAGACTGCTCTTTCCTCTGGTTTCCCACCAGAAAGGGGATCTTTTTAAGATGTCCAGATGAATACCTTTTAATCTCTGCTGGGGTCCCGGCCTACTGCCCAGTAACTTTGTCAGTGCATTTCTTAGTCCCAGCTCACACAGAGGGAGAAGCAGAGCTGCACAAGTCCCACTAGCTGTTGTTCCCTCTCCAACACAGGTGACCGTTTTGGCTCCCTGGGGTCTGCCACCCTGACACATGGCTGCCACACAGCAGCTAACTTGTCAAAAACATATTTAAAACACTTCCTACTTTGTTTTGTTTTCCTCTTTCTTCTTAAAAGCTCTAAAAAGCTACTAGGTTTAGCATCTCTGCTTAACCCATCCACTGGTTGACTGGTTGTTTTACTGGTTTGTTGCCCAAGTTCTCCTTTCTTCAAGCCGTTTTGTCATCTTTGTGACTGGAGGAGAGTTTGCATTGCTGCCCTGCCTGTACACACTCTGGGAAGGCTCCAGATTTTGAATGTTGCAATCATATGGAGAGCAAGCCAGTGGTGTAACCTTAAAGAGGAGCTCTCATTGCAGACTTTTGGAGATGGGAAATTTTTTTGTTCCACCCTGTCGTAACATAACAGAGTGCCAGGGAGCATCAATAGCAGTGGTGCAGTAGCCAGTAGTGTTTCAGCCTCTCATTATACCTTAGTGGTCAAGTTGCTGTAATTATGGTAGGTGGAAATGAGGTTATTTGGGATGGTGCTCTTATAAGGCAGGCATAAAAGTCTAAATAAATAAAGTGTTTCCAGATACTCAGTGAAATTAATGGAAGGGAAAGAAGAGTGGTCTTTAATTATTTCAAACCCAGACAGTTAAGGCAGATGTACATCATCAGTCTTCTAAGAATGTCCTGGGGACATAGCCAAGACAGTATTTTTTTTCCTCCTATCATTGGTGATTTAATATCTGCACTAGTGCACACGCAAGAAGATGATATGAAACTTGTGCTTTTCAGTTCAAGTCCCTGTAAATGACTCCCCCTCGGAGTTTGTTAGAAATGGAATGGGGCTGTTGTAGCACATGAGAATCAGTACTTCAATGCATGTGCCAGGAAGGCAAAGGTGGGTTGACCCCGTCGGCATTAAGTCAAGGAAACTATGGGGTTGAGCTGAGAAGCTTGTGGAAATAAAAACTAATTCCAAGCAGGCCCCAGTGAGCATGTTTTTATCCAAAAAGCAATCAGAGAGAGGAATATGACCTACCAGATGGAATTGCTGAGGCAAAGGTGAAAGTTAAAAACAACAATAATGAAACCCGACCAAGTACAATTTTGACAGAATGAAGACATTAGACAGAAAAGGCCCCAGCAGGCGAGTTTGGCTCATGCTGAGCCCAATATTTCATCTGCTTTCAGAAGACCCCAGGAGAAAGCCATGTCACAGGACCATAAGATGTTGAGGCTTGAGAACCAGGCTGAATGCTGCAGTGCCTGCAGCCCTGTGGTGGGGCTGAGGCGTGCTGGCAGCAACCTTCCTGGCCTGCTGGGCCAGGTAGTGGGAAAGGCTGCTGTGACTCTTCTCCTAACCAAGGCCTCTGAAAAGAGGGATTGGGGTTGCTGGAGTCTGAGTCCCACTCCATTTTCCCCTGTTACAGTATTCCCCAGCATTGCCCCTATTAGCTATTGGGAAATTCCATGGAGAGACATCAGACACGAGCTTCACCCTCAACCTCCTTTTGCTGTAAAAGGGATTTTGTGTGCTAAATGAGATGTAGCCCCACATTAAGACTCTCAATGCTGCCCAACAGAAATGAGAGCCTTAATGTAAAAAAGCCAGACCCTCTGTGCCTATAAATTTTGGTCTGTCTTTTAGAGCCATTAATGGTTGACAAATTCACTTGAAAACTAGAAAAACAAATTGGAGCTGCTGTAAGGAAAGTGTGCTGGAAATAGAGGAGCATGTTTATAAAACTTGCCATGTTTTGGTTTGCTGTTGCTGTTTTGCACAGTGTGGCTGGCTATGGGTGCCCGGGATGGCTGTTGGCAGCGCTGAGGGAACACAAGAGAGTGAGGAAGTGCTGGCTCTGCTGGAGGAGGTGGCAGGAAGTGGAAGGGTGAAGCCGCAGCAACGTGCAGAGCTCTGTCAACTCTGTAATAACGGGGTTGTCTGCTTGAGCTTGGCTAGATACCAAGTCAAGGTTTTATGGTGTGAGTTCATCTGCTGGCTTTTCCCTGTACGTGATGTAATGCTCTCTGTGAGTGCGATATTTATTGCACCCAGCTCTGTAGTGGGTACGTGTAGTCAGAGCCGGCCTCAGAAAGTTTGGAAACAGCTTCTCGATCTTTTTTTGCATCCTTTCAGCTGACCTATGACATAATTGGTTGGCGCCCTGGCTCTCTCCTTCGGCTCCCTCTTCTCTCCTTGCCCCCTCCTTCCTCCTCCCTCTCCCAACGGTTTGTCAAACTGTCTTGCCTTTATCTCCTCTCGCAGGCTTCTCGACAAGTCACAGGATGATTTATGCCCTGATAACTTCTGCTTTTAAAGGCTGGGCTAAGAAATGCAGCCTTTGCATAAACAACTTTTGCGGGAGGTGTGGGGAAACCCACCCATCATCGCAGTCAGCAGGCGAAAGCACCGTCTTAGCAGAGCCGCCAGGAGAGCAGGGCCGAGGGCTGCCTCCCTCCCCATCCTCATCTGGCGCCCAAAGGGATGTGGTGCAGGGTGGACGGGTGGGAGGAAAGCCTGGGCTGGTGAGTCCCAGCAGGTTAAGGAGCACAGGGTGTGTGTCACTCATTTTCCCTGTATTTCTGCCCCGATATGCCCTGCTCAGCATCCTGCAGAGCTGGAACCTGATGTGCACCTTGGCAGCAGCTTGGGGGCCAGGGCTGCACTTTTGGGCTGTTGGTGGTAAGGTCTGTGCTTTGCCAAAGGAGGAAAATATTTAATCATTACGATACTGCTTTCAACATTTCATCTACAAGCTTCCTCAGTGCTGTGGCTCCAAGGAGGCCAGGGATGGGGCAGGCAGCTGGACCTGTGATCCCACTGCACTGGCCACAGCATTAGGCTTGCCAGAGCTGAAAATGCACGTGTCTCCCTGCCCTTCATTAATTTCTGGCCGTGAGGTTTACCCCAGAGCTGCCCAAAGGCACTGCAGCTGCACCAGGGAGGCAGGCAGCAACTTGCCCCCATGCAGCGGGGCTGCACCTGGGGACATCTGTGCTGGCATTATGGACCTGCCCAGTTAAATGCTGCTGGAACTTCAGCGTAATGGCAATCCACCCCGGAAGTTCAGATGTGGGCACAGAGTGTGTTTTTGTGTTTTAAGCACCATGGAATAAAACCCTTAAATCAGCTCCTACTTCAAAGCGCTCCTACTGTAATTACAAGACCAGAAAGATGAGGTGGGCACTGGCAAACACAGAAAGCACAGGAATATTTTTGCAAGATCTAACGTATTTAAATTGTTCTTACATGGTGAGTTTATAATTTTCTTTTTATTTTGCAACTAGGAGAGAGAAGATTTTCTTCTAACTGCTTGATTAACGTGGGTCTGAAGCCATTATGCCTTCCTGAACAAAAGCGAGCAAGCCATTCCACAACTAAGACCAGCACACTGAGTTTCCTGGGGTGGAAAAAACTCAAATAAATAAAAATCAGGTGTTGAAATGAAAGCTGAATCCTTACTTTAACTGAAAACTTTGCAAGTAATACAATGAACACAGAGCAGGGAACAATTTAGATTTATGTAAAAATTTTTTATAATTCTTTTTTTTGGTGGTGTATTTGATTTCTCAGAACAGGGTTTTTTTTTTTTTACTTCTGAAAGACATGGTTGTACTTGCCTAAACTCCTAAACAAACTAGTTAGACCTGAGAAAAGGTTCACAGCAAAATATTAATTTAGTTGAAACTTGCTTGGCTTTGGGTTTCTTTACAATCTCTAAGCTCAGCCCTGGTTCACTGAGAGGTTTGCAAAAGACCATGAACTTTTAGAGGGAACATGGACTGATTTATGAGTCTGCATGAAAATCCATGTGAAATTTGCCTTTCGCATGACCACGATGCAAAAATATCTTCTTCTCCCCCTCAACTCCTTCCTGCGGCACTGGATAAACAATGATGTGTTTTATCTCCTGTTTCTGCATTGAGTCTGCCCAGCACAAGCAATATCTTGCTTGTTTCCTTATAAATCACCAGTGGTGCTAACAACAAAATGTTCACAGCTCTGGGGTTAGTACTTGTTCGTTTGTTGCTGCTACCATGAGCCAGGCAGGATGAAAATTATGCCGATTTTGATTTATTTTAACTTGACGTTAATGCTGTTGTGCACATTCTGCTCTGGATCATAACAGCCGAAGACAGACTGGGGCTGCACAAAGGCCTCTCAACATTTTGTGACACATGCCAGGTTGCAAGAGGGCGTGTCGCTGTTGCATCTGGGTGCATGCTTGGGGCAGTGCCGTGGGATGGAAATGGCCAGCCACGTGGGGCCACTGGGGTGCTCGCTGCAGTGCAGCCCTGTGGACCAGCGCAAGGACAACTGTGGCACATCCAGTGAAGGGTCTGTGGGGCAAGGGCCACTGGTGGTGTGCTCTTCAGGTTACTTTCACAGTCAGTGTCTCCTGCAGGGTTGGGTCTCTGCTCTCAGCGCAGGAATAGTGCAATCTTTGTTTTGGAATAAGGGATTCCACAGCCTTTCTTGTCTCCTATACACGTGCAGATGACCTCATGTCTGGGTGGCTTGTTTCTCCATTTCCAAACTGTGTGAAAGACTTTATCAGTCATCTGCAGGCACCAAGACCTACCCTGGGCTCAGGACAGTCCATTCTCTTTCAAACAAAGGGCACCTCTTCCCTCCTCTGTGCACACAAGCGGCTCCCTGCAGCAATCTTTGCAAATGCAGCCACTTCTCAGGTCCAAGAAGCAGCTGTGTAGAGGCCAGTCTCCACGGATTTGACAGCATCCTGCAGTGCCAGCCACAGGGGCTCATTTTTAGAGTGCTGTAAATGGCCCATGGAAAGTTCCCGTCTGGCCCATGTTGTCAGAGAGGAAAGGGTAGGATGCTGCAAATGAAGGGACAGCAGACTGCAATGGCTTCAAGACCTCTTAAAAGGTGTTTGACATTGGAAATTCATTGGAAAATAGTCTGGTTACAGAAGAAGACCAAGTCTTTTTGTATCCCAAATACACAGCTAATTTCCCCCTTACCACAGGGATTGAATTCTCCTTATTGTAGGGAAAACACAGGATAAAGAAAATGTTGTAGAAGTTTTTTTTTAACCACCAAATGCTTCATTTAAAAGCTAAGTTGAAAATTACTTCTCCAAATTGGAAATGCCTTTCCATTTCACATTCCAAATTAATTTACAGTAAAACAAATTTGTCCATTTGTAATGCTTTAGGGGAAACATTTGGAAGTCTCCCAAGTATTTTGATTCAGCAGATCTGACTTATATCTTTCCCTTTTTCTCATCCTCAAATTTTCGCTTGTTGATTTGGTTTTTTTCCATTCCTTTATGAGGTGGGATAAATATTAAATATGACACCAATTCAAATGGGACGAACAAAATGGTTGTCACTCAGCTCTGCTCAATGGCTACTCCTCCAGCTCATATATCAGCCAGAAGGATCACTGCAGAGTTGCCTGGCTCATTTCCCTCTGTGGTTTGTCCATGCAGATGATGTGGGTTAACCTGGGAGTCAAGAAACTGGAGCTGATCCTAGGCCCCTCCTGCACTTCTGAAGAGCACAGATGTGTGGAGCTTATAGGCCAGCTCCCAGGTCATTCCCATTATTGGGGATCTTTCGTTAGGCTGGTCTTACTCTTGATATATCATATTTCTTCTGCTTCAGAGTTACTTATATTACTCCACAGTTTATCACTTTGTGGTTTTATTTTATATTATCCCTGGCCCATAATGACTTATCAGGCTGTGAACACATATAACGAAACTCAAGCTGCATTTTTTCTGGAAGAGCTGCAAACAGAGCTCAGTTCAGGGAATTTCCTGATCCTGCATGCTTCATAAAGGTGTGATGCAATAATTCAAACCAGCATCTGACTTGGTCTTGTTTGTTGCATGAAGTTAAAAATCCACAAAAAAAGTTCACAGCAATTAAGGGTTGGTCTTGAAAACATGACAAGAGGGTGCCAGAGTAATGGAGAAGTGAAGAGTCTTCAGGAACAGAATATTATAAATCCTTTTCTACTTGACAACTAATTGTTCAAATAGATACAAGAAGAATTTGTAATAGAGTATAAGGCTAAATAATAACTTGGTGGTAGTTGATAGGATGAAAATATAGTCTAGAGTTACATTAGATGAGTATAAAAAGACACTGCCATGGCAATTAGTGTATGTAAGTGATAATAGAACGAACTGCATCAAGATCAGCACATGTACCTTAGGAATTTTGTCACATTGAGTGAAAGAACCCTTCTTTAGGGGTAACACTCTGAAAGTACAATTGCTTTGAGGGCAAATCTGTCTTCAGAAATAAAGGCTTGCAGGATTGCAGGAAAAAAAAAAGAGCAATTTCAGGCCAGGGTAAGCTGTTGTTTTATTTGTGTCTACTCAAAATATAGGAGTGTTTTATGTCAGAGGAGCTTTTCCCAGTGGGAATGAATGAGAAACTCTAATGGATAATAAATGCTGGGGGTCAGGAGGTTTTCAGACTACTTTTACAGTGTACACTGGCTTTGAATGACTCACAGTCCTTTGCCCGTTTTGTTCCAGGGAGCATGCATCACCTTCCTATCTCTCCCATAAATGAAATGTAGTGGCAGAGCATTCAAAGACCCAGAGGGTCCAATCTAGAGGTTCAAGTCTTACGTTGGATTCCAGATGAAAATCTAGAGAGGATCTGGCAGTTTGTAGGGGTCTGGTTGTTTGAACTGGAAGTCAAAAAGCCTGGCAGGAATGTGGACTGAGAATACCATAAATCCTGCTGGTCTGAAAGGCTCACTGGTTTCTTAATCTTTAACACACAGCTCCTCTCTGGCTTTTACAGATGTTACTTGCTGTGAGAACACAAGTAGGGATTTTGAGAACACTGTTCCCTGCCACTGTCATGAGAATTTGGATGTGAGAGCAAGGGGGGACATCCTTGCTTGTGCAATCCTTCAGGCCCTCTACAGCATCCAGCAGTGTCTCTGGTGGAGTCTTCTGTCAGGCTGTGAGCTGCAGTTTGGGAATGCCTGTCCTAGAGCATCAATAGACTCTGTCATATCTTCACCAGTAACCTCAGCATTTGCTGCAGTGCCTGATGAGATCCACAGCCATGATGACCTTCTAAGGTCATCAGCTAAAATAAAATCCTCCTGGGTGAATCCTTACACACATTTCAGCCTCAGAAGGGCTCCAAGGGACCAGGGGATGATGGAGAGGTTTTTTTTTAGCTATGTCCAGTACCTTAGTGAAGACCAGACAGCAAGTGACCATGAAGGAGCACAGGTACACGTGTCAGTACTCCTGTCTGCCTCAGGTGTGAGCTTTTCCCTTTCCCTTTCCCTTTCCCTTTCCCTTTCCCTTTCCCTTTCCCTTTCCTTTCCCTTTCCCTTTCCCCTTCCCTTTCCCTTTCCCTTCTGGGAAGAACTGTAATAGGAGAGCTGGCTGAAGCTAGCCCTCGTAAATGGAGATGTCCAAAATATACAGTCACTTTAAAAAAAAATTTAAAAAAATAGGCACACAACCTGATCTTTTGCTTCTTCCAGCTCCTGACTGTTAAGTGAGGATAATAAATGCTTTCTCACTTTATAGAGCAGTATGACACTAAATATATTTTCAAAGGTGTCTGATGGAACAAGGATGACTGCCACAGTGAGAAGAAAAAAGAGGCTTCCTCATCAGTTTGTGTCTCTTTTCTGTAAACTCCCTTAATAGCTACTGGAAAAGTGCCATCTCTTCACACAGAGGATACCAGATGAGACGAAGAGGAACCCCTTCCTTTCTAGGGATTTAGGTGTATTTGCCCTCTGCAGCCTGAGCCCTGACCCTGGTCCCAGCCTTGCCTCTCCCTGGGGCCAGCAGTGACTCAGCGGGCTCTGTCCCTCCAAGGTGTGTGAGGGGGTCAACCCCAGCTCTACATTCCTTTTGGGTGGGGGCATGAGTTAAATAGGCAGTCTCTTAGTTGACCTCTGGTTCCTCCCACATTGCATAAAGCTGGCTAGGTCATTCTGCTGTTTTGGGGAGGGCTCTGACAGCAGTGTGCTGAGCACAGAAGCCTACGAGGTAACAGAAAATAGATCCCTCCCTTGGCATCAGTTGAATATCACAGGAGATTTGTAAATCTGTGCATAGCTTTTCCTCTTATGGAGAAGTGCTCAGCCTCACTCTCCTTTCTGTAGGTGCAGAAGCCTCTCACCTCTGTGGGGTGGTGCCAGGGGGACGAGTGATGCTGGGTGGATGCAGGTATGGGGGCAGTCCATGCCTGACTCATCTGAAGGAGTGTGAGCAGCCCCACTTCCTCTCACATGGCCTCGTGTGCATGAGGGAGGGAAGGGGGAGTAGTGCCAGGGTGTTAATATCTTACTGTTGTATTCCTCATCAGATGGCCTGGTGAGCCATCCTCCAGGACTGTGAATGCAAATCGAGAGAAGGGTGCTAAATCAAGGAATGAAAAAGTGACGAGATAACCCTTGCTGTTTCCCTGTGTAGTGTTGGTAACCACAGATCTTGAAGTATCCCAATGCTGCAGAGGCAGGTGAGAGTAAATAGCCTTGTTTAAGAGAAGAGCTGATAAAGGCACAGGGAGATATGCTTCTGCCATCACTGTAGACATTACCTGGAGATAGCAAAGGTGCTGGCCAAGCACCTTCAGCAGCCTTCTGTCTGCAAATGCAGCTGGGGAACATCTTTGTCCTGAAACAAGAATGTTCCTTTGTGAGAGAGCCTTATGGGTTGCATGAAAGGGCTGAGGCTCACATGCCTGCAAGGGGTGAGAGACAGGGCTGTGACCCTCTGTGTGCACTGCAGCCTCCTGAAAGTGCCCTTTGGGGTGGCACAGCCATGCTGAGAGACTCAAATCTTCATACCACTTATACCACAGGGCTCACTGCTCAGAGCTGACAGGAGTTTGGGCTCCTGCTGCCATGGAGGTGCCCTGAATGAGGGCCAACAACCCAAGTCAAGACATTGCCCTTTGAAAACCTGCTGCCACTGCCACTCGTTTTCATAGTCCTTTCCCCTACGGTAGTATAAACAAGCTGTCATCTATTTTTGAATGAAAAATACTTTTGCTTGGCTCAGTTTCACGTTGCACTGTTACTATTTGCTGTCGCGGAAACTGCTGCAGTTATAAATAGCCTCACCACAAGCTCCTCTCATCCGTAAGCTCAAGCACTCACTTCAGAAGAGGCAGGCAAGATTAGGATCTTGTTTTGAAGGTTTGAGTGTCCCAGCAGCGGTGATGAGTGGGTACCATCACTGGGGTGCTGGCACCCCATGTGCTTGAGCCTCCAGTTGGCTTCCTGGCAGAAAGTGCAGGGTCTAGAAGTCCAAAACCGCCTTGCTTGTCACCCAGGAGGTGATGCTCATGTCAAGAGCAGAAGATGAGAGCTGCCAGCAGCAATGCCTTGCTTCCATGTCCCATTGATGGAAGCAGGGCAGCACTGCAGTCCATGGTTCCTGTGTTCCTGGCAGCTTCTTGTACACGGCTTGGGAAAAACATCTCAGGAAGGCCACAGTCCCACCATCTCTGGGGCCTGGCTGCCCTGGAGTGGGTGATATATCCCCACCAGCCCCAGATGGGACAGAGGACTGTCCAGAGGGGATGCCAGAGCACATATGCATGCACTGACTGCACGGTGAGAGCCAAAGGTTCAAGTTGTCGGAAAACTGGTCATTTCTATGGCTTTTTTTGACTTGGTTTTCTTTCAGATTTCCAAGTAAGACTGGTTAGATGAGAGGGCTGAATGAGCCTTAGGTCTGGAGGAAGGAGAGAAGGGGAGGGCAGGCCCCATTTTGGGGTGAAACAGTGCAAGACTGACATCTTCCCTATACACACTTGCACCTCTCTAGGCGGTTGCAGAGCCCCCAGACTGCTGAGAAACCATGCAGCGATCACAAGGATGTGCTTTGCAGGCGTCTTGCTCAACTCCTGGTGCCAACCAAGCGTGAGACACACCAGACAGGTTTCATACACTCCCCTCTTCCTGTGAGCGTTTGCTTTGTTGTCCAGGGCTGTTGTTTTCTCTGCTCTGTTCGCTCTGCAGTTCTGCCTTGGCCTCCTCTGTGGTGACAGCTGCATCCTCCCTGGTGTGCCGCCACTCATGGTAAATGTGAGCCGTGGGCAGGGGACATGGTGTGACTTGCCCCAAGGTGGAGTGATGCGGTTACGCTCGTCCGGATCATTGCCCACGCCAGAATAAGTGCTCTGAGCTGATGATGCCCTAGATAGAGCTGGGAGTGAACTTCAGAGAGGAGAGCTCGTTTTGACTGTAGGCTGAATGAATGTGGTGACTCATCTGAGTTCCTAAAAGCAGAGAAATGTTTGTTTCCATACAATGCGAAGATGCTTTAACTTAACATTCAAGGTCTCTGGCTGCAGTTCCACATGCATATTTGGCTGCTGCTGAGTAGGATAGGTCTCCCTCCCTCTCCTGTCCCCAGCCTTGCAAAGTCCTGCCCCTGCCCTGATGCATGTCTGACCACCACAGTGAGCTGTCATAGGGAATTTGACCCAGCAGAAATTGTCCCATTGCTCCTTATTTAAGCAGTCTCAGTCTTCTGTTGGTTTAGCTCCAGTATCAGGAGTGAGGTAAAAGGAAGCAAGGCCTGTCCTGGGTGGCAGACAGCCTCTGGTCAGCTTAGCCATAACATTTGGTCACTGTCCCTAAGCAGGGACCTGCACCATGTCACTGCTGCCTGCCCTCGCGTGGTGTGCACAATGTGGGCAAAGCTGGCAGAAAGTGCAGCTCCCTCATTGCCTAGGGCTTGGGCACAAGACCAGGAAGAAGCAGGCCTGCAGATTTATTCCTGAGCCCTTTTGTTTTTGTGATACTTTACTTTCCCAGCCAGACAGGATGAGAAACAAATACCACCAAAATACGATGAGAGAGGCTATTCTTGAAGTGTTTATAGCCCAGCCTCGCTGGAGAATGTTTGGCTGCCTCCCAAGACAGCCAATTCTCACTGTGTTTCCAAGCCAGTTTCTGAACTTTTGGGCACTTACCCAAACAGAATCTGGACTTTTTGAAGTTTGCTTATCTCTGTTTACAAGGGCCTCCTGCGAGGGTGAGTCAGGGAAGGGCAGCCAAGGTCAGGGGTGTGAGGAGGGAGTAGAGCAGGGAAGCTCTGGTGAGCTTTGCATGTGCCACACGTGAGAGCAGTACCCCCATGCAGTCTGAATGCCCAGCTCTGGTCTGCCCGAGTCAATGGTCAGCCTGACTCTATCTAGCAGATCTCATCACTGCAAGATGTTTTAAAAAGCCCTTAAGTCCCTCAGGCATTTTTAATTTGTGAAACTGAAAGTCAAAGTGATGGGAGAGGGAATTATGTGCCGATTGAATGAGTAGGGGATGATAGGAGCTGGAGCTTCAGACCAGCACCCTCCTGCAAATGCAAAGGTGAAAGCTGTCAGTTCTGGTACACTTCTGCAAAATAGTGCTTGGCCTCAGCCTGCTTAAGAAAAGCAGCTGCTGCCCCCACCTTCCTTTTCTCTCTTCTTTTCCAGACAGTCAGCCGTTACTTATTAATTTGGAGGAGATTCTGCCTCATTAGTGCTGGAGAATAGCAAGGGTTTGCTAAATTCTCCCAGTTTTCTTTCTATTCCAGGTTGTTTCCTGTGATGGTATCTTGGGATTTTTCTGTTTGCTTACAAATATGATGTGTGAGAGCTGTATCAGTTTAGAAAGAATAAAATCCAAGGCAGATTATGGGTGAGAAATGATCTGCATGTTTCAGTGAATTTGCAGTCTGCAGAAGTACTTTAAAACAATAGTAACCAAAAGCTTGTTTTGCGCACTTAAGGTGAATTATAAACCAATGAGGACAGAACTAAATGAAATATATGCTGTTGATAAAATTCTGATATAATAATAATGCTATTAAAAAGTTATTTAATTGTATGCAACTATCCAATATCCTCCGTTGCCACTCTCAATTACTGACATTATTAGTCTAACATTATTGTATTCAAAATGTAATAAAATATCTCTGTTAGTTTGGGAGCAACCTCATCACTGAGAAAAAAAGATGTTTCATGATGCACTGAGTGATCAAGCAAACACAGGGATTTTATTCTATTAATTGGCTATCAGGGCAAATGTCAAAATTTTATGAGTAGCAAGCGATGTCAATGCTGTGTTTGTTTAAACTTATTGCTGTTTGAACTGACTGAGCAACAGTAAAAAACCCTTTGTTTTTAGATAAACATTTTTTCTTTATCCTACAGGGAGCTCGTTTTGTTTAGCATGTGCCATGAACAAATTTCACTGTGTTGCTCCTAGTAAAGCATGTCTGTTTAAATCAAGTAAATTAAATGTAATCCTGAGATTA
Source organism: Entomyzon cyanotis (assembly GCA_024500445.1). Taxonomy (NCBI): domain Eukaryota; kingdom Metazoa; phylum Chordata; class Aves; order Passeriformes; family Meliphagidae; genus Entomyzon; species Entomyzon cyanotis. The sequence continues at coordinate 73,951,265 of JAKEPQ010001005.1, forward strand.
AGGAAAAAGCTGTATTTTCATTTGGAGCAGCTTGTTTTTCCTAGTTGATTTTGTTACAGTTTTCCAATGTTATGTAAACAAATAGTTTAATCAGGAACAATAGTGGGGGAAACCTTAACTTTCCTTTTTCCTCTACCGGTGGAAATAAATAACATATGTAATAAAGATACTGAAATTATGAAACAATACTATGCAAAAGATAACACGGTGATTATTTTCAGTTTCAGAAATGAGCCACAAAGTTCAGAAGCAAGGTTGCAATTTCACAAAGATTTAAGTGTGGTAACCGGCCCCACTGAAGCCAGAACAGTAAGAAACAGGCCCGCAGGCTTCCTCCACCCAAAAACTCCAGCTAAGTCCTTGACACAGTTGAGAAATCACAACTGATGTTGCAGTCTGCTCCCCACTTTTTGGATTTCAGTCTCTCACACACACAGCATTGGTTAGCCGTATCCAGTCATGAATGCAAGTGCGTGCTTGTGCACATGTAGTCCAAAATGAAAGAGCCTCCTGTGAGCACTTCTATCTCAGGGAAGAGATGACGGGAGTAGATATGTGACTGATGTTAGTCATGTTGCTTAATACACTGGTGGGAGGCATCAAGATGCTCCTTAGATAAATGCCATGCAGGAACCCATGGATCTGAGCAATCCCTCAAGTTTTGCTCTCAGCATTTCACATGAACCTGCCAAGAAGGCGCAGTCAGTGTGGTTACTTGTTACAGTGGGAATAGAGATGGATCATGCTGAAACTCTTTAAAAATCTGAAGCCTGTAACCCAGTTCCTGCCTAAATTTAGCACAGTGCATTGTGTGACAAGACACTGACTCAGAGAAGTTACTCATATACTTGAGTCTTTGTGAAGTTGGTACCTTTCTGGTGACCTTCCAAACTGTTGCCTCAAAAGCCACCTACTATTAATTTGTGCATGCAGCTTTTCTGTGAAGGTTTTGCTGAAAGAAATTTGAATGGAAAGCACTGTTAACATACTCATGTCCAGCCGTAATACATAATTTCTGAGTACACTTCATTGCCACTTAAACACTGTGGTTAACTCATAGTTTTATCTACAAGTTCTTGAAAAAGTCAACGCCTAAATTAAGTAACCTTTTCTTGAATGGGAGGGAAAAAACATGCTTTTTAAGGCTTCTGCATAAGTGGCAAGCAGGGCCTGTAATTTTGCATATGTTCCAAAACAAAACAAACATTTTATTTAAACTTTAAAAATATCTGTGTTGATTCTGATGTCCTGTGGTTTTGCATTAATATTTCAGAAGTGAGCTTTGGGATTTCTTGTCTCATAAACAAATGAAGTGCTAATTCTGTTATGTGGATGTTTTTATGGATAGGTGTTTTACTAAACAAATTAAATTGTAAACAAAGATGGAGGCTGATGAAAAATTACTTTCCCTCTGTCTCCCATGGTACAGCCTGTTCTCCAGCCATCCATGGAGTCTTATGGGAAATCAGAAAATCTGGCTTGCATAGCAATAAAAAAGCAGCACATCCATTTTTTTCTGGCCTATCAAACCTCTGTAAGAAGTAAAAATTTAGAATTTTTTTTGTTATGAAATGAACAAGATGTTTTATTTTCCAGATTGTTATGTTTTATTTGAGTTTAAGTTTTTCCTTTAACTGAGGTGTCCTTAAACAAAGGCATCCTGTGTCCAGGGTAGCCTAGGGTGCCAGACCTCCCTCACTGGAGGGCTCCACAGAATCTGAATAGAAGTTGTTTTTACTTTGTGTGCATTACCTCTGCCTTTGAAAGATGTATGCCATGTCAGCACTCTACTATTGCCTCCCATCCATTTGTTTAGAGATTAATCTTCCCTTTTGACAAAGGTAATTTTTAAACTTCAGAGCCGGGCAGCCCCTCTGTGCTGTGATGCGATGCAGAGGACGTGAGCTGACACCAAGCAGCAGTGGCTCCAAGGAGTCGCTGCTGGTGCCCAGGGGACAGCAGAGGAAAGTGCCATTGCTCAGGCACAGCAGAGCTGCTGCAGCCCCCCTGGATGAGGGAAGCCAGGAGGGAGCCAGCCAGGAGGGCCTGAATGGATCTGAGCCACCGGTTGATGGGAGAGGAGGAGGCAATGCGCTGGCAAAAATGCCTGAGTCCTGCTTGAAGCTGCATTTTCACCACACAGAAATGATGGGCCTGTTTCCCTCAGGACCCTTGTTAATTGGTTTTGTTTAAAAAGAATAAAAAGCAAAGTGCTGACAGGGTATTGTTGGCTGGCATAATCAGGTTTTAAATATGTTTTAAATCAGCTAACAGAGCAACATAGATGCTAGATTCATTCCCTTCCACTTTGTGTGCCCAGGGAAGCAGGGAAAGAAAAACAGCAGAGCCAAACTAGCTAATAGATTTTAATCCTTCCTGGAGTTACTATCAGCTAGGCTTCTGCTACTGTTTACCCAGCTGAGGAGTCTTTAAATGGGTGTCTCCATTTGCAAGGATCTCATCCCATTGTGAATATGGCAATGACTAGACAATGAGGCTGTTACAGAAGAAAGATGAGCTGGCTGCAGCCAACAAATCTTGCACTCTCCATTTACAGGGCTATAATTATCCAAAGTTTTAAAACACAATGCTATCTGCTGAAAGGGACCATCTGGGTGAAGACCAAGACATCCCAATTAAGTGATTGATAAGCAGCTCATGTGCTGGAGGAGCACACACCACCCATACAGTACAGTTCTAAAAATGCCACTTGCGTTAACAAATGTCTATAAGGAGTTTGAATGAAGCATGCTCTGTGGGAGGGAGGAGATCAAGTGTGTTTGTGTGATTCAAAGTAAGGCAGAATAAATAAGATCAGCCTCCAGAGCACAGTGGAAAGTGCTCTTAGAGCAGTGAGACGCAGTGTTGGAGCAGTGCCCATCTGTGCTTTGCAGTCTCCTGTGTGAGGGCAGTGTTTTTGTCACACGGATGTTGCGAGGAAGTGTTAGCATTAGGAGAGGGGAGGGAGAGCAAACCTCTGCTCATGGAAGGCTCTTGCTTGCTTGACATGAGAGCAGGTTGTCCATCAGCCTGCATTAGGTGATAAATGAGGCTGGGATCGGAGAGAAATCCAAGCTGGTTTCCTCCATCCACCACTCACTTGGACTTTGGCCTTGCCCTGCAGATCATTTTTCCATTGGCAACGAGAGGATGTCCATCTGTCCTCCTGTTCTTGACCCACCTGTCTTTTTCAACTTTTAAGCTAAGCTCAGCTCTTGCAGAACTCATACACAATGCCTGACTCATTAGGGCCAGTGTCTTGTGTGGCACTTTGTCACACCACAGCAACAGAAAATGCAGTTTTGCCCCCAACACCTTCCCAGTGTGTATCAATACTCCTTTGCATCTCTTCAAAGCAGTAGCTGGCACCTTGGGCATGGATATGGCCAGAAGTGTGACTCAGAGTGCCTGCAGTAAAATAATGCTGATTAGCACTTCAGCAATTGCCCACTGTTGCCATCCCTGGGTTATAAAGCCAGATGCAGTTTGTGTGATAATCTAAGATGACCATAAGCCTTGCCTTGATTAGTTCTTTTAGCTTGCAGAATGGTCCATCTTGTAAGATATTATCCCAATATAGGGATAAAAAATTTTGCCTCTGAAGCTTGGATCTTAGTTTTAGTGCTTCTGTGTCTAGCCATACCTTTTAGATTTTGTTCTGGCCTGTGGCCTCCCTTGCTAAATTTCTCTTTAGCTATTGACTGTTCTCATGCCCTCCACCTATTGTAAGCTAAATTGGTGAAGGCATGTGTGTCTTTTAACTTGATTTATTCTCTAATGCTTTTCTCTGAACCCATCTCAATTTACCAGCAAAGTTACCCACATATGAGCATTCAAATGGGAGGTGACCTTTATTTTCTATGCCTAGAGAATACATGTGACTGCATTTTTAATCATATTTAAATGCTGTTTTGCAGGGGTTACTCTGTGAGTGTCTCGTCTTCATTTGTGCATCACTTTCCCTAAATCTTTCTATATCTGCAAGCTTTTCACATAAAATTTGTTGCCATCTTTTGCTGTCTTGCCTGTCTGGCAAAGTCAAATAGAAGGATGAGAAACCAGCTGGGTCTCAGTAGAAACAAGCCCTTGTTTTCCCAGTGGGAAAGGACCTGGGGGTGCTGATTGACAGCAGCTCACTATGATCCAGTGTGTGCCTAGGTGGCCAGGAAGGCCAGCGGCATCCTGGCCTGGATCAGCAATGGTGTGGCCAGCAGGATCAGGGCAGCGAGCGCCCCCCCCGCCAGCACTCAGTGAGTCTCAAATCCTGTGTTCAGTTCTGGTCACCAGTAAAAGTGAACATTCTGTGATGGATCAGGGACTCTACTTCGCTCTGGGGTTGCAAGCATCTTTTCAAAAAGTGATCAGATTAAGCCACCTTGAACAAAGAGGTCTGCAAGTGTAAACAGCCCCAGAATGCGCATTGCTAAAACAACCCTTGAGCAAGCTCGTACGGTGTAACCATGTACAGGACACTGCCCCGATGTAGTTCAGGGCTCTATTCCCAATATCTACAGAGGTTGTAGGGGTCAGGCTGTGCAGGCTCCATCTGTCCCACGCATCCTTCTTTGATGCCACATTGCTGTGTATGCAGCACACACCCATGCTGTGAAAATACTGCTCTGGGAGGCACTAACACTCTCAGCACAACCAACATTTTTGAAGTAATCCCACTCCTCATACACACAACACCAAGTGAGTATGTCCCATTGTCAGAGAGCCTCCACAAGGTGTGTAGAAGCCCCATAGGGCTAGTTCATGTCACACAGGTCCCTGGCCTGTTTATATGTGCCAGCAGAGGTGACAGCTGCTATAGCAGCTAATGAAGTTTAGAGAAGGCAAGTTCTTTGGCAGCCATGTCCCAAATTATTTAGGAGTTTATATGCCAATATAATCCTATTTTGGATCCAACTGGATCCTATTTTACTCTAGGAACCGTCAGAAACCTGGCCATGGATCATGACTATACAACACACTCGTGTGAAACAAGGCCCGATGTCAGTATCAGGTGCTAAAAGATGTTTCTGAAGGATGACTGAATTTAATAGCCTTTTATGATGTATTGCATTAACTTAATCTGCAGGTGACAAAGTGCCCTTAGACCAATAAAAAAAAGATCACAGTTGTTTGTGAAGCCAGGTGTAAAAATGCAACCATATCCAGAGCTGAGGCTTCAATGTTTGAATCCACTTTAGGAAAACTCCAGTGTTAGAATCTCAAAAAACGATGTAAGATCTTCACAGGAAATACACAGAACTGCTGCAGTGGCTCCTAGAAGCTGCTTTCTCCAACTACAAGCTCTATTTTCGTATGAAAGATGTTCCTGTCCTCCCACCATTCTTTCCTCCCAGCCTTGCTGAGCTGGAGGGGGGTCGAGACCACGAGTTCCTCAAATGATGGAGTAGGCAGGAGCTGCTTTGCACCCCCTTCATGTTCATCTTCAGGTCTGTATATCTTCATGGGAGATATGCTGCAGCCAGATACAGGTTATTTTGCTCCTTTAGAAGACACTGGATGGTACTCTATGGCACTTCTGTAACAGGAAGTGACGCTTGATTTTCTTCATCCCTAAAACTCCTGTGCCTCTCAAAAAGACAGGAGAAAAGCAACTAAAGTCAAATAAAATGCCAGCTATACCTCACTTAAATATTAACGTCTTTGCTTTCCTCTTGATCTAAAATAAACCTAATTTTCTTAACTTAATACCAAAAGTAGAATGGGTTGATTCAATTGGCTTATGCTGTTATGGAGGAAAACAGTATTTTTCATGATGATTCAATTGTTGGACCTTTCCATCTTCCAGTGGCGAAAACATTTGAAAACAAAGAATTTTCCTTATAGTGAGACATGAACTTAAATCACAGTTTGAACCTGTCTAAAATATATCCCAAATTCAAGGTCCAAAAGATTAATAGTGGTAGTTGGTTAAATCCTCCTAGGGAATCTGGAGTTCAAGGTATTTTAAATATGAATTTCATGTAGCAGTCACAGTATTTGCATCCATTCCATTTGCATCATTAAAGGCTTGGTGATGAGAAAGGGAGAAGTATTTGGGTGTCAGACTTGAGGTTTGTCTACATTTGTCTGTCTTCAGCTCAGAAAATGTCTAAAGCATTTTCTAAAGGCTCATAATTCTTTATGCATTTAAGACAATTGCAAGGCAATTTCGTCTTCTGTGAAATAGTTTTCTGTGCAGATAGAGCGTAGCTGTGCTAGAACTTAGGGGTTTTTTCTAGGCTGTTTTCCCAGACTTGCCTCAGATCCTCTCTTTTCTCCAATAGTCTGTAATCCAGTCTATTTTATCTAATCTGATCCATCTTGACGTCTAGGCCACACTCATCCCATGGTTCTTGAATGTCCCCACTGGCTGCCTTTGTTGCCTTTCTTGCCCCATGAGTCCCACTGCTTCGGTCAGGAAAAACCTGGGACAGCTATCAGATAAAACCAATTTGGCTTTGCCTGATAACCTCCATGTAATCAGCCTGTTCTTCATCTTGGTGGAGAAAAAAACCTTCCAAGCTGTGTCCAGGGAAAAAAGACAGGTCTTTGTGTCCTCCATCTCCTTTGAGCAAGGTCTTGGCTACCCCTGGAGATGGAGGCAGCAAGCAGGCTGTGAGAAGTGCTGCCGTGGCACACTCTTCTGTCACAAATTTGTCATCAGCTAAGCTCACAGCTGGACCTCCTAGAACTTCCCTCCTGGCAGCAGCTGCTGGTGTTGGCCAAGCATGTATTCATGTTTCCCTCTCATGATGTGCCAGATCCTGGCTTAGTCTGGGGTCTTTTCACTTGTGCCAGGGGTGAGGGCTGGGCTGGCTGCTCCAAGGTTTCAGCTGGATCTGGGATGGCCTACATGAAGAGCAGGCAGCTGCTGGCTTTCTCGGTGGATGGCACTGGAGCTCATGAGGACCTCAGGTGCTTGAGTGCATGTAGCTATGACTGTGCAATGCTTTAATGCAATAAGGATATGGTTTCTCAAGTGATCAGTCCCAGAAATACTAAGGGTTCTCTGAATCTCTGCCTGGAAGTGGCACCTGGGCAGAAGTGGTCCACCTGTCAAGTGGCTGTTCTGACAAACACCTACTAAGCATGTCAGTCAAAAAAGGAGCACACTCAACAAAAATGTCAATCTGACAACATGAAAACCATGTGAATCATTGTGTGTGTGCTGCTTAGAGCTTGAACATGCTTCCACCTAGGAAATACCTTGTAATTTTGAGGCTGAAGGTCCACATTATTTGTAATAAATTTAAAACACGAACATTTCTGTGAGTCAAGGGCAAAAGTTGAAATGACAATCTTGTATTTCTGATGTAAATTTGTCATGTAATAAGCCAAGACACTCTTTAATCTTTTAAGGAGAATGTCTGGCAAACTTCCCCAGCTGATCTCTTCTTTTCTTTCCTATACCCTGCAGCATGCATATGTGACTGGGAAATTGAGGCACCCAACAGTTCTTGTATGGAAAGGGTAATATCCCTACCAGTTATTTTAAAGGCCAATCACTGCTCTCAGGAGTATACTTCAGACAATTTAAAATGTTCTTATTTCACTGAGTAAAAGCAGTGATTGGTGTACAGCCTATCCAGTTTGTGGCAAGGCTGTGAGACCTGAGGTCTAGGATGGGCATAGAGCATCTTGCTGTTTGTCACTTTTCAGTCCCAACCATCCAGTAAAAATGCAATTGCCAGAAGAAATGCTGGCACAACATGTAGAAAACAACCCTCTTGTTGTTATTTCACCAATTATTATTTCAGAGAGGGGACCATAAAACTAAGGGGCCTCAAGAATCAAAAGTAGCAGATGCACACTGGAGCAGAAGCATTAATATTTGATTTATAGCACAGAAGCATTTTCCTCTGCTGCCAGGTGTCTCTTAAGTCTGAGCACTTCTTGCTTTGTTAGATGTATTCTCCTGTAAACACTTTGTTGCTGCTATTACATTTTCCCATGCTGAAAGTCTATCGCAAAGACTTTTTTCTGAGGCATTGGCAGATGGCAATTAGCACCCTTCATATTCTTTCCCCATAACTTCAGCAGTTTTTTGCCTGCATCCACTTAACAGCTCCAGGCATGCCAAATCACACGCTTCTGGAGGACTTGTTGCTAGTAGCAGATCTTTGATTCTAAATGCCTAAGTAGCGTCTGAACTATATTTAGAGCAAGTACACGCCTGCCTATTCATGATCTTTTGTGTATAGCCTGGACAGCTCAGTGCCAGTGTGCAGCATAATCAGCTTCTCCTTTAGCGTTCAAATTCCACAGCTCTTCAGAGAGGAAGGGAGAGGGGAAAGAGTGGTGGGCAAGGAAACAAGGATAGTAATTAAATATGACTTAGGGAAAAAAATCCCTCAATAGCAAATTAGCCTTGCTGTTTTACTAATGTTACTGCTCTCTTCGTAAAGTCCCAGCCATGTAATTATTGCACACTCATAACTCCTACAGACTTTCTAGAGAGTCGTACAGTACTGAGTGAGGCTGTGAACATCAAGAAGTTGTCCTCGTTTTCCTGGATTGCTAAGGAAAGAAAGAACTGACTACATTTCCTGCTTAACAGCATTTTCATTACCTTAAAAGGCAGACACCTCTAAAAAAATTCTAGGTAGTTGTCCCACAACTTAGTAGTGTAAGGACACTTGGAGTAACAAGGACGTGCAGCAGATGTAAGATAGTACATCTTACGGTGGTACTTACTGACTTGTATAAATGCTCAGAATTTACGTATTCCAAGCATGTGATTTTTCTAAGTCATGTTTGTAAGTACTTAGTTCTGCAACATTAGAGCAAGATGTTTCCACTGTGAGACACAGACAAATTCAACCAATTTGATCACATAGGAGTAAATAAAAAGATGATCAAACCTACCTGTTCATTCACGTAGAGGAAAATAGGTAAATTTGAGTTTATGATGGACTGTACCACTAACTTCTGTCTTGCTTGGGAGAATGTCTCCATTAAATTTCTGACTCAGCACCTCTTCACAGGGAGACAACCTGTAAGTATTTTCCTCATAAGCCTCTTAAATAATAACTGCATCTTCCACTTGAACTTATGTAAAATCAACAAAATACAAGATAAGCCTTGTAAAATCAACAAAATACAAGATAAGCCAGTAATTTCCTACTGAAAGAAAAATAATTAATAGAAGCAAGAAGGGACCTTGCTCTGGTTTGTCACTGTTACATTTTTCGGCTATCCTCATTTAACTGGTCAAAGTGAAATCTGAACATGTTCAGATGTTCAGTGTGGGTGGTTGGAGAAATGGGTGAAGAGCTTGTTCAGCCACTGATATCCAGCAGCAGAGCACGGGCCCATCTCGTGAAAACACAAAAATGAAAACCAACTGAAATGTGTGTACAATTCCCTGTAACTGGCACTACTAAACGAGAGAATATAATATGTCTAATGGTTTTACTTTTTCTAAATGCATTTGCTGTTGATTTGCCTTGAGACCCAGCACGGTCGTTTCTTTACCTATGCACCATTGGTTTTCTTTGAGTGAAGTGCAGCACTCTTTGCATGTTTCAGGTTCTTATGTTCCATTAAAAAAGATTCCAGAACCCTTTTTTTTGTGGTAGTGCTACTGCTAGAGATGCAAACTGTGTCAGACTTCTTCCCACACAATGGATTTTAGGTATCAGCGTATGCCAGGAACACAGAGCACTGTGCCTTCGGCTGTAACAGACAGCTGAAGTTTTTAATTCCTTCTGAACAGATGTGTGAGGTTTTCTAGCAGAAGGCAGGGGGAAACAACCTGAGCTTGCACTTTGTACTAGAGCCATTTTACCATTTATCCAATAGTTGTCACATTTGCTTCATTGCAAATTGAAGCTCTGGGAATTAAAAAGGGAGGATTTCTGTCTAGACCTTATTGTTGACAGTCTCTGTAGAACACATCCAGCATCCTAGGGAAGGAGGTCACTTTCTTGAGTGCAGATGGACTAAGGCTGTAACATCTCCTGCTGGCCATGAGCCATTTCCCTTCTGTCCTGCTCTTCTTGAGAGGAGTTCAATTTCTGTCTTCTCTATATTCCTCTGATAATATAATCTTCTTTGGAAGAGACAAGTATAGTCATTTCACTATTAAAATTGACTGTGTACAATTTTTTCTCTAAGAGTCTGAAAATTGGACATGATTTCAGCAATGTGCTTTGGGAATGGTAGGCTATTGATTAATCCTCTGTCATACAGATTGTATTTGAAAACAAGACAGGTCTATAATTCTTTTCTTGATTGACATTTCTGAACCAAATAAATGAGTTTTATTTGTGTTTTTGGATGAACTGTTAAGTAGAAAACGCTCTGGTGTTTTCCCTAGGACTAGAAATCTACAGCTGTGGGGGCAGCAATCAGTGTTTTTGTTTAAGTGATGCATGGCCCAAGATAAAGAAGTGAATTTGGAGCCTCAAAATGAAGTTTATGGCTTGGTCCCGTCAAGTATAATCAAGAACAAATTAAGTTCTCTTGGATTTCTTTGTCATTTGAGGACTGCTGCATTCATTTATGGTGGGGTATTTTTCCTAGAAATTTTAGATGATGGAGGTAGGAGTTTTATTGCACAGATACTTGAACAAGCCCCAAACATTCAGAAATAGTTTTATAAGTGTACCCAATGCACCACATTATCTCGAGTTTTGCCTTAGCAGCAAGTGTATTAGCTGTTTTTCTGTGGCAAGTAGTGTTGCAATTGTAGCAAAGCTCAAAGTTAGATTTTACAGAAGAGAAAGGTGACTTTATTGTAAAACAAGCAGATTTTACTTGCTCTCACTCACCTACTTGCATATTCACAAGGCTTTTGAACTCTTCAGGAGCTTACAGTGAATAGGAACTTTCATCTCTGTATTCATTCCTATCTCTGAGAGTCATTATGGTTTTCTCATAACTTTTCATCTCTGTGTCTGGCTGCTGAAACCTCCAACCTTGTTCTGCATGTTCTTCATCACAATCTCTTAACTGCTGTCCCTCTTTTTCAGCAGTCCATTGTTTTCCCTACCTGGGTCTCTTCAGAAGTTGCACATGGCTGTGCTGTGATTTTGATGACCTGCAGAGCTGGGTACCAGCACAACCTTCTGTCGCTCCTTCTGGTGTTTTCCCACCTCACCATTTCCACTCATTCTCCACAGACCAACCTTAACCCTTCTATTCCAACTCTCTATGCTTCTGTGCCTGTTTTGAGTTTGTTCAGTTAAAATTTTGCACATAACTTTCTTTGGTATTACAACTCTTTTATCAAATAATAATGAATTGCTCAACTATTTCTAGTATTTCCCTAACACTATGCTAATGACATGGATCTTCAAATTAACTGTATCATAGGAGAGAGTGTCCTGGTCTTGATAAAAGCAGTCAGAAATCCCAAAATGTAATCAGCCCCTTAGAATACTCGCTTCAATGTTCATCCTTCTGCAACCTGAAAGTAATTTGAATTGAGGCCATATTTGGAGGTCCAAACCTGAGTACCCATTGTCTGAATGGACTTTTGTCCATGTCATAATAATAATACTCCTTGGCATCCCTGACAGTTGGTCAACAGGTAACTGATATTTTAGGTAGTGAAGTTGAAAATGCAGAGCTTCGGTAGTGCACTTTTTATCCCCTGGTCATCCTCAGGGCTAGCATAAATGTAAAATGAACACCCTTAAATAAAGCTGAGCTCAGAATGGAAAGCCTCCAGTGCCTGAAATCAAATGCAAGTTACAAAATGTGCCCTGAGCCCACCCATCTCAGGTGGCACTGGATACCCATCTGGAAGGAGCTGAGCATACAAAGGACCAGCTGTGTCATGTGCCTAGTGTGGGGTTATACATAGGGTTTTTTGGAGCAGGAGGAGGGGAAGTTCATCCATTATTAAAGCACAGATAATAGAAACTTTATGCCCCACTGGTCTTGCATTAGACAGCACGAACTGAAAGATAAGGTCTCTGCTAATTCAGTGCCTGGTACTCCTGAGACCAGCTCCCATGTGAGGGGGAAGCAGAAAGCACTTTTCTGTCTTGTTCTGCCTGATCCCAGACACCCGAGAGTTCCTGCGCCTTCCCTAGCGATGGCCTCCTGGGACAGCTTCACTTTGCTGGAAGAATAAAGCTGTCAGAAAGGAAGAGAAGACCAGCATCTACACAAGCCAGGCCATGGCCACAGGATGCAAAGTCAGGCAAAATGAAATGATCTCTGCTCATGCCAGATCAAGTGCTTAATGTGAAACACATTTCCAACTCTCTGTTTCAGAAGTCGCCCCAACAGCAGCACTGTTCTCAAAATGAAAGTGTCCCACAGGCAAGCTTTGTCCTTCCCAGAGGGCTGGAAAAAGATGGATGTCTTTATATTAATTTATTGAGGAAGAAACTAGGATGCTGTGAGTTATTCTCAGCAAATAAGAGCAAGCTGGAAAATCCCATAGTAATTCTCTTTCTGGTGGCCCCATAACTCGATATGATATGGGCCTTTTTCCTATTAAACTGTAGGCTTTGAGAAACTCTACCCTATGCATAGCAACAAACAAGTAGAGGAAGGAATGCTGAAGCTAATGGGGCTAGCAATCCATGTCTGATGCAAATATTTGATGTGACAAAAACTGCTAACACCCCCTGCCTCCAAACAGAATGTTCCAGCCACCCTGCCTTGAAGTTTCTGAAACCAAACCAAAGGTCTGTTTGGGACACTCTCTTAATTGTAGGGTGCTTGCAATTCAGAGATGTTTTTTTCACATTTAGTGCAATGAGAGACCAGCATGTTTTCTCAGAGTGAACCATTCCATTCTGTACCATGCAGGGCTAGATTCGTTTTGGTAATCTGTGATTTTGGCTAAGGTCCCAAACCACTGGCAATGTAAGTCCTAAGCAGATGACTCTTTATGGTAGTTTTGGATACCAGAAACTTAAATAATGAAGTCCATATTTTTTTCGTCAGTAGAGAAAATAAAACCATCTGAATGGTATTTAAAACAAAAATAGGTTGAGAATTTCATCTACTGCAAAATTTGAAATGTGTTTCACTCACTTTGAATATTTTCAGATATGCTGGTTTCAATTATTCAAGAAAATTTGAGCCTGATGTTCAGATAGCAATTTTTTCCACATATTTTTTAGTTTCACAATTTTACTTAGGGCAGGAGAAGAGAATCGGAAGAAAACGTCTACTTGTTTTTATTTCTTATTCACAATGCTCTTGTAAATGGCACAAGCCAAGCTTTGAGGTGGGATTCACTGAAATGTTGCAATAAGAGATATTATTTGTACCCAGTGTATGTACCATTAGAAACAACTGCTATTTGAAGCATTTCAGGATGTAGGAACAGATCCCTCCCATGTGATTAGACATAGAAAGCCTCCCTTGTTCTCTCACAGTAGTGCAAAATGGACTCCCACTGTTGTCAGAGCATCTCAAATGCACACTTTTGCTTCTCAGGGAAGTGTAAAGCCAGAGTGCAGGCATCCAGGGATGTTTCTTTGTTTTCAGGAGAAGCAGAAATAAGCCCTATTGCCCCAGTGGGTCTTTCTTCCCCTCGTTCTGTATCTCCCTCGAGTTCTGAAGGATATAGGATTTTGAATAATTTGCCTAATTTCATGCTTCCTTTCCCACCACTCCCCCACAAAAGTGACTTGTACTTAGCACAGACATTGTGTGAATATTGCTCTCTGACAGAATGAATTTCTGGGTATTTCTCAGAGCTATGGTTCATCTAAACTTCTTCCACTAATGCATTAAATATTGTGGCCACAGTCACAATGTGCTCTTCGTTTCATCCTTTGCCCAGTGAGAGACCTGAATGCAAGGCAGTGGGCTTTGTTCTTGGGTTAGAGAGGAAAGGGGGATTAGGAAAGTTTTATCTCTGTGTCTTTTGTTTCCTTTAGTTAATACTAATGTGTAATGAGTCACCTTTGAGAAGGCAAAGGAATAAGTGCAGTGCTGATCCTTAGTCCCCGCTGAAGTTTATTTCCGCAGTGTTAGACGGCCTCTCCTGTCTGTTGCCTGAACAGTCTGCAGCTTCACCCAGCAGGTAGACAGGGCAATATACAGAGGCGCAGTCCCTTGCATCTGCTCCAGGCAAGGCATACTTTCACACTGGGACAATGCCCTGAAAGGGATGACAGGTTTGATTAGCAATTTTAAGGCACATGACTTTACAGACCAGCTGGCAGGTTTGGTCACTGCCCTAGCCAATATTGGCAAGAAAATGTGCCATAACATGGTGCACAAAATGTGGTTTCTGGTGGGTCAGGAGGTCCTTGATCAGCGTGGCTGTAGTTTGTGGATTAGGCAGCAAAAGTGTGTTATTCACTCTACTGGAGATTGCCTGGAGACAATGGAGTCACCACAGACTCTGAAAACCTCCTGAATTACCAACTGGCTCAGCTAGCCATGCACAGATAGTGGTGGAAGAACCAGCCCAGCCACCTGCACCCAGTGGGGTGGAAGCTTGCTGGGGCCTTGCACTGTTGGCAAAAATGCTGTTGCTGTTCTCCATGGTGTACGATGGGTTGTCTCTCCTTCATGAGCCCTTCCACCCACACCAGGGGTGAGCTGCAAGTGGTGACAGTGGGGAGTGTGCTTTACTTCAAATCTGGGGGATGGTATAATGTTTATTTTCAGCCTCTGCAATTAATTTTGCACCCTGTACATTATTTCTGAAGGAGAAAAAAAAAGTTGGAAAGTATTTAAAGCAAGAGAAAGGTTAGCCTTGAAATGTGGAGAAGACACAAAGCAAGGAGATAAACATCTTGGGAGGCTTTTGTCAAGGTTGTCTGGTGCAGAACCGGAGGCATCAGAAGTAGTAACAACCTTGTTCAGTCCCCATTTCTTATTCCCCTTCCAATGGAAAAATGCCTTGTTTTCTCCAGTTCCATCCTTTACCAGTGTGTTTGAGTGATGGCAAGCAGATAAATCCGCAGCAGAATATTTTCTGTGATTATCTTTGCCTTACAGAGGAAAGCCCATAATACCTATGGAGTGTGGGTACTCACCTCCAGCCAGTGTCTGTTCTCCACAGGTCCACTCAGCTCCCTCTGCAGACAGCTGGGAAGGGGTGGCATTCATCACTGCCCTGCAAGTGGCCCATCTTTAGAGCTTCTTGTCAGCAATTCCCTTCACTTGGCCTGCAGTTCAGCTCAGGCTGTTCTTTCACATGTTTTTTTTAATTTATGCAGTTAATGGGAAAAAGCAAAACAAATGAAGTTGACTTGTTTTCCCCAGATTGAAAGGTGATTAATGAACAGCAGTCGTCGCCAAACAGGTGTATACATCAAAGATGTTACTAGTGTAGAGAGAAGCTGCCATTGTTGCTGGTTAGTCCGTATTTTTAGTATTTTTCCATGTGTTTAATTAAGGATAGGATCTTTTCCCTGTGCAGGAAATTTCCTTTCATAAACAGGTGATATTTTCCCACAGAATGAAGGCCAATTCTGATCTCACTTACACCTGAGTAAACCTGGACTAACTCCAGTGGAGCCTCTTCATCTAATCTAATCTGCCTGTTTTCAAATGTGCTGGGCATTAGGGTATCTGAACACCCATACTTATCCCCAGACATAAACCTATGTCACTGGGTTCAGTCTTACCATGCCCTGTCCTTCATATATAATTTATCAGCCAGAATGATGTTAGGTGATTTGCACTCTGAAGTAATCATCAGTCAGGCAGCAAGATGATGGATAGGTGGAGGGAGAGCAGATGGTATGAAAGATTAATCAAAAAGTGAGAGTCCATGCCACTGCTGGTCCACAGCTAAAGATCCTCTTGGGTGTGAAAAATGCTAGAATAATGGTGAGGTATTTGTCTCATGAATTTGTGCTATTACTAGGAAATCCTTCCATGCTGCACAGCTCTGGAAAAGCCAGATGCTTTTTTGGGAGCCTGTTGGGGCAGGTCTTGCCCACAAGTGTGGCTGCATCAGGGCGGCTTGGCCTCCATTGCTTCAGTGATGCTGCCTCCTGCTTTTCCCCCCTCGTGTAGCCTTTGCTCTGGCACAAACACAGTGCCGCTCCTCCCTGGACATCATTTCCCTTTTAGTACTTCTGCTTCTAAAGCACAGACCCCTCTCTCCCTTGTCAGGTCACCTATCTGCTTTCTTCTTAGCTGGGTATCTTTTTTCCATCACATCAAGCCTCTCACCTCTGGATAAGGGGGATCATCAATGCTACTGAGGCAGCTACTGCTCTGTTCCCTCTGGCAATGGCTTTTCCCATATCTTTCTGGAAGCCAGATCTCCTGCAAAAGATGCTTCACCTTTCCCATTTGCATACTTTTTCTCTGGTCATTGTGTTCTACTCTAGCTTCTTCCTGATTCATGATTCCCCGCAGACAGTTCGGGTCCTCCTTGAAGAGTGGTCATGTATTCGGCAAGAGCAGTTGAGTGTGAGCAGAGGTGAGTCTTCCTGCCATAAACCAGGGCAGGCCAAATGCCAGGCTGCAGCCAGAAGCAGGCAAAAGGGAGGAAGGATGAGGATTAGGACCAAGAGTGAGAAAGCCAGTCCCACCATCAGCCTCACTGTCCCTACTGCCACCACAAAAAGCAGGGTGGAAACAGAGACTGATGCTGTGAAACTAGACCTGGATATGAGATTTAGTCAGGACCTGAGGAGAACCACTGAAACTGGTAACAATAAAAAGCTGAGAGGGATGTGCTATGTGAGACCTCAGCCAGTGAGGGCTGAGCGTGGAAAAATAGAGAGAGGAGAGTGTGGATCTCATACCTATGGCCCTGACTGTTAACTTGTCAGTAAACACTGCAGCAGCTGCTTTTTCTGCAGCTTCTGGACATCAGTGGCTTTTTAATTGCTTTGATGCAGCCTCAGCACTGTGGCATGCTTGGCTGGTGCCTTCAAAGGATGTCTTCACAGCATGAAGGGCAATAAACTTAAAGACCATTACCTGTATTGGGCCACTCATTCCAACTCTGTTGGAGCTCATAGGCATTAGTCTGGGCCAAGAATGACTATACCTCAAATTTATTTTAAATTAGAGCTTCTGGTTTTGCAGGACCTTTTTTACTGCCCCAGGCAAGAAGAGGGATGGAACAGTGTTCCACCTTTCCAACATAAACCTGTGCTGGGCAAAGCCCACTGTGCGCCAGCTGTGCAATCCTCCTGCAGCGCTTCCTGTTCAGCAATTTAATTTGATTGCCATTGGCCAGCTTTAAAACCTGGGGTTTTAATCTGCTGTAAATTGGTGCAGGTCTACTGAAATGCAGTTTTCAGCCTGTGGTCTGTCAATCCCTAGGTCTCTGTGGACTGCTCTGAAAAAATTTGCAAAAGTTAACTAAGAAAAGCAGACCCTAATGTCAATAGGCTTTGAATTGCCAATACATGGGGATTTTTCCTCCACTAGGCCATTTTGGCATGACAGAAAATGAAAATTACTGAAGATCATGAAAAGAGTACTGTTTGGCACTAGCTGAGGGTTTGTTTCTGACTGTTCATTGACTAAAAATTAGTTTTGAGGAAGTGATCCAGGTAGAGTAAACGCTACAGCTTAGGCTCAAAGTTCTGTGTGGTTTTAGAGAGCAGACTAAAATATTGTCACATATACCATATATCTGCTTATAATCTGGCCTGGTTGAATAGTAGGAGATAGCAAAATGCAACTGGAATCATTTGAGTATGATGTTTGGGAAAAGTCTTGTTCCAAATATTGCTTCAGAAGACCTACACCCATCTCTCCTAAAGTAAAAAATGAGCATTTGATGTAATGTTTTAATATATTTTTTTGTAACATAACCTCAGCTAGAAAAAAAATACAGATGTAGCCTCTTACTAACTTCAAAGCAGTGAAAGATCTTTCATTCATTTCCAGTAGTGTCACATTAATTTATCTTTTCCTGAGTTCCAAGGGTTTTGTATATTATATATATAAGCAGGCACTAATATGTTCTTAGCAGTATTTTATTTATTCTTCTCTTAGGAGTGGATAGAAGAAACATATGCTGTTTCACAAAGAATTTTGAGACTTGGCGTTGTCCTGCAGAGCAAGAAAACATTCAGAAAGAAAATTGAGAATTTCTGAAGGTAACAGTTTCCTCCAAGATGTCTAAGCAGCTTCCTTGGAGATTGTCACAAATCTTCTTGTGTTTCTTCTTAACTGTAACTTTTAAATATTACTTGATTCTGTAAAGCAGTTTGATTTTAAAGATCTGCAAGTTCCAGTGAAATAGGTGTCCATACAAACTTCTCCAAACAGTTCTATTTCATCATAGCACTACGATTGTAGCACTGACTTCTGGAGAGATTTGGAGCTAGAGCCAGACACCTAACAAAGAATGGAGCTGTTTGCATCTGAAATCTAAATTCTCTTTGTAATCAAACTCAGATTATTCTTCTGATATTCTCCAGCAACCAGAGAAGAAAAAAAAATTTCTTTCAGTAGAAGTTTAGCAATGAAGCCATCCTTGCTAGGCTCGAGCGAGTTCCAGTGGCTGTACTGAGCTGCATCCACTTAAGCAGGGTTCAGTCTTATGTGTGGAAATTATGATGCTTCCCTGAATCTATATTTCCTCCCTCCCTTAGCTGGCACTGGGTTACAACTCCCTGCTTTATGACTTGCCCCGAACTTTTATATTCTCAGACTTCAGGGAGTGTAGCCAGTCATTAATAAATAAATGTACTTTTTAAAAAATCAACTGTAACCTTACATGGGTAGCAGAACATGATGTGCTCTACCAGGCAAGGGGAAAGCAAATGAGTCTGCTGCAAAGGGAGAACCATTTTGTCTCTGTGATTCCATGTATGTTCTTTAACCTCCCCCCTCTCTGAATATTTGCCATGTGCAAATGACACGTGTTTCATATAGATCCAAACCATGCCATTTTTTTATATAGATTACCTATGAGTAGTGAGTACAGACTGCGATGAAAAGCAGAGGTTTCTGTTACTTCATATCAACATATGATCTCAGCAGTATCTAAAACATATGCTACTTACCATAGCATTTGCATGTGCATTCATATGTTTTTTTTCCACTTGGGTTATCTTAGAGGCTTAGGGCCTACCCCATTTGCACATGTTTGAATTAGATGGATGCAAAACCACCATATGAAAATATAATTGTGGCGGAGAGGAAGGGGGACACTTCCAAAACATGGATTATTTTCCTCCTTTCCTGACAATTCTGTGTCTGCATCTGCATTTATATGCATGTATTGCTGTCACCTGTTACTTTCAGGACAAACAGTCCCAACACTGCATCTTGCAGCACCATTTCAGGCAATTCAATACAGAGAATATAGGATTCTTCTCCCATTGGAAATACGGGTGGGGGATTCCTATTTTCCTATCCCCTTTATTCAACTTTCTCCACTGTCATATGTGCACCTGCAAGCCATTTTCCCCATTACTAACTGGACCAGTGGTGTGTACATGAATATTGGCTCTGGAGGTTACAGTGAGGCAAACTCATGGTATTTTCTCTTTAGGGTGCAGATGCATTGGCAGTTAATAAGTTATTCATGCTCATTGCCCTTAGGGATCCATTTATATAAGCTAGAGAGATGTATTGGGTGCCTGACTATCTCTTATGCCTGCCTATCAGATGGCCCTCATAACCATAATCATATCCCAATTTATACTGTGTCATCATTGCTATGTGCTTTTGAGGAAGAGAATTGCAACTGTTCCCAGTTTTCTCAGGGCAAAAAGGGTCCTGGGGGACTTCAGCTGGTTGCCCCACATCTCAAGAAGTTCATCCTGGCTCTCTGAAAACCCAGACTAACCCTGTTGCCTGTTGGACCTCTGTTACCCTCTCTGCCAGGGTGTGTGAAATCTCCTGTCAAACACTTAAGCAGCAGAAACTGGCAGATCCCAGCTTGGCTGCTGCAATGCCAGCTCTGATCATTGACCTTGTCATTAGACACCAGCTCTTTTCTTAGAGGAAGACACTGTGTTCAGTATGTTCCACTCAGCTTTTGCCAGTACTCTGCAGGGAAGGGATGGGTCACAGGTTTTGACATTTCCCTCACTGGACAGAGTTATGGATATCAGTTCTTTTGGTTAATTTGGTTTGGTTTGCATTTTGTAACAGATTGAAAACATTATGCAGAACAAATGCATGCTTGGATGCCTTCTCAGTGCCTGTTTGGAGTTATGTGCATCATTCCTTCTGCTTTGTTTACTGTCGGATTTGCCTGCTTTTCTAAATCAGCTGTGGATGTCCAGCTTCTGATTTATATAGAGCCAAAGATGCACTAGTTATCTCTGAACCTAGTTTTCCTGTGGAAAAACTCCAGAGAAAGTTGTGGATGCACTGTTGAATTAATCAGGAGGAGGAAGTGTTCTTGGAAGAAGCAGAACTTCCTTTCATGCAGGATAAGACATGGCCAGCTGCCAAGGGTGGGGGATAGGAACATGATTGAAGATCTAGATAAAGAAGGAAGTGCTTTTCCCTGAAAAGATGATGCATTTTCCTAAAATATTATTTCCTACATTGCTTGGAAATCAAGTTGTTCCACCCTTCTTTTTGCTTTATCTTCTGCTTCACTTGCAAATTTTCCCTCTTACTCAGCAGACCAGCCAGTAGAAATGAAATTTCCTTCCTCTTTGAAGCTTGCAGATGCTAGATTCACGAAAGGGCAAATGCAGGAAGAGCACAGGCTATGCCCATTTTTGGCTGCAATTTATTCCCCCCAGGTGTGAATGACGGAGAGGAACACCATGGTCCTTTCCAGCTTTATTTTCAATATTAGACCACTGACGTCATCAGAATTTGTTCCACACTCCAATTTAACCTCATCACCAGTATTTGCTGAAGATCTATAATTAGCAGAGGTACATCTCTGTGTGTATGCACACATAGGGAGAGGGATTTGTGGAGACAGTAGTGTGTTTCATTACTCCAATCACTACCAGGTGTTTAAGTATAATGGGGTTACAGGCAGCTTGATGTTTATACAGCAGCAGGACATGAGTTCTCACCCTCCATGTAAATCCATTTGGCTTTGTAACTGTATGTCCATACAACTAATGCCGTTGGCTTTCCCACTCGGCGCCCATAGCCTTGCTCTCGCTGCCTGCACGGATGTATTTCCTTTCATTTCCATGCAGAGTGTGTCACCGTTTTTCATAACTCTGTAAATCAGCTCTTTTGATTCCTCCCACCAGTGCAGCTGTGCAGCAGAGCAGAGCCCTGTGTCCCCCTGCATGGGACGCCAGCTGTGGCAAATGAACAAGGAAGCCACCCGAGTTCTGCACTTCTATTTTCTTAGCTTCTATGTAAAAGCACATATATGAGGGGGCTTTTTTTACCATGCAGATATCCGCCGGAGCGAGCATTGTTTTCATCGATTGCTGCTGCTGGAGCTCTGGAGGCAGCGGTACTGATCCATATGGAAACAAGGTTTCCATAAATCTGTCAGACTTGAATTCTCTTGCAGAGCCTCATCTGGTTGCTTGCTCCTATTTTCTTCTCCGTGTTTTCAATTCCTGGTTGAGTCAAGTTCAAACAAGCCACTTATTTGGCAGTGCCCTCAAAATAAAGGTCTGGTTTAATTGTGCCTTGGGAAGTCTGGGAACATAAGGTTTCCTCATGCATTCAGAAAAAGTATATTCTCAGGTACATGTGCATCTGCTGTCCCACGTCCTTTGGCACACTCAGGGTAGAGCTCTCCCACATGCCTCTTTTTAGCATGTGGGGGCTGAGTGCTTTTCAAAGCCAGGGATTAGACTCTTTCTTCTGTTAAGGAGTGGCTATTAGCATTTGATGCCTTCTGTCCTGCCTGCTGCTTTTATGCTCCATTGGCGCTGTTTCAGAAATGACATTATCATGGGATTGAGCAGCTCTAGGGATTGCAAACCAGCAGCAGAGTCTTTCCCCTCCAGGTCAGGAGTTCATCACTGACCTAGGCTAATACTGGCTGAACATCATTAGCATCTGAAATGAGCTAGGGATCTCCTTTCCAGTCCTACTAAACAGATATTTCATGGCTCCCCAACATGAAGTTTTGCTTTACCGAACACTCTCAGCATGCTGCAAAGACACCCACAGCTAGAAACTGTCCTTTCAGAGATGGTGTCAAGGCAGAGTAGCCAGGCAGTGTGAGCATAACGTGCATAATATGCAGATGTGTTCTCCACCATTGCCCCTCTCTATCTGTCACCAGTATCAACCTTGCACAGCCTTGGGCTACGAGGGACATGATGAAGAGTGGGAGACCATGCTAGACTGAGAGGGTTGTTCATAAGCAGAGCCATTTGCAAATAAACTAAAATGTCTGCTCTCAATAAAGACTTCAGACTTTCACCGCCCATTCCTGTGTTTCTGAGGAAGGTTATCACTGTGAATCAGAAGGAAATTATGCTAATTTGTTGTCACCTTTGGGGATCAGAAGATGGTGTGGCGATGAAATCAAAAAGGATTTTTTTTCTTCATCTGGAGTAAACTGCGTGAAAGAAAATTTGCTTTCCATATGATACAAGATGCTACATATATACCACATGCCTGACCTGTTCTAAAACCATCTGTCATCAGCTCTAGGCAGCACCCATTTATCTTGGTGGAAGATCTCCTCTGGTTGGTTTAGAGGGCTGTCTGTTTATATTCATAAGCCTAGCAGTGCTGCAGCTGGCCTAAACAGCTTATTGGTATTGTTTACTGTACTTTGTTGTTTAATCAGAAATACTGATAAGCAATCTAAAAACTAGTGGCTTTACAAAGGCTTTCACATTAGAGTGGCATTGGCATGGAAGTACAAACTCAAGTCTTATGAAGATGCAGCTGAGGGCTCTGTCCTTTGCTCTTCCCCTTGGCTTTGTGGTCTTTCCCTCAGGAATGCAGAGCAGCCTTTGAGTTCTTCAGCTGTGGTGGGTTTATTACATTATCTTTTCTGTATGTAAGGAGGGTTGCTCATATAATTTCTACAAAGAATTAATATTTCAGGTTCCCTTCTCCTCTGGAAAGCATCAGGGTGTCGCTGTTGAGCGGCTAGCTGAGGACTGACCCAAGTTCTCAGACAAGGAAAGAGAGGAGAAGAGAACTTTATTGTTTTGAATTCCATATATATAGAGTTTACAGAGGTGCCCCAGATTGGTCAGCCCGAGACCTCCCCCTAGGCCCAATTGGCCAAGCCCGAACTGACCCAATCCGGAGAAGTTGTTTGCAAAACATCCAAACTTTATCTTGTTTATGAAATATAGCAAAATGTTCCCACGGGAAGGACCTGTGCTAGCCACATCAGGGTGTTTAAAGCAGGTCATCCTGCTGGGGACCATTCCTACAGCTTTTCTGCCCTCCACTCTGCTCTCCACTACTGAGCATTCAACCTAGAGCCAAGCTTGCTCCAAGGTCTGTGTTCATGGAGGCTACTGTGTCTGTGTGTGGGGACCTACCACATACAGTCTGTCCTGAAACCTGTCTCTCAGGATGAATCAGCTGGTGGGAGAGCTTGAGGAGCTGCTGGACAGCCATACAAGCAGCCAATTCCTGGCACACAAGAAGGAAAGGGGTGGAACAATCCCAAAGGCTTCCTTCAGGCTCTGTCACACATGACCATACATGGTATTGCTAGCCAGACAACACCACAGCTATTTGGCTTCCCCCTTGCCTTTTTCTGTAAAGCTGTCTCCATGTGCAATATTTGCCTCCCTCCTTAGTTGCCATGCTGCTGTTCGCTCCCTTTTAATCCTCACTAAAGTGTCACATTCTCCTGTGATTTCCTCAGGAAATGGAACAAACTTGAGTAAGTTCTTGAGGCCTCTGCCCACCCCCTTCCCCTTCTGTATTCTGCACATCTGCCTATTAGATTATAAGTGATTTGTAGAGAGGCTTAGCTTTAGCTGGAGCCTTATACATTGTCAACTTCATTGTTGTCAGTAAATGCATACTTTACCTGGGCTTCTTGCTTTCTTCTTTTCCTTTTAAAAATGAAAAATCCCTTGAAGCTCTAAAATAAAACTACAAATCCACAAAGGTTTAACTGCAGTGCCTTAAACAGGTGCTTTATCCAGTGTTCTCTTTGAAATGTGGATTCTATCTTTTGTGACAATCTAACAGCGGTGCTTTGTCCACTGGAGAAAGCCTAATTGCTCCCCATGATGGCAAATAAATCGGTGAAGATTTTCAAGTTAAAATTTGGATTTCAGACTAGCTGCATTATACGATGCACAGAGTTATCTCCACATCACAAATTCAAATGCACAACCAATTTCCTGGAAAAGCAATGTATTTTCTCTTCTTGTTAGTATTTATTTATTTGTTTTATCTAACTGGGATACTTGTAAAAGAACATTCATTGGTCCAAAATGGATATCAGAAACTCTACACTGTGAGAAGTTAATTGGGGCATCACTGCAAAAAGATGGTGTGACCAGAGGGGAGAGGCCAGTTCATTCATCTGGACATTAATCCTGATCTTGGAATATGAATATGTCTTTGGGCACTTCAGCAGGTCTTAGGGTTAGTTCCTGAGAAGTCTGGAAATTGGCCTCATCTCTCCTTGCCTAAGTTTGCCATATGAACAGCTTGCTCTGTCCAGCATGAAATTAACAGGGTTCCACAGCGAAAAATCAGGCTTTGCACTGAGGCAATGCTTTGTTTTAAAGAATTCACAGATGTTGTTTGTTTAAGGTCATTTTGAAAATCTCCAAAGCAGCTTGTGAGAGAATATTTAGACAGCACAGGTTCACCTTGAAGTTGATTAGGTATGAGGAAGCACCTAACCATTAGTCTGACTCGCACCACTCAAGGCAGCCAAAGCTAAAGCAGAGACCTGGCATTGTGGAGACCTCGGCTCTCCTTCACTCTGCAGTGCAACTGAGGTGACAATGGCTTCAGGTTACATCAAGGGAAGTTTAAATTGGATATTAGGAAAAATTTCTTCACTGAAAGAGTTGTCAAGCATTGAAACAGGCTGCCCAGGGAAGTCACCATCCCTGGAGGGATTTAAAAGATATGTAGATATCGCACTTGGAGATATTATTCTTTCTGTGCATCGGCAACTTTAGATCATTTCCAAAAAAGGCAAGAGGGTGATGGTCACTGTGGGTTTGGGGCTTACCCTGAATCTGCGCAGAGCTCACTCAGGATTCAGCGTGCTGCAAATTTTTGCATGAATAAATTTGGCTTTGTTGCCAAGTTGATGGACATCACCCACACGTCCTGTCATTGTTTTGGAGCAAATGCATAGACTGGCATGCTGAAGGAATGCTGTATGTCCAGTTTGTTGAGGTGCACAGAGTGTTAAAGGGCTGACACACAGAGGGCTTGCCCTGCTAATGGACCAGGATTTTTATAGACAGAAGGGATATGCCATTGTTGGAGTGGTAAATCTGTAATGACAGACGTTCGTTCTATATTTGTGAATGACCTGATTTGGCATGCATGCGGTTCATTCTCCTGACAATAATGGAAACATGGTGTGAGACAGACAGAGAAATAAAGCTGTGGTTAAAGTGAAGCTATACATTTATAAACGTTTTGAGTTAAAGTATTTTCCCCACTTAATTTCTCGCCTTGTTTAAAAAAAAAAAAAAAAAAAAATCAGCCCCTGTTTGAATAGTCTTTGTAAAGCTTTCAGCTCTCCTTGTCCTTGTTTTTTCCTCCTCCCTCACCTCCCTCCTAAGCTGAAGAGATGAGTGTAAGACATCTGTCAAAGCTGTAGTAGCGTATTTCTCCTGCTCCGTGAGGACCCCAGGAATCTGTCAGAGCATCCCTGGCTGCTGCAGTCCTGTCACTAGGTGATGGCTGTCCCAGAAGGTGAGAGGCAGGCACCGCTGGGACACAGACCACTTTGTCCCAGTGTTGATTTGTCCCTGACCTGGAGGGAGGGGAAGGGGATGTTTATCTATGAAAAGAGAGAATTT
This sequence comes from Entomyzon cyanotis, assembly GCA_024500445.1. Taxonomy (NCBI): domain Eukaryota; kingdom Metazoa; phylum Chordata; class Aves; order Passeriformes; family Meliphagidae; genus Entomyzon; species Entomyzon cyanotis. The sequence continues at coordinate 73,977,037 of JAKEPQ010001005.1, forward strand.
TGAGGGGAAGATACTGGAAAGTTTAGGAAACATTAGCAGAGGCTTTTGTGCCCTTAAAGAGCCCTTGCTTTCTGCTTCACATTTCTTCCTCCCTCCTTCAGGAAAAATTCCTAAACTGCTTTGGCTCAGTACCAACTATACCTTTGGCCTCCCAGCCAGAAAAGCTTGCTGAGGATGGAGAAATATCCATACACAATGGTTTTGAGAACTAGTAACACATGCATGCAGTCCAGCCTTGAATTATATGAAATATGGTGCATAGCTTTCAATTCTGTTTTGTCAGAGGCTTTGACTGCTTACAAGCTATCCAGTCCCTCTCCTGCCTCTCTTCCCCCCAAAAATAAAATAAATCCCACACATTTTCTCTCAGCTTCCAGCATGTGTGACCGTAATTGTGTCTCAGATGCTGGCAGCATGCCCGATCTGTCAGCCTCACATGGGAATGAGGAAGGATGCCTGCTGGATCAGCTCGGCTGAGAGGGGACGTGGGGCCCAGAGGCTGGGACACTTGCTCCCACGGCCCCACAGAGGAGTGGAAGGGCACGGTGCTGCCACTCGCCTGGGATGCACGCAGCAGGTCAGGATCTGCCCCAGTTGTTGCTTCCTTCTGGGGGAACTGCTTGGGGCCAGTGGGGACAACTGACGGCAATTAGTCAAATCAAGGGGCAGCTACAAGTGAACTAATTACATTGGTGCATTGTACTCCAGCAGCTTGTAATTCTTCTACCCTGTGTTAGTACAGATGGGTCCTCCCTCAGTAAATGAAGACACTCCGTGTGTTAGTCACGCTGCTGGGTCGAGGAAAGTGTGGTACTGCGTTTGCAACTGAGCTAGATGAGCCTGCTTGGAGCTGGCCCTTTTTGCATGGTCTCCATAGAGGATGGCTATTTACATTAGCTAAAATACACAAAGGTGTGGATCACACATCTCTCCAGAGAGGATAACTCTTGGAACTTGTGTGGTGCCTTGGGGAACAGGCATCACACAATCTCCTGATTATAACCCCTAGGAACTGATGTGATAGAAAAATCAATTTAATTCTGGAAGAACTTAGCATTAAAAGACAACTTGTTGAACTTAATTGCTTGAAATAATTTGAGGTAAGCACAATTCTGGAAAATCTATCAGAGATAACAATCATATACCAGTGGGGGTAGCATCCTCCTCTAGCTCTTAAGAAACTCAGTTTCAGTGGATAAGGCTTTCAGAAGGCTTATGCTGTGAACAGCAGTGAAATAATTAGTCATTGTTATCATTAAGCATTGGTACCCACACAACACAAGCCACCTGGTGCGCATTACTGAGCTCATACTTCTTGGTGCTTAAGCCAACTCTTGCATCCACTGGCATGGCAGAAGCATATTTCCCTCTGGATTGTCCTCCAAAAGCAGGCAGAGGAACAAGGGTTCAGTGTGAGGGATGCGGATGCACTGTGATGCCATAGCTGGAAGGGACTGAGTGAGCAAGAAGCCAGTGTGCACAGAGTGTGCCAAAAGACAAACAGCCGGAGAGGTGCTGGAGCTATCCTGGGGACTCCAAGCCCTTGTTCTCACTCAAAACTTCCAGGCAAACAAGACTCAATCACTCTTTCCTGCCCCTGCAAAGAGGATGAGGGCTCAGCTCCACAGCAGAATAATGTTATCAGTGGACATTTCTGCCATCATCACTGGCATTTGGCCTTGGTTTACTGTGGATGTGGTAGATCCTGAGTGTGCACAAGGACACTGTTATGCCAGGCACTTAAAGAACACCAATGGCCTTGCAGATGCAAGAGCTTGCATCCTAAGGGAGCATCCTTTTCCCCAAGAACAGCTTGCTCACAGAGGCTATGCAGTTTCCATCTTCAGAGGTTCTCAAGGCCAGACTGGACAAAGCCCTGAGCAAACTGGTCTGAATCCATTGGTGGCCATGATTGTGCAAGTGGTTAGAGCAGGGGCCTCCTAAATTCCATCACCCTGAATTATGATGCTGTGATCTTTATCTGGGGCTGTTTATGTTTTTGTAGAGCACACAAACACTATGCTCTACCTGCAGGCAGGTACCTGCCTACAAACTAACTCAATGGCATTTTTTCCTGTGCAGGGCCTTCTGAAGGAAATATTATGCATATGGATGTAGGCAGTCTTGGTTTCTTCTCACCTGCATCTTAATTATCAGGGCAGGTCGACATTAATTGGGAATATTTCTTAGAAGTATTATTTGTTAGTTGTGTAGTACAATTTCCTAAAGCTCATTAAGTCATTACTCACTGTTCTGTCACTTCTCTGACAGAGGCTGAATACAGCAAAACTTTTATTTTTTTTCTCTGGTGTGAAGTATATATTTTCACATCCCTTTTTCATTTATCTGATGATGCTATTTTCTTTCCTTACAAATGGATACTTCCTTCACTCCTCACCCTTCTTCCTCCTCACCCTCTCTACCCCCACATGCCCTCAGTGCCAGAATGGCAGCTCTAAGGCTGCCATAAGGTAGTCCCTTGGCTGTTGCAAGTCAAGGACTTTAATCACAGCGTAATGCCATCATGTGAGCAAATATTATACTGATGGTGCTTGCTAATTTTTTTAAATGAAAATGTTAAAAATGAATCTTTTAGGGGGCTTTTTACATATTAATGTGTGGTAATTTGAATATGTGCTAATACTTTTTGCATTTGGAATGCTTAATTGATAAAGATTATGTGGATAAAGATCTATAATTAACTGATAAACATTAAAACATTAACAGATAAAGATTTATATTGTTCCTGAGAAAAATGATAAGAGTTTTTCCTCTCTGCTGCACCCTTTTAAGGAGTGATAAAGGAAGAAAAATAAGAATATGCCATTTAGTGCAGCATAAATGTAACTTGCTTTATTGAGCTATTGCTGAATTGAGGTAATTAAACTTTGCACAAACTTTAAAAATTATTTTTGAAAGAGACAGAAGTTCATTTCAGCCTAATTGTTATACTTTATTTTGGGACCTAGAATTGTCATAATCAAGGATCAAAGCAGACAGACAGTTTTCCTTCATCTGGAAAATGGCGGACACCACAGCTTGCATAACACAAGATCAGAGATTAAAGGCTGTGCAGTCTGTCTTCATGAGACTAAAAATTTGCTCACATATGAGGAAGTCCATCAAAGCTTGTCTAAAAGTTGCATGTGACAGGAAATACACTAATTTTACAGGCACAGTGGTTAAACAGATTTTCCTACCAAATCAAAATTATAGGAAAAATTAGAGCCAAATCCATCCACCTGTGGGAATTCAGTGGAAACATGCCTCTTGACTCTGCATCTGGGAATAATCCAGCAGACCTGTGGACCTCTCCTGCTGATCCCACCCTGGACTCACCAGGCTTTGCTGCAATTCTGCCAAGGACTCCAGAGGGCCAGGGGGTTGGCTCTCTGCTACCTGTTTGCTCTCAGTGGCACACTGCACCTTCCTTATTGTTATGACAGTGCCAAATCCAGCCTACATTTTAAAATAGATCTTGTATGCCACTGCTTTCAACCATTGATGTTTTCTTTTTCTCAGCTTTTTTAAAAGGCTGTTCAACGCAGATGTCTTGAATTAGTACTCCAGCAGAACAATGCTCTGGTGTAATGATCAGTACAGTGTAATGATATTGCTCCTTTAGCCTCTGTGCACTGGGTGTTTGCATGGTCGAATGTATTTATAATCACTTCTCCTGGTGGAAAGAGAGAACAATTATTAGTAATGTATGGGCTATTTTGCAAGGTTTTTCTTAACACCTGTGTCTTTTGCTGTGATAATCTACTCCTCAGCCAAGGCTTTTGCATTCATCTAGGTGAGTACACTATCTCTCACTAGTTGTGCTTCAACATTAAATTCATGCCTTCGTGCTTCTAAATACTTGTCTGAGTCTTGAATCAACTACACTGCTTGTGGAATATCAGTGTAATCCCCAGAGTCTCAGACATTTTTAAAAATGGAAGACATCTCACTTCCCCGCCAGTACCTGTGTTTTGTGAGGAGTCAGGACTGTCTTGTTAGCACAGAACCAGAGTGGTTTCAACATACCAGTATGTGCTGCTGCCAATCCTTCATCCTCCCAGAAGGGTGGTTAAGCATTGCCATGGCCTGCCCAGCGAGGTGGTGGAGTCACCATCTCTGGAAGTGTCCAAGAAATTACTGGATGTGGCACTTCCTGCTAAGGTTTTGTTGGCATAGTGGTGTTCTGTCAAAGGTTGGACTCCATGATCTTAGAAGTCTTTTCCAACCTTAATGATTCTGTGATTCTCTGACTGGCCACATCCAGTCTTTCATGTCTTTACAGCAATCATCATCTTCACCAGTTCCCTTTCCCATTGCAGCCCTGCCTAGGAAGGCCAGCTGTGTTCAAGCAAATGCCATTGGCAGGTCCCAGCTCTTCCTGAAGGCATCTCTTGTGACTTCTGCATGTGATGGGATATGTCTGTGCCACTGGTTTCTCTGACTTCAGGCTCACCTGCAAAGAGGAGGGCCCCTCTGACATGAGCAGAATAAACAGAGATGTGAAAATTGTGTGACTATATCCAAACTAGTCAGAACCAGGGTCCCAGAGTATCTGTATATACAACATGGGCACCCTTCTCCTGGAGTTTTGGCTCTCTACTGTCAAAGAAGCACAACTCAAACTCCTTTAATTTTATTTCTTAAAGCTAAAAAAGAAAGGTCTGCTTGCCTTAAAACATTATTGTGGCATGACTAATTATATGGCAGCTTTTCTTACAGCTGCTGAACTTGGATTCGCAGAAGCTCGGTCTTGTCAGGCCCCGAAGGGAGCTCACAAGCGAGTCCGCAGGCGGCGCAGAGCTTCTCAGACAGAACGTGGCAGCGGAAGGCACAGGCGCAGACAAAACAGGAGATGTAGGCTCTTTGGTGAAGACTCCAGTAGGTTTATTTAGGGAGAAGGAACAAGACGAGGGGATGGAGAAGGGCTGGAGGCATCTACCCAAGAGCCTCGAGAGGGGTTGTCTAACAGTTTTTTAACGGACACTCAAAGGGGTTGTTCAACGGGTTTTAACGGACACTGAAAGAAGGGAGGGGTTTTTGGCTCGCAGGCCAATAGGATTACTAGTAGGGGAGATTGACAACTGTAGCAACAAATGAACTTTACTTGGGGGAGGGGAGAACATTAGACTGAACCAATTGTAGTTAACCTCAGAACAAAGACGAACATTCTAGAAACGAACCAAATAGGGAGCTGGGGAGGAGGAGAGGTGGGTAGCCAATCAGGTGTTACAAAGGCACATAGATACCACAACATCATTACACCTAGAATTTTTTTTTTTTTCAGTCCTTGGTAACTGGATGATTAACTTTATTAAGAAATCAGATCCAAAACAGGCAGCTATGTTACCTTTGATCTCCCTACCTGTGCTTCAAAACAATAACCTATTTAGGCACACTCAAGTTTAGCTTTCCCTGGCACCACTGGCTAGAGTAACTTTAGTTGGAGAAATAGCTTTAGGAAATGTTGATTTAAAAAAAGAGAGAAAAAAAGATCAGTCATACTGCTCTGCTAATTACATTTGCCGTATTAATGGCACAGACTGCTCATTTTCAGGCTCTGTTGGAAAGATTACATAGAGAGGTGTTATCCTCTCAGTACAGTGTCAGATGTCACCCTGTGGGGTATTAAAGCCAAGTCAAGATTGTGCTGAAAAATATTTTTTTTTCCTTCCGTACAGTAACACATACAGCACTAGATTGCATTAAAAGAAATCCCTTTGCAGAAGAAATGTTAATGTGGGCTGCCAAATGGGACAGATTTTCCATAGTTCACAGTTAATGTAAGACCTCAGCTCTTGTGGAACATGCTGTCCTCTAATGAACAGCTCCTTAATGAAAGCAGAGAATCAGGGTTTCACATCGAGACAAATGACAGCGAAGTTTGGAAGGTGTTGTTTTTGTTTTTCTTTGTCATTCTTTTTAATACAAGCACTAATTGGCCTTAAATAAATGTGAGTAGAACACAATAGATTTATGATATTTTTTGTGAAGCAAAACCAGATCTCAGGCACTCAGAGAAACAGACTCCCCTTTTATGAGGTAATTATGATTTAGTGTTTACTCTCTCTCTTTTGAGTCTATGGGTTGCCTTTAAAGTGGCTCTGGGAAGAATGTTAGAAGTGGAATTTACTTTTTCAACATGTAAAATGCAGAAGACATTTATTATTTTCATGAGTAATATTTCTTCCACAACCTGCTACATGGGTTGTGGTTTTTTTACTGAAAAAACAACTATAAATTATCCCCAGTGGACAGGGTGCTGCATCATCAGAAAATAGTTGTTTCAGAAGAGTTTGGGAAAGTTTCTAAAAGTTCAAGTATCTCTTCTAGTAGCAGCAACAGTCCTCCAAGCATCACTTCGGTCTTCCAGTTGGAAATCAAGTTTTAGTTGATTTAAAAGGACGTAAATTAAATAAGGAAGGTGACATGACACCATCATACAGTCTTGCCTTTAGGTTTGTTTCTTGTTTTGGGAGAAGATCTGGGAGCAGGCCCCCTTTGGGGTTTAATTTCACAGGGCTGTGACCCAGCTCCAGGATTTCAGTGGGAGCTCATTCTGCCACACAGCACCAGCTCAGCACTGTTATTCTGGAAGCGCAACTGGAGAGTTTGCTACCAGCTCTCAACCTGACCTTTTCCAGAGGTCCTGGGAAACAAGGCATATCTCTCCCTCTTGCACCTTCTGCTCTTTGTTCATTCAATTATCCTGCACATTCAGCAATCCACCTGAATGACATGCAGGAGCTGTGTGCCCAGCAAAACCAGCACCTCACTCATGTCTGAACAGCTCTCACAGGCATCCTTTAAAATAAAAAGTCTCCTCATTGCTAATTTCATACGTGCACAATTTATTTTGTAGGCCCTTTTCTTTTCTCTTCCCTGATACCAATCTCAGAAACATTGAGTAGGATTTAGGAATGGTTTAGGGGAAAAAAAAACCAAACAATGAAAAACATTGAAATTGCAAATAATTGCAATAGCATGCAATAGCATGGCAACGCACACCATTCACTTCACACCATGTACTTCAGCAGGAGTGCAAGACAGACTGTGGGGTACCTGTGAATTTGACAAAGCATCAGGAGTTGAAGTCATTTGTTCAGGCAGTCTCAGAGATTTCTTTTTCAGTGAACAACCTGGCTTAGAGAAGTGTGTCCCTGCCCATGGAAGGGAGGTTGGAACTAGATGATCTTTAAGGTCCTTTCCAACCCAAATCATTCTGCATTTCTGTGATCTCCAAAAGCCCAGTGGCATTGAAAAAGTGTGTTTTAACCCTGGAAAAAAAGTATCAATAAAAACTCCAGAAAAGCTATTATCCTCAGAAACAAAGGTAGAGATGGAAAGATCAGACAAATGGTGAATCTGCATCAGGTCTTGGTTGTGCGTAGCAGGGGACGAATCTAATGTAGATCAATAAACTGAAATACTGATTCATTAAAATCCAGCATAAAATTCAAGTGGTTTGTCCAGGAAGATAACTGACTAAGGACATTGATTTTAAAAAAGTGCTCAGTGCATATGGAGGATGAAAACCAGAGCTCTCTCCAACTATACTCTGCTAGTATTTGGCAGGAGCAATTTGAAATTTGCACGGCATTGCTAAAAACAACAGCGGGTGGTCAACTGAGCTGAAGGAAGGCTCTTGGAAACCCACACCACAAAGAACCTTTATCCCTTCAGGGGAGGAGTGCCAGGACTCAAGGGTGCAAAGCACAGCCCTGCTTAGTATTGTAGGGTGATGCTGCTGGCTACCACCCACAAACCCCGAGGGTATTGCAGGCCTACGTGACCTACGTGGGCCACATGTTCACTAGCTCTCAAATAAAAGAGCAAGGATGGTTTCCAGCACTTTCAGTATTACAAGCCTTGGTGAACCTCAGGAGCACACTTATCCATCGATCTCACCCAGGTGATTTGCATCCACACGCTCTAGTTGCATTTTTGCCACTACCCCAGTTGTGCAAGCACCAGCCCGAGGAGTGATTACTAATTCTAAAATGTTTTATTTACGGCAAACAATGATGCAATTACTTGGAATGATGGACAAGGCAAACGGGACACCAGTCAAGCGAGTTTTTGGAAGAGTTTCAACATCTGATGTGTCTTGGAAAACATTCTTGCTGCGTGGGACTTGATAACCAGCAGGACAATTAATGGTGTTTGGAAAGCCACGCAGAAGGAGCACACTCGCAGATCTGCAGGGTCTGAGGAAGAAGGGTATTGTGTAGCTCAAAGAGTGAGTCTTGGATGAAAACTGCATCTGATGAAAGAAAAGAGATGGCTATTGAAGAGAGTTACCTGAGGCTGAACCCACCGAAGAAGTACAGAAGAAGAGAGAAGGTATTACAAATGTGAAATGACAGTGAAAAGTTAAAAATCTTTCTAAATTGTTATGGAAGATGTATAGTTAATTCTCTTTGTGTTAGGAATAGATCTGAACATAAACTGAAGCTTGACTATGAAGATCACCAATGTTATTGCAGTTTATCAAGAAAAGTATGAACACAAAAAGCAAACAAAGTAATTAACTTTATGGGGAAGTTGTTTTAAGAACCCACTGACCTCTGGAGTTACCTTTCCTATTTTAAGTGGAATTCAACCTGTTACACCTGAAACTGTTTTGCTTCCTTGTTCCTATACCATCTGTGCCTGATGATGACCCAGACAAACATTTATTGCCATCCTACTTCAGCACCCAGTAGTTTTAAAGGCATCTTTCCGATCTGCCTGCAATATGTGTATGCATTATATTTCTTTCGGGTACGCTATTACTACCCTATATTTATTCTTATGTCATTTCAGTGGCTTATAATTAACCATTGTGTTCATACTACCTTTTATTTCAGTATATTTCTATGGTGATAAATGTGCATGGGATGCATTAGGGAGTTTGGTGAAAGGAGTTGAAATATATTTCCCATACTTCCTGTGGAAATAACAGTTTGCATATGGTGGCTTTGCTACTATGGAGTTTCCTTAAGGAGGCGTGTATCAGTACTGTGGGGGGAATGCTGTATCCTAATCCCAGCACAACCCATCCTTACCCAGCATTCTCACTCACCTCTTCCTGGTAAACTATAATAATTTGAAATTTCTGGAAATGTTGACACCGTAGGAGAAAGAAAGATCTCATGTGCTTTTTCCTGTCTCCTTCCCTATTTGGATGCAAGGGGAGGAAACTGAACACTACAGTAGTTGCTTATTTTAAAATAATCATCTTTTATTTATTCCCTAAACAGTGTGTACTGTATTCTGTAGATTTAGCAGTGCTGTATAAAATAGCACACAAATGTAGTTCAGAAGTATTTTTGGTCACTAAAATAAGGGAAGGGAAAATAAAATCCTGAAAATAGCAAGTATTATAGGGTTCATATATAAACAAAAAAGCAAGGGTATTTTATAGAAAGCTAATAATGTAGCCGCTGTAAACCCTCATGTTTCTATGGAAAAATTCTGGAAAAGCAGCATGATGTTCACAGGTGCCTCTGTGTACTTTTGTGTGATGTTGATACTTTAGTTAGTGTAGCATCATATTAAGAATCAGCATTAAATTTCATTTGTGTCATACATGAATTGGAATGGCAATATAACAGGATTTTGAAAAAAAGTAACTCAATTTGATGTGGTAACCATAAAAAATAATAACTGAACATGCAGCAGAAAAGTCTAATTTCAAACCATATTTTAAATATCTCTTCAGTGACTATACTGTGATAGTGTATTTCACATTGTAGTTTTTTCATTTTTTTCCTAAAATTTCCCTTTATTTCTGCATCAAGCCCAAGGCACAGGTATAACGGGAAAAAGAGAGTGAATATTTTCTCAAAAAGACTTTTTGCTGCTGGCTTTGACATCCGTAGCCAGGGTAGGATAGATAGGAACAGGCCAGTGAAACTGTCTTACGGCAGGAGGACAAGGAAGGGCATTCTCCTGAATGCTTAGGACCCAACATACCTACTGTTTGGAAAAAATGTGAATACTTAGTGAAAAATCAAAATTAAAAAAAAAAAAAAAAACAAACCAGAAGATCTTAGGTGCAGTTTCAATAAACGCAGCTCATCTAGCTGGAAAGATTGCTATCTTCATCATGCATATGGTCAAAGAGGTGACAGTCCCAGCTGCAGAACACAATGAGGGGCACATGAAAAAGACTAACACAGGGAGTCAGGAGAGCTTTGGAAGACAGGTAGAGCATTTTGAGATATATAAAAGAGGGTGGTGAGGCTGATAGGAATAAAAATGATGAGCATGTAGTCTTGTGTGTGAAGGACCCTTTTTGTAGTTACAGTAAACTTAAAATTTTGGAATATCTTTTCAGAAGAATCTCAGGATATAATTGTAGTACCTGAACAAGAAATCACCAGATGGCAAACAGGATAAGTCAAGAACAGAGTTTAAAATTCTAAAATTTTTGCAAAAAAAAAAAAAAAAAAATTAAAACAATTCTTAGAGGCCAAATTAAAGCAACAATACATATTGGTTTTGTCCTTACATGGCCATCTAAGCCTGAAAAATTGAACCTTCCAGACAAAGCACATCAGACTGCCACTTTAACAATGGTCTAAAAAAGGCAGGCTCTTTTTTAGAAAATCTAACTGAGAACAAATATCAGAATGGCTTTATGCATTAAGGCAATGTGTTTCTTGAGGGAGCGATGAGCACAGAGAGAAGGGACAAAGTAAGTGTCCCTATGTAACTAGAGTCAAACAATGCCACTCCGAAGGAAACAAGTGTTATTGAATTTTCAACAGCACTTTAGGAAAGTCAGACAAGACCTTGAGAATAATTACTTTTGATAGTTTTATTCCCCAAGCAAGCAAGGAACTAAAAAAAGAAAAAATAACACTGAACAGAATTTTAACTTTATTTTTTTTTTCTCTACTTGCTAAACCAAACTCTGAAAACAAATCATGGGACAAGAAACCTTTGGTAAAATCCCAGACCCAACACTTGACACTTGTTTGGAAAGCAAATGGGAATGTCAGAAACTTGACTTCCCTTGTACCTGGGAGAAATTTGAAACCATGTTTGTCATTTTTCAGAAAAGTGCTCCAGCTATCAGGCTAGGCAGCCATGAGGGCCAACTGTGTCCTCAGGTGCCTCAGGCACAGCCTCGCCAGCTGGGCAAGAGAGGGGGTTGTCCTGCTCTGCTCTGCACTGGGCAGAGTCAGCCTCACCTCAAGTGCTGGGGCAGCTTTGGGTGCCACGATGTAAGAAAGACATTGAGCTATGAGAGAGTGTGCAAAGATCGAGAAGGGCCTTGAGGGGAAGCCATATGAGGAGCCACTGAGGTCACTTGGTCTGCTCAGCCTGGAGAGGAGGAGGCTGAGGGGAGACGTCATTGCAGTTACAACTTCCTCATGACGGGAATCAGAGGGGCAGGTACTGATTTCTTCACTCTGGTGACCTGTGACAGGATTTGAGAAAATGACATGAAGCTGAGTCAGGGGAAGTTTAGGTCAGGTATCTGGGAAATAGTAATGAATAGGCAAATAAAACTCCCCCTGCTCTGATAACAGGAGTCGCATAGAGACAGACTTTGGCATTATGCAATAAATACACTCCCTTCAGGAATGATGTCACATATTTGTAATATTCTGCCAGGCAGAGTGTAACTGAGGTAAGCTTGCCAATTTATCTGCACTATTTTTACAGATAATTTGCTCTGGAAGTTCCCAAAACCTTTTTACTTTCTGACTTCAGGACTGTGTGAAATAAAATCGGGGAGGGGGGGGGTTACTAATGACTGATTTTCCATCAGGGATAATTAACTTTGTAGCCTCCCCAAGCCTGCCTGCATGCATGTGTGTGTGTGTGTGTGTGTGTGTCTTTCCTCCTCATAAGCCAACATCCCTGATACATAGATAATTTATGAAAACTGAGTAGATGCTTTTTAATAATTAAGTAATAGATAATAGGAGGGGACTTTTTCCAACAATGTGCAGTGGCTTTGAAGTAGAATACAGCACTGAAAGGTTAGTGGCTGTGGATAAATTGCATTTCAAAAAAGAAAACCTGAAGAAAGCCGCTACACTTACACTGTATTATTAAGTAAATTAAAACACTGAAAAGGTTCTTTTCATTCTGCAATGCATGCACTTCATTGCAGTAACATGTGAGCAGTAGTCCTGTGGCAAAAAGCCAATTGACTGCCCCCGATGAAATCACATAGCGTCAACACGGCCCATTCTCTCTAAATTACAGGGCAAACAATAACACAGGTAAAATTAGCCCTGGCTGTAATTATACAGCAGAATTGTGCCGAGGATGCAGAATGATAAACGGCAAACGCAGAGTGTGTTGTGTCATATCATGTAATCTCTCCTGCTGCAGAGTTGAAAAACAAAGGGAGAGTTGTGCCTTGTTTGTCTAACATGCTCTATATCACAAATTAAAAATCCTTCCTAATTAAGATATTGTTAAATTTCCTTTGTTAACAATTTTTTAACAATGTTAATTAGTGATCATTGATGACATTTTAACAATGTTAATTAGTGATCATTGTTCATCTAACAAACAATTAGGGTGATTTGCGCTGCAGTTCTCAGGCACAGAAGTGCATCTCAGAGCCTTCCTGCCTTTTTACCCCCAGGCTGCTTGAGCCGAGGGAGGGCATCTGGGAATGCTAATGCAATACGTAGCTACTCATTTAGCAGAAGCATTGCAAGGAAAATCATGTCTGGCTTATGAACGTTTAATAGTTCGAAACAGCTGTAGCTTCACAAGGGTGTTCTCATCATACAAGTGCTCCATGAGGTCACTCGGGCCATTTTTACACTAATGTAATATAATACAATACTAGAGGCATACGGACATTAATTTCCCACTATTCCATTAATTCTCATCTAGCTGTGCAGTTGGCAGTGGCTCTCAGAGGCCTGAGGTTGTGGTGTCATCTAACTCCAGCCATTTTCTGGTCTATGTGTTGGTGACAGTAGCAGCAGCTCCTGCTGTGACTCATGTCCCTGATGCCTTTGTGAAAACTGGGACCAAAAACACTGGATAAAGAACCACTGTCACATTTACAACGCCAGCTTTGGGAGTTGCAATATCACTTTGATTTGTAAGAAACATCCCCGAGAAAGAAGGATGTTAGCATCAAGACTTATGAAGGAGCTTGAGAAATCAGCTTGTCAGTTAGACCACAGGAGCATAGAAATGGGACTGCATTTCCTGGCAGAGACAAGTGGAGGGCTACAGGCTCTGACAGATGTCAGGCTCAATGAATGCTTCCTCTCCACAGTGGTCAAAGCATTGTCTCTGGCTGGAGCCAAAAGATCTCTCTCCTCCCCGAGAACTTCAGGGGAAGTTGGGTTAAATGCTAGTTCAATAAAAAAAACCCAAACCAACCAACCAACCAAAAAACAGACTTGCACTGAGGAAAACGGACAGTCTGGAGGTTGAGCAGTGGGATAATATTGCTTGGGACACCTCCTGCTGTTGTCCTACTGCCAGTGATAGCAGCACTGAGGCAATCAGAGGCAAGGCCACCACACAAACATTGAGCAGTAACACTGTTGAGGCACCAGCAGCCATCCACGTTATCACTGTGCCTCTGCTCCAGATAAAGTTAGACAGCCTGGGTGATAAGACATGGACATACGGTGCATGTGGGTGCCCCTATGGTGAGTGCTGATAGTGGACCACCAGAGTAGCTGTGCACTGTGGAAGGCCCTCAGCATGGATTTTGCTGCTGGGGGTGTTACCATGCTTACCATAGCACTTAGCAAGAGGCATAAAGCACTTTTCTGTGAGCCTTGCCTCAGCAAACATGCTTGAACCCTGCTGCATTAAAATTCAGTTTCTCTTTTTGTATTTCTTTACGGCCATGAATACCTGCTGTCCACCTATAGTTCAGTTATGTAAATTTATCCATCTTTTCTTCATGTTCGTAGTTTATTCCCTCTGTGATATGAACACTGAATTGTTTGCATGTTGCTATACGGAAATGTTTCTGCAGAAAATGGTAGATAGAAACGAGTGCCAGAACCCACGCTACATGTTCGAAATGTTAACTGCAGATTTGGAAAATCACTGTTAATGCAGGGCTGGCATAACAGACATGTTCTTGCATTGTCCAGGTTAGTGGATGGCATTGATATGAATAGATTATAAGAGTGAGCCATTAATCCCCCCTTTTCCTGATTCATATTGACAGAATTGGAGTGTAAACTAACCTATTCAGTTACAGCTACATTCTCATGAATATACATGCATCAGTCCATCAAATTTACATTTATAAAATGCCCTTCATTCAAGGATCTCAGAATGCAAGAGGCAATCAATATAAAAATAAAATTGTTAAACTTGATTTGGTAAGAAAAATTCAGCTTAGGAATTCCAAGGTTTTTCTACTGGCACTTTCTACAGCTGGAGCCAAGTGGGACATGCCCGAGTTATGTCTTTCACCTCACCACTTGGTCTTGTGGTTTGTGTGCAAATCTAAGTGCTGATAGAAGCAAAGGATTAGTAGCACTTGCTAGGATAAAGCTCTGTACCTGTTTTTACAGCAGAGTAGTGCTCTTTTTCCTCACCATTTCCTGGGAATGGTCGTATGTACAGCTTCCAGCTACTCTGAAACAGGTAGCACTTTAGAGAGGCTACTAAGTGGCAGCAGGGAAAGCCTGTGAAGCCACTTGCCTCACTTTATGCATAGAAATCAGACACCAGCCCTTGGAGAAGAAGCCAAATGTGCTATTTGTTACGACAGTGATATGTTTCCAGTTTTCCAAGTCAAGAACCTGCAGCTGGGAAACTAAAGTCACATTTTAAAGAGGAAATGCATTTCAGTGCTGCAGGGCTCATCTGTGGCAGGTTTGGGCAGAAGTATCTAACTTGAAACATCCACATTTGTTGAAGTGAGAGAGGGAGCTGATAAATGCTTGCTTGTATTTCTAGGTACCTTTTTGTCATAGGAAATTTTATTACCGTTCGTATTATGGATTGTGATTGTCAGACCCAGATATGAAAGTCAAAATATATTTTGACTTCCATGGGGACAGATGGAAATTGTAAGATGATTTTCACCTTTAAAAAATGGCCAATCTCATTGTTAAATTAGATTAATTCATTCTGGTGTTATGACTTTGCTGTGTTCTAGATTCCAAGTAACTGCGATTTCTTTTTCCAAAACAGAAGTAGGTATCCCTAAGGAAAAGTGTAAATGTTTTGTGAAGATGATGCTGACAATATGCTAGCTGTGGGGGCATGGGCTATAATTAGAGATCCATTTGCACCCAGTAATTTTCTGTTATCGTTAGTAAGTGACAGTAAAGTGTGCCGCATTTCCACCATCCTGTGGATTTACATGTTTACTAATTCTTTGAGTCTTTGCACTCCTAAAGCCAGTTGTTTCTGACATCATTATGTGACTGGTTTCTAAGCAGAATATTCCCAAGAGGCCCAGCAGAAACATATGACACCTCAGCAGTAGAGAAAGGCTAGAAATTCTCTTTGTGCTCAGACTAGCTGCCTTGGTTTGCTGGCCAGAAGTCATCAGTAAGCATCACCTACACAGCACCTCTATGACCAGTCTTGTGTTGTAATATTAAAACCAGGCTTTGCTGACGTTAGGCAAAGGTAGCAACAAAAGGTAGTAAGCAAAGGAAGAAAAAGGTTCCTCAGTATTTGATCTGCTTCTTCTGTATTTCCTAATGTACACCTGCTCCTGAAAATCTGTTGGACTCTCTTCCTAAGGGTTGGAGATTGCTGAGTCTGAAGGGGTTGAAGAGCAGGACAAGGGAACATCTAATTTGGTTTTTTTTTTTTTTTAGTTTATCTGTCTCTCCTATTTATCTGCTTTTACAAAAGAAAGGCAAATACCATCTGTGCAGATATGCATTTTTTGAGGTTACACTCAGGGCCGCTCAAGCAGACCAGGAGTGAAATCATCAAAGATCTGCCGGGTCAAGGTATTTTAGTGACTTGAGCTGCATGGATGCTGTGGTGGAGATGTAACACCAACCAGTCAGCACTGGCTAAGTAGCAGCAGACAGGCTGCTGGCTGGCAGGATGAATTGAAGCTTCCCCTGATACTTGCAATTCTACTGGGTATGGTTGTTGGCACTTTCATGCAAAACATTCAACTTAACTGGAATTAGTTCCTTTCACTAAAGACTAACAAAGTCATTCAAAAAATTAATTAAAACAAAAACAAATCCAACAAACTACAAAACACCAAAAACAAATCCCAAAAAACCCAACCCAACCCAAAGTATGCTGGTGCAAGTAACTTGCGCATGGCAGTATTTTGTGATAAAGCTTACATTCTTGGTCATTCTCCAGCTGGAGCATAAAGAAAGAAAGCACAGGAAAAATGTAGCATTTAGATCCACATCACAGGGAGAAATGCTGATAAATGGTCAAGAAAATTCCAGTAGATGTGTGTATCTGTTTTCTTAAGCAGGGATAGATAAATAGTGTAATGTGAGAAATCTATATCCACTTTTTCTGTTTGGACAGAGAGCTACATCTCCTAAATTCAATTCTTTAATCAGTGGAAGCTGTACCTCATAGCACAAACAAAAGATGTTATTCTATGTTTTTATATTTAATGCCAGATACATAAAATGTCTGAAATATAAGAAGCCAACTTGAAACATACAGTTGTGTTGTTTGCTCTCCCCTGTTCTTTCTTTGCTCTTGGCTTTGAAGGCCGCAGCTTGGGAAAACATGTGGAACATTCTTTCGGAATGAAATACCACTATTTTATATTGTATGAATTTATGAGTGGATAATTATGTTCTAATTCCTCCCAAGTGGCCCTCTCCTGTTCTTCTCTCTTCTGTGCTGCTTCATCTTCCTCAGCTTCACTGCATTCTTCCACCCAGTTCCCACCCTTATTTTCTCACCAGTTTTTATCTCTTCAGATCCCACTGCTACTTTGTTCACTCTTCCTGATTTCTTAGTGTCCCACTTTATAGCCCTTCCTCCATGTGTGATGCCTCCTCTTCACCACATCTTGCCCTGGCCAGTTTCCAGCTCCCTCCCTCTCTCTCTCTGTTGCCCTGTGGTCTTCCTTTCTCTGCTTTTTGGTCTTTCTTCTCTTAAATTTCCTTTCTTCTGCTCTCATGTGTGAGATGTAGCTAGAGATGACCCGCCTTAGCAAGGCAGGTACTTTAGGAAGGCCCTAGTTGGCTTTATGGTCTGTGGGCTGCCTGGCACCAGCCCGTAATAGGCTTTAGCAAGATAGAAAATTAAAATGTAGAATGGAAATATTCAGTCCATCATGTTATTATGCAAAGTGTCATGTAGTGGCTCATCTTATTGAGAAAATTGCCCAGCACCATCACAGTTTTCTTCAGTCTTTACAGACTAGTCATTGCCTCGTTTTCAGTCAGGAAGGATTTTCTTAAACAATAAAAGTATCCATAAGGAGACTGCTCTCTAAATTATACTCAAGCATGCAATCTCTCACTCTAATTTTGAAACTTGATTGTCTAAATGACGGCACCCAGTTCTAAGTTTTAGTTTTCAGGCAGGCACTTAGGCACCCATTTTATTCTCCTAAGTGCCAGTCTGAGCACTCCAACACAGCAGGTGAATGGGCACCCTCACCTAGCCTGAAAAGTTCAGCAGCATTGTTCTATCTCATTGAATGCAATCACAGAGCTGTTCATCGTCCTGTGCCAGCAGCACTTCCTGTGTGAAACTGCTGCTCCTCCAGCAGAGCCCATCGCCGGGCTGGGTTCTGGAGATGCATCCCTGTGCGGCATCCCACTGCTCCTCACAGGGACAGGCTCCACCGGCACATCCCACACTGCAGACCTTGGGCTTCTTTAACGGGAACAGGATGAACTGGAAGGTGTCTGAAAGACAACACGACTGCTTTTGGCTTTGTGGCAAAGTTGCCGCCTATGGGGGCAGCCGCTGAGCCCCACAGCCCGTGAGAGATGATGCTCACAGCATCACGCAGGAGCAGCACTTTGCAGCTGGACTCGGGGTCTGTAGCCTGAAGGAATGCTCCTCTGTCTCAAGCACCTTCCCAGCCAATGTAATAACCTCTCCAGCACCACCCCAGCTGCTTTGCAAATGAAATTTGAAACCCCCTAACATCCCACTGCTCCCGGGCAATAGCGCGCTGGACTCCAAGCAGGATGGCAAGAGCTGCCACGTCTGGTGCAGGTGGCCAGCAGCAGAGCACGGCTGAGCACTGAGCCCCGGCAGGCAAGGGATGGCAACCGGAGAGGCCTGACCTGCCCCGGAACAGCCCCAAAATGAAGCTCTAAAGCGCGTTGGCCGCGCACACCAGCGTGGAGGGCTCCCGCCTCAGCACAATGCAGCGGGAGATACGCAGGCGGTCGTGCCGTGGAAGCAATCATATTCTTTGTTCCCCAGTTTAATGGAAGCCTCCTCCAAAGCACCCAGCGGCTGATTTAAATCACAATAAGGCGCTGACTCCGGCTCGCAAAAAAACCCCAAGGAAACAGACATTTATGGTTTGACTCTGGTCTGACACCTGACCTTAACTGTGACTGCTGTGCCAGCAAACAGCAACAACAGGAGGGAAAAAAGAAGGCTCAATTTAAAGCCTGCTCTTGTTAACACAGAGTGTTAGATATAACTGTGAAATTCCGGCTTTTGTGGGGTTAATTGCATAACTCTTTGCTGTGCTTTAACAAGATGTTTTGTAGCTGAATAGCTGTGATTTCCTTTGTTTCTTTCTGTGGGCCGAAGGTAGTTTAAGAGGGGAAATTAGCCATTTAATTATTATGAGTGCAGGAGAAGTAAAAAGACCATATGGTTTGCTGTTGAAATTAGTCACAAGAAACTTTTTTTTTTTTTAATAATATGTGATATTTTTAACAAGCAGATGTGAAGCCACAGCGTCTCCCACAAGAGCTTTGCCAGGCTTATCTATTGTACCAAGTGCTGCAGGGGGGTATTTTTAGTACAGGGGGTCGTTCCATGGAGAACGAGGGTGAGGAGAGTGGTTGCAAGGCAGGCTGGAGGTACAGCTAACGGGAGGAGAAGGACAGCAGGGACTGGCCCCTGATCCCAGCATGGCTGCTGTTCCTCTCTCGGACTTGGGATCTCAGACCAGCACTGGCAGCGATGCTGAGCCCAGACCTCTGCAGCAGGGTATTTACTCTGTTCCTTGCTGTCTTGAGCACCTGAGCATCTCTTCGCTGCCCTGGGCTGCTGTTCGTGCCCCAGCAAGCGTCCTTCAAAAAGGCCTGTGTTCCTCTACTGGCCTGCTTCCTGTCCTGAGTCCCCCCTCCAGTTCCTCACAGGCAGCCCTGAAGCCTTTTTTCTGTCTTTCCATGACTCGCTCACCGTTCTAGGCTAGTCACCAGCACAGCGGGATTGCAGTGGCATCCCAGGAGGCAGTTGCTTTCCCAAATTACGGTTTAAAAGCAGCAGAAGGAGCCCTGTGAGCACTGAACAGCATTGCTCAAGGAGGGAGAATGCTGCCCATGGGGCCAGGCAAGATGTGCACTCAGCTCCCAGCGTCCGTTGGGACTCAGCTTGGTGGGAGCAGGGAGCAGCTGCCTCTCACAGATGCACGTCTGCTCCTCCTTCCCCGTCCTCCTGGGAGCCATTGGAAATCTCTGTGTGATATCTTTGGCACCTGTAGGTACAGCGTGCTGACCCCTCTACCTGATAACACAGATCCTATTGCATAACTCTGGAAATTCATTTCTCGTGTGTGTTTTCTGTTTCTTAGCCAGCATTATGTTGTTGTTTTGGTTGTATTTTCTCCTTCACCGTAATCTCTTTTACCTCTCATCCTATTCTTTGTAAAGGGAACTTTTCTAAATGAAAACAGAGACATACCATTGCCTTTATACATTGTTTTTTATCACTTATCTAGATACAGAGGTTATAGATTAGAGAGGTTAGAGGTCATAAGTTAGGCATAAATTTTATCTATCAAAATTGTGCTGTCTTTCCCATGCCTTGCCTGAATTTACTTTGTATTAAACTTTTGCAGAAGGCAAAAAAGAAGTGAAGTGTATGGAAACTGAATATTGCTATATAAGAAGAACTCCAGAACATTTGAATAACAAGAATGACACCAGGTTACTTTTGTACTGGCTCCTGGCCAGAACAGTAAAGTACCACCCTGCAAGAAATACTCTGGTTTCCCTGCTACACCATGCAATCCTTTTGGAATTGGTGGGTTTGCAAAAAAAAAAAAAAAAAAAAAAAAAAAAAAAAAAAGTAACTCAGGGCAGGATTTGAGCCCTTCAGGAAATTTTAACCAAGTGCTTGATCATTGCATTTCTCATGCTGCAGTGCAGGAACTCAATTAGGTTGGCATTACTGTGTGCAGGAACACCTTCGCTCCTTTTCAGGCCTCTGACACTGGAGAGCTGTAACGCTGTGTTGAATTGTAGGCAGTGCTCTTAAACAGCACTGCTTTTTTCATTGGGCATTTCAGGGAGTTATCACTACTCTGATGTTTAATTTGAGTCTTCTTTTCTAGTTTTGTATTCTCCTTTGTAGTCAAAGGGTTTCTGATACTTGTCTAATACAAACAATCAAGGGGCCTGGTTTGCTTTTGCCTGAAATTCAGGAATTATTCAAGTCCCCTTATCAAGATAATTCAATAAGCTCATCCTGTTCAAAATCACCCAATTGAATGGCCTGCGGTATCTGTTCCTTCCGTTCCCTTTTTTCCTGCCTGCCTGCCTTCTTCTCTGTTTCTCTACACCAGTTCTAATTATTTGATGCTCAAATGATAAATGAGTTTCAAATAATTAGAGGTGGTAGAAAGGACCACAGCTGGGAGATTTATGCCAGCCGAGCCATCCGAACAAAGAGCCTTCTGTGGGTATCGTTTTTCTCTCTGGACTTTGAAGCCCTGTTCTGCTGTCTCCACCTTCAAAGAGCTATATCATTTTTAACCCACATAATTTTATTCTCCTTTTTCATACCTGGGCAATGTCACAGGCCCTTATTAAGGAGCAGACCAAATGTCAAGTTTTTGTTGTAAATCAGCAGGAAGCCAGTAACAAGTAGGGGTGAGAGGGCTCAGGGGAGGCCCTATACAAGGACCCAAGTCAGACGTGTTGCCAATTCATTAGAAAAGAGTGCTGTAAAAGATAAACCACCTCCAAATTTCTTTAGGACAACTTAGTAACAACAACAACATTGGATTACTTTTGCATGGGCCCCTGGCCAGACTGGCCCTGTCATCTGGAAATAAAGGTAAAACTGCCTGACTTCTGCAAATGCTAAGTAGGGTTCTTGCCTGCTGCTAAATTCTTTGAGAAAAAGTACTAATTTTTAAAATCAGATAAATAAATAAATGGGCGTCCAGGACAAGAACATGCTGAGAAAGAAGCTTTGAGAGAGGATATGCTATTAGCCATTCTCCTTCCTTTTTCTTACTCTCCTGGCAACTTCATATAAAGTTTGAAAGGAGAGAAACTTGCCCTATCATAAAACAGCACAGCTGAAAGCCCTCCTTCTTCCCTCTGAGGCTCAAGCAAGGGTTTCATGCTTTCGCTGTGAAGCACTTCTGCTGAATCAGGGCAATGTTTTGCATGCTGCTGTCTAACAACTGAAAGACAAATTGCAATGTGAAGCTGAAGTGAAAACTGGTTTTGGGTTGTTTTTCCTCATCAGAGCAGGACCCTCAGCTGTGCACATGAATTGCCATATGACTACAGGAGGGGAGGGAGACTGAAGGTGGAAAGCTGGGTTTAGCACAGAAGTATTTGGTGCTGACCTGTGAAAACTGTTTGTTTCCTTGGGAAAGTCTCCCGGGCTCTCTAATTGTGGGCTTGGCAATGGCGTAAATACATGTAATGTATCTTTTCTTGTTCATCTGTAAAAACTAAGGTGAAAGGCAACAATTAATATTGAGGGAAATGCCTAATATGATTTCTGATATCTTGGCTGAGAAGCAAGTGAAGACAGCTTCAGTTTCTTGGAGAGACTGAATGGTAGAAAGTGTGGCCCATGGCCACACTGGCTCTTTCTCTTAAGGCTTTGCTTTGCTTTTTTGTTTGGTCTTTCTTTTGTTTGGTGTTTAGACTGTAAGCTCAGTGTGCCAGCTCCTTTAAAGTCCTTTGTAGATCTACTAGTGTGGTGCTGCGTTGCTGCAAACCATGAGCAGGTTCTGTCTGCTGCAGGAGCAGTTATCAGTGACTATCAGTATTTGCACAGTGAAAAAAAGAATGTCTTAACTTAAAACAGTTTATTTCTCGACTGGGTTTTCCCACCATGACTTGCCTTGCTTTGCCAGCTTTGCTGGAAAATCAGAGCTGAGAACAGTGTGTGTGAGAGAGGGATGTATCTTCACTTTCTTCAGGATGAAGCCGCAAACTCCCTCTCAGTTCACTGGAACAACTGTGTTTGTGCAACTTAGCGTGGGAACACAACCAGAGTCTTTCCTCTCATTTTCAGCCAGGAAGGATGAGCAAACACACATCATAGAAACAGAGTATTTTCTGAATGTTGACTGAAACACAGGCACTATATACAACAGTTTTGATCACAGTAAAACAATTGCCATGAAGATGTGCCATCCACATTTGATTGACATAATCTCTTTGAATCCTTTAGCAGAGTTAGGGAACTGTATGTCCAGGCAGACAGTTGAATGAAAGAAGAACCCATATTTTCAGATACAGCAATTTTAATGGTCTATTGCTTTGGCATATGAAAATATGTAATCTGGCAAAAATGTAAGATAACACTATGAATCAGAATATGTGAGGTATTTCTTCCTAGCCAGTGCAAAAAATCCAATGAGCTCAAAAAAGAATAAACATCTAAAATAAGTCTGTTAGAGAGTAGCTGTGGTAAGAAGACTGAATAAGGAACCAGAAAAAACAAAGGGAAGGAAGATCAGGTCTGTGGACTCTGCTGAAGGCAAGAATTAATTTCACACCAGGGAAGGGATGGAGCATCCTCGCAAACTATACCTGCACGGAGGAGACAGTGATGATAAAAGTGGAGGAGAAAGGGATGTGAAAAAAGGAAAAGGAAAAAAATCACATTTGTCTCAGCGGGGCAATACTTCTAACACCACACTGGTAAGACTGATGCCTTGTGGATGTGATCCTCCAGAAAAATATCCCATACTTTACATGGCTAAAATACATGTTCCAGTAAATGTCTGACTTGCCTGGATTCTGTTGCATGGATCAGCTGTCTGTGCCACACTCAGGTGCTCAATAATTGCATGTTATAGATTATGAATCTCAAAGAAAGGCAATTTCATTGCACAATTGTTTGTGAGCAGTGTTAGTTAAACCCCTTTTGATCCTGGCTCTCTATTTCCAAACCCATTGCAAAGTTATGGCAAAGTTTGAGGAGTACCCAGAGGGGTTTCTAAAGGCACTGTGTCTGTAAAACACTGCAAACATCATCACTGAATAAGTATTTCCATGGGCTGATGGCTGGTGTGAAAGCACAAGACCACCTTGGCAAGGTGTGATCTAAAAAAATAGGAGGATACTGAGGAAATTTTGTTAGCAGAGCAGTGCGAAATGATTTAACACAGGAGTTTTTGTAATCTTGGCCAAACACATTTACAACATCCAGCTCATTCTCTAGTTAGGTGGTCTGGAGATTGAATTCATCCCGGGGGCCAAAATATGAAATATTTGGGAATTCTGGCAGGCTCCATGCAACTATTCATACTTGTTTATCTCGCAATGTTTCTTTGCATAATGAATGGGAAAGGGTGAAATAAACACAACAGTGTTTAAAACAATAGAATGTTTTGTATTGAGACATTACTGACCCCCATTTAGATTTTCAGCAACAAGGCAAAACGGTTGCTTTAGAGACAATAGTGCTTTTTTTAGGTTGGATATGTGTCCAAGAGCTCATTCTCTGCTTGCAGCACCACTTGGGAGGAAGTAAAAATGCCTTTGCAGGTTTAAATCTTGCAAACGCTTTTTGGGGGGGGGGTTGAGCTCAGAGTGCCACTTCTCTTGCTCTTGCATTAGACAGAAGGTGTCCCAGACAAGAGATCTATTGCAAATTCAGGCTGTTGCAAAAAACATTTGACCAGCAATTTAAGACAAACTTTCCATCGTATTTTCCAAGTCCATGGAGATGGTTTGGTTTCTACTATGGGCAGAGAGGTGTCAAAAATGCTTGTCTTGTTTGTGGATGAGTACAAAGGCCCCCACAAGGCTGCACACAAAATAGCTGAGGTGCCCACAGGCAGCACTCAGGGGTACATAGCACTGTTCTGGGTAATCGCAGAACAAATGGAGTTTGTTGGTGGGACCAGCACATGGTGTCTCTCCTGCACATATTTTGCCCTCAACACTGCCCTCCTGCTTATGGGGTTTCTATTCAAAAGGGACAGATCTATTTTTGTTTAAGTCACTGTGAGGGGACAGAGCTCCTCTTGTCTCTTTGATGTCCATCCAAGTGCTTGGGCTGTTGATGGGAGAGGACTAAAGTGTCTCTGCTTTCAATTAGTTATCTTTAACTAAGAAGAAGTTTCAATACTGATTTTTGGAACCCCATACACAAAACCATTTGGCACAGTTGTAATGCAAGTCTGATAGGCCAAATTCTGTCCAGGCTTTAGGAAAATGTGGTCATTCTGGGTTTGATGAGTGTGCATACTGCATAAATCTGCATGAAACGTGGCTCATTCTGTCTGCTTATTCACAAGCCCAGTGGTACATTTTGCACTGAGAGAGAGCACCAACAACTTGCACATATATCCAGCGATTTAGCTAAGTGCATCACCACATACAGACACCAGAGTTCATGTACCATGGGCAGGCTCTAAATGCACAGTTAAGGCCACTTCTTGCCAGATCTTCCCCTGCATGGAAATGGAATTATTTCCAAAACTGAAAATTAATAATTAATATCCTATCAAGAAATTAATATTGTCCTCTAAGCATTTTGAGGTAGCACCTGATCCTGCAAACAACCATATCTTCATGTAAAGCAGGTTGCAGGTTCAGGGCATTCCTTGCCATGTCAAACAATCATTAGCTTTTCAACAATATCAGGGGAATCTGGTTTTTCTTCTCTGCTCGCTTTTGCACACTGTAGGGCACTCGGATGCTCATTAACATACATGTCCTTTCCAATTTCACTCTCATTTGCACTATGTTAACAGCTACTTTTTCATCTTTGCTCAGACAAACGATGGCCTTTGTAACCAGGAATAAAATTAGTCACAAGTGGAAACCTGTTTCAATGAGGCCAAATTGTTATTTAACTCCAAATGTGTACAGTATTTTTTGTCTAAATGTCCTTTAATTTCTCTCTAGTATTAATTATATCACGTCATAAACAGGCCTTGGAAATGCTCGCTCCTTCAGCAGAGTTCAAAACAGAGCCTCATGACAGAGCACCACATTAACAAGGTAAAATAAAAAGGGGAGAAGGGCAGGAGCTCCTTTTGTCTAATTTTTCCAAAACTTCTGATTAAAATAAATGAGATCATTGGAATTTATATAGGCAAATTTGGCAGCTCCTCTATATTTACTGAAACTGTGACATAGATCAAAACTGAGACTCTCCAAGAATGTGTTATTTGTTATCAGAGTAATTATGTGTTAGTGACTCACACATGAATAAGGTACTTCTGTTACAGCTGTTTATTAGAGTTTTCTTGGCTTCCATTTCTTGCTCAGCCACTGCCTTGCTTCATAACCTTAGGGAAGTTTCTGTGTTTTGATTAATCCAAATGATGTGCATATGTATATGTCTGTACATACACATATAACTATATAAATATGTAGTAATTTCCTGCTAAAAGAACATTTAAAAATGCTGTAAAAGACAAAATGAAGATGACCTAGAGACTTTAGCATACCTTCTTAATTTAACTGTATACATAAGCCAGAGCTATTCAGGTAACACACAGGCAGTATGGAGTTACAATTCATGGATCAACATGAGTTTTTAGGTGAAGCATCAACTATCTCTCATAGCTTCCCCTCTCCCCACTACCCCAAAATGACTTATTCATAATAACAACAAGAAGGTATTGTTTCTTCATTAACCCAGCAGTTCTTGCCCAGTTAGAGAAAGAATTTGGAAAACTATGTGTTGTTACAGTGCCATCTGGTGATTCCCGCATACAAGCGGGTGAAGCTTTCTCATCAGTGTTATTACTGCTCTGCATTACTTAGCATACTTCCTCAGGCAGCTTGTCGTGCTGATTTTTTTTTAACTCTTTAGAGTTTTAATGAATAGGAAATTTCAATGAATGGCAATCAAAATATTTTCCAAATGTTCTCTTAATCAGGTTTATCAGTAGCAGTTTGATTTTAAGAAATTGAAGGTCGAGCAAAGAAAAAAAGTGTTTCCTAATCACTTATAATTCATCAGAACCCTGATTGTGCTGGTGCTGCACCCCTGGACAAAGGTGTGCAGGGGTGCTCTTCTTGGTACCCAGAAAGTGCTGTAGGTATGTTGTTGAGCATCCCATATGTATTTGCATGGCACCTGACTCTTTCAAGGTGATAAGCAAACATATTGGCTACCACTCCTCAGTAAATTAGAGAAGCTTGGTCCCTGTTTTATATGGAAAAATGAGCTGGAGATGCATGTTTGAGACGAGTCTTGAACAGAGCTGGAGGTGTCTGTTTCTCTTTTCCCTCCTGAGAACTGGACATGCTGTCCCTCAGGTTGTGCACCTTTGTGACATAATGTGGTGTAATGCTGCTTCGCGGCCTGACATGCCTCTTTTGTCAGGTTTTTTGGTCACTTTGACTCTTTTCCCCTCACAGAAGTAAGAATAATGATTGCTTGGTTCCTTTGTAATAATTAAGTATTTGTCTATACTTTTACTTAATAGACAACTAGGAGTTTCCCCCAACCTAGGGATCTTTTGAGGGTGGTCTTATGTGCAGCCCTCATGCAAAAGTGGAGTAGTTACTAGTAAAATTTAGCACTAAGTGAGCCTCTGAAGCTTCAGGTCCTTGCTTGAGGTGTTCATGTAACTGCAATGACTGTTTCCTTCACTTTAAAATAGATTGAAACAAAACAAAGAGTCTTGTTGCAGACAGACCAGTTAACCTCTAAAAATATTGTGTGGGCTTTCTTAATTTAGGTAGAGGCATATCAAATTCCAGATGTTGAGTTTACATAATTTTTGAAAAACAGTGAGAAATTAGTAATTTCCCTTCTATCTTTTGATAAACTTTAGGGGAAGGAGGCCATTTCATTTCTCTCTCTCACTTGCTCACTTATCACAGAGGAAGTGCAGTCCCCTCTTCTTCCATTCAGGTGTTAGCCTTTGTCTCCTCTGAAAAGCAGCAGTTCATCCTAAATGTCTGCAGTGCCAGCTCACTGTCCTTGCATTCAGCTGTGAATGGGGTCCTAAGGCAAGAGCTGCTTTTGGTCTTCCCCCAAATCCTTCTGGAAAGTCAATGTCCTCTCTTTAAAGAGTCTACAGGTGAGAGTATCACAGCTCAAGGTGAGAATTCCCACTTTTCCATGGGAATGGCATATGGTAGAAAAGACTGTTCATATTTGCAATGGGTATGAACCAAAGGGCATTTTTAGAAACACATTCCCAAAAGCTAATAAAAATATATGGTATATATGCCTCAAAAACTGAAGAAAGCAGTCAGAAGCAAAGAAGGTGTGATATCTGCAGGCAGGGCCAGCTCTGAGAAGAGTTTGCTATTTAATTGGCCAAGTTAAACAAGATACAATTAGGGCTAACCTGGTCCCCTAGGATTCATAAACCCTTATTTGGAAATTTTGGGGAGATGGTGGGGAAGCAGTGACTTTAATTGTACCTTGTTTAACTTGGCCACTTTAATCACTTACACTTCTCTGACTTGGCTTCTTTCATAGATGTCACACCTTTGAACAGCTGACTAGCCTTTCTTTTTTTCCTTAATGTAACTTTTTCTGTATATTAACTGCTGCAAATCAGATGGAACCCACATTTGTTTTCAATTTATTATATAACCAGATATGAATAATATTGTTAATAAAATGGCTTAAGTTCTCTGCAATTTATATTCTTGAGAGCAAAAGTCTCCTCTGCCATTCACAGAATCAAAGAACAGAATCATAACATTTCTTAGGTCAGAAAAGACCTTTTAGATCATCAAGTCCAGCCATTAACCCAGCACTGCCAAGTCCACCACTAAATCATGACCATGAGTGCCACATCCCCATGTGTTTAGGTATCTTCAAGGACTGTGACTCAACCACTTTCTTGGTCAGCTTCTTTCAGTGCTTGACAACCCATTTTGGGAAGAAACTTTTATTAATATCCAATCTAACCCACCCCCACAGTGCAACTTGAGGCCATTTCCTCTGGTCCTGTCACTTGTTACCTGGAAGAAGAGACCGAGCCCCACCTGGCTACAGCCTCCTTTTAAGGAGTTATAGAGAGTGATAAGGACACCCCTTGCTTCCTTTTCTCCAAGCTAAACACCCCCAGCTCCCTCAGTTGCTCTTCATCAGACTTGTCCTCCAGACCCTTCCCCAGCTCCATTGCTCTTCTCTGGACACGTTCCAGCCCCTCAGTGTCTTTCGTGGGGTGAGGGGCCCAAAACTGGACACAGGATTCAAAATGTGGCCTCACTCAGTGCTGAGTACATGGGGAAAATCACTGTCCTGATCCTGCTGGTCACACTATTGCTGATCTAGACCAGGATGCCATTGGTCTTCTTGGCCACTTGGACACACTCTGGCCTTTGCTCAGCCGCTGTTGAGTAGCCCCACCAGGTCCATTTCCACCAAGCAGCTTTCCAGCCCCTCTTCTCCAACCCTGTGGTGCTGCATGGGGTTGTTGTGACCCAAGTATAGGATCTGGCACTTTGCCTTTTTGAACCTCATACAATTGGCCCCAGACCTCATCCCAGACTGTCCAGATCCCTCTGTAGAGCCGTCCTCCTTCCAGCTGATCAACTCTCCTGCCCAGCTTGGTGTTGTGTGCATACTGACTGAGGATGCACTCAATCCCCTTTTCCAGGCTGTTGATAAGGATATTAAGCAGGTCTGTCCCCAGTGCTGAGCTCTGTGGAACAGCCCTTGTGACCAGCCACCCCCAGGATGTAACCCTCTTCATCACTACTCTCTGGGGCTGATCACCTGGTAGTCCTCCATGTGCCCATGATGGCACTTGGGATGATCCATGACTTTCCTCAGCACCAAGGCCAGGCAGACAGGCATGTAGCTCCCCAGATCCTCTTTACAGCCCTTTTGGTAGATGGGTATCACATTTGGTAACATCTAGTCAATGGGATCTCCCTTGTTGGCCAGGACGGCTGGTAAATGCTGGAAGGTGGCTCAGTGAGCACTTCTACCAGCACCTCCCTCCCTCCCCTTGGGTGGATCTGATCTGGCTCTATTGACTTGAGCGTGTCTAAGTGGTGTAACAAGTCACGGACTATTTCCCATGGGATTATTAAAGTTTCCCAGTCCCTGTCTTCCCACTCAGAGGATTGGATACCTGGAAAACAACTGGTGTTACTATTAAAGCAGGCATTGAGTACCTCAGCCTTTATCCTCATCCTTTGTCACTATGTTTCATGCTGTATCCAAGAAAGGATGGAGATTCTCCTCAGCCCTCCTTTTGCTCCCAATGTCAACAGCAGCCAAAAAGCAACTCCACTGATCATGCACAGAGTCATTGCATATTTTTGCTCTACCCAGGGACAAAAGCCACTTTCCATACCTTCTGCTCTCCACGTCAGCCAGTAACTGAAATTACTGATCTATCAACTTCTCCACCAGCAGGAGACTGTGGCAATCCATATGGGTCAGATAAGGTGATCATTATGGGCTTCCTACATGTGCCTAACTGTTAAACGCAGCTGAAACAGTTAACACTGGAAAAGCAAAGTTCGGTGCCAAAATCCAAAAATATTTAGACCAGTCCTCCTGATGAACTTCACTGTGCCTGCTCTGACACATCGTGATTTTCTCTGTGTGAGTGTGCTGCTAAAGGGCTTTGAATATCCAGAAGTACCAGGTTTTGTGTGATGCTCTTCACAGCGTTTTCCTGATCAAACCAGTTCCTGTGTCTACTCACAGCAACTGCATATATTTTGGGAGTTGTTGTCTGAACATCCTACGCCATAGGGGAGAATGGAAGCATGAGACTTTTGGCTAACCTCTTCCTAGGACAACGTTTTCACCACTGGAGGTCAGATAAATGTTTATCAGGAAAGGCTGAGCACAGCTGATCCTGCCTTGGGGCTAGGTTCTGGACAAGGGTCTCTTGAGTGCCGTGAAACTCTGTGATTTTAAGATTTCTGGATAGAAATATTTTGATTTGGAACTTTTTCTTTTTTTTGTCTGGTCTTTCCTTTCAAAGGAAAACTTTGACAAATTCAATTTTTCTTTGTAAAGAAATTAGTCATACATAGACTTCAATATTTCTAACTAGTGCTGTTTTATGAGAGAATAACAAATCCAGCTGCAAGACTAGGGAGTGAGTTTGTCAATTCCTCTTGTCAGACACATGGTTTGGACCCTTTAAGACTTAGAGTGTCATTTAAGGCTATAGCTAAGCTGAACTAATCACCCCTGACTGCTCAAAGAGGCAATGCTACTCCTCCCTTACCTCTCTTGTCCCTGGCTATCCATTCCCTCCCATCTGTTTCCATCTGAGCCAGCAGTGAGCCACCTCAGAGTGCCGCTCTGCTTGCAGTACAGTTAGTTTTCTCCCATCTGAGCTGCTTAAACCAGCTTGCCATGAGGTCAAAAGAAAGAAGAGCCAACAGCCTGTTGACATGAGGGGTGTGGAGGACAGAGAGCAGGAAGCCGTTCCATGGACTGCTGTAACATAAAATGGGGCACTTCATTAAATCTGTTAGATAAATTGGGCCCTGACCTTTTGGCAAAATCTGCATGTGAAGGTCTCATTCCCTCAAGGCATAAAGCAAGGCTGGGGGGCTATCTCCCCCAACCTCGCTGAGTGCCCATCTATTTATTCCTGGCTCTGGCACAAGCCGTAGGGCAGAGGCAGTTTGGGACTGAAAAACATGGCATGTTTGTTATCCTCTGAAGAGTGGCTTTTTTGTAACATGTGGCATGTCAGTCATGTGAGCCAAATAGCGAAAGGTAAAAGAAATTACCAGTGTTGCTGATGGAACTGCATTCATAGAAGCAGTGTGTCTTTGGATTTTTCATTTTCTCTTCTTTTTTCCTCAGGGAAAAGAAAAATAAAAGGAGTAAAAGGAATTTAAATATAAAGCCATAAATATTGTGAAATTTAGCACTCAAAAGTGTTCCCAAAGTTTTCTCCTACAATGGTAAATTGGCTACGTGATACACGGGTAGCATTTGCTATTATTTCCTTGGTTTTTGATGAACAGGTGTAGTTTGGGGTAGATTTATCATTCCCAACTGTCTTGCTAGAGTAGTGTGTGTGGGCAGATATGTTGCCATGAAAACCAAAGGCCAGCATGCTTATAATATGTGTATACAATGCACACCTCCCCACCAAGCCTCCTAGTAAGACAAGGTTTCATGCCGTTCTCCTGGATTTACCCAGATAATTCAAACCACTATTCTTATATCACACTTATTCTTGGGAAAGGAGTGTTAGGCAGCAGGCCCCATTTTTGTTGAATCCAGTGGCAGAGCTCCCAGCTCCTTCTATTGTTCCTCTTGTCAGTGGAAAACTTTGGGATCCTGATCCTGACATAGAAAGGAGAAGAAAAGCACCCAGATGAAAGATCCTGCTCGGGACTGGGAAGAGGGGAGGACAGGGAGGAGAGGGCTTTGTCACCTAGTGGGGTTTATCTCTGCTTTTTTGCTTTTCTTTCTTTCTTTCTTGTTTGTTTGTTTGTTTGTTTTTGTTTTTGTTTTTGTTCTTCTGGTTCAGTGTAATATGAAGCAAGATGAAGGGACAAGAGATGGGGAAGCAGTGGAGAGGTGTGGGAATCACAGAGGCATCCTTCACATGCACCATTGTTGCCTGATTGGGATGGACCTTATCTCACCAGTCCTGGATCAATTTGACTTATCTATTTTATCTCACAATCTAATCTATCTGTTTCTGCTGAGCTATCCATCTGCTTCGTGGTATTGATCCCAACAGTTTTGTAATTGTATTTATAAAATGCCCTTTCACCCTCCTGGGAAGAGGGGTCTTGTGTAAAGGCAGATGGGGGGGCAAGAGGTGGAAATAACACATTCCACTGCTCCTGATGACAAAGCCCCTGGCACCTACTACAAGCCCTCTATCCCTCCATTTCTTCCTCCTTGTGCAGCCCTTCCTCATCATCCTGGCTTCAGAGCACTGGAGACAAACACATGTACATGCCACGGGAGCACAGGGCAGCATGCAATGGCAGAGGGATGACTGCCAGCAGCAAAGCCATTTACAGAGGATGGAGCAGTGTCCCATCTTCAGCCTTGTTCCAAGCTGAAATACATCTGTTTCCAACAGTTAGCTTGAGCAGGCTGGAACTGCCAGATCATCTGAGGGAAGTATGATATTTGTGCTTTGGAAGGAAATGGCTTTTTATCCCCACACAAAATCAAATTTAATCCAGAGATGTGCAATGACACCTTCCAAGAGCAAACAGATCCTTAGAGAGGCTCAGGAACATCCTCTGGGTGGATAATCTGCACGGCAACAGAGCCTCCTCCTGACTGCAGGAACCAGCTGCCACGTGAAGCCCTCAGCGTTTGCCTTGGTTCTTTCTTTTCATCCCTATTTAGATAGGAACCCATTCTCTGCATGAAGTAGGGCATTTTGTTTAGAAATCAGTGCACATTATTTTGAAATCAAAACTTATTTCAGTCCTAAGTTTACCTACATACATTGACCTCCACATTTTTTAACCATAGAAAACACCATATACTAGCAAAGTTTCCTCCATGATGTTGTTGTGTGTGTGTGTGTGTGTGTGTGTGTGTGTGTGTGTGTGTGTGTGTGTGTGTGTGTGTTCATGCCTATGTATTCTCCTCATTTTCCATCCCTGGTGTGTGTCATGTCTCACCTCTAAGATTTGTGGGAAGAGTAAAGGACACTGGAGTCACACTGGTATCTGTTTACAGACTTCTTCTGACTTCTTCCTAAACAGGAAGTGCTTTCTGATTAGCCTCATTTTTTTCATACCAGTATAAAGCTTTTAGGGTGTATTTGTTGTGCAGGAATAATGTGCTAAACCATGGAGACCTACTGTTTCCAGTCAGCGGTATTTCCCTGTGCAAAGCACAGCAATTTCTGAATTACACATTGGATAGACATAGTTGCAGGGAACGCTGCAGACATCGCTGCGCAAAACCCAAGTGGTTCCCACCTCAGAGCACTAAGAAAGGCTGATTCACAGGGATGCAGGAGCACCAGGCTGCTTTGTGCAGCAGAGCATGTTTGCCACCCTCTGCTGCTGCTGGTTTGCTGGCAGAAGGAAAGGTTTAATTTGCTGTGTTAGGAGACAGCCCTTGAATACAGGCTGCAGACAGGCAGGGTCTGTGTGAGACTGCTGAGCAGTGTAACTGGTAGCTGGGGTTCTGAAATACCTCAGCAATTGCAGCAGGGGATCCTGAGCAAGCTAAAAGCACTTTTAGCCATAACAACTTTTGGCCATAACACCTAAAAGTCCCTTTTAAATTCTGGCAAATTCGTTTGCTCATGGAAAGATTATATGCCCATTAAGTAGCCTATTACCCCTCTCCTGGCTCTTGTTGGAGACACAGAAGCTGGCAGCCACTGTAGGACCAGACATTCTGGCTACAGAGGGCAACTGATGCTGAAAGGGTAACTCCAGCCCCATTGGCGAGGGTCACGTGAAAGTAAGATTGCATTTAAAAACAGCATTCAGATATGCTAGTTGTCTAAAACTGGCATTTATAATGCAATTTCATAAAAGTTATAAATTGACAGTGCAACACTTTAAAAGGCCCTTTCTGATTAACAAGGCTCAGAACGGCTCCCCTGATTCCCCTGGTTATGTTTTAATCTTGAAACAACTGAAATCATAATTTTCCAATATTATCTGCAGCCTTGTTGTGCTGAGAAAGTAGGGGCTGTTATCAGCAGAAACCCTGCTCCAGAGTGGGGTACAGCTGACAGGGTGGTAAAGTGGCCAAATGACACTTTGGCTGTTCCTGCTTCTGTCTGAACCTCAGGAACCATGGCAGTGCCAGGCCTGTGCCTGAGCCAATTCCATGCACCCACAACTCACACCACCTCTGCTGCCTCCAGGAAGTTCAGTAACCTCCATGAGGTGGGAATTGGTGTTTGCATTCCTCACCTATGGGCAGCTGTTCAGTTCTTGATATCTCTCTAGGGGAAAACAGATTGGCTGTGCTGTATTTTCACCAAAGACCTCCCCTTGCCCTAAGTTCTGACAGATCACACACCAAGCAGGGATGTGAGATCCTCAGGACACCTGAGCAAAGCTCAAGGTCTCCGAAGAGCAGTGTAACAGTGAAGCAGATTTACTGGCCAAGTGTAAGAGCAAATACAGGCAAAAAACCTCATTATGTGGACTGTCAAAGGGAACTGGTGACACGGACTCTGGGCTCATGTTAGAGCTGAATCTGTGAGTGCAGCCAGAGTTGCACCCCTGCAGGCACATAATGAAAAAGATTATTATTTCTGGTTTTGTTGGTTAGGGGTAGATGGCATCCCTTCATCCAAATCACACTTTTCTCTGCCATGCATAGGAAAACCTGGTAGGAACACTGTAAATGCTTTCATTGTCATTGTCGTGGATTTACCTAGAATTTTAATTGCAGATTTTTTTTTCTGTTTTGCTGAATTTAATTTTACTGGCTTGGTTCTCTTACCCTTCATCAGCACATTCCATAGGGACTAACAGCATATCATTGTGCTGGCTCACCTGGAGGAAAGCTTTGGGAGAAGGGCACTGAAATACACAGAGCAGTGTCTGCTCTTTTACTTAGGCAATAAATCTACTGCTTTATTATTGCTGCTGGGAAACTCAGAGCCAAATTCTTTGCTAGCAAAACACTGGCTTTGGTGGAGTTCAGCCAGCAGAGAGTTTAGCTTCCTGTTTTTGTTCCAAATCGAAGACTATGCTCAGCCCAATTGTTGTCGTTGTTTTGCTTGTTAGCTGTTTTAATTTAAAATAATTATGTGTTGTGGGTTGGTTGGAGGTTTTGGTTTTGTTTTAGTTTGTTGGGTTGTTTTGGTTTTTTTTGTAATTTCTTCTTCACACATCACTTTGTTTGTAGCAGTCAGAAACAAAAAAAATTGTGATATTGCTACATATCCCCTCCTTTGTTCAGGAGTTATGAAACTCGAGGTCTCATCCAAAGGGAAGGCTTAGCCCAGGCTGAGCACAGCTTGGCATGACCTTCTGCCCAGGTAGGTGACCACATTACCAGCCCAGGGATGAGTCTGCAGCTGGTTCTTGAAGGAGACACTGGGTGCTCAGCCGGGTTTTCTAGTGGCACATCAGCCCTGGAGAAACTCTCCTCTCAGCCCCTCAAAGAGTGGCAGAAATGTAACTCGTTACTTGCCAGGGCAAGCCCCATCCCTCAGGTACCTGGCATTAGGACACTGAGCTGTTTGCTCCGGGGGCTATCATTAACTCATTGCTTGTACAGGGGCTGGCACCTGAGGGTCCCAGCTCAGTTGGGGCCTGTAGTGATTCCTGCAGTATAAATGTTATTTACACAGTGCAATTAAGCAGAGGTTTAATGTAAACTGCTGCCAGCACTGGGTTAGGTACCAAAGTGAAACGACATCTTGTGAGACATTTTTGACAACCAAAAGCACAAAGTTTTAAACTCCTTTTAAACAAAGAGGCAGCTTTCTCAGAGAGGTTAAGCAACACAAATAGCAAATTACCCTGTTTGGAGAAGTAGCTATCTCATGAGCAAGCTAAACCTAAGTGTAAGCCACAGACAGGAGCATAGCCATCTTGTCTTGTGTGCTCCCAGCCAGATGCAGGCTGCCTTATTCCTGATCTTCACATAGCAGGCTTTGAGAAAATAACTTGCTGTGTTTTCATACACCAAATCAAGACAGTCACCACTCTGTACATGCATGTCAGAGAAGGACTAAAGCAAACGCTCATAAACATCACACCCTGCTGTTTGTACAATGCTTCATCATACTCAGGGCTGGATTCCCCTGGGGATTTCCACATTCACCCCACCCAGAGAAAGGACTCGAGAGCAGGCTTTTCCCCCACAGAGGTCCTGAGCACCAGCCAAAATTCTGGGTTTCTCCATCTTCCTGTCTTTTGAAACAAGCAAAACAGCTGGAATCCCATGTCACAGGCAACGTGAACTTTTGGAGTATGTTTTCACTGCTGCAGCATTGATTTTACTAGGGTCAATATAAATATTACGTTAGCTTGCAACTGCTAATTATATCAACATAAACATAATTTATAGTGGTGATCACAGTCCTAATGCTGTGCTGCTGCCAACCCTCACCACTGATGCTTTGAGACATCATGTAAACCCAGCCATTAGCAATCAAGTAAATGCTCCCATTACACATCACTGATACTGGCTAAAGAACTTTTTAATTGACTTCTTAGGATTTATGGCAGATGTTGCAGACTGTGTGTTTAAGTTCAGGATTGTTTTTCATGTTTTATATCTGCTGCTTCTTAGATAGATGATGGTCTTAGAGTAAATAATGTAACATTATGTGCTTGAAGAGTTTGTTTCACTTGGAAAGAAGATAAAAAACAGGGCTCAAGAGAAAACTCTATGAAGGAATTAACAGCATAGAAAAAGTTAAACAGGAACATTTCTTCCCCATCTGCTAAAATAAAAGTACTGAAACAGTCATTGAAATGAAGAAGTAGTAAATTCAAAAGTGGTAAAAGGGTTTCTCCCCATAAACAGAAAGTGAGAATTTGGTTACTTGAGAAATCACTAAGGTCAGTAATTCAGCAACTTTCAGATAGGGATTGCACATTTATATGTAAAAGACTATCAGAGAGGCTGTATTTCAAGCTCATGCTCCCAGGCAGGAATGTAAAGCTTTAGGATCCTGTGGCTTAAACTGCTCTCTAACAAGCCTGGAGTCAGGTTGACATCTTCAGAGAGGCTGGATTAGACAATATGGGTTTTCTCATCTCTTTCCACTGAAGCATCCAGCAGCAGGCATAAGGAGAATTAAAAACAAAAAGCACACCAACAAACAAAAAAAGAAAAAACAAAGAAAAACCAACCAAACAAAACAACATCAACAAAAACCACAAAAACCCCCAAACAAACAAAAAACTCCAAACAAAAACCAAACCAACCAACCAACAAAAAAACCCCAAAACCACAGCCAACACCCCCCCCCCCCCCCCCAAACCCACAAAACAAAGAAACCAAATAGCTTTTAGTCCTGGAAGATTCTAGGTTTGAGATAAGGTTCTGAAATTTCAGATGCTCCAACATTGAAAGAAAACTTACTGTATGGGGGATTTTCAGTGCCCTGTCTGCAAAAAAAAACTCCCAGAGGTATCAGTGAAATAGGGTTATTGAGTTGCACAGAGACTATGGCAGTGAGCCAGGAGGCAAATTATTGTAATAAACTCAGGATTTGAAGGCTAGAGGACAGTAAAATAGTGTCTAGTCTACTGTGGGTTAGAGGCAGCACTAAGAAGTGGGTAGAGCAGGGAAAAATCGCATGGGATGAGATGAACAGCATGTTTTATTTCCCAAATAAATCACAATGACAAAGTTTCACACCTTTGAGCAGCACTTGGAACACAAAGTACCTGCATAGTCACGCACCAAACTGATAGAGCTTTCTGTTTGTTTTTAATAGTATTTTTATGTCTCGCTCTATATTTATCTCTGTATATATGCTTATTAAAAATTAATATGTTTATAATCATACATACATAAATATCTATATTAATTGTGTGTATAGGTATTGTTTATATGCCATAATTCTATGATACATATTCATCACATCTAAAAGTAGCTTATTCTGCCTAGACTAGACGTTT
This sequence comes from Entomyzon cyanotis, assembly GCA_024500445.1. Classification (NCBI taxonomy): domain Eukaryota; kingdom Metazoa; phylum Chordata; class Aves; order Passeriformes; family Meliphagidae; genus Entomyzon; species Entomyzon cyanotis. Next base: position 74,014,842 of record JAKEPQ010001005.1, read on the forward strand.
GAAAAGGTACTTATATACATACTTTGAAAGCACATTATCCTAGCCAAGATGTATCCGTAGGTGTCAATATAGAGATATTTTTCAAAGGAAAAATCTCCAAATAAACCAGTGGACTTAAGCTCAGCAGGTTTTGGCAACTTTACTTTTTAAAGTATTGTGTAATCTGAAGTGCTGGAGCAGAGGTAGGTAACATTTTCCTGGGAGATAGATACGGGGGAAGGACTCTGCCCCCACCAGGGATCTTGGCTTTCTTTTTTATAAAGGGGTATGATAAAATGTACCCTTAAAAAAGCAGCAATGAATATGAAAGCATCCTTGCTGAGCCCTTTCAGATTAACATAAATCTAGATTCCCTGCTCAGATGTATGTCACCACTTTATAGGATGTTTATTGATCTGTATTTATCTTTGTTGAGGACTCTGCTAACCATTGCTTCAACTACAATTGAGGATTCCGATGAATTGATTAGAAACGTACCCAGATGAAGCTGTTCACTTTGCCTGGTTTTGTCTGCATCTCTGTCACACAGAATAGTCTGCACACTAAACGGCAGCTGGATCTCAAGATGATTCTGTTTTGGCAGATTTTCAAAACGGTTTCTGTGTTTTGCCTACCTGATTTGCCGTCTGTTGAATCCGATGACATTTGTTAGCGTGCAGCTGGGGAAATTTAAAAAAGTGCACATTACATGTGGATCAGCGAGTATTCTGTGCTTGAGTATAGAGCTGAAGATTGATGCCATGAATAGAACAGACTCAAATATATAATTATTTTCTTCGTAGCAGGATGAAATTTATGCTTTGATTATCTGATTTCCAGGTTCCATCACCTGTTGGCTTTTAGGTCTAAAAACCCTCTCCTGGCAAAAGAAAAAAAAAAAGAGTTCAAAGAACATGGAATTAATAATTGTAATGAACATAGTAAGCAACAAAGGGGTTTTAACTCCTTCCAAGTAAGTTCAGCAATGTTCAACAGCCCATTTAATGGCACAAGACATTTGCCATCATAGAAGATTTCCTGTTCTGCAGACATAAATCTCTGCTTGCATGCAAAGCAACAAGGCTGAAAAGCTCTTCAGATCATTTTGCATTAAGCACATGCCGGCAAGTGCATTAGAAGTGTCACACATGCAAAGACTAAGACAGTTTAGAAGAAAATATTTTTGGCCTGTGAACCCACAGTTTTGTGCAACTTGCAGGTTTTTGCCTGGAAGTAATAGTGGTAGCCATATTTTGATAAGCTTGAAAGGGATCCACCATTCACATTTTTATCATCTTTGTGTTCTTTGCTCAGTCTAGTGTCCTTCCTAAAAGCTAAAGCTACAAAATTGTGTCTCATCCCCTCGTTGTGCCATTGCTTGGGTAAGAAAGTGTAATGGACATAAATGTCCCTCCTGCTAGGCAGCCACTTCAGAGTAATTTGGCCTACAGATTTACTCTATGCAACTGAATGATTAAATTATGAGTGAGACATTCTGTCGCAAGAAAGAGCAGCACTCTCAAGGCTTTAGGCTGATACATTTACCATAGAAACACAGAGAGAGAAAAATATTTGTTTCATTAAAATTAGGACTGTTTTTCACCATGACATAACTTTAAAACGGAGAAATTTGCTTGTTAAAATAGAATAATTTAAGAACAGTTAGTTCCACAGCATGATGCACCCCACAATATTATGCCAAATTACAGGTTAAGAAATGATGCAATTGAAATGGCTTTAAAAAGCTTTAGCATAAAGATTAATTCCTGACTTTCCTTGTCTTCATTCAGAAGCTCTGAAAGGTTACAGCTGGTTCTAACAATGCCCTTAGATGCAGGATAATACAAAAGGAATATAATAGCTAAGATACTGTGATAAGAAGGTATCATCCCAAAACCGGCTCCTTTTTTTAACCTACAAAAATTGAATTGAACTGCAATTGAATTGATCTTGGAATTAAAAAGATAAATTTGAAAGTCTTCAGTGGACCTGGAGCCCAGTGTGAGAGAGAAGTATTTTAATATTCATCAGGAAACACTGAAAGTAGAGTCTATAAATTTCAAAGCCTTTCTCTTCTCATCCAACAGTGATCCTTGTGCACACTGAATCTGGAGGTACAGAGTGGATTCTCCTAAGGCTTTCAGGGCAATGAGCGCAGTGCCATTCTGATATTAAATGAGCCATCCCACAATTTAAGTGATTCATAAGGAATTCTCACAGGAGAGGATCAGAGAGCTGTGGGATGATGAGCACTAAAAGACGCTGGGAGAGGCACTCACTCATGTGGCCTCCCCAGATGGGTGAGTACGTGAGATAGAGGTCAGCTGAGGTTGGCTGCTCCTCTTCATCTCCTGCTGGTTTTACTGACCTGAAGTTCCTCTGAGCAATAGAGGCTGAAAGCCTGGAAATGAGCTGGGGGTCATTAGCACCATGTAATCTGTCGGTTCTTCAGACCCTGTCAGTGAATGACCTGCAAACTATGGCTTGGGACTTGCAAGGGAACTGAAGGGAAAGGAGGCCAAAACTTTGATTACTCAAAAAACTTGCACCACTTTCCAGAATTCAGTTTAACTCAGATCTAGTTAAAACAGTACAAACATCTTAATTAGATGTACATAAACTAATTTAATTCTGTGTTTAAATCGGTTTACAGTGATTCATCAATGCTAGCTAAAAGCAGTGTGTGTAAGGATTACAATGGTTTAAATGTCTACATTATAGGTCTGCACTGATTTAGTTACATTGATTTGATATAGACTTGATTATGTAAATGCAACTTTCCGTAATTTCATTGGTTTATTGATATGGCAGTTAATTAAGCAGGAAAGGCATGTAGAAAGAAGGATCTTGTTTTAGAATAAAAAAGGGTTAATGAATAATTTTATATGTTTATTCTGAGATATTTGATAAACATACTGACTATTTTGATTCTGCATCCTCTTTTCTTTACAAATCTAGTTAAATTCTTTTCATGCCAATTAGACACATTGTACTAATATTAAGGGCAGGCCTTGTGCTTTTATGTCAAGGTGGTAAATTTGAGAGAGCTGTTGCAGCATAAATTCCTACAGGTGATGACCACAGGTAGCTAAGGTCAGTCTGACTCAAGTCAAAAGATTTTCTGTGCCCTGAGGAGCTCATGGTGTGGAGTGCACGGCAGTCAGATGGTGGAACCTACACAAACCACTGCATGGTATCAGCACCAGGATTTGCTGCTGATCTCAATCACAGTCTAGCAATTACCATGTTTTGCATAAATACCATCATAAGGAAGAGTTTTAAAGACTAGAAGAGGGCTAATGAGGTGTCAGTGCAGCCACTTTTTTGCTGGAGAGGGAAATCCTGGAATGACTGCTGATTTGACAATTTGCCATGGTTTTATACTGAGCATGAGACATTAGTATGAGGGTGGTCAGCTTGAACATTTAAGACGGACAAGTCACATTTGGTGGAACTGGGAAACAGAAAACAGTGGAGGAAAAAGATGTGGGATCAAAGTAATGGGCAAAGATCCCTGGCTCTTTAGGAACATCCTGGGTCAATAAGAATGAGGAGGACACATAAAATGATGTTGCAGTGATGCAAGTGCAGGGGAAGGAGAATTTTAGCAGCATGGCGTGACACAGAGATACCATGGAAAGACAAAGTACATGACTTGGCCACAAGCAAGAAACAAGAATATGAAGAATGACATATGCAGAACAGAATGCACAGACAGCAGCAGAGAGATCTGAGCAGAGGCTAACATTGCAATAATTAGAGTGAACCAAAAGAGACAATCAAAAGAGCTAAGGAACTCTACATTTTGACTTTGAAATGGTAGATAAAGAGGTGTAAAGGCAAGGTGGCTGCGGCTGTGAGGTTGGCAGACTGAAACAAGATATTCTGACCTGTGAATTGCCCTCAGTCATGTGATTTATGGATGGCTTATAGGTCAAGGAAGCTCAGGATGAATCAGCAACCAAACCATTGGCCAAAACGAGGTAGTTAGAAACTCCGTGAAAAAGGTTTCTGTTGAGTGCAAGGCAGGACAGCATCCAAGACACAACTAGAAGAAAACACTTCCAGGTATAGCTGGATGTAGGTGACTGTATTTTGAGGAGAAGGAAGAGTGAACGTCCATTCTGTGGTGGGGCTACTCTACATCTTTCTGCAGGGAAAGGAAAGAGCCAGGAAACTGTGAGAAGACAATAGATGAGATGGATGGGGACAGGGCAGAATGGAGATGAAACACTCCTGTGTTTTAGAAGACAAGAGGTTACAGAGGAGGAGGCAGAAGGGAGGGTCAGAAGGTTGAAAAGCTGCTCTATTTTCACCTCGAAGGAGGCTGGACTGAGACGATGAACGGCAAGAGGAAGGGAGTGTTTGAGAGGTGGGTCAAGAAATGAAGTGAAGGAACAGTTGGCATTGTGCACCATCCAGTCAAGCTAAGTAGGAGACTGACCTAGATGGGAAGATCACTGACATAAAGAGATGGGAGGGGATATGGGAGGATTTGGGAGAGGGATGTGTCACAGCCACCTGGAAGGGAGTTTGGAAGGAGGGCGCAATGCAACAGTATGAGCAATAGCCAGGAGTAGTAGGTGGCCATGGGATCGGGATGTTAGATCTAGACTTAACACAAATGGGTGAAAGAAGGCACGAATAGATACTGTGAATTTGCAGTGCTGGGAGGGAAGGGAAAGAATGTCTACGGAAAAGCACATGGTGGATTTGTGGGAACTGCCTATGCATCAGGATGAGGGTACTCTGCCAAAATGTGGACTGGCACATGGACAAGGCTGGGAGAAAAGCAGTCACAAATTTGAAGCTGATGTCTGTGGCCATGGATCTTTCCTCTCCCCTGTCTGCATGGAAATACTAACCCTGTGTGATTCAATTACTTCAGATTTCCTTGATTTTGAGGCAGTTTCCTCTTCCTCAGCAACAGTGTGCACAGTCATCCCTCTAATTGCAGCAGGAGAGCTGTCATACTCGGCAGGCACAGAGCTTGCAAGCTTTCAAAACATGATGGTGCTCTGGGATCAAAGCTTGCAAGGGTCCTTTTTAATTAGTATCATCTTATATTTTGTGGGTCTGTCTCCACATCTCTGGCTTTAGCCTGTTGTAAATAAACACCATGGAAACCTGAATTAGGTGTAAACATGATTCTGTGAAACAAAAGGTTTGAGAGGTGTGAACTGCTTTATATGCCTTCAGGAGCGGTTAAGCCTGACACTTAAAATAGTGATTTAAAAGTCAGTATTGTATTGTTCATAGCTGATTTTAGCTGAGGGCTCAGGTTGGGAGCTTCACGCTGCCATCCCAGGAGACAAAGCCCCATATTTTATGCCTCCAGCTCCAATGTCACAACCCACATCTTCCCAACCACTCCTGCATATACAGCTCTGTCTTGACGCTTGTAGTGCACTGAAAATGGCCCTGGCTGTGGCTGTCTCCTGAACCAGGGTCAGATCTAGACCCAGGGCAGGGGACAGGACAGAGCGGTGTCACCTGCTGCCAAGCCATTGGCGGTGGCTTGTTCGCTTTCAATGGGAGTTTTGTTTTCCTTCTTTGCTCCTCTTTCCTCCTTGTGTTTAGACATTGTTTTTCAATTGTGCCTCTGTTGAAGCTATATTTAGGACTTGTTTTCTAATTTGGCACTGCTTAGGCTCTCTCGCATAGATCTTCTTGGTTTTTTTTTTAATTTTTATTTTAAGTGTGTGATACCTTTAAACGTGTAAATGTCCGGCCTAATTGGAATGCCTAAACAGTCACTTCCCAAACTGCCAAGATGTTAAAATCTGTTGATGTGTGCAGTCCTGAAGTTACCATGGCAACCACATCCATTGCCAGAGAGACATGCTAGATCCCCTTCAGCTTGTGGAGGGTATCCCTCAGCCCCAAACTTTAGGCAGCACGTTTATTTCCAGCTCCTGAGCAGCTTGCTGAGGTATAGCTGCATCCTGATGGTGAATGGGAAGGGGGAGGGAGCCCTGGCCTGCTCCCAGGTGGTGAAGGTTGCTCAAATGCCCCAGTTTTGCTGCACAGGAGGCTCAGTCTCAGCAGCCCAAGGGTGGAATCATTGCCCATTGCCCTGGCTGAGGCAAGACACAAGCAAGACTCTCATGGGATAATGAGATATGTCCAATTTTCAGAGGCAAATAGGTGGCACCTCGAGTACTTGAGAGGGTGTGTTAGCAGGTGCTGGACAACAACACTGGGCAATGGTGAGAGTCTCTGATTGCTGCCCAGGTGGTTCTGCACCAGTCACCACTGCTGCTGGGGCAGCTGCCAAGGGTCACAGAGTACATACCTCACTGTGGTAGCCTAGCTCTTGTATGGAGGGGTGATCCTCTGAAAAACCTGAGGACATTGTGTGTGGGAGAGGGAGAGCTAGTCAATGCCTCATTATAAAAAATAGCAATCACCTTTTTATCCATCAATTTGTTCTCTGAGGCAACTTCTCCTGGAGCAACATCCACAAGCCGGTTTTGTTCTTTGCCCCACAAAGTACCGTCAAGGTGGGCATGTGAAGTTTGCGTATTTTTCCTTTTGTGGTAAAGCATTATGTGACAAAGATGAAGTTTCCAGTTCCTTTTTCACATCCTTTTGTCCTTCTTTAGTCTCTGGGTTTCTACTGCCAAAGGGTCCACAAAACTATTGCAAGAAGACTTCTGAAGAGAGGCTTGAGCATGTGCTGAGAGTTTCCTGCACTGAGGCTTCCATCGAAAATACACGGGCATGGACACAGAGCTGACATCCAGAGTTTGCAGCAGCTTCCTGGGTATGAGAACTTGTTTTCATTTTACAGTTGAACTGAATCCAAGAAAAACAATGTGGCTGTGCAGAAAGGTTTGCCTTTTGTCTTGCTGCTTCTGTGAAACTTGCCTGGGCTTTCCATTTGGCGTGAACAGCTTTTATGATTACAGTGTCCAACATCAGACAAAATGTTTAAGAACTTTGTGCTTTTAATCGCTTTGGTATTCCCACCATCTCTGACAATTGCAATCCATGTAACCACTAGGTTTATTTTTATATCTATAAATATTTATTTGTATATCTGTGTACATATATATGTATACATCCCTTCGTTTTCACAGCTGGACAGATATCATATCAGTCATTGTGAAAGTATGCTCCAGCAGCAGTCACTCTCTGCTTCTGTTTAATAGCCTCTCAAGATCAATTTACTAACATCAGCATTTTCAAAAACCATGTCAAAAAGCCTCCTTGCAAACTCATGTATTACCTTAAAATTAATAAATATATGTTTATAAAATAAAAAGCAGGCTGGGTTTGAAGTTTGAGTTTGATTTCTGCTATTAAAATAAAAAGCAACTGCACTTTGAGCTTTTCAGATTTGAATGAGTCAAGTTTAACTCTGCAAGAATGAAGATTAGAAATTTAAAGATTACTGATATTCTTGTGAAAAGGAATTATTCCAGCCACAAGTGCAAGAAGCCATTTTTTCTTGGTCATTATGGGCAAATCCTAACACAATGTTGGTGTGCCAGTATGCCAGGGTTCAGCTGAACAGACCTGCAACCCCTTCAGCATGTCAGCAGCTTGGGGACTGCTTTCTTCATGTTCTCTGTACCAGTGCATTTCTGTTAGTCTAGTTTATGCTGTGTTTACTACCCAAAACTCAACAGTGCTCTGTAATAGTTAACTTTTGTTGAGGATTATGTCAGGTTCTTAACAAATGAGCTGTCTTTTACTGTGGCCACATCAATATACACTGGTAGCACATAAGGAGGGGCACTGTCTCTTGCAGCCTGGCCAGCTCTGCTCTGCCTTTTGACTCCTGCACCAAGGGAGAAATCTGTGCTGGGTTTCATAGAACTTCCTTGATTGCTGTGAAAGCATTGTCTAAGGTTCATACGATAAAACAGCTTTTTTCTTTGTGAGGTGGTGGGTTGGCCACTTAATTTTTCCTTCAGTAGTCTCAGATGCCTTCACCTTCAGTGAGCTCTCTCTTGTTACTGTCTTCTGAGTGATTTATAACAGGGATGTCTTCTCAGGTCCTGTAGCTTTAATAAGCATGAAGCAATATTTAAGCAAATATTTTCTTCAAAATTTGCTAAAGATGCTGTGTCAGCTGGGAAATGTAGTGCACTGTTTTCCGAAGGGGATCCCAAAAATTCCATCTGCCCCCTGGGATAATGCTTCCAGAGTAACAGGGAGGCCTCAGGGGAAGGACGTAGGATGTGTTTTATTCCACTCTAGTCCCAAACACCTGTTCTTACTTTATTCAGGGTCAGACCTGTGGTTCCCAACTGCTGAAAATCAGAATAGTTTGGAAGACTTTCAGCTAATGAAGGAAAAAACTCAGCTGTAATCCAATTATAGAAGAAAGAGATGAAAAGAGCAAAGATGTTTCCTGCCCCCTACACTAGGAATGATAATTTTAACTATATTTCTAATCCTAAATATTTTAGCAAATGAGCTGCATGAGCTCACCATGCTGCTGACTCTTCCCCGTTCCAGTCAGTTTGTTGCCCGCACAGCCATGCAAAGCATCCCCCTCTAAAATGAACATCTCTGTTTTAAAAGGAGCTGTTCTTTGTCCTCTCTTTTTTAAGTTAATCACCCTGACATAGGCAGCCTGGGAAGAGGCACCTTTACTACCAGCTGTCTCATTTTTCTCAAAAGAAAGAGACACAGCTTCTCCATTCCTAATATCTTCTCCTTGAGCTCCAAAAGCAAGGATTGCATGGTTATCTAAGCCCAAAAAAGACTGCAGACAGTTTTATTTGTCTACTGATTACCACCCATCTGTCACGAATTAAGGCAGGAAAGGACAAGTAAGTTTATTTTCTATTTTATTCCTGTTACTTACCTGAAGATTTGCACTCTGGGGTGAGATGGAGCACGTTTTTCTCTGAATACAAGTTCCAAACAAGAAAAGGAGAAGAGAGTGCCCTTCAAAACTCTGGGGACATATGTCTGACAAGTTATGATACATCCTTTTCAATTCCACGTGGGTGCCACAACTGTGGTGTCCTGCAGTCCCAGGTTACCTCAAACCTGGTGCAGATCTTTTGAGCAGAGCTGTGCCTGTGCCTCTCTACCACATAAATGTAAAATTCTGCCACTGGCAGGTGTGTGGGCAACACCAGGCAACAGTGTTCTGTGTGACCTGAGGCTCAGCCCTGTGTTTTTCTCTTTGGGTTTCTTCTCCCTTTCCAACCTATTTGAGCTCTGAGTTTCCCAAGGCAGAGGCTCCTCTCCCGAACACATGGAGTACTCTCCACAGAGGTGGCTCAGTACAGCAAGGAAAAATTATTGCAGCGGAGAAGGAGCAACTGCAAGCCCAGTCAGAAAGAAAACTACTTATTTTCCTTTGGGAAAAAACCCCCACAACATCAAAGGATTTTAATAGTGTTTAAGTAATGCTTTTTTAAATGCGAAGATACTTGTTTTCTCAGTCATTTGTAACAAAACCTATTACATGTACGACAGTGCAATCCATCATAAACACAATGAAACATGTAAGGTGGGAGGAGGAACTCATGACATGTTTTTAATAGACATTTCTTCCCTTCCCCCTCCAAATTGAAGGTATTTGTTATGACTTTTACTTAAAAGGGGGAAAGAGAAGAGGGAGGGGAGTATCTTCTGAATTCACTGCAGAAGAAGGAAGGTTTGTTTTATTTTATTTTAGTAGCTCCAGGCTGCCTTTGAGTAACTGGGTATTACAGTCCTGGTGCATCTCTAATTATTAAGATCAACTGCCCCTGAATTTTCTTTTACAAACTAATTTAGATATGTCAAGGCTGCAATTATTTTGAGAAAGATCTGAGTCTTTGCTTATTCATCTTTCCTTCTACTCCGTGAGAAAATAAAACCATCAGCTTAAATGCCCTTTGAAGTCTATTTTAGGTGCTTGATTGAAAATTAAATACTGCCTTGCCACTGTTAAAAGTGGTCAAGCTTCCCGTTCTTTTATCTTTCTCCCTCACCCTCACCCTCCAATTTGCAAAGGATAATGAACCCTGGGATCTGGCTTATTTCCAGATACAACCTAGCCCTGCCGTGGCCATCTGGGCCCCTACCCTCATCTGTGATGGATGTCTCGGGTGAGATGGCAGCACCACCGGGGTCACCGGCCAAGCAGCTGGCTCTGCTGTGCCTGGCATGGGAAGGCTCTGACCCTGCAAGGTGCCGAGTGTCCTCTGACTCCAGCTGGCTTCTCAACCCCATGCAATCAAGCTCTCCCTCAGTCCCAGAGAGTCCTTGGATTTATGGGGAACAACTCTGAAAACTCATAAAGATCAAACCGTTTATTGGGGTGAGTGGTTTACTTTTATTTGGCAGTGTTTGTGGAGCCCGGGCACTGGGCTTGTGTTATAAAAGTTATTGCATGTCAGGTGCCTCCCAAAATCCTACTCCAATAATCCCTTCTTGCTGGAAGCCTCCAGAAAGAAAGAAATGAGCCAGGGGAGAGGAGAAGGAGGGAGAATTTGGGCTCCCACTTGTTAAATCCTATTGGTCAAACATTCACCTCTTGGCTGAGGCTATGCATCTGGAATAGGCACCTCGGGATGCTGAAACAACAGGCCCAGCCTGGGCTACATATTTATTCCTTGTAGAAATGGTGCAACAAGGCAGAGCACCAGTTCCCTGACCAACACAAGAACTGGATCCACCAGCAGAAGGAAAAGCTACCCATGCCTGGGTTTTACAAGAAGGTCTAGTTTTTGTTACAAGAGCAGTTGAGCCCCTTTAAATGAGGAAAAGCTGCCTGGTTGTGGTTTTGTTTTGGTTACTCAAGCTGGGTTTCCTGCACAGGCAGCATGACTTCACAGTGTCCTGTCTGCATCGAAGGAGAAATGTTTTCCCCCGTCCTCTCTCCCCCTCCTCTTCCTAACCAAATTCAAGCAGAATCAGCAAAAAGCCTGGCAGGAGGGACACTAGCAGGCAGGCAATTCTCTGACACCCCATTGAGCATCTTCCACCCTAACCCCCGCATGGTGTAGTTTATGACTTAGACTTTATTACCTGCTGACAAACGAAGACTTTTCTGGAAAGAGAGCTTTTTTTTCCCAGAAGCTGACAGAGCCTGACCAGAGCATAGCAAGCTCTCAGCAGAGCTTTAGCCGTGCCAATTCATTTATTTGGAGGTCTCAAGATAGCATTACATCCTAGGTGATCATAAATGCCGTCTGGCTGGAGTGGTGAGATGGGAGTTTCTAGACCAGGGCTTGTCATGGAGAGAAAGCTACAAAGGGGAGACTGTGAAAGTGCTCTACATTGTGGTGCCATCATGGGGGCATTCTGGACACATCTAAAGTGCAAACCTGGCATCTGGCCCTCGTTAAGGTTGCTAGAAATAACTGGAGAGCTGTCTTTCAGTGATCTCTGAGAAGCTCATAATCTGTATGCATGTGGGCTGCTGGTAGACAGATACTAAAACACACTCAATTTTGGGGTTTTCTCTTTAGACCCAGAAGTCCCAAGGCTGAATTAAGGTGAAGAGCAGGGACATAGCTGTGAGAAAAACACGTTTTCTCTTTTTGAGCCCAGATGGGTGTTTTACCTGTGTCCAGTTCCACATAAGAAAGTGGGAGAAATAGATAAGAAATTAGTATGATATACATGAACACTTTCATAGCCATGTATACAATATGCTGCCTGTGTAACATCCATGCCTGTGTGAAACTGAGTTAAATGTAAGATGTGCTGTAAGATGAATTACCAATGCAGAGGGCACAGTGAGCAGTTTCCTAAACCCTGACCATAGCAACCACTCACTACACATAGAAACTTAACATTGAAAGTATGCTGACAGTGCCTGGGAGACTAGACAGTAAAACCCTTGTAGGATGCTGTTGCACATTTATCTGTAAAGTCTTTCTGTCATCATCAGCATCATCATCATCACCATTAACTTTTGCTTGAAATTTTGTCCCTTCATGTTCTGTATTTTGAACAAACGGCATGAGAACATTGATCATGTTTTGTCATGATCAGTTTAATAGCTGAAACTGTATTTTAAATACAGAAGGCATCAGACAAGCAAAATGTTAGTATGGAATGTGTGAAGACCACCGTCAGGCTTCTCTACCCTCCCCACTGCACCCTTTCACACTCTAACTCTAGTCTGGCCTGTTGCAAAGTACTGCAATATCACATTTCCTCAAAGTCAAAGTTTTGCCAAATGAAACATAGGCCTCTTTAGATCCGTTTTCACCAGTATTTGTTTCCAATTATAACAACATAGCTACTCTATTGAACATACTCCCTATCATTGTTTCTCAGTGAAGCTAACATTTTTAAGTCTGAGTGTGAGTAGAAAATGATGACTTATTTATAAACAGTTTTCAGTGGGAAAAATACGGCAACTCCCTGGTAGCTTGAAATGTTTTTGCTTTCTGATTATGATGTTAGGAACTTAAACCCTAGCAATATGGTATTTCCCTATCCATGCATGTGGTGGTCTGCCTGTCAGATGGTTACAGAGCAGGATCTCTCGCAAGGGCAGGCTGCTGACACAGACCTGTCATGCTAGAATGAAAGTGGCCTTGCAGTTTATATTACAGGGCATTACTTTCAGTCTTTTGAATCTTTCAGAAAATATTTTCCATTTTTACAGAAACTTCTCTGTTTTGACCCAAAACATTCTGGTTTTTGCTGAGCCAAGTATTGTAAGCCCATGCTTGTTTCTCCTTCAAGTAATAAATGAATGTTCCAAGCCTTGTGCAAAGGGTCCTCATGAACATCACTTTATTTTTACTGAAGTTGGGTAGAGCACTCCTGAGCACAGTTACTCCCCTGCTTGGAGAAGCAAGCTCTCCATACTTCTTATGTGTCTAAAAATAATATGAAATATTATATATATATTGGTGTGTATATATTGGTGTGTTCCCGTAATCTGTGTCTTGGGCTGTTATGTATATTATCTTTGTACATCAGACGGCATAAGTTATTTTTAAGTCCAAATTTTCTTCTCTTTATCCCATTCCAAAAACAATAAAGAAAGCTCACAAGAAAAAGGAATAATTACATATAACCTCCCTATAAACACATGGGTATCATTCCAACAGAATTCTTCTACTGCCTAGCAGCCACCCCAGATCTCACCTCCTCTTGCAGGTCACAGTGCTCCATTAGACTGGGGTTTGTATTCCAGTAGGAACCACTGGGTATTTATGCTGTTCTGCACTACCTTGTACAAGGCTTTCTTTGGCTGAAAATTCATCTAAACCCACCCAGATACTTTACATCCATGCAACTCAGCAAAGGTCACAGCCATTCTGCTTAGGATGCCTATAAAATAGATGTGATGTTCCTGGTGCCAGCCCTCACTTCTCAGAGCTGGTACTGGAAACTCCAGGTGGAGTGAGACCTTTCACCTTGAGAAACAGAACACAAATTCTAATCCTCTCAACTGAAGGAAAGAAATGGAGACACACCCCAGACCCATTGCCTCAGAGGAGCTAAGCACCCAGTAAGAACCCTGCGAGCCACACCACCTTCCCGTCTTGTCCAAGAACAGTGAATTTTTGAAGCTGTATTTAGCAGATGTTGGCTACAGCACTGCCGCAATATGCACTCAGGACAAAAATAGCTGTGATCATATTTCCTTCTGTTGGCCTCGTAGGTGGGGAGATGTGGGAAGATTTTTCTCTCTGCTGGGGTCACAGCAGGGCAATATTTGTTGTCTTCTGCCTACTGTCATGTGCCCCATAAAACCCAAAAGAGGCCTTCTCTCTACTGAAAGAAGTACTTGGCATATTTGGAGCACATGCTGACACCAGTTGCTTTTCAAAGGCTCTGTAAATTCCAGCTCACTCTTCTATCCAATTTTCCATTCAGAGACACAGCAAGGGGCATTTGGCAGACCATGAAATAAAACTGCATGTGCTGTAATCCTTTTCAGGGTGAGGCTCAAGCTCTCGCTCCCTCTCCTCCCTCCATCTCCTCCTTTTCATTCCCAGTCTCTTTCTATACAAGTGTGACCAACTACAGGAGCACCTTGCTTGGATTAGACAAGGTCATGGAAAACGCTTGGAAAATCTAGGGCTTGTTATGAGCTCAACAAGCAGTGATACTGACCTTACCAGTTTTAATAGCACAGGGGTTTAATTCCACCCTATGAGCTGTCTTTTGCTTTCTCCCCCTCCTCCTGCTGCTAGCCAAGGTTAACTCTTTGCAGGCTTGGGAAAGGTTGGCTACTTTTTCAGCCGTAACAGAGTAAGACACAGTGTCTAAATCACTTGTGCTGTACTTGCAGACAGGCAAAACAGGCAGCTCTCTGATGTGTGACAGCTCAGCCGAGCTTGCAGTAGATGTGCCAACAGTGTATTCCTAGATTAATTTGATATTCCCTTTTTGGCACTGAAAGAGCCTGCTGCCCCACCTAGAATTTAAACCATGAGAGCAAAAAGAATGCTCCTCGGCTTCAGTGTCTCTCAGGTCTTACTCTGCAAGGGGACCTTTGGAGTGTACCAGAGCAAAAGTGGTGCAGAACAAGGCAGAGGAAGTGATCCTTAGGATGGGGAGGGAGACTTAATGCCAATAACGCATGAGCTTTAGGGACCAAACCTACTTAGTTATTTTAAATTGGCTTTGTTCCATTGACTTGGTTTTTCACTTATGCATGGCTTTGTGTGCTTCCAGATCCTTTAATTTTAGGCCTCTGAGGGGGAAAAAAAAAAAAAAAAAAAGTCTATCTGCTTTCCTGAGCAGGATTGCTATTCCAAGCATCTCATGGGTCAGTACTGCTGGCTGTCAGTTTGCTCCCTCTTCCCCTCCTCACTCCTCCCACCAGCTTCCAGCCACTTGCTCCCATTCCACTTCTCAGTTAAAACCTAGGCAAAATGGGTGCTGGAGGCACCAGCCCAGTAGTGAGAGAACGGATGGAGAGGAGTGGTGGGAGAGGAGGACAGGCTTCCTTTTGTGGTACTGGTGAGGTGTGTTGTTGAGTCATCCTGATGGAGCCGTCTCCTGTGACATTAATGATTTATCACTGGACAATCATTTGTGTTCACTGAGCCTACCCATCAATGAAGTCACTGTTGTGAAGTTGTGTGTTGTCACAGTGATGAAGAATGTTCTTTTCCCATAGAGCTGACATCAGGAGATGAGAGGTGGCCGCAGGCTCACTGACGGGTAGAAATCCATGGGAGAAGCAGCTGCCAAGGAATGCACTGTTACATGACTATAGCAGCTGGGAGGTGAAGGCACAGATCAAAAGAAAATGGAGAAATGCCTGTGAGGAAAGGGAAAACTCAGGAGGGAAGGATGAATTAATTACATTAATACCAACCAAGTTGTATTCGAAGGAACACTTGCATTTTGAGTAAGTAGCTTTCCAGTATATGACTCTGGCATGGCTTCCTAGCCTTATTTCTCTAAATTGAATTTTTAAAAAATCCATTCTTGATTTGCTTTCAGCAATTTGGAGAGAATTCATATCTAGATTCAAACCTCATGGCTCAGTCCAGTCCTTTCTGCTTCTCTCTCCATTTATTTAGTTTCCAGTTTAGAGCTTTCAGATGTGGGTAAGGGATAAAGTAAAGTTGTTTTGTTAACTTGGGCCCATTTCAGCTGCCTTCTGGTAGAATAGTCTTCAAATATGTATTTGTACATACTTGTATGGCAGTACTGCTTTGGTTTAGAAACTTACAGAAATAAGTTAGCAAACATGAATACATTAATGAAAATAAGCTGTATTTCTCCACATACCTCTAGACAAGTCTTTTTTGTTCTGAGCACAGATACAGTTTTTAGTTGGCTTGGGTTTTAACCCAGTGACACTAGAGAAGCGCAGAAGCAATAGCCATGGGCCCCAAGGTGTGTTATATAATGTCTTTGGAGCTGCTGTAAATCCATGCCTACTTCTGTCTCCTGTAATTCAGAGGAGCTGTGTGGAAAGTGAAAGCAAAAAATGGTGATCTCAGCAAATTTGATACAAATTTGGGCAAAGGATCAAAGATTCTGTTTTTATGGAAGCCAGTTCATCAATCCTTATCTTTCATGCAGCAGATCTTTTTTTTTTTCCCCCTTTTTTTACTTCTTCTTTTTCTTTTTTCATCATTTTTGTTAAAAACATGAAATGAAAAAAAACCCTGCTTTATCACTAGCCAAGCATGATTTCCACCAGCACATGAAGGTTTCTTTGCCTTGGTGTTTTCTAACAACCAGTAAATATCCAAACATATCGTTGTGCCAGACAAAAGAAGAAAGTAATAGTGCTGTATGAAATCAGCCCGGGCAGCTAGCTAATGAGTTGGAGTTCTTTTCTTTCAGAACTAAAGGAATAAAATCCAGTTTTGTGCTGGTATTTACTGTCAAGTGGCCTACTTCAGATTTTAATGGTCTCTTGAGACCCTGGCCTGACCCAAAATGTTGTTACAACTTGGCCCACCCCAGTATAATAAACTACAATCCTGTCACATGGTGCCCCTCATTCAGTAATTAGAAATGTCCTAAGAACAGTATTAAGTACTGTGCCTAAAAGCAGGCTGAGCAAATGCCAGTTTACAAGGGATTCATGGTCAAGGTGCTGAGTGAATTGCTGGCTGAAAAGGCAGGCCTCAAACAAAAAGAAACGAAAAGAAACCTTGCTAAGCTCCCTTAGGGAAAATTGTAGCAGCCTCCCCCCTGCATAATCAACAGCTGCAGAAACAAAAGTGTTGCTCATCTGTTTTCCTACCAAGTGAAAATATATACTGTATGCATCATGGATTAGGAGAAGGGTTATAACAACACTATAGACAGAAAACATTTATAAATGGCTAGCTGGATGCTACTTTTCAGCTAAAGAACCAGAGAAATAAGAAACTGTTGCAGAAAAATGCCAAAATATGCTTAAAAATTTGAGGCGTAAGGAATATACTATCTCGTGTCTATATATTATGAATGCAGAATTAATTTATATTGCATTTCAGAGATGTTATACTCTACTTCACACTTAATTATACTAGATAAATACCTGGAGTGAGGAACACATTGCTGACACTTGCAGCTGAGAAAGTCTTTTGTCATAAAAATAAGGACTTTGCAAGGTGGAGACAGCTTTAAGTATTTTCCTAGTTAACCAATCTCTACAGCTATTTCTAAGTAGTCTTTTAACACACTACAGTCCCAGAGGCTAATCTGCTTGAAGACCTTACACACCACCTCACATTAGTGAGATCAACCATTTGCTGCACCATTTTTACCCCAGGCAGCTAAGCCAGGTCCACAGGTTTCTGTCAGACTAGGTCATGTGTTTTGTTTGCCCTCTGTTCCTTTTTAGTGCCTCCTCAACCCACGGAGGTGTCCCTCCATGTTGCATTGGTGGCATGTGCAGCAGGGTAGGTAAAGCTGCTCCTCTTCCTCCCTGCTGCTATGTCTCATGGGCACGACCTTCCAAAATGTGCTCTAGATCAAAAGCAGTCCCCGAAACTTGGAACAGTTTGTGTAGAACTGCTTTTGCATTTTATATCCTCATTTCAGTAGGTTTTCTGGTCCGCCAAAGTGGAGGGATAGCCCAGGTAGTGGAAAACCTCCAATAACATCATCAGTGGTACAGCTCTTAAGTGAGAAATTGAGCAGATGCTTTCACAGGGCCCGTTGTAAGCCATCATGTCCTCTGACAGGAGAGAGTTAACTGCATTTGCAGTATCATTAACCCCACTAATCCTCTAACAAAAAAAAAAAAGCAAAACAACAAAAACCATCAAAGGCCCTCACACAGCTCAAAAGGCACTGGTTCTAAATATATTTATTAAATCTTTACAACCTAGTAGATCAGGAACAAATCCTTTCATGCATCTTTATGGCTTATAAAGATGCACAAGGATCGCGCACATGCAATTTATTATTGCTTTTTAGGTCACCTCTGGGAGCAAGGGAGATGGGTGCAGGCATGGAATTCCCTTGTGTTTGATGTTGTAGACCTCCAAGAGGGCTTGGGGGAAGGCTCAGAAGCAGGGGAGAATGAAGCAATTGGAGGGGAAAGGCAGTTTTTGTAGACTTCACTGTGCATTGTCCTCCAGCTTGGTGAGTGACACTTGATGCAGAGCAGGGCTGTTGCATCTTTCCATCATTCTGCCACTCTTCTTGAGGATGGAGAGAAAAAGAAGGCTCTGCAAGCCTTTAGCCAGAAAGCCTGCTTGTGCATCTTTTGTCAAGCTATGGTGCACACCACTGTTCCCAAACCCTGTAAGCATGCCTGGCCACACCACTGTTGTGGAAAACTTGGAAACTGCAAAGAGACTGTTTGTTCTCATTGCCCTGGAAAGTGGAGCCCATAGGAAGAGGTTGCTGCTTTCCAAAGTAACCCTATTAGGAGCAATTACCAGAAATGGAAAATAAAATAAGCATGTGACCAGGTTAATGTAAATTTCAGACGACTATTTGGGGATACAGCAAAAGAGCTGAGTTGATGCATTAAAATATTTTTTTCTGTTATTAACAGGTAGATTAGGGTTTGAATAAAAAATAAAATCACCATGTGCAAGGTTAAAGTGTGCAGTAGATAGAAACCAGCTCTAAAACCTGACACAGAAATAATTTTGTTGTGTCCTTGGGCTTGTTGTGCATCTCTGTCATTCTGGCATTGGTGGGATGGGTTTAATCCCACAGACATGCTCAGACACCTGGTCTTCAGGGGCCTCTTGGAGACAATTTTTAGTGAAGAGTCTCACTAAAGAGCTCCTAAACTGATACAAAGGTGAGCTGGTGGTTGCCTGTAGCAGGATTCCCTGCTGTAGAAATGTTTAGAGCTCAATTTTGATGTGATTTTATATATAACATGCCACTTGATTTGGAATGATAACTTTTATATTATACAATTGCACTTATTTTGTGTTATTTCCATGAACACTGTTAGAATTAATATCCATCAGATTAGTAACTGCCCAGGATAGTACTTAATCCACTTTTAATTTGAATGAGAGGATTAAAAATCTCTAAGTAAATTTTACACTACTGCCCTCTGGGTTTGGTCCCTTTCCCAAGGAGGTCATTTAGAGTGATATCAGAAGATAAATGGGTCACTGGTAGGACAGCTCTTGTCCACTGGATGACACTGAGTTGGCGCACAGAGGTGCCAGGTTTTAGCTGACTAGAAAGAGGGCAGACACTGATGGAGAATGAACGCATTGACATCACCCCAATTCAATCTGCAGCTGGCATCTCTCTGCAGTAGCTACCCTCAGGAGTTTGCTGGCAGCTCTATCCAGACAACGCACCTGAGAAGCCTATAGACTCAGTAGTCTCTTCATGGGAAACAAGCTCAGGTGTCTTATTTTGGGATCACCAGAAACCCAGCATGGCTGGAGGATAATCACACCAAGGGAACAGGTTTCCCGCCTTTCTCCATACTGCTTCTCTCTCCATTAGCTCCTTGAAAACAGCAGTGTGTGTCTCCAAGCCTAACCGTGTGCCATCCTTCTCAGGGAGTTGTTTGCACAAATACTATATAAGAGAAGTACTGGGTTATTCCTTGTGCTTGAATACTCCAGAGTTGGAAATAGATGCTTCACCATCAAGTAGGTCAGAGGTGTCCCCAGCTCATGGATCCAAATGATAAGGTGGATAGGAAAAGGAAACAGAAGGTTTCACAATATATGGTTTTAATGAATGTTTAGATTGTCTGTAAATGTGCAAGTGCGTGTTTGTTTAGAGTTACCAGGATACGACTCAAAGAAATAAAAATAGCAATGCATCAAGGCTTAGAGAACCTCTTGGGAAGGAGCAAATTAATATTTCTAAATGTAAATATTTTGACCCAACCTATTAATCATGTTCTCATGCTACAGTGGGAGAGATTTGAGTTGGATGTGGTAACTTGTCTCCTGTTTTCTGCAGGAACAGCACATTGTGCTTTATACACCAGCACCTTGTCTGACTGATTAAGCAGTGCTATTTTCTTCAAATTTTCCAGTATTAGGCCACTGGGTTATTGAGGCTTTGCATAACAAAAAAGTAATATCAAAACTTTTTTCCCCAGCTTTTCTCCTTTTTGATGTGTGGCACAGTCAGCAAATTCCAAGTCTTGGCATTTCGTTTAATGCCTTTACTACTGTGAGAAATTGCTGGAGTTATTAAGACTAGTTAATTAAATCAGTGAGTTTCCTCATCCCTTTTTCTCTATTGCTTATAATTTCCATGGTCCTACGTAGCTCAGATTTTTAAACATGGGTGATATTTAAAATGTTTAATAGATGACTAACAGATGTCAGGGCATTACAGGCATAAGCAGCAAGTTATATATTATTAAGATACATTGTCATTCAAAGATGTCAATATAGTTTTCTGTCAGTTTTCAAGATACTGTATCATTTCATAGCAGTTGATATTTTTTATTACAATATCCTCCTAAGATATTTGCAAATATAAAACTGATGCTAAATATGAAATGTATTTGCAATGATTTACCAAGTTGTTAGAACCAATGATAATTGGAACAATTATCTCTGCTAACAGGTGTACATCCAGAAAGATGATAGCAACAACTTTGTTTGGCTCTGTCTAGTTTTTCTCAAGAGTCCTGAAAAGCCAGGGGAATCACCTTGAGTTTGTGCAGAGATAGTTCCTAGCCATGGTATTCAAGCATTACACTTGTGGAGAGAGTGTGCTTACCAGTCCTGTGCCTGCCTCTGGTCCCTCAGGTAGAATCAAGGTCCAGTCTGAGTGCTGTTTTCTCCTGCTTCATCCTTCCTTTGTGAGTAACAATTTGTGATATCTACAGCTCACTTTGGGCAGCACAAGCCTTGAGGCACATTCTTGTGTTTACTTTGTTAATTAAAGAAAGTGAATAAAATTAACACATCGGTGTCTGCAGTGGGCTCCTTATTTCTGTGGAGCAGTCCAGGCTGTGGGTGATGTCTCTGTGACCTCTGTTGCTTTGGCGGCATGTGATGGCAAGAACTGGAAGTGTTTAGACCAAATCACTATTATCAAATGCATTACAGCTTAGACTTAAAATCTGGGCTTGTAAAAGAGACATTTCTGCTGTGTGGTGGGCCCAATTGTTGGAATTTCCTTTTTCCATTGGTCTGAAAAAGTCCATTATATGGAGCCTTTCTGCTTCCTCCATTTCTGGCCTACAGAACAGCTATTGTGAGGAACATAAAGACTTTTCTTCCAAGGAAGTAGTCTAACGAGGTTTATAATACTTGTAGATTTACATTTTTTATATGTCCCCAGAGATGCTGTAAAGAATACATTTTACAAATGCTAGTACAAATAATGGAATTGTGAACACAAAAAACCTCCTGAATTGCATGTCGGAGCTGCATGTTTTGCCAACATTTGTCTTGAAGAGACATTCAAGGCAAAATGATGAAAAGTTTCCTTTTCCTGGGCTCACTTCCAGTCCTTCAGTATTTTAACTATATATTAGGCCAAGCCTCTTTCTGAAAGTGTTGATTCTTACAGAATTTATAGGCAAAGTACAGCAGTTAGAAGGAGAATAACAGTAGCTACATCTGGCAATAAAATGTCACGAAAATCTTTGCCCATTTAATGTCTGTAAGGTCTCTCTAATTTTTTTTTTCTCTTGGGTGCCTGTCAAATTTCAGTATTTATTGCACATTTTGATGTAGTATAAAAGATATTTTATTTCCATTGTCTATCTCTGACTGGCTGTCAATTGACTGACTAACAGTAGACAGCTCTGCCTTTTTCTGCCTTTTTTTACTCTTTATCAGAGATACACAAAAGTACTTATTTAACTTACTTTGTGCAACCTTCATTTATCGGCTAAGAGGTTAGCTAATTGTACAATAAAAGTTCTGGTACTGAAAATTAGGTTAGAGATTCTCATGGGATAAAGGATGAGAAAGCTGGAGGTCAGGCCACATCATATGAGAAGACAAGAAAAAACAAGATAGTTTCAAAATTGGGCTCCTATAGATCATTATTGACCAGTGCAGGTAGTAAAATGTGTCACTTAGCTCCACTCGCTATATCAAATCACATTAATTTTAACACAGCTCTGAAATCTCCTTCCCAGATTGCCTTTCTCTTATACTGTCCCCTGAAGACTCCCCCTGACTTTGAGGTGACATGCCGATGTCCCATTGGAGTCATAATTCAAATGAAATCACGTCATGGTGACACCAGCACAATTAAATAACAAATAAAGGCCCTGACATCTACTTCTAAAAGCTATTATGAAATATATATATATAGACATACAATCTGCATTAGATTGTTATTTAAAGGATTTTTTTAAAGCTCAGTTTAAGTCAAAGTAGATTGCCCATATTTACTACCCTTCCTTTCTAATCTCAGGGTTTAGCAAACATGAGCCTGTGTTACACCCTCTATTATATAGATAGGAAGACTGAAATATTAAAGGTGACTTTCTTTGGGTCAGAAAGCTGGGGGCATGGGAATTTTTCAAATCTCAAGCTCCTTAACTCCTCTGTCCTTTCCATTGCGTTCATATGTTTCCATACTTCCTTATTTAGCTACAGACTAGAAGTGATCTGAGCAATCCTTTACTAAAGCTAGAATCCTACCACTTCTATTCCCACTAGGGCTGTTCTTCAGCTTTTACAAGCATCCTTACTGTCCATTACCTTCCCAAAAGTAACTGGGCTAATTGAAGGTTTTACTGTATCTGAAGCAGATTCTATTAAAATTAGACATGAAATTGAGTTTGTAGGAATGCAGTTACTGGCATTAATGGGCATTAATTCTGCGGGGCTAGAGGCAGTCAAACCACGCCCTGTTCCCAGCTCAGTAAAGAGCAGCATATGACAGAAAAAGAAGGGAAAAAGTACTCGCACAGTTCTTCCATGGGGAATTAGGAGCCAGCAAGAGACATCAGCTGGTCCCAGATCCTCAGGAAATGGCTTGAGCATCATTTATTGGCATGTACATAGCACAGAATAATCCCATTCCAGATGCCATTTTTTTATACCACATCTCGAACAGGAGCTGGGCTGCACTAGTGCCATTTGAGGATGGATGCCTCTGAAGGAAAAGCCAGCATTTGCACCACAACACAGGGTTGAGGCACACAGCACATGTGGCATCTCATGATAACACATGTAACAATGACATCATGGGAGTGGAGCACTAACTGATATCGACATGTGAAAGTTTGGCCTCCAGACTTACTGTTTTGAAGCTTGTCCTTGTTTCCTAATCCATATGACTATGTTTTTAAGAGTATTTAATTTCCTAGGCAAACATTATTGTATTTTTTTCTCTATTTCTGAATAATGAATGGTAAGAAATCAACCAGATTGAAGTTATCACACAAATAGGAAAAAAAACTACCCATGTGGTGATGACCTGGAGATTCAGTTCCTAACTGGCAAAGGCCCAGAAGAATTGAGACTCTGAGTCCACAGGGTCTTAACAAGGAGGCAAGTGGAGAAATGGAGAACAGCAGCTGGGACTACACAGGCTCGCATTAGCATGGCACATGTTGTGTGTCAGCAACATTAACGGACAGCACAGGAATTCAGTGCATTTTTGCTCCATTCCTGCAAGGGTTAAAGCCTGTACTTCAATCCACATAGGAAGGGTAATAAAGCTTGGAATATGCAAACAACATTATGGAAGAGAGGCCTTTTTTCATCAAGAAACAGCCTTTGCTGCACAGTTTTTTGTGCATCAGAATATCAAGCAGCGGCAGAGTTAAATAGAATCATATTAATAAGCATGGATAATCTCATCATCGAGGGTGGGCTGACAGCAAAGCAGGTCCAAACACATGCAGCTGAGTGAAATGTTCCTGCACTTAATTGGATTTGATTAAATTTCTCATTTAATGGCTGGAGGAAAAGAAACAAACCAAAGACAGTGAACAACTTCTTTGCTAACCTGGAGCTTCGAGTAATGGCTGTGGAACACCAGGTTCCCCACTGCATTACATGTTGCTCTGGACATAGGAGCACAAGAACCCAGTTTCTCACAACATTTCTCTTTGTCCTGACCTTCTCCTTTTCTGAAATAGAAGATGAAAATTTTGACTCCCAAATAGCTGTTCAGTTGCTGCTACATTTCCATTTAAAAAAATTGAAACCATTTAATTTTTGTTCCCAGGAAGGGGGGAAACCAACTTCAAGGCCTTGAAAGCTAAGGGGAAATGGAGTTGTCAATCTCCAGCCAGCTTTAGGTTGTGATCTGTGAACTTACATGGGGGCACAGAGCTACCAATACCATCCTTGTCCTTGCTTATGTGGGGTTATGCTCTACTCAGAAACACTGAATCGTGATTAAAACCTCTTATAGTAAGGTCCTCAAAAATGCCTAAGTAAAACAAGAAGTTGCTTTTACCATCTTGCTGAAATTGTACCTGACACATGGAGGCTTACATGGCTACACATTGGGCCTGGTTTAAGCTTAAATTTTCATCTGTATCATCAAACTGCGTTACCTGTTCAAAATGTGTTTTATTTTATACCAGTCCTTTTTAGTGCCTCTTTGAATAAAGAACTGAAAAGAGCAAAGGAATTTTCCATGGAAACCCCACAGCATTTTACAAATATCCCAGCTGCAACATATAAAATGGCATTTTCAAACCCATTGAAAGTCTTAGTGAGGTCTATTTGGCATCATTTTCCAACATGGGTAATGCCAGTGACATTACAACAGTGGCAATTGACTACATCTGCTAGATCACCTGGTTTAGCTAAAATGTGCACATCATAGTGTTTAATGTAAGCTTTCTGTTACATGGGTCCTGCTGTGTGTCCCAGAAGTAGCAGTTGCCTCTACATGGTGACAGGGAGGCCAGGTCCCATGCACAGCTCCTGGTGGCTCAGGCATTATGGGGTCATTGTCAGTGTGCGTACTTCCTGAAATACTGGAAAATTCCAACACCCAAAACTAGTTCATTTTTACAATAATTGATAAATGATACCTGAACAAACTCGAATTAAGACTGGATCAGTGGGCTGAGGCCAGTTGGATGATGTTCAGTTGAGGCTTAGTACCATGCCCTGCCCTTGCGTGATAGCAACCCCATGCAACACTACAAGACTGGGGAAGAGGGTCTGGAAAGCTGCCCAGTGGACAAGGACCCTGGGGTGTTGGTCAACAGTGGCTTTACATGAGCCAGCATGTCCCCAGGTGGCCAAAAAGGCCAATGGCATCCTGTCCTGTATCAGCAATAGTGTGGCCAGCAGGACCAGGGCAGTGATTGTCCCCCTGGGCTTGGCACTGGTGAGGCCACACCTCGAGTGCTGTGTTCAGTTTTGGGCTCCTCACTACAAGAAAGACGTTGAAGGGCTGGAGGGTGTCCAAAGAAGGGCAGTGGACCTGGGGAAGGGTGTGGAGCACAAGGCTGATGAGGAGGAGCTGAGAGACCTGGGATTGTTTAGCCTGGAGAAAAGGAAGCTCAGAGGGGACCTAACCACTCTCTACAACTGCCTGAAAGGAGCCTGTATTGAGGTATGAGTTGGTCTCTCCTCCATGGTGCCAGGAGACAGGATGAGGAAATGGCCTCAAGTTGCACCAGGGATTGCTGAGATTGGATATTATGAAAAATTTCTTCAGAAAAAGGGGTGGTCAAGTACTGGAACAGGCTGCCCAGGGAAGTGGTTTAGTCAGCATTCCCGGAGGTATTTAGGAGACATGTACATGTGGCATTTAGGGATCTGGCAGTGCTGGGTTAATAGTTGGACTCAACGATCTGAAAGGTTTTTTCCAACCTAAATGGTTCTGTGAGTCTGAGAGAAGCAGCATCACAGCTCACTCTCATGTGCACATATAAACACATAAAGTACATATACACACATCTGCACATACACACATGAGCACACCCCACCACAGTCCCTCAACATCAGTATATCTTTTTCTCTGATTTGTATCACATATACATAGATCATTTCTAAAATCATTGTAGGATAGAACATTGTAGAACTTGCTAATGACAAAAAAAAAAAAAACCTTCTTTTCTTTCCCTTTTGAGTTCTTACATGTGCCAGTAAAGCAAAACCCAAATGCCTACAAAGCTGGCCACACTGTAGGTTACCAGTGGTGGTTGTTAAAATGCTGGTCTAGGTCAGCCCCCACAATTGTACATGAGTGAAACTCACAGTGGATTGTGCCACCTGCTTTACCCTTTGCCACAATAACTAATTCTCCACTTTTGAAGGTTTCCCAGGCCAAAGGGTGGTTTGTTCCTACACTGGCTTAGAGGGGCACTGACAAGAGCTCCAGGGATAGCCCAGTTACTTCAGCTTCAATCCCCACCATCTCAGCAAGCAGCCCCCAGCCAAGCTGTCCAAAACAGCATGCTCGTTCTATAATCCTGCTAGGTCCCTGCTTCATTATTTGTCTTTCCTGTCTGGCATCTGGCTGCTTAAATCCTTGGCTAATAACTTTCAGGGTTCACCTTGTTACAACCACCCGGGCAGCCAGGCAACATGCAGCCACAGCCAGCTGCTTCTAAGCCAAAATCTGGCAACATCTGCTGCCTGCCAGGTGCTGGCACACTGGTGGGACTGCTTCTCCTGGATGTCCACCCCCTAAATTTGCAGAGAAAGAAATGCCTTCTCTGTCCCTTTTGGCAGCAGGTGGGGGCACTTCACCAGTATGGAGATAGATATTATTCTACCACTGAAATGCACCTAGACTGGAATGAGCTATGCTGGCAAGGATGTGCCTTTTTTCCCTATAACATTATGGGTAATACCAGCCCATACAGGCAATATAAAATAAAAGCATAGTTTAGCGTTCATCTGTTTGTTTTCCTTAATTGCAGTGTAGCAGGTCCCTGTCCATTACAGAAGGTACCATTATCCTTTCTTCACACCAAGGGATTTACAATGCATGGATTTAGAGAGGAATCCAGGCCACCCTGGAATCCACAGATAAATTCCCAGGCCTGACCTTGGCAGGCCTGGGATTTCACCTAAAATGACTTGTGTTATGTATCATGCTGAAAGGCTGTAGCATGTTATGGGATTAAACACTGGTTGGGGGAAAAGAACCTGTTTAAAACATTTGTCTTTTTTTAAAAAAAATACACATTATGCAGAAATAGAAAGTTGTTTGGTCTCATCTTAATTTTGGAGGTGATTTGTCAACATATTTTTTCAAGAACAACTAATAATAAAGTGGTTGGTTTGTTACATTTTGCTATGAGTTTGTTATTTTTTTGTTTGAATATGTTTTTCAGAAACCTATGACACATTGTTATTGTGAGAAACACCTGAACTTACTCTTGCTTTCCTGAGTGAACGTAAGGACAATTGAGTTGAAAAGGTCAGAACAAAAATGTGTTGCCTCAGCTTTCCAACATGTAATACTCAACTTTAGTTGAGTATCCAAAGTGAAATAATTCAGACTTTCTGCACCACAAGAAATTATCAGCATTTCTGTGTTCCTTATTTGGAGGTGACAAAGTTCCCAATCATACTTTTTTTCACCTTCTGCTGCCAAGAAAACAGAATTTCTGTTTTTCAGCCAGCTCTGGCAGTGTGTGGCCCTATGGGGTGTTTGAAAGCTTCATCCTTGCTTTGACATGGGATGGATGCCCTCCCTATTCGACGTGGTTATTGGGTCTGGATTAATCTCTCAGAAACTGCCTGGCTAGTGCGCACCCTTTGCAATGACACACTCACCACATACAGTGACAGGGACGCGGGCTAAACCCCTTTGGGTAGCTAGCACAGACAGGCTTGTCTGAAAGTAAGGAAGGAAAGGCAGCAGGCAGGCTGTGTTTCCTGATGAAGAGGTCTGACCATTATTCCTTCAGGGATAAACCCAGGCTAACAACTTGTTTCATATCAGTTAGTGCCAATCTGGCATCAGAGGGGCTGTGAGAGCTCTGCTGCTGTGAGCCTGCATCGGATTCAGGTAGCTGACCTTGAGGTAAAAATCTCTCTACCCCATTATACACCCCCTGAGACACCCAGGCCCCATCTACTTTGTTTTCTCTGCTCCCTGCCATTTATTTTCATCTCTTGTTTTAATCTCCTTAGCATGTCATGTGTGCCCATCAAAGAGATGCTTTCTGTGCAGTCTAGCAAGTACATTAATGGGGTTCCTTCCTCTGCACATTTGGGTATCAGCAGTGCTTTTTTGGCCACTTGTCAAATGTTTCCATAAAGATTATCTTTCAGGGTTTCATATAATCACATTAACAGGGCAGACATTAAATAGAAGTGGGGAAGAGGTGCTCAGAGGGACTGGGGAAGAATGAATAGTTCTAGGAAATGGTTCTGTTCTTTTATTGCAGGGAAGAGGTGGCCAGGGGCAGAAAATGATGGCTGGATTTTTTTCCACACCAAGGCAGAGAAATAAATAAGCCAAGCTAAGGATGAGTGCCTTTAGCCCTGTTAAAGCTAGGATGCAAATATTCTGCAGAAATGGCCCAGAAATTTTATTTTGCAGGTAAATGGCAGGGGAAAAGCCCTCTACAAGAATGCAGAGCAGCTGGGGGGAATAAACTTGTCAGTATAAAAAGCTTTACTCATTAGGAAAGTATGACCTTCATTTTTGTAGGGCACATCTTTGTTAGGGCTTTCTGGACTACAGTGGTCCCTAAGTGAGGCTTCTTTCCACAACTGGCTTTGCACAACATGTCCCTGCAGAAAGCAAGGTGCTCCTGAGGTTGTCAGTGGCAGAAACCCATGGGACTGGTTGCAAGGTTGAGTTAAAAGACCCTTTTGTTTGTTTTCTGTGCCTGAAGGGATTAGCTTTATTCAAGGTAGGGAATGTCAAGTCTGATTCCTCTTGTATCAATCTGTCTGCAACTCATTAACTTATATGCAAACTTTGGATTTTAAACAAACAGCAGTGTACCCTGATTTCATATCGTATCATATCATATCATGTATCTGAATATATATTTTTTGTTTTGTTTTGGTTTTGTTCTGAACTAGAATTCATGACATGTTAAGGGCAGCTCTGGTTTTTGACACTTACAAATACTTTCTGTCTTTGGTAAGGCTCCAGATGTTTTCTTCTCATGAAGTAAGACTTGCATCTGGAACCACTACTTTTCCAGCTACCTACGTACTTCTATTCCTTATGCAAAGAATTAGCTTTGCAGGGTCTTACTGTTGTCTCTTGATGCTCTAAGAGGCAGTTCTACACTTTGATGCTTTATTCCAAATACTTTGTCCAGGTAGACAAATGCCAGAATGTACAATATTGCTGCTGTTCTACTTGCTCAGTTGAGGAGAGGCGAAAAAAAGACAACTTGAGAAAAAAAAAAAAAAAGTGGATGATTTAATAGGATTTTTTGCCTGTGCTATGCAATTTGTGTTGCTGGAAGTTGCTGATGGTGCAAAATTTGTTGAATTCTTGGTTAAATATTAACATGGGGGGGGTGCCTGTAATTTCCATGTGACACTCAATACAATTCCTAAAAGTATTATCTGAGGTCTTTTTGGCAACTTTTCTGCTCCACCAACACTTGCAGGAACATCTAACTGGAAAGTTTACTTGCAGCATATTTTATCCAGGTGTCTTCAGCCATATAGAACCTGGGGGTGCAAAGGGCCTTGACTTTTGGTCTGACTCTGTCCCACCATGGATCTGAATGCCAGTCCTTCGCCACTCCTGTGAGGTTTGAAGCAACACTTCGTACACCCCTGGCATTCTGCTGCTTGTGGGTTGTACCTAAAGATGTCATCTTAAGGCAACTTCCAAGCTGCTCTTCTGCCATCCCTCTTCCCTGTTTACAGTAGTTTCTGATTTGGGAGGAATGCTAACTGAGCAGGGGGATTGGTGGGAGTGTTACAGGATGAGTTTGAGAGGGACAAGCACAATCTCGATGGGGAGAGTGCTCTTAGCAGAGGCCTGGTAGAAGCTCAACTTTGTACCCTGGGGCACCAGAAAAGGGAAGGCAGAGAAAAAACCCTAAAAAGACAGGAAAAATATAAAATGCTAAAGGAAATTGGTGCTGAAAAGGAGGGGAAGGGCTGCAGCTGGGAGTCCTGCCAAATGACTGCAGTGCAAGTTGCAGAGCTGGTGTTGCCTGAGACCAGCAAGGACCCAGATACACTATGGTGTCCATCCCATGCAGCTGGTAGCCACACAACATGGCAACTGCACCACAGCTGTCAGAACTCAAATATTGCATCATTTGGCATTAATTTTTGTTGTGTGGGTAGATTATTCTGCCTAGAAAATATGTTTTTTCTAACTAAGTATTTTTTTGGTGTTGTCTGACCTGGCTCTTGATGCCAGAAATATCATAGGATGAATACACCTTTATGTATATCAAGAATCAGGATAGTAAAGAAGGGAAGGAAACATTGAACAGTCTTGTATCTTGGTTTCTCTGCTGCATCATTTCCAAGTGAAAGGGCCAAGTTTGCCCTTGGCTTCAGTCTACGAAGTCTAAACAAAAAATTTTATTATATAAATCTGAAAAATCTTTTTCAGACTTTCTTAGTAATGTGGTATGTTTTTTGTTTGCTGGGGGGGGGGGGGGGTGCGGTTTGCCTTTTTTTTTAATAATGTGGCCAGCATTGGAAATGTTATATGCCTGACTAGAAAATCATGCAAGTCAAAGGCAGGATAATGAAAGCCACACTTTCACCCAGCTGATGAGATAAAACAGTCCAAGGAGGAGCTTCTTAATACAGTCACAGGAGTTTTGACTTGGATATCCCCTCAATCATCTGCATCTAGCAAGTCTGAGTTTCATAACTCTGGCTGTGAAGACTAGACATTAGATTTTGTGGACAACCACAAAAGCCTTTTAACAAAGGTTTAATTACAAAGCCCAATAAGATGGTTTAGCTCTGGAAAGAAGAGCAAGCAGCACTTCAGTTGAAAGAGGTTGTTTCATAGCTGAGAAGAAGCACAAACAAAAACTTTTTTTATTAAGTTAGGAAGAACATTAGAATAAGGGATGCTGTTGTTTTTATGTTGTACATTCAGATTAGTACTGAAGAAAGTGCTTAAATAAGTTTAGGTCTCTTGCAATAAGGAAAGCACTTATGCACATGATATAACTTTATGCAGGTACTAAAAACATCTCTGGTCTGTAGGGCATTTATTGCATCAAATTCAGTATTTATCGGTAAATTGTATGAAAAGCTACTTTCATATACACACAGCATGAGTTCTCAAAACCAAATGTGAAATAGAAATATTTCCATGATTCCCGCATTTAATTGCATGATAGAGAAAAAAAAATAGTTGGAAAGAGAATAAAAACAGTTCCCTGTAGCATATTATTAGCTTTTGAGCCCAGATAAAGAGCTCATGGGTAATAAATAGAACAGGACAGTACTTACTGTAACAAGAAACAGAAAACCATTATGAAAGGGTAAAATGTGGGGGTTTTAAACCTTTGCCTTGGGAAGCTTTAGCTGATTATCCAGTTTGCTATCTGAAAAATGTCTGAAATCGGGTTTCTGTCCAACCTTCAATGTACCTTTGTGCAGCTTGAAGGAATACTTGGAGTGTAGCAGTATCATTTACAATAATAAAGGACCACTAAGCTTGGCACTTCAGAAACTCACATCTCGCTCCCTCCCTCCCTCTTGAGCAGTTCTCCATCTTGAGTAACAACCCTCTAAGTGTTATTTGTAATGCATGTCAAGGCATTCCTACATACCCCTGGATTTCAATCTTTGCAGTTTCTACTTCAGTTTTGAAGGGAAAACACTAATGTAAAAAGATGCCCTTTGACAGATCCAGGGCATGACTCTCCTACATCTCTTGAATCAAGCAGAACGATACCTGTTATGGTGCTATTCTCAAGAACATGAATGTCATTATCAGCATCGAAGAGTCTGGAGGAAAGCAGAGACTTGGGAATATCGGAAGATGTCTAAGCAAAAGCAAGTATATGGATTGAATGTTATTTACAAAGTAAAGAGTTCAGACAGGCCTTGCTATAAAGCCACCATCTGGAGCAGCTGGCCTAAGCTTTCTTGGTTCCCCCTAAATTTTTCTTCAAATTTGGAAATGTGTGTGCCTACACATACCAACCTTTTAAATCTCCGTGAAAAGGGGAGATTTTGTGTTCAGTGATGAGTCACTATGCACCTTTTTGGTTAAAAAACCCAAACCAAACCTCCACCAAACTTCTAAGGTAAATAAAGCAGGTTACCCTATATGTTTGTGTGGCACTGAGCACAGAGGGCTCACAATTCAGGATGAGACAAGAACAATACAAAGTACAGCCAGAAGAGAGTCAGTGATCAAAGTTACACCTCCTTTGCCTGCATGCTCATGTATTTGTTGCAAAGCATATGGCCCAATTCTTCTCTTGCGCATATATAGGCATGAGAAGTTTCCATAGTAAACAGAGCAATACCAGAGAAAGCGAGGAGACAAACTGGGCTATTTGTAATTGCTCTGTTACCAACATACTCCTTCAACAGCTTTCCCAGATTAGACATAATTGTGTATGTATACTCTCTGGGAGGGTGGTTCTGAATAATTTTGTCTCTTTTCAGAAGATGCTTTTATAATGCAATCTGTATTTGTAACTGGATTCTACACTTCCTATTACATGGATACTTTAATAATAATTACTTTCTGCTTGACTACTGTGTAAAGGGACAGGGGACTTTTTCCAGGAACATAATCCTTTTAATTTTCCAGAAGAAAATAATTTTGGTTTGATTTTATTTCCCTCCAGTTATTGTAACATTTGTCTTGTTCCCAAGGTCCTTTTATAAGAGGAAATATTCCTTCTGTGTGAGCTACTTTGCCTTAAAATCTCCCTTCAGAATTTCTCTCTACCAACAGACAGATTAGAAACTCTGGCATGCTGTAAAACAACAAAAACCTCAGGTTCCTGCAAGTACCCTGCCAGTCTGTGGTCAGGTGTGGAATGACACAGCTGCCTGCCTTTTCCCAGGGGCAGGCAGGGGAAGGAGGCTGCTTGGTGCTTCCTTTCTGCAGAGGGAGGATTTACCTGCTAGCAGTGTTTAATGTGGAGCAGCACCCACGTTAAGTGTGACTGCAGGTTTGGCAGAGGAGGACAGTTCACGCTGTGCCAGGAGACGCACTCTCTGCTTCTTCTGTGGCAGATGAGAGAGGCAGCCACCTTGCTGAGACCCCAGGCCTTCCTGGCACTGCTGTTCCTTTTTTCACCTTCATTCTGCCTTGCCTAATTACAATGTGAGCTCTTCAGGGCTGTCTGTGCTTCCATGTGCCCAGTACAGTGGGGCTCTGATGTGGGTTAGGGCCCTGGGGCACTGAATGCAGTAGAAGCCATTAATAGGTCAAGAGAGAAATTTTGAAGCATGCGGTAAGGATGAAGAATGCACAAAACCCTGAAAATACCCAAATGTTTACTGACCTGAGCTGACAGCAAAGTGTTCTTTGAAATCTTTGAAAGATCATGGCTTAATACTTTGATATACTTTTTTTTTTCCTGACTGAGGTTGGATGGGTTTGGCAAGTCATTCTGCTTCCCTCTTCCCTTCTCTCCTTATTCACTGACAAGTCCTCTGGATGGTACAGGGGTTTGGCTTGAGGGGAGAGTGTCATCTCCAGCAAAGGAACTGGGCTGTCCACTTCTCCACTGCCATCCTCTGGAGTCCACCAGCCCAGAGGATTACAGTGGAGCAGACACTTTATTTTACAGTAAAGCAAATTTATTGACAGTGTCAATGATTCCCATATTGAACACAACCATAAAAAACAAACAAAACAAAACCAACAAATAAAAACCCAAACAAACAAAAAAAACCCAGTAAACAAAACCCCCTGTAGCTAAAAGCTTTACAATGATGGCACCAGGGCAGAGTGGAGACAATGAAGGTGCTGCATTGCAATGAGTGTGTTACGTGCTACATAAGCAAGCACTCATCTGCTGGTAGCCATGAGGGAACTAATGTTCCCTTATTTCCCCATCCCTCCACTGCCAGCTAATCTGTGCCTGCCCGTCTAATTTCCTGGCAACTGTTCTAATGTACAGACAAATAATGTTTGCAGCAATCCTGGGAGACATCAGTGTGCAGGCTAGTTATGGGGTTGTAGGGTCCAAAGGAGGATTAATTTGGGGAATTGTGGCCTCTGGATAGGTGGAGCTTTTGAAAAGCCCTGCATCCAGGTGGTGGGAGTAGTCCAGATAAGCACCCAAATATTTCTGTGAAGAACTGGGATGGCATCCCTAATTGAAGTTCCGCCATTACTGAGTCCCCTTGATGATTTCTCCTCCTTTCTTCCTCAGAGTATCTTTTTTGTTGTTGTTTCCAGCTATAACTTAATGAAAACACATTTGAAAGTAAAATTACGCATTTCTCAGGGACTCTGACCCTTAGGGGCAGCCATGGAGAAACTGCAGAAGGAGCTGAGTACACAAGCTCCTGTTAATTAGAGCAGAGTGAATGATTCATAGGAAATAATTTATTCAATTAATTTAGCCTCTCTTTCTTTTGCAAATCATCTATGAAAAGTTTGCAATTTTACTGCATTCAGCTGCTAGACAGCAAATGATTTCTCTGCATGTAGTTGACCCCTGTGTCTTGAAAGGTAAGGTCTGGCTTTTAGTTTTTTCGGTGGACAGGGTACTGGAGTTAGTGTTCTTCCTTGATTAAAGAGCTGACTTTTATTATGTGCCTTGAAAAACTGATGTTCATTTTTACAAATGTAGAGGTGACCTTCCACGAATATTATTAACCATGGCATAGAAATATGTCTGCCACTGAACCCATTTACTAGAACCATGATCTGGAACCAGTGTCCGACATGGTATGTCTTTGTGAGCCTTCCCCTCTGGCATGCTCAGGGAATTTTCACTCTTTCTCCTTCACTGGTCCTGTTCAGAGTCCTTTGCTTAAGCCTATCTCCATGTGGAGGCAACCTCTCCAGAATATCAATTGTCTGATCAAAGCAGCCATGAAGCGCAGTTGTCAAAGTCATAAAATTCATTGCTAATAATCTGATGCCTGCTTGCTGAAGTCCTTGTCAGCAAGGTGGGTATTTATTCACTGAAAAGTATTCATGATGCTTACCATTTTCCACAATAAAGATTACAGAATACTTCACAAGCAGGAGAAAAATCCTAAATAGTACCTGTAATGACTCTCCACCACCAAGCAAACAGCCCTGCTCCATAACCTTGCAGCATTTCCCTTTGCCTGACTTCCACACCTAGGATAAACTAAATTGACACAAGCCTTGGGTGTGGGCAACTGATTCTGCATATCTGTCTGTCCGGGTTTAGGGCAGGGTGATTATCTCCAGCAGACCTCTGCTGCCCTGGGAAGAAGGCGTTGTGGAGAGCCCAGCCCATGGCAGGCTTTCCTTGAGATGCATCCAAGCATGGGGGTTGTAACTCTGAGCTCAAGGCAACATTAGTTTCAGTAACAGCTTTTCACACTCCATCAAAAAGCATTTTTAAAGAGGGACGGTACTGCATGAAAATTAATGCATGGGAGCATTCTTGTAACAGGTGCGTAATATTTCAGTAATAGGCTTGTGGGATGTTTATTCACTTGCCAAATTCATTTATCAGGTATTGGATTCAAAGGATTTCCCAACAGGATATCTGCAGAGATTAGTGAGCTAGGCAAATGTGCTTTGAACAAATACATCCTTTCATCAGGCAGTCATTTGGATAATTCCAGCATCAACATGCTTGCTGCTGGAATGGGTCTGCTGGTAATTGAATTAACTCTTTTTCCTGTGGTCATATGTATCTGTGCCTTTAGATCCTACAAGGGCAGAGTTTGGCTTGCAACCTGTTAGTCAGGAGGACCTGCCCATGTCTGCCTGCACACATGCAGTTTTAGCCAGCCCGGTCTTGCCCAAAGTAACCCTTACTGCCTGGAAAGACCTGCTGTATTCAAAAAAAGAAAAAACCAAACAACTTTGCCAGCACAGGTTGACAACACTTTTTTGAAAAATAATTGAAGAAAAATTGCCTCAAAGATGTAAGAACATTGTATTTCAAAGTATTTTAGAATAAAGTACTCTTCATTTTAATTGTCTTGGGTTATAGTAGGTCTTTGATTCTGTTTTTAAAGTTGAGAGTAAAATGAAACTTAGTTTTACCAGGAGAAATTTCTCATCTGATTTTGCCCTTGAAATTTTGACTAAATTGGCATTTTGATGGAGGACTGAAATCAGTACTGAAATAAGAGGAATTACCATGGATTGAAAACTTCAGAAGTTCATCTTTAAGATGACAAGTCATTCAACAGATATATTGGAACCCATATTTTATTATCAGATTAATGAAGAAATAGCAAAAGTTTTGTTAGTCTTGTTCCAGCAACTAAGTGGCTCATTTCTTTTCTTATCTGCTGTGTGCTATAATATTTCTGGTCTTGAACACTGCAGTAACTAATCATGGAAAAACGAATCAGCTTGGCTTATAAATGGCCAGTGACCTTTCAATGAATTTTTTTTTTCCTCTTTTTAGCTGCCTGGTTTCTATTCGAGACACCTGAAGTGAAGAACCATCATTTTCCATTGATTTTTGAAAATGTGGGTCACCATATATAATGTAGCACGCTTAAATCTTGTAATGACTTAAATGGGGTTATTCAGTGCCTTGAGCTGTAGAAGTACAAACAAAACTGAGGATTTACGGGTTGGCAAATGACTTTTCAACTTAATGTGTGCTTTTTTGTCATCTTTTTTGAGCCTTTTAATTTGTGAAGGGCTGAAAGAACATCCAATAAGTTAATTTTTGAATATACCACTGTTCTCTGCCTTATGAAACCAAATCTTACCAAGCCTTCAGTGTGAAGAGAACCAGGGCCATAGAGACAGCTCAAAAGCAAAAAGGACTCTGAGAAACAAAAAAGGAACAAGGAGGGTGAAAGCATTTGGAGATTTGGGAAGGCAGTCTACCATGTTTGTGGGTTTCTTTCCCTTTTTTTTTTTCTTTTCTTTTTTCCCTTTTTTCCCAAGATTTTTTTGTTGTTATCTGTAAAGCATAATATTTTGCTGTGAAAGCAATGGCACTCTCCCAGCAACCCCCTTGCCTTGTCTGCATCCTTTGGAAGCAAGTGCATGCAGGAGCCCTTCAGCAGCGAGGAAAGGAAAGCCAGAGTGCACTGCTGCTTTCTTGTCATGGAGAGGTTAAAAGCAACTTGTTAACTGACAAGCAGCAGCTGCAAGGAAATTTCTCCATTACTACCATTACCCCCTTTTTTTTTTTTTTTTTTTTTTTTTTAATGACAGCAACATTTTAATGAACTTGGGCTGAGCATGAAAGTCTGAGTGGGAGGAATAGCTGGGGAGGGGAGGAGCAGAAGAATGGCTGGTTGCTGGCATATGTCTGAGCTGAGGGATGCTCTCTGCCTAGGAGGACAGTTAACCTACACAAAATGTTCTGGCTTCTTGCTTGTATCAGCCACATCATGCTGCTCCAGCCTTTTGTGCCAGATCCCTGAGATGGTGTCTGCCACTCTGACAGAGGGAGAGAGAAGAAGAAAAGATAGAGGGGGGGAAAAAGCAAAACAAACCCACAAACCCACCAAATTGAATGCCACAACCCAGTAAAGAGCTTGCTGTCAAGCCCAGGTGCAGCAGCTGTATTTTTCAGAAATGAGCAGCAGTGGAAAAGTAGCAAGCCAGCTGTGTGCTTCTGCAGAATAAATCAAGGCTGGACAGAAGGCCTCAGAGAGTAAAGTCAGCAAAGCTCCACAGAAATGGCTATTAACATATAGCATTTAATAGGGAACTTCAACTCATCCCATCTAGCTGCGAGTGAACCACAACTCAAGCTGGGATTTTTTTCCTGTTAAATCCAGGTGGAGGAAACATACTGATTTCTAGAAAAGAAAAATTCATTGTCAGAAATGCTCTGATAACACCTTTGTTTCTACCCACAGACTTCCTTTTACAAGGGATATTATGATAGCCCATTGACCAAAACTACCTCTGGTCTTTGGTCAAATGCCTTCATTTCCTTAGGCCAGGACTTCTGTCACCTCCTCCCTTACAAATGTCTTAAAATCTTCTGGAGAAGGCTGTTATGTCCCCCAAGTAAGAAGCTTCCTTTCCAAATTATTCCAGAAAGCCAAGTGAATGCTCTCCACCCAACTCTTTGTGCATGGGAGTTGACAGATCCATGTCATTACCCAGTCCACAAAACATCTTTTATTATTAGCAACACAACTGCTGTTCCCAGGTCACACCCCACAGCTCTCACAGGCTGCTCCAGCACCAGTGAATTAGTGGGACGTTGTCAGTGCAGAGTAAAACTTTTCTCCGTTGTCCTCAGATGTCTTCTCAGCCTTGTGGCTTCTCAGCTGGTGACTCCCTTGGCAAAGCCTGGAGGAGGAACTGCCTGTGCCCACTGAATGCTGGGATGGGAGCAAGGGGGCACAGCAGCTTTTAGAAGCATGGGGGAGAGTTACAGCTGATCCCAAACGAGTGTTCAGACGTGAAGAGACTGCTGGAGAGTGCATCTTAATAGCTAAAGGCTGTGTGTGACTTCACTTTGAGAGCTGGCTGCTGATCTCATAGCTTGCGCTCAAGTTGTGCTTTCAAGCTGTTCTCCAAAACCACTTATCTGCTTCAAAATATTTTTGATGGAGCCTGAGACTCTCCAGTAGCTTTAGTTCTAAGGGAAAACACCAAACACAAGAGGATTCATGTCAGAATAATGCATTATTCCAGGATATTTGAAGATGAAGAAAAATACCTAAGGTCATTCTAATTAAAGGATGTGAAGTGAGGAGGCTTGAGCATAATTTCATTTATTTTACTTAGGCTCATCACAGAAAAAAAGAAAAGCATCTAGGGACCATTAATGTGATTTCTAAAATCTGCATAAGCCACAAATCAAGAAATTTGTTGGAAACTAGTAGACAAACAGTTGGTTTAAAGTACACATTAGGTGCATATGGACCCACAGCTGCTCTTATTCCAACTGCCATGCAAAGTACAGGTCTTTCCGTGATCCAGCCTGTCACACAAGTACTGTGCCAGATGCCTTGCAAAAACCCCCTCAGCACCTCCTTCTCCTGTGCTGGCAGCCTCTGGAGGGCAAAAAGAGAGAGAGAGTGGACAGGGGGTTACAGCAAACACCTTCCAGCTGGTGGAAAGATGGAAGCTTTCATCTGCCCCAAATGGATGGTAAGGTTGCTTAAATAAGCTGTGTATTTATCTCACATCTCCTCAGAGAATTGTAAAGTGACACTGCTGTACCTCAGTGGAAAGGCAGCAGAAATTGAAAAAGTAAACAGAAAACCTAGTGGATGGATTTATAGAAGCTTCAGACCTTACTGCTTTCTTACTACAGATCCACTGATATCTTGCTGCAGGTAATCATTTGTGATGCAGATATATATGTGGTTGTTTAGGTGCCAGGTTAATGCCATGTATTATATGGGATGTAAAAGTTGGAGGGAAAAAAGTAATTTTGGTGCCTTTTGCCACTTGCTTAGGGTTTATGTGTAAAGAATCATAAAAGATGTTGTTTTCAGGGCCCTATTTTCTTCTCACGTCTCTACTTTTGGCAATATTATCTGTGTCAATTTTGTTGTTCAGCTACCTCTGGTGGAAAACTTCTTGAAAGCATCAACATTAAAGGTCCTTCAGGACTTACCTGGTTGTTTTAGCTCTTGAACAAAGGCTCCCTTCTCTCATATCTGTTAATAAAAAATACAAGCCCCTGGAGCTTTTAATAACTGTATAGATATCAGGATAAGAGAAAGATGTTAACAGAAGTGGGGGGGATGCTGGTTGGTGCATTTTTCGCTGTGAGAATGTTACAGGCACCCAGCAGTCCTTTGTGTCCTCCTGCACTGAAAAAGCTGTCAGCAGTGGCACAGGCTGGGGTGCCTTGGGTCACAATGCACAGATGTGCTCTGACAGTGGCCCACCTCTGAAACCAAAGGTAGAGGGGATAATTCTGTAGGAAGGTGGTAGCAACTGGGAGTGGCATTTATTGCACCCACTCAAACTCCATCAAACTCAATCCATGAGTCAGGCATGAAGATCAAAACAGTGACCATTAGGTCCCTGGAGAGAAGCTGCTTATCCTGATGTGGACACAAGTCCTTTTTGTGTTAAATACCTGCCTTAGAGTACTGTGTCTCATCCCCCACTCTGGGCATTTTGCCAGCCTAACCAGCTGACTCTGACTTAAAGCTTCACTTTAAAGTGGATAAAGTTTTAGACAGTAGGATAACTCCTATCTCTGGTTTCTGAAGAGCTAAAGCAACAATCAATTTTTAAATAATGAGTGTTTTGTCACACTGGCTTTCTAGCAAGTCCTGTGGTCAAAGCAGAGTCCAGCAATTAGCTTTTCTCAGTCTCCCTGACAGAAAAACAGAGTGTATCACATCATATAATGGATAACATTGGGCATCCAGAAAGACATACTGATGCAAAATAAGCTTTGGTTAAATCATGATAATCAGGTTCAGCACTTACTGAGTTAATGTTAGACATTGGAACAATCTGCATTTTGAGCAGGATGAATTTAAGTGTGGCATAAGAGTGAATATCCTACAAGAGTTGGTGCACCTCATTCAGCTGATGAGGGATATAAAAATCAGAATTGCCCTCAGAAGTATATGTAGCCATTCACAAAGCAGCTTTCAGACAAAGATCACTTGAAAACATGTTTCATTGAGACACTAAGTGTGTCTGAAGAAGGATACAGACAGTCCTTGTAAAGCAGAGCAGAGCATAACACTGCCCTCTTTTGTGTGAGACAACACATGGTCACCCAGCATCTTCAACATAATTGCTGGGAAATGCTGCTTTTATGCAGCTAGCAATATCAGTCATATATAGAGATCCTTTCTGCAGTGGGGAAGAAGGAATGATGTATGTACTTTTCAGCCTAAATAAAGGAAGAATTATGAGTTCAATTTTACCTGTGCAAATTATTTGAGAATCAAATTACACAGGCAGACTCGCTGGCATTGGGAGGGCAAGATTATCTTTTTCTAGTAACCCTAAAGAATTAAAATGCCTTGCTCAAGAAGGACTCCAAAACACAAATGTGTTATCTACTGAACGCATGTGCTGGGGGCCAAGTTCATGTCAAGCAGAGCTCTCTGAGGGTGGATTTGGACCATGTTCAGGGGCTTTAGAGAAGGCAGGAGCTTCTATTATGAAACAGTGGTTGCTGCTGCTTGTTAGAGAAGTGTGTCAGCCATGATGTTTCATGTGTGATTTCATGGTCATATTAAAGGCCTGTGTCTTGGCAGTCATTCTGAAATGGCTGAAGTTGGAGACTGCCTCTGAGCCCTAAACACCACCAGTGACCAGATCAGTGACCTTCTGTCAGCTCTCACTGGTTGTGAGGAGAGAGGAGGAATATTTTCATCATCCCAATCCAGTCTTCAGCAAGAATGAACAAAATAATCAACAAGATCTTTGGCTCATCCCTTCCATATCCCCATTGTGGATGCACCAGCAATGTTCTTGGGAAGGTCACATATTTTCTTTGGATTCTCAATATGTAGCGGTAGGCAGAAGAAATGTTTGCAAGGCAAATGCTTTCTGACGGGCCTGCTACTGAACTCGCCAGTTACAAGCCATTTGTATGGAAATGACACTGAAATTGCTACCCTAGAGCTGCATCCAACCTCAGCTTCTGCCAGCAGAAGATACAGGGTACCAGATGGCAGAAATCCTACCCGAGCATCAAGTGGTTTAAACTGCTCTTTTTGCTAGGAATTTAAATGGTCCATATGCTGGAAGTATAACGCTCGGCTGCACCCTGGCTGCCGAGTGGAGGCCTCTGCTGCCTGAGCTAAAGGAGATGAGCAATTAGCTCGGAGCAGCTTGGAGCTTGTATCCCCTGTACTTCCCAACATCAGGCTGTGCTACAGTCTCACACACAACAAAATGTCTCATCACGCATCTGGAGGAAGGTGGTGGTGTCTGCATGTACAGTTTGATTGTCAAACTAGGGCTGTTGTGTCAAAGACTCCAGAGAAAAGCAAACACTGAGAGTAGTCTGGGTGTCTAGTCTCCTCTTTTTCTCAGCTTCTGGGATTGCCTGGTGAACTGCAAGCTGAGCTACTCCAGGGACATAGTTTGTCATGGATTTCAAAGGAGCACAAACACTGCTCCCTGGAGGATTTGCAGCCTCAGATTCCCAAGGCCTGGTGAGACACCAAAGCTGCTTTGCAGCAAGATGCACGGTGCCTGGAGCAGAAAGTCCTCAGCTCTAATCACAGGTTGTGCTTGCCATTGTGCAGCCAGAACAGCCCAGCTCTTTGATCATTTGGGTGATTTCATTTAGCAGCTGGAAAGAGCTTGCTTCTCCCTGGGTGGGTCCCCTACTTTATAAGTCATCTTCTAAAAATCTGCCATCAGTCTGGCTGGCTGAGGCTGTACCCACTCCAGGGCAGTAATGTCCTTTTTTTGTATGTTGAAAAGGTGACCAAGCACAGTGCTTCAAATGAGGAAGTTCCCTACCTCATGTTATCCCTTCTCCTGGTTTATAGTCTCTTCTCTGATTCATCCAGTTTCCCCTTGCCTGTTGTGCTGGAGTTGAACTCTGGATGGATGGCTCAGAGGGCTTTGCTAAAGTAACCCCTGGAGAAAATTCCTTTCCTCATCAGATCACTCTGAATTACCCCTCTGCCTAAAATGTACTATTGCTGTCCTGGCTCACTGCCTCTAGATTCATTATGGAACATTTTTCTAATTTATATTGTTTTCTATTTACTGGCCCAGTTGCCTGGAAGATCTGCTTCATCCTGAATCCACTTACACTGGTTATTATTCACCTTTTCTCTCTCCAGTTCTGTCCCTATCAACATTGGTATCTCACATCTGACATCCTTATCTAAATCATTTATGTACATTCATTTAAAGGATAGGGAGGTCAAATGTTTCGAAATCTTGCAAGGTCACTGAAAATAAAGCTAAGATGTCATTTGGTTTTTGCTTGTCCTTTCTATGTGGAAAATTTTATTTTGGTATTCATAAGGAGACTTTTATTAGCAAATGTAAGAGTGCCTTGAAATGGATATTTTAATTATGCATGTAATTTTTTATGATTGTGACTATTAGTACTTAGCGTGCTTGTTATCCTTGATTTTTTTTTTTTTTTTTTAAATCCTGGAGGGTCTCCCGATGAACAAAGCAGCACATACTTCAGTAAATTATTCTCTCTGTATCTGTGAGTTACTGACCCTTTTAAAAACACTTTTTGCTAATATATATATCTATAAATAAAACAATACAGTGTTCTTTCTAATGAGAACAGACATCAATAATTTCCCAGTGCAAATGACTCTCTAGCTGCTCCTTTTAGCCCTGTACCAGAGCTAGAAAACTTCCACGGGGCTCCAAACCTTGAACTTCAAGAGGCTCAACCTCTCTTACTATGTAGAAGCTTGTCTCTAGTGTTTCACTGGGTTCCAGGGCAAGTTTGTTCATTTCAACAAAAATTATTTCTCTTCCCAAATACAGCAAATTGTAGACAATCCTCAGCAGTGGATATAAATCCATTTCCACAGGGATCAGGTCTTACATCTCAGCAAGAAGACTCCATTTTCGCAGAATATGTAGAGAAAGGGGTTGAGGTTTGGAAATCTCCAAAAAAAGAATCACATGATGGGGTGATGAAAAACTTTCTCACATATAGCATGCACTGAGCTGGTGTCTCCACAGCTTGCTTTACTGTACATCTCCTCACACTAATTATGTCTCTGAAGTGAGAAAGCACTGTTATTGTTACTGAATACATGGGTTTGTTTGATGATGGACAGATGGGAAATCTGTAAAAAAGCTGGGGAAAAAATAATCTAGATTTCACAAATTCTGGATTAGGAAAAGCAAGTTAGGGGGTTAAAAAGTGCTGTGGATTAGATGATAAGTCACCTGAATAGGAGAGTGGAATGTGTTTCATCAGGGATTTATTGCATTTACTTCTTTTCAGCTCAGAGGGTGAAATAAAAATGTCAAAAATTGACTAAGAAATTAAATTGATCCAATAGTTATTAACATTTTACACTCCTCAGGTGGCACTAGTC
The DNA here is from genome assembly GCA_024500445.1 of Entomyzon cyanotis. Lineage (NCBI taxonomy): Eukaryota > Metazoa > Chordata > Aves > Passeriformes > Meliphagidae > Entomyzon > Entomyzon cyanotis. The sequence goes on from JAKEPQ010001005.1 coordinate 74,058,596, forward strand.
ACAAAATAATCCTTGATTAATGCATGTGCTAAATATCAACAATAAAATTCAGTATTTGTCATCAAATGGGCTTTAATGCTGAAGCTACCCATGCATAGCAAAGTAGAAGGAGAAAGTGATGTTTGTAGACAGCAAGAAGACTGGAGATGCTATACTAAATACAAAAACAACACTTCAGAAAGCCACTCTGATTACTAGTAAAAGAGACCTATTAGAGACAAAATAAGCATTACAATTAGAAAACTAGAAAAGACAAATTTTTGCATGCTAAATTAAAACTAAATTAAGCGGGAAAAATACATTTTTCAGGAGATCTTTGCCAAAAAGATAAAAGGTACCAGTGATGAAAATGGCAGCAGAATGGGCAATAACAAATGCAACCACCTTTGATGCAGAAAAAGAGTCAATGAAACCAGCAGATAAGCAAGAGGCAAAAGAAGTATTTAAGAGAGACATGGTCATTATGGCAAAAGGAAATTAATTATTGGTCTCACTACCTGTGAGACAGGATCTCACACCAGAAATTTGTTTGGTGTTGAGTAGCCTAAGGAGCTATCACTGTCACAGGAGTGACAGTGCAAGAGATCGCTGAACACAAGAACAAGGCAGAGGTCACTGAAGAGTTGTAAAGGAATTCAGACATGAAATTGTTCAACAACTAATTGTTGTGTGTAACCTACCATTTTTCTGCACAATAATGTACAGCGGCAAATATGTCACCAACCTTTAGTAATGACTGCAGGTGCCACTGGGAACTACAGATCAATAAATCCCCAGTCAAGCTTGTAGAAACAATCATAAACAGAATTCTTGGACACAAAAATACATACATATTTTTCAGAAAGAACTGTACAGATTTTGTAAAGTCTTACTTGGAGGAGCTGGCAACTACTGAAAAAAATGTGATCCAGCTGATAAGTATTGAACTTAAGTTTGACAATGCTTTTGACAAGATCTCTCACTACAAGTCCTTAAGGAAAGGAGGTTCCCATGGAGCCCATAGGATAAGGGACACAGCAAGGAAGGGATTTATCAGGCAGCAAAGTTCTTGCTCTGTGTATTTGTGTGATCTTCAGCAAAAGCTGGGGAATCATGAAGTGACAAATTCTGCAGAAAAAATTACTCAGAATAATAAGATAGGAGACAACTTCTGAGGGAGACTATTAAAAAAGTCTACAGATTGCAGCTGTAGCAAGCGAATGGGGAATGCTGATTCATTATTTTTGTCAGTTCCAAACCCATGAAGTACCCAATGATAACTATGAAGTAGCGAGATTGAAATAAATAAAATTAGTTTTGTCACAATATTTATAAACCCTTAAACTGTGGTACTCATTACCACTGTACATTGCGGGTTCCAACAAAAAGTAGGCTCAAAACCAGATCAGGCAATTCAGAGCTATCAGTAAATACATTTCAGGTCAGACCCAGTATGGCAATTTTCAATACCCTGTGGAAAAAAAAGTCATATTGCTGGTGGTACAAAATGGTGTACTTCTTGCATTGAGGCATACTGACTTTTAAAATGTGTCCTTAGATGGTGAAGTGAGCTGTCAGAATTTTGTTCTTGGCACAGTTGGTCAGAACAATTGCAGAAAGACTGTATTGCCATCGGAAATCAAAACAGTTTGCAAAAGAGGATTGCTGTCAGTAGACTCCTGGAAAAAAAAATCCCTGAAAAAGTGCTGACAGTGTAAGGTTGAAACATCCCAACCTATTTTTTATTTTGAAACAATTCTCTGCCTTGATTTTTTTTTCCTACTTTGTATTAGCTTTTTTGATATAACATTATATTAACTTTAAAAAGTCAAACAGAATGTTTCAGTTTCCATTACAACAAAACCTGTCAATCAACTTGAAATGAATTGAAGGTTTTTTTAAATTCTCCTTTGCAGAGAATTTTAGACTCTGGGGGTTTCATTACAATTCAGAATCAAGTCAGCTTTTGAAACCTGAAGATCTGTGAAAATCAGGACTCTTGTTCTTTAAAACTTGGCCCAAGTCACTCTATTTTCTTTCTCTTTCAGTTTGCTTATCTGAAAGGTGGTTAAGAATGTTGCAGATCCATTTTTGCAAAGCCCTTTCAGACTGAGCATCCAAAAATTCCACATTTCTGTGTCTGATGCTAAAATTGTATGATTCCCAAGCACCATCCCAATTCCACCACTTTCATCTGTGTTCCTTTCTCCCTTAGTGATATGTTCACAAATTTCAATGGTACTTCTTCTTCTCCTCTCCTTTTCTTCCTGTCCCTATCTAATGTTTTTGGTTTGCCTTCTCATCTGTGCAAACTGGGAACTGTTCCCTTCTGGGATGGGGGGGAGGAATTACTTTCCAGAAAGCTGTTTGATTTTCCCTTGTCCATGATCTTTGTATGATTAATGGCATATTGAGTGGAGCATGCAAACTCCTGACAGTCTGGGCAGAGCTGAATCAACTTTGGCAGGACAGTATGAGGAAGTTCACAGTGCCGCCACTTGTGCTATAAATACAAAAATAAGAGGAAGAGCTCATCCTCTCAACTATGCACATTACATCCTCAGACTGGGGACTCAAGCATGCTTTGTGCTGAACATTAGCCATCTGCACCAGAGGGAATGCTTTCCTCATTCTGTTCCCAGGATGGATGCATCAGGATTGCTATAGGATAGCGTGAGGGAGGAAGAGTTTTCTGGATCCTGGAATGTCAATAGGCACTTCAGACATCTTTCTTGGCTTCTGGAGTCCCTACATCCAGCACCCCAGAGCGTGATTTCTTTTTATAGAAAGAAAGCCTGTGCTATTTTTCATACCAATCACATGCTGTTCTAAATGGCTTAAAAGTTTCAAGGACTCCAAATGCTGAAAAACAGCTGTATGCTGATGTGAGCAGCATGTGTAAGGATGATTTAAATCTAGTTTTTATCCTATTTAACTCCCAGTGGCTTTTATGTTTTCCATAAATGGATGAGAAAAGTTCTTGGCTGGAAAGAGTCATAAAAACATGTAATAAATTCTTTGTAGTCTCAACATGAGCAATTAATCGTATTTTTGTTTGTTTGTTTTCTTGGATTTTGTTTGCTTTCTGTGACTTTGACATGTCTTGGATCTCTGATGAGTCTCTTGTTCCTCACTACACTGATAAACTGTTCTTCATGTTTTGGTTACAAGGTGGTGACCTACATCCAGAACAGAACATCCACTGCCTGGGATGGCCACAAGGACAAGGACACCTCTGTCCTGCTGAAATGTGAGTCCCCTAAAAATCTCTCCTGTCAGCTAATTACTCTCAGCAGCCCAGAGACCACAGGAGGCAGTAGGACTCCTTAGCAAGAGCTTAGCAGATTACAAGTGGAAGTTTGGGGGTTTGATTGTCCCTTGTTGCTGATTTTAGAGAGCGCTTTGTGGCACCCAACCCAGCCCAGCAGAACTGCTGACAGAGGATTCCAGGCCCTCCTGAACAGATCCTAGTGTGTGTATTCTCATCACATCTCCAGGGTCAGATTTAGTGATAATTTGACTCAAACTAATATCTACATAAGGGGATTTTGCAAATTTGTAATTTCCAAAGGGCACATCTGCTAATATTCTATTATAATTTCTGAACTCCATTTCTTTCATTAAGGAGCTAATTTTGTTCCCAAGAGGATCATTAGCTTTTACCCATTTTGATTAATTTAATTCATATTACCAATAGCTACCTAAGGCTTTATGAACTGGATGGGAACTTTTAACTTTTGCTTTAATGCAGTCTCTCACCATGAGAAATCTTGTCACCTCTAATTGCATTTAGAGGAATTTAAATTAATTTCCTTTGACATTTTTTTTTCAGATCTATACTAAGTGCATGTTACGCTCTTCACAATGCTCTTATTCTGCCTTCATAAAAATGTTGAGCATGGAGGGCTCTTTGTCCAGGATTATCCCAAAATCACTCTCAGGAGACTTGATCCCAAGAGGTATGGGATTTCCTCAACTCCTGAGTTACAGAGTGAGTTACAGAGCATAAGTATAGATTTTCTTTTCCTCATATCTGTTTCAGCAGAGTTTAGCCTTGGGCTCTTCTCCTCCACAGGTCTCCCTGGGGTTCTTACATACAACTTTACAGCTGTCTTGGAAGATTTGTGCACAGGAAAGAGAAAGTGGCCAAGGGAATTACCTTTCACCCATCATGGACATGGAGAGGAGGTAATAACAGAAAAGAGAGGACCAAAGGATGCTTGGTGTATGGCACTTGGGACAACACACACACTTTTACAGGTGTAGGAACAGATACTGTTCGTGAATGGGCAAACAGGGCTTCTCAGACATCTCTGGTGGCTACCACTCTCTCTGCACCCCCTGTCAAGCAAAAGCCAGCATGCTTCCTCTTTCCCCAGTGTCACATTCAAGCTCCAGGCCCTGGCTATGATCATATATGTCACCATTACCAGCAATTTCTTCTCAGATCATGATGGCAACTTGATAGCAAAATGTAAGTGCATGTCCCTGTGATCTGCATTTCTTTCCATTTTTGCCTAGATTTGCAAAGGCTACAGTGTTGTTCAATTTTCCTTTCTATTGACTGTCAATGGGAATTCACCCTAGCTGGATGAAGCAAATCACCCTCCTTGGGCCTAAAATGCCTCTCTGCATGTTCCTAATAGCTTGTTATTTTTGGATGCTTAGCTTCAGCCGTGGGGATTATAGTTGTTCCTTCAATTCCCTGATGTTATCATTAAAACTGGTGGGTCGTGATCATAGGTAAAACCAAATGATAGGAAACAGGCTTTCAAAGCCCTTTACAGGGGCAGCTATAAATGGCATAAATGCAGTAAATGTTTTGCATGGGCAAAGTACGAGCAGAGTCTGCATCCTCCAAATGGCACATCCTTGGAGACCACACAGTTCCTATTTAGAGACCTTGAGCATCCACTAAATCCAGCAGGAACTGTGGGCACTATAAATAGTCCATGCTGGGACTGACGTAGCAGAGCTGGAGCTGAGGAGCAGTGTTGCGAAACCTCTGGGATAAAGGCAGAGATGTAAAAAAATAGGTCTGGATGCAGAGTCTGGGCCATTCCTTTGAAGCTAAGGTAGTGAAACCCACTACTTACATGAATTGCCTTGCTGTGTGTGTATTGCGCAGTGCACAAGCAGGAGGTGGCCTGCAAAACCTTACCTTGTTGAGTGCTGGTTGTGAGCTGGAGACAATCCTGACCAGGAGCGCAGACGGGACCTCCTGAAATGGCCAGCTGCCCTGTGCATGCAGCACAAAGGCAGTAAACTCCTTATCTCACCAGCCTATAAATCTTTGTTGACCATCTCTGTGCATGTCTCTATAAGAACATTTGATCTAATAGCCTTTTTAAAAATTTCCCTTCATTTTCCAGCATAACCCCCCAGTGAATCATTAATGTAAAAAGATAAAGATCTCTAGCTAAGGAATTATTCTTATTATAAAGTTCCCAAGTTCTACTAGCAAACCTCTCCAGGGTATATATTAAGCCAAAAAGGTCCCACACAATCATTTAAAGCTATAAAATTCAATTCATTTCTGACTCCCTCCAGGCACTTGTTTTATAGTGATCTAATAAAGGAGAGCTGTGGCTGTTAAATGATAAAGTCTCCAAAGGGGACGTGGGAACTCTGCACTCTAGTCCCCAACATTTGCTGGGAAGCTTTATTCCTCCATCTCACCTACATCCCTTTTGACAAGAAACCTTTCAAAGTCTTGCAAAATGAGTAGATTATTCTGTTTTTAAAGAAAAGCAGAGTCAAAAAAATTTCCTTACATGAACATACCGCTCAAGGATATAGGTTACAAAAAGATTAAGCACTTAATTGTTCCAGAAATTATATATATGTCTTCACCAAATCATTGAAACTGAAGAAGGAGTAGATGCACATCTGCTTTATTTCCTTGCTGGTGCATCCCTAAGATGCTCTTTCTGCTACTTCCTCCAGCCTAGTTCTAAACTACCTGTGAAATTATCATTGGTGCAATTCTGTTGTGCGATAATGCACATAGATTCCCTGGAAAAAGAGTGTCTGATGATTTGGGGTTTTTTCCACATAGTCTTGAGAATAGAGAGGTAGGGATAATACAATACTAGCTCTCCTGATTGCATCAAAAGCATAACTGCATGTATATCAGTATCATCCACTAAACTGCACTCGAGAGGCATTAGATACTCTTTTTTTACAGTTGGAAAATATATTTACATGAAGTTTTGTGTTAGAAAAATGAGTATCTTACCTGATGTTAAACACAACTTTCTACCTAATGCAGACACAGGGCTAGGTCAAGCTTGATACTACCACACCTACAGTCCACCTGAGAATCCCCAGGGTTACTCGCCATCAGGTAATACCAGTTTTGCAGTATCCATTTTTGTCCATGCTAAGAGATTATTTATGTTCATTTTTAACTGTGTGGTACCCACTGTGTTTTGAAACACCCAGTATTTTCCTTGCAAAGGTGAGGCATAAAACAAAAATTAGAGCTTCCTTCCGAATTGTAAAAAGTAACGGTTCTGAGGTGGGTACACTGAGACCAGGGGAGAGCCAGCTTTATTTCCAAGGAAGCCAACTCAGTTTGTCCTCCAGTGCCCACACCTTAATGCATTAAGTGTTTTTGGGGCTTGCCACTGGGACTGAATGTTTTTTTTTCAGCCAAAGGCAGGCTTTGTGAGAATGTTTAAAGAAATCAATATGTGAGGTTTGTCTAAGGTTACATGTTTGCTAATGTTTTATTGATTACACTATTGGTTGTGAATTATGTAACTTAATAGAGCTGTGGACTCTCTAATAAAGACAAAGAGGTTATTCCATTAGCTGGCAACTTAAGGCAAAGAAACTTAATAGTATAGCACATTATAAAACCACAGCCCAGAGACTGACAAATCCAATTCACCACGGGAGTGGCTGTGATGTTGCAGACTGGGCTGTGTCCTCACATAATTAGGCTGTGCAGACCAAGTTTAAAATAGGGTGAGGTCTGCTCTCTGAAGCTGTGATGTGGCCATGAAAAGCAGATGTGGACAGTGAAGTAGCCTGAAAGGACACACAGAGTAGTTCTGGAGTCTTGGGCACCCTACGCACAGTTGAGATAGCACATGTGCCATCGCAGCCTTCTGTCACATGTTCATGTTGTTAGCTGAGACTGCTGTTGAGCGTTAGTTTTCCCCAAAACTGCTTCTCATATCTCCTTGGAGATGAACCTGTTTTATTTTATTTTATTTTAAAGAAAGCTCTCAATACCCAGGGGAGAGGAAAAAAATCTTGAAAATGCTTTAAAAGGAAATGAAATGCTGAATTTCTGAATGACTAAAGATTGCCTCTCCACAATGCAATTGCATTTCCACAGCTGTGGAAAACAGATACTGCCGCTCCTCTTGGGGCACATGGGATTGACAAGCAGTTGCTTTCGGAAGTGGGTCCAATATTTGACTTGACTGCAGTTGCCAGGCATGGGAGCTGTCTTGAGAGCAGAAAAAAGCAGCCCATGTCAGAGAATGATGGAGCATTTGTCCAACTGCCTTCACAACCTGATGCTTTTTATTTAGCTGGGAGCAGATGCTCCAAATCTTGTCTCCAGAAAGATGCCCAGCCCTGGTCCCCTCCCATTGTCACACGTCCCTCTCAGTAATTAAGCACAGGCCATCAGCAAGGCACCATCAGTCCACAGGGAACATGGCAAGCACACAGATTTCATAGAAAGGGTTGAAGGGAACTTAAAGAACATCTGTTCCAGCCCCCCTGTCATGGGCAGGGACACCTTCCACTAGACCAAGTTGCTCAGAGCTCCATCCAGCCTGTCCTTGAACACTTCCAGGGATGGGACAGCCACAGCTTCTCTGGGCAACATGTTCAGCACCTCACTATCCTCACAGTAAATAGTTTTGTCCTAGCATGTAATCTAAAGCCACCCACGTTCAGTTTAAAGCCAATTCCCCTTGTTCTGTCTCTACATGCCCTTATAAAAAGTCCCTCTCCAGCTCTCTTGCAGGCCCCCTTTAGGCACTATAAGGCTGCTTAAAGTCTCCCTGGAGCTTCCTCTTCTCCAGGCTGAATGACCCCCAACTCTATCAGCCTGTCGGCATAGGAGAGGTGCTTCAGACCCCAATCATCTTCATGGCCTCCTCTAGACTCACTCCTGCAAGTCCACATCCTCCTTATGATGGGGGCCCCAGAGCTGGATGCAGTTAATTTCTAATTAATGCAAGCTGTGGACTGGTGGAGTGGGTGTGCTGCCAGCCAGAGTACTCCTCTCCAGGACAGGCAGCCCTTCTCTCCTTTTGCCTGCCAGTCTGTCAGCACAACCATTACCTGCTAACATGGAAACTGCCTGTCAGACCACGCGCGTCTCCCCTGCCAGGAAGCACCAGGTGTTGTCAGGTAAAAACACCTGAAATCTGTCTCTCAGGTCAATGAATTCAGCCATCTAAAATGGACATGTACTCAGGGTCACCTGGTACATTTTGCAAATGTGAGTTCTTCCAGCTGCCGTCATTAAGCACTTTTCCGTTTCTCATCTACGTAATTAAACCCCTTATTTTCACAAGAAATTCAGAGGCTGAGGACAGAGTCTGCTGATGGTTACACCTGTGTCAAGTCAAGGCAGTTACCAGGTGCTGCAAGCACAGAGCAGGCTCTGTGGATTTGGAGCTGTGAAGTGATCCCACAGGAACACACATTTACTTCATTGAGAATTTAAGGGAAATGGCAGAACAAAACTGACTCTGTGTATTTAGGCTTTTTAAGTGACAGATGTGTCCCACCCTGCAGTATCTGTTGTTACAAACCCACTAAGTGTGTAAACAGCATCCTAAACTGAAGTCCATCCCCACAGCTAAAAACTTTCCCTTTCACTAAAATTGCTGCTATCTCAACACTGGAAGAGTAACAAAAACCTCACAGCCCAAGTATTAACTCAGAAAAGACCCTAAAGTTTAAAGAAAATATCAAAATAATAAATAAAAAATCCTTAAGGACAATGAATCACTGTCATGTGGCCCTGTAGGAAGGAAGAGATGAGGCCACACTAGTACAAGAGCACGCAAGTGTGTTTTGAACAAGGCAGATCTCCCAGAATGAGCCTGTGTGCCAGCAGTAATAGAGATGGTGGTGCATCCTCCCCATCACCACCAGGTTTTTTTTCAAAACCAAGCAACCGAAAGGATGGACTGAAAGCGCTCTGCAGGGCACAAATGAGCTCCAAAACATATGATCCACATTACAGCAAATTATTCTGACTTGACCATTAGCCACAGGTAATGAAACTGATGAGCTAATGAGGTGCTGCCAGCCCAGCCTTGGTCTCAAGTGGAAGATGTTGGCCTGCACCAATTCCCACTGCAGCAATGACAAGTTGCTCATCTGTTGGCAGAAGAGCAGCGTCAAATCCTTCATTTGTCTGGTCAGGAGTTCAGTTTCGTGGGGGGGGGGGGAAAATAATGGTGGACAGGAGTGATTATACTTCAGTAAGATGGTTAAGGTCATCTTTGCAAGCTGAATTTCTGCTGTAAGAAAGGGAATCTCCCATCTGATGGTTGTTTTAGCCTCACTGCCATTACTCCGTGCCATTGCCAGTTTAACACTGATACCAGTCCTCACCCCATTGTTCTTGGCTCTCTCTGGGCCTCTGGTTTCTGACTCCAAACAAGCTGGAAAGGACAAAAAAGGGAAACTAGAAAAGCTGCTACAGCACCCAGGTGAGCTGTACTCATAATTTCATTTTTCTACTTTTCTTTTGTCTTGCAGTGTATCATGTTCACATCTAATTATGATCTGACAGTGCCAATACTTGGTATTATTTTAATATTTATGCCTGTGAATAACCCCTCTAAAATGAAAGGATTAGTTCTTGTATGATCAAAGCCACTGTAAACTCTGTGTTCTCTGTGGTGGCAAGTGTGTTTTATATTTGCTCCCTAAGCTGCTTTGAACACTGTGGCCATTGCAAAAATAGTGCATAACAATGAGTTTTCAATAGCAATACTTAACAATTCTTCAGCTGGTGAGAAGGGAAAATGTCTGATTCAATCATAATTTTGTTACGGTGCTGTTGGGTTTTTCTTTACGAGATTGTTAAATAAGCATGAATGAGGTACAGCATCCTGGGTTTTATTGGAGGCATAAGCATCAGAGTCATTCACAAAATGTTCCCCATTATCACATGTAATTGAAAAACAAAAGAAATAGTCTCTTTGGGAGCTTAACATATATGATTTCTTTTAAAGACCTAATGCTGTGGGAGATAGGGAGCATTAATTCTGTACATGCTCTTTTTAACTTGCATTGTTTTTTTAATCCTTTCTATAGCTGAAGACCCAATGTTCCTAGTTAAATGTGCTTTTATTTTTTTCTTCTTTTTAATTAATGCATACAGTTCAATGTCAGTTCATTTTCTCTACGCTTGACTTGGATACTTAACTTTATTGCTCATTGATTTATATTACGGGGTACCCAGCACTGTCAATCATTGAGCTGCTCTACAGACTTCAGACAAAGATGATGATCAAATCTACATGATCAGAAACAACATTTGGGCAAAAGCAATAAGCAGCAGCTCCCGGGCAGGAGGAGGGTGGGGGCATATGGGAGGGAAGGCAAGGCAAGAGAACAAGTTCAGATGTTGTTGTGGAGTTATACAGAAACCACTACCCCACTTTCCCAACATGCCTTCTCCTTGTCTGTTGCATGCAGCTTCTTAGAAATGCAAATCACTACAAAGAAATAGAGAAGTAAATCTAACACCAGAGAAGATGGTGGAGTACAAAGCAGGATCTTGATGGGAATTGTATTTTATTGAATGGCCTGTGGTAGGAAAATGTTTGGAAATTAGTCTTGAGATTTCTGTTTTGCTTCAGTATTTTTGTCCCTGGGAGAGGCTGTCTCGCTGCCTTTCCTGACCATATTGACTCAGAGGAGAAATATATGCTGAGGTGGCAACAGGGCATGGAGTGATGGCTGAGGCACAGGGAGGCTGCAGCTCAAGGGGTCAATGCAAATTTACAGAGAAGGTCTTTCCTGTGTCAGTAGGGAGTGCTGATGGTGACATTTGTTTCACATCTTGGGATAGAGTAGTTCTCATCCCCAACCACGATGAAGCCTGGAAAGTTTCTCGTTGCCAGCCTCACAGCATCAGGGAATGGCATAGAGCAAAAAAAGGTGGGAGGAGAGTAAAGATATTATTGAAGATCATTGATCAGGTACTGGCAAACTCTTTAAACTTACCCTGATTTTGTCTACTTAGCATTTCATCAAAATGCATCCATGTTTTAAGCAAATCTCCGAAGCCTCTCTCTCCAGTGAAGCCCATTACATTTTGTGCTGCACAACTTTGATCTCACAGAACAGTCTCTTTATATTAAGTAATAAGGCATCATTTGGTTTGCATTTCATCCATTCTTTATCACATCTACATTCAGGTAATTGCTTCCACATGCTCTTTAGTAAAAGTAAAACTCAACTGCAGTTCAAGCATGTTTACGTTTATGGATGGATTGAGTATGTCAAGTGTCAATGCTTTATTTTTTTTTCTCCAAGGCGACCAATCCTCACAGACCATTTGAAGGGGGGAGGAGAAAAAAAAATCAGCAATTCATGTTTCAAAAATTTCCAAAATTGCTCCCAACTGAGGTGGTTTTCAAAGCCCTAATGTACCATACACAAAGCTTTAACGCTTGCCATGCCATTGTGTTTATGTCAGGGTAGGCCTCCCATGCACTTGATTATGTGTTGCTATTTAATGTGGCAAAAGCTTAAAATCTTTTTATACTACAAAATGTTAATAAGGTAACCTGTGACTATTTCTTCAAAGTGGAACAAAGCTGTACTTAGTCTTTCCCAGGAATTCGTAGTGAATAACTCCACTTGTCCCCTGTTCGGCTAACAGAAAGAGAAATAGTTTGCCAACTACAGCATGAATTGCGAAGCCTGAGAGAACAGCAGTGTGAACACAGCAATGCTAAAATACAGTGATTTTTATTTTAATTATTTTTCTTTTTTGCATGAAAGCTATTGTTGAGAAAGAGTAGAAACAAAGTACAAGCTGTTCTGAAAATGTAGAACAGATCTGTGTTCTGCATGCTATATAAAGATTAATCTTCATACACTGACAGTTGTTTTCAGCCAAATTGGCTTTTTTTTCCTCTTGCTAATGTTAATGGAAATGTACTAGCACAATTTACCAAAGACACCTACAGCTGTTAAGATGGAGTGAAATGGAAAGAAGCAGTGTGAAGGTTTGACACCTGCTTAGGTGACAAGAAGCATGAACTGAGGGGATAATCTCTTATTCTATGGTCACTGCAAACTTTGCCAAATTTAGTTGTTTAGGAGCTGTAGGAGTGTCGCTTGTCTTGTTTTACTGATGTTGAGTGGGTTTTTGGGGGAGTAGCATGGAAGGGTAGATTGACTGGGGTTTTTTCCCTAAGGAAGGAACATTTTAACTAGTCCTTTTATGTAGAAAGCAGTGAACCAGTGACAATGGCCTGGATCTTAATCCACTTGACTATTTATGTAGTAAGTAGGACAGAGGGCCTGGCAACCGGATTTGCCTGTAGATATTGCACTGTGCACTTAACAAAAGAGCTCCTACTGTATACAAATCTCTCATTGGTGCCTGGTGTCCTCCCAAAAGTCCCACACAGATCATGTTTATATTGGGCACCTACTGTAATATAAGGGCACTTCATAGTCCTTAATATAAGCTTGCTACTATCCGTAGGAAATAAGACAGTGATAAGGAGTTTCTGGGTAACTTAGGTCCTGCATGTTTAAAAGAGCTTAGCTGAGAGACATAGCCTCAGGACCACTATTTTGTATCCTAGCAGAAAGGTCCCAGCATCTGATCGGGAATCTCAGCTTTTGGCAAGTTAAGGGCACAGCTGTAAGCCCAAGGATGGGAGCTGTGTGAGACAGTAGGGAGAAGGGGAAGCTGGTTCCCCCAGCCAGGAAAGTGGATTCGCAGCTCCTCTGCAGTGATCCTTCTGCTGAACTACCCCACAAGGCAGCAATTCCCAAGAGCTGATGTCTGCCAAGATAAAGGCTGTGTGAGCATGAGGCTGGCTCTTTTTCCTCAGTGTGACACAGGTTAGGAATTTATTTTGGGGTTTTTTATGTATATGTAAACCCCAGTGTGGTTATGTGCTGCACAGACCCAAAAAAATATTAAGACCATGTTGTTGGCTCCTTGAAGTTGTATGTGTGCATGTGCACTCACTTGCCCATTGCTGTCACAAAGTTCTGAGGCTCAGCGATGAAATGAAGACAAAAATTGCCTTTATTAAATGTCACATTTTATGAGCACTTTGAAAATTCAAATACAAGATGTGCTGGAGACTGTGAATTACTGCAGTGGCCACCATCAGAAGTATTTCATATTGAGAAAAGCCAGAACACAAAGAAATGTCTCTGACAGCATCCCATGTATCCTTGTGTGTTTGCCCTTGTGTGAAGAAGTAAAGTTTAAAAAATCAAGTTTGTTGCCCTTTTACTTGCATTCTAATTTTTGAGGCATAAATTGTCCATAGTTTGTTTTTTCTTTTACCCCACAACTACTTTTCATACTATATTCTAAAAAATCTTATCTGAGTTATTTTTGGTCATTACTGACAGAGAGCACATGTCTTGGAGTGGTCTGTTCATAGTGTAATGAACTTGAAGAGTACTAATAAATAATTTTTCTCTGACCATGAAAAGTGTAGATTTATAGGATAATTGAGGTGGGAAGAGACCTCAGGAAGTCTCTAGAGCAACCTCCTGCTCAAAGCAGGGTATGTTTTAGGATCAGACTAAGTTGCTTAGAGCTTTGTCCAGTTAGATCTTGAAAACCTTTACGGATGGAGACTACACAGCCTCTGTGAAAACCTATTCCACTGCTTGGCTGTCCTCAAAGGGAAAACAATATTCCTGTGTGAACTACTCTTGTTCAATTTATGCTCATTCTCTTTCATCTTCCCACCATGCATCACTGTGACAAGCCTGGCTATGTCTTCTTGATACCTTCCTCATATTTACTGCACACTGCTTTTAAGGCCTCCCCAAACCCATCTCTTCTCGAGGCTGACCAAGCCCCAGTTGCTCAGCTGCTCCTCGCAGGGCTAGCACTGTAGCAGTTTTGAGGGTCTGGAACTGGATGATGGAGTTCGGAGTTCGGTGTGGTCTGAGAGGCTGAGCTGAGGAGATGAACTTGCTTGATCTGCTGGCTGTGCTCCTGCCCACAGAGCCCCAGATGCTGCTGCCTTCAGACTTCATGCAGTCAGTATGCACCAGCCAGGCTATTTTGGCAGTAATGTGCTCAGCACACTCTCCACCTGGGGAGCTGACAGCCCCATCGACCCTGCTGCCCACCCAAACACCAGCAGCTACCTGTCAAGAGAGGTGTGCTAGCGGGTGCAAACGAAGGGAAGGGGTTAATTTGTCCTGGCTTCCACATAGCCCTACACTTCCAGCTCAGGAGATGGAAGGAATGTGATTAAGTCGGTGTTGATACTGAGTCTGAGAACAGATGTGAGAATGAATTGGCAGAGCTGGAATTCAGATGGGACAAAAATAGCAAAAGGGAGTAGGTGGGAACTGTCACACATTTGCGTTACAGGTGCTTGGGCTAGACCCCAACATTTACAGAGATTCCTGAATCTTTCTTCTTACTAATTCTTATTAATTCAGTTTCTCTTGTCAGCAGGGCCTTTTTTCCTTAACAGTAAGGTCCAGCAGCTCAAGCCTGCTGTTCTCTACCCTGAAGGGCAACTTGGGCAAAAAGTTCCTTTCAGCTCCAAACAGAAAAGTTTGGAGTAAAAAAATACTGCCAGTTTCCCTGCCTATCACACAGGGTGATACTTGAACCAAATTGCTCTGATTTATAGATAGGGAAACTGAGGCACACAGTGCAAATATTTTTTAAAGCAAAATAAACCCCAGCCACTACAGGTTGCTCTTATTCCCTTCACAGAAGCAACTGAAAGACTCTGCAGGGAGCAAAGCCCATGTTCGTGCTGGGGTTGTACAAGCTGAATTCCCCCTAGGACCTGCCTCTTCTCTCAGTTGATGCCCCTTGCCTTCAGTCTGTCCATGGCATTGGTTTGTGGCTTTGTTAGGGTTTTTTGTTTTGTAACAAAGCAAACACTGAGAGTTAGCCCAGGCTGTCCATTTGCAGCGTAACAGATGCACTTGAAACTCAGCTGCAAGGATATAGCATGCTTTTCCATCAAAGGGTTTGAAGACTCATCAATGGGTGGGACATAAGATGAAGCCTTCAAAGGACCCACCACTCCTTGCAATGGTCTGTCGGTCTTGACACCACCCATTCCCTTGGTGGATTTTTCAGGATTTACGTCACTGTTCCAGATAGTTAACAGCTCTCTTCTCGCAGCTTGACGCAGAAGTAATATCAGCTGTAACCGGCGAAAAGCAGAGTACTGCAAACACAGGTCTTGGCAGCAAAGTGAAGAGAGAACAGACTATCAACCAAAAACTTCCATATTGCTTTTATTTGTCAATTTTTAATCTCCCCAGAAATTTGATCCACAAAAGACTAAGAACCAGAGTTTCACTAATATTTACTTAAAGAGGAGCTGTGGGGAAAGCACTTAAAATTTACCTATGTAGCTGTAACATAGTGTAGAAGCATTGTCTTCACATGGAGAGATGAAGAAAATCAATTGCACCTCCCAAAAGGCAGAGGTACTGGTTGAGAAGGTCACTAAATACTTGCAGCTGCTTGGTGGATTTGGAACCAAGGTAACCTCTGCACTGCATCGCTGTTCGGCTCCACACCGAGAGAGTGAAGAAAAGTGACTCTTGCTCTAGGGAAAAGCTCTTTATGCTCCTCAAATAGGTCTTATCAAGGGCAGAAGAAAGAAGGGAAGGAGGCATTTGCTGTGCGTGAAGAGCCATATTCTGCTTGTATCATTGACAGGCACATACCAAGGATTACTTTGGTGCATGTTGTTGCATACAAGCGTGCTTGCAGCTCCTGCTCAGGAAAAAGGGGCTGAAAGCTGTCCAGCCTTTACAGAAAATATTACTGTTGCAGTGCTGTCAAGGTCACTGTCAGCCTGGGTTATCTGCTGTGTAAGTATTAGCCTCACAAATGAGGCTTAGCTAAGGGCTATAATTCATACACCCAGCATTTTGTGGATTATGTCCTTTAGTGCGGCAGCGCGGTATCAGGATTCACAAACGGCCACCCCACGCCGCAATGTGGAGGGGGCCGCCCGTGGACAGAACACGCCAGGCAGACACGTGGCTGTAGCAGGCAGTGGAGCTGCGGGGGACGCGAGACTCCGTGAAGGTGTGGCAATGGAAGAAATGCAGGATCACCATCTGGAGTTTCCAGGGATTTATTAAGGTCCACAGTCGAGGGTCAGAGGGGGTGGAGAAGGGCGGAGAGGCGGGGAAGGATTCGGGGTGCTGGAAAGCCAAGATGGTGAACGGTGAGTTCCGCCTTCTCAGCAGGTTATCAGGAGAGGGAAGAAAGGTGTGGTTACTCAGAAGAACCAACTAGGGGAAGCCAGAGGGGAGGAGCCAGGGAGGAGAAAGGGGTAAACCAATAAGATTACAGCATGGGATGGTACAGGTTTCTGCTAGGGAGAAGTCTCTAGAACAGCATAAGCACACTACAGCACTTTAGCTTTCCCTCATTGCCATTTTGGATATTCATTTAGCTCCAGTGTGTGACTCCTGCAATTTATCTTTGGGGTAATTTCCCCATGTTTCCCTGTATATTTCTTAATCACAGGTGTAAAAACTTGCTCTGCATGGTTAATTTTATATATAATATTTATTATTATCTCTGAACAGAGATAGTTCACTGTTATGTAAAACAGTAGAAAAATGCAGATCACATGGGAAAAAACAAATGAAAAGGGTATGAAACCCACAAGAAATAATAAGAAAGCCCTCGTACTTAAGGCACCCACAGGAGTGTCAGGAAAACTCATCTCCCTCATTCTGATCCAGACTTCTGCAGGAGCTTTCTGTTTTCCAGATGTCCGGCTGTTATAAAAAAAAGATTATGGGTTTTCCCATCTCACAGATTTATCAACATTAACTGAATTCCTTATTCTAAAAAGCAGTGTAAGAAAGCATTATGTAGAGTGTTTTTAACACACACATATGCTATTACACTATTTTACAAAACTGGGGACATAGATAATAAGAAGAATGGTAGAAAATAAAACAATTTCTTGTTGTCCAACAGAGTAATTATCCTGTGTAATCAAACCATATTGTAGATTGTGCAATACAGAAACATGTTCCCTTCAATAATGGACTGTTAAAGTCTAAAGACCATGTGCATGTTCTCATCCCCTGTATGCTGGGCTAGCTGGGGCAGTATTTTTGAATCAGGTTACTTATATCCACAGAACCATATTGTAAGGAAAGGACTGTCTCTTTGGAGATACTATGCTGAAAAATATGGCTATCTCATTCTGCAAGATTGTCAGCCAATACACGATTAAAAAAAAAATTCCAGTTAGTGCTGGAGTCATTACAGTATATAAACTTTTATTCTTCTTTCTGATTTGTAATAATTCCAGTTAACATTAGTTTTTGTCCTACAATGCCGCCAAAGTTTCTTTATATCCTTTACACCCCAGAGGTTCAAGCATCTTCATTGCTTTAGGAAGTTGCCTGTTTCTCTCCACCTTTGTGATTCAGTGAAGCATCTTGGCATAAGACTTTCTCTCTGCTTTACTTCTTCTAAACAATTTAACACATTTAAGTGGCCTTGAACATGATCACTTCTACTGCACAGCTGGGCCTTCAGCAAATCCTCAGAATCAACCAGCCTGAAACTTTTAAGCCTGAAATTTGACTCACAGTGTTGATGCCTGAGGCCCAATCTTCTGTATTGCAGACAGTTTGGCTCAGGAAAAAAAAATAACGGGCCTAGTTGTTTGCACAAAGTCCCATTTTTTTTGTTCTGTTCGATCTGATCTATTTTTCCTTCTGAAGAAATAATTTTAAAAGTGCTTCAGCCTTTGCTGTTGACTAATTATCAACTCCTTTCAAGTGAATTTTCCCTTCCTTCCTCTCCTCTGTGCTCCTAAAAAAATTTTTTTAAGATATTTTAAAAACATATAAAGATAACGCAGAAGCATCCCAGATACTCCAGCCAGTGAGTTGGCTTTATCTGTGGCCTGGTTCAAATGCCTCTACACAAACACATGGAGTATGGGGAAAAAACAAGTAGAACTGGAGATGTGCACACACCTGCTTGGGGATTATATCATTGGCATCATGGAGATGTGGTGGGATGGCTCCTGGAGTTTTGGAATGGAAGGTTTCAGGCTTTTCAGGAAAGACAGGCTACGGAGACAAGAAGGGGATATAGCCATTATGATAATGACCAGCCAGAGAGTCTGGGACTCTGCCTGGGAAAGGATGAGGAGCCAGCTGAGAGCTTGTGGGTGAAGGTTAAGGGGAAGGCAAGGACAGGGGATGTTATAGTGGGAGTCTGCTACAGGCCACCTGATCAGGATAATGGTGTGGGTGAAGCTCTCTGTAGGCAGATTGGTGTGGCCACACACTCTCAAGCCCTGGTCCTCACAGGGGATTCCAACCTCCTCAATGTCTGTCGGAGGGACAACACAGCAGGGCAAAAGCAATCCCAGAGGTTCCTCAAATGTGTCAAAGACAACTTCCTTACACAGGTGATTGAGGAGCCAACAAGGAGAGGTGCCATGCTGGACCTTGTGCTGACCAACAGGGAGGAGCTGGTGGGGAATGCAGTGCTCCGAGGCAGTGTAGTGATGACAAGATGGTGATGTTCAAGATCCTTAGGGCAGTGAGAAGGGCACATAGCAAAATCACTGCCCCGGATGTCAGGAGAGAAGACTTTAGCCTCTTCAAGAACCTGCTCCATAGAGTTGCATGGGATAGAGCCCTGGAAAGCAGAGGGGCCCAAGAATGCTGGCTGAATTTCAAGGATTACTTCCTCCAAGCTCAGGAGCAATGGATTCCAACACGGAGGAAATCGCGGAAAAAATGCCAAGATGCCTCCATGTATGGATAAGGCACTGCTGACCAAGCTCAGCTAGAAAAACAGAGCTTTTGGGAAGTGGAAACAAGGACAGGTGATCTGGGAGGAATTTGAGAAGCTAGAGACAAGATTAAGCAAGCCAAGGCCCAGTTAGAATTGAGTCTGGCCAAGGATACCAAGGGTAACAGAAAGAGCTTCTATAGACATGTTGCAAGCAAAAGAAAACCAGGGATATAATGTGAGCCCTCTCCAAAAGGAAAGAGGAGACCTGGCTACCCTGGACAAAGAGAAGGCTGAGATTCTCAATGACTTCTATGTGTCACTACTCAGCATTCTTCATTCTTCAACAGCAAGTGTTCCAGCCACACCACCCAAAGAGAAGAGCAGCTGCAGGGATTGGGAGAATGAAGACCCTGAGCCCTCTGTAGGAGAAGATCAGGTTTGAGACCATCTAAGATAGTCTGAGACCATCTAAGGAACCTGAAGTCCATGGTTCAACAAGAATCATCCACAGGTCCCAAAGGAGCTGGCAGACTCAAAGTTTCTAAGCCACCATTTCTGAGAAATCGTGATAGTCAAGTAAAGTCCCCAGTGACTGGAAAAAGAGAAATATAACCCCCATTTTTAAAGAAGAGAAAGCAGAAGACCCAGGGAACTACAGACCAGTCAATCTTACCTCTGTGCCTGGCAAGATCACAGAGCAGATTCTCCTGAACAATATACTAAGGCACATGGAAAACAAAGAGGGGATTGGTAGCAGCCAACATGGCTTTACAAAGGGGACATCATGCCTGACAAATTTGGTGACCTTCTCTGATGGGGCTAAAGTGTTGATGGACAGGTGCAGAGCAACTGACATCATCTACCTGGACTTATGCAAAGCATTTGACACTGTCCCCCATGACATCCTCTCCTCAAAATTGGAAAAACATGGATTTGATGGATGGACCACTCAGTAGATATAAAACTGGCTGGATGGCCACACACAAAGATTTGTGGTCCACACTTCATTGTCCAATGACGAGTGCTGTCCCTCAGGGGTCAGTACTGGGGCCTGTGTTGTTCAACATCTTTTTTGGTGACATGGAAAGTGGAATAGAATGCGAACCCTCAGAAAGTTTGCTGACAACACCAAGCTGTGTTGTGTGTTAGGCACACTGGAGGGAAGGGATGCCATCCAGAGGGACATAGACAGGCTTGAAAGGTGGGCCTGTGCAAACCTCATGAAGTTCAGCAAAGCAAAGTGCAAGGTCCTGCACCTGGATTGTGGTAATCCCAGGCACACCCAATGGTTGGGCAGAGAAGTGATTGAGAGCAGCCCTGCAGAGAAGGACTAGGGGATGATACTTGATGAAAAACTTAGCATGAGCCAGCAGTGTGCACTCAAAGCCCACAAACCCAATGGAATCCTGAGCTGCATCCAAAGGAGAATGGCCAGCAGGGTGAGGGAGGGGATTCTGCCTCTCTACTCTGCTCTGGTGAGACTTCACCTGGAGTGCTGCATCCAGCTATGGGGTACCAACACTGAAAGGACATGAAACCACTGGAGCAAGTCCAGAGGAGGGCCACAGAGTTGATAAAGAGGACTGGAGCTCCTCCCCCACAAAGACAGACTAAGAAAATTAGGGATGTTCTGCCTGGACAAGAGAAGGTCTTGTGGACACCTCATAGCAACCCTCTGGTATCTGAAGCAGGCCTACAGGGAAGCCAAAGAGGAATTCTTTTTCAGGAACTATAGTGATAGGACAAAGACTAATGGTTACAAATTGAAAGGGGAAATTTAGGCTAGAGATTAGGAAGAAATACTTTACTGTGAGGGTGGTGAGACCCTGGAAGAGGTTGCCCAGGGAGGCTGTGGATGCTCCAACCCTGGCAGTGTTCAAGGCCAGGCTGGATAAGACCTTGGGTAACCTGGTGTAGTGGGGGATGTCCCTGCCCATGGCAGGCAGGCTGGGACTAGAAGATCTTTAAGATCTATTCCAACCTCTTAGCATTCTATGATTCTATCATGATAAACCGCAACAAACTATGGATGTCAGATATTAAGCCTTTCTGACTAAATGGAGAAACACATACACATTCGTTCATAATTTCGCTTCTTAAACATACATGTCACCCAGGATGGTGGGCCGTGTTTAAAAGTGATGGTGGGAAGACTGAAACACCCTTGTGTTTTTCCTAATGACTTGCCTTTTGGTAGGGAACAGGTGTTTTATAATGTACTTTGGACAGAAAGTGAAATTTTGAGGAAAATTTAAATGGTGTTACATCCTTAGAAGCACATAAAATTATCCATTGCTTAATCAATTATACACACATGCATGCTTTCTCCTGCAGAAGAGGCTGAATCAGATCTCTACCTTATTTGATGTAATTATGCTAGTTGTAAAAGAAAATGCAATTGATACGGAGTTTTTCTGGGTTTATTTGCCATATGTGGCACACAAAAACAAATTGTAGGTTACCTCTGAATTTTTATTTCAAATATGCTACACACATTTAAATGTGAAAATTACAAAAAAAGGGGAAAAAAAGCAATGTGGCATTACTTTACTATGTTCTAAGTAATTTGCATATCCCTTGGAACTAGAAGTCATTCTGGTCAGGAGCCTCTTGGACTCCAGTAATGCAGACATCTACCCTGCTCACAGAGCCAGTACTGAGTGATGTACAGCTTTCTTCCCATCAACACTTCAAAATTAGTCAAAGGATTACAGAAAGATCTCTTTGTCAACAGCCTGGAGTTCCAAACTGCATTAAAAATCCTAATGTTGCTGGTCAGTTCCTGAAGTATTTTTTTAAGATTGTGTTCCTCAGGGTATGCAAATTCTGATGTTTGGGCTCAAATTCTGACATTATGGCCTAAGCACCCACAGTCACTCTATACACCTTTTCCTTCACCTTCTGCATTAGCAATCCAATAGAGGGAGGTTCCTTGAACTGAGACTACAGGATCTCCCTTGTGCTTTGATCCAAAAGGACAAATCTTCTCCCCCTTTATTGTGTGCCTGAGTTCAGCTTTTCTCATGTCCTTTTTTCCCATATATACACTGCTGACACCAAAAGCAGGTGCTCATGTCCTCCATCTTCCATTCCTGCATCTCATAACAAGCTTAATAAATCCCAAAGATGTGGTTGTTTGATTTCTTCTGAGCCCTGGCTTTGGTCCTCACTTGTGTAACTTGACTGACATAAGTGTTGCATACCTTTGACTCCATGTTTTGTAAACCACAAAATAAATGATCTTTATATGTCTTTAATATCACAGGCTTCTTCATTCTTATTTAAGATTAACAGTCTTGTTGAAGCTTCCTATAGATTAATCTAGAAAATATGTCCCTATTTCTCCTGCTGAGATAAAAAGTCCATTCAGTCCAGAAAGATTTTGAGAAAATCTTCTGCCTTCTCAGCCTGTCTGTCACTCTAAGATTTAAGAGTGGATGTTGCTTTGATCCATCCCATTCAAGAGCACAAAGTTACCTCTTCAGTTTACTTGAACATCACAATGATGAGTTACATCTCATTTGCAGTAAAGGAACTCCGTCCAGGAGCAGGCCCAGAGCAGAGATAGCCCAGCACACTTATCTTTTCATACCACAGCACCTGTTGTGTTTGCTTTTGAAAGGTGGGAGACATCAGTCCTGTGAAGAGCTTAATCTGCTGGCTTTGCACAGCCATGGCCTACATATAGCTCAGTCTTCATGCTAGAGACATGTTCTTGCTCAGAAAAAGAGGGCTTCACAGCAGATTGAAACAATGTTGATACCAACCAACCTCATAACAGCATTGTAACATGTTGTGTAGCTGTAAAGATATTTCTTAGCTGACTAACTCTCAGAAATTACTGTAGTCCATAACAGGGCTTGTCAAAGACTTGTCCAGCACAAGCAGATCACTGGCAAGGTACCTGTACTTTCAGGCTGTCCTGAAGAGACCACATACTATCATTTATTTCTTCTCCATACCCCTCAGCCATCCAGCTTGTGTCTACTGATGAATCCACAGTGCCATCAACATCAACTTAGACAGAACTTGAAGCAAGCTCATTTTTGCAAGCTCTGTCGCTGTTTAAATGCTGGAAAGTTGTCATTTCACGTACATTGATGAGGGTGAGCATGTGCTTCATATGTGGTCTGGTTTTTTGGTAATTGGGGGACATACTCTCTCTTCTTAGACATGTCTAAAAGAGAAAACACAAAAGAAAGCTTAAACCTGAGAATTCATGTGAAAGGCAATTAAAAATAAAACTTTTGAAGGTTTTCCTTTTTCTCTTTGCTAACCATAGCTCATCACACCTTTCCCATTTGTTTATCACTAGAAGCACCCAGTACAAATAAAAACTGCTCTTTCTTGCCAAATCAGTGAACTTTATAGGACAAAAGCCTTAGTCAAAAAAGGAAATTTATATTTGATTCACATTTTCATCTGAACAGGCCTTCCATCAAGCCCTCGCAAGTGTGCTTCCACCTCCCTTCAATGGAAGCCAGTGCCTGAAACATTTTCATCAAGTTGTCAAAGTAAAGCCCCAGTCCTGACAACCAGTTCCAAACTGAATGTCGCTGTTGAGTTCAGTGGAGATAAGGCACAATCTCCATGAAGGAAGAGGACAAGGCAAACTGTAAGAACTTAACAGGTATTTTAAATAATGAACCTCACTTGTGAGACTGGGTCAATATTAAATTTTGATGAAAGCTAGGTTGATACCTGAGACAGGGCCTCACCCAAAAATAAGATAAATATAATTCCACCAGAGTGATTATCTTCACTACACAGCTCTGTTTTTTATAACTGCACTACTAAAACTGGGACTTTCTTTTATGTAAGGGTGGGGAGAGATTTCTGTAGAGATCTGAAATTCTTTCAGGGCACTGATAAAAACATGGGGCATCTGTCTCTTCTGAGTGATATCCTTGCTTTCATACTTCTATCCTAACAAATTCCTACAAGATTTATCTTGTCAAACTTTAGTCTGAACAGCACAAATTACTGGCAGAATTGTCAATCTAAAAAAGAGACAGGCATAAATTTAATTGCTCCCTGAAGATACATGGAAAGCTACATTTAGCGCAGCTAATTAGATATACTCTGATCAACAGTTATGATTCATCTGCTGAGGAGCAAAACAAGAAGGCAAATACAGAATAGGCAGCAAAAGTTAAATCTAACCTCCCAAAATCCTGGGGCTGATTTTGTTTTGGTTTTTATTACAAATGCAGCCACTGTACTGACACCAAAGATTCATGCTGCCTCTGAGCCAAGAGGCACAGACTACCAGCCAGCAGTAAAGGTATGGATAAAACACCCCATGAGGTTTTTTTTCCCATGTATCTTAAAATGTCTGTTTAACAAGAAAGATGTGACTTCAAAAAATGCTCATCTGAAATGGGGTTATCACTGATTTACAGGTGTGGACGCTGAGGCAAAAAGCAGATGGACTTGGACATGTCCATCATGCCACCACACAAAGCAATTGCATAGGTGGGGAAGGGATCCCAGGGGCCTGTGCCTCCATCTTGGGCAAATGCTGTTCCCAGGTACTAAACCAAAAGACCTCTTGCTGTGTCCTTAAACTGATGAGTAGTTTACACAGAGTGGAAGCAGAAATGAGTGGTGGGAGTGCAGGAAAATAACTGATCGTTTGAGTTAGATCAGGATGCAGTGAAATATTCTCTCTCTTTGAAACTCCATCCTCGTTTACCTGAGTTTAATCATGGATTAAGTATGGATATCAACTTCCAGCTGTGTTAAAGCACTGCTAGAAGAGAAAAAGAGTAGGGGTATTTTGGTTGGTTTTGTTGCTTTGCTTATGAGAAAGGGAATTACTTACACAGGTAAAGAAGATGAGCAGCAAGTAAAAAATCCCAAGGCAAGTCAGCATGAAGAGCTCGCCTTTGTACTTTTTTAGTTTGTCCTCTTCTATCCCAGGGCAACCTAAAATACAAAGCAAGGTGTTACATTGCTCTGGTGTTTGTAATATTTTAAAATTGTTACCTTCCTGACATGCCATGCAGAGCATGGGACAGTCAAAGTTCTCTACTGTACCTGTTACTTTTAATGTGACTGTGCTGCTCAGATTGCGCTCTCCGCTCTGCGCCCCCAAAGTGCATTTGTATGTCCCACTGTTCCAGGTGGTCACATTTTTGATCCTCAGGGAAAATGAGGTGTCATTGGAGAGCTCCAAGGACCCCCCAGCTTCTCGTGGATAATGAGATTCCACATCAAGGACTTCCCATGTGATTGCTTCACTGTCTCCAGCCATCTGGAAAACACAAATATATTTCTCTTCTTGGGCAACAGTGTCATCCTCAGTTTTAAGGTAAAGAAAATTTTAAAGCCAGCTTATGGCTGAAAATGCAGAGGCTGAAGAGAAGCAGGGGGGAGCACAACCTCAAACCCATTTAACACATTCATGCTCACAATCCAAAAGTATTTGTGTTTTTGCTTAAATTGACTCTATATATAAATAAGAATTATAGAACTATTCTGTAATAACTTCTTAAGCAGCCTCACCTGCTCAGCAACATGACAGAAGGCAGGGGTAGAGTCTGCTCTCAGTGGGCCAATGCAGAGGCCCCAGAAGAGCTCAGACCAAGAGAGACAGTCCATGGGGATGGAGTGGAGGCAGCAAGAGACAGCCCTATCCAGGTGTTTAGCAGTGTCTCTGGGGACCAGAGATGCCCAGGAGAGCATGGCAGCAGGCAGGGAGGCTCCACCGCTGCCTATGCTCACCCTGCCAGCATACCTTCTGCCATGCGGCAGTGAGAATTAAACCTGCTAACCCAGCAAGTGGGCCACAGCACGAGGGCTCTGCCCGCATGGGCTGGCATCCTCCCAGTGGCCCCGCAGCCCAGAGTTCCCTGTGGGAATGCTGCCCTGGAAACTGCACTTCCCTGTGCCAGTTTCTATGTAGCTGACCCCTGAAACCATGCTGCCTCTCTGGAGGAATGGAGGTTTTTCCCCTCCTCCCTTCCCTCCCTTCCACTCATTATTGAAACCAAAGAACAAAAAATTGCTTCGACTCCTTCAGATTCAGTTGCATGAAGGTCACAAGCAGGTTCTGGTGCACTTGGGGAGCATTTGCATGTTGAATTTCTTAATTGTAACCAGAAGAGCTACATTCCTTGGCATTGCTGAGAGGCTGCTGGAGGAATGAAGTGTATTCCCAGAACAGTTCATACTGCGGGGCGATAGGATGCACTGAAAATGACAATTGGCTGGGAACCACAAAGAAGAGAGAAATCACTAAGTTGATTTGAAAGATGGGAGAAGGGTTTGAATTAGCCTGTGTCCATTCTTATTCATCGAAGTTGCTCCCTGGGATTCAAGGCAGCTTGCCCTCCATGAAGGTTTCCCAAATAATGAATTCAATCTTTCTGGGGACCAGCAAAGCCACAGCCAGCTCATAAGTCCAAGGCTCAGCATTTCAGCCAAACATATAACTAATGTAAGCCAAGGCTTTTTTATTATTATTATTTTATTTTAATAGACACATTTTTGGGTCATATGTTGGTGCTTACTTTCTGTCAGCATAGCTACTGCATTGGGGTATAACAGTTACACTGTAAGTTATTAAAATTAAAACAATTTTCTTATACTGAGGCTAGGAGTATCTGGTTTCCCTTTCATGTGTTTGCAGGAGGAAAGCACACTCAGGAGTCTGGAGAGAAATATGGGTCTGATGCTCCATTACACTTTGCTATTTTTGCAGCCTAAAATGGTGTAAAACAAGCTGAAAGTTGGGGAACTTTTCAGGAACTGAGGAATGAGACTAAAGCACAAAATTTCCTTAATTGTAAAGATTCTTTCTCAGAAAGGTTTTGGGTTTTTTAGTGCATCAACTGAAACACAGAGCAGTAATTTCCTGGGGCTTTCCACACTTTACCCAGAAAGAGGGAAGAAAGTACCTTCTTCCCCTTAATCCCCCAGCAAATTTACCCCAGCTTCTCTTTCTTATTACACTCAGCCCCAAGCAGCTACAAGACAAGCAGAATGTATGGTGGTTTTCAGGCTGAAGGGAACTGTGCTACAGGGATTTAGGTATTTTCAGGCCCTGCACATTGCCAGAGATGTGGCCAGAGGAATTCCAATACCCAGGCTGGGCTCAGCTCTGGTTACAACTAGGTCAATAGCAGTTAAGTGGATATAGTTGACCTCCCTCAGATCTAATTTTTGCCACTCTCTCTTCCCTTACCACCCCCTTCCTCAGTGAAATTTAAAACTGCCCATAGGGCAATAAAAGGAACCAGCCTGGCTGCCCTTTGCATTGCCCTAAATTGCTGATAGGAGGTCTGAGCTACAAACAAAGAATTAGATTTGTTTAGCGATTTTTGGTTTTGGTTTTTTCCTTTTATTCACTGGCAGCATAAATAATTGCTGTCTTGGGTGGTAAATGGTGGTGTGATTCTTGTGGCTGAGATCTGGGAATGAGAAAGCACTTTGATCTTTCTGTATGCAATTGCAATCAGCACTGCTCCTAAAAGGGAGAACTCAATTAAGTCCATGCATCCCATGCCTGACCATGCACTTATTCCAAGTGAGATTTTGGGTAAATGATTTCACTTCCCTGTTTCATGGGAACAGTGAGGGATAAGATTGATTATTGCCTCTAAAGCTTTATAAGGTGCTCAGCTGCTGTTGTGAACACAATGATGGTGACCCTGCAGACAAGACTGTCAGAATTTTGCCTTGGTCCTGCTCTGTGTAAGGCAAAGCAGTGTCATGAAACTGCACTAACAACATGCTTTTACCCAAAACAAGAAAAAAAGTTACTTTGTGGCATAATCTGTCTCCCTCACTTACAGAGAAACCAGTGGTGACCTGAATGGGGGTTGCAAACCTTGCATTTGGGGAGGAGGAGGAGGAAGGGGTCATATGCGTGGGTTTAATTCGGGGTTTGCACGCCTTTCTTCCTCCATTAAATCTCCTCTTTACTGAGGGGCAAGGGCAAGCAAGGCAGTCCGTGGGGGTGCTGTGTGCCCAGCAGCATTCCAACATTTTTTAGGCTGCAGAGACATCTGGTGGCATTTTTCCAGCCTCTACAGGCAGTGCATCCACCCCTACGCAGAGGTCACAGCAACCCTTTCTCTGATGCCTGAACCAAGCCTTTTTCCACAGCAATCTTATCTCCTGTTATTTGATTTTAAAAAACAAACAAACAAACCAAAAAAACCAAAAAACAAACCAAAATAAAACAAAAAAACCCCCACCCCCTCCCATTTCAAATTCTCTAAGTAGTGAGAAAACATCCAAGCAAATTTGCAGAGTGCATCCTCACATCCCAGCTGTATAAAAGGAAGTCCATGAGATGTTCAGTAAGGTCATCGTTCTGCCTCTTTCTCTATTTAAGATAACCTCTCCCCCCTTCCCCAAACCTAATTAAAATTACAAAAATGCCACTTTGCTTGCCACCTCCTGTGAATTACTTGGCAGACTCTCTCAGTAGACAGATCATTTTGCAGCTCAAGCTTCTATGATAAACCAGCTCTAATTCATGCTAAGTGTCCTCCAGGTGATACCACTGCCCAAGGTAAATGCTGGGGGTTTTACCTAATTAATTCCACACAAGCTTAGAGGGATCGAAGCAAGCACTGTCAGTGACAGCAATCCACTTGTGTAGGGAGTGTCCTCTTCTTTAATCAGTGGAAAAATCTTTTCTTCCCACGTTTCATTTGTGTTTAATTTCTCTTACACCTCACTGCTGAGCAAACTGCAGCATGCCAGCTTCCCCTGTTCCCCACTTCCAAATGCAAAAGTGAGGATGTTCCTGCTCCCATGTTTGCTGTTAATGGCTTTACCAAAATTCAAAAGGCAAATGATGACTTGTGTGGGGACAGGTAGAAATTCTACTAAATCTATTTGCATAAAAAGGGCCTCTTTAC
Organism: Entomyzon cyanotis; assembly: GCA_024500445.1. NCBI lineage: Eukaryota > Metazoa > Chordata > Aves > Passeriformes > Meliphagidae > Entomyzon > Entomyzon cyanotis. The sequence continues at coordinate 74,087,429 of JAKEPQ010001005.1, forward strand.
CATTCTATCTGCTGGGGATTACTGAAGCAAGAATTTTGCTGGGAAACAGGGTCTTGCAGGCTGGCAACCTTTCTGCCTATCTGCATAAAACTAACCATTAAGAAAGTTAAAAACCAAAAGACATGTGAGTTTAAGTTCAGTGTCACATATACGTTGTCCTTCAGCAACATCTGTGGCAGACTTTCAGAAATCACCTGCAGGAACATCTTCAGCAGATGCTGAAGTGAGGTGATGCTTACCCTCTGCTCAGTCCCTGCTGAGACACATCCTGGAGTGCTGGGTTCAGGGCTGGGCTCCCAGTGCAAGACAGGCATGGTCATATCTGAGGGAGTCCAGTAAAGGGCCACAAAGATGACTAATAATTTGGAGCACCTGACATAGGAGCGGAAGAGATAGCTCAGCCTGGAGGAGACCAGGCATGGGGTCATCTTATCAATATTGATTCAACCTGATTGCCAGGGGGATACAGAAACTGAAGCCAGACACTTCTCAGTGACCTTCAGAGACAAGAAAAGAGGCAATGGACATAGACTGAAATTCAGGAAATTCCACTTAAGCAAAAGAAAAATGTTTTTTACTGTGGGGATGGTTGAACACTGGAATTGGCTGCCCAGAGAGGGTGGGCATTTTGAGATATTCAAAACTAAACTGGACACAGCCTTGAGCAGCCAGCTCTAGTTGTCTGTTTTTAGTGAGTTTAAGTGAAAGTTACTCTAATTCCCAAAAGCTTGGAAACAGTTGGTCTAAAGAGGCTGTGATTTTCCCACAAATATTCTCTAGTCAATTGACTGATTCCTATTAAGTTTCTCCTAGCCCAGAGCTTTTTGATAGGAACAGTGGTGGTGATACAGGGGATATTAAAATGGGATGTGTTTGATTGAAAATACCACTGAGCTGATATATTTCTGGTCTCTGACTGGATAAATTATGAACCTAGATCAAATAATCAGGCCCCCAAAATTTAAGTGCTCCTCAGCAAATACTTCTTTTTCAGAGAACTGAAAACCAGGTGGAAGAAGGAGGAGGAACACTTTCCTAAGCTCTAGCTAGCTAGGTTTTAGCTGTTGTTTTGAAAACTGCTATAGCATTGCATGGTAGTACCCTTAAAAAAGGCAATTCACCTATGCTGTAGTACATACACCCAACTAATCAATTAATATTTAATTTTGTCATAAACACGTGAGAGTGAGCAGTTCTCACATTAACTCATGTTCTCTGCCCTCATTAAATACCTTTTCTCGTCAAACTTTTCCCATACTAAGGAGGTACATTGTCTTCCAGGTAAATCAAAGTGCCAATGTAGTCTGCTTTTCCCATGAAAGAAAATTTTTGTTTCAAAAAAATTGGTTGAGGCCCAAAACTGATGTCAGTTTAAAGGTGGAACATATTAATATCAAATTATTTTCTAGTGAGGGTGAAATGATTGTAAAATTGGTTTTGTTTAAAATTTTATCAGGCATAATGGCCAAGTTGAAATTTCTGACTGTTATATAGAGCTAAAAAAAACATACAGCCAGAAGGAATTTATTTTCTGTAGCAAAATATATAGAATTCTGGCAATGCCCAAGAGCCAACATATAATGAAACACAACTGAGCTGAAACCGCTTAATAGGTGTATTTTTCAGCACAAAAGCACTTCCACATTCAATTAGTGCTAAAGGTGCATCCATGTGGTTCCTATACAGTGTCATGTAGAGATACCAAAGCTAAATTTGAAAATAACAGACATAAATTGTGGGCACATGTGAGTGAACTCTGAGTGTGCTGTAAAAGGGGAGGGGGAAGGGAACAAAGAAAGAAAATCCAAAACCCAACACGAAAACAACAGAAAAGAAGCTGTGTATGACACATGAGTCAGCTGGAAAAGCCCTTTGAGTCATTCACAGAGACTCTTTGTTGTTTGGTTTGGTTTGGCTTTTTTTTAGCTAGGGCATCCAGCCCTAGCTCATGTCAGGCAAATTAATTGTTTTGGTCATGAAATCATTTCCACTGCTCCCTTCCTGTCTAAATCATCAATGTGAGGAAGCTACTTGGAGATGAATAGATGATAGAGGAGCATTTAACTGCATTTCTTTGCATAGGTTAGAAATTAGGCCAAAGTAATTTAGCAGTTATTTACCTATGCTAATATATCACAGCTATGCACTCTAGCAAAAGTATTTTCCTTTGAAGGAATGTGTAGTCAATACTATATGTCTATAATGTTTATTCTTATTTTGTAATACTACTTGTACGTCTTATTCTGCCACAATTTTATATTTTTCAGGGAAGTGCTATAAAGTTAACAGATTTCTCTCCACTGAAGCACAGCCTCCTTTCCTCTTCCTCAAGATCTGTTTTAGATTAAGACTTTTCTGGCTATCACATGAACAAAATAGTGAAAAATCCACTGGGACTTCATTTGCGTGTGTTTAAACTTGATTTTCAAACTGAATATAAAGTGATAATTATGAGGGTTTATGAAGTAGTTCTCATTTTCAGTGTGCTGCACAAAGAGAAACTGTTCCATTTTCTATAGCTCTGTGAGGCAGAAAGGTAAGTAGAGTTTCATTACCCAGACTCTTATCTTGTAGGTGGGCTGTGGAGATTCAAACCAGCATTTCCATAGACAATTCCCAGTGCCTGAGTGCTTAGGCAAAAAAGACCTAGTTTTCAGTTCTCAGCTGGCAAACTTCCACACTGTTCATATATGGGTTTCTGGCATGCAGGCTGCCCAGCGCTCCTACAAAGGTACCACACTTTAAGGCTATCATCATTATTAATTCTTTTCCGTGGCCACATAGGGAACGGGATGAGAGCTGCACCAGGCGGGAAGAGGACTTGGTGCTCTGCCTTCTCCCCAGTGTGTTTGGCAGCCTACTTCATATATTTCTAAGTAAAAATCATTTTGTCTGAGCTGACTGACTGTGGTCCTGATTCTGACCAGAACTGCTTACACAGGTGACTTCCCACATGAAAATAATCAGCTCGAATAACCTCCTGGATGCACAGCAGGTTAAGCACATCCATGCTTTTTTTTTGCAGTATGAGACATTAGCAAAAGTGAAGAAACTATCAAATACAAACCTCTTTTACACCCAGTTGGATTTTGACAGCAGAATATTAACTCCTTTAGACAATTACTTCTCTTTACAGCAAATACTTTTAAATTACATTCTTTATTTTTAGCAGATCATAACAAACTGGCCCTTAATTTGTCTGAGCACACAGAAGTGCCAGTGGGAAGGAGAGTTTTGCTCACAGAACATTCACCCTATGCAAACAGCTGCACAAGCAGCACTGTAATGTTGCCACCATCATTTTTTTTTAAGCAACAGAAGCAAAGGTTAATTGGTTGCATTTACTTCACAGTTCAAAGTGACCTCATACAAAAGACTTCACCTAACAGCTGCTTGAACTTTACTGCCTGAAATTTCATACCATTTGTTGGAATTGCCTTTTAATTAGCCCTTTGGGGTTTTATGTGGTGTTTATTGATTAATCTTTCAGTAGTTGTTTTTAAATAACAGAGTAATTACCTGTGCGGGTAGCCCAGTCACACTCCACCATTCCCTCAGCCTCCTTTTGCAGTGTTGGGTGGGGACAACAGCACAGAGCCAAAGTAGAGAGGGGAGGAGAAAGAGCTTCAAGCTGCTGCCTATTTAGCTAGCCCCGCAAGAAGTAGTATTGCTTGTTCAGTACAAAACACTGAGCCCAAATTACTTTTTCCTGTGGAGAGTAAAGCCTTTTAGATTTGGTGCTCTGCTTTTCCTTATATGGCTGCAACTGTGGCTTGGGCTGATGTCACTGCCTGCCTGTCCCCACTTCCCACCTCTCTCATGGGACAGGCAAACAGAAGACTGCAGTACCATGGCTGATGCCATCAGCCCCTGAGGACTGTGGCAAGAGCTAAGCTTTTGTTACCTCTTGTGTCAGCAGAGAAAATACCTGCAAGGTTCTGTCATGCTGGGCTCTTGATAAACAGTCTTTTCCTGAGCAAAGCAGTGGAAGCAGGAAGAGCAAAGAGACCATAGAGGCAGTGGGGATTGTAGGGACAGGGCAGGGGACAGGCAGTGGCAGTCTACACTGTGACAGCATGATGGCTGCAAAGGGAAGCAGCACCAGAGAGGGCCTCCACAAAAGGGATCATCAAATATCACCCTCCCCTGCATGTGCAGTCATTTTGTGCCCAGGTGGAACTGCAAAGAGCTATGAGACAACACAGAATTAGGTCTACAGGCTTTCCTCACACTTCATCAGGGAATGGCTTTTGCTGCTGTTTGCTGCTTGGCCTTCCCAGCTGCCACTGAACTTGGGGAAGCACATGCTTCTGGAGGATCCTCACACTTCAGCCTGTTTTTGGTTTTGTTGACTTCCTACACTGTTATGGGGGAGAATTTTCTGGGATCCAGTCAACCTCTCTGTTTATTCCTCCTCCATCCCATACCACTTCTGCTCAACTCCTCGAGGTCCACCTGACTGCATGGTTTGCCTTCAATGAGCTCCCTGCCCTTCTTGGACACTGTGGGAGAAAGGGAGCCTTAAATAATTAGCATTTATCTGGATACAAAATATAGATTTTTATCCAGCTTTTGAGGTAGAAAGCAAAAAAGAATAAGTTGACTCATATCCCAGATCCCATTGTAAAGTTCAACCAAATGCATTATTCTCTCCTCTCTGTCCACCACCTGTACTTAGTTCAACAATTTGGAAAAAGGAGACTACAGATTCTGCACTTGGTGGGCTGGCAGTCAGATGGTCAAAACAGCTCTTTTGAGGTGCAGCTGTCATCTAGTCTGTAGGCAGATGCTCACTGTTGTACCAGCAATGAAATTCAGATGCATTGGAAGTTTCAACCTCAGAAGCCCTATCTAACTACAAACACTTTGTTGGTTTACTGTAGGGAATGAGTTTAAAACTGTATCTGACCAAACTGCTGAGGAAGCCAAGGCTGTGGCTTTAGGTTCTGGCACAGATAAATTAACAGTTTTCACTAACTATAAACAGGGTGTTTTCCTCTTCCCTTCCATTGCTCTACCATTATATAGGAAAGTAATTCAACTCTGTAACCCACAAAATCTTTATTCACAGATTGATTTTCTACTATTATAACAAGCAACAGAGAGTTGTCCTAACAGGTAGCGAGAGGACCACCAGGACTGGCTCATGATAAGCAGCAGGAGTGTATGGCTGGGAGTGGTGAATGAGGAGAACAAAACCTTCATTGTTTTCACATTAATTTGTCTCACACCATAAGCTGAAGTTCTGCACTGAGATGCAAATACATGGTGCAGTACAGTTTGTCAACAGCCACCTCTTCCACCACTGGGCAATTCTACCTCTCTAAGAAATTTCATCTTTATAATGTTGAGCAGAACTTTTCTGCTCATTAGCTGATTGATTCTTGTGACCCCTTCTGCACACAGGTGGTCAGCAGGGCTCTCCTTCCCCTGGAGATAGAACTCTGAATCAGAGCAATCAAGATGTGATTTTTACTTCACGACTGCAAAGAGATAACTCAGAATTTCTAGCTCTCCATCTGCCTTCCATGCACCCCCTGCTCTTATGCCCACCCCACTAGTCAAATCTTCCTAAAGAATAGCAAGTACCTTTTTAGTTCTAGCTAAAAGAAAAAATCAGCTCCTGTTTGGAGGGGATTAAACAAGGGCAACTGCATTGATATTGCAAGGCTTAAATACCATTTTTTGCTCTGAAGAAAATTCTGGAAGACTTCTCTTTGGAATAGTATTTGGCAGGTTGTACATGGGGCATCACCTGAATTGTGATCCACAGAAGCCAGCAATAGTTAGATAAAAAAGTAGGCCAAGAACAATTCAGGGAATCATGCTCAAATAGCCTATCACCAATGACATGGAAAATGCCTGTTCTCCGTGGTCAGCTCAAATGCTTGCACTGCTGCCTTCTCTCTGCTGCTCTGACAGGAGGATGCCTCTGCAGAAAACAACCCATTTTGTACAAGACAAGCCAGTATCAGGTAGGAAAGCAAAGCAGACTACTCATATAACTTAGGCTTTTTCCTTACTTTATACCAAGATGCTGTCTGGTAGGAGATTGAGGAGTCCTGAAGAACTGTACAGGGCAGCACTGCTTCCTCAGCACACCTCACAGCAATGCCTGGGATCATCACAGAAGTCCCACGGATCAAGCACCAAACTGCAAAGCACAGGTACACATCACCTTTAAAAGAGATTGCTTACACAATCCTTCCTGTCTTCCCGAAATGTATCCCCACAAAACAAACATGAAAGAACAGAATGAAAAATGCAGGGCTGCCCACTTACCATTGCACAGGATGATGAGCAGAGTGGGGACTCCCAAAGACATGGCTTTTACTGCTTCAGATCACAGAGAGGCAAAAGCGTGCCTCTTTGCAGGATGGACTGTGAGAGCAGAATGAAGCTGTGACTTCTTCTAGAGTGACATTTCTGAAGGCAGACTGGGGAATCCCCCAGACTTATCTTGAGGTTCTTTGTCATAGGGAAAATCCCTGCATGTATGAACTGAGGCTCCTCCCCTTAAATCTGTGAGGTCACTCCCATTTCTGCAAACACTTGCACTGGTAGCAACTCACCTCCCTTTTTTCTTTTTTCCCCCCTCTCTGTTGATCTGAACAGAGTTAAAGTTGACCAAAGGGCACTGTGGGTTGGTGTGAAGGCCATCAAAATCAGCACTGAACGAATCTCTCTTGAGTTACAAAATGTCAGGGGAAAGGACTTCTCAGCTTCTCAAAATCCCCTCTCAACCTTTTCTCTGCAGCTCTAAGAGCACAGTGCCTGTGCAAAGGTTGGCCTTATGACGTGACATTTCTGAAACCACATTTAAGAACTCAGGTCACAGCGCCATGGGAACGCTTTGACACGGGACTAATGGCTAAACAGGAATTAAAAGCATGGCTGAGCAAAACAAATTGTGTTTCAGTAGAGTTACACATTTAGCTCCACAGTTAAACACATGATGTACAACATCATCTCTTCTTAGCATATTTTGTCATTTTCAAGACAAACAACAGCATGTGGAGTGACATAATTTTACAAATTATATGCTGGAAAATTTCATCATGGAAAAAAGTCAAGGTAGCTCCCAGAATAGGAACCATTTGGACATCCCCTCTAGATATCTGCAGGGGGGAAAGCAAATCCTTTTCCTGTGATCTCTGAGAGCTGTTTCCCCCTGGAGAATTTTTGAGGAAGTCTGAGGTCGATCACAGAAACGTTTACAAATCCTGAAACTGAAAGTTGCTGATGTTATTTTTGGAAAACACTTGTGGCTGCTGTCTTTAGACTACTGAGATCATGATGGAGAGAAGCTATTTAGGAGGGGGATTTTTGAGATTTGATGGGTGGAGAATGTATAGTCAGCCCCTTTTGAAAGGCAGGGTTCTGGAAGCTACTCCAGTCTGGGCACCCTAAATCAAAATCACCTCTAGAAAACTTCATGAGGAGAAGTCAGTTTGACAAGTCCTCTCCATGTAAAACTCCAACTCAGATGGGTAAACGCTGTGGGTGGGGAACACTTTTGGAAACTCCAGTCTGTTCTGTGAAGGACATCAGACAGCAATTTTCACCGGGGGCCTCACTGTTGAAATAGCCCACTTGTTTTTAAAGCTTTTTGCTTCTATCTTCACTGACCATAATGGTAAATATAACAGACTCTAAGCTTTATTTTTCTCTTTGTGTTTTCTGGTTTCAAGGACCAGGACCTCACTCTATCACTTAGAAAGTACAAGTAAAATATGAAACTCAGTGGATCTCTTGAGAGTGAGAGAAAATAATTTCTTTCTCCTGTGTGAGATAATAGAGTCCTTGAGAAGACAGAAGGGGGGGGAGGCTGCTGAAGTAAATCTTAGCGAGAAGAGGGCTCCAGTTAATATATTTCACATCTGTTCTTCACTAAAATGATGACTTTTCTGCCCCCAAGAGTCACTCCCACATCAAGCCCATCTCCAAGAAGGGCACTCAGCTTTCACCCAAGGGCCTCTTTCTGTGAGTCCTGTAGAGCTATGTGTTTACCCTTTATAAACCCTTCATGAGGCAAAACTCTTCTCTATCTCCCTTTTCATCATGAGGAAAGCTCCCGTGAGCAAACCACAGAAAGCTCCTGCCCCCACAAGTTTGCCCACACAGAAGGGCACTGAAGGTAAGTGTAAAGGGTCAGGCTTCGGCACTGGGAAATGTACATGCCACACACATTTACCAAAGTGATGTTAAACAACATTCTTCCTCAGTTAGTTATAATTCAGGACTCTTAAAAACACATGGGTTTTCCCTCCAGGACAGGCAAAACTTCAAGCAAAACAGCCCTTTTCCTCCAGAAGTATTTGCAAGCTCAGCTGCTCTTCCGCAGCACACTACGTGAAGCAGGAGAGCAAGATATAAAAAAACAAAAGCTGAAACTCCCTTTGCTAGGGAAGGAGAAATAATTTTGTTTCTAAACTTTCCCTGGTAGGGATTTTTTTCTCTAGGGAAACTTTGAACTGGGCTGTACATTCCATCCTAACTTTTAATATCCTTTCTATGGTTTCAAAGATCAAGTCTATTGTCTCCAGAGCCCTGGAAGCTGCTTTGAGTTTCACTGAGCAGTGGAAGCAATGGGAGCTCTGCGGCATGGGTCCGGGTGTGGGAGTGAAGAGGTAGTGATTGCCTGTCAGCCTTCTCCATGAGAAACAGATCCACATCTTTGAAAGCCCTCAGGAACTGCAGGAGCTTCACAGTTCTATGAATAAGTGGAAGTTTATCATTAAATGCATTGTTCTGTGGGCCTAATGAGGCCTGCTTTCATACAGGTGTGTCCTATTGCCTTTTGCTCTCCTTCCCTCACCTGTACCACTCACTGCACCAACAGTAAGCCCTTGATCTCACCGAGGAAGAAGCACCATCTGCTCTGGCGAGTCCAGAGCCACACACGTGATGACTGACACTAGCAAGCAGCGCGTAAAACTGCAGCGTTCTGCCTACCTTTCCCTTAGCAAGGGCACTCATTTGGATCTTCATCTTTGACCCAGCTGCTGATTTTCATGAATTTCATGGGCACTTAATCCTCTTTGAGCCTTGATCCCTCTGTCAGTTTGATAGAAAGCAGGTCCAGAACATACTGGCTGATAGCCAGATGGCATGATCACAGAAATTTCATTCTCTGTGGGAAATGAGGCTAGAAGCACAAGGTTGTGGGATGGATTCATAGGATAAGGTTGAAAAGTCAAGACTGTATATTTTTTTCAGTGTTGATAGAGGCCTGAGAATGCTGCTTATGGAATCATATCCTGTATCCTTGAACCAGGTAGGTACTATATCCCTCTGATACTTGTGTAGCGGATTTTTCTGATTTCTCACTCCAGTGTGTGGTTGCAAAATATATGTAAGATTGCTTCTTATTTAATGCATTTTCCCCTGGGTGTGAGCATTCATCAGGAAGCACAGCATGTAAGAAAAAACAAAACCTTAGGTCTCTACAAGGAATTCATAATTCTCCACAATGAAGGATCAAAGGTTAAGACAAAGGTGCCAAAACAGCATTTAGCATTTTTGTCAAGGCAGAAATTTTTCTGTATTTGGGATATGATTATCAAATATCATTTGTTCCACTGCATTTAAGTTCGTGCTGTGAATAAGGTTTACCCATGTGCTTCATGTGTGTTGTGAAGCCTCTAGTGAGGGGGGGTTATTTATCTATTATTATTAATCTCCTTTGCAGCAACGAAAACTGTCTGCTTCAGTTCAGCTGACAAACCAGGAAGCCTTTCGTTCTATGTTTTAGCAGACAACAGTTTTTTAAATAATATACTGTGTGTAACATGGCAATGTTGGCTGAAGGAACAGTGAAGAAAAATCCACAGCCACAAAAGCAGAGCAGTCATGTACTTTTAGGCACCCAGCAGAGCTGCAGCCACAGCGTTTATTTTCCTGTCATGCTGAGATCTTGACGCTGACCACATCAGCAAGTAAAAGCAACTGAGACTTTCCAGGTTGCAGCTAAGGAGAGGTATGTAGATTACTCACAGACTGGAGTGAGGGAAGTTTAAGGACAAGTTCTCTTCTTTGCCCCTTTATGGCAGATGTTGGGTCAGGGACTGCCTTTGCTGTTTAAACAGTGACAATCCAGCAATACTGAGAAACCAAAACACTGGAACTGTGACCTGGTGGGCGGCACAGAGCTTTGTACTACAGACTGTCTGCTGCTGCCAGCTCAGTAAATAACACCCAATTAATTATACACAAACAGCCAGTCCTCTGAAACGCCTGGACTTTGGAGAGAGCCATCTGAGATGTGCCAGCCGTTTTTGTCGAAGTAGGAATTAAGCATACTCGTGTAGAAATTGAAATGTGACCCAAAGCACAGACCCAAAATGGAGGCATCCAAAATCAGAAGTCTCTTTAGATACTGTTGAGTTGAGGAATTGCCTTTAAGCAAGAAGGGAGCAAGAGATTATCTCAAATCTATACACACCACTGTAAGAATTAGGATAATTCTTACATAATGACTTACATAATGACATAATGATAATTAGGATAAGGCTGTACTAAAGCTGCACCTAGTCCAGCATCTTGTCTGCAGCTGCAGTCAGTGAGCTATCAGGTAGCCAAGCAGGCTATGGTGCTGCATTCAAACCACAGTATCCACTGGAGATACGTATTGAAATCTCATTTTTAACAGGGCCCTGGATTCTGTTTCATCATCAGTTTGGTAGATGGTGCTGGTGTCACCAGGCCTAGGGACATCTTGGACAGAAATCTTTGCAGATTTCAGTGTACTCTGCATTGCTTGCCATACATGTGGGGTCCATGCTGCCTTCTCCAGAAGGTAAAGAGCAGATTATTGCTCCTGATATCTCTACTCAATTCTGCACTAGTAGTCCCCATATAGTTCCAGCTTTGGAGAGGTCCTTCTTGGATCTTGCTTCTCCTTGCTACACCCAGCCAGGCATTGTTTTACTGGAGGTTTAAAGTTCAGCGTGTCTGCCGCCAAATGATGCAGTGGAAATATTTGCTCCTCCTGGTGCTCCTCTCTCCTTTCTCTTGCCTGTACAACTCCCCTAGACACATATGTTGTGGGACCTCTCACACTGAAAGAAATGAAGGGTCCCAGTAGGTCACCTTGTATTCCTAGATTATTCCATGGCCCACCAGGAATGTAAGTCAGGAGCTCCTCCTGGGAGCAGCCTGTGCTGAGAGCAAGTCTTACAGGATGCCCTGGCCATTATTTGCCATTGGGGGACCTGGCCATGCACACAGACCCATTGAGTCAAGCTGTGGCCCCTCTCCTGGTGCCTTCCAGGCCTCTTGTTTATTTTTTTTATACCTTCCCCATCTGTGGTCCCACTGAGTCATGGGATTTCCTGATCAACTTCCCCCACCATCCCCAGCAGAAGAAAGAGGAAGCCTGTGACAAGTCCTGGTGACCACAATGCCTACATCCATTCCCTTTTCCTCTGAAGTCCCCCAGCAGAGCATCAGTGACAACTGTCCATTGGCTCCTCAGATGCCCTCAGGATGGGGTGCGTTCTCCTCTGGTTCCCTATCTGTACATTCCTGACCTTTGGACAGTGATCTTCCTCTCTTCTCTCTTTTTCTGTATCTTGGAATCATTTGGCTTTCCCCAGGCCTTTTGAAGAGCATAAGGTCAGTGCAGGCATGTACTGACACCTCAACAGAATACTTGTGTGGCCTGAAAAGAGTTAAGGCAACTCGCCCCTACTATGTGTAATAGCTTTGTGCCTTCACCAAATTGTCTTCTCACCATATGCCCTCTTTTCCAGTTCATTTATAAATAGGTTAAACAGCAGGAGCCCAAGAACAAAACCCCCTCAAGCATCACTAGAGACCTCCCCCAAATGTGGATGATGGCCATTTATCCTCTTTTTTTAATAGGTTATTCAGGTGAAGGCTTTTTCTGTTGTCCCATGGCGCCTTGTCTTCAGAAATTGTTGCTGGGATTCTGTATAGCTGACCTTGTTGGGGTTTTCATTTAACTTGCCAGAGTTTATGATCCTTTCTATTTTCCATTCGTGGACACAACTTCTATTTTGTGAAGAAAGTCTTCTGCTTCTAATAAATTCCTTTATCCTGCTGTTAACTGTGTCAGCTCTTCTTTTCCGAAGTCTTTGTCCATACACAGAGGAGAGAGAAAACATACTCCTACATACTGTGTTTAAATAGACACCATGCAAGCGTTTTAGCCTTCAGGCATCCATTTTAGTTTATTTTTAACAAAGTTCGTTGTTCTCCCAATTCTAGTAATTCTATTAAAGTTTGGGCTTTTTTGGGGGGAGGGGTGGTGGTTTGGTGTTTGGGTTTTTTGGGGGGGTTGGGTTGGTTGGTTGGTTTTTTTGTTGTTTTGTTTTGTTTTGTTCTCTAAGTGGGTATGTGGAGGGGGGGTATTTTGAATCAGGTTCTGCATCTTGCTCTGGGCTAATATAAAAGTTCCTTCTTATTTTGTAGGCTCTTTCATGCAGAAACAGTATTTTCATTTTATGCAGCATCAACCCCTTATGTAACATATATCCAATATACAGGTGGGAAATTGATATCTGCTGCTATTGCTGCGTTTCTTGCTCTGTCAGCAACTCTAGTGTCCCTCAGCATGTAATAGATACAGACATTTGATTTAATCCTGCTATGATATGGCATATTTCAGACTTAGACCAGGAAAGTCAGGCTAGGTTTTGAGCTGCTTGTAAACAAACTTAACATGTTACTTTGATTTGCCACAAAGGTTTCTCTAATATCTGTTACCACTTCTCTGCTGCTTCTGCCTCCTATGTCTCTTTTTTTATACTTTGTGCCCCAATTCTAAAGCATCTCATCAATTGCCTTCTTCCCATCAACATTCTGTTGAAAGTTAGACCTCTGGCTTTGATAAAAAATTCATCCTTTCTTTTTCTTTCTATCCTATGAGATCCTTCTTGTTTGATTATTCTTCATTCTCCCTTTTAAAGTTCCACCAAATTGTTATTCAGCTGAGGATAAAGTTTTCCTGACTTCCTGCTCTGAATATGTGCCATCCTGAATCATGTTTTAGCACCTGTCAGCTTCTTCCTTCCTTCAATCTAAAAAAAAAATTCCTAATACCTTTTCTAGGTGCCACTACTGGTTTTATTTTAGTTTACCTGAATCTGACTCATGCATTATGAAAGTTTTCCTTTTTTCTAACAAGTTCAAATTCTTTGTCTTCAGCTATTTCCTAGCCAGTCATTGACAGCTTATCTCTGCTTCTCCCACTTCAGCTCTGCTCAAGGTATTGGAGACATTTCAGGTGAAGCTTCTGTGGAGCTCCTGACCTCCAACTTACCATCTGGCTGCACGCATTTTGCTTCCTGAAACTATCTCTTCCCTTCCCGAGGTCTTTGCTCCATACACTGTCTCCAGAGACTCTCTCAAGCCTTCTCCAAGAGCCTGACCAGATATTCCACATCATCCAGCAAGCAACTATTGCATCCAGCAGTCTAATCACCATGCAGTCATTTTTGGGTATCACAGAACCACATGGATATATGCCTCATAGAGCATCAGTGGTCCTCTACCACTGTATCTTCCTGAAAACTCACTGCAAAAGTGAATGTGGCTTCAAGATATGAGATAATTTCTGTCCCTCCTCCAGATAAGACTGCCACTCATAGAGCGTTCCCTCACCTCAGCAGCTTCGGATCAGCCTGGAGATAGGTCTGTTGGGTGATGATCCTAAAGTGATTGTCAGTGCATGTGTTTGTTACCCTGAAAGCTTTTAGTTCAGGTGTCACGACCTAAAGGACCAGGATGTTGGGCTAATTGCACTGGATACACATCGTCATTATCTACGCACTGAAATGATTTACAGTGGTCAGTGGAGCAAACTTAGGACTCCTTGCCCACTCATCATGTAAATAGCCGCTGCTGATTTAGGTTAGAAGGGGTCTGATGGGTCCTGTACACAGCTCCAGGCACAGATCCCTGAAGGAGGAGCCATTCAAATGCCTAAACCAAGGAGACAGGCAAAATGCCTCCTCTGGCTGGTCTCCTTTTATGTCACCCAGCACCACTGGTCTGGTCCTGCTGTGATCCCATAGTGGGTCTTTGTTTTCTCTCTTATTCCTTGTCACTGACACCCAGAAAGGGAAAAGCAGGAACTAAAAGCACAGTGCTGTGATAAACAGCCATTGGTAACGTTATACTGCTACACCTCTATACTGCTACGTTATACTGCTATACCTCTATACACTGCTGTACCTCTGGTGTGCTTTGGATCTTCATTTTTTTAGATTAGAAGGACATTTTTATGAACATTTCAGTTCAACTGCCCTGAGCAGAGGCATTCCACAGGAGCCAGAAACGGGGCTTTATACTAGAAGCGCTGTTGTTGAAGTGTGTTTGTTCTTTTTGGTTACAATTCTTCTATATACTGACAGTTGCTCCTTTGTTCTCCTTTAGCTTTCAAAGAAAAGATCTACTGCCTGAGAGCTCCACATTTGTGGAAGACAACAAGACCCATCAAAATAGAGAGCAGCAACACCCAAGAAGGACCGTGAAACACCGCACGTGTAGTTGCCACTGGAACAGCAGCTTCATGGGGGGTAGCCTAGAATGGGGCCTAACTTGCCTGTAGGTGAGGGATGGAGACAACTAGACAAGAGACCACACTCATCTGAGTTCCCATATAGTCTCTGGGAACCACTTTCTTCAAAACAGTAGGACACTGGACTCTCCCAGACCTCAGCTCCTACAGACTCCCTCATTCCTTCAGCCTAGGGCTCTGCTCACAAGCTGTCATCAGCAAAAGTGCTGTAACCCTGCTGATGCACATAAGAGATGGAAAGGGGAACCACTGTTTCTTGAGGGGGAGGCTGGGGAAACGGGTGACATGTGGTGGGAGGATGTGCAGTGAGAAATGGAGAAATGAAAAATGGAAAGTTTTCACTAGAGTTGTGACGAATATGACTCCTCTAATAGAACTAGACGGCAGAGTGGGCAGAGACAACTTGATGGCCTTTTAGAAGAGGAAGGAGTGACAAATATGTGAAGATACTAAAGTGGCCTATGTCCTGAGGGCCCTGACTCCCAGGCTCGGGGGGTTCATGCTGAGATGATTTTAAGAAGCTCTCAGTCCAAGTTGCTCATCCATTGCCACAGGTTATTGCCCTGTCACTGACTTGTCAGAAGTAGTGGTGTGCCCACACCATAGGCACTAGACTGATATATTGACATAACTGAGGTCTCTGTGGCTAGCTCAGTTTACTAGGAGGTGGACTGTGGTGGCCAAGGCATCTTCTTCTTCATCCCTATCAGGTTTATTTGAATAGGTAACCAGCTGAGGTCAGAAACCTCCTGAGAGGAACCACCACAGCCTAACCAGAGAAGCACCAAAAGTGGCCAAGAGATCACGAGGAGAGACTTGATACCAATTTTCTTGTCTTTAGACCACCATTTCTCTGTTCACTTATTCCTTTGTTGACCCCTACCTTGCAGAAGGCACTGGAGAAGGTTTTCAGAAGCCCTGTAAGCTTGTTCTTCTGATGTCTCCTTTCCTTTAGGGAGTTGAATTGCCAGACTGAATAGTACAGGTGGAAACTGATCTCATGATGTGGTTCAGAGAAGAGCTCTGGTAATTTTATAGAATGGCTGTCAGGGTGCAATGAGGGGTGGGGAGAAATTCCAGGGTGGCAAGACCAGAGTAGCCTGTGGAGAGGTAGCCCCAGCTCCAGGCATCCAGCATCTCCATAGGGATGGAAATGTGACCAGGCAGAGCAGGGCTGGAGAATGGTCTTGCTGTGGCATTTCTGAGGCAGAGATTTACAGTTCAGGGTCCTGGACCCTGGTCAGGATGGGCATAGAGCCCTGGAGGAGTTGAAATGAGGTTGTGGCTGCTGGTCAGGGTTGGGGGAGCTCCAGGGCACTTGCAGCAGGGACAAGCAGGGCTGGTGGTGCCCTTGGGATCCTGACAATGTTGTTGGCCAAGTCTGGCACTTTTGATCATCTCTACTCATATTAAGGAACTAGAGAAAAACCTACACCAGCAAATGATTTACAAAACTAAGCTTAATTCCTCGTTGTTACCTTGGTCGTGTGTTCTGATTACCACAGAGTAAATGACCACTGCAGAGCATAAAAAGATGCCAGCCTGGCACCCAGTGACAACTTTGGACTGCTTCTGGAGATTTGCTTTAGCTCTGACTACAGCAATCCCTGCATGTGCTAAAAGGAGCAGCTAATAAATGGCAAATACTCCCATGAGAATCACAGCTAATGGCTGCTGCTCAGTGAGATAATCACCCATTTAATAAGGGGTGAGCTTCTACCTCTGCACTTCCATAGGGAGCATTAATGCATTATTTTCCCCTCCTTAGCCACTTATTTCCACAAAACTGGTAGGAATTCAATGTTTTTGAAACCACTCTTCCTCTATTAATCTTAGCTGAAATTGCCCAGTGGATTCAGAAGTTATTAGGAATAGCTAGATGGTTGTACGAATGTTGACAGAGACAGACACAAAGCATTATTGCATTAAGAAAGTGCTTGAGTTTATAACAGCACAGATTTTTAAATCACGTTAAAATCCAGCAAATAGAAGCCATTATGAGGATTATGTCTCATTTCTGCACAAGTCTGCCTCACTAACAGCCTGAGAAGGTAAAGGAGCTCAGAAAGAAGTAGCCATTGCTTAGACTTCATGCCTTGATGCTCTTCTCTGGGAAGGAGTGATGGAAGGGTTAGGACTCTGCAGGAGGGCTTACATAAATATTCTTTAGAGACTAAGGGGTTTGCTTTGTACATCCAATTCTAGATTTGTTAAAGCTGCAGTTATCATCTTTTCTTCTCCAACATTATAAATTAAATCTCCTCTCACTCTGTCCACTTCCCATGTTAGTCTTTGCCTTCTTTTACCTTGAGACTTGAAGGTGCAAGGTTGCTTCTGTTATTCATGTTGAGCTTCTCAATAGCAAAAAAGCCTTACTGTTTTATGAAAACATTTGTTTCTCGGGGAAGTTGATGCTTTAGATATAAACATTTGTGAGTAATTTCTCCTTAAGACTATTTAAAATGTAATGAGGTCTACATTTTATATTGATTTGAGTTTTGGTTTACTTGTTCATGCATTTTTGAGAAAGAGCAGATGCTGCTTGAATGTTTCTTATGAGGCAGATTAAACACACTCTAGAGAGCACACCTAAGCCAAAGGTCAATCTTCCTCAGCAAACCAGACAGCAACAAACTGCTCCATGAGTTCTCAATTTTGGTAATGAAGGCTTATAAAATGAACTGTAAGGGAATTATATTTACTTTTATTTAAATTTTACAAACTACTGAAATACAAGTTTTGAAAAATTTCGCTTTGGTGGTCTCCAGGGGATAGCAGCTGGTTTTCTACATAGAGTACTGTGTAATTTGGAAAATTCTAAGTCTTCCAGTAAATTGGTCTGGCAGCTTTCACTGCAGAATTACAAGTTGAGTGATTTTCACTACGCAGCCATGCCTACAGTTCTGCCCTTCTAAGAAGTACATTTCTCGCAGGACTTAAGATTCTTTCCAATTAAAGTCTGAAATGGCTTTGTCATATCTGTGAGTCACTGTACTCTTATTGTAAAACACCTCATTTAACTAATCTCATTGCCATTGGCTTTAAAATTATGGTGTTCATGTCCAGGACAAGAACACTCTTTCTTCCTTGGGAGGCTTGGTTACCTCAGGGAGTTATGCCAATTATGTCAGGAAAAAATCCTCCCTTCATAATGCTCCATGCTGGCCCTAAACTGAGTGGTAAAAACAGATTGGGAAATAAAAGCTGTGATCTGTCACTGTGTACAGATAGGAGGAATTACTGAAAAGCTCCTTGTGTTCACTCATCACTCTATGAATTGGTCTGGGTGTTACAGTTTACTCTGTGTAAAAGCATGAGAGAAATGCAAAAGCAGAAGTGAAATCCATGTCTCATGAAGGTTCGAAATGACAAAACCACCCTAAAAATAAGTGGATGTGTCAAAAGCAGTGTGGTTGTGTCATTTGTTTGTGATGACCTCTCCTTACAGATTATTCTGTAAACTGTATCTTAAACTAAAAATTCTAGTTTGTTTATTTCCAGAAAGGGAATGGGCAGTTTGAGGTGGGATGAAGGGAGAAACAAATACTACTTTTTTTTTCAGGAAGAGCTTTTATTGCTATTCATCCAAAGACTGAGCAACAGTTAACTGGTCAGTGTGAGTGGTTTTCTTAAATGAACATGGAGAATAACAAGTCATAGGAAGTCTGGCCATATTTCCAGGAGAGAACAGAGTATTTGTCTTTTAGCTGTCTACAGTGGCTGTTGAAAATATCAACTTCCCTCAGCAAAAAATCAGAATTACATGAATTTAAAAATATCACAAATATTTCAGTACATATGCCATGTCTGAGACATTTCTTACTGATGGTGGAGGCTGAATGTTTATATTATAAATTATTCTTGATGGTTTTGAGTGATAAATGCCAACAACAAGTGATCCCAGCTAGCAGAATTCTAAATCTGCTCTGAAAAGCATATTCAGCCTGAAGAAATTAATGGAACTAATATTTTTCATAAGCCCTTGGTTTTCTTCTTTCATCTATGGTTTCCCAATACAGATCTGTAATGTTTTTCCGATACATTTGGAAAATGTGAATTTCTCCTAAGATGACTTCCTAACTTTTTCCACCACCACTTCATCCTCATTACTTATCTGTCCTAATATTTTACCTTTCTAAAGTTTTGAATCAATGTGTTATCTTTGTGAAATGTCTGGACAAGCACCTATGGATTACAAAAGCTTATGTTTGGAGCTCTTTTTTTATTAGAGATTATTAAAAATGGATGCAAGATAGAGCATAATAATAATAATATTGGGATCTTTGTCAAAATTCTGTTCAGTTCCTGTTTTCCAGTTAGTCTGGGAATAAAATGGAATAAAATATAGAAGTCAATAAACTGATTTTGCTTCAGAAGTAAGAGTTTTATTGTCCAGTGTGGAAGCGGATACTCTACCTACATAAGAGTTGTGAATGCGCACCTGTTGTTGAACCTTCACTAGGACTTTATTTTCCACCAGTTTTCATATCTGCATTTCATTTCCTTCCTGGCCCTGAGTATCTGTGTGTGACCAAAAGCAATGATATGTGAGTGAGCTGTTTGGTTTGAAGAAAGAAAAGGGGAGATGGATGGAATGGGGGTCCTAGGTGCAGATTATCCACCAGCAAAGGAGCCCAGCAGCTCCCCATTTAGCTATGGCACTGCACCCCATGCACTTGTCACTCCTGAGTTAGTTGGTTTTGATGAAGAGGCCAGAGTTGTACTTTCCATTTTCAAAGGTCAAGATCGCTGCCAAGGGCAACTGGTCTCTCTGCATACCCTAATGAAAGTAAGGCTACAGGCTGCCTTGCATTCTCCACAAATCCACATAGAGGTAGCCTACTATTGGAAATGCACCTCTATGGTTTTTAGATTTTTGGGGGTTCTGTGTGGAGTTTTTTTTGTAAGGGAAAGAAAACAGGGCTAAGTGACAGGCTGGTGTCTGAGTATGTTGGAGGATTCCTTTCGCTTTTAAGTAGAGATGAAAAAAAGACATGCCGAACTTCTGGTTTGGTGAACTGACTCTAGGTGGCAACAACACCCTGTGTAGCCTTCTAGAGGCTAGTCAGGCAAACTAATGCTGCTTACAGAGGAAAACAATTATAGCATTTTTAGTACTGCTTCTAGAAAATTTTACAGCTGATCACACCAGCTGCTCATTGCTAGAAACATTTCCAGATTCTACCACTTTTCATTGTAATAGAAGACTTGGTTTTCAACACTTAGTTTGAATAAGATGCTGCATGTTTCATTTTGTAGCTATAATACTGCAGGTGTGCAGAGGAAAATTAGCAAATTATTCTCTTTTGGTTATCTTGCTTGGATGGGCAATCTCAGGAAGCTTGTGTATCATCCTGATTTGTAATGATGCCTATAAAAGTGCACAGATGGGTATGTACAACTGCAGTTCTGTAGCATTCACTGAAGATGTTCTCGAAATGCCACTTCACCACCTCATCAAGAAAACAGCCACACAGATACCTATGAAATGCTTGACACATATTCCACGTAAAACACTGTATTATCTGCCAGGAGATCTGTAATGCCCTATGTCATTCCATCTTCATTACATATCCAGCCTCCTGGGCTTGGGAGTAGCTAAGCAAACACTTGCACAATATGAAAATTCTTACAAGTATGATGGCCTGCAGCATTATCACATTTTTCTCCAAAGTCAGCTTAACTCCACTGACCTTGATATATTTAAATCTGTTATTGATGTGTTCATAGGCATAGGGAGAAAGCACAGAGAAAGATATTAGCTTTGATTACCCCTTGCAGGAAAAAACTGTCATTGTAACCACACTACATACTAGTAATGACTGTAGAAAATTTTTCAAGTGTGATGACATCATGTTTGTAGCAGGCCAAAGTGTCTGATGGCACCTACAGGATATGATAAGCTTCTTTATTACTCTGTCAAAGTGACAAAGCTGTAAACCCCTGTGATTAAATCAGATTGTTTGTGTAATTGACCCATTCACCTGCATGTTGTCAATTTATCTCCTCTGGGTCTACCTCCAGTGTTTCAAACCTCTAAGCTGCTTTCAAAGACAGGAGCTGTCCTTTGAAATGTTAAAATGCCTCTCCTGAAAGCAATTTCTGCCTTTATTACCAAAGTGTGGAATTTCCCTTTAGATTATACGGAATCAGATTTCCAGATTCACAGTACTCTAAACCAATGTCTTATAATACTCTATAACCCTGTAAGCTGACTTTTAAAATATATATTTATAAATTAATCAGGATTTATTCTTACTAGGAATATATAAAGTAAATAGGATGAGAGTGCTCTGAAAAGGAAAAGTAGAATTCACTAACACTTTTAGGTACTTTGCATCAAGGTACTTTGTGTAACCCCTGTTCTTATTAGTTTTTCTTCCTTTCAATTAAGCAGTATTTTTATTACACATTTTTCAAAAAGTGGGGACATGATGGCAAAAGTAGTGGAAATACAATTAGAAAGATTGGTTATGTCTATGATGTATTGTCCCTGCTCCTGTTTCTTACTCCTTTCTCTTTTCTTTCTCTTCCAAGACATCAGCATTTTTAACACACCTGGCATATAGGGCCAAAATAAAATGAGTAATGTATTGCGACTAACACTTTTTCTTCTGTCAGCTAGGGTCTTTGGAAGCTTAGGAAGTGTGTTGTCAATGCCAAATGTCCCCACGGCAAAAGTGGGGGAATGCGTTGCTTGCTGAGAGCCCAGTGGGTTTCCAGCAGCAGCTGGGTGGGACATCTGCCACAGTCTTACCCAGCACTGACATGGGCAAAATCAATGGGACTACAGGCAGTCAGAAATCAAGTGTAGGAGCTGATAGCTCTTGAATAATGTGTTCTCTAACTCTTCATTATAAAATTGTGCAGGGGTCTGTTTAACCATTCCTTTACCCTATGAGCATCCCTTCACTTTCGTTGTCATCCACGTCAATCAAGCTTTCCCACTGATAATTGGAATGTTCCCTGAAACTTGTGCAGTAATCAATAGCTTATCATTCACCTAAGATTAAAGTTCCATGCATGAAGTTATAAAAAATTGCTTTGTCTCTCCAAAGAGCCAGTGAAACATCAGAACCACCAGTGACAAGTCAGATACCAAATTATGTTTTAAGATGATGCATCATATAACAGAAAGTTTTCAGAACTTTCTGTTATTTATTTTAGTTTGTTGGGGTTTCTTTCTCAAATAGGGTCAGACATGACTTTGTATAGATTAAAGCATCCTGTTTTCTAAATGTAACCATTTCATCTTTGCAATGCAATAGTTTGGGTGCAATATGAAATGTCATTCTCTACCAGCAGTTCCAGAGAATCCCCAAGGGACAAAAATACAAGATTCAAAACAAAGCCAAATGTCCATGTGTCCCATAAGTGTCGATTCCATATTTTTGACTCACCTAAATGAAGTCATTCCATTCCTTGTTTATTCTCAACAGCTGTATCCATTTCAAAATAAGTTTTGTTTGGCAAAGGAGTTACCACATTTTCAGGAATTTGCCTTCTACCAGGTTTACCCAAATTTTATTTGGTAGAGCACCATCATCATGGAATAGAATAGTTATCAGTAGCAATAGCCTAAGTTCTAGAAGGAGATATTTGGCTGTTTTTATGGGGTTCTATTTCAAACAGCTATTCTCTTCTTCCACATTGCAAGTCCCCACTGTGATTTACAATCCTAAATACAACCCTAGTTATTGCAAATGAGTTGTAAAGTAAAACCTCTCTCTCTATGGTCAATCTATACTGTGCTCTCACCACAAGCTGTAGAAGAGTGAACACCTAAACCAGCCTTAGACTTTTGTTGATTACACAAATAAATACAGACTCTCTGTTCTGTGCTTATCAGGTAAATCAGAGTGAAGCAAAACTCAAAATTAAATTTAGATTGTACCAGTTGACTTCTTTCAATGATAAATAATATTTCAAAACTCTTTTTTTTCCCTCAACAAAAGCCTGTCTTACTGAATTGCTTCCCTTTTACTCAAGTTCCCTTCAAATCCTGGAGCTGTTGTCTCTTAAAAAAACTTAACTCTGTTTTAATTTTTCACTTTGATTCTCCAATTGACTTTTACCATAAGATAATTTAAGGTTTGGGTTTTGTTCTACACATCACGTAAGAGTTAGTTATTTTTATTATATGCAAAATTAGTTTTAGGACAGTAATCATTAATTAATGGTAAATCATTTATTCAGATATTGAAGTTACTATTGAGGCTTATAGATCTTAGTGATGCAGGAACATTTATTCAACCTATTCTGCCTGCAGTGGCCTTCTTACTATATGCATCATTAATTCCCTTATGTGCAGTTAACCAATGAACAAGAAAATAATATTTTCAAAGTAAATAGGAAGTTGAAAGGGAAAGCAATAGTCTCTTTCTTTGGCTTCTCAGTTTTGGGGGTTTTAAAACTAGAAGCTGCAGCCTTTTGTTTTCCTGGTTGGTTTTCTTGGTTTGATTTTTTCAAACTATACAGAATCACAGGATCAACAAGGCTGGAAAAGCTTTGAGAGCATCAAATCCAACCTGTGACCTAACAATGTGAATGCTACATGAAATTTCATGCCACTGATAGACATAGAATCACATCCCAGGGAAAGCTGAGCTACTATGAGATTGCTGTTTTCTTCCTTACTGTTGTTTGGGGCAGGGGTGGGATATGTAATGGTTCATCAACATTTTTATGAAAATTCATCCTGGCTCTAAAAAACAAAACCAAAAAAGAACAGAACATTATTAGATAGTGTTGATGGCAAATTACTATTGAAATGCAATTGTTACAGTTTTCTGCTGTTGATTTAGCTGCGCCATTGTCTTTTGTGATGTGGATGGGAAATGTGAAGGGGAGCAGCCATTGCTGGTATCAAATTGCTGCACAGACTCCAGCTGTGAGCCAGTAATTGGGGTTTTGTATGTGAGGCAAGAAAAGACAGGCACGTTTTGAATCTTTGAAGTTTGGTGAATCTGCTTGAGCAATTCAGACTGGTCTAACACACAAATAAGCATTGAAAAAACTGTGATTCACATGTACTAAACAGAGAGCTTGAGTCTGAGGATTTGTTTGGATGATGTAGCTTATAAAAGAGTGAGAAGGTGTCGTGGTTTAGGAATGGTATTTTCCAATTTAGTAGTCCCACTAAAACCAGGCTGCTGCTCACTCCCTCTCCTCCTGCCTCCAATTGAAAGCACAAAAGGCAAAGATCACAGACTGAAATAAGAACAATTTACTGTAAACAGCAATGAGATAAGAAAACAAACAGTAACAGCAACAATATTAACAACAAAAGTTATAATACAAAGAAATTATTTCCATGGAAATCCACAACAAATACTGACTGGCTCTTCCTAACCATGTTTCTCACCCAGCCAGAATAGGACACTGTTCTCCTTGGAAGTGAGAGAGAGTCCCTTTCCTTCACCCCTGGCAATAATGTGAAATGGTATCAAATAAATTAGGGTCTGGCCATGCCCCCCTCCAGGTTACTGTAAAAAATTAACCCTGTCCTGATTGAACCTAGGACAGAATGTCACAGGTGCAGTAGAGCTCTGACATCATAATTCACTATCAAATTTAAGTATAATTCAGGTTTATATATAAGCGAATCTTTGTGAGGTATGTTTTCAGTTGGCTGAACATCTTGAAATATGACTGTTCTTGTCACATTGTCATCTTTCCCAAGATGTATGAAGTCCCTACTCTTTTTGCCAGGCACATTTAGCATGTTGTTGTACTGAATATGAAAAATATATATCTAAAATGGGTGAATCTATATATTTTACAGGGGGAAAAAATCTCTTAATGTCTCCAATTGGGAGCTTTGTTTTACTAATGACTGCAAGGCTTGAAGTGAAAATTTCATTGACTGAGGATTGTAACATATTAAAAAATTGAAATATTCTGCCTCTGAAGTACCTAGCTTCTGTTGGGTTTCACCTAGTAAGTTTGCACCTATTTGAAAAAACACTGTTGAGTCATATAGTCAATCTACCCCCAAACTGAGAGTATAAACCACACAGTGAGTTACCAGCACCAGGGATCGAGAGGTTTTTGGACTGCAATGAGATGGTGCTTGGATCATACAAATACAATTGTCACATGGACATGTCTTTAGATGCTGAAGTTCCTAAAGGACTCAGATTTGCAAATGAGTTTACAAAGAACATTTTGTAGTTTCCAAGCAGTGTTGTCCTTGGCAGACTGTGGAAAAAGAAACACCCAAATGTGCAGTTGGAGAGGATGTTCAGTTCACAAATGGGTGACTGTGGTGGTGGGACATTAGTCCTTCCCATATTAAAAATTGAATTTGCATCTCAAATGAGAACTAGTATCATCTGTTGCCATATTTTATCCCCCTAACCATCAGTAGTAAACACTTCAGAAGAAGCTTCAAGAAATACAATTATTTGCCTAGGGAGGAGTTTCTGTTAATGATTCTCTCCCTGTCCCTCTGGCTTAATGACAGACTTATGCATTGAAATATTAAGGTTTCTATCTCTTTACACATGTTTTATACAATCTAGTCCTTTTTCTAAATTTAATCTCATGTGATAGTGAATGCTTTCATTTTAATAGCTGGTATTTCCTTTCATTACTTTCAAATTTATATCTTTTTAATTTCACTGGATGAACTCTTGTTCTTAAATTATGAAGGAAAGGTGACTAGAAATGCAGGATTTATCTTCTTTGTGTCATTCATTATTTTTTATAAAGATCTATCATGTCCATTCTTAATGCCACCCAGATACAATTTTTTTTTTCTCTCAGCCTCTAGTAATTTGCATTGCCTGTCTCCAGCTGATCTCTGTGTCTGCTCTATCTATTTTGCAGCTGAATTTCCAGAACTGAACAAAGTACTCATAGTGTAACAAATAACCAACCGTTGGGATTACAATATTTCCAGATAGATTTTTAATTTCCCACTAGCATTTTGTTTAACAGTGATGTCCACTGAGCTTTCCACAGTACTGCCAGGATTTTCTTTTCTGAGCAGTTGTACTCAATTAAGGTCCCAGTAGGTTGTGTGAGTAACCCAAGATATGCTGTACAGTGTTATGCTATCCCAACATGCTTTCTGACAGTTTTGAATGCTCAACAGTACCACTCCCACCACAAATTTGGGTAGAAGCCTTTATAAACCTCTGATAATTATTTTGTTAAGTGTTCAGCTGCAAGTCTTGGCAGAGGTATACATACTTGATTTTCCTTACGCCAGCATCTTCCCAGTGTAGTCAAAAAAAACTATCTAGAAATAGGAAGGTCGTGAATCTGAGCATGCCCCCAGGTACCATGGACCTAGTAATTGCAGTGCTTCCACTCAAGCCCTCCTCCCCTCAAACAACTTTTTATGTCACTCATCCCTGAAAGCCACTTCACGCCACTCCCACTGCTGCAGTGGCTCTGCCCATCCGGAGCCACCTGTGAGAAGCAGCTGGCACAGCTGAGAGGGGCCTGTGTCCATTTGCATTCCAGTCCTTCTGTACTGCTGTTGCTTTGTCTCCTCAGGACATCCAGAAATCTCAAGCAATGGTTTAAAATCTGCATTTCTTTCCAAGGTAAAGAAAAAAATGGTCTGGAGAAAGCATGTTTTCCTTTTACAAAAGCCAGAGCTTATGAGTTCATCCCCTATTTTAGCATGTTCAAGTTTTAGTGCTTCCTTCAATTACCTCTTCAGCTCATTTTCGATGTTGCAAAGTCTCTAATTTCCAAAAGAACTGCTAGCCTATAGACACAGAAAAATGGTTTTCCACTGTCTCCTGTCAGAATTATTATTACAATTATTACATTATGTCAAATTTATATAACAGATATCTAAAAGGCTGCAATTAAATTAGGTCCCACTGCACTTGCCACTACCCAAATGTGTAACTAATAGTATTTCTGGACCTCAGGAAAAACATTTAATTCTAAGGTAAACTCCTCAGGGCAGAAATTACCTACATTTTTGTTCTATGGAAAAACAGTGCCTGGTGTTGGTACAGCCTAGAGGCTGTGCCACAATTCTAAGAATAATAATAGTAGTAATGATAATTAATATTAGTATTAAATATTGTTACTTCAGTTTTATCACAGCTTACCCCTCTCTTTTGTTTTAATATGATGTGATAAGAATGTGTTTCATTCCTTCAGCTGAGGCATTCTCTATTCAAGGTTTTTTTGCTGGTTAAGGATACTTTGCTCTGCTCCCAGGGAACAAATAGGCTAATGGAATAAGTGTTTGGTGGGATGAATGGAGTTCAGAGTGAGGACAAATGGCAAAAGAGAGGGGACACCATCAAAAGCTGTTCCGCTCCACATGAATGTGAACACTTGTTCAATATCCTGCAATTAATTCCTTTAGTACACCAAGTTACTGGAAAAAATCCACTGCACTGAGAAAGACGCACATGTCACTGCTGAGTCAGAAGATGGCCATGATCAAATCAGCACTTTTTTTTTTTTAATGTTCTTTTTTGGGGGGGGTTTGTCACTCTACCCCTAAGAAGTAGATGCTCCTCAAAAATTGCTGCCAGAAGGCATTCCAGATGTAGATTTTAAACATATTGTCCTTAAGCCAGATTGGAAGATACAGGAACAAAATGTCAAAATGCAAAGGCAGGATAGCTTAGTGTTTAAGTGTTACAAAATACAATTGCTGATTTAATTCTGATTTATTACTTCAGTGCAAGGGTTTAATAATTGTATGTTTCATTCCATTCTCTATAAGTATAGAATTATTGTGACTGCCTGTCACGAATGAGTGTACTTGAGATCACCCAAAAATCGCCAACAAGGGTACGAGCAAAAGTCAGATTTCATATTAAACTATAAAGCACAACAGATTCCTTGGCAAGATTCACTCTACTTACAAAGGACAACTAAGGCACAACAGGGGAAAGAAGGCAACAACAAAACCAAACAAAATTCAGGCAATCAGAACAGAAATGAATTGAAAACTACCTAGGGGTGTGTGTATGTGTGTATGTGTGTGTGTGTGTGTAAAGACAGGGCAGACAAGGATGAAAAGGACTGTGGTCTAAAGCTTAAAACCCCTTAAACTTAACAGTGCTTTAACTTAAATTACACCTTAATTTATAGCTTAACCTTAACAATCTAACAGAGAAATAACACTTAACAGCATTTGCCTAAATTATAGCTATAACTTATCTTCCAGATTTGCTATAGCATATGTGCAAGGGGTATGCATGCAGACAGAAATAGTCAGTGCAGGATAAGGTACCTGTGGAAAAAATCTCCCTCAGAGGTCAGTGGAAATACTCACTTTGAATGCTTTTGCATGTCCTGCTGGATGAAGGATTGGGCCTCGAGGAGTGGCGTATCAGCCCAGGACACATCGTGTTTCAGCAATCCTCCAGGCACAGCAAACCTGAGGGTTTCTGGCTCTGAGAGGCTCCACTCAGAGTGACATTGCTGGTCTCAGACCCACTGTGGCCCAGGAGAGCTCAAAGGGCTCCATATTGGACTGCTGTTTATGGGTTTGCAAGAGTGGGCTTTAGTCAGAACAGTGTTCCACTCTGGCCACAGTTTGGGTCCACACTTTCTTTGAGAGTGTGAGAACAAGGATGTTACGCCATTCAGGCCAGAGAAATATTTTCCAGGGCCGATCAGGAGAAAAACAAAAGCTTGTTAGGAGTTCCTGGGAGCAGACACTGTTTTTGATAAGCTCAGAAAGAGCTGAGCCCAGATGGTGTTTTCAAGGACAAGGCCTAAAAAGCATTTCTGAGATCACACTGCAACCTGGAAAGAAGTGAGGGGGGATGATGCACCACCACACTGCCAACAGTCCAAGCAACAACTTGGCGTGTTTGCAGTTAGTGCCCTGCTCTGTAAATGCTATTGCAAAAGTTAAGCTCCAAATGACATTAAGCTAGTTAAAATTAAATACATTTCAAGCAGAGTGAAAAAAAAAAAAAAAAGAAAATAAAGAAAAAAATCCCCACACAATGAAACACTTTACAAGCACTAGAGCAGTGAACTGGCTAAAGTGCTGTCCTAAAGATATAGGTGATACCCACCTACAAAAACAGCTCGTCTCTGTTAGTAAAATGCCATTGTAACCTTGATAGGAAAAGTAGTCTGGAAGACATGGATATCTGCACAATGCTAAGACACGTCCAATTGAGTTTTCCTGCAAGTCTTTTAAGATATCACCCAATTGTCTCAATTGCCCCTTCTGGAAATGCTATTCTTTATCTTCAGCCTGGAGTGGGAAATGTTTAGAACTCTGTGTGTTAAACCGCATTGAAGATTAAAAGCCCCAGGAAACACTATCAGTACTTCAGGTGCTTTGTATTAGTGAAGACCAGATAGAAAGTATGCCTTTCCTATCAATTTTCTGTCCCTTCCTGTGTTTCCACTTGGGAAAAAGTGCTATGAATTTATTTAGTAAGAAAAACAGATAGGCATTATAGCAACAGCACTGCTTTCTTGCTGTCAAAACAGTGACCATTTCTTTGAGCAATGTTTTTGTTGCTCAGCTCTTTCTTTTCTAAATGCATCTTAGGTTAAAAAGTATTCTTAGTTTTCCAAAAGATTTTAGAATATGAATTGCTTTCCAGCTTTTGTGGGGTTTTGGTTTTGGGTTTTTTTGTTTTAATTTTATCTGTCATGAATATTGATGCTCTGATTTAAAGGAGGTTACCATTCTTTTAGATCAGGAAAAATAAGCAGATTTTTTCCTATGCTGTGAGATCCAGGATGTTGCAGATCTTTCACTTCTCTAAAGTTACTCTTTCCATCTCAGAGCAAGCAAAGTCGCTATAAGGTAAAACAAACAAACAAAAAAATAAGCTCTCTATGCTCTGACTGGATTTATGTTACATTTTTTTTATTTTTAACTCTTGAATTGGTATTTAGCATGCAAATTAGGTAGATAAATATGTGGTGACCCCCTGTCTTTCACTCACAACCTTCTATCTCCTTCATTTGTGCCGCCATTGTCATTTGGCTGTGCGATGGTGAGCTGTGAGCTGCCAGCAGCTCTGCTGTAAGCTGGGCTGCTTTGTGAAGAGCTCCTGTGGGGGTCTTTCTTGTCTTTGGCAAACTCTTCCTAAAGAGTATTTTCTGCAGTGTGCCAGCAGCTCTTGGCACAGATTCATCAGCTCACAGTGACTTGCAGTGCTGATACTTAATAGTCATCCCCTGTAGCTTGGCAGTAGCTGAGATGGATAATGCAGCCTCCAAGTTGCTCCTTGCATGTTAGTTTCCTCTGTGTGGCAGACTTGGAAAGTCAAATTTAATTGATATAAACCAGGGAAAGAGAAAAGGGGAGATCCATCTTGCACTTCGAAGGATGTTTTATCAACTTTACTACTACTGAGAGAATAAGAATGTTTCAGGCAGAGAAATTAGAAGAGGATAGATCCAAGAAGCCAAATACCACTGAGACTTCCGTGCAGGAGGAGAAATGGAAGAAGAAAGGAGGAACTGCCTCAGCTTTTGTCAGTTGTGTCAAGCAAGGAGAAGGATGTGAAGATAGGCATCCTGACACACCACAGGCTATTGCTGTAGGAAAACATGCCACTCCCCAGACTCAGGATAACCCTAAAACTCAAGAGTGTCAGGACACAATGATATCTCCCACACAACCGACTGCTTTACCCTAATCAATTCTCAGCCTTTCCCTCCTCTTCCTTCCAATCACCCATGCTTTCCATCCCAGTTACAGCACGCACACCTCCTCAACCCTTACGGCCTTCTGCATCATAATAAATGTTCTGCAGAAGTCAAAAGCCCTGCAGCACCCTTGGACCATGAGCCGCCATCCAGAGGGGTGCCAGCAGCAAGTTCCCACACAAAAGCAGTTTAGCTCCGCATACCTGAGGATGTGGAGCTAAACCACTCTCACAAAATAAAAGTTTGTTCCCGGCTTTTTTTTTTTTTTTTTTTGGCTGGGAGGGTGGTTTGTGGTGATGCTCTGGGACCAAAAGGGCTGCAAAAGCAGGAAAGCAGGAGCGAGAGTGCAGGTCACCTCCTATGGTATGGGTGCTCCCTGGGTCCCTATTGCCCTGGGATCCGTTCTCGGAGTGTGAGTGTACCTCTGTGTGTGTTTTGGGGACAAGTCTCCCTGAGGAGGCGGCAGGGCTGGCGGGGGGGGGAAGCTCCGAGCCGAGGGACCACATCCTAGCCCGGGGATGCAGTGGAGGTGAGGGCGGCGAGGCGCCCTCCCAAACCCCAGCCGGGCTGGGCGGTGCCGGGGGCTGGCTGCAGGCGGAGGAGGAGGAAAAGGCCAGGATATTCCTGAATGAACGGCTCGCTCCTCACCCCACACCTCCGCCCGGCTCCCGCCTCCCTCCCGCCACTCGCCGGTGTCTCTTCGAGGCGCAGCCAGTTTCTATAGCGACGGCGCTGAACCGCGGCTCTTCCGAGTAGTAACAAAGCCGGCCGCCCGCTGCCGCGCCGGGGCTGCGGGGGGACGCGGCTGCCTCTGCCGAGGACACCCCGACAGGTACGGAGCGAGAGGATGCCCGGCGGCCGCCGCCCGCCCCCGGCCAGGGGATGCTGCCGCCGGGGGATGGCTGCGGGAGGGACAGGGACTCTCGGCGGGCCGGGCGGCGGCCGTAGGGAAGGGGGAGGCGTCCGTCCGTCCGTCCGTCCGTCCGTGCGCTCGCGCCTGTGGCAGCCGATGGCCAGGGGAGGGCTGCGGGAGGGTGCCGCAGGTGCGGCCCGGGCGGCCCCTTCCCGACTTCGCTGGCGCGGCCGCGGGCACCGGGACGGGGCGGCTGCCCCCGGGTACCCCCCGCCCGCCGGGGCTGGGATGGCACGGGCAGCTCCGCGCCCCGAGCGGCAACCGGTGCGCTTGGCTCGCCCCTCTCCGCCGTGGACAGCGCTGCTCCTCGTCCCTTAAGGTTATACCTTGGTAATAATAATAATTTCGTTGTTGTTGTCAAATAGATTAGAACCCCTGGAAATTTTGGGGTTACAAAGTTTCGTTTCTTCAGCTTTATAAAGTAATGATGAATAGAGTAATAGCTTTAAAATGCCTACTTAGTTAAAAAAAAATCGAAAGGATTGGTGTTGTAGAGTAAACAAGACAATTACCGCTTGTTTTTAAGAGTAAGCGTACCGAAAGGTTTTAGGTAAAATGAGTCTGTAGCTTTCAGAGTCAGAAGGCAAAGATGGTAGAGGTGATAAACGTTTGCTTATCTCGGGCAGCCAAGGTTAGGCAAGAATAAGCCGTCCTCACCTCCTGAGATACTAATGTCAGAGAGTGGATGGGAAGGTCATTAGCAGGTCATTAGCCTGAGCAGTGCTTGTGGTGGCTGTAATCGATAGCATCCGAGTGGTAGTGGCGGTGTGAATAGACATGGATTTCTGCAGAAGTTTACAATTCAAGGGAATTTCCTGATGATACCAGAAGGCTGACCCCGCATGATGAGGTCCTAAGGAGCAGTCTTGTGGCTTATTGCTGAGTGATTTAGGAAATAAACGAGATCCTGGGCCAAAGCAAAATTGTGCTGTGACATGTATGCAGCCAGCAGCACGTTCAAGATGGGAATCTTCCTGGCTGTGAACAAGGGGAAAAAGGGAAATAGTACGTTAGCTGAGGACACTGTGTTGAGGACATAGCTATTGAGCAAGTGGACAAGAATTGACATTTTAAGTAATATGTAATCTAAATACCAGGTTATTTGAGATTTAAAACACTATACATAAGGTAATATCGGGGTATCAGAACTCAAAGGCTAAGCATTGACTGGAGGAAGTTTGAGAAGTAAATAAATGAAATATTAAGGGAAAAGTAAGCAAATTGTGTGAGAACAGTGTAAAGAGAAGATACAGCTCTTCAGCAATCATAAATAGAAGTAGAAAAGAAAATGGAGACTTCTCTTGCAAGAGATGAATAAATAAAATGAAGCTCTAAATGAGTGTTGTACAAGTTTAAACTTTCCTCCATATAACATTTAAATTAGTAATATCATAACAATATGTGAAGTGGAATTCGGGTCTAGTTTTTTTTTTTAAACAGCAGTCACCAAAAAAAAAAAAAAGAAAGAAAAGAAAAGTGGAATTTCTTAGCTATGTTGATTGCAGTGGTTTGCCCAGTGTTTATAAGTGCTTGTCCTTCTCTTTCAAAAGTGTCACAACAGTTGTTTTGGTGAAAGAGTTATAACCTTCTGAATGACCTCTGTTTTTCATGCAACAGTGGAAAGCAAACTCTGGAGTTTATAAAATGTGTAAAAATGTAGATCTCAGATTAATTTAACATGATAGAAAAAATATTTCAAGACCATGCTGTGGGCTATTTGAAATTGAATGCACTAGCAGGAAGTAAAAGGTCAGCTGTGAGTAATAAAGGCCTGGACACTTCTACCCCCTTAACTGCATGGCAGAGAATGAGAAGCATCAGAATGGTGATTTTGCCTTAAAAGAGCAAAATATTTATGGTTACACTGCCTTGTGACATTTCAGTCCCAAAATTGTTCCTTGCGGAACAATTGCAAATTCCACTAGACAAAGTTCATCAGAGTAAAAAATGTAGTAGTTGAGGCAGTACCAGGAAAGAACACAATAGTTCAGTATAGATAATACACCCCATAATATAGCCTGACATGCATATGGGCTTCTAATAGTCAGCAGTTCTAGCAATTAGATCACAGTCTCTCAGACTGTCATTTCACACCTTTCTGGTGCTCCTCAGTCCAGACTAGGTTTATAGGAAGCCTGTTGTCAAATTTTTTTGAAAGCATCATCTAAAGCTGTGCACTCTGTGCATTGATATAAGGCCACTGCAGGAGTCTGCTTCCACTATTCTTCTTGCTGTGTTCAGTCTGAGTTTAACATGTTTATCTATATCCTAGTTTGATGACTCACTGTTAAATGTTTTTCTGGAGATGTACATGTGCTTGCCCTAGCCAGCAACTGTTTCAAGTATACAGGGACACTTATCACCTACTGCCTGGAGGTTGTGATTTCAGTCCTTCCAGCGAGGTTGCTAAGGAGTGCTAGGGATCCTTGGAGAGCAAATCTCAGGAAATTCTCCTGTGGCCTTTGCATACATTGTGTGCTGAAGCACTACCTGTCCAATATAAACTACTCTTCTAAACTACTGTAGTAATATAGTATGGCCAGATGTGTACCTTATGTATCACAGTATAACAGATGATAATTGTGACTTTCTAGTAAAAAGAAAACATCTGTGTGAAAGTGCTGTGATAAGCTGCAGGCCTCTTCAAAATGTACCTTAAGCTTAAAAATCATTTGCAAAGACAAATAAAGAAGTACAAGACATGCAGCTTTTAACCTACTACAGCTCTACAATTTTTAAAACCAAATCCTGTGTGTTTCATTCAGATTGTTTTTCCTGCAGAGATGATGCAGCACAGCATTTTAGGCATAATAAATACCATCATTCAACATGCCTTTCCTTTTCCCATTTTATCTTTTCCACCATCAATGAGTGAACACAAACATTCAGTAAAAGTGGAAATAACTCGGCAGCAATTTAAATTTAGTCCAGATAGCGGGAAAACCTGAGATGTTCCAGCATCTCTCTAAAGTGCTGAGCAGACTTCAAATCCATTTAGGTTCTGTCTGATATCTCTTGCCATTTCCAAGAAATTTGGCCAAAGCATTACAAAGTTGTAGTTCTCTGAAAGACTCGGGTTCACAAGTGTTTTGTAGATATATATTGCATTTTGAAAGTAGCATCTGTAGAGATTAGTACCACTGGTGGTAGTTCAGAAATTGGAGAAAGGAATAGGGACAAACTGTCTTATCTCTCCGCTTTCCTACTTCAATTAGGAATTGCCCAAGTTAATAGTGGAAAGGCAGCCTCGTAGAAAGAAAGGGGTGTGACAATCTGGATTTGCGAATAACTGTGAGGAAACATGAAGGTGTATGGGGCTGTAACAACGAAAAAGGCGGAGCAGCCCATGAAGAAGACATAGCCCTGGAGTCAAAGGGCATGGTGGGAGAGTTACCTGGGACTGGTGTGAGGAGTCAGGTTGAGATGGGATTCGGACTGGGGCAGGCTAATTTTCCAGCCAGGAAAATCTGTACATATTAGACTATGTGCATCATTTCCTCCCAGTGGATGGTCCAGTTCAGGGCTGAAGGCTTCATTTAGACCCCCTTTTGTAAGCCATCAAGGCTTCATTGGCAAGATCCATGGCAAAAGGTGTTGATCAGGAAACCCAAACCTTTCCAAAATAGTTTCAGGGCAGGTGTTGTTCCAGGCAGGGGAACTCACCTTGGCAGGCAGTGCATGGCAAAGAAAGAAAACTCCCATTTCAGATGGATAGCCAGTCTGTGCTCAGGCAGGAGATGTTCTCCTGTGAACAGAAAGAAAATTTTCTCCCCCTGGTGACTCACAAGCAGTGACCTGATCAGAGTCTGCTTGAAAAAGCATCTGACCTTGAAGTTTCTGCTGTGGAATAGCTTTATGTGAAAGTATGGCTTGACTGCTGAGGACCTACACTGCAGGTGTTTACCAAGAACCTGTAGATGCCTCCCAATATGTGATAGGGGACCTGGAGTATTTCCGCAGAAGCATTCGCTGTTGAAAACAAACATGCTCAAAACTCAAGCTGATACTGGCTTTCCAGTCTTAACAATTCCTCCAAGTAATTCTCAAAAAAGCTTGAAAAGCTTACCAGTGTTTCTACCACTATTGAAAATACTTTGTTTATTTAGCTAGAATTTTATAAACACCAAGCAGAAATTTTGAGTAGTATTTGAATCACCAGGTGGAGTGTTGTATAACATGTGTGTGTAATGAGGGCTTTTATCTTCCTGTATCTTTTTCAGTTCACTGAATTACACCTCTATGCTGTTAAAGTGACAGCTAAATGAAAGTCAAAGAAATAGTGCTGTGTTTGGTGCTAGGTTCAAATAGTACGAGTGAATTGCAGGGCCACAAATTAAACAATGAAGATAAAACAAAGAATTCACTAAATAACTGCCAACTATACTGCAAACTCAGTGAAGCTTCCTGTGGAAGAAAATGATGAGTTATTGTATTACTAAAACTGTATTGTAATACATATATTCAGTGGAATGCTGATGTTTTGTAATGCTCTAGTACTTGGATTTGCTTTCAGTATATTACAGACATTTTACTGTGTCCGCTAAATCAAAGAGCACTTTTGTACCTGATGCTTATTCCTGTAATCAAGTTGCCTCTCATCCTCTGACAAACTAAACAGATTGAGCTCTTTAAAGCCTTCTCTTGAAGAAGACTTATTCAGCTCCTGTTTATTTTTTTGTGACCATCACACTGTTCCTGTGAGAAACTGTCCAGTTGTTCAAAATCCTTTATAGATTGTGAGCACTGTGACTGTGCAAAATACCTTCGTTTGACTCTCACCGCAGCCTAAAATGTAATGGTATCTCAGCTGTGTTTCCCTCCTCACCTATTCCATGTTCTAAATTCATGTTGCAAAGCTCTCACTCTCAGAAAATTTGTCTCTGTGACTTCTCTATGTCTGTGCTCATTACAGGGGGGTACCTGCTCATTACCTGGCTACCTACTCACTTAAAGATCAGCTAGCAATGAAAAATTTCCTCTCTGGCCCTCTCTGTCTTCTAAAAATTAGGAACAATTATCTATCCAGTAACATAAAAACTGCCCTCTTTGTATTGTAAGTTTTTGTTAGCCTGAAATATCACCCTTAATCGTAAAATGCCATGTCTCACATAGGATAAAGAGAGAACAGAAAGCATACAAACAATTAATCATCTGGTTTTGTTATCGGTCATTCAGACCCTTTGATGATGGATGGGTGAATAGATTGAGCTTAGAGCTGTAAGCCAGCTTGGCAGCTGGCAGGTAAGTCCCTGGAAGCTCACCAAAATGCTTTCTCAAGCATCACACTTCTGTTTTACTTGCTGTATTTAGCCAAATCATATCCTGGAATATAAAGTACCCTCTTAAGACAATAGGATCACACTTGAGCATACATCTACTTTCAGTAGAACTTAAGCATATAGAGACATGTGCTCAGATAGGGATCTGAAGAAGGATGCTTTCTTGGATGGGAAAATAGAGGAATACCTCTTACAAGACTAGGAAAGAGCAAGTCAGAACTGAAAATGAATGGTGTGCAGGTGATGTAAAAATGAAGTAATTATACTGCATATTGATTAATACCGTAAAAATCCCCAGTGAACTAAGTTTCCAGTAAATTTTGTGTAATTTGTTTCTTAAGGATTAATGAAACTTTTTTACATGACTGCTTTGCCCAACTATGCCATCTGACAGGCAAGTTAAAAGCATTTTATAACCCTGGAATGGAAAAGCACTGAGTGCAGTGGTATCTCTCATCCTTCCCCTGGTATACCTCCCAAGACAGCTTGTTCCAAAGTAGTGTGCTGTGCTAATGGCAGCATTGGCATTAAGAAGATTATTTGTATGAATTTATTGTCACATGGCCAAAACATTTGCTTCATGCTGAAGTGTGGTTTTTAGGGTCTAAGGATAGTTCTTGGTGTATTCCTCAGTGTAAATATAGGGCTTCAGTAATGCATACTGACATAGATTTATTAAAATAAGAATTCTCATTGACTTTGGAACAGGAAAGAGGGAGGAATGTCACAATAACACATAGAAAGAAACTTTCTGGGGTAGCTCTTTTAAATGCAGTTTTAATATTCAGATATGGCTATGAATAGAATGAACAGCCTTCTGAACTTTATGCCCTGTTAAAAATTAAGTGGCTTGCCTATTTTCTGTTTCACTAAAGTAAAGTTATTCATGAAAAAAAAAGTCAGTTTTGCCAGTCTTATAATTAATTTTCAGTTTTAATAACATTAGCAGGATGCTTCACTCACTGTTTGTCATTTATACAGATAGCTAATATAGTGCATGTGTGTATTTGAAATTCTGTAGGGATCTTGAGAGACTAACAGCTTTTCTGTAGTTCTAGAACACACACATGTTTACACATACTTTTATACATGCTACCTTCTCAAGAGAGCTAGAATATTTTAAATTATGCAAACATATGTAATATTTATATTTGCCAGACAGACCAAGGGTATAAATTGACATCATAGATACATGTATGGAAATTTTCTGCATTCAGTGATGCAGATTACTGTACAAACAAGTTCATCCCTGTAACATTTTGTTTGCCTGTTGCTCAAGGAAGAGAAACAATTTCACACAGTATGATCAGTAAAGTGTATCTGTGGACATAATTCTAGGCAGGTGTCCAAAACAGAAGTATCTGTCCACTGACTGTAAAATAGCAATTTGTAATAAACAATCATGCTGCATATTTGATGCTTCCTCCTTTTTACTGTATCACTCTGCACTTCTTTCAATAGCAGTGTTATGTCTTTATGCTTAGGTTTTTCTCTCTTTTATTTCACTTACAATCTTGTCTCTCTGAGTGCAAGAAAGCCAGCCTCATTGGAACAGAGATTTTTTTTTTGAAGTTATGTCAGAGAGTTAGCCTATATGTTTTATTTTGCTGCTCACACATTAGCAATGTGAACCGAAGCACAGATAAAGAGCAAAAAGAGGCATGAAATAATGCTATGAGAAATAATGAACCCCAGGAAATAAAAAGTATGCAGTGATCAGCACATGGCTGTCTGTATTGAAAAGTAATGTTCATATCACTCCATTACTGCTGGCCCAGAGCTCCTTTGATCATGTTTGAAGAGTTGCATTTGTCTGGGAGTGTTTGGAGGGTTGATAAGGGTCGACTTCAATCAACATTTGCTTTCATGTTTGTGTATTCATAAAATTTAATATTCAAATATGTATGTGTGTGTCATAGTAATGCACACAGCTGATGAATTAGATTCATTACTTGCTGTTAAAACATTAGCAATAACTTTCATGGACAAGACACAGTAACACAGATTTTGCTGTGCAAAATATAGTGTCTAAACAGACAGAAGTGCAACAAGTAGGGTATGTCAGAAAATTCCAAAGAAGGAGATAATATTATTTGGCATCAGTTTTGAGTTGCAGTTGGATTGGAGTGGTTTGCTGTGTTTTGCGTGGGTTTTTTGTTTGTTTTGGCTTGTGCTTTTTTATGATGGGGAGTACGGACGATAAGGGTCTTTCGGGAAGAAATATTAATTGCAAGTGAGATTTTTGGATGGGCATGTGGACAAGAACAAATGTGTGTCCTGGCAGTATGCCTGTTAAAATACCTAATTTTGCACTACCAGACACAGTGCAATGTTTATATAAAATTTTCTAGAGAATACACTGAAGGAGTGTGGAGTGCTCGCACTACGGGAAAAGCCTGAAAGACTTGTAGAAAAAAGAAATCAAATTGAACCCCTATATTGCAAGATCATGTTGGTCTGAGAGAAGAAACAAATCTTGGGAAAGCAATTTCATCAGCATTCATAGCACTAAGTAGCGTCCCGGATCCTGTGCTGCCTGCTCCAGAACTGACGTCATCTGTCCACCATGACATACTAGACCACTCAGACTGGCACACAAATACTGAGCAGCTGCCTCACAAATCCAGTTGCATACCTCTAGCAAAAGAAAGGCTCTAGTCAGAGATATGAATGGTTATTCACCCATCTGCAACAAGAAATGCAGTGTGCCAGGCAGCAAACAGCAAGCATCATACATTCATTGATGAGCAAAGTGATAATGGGGAAACCACAGGGAATTGTGTTGATAGGAAATGGGCAAATATTGGGGGTCTGTTCAGTTCAACTGACTGGTCCCAGGGAGAACACTTGACAAAGCTCACATCTTGCATACAGCTCCAGATGTCCATGAAACTTGGGGGGAATTTTCCCTGATTTTTCTTTCACGTATGCAAGTGGGCCTTGGTCAGATGAAGGTCCAAGAGGAAGGGACCTGAAGTCCTAGATCTCTGCTCTGCCTCTACAGAGTGCCAGCTGCCCTGGAAAGACTGAAGTTAAGAGTTGTGGCTCTTGTGTCCTGCTCTGGGACGTGACAGGTAAGATGTGCACAAGTCACACCAATTTTAAGGTTTCTTTCAGTTACACTGGGAATGAAAAAGGGCCGTTGTTAAGGAATAGACAGTATAGAAACATCTTTGATCCCCCTAGACTGAGTGAATTAGCTAAATGATGAATGTCTCACATTGTGCAATCATTATTGCTCATTGTTGTGACAGGCCGGAAAGAGCAAACATAATAATTAATACTCAGCATTGTGATAATGCCATTGTGTCCCAGCTTTAAATTGTTTAAACGAAGCTTTCCTTTTATTTAAGTAACTCCCTGATAATTCTGTTAAATCTTTCTTTTCTTCAGTCTTGAATCAGCTTTTCAGTACAGACATCTTGTATCCTCTGGTGAAGTGGGCTTACAGGCAGGGAATGTCTGTGTTTGTATGTCTGTGTCACTCCCTTTCAAGTACTCATTGTAGAGCACAGCTATAACTGAATAATTTTCTTCAAATGTCAGATAAAATGATTCATTTTGTTTCAGCTAAACATTATTGTACACATGCATATTGTATATATATGCTACCTGTAGATTAAAACATTAATCTATTAATGTAATGCTCAAAGAAATATATTGAGTTACTTTTCATGGAA
Organism: Entomyzon cyanotis; assembly: GCA_024500445.1. Taxonomy (NCBI): domain Eukaryota; kingdom Metazoa; phylum Chordata; class Aves; order Passeriformes; family Meliphagidae; genus Entomyzon; species Entomyzon cyanotis. The sequence continues at coordinate 74,127,461 of JAKEPQ010001005.1, forward strand.
TCATAGAATGGTTTGGGTTGGAGGGGACTTCCAAGATCATCTAGTTCCAACCCTCCCGCCAAGGCAAGGGACACCTTCCACTGAACCAGGTTGTTCAAAGCCCCATCCAACCTGGCCTTGAGCTTCCACTTCTTTTTTTTCTGCATTTTCAGAAATGCAGTGTTTTATTACAGTTGAGCAACAGCCACTAGCAACAATATTCTACCTGATGTGGTTTCTTTTATGAAGAGATACTAGTCCTTATTTTCAATGTGAAAATTGCAATTTCAGCTTTTATCTATGCATTTTCCTGAATATATAGTAATGGATTTATAAGTATGGAAGCATAGTGTGTGAGACAACACACTCCCTCCTTGGTAACACTTGCTGAAAAATGCATGGTGTGTTAGACCTGCTTTTGAAAACCAGAATAATCAAAGAAGTAATATATTAAAAAGAAAAATACCTGAAAATGTGAATGTTCCTGTTCAAACATATGCATATAAATTTTATCTTTGTTTGATTGTGCAGTTCATGGGTGGTTCAAATAAAAGTAATCAGCTGTCAATTTTGGGAGTTTTTTTATTGTTAATTCACAATGCTGAGAATGTGTAATGACTAGAAGTCCACAGATGAAAACAGGCATATGGAAATTGTATTCAGTGCCTCTGCTAGAACTGAGGACTCTCCCTGAAACGCCAGCTTCATGTCAGAGGTGGAGAGGAAGCTGCTATGGCAGTTCCATACAGGTAGAGAATGTCATCTGCCAGACAGATTCTAATAAATCTTATAGCAGTAGCCAACATTTCCAAGTAGGTATTTTTTTAGGTAGGGGCATTCAGCTGGCTTTGTTTCTCCAGAGCATCCCTGAGATCTGTACTGACCACAGGAGGAAGATGTCAATATGTGTCAAACCTCTCAAATACTCAGTTTACTGTGCCTTGTGTGGCTTTGAAAACCATTCTCGTAGTCTTATGTTTGCTTTGTTACATGGGTAGCAATGTGCTTGGTATGGGAGATTGTCCTGCGTTTGCACCCAGAATCAGTGAAAGAGCCAAGGGGCACCTGAGTGCATTCCTCCCTGTGAGTCTCGGCCCGGGGGGGTTGGGAACCCTCCAGCATCGCGGGAGACATTCAGTACTCAAAGAGGCCCTTCAGACCTGTCTCTGCTTTTGTTGAGAATTGTAGTGGGCACCTTGGCTAGTGGGAATGGGATTGAATGGGCTGTAGAAGCACCAAAGTAACAATTCGAGAAGGAGTGTGAGAATGGCAGCCAGATGAGGAGGTCATCAAGATAACAGAACTCATCTACTGACCTTCCAAGGACACCCACTTCAGGAGACAGATCAGTGAGTAAGTCCTGATGACTCACAGAAGGGGGTGGGGAGAAAAGATTGTTTACTGTTGCCTAAAGACAACACAGACGAACAACCAGCAGTGGCACATGTTTGCCAACCTAAAAAGAAGGAGAATTTAGGATGAGGCATCTCTTGTTCACCATGGCACTGCAAGGATTGTATCTCCATTATGAACGCTGAACATACGTCTCGGTGCTGGTGAGTGCATGGATTGGAGTGAGATCAACACTCTCCCATTCTGTAAGATCTCACATTGAGCTCTACTGAATTCTTGATACACAGTGTTGCAACATTGTCTTCCAAACTTTTCAGGACATGAGGTTTGAACCGGATGATTTCCAGAGGTCCCTTCCAATGCAGGTTGTTCTGTAATTCTATCACTTGAATGCAGGAGCATGTTCCGTGAACTTCACTGCGCAGCTGGTAAGATTAGTATAGTATAGGTTTATGGTCATTTCTTAAATCTTACACTTTTATCTTCATTTGTTCCAATTACCCATGTTTTCTTTTTTAAAAATGGATTTAAGTCACCTAGGTAAAAAAAAAAAAAAAAAAAAAGGGGGGGGGGTGCATTTCTAAGCATAAAAGTTCATTTAAAATAACCTTGCACTTGAAAAAATTCCACTCAGTGTATCTTTCTGATCAGAAGGCTGTAAGCCTCTGAACTTCAGGGACCTGGGATTGAAATGTCATCTCAGTTGTTGGCTGAGACAGGATCAATCACAAACAATGAGGATTATGTATCCACTTAAAAAAAAATACAGTGCCCAGACTGAACTGTCCAATTTGCAGACATCATCTTGTTGTATTCTTTATGGTGCTAAGCTGATTGTATGAGGCTGGAGCCACAAGTAATCTCTCTCATTCAGCTCTACTGCAATGTTGCTGGACATACAGAATGAAGGCATGTTACTCAAAATCATGCACATCTGTCAGCTCTAGCTCAAGCCAGGAGTTGAGTTTTTGGTTTGCTTCTTGTCTGGCAAAATACTGCTTCTTTAAAAACACTGAAGGATCTACTGTGAACCCCACCAGCCTTTACCCTTAGTAGAATTCTCTATTAAATGAACCAAGCCATTTGTCAGGTCGGTGGTCTGACAATTCAAGGAGTGAATGTACAACTAAATAAAACAGCTTTCTCCTGAACTTCGCTATTTCACTATAGCTATTTTACTGATATTTTCAGTATCAAAATGAGTGCTACATTTTGATCCCAAATACTTTCATGTTCTATCATTCTATTACTATCTATCCCATTCATTCTCATCAGTGTGGTGGGCAACAGAAGGTGTATTTCATTTCTCAATTTCTTTTCATATTCAGATTATTACCAAATTTTCCTATCATCTATTCTTGTATAACACACAACATTTTCCTCACCTCCCATCTTGGTCTGTGCCTTAATACTTTCTTAATTTGATTCCTGTAACTTGTAACATATACCTTGTAACCTATGCTTTCCTAGCTGGCTTGACATTTTTATTGTTTCCCTTCCACTTACCTGACCCCCTTGAACCTTTTTTGGCCATCTTCCTAAAATGTGTAATTCTGCATCTTTGAAATCCCCCACAAATTCACCTTGTGTATCAACTCAAACTTGGTTTTATTCCACTCAGTCCTGCTGCCCCTGTACATGCTTCCTGCTGGGTTTCCTTAGCATGCCAATTTAGAAAGCATTTTCCTAAATTTTCTTCTCTTGCACTTAGCCCTCTCTGTCCACTCCCTACATAAAAGTCTTTCTGATTAATCATACTGCTGCTCCCTTTTCTCTGATTCACAACTCTCTACTGTAAGGATCCCAGGACTCTCAGGTAGCAATCTTATAAATTGTGTTCTGTGATCAGTTGCACTCAGGCAACATCAGTAACACTCTGGAACTGAGCCCAGTGGCTTTGCACAACTATAAGCAAGAGTGCTTTTCTATGCACTTCGGAGTGCTCAGTAAAGATAGTGAGCATTTTCTCTGAAGGTCCTTTTTTGCTCCATTTAGATCTTGTGCTTAATTACGTAGTTATTAAGGTGTTGCTGTAAGATGCATTATAGTCTTTAAAGACAATTATAATGTGTAGTGTTTTAGTTTGTTTCTCTTGATTAGCTGAGTTAAAATCTTGCCACGTGAAATGGTTAAGGATTACTGTGGATGGTGAATGGGATCTCAAGTTCTCCCGTAACCACAGGTGTAATAAGCCAGTGGTTCCACCTGGTATTTTCACAGAATATGAGAAATATCTGAGACTGCAGTGTCTCATTTGGACGTGATACTGAGCCTGTGTGAGTGTATCAAATACTTCATTCACATAATGTTCGATCAAGTCCTTCAGACTTGATATCCTGCCAATGGGGCTGCCACAATTCATGTATTCATAAACAGTGTCCTTGAGATCTTGTCTGCTCCTTTCTGCACAACCCAGTGTATTAAAAGAACATTATCTTTTTGGGGAAGGGAGCAGTATCCTGTGGTTTTTATGAATGACTAGATGCCATCATAGTTTACTGATGATGTTCCCTGGCTGGAGTTATATATTATGAAGCACAGTTGTTTCCAAGATTTAATAATGTGACAATTTTTTTTTCAGTAGCAGAGCCAAGGAGAAATTAATGGTTGGTTGTATCAGTTTTCTAGTCAATTCAGTATGACTTTTGCCTTAGCAGGGATTACAGATTTAGGAACTGAATAAATGAGGCAGTAACAAATGTTAGAAACATCAAAAAGGTATATATTCTATGAAAACAACAATCAAGAAAATCATACAGCAGTAGCTTAATTCTACCAACTTTCTTCCTGTTACCCAAATAAATAAGAATTTTGCCTGAGAAAGGCCTGCATGTGCATCCTAAGAAAACGTTTGTGTCCAAGATTTAATTCCTGCTGTCATTTTACAAGCTAAGCTCAGTGACAAGTTTTGATGAACAAATCCCTCAAGTAAACGTTTTCTTAACACATCTTTAGAGCTACAGGCTACCATAAGGAAAGCAACAGGAAGATGACTTTTTTCTCAAGCAAAGGTATTTTTTAAGACGAGCCAGTGTGATTTGTTGACATATTTATAAGCGTTGCATCTTGTTTAGTTGAATCACTCTCGATTTACACAAGAGGATCTGTGTCTAATGAATTATCAATATGCCATGTTGCCATTTTTAGTATTGAAAGACTTGTGACCACACTGACCAAAAAGGAGAGAATGCTTTTATTGCTGTACTATACTGAAAATGCTGTGCAGAGCTTTTGATTTTATGCAATTCAGTGGGATCATTGAAAGCTAGAGATTTGGGCATAGACAGCATGATATACTGTCACCTTTTGCTGTGGACAAGGAATGCTTCATTAATAAGGTAAAATGGGCACTAGGGCTGTCTAGTGAATCTACTTAACATGAAATTCACTATTGAAGCAGCTGCTTCTCCCTCAATCCACCTCTGTCTTGTGATCTGTCCATATAGCAGTGTCCTGTGAAACCCACTCAGAAACAGGAGTGTCTCAGGAGAAAAACCATGAAAGTTCAAGTTTCTCAAGCTTTCTACTGCAGGTCTTGTCACTTCAAACACACAAGGTATTTATGAGCATGAAAAACTTTGGAAGGCATCTGTATGGAGGAACGCTGACAGACATTGTGTGAATAGCAACATTTGCATAAAGTTTTTAGTAAGTGGAGATGAAAGTCTCCATTTTCCATGGTTACTGATCCTCTGAGATATCCAGTTCAAACAGACATATCTGAGAATGAAAGGTACAACTTTTACTGTCTTTTAGGGTATCTGCTATCACATTTCAACATGCAGTCTTCTGTAGCTTAACACTCTATAGTGATGGCTGACAGATAGGCAAGATATATTGGCACAGGTTGTAGACAAAGCTCAGCATATTAGCCCAGCATGACAGAGTGGGAAATGGTACGCAAGGCTGGCTGATTCTCCTGCAAGCCAGATTAACTTAGCTCATCCAGAGCTACATGTTATTATAGCTAGGCTGGTTCCAGTATGAATCTGGCTCAGTTACATCAACACTGCACTGCAGTTTAAAGTGTAGATGTACTCACTGTTGCAAAGTATATCCACCACCAATAAAGAGAAATGCCCCTCAGGCTGCATTTTCTTTGGGTGCACTTTCTGAAAGAGCCCTCCAGAAGCAGAGAAGGACAAATACGAGCTCAGAAGCTCTCAAGTAATATTACAATAATTTAATGCTGGAGCAGAATTGGATTTTAATCAATTTCATGGAGAGTTCTTTCTGTCAAGAAACCAAGCCCAAGGAAAAAGGTATATTTTAACTTGCTGCAAATTATGTGGTTGGTGTTTGCAGAGATGTGAAAAAGTAAGATTCACAGTGGAAGCTGCCTTTTGCACTGATTTTTAGTACAATAGCTGTAACTTCTATAAACTTTGGTTTAGTAGGCTAACAAACAGCAGTGTGCTATCCTGGTGCTTCCAACATGGAGCTTTCCATGAAAAAGTAACAGCATAAATAAAGGCTAATGCTTCTTAGCTTTTGAATGGAGAGTGCATATATATAGGAGTTTTCCCTAGATCTTCAGTCTTTGCAAATTATATGCATTCAGCACACCGGAAATGAAGAATAGTGAAATATGTGTTATCTCCTAATGTCTAGTTAATTAGTTCACATCGTAGTACATCTTTCTAGTATTACTTTTTGGAAAAGAGACTTACACAGTGGAACATTCAGAAGCCTTATATTCACTTGCTTAAGTGAAAGCAGAGCAGAGGAGATTTGTTATTTAAATAAAGAAAACTGTCACTTAAAACATCTGGTATTTTAAAATGTTTCTGGTTATGTTTCTGTTCTATAAAAAAAAGTCTTTTCTTAGTAGAAGGCAAGAAGTGTTTTAAATTTCCTACTTTAGTCCTTAAGCCTTAGCCAAGCTGCTCATTTGTGATACTATATAGAAAACCTGATAGCCTTGGGAATACTCACTGAAGAGCTGCTGTGCTGTTGTTGGGATTTTTATTACACTAAGTGAAATTCAGAACTTGTTAGTGTTCTATTTTGTAGTTTTTCTAGTCTTGTATGACATGTTGCAAAACACTTAAACCAAAATCCCCATTGATTATTACCAGTTAAGAAAATACCAATGCCTGGTCTCAGTTATTAATTTACTCTAAACCAGGTTAACAGGGAAGTGTAATGGTTCTCTATGGACTTTGTTGCTTTTTAAACTTTTAGAATTCAATTTTATGTACTTTCTCTCTGTTTCACATGTTGGTTGAGTTTTTTTCTTTCTAATTAGTTTAATATACAAGCTGTGTTTCTGAATATGCCTTGATTACTTCCAAAATTTCTGAAGCAATGCTTTCCTCTCATTCATTTTGTATTTTAAATATGCTCAACTGGCAGACTTCAAACATTTTCATTTAGTTTAACCTTTCAACTGTTGTAGTTGCAAATGACATCAAAATGCTGTGGCTCTGCTTAAAGAAAAGACAGTTTCATACCCTTAATTGAATTTGTGAGACTTAACTAATGTTAAGAGACTTAACTCTTCTGAATGATGGAAAACTTGTAAAGTCCAGATTGCCCTTGTCCTAAAACAGAGTTAGGCATCTCTTGCTGAAACACATTTTCTACGTGCAGATTTTCTGATTTTTTTGCAGGTTCATATCGATCCAATTTAGATCTGATTGGATTATCTGCCACTGTGGCAGTACATTTCTATCAGAAACACATGGGAGTGAGATACACTGCATTCTTAACTGGATTCTGATACATCCTATGAATAAATTGCAGCTTCCTTTTGCTCCTCTTATCCAGTCCAAAGGGCACTGTATATAGAGCCTCTGTCCATAAGGATTATGCCCTTTTCTTGAAATATTCCATCTAGTAGCGCTTCAGCTCTTTCACTGACAGTCCAGAATGGGAAAACACATACCACATTTCACTGCTAAATAACATGTTAAAACAGAGCAATTCATATCAGTCCCCAAGAAGTTTTAGTGCTTTATAAGCATTAATCTGAGTTAAGCAAGTCTCACCAGCAGAACACTCCAGCTATTCTGACATTGGTGGTGTAGCAATTTATGGAGCTCTGACAGTCCCAGATTATCCCTAATAGCTACAAAGATACTTCCAGACTAATACTTAAAGCTGCTCTTGTTTAACATGATTCCTGTATTCCTTAAAGGAATAGAATAAAAGCTCTGTGTAGCATTTGACACAAATTAATTTCACTCCTTCCATCCACTCTTTCAATGCTTGCAATTTTATTTCATATACCTGCATCTAGAATGATGGGTGTGCATGCAAGAACTGTTCCTTGCATGTTGTGTATAAATCAGGCCAAATGGTCTATTTCTACAAACCTTTTGTAAGAGGGCAATACATGTTGCTGTCAAAGTTAATGTCTCCTCATTGACACTTGTCTGTTGGGATTGTTCATTTCCCATGAATGCAGTTGAAGACATACAACTTCACTGCATGTCAGCCAGATCTACTAATATTGTATTTTTTGTAGCATCTGAGGGGTTTGTGTTTGCTCTTTTTTAAACACATCAGTAAGTTTTTTTGGTTTTTTTAAATTCTTAGTTACATTGAAATTCTAGTGATGATAATGATGTAATAATAATGATAATAAGAGATATCATAGTCGAGTGAGGAGGGATAATATGCCAATCTTGATGTATTGCTAAAATGAAAATAATCTTTATCCCAGAAATAACTCTTTTTAGATGCATGCTTTAGGGGAACTAAAGGAAATATTAAAATTACACTTTACTGTATCCAGGTCAAAGTGTTGTTTCCTCAGACCCCTCAATTTTCAAGCTATTGGGACTATTTGCACCATCAGATAGATTAGATTTTAGTTGCCAGTGTTTCAAAAAGGACATGATGATAGAAGATCAGGTATGAAAAAATTGTTTGTAAGTGGAAATCTCTATTGGTTTTGGATCATTTTGACATAGAGTTCTCAAATACTCTGTGACTGGAGTAACTGCAGTTGTTTTTTACCATTTCCTTTCTGTGCAGGATAAGATGCAAATTCTGAGCAGTAGTTAAAGCAGAAAACCTTGCTACCAAATATATGTAAAGCATACATAAAATCCAGTATCAGTACTGCCCTGTATAGTGCCCACCCTTTTTATTTCCTGTTTGCACTATTGACATAAAATAGGCGATATAGTAAAATCTTTATATATAGTCATATCCTCAAAAATGTCTGAAACAGAATGTACTAAGATAAACATGCATGTATTAGGTGGATTTTTCTTAATGACAATAGAAAAAGCAAGAAGTACAGCTTCATTTCTAGCCTGTTCTGGGATTATTTTCAGCTCCATTAGGACAAAGCTAATGCCACACTTACTTTCTATTTAAATCTTATTTTGAAAGTTAATTGGAAATCATTATAATGCATTAAAATTATTCCCCTGTGTGAGGAGGATTTTCTCTCTGAATGATGTAATCAAGATAAGTTTTCTGTAATTTTGTTTCACCTGGTTCCTCCCAAATTGTATAACATAGAAAATATGTCCAAAGAGAGAGAATTCTGTTATATTTTGGGGATGTTACATTTTGAGTATGTCACTTAATATCTTCTATCACGAGTAATTTTTATCAAAAAAACAGAAGTTATTTTCTTGTATTTCTGGACTAATTTTAATTACATTCAAGCCTACAGTAGCAAGCAAAGCAATGATGTAAAATTCTATGGTGCTTTCATCATGTGTTCTGAAACCTCATACAAAATCGTACTGGCTTTTAATAGTGTCTAATATAAAGATAAATGCTAGACATATCTGTAGGCCATATGATTAAATATTTATGCCTATATTAAGAAATACTGGGAAGCTTTTTATTTATTTATAATTTTGTATCTTTTCAGTCATGTTCTAGAATCAATGTCCTACAGTCTGTTCAACTCTCAGAAGAGCTCCCAAAGGGCAGAAGCACTAAAGCAGAGAAGCAGAACGTTATCTTATTTGATAAAGCTGCTAAGAACCACCCCAACTACCAAAGAGGAGAATGTCCAACCTTTCCTTGAAATAATAATAAGGTCATGAGTTCGCTCATGAAATAAATAGTAACTGGAGTAGATCACTTACTGGTTTCAGAGCCGTAAAGAAAAAGCCATTGGCAATAATAAAACTGTGCAAGAGAAAATGCTAAAACAGTCCAAGAAAGCTGGTTGTGAAAGAATTAAAAATAATTTTAAAGGAATTAATTCTGTTTAACTACCACATCTCCAGAATTAATTGTTACCATTTTAGATACAAATTTCAAGAAAGAAATTTCAAGCCATTTCTTTTTACTTGTCAATTTAATCTAATTAAGCCAGTTTAAATCAAGACAGCTAATAAAAGCTCAGATCCTTTGTTCTTTATTAGTTTTATTCTTAAAACAGCTACAAAGCAACCCACAACCATATGTCACATTAAGTAGTTACTTGGCATATTATTATATAAATAGCTCATGAATTCTATATTTGAGGAAAAAATTCTTCTTAAGAAATACTGGAAGAGGTTTTGGTTTTGCCTACAAGCCTAAATAATAAAACACTTCTTTCTACACCATAGTTGCAGGATTCATATCAATACTGTAGTAGCCTGTAGCTAGAAAGTAAGAAATTCAGAATAGTAGGATTTCAATCAGGGATTCACTGTTTATTCTTACCATTTTTCACTACCACCTGACACATGAGTTATTGGAATAACAAAAGAGTATTGCAAATTATGTTTTTAATAGGAAATGGAGTATGGTGATATGGAGTATGCACATGCAAAGGATGTAGAAAGTACCCTAAGATTCAGTGTCACAGGACTGAATTATGTGAACTCTGTGTTAGATGAAAATCTCCCTGCTTACTTAACAGGATGGGGAGGATGAATAATTTTTTAAAAAAAAAAAAAAAGACTGTATGAAATGGCACATTAATATTACATGACTTCTGATACTAAATAATTAGAGACCCATGAATTCTACTTCAGATATGAAAAACTATAGTTTTCTGTATTTTGCATTTTTGTGACATTATTGCAGAGGATGGAGAGAGATCAAGAAAGAACTTGAAATATTGTAACAATAATTTCTGATTAAAATGCTTCTTTTTTATATTAGTCTCAACAGTCAATAATACACAATTATTTGCTGTGTATGTTGTGGGGTTTCTCTTTCATGCATAGTTATTGGAGGAATAACCTCATTACCTATGCCATTGAAAACTAAGTTTTTGTGAAAAGAATGGAGGCATTTTTCATAGCAGTTTACACAGCTGACCATAAACCAAGCATGGATCAGTACATCACATTCTGTGACTCCTGTGCAAAGTCTCACTTTGATTGGAGTTGACAGGGAAATGCCCATTGTTAAAACCCATCCACAGTTAGCAGACAGAAATATGCCATGAAGCAGGTTGAACATGTGATAGCTGTTGGCACTTTGAACACAGTCTATTCAAATGTCAGATTAGTAAAGCAGTTTTGGGTGGGGTTTTTTTGCATTGTGTTTAGCACAAGCTGGAAAAATCTAGTGCGATGGTCATTTCCTGCTGAGTCAGAATGCAGCAAAGCTGCTCCAACATGAATGCAGTGGCCCACAGGAGATGGTTGCTTTCTGGTCTGTGCTGGAGAAGAGACTGCAGCGTGTTTGGAAAAGTAGAATTGATCAAAGAGCTTCTATGACAGTTCTGAAGGAAAGTATTTCAGTATGTTTTTACAACTCTTCTTTCAGAGCGCAGTTTCTCTCTTCGGATGCTCTGCCTTTAGGTTGGGGTTTTTTTAGTCAATTGCTAACATTTGTGAATATGTGGTTGCGAGAAGAGATAGCACTTCAGAGTGTTTAGCACATAACATTGAAAGAGGCTGAAAATCAACAACAAATCTGTAAAGATAACTGGATTATGTTACAGAAATAATTTTAGTAAATGAGATTTACCCAATATATTTCTCTAAACAGAAATCTCAACATATGGGTATTTCTATCTAAACTAGAGAAGTTGGACTCCTTCCTCTCTTTCAGAGAAAACAGACTGAAGAGTCTCGCAGCTGTATTCTTGCTCTACTAATGTTTTTTCCCTTTTTTCCACCAGGTTTTGCCCATGTGAAGAAGAATAGGCATTTCTTATGTTCCCTGTAAATGAACCTTTGCAAGAAGTTCATCTTCATTGAAAGTAAGTTTCTTTCTATCATCTTTCTATCTATCTGTCTGTCTGTCTGTCTGTCTGTCTATCTATCATCTATTTTTCCTTCTCTTTTTTCCTAAATATGCTCAGCTTGTATTTAGAGGAAAATTTTAAAACCTTTGAAAACATCACATGTTGGGTAGCTCCATGGATATCTATGGAAGTTGCAGAGCCCATATATTCATTTTAGGCTATATGTGAAATATTGGAAAATTCCCTTCACAGGAAAAAAAAAGTGTGAGAGATGAATGATAAAAGGTTGATTTGATGAACTGGGCAAAGATGATCTTCCATTAGGGAAGAGAGGCACAAATTTCCCATCTACTTTGCCCTGTCAGCATGACTGAGCTCCAATATTGAGAGTTTCATCTACGAGTAATTGCTTCTGGCCACTCATAAGAACACTTTGTCTACACCGTGTTTGATAGATGAGTGCAAAGAAGGGCCGTAACATGTTGCACAGCCCATTCACCTTTCCATGCCTGGGAAGAAAGTCCACAGTTGCAGAGCAGTGATTAGTACAAAACTGACCAATGGCCAGTGGCCTGTTGGGGTTGATGGTCCATTGCACTCTGTCTGGCCATATTGTGGGGTAATACATGAGAGCTTGCTATTGTTTATTCAGTCTGGTCCTGTGGGTCACCTCCTCTTGCCCTCAAGGGAGGATATTCCCCCTGATTCTGGGACTGCCCTCCAGCAGTCAGCTGGAGCACTGTAAGGGATTGCTTGTGATCTTCTGCCATCTAGAAGATGCATCTCTCTCTTCAGCTTTTCTCCCTTTTTAGTAAAAGTTTCAAGTAGAGGAGTTTGTAAGGTACTGGGCAGATGGCACTGGGATGGAAAGAGAGGGAGTCAGAGCTCAAGCAGGAATGATGGATTCACTCCTGCAGTGCTTAGTCAGGACTCTTACAAAAGACAAGTGCTTGTTGTAGGATAACAGATGTGCTTGTTCTTGAATAAACTGCAATGGATACTGTCATCACTGTACGTGTCTAGTAGTTTATATTTTGTTCAGAAAGCTGCTGTGTGCTACAAAACAGTCACAGGAATGAAACGTTCTGCAATTGGGTTGTGTTGCTCCCATCAGATATGTTCTGTGGAAGACAGGATAGCAGAGGGACTCTAGGTTTTGTAAAAATTAATTCATAAGTTAAATGAAAGAATTTTTACCTAGGACAGTTGTTTAGCTACATAAACAGTTGTCAGCCTGATTCTTTATTCAGTAAGAGATAAAGCTTTTTGAACAGATCACATAGATGAATCATGGAATAATTTGTTTTAGAAAGAATCTCCAGGAAAATCCAGTTCCTTTGCTCAAAGCAGGGCTCAATTCCAAGGCAGAGTTGCCTGACCAGGGTTGTATCCAGTCAAGGATGTTTGTAAGGTTGCAGATTTCATTTACATTGTGTCTTGACACATGTTCGGCATTTGAATACCTTGTGTACTAATCTTTTTTCCTAATCTGTAATTGAAATTTCCCTAGTTACAACTTGTGTCTCTTGGTATCAAACAAGCAGGTGAGACAAGTCTAAGTTCAGGTGAAAAACAGGACATAAGAAGTAGTTTAAAGTTATGACAAATATCAGAGTTAATAGAAATACACACAGTGCTTCAAAAATAGATATGAGACTTCACATTGATCTCCAATCACTACAAATTTTGTATTTGAAGTGAAAGAGGTTAGACTCATCATGACTGCCACTGGATTTCAAGGTCAGAAAGAACATGCAGGATGCAGCTCAATATTTAAAACAGCCCAAATATTAATGGAGTATTGGAGCACATAATAGGGATATACCTTCTTGTGGCATCATAAAAAGAGTGTCTCAAAGAGAAGGATAAAACATGAACATATAGACACAATCCCCTTTTTTTTTCCCCTGCAGAATATTGCTTTTAACACTCAACAAGATGTATGTGAATTGTCACCTTTTTGGTGAGGGAGCAGGATTCAGAGGGGCAGTAGTTAACCTCTTCCATTCTTTAATTCCTTATCCTGCCTGCTTCCAGTAAATACCCACCTGGGAAGCATGCAAAAAGCCACCTATAAAATCTTTGATACAAAGCAGAACTTGCTTGAAGGAGTAGCTGGCCATATTTCTTAAGAAATGCTTCATTTTCTCAAGAAATAGGAATAATTTGAAGCCAAATTTCTTTAAAAGCCTCAGTTTCCATGTATTTTTAATAAATATGTGATTGTAGAACTTTTTAGTGTATGTGATGTTTATAATAGCAGGGCAGCATTAATTAAACCCAAAAAGGTGGTAGAAAAAAAGAGCAGGAAAGTGGATACTGAGAAGGAAAAATTGCCATAAGAAATCAGGAAAGCAAAAAAGACAGAAGAAGCATCTAAAACCATCATAGAGCTGAGAGCGTAAAAATGCATGAAAAGCATTAATAGGAACTAGTGATTAAATTTTAATTTTCAAAGAAAAAAATGTATAAATAACGAATAGTAATAAGCAGTATTCACACTCAAACACGTAAGGAGAAATCCAATATCTAAAGTTACCCAAAGAAGAAACAATCAATGACATTTTATTACAGATATTTTTTAGACACTCTGGGAAGTGAGAAAGATGATGAAAGTCACTCTTTCTTGTTCAGTACATTATATTTTAAAAAAAAAGTTTGAAAAAAAATTGTAGAATAGCTCATGACAGAAACTACAATAGGAATACACTGTGCTCTGGAACTGGAGCTAATGATCCCAGTTTAGCAACTGGGACATTGCTACTCCCAGAGACTTGTTGTTCCTTGTATTAATGTTAAATTTTGGCACTTTAAGGTGGCAAACTCAGGAAAACACATTCAGTTTGAAAACTGATTCGGGAAAAGGTGATCCATAGAATCTTTTGAATCATCGTCTGAATAGAATTGGTTGGAAAGTGGGTTGGGTTTCGTGAAAACCTGGAAATATTAATTAGAAAGATAAACACTAAAATACAAAGATTTTTCTAGCTGGAAGTTTTCAGAGAAAGGTCATAATTTTCCAAGAGAAGCAGACACGTATTTTGGAAGATTTTTGGTTAATCAGGAACCTAGTTTTATGTCACAGGACAGTATTTGCCAGCAGTACCTTGTTACTAATCCTAATTCATCTTAGGTACAGAAGATAAATGATACTTAAGATGTAAAAGTCCAAAACCATCACTTTTTTGTTTGGCTTCTTAATTTTTCAGCAGTTCTTTGCTTTCCTGTAGGCTGGCATTTCACTTTTTTTGGTCCATTTTGGGGTTTGTTCACCCTTTGGAAAGTTAGCATCTCATGACATTTATATCTACTTAAAAGTCATCTAGAAGATGATATTTGGAATGAAATAAAAAGAGTAGTAGAAATTAATAGGGAAGCACACAGTGTAACAAAGGATAAAGGATAAATTATAAATTCTGTAGAAGATGTTCTTTTTGTGTCTCAGAAGATGTCTGGCTTGTACACCTTGAAAATTGTGGATGGTCTTATGTTTGCCTTGCCTGATGCAACGTGCCACAAATATATCCACAGTACAAATAATAAAAACAACAGTAAGGCAGAGATGAAAATTTTCAGAGTACTAAAGAAATAAATAGGAAGAGGCAGGAAAGGAGTTATTGAAGTAATTGAATGGGGAGGGGGCCATGTCTGTAACAATTCTTAGATAAGTATGTGGGGTTTTTTCACTATGTTGTCATGTTTTTTCATTACTGCAATGTCTGATGTTTACATCTTTGTTTTAAAATCCAGGAGGTGAGTTTTACAAATTATTTTGCTTATAGAAGTTATATACCCACCTCTCTTTCATATCTCCATCTTCGGATGGACATGCAGAAAATTGGGAGAATGGAAAATACTTAGAGCACAGTAAGAACAAGAGGCCCATGAAAGAGACTTTACTGTACCTGATGGTTGGCAGGTAAAATATATTGACAGAAGGAGCACAGTACTTAAAAGAGTTGCTTCCTGCCTTGGCCTCAAAAAAAGGACAAAAATCTGAATGCTAGGAGTGAGTAAAAACTTCCCAAGGGAAAGGGAAAGAAATTAAAATTTACTGAAAAAAATAGTCAAGAAATTAGTTGCTTGAAATAGGTCACTTTTTCATATTCAGTGTGCCTGATACTGATAATACAAGAGGCAGCTGGACACAAGTACTGAACCCCATCCTTTGACAGTGGCAAATTCCTTGCTACTCTTGCAGTGAAGGGATGAGTTTGAAAGCTTGCAAAATGCAGTGCTGCCCTCATTTCTGTGAGCAAGCATGTGCCTGAATCTGGAAGAAGTGTTTATCTCCTGGCAGATAGAGCTGGTTTCATAAATACTGGTGATTATTGATCCCCAGAGCACATACTACTGGTTAATGTTTTGTCTGTAATACACGGACTGTTTCTGAAGTCATGTTACAAAATATGGCAAGACATTTGTTTAAGTGAGACAGATGGGTCTGGTGGAAAAGCCGCTGCGCAGAGTGGGAGTGCAGCAGTGCAAGCATGCCACAGATCTGTCCTTAGCTGAGGTGTGAAACTGCTGTCACAGCTGTGACACCCTTGAAGACCAGAGCATCTGGTGAATGTCCTTGAGAGACACATTAGCCTTCAGCCTAGCAGCCCCATATCGAAGGAGACATTTTTTGCAAGCTGAAGAGCACTCATTTTTGTATTCATGTGTCCAGCAGATGGGTGGAGAAAAAGAAATGGGCTGCTCCATAAAGAGAAAAATTAACAAAGTCTAATCCAGATTTGACCTAGGTCCCCACATAACTCTGCAATAACCCTGGACCTCTTTCATACCCACTCCACTCTCCCAAACTCTATTTCCCCACAGTATCACCAGCATCCCTCTGGATTGTGCTCTTCTCTGGCTGAGCTACAGGCAGCTTGCTGCCCATTCAGAGCAGAGGGTGAGGTGTGCTGACCAGCCATTGCCCTCCAGGATAAATGGTACTTATTATAAGTATCTCTCCTCTACCCAATTACCAATGTTCATTTCTTTTTAGAAACTTAATTATCTTCAGTACTGCAGCCCCTCTGCTGATTTGTCTGAAATTGGACAGCAGGTTCACAAGTTACCAGGTGTAAAAAGCTCCAGGTGTCGGGTCTCAGTTTCTTGGGAAACCAGAGTTTAAACAAATGGTCACAGATCAGTGGTTAGATTGCATCTTCTGCTGGGAACTTCATGGGCTGAGCCAGCCAGAGCTACAACTCTAAAATAAATCCATGCAGCATGATGCTAAGTTTTATCAGCATGACTGTCATCAGCCTGATATGCCACAGGAAAAAGCTACCTTAGAGGCAGTTTTGGCAAAGGAAGCTGAGCTTATAAAATGTAGAACTTGCATATTTCACTTGGTAAAGCTTTCCCTCTCCCTCTCCATTTTCCTCTCTCTCTCCCTTTACCTTTTCTCTTCCCCTTCTCGTTTCTTTTCCTGTTTTTGCCTTCAACAAAAATTCCTCTTTGGCTTTTTCAGATGGATGCCTGGCTCAGAGTAAAGGACATGCAGTGCAAAGTCCCTAGCAGAAGTTGAAAATGGATGATGTCTACTGATGCTTTTCAATGATGTCATCTCCTCTTTTCCTGTTTGAGATGGGTGATAGGAAAATGTTCTAAAATAAGCCTGAGTGACCTCTTCATCCCTTGACTTTTCTTTCCATAAGCCTAAAAATCAACTGAAGAAATGACCACTCAACTGCCAGAGGAGTCCGTGGAGACCCAGAGCTCAGATGAGCTTGAGTGCAAGATCTGTTACAACCGCTATAACCTGCGACAGAGAAAACCAAAAGTGCTGGAGTGCTGTCACAGAGTATGTGCCAAATGCCTTTGCAAGATCATAGACTTCGGTGATTCCCCACAAGGAGTCATAGTGTGCCCGTTTTGCAGGTTTGAAACGTGCCTGCCAGACGATGAGGTTAGTAGTCTTCCTGATGACAACAACATCCTGCTGAATTTAGCTTGTGGGGGAAAGGGAAAGAAGTGCCTACCAGACAACCCAACAGAACTGCTGCTGACCCCCAAAAGGCTGGCATCTCTGGTTAGTCCTTCTCATACCTCTTCTAATTGCTTGGTTATAACAATCATGGAAGTACAAAGAGAAAGTCCCCAGACTCTGAACTCAACCCCTGTGGTGGAATTTTACAGGCCTACAAGTTTTGACTCTGTTGCAACTGTGTCCCACAACTGGACAGTGTGGAACTGCACATCTTTGCTCTTCCAGACCTCGATTCGGGTGCTAGTGTGGTTGCTAGGGTTGCTGTACTTTAGCTCCTTGCCTTTAGGGATTTATTTACTGGTATCCAAGAAAGTCACCCTTGGGGTTGTCTTTGTAAGCCTTGTTCCTTCGAGCCTTGTTATTCTCATGATTTATGGCTTTTGCCAGTGTGTTTGCCATGAAGTTCTAGACTGCATGTCATCTTGATAACAAATACAGTAAAACAAGATGTATTACCAGATGTGTAGCATAGTTGATTTATCCTGTCTTTGTATTCTTTGTATTCTTATTTATTCTTATTGTCCATCCCACTAAATGGAAAGAGTGACCCTAGTTACATGATCCCTTTTGTTTCAACTGAATTAGACCCCACTCACCCTGAGCTTTTTTTGAGCTAAGAATTGGAAATAAAAACTACATGTTGATTTTGAAACAATGAGTTTTAGAAAGGGATAAAGCAAAACTGCCAAACTTGGTTCTGCTGCTGCTGCCACTGTTCAAATGAGTAGCACTTTGCTTTGTATTGGCTTGATCAAGTCAATTCAGGCTGTAGGATCTACCCAAGAAGAAATTAATGTAGCACACACCATCCAGGTCCAAGTTCTGCATTTCTTCACCCAAAGCATCTCATGCTCTGGAATATCTGTTATTTAACATCCACTACATTTATGGCAAATTAAATCACTCTATTAGAATAAAACAAATTATGATTTTTTTTTAAAATTTTTTTTTAGTTCTTGTTACAGAAGAAACACTTGTGGGAGGCCAATGGTTGTAGGTTTTTTGCATTCTGTAGAATGAGGAATCTTGTTTTCTTTTTCTTAAATGCAAAACATTTGTCTCCAGAACACTTTCCCCAAAGAGAAGCCCATTTTTCTTGTCATACAGTTGCAGCTTGCTGTGAAATATTCCTGCTAATGAGTACTTCTGGGCACCCAGCCATGTTTGCTTCTCTCCAGGTGCATTTATTTCAGTGTACACACCTTAGGCTTCCCTTTGAGGGTTCAGAGCTCTGCAGACTTCTCTAGCTATGTTCTGTTATGCTTATCCTCCCTCCCAGCATTTCCACCAGCAGCAGTGACATTTCCAAGCCACCAGTCCTCCTAACAGATGACCAACCTCATGCTCATGTGCTCTGTGGCAGCTGTGCTGGAGAATTTGGCTTACATGACTTTAGCTCTCGAGATAGACTTTTCTTCCCAACCATTAGGAAACAGATCTTCGATCACTAATACAAATACAAGAAAAAAATCTGAAATGGTTAACTGGGGTTTTGGTTTTTTAGTTTTGGAGTTTTGTTTGGTTTTTGTTTGTTTGCTTGTTTGTGTTCTGGGTTCACAGAATGAGCATTGTAAGGAGATACTATGACTTTGGGAAGGTTTCTGTTGAAGGCATAGTCTTTCAAAATGTTTAATACTCTGAACTCCCCCTGTCACCACTGTGAGTTGATGGCAATGTAGATGTGGCAATTAGCATGTCTCGATTCGTGGAGCTCAGAGGAATTACTGATACTTACCATTCCACAAATAGAACCAGGCCCTGTAAGGCTTTCTTGTATGTTGCATGGTTTAGGCTACTTTCTGAACTACTGGAAGAGCACAACAATAAGTAATATTTAATGTTTATGTGTATAACTAGGTCTAGCAACACCGCAGCTGCAAACCAGTTTTCTTGTGCACAGCAGGGTGGAGTTGAGCAATGCAAGCCTGGTTTTTGGGTCTGGCACAAGATTTAGTCATTTCAGGGCAGTGTAAAAAGGAGAGGGGTTTGTTGCATGAAGATTGAATGTATGGCCTAACAATATACTCTTAGAGCAAACAGACTTTGGTAAGAATGAAAAATGACAGCGGGAAAAGCAGAGCCTGTCAAGAGGATTTGAAGTAAAGCTGGTTCAATTTTTGTATATGGCATAGGTGGTATCTGCAGTTTTATTCCTACTGCAAATGGAGAAAATGTGGAAATGTAAAGGTCCTGCTTTTCTTGGCACTCATTTTATAATAGTGCATATATATGTGTGTGTATGTACATTTTGACACATACGTAAGAAGAAAACTTACAGCGAAATTATAGTTTCTAGTGTATGGAGTTACGGAGCTATGTATTGAATGATTAAAGGAAATGCTTCAGACTTTTCTGTAATGACAATAATTATATCTAAAATATTTTCAGAATTCCTAGAAATTACTGTTCCTAAGTAATTGTTTTTAATGTTTGTGGTAAAGCACACGTAGTTAGAAGAGGAATCATCTCCAGTAAAGGTTTGACTCATCTATGAACTCATAAAATTTAAATATCCAACAACAATCATCTCAAAAAGAAAGAAAAATAGAAATTTATGTGGCTTTATAGAACTTCATAACTTTGGGAAAAGATGTATTTGTAGTGTTAGGGGTTTATATGTTTTAGGATTTGTTCAATTTGTCTGAATATAATGTCTCTAATAAAGGGCTGACTAACAGAGGAAATAGGTTTTGCAAATGTGTGATATATATCTATTACCTCTGCACAACATGTTCTACAGCGCTACCTGTTGTCTTTTCCTTTTGATTTTCAGCTGATTATCTTAGCTCCAGCACCAGGTATTTTGTACTCTGTTTTAAAACAGAGCCTAATTGTAGCAAAATTACAGTGGTATCACTTACACATCACAGCACAAATTAATATACCTGTTGTTACACTTCTCTACTTTTCAGACTGCCAGCCCATTAAATTTATGCTGTTATTTTAGGCTGTGCTGCAATACAAACCCACTCAAAGATGCAAGAGTGCAAAACCATATTGATTGTACAGCTATCGTGCCGCTCAGCCAGAGAATGCTATTGCAGCTTTGGTGTCATAAAATACCTATATGGCTTACAATATGGCCATTGAGAATTGCTAGGAGGAAAATCTCAATTACTTGTGAAGAAGAATTTTTGCCGTGTGACTGAGACAAGAAGAACTTCAGATATTATTCTTTCCTTACTTTTATTCTCTACCATCCTTTAGACTTAGAACTGAAAACTCTTGCATCCTCTGCAGTGGAATAACTTTGCTGAAATCAATGTAAATGGGGCTAAAATCAAGACTTGCATACTTGTCTGCCTGCTTTTCCTTCTTTTTCTCAGACTGTTTTTCTCTCCTTGGAAAGTAATGTGCTCCTGGGGTTGTAAAATACTGCCTGCCCACCAAGGCAATTCCCTTTCAGTGGGATTTATTCCTGCTATGCCCAGACATGACTCAACCAAGTACAAAGTGTCAGAAATTCATTACTACAGGATTAATTTAGTCCAAATGCGATTTTTTTGTTTTGTTTTAAATTCCTGCTTATCCTATGGAAGCAGGCTGTATCCTCACCAGCTGCTCATTTATGGTATGATATCATGGTATCCCCTGAGGGCTGGGGCAGGATGATGCAGAAGTGGCTGCTGGGCACAGCATTGGAAGGATGTGCTGAGCTGGACCATCCTCTGAGCAGGACTTGGTGAGGGATGGCGCTCTGCAGGTGTGGCCTGAGCCCAGAGCCCAAAGGGCAATTAAGAGAAAGTGGGTTCACAGAGTCTGTGGGTTCTTACATAGGATGTGGGGCTGGGGGTGGCCTGGCTGAGAGGCTGTGCAAAGCAGAGAGGGGTCTATCCCTAAGGATAAAGGGGCTGTGTTTTGGGGTAGAGACGCTGCAAACAATTTAAAGTTTTTTGTACAGACCCTTCTAGGGTTTAAAATACATTTGGTAATTAAGTTAATTTGTTACTGTTATTACAGTTGAGTACATTTACTTTCCAAATGGCAATGTATTAAACTTCATTCTAATTTAAAGAGATCCTCACATTTGGGCATACTGCCACTGTTAACTATTTCAAGCTACAGGACTGGCCAAAGTAAGGGCTGATGTCTTTGATTTAGCTGCATTTTGAGCTTTCATAGGTCCTACTATATCAATTATAGGCCCACAAAACAGTGTATGCTAATATAAAACACTTCAAATAGGCAAACTCTTGTCCTGATAACATTATTGACAAACTTCAGGGTTGCCAGCATTTTACGACATATCCAAGAGTAGACTTCCAAACAGTCTTGATTACCTGAAGATGCAGATAAGCTGGTCAGGGCATGGTGCAGATAATGCCAAGGTCCCGGGTTCCATCCCTGTATGGACCATTCACTTAAAAGCTGGACTTGATGATCCTTGTGGGTCACTCCCAACTCAGACAATTCTCTCATTCTGTGGAGTCCAGCAGCACACAGCCAAATAGACAGACACAGAACACAGCTTTCCACCTAAGTGACTACTACACTTCAACCTGAGGAAGAGGAACTGAGGGGGTTCACAGGAAGGTGGATGATGTTTCTGAGGGAGTTCCTTGTTATTGAGGTACAGGACCATTGGTTTTTTTTTGTTTTAACCAGTTCTTGGGGTAGATTCAACTCACTATTCCCCTTACTTTTCTGCCCTCTCTCCTGAGACAAGTCTACCTGGAACTGTGGATAAACAGTACTTTGAAATGAAGTAATCTTTTCTATTACACTCAGTTTGCAGCCCAGTCCAGCACAGCAAGACTAATCCTGAAAATACGGCAAATTGCAGCCAGGATGTGAGAGTGAACAGGATGCAGAGGGGAAATGGCAGCATGTTGTTATAACAGTTTTGATGTCCAAGCAAGGAAAACATGGGGCTACATTCTGCCATGTCTTGGGTGGTTCAAAACTACCGAGAGGCTGTCCCAAGCCTGAGGGCCACCATGGCTCAACACCCACCCCTGCATGTCCTCTGGGACTCTTTGCTTCAGCTGTGCATCTTGATTTCTTGTACAGGAGTTCTACATCATGATTTCATATTCATGCATGGATGATGGGTGGAGTGGAAGGTCCACAGTGTTAAACAGGTCTTAAACAGGCTCATTTTGACTATCCTAAGGTTTCCTAGGGTTGGGTTTTTTTGATTTCTTCATATTTCTACAAAGCAAGACAGTGCACTTAAGTAGAGCAGTGCCTTCAAGGATTTCTTGGGGGAAAAAAAAAAAGAGGCAGGGAAGAAGAACTGAGAATTTTGAAATAATTTAAAGATATTCAAAATGATCGAAAGAGACTGTTTTCCAGGTCTATTTTTACTTTCATACTACCAGGCTAGATGTTATCCTTTGAGTGACATCAGTAAATATTTAGTGCTGGAGATTCCCAAGGGACCTGATAAGTCTACCAGACCTTAGGCACAAACACCATACTCCACTGCTTTTCTGTAAAGCATCATTCTTCCTTTTGCATCAGCCACCTCTGTCGAAAGTTGAACCGTCACAGTTCACAAAGAGTTCTGGCACAAAGAATAAATCTCCAGTCTGGGGACAGTAAATCATCTTTTTAGAGACGTGTGTGACACTAGCAAAGCTTTCAGTGCTAGACCTTAAACAAAGGTCTAAAGCATAAATTTAATTTTAAATCAAGTTTTCTTGTGCTGGGCAACACTACAGCTAGAAAATGTTTTTATTGTTTTTCTGCCTTTTGCTTGCATTATACAAATGCAGTTTGCATTTTAAAAAAATGTATTAATTCATAGAAATCAGAGAAGGGTAGAAAGAAGCCTAATAAGTAATTTTATCCATTTCCTCTGCCCCTGTAGAGATGAATGCTTTGTCTAGTCTGGTTTTAAATATCTAAAGTGATGAGGCCTCCACCTCTTCCCACAAGGGACTTTTCAGCCATTTAATAGGCTTCTTTGTAAGGAAATACTTGCTCTTACTGATCTCATTTTTTTCTTCTGCATAATGTAATCCCTTACTTCTGTGCCCACTATTTTAACTTCTTTGAAATCTGGGAAATGTATCATATTTATCCATTTCATACTGTAACTGAATAATTCATATTC
The DNA here is from genome assembly GCA_024500445.1 of Entomyzon cyanotis. Lineage (NCBI taxonomy): Eukaryota > Metazoa > Chordata > Aves > Passeriformes > Meliphagidae > Entomyzon > Entomyzon cyanotis. The sequence goes on from JAKEPQ010001005.1 coordinate 74,150,942, forward strand.
CGTGTTGTTCAAGTAACAAAAGAGATAAGCAAAGAGTAGCTGAACAGCTAATGCTTCACTGAGATGGTGTACCATGTACCAGTAGATATATTTCCTGGCAAGTCCTGGCTGACACTGCTTTCTACATTAGGGAGTGAAAAATGTCAAGTGAAACTGAAGAAATTCATCTTCCCAAGTGCATGCATGGCAATATTATTGAAATTACAAGAGGTGCTGAGGCAAACAGCCTACTTCTTTGGATAGAGCTTTTTTTTCCTAAAAGTGGATGATTTTATTAAAAGTATGCTTTCAAAAGCATTTAAATTTTCTTTTCATAAGCAAACCTCTGTATGAGAACGACACTATGTCAAAACTCTTTTAACTTGTTGAGAGACAAGGCTGGATTGATTGCCACTCACTGCTAAGCAGTTTTTGCTGACAGCTTAGCTCAGAAGAAGAAATTAATCCAGCGTTAGAGAGTTTGAAAAGACGCCTTTGCAACTGTGTCACTGGAATCAGATCTGAGCATGAAAAAATGACTCATGTCTTGACAACAGTAACTGCATTTCTGATTTAATTACAACATATTAGATAATTCTCTGCCTCACTCAAAGGACAAGAAGGAGCATTGTGACTAAGGTAATCCTAGGTGGACAGATAGATTTTATGTGGTTTTGCATTCAAAAGATGCTTATTTCAAAAAAGCTCTGGTTTATGCTGACCCTGGGCCAGGTGGGAGATCTGCTGGGTCTCTCTAACCTGAGAGCAGTCGTGGGTGCAGATAGAAAAGGTATATGAACTGCCCACATGGATGGTGAGGTCTTCATATACCTCCTAATTTATGGCAATATGCAGTTTGGATATCTCTAGAGATGGAGGCTCTGTCTGTATTTGTGGATTTGATCCTTGCCTATGGATTTCTGTGGATTCCTTTAAGTGTTGTGTTTAACCCATTTATAGTCATGGCATCTATAAATTCCCACAGCATAGAGTCCCACAGTTTAATTCTATACTTTGTGGAAAAGATCTGCTTTGTCTTATAAACTCCTGAGATACTTCTTACATCAGCACATCGTTTCTTCTCCACCCCTCAGAACTTCATCTATCCTTAGAAATGTTAATGTCATGATTTCATACTTCCTCATACTTCTCCTCAACTGCCTTTTGTCCAAGCTGAACATCCTAGTCTATTTGATCTCTCCTTAGGCAGCTCTCCCTGCTCAACACCAGCCACTGCACCTGCATGAACCTTTTCTACTGCTCCTTCTTTTTTACTTTGAGGTGGGATGAAGCACTCAGAAATAGAATCTAGTTAGTGCCATTTGTTAATAAGCTGTGTGATCACATAAGACACCTGTACTCCTACAGCCATGGGAATCACTTTGTCATTGATATGGCTCCTGACAGCATATCTGAGGTGTTACACTTGATTATTGTTAGTTAATATATCATGCATTACATGGATGAGCATTGATAAATTTGTTAACATGTATTTATCCTGTGTGCTCTAATATCCCCATTTAAATTGCCCAGTTCACATGGATGCAAGAGACAGTAGATTCCAGAGAATATTGAATTTAATCTTGGCATAGACTGTACGGATTTTGGCTCTATTAAGCACATGGCCTGACACTGCTGGACTGAGCAGCTACTCATCGTGTCTCTGCCATAGTGGTGCACCTACCTCACTGACTCGCTGCAGCCATCCCAAACTACAGCTTTTTATTGCAAGAATACATTTATCTTTTAAAACGCCTTTTACTGAACCTATTATTTCCTCAAGACCTGTGGCCTTTTTCATGCCCTCCTTTGTTCATTCCAAGAATAGGACGTGCTCTCAGATAAAATTAGTAATAATAATAATACTAATAATGATGATGATGCTGTTTAGACAGCCCATTACATTGGGTCCTTCCTACTGCCAAGTAGGGCAAAAGTTAGGGGTCTCTGCCTTCAGTTGTCCTGCCAAAGATACAAGCAGGGAGCTCAGCATCTTGCTGTCCTGGGCCTCACAGAAAGCTCCTTGCAGCCCCTGGAGGTCTTCATGCTGATGCTCTTTACATCAGTGTCCCATCCTTAGTTAGAAAAACTGAGTGACTCTAAGGAAACATTATTATTGCATTAAAACTAGATAGGGCTTATTTTCTCTCAGCAAAGAATGAAATTCTGAGGCTGAAACTTTTTGTGGCACTTCCAGGTTCAGCTACAAATCTATAATGACTTTTTTTTGTTTGTTTTAGTAATAAAACACAATAATAAAACAAAGTCAGTGAGGCTGCATGAATCATGCAGGTAGTTAATGAAATTTCACAAGTAGGTGTTGAAAATGTGGGGGGGAGAAAGGGGGTTTTAAAAACAAATGAGAAAATGGAGAAAAAATCCACACTATAGGGGTTAATCACACAGTAGGGTTTGGGTGGAGAGAGCAAACAGCTGTAGATCTTCTACAAGGGATTGTAGAAATAATGCACAAAGACAGGTAGAATGTGAAAAATATGTGTGTACACTCCAGTGAATTATGGACAAATTGTAGCATGAAATTCTCAATCCAACAAACTGAAAAAACCACAGAATTTTTAATCATATATTGCTCTACTTTTTAGTTTGTCACCAAAAATCCACGGGTTTTAAATTCCAGATTAGCTTGACACTTACCAAATGTAACATGAGTTTTATGAGAGGAGTTTGGCTGCTGTAACTTTGCCTTCTATAACTATCTTTTTTGGACTCATGAGGAAAAGTCATAGTGTGGGAACTTCCTTTTGTTTGTGTTTATTTCATGAGTGGAATGATGAAATATAATCTTGCAGACAAGGAAACAATGACATGGTAGCAAATGGCAAAAATATAACCATTCCTATCTGAAATAATGAAATACTGATGTAAAAGCAATTGTTTTACTCAATAAAAATTTAATTTTTCAGTAAAGATTTGTCATGATAAGCATACTTGTTAATGCCTGGGTTTGAAGGTCTTTCAGATTTCATTTCTGTTATTCATTGGAGCAATTTAAAAAATAATCTGAAAGTATGTGATAGTATTTTCACAGTGTTTTAACCAAATAAGACAAAATATTTCTGTTTACTGCACAAGTATGTAAAGTATTTTGTGCAAAGAAAGATTAAAAAAAAAACTAAATGAAAGCTAGACAAATTTCTAGATGATCACTCAACCATGCATTTTTAAAATAAAATGACAGCATGTATGAGGGAGCATTCCATGTAGCAGCCAAAAAGTACTTTGCAGCATGTATTTTGCATTGGAGTCCTACATTTTCTGGCCTTGCCAATTGCCTGTTATTAAAAACACATGGCTGAATCCTGGTTTAGAGAAGGATGTTCTTGCCTGGAAACCTTTAGTCCAGGCATCTCTAAAGCCTGAGTTCACCAGTGTTTGCTGCTTTTGAAGGCTGTGAGCTGCAGGCTGTCACTCTTGTTAGAGAGGTGTTGGTGGAGCCTTGTGCCAGGGGACATGGATGTGATTTGCACACATGTGCACAGGGAAATGCAGCTGCTCAGCAAACACACACTCCCCCAGCATGAATTATTCCTTCTTTCGGCAGGACTACAAGGAGTAGGTGTGTTGTATAACTCTGCTAGTTCCAGGTGCAGCTGGACCATAAAGGAGCACAACTCACAGGGGTGCAGTCTGTGATCTTGTAGAAGTGGGTAGATTAGGAAGATTTATTCACATTAGCCAGTATGTGGCCACTGGTGTAATTTGTATTTTGAATGGATGAGACTTTGGTTTAGTGAAAGCTAGATACAAAACTCAGGCAGTGCTGCTTTATTTTTTAAATTGTAAAACCTTGCCTGCCACGCTTTGCTTCCTTTTTCTCTGTAAAGCAGAGGGATGGCCCAGAGCTGATAAGCTTTCTGATATCCACATCTCATGAGCCTCTAAGTTTGCAGGTATTTGAAGCCTGGATTGTGGGCTAAGACCACTCTTATCTGAGAGTAAACCATCCTTCAAAAAAGCTGGCAGTGTACTAACTATCCCTCTTTCCAGTATAGAAATAAAAGCTCAAATTAAAATGTAGGCATTTGGTTTTTTCCATGGTAAATTAAAACAAGAAATTTCTTTTCAGCTTCATTTTTACCACCTGAGAATTTCATACATTTCCCCTGGTTTTTTCTGACAAAACCTGATGCATAGGTTTAGGAAATCAAGTTCAGTACATAAACAAATGGGAGAGAATGTGATCTTCACGTGGAAGTTATTTGTTTCTTTATCAAACAGTACTCATAAAAGCACCATAAAAATAAATTAGGAAAATAGGCAGCATTGTTAGATATCCAGGCAGCTGAACTTTTAGCACTTAGCCAGCATTGCTAGAGCCTCCAAAGAGGTAAATAAATGAAGCTTAGACAAATACTCTTCTACATTAAAGCTAAAAGCCAGCTCGCCCCCTCCTCAAACACAGAAAATATCAGGAGCTGCTTATGCATCACAAAGGGATGAAAACCTTCTCTTGCCATTGATACGTTGTTTGAAAGGCAAATTATTTGATGGTTAGTTTTGCTGGAGGCATTGGGGTTTTGAGCTGGGACTAAGCCTCTGGCAGGAGCAGGGGAGTGCACCTCAACATCACCTGGTTGGATGTCCCTATAGCAACAAGGGATGGGAAGGACTAGGAAGACAGTGACTCCCAGACCTTGAACGATGACGACATTTAGAGATGCTTCTTGAAGGTTGTTACCTGCCAGCTGCGCCTGCTTATCTGAAAAGTGAATCCCTTGACCAAGGAGATACAGCTGAACCATGTGGAACCTCTGGGAAATCCTACAGAGCACACTGAGTTGGCTTCAAAGGGAGAATAGGGAGGAAGAGTTTTGTGGGTATCAGAGTGTGCTTTTTACACAGCAGCAAGGGAAGCAGCCCTGTGTTCCCATAAAAAGCAGAGAAATGGTGCATTTCATTCCCAGTATTGTGTCTGATTACGTGGTACAGGTGGCTCGTGTTGCATGAAGCATTCTGCCCTGCTGTAGTGCTCTGCACTGGTGATGCAGCACTGAGTCACATTGCCTGTGCAGCTTTATCCTCTTCGTCACTGCACAGCCATTAAAGCTGTAGGGCAGTTGCACCTGGGCACTGGTAAAGCCAGCACCTCCTCCCATCCTCTCCCCATGCCTGCACTCACCTGGCACCGAGCACACACAGCTCTCCTGTTCCAGATGCCAGCACCATAACCTTCCTTGTCTGTCCTCTCCCAGCTCCCTCTGCCACCCCTAGCTGCCTCGCTAGTTGTATAGGATCGGAGCAAATTTATCTGAAATAAAAATGATTATTCTTAGAGGAAAAAAAAATCTTTGCCGTTTCGACACATATGGAGGCCTCAGGTTTCTGGGCATCATAAAGTGAGAAGAGTAAGGTATGCGTCCCATGTCATCTCTGCAGGTGGCTGTCCCAGCAGCCTGTGCCACACATCCTGCTCTTCCTTGTGAGTGCACTCCCAGACTACAAGAAAAACTCCCTCAAACCCCCTTGCACGCTGGTCAGTGGTGGTTTCCAAACAGGATAGGATAGGATAAACAGGGCAATGTGGATGCTGTTGTTCCATTGCTTTGCTGCTTGGAAAGCGTAGGGCAGCATTTGTGGGGAAGCAAAGGGAAGCGGGGGAGCAGGAGTGGGGACCCCCAGAGGGGACAGTGATGTGTAATGAGTAATGAAGGCTGTGTGGCAGGGAGGTGAAACTGGGAGGTGAAGGCTAATGAAAACTCAAGCCCCATCCTGAACTGAAAAGTCTTCTGGAAGGATTCTTTATGCATCAGTCTTCCTTAAGGAAAATTTGTCGGTGAGAAAATGGCTCGTAAAATTAATACCACTGACAGGTAAAATAGGGCAGGAAAAAGTGAGACTGTCACTGGTTAGCTTGGAGGCTTTCCAGTCAGGCATGTCAGATGAGTTTTTCCTACGCTAAAGATCCTGCTAAAGCTGTCTCAGACCTATCAGTAATTCTCTTCAAAAATTCAGGAAGGGTGGAAGAAATACCAGGAAGAAGGGAAAAAACAGGTATTTATGCTTATGTTTTTCATAGAGGAGTGAGTAGGAGCAGGGAATTAGTGATTGGCCAGCTCTCTGCAGCTCTCTGTGGTTCCCCTGATCAAGTCACTCATATGCTTGAAGGTAGATGCAGGGCTACCCAGTGCCCCCACCATGATTGTGTCTCTGAGTGATTGAAAAATTCCACATTTGTTATGGTAAAGGAAAAACCCAAGGTGAAGGTAAAAGCTTAAATGGAAAAGTCTACTAAAAAAAAATACACTGTAGGAGTTGCATGCCTCTGAATCACCTAAGATTAATTTAATAACCAATTGTTTCAGTAAAACTGTAGTAAAAGAAAATTCCTATTGACATGGGTTTTCTTCAACAGCTGCCAAGCACAAATCAAGGAATGCTCACTTTGGTGCCTTTGTCTGACAGAGAAGGATTGTTTCTGGCAAGCACTTTATATTGTATTAAGATATCAGTCAAAACAAACAAGAATGTGAAAATTGCATTTCAAAAGTAATCTAAAGCCACCATGCAGGGTCTCAAATATTAAAGGACACAGTGAGGGTAGATGTGTTGGTATATTCATAAGAGTGGCAACATATTTGCCTCTTAAGTTCCTGATGTGAGTGAAACTCTTCTTGATCCATGGATCTATTATTTTTTGCCCAGAGAATGCTGCTCAGACTTTACAATGGCAATGAGTGTTTCTCTCTGCACTTGGATATCCCAACAAACAATGTGTTTGCGCAAAAAATTTTGACAGGTACTTTAGCTGCAGGCAAGTCACAAGTAACTCCTGTATTTCCACCATCAAGTACCAGAAGGGTTAGAGAAAAGGAAAACCAGCAGATCAAAACAGCATCATTAAAATACTTAAAATCCTTTTGAGTTAACAATTTATCTACTGCATGTAGCAAACAGTAAGTTAAAAATATTTCAGGTATGTAATTTCTTCTTTCAGCTTTACATAGTTTGTTTAGCACATGACGGTTGAAGGAGATTTTCACAAGTATTTTTTCCCAGTTGCTTTGCTGTATGACTTCACCTTTGAATTCTTCAAGCTGACAAAAGCTTTGGTAGCTCAGTGTTCCAGAAGCTCCTGCTGTTAGTCCCACTACAGCATCTTAATTGCGAACCAGAGATGATAGCTCATGTTCAAAGAGCACAGACAGAGGCAGGACCTGTGATCTATCTGAGCTCAGTTACAGTGTGAAGTCTTTCTGGGAATGCTGCAGGCTAACATAAAGAGAACAAAAATTAAAAATGGTGTATCAAGAGTGCTCCCCAAACCAAGGGAGGGGCGTGCAGCTTCCTCGGGTGTGAAGGGCTGTCCTCAGGGACAGCACCACACCAAGATGTGCCTGTATGTGAAGTACCTGATGTTACTGAAGTCACTGATGGGGTTTTCTCCTTTCTTTTCTGTGGGTGGGGGAATGAATGTATCAGATGCCTGCTACATCTAATGGGTGAAAATGAAAACCCACCAGCATGCTTTAAAAACATAAACATGTAAGATTATCATCATGTTAAAGGTGACTCAGTCAAAGAAATGCACCTTGCAGCTGCAGCAGCAAGGGGTGAAGGATGAACATGCAGATGGGAAAGTGCATTCCTAGAGCAGCTTGTTAGGTCCCAGAAGATGGTGCAAGGGAGGCTCTGCCGGTCACACAGGTGAGTCCTGCTCCTACCTGAAACTAACTTCCATGGTGCTGGAAAAGGAGCCTCAACAAACTGGTCCTGGGTAAACTTCCTGTTACCACAAACCATGGGGTGCATGAATAGTAAACCTAGAAATCCAACACTCAGGACTGTTGTCTTAGAGAAGGCAGCAGAGAGGTAATTTAGATTTGTTGAGGGGACCTGCTGTTCTAGCATGATGACATAAGGAGGTTTCCCAAGCCTGGAAATCTCTGATGTCTGCTTCCCTGCCTGCATCAGGCAGCTACAACTCAATGGACACAGGTATGATTGGCTAAAGCCACGTTATTGCCCACCAGAACAGGGCAATCTCTGAGCCAGAAGTGGTGGAAAACAGCAAGCACAAAAGCTGCAGCATGATGCAGCAACACACACGTACAAATGCTGCAATGCAAAATGATGCAATTTAGGATCAGAGACTTGTACTGTACAAGCTGAGGCAGTAAATCAGTGAGGGCAGCACTGTAACAGCATGATCCTCTCTGAAAACTTCCCACTGCAGTCTCATGGGATCCATCTGACACAGGTATTCCTCTTTCCTGACCCAATCCCACAAAAGAACTGGACCTTACTGATAATGCTGATCCTTGAACCTATGCTGTCCAACCAGCTCACCCTGAAACTGCAAAGAAAAATGAAAAAGAGGTAGAAACAGATTTGGGTCTTCATTGAGACAGAGCTGAGTGAGCGTGAAGACTTGTGAGTCTTCACAAGTGAGTCGTCCTGCAGCAAGGATGGTCACTGTTGAGCACTGGGGGCTTTTATCTTTCTAAGTTACTTTGCTAAACAGGTCCACATGCCCTGCCACTTCTCTCAGGCAAATGGTACCATGCATTGGTCAGCACTACTGAAGGTCCACAGCAGAATCTAGAAAGGTGTCAGGGTCAGCATTTCCCTATGGAATATTTCTTTGAATTTGGAGATTGCACAGTCTACTATATTAGGTAATCCTGCCATTGGCCTCCAGCTGTCTTTACTTTTACTTTACTTTACTCCAGCTCCTCTTTTGCTTCTAATTTGTTGTTCAGCTTATATAATCAGTAATTCCCTGTTAAGACTGGTATCCCTTGCCATCTTAATAAAATACAATTAAACGGTCCATAAAAGGCAGGCAATTCACAATTGCATAGAACCAAGTCAGCCCTGAATCTTCACAGTAGTCTCTCCATAGGGCCTGAGTACCCATTAATAAAACTGTCCTCCCTTTATTGTATCCGTTTTGGAGAGAAGTGTGGTTTACATTGCAAAATTCCTTTTAGTGAGGTGACTGCGTTCTTATTTGCCTTACTTGGAAGGGGTTGAAAATGAGGATTGTATCCTTGTGGTTGTAAGTCAGGAAAATATTCATGTGTGTGCTGCTGTAAGAAATGTGGTCTTAGCACATGCTACTGTCAAGCATATGTTTAAGAAATTTATTTTAAGACAGAGGTGAATTTAAACAGCATGTTTAAACCTGCCTTGAACAGGTACACACCACACAGCATTAACTTGGCTAGATTTCTCTACTGGCATTCAGTTTACCTTAGCCATTTCAACCACTAGCAAAAGGGAAAAAGATATATGGTGTCAAAACTTTGCTAGCAATGGTGTTTGTGTATAGTGGAAATGTGTCATCAGTTGCCTTTTGATAGTGTTTGTAACACTGAACTGTTAATTACAGTCTTGTGTAATCTTGAATTAGTAATTACAGTTTAGTGTAATCTAACTCTTTAAAATTATTTTTATTTGTATTTTTATTTTACTAAATTTGCTGGTGTTGCATAAGCTTTTCATTAGTACTGGTTGCTGTTGACATCAAAATTAGTAAGTAAATTTAGCACAATACACTAATGTGCAAAGAGAATCCTTCTTAATGAGCCTTTGGGGGATTTTTTAGATCATCCCTTTTGTCCCCCCTTAAGACTACAGCAGCAATACAAAGCATCTTTACCTTCCACAGGTGCTGACTGCCTTTGTGCATTCTTGAAGCCTTCTGCTGTGTTTCCACAGCAGCAATCTTCACAGTTCATGCAATAAAATTATTAAGTAACTTGTCATAATATTATGATAAGATAATTCCATCTACCTGGCCACAGTTCATTTGCATTTCACAAATCATCAACAAATTTTATATGGAACATGTGAAAACAAAATGCTTTTGACAAGAGATGGAGATGATCTTGGAGTTCTTTGTTAGTGTGGATGATGGTAACTGAAGAGATGTAAATCACTGATATACTCCTGCTCATTATGGAGATCTTTAAAGATAGTAATAGACACATTTGCAGCACTTAGCATTGTCTAAATAGCTCAAATAGAAATCAACCCACAGATTTCTGTGACATTCTCTCTTAGGAGCTTAGAATGAAAATTATAGAGAATGAGGCGCTGAACAAAACATGGTTACCTAACCTCTCCGAGTCCTGAAAGCCTGCCGATTGCAGGTTATTACAGTGCCTAAATGATAGGAATATTTTTGATAAAAACTTTCTTCTACTTCACTGAAAAGTCACAGATCAAAAAGCAGTGCTGGAGCATAGGAGATCAAAGCCAGTTGAGGCTGGCTGCTTTGCTTATTTTTATGTCTTTGTATTTTCAAAATAGGTTCTAATTGTTTCTTGAAATGTTCCTACCTTTAGCTCTATATGTCTGAATTCAGTTTATTTTAATAATTTGGTCTGGTTCATTTACCAGCAAACTTCCAGATAAAAACAATGCACAATGCAATGGTGGCTCTTTGTATCTAGATCATATAACCAATATAATTCTTAGAGAATGGAGAAGAATGTATGTTTCTAACAAAGATGAGAGAATTCGAAACAGGAAAAACACACCAAGCTAAAAGGGAGTAAGTTTGAGCTGGGTGTTATTCTGTGTTTGCAGCTCCCTCAGGAGTGAAGGGTAGGAGATTCATTTTCAAACAGCAGAATCTGGTCCCATTTTAATGCAACATTTATAGTAGCTATCACAAATGTCTGCAAAGACTGGTCTTGTGTATGGGTTCAGTGGTAAAATACAGGATTCAAAGGTACAGGATCTACTGAAATAAATCACAGCTTCTCTGAACTACATTTCCCATATCATTTTAAATACTGACTGGAAGATTCCAATCACTGGCAAGTTTCAATGCTCTGTGGCATCTTTGGAGTTCCAGTAGTGTAACTGAGGTAAGGCTATGGTTTCTTTTCAGCGCCAGGCAGAAAGCCATTCCTGTCACTAACTTCACGCTATTCCATCAGCTTCTATTTCTTTGTGTCACCAATATTCCTGACCCACTGACCACCTTTCCTGAAGCTGGACTGATCCTGCTGCTAGCAGAACACACACACGGGCCTTCAGAGCTGTCAATTATTCAGTTGTCAATTACCATTTCAGCCTGATGAAAAAAATTGTATTGATTCACCCTCCAAGAAGTCAGCTCATCAAGGTGGTTTGAACCACACCCAGTCTTCCAAGACAGATTAGTTTGGCAGCAACTTCATCTTGTGTTTCAGATTCCCAGCTCTACCTTTATTTTTTGTTTGAATTACTGTCTTTTTAAAATCTTATTGAAAATAATTTTATCACAGAGAACCCAAAGCCAACAGAAACTTCTGCAGAAACAGAGATGGGACTTGCAGGAGCACCTGCACTGCAGGGAGAGGCAGTGTGCGATGAAAGAGCTGGAACAGAAGCTGAGGTCGTTATCTTGCATTCCTGTGTAAGAAGATGGAATCAAACTCACATAAACACCTGATGGAAAAACAACAACAAACAGAAAGAAGACGCTAATGCTAGGCATGGATTTTGAACCATGGTTATCTGCAGAGCTAACAAAAGTCTCATTTCTTAAATGGAAAAGAGGAAATACTTCATATAAAGACCACTGAAAAATCTGTGCAATTAGCTTTTCAGCACAGATGTTTCTCGATTGAATTCAAATTAGGGAGTAACAACTCCTAAGCTTGCTAAGATTCATTGAATTTGAAGCATAAGATTCAAATGTAGATGATCAAACAACAGCATGATTTATCTGTAAGATGTATCAAAAGGACTAAGCCTGGGGCTTGAATGCACACATGGCTTTAAGCCACTTTGTGCAACGTGGTATTTCTGCTCTCTCTGATCATTTCTTCATCTTTCTTTTTCATTTTTTTAAAGATTTCTTTTTGTCTCATGAGCAAAGTACACTGCTCATCCATAAGGGGATTGCTCAAATCCCAAGTTCTTTATTTCTGATTTCATTGTGTGAATGTTTTATTCAACTCCTTCCCATTGTGGACAAAGAAGAGCCATGTGGAGACTGCTGCTGTCTACTCCAGCTGGCCCTGGAACAGCTGTGATCCAAGCCTAAAACTCTCCCCTCCTGCTCAGCTCTCAACTAGCCAGGCCCAGAAATGGCCAAGCATGTTCCAAAAGGATATGAGCCACTTTGATTCCTACCAACCTGACAACACAGCTTCTTCTGCCAAGATTTTGCCTTGACACAATTCTGTGTACAAAGGGACATTTAGGAGTGTATTAGTGTTGCAAAGTGTTCTTCCTGAGACATCTGTGGAAAGTACTTTTTAAACATTTAAGGCCATATTTCTGAATTGTAGAAAAGAAGTGTGTTTTCCCCTAAGTATTTGATTTGTATAAAAAAAGCTGCTGCTCTTCTTTAGTATCTTAATGGACAAATGCCCTTCCTCATGATAACTATTTATTATGAAGAGAACTTCCCAGAGCCTTAGAGAAGATGAGAAAACAAATTTGTACCAGATATTAGTAATTTAATGCATTATTGGAAGGTACTCAGATATTGTGGAGATGGCTGTCATATAAAAAGCTGTGCAGAATAGAAACTATCAAGTGAGAAACTATGATGTGGAAATGAAAATAGAATTAAATTGTCCAACTGTGCAGCTCTGGTATTCTATTTTCTTATATATAATCTGATAGGCTTCGCTCTGTTCTCCAGAATACTTCATTGGGCCAAATTCATTTGTGTGTAACTCCATTGACTTTAATACACTCACAGAAGAGTTTAGTTTGGTCTGTTGGATGTTTTATGCATGCAGCATCATTCCTAGGAGAAGATTACCTGAGGACAAAAACGTTACCTACATTTCAAGGTATGGTCCATCTTCCACTTGAAACCCAAGAGAGCAAAATGAAAATGTCAACAAATTCAGAATTGGCAGTTGTCCAGGAAAATAAGTTAAAATGCTTTTTCAATTTTTTTTTCCATAGTTCCTTGAGAAACATTTCTATGATGTTGAAGAGAAAGCTGTTTTGTGAGAGGGTTTTGTTTATCCTATATTTAATTAATTTCTATCTTCATGATTTAAAACCTTAAATCAGCTACAGAGACTTATTAGGCAATGTTATAACAAGGATTACTGAACTGTAATTATTATTTATTCAAATCAGTGGAAGAATTACCAGGGCTTATGTTAAAGACAATAGAATCTAATGGAGGAAGAAGCAAAGGAGGCCAGTAGTGATTTTAACTGCATATTGTCAACCACCCAGCAGTGCAAAAGGACCATCTAATTGACACCCTTGAAATAAGGGCCTGCTGATATTGGCTCGTGAGTTATTAATTTCTACCGTAATTTTTAAACATGACCTCTTTTTAAAGAAAAATCATTGGGAAAAATTTATTAATAGGGTATAAACACTAGTATTACTAGCTGGTTGATGAAATAAAGTGCCAGGAAAAAGCTGCAGAGATATATTTGCCTGATATTTTCACTGTATTTTAAATGTGTGGTTTTTGCTCATTCTCTGAAAGACTCCAGACTGCTTAATTGCTGCAAGTGCCCACGGCTTTTCATCTGCAGTTTTAACCCACCAGTTACTTGCCAGCTGCACTTCTAGCATTCAAAAAGCCAATTCCAGCTGCATTTTAATTTCACTGAAAAGTGTCAACACTGCCCAAACAGAACAGTACCCAGTTGAACTGCCCAAGGGTCCCCTTCCCCTCATCCCCTTCCCTCCAAACACGCTCCAGCTAACAAACTCATCAGGGCTGATGCAGTCTACGGGCCACTTAGGTATAGTAACAGGGTTTAATCTGGGCAAAGATCCTGACCCAGAGATAAACTGGCCGATGCAGAACACCAGTATTAGCAGCCCAGATATGTTCTCCTCTGATCTAGCATGAAATGCTTCGATTCAGTTGAAAAAAAATATCCTCATCTGGTCAATCCAAAAATCTTTCCATTTTACCCAATCAGGTAAAATTTGAGATTTTGCATAAACTGTCTTGCATTTAGTTGTACTTTCTGGAAATGGAGCCTAATGCCACTTAGGAGTCTAAGTGCTAGTAATGAAAAGCGGCAGCCATTAAAAGCTGCAATTCCCTTTTTAGTTCCTCCCTACTCTCAAATTTCCCAGATTCATTTCTCCGCCTCTCTGTCATTGTTACTCCCTCAAAGTCATAGGACATGAAGAAAGCAGGACATGCGTGTGTGTAATATCAACAGTGCATGTTTCTTGCCAAATGAAAATCAATATGTAACATCACCTTACAGAGATTATTTTTCCATTTGGTAAAGAAGAGATGTGCTTGCTTTCTTCCCGTGCAGCCTCAGGTTATGTGCATTTCTCTAACTTCAAGTGTGTACACAAGGCAGGGCATGTGGCAGGGCACAATCACAGCCTGGAAAACTATCCCAAAAGACCTGAGATGCAGACACAGCCTGGGCATGACTGCATGAAGAAAAGTTCAGCATGCAGGACCCTGAAGTCTCTTGCATCCCTGCAAATTTGAAGACTGTCACTTGCGCCAGGGATTCAAGAGCTAAAATCCTTTTCTTTCAATGAAAGCACAGCTGTCACTTTCAGGCTAGTGAGACCTTGGGGCTTCAGCAATGTATCACCACAACTATGAGATTTGAGAGGTGAGTCCATTTGCCTTCACCTGCACAAATATGTGTCATCACTGTCATTTATTGGAACTATGCAGTGTCTTCAATACTAGCCTAACAATTCATAATCATTTCCTGGCTCCTAGTAGTGTGTCATCTTCAGTTCAAACCTGAAGATACAGGTGATAAAAGTTAATATCCAGATGGATTATATGTATTGAAAACACAATTTTGTATTGTTAGTTTCATATAATGTGTCTGATTTTTTGTGTCTGAGCTCCAAAATGCCACAACAAAGATGTGGTTTTGCTACATAATCTTCTTACTTGTTTTTTAAAATCTTTCATTCAGATTTATGCAGATGTTCAGACTGCAGATATGCAAAATTTCAGATGGTTGTAGACATAGAAAACAAGATCACAAGTGTGTACATAAGCAAAATCCCTCAGCAATGCTGACTTGAAAACCTGAGCTGACTGTCCCCACTTCATCTCTGCATAGCTGGCTGATTAGCATTTGGTTTTTAACTTACCTCTTCAAAGTACAGCAAGTGTACAGCTTGGTTCTCCTGAAGCATTTATGAGTTTGTACTCAGCATCTGAAATGGAACTTCAGATGTCATCACACCTATCCCAACTGTCCTTGAGCCAGCTTTAACAGAAACTGCTGATACACACTTGCACACTCAGAAAAATGTTCCAGGGTCTTGCTGACAGACATTGCTCTGTTTCGGCCACTGCTGTTATAAAAGCCCCTTGGAACAAAGACATCCTTTTTATTTTTGTGTGGCACTTAGCATCGTAATGTCCCAGTCTGTGACTAGGGCCCTGAGAAGCAACGGGAATAGAAATAATGTTGTAATACAGGCACTTGGAAAATTCTGCTCAGCTGGCTTTCTCTTGCTAGAATTTGGCTTTGCTCTTGATGAGGTCATGTGAAAGGAGCATTTATTTATTTATTCATTATTTTTGCATATGTACAAAAGGGCTCTGGAAGTGCACCCTCAGCACCTTTTACACAGCTACAAATTATCTTTATAAAAATAACACTAAAGCAAAGTGCAGAGCAGCCACTCAAAAATAAATAGTTAAAAATACACTTGGCAAATGAAAAGCTGGAATCACATTTCTATATCAGCGAGATTCTTCCCCTGTCACAGTCCTGTTCAGGGAAAAATTAGGGTCTTTATACTGAACCCATAGAGTCAACATTTAGGAGATCCTTCAGTTTGAGAACTGAGTGAGTTCCAGAGCCTGAAGGCCAGATGCAAACTCCATGGAAGGCTTTCAGATTTCAAGTGACTTTCTTGACACAGTAAAGATGGGTGGTACCAGTGTGTGTGAGATTCCCCCGATCTTCTGTATTCCTATCAATCAGTACATTATATCTATCCTTCCAGCTATTCATGTCTTCAATATTATATCAAAATTAGAAGAGAAATACTCACAGTGGATATAAAATATTGAGATAATTTTCCCATCAACAGCTGTGTAAGAAAGTGAAGAAGATACAACAAAAACTGCTGAGTCCTTATTAAGTTAGAGCCTCACCTAAAATAGAAATTATGGCTGTTTCTGTTGCATTTCCAAGTGTTTATTTGGATTACGGTTATACAAAAAATCTAAATACTTCATGGAACTCGTTCTGCTGGAAGTTTTAAACCACCTGCTGTGTGATGTTCTTTGTGAACACAGCATTGCAGTCTGGAAAGATGTTATGATTTAGTCATTTGGGCTGACTACTTTTGTCAGGCACTGCCAACTGAGTGATCTTCCTTAGAAGCAGTATTTAAGGTTTCTTTGTTTTAAATATAAAGTAACTTTTAACCTTGTTTTGTTTAAAAAATGCACATAACATCATTTGCCATTCCTTCAGGAGCAAAGCATATAAAGCAAAAAATGTCAAATTTCTTCAGACATTCACAGCAACCTTAACAAAAGTGAAATAACTTAAATGTATAATGAGTTTCTATTTGTGCTACTAAATTGTAGGGGCTTTTCCTTATTGATGAAAATATATGCAAAAAAGTCACCAAGTATAATTTAGGGGCTTTACATCTGCAATACAGGAATGATAATAATATTGCCATTTCTCACAGCAGTGCCAAGAAGATTAATGTTTAGCAGGCAGAGTACATATCTACATAATACTCTCAATGAAAAGACATAAAATTAAAGTCTTCAGTGTGTATAAACTCATACAAAGCTCTTCCAAGAGCCAGAATACCTTGACTCATCTGATTGCCAAGTCATAACTGAAGTAATTTCACCTTCTTAAAATCTGGGTTTTTTTCATTTTGGCACTCCAGCAGCATTTCACATCAATTAGATACTCATTTCAGCAGCTGTACCTGTATTTATACAAATGCAAAGACTACTTTTGTCATATTTTTACAAAATCAACCAGCTTGAACCTTACAGTAACAACACAGATATTCTGTAGGGTTTCTGCCAATTCTGGAAAAGGTATTTTCTGCTGACAAGCAATTAGATTCTGCTATTATTAAAAATTATTCAATGCCATTTTTGCCATCTGTTACAGTGTGTACTCTTTTTTAATGCAATGAAATTTGACACTTAAGTGCAGGGGAGAAAAGTTTCTACACAAGCAGGACTTATCTCAAACACATCACAAAAAACAAGGCACCCAGAACTATAATATCTTTTCAAATATTGCCAAAAGTGCAACATGTTCCTCACACAGTTATGTCCCCAAATGACCTTACTGATGCAAAATCTTTTACTGGACTGCTTTCTTCCATCTGGAAATGCTACAAAATGTTATAACCTAGACTATTGGTCAGTAACAAAAGGAAATGTTACTTCTTCCTGCCACAGTATTAACTAATAATACCTTACAGTTAGGGGGTGAAGTTGTGTTTTTTGCGTGACTCACATTTTATTTAAAAAGGAATTGTGGTCCAGTGGAATCCTAAAGAAACAGAGATTAACTCTTACTTGGTAATTTCCTTTCTCTTTCTGAATAGTTAAGCAGTGATCCATCACGAGTTAAAAATGTTTTCTTCCAGGTCTTTTGGCCTCACAATATTTATTTTTGGAAAACTCCAGGTCATGTTGACATGTTAATGTTTTTCCAAATATACAGGCATTTATTTTATGTAATTTTTATGGTTAATTGTACCTCAGTGCTCCTGTGAGTCACTCCAAGTGACTCCAGTACCCCAGCAGAGATCACTGTTTATGTCAGCTGTAGAGGAGAACATTCCCTATTTATAGATGAGTCTACAGTGCTCTGTAGAGCAACCAGTCTCAGCCCAGACACACAGTCAGTGTCCGGTATTTATGTCACCTCTCCAGGGAGCCTATGACTAGGTCTCATATTTAAATGATGATTAGAAGAAACAAAGCATTAGATAACATCTAGGGTATTTTCAGTAACTTATGCTTGCATCTGTCTTGCCTATGCACCATTCCTTGGATGGACTGTTTTCTCTGAGCCCTCACCAAATCTGTGTGACTTCTACACAAGCGGCTGGCATTTCAGAAAGTACATCATGATGGATCCCTTCGGCACTTCTCAGAGTTTGTCGAGTCATTGGTCATTCCTTAACAAATAATGTTTTCAGGTTCAGATGGAGTTTAATTGCATGTTCTCCAGGCCATTGGGTTGGCCCTGTCTTTTATAGGTCTTCCGTGTCAGTTAACAGGCATCTGCCTAGAAGCTAAAGTTTTCTGAATTGAAACATTGCAGTTGCCCTAAAAATATATCCGTAACCAGCTCAGTCAATCTACAGTTCCAATGGAATATTACACAAAAGAGAAACTCTTCATCTCCTACAGAGAATGAGCTGAAGAGTTTGCATTTTTCCATAGAGGCAAAAAGAATCTTTTGGATCCAACAAGAGGGTACATTTAACAGTATCATGCAATATACGAATAATTATCATCCTCAGAGCCTTGGGTCCAGAGCCAGCCTCTGGTCCAGATGTACTAAAGACATCTGCAAATACTAGAGGCTGCTAGGAGGCAGGTCAAAGTTAAAAATAGGGAAGCAATTTCCTAAACTGCAACGACAGCCAAAGGTACTGCTTGTTACCAAAGGGTAAAAAAAACTACTCAGGAGTTATAGGAAATGAAACAAGGTTGTTTATTCCCCTTTGTCTATGTTTTTGTAAACAAAATTGTGAATTTTTCTTCTGATTCATGTTGGCAAATTTTCCTCCCTCTATCTAAAGCTTTAAAACTCTTTGAACACTGATCAGTGTTGCCAAAGAACAACAGTGCTACCTACAATGTCAGTAGTCTCTATTACTCAGACTCTGTTGGCAGACATTTAGGGCTTTTGCATCCTTGTCTTGAGGTGTATACATAATTTTCAGTTTTAAGCATCTTAAAACATCGGTGGGGATAAGAAACAAAGAAGTTTTAACACTAAAATAGCATTAGAACAGTAACATGGGATTAAATTCAGCCAAAAAACCACCTAAGTTTGAACAGAAGTTCTAAGAGAAGATAATTCCAGGAGGAAGATGTCTGGAAACAGGAGTCAAAGAAATAAACTAATGGTGTTGAGACCCTGTTTTGAATGCAAATACCCAGTTTGATCCATTTTGCGTAGAGCATGCCACAGGTTTGCTCTACTCCCTAAAACTGAGTTTCTAGCTGAAATGAAAATGTGGAAAAGTCTGCAGGAACCTTTAAAAAAACTTAGAAGCTTGATGAAAATTATATATGTAGATTAATATTGATTCTAGTTCTCATACCTTAAAGGAAAAAAAAAAAAAAGAGGAAATGTTTAGTTGCAACTGTCAGCTTTGTCCCAGCACAGTCGTCCAAAATAAAGAAACAGTACAAGCTGCAGACCAATGCAGCTGAAATTGCATCTCTTGCCTTTACAATTTCTGCATATTTTCCACACAGAAATGTGTATTATCTATTCATGTGTATACTGTACCTGCATAATGCCCAGTTGCATGGCTGGGTGCTTATATAAGCAGTTCTAACTTCAGCAGCACTGACCCTCAGCATAAAGGTCTTGTCACATTGCCTTAGAGATTATCCTGTGCAATTAATATCAATTGCATGTGCTAGATATGATTCTGATGTGCTGCACCAAAATGGTGACAGAAAGCCACAGACAGGAGCAAATACCAAGAGCTGAAGCTAATATTCCCTATTTCAGATAAGGATAGGAGTTTACAGCATTTTAAACATGGCCGAACAGAGATAGGGTGGCATGATATCCAACCACGTCAGTCTGATTCTGCTCCAGCAGATCCTATTTTACTTTGCATTCACTTTTATGCCATATTTTTCTATTTCACATATTTCTGTACTACACCTTTTAACAATATTGGCTAATGTATTAAGAAGTTTCTAGTTTCACAACACTTTTGCTAAAAACATATGAATAGCTATTACCATGTTTATATTACTATCATCGGAGCACACCATATAACTTTTTATCTCTCTAACCAACAAATATGACATTAAACTTCCATAGAAAAAACAATAATTGCTTCACTTAACCTATACTTTCACTTGTTTGTGTGAAAAACATGTTTTAGACCTGAATATTCTGTGCTTGCGTTGTAGCGTTGGCCAAAGGGGAGGCTATAGGCTTTGTTATAGTAAGACAGATCTCTTCACTATTGGTTTTCTGAGCTATTGAGAAATAGCAATTTTAACATTGGTGGGGCAGGCGAATTGGAACAGCAAGAGCGACCTTTTGCCAACCATCTTAAGAATCCAACTAGACTTGGAACAGATAATTCTTGGAAGAATCTAGTTCATCATTTCTTCTCAGTCAGATCCAGCAGTCAAGCTAATCAATCACAAGATTAGACAGAAGTATTGTCTAGGTAAGGGGTTTGAGCATTTAACTGGTAAAACATGTTGTTCTCTCAAAGATGTTACAGATTCCTTTCTCTCTTACAGGGTTTTTGGGTTTTAGGGTTGTTTGGGTTTTTTTTTTCTGAAAGAAAAAATTATACAGCATATGGTGTCCCTTGTATAAACCAGTATACTTCATTGATACCACAGGAATGAAGACTAGAAAATTTGTTTTCCACCATCTTCGGGTCTGTCCTGCATTTTTTTCTGTTTGAAGTAAGACAGCTGTCTCTTGAAGCCGACTCCTTACATTTGACACTATCAGAGAGTGTAGCACCCAAAAGGTTGGTCATTCTTCATCCAGCTGTAACAGCAGAGACAGCTGACAAAATGGAAACATTTCTCTGCTGATGGTTGACAACTATTTTGTACATGTGGAAACCAATGCAAGGCAGAGGAGAATCCAGCTTTCAGGGTCTTTTGTAGAAAATACAGAAAGAAGTTTGACCCTGAGTAATCCGGGGGCCATGAAGAACCCTGATCTTCTCTGTGCTGCTTAAATGGCTCCAGAAACCATGGGTGCCTTCTACATCCCACCTGTCAGAGACACAAATTCTGAACTTCCTTTATCTCACATCCATGTTAGCAGCGAAGGAAGGCGTGGTGGAGAAACAGGTTTCATCTGCTCTGCTTCTGCAATGGCTTCAGCATCTATTGCAACACAAGTTAGTCTAGCCCAGAGAGAAAGAGGAGAAGATGTCACAAAGGGTCTGAGAACTGGCACAGGACTTGTGTCTTCATTAGTTTTGCATCTGTTTCTATGGCTTTGTTTTGGGGTTTTTTCTGTGCATGAAGCTGCCTCAGACATGCCCTTTATCACAAATGAAGACTCTGCATAATTAATTCTCAGCATTATGGTCCCACTTGATAATTAATTTATTCATTCTCTTGCTGTATAACTGTTTCTCTACTTAACTGACTGACTTTGGTAATAGTTCTCTGCATAATTGATTCATATTGCTGTTGATTCTCCCCATTTTTATTTAATATCAGAAATTATTTGCTGTATAACTGCTTCACTGCTTAACTCATTATCTACACAATTGCTTGGTATCATAATTGATTTACTGCTTAACTGTCTCACAGGATAATGAACAGCAAGTAATGGCTGTCCACTTTTCACCTCCATTTCCTTTCCCTACATCTGTCTCTTCCTTTCTTTACGTGTCAACCCGAAGCTTTCCTGACATCCATTTTACCCCTTCAGCCCAGTACAAAATGTCACTGCTACCACCAGTCCCCTGGCTCATATTCAGATTCCTCCAGCCCCCTTTAGTGTCCTTCCCCATTGCTCTCCCATCACACAGAGTTGACACAGCTTCAGCTCAGGGTCTGTCATATATTCACAACATATTCTCAGCCTGGTTTTCAAACCTTTATGCTCATCTCTTCTGTCCTCCTGTCACCACTTTAGGTTCATGTCTGTACCCTCCATGGACTTTTTTACCTACTACTGACTCTTGTAATCTTTCTCTTGCACATTTACAGCTGGAAGAGACTTCTGGGCTACTCCACAAAGCCTCTACTCTGCCTCCTCCTTGAAATCTTCCCTCAAGCCCACACTTTCTGCACCGCACACAATGCCTGCGACACCAGAGGCTACTACAGTATTACTATCCTCATATGACAGTGGTAAAACTTTAAAACTGCTGGCAACACACCCAGATTGCTTATGCATCCTTGCACACACTTGCTCTTGATCCTAATTCTCTTCACAGCATATCATGTCCTTCTTAAAAAGCACACATAGGCTGCTGACCTTGTCTTGTATATTTGTACTGTCCTGCCTGAGATACCTGGGAAAAGCTGTAAATAATAGATGCATTTCCAAAAAGTTTAAAAGCCAATGCATAATAATCCCTAGGGAGGAGAGATTCTTTCAGTAGAGATGAGCCCCAAATTCCAATCTACTCCTTCCCTTTTCACTTGCCTGGAATTTTTTTTTTCCAAATCTTCTGCCAGTATGAAACAGATCTCTGAGGAACAATCAAAAGGCAGCACAAAAAGTCCTGCCCAGCAATCCCACTGCAGGACTCCTTTAGGAAAAAAGTAAGACCAGGGTTGTTATTTGCAACTTATATGATTCCCTGAGTGTAAAGACAAAAAATAAGTAACTCCTATGGATGATCTTTTCCCTTACTTCTGTCTTTCTGCATACAGCAGTCAGAGGCAGCTGCTGCTGCCCTTCCATGTCATGACAATAATTTCTCCTGCCTTTATTTAGTCAAAGGTGGTGAATACATAAATATTTTGTATACCAGGTAATTCTTGGGTTAGCAGGAAGGGATAGCGATCCAAATTGTCCTCCATTGTAATGGCACTCAGTTTTGATAGCTTTAAACACAGACAGTATTCATCTGTTCATTCTACAGGAAAAACACATCCGATGAGAACATAGCAGGATTTAATATTCTAATATAAATGCCATTTCTTACTGCTGTCAACCACAGCACTTGAATAAATATTACACCTCCTTCCTTCAAGAAATCACAGCAGGGTTATTTCTGGCAATTGAACCAGCTTCCAGGGAGATACACTCTGCTGGTGGTTTCTGCATGGAGCTCGGTGCATGACCCCATTTTAAGATCTCTGGAATGGCTGTTTAGCGACTCAGAGGATCAGGTCAATTGGTTTAAACCTTGTCTGGGTCCCAAGGCTGAATTGGAGCGGCACTGACAGGCAGCACCAGCCGCAGTTGCTGCTGCCACCTACGGGTAGGATCATTTTGGCTTTATTCCTCAGCGATCCTTTCTTCCTTACAAGCCATATATACCTGTTCGCGTGCATAAACAAATATAATGGAAGAAATTACATACTCATCACTGATTCTTCCCCCAAAAAGAAAAGACCACAACAGAGGAAGGACTTCAACTACGCACTCCCACGAAAAGAATGGGAGATTTTGAACTCTTAAAATTATTGTCTGCTGTAGACAAGGAAAACTATGATATCATTTTATTTTCTGCCTTCAGTGTTTTAGGTGCAGCCTTCGCTTTAAAACCACTGAGGCTAGCTCATCCCTGACATAACTCGAAATGACATAATTTCATCCCTGAAATTACTCGAAATGCACCTTATCATTTGCATATTCATTCGAAAGCTGTTACAGCCCTTTTCTTCCATTCAATGAGGAAAAGCATGCATGCACCGGTGACTCTCATTGTTTTCCATCCTGGGAGGTTTTTAGCTTTTCCCATTTAGAATTAAGAACAGTTTGGGGTATTCATCACCCCTGACAGCTGTTAATCCCCCTGAACTCTATACAATTACTGTGTTAAAATATTTGAAGTAAGAGTACTAGTCAATGCTATTTTAGATTGCACTTGTGGTACTTTTAGCTCATTAGTTTCTCTCTGACAGCGGCTAGTCCCAGATGCTTGAGGTGCAAAGTGAAGAACCTCAATAGCAGAGAATTAATGCAAGGGCACAGGAACCAGTCCCTTGCTATTACAGGGAACTGCATTGTAAAATCCTGTTCACACTCATTTAAGAACTGATTTCAGTTTTTGATCCCTCCCAGTTCCTGGGGAGAAGCTTTTCACAAGCTGTACTGTTGAGCAAAAGCCTTTTAATTTCCAATCTACATTTATTTACAACCACTTTACACCAAATGTCTTTTACCAGTAATGTTCTTTCACATAAACACTAGCTCTTTTTTCCTTTTCTTTTGTATTTTTTTCTTTTCCATTTTGCTTACAGATGGAAACAAGAATACCTCTCAAGCTTTGGTTTGCTTAGTTAAACAATCCAGTTTCTTTTTAATCACCTGCTTGAAAGAATGCTTCCCTCCCCTTAATTATCCTGTTTACACAATGGTCTCAGTTTGAATATGGATTCATCTTCACTGTACTGACATGACCAGAACTGTATTTCATACTTAAAATCACATTATACTCAAGGGTCAATGAAATTTTGCATTTGAACCACTGAAAATATCTGACTTGATACATCTCTGGGTTACATTTGGTTTCCCTACAGGCATAGCACATTGGTGGGTCAACTAATATGTCCCAGAGCTCATTTTACCCTCCTTCAGTTTTCACCTAAAAGCACTGAAGATGTTGTAATTAGCCCTTATTTTGCACTTTACATTACTTTGCCATTTCTGTTACCCCAATTTTAAGGTCATTCACCATTTCTTCTTTCTCTGCATAGCTCACTTTTACAACCAAGGAGGTTGTAACTCCATAAGTGAATGCTGTGTGCCTGCAGGGATGACGTTTTCAGGACACAGAGCATTTGCTTCATTTATAGTCTTTAAGCAGGGTCTATGGGCTTTTAAGGGGTAATGGATAGATTAAAGCCAAGCATTAAGCAATTTGGAATCATGAAATAGCAGAAAATTTTTTGTCCTGTCCTCTCCTGGCTTGCAACTGTGTAGTTTATGCCTTTTCATGCAGAAATTAGTCCCCAGTGCCCAGTTACTGAAATGGATAACTTGGAAGCTACCATAGCCTACCGAAGGTGCCTCCAGAACTCTGTGAATCTACCTGCTGGTTAGTAAACAACAATCTTCAGCATGTAGAAAGTGGTCAAAAATGGGATCTGGAAGATCACAGAGTCATGGAATGGCTTGGGTTGAAAGAGACCTTAAAGAGCATCTGGTTCCAAGCCCCCGCCATGGGCAGGAACATCTTCCACTAGACCAGGTTGCTCAAAGCCCCATCCAACCTCGTCTTGAATGCTTCCAGGGATGGGTCATCCACAGCCTCTCTGGTCAATCTGTTCCAGTGCTTCATTACCCCCTAAGTAAAGAATTTCTTACTAATAAACCAACTCTCTTTCAAGTTTAAAGCCATTCCCCCCTGTCCTGCCACTACCCACCCTTGTAGTTAAGAGTCTCTCGATCCTTCTTGTAGGCCCCTTTTGGTACTGAAAGGTGCTACAAGCTCTCCCTGGAGCCTTCTCTTCTCCAGGCTGAACAAACCCAATTCTCAGAGCCTGTTTTCCTGTAGAAGAGGTTCTCCAGCCCTCTGACCATGTTCATGACAGTCCTCTGGACTCGCTCCAGCAGGTCCATGTCCTTCATCTGTTGGGGACCCCTAAGATGTACTTGGATGTACTATTCCAAGTGGGGTCCCACAAGAGCTGAGTATAGGGGGAGAATCACTTCCCTCAACCTGGCGAGATGATAGTGGAAAGGGAAAAAAATGGAAATGTTGATTTCTGACACAAAGATAGAAAGTCATTTGCACTATGAGATCTCTGTAGCTCATGGTAGTGACTTTGCTTTCATTAGAGAAGATGAAAAGGAGTACTGTGTGATAGCCAGCATGTGTGGGTGCATTTGACCCTGAATGGGCTGGCTCCAGTTGCAGTCAGAGCCTCCATCTGTACAGCATTTCTTGCACACATTATCTGCCATCATGTCCAGGCACAAAAAACAACTGCAAAATGCAAACCGGCAGATGATATAAAAGAAGATACTTCAGTAGTCATAGTCTTTCTTTTCAATTGCTGTAGCTAGTGCAGGGCTTTGAAAGAGATCATTAAAGAAAGTATCAAAGAAAATACACTGCACCAGTTTCTGAATCATCCACAGAATGAAAAGACAACTGCCTGCAGACTCATAAATGTCAGAAATTAGTGCCGTGCTAACGCCAGGCAGTGTGCATACAACAGCCAAGCAGATGCCATGAACATTAGGCATATTTCTGCTTTTACTTACAATGAAAACAAACACGGCTGTGCAAGTCAGCCCGCCGATATCCCTGACCATCAACAGTGCAAGTGGTCTGAGAAATGACTGTTCATGCAGTCTGCAAGTATAATAATGTCTCTCTGATATACTCAAGTAATATTTATAGTTTATTTTGTAAAAACGCCAATGGCTTCTACTCTTCTGCTTTATCACCACAGCAGCTGGAGGGAAGTGCTGCTAAACACCTGCTGGCCTTGTGTACATGCAGTGCCTCAGCTGCAGCAACACTGCAGTGCTGCTGTGACATTGCCATGTGCCACGGTGGGTCATCTACCTTTGCGTTTATATAGATACACCTGAAAGATGCCATCTTCATTCTGAATTGCTGTAATTATTGATTCTAGTAGGAAGAAGAAAAAGTGCCGCATGCTTTTTTCTGTGAATTTGTATCTAACAGAAGAAATACCAACTTGCTCTGAAACAAGTGCTACCTGGAGAAAATGGCAGTGGGATGAACCGACTTCTTCTATTAATTGCCTACACATGGGTCTTAACAACAGCACATGAGGAAAAAACCTTATTTTCCTCTATTTCCCACCAACCTGTATTTTTGGCAGATAAAACAAACACACAGCACACTTGACCCACTCTAGTGCTTAAGGCAACTCTTCAATGGTTAAGGCTCCAAACCCACCAAAGCCGCCCAATCCTGCACTTTACTCTGTTAATAACTTCAAGCCCTGAAATCTCAGTCCCACTGCAGAGCAACAAGTTTTGTCTGAAATTGGTTGTCCGGTTTAGTGGTTTAGGGGTTACAGTGGCAGTGCCGCACTGACAGAAGGACTAGATGATCTCAAAGGTCTCTCCCAGACTTGACGATCCCACGATTTCACGATTCTACGGCCGGGGCAGTGTCCGTCTCCGCCGGATCAGCCGGCACCGCCCGCGCGGGCACCGCCCCGCAGAAACCCCGCCCGCCCGCGCCGCTCTTCTCGCCGCAGCCGCCGCACCAGCTGTAGAATCAATCGCCGTGCTCGCAGCGTCACCTGCTGCGTTTGGCTGCGTCCCGGAGGCGGAAGCGGCACGACGCGCGTGGCGGAAGTGAGACGCCGGGGCGGTGCGTGCCCAGCGATGGCATCCCTGTAGTGGCGACGGCAGCGGCGGCGGCGGTTTCCCTCCTTCCCCTCCCCGTTTCCGCCGTCGGCCCCGGGTGGCGCGGCCATGGCCGGGGCTCAGGCGGCCGCGAGCGGCGGGGGGCGGGCGCTGCTGCTGCTGCTGTTGCGGCCGCGCGGCTCGGACGGCGCCTCGCGTGACGGGCGCGCGCCCGCGTTCCCCGCGCGCCGGTGCCTCGGCGACTGGCGGTGCCCGCCCGCAGCGCAGCCGGGCCCCGGCGGCCGCGCCGTGTGGGGAAGGGGCGGCGGGAGCGGCGGCGGGAGCAGGCGGCACCGCGGGGAGCGGGGTGAGCCGGAGAGAATGGGCTGTCCTGGGAGCAGTGAGAGCTCGGGCAGCGGGCGTGGGAAGGGGTCTGGAGCGCAGGTGCCGTGCAGAGCAGCTGAGGGAGCCGGGGGTACTTAGCCTGGAGAAAAGGAGGCTCGGGGGGCACCTTGTTGCTCTCTACAGCTGCTCGAAAGAAGACTGTAGCAAAGTGCCGGTCGGCCTTCTCTGCCGGGCAGCAGAGACAGGATGAGAAGACGTAGCCTTAAGTTGCGCCAGGAGAGGTTTAGATTGGACGTTATGAAGAACTTCTTCACAGAAGTGACTGAACTTTGGAGTGGGCTGCCCAGGGAGGTGCTGGGGCCATCGTCCCTGGAGGTGTTTAAGGACGTGGCACTCAGTGCCATGGCCTTATTGACCTGGTGGTGTTCGGTCATACGTTGCACTCGATGATATCAAAGGTCTTTTCCAACCTAATTAGATCCTGTGATTCTGTCTCCTGGCGATTCACCTCATGCCCCACCTCACGTTCATTCTGTCAGGGTAGTTTATGTACTTCATGTCCCAGTGGAAACAACACACTGTCTTAGACTGGTATTCAATGTTGAAAGTATTTTCTGCAAAAACATTAAATGGCAAATTGTGAGTGATTACTTCTTGTCTAACAGGCAGGTGATGAAGGTTCACTGCTTTAACGAAGAATGGACAGAGTGTGTGGATTGAGCCCTCACAGCTTTAAAGTGCTTATAGGTCTCACCTGCTGCAGTGATTCCAGTAAAGGAACAGATGCAGGACCCTGTCACTTGGTGGGATTTTTCCCAGATTATATTATTCTTGGAGAGCATCTCAGAAAGGCAGCAGTAGCGTAGTGTCCTGTTTCCCAGCTCTTGCACATAAAACTTATTGGTCAGATGTCTTTTCACTTCCAAACAAGCTGTGGTAATCTCAACACAAAGTATTTTGTCATTAGTGAAAAGCATTCCAGGTAGTAAGGAAACTCCTAGAAAGCAAATATGTTGATAAAATATTCAGTCTTTAAAAATGACTTTTGTTTTGATTATCTCTCCTTTTTTTTTCTTTTTTTCAGATGTAAGCATCTCTGTGTCATCATCTTTACAAAGCAAAGAGAATATTTCCTTACTGGGAAATAGGAGGCTTTATTTTGACACTCATGCGCTGGTATGCCTCTTGGAAGCAAATGGTAATTTGTTTGAAACAAGTAGCTGTTTTTAATGTCTTTCATGAGTGGTTTTTTAGTTTACAAAGTTTGTTATTTTTCCTTGATGTGCAGTGTTACACCTTGAGTTTTATGGATTTTTTGGGGTCTTTTCTATATACTAGGTAAGGACTTACAGGATTTTCTTTGTCTTCAAAAAGGAGACAATGAGTGTATATTACTCTATTCGGAATAATTTATTACCCTACTGGTAGTTAAAAATGCTAAGAAAAAATGAAATTTTAAGAACTGAGAGCAAAAAAACCCAGAGTTTTCAAGGCAGTGGCTTAAAGTGTATTAATTTGATTCCTTCATATTTAGTATATTGCACCTTGAATATGCACCAGTGTATTGCAATTGGGTAGAATATGGACTACTTTGTATAGTGCAGCTTTTAGGATGGAACGTAGAACACTCTATAAGATAGTGTTATGCTAAAGTATAGGTGAGGGAATAGATTGTTTTGGGTTCAATGCTGATGTCAGAGAGGTTCCTTAAGGTGAAGCAAACTTACATCTGAAGTGACTTGTAACATCTCTCCATTCCTGAAAAGGAGAGGTCCTAATCCCTTTCTTCAGCCAGGTGGTTTCTTTTTTTTTTTTCCATGTGCCATGAGCTTCTCAGGAAAGTCTCCAACTTTTCTGCTTGATTGGTATTCTGACACACTAGTTGAGTGAGCTGCTGGATCAGTTGAGTGAGCACAAGTCAGAGTGTCAGGAGGACAGATAAGGGAAGAAGGAGCCTTTTGCTGTTGAAAGTGATTTGCTCTCAGCTGTGTTTCCTGATGCTGAATTGCTGGTTAGTTTGAAATAATCATGCTTTTGCAAGTGTTTCTTTTCATAATTATTAACTTTTGTTCGTGACATTTTTTCTCCTACATTTTGAGGGTGGATAAGATAAAAGTATTTTTAGGGACAATGTTTTGCTATAGTTCCCACTATATTTAGTTTAAAAGGTTTCTAATAGGCACTCAGAAGCTGGTAGTCATGAAATCAGGGCAGTTGGCTTTGGTTTTAGTTGTTGAATTTTGTACATCTTCAGTGGCACTGAAGTTTTATAGTATAATGAAGTAAGTATCTGCTTTTCTGAGTCAGAATTCTTGCTTGCTCGTGGAAGTAATCACATATGAGAGGTGATATTCCACAATATCTCTAGAAAGCTCTCTGTTTATCCTGCTGATGGTATAACAATGCTGTACTACAGAAGCAGTCATACTATGTCACAGACATAATTTTGGGGTGGGGGAACTTGGAGGTACTGACTGGTTGTGTTCTTGTGTTAGTGCTGCATCAAGAGGTGGGTTATTTTTCATGACTGACATTTATTGCAACTTGGTGCTGAGTATCAGCAAATGGCATGTGTGTAAGCTGTCCCGATTTGGATCTCTCTCTGAATGTTGCATTTTGTTTTGCTTAGGGTTCACTACTCAGCAGTCGGAGGTCATTGTGTCTGCATTAGTGAAAATCATGAATACCAACCTGGATATGATTTACAAGGACATGGTCACCAAAGTACAGCAGGTTAGATCAGAGGCAATGGTGGGGTTAAAGTAAATTAAAGCCTGGTATGCCTGCTAATGAAATGTGTTGCTGTTTATTACTGTTAGAAATTATATTTTAAAAATTTGAAGGTGCAGAGCAAACATTCCTCTCTGTCTATGAACTAGTTCATTTTGTCTTGAGTTTATCAGGTAGTAACCAAAGTGTTGTGATGGACTTTGAGATTTTAGTACTGTGGGTTGGTATGCAAACCACAAGTAGGTTTCTAGTTTCCACCTTATAGTAGCATGACATGGAGCTACTGAGAAGGCTAAGATAGGTGTAAGAGGCATTAAATGCATTGATTTGGATTTCTACATATATTCTTTTGTAACTTGTAACAAGGAAGTACAGATTCCCTCAGTTACTTAGCACCCTGTTATGTGGTACATTTTTATTTATCTCTATGTCTCACAGTGACATTTATGTTGTATTACAGTAGTGCTGAAATACAACCTCTGGAGCTGCTCTGTGAGCCTGGGGTTCACAGCTCCAGGTCACCTTCCGAACACAAGTTGTAACTTGTTTCATAGTAACCAGTCTGCTGTCTTGAGACATGAGAAAACAGCAGCTGCTGCCTCTGTATTGTAATTGTTTTGGCAGAAAGGTATCTCATTAAAAAATGGGATACTGCAAAAGTGGATTTTGTTCCACTTTCCATCTAGGGAGGTTTCAGGCCATCCTTACTGGGGTTTAGATTGTTGGCAAGCCAGACGTGGGAGTCCTTCCTCCTCTTGTGATTAAGTTGTTCCACAGTGACTCAGGGAATGCCATGTAAAAGGGTCCTTTTCTCCCATAGTTAGTTGTATTTTAAAATAAGCAGTCTCAGTCTCCTTCTATGCCTAGCTTTTCTGAATGAAAGTTGTTTTGTGTTGAATTAAATGTTGCTACTGATGGTAGATGTTTTCCGAGACTGTTAGATTTGACCTTCAAGTGGCTTTCTGCCATTAAGATGCAATGTGCAGGTTTGCAGAGCAGCTCAGGAGCTGTGTGTTCCATGAACACTGGGCCACATGATAAACCTGTACTTCCTTATAGTCTTTGATTGCACAAGGGCTTCTGCAGAAAGAGCGCAAAGAATTGGAAGGAAGATTTGGAATAGTCTGGATGAGCTATTATCAAAGTATTACTTTGGTTAGATAAAACCTCAGGGAAAAACAGATACACGTGTGTGTGTATGTACAGACATGGAGAAAGAATACTGAAGATTCTGGTCTCTGCTGAGTCCACTGAGGAGAAGAGAGAACGAGAGCAAACTGGAGACACCAAGGAGTAAGAAAAGAGGTGTCCATGCAGTATTCTTTCTGTCGACTTTTTGTAATGTATCCATAGCACTGACCCATTTTTTTCAGTCTTGTGGTCAGGTAGTCTGGAGATGCATCTTTAGACACTACTTAGAAATACAATGCTGCAAGTTAGAATAGCATTTTGTGACAAAACTGAAGTTAGGGTTCTGTGTCAGATTTGTAGGGGTCTTAGTCCAGAACCAAAAGCAAGGGACTACTTATTGGAGGAAGATCTTTCGTAGAAAAGGCAGTTCCTGTTCGCATGTGTGGGTAGTGTAGGATCTAGAACAATGTCTACAGACTATTCCATCCTTCAAAGTTGCAGAGAATTCTTGTTTGTCTTCTATCAGTTGTGTGTAATGGACTGAGAAGAGGAATTCAAAGTGACTTCCTTGCAGGGAGAGGCAAAAAAAGAAGGTAATTACAGAAGAGTATGGTTGTGCTGAGGAATTTTGGTCTGAAGGCCAGCTTTCCTCATTTGGCTCAGAGACAGCTCTCCCTAATGCCTTTGCTAGCTTAAGAATTTGAAGACTTGGTAGCAAATGTTTCCTAGGCTAATAATTGAATTATTCTGATCTGTGTTAGCATTGCCAATTTTGTGAGACATTACCAGCATTTGAGCCTAACTTGCTTATTTTGTCACTGTCACTATCTTGCTTTTTGAAACTTGGATAATCAATCTGAAATTGCTGAATTAAAATTTTCAGGGTAGTCTATCATATTTGTAGGCACAGATGAGAAAAGGCATTATAGCTGTGCTATGTTCTGAGGTTCTTCCTTCTTTTAAAGGAAATTGCGCTTCAGCAAGTAATGTCCCATATTGGTGGTGTGAAAAAGGACATGATTATTTTGGAAAAAAGTGAATTTTCAGCACTTCGTTCAGAAAATGAGGTAAAAATCACTGTCTTGGAAAGTGCTGTTCTAGAACTTGCTTATTTGTTTTTTTTCCTAATGATGTAGAAAAGCATCTTGTACCCAAGGAGATGACTGGGGCTGGGATGGTTTGGTACCTTCCTTAAGGACCTTGTGGCTGGAGCAGAGTAGAGGTCACCTTCAGCAAGTCTGCAGGTGATCCAAAGCTGGGAGCAGCAGCTAATACACCAGGCAGTTGTGGTGCCATTCATAGGGACATCAACAAGCTGGGAAAATGGGATTACAGGAATCTCATGAAGTTGAACAAATGGCAATGCCCAGTCCTGACCCTGGGGAATACTCTCAGGCACCAGGACAGTCTGGGGGTGACCAAATGGAAAGCAGCTTGGCAGGAAAGGCCTGGTGGGTGCCAAGTTGACCATGAACCAGTGATCAGCCTTTGTGGCCAAGGCAGCCAGTGGCCTCCTAGGCTGTGTAAGGAGGCCTGCCAGTGGGACACTGTGAATTTCTGCCTTGTGTTGTTGTTTGGAAGGGCACAGTAGTGTGTAAATATGCATGTGTATTCATCTATACACATCCTGAGGACATAGAATAGTGCTTGGTTTGTCTGCCTTTTCATATTATGGATTATAGTCACTGTTACTGATCATGCAAATTCAGTAGATTTCTGGATTGTGAGATTTTATATATGGTAGTAAAGTCTACAATTCTTTTCCCACTCTTACAGAAAATAAAACTTGAACTCCAGCAGATAAAGAAGCAAGTAATGGTAAGACACCATACCAATATAATTAAGAATTAACACCTGTCTAGTTTGCTTGAAAAAAATAAGAAGTGTTACTTTCAAAATTTTATTTTCTAAGCTGTGCTTAATTGTTGTGGTACATGTGATACTGAATTGCTGCTGACAGTACACTGTGGACTGCAGCAAAGACAATTTCCTGCATAGTTCATTTATGGGGGTGGGAAACTGTGAATAGTACAAGATGTGAATCAAAATATAACTAAAGGTGTTTTTACTAATATGTCCTTAATTCAGATTCAAAAAGTAGCTGCCATGTCATTGTTAAGGCTGAGTGAAGTTCCACATTCAGGGCTGCCTGTACATTAAAAATGCAGCATACATTTAAAATTACAGTATTTACTAATTGTGGGGGGTTGATTGGTTTGGATTTTTTGTTTCTTTTTTATCTGAAGACTTTATCTGTTAGCTGTCCAGAATATAAAATAGTCTTTAAATGACTTTTTAAGGCCACCAAGTTTGGGACCAGTATGTGTGATCCCATTTGTTTGGGAGCAAATGATCATTGCAAGAAAGCAGACTCTGCGTGGAAAACTTACTCTGTTTTAAAATACATTTGGCATCTAATTTTTGAATTTTAACTTATTTTATGGTTTTAGTTGCATATAAATGAGTTAGTGTAATCCACTGGTAGAATATCAAGGATCTGAGTCCTCTTTTCTTAAAAGCTAGATGTCTTTATATTTTACTTTTAAGTGTAAATGTAATTCTCACATGGGCAAGTTATTCTATGCTTGCTCATACAAAAAGAGACAATGTAAAACTTCAAGAAAACACGTTTTTATTTTTTGATTTACTAAACTGTAATGTATTCTGTTGCAATGACAACTAATGATAAACCAATTAAAGCTCAAAATTCAAACATAGAAATTGAGTCTAATTATTGTTAATGCTAACCTAATGAGTTGGCATTGGCCTACTTGAGAAATGCTTGCTTGGTCCTAGCAGTAAAATCTCCCAGAACACCAGCAATCTTTTGCTTCTCCCACACATTCATCTGATCAGCAGTTTGCCGCATGACAAACTGTCAGCTGGCTGGAATTCCTGCCAGGAGGTTGCATTAAAATGGCAGCTGTCACCAGGAAAAGCAGGACTCACAGCTATTGATAAAGTACAATGCAAGTGTAGAACTTACAGTAGTTTTAAAAAGTTAGGTGTTTAAAAATGTAATAAATGTTTCCTGACTTCTGAGATGTCTAGCTTTTTCTGAAAGGCCTAGATGCAATCTTTAGAAACAGATTTTCTTTTGCATTGGAAGGTGAGAAACTACTTTGAAAGTTATGTTGAGCATCAAGATTGTTTCATGGAAGAAATCCAACTTACAGGTGTAGCCAGGCATGGGTTTCTAGATACCAGAGAGAGTTACAGGATATATGAAACATTCTCTGCATTTACAGAATGATGTTCTCTCAGTTAAGTACTGTTCACAGGGTTAAAAGTAATTTTTAGTTTTTGATTCTGAGATCCAGTTTATACTACAGAACATCATATTTCCCAGGTGAAGAACAGAAATACTTAATACTTCTGAAAATTACATACACTAATTGGAGGGAAGCTAGATTCATGAGAGATATAAAGACACAGTATATTTGTCTAATTCTTTCTGCTTATGATTAAACAGAAAATCTTGCTTGCTGCTTTATCGATTTTTCCCGTTAGGATGAAATTACCAAAGTTCGTGCAGACAACAAGTTAAACCTAAACTTAGAGAAGAGCAGAGTAAAAGAACTGGTAAGTTTTGGTGACTTTCTTCTAGCAACATCTCAACACTGAGTAATCTACGAATTTGCATAAGAGCGTCTTACTCTAAGAGCATTTTCATACTAATCTATAGTATCACTCAGCTTCAAGATGGTATTAATCCAAGTTACTTCTCCTTATGCTGGTATGTGCAAGGTGCCATGTTTGGGTCTGTATGTCTTACCTATTTTGATTTTGTTTTAATAGCAGGATGAACACATTACACTTTAATATATTAGATTCTTAATTCTTCTGACTAGAATGTTTTTTATTTCATTGGTATATCTCTTTCTCTATTTTCACACTAAATAAAGTTTACACATTTTGTTGAATCATCATTGGAGATGTTTCATTTCCCCGTATCTATATAGTTCCACAATAGGTATTTCTTGACAAACTAGTTGTAATATTTTAGATACCTTTTTTCTTTTGGTGGGTTATGCTGGTTCATACTGTTTTTGAGCTTTGAAATATCTGGTAGATCTGAATGTATGTAATCTTAAATTAGGGTAATGTAGATGTAAAATTAGAAGATTAGCAAGTTTTGGCGTTATACATAGCACTCTGGAGTTCTGTTCTCATAGATCTTTTTTTTTCAGTAACTTTTAGGATCTCAGTGAAATGGCAAATTCTAAATTCAAAGATCTTTTAATGACTTTTCTAAATTTTTATTATTTCTTGCTCAGTCCTTTTTCCCAGGTATGTCATAAGGACATAATATTTATCTTCAATCCAGGCAGTCAGAACTGTTCAAGTAGGTACCATTTGTCTTTGTGTGCGCCCCTTGAAGTTTTCAATAGTGATTAGTTTAGGTAACAGCTGTGTTGGTGATTCAGTGTAATGACTAACAGTGTGTTAGCTTGTGGTAGATGCTTGAATAAAGTACAGTTTGAGCAGGGAGAGTTCTTGTTTAAAGGTTAATGCTTCATGCTAATGTTTTAAAGAAACATCATATGAAATGTAGTCATTGTGTAGATCATAAGCTTTGCAATACTTTGGGCTTACAAGACCTATATGAAACCACAGCAGCAGTGATAAATTAGGCACCAATGTTTTCTTGTATATTCATGTGGGATCGTGGAATCTGGATTTTTGCCTGTTGTGCAGAACACAACTCTATTTTGCCTCCCAGGAAAGGCAAACTCTGCACGTCAACTTTCTCTTAAAAAGATTGACCAACTTTTTAGTCTGTTGTGCAACTATAATTTCATAGTTTCTATGGAAACTGCTCTTCTTTCTTCCCCCCCCCCTCCCCCCGCATTTAATTGCCAGCTCTGCAATGTGTGAAGAGAAAAGGAACAAGGCAGCTGAATGGGGAACAGGTTGTAGCACGTATGCTGAGTTTGGGGAAAGGTGTAATCCAGTATTTTCTGTAGGGGACACAGCATCATTGTTATAGATACTTCAATCATGGTGTGACTAAGGACTGAATATCCATCTTTCTGAGAATAAAACTCAGGATAATAGAAGGTTACTGTGCATTCTTATTTAAATTACTTTTCAGAAGAGAAATGTCCAAAGTTTTAATTGTTTTAACTTGAAGCAATAAGTAAAATGTTCTAATCCTTCAGTTTTACATGGAATAAGTGCTGAAAGAGAATTCCTTAATTTGTCTACACTGATGTTGGCAGTCTTTAATGTTTAATCTTTCTTAACAGAGAGTCTTTAATCTCTCTGTTGAATTTCAGAGGGGGCAGGTTTAGCCTTGTCGTTCATTCTTTTTTTTTTTTGTGTGTGCTGTTGTATTTGTGTTGTTACGGACGTGGTGATGCCTTGCAGTAAAAGGCCAGTTTCACTGTCTTAAAGCTAAGATTAAAATCCTTGGGTCTGACCTAGAGAGTTCTAAACACAAAACAAAACTTTAGGAAACATCCAGAAAGAAGCTTGTAGAATATAAATAATTTACAAGATGTGCATTCGGCTAACTGCATCTACTTAAAGTAAAACAGACTATTTCAGTCCATAAAATTATTTTAATTCTCATGGTTCTCTTGATACTGATCAATTCATCAATGTGAGGTCCAATTCTTGCATTTCTACTAGAACATAATTTTGATTAGATTATTTTATAAATACTCTGCCATCTTGTCACTGGCAAAAATGGACATTTATATAAAATGTCTGAATTTCTTTTTTTATCCCTCTCTTCATTTTGCAGAATCTAGTGACTCTTTCATTAATTGTAGACATGCTGTTATTTATGTAATTTTCTACATTTGTAGGTGCCTGCTGTCTTTTAACTTCAACTTCACATCAGTCAAAAGTCCAAACAGAGCTCTAGATCTTTAACAAGTATTTTTCAGTGCTGAGGCATTTATGCAGATTAATCTGATTTTAATGTTAAAATTAATTAAGCTTCCAGAGTAAAGAAAAATAAGGTGACTTTCCTCGTGGGAATGTCAACAGATAAGATTATTATTGTGTAACTCAGGATTCTGAGATGGGTGCCTGATGACCTTAGTACTCTTCACTATACACTGGTGCTCTATCAGTTGTCTATTAATAACTTAATTGCTCCAGTAGTGGGGCAGGAACCATTGTAGGTGTCAAGGTAAATCAAGCCTGTTCATGAGTTAGAAAGGTAACCTAATTAAAAAAGGTATGCTTCCTTGATTTGGATTTAACTTTTCCTTGAACCCAAACAGCCATAACTCAAAAATAAGTCACAACTTCTGAAGATCCACAAACAAAAGGCTTCACATGCCATACAAATGTTCTGTTTTTAACAAATATACCGAGAAATTATAGAGGGCAGAACAATTCAAATTGTGAGTGCATAGAATGCTGGCTAAACATTTCTCTGATATCTGAGTTAGATGTGATTTAAAAGTGTTCTCCCCTTCCTGAAGGCATCAAATGGTTCAGTCTTGGTTGTGCTTATATGTTCAGTGGATTAGTTTACTCTTCCAGAGTTACTGTTTAGAGTCATAGGTCCTTGTTTTTAAGAAATGCAAATCTGACAGCCTTTCTTCCAGCTGCTTAATAATATATACAGTTTTTTGTGCAAGATGAGTGTCTGATGAACTTGGAGCACTTCACATTTCTGAAATATGCTTGTCGAAAGGACAGCAGTTATCCTACAATTCTGGCTCCCGAGTGTTGTCAGACAATAATCTTGTCCAGATTATGTGTTCTACATGATTTGGAAACAAAGAAACATGCTTTTAAGTGGAAAAAAAGTATAAGGACAGTTTCATGTTTAACTTTTTTTTCTTCCCCCCTCTAGTATTCACTTAATGAAAGAAAACTACTTGAAATGAGGACAGAAATAGTGGAATTGGTAAGAACTTAGTAGCTGATTATTACACAGTGAATTTTTTTATACTTATGTTATAGACCTAGTATCCTTTTTGGACTTGGTGATGTCCTTGTGCACTTTAAGTGCCTACAGAAGGAAAAGGCTTTCATGTATATTTTTAGACCCTCTGCATGTATATGTGAGCTGTTCAGTAGTCACTTCATTTTGAAACTTCATGCATGTAGTATTTTCTGTAGATGAAATTCCACTCATATTGTGAAATTAATTCTTCCCTCTACGTTCAGATAGAAACTTATTGCTAGACTGATTTGTCTTCATTTTAGAGGAGTTTTTTACCAAACACTACTACTTCTCTTTGTTTCCTTTCTGTAGTTCAGGGAATTACCCCTAGGAAGTTGTCTAGTAGTAAATGATTAACTGATTCACAATGCTTCAGTAGTGCTGATTTGAAACTATCAGCAGCTCAGCAGCTGTTGTTCTCAGTGTACAAGCTGGATTTTTCAGTCTCTTCTGAGTAATAATTCTATCCCATATTTTTTAGCAGAAGTTCTGTCTTCTGTCATAATCAAATTCTGAAGTTGTAGCTGGTTTTGTGGTAGAATTCCCTGCAAGACAAAGACATGCTTTTCTACAACAGAAGACCAATTCTCAGTTTTTCTCATGATCCATAAATCTCTCTGCTCCGGTATGATTTTGTCACAAGAGGCTCTTAGATTTCTCAATAGCTCTTACAATTGAGCAGTGACTTTAGTCAGTTGGCTGAATGACAGATTGAAGTTAATGTTTATGCTGTTAGATTGAGATAAGAAGGTATCCAGTTCTGCCAGTTTCTAGATTACTTGTTAAGGAACATATAATCACATAAATTTCCTGAGTTCACCAAATTGTTCAACTCTTTGGATGTAATCAGCTAAAAAGGAACTTGTTCTCTTTGAATAAGGTGATGATGCTAGTAACACCAAGGTTGTGGAGTCCATCCCTGTACAGGTAATTTACTTCAGAGCTGGACTCATGATCCTTGTGGATCCCTTCCAGCTCAGAATATTCTGTAACTTCTGTAAGAATGAAAATTAATATACGTTTAAGGAGGAACCAAAAATACAACTTGAAGGGATGGGTTAAATTTCTAAATAGACTAGGAAGTGTTCAAATTGAATAATTTTCTTGCTTTGCTTTTTAGCATGCACAGCAAGACCGAGCTCTGACCCAAACAGACAGAAAAATAGACACAGAAGTTGCGGATCTGAAAACAATGCTCGAATCGCACAAACTTGATAATATTAAGTATTTAGCAGGTAAGGAATCTGGTGGTTGTCTCTGATGGTGAAACTGCCAAACATTTCTAAATTTCTAAATGTTTGGCAAACTCTCAATTGACTGTATTCATAAAGGTCCTGATTAAAAAAAAAGAAAACCAAACTTGAAATAGTCTTAGGCAAGATTAGCGGCCTTATTTCCTTACTTAACTCAGACGAAGTTTCCTATTATTCACAACTTTATTTTGCATGGGCTTTTTTCAGGTTTTTGCCCATCTTTATACTGTTTATATGTGTGATAAATCTAAAAGATTGCCTGTTAACAAGGACCAAAAAGTTCTTTTGTACCTGACTTAATTTTTGTAAGCAAACTGCTGCATGCATTACTAGGATTTCTTCATCCATCTGATGGAGATCTATGTGCAAAAAGGAGCATTTCAGCTTTTCTAACTGTTCAAGGCCACATATTCTTTAAACTTCCATATTTACACAAGTGCTTGGAGAAAATACTGTATACATATGCCTACATTATTGCCCTAGGTAACTTTGTTATTTTGACATTTTACTACGGAGTGTGCAGTACTATTAAATGAGGTACACAGTAGAAAATTATTCTTTTGATTTAGATTTTCTGATTATTTTTTCATGGTGGGTTTTGTCAAAAGTACAATCACTGAAGCCTATTCATAGTACTGTATTTCAGTCATATCCTTTAGAGAGAATCAGTAAAATGGAAAATAAAATGTGCTTTATTAAAATCAGAAGAAATTCTTTTCCCTGCCATTCCTACTGAATAACAAATTGAACGCTACTTGGAAGAAAAAATAATTTAAAATTATTTGCATTGTGTTTGAAGTGCTCCTGTTGCAAACAAAGGCAAAAATTTTTTGTGTGTATATATTGAAATAAAAATTTGACTTCATTTAAGTAGAAATTTTAAAAATGAAAAACAGATAAGCCTTGTTTAAAATGGCTTTCATTTCTTTGTTTGCTAAATACTTGACTGTGATATATTATTCCCGTTATTTATTTCCTCATTTTACATCTGTAACTTGCTATATTGATCTTTTTGGAATGGTAAGCAAGTAATGGTTTCTTTCAACCTTTTGACAGTTTTCCAGCATTCTCTTCTTTTTTTTCCTCTCCTTCTTATTTGTAATTTTTATACTCCTTCTACCTTGAAATGGTTTGTTGTAAATGAAAAAACTTAATTTCCCACATGGGGGTGGGGTGGTCATTGAACTTTTAGTTTTGTGGTAAGATGTGTACATAACTTTCTGAAGAGATGTTTTGAGAGCTATTAATTTAATGTTATTTAATGTCAATGTGAATGCCATTTTCCTCCCTATCTTTATTTTCTTTCAGGTTCAGTATTTACATGCCTTACTGTAGCACTGGGATTTTATCGTTTATGGATATAACAAGACACAAATTTAAAGGGACTTCTTCATCTGAATTTCTGAGAAAAAGAAGTTTTTAATCTTTGCCTGGATTTTAACCAAATCTTGACTGTTTTATTTATTATTTTGTAAAGCAGACTCTGTTGAGAATGTAACCAAAGATGTGCCTAGAAACAAGCTGTGCACATATCTTGCATATGTTGAACCTTACCTCTGACAGAAGCACTTCTGCCGTTTCCCTCCGTTCTGAGCTGCCGTGCTCCTGCTGCTGCCAAGTGTCCTGCACAGGCAAAGGCAGTGGGCCTGCATGCTGTAGAGAAAACCAATGGAGTTATGTTCCATTGCCTGTTCAGACATGCTGGCCAAACTGAGTTGCTAGTATTGGACTGAAGTATTGATTATTAGTGTAAAACTGAAGCTACACGTTCTGTGCCTTGGAGGCACTCTTGTATAAGTGGAGTTTATGCTAACTGAATCATGCATACTTCCCTCCCTCTAACACTTGCTCATACAGTTGCTATGATCAAATATTTGTTTGGCTATTTTTGTAACATAGCTATCAGCTTGTTTTCCAGATGGCTGCCCAATCAGTTGTGTTCATGAACGAGTACCGTGTAAAGATAGCAGTGTTTGCTGCTAGTTTTGTTTGTAAGTTATTCGTAGAGATTTTTGTGACTAACTTGCCTTTGGTACACGTAAGTATCTGATACTCATTCCATATGCTAACTGCTAACCTTACCACTGTAACTGGAAGTTTGAAATGCAGTAAAATACACTAGTTGTGTTAATTTGTAGTTAGGTGATACAAAGTGTCTCAGGTGCTGCCTTCTTGATGAAAGGGAATTGATGCTTCTAGAAAGGAAAGAGATTTTAAATTGTGGTTATGAAGCAGGGTCTTAGGCAAGAGAACTGCAGTACCAACAGTCTT
This sequence comes from Entomyzon cyanotis, assembly GCA_024500445.1. NCBI lineage: Eukaryota > Metazoa > Chordata > Aves > Passeriformes > Meliphagidae > Entomyzon > Entomyzon cyanotis. The sequence goes on from JAKEPQ010001005.1 coordinate 74,192,650, forward strand.
CTGGGGGTTTTAATGTTTCATTTTTTAAAAAATCATGTTGATTCTTCAAATGTGGAATTCTGATAGTGATTATATAATGAAAGCAGTAATGGGCACATGGTTTAATCCACTTCTGAACAAACCCAGTGAAGCAGTAAGTGCCACTGAAAGCAGTGAAGAAAGGTGTCCAATGTATCCAGGTATCTATCATTCTTCCACTGATGAAATGACTGCTTTAGCAGCAGAGCTGCCATCTATGTTCCTTCATTCAAGGGAGATTTCCCTTTTCTGCTTGCTTTTGGGAGGGGAGCTCAGTTTATGCACTGGTGATAAATGCTGTTAGAGCACAATAATGGCTTTGCTTAATGAAAGTAAAGCTTTTTGGCTACTTTGCACCTGTACTGTAATAACCATTTAACATTTTTGTGGTTGGAAGTGCCAACTTTGATCATGTGCAAGTGCAGAGGAAGAGATGGATGCCTGTAACAATATAATACTGGCCTGAAATAAAGAATTTTGACTGTTTCATAGAATATGAGTTTTCATTCAAAATGCAACTTTTTCATTTGAAAATAGTCTCTTTGGTTGAAGGTAAGTCACTGCTCGTAGCAAGTCTTTTAAGCTATGAATTCGCAAATTCAACAGCCCCTCCAAGACACTCAAGAGGAATAACATAAGGAAAATAACTATTGCAGACTAACTTAACAGTCCCTCTAAATTAATGAATTTATATTCAAGAGCTTCACTTCTTTGTTTAGAAAATTATTTTTTATACTAAGTTACAGGATTAGACAAGCAATAATTCAGTTTTTAGAATGACTTTGCTATTGGTCTTATCTTCCCAAGGCAGATGGTTCTATATACGTCCATGTAATCAGTACATGTTGGCCTGGAGGCTTGTGCATCTGACAAATAGTTGCTAAAATAACTATTTAAGACTAATTTTAAATACAGGGTCTATCCTGCTAAAAACAGATACTGTGCAAATAAATTTCTGTTTAGGGCAGGTGGAAGGAAGAAGTGAAAGATTATGGAGCAGCAGCATCTTGGAATTACCAAAAGCAAACCAGCACTTCTTGGTGAGTGTTTAAGCAAGGAATAAAGTTAATGTCATTCAGGAAAAATACACTATAAATAGAACATAATTATTATGTCCTAGCCCATAAAGTATTCCAAGTGTTGTGTAAAAGCTTGTTAGTCCCAATCTGCGGGCATAGACACAAAATCTCGTGTTTTCTCTGTCTAACACTGTCTCATCATATATACCACATGTATTCATTGGCATTCAAAAAGTTTAGAAAATCCCTCCATGTATTTCCAAACACAAATCTGACAATGAGATTTAAACTCAAGGAATGAGCCTTTTGGTACAGGTTAGAATCTTATATCAAGATGCAGTACTAAATATGGAATCACAGAATAGTTTGGGTTGGAAGGGACCTTAAAGATCGTCTCATGACCAGGTTACTCAAAGCCCCATCCAACCTCGCCTTGAACACTTCTAGGGATGGGGCATTCACAATTTCTCTGTGCAACGTATTCCAGTGCACCAGCACCCTCACAGTAAACAATTTTTTTACTAATACCTAATCTAAACTAACCCTTTTCCAGTTTAAAGTTCCATCACCCCTTGTCCTGTCACTACATGCCTTGGTAAAAAGTCCCTCTCCAACTTTCATATAGGTCCCTTTCAGATACTGGAATGTGCTCTAAGGTCTCCCCAGAGCCTTCTCCAGGTTGAACAACCCCAATTCTCAGCCTGTCTTCATAGGAGAGGTACTCCAGCCCTCTGAGCATCTTCATGGCCTCCTCTGGGTTTGTTTGACCTGGTCTATGTCCATATTATTTTGGGACCCCAGAGCTGGATGCAGCACTCCAGGTTTGGTCTCACCAGAGCAGAGCAGAGGGGCAGAATCACCTCCCTCACCCTGCTGGCCAAACTCCTTTTGGTACAGCCCGGGATACAATTGGCTTTCTGGGCTGCAAATGCACATCTCCCGAATGCTGAGTGTCAAATTAGTGCCACTAAAGTCACAAATAGGAGACCTAAGTTGGCAACTCTCCAAATTTGTTTCTGTAAGACTGTATCATGCTGTATATTGTCTCTAATTGGAATCAGTAGCAATTCTGAATGTACAGAGATACTTTTGTGACTTTGATTTTTAATTTGCAGAGCTCTATCAAAAGATGCAAGTGAAAAATAAACAAGGTTGTTTTACCATGAAACCACTTCAGCTGTGAAAATCTGCAGTAGCTCCCCAGTGATTCAGAAATCACAGAATATTTGCATTTGGAAGGGACCCACAAGGATCATCAAGTCCAACTCTAAGGTGAATGGCCTGTATGGGGATCAAACCCATAACTCTGGCATTATTAGCACCGTGCTATGACCAACTGACCTAATCTCATGTATCTATTCATTTCTTGCCTGGCCTAAAAAGAAATAAAAAATAATAAAATTTAAAAAGCAATCCAGAAATGTTAGGTCTCTCAGGCTCTCTCTTGAAGTCAGTTTGGAAGCTGAAGCTGAGCTCCAACCCTAATTTCCTTTCAAAAAAAATCCATTTCTATTGTGACGATGTAAGAGTCTGTCTATGCTAACACTAGTTGTGAGTTTTTCCTGTGCATTTTCCCATTCACATAGCAAAGACAGAAGGATATGTTTCCTTTTGAAGAAAGAAATTGAGAATCATTCCATTTGCGGGAAAACCTAAGTTGCCCCAAAACTTCTTTGTGTTTTGCAGAACAAATTGAGATCCAGAGTTCTTACAAAACTCTATTTACTTGTGGTATATTAGTGGAAGTACCCTGAGTTTTGTCTGTTTCAGCTTTCCTTCTTGTTTTCAGTAAAAATCTGTAAGGGAGCAGTCTCCCTTTCACTGGTATGTATTAGACAAATTGTTTGCTTCAAGTATTTTATTACTATTAAATCCTATTCAGTCTAGCCCCTTCTCTATTGGAAGTGTTGATTGCATCATTCATTTCCCAGAATGTTGTAGAGTTGTACTTAAAACCACAAGTTGACAAATGGAAACATATTTTTAATGTACATACGAAATCTGCTTCAATTTTACTAACCACAAATGTTTTGGTTTACTAGAATAACACTTCTCCTAGTTGTGAATGTTCACTTAACTGACCTTTCCAAAAATGGTGAAATCGTAGCTGCAAGCAGCTATTAACAGTACCTTCAAGATGTTTTGAGTCATATGTTTTTAGTGGACTTTTCTTACTCTTGCTACCATCTGCAGACCTTGCACAGGAAAACTGGTGAGGTTTTTCATGTGGTTTGGGTTTTTTGGGTTTTTTTAATCAGCAAAGTTAGGTAAATTCCTGTAACTAGTTCTCTTGAAGTACTGCAAGATGTGAACAAGACTTAGTTTTGCATCTCCCACTGAGTTTTCGGGAATCGGGTAAACTACCCTTATTATGATTTCTAAAAATTATCAAAGCTCTGCAAGACAATTTACTGTTTAACAGAATTGCTATTTAAAGTCTCTTTTCAAGGAATAAGTACACAGTGCAATCAATTTTTAATGTTTTAATGTATTTGAAAATTATTTATTAGTCTGATGTTTTATTTTTAATTGTTTTTCCTTTATTTATATGGATCTTGAATTTACAGGTTTTTTTGTTGTTGAGGTTTTTGTTATTGGGTGTTGTTTTCTTTCCTTTTTTTAAATTTTAGATTAAAGATTTCTGTATAAGCAATACATTTCCTTTAGTCTCTAAATACAAAGTTCATTTACAATCAAATATGTGCCTGGAGTTTTGGGGGTCACTTTTATCAGAAACAAATGCATACACCCTTGGAGATAGATGGCCTGCTGTGTCTTTGTTAGGAAAGCTTCCTTTGGCTTAAAACATATTTTTTACTCTATTGCCAAACATTTTAAAGCAGCAGTGTTGATCCTTTATTTTACACTTAAGTTCTGTGTCAGAGCAGTCACCCCTTATCCTCACCATGCAGTTTTGCAACTACATAAAGATCACAGAGGAAGATAGCCAGCGTTTGCATAGTGTTCCTTTGAAATCTGCCTGTTCCAAGGAAGAAGATTTTGGTTTTCTTGGGAGGGTGCCCATCTGGTATCGAAAACAAAATACTGGAAATGAGTAACAAAATATTGCAGCAAATATCAACCTTGGGCCAATGTTTATCCCCGTAGTGAGGCGTGACAATGCGGTCTAATATTTCAAACACCCCACGTCCAATATGCACCGTGTCAAACCTTTAGAAGTTTATTAGGTTCCCCATTGTATTCTGAAGTTATATCAGCTTGATTCGAGTCATGAGTAATACTACTCGTGAATAGTCTCTCCTTGTTTCATGAGTAAAAATGTAGTGAGGAAAAAAAAAGAAGAGTGGTGTGTTGTTTTGATTGTGGTTTGGGGTTTTTTTCCCTGCAGGGAAGTGGCACATGTTCTGTGAGAACTTTAAACAGAGCTGTGTGGTACATGAATATAACAGTGGCATATTTATAGCAAGCAACTGAATTTGGTCAAATCAAGCTTGTATACAGGGCTCCAGGGTTTGCATCAGAACCAACAGACACAGCAATAGTTATCTTGGCAGGGGTCAGGAAGGGAAGCAGGGCAGGTTTCTCAGCGTGAAGGGAAAACTTGGCATTTATACTGCTTACACTTTAGTCTCCAGCATGCTTTGGTCTTTCCCCATTGTTAAAAATCCTGCAGTCCTCTTATTCAGGACTGTTGGCAATGCATGCTATTTCATGAATAGGCAGCTATCAAATGTGTCACTTTTGATTGTGATTTTGAATAATTTGTATTACTCCAAGTCGTTCTCTCTTTACCCAGGATCTATTTTCTTGTGGCAAAGGTATCCTATGCTTTACACACTTGCAAAGTTCTCCCAGTGATGCAAGAAATTAATAAATACAAAGGAAACTTCAGAAGCTCCATTTAAAGGCTACTTCCCACAACCAGATCCAGATAGTAGCAGGCGATTTTTAAAATCTTTTATATTGTGCTCTCAAAGAAGTCAATTCCAATGCCTTATGATTTACATGCAGAGTTCCCTTGTGTTCCTCGACTCCAGCTAAGCCAAGGACCTAACACCTCTTCTCAGAGCTACCAAGCTCTTCACTGAGTATTTGAGACCAAATAAAGTGAAAGGCATGAGCCTATTCTAAAAAAAAATAACCTCTGCTGGTGCTCGGAAGAGACCGAGCATGCCTAGTGTGGATCTTGCATGTGGATTTTACCTTTTTGTTCAGTGTTTTTCTTTCATGTAGCTAGTTACCTTTCCTCATGTGTTACATTGCACCACCACCCAGAAGGACTGAGTTCTGGGAAGCTTTTTAAGAAGGAGCTGAAATCATATGGAAGTTGAGGGGGGAGAAGTGCAAGATATGGCTTGCACTTCCAAAAGTCCATAAGAAAATTATGGCAGAGATATTAGTATTTTTATTCCCTCTAAAAAGGAACCTTGTTTAAAAATAAACTGAATTGATTTATTTCTTTCATCCTTCTAGCCACCTTCCAGTCTCTGCATTGCAGCAAGCTCCTCAAGGTGAATTGTTTCATTTTTAATCATCTAGTTTGGGGATACCCATGACTACAGCTCTCAAAAAAAGCTATGCCATTACTCTCTCTTTTTACTACAGTAAAAATGCATTCAAGACTTCAGCACATATAACAATGTATTTTCTGCTGAACTGCTTAAGCAGTTAACGTGTCATTTGCAACAGGGTCCCAGTTTGCCCTGAGGTATCAGACCACGCCTGACAAGTTATAAATTTGGTGATTCATAAGGTGCAGTTAACTGAGGGGTTGGGAATGCCTAAGGAGGCTAATCCTATTTGATAAACACTGGCAGTCCTTAGCTAACAATGCAAAAATATGCTCACTGTAAAAGGTAAATGTTTAGTAGAAACCTCATCTCCATTTACTTAAAAGGCAGTTTTTTAAGCCTGTTTTTCTGCTGTTACCTAACAGGAAAAAAGGGGGGAAAAGCATGGTTCTGTGCTTGGGTACTCTTACTTTGTTTTCCTTTGCAGTTCCTATCTTTGAATTTTCAATATGTCATTCAATAAATTCTTTTGGATTTTTTTATATGCCATTTGTAGTTTCAACGTTGTTTTCAAGCTTTCTTGTCCCTGCCAGGTTGTAGAGAGATTTGGAGGAGGCAGGGATTGTTTTCCAGTGTGTTCTTAATGAGGGATTTAATGTATTTCTTAATAAAACAGTGTTCAATGCATTGAAATATGACCAAAGGCTCCGTTGCAAGTCTTTACTTGTTGACAGAAGTTAAAGGCTTATTTATATGGAGGTTTCATATCAGTCTTCTGATGGATGCTTGTTTAAGTTTTTGTACAAATTGTATTTCAAGTAGCAATTTAAATATTTTTGTACACTGTTAGTACATCACCACATGCAGCAAAACCACAAGACCCTGAGGTATTCATATATCTCTGAATTAAACAAGCCACAGGAGCACATATAAACAGACACAAATGGGGGGGGGGGGGGGAATTGCAAGGTGCTAGAAGTCTCTGAACTATATAAATATCTAAGATACCAAGTAGATAAGACAATAGCAACAGTGAAGGAAAACATAAGCAAAGTCAGTCTCTTCAGTCCATAAATGAAGATTAAGGCGTGCAGCTCCTCTTTGCTCTTGGACAAAACCCAGCAATGGAGACAGGCAGCTGTTAAACAGCTGCTTTTGCAGCAAGTGTAGCTGCCTGTTCCTGTTGCTAGTGGTAGCAGAGTGTTAACCCAGCAATCTCTTCACTGTGAAGCACCACCTTCACCACAGGCACTGGAACAGATTGCCCAGAGAATGCCCCATCCCTGGAAGTGTTGAAGTCCAGGTTGGATGGGGCTCTGAGCAGCCTTGTCTAGTGGAAGGTGTCCCTGACCATGGCAGGGGGTTGGAAACAGATGATCTTTAAGCACCCTTCCAACCCAACCATTCTCTGGCTCTATTAAAATGGAGGATTATTTTGTGTACTTTTCTGTTCTCCTGGGATGAAACACTTTATTACAAATAAGTTGAGTTTTATATGAACTGCATTAGACTTGGTGTGAAAATCATGACTCAAATATGTGATGGGGGTTGGCTGGTTTTTAGATCATTTATATATGTTTCTCTAGCATACTGGGTTTGAGTCCTGATTGCTAATGGCCAAAGGATGATTATTCCTTACTAATTAGCCCAACTGAAGTAACAGCTGGGCTAAGTGATGTGGTGATACATCTAAGTCAGAATGAGCTGTAGCCATGCTGGTGAGATTCCTGTAGGGTGATTAGAGCCTACAAAAGGTAAAAACCAAGAAAAGTGAGTTGCTTCTTGAAGCACTGCCTTGGGGCTGGGGGGAATACTAGAAAGATAGATACATAATGACAGGGAAAATCTCAAGAAATGGTAATGTTCAAGAAGGCCTAAGACCAATAGCAGGAGCAAGTTAGTTGCTAAGTTACGAGGCAATTTTGGACAGCAGCTACGTAGGCAAGGATGGTTTAACAGGTCTGTGCCGAAGTTCCCATGTTGAGAGGTTATATGGAAGCATTATGTCAGCATCAAATCATCACACACAGAGTACAGCAGTCCTGTTGCTGGGAAAGATACCTGCACTGCCAGGGAAAAGACTGCTTTGCTTTCCACTCTGCAAAGGGCTGGGGGAGCTGGGCAGTGAAAGCCTTTATGCCTCACTCAGTCCCACACTCAGAGGAGTCCCTCAAATTCCAGCTCCTGCTGGGATAATTATACAGGAAAATCCAGCTTTTGGGAGCAGGGAGGTAGCTCCTGGCTGCTTTTCATAGCACTTCCTACCAGGTCTGCAAGCACTTCAAACTTCTGCCCTTTCAGAAGAGATTCTAGCCTGCATGAGGACAGGAAACAATGACCCTTGGCATAATCTTTTCTGCAGTGGGGATGAATTGGGGCCATTGAATGATAAAAAGATACTTTACTCTTTTGCTGGGACCCCAAGGGCTGAAGGGCTTTTCTCCCAGAATGGATTCTAGCATTTCCAAACACAATGGATGGTGAATTCACTAATGAGTCCCTAGCTAGCCAGCATAAGAGATTCACTCCATTTAAACCTTGTCCCAAGAGACCTGTATATGGGTTGCTTTTTTTTTATTTGTGGTCTCTGTTACCACAGAGCTCAGATCAATGGAAGTACTCATCAAATATGTAACTGGCCCTTGTGATGGAGATTGATAAATATGGCTAAGTACAGCTATGTATTGGTGCTGTTTGTTCCTTGCACTGGTGCTGTGGACTGACATAGGCTGTTGCCAGAATCTTGATTTCATTCTTTTTGGTATGTGATAAATGTTAGTCAGCTAGACAGACTTATGAAGACACATTTGATCTGTATGACAATTATGATTCTTTGAGCTCTTTCCCTAGTTTCCCTAGTACATCCACTTTAATTTACTGTGGATTGCTACCTCCACTCATTCAGGGAGCTTTTCAAATAATACAAAGCAAAGAATACTTGGAAATGTTAAAGGAGAATTGCACAAAATGTATAGTTTCATCAAGGGGAGATTGTGCCAGGCTAATGTGGCAGCTTTCTTTGGTAATAACTGTATAACAGACTTTCTAGGCAAAAGAAACACAATAGATCTAATAGATCTTGACTTCAGGTTCCACACAATCTAACTTGAAGGAGACCCAAAGCGAGTGCTGTTAAGAAGTTACCTCATGATGGCAAGACAAAAAGAGTTCTGTTCATTGCTGTTCAAGAAAGACCAATTCAAACTGTGAGTGTTCTGAAGAGGGGCTACTAGTCTGTTCAGAAATATGGTTCATTTACCCTAACAAATGAAAACTGAAGTCGATATGACTCTGGGAATGCACTCATGGGTGCCATGTTAGTAACAAACACATAAAAATTGAAAGAATTGTTTAGGGTGAAGGACACAGACTTGCCACAAGTACACTTAGGGTGGAAATTATAAAGATGCTCCTGACCATCAGAGAATTTAGGATTTGGAATAGGAGTCCAGTAGAAGAGACAAGAAGAAATGTAGCTGGAAAACTAGGGTGAACCAACAGAGTCACATTATACTGTGTTGTGCTTATGTTAGCAAAGTCAGGACCTCATAGGGAACTTACTTCTGTTATAGGTTTAAATAAGCACTGGAGGGAAATGCTTTTTATTTTTTGGCTATCTGAAAACTTTTACCAGAGCTGTAACTACAAGATTATATCCACGGGTTCAAATGTCAGGACTATGTCAGCATTTTTTATAGTAAATTCAGCAGATAAAAAACCACATGTCTTGCCCTAGTGTTCAATGAGTATGAAAAATGCAATTTTTAAAGGCTTGGGTTTGTTTTAGTCTTCTAATCTTCTGCCAATGCATCTGAGATAATTTACCATAAAACTCAAGACATCACTAATGGGCTATTCCCCTCAGTATAACAAGAGTCTGAAAGGGAAAACATCTAGATTCTGAAATGTGTTACACCTTATTTTAATCTTGAAATTATCTTTTAAATTTCTTTAGAGATCTTTTTAATATATATGCACATCTAATTACAGCTAAAGAAAATTTGTACTTCAATTATCCTTCCTTCCTGCTAGGCCCTCAGCAGATGGACAATCCCAGAGAGTCTTTAGGCTGAGTGCTCTCTGCCTCACCACACCTCAATAGATCCTCTCTCCTGCTCTCAGAAGTCCAAAGGTGAAAAAAGGGTAAATGTGTGTGTGTGGGGGGGTATACATAGATATATATATGTATGTGTGCACACATGTAGGGAGGGCAGGGAAGGACACATCTGTCCTGTTTTACATTCACTGTGTCCAGCCTTAGTATTTAAGCAGAGTTACATCTGAACACACAGCCCCACAGCCCTGGTATGAAAAAAGGAGTTTCCCACACTCCTATGAAAAGTCATTTATTGGAGTATCAGAATCCATGGCTTACAAGCAATATGGTTGTTTTACAGTCTTCTCAATCTCCCTCTATGATTTGCACGTTCTGTTCCTTATTCAACCCAAAACAGCAGATGCCTCATTTCACCACAGTCTTGGTGAAGCCTTCACCACTGCCCCACTTCAGTCTGGGCACCTCCCAGGGGTACCTCTGCTGCTCCCCGCTGTCCTGGTCCTGCACAGCCTCTTGCTGGAGATCTGGGGTGCAATTCTAACAGCTGGCCTCAGCCCTACTAAGACTGACGGGAAGCTGCAGGCATTTTGAGGAGAACAGATGAAATGGAAGCCTTTTCTTGTGTCTTGATGACACAAATAACCTCTGCTCCTTTTCCGTTCACCAACTCCAACTGCTGGTCACCACCCAGCTCTTGGATGTTGCAACACTGCATTGCAAGCCTCTGTGTTTTCATCCTTTGTTCCGAAGCCCCGCTCCTGCTGGCAGCACCGTGTTTTGCCTCTGGCAAAATGAAACACATCTGCTGCTCCTCAAGGGCTGTCTGTCATCCTGCCCTCCTCCACCAAGAGTTACCATAAACGAGGTTTTCAGGTGTGATGGGTCGAGAAAACTAAGTGATTTGGGAGGTGTAAGATTTCAGCTTGCCTGTCCTCTGTTATTTACTTCTTTGTTTAGGTTTCCTGAGGAGAAATAGATAAGGTCCTTTAAAGCAGGTTCTTAGTTGGCAGCTTGGTGAAGAAGCAGTGGGAGTGTGTGTTGAAGAAACTGGAATAAACAACAAAACCAAAACATAAGGTCACAGTTCAAGCAAATATGCCAGAGGGAACACTAGGAGCAGACACTGTTTATTGCTCAATTTGGTCTAAAGTCCAGGCAGCGTGAGAATGCAGTCCAACAGAGCTCTCCTGAAGCTGGGAATGGAGAGGTACACAGAGAGCAGGCCACAGAGGAGGCAGCATGTTTCCTTTGAAAAGGGTCAATAATAATTGTGCAGTAGGCTGGAAATATTTACTCATATAAAAGGTGTCTGTGTTAGCAGCAGAATAGAAGCTTTCACACATTTCTTTCTTTAAAAAGTTGAATCAGACATTAACCATTAATGTGAGACGCAGGTCAGTCACCATTTCTTACACAAACAGCTGAAAATGACTGTGGGAAAACTTCCTAATTAGCCCTGTTGGGTTTTTTGTTTTTTAAGAAGAGAAAAGTAGCTGAACTTCTGAATCTAGTTTCCTGTGGAAACAAAGCTTACACAATCAGTGTTTGTCTTCTACCTAATAATTTTTGTAACCCTCTGGCAAATCAGGTTTTGACTCAAGTTGAAAGACTGATAGTGTTGGACATGATTATGTTTTTTTAAACATTTTGTGAAGTCTGGCAGCAGGATAAGGGACAGAGCCAAGTTACTGCCCTGACTGAAGAAAAGGCTCTCAGCAATTATGAGTTGCTCCCAGCCAGCTGGCCAGGAAGCACACACGTGCCGACAGTGAGTATTTTTGTAGCTCCAGACCAGTCCCAGTTTGTTGTCTCTTGTAGTGACAGTGTGATTGGAGGCACGAGGAGAGCTGAGATTATTGTGGTGAAGAGAAAGAGATATGGGACAAAGGACACAAATCTGTAGGAAATCAGGCTTCATTAGTTGTGCTGCTCAGGAACAACATGTTTGTCTAACAATAGCTTTCTGCCCAAGCACATACGTCAGAGCCAGATTAGATTTCTATTTGCATACCTCCTTACCTTCCTCAGGAATGCCTCTGGCATAAAACTCAATTTCTCTTTCTTTCTTAAGGCATGGGTCTCCTGGAAAGTAACCGTAAAAGCTGCATCTTATTTCTTAATAGATTTATTACTTTGTTTACTTTAAATCAGATGAACTGGGTTTAATAACCACATCAAATGTTTTCTGCTTTTTTTTTAGTCCTCTTGGCTCTTCACAAATAACAGAGAGAGAGAGCAAATGAGCTGGATGCAATTACATTTTGTGCACACACACTGAGAGCAGAACCTGAAGACAGCATTGTTGTGCAATGTAAGCAAGGCATAAACTTATCCTACTGAACCCTAGTAGCTGGTGATCTGAGAGGGAAAGAATCCAATGGATTTCTGAAGCATAGGGATGAGCCTGTAGTACTGACAGGAAGAACAGGATTTTTTTGTTTTCTTTAGATCTGAACACATTTTATACATACTTGTTGAAATAATAAGCATGGAAAAAAAACTACCCACAAGGAAACTTTAACAGCCATGGTATGAAAGAATGGTGTAGTATTCAAGGGAGTTTTTAATCTGCAGGGAGAGAGAACAGGAGCTGCACTCTTCTTTCTGTCTTACGTAGTCTAAGGTCTGTATTATGCTCATTATAATGATATCAGTGTTTCTAAATTAAAGTGACAATGCCTAGATTCCTCAGGGATGTGTGTCACAGAAATGCATGTGCTAGTAATTAAAACAGAGTTTTCAAATATTGCTTCATATTCAGACAAGAACCTTTTTATGCACTTGTGTAATTAAAAAAAAAAAAAAGGAAGCTAGAGCCAAATTGAGGGCCACATTAATACACTGCGTAGCCACTGACACCACGTGAAACCTTGTGCCCTACTGTTGCCATCAGCCACCCCAAATACTGGGTAGCATTTCAGAACCTCAGTTTTTATGGAAGTCCATTCAAACCCCAGCTCCATGTTCCCACCGCTAAGTAACCACTTTGAAAATTCACTCCAAAGAATAACGAGTCACCTAGAAAGCAAATGAGACACAACTACAATGAAACAGATACTACTTTAGTAGATCCAACCACTAGGCTACTCAGTATGCAGCCATCAGTATTGTGCCTTTTCAGGAGCATGTATTTGATCTTTCAGGGGGGAAAAAAGGCATAAAGAGGCAACTGGGCTGCACTTCATGGGGTACGGGATAGTCCTTCCTGATCCCCCCATAGACAACAGGTTTGTGAAGAGAAATACAGGGCAATTACCGTAATCAGTCGTAGCAAATGCGATTAATGATCAAACAGTTTTCCAACGTTTTGGCAAATCCTGTCTTAGTGTTATTCGCCTTGAATTCCTCCCACAGCAATAAGCTGTGTAAGTTGACAAAATGCAAATTCAGAAAGTGCTACCTTTTTCATCCCAGGGTGCTATAGCTTGATTATACCCAACCTACTCTTTAGTAGCTGTCCTAATTTCTTCTGTAGTTATAATTTTAGAAGGAAGTTTTTACAGATTCTTCATACATGATATGAATTAGTACTCCAAGGTATCTTGGCCAAAAAAGAGGATGAAAAATAGCCTTTGGTTCCAGGTGCATTGTTGATTTAATTTAGTCAGGTGTGTCTGGTGGAGGAACAGAGGAGTAGCATTTTAAGGCTTGCTGATTTTGCTCCCACTTTGCCTTTGTGTGTTCTGAGGCTAAAATAAAGCTTGTGTTGCACACGTAGTGTGGCTAAAGAATTAGCTCCACTCATCAGCTGAACTGCCTACGAGTTTTACATTGGGTCAAATCTTCACAATCTAGCAGCTCAGATATGCTTTCAAAACAAACACGTCAGTTGTGTCATTAGAAGTCTAAAATACACCCACTGGGCAAGGCCTGTATCCCAATGTGGTTGTGTGAGTCCTAGGCTGAAATCAAGGTGATCCTGCTAAAAGCAGCACTTCACCCAGAACAGTAGTGAAGGGGATGGGGTTTGCCTCATACAATTTTTGCAGTAACTTGCTATAGTCTGTTGATGTTTGCTCAGTCACACCTGGTCAAACAGGTTTACATTGTCTCCTGCTTTATCATCGGTTTCTTTTATTTCTTTCTTTCTTCTTTTTTTTTTCTTCCACTGTGGTTTGTTTTGGTTTTTTTAAACTTTTTTAAACAGTTGCACTAGAATTGTTATCACAAAGTATTAAGGTGGAAAAAATAAAGTGGGCTCCAGAGGCCTGCCCTGAGTTCAGATTTAACTGCTTGAGATCACTTGCTTACGATACGTGTTCATTTTAGTCATTAATACATATGACTGAGTGCAGAGCAGAGCCTTTAGAGTCTTCCCAGCCCTTTCCTGTGTGGTTCAAGCAACTACATTTTTCTATCCTGGCACGTGCCTAGTGGGAAATCAGAAAGTGGTTTTTGCATGGCACGAGCGGAAACCTTTCCCTTGCTCACAAGGAGAGAAAAGTTGACTTGCAGCAATTTTTAATGCAGGAATACAAACTCTGTGGAGATGAACTCTCTTGGATAGCTGTGACAGCAGCGCTAATTTAGAGTAAAGCATTTTTGGACCAAATAAATGGCACACCAGGGAGAGTAGGAGGTCTGGAAGGAGGCTGAAGAAAGTGTGGATGAGTAACCTAGGTTATTGTACTAATGAGATTATGTTTTGCTTTGAGATCTACTGTAGAGAGAGAGCCTGAGTCATTTTGTGTTGGCCTACGGCATGGGGAGGGGGAGGCTAAGATTTAATGACCAAAATAGCTGTATTGCTGCTAGGGCATGTCTTGGTTCCCTGGGCACCTGCTCACAGCTGTCCAGGAGAGTTACAGGGAACTTTTCCTTTCAGTCTTCTTTATGCCACCAGCCACTGGTCTCTCACCAAGCCTCTCCAAGACCTCCCTTACTTTCAGGCAGTGCCCTGCACACCCTTCAGGCTTTTTGGCTTCTCCACTGAGGCTTGGTGAGATTGCTTTCTCCTGGGATCCAGCCTGGGAAGTGTCTGACAGCAGGAACCCCCCTGCCTCCCACCCCACTTTCTCTGGGCTGGGACTTCCCTTCCCACATCTGGGGCCTCCCCAGGCCCCCTGGTAGAGGGGAACCTCTCTGTGCTGTAGGGAGCCCCCTTCTCCAAGGAGCACAGCTTTCCCCTCCCTGCAGGCATTGCAATGCTATCAGCCCCCGCTGAGCCCGTGTTTGATTCCCCTGTTTTATCTTCGAGCACCACGTAGAGCATTTCATATCTACAGAAATGTGTATAGTATATATGCTGTTACAGTGATATAACACAGACTGGTGTTAAGTCCCTTTTATACAGTTTATCAGGCTCCCTCATAGGGTATTAATTTATTGTGTTTTAATTATATTGATGTAGTTGCAGCAATACATAGTTATCCATGTAAAAATAGGATAAGGAAAATCTCCTAGCTAAGGGAAAATTTGTAGTTTTAGAAAAACTTTCACATGCCTAACTTCTGTTTCAGGAATTCTGTGATTCTCTGTGTGCATGGATGATAACTTCCTTCTCCAAGTGATACAGGAGCCACCAAGGAGAGGTGCTGTGCTGGACCTTGTTCTCACCAACAAGGAGGATCTGACATGGAATGTGAAGCTCAAGGGCAGCCTGGGCTGCAGTAACCATTGAATGGTGGAGTTCAAGATCCCTGGGGCAGCAAGGAGGGAGCACAGTAAGCTCACTACCCTGGAATTCAGGAGAGCAGACTTGGCCTTTTCAGGGATCTGCTTGGTAGAGTATCATGAGATAAAGCCCTGGAGGGAAGAGGTGCCCCAGAAGGCTGGTTAATATTCAAAGATCACCTCTTCCAGCCTCAGGAGTGATCCATCTAGAAAAAGAGGAAGTCCAAGAAAGAGGAGTTCAGGAAAAAATGCCAGGAAGCCTGCACTGATGAACAACTTGTTCTAGTAGAAGCTCTCCCTGCCTGTGGAATGGGTTTGGAACTCAGTATTTAAGGTTTCTTCCAATCCAAACCATTCCATGATCTAGCTCCCTGCATGACTAAAGTGAGTAACTACATAACTATATTTCTGTAGATACATATACATACAGAAATATGTGTATATATTTCTATTCTAGTTCTCCACTGCTCCCCTTTCCTCGGTTATCTCTAGTCTGCCTTGTCCATCATTCAGAGTTCATGCTCCACAAGCACAAAGCACAGTGCCCAAGGTGATGTTTGTTCACAGATATGTTCTGTATGGATACATTTTACAGCTCACTTGTTCTGTCAGAATTCAGATGTAATATTGATTAAAAAACTTGAAGGAGAGAGAAGTCATCTTCAAGTGTATCCAAACTTGTGTTTAGCCTTACTCATTGCTTTTAGCATTAGGCAGAACTGTCAGTAGAGTTTTTATGAGACTGGTTATACCCCAAAAATATAAGCATTCTTATGGATTATCATAGTGGTGGCAGAGCTGCATCTACAGAGTATCGGGATCTGGGGCTCCCAACTTGCAAAATTACTTTGTTTGGTTCCCTTTCAACCCAAACTATTCCATTAGTCTATGGACACTAACAGAACTAAGCACTGTGCAGAAGAGAAGCCCTAAATTAGAAAGCACTAGGCAGAAATTCAAACAGACTATGGAATTACTGGATGGGGCAAAAAAGGTGTTAGCCTTGTAAGCTCATCTCATTCATTTTCTTCTTTCCTCAGTGGAGTGCAACTACAATTTCTATTCCCCATGTCATCCTTAAAATATTTTAATGTTTGTTTCAGTGCACTCTAGGCACTTAATAGATTCTTCCATATATTTGTGATTGCTTGACTTTCATCAATTTACATTTATTTATTGAGGGTACTTTTTAATCCTCAGCAGGGGGAAGTAAAAAAATCAACAACCACTAAAACCATTTCCTTCAGTTATATCAAATTATTCTTTGATCAATATTGGGCATTTATTCTTTCTTTCAGACTGCTAAAAAAATCCAGTTTCCTAGCTAGTTTCTTCAAGTTTATCTGAAAAAGACAGGATGGGGAGGGAAGATAGATTGCCCAAGTTTTATATTTGTATTATAGCTACTCAGATGGAATGAAAATAAGTATTTCAAAAGGAGTGACAACAGATTTTACAAGGATTAGTGTTTATATCACAGATAAAGCAGAGGAAGACTGGCATGGCATGATAAAAAGTGGTCAGAAGTGGGTATGACTATGAAGGGAATAAAACTAAAAGCTGAATGATGTTAAAAGACAGAGAAGGGAAGGGACTTAATCCAATGAGAAAATGGGCAAAAATAAGTGTACTGACTTTTGTCTGTGATATGGATGACGGGGCTAATAGGGATGTCTCCCATATGGGTAGAAGAAGAAGCAGGGAACATACAAGAGTGCTGTGACTTTGAGAGAAAAGGTTGCAAAGCCTGGGCATGGTCTGTCTGCCTTGAGCTAGGACTGACTTTGATTAGGTCAAACAACTGGGTAGGACAAAAGGAAGAACAATGATTACAAAGAGACTAGAGGAATTGGATTAGCACTTCAAGGGGATCCTTGGAAGTTCAGCAGCAGCTGCATGAAAGTTCAATTGGCAAAGACAGTTCTCCAAGAAGACATAATGGCTAAAATGTAGGACTGGATGGATCAAGAGACCAAGATAAATGCACACGTCACTGGTGCCAATGAGACTGGGTACTGATATTCAGGGAAAGGCGGAAGAGTGAAAGCCTGCTGAGATTTCCATGGCAAATAGGAATGGAAAAGGAAGCTTCAGCTGTCAAAAGGGAGAAGTGAAGATGGAGTTGTGAAAGCCAAGGAGAGAAAACGTTGAGAGGAATAAGAAAGTTGGCAGAGAGAAGACAGAAGTAAGAGACAGGGATCGGTGAAGACATAAAAAAAGACATCATTTAAGGAGGCAGAAGTCATGAGAGCGATTTCAGTAGTGCAATGAGAGAAGATAGCAGAATGTCAGAATGCAAGACAGAGTAGAAAAGATGCTTGGAAGTGCTCTCTATGTGTGAGTTGTTGTATTAGTCTTGGTGAGCTTTGAGCCAAGGAAATGAGGGAATGTTGTGATTATTGAGAATAACAGTGTGCACACTACAAGAAAGTTAGTGAAGGCTCTGAAGGACAGAGAGAACAAGACAGAGAAGTGTTACGAGCATGTGAAAGAGAGGTGCTGTGAATATTAGAATCTGCAGGAAATGGTTTATGCAGTCTTGCACTGTGAAGAGTGCAAAGGAGAAAGCTTGCTAGCACAGGTAGAGATGTTTTCAGAGACTTTTCCTTCCTCTGTCGGAAACCTGATGGATGTGCATGGGTCCTTTAGCATCAAGGCTGGTTTTCAGACAAACCAGCAAGATGGAAGGGAATAATTAACCATAAGGAGAGAGAGCTAAGGGAAAGGAGGGAAAGATTTTGGTCGAGAAATATGGAACTCTCTAATTAGCCAAACTGGCATCCATCATCTACCATTTCCTACAGCAGCACCAGTTCTCAGTATCCACTGTACCAAAAGTCTGTGTAATAACAGGTCACTTGACAGGGATTCAGGTCACTTGACAGACTGGCAGCTGTACCTGCTGGCTTCTAAGCTTATCCCTGTCTTTCTTTTGTCAAAGATGAGAAGCAGGAAATGAAAAACCAGTTTTCATACTTGGGATCAGCAGAGATGAGCACATCATTTGCATTTCACTTTATTAATGTGGGTTAACTCAGTATTCTAGACTGATAAAAGATTCCGAAACCAAAAAAATAGGGTCAGTGGCTGCAAATCATTTTTCCCCCTAAAGTAAATGAGGTACTGTTGGCAGGGGGACTTTAGGGGGTGTGTCATATTTCATTTCAGTCACGAAATACAGATGTAGGCTGGACCAGAAAGGCTCCTGATATTCCAAAAAGGAAAAATTTTGTGAAAAAAGAGGTACAGCTGGGCCCCATGGTTGTCACATAGTCCTGCTCCTCGTGGCATCTGCTCTATTGGGTCTACGTGTTCTCCCACTGTTTTTCATCTGATCAGCTCACAGAGCTGGCTCTATCCCTGTTTTCTGGCACAGAAACCCTTTGTTATCCCTCTGTAGAAAGTGAGACCTTTTACAGCTTGGATCCTGTAATCTCCCAAAACATAATCGCTCCTCCCTTTATCCCACACTTCCCATTAGCTCAAGCACAGGTTTTTGTCCTTCCCTCCCTATGAAGTAGCACTGAGTTACTGAGTACAGAGCATCTCATCATGGCCCTGTGGTTGTGGAAGCAATTGGGATACATGCATTTGAGGGGTGTTAGCATTGAACATGCCCTACTGAGGCAGCTCAAGGAATATACAGATCTGTGCAAAATAATCAGTAGCTATGTGTTTTTTCTTGCCTGAGGCTTCTGAGCTTTCTTAGGGATGGGATCAGAGGCTTGGAGGCCTTCTGCTCTCCTCCAAATCATAGGAAACTTACTCCTTAGTTTGAATTGGATCTCACAGCTAAACCAACATGCTATGAAAGGAGGGTTGTCTTTTCTGTTCTGCTCAAGCTTTCTGTGCCTCCAAGTGCACCCCCAGCCTGTCAGGCCCACAGTGGGATTAGACAGCTCTTCTCACCTGATCCAGTAATTACTTGCTGCCAAAAGGGTTGATCCCACTCCACCTCCTCCCTAGCCATATACCCCAGCACCTTCCCTTCCTGTAGCACTGTTGCTCATCTAGTCTCACAGCAAGGATTTCAAGGGGCCTAATCCTGGAGAAAACTAACTCTGACACGGAGGGTGAGCAGTATTTTTGCTGGATTGGCTAGAGGAACCATCCCACCACAGGATCACATGAGCACAACCTGAGGGAGGCAGGACTGCCCATGTGGTGTCAGAGCTTGGCTGTATCATCACACCATATCCCACAGCACTCAAGAATCCATGCTTAATGCTGTTTCATGCTCTGCATCTGAGAAAATTCTTCCATTCCTCTCTCATTGCCTGGACATCAGGCAAACTTGGCAAGACTGATTTCTCCTCCAGCCATTTGACTTTCCAAAGGTGCTCCTATTTTGAATGTGAGCAATTGACTTTCAGTTAATGTCTCCTTTCTCATCTCTGGAAGGTGTCTGGGCCTGACAGTTCGGCTCCACATCCACCAGTACATTCAGTAACTCATCAATTTCTTTCCTTAAATCAAAATACAAAAATTTACACACAGGCACAGTCCCCAG
This sequence comes from Entomyzon cyanotis, assembly GCA_024500445.1. Lineage (NCBI taxonomy): Eukaryota > Metazoa > Chordata > Aves > Passeriformes > Meliphagidae > Entomyzon > Entomyzon cyanotis. The sequence goes on from JAKEPQ010001005.1 coordinate 74,212,339, forward strand.
ATTGTCACAGACAGGCATGATGAAGAATCTACACATTGACCCAGCGGATGTGTTAATTTGTTCCTGATTATATTGGCTCTGGTACCAGAACAGGGATAAGCAAGTACTGAATTGAGATGAATTTAAGCCTATTTTATATTGAACTGACATATGTTTCAATTTCCAGCACTATTATAAAAATTAAAATATAGAAAATATGCCATGTGTTGTATTCTGATTTATTGGTGAAAAAAAATCAGGTGTTTTAACCCTTTGAACAAATTTCCCTTAGAAAATTTTTGTCACTCTCTACTCTGGCTTGCAGTGATCCTACATTGATATATTTTGTTCTGGGTGTCTTCCTTTTTTCTTTTCCTTCATGCTTTATCTGTTGGCACAGAACTAAACCCAAATTTCATCAATGTGTATCCAGAGCTAAACAGCCAACTTACTGTCTTTTGACTGTTAATTTTTAATTTTGTGGATCTTGGCTCTGTAATCTCAGACAAGAAAAGTATTGCACACTCTAGTCTTCTGCAATGTATTTATATTGTGCATGAACGTAATAATTTTACGTGGCTCCAACATAGATCTAAGATAGAAAACCTGAGAGAGTATTTTGAAATGAGAATTCTGTCTTTAACTACGGTAATTAAAAGCACATTTGTGAAACTAAAGGTGTTCTATTTATATGAAGGTGATATAAAGGCTTATATCATAATGCCATAATACCTGTAAGATACAGTACAACTACTTTTGTAATCCTTTGATTTGTTTTTGTCTAAACTTTAAATAGTATAACAAAATCTTCTGGGTAAATAAACGTGCATACAGAAATTTTACATCATTACATATGCTTCTGAACATAGCACTGTAGGTTCATTTGGAAAGGCAAATAGACAACTATTCTCTAATCAACACCTTTTAACTCTGTTTATTTACTTGGAGAGGTACCCATATCTCTACAGAAAAGAGCCTCATCCTCTCCAAGGAAGTTATGCTATCACTGTGTCCCACAGGAAACTTTGGGCTATGGGGCCTTGGCATCACAGCAAAGTAGATGTAATTCAGACCAACACAGAAATTTCCGCAGTGACTAAATTTACATGACTAAATGCGTGGGGGTTTTTTTCATAGGATGACAGGAATGTTTAGTGGTCTGCAGAGGCACTTCTGCACACCTCACTGCCTGTGGCCACCTCAGCAGGTGCTAGGTGACTTAGAGTCACTTCTATTCTCTCGTTTGCAGTAGTTCAGACAGCTTTGAATGAATCACAGGATTCCAAGAATTGGCAACAAACCTCATCACGTGGGCAAGCTTCAGAACAATGCGGTGACTAAGGAAGCTGATGTGATCCCTGGATGTAGAATACCTTCTGTAGGAGTAGAGAGGTGATATTACAGTAACATTAAGGGAATCGTGTGTCTTGTCCTGGTGCCCACACTTGAGAAAAATTATGTTGACAATTTAGGCTTCACAAAGGAGCAATAAGAGTTACATATCTAAGCAAAGCTGATTTATGGCGAAAGACTTACAATCTGTCTCTTTAGTTTATTGAAAAGGAGACTAAGAGGAAACCTGGTGATGAACAGCAGATTGTGCAGGTTCTTAACTGAAAGGGGCTCTGACATCCTACAGACAAAACCATAGCCACAATCCATGACAGGTGAAAGTTAGAAATAAAGTGGATAGAGTAGTTAATGGTAAATATCAATTAATTTCATCATAATATTGTGCTTGGATCATATTCTGGTTTAACAGCCACAGGAGCCCTTTTAATTATGATGGCAAAGGTGTAATGAAATGTGTGCATGAGTAATTAAGATGATATGTGTGTAAATAGGCCCAAATGAAACTTCCTTCACAGAACTTGAAAGTGCTGACTGGGACATCTGCACTTGAATAGCTCTTAAGGGAGGATTGTGTAAATCAAGGACTCTTACGCTGCTATGGTTAATTCCAGGAGACACTGCTTATGGCCTTCCAAAAAGCATGATTGTCTTCTGTTTCTTCCTGTGCCATCTCTGCCATGTTAGACTGTAAAGCAGTAAGTCATTCATCTTCAAATTCCTCCTTAGTGCTGGATTCAGGGGTCATTCACGGATTCAGGGAAAAGTACTCCTATGCTTCTCTACCATTAAAATCAATGAGTTTTCAGGCTGTTGAAAGGTAAACATAGAATTTAGGCTTTTTGAATGCAGCAAGTAGCCTATTGATTGTGTCTAGATAAAGAGCCAGTGGGGATCTTTCTTTCATTTCTTTGACTTCACACCAGTTTATTTCATGTTGTCTATTTAGATGCTAAGTGCTTTAAAGTGCAAATTGTCATTTCTATGGATGTAATGTTTAGCACAGCTGAAGTCTGTCTTGACTGGGAGTTCTAGATGCAACCTGAATGCAGATAATAGAAATTTATAATAAGACTTGAATTAATGCTTAGTCTCCCATGCTGTATAGTTTGACATTAGTGCTGCTTTTTTTACTGTGAGCATTTCCAGAAGTTAGACTCTTTCCAAGAGGACTCATCAAATGCTGTGGTAGAAGGATTTTGTGCTTTGTCTCACAGAAAGCATTTCCAGAGGTGGACTGTTTCTTTTCCATGATCATATGCTCAAAGAAGAGCAGAAGAAATCAGCATTTGCTAATCAACAACTAATCTGAATCTAGGTAAAAACTGAAGTGAAATTTTAAAATAAAAACAACTTTTAGCTTAGATGGGCACTAAATTTAAAATAAAAACAACTTTTAGCTTATACAGGCATTCACCAGGTTCTTGGGTGCCTGCCCTCAGCTCTCTGTGCATAGTTCTAGTTGCTAGCAGGTCCTGGTTGAAATTCAAATCAGTTTCAGCATTGTTGCTGTCTCTTCTAATTGACTCTGTCCATGCACTCAGCTGGTGGGAGGGACAGAGGAGCAAAGCAGGCAGAAAGGACCAAATGTTTTCTAACACATGCTAGCCTATTCAGCAAAATGTTATGGATGCGGGGGCCTGACATTGGACAAGCATTGGGATTCCCAGTGTCCTGCCATGGAGCACCCTGTCAGGAAACAGAGACCTCTTTTTTTGTTAGTGCTAGAAGCATGAGGACCAGACAGCACTTGAAAACCACAGTTCAGCTGGCGATCAGTGCTGTGCAGCAGCGGAAGTGCGTAGAAAAATTCGGGCTGACTCATCCATAATTCATCTGGAGTCCCAAGGAACGTGAGCTCTGGAGTGGGATCCCTGGCACTGCTGTGAGGGAGACGCCTCCTACCTCGGCATGACATGGGCAGCAACCAACCCTCTTTGCCCCAGGTAACCCCGCAGCCCCCATGAGAGGGGCTGGTCTCCCTCCTGCAGCACAGGGCTGGGAGTGTACTCTGGGAGGCTGGTGCTTCATGAGGATGCTGCTGTGGGGAAGGGTAAGTGGGGGAGCTGGGATAACGCATGCAATGACTTGATGAATCCATCCCAGCCCATTCAGTATGCTGACCTTCATAGCTGTGCGTGAGTGACGTAAACTCTGCTTGGAGTGACTCTGCTCTTGGCGTACAACCTCCGGCTGGGCTGCGTTTCCAAGTGCTGCTGGCAAAGGGCTGGCCACGTGCTACTAAACCTTAATGATCTGTTCATACAGAACCCAAAAGGTAGGCAGCTGCAACCCAAGGCAAAGTAGTTTTTAAATCTGACCTTCATCTTGAAGGTAGCTAAGCAACATATTCCATATTGAGGGATTTCAGTCACAGGATGAGGTTATTTTGTGAGTATGACTGGCCTGAAGAGAGAAGTAGAAAGTCTTGAGGACTGAAAGAAAAATAGAAGAAACAAGATGAATTATCAGAGACTGATTTGCAGTTGTGTGCAGTAGCCTAAACTCAGAGGAGTTTGCAAGATAATCTTATGGAAAAGAATGATGATAAGTATGAGGAAAAAATGAAAGACATGAGAGACAAATGAAAGCAGATGTTAATTATTTTAGGTCCATCCATACATCCCTTCTACTGCCTATCGCTGAAGGAGGTAACTCTTCCAGGACTGACTGCTACCACTGATTTTCTGAAGGGATGAATGAAGTTGACAGTACTCAAAATACCAGAGCTACAAAATAAGCTTGTGGGAAACCTATCAACCATTTGTCCTGGGAGTGTGTGGTCATCCATGCAGCTTGAGCAGAGCAAAAAGTTGAAGTGCATGTGTACATAGTAGTTCCCAGTACAAGGGCCTCAGGATGTCAGCTGGGCTGCAGATGCCCCAAGGCGCCTGTAGATAAAGAGGGCTGTTTGCCATAATTCTTGCCGCAGTGGTTAACTTCCAGCTGAATGCTCTATCGGCAAGAGCATGGAAAAACTTCATGAAACAAGATTCAGAACTCACTAGCTAGAACACACAAGTCAAACACATCAGTTACATTCAGAGCCTGCAAATGTATATCTATTTTAATTCTAGAAACTGTAGATAATTCCAGACAATTGTCTTTCCAGGGCTGTAGCCATTTTTGCTACTCTTGATCATCTTAAAAAATAATAAAAAAAAAATTAAAAGAAAAAAGAAAAAAAGAAGAAAATACATTACTAAGACATTAATATAGACATAATCTAGAAAATGTGGCATGTTCTAATAATAACAACTTTGCCTGGCCAAAGCAAAGGTCCTTTACTACATGATGCTTAATCTCACACATGCTTCCATGGTTATCTTCTTGTCTTGAATCAAATTACTCACAGTATTTCAGTTTGTTATATGTATTTTCATCTTGTGTTCTGCCACTGTTCCCGAAAGCACTCTTCATTGCACAATTCTCTGTATTATTTATTTTGAGGCAGCTTCTAGGATAAAGAATTAGTCCTGGGATTTATTCACAGTTTTGACATTGGCCAGCTGGGTGACTTCTGGCCAAGTTACTGCACCTCTTCACCACTGCTTTCCCAGCAGGAAATGTAGGGTAATAACCCTTTCTCAAATCACACGGAGTTCTACAGATGAAGTGCTGTACAGTTTACAGTCCCTGTTTACAGCAATGATTTCACTGATGTAGCAGACTTACGTACAGAATTTTCCTTTGTTTTGTTTTGGTTTTAACAGATGAAAACTCCAAAACTAACACCTGTCAAAGTGCTTATAAACCTATGACAGAACTTGCAGAAACAGACAATCATTGAATGTTTCTTTTCCTCAGCCTGTTTAAAAAAGGCACAACAGTAGTAAGAGACAAGCTTTTAAATTAGATGTCTGTGACCTATTTGGAACATGTACAATCAGTGCAGACTTTGTTCCTTGTTTTGAATTCTTTTCTTAAGGTGGCCTCTGGAGGAACAAATACAATATTTCTTATACCTGTAACTATGTGCACCCTTGGCCGGGACAGGAAGGGATTCTACTTAAATTGCAGCAGCCCCAGGACATGGTAGGGAAGAGCTGCCTAAATTTGAAAGCCTCACGGTGACACGTTTAGGTCCAGACTGAGAGTTCACTTAACTCTACACAGAAGGTCTGTCAAGTTAAGAAAGTTTCCTGTAGTGTCTGTGCCTCTTCAAAAAAGTGCCCAACAGCCAGATTAAATTTGTCTTCCGGTGACTTTCATGTCCTCAGATAGAGGAGTTTCTAAAGAGATGCAACAGGCAAGTAATTTGGCTAGAAATGCATCAGTTAATTTTAAAACATGTTTCCTCTTTCACTCTTTTGCATGATCTTTTCTTAAAAAAAAAAAAATAGTACTGAATACATTTTCTTACAGAGCATCAACTACTGGAAAGGTTCTTTATAACATACATTGTCATGATCTTGTAATAGTCTTGTACAGTAATCAGCATATCTTATACCTGAAGTTCACTTTTGGAGTTCAACTATGTATCAAAAAAAATCCCCCCGAAGTGGAATATTACTCAGAGTACTACTGGCTTGCCTTTTCTTTGTTACTTCATCTTTATTTCCTCATTTGTACATGGCATAGTTTAAACACTGCATGCCCCTTCACAGCAAAGCTCTTATTTCCTGCTTGGAGACGGGGTCCTGGCTTTGATACCTGATACACTATGCACCAATGTGAAGTTTGATTTACCAGTGAAAATCCATGGGAGTTCAAAATCCTACTAGTAAAAGTGAGACTGGACAATCAGGGACTAGGACTGTTGTTCTGGAGCTGCTGGTCAGGGATTTTTGCATTATTAGATTTGATCAACTGAGCCCTAGTAAACAAAGGCAAAACTGTGCAGTATTATTTTAATGTTTATTTTAAGTGTATCATCTTGCAGTGCCAAAGTCAAGTCATGCATCTGTTGATTTTGTAACTAAAGTACTGTGGGTTAAATTGTTCTCCTTACTACTTCATAATTGTAGGAGAAAAACATGTTAGTGGATCAGAACTTTGCACCATAACAATGAATGTAACTCTCATCTAAGACACAGGACATGAGAGAGAGGAATCAAACTGGAGTCAGCTGAACACTCAAGTTCCTCTACGAGGATGTTATCCAACCCTTGAAACCTAGTCGGGATATTTCTTCCAGGAGAGCTACACCTATAGTGCAGACATTTTACCACAGTCAAACCACTTGCAGCTTGGTTACACTTTGTTGTGCTCTTGGCAGCCCTGAAGGAGAATGATTTAGTGAATTTCTTTCACGTATGTGTTTGTAAAAGGCACAGTACTGGATGTTCAACATCACTGAGAAGCCAAAATAAATATACTGTGGTAATGACCTTCAGGACGTGGAAGAGAATGTTCTATCACTTAATGATAAGTAAATAAATAGAATAGCAATTCTGGCCTTGTTAATTAAACAATGTCATTAACTTTAATACAGTAGTAGACACCTGGCTCCTTCTTAACATGCTTTTAAAGTTCTGTGCTAAGCACTGAACCTGTACAGTCCTTTCTTGTCAGTTAAAAATTAAAGTTCATTCTTATACAGGCTGAGAAACTATACAGGGTTTTGATAAAATACATTACTAACTCTAGTAGTACAAAGCCCTTACTCCTCCTCCCAACTTCCACTGATTTTAGGACCCATATTAAAAGGAAGGAGAGTTATCTTGCAGGTAGTGTTGTTGCCCATCTTCAGGAGATCCCTTGAAAAGATGTCGCTGGATATGTAATCATTAGCATTCATTTCTTCAGAAATGCAGAGAACCCTTGGTTTCCAGACCCAGAAAGCATAAGCTCAGATAACCATCACTTGGCACTTTCTTGCTGGCCAATTTTGTGCCGCTGCTTTCACACACATTTGTCACTGGCAGTTCATTAATGAGGAATGGTCAGTTTCTTGTTACAGCAGGGGGGTGCCCTAAACTTTTCCTGCCCTGTTGCTCCAGCAATGTTTGCTAGGTTTGTTTTCCAGTTAACACTAATCCCACCTGAGCCAATACTGAGCTGTAGGAAAATACCTGACCAAGGAACATTTAAAAGATTTGTGTGGCTGCATTTATATTCTCTGTGAGTAGACTTGGTTATAATACCTCATTTTCCTGCATTTTTCACTGTGATTCAACATTCCTGTACATAAGACTGGGCCACTTTATGGACTGTTCTTCCATTTAAGTTGACAGAATACTTCTAATAAAAGTTTGAAAGAGAAGATGCTGCCTTCTCTGTTATTAATAGTAATGCTGCTTTACGTAACTTCATGATTCCCATACAGTGGATAAATTATAACAGACAAATAAGCATCTCTGCCCACAAGGAACTTTTACTTCTGCACAAAAAGAGCTTAAAAGATACACAGCAGGAAAGTTCAATGCAGAAAACAGACAGAGGTTTGGAGGGCCGAGAGAAAATGCTGCAAAGAAGTAGCAAGTCTGCAAAAGGTCAAACCTTATTCTAGAGATGAGGCACTGTCAACAGAATTAGGGCCAGCATTAATGTCTCATCATACATACAGAAATTCTTGGATGAGCTGTGAAAATTGAGATGTCAGGAACAGAGAAGAGGCTATTTTTCTTATAAAGCGTTTAATTTTCCAACTGTATTTCCTCTTGCCCAAGCTTTGTCTCACCTCTTCCTATGACCCAAGGGTGACATGTCACTGAGTCACATCTCACTTCAGCTGCATTGCATCTTCAGCAGCTTTTGTCCCCACCTCTTCAGCATTTTTGCCAGTGCTACCTCCTGTTCTCCTTGCTCTGGCACAAAGTTCAGGCAGGGCAGAGGAACAGGGAGCTTGCCCATACACACTGCCACTCTTTCTGCTGGGCCACCTGTGTGCCGGGCTGGGCTACATACACAGCTTGGCTTTGTGGTGTGTAGCTGGGTGGCACCTAACAGCTCACATGGGACCCACAGGTGCCAGGTAAAGATCCTTGTGCTGAATTACATAAAATAAAGGATTTCATGCTGCAGGTAGAGGATTTGGTGAGTAAAAGCATGGTTTGAATAATATGCTGAGTCTAGAAGCCAAATATGTACTACAAGAAATCACTAAGATCAAACACATCCCCCTATCCCCTCAAATTATACTATTTAAAAGGGCATAGATTAAAATTCACCATACAGTGATCTTAATGTAAATATCTCATGCCAGTAAAAATATTGTAAGATATTATAAAGGTTTCAAAGTCAAAAATCCATAATGATTAAAAACATGATAATTTGGATGAAGCTTGCAGCTTGCAGCGTCTTTTTTGACAGGATGTGGCCTTGTTAGTTACCTCCTTATCAGAATGGGAGGCAAGAAGGGACATGGGAAGGAGGAAAGGTATTAATAGGGGTAAACAAAACATACTGTAACTAAAAAAAAGGGTTTTAACTAAAGAAAATACCTTTCTTTTTTTGAGGATTGGGCGGAGAGGGCCTTTTCCGGAAGCCCTCTCTAGCTCAATTCTCAAAATGCAACACTTGTTAATCTGTTTAAGGTTAAAATCAAAAAGAATGAGCTGGGGTTTTAAAACAGAGCCCTACAACCTGCCGTGTTCTATGACTCAAGCATTCACACCTCTGCACCCCCTCCCCTGGGGGGTGCCTTCAGCCATTCACACGTTTCCCACCCCCTCTCCTGGAGGGTGCCTTCAAATCACATTCATACAAACATTCACTCCTCCTCTGCTGCAAACTACACCTTTAGCAGAGGTCCAGGGTCGGAAAGTTCCCCCGATAGGCCGTGTAGATGCTATCGGCTCACCACTAGAGTCTCTCTTACTCTTGGTAGACTTTCGCCGACTGACAAGACTGGTCACCGCTTTCCGGTCCCTTGCAGTCTTCTTCGTCACTGTTTTGTCCTCAGCAACACAACACAGATTTCACAAGCTTTCCACAAGTCCCTTCAGGGTCCTCTTCTTGGGACACGCCTGTGTCTTTAAAGAGTCTCACAGCTCGCGGCCAACGCGTGTGCTGCACAGCAGAGATGGTGTTTGGCTGTGCAGAGTTGGTCTCGGCGGGGGAGTGGCGCCCGCGACACAAAATGGCGGCTCACAAGATGGCAGCGCCCATGTGCAGGCCACGCGGCCAGCGTGGTCTCCATCTGCAGCGCAGGGAGCGTCCCGCCGCGTCGGCGGCTCCCCGCCGCGCGTTCGCCGCGCCGCCGCAGCTCCGCGCAGCCAGGCAGGGCGGCGCTGGTCCCGCGGGGCCCAGCCCGGCAGGCTCCGCGGGCCGGAGGCCGACCCGGCTCAGCCCTTTGGGCGCCGCCGGCTCCCGCTGCCCCCCCGGCGTGTCTAGGCAAGTTCTTAATTTTGCCCGCATTCTCCACCATTTGCAGCAGTGCAGAACCTAAAGGCAGCTCTCCCCTGCTGCGGGGGGGAGGGCTGCCCCAGAACCGGAACACGCAGGATGGTTTCTCCTTGGCCACGAGCGGTGGGACTGGTCAGACTGGGTCGCTGTAGAAGCGTCACAGGTTTAGAAAGGCAGCTCTTTCATTCTAGGTTCCATGCGGTTTATTGGGATAATAAGGGAGGGAACTGGGGAGTGGGGGAGGGGAGAGGAGAGACGGGGGGGTTTGGCTCCATGGAGCCTAGAATCCAAGAGGCCCGGTTCCGGGTCCTGCTGGGCTTTTATTCGTGGGGTTAGGAGGCGGTCCTGGCTCACATCAGCCAGTCCGGAAGGGTCAAGGGGGAGGGATCAGGGAAAGGACACACGTTGCAACAGTGCTTGATGGCTCTTGGTGTGCTCCTACAGCATGTCACACACTGGCTAAGAGGCCTGGGTGGCCCAGACACCTTACGTCAATCAAACACCAAAACATGTCTCTTTATGCACCAGTTTGTACCTTTCTGCAGTATGGCAACAACTTTTGAAAATGTATTTTCAGATTCTTCATTTTAGCATTGACCCTAAGGTTGTTGCAAACAAGAAAAATCTAACTTAATTAACCAAAGGATATGATTTTCATACGGGATTTGCATCACTCTCATTAATGAACTGGTTGTCCAATATAACTTCATGCAACTCGTCAGCATTGGAGGGACTGACCCTCCCTACACCATTGGACCTCCTACAGATTGCACCTTTGGAAGGGTGAGTTCAGAGCAGGGGATGAATGCTACAGGTCATATGACTTTAATATGGCACTCCAGTAAATGTGCAAGTTGCTACAACCATGCTCTCAGGAGGCCAGCAGCTGAGTGCAAAGCACTACTCAAAAGGAGGTGTTTGCATTCACAGTGTTTTCTCAAAGTTGCTTGGCACATCAACAAGGTAACATATTCACAAGAATAAGGACTCTCCTACACAAGGGCACAATATATTCACTAGAAGAAATAAGGAGTCTCTAACAAGCAAGTTTATCCTAGAACTCCTAACCAGAGACCATTAAAACTAAGTAAACAACTTGTTTATCAAAAAGTTCCTTTTATTACCATGAAGAAGCCAAATGTGACAAATCCATGACAACACCGAATTGTTATTTCACTGCAAACTTTATGTTGTAAAATAAATTCCTCTCTACCATGAGACTTAACTTATTAAGACCTGGGAGTACAGACAGTATTTGCCTATTAACAAGCATTATTACACATTAATTACCTCAAGAAACAGAAAAGTGAACTGAAGTTAACAATATACAGTGGAGAGCTTTTTGAGATGGAAAAGTTGTACTCCCCACTTTTCCTCAACCTTTCTCAAAATATACCAAATATATTAAATGTGAGGGGACCTATATATACAGATTACTGTTTGTTTCTCTCCAAAGCTGTAACATGGAGAAGAAGGCTGTCAGGTCAAATTAGGTCTTGCTGATTTTTATTGTTTCACTGCAACTCCTCCAACACATTTTTTTTCCGCAGGGGTCAAAATCAAGAGACTGCAGTGAGAATCCCACCTTTTATATTTTTAAGAAAGTTTTTAATTTTCCTGTGCCACAAAGCTTGTAAATATGAAAAGAAAGTATCCTAAAAACTCACAAAACAGATGGCAAATAACCAACCACCTACTTATCTTCTCAAAATGTCTTATTTTTAAGAAAATGGGCTTCTAAGCCAATTTCATTTGTGGGTGGGCATTGACTCATGAATTTTGAATACTTACTGTGCCAATGTAAATCTGGATCAAAACTTAAATTCTGTGTTTCAAAAAAAAAACCAGTTGAAAAAAATTTTAAAGCAACAGAAGTGCTTGAATTCCATTTAATTTTCAGACTATCCAAATTAAATATGTATTTTCAAACCACTCAAGCATTCCCTGGAATTGCTGCTAGTCAAAACACAAGAGAAACCTGTTAGTGTCTCAGTTACAAGAGGTTTAATGAAGAGTTTCAGCAAGCACCCATCAGGAATACTGATGGCATAGCAGGTCCAGCCATGGAGGGGAGAGGAGATCAGATAATCCCTCAGTTTTTCTCAGCTTTTTGATTCCTAGAAAACACTTCAAAGAGGGGCAGTGCCATGAGGCTCTAAGTGATGATACTGCGGTTTTTATACACTGGAGATTTTTATGTAATATTCTAGATTATCCTCACACAGCTAAGTTCATAAGGTAAAATAAAAGAAGCTGTCAAGTAGGTAAGATTCAGTCATTTTCAAGCTGATTAAAAAATATTGTTGATGACAGAGGTTAGCATAGGTCTGGCTTGGCAAACAACAGTAATTGCTGATCATAATAATAATATGTACTAGAACAGGAAGCTACTCTTCCTCCAAGCTTGTGAGCATATACACTGCAATCATGACAGCATACATAATGGCAAGCTAATCTTAAAAACAATCACCTGCAAAATCATGACCTTGTTTGAAATATTTTAATTGCTCTGTCATGCAAGTACTCTCCAAGGTTACCATGACCGAACAAAGTCAGAAAAATACTTTGCATTTTGTCAGACAATGTACTTTGTAGACACATGTTTTTATACTCTTGAAATAAAAGGAGGCAACTGTCTGTACATCCTACAGGCTTCTTGTATATTCAAAGTATTACATAAATCATAACATAAAGACTGGTCTCATATAATAAAATGCTACAATCTAAAAAGGGCAGCAGGTTTTCAGGATTTCAGATTTCAGCAGATATTCAGGATTCGATGCTAACTTGTTTCCCTGGAACAGATGTGGAAGAGGCAAAGTACAGATTGGTAGGAGTGGGAGCAGCTACAATAGCTGAAGATTATTAGAACATTGTGTTTTCACCTGACAATTTCACATCATTGAAGTCCATTTAAAATCTACTTTTGCCACTAAGATTAACACGTGGAGCATTTGAATTTGTCTGTGTGACAGATGCAGAGAGGAGAAAAATAGTTTCTCATATGTAAGCATCTCTTTTACTGAAGAGCCAAGTGAGCTAAAGAAAAAAGCAAGACGAAACTCTATCTTGTGTGCAATTCCTGCAGCCTTACTCATCTCATTTCCTGATTCTTCTTTTTGGCCTCCTTTCCCTTAGGGCCCTCCCACCTCTATAAACACCATAACAATAATTATCGCGTCAGTGGAGACTTAAACATTCTTGACATCCTAACATCTAACAAGTACAGGACATTTCACAAAGGCCTAGCCTGGCTTTCAAGAAGTGGGTCAGCTTGACACATCCCATGTGTTTCTGAAAGCCTGCAGTCTTTGAGCTTGCTCATCTATGGTAATGGGCACCCTACCAATGCACGGGCTGGAAACAAAACACTGCCTGGTTTGCCAGGGGAACTTTAAATTGTTTACCAAAAGTGCGTAACTCTTAAATTTCCATCCTAAACATCAAATAGAGGATGTTTTATGGTGCCTGGTCACACAGCAGTTTCCAAACTCTGAAGTTTTGTGACCCACCTGCCCCCCCATTAGCTAAAAGGGTGTTGGAATTCCTCCAGCCACGCACAGGAGTCAGGCTGCTGATGTGCCCAGCCAGGGAAAGACAAAAGGGAGAGCAGAGTGTTTCCATCCATTAGTCCAAGAAGGCTGCGTGGTGAGCTCTTCTTTCATTTCAACTCCTCTTGTCCTTCAGCCTCACTTCACTTGGTTACATACTGCAACAGGAGTTTTCAGTCCTGGCTGATCTGGCAAAACAACTCTTTGCCCATAGAAATTCTGGCCACTGTGGGGTTTTTTTAGTCACCCTTCAGTAGCTGTTCTTATATTTCAACACTTAAATCATGCCAACCTGCTTCCACCCTCGGCAGAAATTCATGATGACTCAGAAATGGATCTTGTCCTGCTAGCTGAAAATCACTTCTCTAATAGTGCTATGGTTTGATATCTGCTTTCACAAAGGGAATAAACCAATGTGTCTCATCATATTTTCTATCCTGCCCCACATAAATTTGTGTTGTGAATAAAACGCATCCTATTCAGCTTGGAGGGCATTTGATTTTTGTGCACATCTTGACATTTGAGTTAAAATACGATGCTTGTACAGTAGCTCAGGCAGTGGAGACTATAAAATCCTCTATTTATGATCTATTCCAATGAACAGATTTTCAGTTCTCCTTAATATGACTTTTAATATTAACTAAGTAAAAACTCCTCCATTCTATGCACCAGAAAATGATCCAAAATAATTGTTCTTCAGCATAGAAAGAGGATATGTGAATAGTAACTTTGGAAGAAAAGCATGAAATTAGCTACAAATAAACTATCTAAACTCATTAATAAAATGCAAATAAATAATTTTAAAAATTGGACTGAAGAGATTACATCTGGTGAGATTTTGTATAAAGACTGAATCATACTTCTATAAAACTTGGTGTGCCTGTAGATCACAGTGCTCATGCACAGACCAGAAAGGTAATAACAAAGAGAACAAGCCTGATCCCGCTGTGTATAAACACTGATGTTCAAGTACCAAAACTAAATAAATATAGATATATATCTATATCTCTCCCTATATATTATATATATGTATTTAAATACCACAACTGAAGCATTGGCAAACAAGTGAGATTTCTAATTGCTCTTGCTCTAAGATAGCACAGGCACAGTTGAGTCATACAACAAAATTGTTTCTATTAGCGGATTGCTCAGCTTTATCAAAGCAGAAGCAACATACCATGGGAGAGCACCAATATAGTAATACCATAAATTGCAACTGGATTACCATTTGATTCAACAAAGTTAATAGGTGATGATGGCCTATAATTAATATGTGATTCATTTTGGCAAGTCTTCCATTTGTCAGTTCATCAAGCCTATCCTATACATGAGCAATTAAATCAGCAGGGGGAAAAAAACAGTCCAAAGAGAAAAGAGCTCAGCAAAAAAATCCTCCAGGTATTTTGAAGAGATCTATCCTTTATACAGCTGAAATATCATCGCCTACTTCTTAGTGGTTTTCTTTTCTTGCTAGGACCAGTAATTCAGCTCAGTAGGCACAATAATAAATATCACACTGCTGATTTCCAAGCAGCTTCTAGAAGCAGGAAAAATTAATTCCAAAAGAGTTACAAAGAAACTACGCACTGGAAAAACTTAACTGGGAGGAATACTAAACAAAGAACAGCAAACAGTTACCATCACTACAAACAGAAGACATTACATTTCGGAGAAGTGGCTGGAAATGTATCAGGCTGGCAGCCGTAGCACACACACTAAATTCATGTGCAGCTAGGAGGCTTGGTCCTACAGGGGGGACAAAGGACACATACAGAAATAGACTCCAAGGGAGAATCCTGCCTCTGTTTCTTGATGACAGCCAGAATGCTATCGGCATCACTGGCACAGATGGCCATCGCCCACTTACTCACTCTTAATGAAAACACAGAGAGCAGCCAATACAGGATCCAGGAGCTAAATTAACCTCTGCAACATCGAGGCCGTGCACAAAGCTCTGTTGTGAGAAGAAAATGTGCTTCCTGATGTGCCATGAGGACAGTTTTATTCTCACTGGTGCTGCCTGAAGGGTGTCAGTTGTGGGGCTGCTCTCTCCTCTCCTCCAGCTCTGGATTCCCCAGGGAGAGTGACGGGTGTACTGACAGCGAGCTGATGCCCATGCAGCATGCCTGCCTGGAGGACATGGCTCCTGGACTGATGCAGTGATCACCTGCACTCACCTTAAAACCCAAGTTCAACATGTTGACTCCCTGTTGATAGACTCAACAAGAGGCCAAACAAATACCCTCAGTGCCTGGAATGCTTGGATTGCATTTTCTTTGGTTGAAATGGTCAGTAAAAGTAAACGTAAATGAAAACCAAGCATACAGAACAGAATGTTTGCATTTGAATGTTGAAATTAGGTCTAACAAAAGGGGGGCTTTCCTTTCTGCAAAGCTACATAATTTCTAGCTGATCCATCTACTGAAATTCTTTGAAAGTCCCGAAAAGAAAACCACCCCAAGAAAACCAAAGAGATTTTGGTGGGCTAGTCAATGTTTTACAGTGTTTCAAAAGGCCTTTGATTAAATCTCTAAGCCAGAGAGGACTCAAGCAGCTAAGCAATCACTGGGCAAAAAGAAAAGTACAATCATGGTTCAAAAACTGGAGATGGAAAACAAAGAAGAGAATTGAACTGTGAGTTTCTGCGATGGTGGAAGGTTAACACCAGCCAGCTTCGGGGCTCTGCAGCAAGTCTCATATTGCTGCTGTATTTACCACTGCTCTAGAAAGAGGGCTGTATTGTGAGATGGCAACATTTGCAGCTGTCATAATTATTTCAGCTAAGCAAGACAAGAGGGGACTGTGATGATGAGGAAGTGCTAACAAAACAGAATGCACCATGTAATGGTGAATTAAGTTCAACACTGAAAACGCAAAACAGCGCACATTAGGGAGGAACATGAGTACTGTTTCTAAATCTGACAAGGTCTCACTCATTTATATCAACCAGAAAGTAGAAACTGGACATTTATGTAAATATCTCTGTAAATATCTCTAATCCTTATAAAGCATTAGTCAGAAAACATGTTAGTAGAACACAGGAGGAATAAGTAATGTACTGGTTAACAACAAGTATTAGAATACCTCTACAAAACCTCTGGCATAGTGTGCAATCTTATCCTTACTCAGAAAAAGTGGTATGAATGTGTTTGTGTAGAGGCATATTTTGGAGAAAAGACTTCGACAAAAAGCAATGTTTTGTTACACTTGGATTATTTCTCCTTGGAAGGTGGCAAAAGATGCAATAAAAGCAACCAGAGCAGCAAAGTAGGCAATAATGTCAAGAAGTAAGTGCAGAAACACCTGGTTTACTGTCTTACAGTTCAAGAAACAGGAACCTGACAGTGGCAATTTCCAAATGGGTGACATGAAGCATTTGCTAAATGCTAAAAGTGAGACATGACTGAGGAAGTAGGTATGGAAGGAAATTTATTGACAATCACAAAAGAGTCAAGACACATCTAGACCTAACAAATATATCTCCCAATGTCTATAGTTAGCCAAATACTGTATTTTTAAAAAACCCTGAAAATTACTAAGCTTCGTGGTTTACAACAACCTCTGGATATTAGAAAGCAAACTTACATACAGTGGGAGATAGCTTAACCCTAGTGCCAGGGTAATTGACCCTCAGGCATGGTTCAGCATGTGTTTCGACATCCATCCTAGGCACTTCTACTCTTCTAGTTTGCAGCTCCTCTTGATATGGTATTTTTAGATAACTGAATTTTGTCCAGCCATAAATGCTATTAGACATCATGAAGCAGTCTCATGTGACAGGATATTTTGGTAACTATAGGTGAGAAATATTTAGCTTCATACAAGCCTTTGTGAGTGTCACAACTGCATTACCTCACATGCCATTTCACACAGATGAAGCATCATTAACCTCCTCTATTTCCTGCTTCTGGGCCCATTCTCCAACACACTGGCAGCTGGAAAGGGGTTTGCAAAGTGATTAACATTTCAGGTTCACAGAATTACAGAATTGTTAGGGTTGGAAGAGATCATCCAGTCCAACTTTCTTGCCAAGGCAGGGTCACCTAGAGCAGGTGACACAGGAACACGTCCAGCTGTGTTTGGAATGTCTCCAGAGAAAGACACTCCACAACTTCCCCAGGCAGCCTGTTCCAGTGCGCTGCCACCCTTAATGTAAAGAAGTTTTTCCTTGTGTTCAGGTGAAACTTCTGTTTTAATTCTACGGCCATGGCTCCTCATGCTGTTGCTGGGCACCACTGAAAAGAGTCTGGCACCATGCTCTTGACACCCACCTCTGAGATATTTATGTGAATTAATGAGATGCCCTCTCACTCTTCTGTTCTCCAGACAAAATAGGCCTAGCCCCACAGCTTCTCCTTGTAAGAGAGGTGCTCCAGACTCCTCAACATCTTTGTGGCCTCTGCTGAACCATCTCCAGAAGCTCCTTATTTTTCTTGTACTGAGGAGCCCAGAACTGGACACAGGTTCTAGACCTGCCAGTGACATTCTCTTCCTTTTCTGATATTTTCCAAGGCAAGCTTGCCAAACCATTCCTCTTTCACTGCTGCCATCTGAATATACTAGTGCAGGCAACCACTGAATAACCAACGACATTACGCACAAACAAAACCACCCTGCAACACACAAACCAAAGCAGGAAAGCAGGCCCTGAACAAAAACCCCCTCACAAACTCTGCACTGCTCCTCAATTCCTCCTGAGCTGAAGCATTCCCAAGCTTTCCCACCTCTAGAAATGCTCTCCATGGCATTTCCCCTTACCAACTGTAATGCTGGACACGAGGTGTGGGCAGCAGACCCGTGTTGTGCTTGTCAGGAGGCACAGCCTCCCCAGCACCACACAGCAGCCTATCTCCTATTTTCCTGTCACCTATTTTCCCCACCTGCCATTCCCAATGGAAGCAGAGCCCACCGCAATGCCTCCTCCTTCTTGTCCAATGTAATGGTATGACCTGTACCTGAAGGCAGGGTAACTGAGGCGCTTGTTAATAGATCACTTGGGGTGGATTACAGTGAACTGACACTGAATGACTGGTGTTTACATACATACATATATATATATATACATACACACATACATATTGGTTCATGTCTTTCTCCCCATTATCCCTGTGAGGGTCAGCTTGACTTTGTCCCAGAGAAAACCCTTCAACAGGTCCAGGTTACACCACAAAACTTTTCAACACGTCTGATGCGCCCAGGCCAATACTGAGAGGAGAATTATCATTACAGTCCCATGACCAGTGACAGAACTCGAGGAAACGGCATGAAGCTGAGTCAGGGGAGGTTTAGGGTAGACATCAGGAAAAGGCTCTTCACCCATGGGGTGGCTGAGCACTGGAACAGGCTCCCCATGGATGTGGTCACAGCACCAGGCCCGACAGAGTTCAAGAAGTGCTGGGATGAAGCTCTCCAGCAGCATATTCTGATTCCACGATAATTTCGTAACGAGGGGACAGTGACCATGTGACTGGCCCCCTGCAGTAACACCCTTCAGTAACCCCCTGAGGGTCAGCGTCCCTCTCCCAACTCCCCCTCGGGGGGTCTGTCACACCTCCTCCTGGACAAAAGCTTGCGACAGATCCGGGTGACGCCAGAGAGCCCTACAACAGCTTTGGACCCTACCGACCTCTGCAGCAGCAGACTCGAGGGAACTTGCCGGTGTCGCCAGTTCAATTCCTCCGAAATCTCCCTCCCTCTCTCCTCCGCGCTCCCTTCCCTCCGCGCCTCGCGCCCGCCGATGGGCGGAGGCCCCGCCCCGTGTCGCGCGCGAGGAGGAGGCGGGGCCGGGCCGCGGGCTCAGCTGACTCGGGGGCGCGCGGGGGCGCGCCGGGGGCCGGACGGAGTGTGCGCGCGCGGGGCGCGCCCCCGAGCGGAGGAGGGGCCGGGGGAGCGAGCCAGCCCCGCCGCCGCGGCGCCCGCTCCCCGCCCGCCCCCCGCTTCCGCCCGGCGCCACCGCCGCCGCCGCTCTCCCCGCCTCGCCCCCGGCCTCGCCGCGCCCCGCGACGCCCCTCGCTCCCATCGGGCACCTCCACCGGCCGCCGTCATCGCCGACCCTCCCCCACCCCGCCCCCCGTCTTCTTCCGAGACGCTCCGGTTGTGGGGGTGACCCGCGCTCCGCACGGCCCCGGGCCTGCCAGTCGCTCCGCCCCCGGGCCCGTCCGGTGACAGTCGCGACCGCCGCGGGAGGTGGCGGCGGAGGAGCAGGAGGAGGCCGGAGCCGGGATGTCCGGGCAACAGCAGCAGCAACAACAGACGCCGCCGCCGCAGCTCCCCTTGGCGGCCGCCGTCCCCCGCCGGCGCCGGGGATCCCCTCCGCCGCCGCCAGCCCCGGCCCCGCTCCGGCCGCCGCGCTCCTGCTCCACCCGCCGCCGCCGCCTCCGGCCACCGCGGCGCCGCCGCCACCCGCCACCGCCACGGCCGGCAGCAGCGGGCCCGCGGCCGCGGGGGCGGCGGTGCCGGCGCCGCGCTGGGCCTGCCGGTGGGGAGCGGCACCAGTGCCCCGGCGCCCTTCCCGCACGGCGACCCGGCCCTGAACGAGCAGGAGAAGGAGCTGAAGCGGCGGCTGAAGAGGCTCTACCCGGCCGTGGACGAGCAGGAGACGCCGCTGCCCCGCTCCTGGAGCCCGAAGGACAAATTCAGTTACATCGGCCTCTCGCAGAACAACCTGCGGGTGCACTACAAAGGTGAGGAGGGGCGGTCCGGGCCGCCGCGACACCCCCTGTGTCCCCCCGGGGCCGGGGGCTGCCCGACCCCTCCGTCGGGCACCGGGCACAGGAGTAACAATAACGGGAAATAACACACGCTCCTCTCCCTGCTTCTTCCCTGCTTTCCGATCCCCTCGATTTCCCCCCGCAGCGTGGAGAGAAGGGTCTTGTTTTTCCTAATTTCAGATTTATTTTTCTCTCCTTTCCCCTCCCCCCCAGTTTCTGCCGCCGTGCGGGGAAAGGGGGGACACAAGGGGCCGCCCCCGCCTCCTTATGCTTCTGGAGTGGGCATTATGTAAACTCCGAGACTTCCTCCGTGCATTCAGGTATCGCCAGAACGTTTGGGTCGGAGGCAGGAGAATAAAGGACGCTCGGCATGACGTGTCCTGTTTATGGTAATGAGCGAGAAAAAGAAGTGGCTGCTTTTTTTTGCTCCCCCTCTCGAGAAAAGCAAGGGTTAAATGGAGTTAAGAGCAGCAAACGTTAAGCTATTAAACACGGAAATGACGGGAGGGGAAAGCACTGAGAAAAACACGGTTTATTTTTAAACTGTGAAAAAAATTACTTTAAAGTCACTGGTAATAGTCTTGCCTAACTATTGCATAGAATGATTTGAGAGAAGGAACGACACTGGGACTTCTATTAATAAAGGTGACTATAACTTTCTGCCTAGACGTTTCACAGTTAAAGTTACAGATTTTCAAATAAAAGGTAAAAAACAGAGTATGCTTTTGTGTTAAAAAAAAGTCAGCGAGAAGCATTAGAAGAAAAACTTGTGTTGATTGTTATGAAATGTCATAAAACCTGGAAACATAAGCGTACACTCTGACCTGAAAAAGCACAGACACATCTGGTGTTGTAGGCCCAAAGTCCTAAAGTAGAAGTGTTGTGGATTCAAAACCACTTCTGAGTTGGCTGTGAAGAACTGGATCTTTTGTCAGTCTGTAGTCAAATGAACATAGTGGGAGGGGACAAAAACAATCGTGCAATTACCCTTTCTCAGAGTTTGCAGTGGAGAAATTCAAGGGAAATCTCGATAAACATGTACTGTTTAATGGAAGGAGGAGAACGGCAACACAAACACATGGCAGGATTTGGCTGCCATGAAAGGATTAAATGTACTCCGGGGGACTTTTTTATTAGTAGAGAGGCTTTATTATTACATACAAAATACTCTGTTAAAAATGCTAAGTTTGATGCACCGTACAAAGATAATAAAGGAGCTTGATGACTATAGAGCAGGTTTCTGAGAGACACTGAGTGATTTAAGGATGTGTAATTTAATACTCAACCCTGAATTTCCTGGCTTTTGTTCAGTGTTTTATGACCTTGTATTTTTAGAAACATTTTGTATTTTCTGGTGCTTAGTGGTGGTGGTTTGGCTTTGTTTTTTTCTTTTTTGTTTTTGGGGGGTTTTTTGTTTGTTTTTGTTTTTTGTTTTGTTTCCTAAGATGATCATGGCTTTGTGGCTATCAAGTCCTTCTGCTGATTTGTTTTGTTTTGGCGAACTTCTTTGCTGGTGAGCTAGAATTTAGAGGTCGAACCTCTCTGATCTGTCAGTGTAATTGCAGAAGTATATTTTCAAGTTTTCGTAGTGCTGTCCCAGTTTTTCCTCACTTATGTCTTTTGCCATGGCGTTAAAAAAAAAGAAAATCATTACCTCAAAGAAATTACAGAAGACATAAAGCACAGTTAGTAGGTGATAACAATGAAATACCTTTACTCTAGCTCTTAAATAATGGTAAGTGCTGAAGCTTCCTAGGTTAGCCCAGAGGACTGTCCTGGAAAGGAGATGTGCCAATGTAGCATGTCTATGCTTTTCATTTTCCTAAGTGCAGATGGGAGTAAGTGGCTTCTTGAGTGGCCCATCTTTTCTTCCGGGTGATTTAATGAAGGTGTCTGTTAGGGCAGCTCCATGTTTATGTCACCAGCCTGGCACCTGGAGTTGCTAACTGGTCTAAGCAGTGAATGGAATCAGAGCAGTTCTACCTGAGAACCAGGGGGGAAACACGCCGAAGCATCCCCTGCCTTCTTCCTGGATCCTTCAGCCCTAAGAATACAATCAAAGGGAAGAAAATGAGGAAGTTCAGTGAGGAGAATAAGGGAAGACAGCAAGTGAGAATGTGCTTAGCACTGTGAAATAGTGTTTCTACAGATCAGTTCTTAAAAGAAAGTGTTCACAGTATCTTCTTTTGTAATACTGGCACTTTGAGTGCATCTGAAGTTACCTAAGTACTAGTGGAAGAATGGTGCATGTTTTTGTTGAAAGGAAATATGAATCATATGTTGAGCAGGGATAAAGAACTGTTATATTCTTGACTGAAATACTCAAGGAAGAAGGTAGATCTGTCCAAAGAAGCCAGTAACCCAAAGCAATTCTTACTATATTCTATTACTGTAGGTGCCCTGTACAGTTAAATTTTCTCTTCTGCCTGTGTTGATTTCTGCATATAGAACTGTTTTTCTGGAGTAATTTCCTCCTGTCCTGTGACTTATAGGAGGCAGAAAGTGTTGGCATCAGTGCTTTGCCTTCATCTTGGATGTGTTTGGGATATTGACAAAAATGGGTGGAGAGGAACAGCCAGAACAAAAGCTTTCAAAGTTATTTTTCATACAGTTAGCTTCATAATTTAATGTGCTGATGTAGTGCAAGCAGTGGTATTTTTGTTTCATTGGTTTGTGAGAGGAATGATGGTCCTCTCGATGTAATTTTTAAAGCTTCTTTTCATTCTCTTGTTTACCAGTGGACAACTTACATGGAAATACAGACTGCAGTAGATACCTCTTTCTACCCATTGCAGCTGTTGTGTTTTGTGTACTGCATTTCTGGACCTGAAGTTTTTTGCAAGCATCCTACAGAGTGCTTAAAAATTAAAACTGCCACAAAACCAGGCATTTATCAAGTGGTAGAGGTTTAAAAAAAAGGAATGTAGTCTAGCATCAGGATAAAAGCTCTTTCAATTTTGCTAAGGTTGACAAAACCCAAGAGTCAGTGCTTTTTTGTGTGTTATCTCTCAGAATCATAGTGTTACTTAAAAAAGGAAAGAAAAATTTACATGGGGAGGTGTTTTTGTTTAGCAGATCAGGCTAATTTCTTTCCACAGTGAACTTTTCTGTTCTACTCTTAGAAGTTCTGGTTCTTGATTAGGTAGCTTTGTCAAAATCTGGATATGAAATACCTATACAATGGCATCAGTGATACTGTAAATATGTGAAAGACTATACCTAGAGTATTTTTGTTTTTCACATGGACAGATACACATTTTTGTGTTGCTGCCAGTTAGCTGTGCAAGCTGATAGAAAGCTAACAGTGCCTTACTGCCTGTTGCTTGCGGTGTATCTTTGTAAGGGAGACAATGAAAAACATTATCAGAAAAAAAAATTGATGTCATTTCACTTAATGATAATATCTCTGAGCTATAGGTAAGTGGTAAAGAAAGCATAAATGCATGCTGCATGTAAAGCAGTTACTGCACAAAATTACATAGCTAGTAAGGCAAGACATCTTTAAAAACATTCCTACGTATTTCTGAAATATTCAGAATTAACACATGGTTCCTGTTGAAAAACAAGGATTTCATAAATGCTATATGTGATATGAAAGGTCCGCCAGACAGACGAGTTAAGTTTCCAGCAGATAGTGATCTATACTTTGTAGTATAAGGAGATAAAAACATAGACTCAGTGCAGATTTGTAACCATGGAAGAAACTATATACAGAATTAGGTAAACAGACTAATAAATCATTTGTGCTAAAACCATGGAAACTTCTATAGAAACTTCACTTAAATTAGTCTGGTGATAATTGTCAAAAAAAGCTGAAGAAAGTTTTGCAATTTTGAGTAAGTTGCCATTGCATGAACTTTTTCTAATGTATCACAGGCCAGGAAATCTTAGCCAGACATTTATTTACAGTGCAGTTGCCTTTGAACTGTCTGTACTACCAAACAAAAAACAAAAATAAAGTAGTTCTCAGTGCAAACTATGCATTCCCTTTTCTGTTGGAAACCGAAGAGGATTCTATGCTAATAGTTCTGTGTTGTCACTCAGTGATACAAGGATGTCAATTTTTCTGGCAGAAAACACTTAGGGTACATTCAGTGGTGTTTGCCTGTTTTGGACACCCTTGTAGCTCTGCCATGTCTTGCTTTTTTTTAACTGGGAAAAAAAAGTCAAATTAGTAATTTGTGTCTTTTGTTCTGTTTTTTTCTTAGAATCATTTAGTTTGGAAAAGAGCTCTAGGAACACTGAGTCCAACCACAAACTCAGTATTGCTGACTCCACCACTAAACCATGTCCCCAAGTGCCACATCTACAGGTTTTGTAAATACCTCCAGGGATGGTGACTCAGCCACTTCCCTGGGCAGCCTGTTCCATTCTTGTCTCAGTGAAACTTTCCTAATGAATTCAACAGAAGATTAGGCTTTGATTATTTTATTTTTGGCAGTGTGAGCAAGTCATTGAACCACCTGTTGGAAATAACTGCAGTTCAGCTTATGTAAACTTCATGTAAGGATTTAAACTGGATAAACACACTTACTTTTGTCTAGGTAGGTGCTCCCATAGACTTCTTTTGAACTATTTGGTGTATATGTATTATACACTTAGATTTAGGTTCAAAGATTATCTTTTTTGAAAGCAGAGGTGGCTTCTCTGAACGTGTTTTTATCTGAATTAACTTTTTTTCAAGTAGATGGAATTTAAATTTAGATTAATTTCACTGTAATTTTGCTAAAGTCCTTTGCTTAAGGACTAGTTTTACTTAAAATCATCAGTATGAATGCTTTAAAAATGAAGTAAAGCATGGTCAGCTCATGGTTGGCAAACACTTCTAATGAAAGCTCAAGTGAAAACAGTTCTGGTAATGGAACTTACATATGATCTGGTGTAAAGTTCAGATCTCCTAGACCTGTTTTCCCTGAAAATCTTAAGTGTTAAATAAGACAGACTTCAAAACTGTTCTTTTAAATACTCAGCCTATAGCTTGCTATTATGAGAGGCATCCGTTTCGAGGAAACATTGGGCAGTATATGTGTGATTTACTTCAAGTGTTTGGAACCTCTCGTTCAGGAATTCAGAGTTGGGTGTCGAAGTTCTTTTTTATTCACAAGCAAGGAAGTGAGGATTCAGGTTACCAAAGAATGTGGCAGCAGTAGACGACATCAAGCTAATGGGCCACTCAGCTCAAGAGTCCCATTGGTGACAGTGGTCATGAGTGCCTGTGGAAAAAAAAATCTAAAAACATGTTGGGCATAAACTGTGTATGTGTGTTTCCCTTCTTGGTTTCCAGCCATTTTAAACTGAAGGACATTCTGAACTCAAGGCAGTGTCTCAGTTAACTTCTGCTCTAGAAGTTTGCCCAGTGTCCTCTTAAATACTGACATCTATAGTATCCTTTGGTAAGAAATTTTGCAGTTCAGCTAGCTGTTCATTTAAGAGCATCTTTCTTGTTTTAAGCAGGCTGATAAACTAGGATCTCTTGACTCCACACATAATTCAGTGTAGCTTGGTGGTACTGAAAGACTCAACTACCATGTTTAGACAGTGTAGAGGTATTTGGAATATTGGAAGGTAGTTAACTGCTCAGTGATGTTGAGTCTTCTCTTAGACATATTAATTGTATGTAAGTACAAATAAAAGCAGTATGCTCAAGTAGTAAAACGGGATTCATAGGAGATTATGTTAAAAGGACAGCAGTTCTAAATTTAGGGTGTCTTCTGTTTTAATGGGATGAAAGCAGTTTTGGGCACTGACTTCCCCAAGCGTGTTGCTTCACCATATGAAGTGTTTGGCAATACTGGTAAGGTATCCTGTTACTTCTGCCCCTATGCTGACCTCTTATTTGCAGTGTGACAGCTGTGTGTGGCTGTGTTGGGAACTGGATCAGGGAACTGATCTGCTGCTTAAAAAAATCTGGTAGGTTTCTTAAAGCCCGATCAGCTAATCAATCTGGTTCCTGGTATGTCCTTGCAAATAAATGCCTGGATTGGGGAGGAGGTGGGAGAAGGGGAGTTTTGGGAAGAGGTGCTAAGAGTACGTTAAATAGGTATTGTTTCCAAACACTTAGATTGTGATTTCACAAAGCTAAGTCTGCTGGGTAATAGATTTACATTTTCAATAATATTTGGCTGGTTCCTACTGCTTTAGTCTTTTCCATGTGGAAGACTTTCCCAAATAAGGAGAATGACTCAGACTGAAACTACACAGATAGTCAAGTGCATAGAGTAACCAAGGGAACTTCTTTGCAGTCTATTTTAAAGTAAAAACCTGAAGACATTTAAAAAGAAAGTATTTTTCCTTCCCCCCACCTTCCCCTAGTGCATTGTTTAATCAGACCTTTTTGAATTTGAAGAATATCTTAGGAGTTTAATGTTCTGCCCTTTTGGCTGAAGGATTTCTACATACTTAGGCATAATAATCTAATTTATAATAGCTAAATAGTGATCTACCAGCATTTGAAGACCAAGCAAACCCATGGAAGCTCTAAGATTATGTACTTAGTTATTACCCTGGTTGTCACAGCTTGAGGAAATAATTTAAAAGTAGTGAACAATAAAACATACTGTGTATGGAGGAGTAAATTACTGATTTTTCCTCAGGTGAGATGTCAGAAATCAAAATGCAGAAGGTAGGCAGTAAGCTTAACATTGTAAAACCTGTGAGGTGATTGAAGAATCTCTATACAAAATGTTTAGTAATACTAGTGACACATTAAAGCGAGCAGTGGATTTGCACCCTGAAAAGTAAGGTGGTTGGCCACTTGCCTTTATGTAGTAGCACGCTGGGTTGGACCATTGACATGAGAAAAAACTTGGTAGGTTAAACCTAATGTTAGTGGGTGAAGAATTTGTGGTGTGCTAGTGAAGTTTTGATGGCAGGTGTGGCCATGGTGAGAGTTCTCCCTGGCTGAGTGTGTGCCATTTGTTAGGAGCTCGTGGGCGCTGGGTCTACAGGCTGATAAGCACTGACACTTCTATGAACATTTGCACAAGGTAGCACTGTGCTCAGAGGTTCTGTACAGGTTGGCTCCTGACCTCTGCCCGTAGAGGTTTTGCACTGTGGGCCAGCTGGGCCTGATCTTTCTGCCTGCCTACGCTTCATTCTCCTGCAGTTTCTTTTTTGCTGTGTGACCTGACTTGCTGCACCTGAGACATGATTAATCTGAGCCTGAGCAGTAATGCCAGTGTTAATGCCCTGGAAGGAGTGTGTTTGGTTGTGAGATTTTTGCATATGCAGATCAATTGCTATGCAGGTGCAGTAGGCCTCCCTGTCTGGACTGGAAATGACAGCTGGAGTGCTGCAGCACAAGTGATTTGTACAGCATGCTCAAAACAGGCAGCTCTTTTCATCATGCTACAGATCCACATGAAGAGTAGGCATGGGATCTGCATATGTTATTATAGCAGTGAGTGTTCCTGGTAACCACCTTACTGAATTACCTTACCTCTTGCCAGGATCCAATATACTTTCCATCTTGTTTTTTAAATTTTTTAAAACCATGTCCAATGGCCCCATGCATGACTGTCACACAAAAGTTGAGGAATTTGTATGTACCTGGGAGACACTGTGCTTGCTTGAGTGGGTTGCTAAAACAAGTCATCCAGTCAAAAGCCTGCTTCCAAGTTGCCTTTGGAAAGGGCTGTGAGGAGGATGACACATTCAGAAGGCTAGTCTTAGTTGAGTGCAAGTGGCTCTTGGGTTTAGGTTGAAAATCCTGGGAGTAGACAAGACCTGACATTGGGCATTCTTGTGGCAGAGCTAATGCGTAGTGAGCCTAATAAGAAAAAGGAGTAGGAGCTGCATGAGCTCAGTTGCAGGCTATAAGGCATAATGCTGTCCTGAAACAACATTCAGAACGTGGAAATTAATTAGAAATGGTATGTTCTGTTTAATGACTGATGCTTATTCTGGAGGACGTTAGAATTAAGTATATTCAATAACTTGTAGATTCAGAAGTACTAAGCATTAGATTAAGCTCTCTTATGTCATGTTTCAGTCTATAAAAATGAGTAAGCCCTGTGCATTTGAGAAATCATGTAGTTCTTTCAAACACAGGTGGCCTTTTGTCAAAGGTGTTACTTAGAGTGGTGAAACATTTTTCTGGTTTACTTTCAAATAATTGTAGGACCTTTTTGGAATACTTTATCCAGAACTTCTCATAGCATGCTTAGTTGCAATACAGGTGCTTACAATGTAAATGTAAAATTGAAAGAAAATACTCCAGCATAAAAATCAGGCTGATTAGAATATTGTATATTATTTGCTCATTGCATAAGCCTTTTGTTTTGAGTAGTTGGCATGCATACATTTCAGTCACCTTCTACAATTAACTAAAATACTTTTTTTTGTGTCTTGAATGCTCTTGTTTTTCAGGTCATGGAAAAACTCCAAAAGATGCTGCTTCTGTTCGAGCTACACATCCTATACCTGCAGCCTGTGGCATATACTATTTTGAAGTTAAAATTGTCAGTAAGGGAAGAGATGGGTAAGCAGAGTGCATTATTAATTAATTATTTCTTTAAATACTTCCTCACATTGTATTTCAGTCAACCAATGTCTTTGCTATATAAACTTACTTTCATGTGTTACCACTTTAAGTAGCTTGATTCCTTGTTCTTGAGAAGTTGCACTCTTGTATTTTATTGTTTTAAGAGAGTTGATTGTGGTATTTATTGTCCACAAATAATGTACCCAGTAAATACAACATCATCTCATTTTTTCTTGACAATTTAGGGTTTGAATGACCAGTTTGACCCTGCTGTTACCTTTAAAGGTGTTGGCTATGTGGATTTACAGACTTTCATATTTTTAGGGTCTGTAGCAAACCAGCTTCATATCAATTTTGAAACAGAAAGTTATTCTTATGGCTACTTGTTGATGAACAACAAGTAATAACATAAGGGGAATATATAAGACATAATATATAAGAATATAGGGGAATGTTGTGAATAGGTGCCTGGGAATTGGTCACCTATGGAAATAATAATAATTGATGAGTAAGAAGCTGTTGCTTCCCATAATCCATTTGACTTATGAATCTGTTGAAGCACAAGTGATGGACATGCTTTTAAGTCTACTAAGGCAGGTAGAATCTCACCTGGGAAAGTCTTGAAGTGCTAATGAAACCTTTGCTAGAGCACTTTAATTCCTTTTCATCTTTCATTGCTTTTGGTAGGGGATGTGTGTTAATTCTGATACACTGTAGGACTGCTTTCTAATGTGCTGTAGTGTATTCTGTGGTTCTGCTTCAAGGTTCTAGTCAGGACTGACTGTCTCTGTTCTAGGTACTGGACAAGCATGTTGCAGGTGCTTATGCCCAGTTGTGAAAATAAATCTTGAGAGAAAAGAACTGTGGGTGAAATTCAGTACCTTTGTCTTTTCTTTGTCTTGCTGCAGTTTGTTTTTCATTTTCTCTGTAAGTCAGAAACAGTATTCAAACTTCTTTGTTTTCCTTAAATTATTGCAGAGAGATATTTTTTTAAAAAATAGCCTCTCCGTACTGCTGCAGCTTTGTAGGGGCATTTATGAGTTTGTTGTTATTTCTGTTCTCAAAAGCTATCCCTGGGAGAGCTCTTTGCTATGAGAAACTTACATCCATAGCTACTTTTGTCACACTGTGAAGACCTCATTATTTTTAAATTGAGATGGTAGAAATTAGTTTTTCAAATAACATTCTGCTACTGATTTTAGGAGCGCCTTTATTTTGGAGGGGGGAGTGGGGTTTTTTTGTTTTGTTTGTTTGTTTTTTGGTTTTGTTTGTTTGTTTTTAATTTTAGGAACATTTTTTAAAAATTACCGTGCTGCTGTGGGTTAAGGAGAGGTTCTTACTGTGACTTGCTAGTGATGTGTCTCTTTTTGAAATAGGTTTCTGCCTACTCAGTTTGGAAGCTAGCTTTTTTTGAGTGATGGATTTCAAAGTGTCTCTGTGTGTGAGTGTGTTATTTTGCGTAGATCCTCTAACACTTCACCTTCGATACTTTGTGTTGGATTTTAGTAATCTGTAATTCAGTAGACCTCTCAAGGCAATCCTGCAAAAGTGGGAAAACATCACTGAGTACAGTTTTTCAAGGTTTTGTCGTTTGAATGGTTACTTGTGAGATGTACGTAGCTAGGACTTGTGAAGTTGCCGGCTGAGATTGCTTACAAAATGGAGGGGTACTTTTCTCAGTTAATGATAATACATACTACCTAATTCTTGCTTCAGCCTTGTGACCTTTATTTAGTGTCACTTTATGAAACATTAGCTGCATAATGATCTGAGATGGTAATTTTTTTCATTGTATAAGATAGTATGAAGCTGGGAAATACTGTACACACGGCCAAAGCCAAATGTAGGTTGGCTGATAAAGACCAGGAGTCAACATGTGGAATCTCACTGGATTTTAAATGTGTATCTCTAGTCTGTGTTTTCAGGTTCAAGAGATCTTTGATGAGATGCAGGATGAATCTCTTACAGTTCAGTGTTACCTTGCATTCAAACTAATAAATTTTTCATTAATAAGTAAACTGGGGAATTTAATGCAGAGAAATAGGACTGTAGAAAGCAGTTTGCATCTGTTTGGATTTATTAATTCTTTTTCAATGCCTTTTGTGTTTCACCTGGCTTCCTCCAGGTACATTTTTACCTTTTTTTTTTTTCTTGTCATCTGGTAATGGGAACAGAGTTCAGGAAGACCATGTCTGTAGAAGACCAGCATGTAAGTAATAGGGTCAATTAGCTAAAATGCATTACTTGCAAAATCATGTGTTCTCAAGGTCTAAGCCTAGCTGTGGAAGCAGTACAGCTGTATTTTATAGTACTGTTTAAAATAAATCCTAGACTACCCGAGGCAACTCAGATATCTATCTGTAAGCTGAAGTACAGCTTCCAACTTTTGTAAATGTCAGTGGATAATTTAGTGGTGTTTGTTTGGAGTTCCCTTTGGTAGTAGCCTTTACTACTTCTTTCTTTTTAATAAACTCAGCTTAAAGTATTTAGTCCACATACTATATTGTATGAGTATGTCTAACAGCATTCTTTCTTGTGTGCTCTACTTAGCATGACTTGCCTGAAATCATCAAAAAACCTTTACTAAAAACCTACTCTAGGAGATTCATTTTTCATACTACTGTAGCACTTGAAGGTTCTGATTCTGGAATCTGGTCTTGCATATCTGAAAGTAGAAAGGCAAAAATTATTCTTCTCTGAAGAAGCACAGCTCTTTTTTGTTTAGGGTGTGAATACAGCATGGCTTCTTGTGGCTGGCTGTGTATAAATATGGCATTGATTTTGTCACTCTAATGACCCAGGTCATTAAATTCTTTAACGTATCTAGGTAGGTTACTGGCTCAAGTGGAAATTTGAAGGTGTGTAATATGTTAATTTTGCAGAAGTTCATTACCAACTTTGAGGGCATTATGAACACACTGTATGAAGAAGTATGAAAAAAACAGGTTTATTAAGAAGGAAGAACTGGATATGGAAATCGGTGTTGCAGAGCAGATGAGGAGCAAAGTTGCTTTTTGATACTTCCGTGTGGTGTGGTAGGGTCAGTAACTGATGGTACTGGATGAGAAAAAGGGAAGTGAGAATTAAGTTCAGTAAAAGTAGTAAGGTCAAAATATCATTCAAACAAAAGCTATCTTGGTATTTGTAGAGTGCTTGGCACGAGGAGTCCTAATGTGCTGCTACAGTACAGATACGTGAAATAATGATCCTAAATATTTTTGAATTCTTGTTAAAAGTTCTAATCAATTGTCATTGTTTTGTAAATATTTCCTGTTGTTCTTTATTTCTTTAGTTTTCTTTCTTAGTTTCATGTTGTCTTTTGTAGTCTAAGGGCTTCTATTTATTTATAGTCTCCTTCTATACCCTCTTTTGCTTTGTTTTGTTTGGCTCATGTGGAACATTGTGGACAGTGATGTGAGTGATTGGAGACAGTAACAGTAGAAGAGTAAAGGTTGTAAGTATGGGAGAACAGTACCAAGGTGATGATTGGGAAGCATGGTAGGAAGGGGACTAGTAACTAATAGTAAGCTATATCTGTGTCTCTATTGAAATGTCCAGTTAACTTTAAATAAAGGATTTGGCCACAAGAAGAAGCAGTCTCCGAACACTCTGAGACTGAGTTCGTATCCCTTTTCCCAGTTTGTGACTGTTTGTGTCAGCTTCATGGTAAACCTGATTGGGTAAGTCGTTTTCCAAAAGTTGACCTCCAGAGTGAGTTTTCTTCCAGGTTTGTTCTCCAGTATGGCTGTTTGTATTGCTTCATGAGTAGCTATGACAGCAAAAGAGGAGGAAACTTGGAGCAGAAAGTCTGTACCAGGGGACTGGGAATGCTACTTTTGGTCATGGTACTAGCTTGTACCCATTAATTTTAGTTTAAAATCTGTCTCTTGGCTTTTTAACTCTTTTACCAGGAGAGACCTGTCTGTTTCTTTCCCAAGGAAAATTAACTTCTGGGAAGAGTACTTTTATCCTCGGTGTCTTAAATTTCTGTCCGCTCTTATTCATTGACTTGTAAATAAAATAAATAAGAATGGGAAAATTACAGTAATTCCATGTACTTGTAGACAGTCTTCAGTGCTTTTAGAGCAGCTGAGGAAGAGGTATGCTTAAAATGTAAAATCATAGAATCACAGAATGGCTTGGGTTGGAAGGGACCTCTAAAGATCATCCAGTTCCAGCCCCACCAGCAAGGGCAGGAACACCTTCCACTAGACCAGGTTGCTCAACACCTCATCCAACCTGGCCTGGAATGCTTCCATTTTTTTTTTAAAGAAAAATGGAAACAAGGATTGGTAGTGGTAAGCCATCTAGAAGAAACAATGAAAACTAAGTTTAGAAAGGCTGTATTCTTTTAGCGGATAACACTGAGCTTACGCTTCTGCAAGTTTAGTCTGTGGTGTGGTAGTCCTGATGCAGATCTTCATGGCCAGGCTTTATAGTGCACATATAAGTTCTGCTAAATGTTCTTCACTAAAATAAAATGTTAGTACAGCAACTCACACAAGTAATCAGTATGTTTTTGGTAAAGCAGTGTTAATAAGGTTTTAGACACTTGTTATACTATGGCTGGTTTTTAACACTGGATGTACAATCAGTCATCTGTTGTTTTGGCAGTATATTGTAGTATGTGTTTTGTATGTGATGAAGCAGGCGGTGAAATAAAAAATAAAAAACTATCCAAAAAAAATACCATGAGAATTAAATTTGAGTTTTCATGACACCTACACCTATGGTGTAGCCTGATCTGTTTTAGAGTGTTTGAGTGAGGTTTGTGAAATACAAATGCTTTGTTGTCTTCTAGAGCATATATATGTAGCTCTTCAAACACAAACCATACTTTTATATTGCAAGTTGTATGTGTTGCAGTAAATTGGCTTTTCCTTTATCATCAAGTATACCCGTTTTCTTGTTCACAATAAAAGCACAAATCAATAAACAGAATGTAAAACATAGTTGCTGGTTGGTTTGTATTTGTTTTGTACGCTACCAATGTAGTGTAAAAACTTTTTGTAGTCCTAAGACCTATTTTTATAGTGTAAATATGTCTTCAGCAGTTACTTGTTACAAGAACAGGCATTTGTTCAAACAACATGTAGTCTTCACTCAGTCTCTATTTACATAAAAGTAGGTCTTGCAGCATTATTAGCAGAGTACTTGTGTATAGAGTAGAATCTGATAACGTCTGAAGTATCCTTCTTTCATTAGTGCCTTAATTTGAATTGTAGCAGCTGCAGGAAGAGATCAGGTCATGAATCAGCAAGTATGTCTTTTCTTAAACTGTAGCAGTAATTCATTTTTTCCCTGAGTTTGACATTTGACAGAAATTAAAAGTAACTAAATGTGTGAGAGGATTATTTGAGGTTTTTATTTAACTGGTGAGAAATATTGGAACCGTAACAGGAGTTTTATTCCTTTGTTGATGTGTGCTAAAAATAAAAATTCGTGATTTAAAAAGAAAGTCAAGACAATATATTTAATTTCTTGGTCTTGGCTTCTTGCAAAATCTTTTATGTTACTTCTTTCTTCTGAAGTCCATTCATATAAATATAGTGTACAGATGATAACTTTACTGTAGCCCACATTTACATGACATTATTTTCTATGCAACTATTCTTTTCTGACAGTATGGACCCCCACAAGGCTCTAGTGCTTGGGGACAAGTGTCACCAGATGACATGGTGCAACCTCAAAATGAGAGGGATGTCAGTAAATGAGACTCATTCTAGGAGCCTTAGAAGAATCACAAGCAAAATGTTGCAGAAGTAACAGTTTCGAGCACTATGCAAAATGACTGCCTGATTTATTTCTGGTTTTTCCTCTCTATGCAGAATGGGATTAATCTGAAATTTGGATTTATTATTTTCAAAATACCGTTTCCTTGGAAATACTCCATAAAATTAAACTTGTTTTCAGTTTGAAATGAAAGACTCAAACCATCTATGGCATGTTTTGAAACATTTGAATAGATTAACATCTCATTTCTTATTGTGATTGTGCAGACAATAAGGATCTTGAATTGGCACTTTTCTACAAAATTTTAATGCAGAGTAACTATATTAAAGATTAAATGTAGGTACTTTTTTAATGTGCCTTATATCTGACCTTACAGTGTCAACGAAGACAGCATAGAAAACTGCAGGAGAACATTATTCAAACTTTTTATGTCACTGCAAGTCAGTTGTGAGGGTCCTATAGCAGTGCTTTGAGTCTAAATTCCTACAGATGATGCAGTTTTTTGTTTGTCCTCTTTACAAGAAACAAACATAATGATGAAGCAAACTATACCCGTTCTGTAGCTTACTATTTTTTTCAGTGTTAATTCTACTTTTCTTAATAGTCAGTGCATTCAAAACATTGGGGTGTTTTCAGTTGCCTTATTTATGGGTGTAAACATCTGTTAGTGCTTTGTCTTAGGTTTCTTACCGATATTACTGTAACTTAGGTTTTAACACTGTGTGGTTGAAATTGCTTTCTTTAAATGTATAGCATGTAGGGAATAAGATACCACATTGATTACTTACTTTCTGCAACACCAAAAGAGTTGTTTTTTGAAGCATCATGTAGCAGTTCCCCGGGTTATAATGTCTTCAGTAGCATATGCAGGCACAATGGAAGTCAGAAAGAATTTGACTCTTTGCAGATAGTAGGTGAAATCTCTGTCAGGTGGGGGCCTATTACATATTATTATGTAAATATCTGCTAAATTATTTTAGTTGTCTTTATGAATACAGTATGGAATATTTGGTGTTTCGGTTTTGGGTTTTTTACTAGAGAAGTGGTTATTTAGTAGTTAAATTTATCTTTAGCCTTTCTGAGGTATCTGTGGTTTGGTATAGTTTTTGAGATTCTGTATTCCTCTTTATGAAGTGAGCAGGATAGGATATAATTAACCTGAGTGCTGATTTTTATGAGCTTTCATATTGAAAAATCTTCCATATACCTTCAACACAGTGGCTAAAAGATCTAATTGAACAGTTATAAATAAAAAATTAGAGTTGTCTCTTTCTGGGTTTTTTAATTTCTCAGTCTTTCAGCATCTGCAGTTCTGTACCATCTCTTACTGCTGTTTTTCTCCTTCTGTTTGGTTCTGGCTTTTTTTATTTCTCACAATTAGTCTATTCAGGCATCCAAGTAGAAACTTTAGACTCCAGCAAAAATGTAAATTTAGCTCTTAGACTAGAAAGAGATTTGAGGAGAAAATAGTTATTGTGAGCTTGCTGCTTCTTAAACATTTTTCTGCAGAGAAGCCTAGGCTTTTCAGTACATGTTATGGGGAAAAAGTGGGTATCATACCTTTATTTTTTGATGTTTTCTCTTTTGCTTTGTGGTAAAAAATTGAAATCTTCAGCAAATTTTAAATTCTGTAGTTTTGTGGTATTCCTAAAGATTCTATATGACTTGTGAAATGTGAACTAGAAAATGTGCTGAGACTCTAAAATGGTAACCTGTGTCTTAATTGAACTGGACTGGAAGAAGAATAAATACTATTTGAAATGAAAAACAAGACTTTGTGAAATGCACTTGCTTTCTTGGTCCTTAATACCAATTTGGCTGCACTTTAAGTTGTTTTCTAGCTATAGTCTCTTATTGGGTCTCTCATGGATTGATTTCATGTCTTCCATGAGTGGTTGGTTGTTATTTTATGAGCTTCTGTAAGACTGGAACACTTTAATGAGGTGATGAGTATCAACCAGGGGGGCTGAAATTGCTCACTAAGAGGGGCTGCTTACTCAGATGGGCCCCAAGCCACTTTGTTCCATTTGCCTGGATAAATGATCCTCTCACCACAACAGCCAGGGATGTTCATGGGTAGGGAGCTGAGGTGGAGGGACAGTCCTCAGGTACTGAGGGAGGTGGCATCAGAACCACACCATTGTTCACCCTCTCTGACCATGCTGTACCAGGTCCATTTTTGGAAGGGGCTACAGGAGTGATTGAGCATGCTGCTGCCTGGTACTGGCACCTCCACTTCCCAAGGGCAGCTCTTATGGCCTGACATAGCTACAGACAGGTAGAACAGGTCCACTTAGACTCTCTCCTATGGTATAACCTATTAATGTGACAGGACAGCAAGAAGTGCATAATGAACTGACTTAGAATGTTCTGGGTCTGCATTGCACTTGGGCTGCCTGTTGTGCTGCCCTTCATTTTTATTGTGGACTAAGGGAGGAAAACTTAAATGCATAGCTCTGCCACTCTTCTTCTCCTCCTGATCCTGAGGTGCATGAAATGTCAACTTTTAAGCAGCAAACAGGAGGACAATTTATATAATTCCTCCCACTGAAGCAAGTCCTTTTGCAGACTCTGACTTTTGACCTAAACACAGGTTGTCTTAAAAAACAAAAAAGTCTGTTCAAGTCTGTCAAGGTTACAGGTGTGAGGAAAGGGTAAGAAAGTTATATGTAGTGTTTTGGCATAAATACAACTCCTGTTAATAAATTTAGAGCATTTAAAGCCTGTCTGTCATGGTAATGTTTTCCCCCTCAATTTACATTTACCAACCTAGTTGAAGTGAGATTCGCTATCTATCAACTATAAAAAAAAATATTTTTGTTGATGATCCTTTAATTTTGCTCACTTCAAACCGTAAGTTGTAGATATTCCCTTTGCCTTGTGAAATATGTCTATAGTAAATTTATTGATCATTTGGAATGTTTTAATCTGACTTCCTTTTCTGTTAATAGCAACTCTCCTTCCCAAAATGGTGTTAACACTTACAGTAGTTGTAAGTGAATCCCAGGGAAAAATACATATTGTTGAACATCATCTTCTTACTGAGATAGTGTCAGTGCCTAGTGCTTTCTAGTCATTGCCAGTGGGTAAAGATACCCTGTTCCCAGCTGTGTTAAATAAAGTGTGTCTGTGTTTACAGCTGTTACTGGGTTAGAGGAGGCTTGGGAAGTTAGACTATCTGAGAAAGAAAACAGTGGTGATATCAAAATGTTGCCTAGACAATGATTTTCTGTCTCCTAGTTTCCATTTCTGTGTAATCTTAGTCTTGTTACTATAAAAATACTGAAACAAAACCTTGATTTGGGATGAAGGGTTTTTAACATGACTTGCATTCAAAGGCTTTATGCAGTTGGTGGAGTTCTTCAAGTTATCTAAAATTGCTTTTAAAATAAAAAACAATTTCTTTAATGAACAAGAGTTTTTCAGGCTTTACACGAGTATCCTTCATGTGTCAGAGCCCAGACTATGCTAATAACAATTCTGCTTTTATTATTTAAGACAAAATCGTGGGGTTTCCACTTGTTGCTTTAATTTATAACTGTTTTGTTGAATCTGCTGCTGCAGTGGTGCCTCAGTAATGTATTTAGCAATGCAGCAAAGACTAATCTTTTTGTTTGTTGCCCTTTACCTCAGCTCTTCAGTATTTTTAAATATAATAGCTGCTATATATGGTTCTGAGGTTCCATTTCATGCTGGTGTGTTTGAGGGAGAGGAAGATGGTATTATTATACATGAAAAATTGTCAGAGGCGGGCTTTGTTAGTGTCAAACATAGAAGCAGGTAAGGTACCTGTTGGAAGTGATCCATAGGAAAAGCAGAATGCCCAGAACACAATTAAGCATATCACTTATGAGATGTCCTGCTCAGTTTCATTCTATGTCAAACCATTTGAAATAGCAGATGAACCTGCACTTTCAATTGGAATAGTTGCTTAAAAATTGCATTTTATGAGATGGGAATACAAAGGTTATGTTTGTTGACTTGAACGATTTTCAGATTGCTACAGGTGAATATTTTGTTTTCATACCATTTATTATTCATAGCAAATTCATGTTAACTAATGTGAACTAGTGTCAAAATACTTTGAATTATTTGATAACTAGGAAATGTAGGTTTAGGTGATATTTTGGATGCTTGCTTTAGTTGATGGGGGCGTTGCTTTATTTTGGGCAAGGGACAATGGTGAAAGCCTGGCTTTTCATTTTGCTGTTTCTCTTTTTGTATTCCTGTTGTCTTGGCAATGGCATTAGTTTTGCTTAAGAAACAAGCAAAATTGATTTTGCTGACTTCTAATAGTAATATATAGGGGTGAGGAAATTCTTCATTTCAGCTTTCCAGTATTTGCTATTTAATTGTTAACTATTGTATTGGACTCTGACTTTATTAAAACCACCTTTTGTAAAGCTGGCTTTTAGACTTTATTTCAGATTACTGATTAGTATAGGGCAAATACTTTCCCCTCTTTAGTTTGCCATCAGACTGCCAACAGCTAAGTGCTGTTGCTGGTAGATTTCTCAAGATAACGTTCTGCTCTACAATCCAGGCCTTTAATGTTTCAGTGTGATCTTTTTGTAACTGCTGTGCAAGGATGCATTTGGCTGCTAAAATAATGCAGTGTTGCATGTATTTTATAAAATTACTCATTCCAGTTTGTCTGCAAAACATCATTAGGTATGTTGAAGATGATGGAATTGGTATGTGTATGGCGGTACCCCTACTTTCAAAATAAGACATGACCTCTAGCTTCCTTTGTTTGTGCTTTAAACATTATAGCTAATACCATTCTCCATCAATAACCCAGGATGCCAAAAAGAAGAAAGTTGTCCTTAAGCCCTGCAGAGACAGGATCTGTCCATATTAAACCATATATGCTGGGAATTCCTTTCAGCTTCCTTGTTCTTATGCCACTATTAAATGACCTCTCAGCAGCTTAATTGGTATATGATTAGTCAGCACACTATTTCTTGGCATTGTTCCATATACATATGTGTTTTGGTAAGAGACAGATGCATTTCTTTTGTTCTTTCATTTTTAGTTACATGGGAATTGGGCTTTCGGCACAGGGTGTGAACATGAACAGACTACCAGGTATGTTTCAGTTACTTGCATTGTTTTTTAAAATATGCTTCACCTTTAGTAAGCAAGAGAGCGTAGCATGACACCTCTGTGTTGTCTCTGTTACTGGAGTTGGGTAACACTTCCAACTGAAAAGTTTAACTTTTACTGTACATTTGCTCCTGTACTACTTCCATCAACTCTTACTGTTATTTGTAACATTATGCAAATACTTTTTAGCAAACAAATGGATTTTAAAATGTTCAGCATATTTCCTGATAACAATGGAGGTATACATTTCCATGCTCTGTAAACTGGATCTCTAGCAATAAAGATGAGCTACTATGATAAAAACTTTCTGTCAAACATGGAGGGAACTCTCCTTCTGTCACTTTCTGTACCTTTACCTTTCCAACCTTAATAGTAAGACTGTGTAGCCTAGTTTTAAGTTTTGACTGTTCCATTGCCCTGCATGGTCACGGACATTGCCTAGTTAATAATTGTCTGTAGTATCTCCAAATAGCACTTAAGAAAGTTTGTGTGTGTTGTAAAATGTTGGGGTTTTAACAGATCTTCAAATGCCTAAAAAATATTCACCCAAAAAAAACCAAACCTGACTTCTTTGAAATTATCAAAATATAAAACTATGTTGAATTGACCTTGGACCATCTACATTCTGTTACTTTTGCATTGTAACTTTCTTACCCAAATGCTCTGGTAGAGATTCTTAACAATTACTGCAAGTCCCAGTTACACCGTGAGCCCAGCTAAGGCTGATGCATTATTGGTGGGTAGCATCAAGTTTATTTTGAGT
Organism: Entomyzon cyanotis; assembly: GCA_024500445.1. NCBI lineage: Eukaryota > Metazoa > Chordata > Aves > Passeriformes > Meliphagidae > Entomyzon > Entomyzon cyanotis. The sequence continues at coordinate 74,252,302 of JAKEPQ010001005.1, forward strand.
ATGATTTAGGATGCTATAATTATCAAAGATATTACTACTCAATGTAACTGCAATAATTTGGAATCGTCTTTAATTTACTGAGAGATGCTTAATGTGCTACCACCTGAAGCTACTGATGATAAAGATTAAGGGTCTAAGTGTGGAAAATACTTTAAAATTAACCTGCTAGGCAGCAGTCTGACAGAAGTTCAGTATTGAATTGCAGAGACTGTAGATAGGTATTTACCTATCTTGCCATGAATTTCATTGAGTAGTGTAACAGTATGAAGCTTCTTAAATGTTCTCCAGCTTCTTCACCTGCAAAATCAGCACCATATTTGCATGCATAATAATTTGCTCTTGGCTGTGATTTTCACCTGTATTGCTAATTTTTTTTCCTTTTATTTAAAATTTATTTTAATTTTTAGGGGCAGCATAGCTAGTGACACTTTAGTCTGGAGATTCTGTTATTATGCAGAGGCTGCTTGCTGCTGAATAGTCATTGAGAATAATCAGGAGTAGAAATATGTTTCCCCAGAGATGCATGTTTGGGTTTTAGCCAGGAAGAATCTGATTATGGCATATGGTAGCAATAGTTTTGCAAAATGAAAGGAAGAACAGGAGAATCTTCACTGCTTTACCAGGACATAGCAGATCTGTATATAGCTTTTCAAATTTCAGCATTGTAGCTGATTATATTTTTGGTGTTGGTAATTTTGTATGTTTGCTTAAAGAGAAAAATGTGTTATCTGAATTTGCATTGCCTGTTACATACTACAAATGGAATTACTTACTCGGCCATTTTGATAAAAGAAGTTGTAATTTAAAAAATAATACAGATTTCCTAGATAAGAAATATTAGAAAGCAGAAAGTATTGAGCATAGTAATTAACTGTGTTAACCTGGTTAGAATATACCAACGTAGCACAGTCTCTCTAATTTATTTAATAATAAAGGAAATTAATAATTTGCAAATGCTTTTGTTTTCTAGGTTGGGATAAACATTCATATGGTTACCATGGAGATGATGGACATTCATTCTGTTCCTCTGGAACGGGACAACCTTACGGCCCAACGTTTACTACGGGCGATGTCATTGGTTGTTGTGTCAACCTCATCAATAACACCTGCTTCTACACAAAGAATGGACACAGCCTGGGTATGGAGAAATGCTGCTCTTCATGACAACATTGTGTCTTTAAGTCTGTTGTAAATGGGAAACCCTCTTCACATCGGGAGCGCAGTGTTGGAATAGTTCTTTGGTAGCTTTTGATAGTTATGAAGTAATTAAAGAACTGGGGAAAATAATTTCTTCTGTGCCATTTGCACTAACATTCCTTGTGAATTTGGGAGGATTCATCATATAGCATCTCATTCCACAGGATCTGGGTTAATGAGCTCCACTACTAAATCCACAAATAATGCTTGATGCTCATGAAGTAATAGATAATAAGAGAAGGGAAGATAAGGAGAATGGATATAGCTGAAATTCATTGCTGCTGTAGGGGGAGCACCCAGCCTTCATTAAAACATTACATTGGATGCATGTTATTTTGAACATTCTGGAGTCATTCATAGTTGGGCTAAAGCCATAAATTATACAAGTTGAGCTAAAATTAAGTCCATTAAAATTGTACAGAAAATTATAGTATTATGCAACACTGCAAGACAGTTTCTGAGTTTGAAGATGTCAGGAGTGGGTGGAGTTCAAAATTTTTATGGAATATATATTTCAGTTACTTAATACAATTTAATGAGCAAAGATACAGAGTGTAAAGAAAGAGGAAAAAATTACTTGCTGCATTAAGGAAGGAGTGGGGGCTTGGGAAGAGATCTTGGAATTGTGTTGAGGGTAGCAGGAACTTTGGAGGGATAAAGCTCAAAGAAGAATAAGGTTTTTGTGATGGGTAGAAATGCGATAAGGAAAGGAGACGGTAGCATGAAATGAAGTAAGAGATTATTGAGATAGGTGTTCTTGGAGTTGCTGTTCGATTTTCTTACATTAGCAAACACAGAGGAGGTTTGGGAAGAGGGGGAAGGATGTGGCTTAAACTCTTTTCCTAGTCTCCCTGAACAAGACTGACAGTTTGTTTGCTCAGACCCTGAGCAAACATGTCTGACTTGGGAGTTTTCCTGCCTCTACTCACAGCAGGGCTTAGGAGTCTCCTGAGGTCAATTCCAAGTAATCACTTCTGTGATTCTATTGTCATGATTTAATGTTCCTTCTAAATTAGATGAGTCTGTATACCTGGACTCAGTACCTTGAGACCTAGGGCAAGAGGACATTTTACCCATGCACTGGGTATTTGTTCCTTTTGACATCCTGTTGCACAATAGGTCCAAGTGGAAGATAATGGGCTTATGTTTGCCCTAATCTTTAAATGGGTTTAAGCTGAGAAAAGTAATCTTACCTTACTCCCTTTTGAAACAAAATGCCTGCAGGTAAGTTTGGATCATTTGATCAACTAAAGAGACACGAGTGTTCTTGCTACCCTTATGGTCACATAAAAGCATGAAAGAGCTATGAAGGCAAGAACCCGCCTTTTCAGTGGAAAACTTAAAGCAGACTGGATTAGGCCAACTGTTAAACAACAGTGCAAATGATTAAAATCTGTTTTTAAAGGAGAGTAGAATGGCATAGGTGAGGAGAGGGTAAAGAAATGTCATGTGTCATAGGCTGAGTCTGACAAACACTTTATAGATTTCAGAAGGAAACCTGACAGCTGTTCTGTCATGGGCTTTGCTAGCTTGAGTTTCTGACAAAAGAAAATTGATTCTGTGTTGAGTGGAAAAAGAAATCAGGAATTTTGTCTGTCTCACTTAGTTGTTGCTGCTGCTAGATGTCCACAATTCCTGTATGTTTGCGACTTGGAGGACATTTGTGTTTGTTCTCTAGGCCATATGTATAGTCTAGAATATAGGAAGTCTCTGGCTCAGCCTGGAATTTGATGCTGCAAAAAGGGCTAAGCAATTCTCATGTGAGTGTGAAATCCTAGGTTGAAAAAAAGCCAAAAACAACCACCCCAAAATCCCTAATATCTGCATATCACTTAGTCATCATTTATTTGTCATGCCTACAGCCTCCATTTTGGAAAAGAGCAAATTGGATGTCAGCATTGCCAAATAGAAAAAGTGGTATAGGTTAGCAAAAGTTAGGGTAAGAGCAGGGAATAAATAAGATGATAGCTTTGAGACATGATGGGAGGAAACAAAGGAAACAGATTCACTCTGTGTGTTATCCCTTTGTCTCAAAAGATGTGGGTAAGGAATCCAGATGCTCTTGAGGTTTGAAATCCTGGTGAAGAATGGAGATTGAAAGTAGGGATGGAATTTAGGACAAAATGTTAAAAGCTTTGTTTTCATCTTAAATTTGAAAAGATGGTAATACAAAATAAATTGAAGTTTGAGGAGATAAATGGATTTGAATAATTCATTAAAAAAATGCTTGCAAGAATAAAGGAAATTCTGAAATACTGTTATTATGTGGCTGCCAGAAGGAGATTACTGATGTTTATTTTTTAACTGAAAGCTTCCTGCCCCCCGAAATTGCCCAAAATTCCTGAAGTATATAGAGGTCATATTTTTCTCTAATCCTGAGACAGCAAAATCACTCCCTTGGTTTTACGGGTAGATGGATGCTTGTAATTATGTAACAAGATATTAAGCTGTTCCCTTTGAAAATCAAAGTATGCTGGCGTGGATTAAAGTGAAACATTTGCAAGAGTGGTTTGGAGTATTATAGACATGTGCTGCTTGTGTAAAGATTGTTAGTGAGTACGTATGAAGAAAAGTAATAGCAAACAAGAAAAGATGCTATGAAATACTGATGTTACAGCATCGAGGCGTGCAAGTGAGGAAGTATTTTCAGATATCCTTACCTTCTTAAATTTAAAATGTAGCTAGAACTTTCATGCTTTCTAATCTGCATATCTGTATGGTTTACTGAATCTTACAACCTATTTTGAAAAAATTAAGGTCCATTTAAGTATTTGTGAATGACAATCACTTTTTGACAAATACTGCCCTTCATTATTTAAAAACATGAATTAAAGCATTGTGGATTTCACTGTGCTTAACTTATTTCTGAGATTGTTTGGGTGGGTTTTCTGAACACATAATGATACATTTAAGAAAATGAGGTTAGAATCCAGACAGATGGAAATTAATGTTAATTTTCTCTTTATTACAGGCATCGCTTTCACAGATTTACCGGTAAGATAAGTGCATTTTCAAACAGTTTTTGTTTGTGTCATAAACAGATGTTTCAGATCAAACTAGCATTTACCTTATGCTTGTTAGAATTACAACAGTAATCTTTGTAGCCAGTTTAATATTACATATTTCTCATCATCATTTCAGTGGTGATTTGTTACTTGAAGCAGAAAGTGTTCTGGTTTTACGCAGATCCTTACAAGAGGTTTTCCTTTTCAGGTTTTTAACAGACAGTTCTATTGAAAGTTTTAGCAGAAAATAATACATATAGATACTTATTACATACTTTGACACAAGCAAGCCTTACATACAAATTCAAAGCTGTATTTAACACCAGCATGGTGGATGGCTGCTTGGGACATGGTCACTGTAACTCATTCTTGATGCCTGATTTTCAAAATCTTTGCTTCATAAAATCAAATGTATCAAATCACTTTTTTTTTTTTTTTAAAGAAAGCTGCACATAGCTTTTGAGTCAATTAAATTGTGCTTTCCTTAAAACTGGCATCTGTTCCCTATACTACTGATACAGGCATGATACTGCACTTACTTTGGGGTTTTTTCTCACTTACTTCATTTGTGATTTAATCTGTGTGAGGTGCACTGTGTGATGCATGTCCATCTGGCCAGCTGCTCCTTTTCTGTGGTCTTAAGAGGTTAGGGCAGTTACTAAGGAAAAGCGAAGTCAGTAACCCAAGTAGCCTTTTAGTCCTACCACAGGGTCGAGTGTTTTGTGTAGGAAACCATTGCCACTGTCCTGGATCTTTGGGATGCTAGTAGGGCTCCTTGCTAGCACATGGTGCCAGCTCAGGACACTGTAATCTGAAGGATGAAGCTTGTTAGAATCAATTGTTTCCATCTCATTAAAAGATTTGAGACTTGTGGTTTGTTGATTATTTTAGACCAGGTAACAGTATAAGCATGTTTATTTAAAAGAGCAGATGATGTATATGTGAAAATAGAGGCGAGATTGGCTTGGGCATGGTTTGAGCAGCCAGAGTATTTCTCAGTTCACTGGGTTCTCTGGGCTTCAGAGTTCCTACTGACCTTCATGTTTAAAGCTTCTTACTGATAGCTTTAATTTATTTAGCATGTAGTTCTGTAGATCAAGATACCATTATACCATACCACTGATGTCTGTAGTGTAATTATGATGCATATCTATTAAATAAACTTAAAAAAAAAAAAAATTAACTATTTCTTCCCCTCCAAAAGACCCCAGCCACAAAACCCCATTCACCCAATTGATTGCCTTGCCATTGCTGAGATACTCATTGCATTTAAGAAAATTACTTTTATCCCAACAGGCAGATTTTACCTTTCTCATATTGGGCATGTTTCAAATTTGCATGGAGACCTAATCTTTAAGCAGAAAATAAAACTGAGACAACAATAAATGCTATAAAGTATTTTCCTAGATGCAAGTCCAAGAATTCATGAAAACTTCAGTGCACTGTTACAATTCTTATTAAGCACTATCCTGTCAGTTCTTGCCACTAAAATCCAGCAATGTTTTAAATATTTCACCCCAAAAGGAAAATGGCCCACTTTGTAAGTTTAATTTCTGTTCTCTTTTTAAAAGAAAAAACTAATCTTTAAAAATCATCAAAAATTGTTACTTAATATTTTGAGAAATTAAAACCAAAAGTTGTAATGTTTAGCACAGTTTTAAAAGTGTATTTTCTGACTAGAATGTCAGATTGTCTTCTGTGAGAGTAAAGTGTGAAAGTAAGATTTTCTTCTTTCAAACTGAAAAAAAAATATGAACACTGGCAATAAAATTAGCCAGTCAATGTATTGCTGTATTGGCAGAAGCTTTTTTTACTGCTGGAGCACAGTACTAGCAGCAGTGGGGATATAACTAGAGATGAGAAATACCAAAAAAATAACAGTGGGGATTTTAGAGTAAGAGTCAAAAACTAATTAAAATATTTCTTGCAGCCAAACTTGTACCCTACAGTAGGGCTTCAGACACCAGGAGAGGTTGTGGATGCTAATTTTGGACAACACCCATTTGTATTTGATATTGAAGACTATATGCGAGAGTGGAGAACCAAAATTCAAGCACAGATTGACAGATTTCCAATAGGAGATCGGGAAGGAGAGTGGCAAACAATGATTCAGAAGTAAGACTTCTAATATTACTAACTTTTTTAGAAGTTGTTAATTGCATTATTTCAGAGATCTTTAAAATGTTCTGTTGTCTTGTGCACAAAGTGATAGATACTATTAAAAAATAGTACAAGTAATTTTGTTACCAGGTTTGATAACAGTGCAAAAGGGAGCATGAACAGATTTTGTGGCAGAGTTGTCTGTGTCATTAATAATTTGGACTTTATAACGATGAGTGTAAGATTTCTGTTCTGATTTGACCTATCTAATGTGGATTGGGGCGTTTTTAGTAAAGGTGCCATGGTTGTAATAGGCAGTTTTAATACTCTGGGCTCTGGAAATTTTGCTTTGTATTCTCAGCCTTTGGCATGCTAGGTTAAGTTGTGTTTCATTAGTGTGTCTTGGAAAAATGGTGGTTGTGACTTTACATTTTTTATTTTTTCAGTGAAAACGTAAACTTACTGTGCAGCAATTTCACTTCAGTGTGTGCAATGATAAAAAAAACCCCAGCTTAATTAGCAGTTAAAATATTAACTGATCCTGCCTTTGGGTGATGAATAATTGTTGCTAAAATTCATCATAATAAAGTTATGCATTTATTATTTTAAAAAATTATTTTTCTGTACAGTGTTTTGAAGAAAACGGAATTACTTTTGTCTTACTTGTACAGAAATACCTGCATTTCAAGTAGAATTTTTCAATTCGGTCACCTTTTTTTAGCAAAGGGTTTTTACATTCCGGAGCTCTTGGTTTCTTACCTGTATTTAATGAGTATTTCTGAGGTTTGTTTTTGTTTATTTTTAGAATGGTATCATCTTACTTAGTTCACCATGGATACTGTGCAACAGCAGAGGCATTCGCCAGATCCACAGACCAGACTGTGCTAGAGGAATTAGCTTCCATTAAGAACAGACAAAGTAAGGCTGGAAAGCATGTTGCATCCCCTTTTTCCTCCTTTAAACAAGTATTACATACAGCTTTCTCTTAAGCAGCATTGTAGAATTTCCTTGCAGCACTACTCCTTAGCACAGTTCTTTGCTGTCATATAATGTTACGCGTGTATGAGCAGCTGGGTACGAAAAACCTGTGCAGTAATACTTTGTAACGTGTTTGATGTAGCAGAATGTGGTAAATTACCTGTTGTCTTTTCTCTTGAATGGAAAGTTGTGATATGTCTCAAACAAATGTGTGTAATGTTTCTAAGTGAGTGTTTGTGAGAGCTAATGGTTAGTCACAAACAGGAATAGAGAACTTAGTCTTGACAAACATCTAAATTTTTATCTGAACTGTGAAAAGGGATTGAGATTAGAGAATGTTTGATAAGTTAAATGAAACTTGAGTTTTCCTGCTTGCAGATGTGAGGGGGAAGAGGACAAGGAGAATGAGCAGCAGTTTGGTTCTAACTTGCCATGCCAGTGCTGTTTGGCAGCCTGATTGAACAGTGCCGTCTGCTTCCATTTAAATTCCTGCTCTATGACCATAAGCATTTGTGTTACTGTGTGACATACCACATGGGGAAACTGCTCTGGTTGTAAAACAACACATTTGTTGGGCTATTTTTCATTTGGATCAGTTTCTCTGTTGGTGGATAGAGCTAGGAGGCTGTTTGCAGTTTGAGCAAAGTTACAGCCACAGAAGCATCAACTAAAGCATGGACTGTTGTGAAAGGTTTTACTCAACTGTAATCTGATTGGAAGTATGTGTTGTAGGTGAGAGAGACTAGATTTTGGTTTTTCTTAGTCAAAATTGAACCTATAGGAGTGGGATGCAATTTGGATGTTCTTGAGTGATAGTGGTTGGGTATATGCTTATTTATAAAGTTGTAAAAATGAGAAATAAATCACAGAAGAGTGTCTGCAATCTTATTCTAGCTCTAAATCCACGATCTGACTACAAAGCAGTTGGATGCTGGCAATAAATAAAAATATTGAGTTCTCATTTAGATACATGTAGGTGGAGTGCAGGTCTTAATTGTTCCTGTTGAACATTTTAAGGAAGCATGATCTCTCTTTACACTAATTTTTTCTAAGAGGAAAAAAATCTTGTTGATTGATGGTTGCAGATTCTTTTAATCATTAATGTACGTGTATTAATCCATAAGCTGTCCATTTAACTGGTGTTGGTTTTGCTGAACAGAAATTCAGAAATTGGTTTTGGCAGGTTGAATGGAGAACCCATTGAAACAACATAACAGCTGTATCCAAGTTTACTAGAAAAAAATCCTAATCTCTTATTTGTTTTTTGGTGAACAGGAATTCAGAAATTGGTTTTAGCAGGAAGAATGGGAGAAGCCATTGAAACAACACAACAGTTGTATCCAAGTTTACTAGAAAGAAATCCTAATCTCTTATTTGCATTAAAGTGAGTCTTCAAATTATACAGATGTGTGTTTATAGATGGCACAGTACCTTCTGAGACAAGACAGTTACTCATTTAAAGCTTTCACAGAAATTTATACAAAGTTAAGCAGCGCTTTTTAGAAAATGTGTATATTTAACTTTTTTATGCTCTTCTTACTTGCTACATGTTTAACTAGGTTTTGTCATCAAGGTCCTGGTTTGCAGCATAATTCACATCTCCCTGTAGACTTGTTCTCTAGAACTAAGTTTTGTAGTTTTTTAAAATGAATTTTAATCCATTTGGGTGTCAAGTAAAACTTATAATGGAAACTGATACAGTACCACATTCAAGAAGGTTAAGAATCCTGTTGGCATAAGTTAGTCTGTTCCTCCAAAGGGGTGACTGACTTTAAAGATTAGTTTAAATGAGCTGTTTCATTTGATGCCACTTTACTAGAAACCTCTGGCTAAAACTGTGGAAATTCCATAATCCCAGAGTTCTCTTGGCTTCCCAGGCACACAATAGTCACCTTCATTCTGGCATTTTTACTTGACAGCTGCGCTGTTCTCCAGAATTTTGTATCACATTGCAGTGTTTGAATATGGAAAAAATGTGTTATCTCCTCTAAGAACAAAGCACTTTAATTTTATGTTCAGTTAAGTAACTTGGAATGTGTTTGAAGTCTGTCATGCTCAAGTGCTGAACAGAATTCACGTGATAGTACTCCAGACTTATCACAGAATTCACAAAATGCGAACATTTTGATGAAAGACTTCGCTCAGTAGCGTCAATTGTATGTTATCTTTTTCTCAATCTGTCTTTTTAAATTTTGCCTGTTTTGTTGAGGCTACTGAAGCCTGAAGCACAAAGCAGTAGTTTCGAGCTTCCTAAAAGTCCATAGTAAAACCTCCTTATCTAAAATTAAATTGACAAAGAGCAACAGCCTCTAAAGGGAAGGTTTGTATGGGAGTTTGCTTTTCAAACTGTTTTCTAGTGCAGAGGTTTAATGTTAAGAGTTACCCTTTAATGCTTAATATTCCAGACAGTCAAACTCTGTTCTCATTTACTTTGAGAGAAATGACAGACATGATAACATAGCCACATATCTTTCTCAAGAAATAAGCTTGTCCCTGCCAATAAAAGAAAACAGTTAAACAAGAAAATATAGTTTAAATCTCTAAACTTTGAGGACTTAGTGACAAAGGCTGTCCTCCAAGGATAATACTCCTGTTCTCCTCCCTGACAAATTTGTAATTGCATATTTTTGGTGGAATGCTCCAGAGCTTATTGACGATTGGGTTACTGACATTCAGCATTTTGTTGAGTCAGACTTGTTCAATATTTAACACTAAAGTGAAATCATTGCTATCATTGGTGATTTGAAATGCGTAAATGGTTTTATTAGCTTAACTTTTTGCCTTTTGTTTAGGGTGCGCCAGTTCATAGAGATGGTGAATGGTACAGACAGTGAAGTGCGGTGTTTGGGAGGCCACAGTCCAAAATCTCAAGATAGTTACCCTGTTAGCCCACGGTCATTCAGTAGTCCTAGCATGAGTCCCAGCCATGGAATGAATATTCACAATTTGGCAACAGGCAAAGGGAGCAGCACACACTTTACTGGTAAGTTCACTTGGAGTGTAGACCATGTGGATTTGGACATACCACCATGTGGATTTTTATTATATTTTTTTTCTATAACTAAGTATTCAGAGAAGTTAGTTGCAGACTGATCATTTATTATACTTAAGATTTTATACTTAAGATTTTATGCTGTGAATGCTTTGTATAACAGTGTAATTTTAATGATTAAAATATGTGATTTCTAGTCACTGGGCAAACCAAAAGTTTCATCCCATAAGTTTTGCACATGCTCTTGGCTTTACTTCTTGCAAAGTAGATTGCCACCAGTTTCTAAGAAGTACTTCCCTCTGAGAGGTAGAAGGTTCTGACATAAATTTCTGTTGTCCTTTTGATGATAATGTATGGCTTGGGTGAGGTGGTTTAAATCCAATAAGTGGTGTATATCATCCATTTTCTGTGGTGTTAATAGAGAAGTCAGAATAGCTGCAGTTGAGCAGGAAACACCAGAAGCTGGGTGGTATGGCTGGACAAAAGACATCTTGCTGGCAGCCACATTTCAGTCTGCACAGTTGAAACATTTCTTAGAGCATTTAGGTAATGGGAAACCTTCAGTGGGAAGTCATGGATGTTCAGACCTGCCCCAAGCTTATGGGGAGATCCCCATGCCTTTCAAAGCATCCCAGCTGAGAGGAAGCTCAGCATGATAAAATGGTATGCGAGTGTGGCATCCTTGAAGACTAAGACTCTTAAGGTAGCAGGGACCATCAGCTTTCGCTTCTGTTCAATTTCCAAATCCAAACTGAAGCTGACTGGGGGTGCTTTATTTATTTTTTTTTTTCCTCTCTGGGATGAAGTGGAAAAGCAGTGTAGCCTGGCCATCAGAATAACTGCTGCCCTTGGAAGGACAGCAGCTTCGCTTTTCTTCCCTGTGTGTGAAGAAAGTGCCATCACATGTGTCAGTGGAGATCCACTCAAATTTTCTGGCTGTTCTTCACGTGGTTATTGGGATGTATTATAGGAAGTACCTGTAATTTTTCTAATTTTGAAAATAGAGGCAGGTTGATTAATGTATTATTAGAATTGATGTTTGGGATTTTGTAAATGGCAGCAGCTGTTTTCTTTATAATAAGCCCTTCCCGTGACCTGTTTCTATTTTAGAAGATACTAGGGAGCTCTTGGTTTGATGGAACTTGCAATTACATGTTTGCTTCAAATAGTAGTTTTCCTATTATATTTTAGAAAGGTCAGAACAGATTTTAGCTAGGCATCGTAATTTTACTGCATGGTATAATTTTATTTAGCAAAGCACAATATTAACAATTAAAATAATTACATGGTGAAGGAGGGAGGGGGAGGTTGTATGTAAGTATAGCAACATGCAAAGTATTTGGCACTGAATTCTACTGCACATTTATCAAAAGAATTACGTGATCAGGAATTAGTAATGTTTGCTTCCATTCATAATGTTTACAGTGGCCTTGAAAAGATTTTGAATGCGTCCATTCTGAAAGACTGTTCTACACTGGTGCAGTTTTCGCCTTTACTGGTGTATTAGTACAACTGGAAAACCTTCTCATGTCTGTGTTCATACTTGTTAAATAATGCTTAACTTCTGCACTCTAGAAGCCTTAAAGGTTCAAATACCTGAAACATGGAGGTGAAGTACTTGAGTTTGTGTGACAAATTTAGCATTATTGTTCCTGGTCAGTAAACACTGCACATACTTCATTTTTATGTACAAGCTTATCTGCAAGTACCACTTTATGATTACAATTGTTAAAACTTTCTTTCAGCATTTGAAAGTAGTTGCAGTAATGGAGTAATATCAAATAAAGCGCATCAGTCTTACTGTCACAGTAAACACACGACCACCAGCTTGAATGTACCAGAGCTCAACAACATAAATGTATCAAGATCACAGCAGGTTAACAGCTACTCCAGGTAAATAAACGTCAGATGCTTCTAAATTACATTAAGGCTTGTGTTGTCCATGTGTTTGCAATGCAGGGAAGAGTGGGATTTTATGTGATTGATTTTCTTTTTTTTCCCCCAAGGACAGTTGGAACACAGTGTAAGGGGCCAACAGTTTGTGATAACTCTGGTTGTTTTGACAGTTCAAGCTCAATAGACCTTTTTCTCCTGTTGGGCTAAAGAAATGCAATGGACAGAAATAAATTACCTTGCTTGTAGCTATAACAAGTTTTGAAGTTGCATAGTGAAGATTAATTCGCTCTCTGGCACTTGGGATTTTAATTTAAGCCACTGACATTGACTTAAGTGTGTTGCAAATAGGTAATGAAAAGGTTTCCAGATACTCTGCATTTGTAGCACAGCAGTCATGATTGTGGCACATGTAAACATGATTGAAATGCATATGAAGTGTGGATTCCCTTTCACTGTATACACCAGGATTGTTTGCGTGTTCCTGTCACTGTCATGAGCGCAAACACATTCAATTCAGAGAATGAAAATAAGTCTATTAACCAGGGTTAATATGTTTATTCATAACCAGTAAATACTAAGTTATGGGTTGCATGGATGCAGGAGAACCTAATTTAATATGAAATGCAGCAGGTCTCAGCTGCATTGTCCATAATGAATTCCCCAAACTACCACATAGGGTGTGTGATGTGGTAGTGATGACCAAAAGTACCTTTGTTGGATAGTGATAATTGGGGTAAAAAGGTAAGAGTAACAACTTACTTTTTAGCTTTCCCCAATTTGTTTGCATCAGCAATTGCCTCTGCCAAAAAGCCTGGCAGTGTCCAGGCAACTTAGAGATTTTTCACAGAAGAAGACAGTTCCTTGGCTGTGCTGTTGCCCAGTCAGAGAGGCCTTTTGGTTTCCTTCCTCAAAGGAAGCTGAGTATTTTTGGTTGCTTAGAAGCAAGATATTAAACTTCTAAATTGAATCTATTTGGTCTTGACAGAGGGTTTAGGTTGCTATTCTCCATGACAGAATGAAACAGGCTAGAATGCAACTGTCAGCAAAGCTCAGTCCCCAAAGCCATGCTGGCATTTTCTAAAAGCACTTCTGTGACTGGCTGCAAGCAAAGGGTGGTGAGGAGTTGAATGGTCTGCATTTGCCATTGAGTGTTCCTTCAGTGTTACAGTTACTCAGCATTTTCTTTGGGGTTTCCTTTTTTGTTTTTCCTCTGTTGTTCCACAGAGTAAATAAGAGAACAAGGAATTTTTTAAAATAACTAGTTACGTAAAAATGGTATTTTCAAAGTAGGATGTATTTTGACTTAACTATATTTATTTTAAAAAGTGGGAATAGTATATTTTCTCAATGCAGTTTCTCCAGCTCTGTGTACATACAGATATATAAACAAGGTAAGAACTTTTTGGTGTGTATTTAGAAAGTGTTATGTTCCTTACTCCTAATAATGGGGGACATGTTTAATTTTTCAGCATCTGAAAATATTATTCTACTGAATACTAATATTGAGACAGCCTTAAAAATTTCCACGGTGCTCTGGTATCACCAGTTGGAAGAAACTGTGGTCTAGCTTGGTAATATTTAACAGCAGCTTTTCAATAGCTGAGATGAGGAAGTACTATGATAAAGTAGTTAAGATAACCCAAGTACTTAAATATAAGTAAAACTTGTCTTTATTACTCTCTTTTCAGCAATGATGTAGATATGGAAACAGATCACTACTCCAATGGGGTTGCTGAGACTTCATCCAATGGCTTCCTAAATGGTAGTTCTAAACATGATCACGAAATGGAAGAATGTGACACAGAAATGGGTCTGCAGTGATATTTCTTACATTTTTATTAAGTGATGGCAACAAGGTTATGTTTTTACTTGCAATGCTTCCCAACTTGAAAATTAGGGTTATTAGCTCAAATCTTAATTTGTTTGTTTGTTTGTTTTGCTATTACTAGATGTAAACTTTATAACCACTGATTTAGGTCCGATATCAGTGTGGTACCAGGTGAAATGGGTAGCTCACGGCTACTGAAACTAGCATCAATTTCTAAGGAAGTACCTTTGAGAAGAAACACCCTGTTGTGTAGCACCCTGTGTTTGAGTTGGCAGATTGCTTCTCCCTCTTCCCATTTATGGTTCTCATGGCATCTTTGTGCTCCACAGTAAGCGTTAAAATCCTAAATCTCTCATATAGAAGAATGCAAAGTGCTAATATTTAATGCTCAAGAGCTGTATTTGGAAATGTAAAAAAATGAAAAATTACTTTTTTCCCATGTTTTCCACCAAAAAAAAACCAATTTCTATAGTTGTGGGCTAAAAATTAACTTCATTTTAATTTGCTTTATACTCTGTCATGCCTGTTGATGTTGGTGACAAATGAGTATTTAAATCCCCTCTGCTTGCCCTTTGTGCAGCGGCAGAATTGGTACTCAAACGATTTAAGTAGATATCAGTTAATATATAGTTTAAATGAAATGTGAAACTGGAGACCTTCAGAATGCAGCAGTATACGCAGAGGTCTGTGCTGCGGCTGCTGCTGATCCTGCAGCTTTGCTGGGAAAATACCAGGTAACTGTTAAACAGCAAATGTGATTCTGTTACTGCCCTGGAAGGAGGAATGCAAGTTGCTAGACTATTTTCTCTGCATTGTGCTCTGAAACTGGGTAATAACAAGGCCTCATTTCTCTGACAGAAAACCCAAAATATGTCCTAGCTGTCCTTTTCTGCAGAGACTTGCTGTGACAGACAGGGAGCAGCTGCACAGGGCACAGAGTTGTTTGTGTTTTTTGTAAGGTAGTTGTCTCTTGCCTTTGGAAAGTGATGTCTTAGATTAGGCTGAGATAGGGACAAACACCACCGCCTGAAGACTTGTGGGTGCTTCTACCTACACTGTTTACTCCCCCCAGTTTGAGGCTGGTGGTTTTTCACTCTTTGAAATACTTACATATTTTCCCTAGTACTGTGTATGTAAGATTAAGTATGTAGGTGTTTTCCAGAGGTGATACACTTACATCTAAGGGAGGAAAAGTGACCAGTTAAAAATCCTTGTAGTAAATAGTGGTCAAAATACATCACTGAATAGCAGTGTTAAAGTCAGAAAGAAGAATGGTTTTCTTACTGGAGAGTCTATCAAAATGCTCGTTTTAAAACTTTATTCCATTGATGAAAAAAGACAAGGAATGGAATAAATGCCTTTTTTTTTAATGTGTTGCTTTAGGTGTAAATT
Source organism: Entomyzon cyanotis (assembly GCA_024500445.1). Taxonomy (NCBI): domain Eukaryota; kingdom Metazoa; phylum Chordata; class Aves; order Passeriformes; family Meliphagidae; genus Entomyzon; species Entomyzon cyanotis. The sequence continues at coordinate 74,267,690 of JAKEPQ010001005.1, forward strand.
TTTAAAAGGCAGAATTTTCAAAGAAGCTGAGTGCTGGTTTACTATTCATAACCTGCATCAATATCTTTTAAAATCACTAGTATTGGGGAATATTGTAGCAAACAGTAAAGAAATCAGTTGTAGTGTCCTGCTTATTGTAAAAGCCTGAAAAACCCAAATTATTAACATAATGAGGAGTATGAACAGTCTAAATTATTGTCTTGTAGCAGAATCTATCATGGCTATTTAGGAAGTTCAACATTTTTTACCCTTTTGTCAGCAGTTCCAGATTTGGCGGATATTTAGAAATGCTTAGTTAACTTAGTTAACTTTTTTAACTAAGGAGTTAAAAAAGTTAGAACTGTGTGGACTTTTATTGGTTTTTTTTAACTCCCTTAAAATTTTAGGGTAAAATCTTGTTTATCTTCTAGTTAGTTTAAAGTTACTCATTGCAAGATAAACGGCACATGCTGACAGCCTTTGCTGTTAACCAGGTCTCTAAAATGTTTATAAAGGAGCAGTTCAGCAGAGCTCGGTACAGGAGTGTGTGTGGTGCCAGGGTCTCTGGCCTGATCTGCTCTCTCTCTGGGCAGGCAGCAGTTTGAGTGAAATCAGTGCAGATTCTTTAGATCCATAGGTTGTTATCCTCAGCTCTGTCAGTGGTGATGATGACGATACCATTTTTTCAGAAGTAGATTCGAGTCAGTTAAGACGCCAGCTATGTGGTGGCAGCCAAGCAGCCATTGAAAGGATGATCCATTTTGGAAGAGAATTGCAAGCAATGAGTGAGCAGCTAAGAAGAGAATGTGGCAAAAACACAGTGAATAAGAAAATGCTAAAGGTATGTTTAATCTTGTTGTTAAGGTGAATAACTGTTCTGCCCAGGAGGAATTTCCACAGGATGTTGTGCTGGAATACCGTTCTAACTTCTGCCATTTTTTGTGTGTCTGAGAGCAGTATTCTGGTCTGCTCTGGTGTAGCACTGTCTTCTTTCTTGTCTGTGTAGCACATGCACAGGGAAGACAATTTTGTGCTGTTACACAGTTAAACACAGAAATTAATTTAGCACTTTCCTTTCTCTCATTTCTGACCACATAACTTGGCCTCTTGAATCGAAGTGCTATTTTTGTCTCTTAATGATAAATGAACTGCAAGGGGATTGGTAGAGATGCCCAAAATGTGCTGTCATTTGTACTCTGCATGTTAATTAGTTTGCCTTGATTTGAGACTGCTCTGGAGAAGCGTTCCCCTACCAAAGATGGCATGCAGTTTTCAGTCTGTTTTCTCTTACCCCATCACTTAGTAAAATGATGCCACCTTTTGCCTTGCTTTTGGAAATGGAACAAGTCCTGTCACAATTTCTTTTTATCTTTTTGTATTGATGGACACTGACAGTCACCTTTATGATTCTGAATCAAAATAGTTGAGCAACAGAGTCCTTCTTTTCACTAGTAGCTTGTAGCTGTTAGATGTAATCAAAGTCATCTTCCTGCAGGATGCATTCAGTTTACTTGCATATTCCGATCCCTGGAGTAGCCCTGTTGGAAATCAGCTGGACCCGATACAAAGAGAACCAGTGTGCTCTGTACTGAATAGTGCAATACTAGGTGAGTACCCCTGCTGGCTGCTCGGGGTGCCTCTCCCTCGTCCCACACCGGTGGCCCTGCTGCTCCCTTGTGCACCCTGCACTGAGGGAGTAAGGAAGGATAGCAGTGGAGGGCACATTCTTCTGGGAAGAAGGGATAGTTTAAGGGCGTATGTAATCTAATAGATGCTTGTCTGTTGTAGTTCAGAGTAATAATGGGCCTTTTTAAATAATGGTGCTGTGCAGTCACTTTGTAGTTCCTGCTTCGTGCCTTGCTCTAAGAGCAAACTTTGCAAATGAATGATTTAAGTAGGCTTAAATGTCAAGTCTTCAGTGTATTACTATGAAATTATTTAAGTTAACTGCCACTGTGACTCTTTTTCAGAGACTCACAATCTGCCAAAGCAACCCCCGCTTGCCCTAGCCATGGGACAGGCATCACAGTGTCTAGGATTGATGGCCCGGTCAGGAATTGGATCCTGTGCATTTGCCACAGTGGAAGACTACCTACACTAGCTATGCATTTTGAAGGTCTGAAAGGTGTTGTGGCATATTCAACATGGAAAGCAGACCAGCTCTGCTGACTGGAATTTGGAATTTTAATTATGTACTAAGGACAAGTCTGTCGCTTTATGTTGCTTCCTAGTTTACAGCATGATGCAAATGATTTCTAACTTAGTGTTAGGAGAAAATTTCCATCTTTAAACCTCTTAGACAACTAAGAGTTGAAAATATCACTGGTAACGTCAGACATCCAAATTGACAAGTACCAATCCTTTGAACGATTGTCCAAAAACAAACCAAAAATCCTGCTACCTTGTGGTGGGACGGAAGAATAGAAAACATGGATGTATTAGCATGTGGGTGATGTAAACATCAAGCAGGATGACTTGCCAACCTCCACCCCCATTGTTACATAGTTCAATCAGTGTAATTTGCAAAATGCAAATGGTTTGGATATATAGTGTTGATGGGAAGAAATGATATTTTTTAATGTGTACTGTAAAACTTGAATTACTCAGGAGCTGAGTGAATATGTTTGTTGCTACTTACAATCCCAACCTGTTGATCTTAGTAGTTTTTTGTTTTAACACGGTCTTTTCAACTTTGTTTCCTTGTTTAACTACAGACAGCTTCTGTTGTGTAGGCTCACCAGTTTAACTGTTGTATTATAACAGTATTACATGTCAACAGTGTGGTTATGACCTATTTATATAAAAACCAAATATTTAGTCAATTTACAGTCTTAATTTAATCTTTGTACACCTTGCATTTTTAAAAGTGCTTAAATAGTACTATATTGCAATAAAATGTAGTGATATCATAATTAACCAGCCATTAAAAACTTACATCTACATACATGGTAGCATGGACTTGTATGCTACATTTTCTTGTTCTGGAGTTCTAGCCTAGAACAGTGGTTCTTGCCCAGACCCACATGTGGAGTGGCTAAGCCCTCAAGCCGGGGCTGCCACTTCCCTGCAGGAACTGGGCTGGTGGAAGAGAAAGTCTTGCCATGTTCCTGCCACACAATGAGTCCAGCTAACAGTACAGGAAACTTAGTATTCCGTGAAGATGGGGAAAATCCCTTACTGCTTGAAAGTAATCATCACACTGGAGAGAAGGGTTCCTGCTGTGTGAACTGATTTAATGATTCTGCCTTTCCTCAGAGAAAGTCACTGAAGCAGCAGGAATAACTGCCTGCTGTAAGGAATGCAGCATCCACAACAGTAGGTACAACATTGCTCATCTTTATTCTCTGCAAAGGCATTGCCTCATGGAGGCAGCTCAGCAAACCTGGTCCTAGCATCAGATGTTCTACAACACTGGCTGGGCTGCTTTGTAGCTTCCCCAAGAACGTCTGACAGGGGGAGGGGAGAGAACAGGGAAGTCTGATCAGGCACAGCTTGGTGCCTTCTGGTGGCTGGAGCTGAAAGCCAAGTGATGATGAAGGGGGGAAAAACACCTTCGTTGTGTTGAGATCAACTGTCAGTCAAAGTCCTTAACAGCATCGTCTGGAAAAGCTGGCTTCAGACTCCATTTTTAATCTGTGTTGCCAGCCACCGTTTCTTAAACCTTGCTGCTTTTTCCTTTTTATCTTGCCCTTAAAAAAAAGATAGTTGTTAGTCACCATTTCTCCTAGCCCAGCTGCTGGAGAAGCAACACTCCCTTGACTGCTGCAGAATTTCAGAATAGAAGCCCCCCTCAAACACTGATAAACTTCCCATGGTATCTTACATGCCCCAGGTGCCTTCCATGGGCCAGGGGTACCAGCTTGCACCAGGCTCCATCAGGGGTGGGGGTTGGTTCAGCAGTGCTTTCAGTGATGGAGAACAGCTGGAAAGCAGGTCCTGCTTGCTAAGGATCAGTAGCTTTTGCCTCTGGTGTTCATGAGCCTCACAGACTCATGGAGTGGAGGTCTAGTCCCACCCATAATGGAAATGAGAAGAGATAGGTGCTCACATAGAAGTTCTGAGATCTTGGTATCCCTGCTTTTTAGATGTATCTGAAATGCCTTCCAACAGCTCAGAAGCTGGAGGAAGTATTTATTTCACCAAGCCACCCTGGCTCTAGGACAACAGCTGTTTCTTAACATACCAAAAATTTTTTTTTTTCAACTTGTGTCTCATACACCATCCCCAGGGCTTTGCTCATGACACCCACTGAGGCTGTAGTGTCCTGCTGCCCTTCCCTTACTCTACAGGTGCTTGGAGTTAGAGGATCACGAGCCATGACCCTCTAGCATGGAAACCCCAATTTTATTCAAGTGTACTTTTAACCACATATGTATAAAATAGTACCTTACTCTGACTTTCTATACTCACCCCAAGACTTGTCCACAAACTGAACTGCAGCTTTTTTGACTGGGTCTTTCTTGTTTGCAAGGGAAAAAAACTCATTTGCTGCAATGGAGACAAGTATTAATCACCACATTTAAGCTAGACAAGACTCAATACAGACCCACGCAAGCAGAACTGCGTACCCTGTACCCGGTTGGTGTGTGGCCCATAGAGCTGAGCATTTAGAAAGTCTTTGGCAAGCTGTTGGTAGAGGCCTGTTGAACTCTGGTCTTTCAAGCACACAGCAGCGTAGTTTCCTTTTGTCCTAGTTAAAGAGAGATGTAAATCTCTGTAGCGTGGTTACAGAATCCAGAACAAACACTGGTGTCAAGCTTTGCGACTTGAGCACAGCAGCACCCGGTGCTGGTTTCTGATACTCAGGTGAGCTTTGTGGCAGTATTAGAAAAATAAACTGGACCAACACTCTCAAGTTGTTGTCACATGCTTTTGTGTACCCCAAGTTGTTTCTTGCGAGGCTGGAGCTCATCCTACCAGAAAAGCTAGGGCAATTCCTCTCTAGGGCCATCAGTGACAGACAAAGATGGGAGAGAAAGATAGACTGAAATGCACAAATTCAGTGCTCAACCATCCCACCTGTAGCAGCACACAACACAAGGTGTACTGCTGTGCTTATGACTAGCCAGTTATCTCACAGCAGTTATCTATATATAATATATAAAAATTATTTATATTCTACATTCTATATTATATATTACATGCACACATATATAAGTATACTAAACCAGAAGATACTAAAGGTGCTTTTAGCACATAAATGCATTTTCAGTCAGAGGAAGGACAGGGGGAACATGAAGTGCAGAAGAAGGTACAGCCATGCAGTGCCAGAGCAGCTGCTGCAGTGCCCCCTCCTGCACCAGGCAAAGTCATCTCCTCCTACCTGGCACCCTTCCTCCTCTTGCCTTTCTTCTCCTGCACTTCGGCTTGGTCTTGTTCCAGCCGCACAGCCCCACCATCAAGTTCTTCACCTAGAGTAACTTGAAAACAAAATTTCCCAAATTTAACAAATCAGAACCGGTCAGTGAAACACAAACAGGACTTAATCAGCATTTTTCAGAAGCACTGACTAGTGCTTCTGAACATCTTCTAGAACATCTGTAAGAGGGAGGGGGAGATATAACTGGGGAGCAACTCTAGCCAGCTTTCCTCTTCCTTGGCATCAACAAAGTGGGATTGATCACGGGACAAAAATTCAGTGCAACACAACAGCTAAGGGTAACCCACAAAAGGAATCCAGCTCTGGCTTCAGTCTTGCTTCATTCTCAGCTCCTCTCTTTGTTATGCCAGTACAACAGATCTTTTTTAAGTAGGAAGAAGAAAAAGTAGCACTTACACCATCTGGCAATATGTGAGCTTTGAATGAAAGACTGTTTAAATGAAAGATTTTTCGTGAAGTACTGCAAAGTACAGGTGAGAACAGCAGTCATAAACAGTCTAGACTCTTGATTTTGCAGTTCTGAATTTGAAAAAAGTTACTTAATATTTTACAGATGCTATTAAACTGTGGTTTGATATGTAAAGTATTGAGGCAATTTAACAACTCTATCCAGGAATAGCCTTTATAACTTAAACAAGTGCTAAATATTAATCCACCTTTGGTAATTTTTTATTTTTCTTCTATAACACCTGCCCATGATTTTCGTTTAACACTTCAGGCTATTTAACTTAAATCACCATAAGCAAGTGACTTCTGTAAAAGGCGTAAGAATTAGACTAAATGTGATTTTAGATTTTTCCTCAGGTATTTATTTTCCTTGGGAAAAGACAGTCTGTCTGGTCTGTACATGTGTAAGACTTGGAAAAGGTCTCTTTACCAGAGCTCCCCACTGCAGCTCTGGCACAGGAAGGAACTCCTGAGATGCCAGATGTGCACCGCGTTAGCAAAGTGAGCTGTAGCATACCTGGGTCATCTGCCGCAGCTTGCTCAGAGGGCCTGGGAAGCAAAACGAAGGCAACCGGTTACTCTTCAGTTCGCACTCCCTTCGTTTACCCAAAGCCACGAGAGCCCCCGTTTCCAGCTCGGCCTCCCAGCGCCAGGACCCGAAGGGGCTGCCCCACGGGTGTGAGATGTGGAGACATCCCAATACCCACGGCCGCCTCGCCTGGCCCCCTCACCGTGCGGACACATCCTGCAGCTCCTGCAGCTCCTGCAGCACGGCCTCGGGCAGCAACCTGCGCTTCTGCGGGGGAGAGGGGAGTCAGGCGGGCACAGACACCCCCGGCACAGACACCCCGTGCCCGCCCGGAGCCCGGCGGGGGTAGCGCAGTACCTTCTGCTCCGCGAACAGCTCCTGGTGCCGCCGCCGCTTCTCCTTGAGCAGCTCCCGGTGCCTGCGGGGAGGCGGGAGCCACCGTCAGTATTCCATGCGGTGAGAGAGGGGATTAAGGGCAGGGGTAAAGGCGGTGAGCGAGGGCTTGGAAGGGCAAAGGAGGTTGGGGGGGGGCAAGTGGGGGGATAAGGGAGAGGGGATAGGAAGGGTAACAGGGATTTAGAGGGGCTAAGGGCGGGATAAGGGGCCTGGGAGGCATAAGGGGGATGGTGGGGTAAGAAGGTAGGTAAGCGCGGTGGTGGGAAACGGAGGCAGTAAGGGGAAATTAGCAGGAATAAGGGAGGGAGTATGGGGAGGATAAGAGGGTGCAAAAGGAGTGAGCGGGGGTAAGAAGAGGGATAAGAAGAGGGTAAGGGGTGGAGGAGGGTTTGGAGACGAAAGCGAGAATAAGGGGGAGGTAAGAGGGGTGAAGGGGGAGAAGAGTGGGTCTAAGAAAAAGGGGTAAGAGGAGGGAAGCGCTGGTGCGAGAGCCGCGGCTCGGGAGCAGGAGGCCCCGGCGTGTCCGCACCTCCGGGCCGCCTCCCCCACGAGCTTCCGCTCGGCCGCGGCCGCCTCCCTCGCCACGCCGAAGGGCACCTCCTCCGGGGCCTCGTCCGCCTCGTCCTCCGAGGAGCTGGCCGGGCTGGGGAGCGCGGCGGGAGCCATGCGCTTGCCCGCGGCCGCCGCCTTCGCCTTCTGCTGCCGCGCCATGGCCGCAGCCTCTGCGCCGCCCGCCCCGGAACAGCTCCCTCCTTCCGCCGGGGAAAGCCGAGCGCCGGGACAGCCCGGCTGCGCGTCCCGCCCCGCCCCGCCCCGCCGGGATGCGCGCACAGACACAGGACATGAGGAATAGCCCCGCTGCCGCCCCTTTATTGCCGTGGGGACGAGTCCCGCCGCTTCCGGCCCGCCCGCCCCCGCTTTGGACCCCGCCGGGCCGCTCCCGGCGCTCCGCAGGTGATCCCGGGCTCAGGAGATGATCTCCGACTCGTGTCGCGCCAGCGCCAGCGGCAGCGTGGTCCCGCAGGGGCCCGGGAAGTGAAACCTGGAAGGAAGCGGCAGGTTTAGGGCACGGGCAGCTACCAAAGCATCCCGCTGCTCGCTGCTTTGCAGCCTGGCGATTCTGGCAGAGGGACGGGAGGGAGGGAGGGAAGAGGAGGAGGAGAGAGGGGATTAGGCCTTGTGGGGCGTAGGGACAGACTTCAGCCTTACACTTGAAACAACACGGGTTTTGTCTTCAGCGACACTTAATTCCACCATGGAAAAAGAAGCACCTTTTCTTACTTCTTAACAGAAACTAAGTATTTCATAAGCACCGGGGAGAAAACTAGACCATATTTGTTTAAACCCACTGTTTCAGCAGTTGGATGCTAAAGACCAGGAGGAGGAGACTGAAGGCTGGTTGCTTGAGCAGCTTTACCTGAACCTGTCTGTGGCAGGAGTGGTTTCCATGTTGAACTCCGCGACGGGGACTCCTCTGGCAGAGACCTGCGGGGCGAACATGGCTGCGGGATACACCACGGATGAGGTCCCGACCTGTGGGCAACGGGACACAAGTCACAAGCGTGTTAGGACAGTGCTTAAACAGACCAAGGCAAGCCAACCCTAAGGTGAGGGCCCTCCCAAAACTGGATGTGCATTAAAGCCTGGGAGATCCCTATAGAAACGAAACCAGATCAGTGTCTAATTAGTGTCACTGTGTGTGTAGCTATTTAACATGGCGTAACAATCAGTAATTGTTTCTCCGATGCAGCCCAAAGAAACCAGTTTGTAACTGTAGATGAAAAAATCCCAGAAACAAAATGGCACACTTCACTTCAGGAAAAATAAAAACCCAACAAAACGTTCCTTCTGTTAATTGCGACCATTCTGTAAAGGGAAGACAATAGTCTAGGCAAACGTTTTGGTTAGGCATCTGGAACCTACATGGCATGTAAACCACCTTGCAAAAAAGCAGCACATTATAACGTCCTTTTTTTTTTTTTTTTTAACTGAGCATCAAAATAATTGTATTTTTCACTGTTTGAGAAATTAAAACCATATAATGGTTTGGGGTTGAAAGAGACCTTAAAGATCATCTTATTCCAACCCCTCTGCTATGGGCAGGGACACCTTTCATAGACCAGGTTGCTCAGAGCGGCCCCATCCCATCTAACCTTGAACACCTCCAGGAGTGGGGCATCCACAGCTTCTCTGGGCAACCTGTTCCAGTGCCTCACTACCCTCACAGTAAAGAATTTCTTCTGTATATCTAATCTAAATCCACCCTCTTTCAGTTTAAAGCCATCACCCCTTGTTCCTAACGAAGAGTCCCTCTCTGGCTTCCCTGCAGACCCTTCAGGTACTGGAAGGCTGCTCTAGGGTCTCCCCAGAGCCTTCCCTTCTCCAGGGTGAACAGCCCCTGCTCTCTCAGCCTCTTCGTAGGGGCAGGGCTCCAGTCCCTTTATCAACTTGGTGACCCTCGTCTGGACTTGCTCCAACAGTTCCATGTTCTTTTTATGCTGAGGGCACCAGAACTGTACACAATATTCCAAGTGGGGTCTCTGCGTACCTGTTAACTTATGAGTAGTCTGTGTACATTTTCAAACTGCAAGGCCTTTTAATGTTTTACACTGGACACCAGAGAGTCCCTGCGGGGCTCTTAGTTCCATCACGGAAGCACAGATGCATCTGCTTTACCCAGAAGGTGTCACCTCCTTAGCATGGCCTCCCTGCCAGTTCAGAGGACAGGGAAGTAAAGCTCCACTCACTACCAAGCAGAGGTCACAAATATCCAGCTCCTTCTCCACTGCCGTGAGCACGCCAGGATCCAGGGCTTCACCAAACCACACGACGTGGGGACGCAGGAGCCCATTGCAGCCATCCTCCTCACACCTGTTAAACACCAAAGGGACAGCATCACGCTGCTCACGGGGGCGTTTCAGGCTGCAGAACAGCAAAGCAGTTCTCATTCTTGCCTGGGCATGTCTTATCTGACATCACTCTCTCCTCCTTCACAGCCCTCCCCAAACCCTCCTCTACCAGTTCCTGGGCAGAAGGCAGCTCATTCCATGCTACACACATGTTGGAAGTACACATGTGCTGTCTGGTCACATGGAAGGGGTTGCTGAACAGTTTTTCAGCAAAGATACTGAATTGTGTCTTCCCCTTACTCAGCTCTAGAATGCATGAAAATTAAAACCTCGGCCTCCATCAGCTTTAACAAACTGGCTAACATGGTTTTAAGGAGAAAATGGTCCAAAAGACAGCAGCATTTTGTTAGCCTTTTTCCTTAGGAACCAGATGAAAAATGTAGCTTTTTCCATCTGCAACTAGCTAAGGCAAAGCTTCAGGCAGTGTAAAAAAGCACCATGGCACATTCAGTGCCTACAAGGGACTCCAGTAGAGTATCCCAGACTAACAGTGGGTGACACCTGCAAAGTAACAAAACATTTACTACTGTAGCACTCGCTGCAATTCTACTACTTCACTTTCTACAAACCCCACGAATTTGGGCACGTTTCATCTTGGTGCTCAAGTACACAAATACGTGATGCCTTTAGCACTGTGGTAACTTCTCTTACACACTCCTTGTCTAAAGTCCCTATAACTTTAGACACTGTTTTTTGGGGCTAAGTCCCACACCTCTGTCTCCTGTGGAATATCTCCATGTCCTTCCAAAACTATATGAACTACATGAGGCTTTGGGATGCAGAAAGCATGAAGAGGTAACAGCCAAAACAAAGTGGTCCATACGTACTGAGGAAGGTCTTCAACTGGAATCACAGCGTCTTCTGTGTCAGGATCTGGAGCCCTGAAGTTACAAATTTTAAATACATATTCAGTTGTACAAAGTTCACTTTATATATAAAGAAAAAGCTTAGCATTCTCTAAAAACCTTAGTATTCTCTAAAGCACACTGTCCAATCAAGGAATCTTTGCAACTTCAGCCAACTTCAACACCTACTACAATCCTAAAATACTACACGCAAGGCAGGCAGGAATTTGTCCAGAATCATCCTGCAGCTGAGCAACTGTTACAAACTGGCCAAGACTGTCAAAGGCACAACAATTATTTATGTAACTATCTAAAGCTCTGGTGAAATGAAAAGGGGGAAAAAAAACCCCTAAAAATCTATGAGCATATGCCCAGTCCATCCCATCCCATCCCATCCCATCCCATCCCATCCCATCCCATCCCATCCCATCCCATCCCATCCCATCCCATCCCATCCCATCCCATCCCATCCCATCCCCTGCCCACTTCCTTTTTTAATGGTGAAAGAAAGAGGATGTGTTACCCCTTCCCAGCCAACGCAGGGCAGATTGGGCTTTTGTAATTCGCAGCTACATTTCCACAGCTGGTGCACCGAGTTTTAAATAAACTACCTGGAACACACGAAGAGAAAACATCAGGGATGAAGCAATGGCTCTGAGGTGTGGCAAGTGGTTGTGTTTATCCTGTGCAGCTTTTATTTATAGACTTTGAAGGCTGCACCTTGTGGGTAACTCACTAAAGGAACATAACAGCAAAGACAGTCCCACTGTGTCACCTTGTTCTGCCTCAGGACATAAGTAATACACAGTCCTGTAACATATTTTGAAAGAAAATCATAGTTTAAAATATCACTGAGAGAGATGATTTCTGTTTATTGCTTTTATTGTTCCTCTTACATCAGAAACATTTTCTTAAATAATGTATGTTGGTTAACACCATTTTGTTTCATGCAAAACTCCCTGATCACAAGAGTTCTGTAGCACTACTAACATGCTGTTGAGATGTGCAATACTACCAAGAGTTTAAAATTGTGTCCATTTTGTAAGGAATACAGATAACCAAAATTAAACTATTGCCAAGGCTTCATCATTGGGCCCACAACTGCAAAAAAAGCTTGTGTAGGTTTCCTGTGTGTCCAAATCACAAAAGAAGCGGTGGGAAATCCCATTTAAACCTATAGCAATATTCGAGTTAAAAAGCGTCACAATGCTGGAGGGCCAGGATGGGTCCTTGTCCTGGGAGACATCCTCTCTGCAGCAGGGCCTGAGGAGTGCAGAAATGAGTGGGGCACCTCCAAGGATGGAGAAGAGCTTCCCCACCCTCTTTCTCTCCACACCTGTATATTTCCAGAGATCCAAAAGCCCTGCTTGACCCCCAGGTGCTGCACCTGCCTTGCACTCATCTGGCACTTTGTAGGAGGAAGGAATGCCACTGACTACAGGGAAGAGAGGGGTGTAGGAAAGAAAGGTAAGGGAATCTCAACTGTTTCCAGTCCCTTTGTCCTCCTGTAGCCAAGGACTGCACAGCTGGGGACAGGACACAACAGGGCAGAGGGGAAGCACCAGGGCTGGTAAGGCCAGGCTTGCTAATACACCCTTTATTGGCAGCAGTCTGACACCACCATTCCAAACAGTGGAAAGTCCTTGGGGATTCTCTTCCGCTTTTCTGAGTGAAATCAGCCAAATATCACAGCCACATGAATTCAAGTGCATCTGCGGAAAACTCTGCAAGTGAGAAGGGAGAACCAGTTCCTGTGTACTGTCAGAGTCCATTAAAAACAGAAAGATGAGATTCTGAGATTCTAAAGATAAGGAATAAAGAGAGGTTACAAAGTACCTGAAATAACTTCCAAATGAAAACAGGGTGTTACCGTAAATAACTTTATACAAGTTATTATAATTTTACAGAGAGAAAATTCTTTTCTCTCCGTACTTATCCTTTCTTCCTTCTTCCTGCTTCCCACCCCAAGTTTCCTGGCCTGTGGCAGACAGGTGAGCCAACTCTTACCATGAATTTCTAAGAGGTGCTTTGTGCCTGCCTTCCTGTGCAGCTCATCAATGTTCTGAGTGATGACCACAACGCTCCTTCCTTGCTTGCTCAGACGCTTCTCGCACTCGGCGATGGCAATGTGTGCTGGGTTGGGATGTTTGCTCAGCATCACTTCCCGCCGGTAGTGGTAGAATTCCCACACACGAGAAGGGTTTCGTGCAAAAGCCCCTGGAGTAGCCAGCTCCTGCAAAAGACATAACAGGTCGTCCTGCAACAAAAGAAGAATCCCTCCCCAGATGAAGCCTGCTGGATCTCTGCCATTTACACTGCAGCCAGCATCACAAGGTAATCAAAAGCAGATTATTTATAACCAGATGCAGTTGATAAGAATATTGTTCTTAACAATATTGCAAGGGTGACAAGTCAAAGTGTCAGACCAAATGAGGAAATAACTTACAGCAACAGTGTGGTACACGGGTTTGCACTACGCTCCAGCTATATTCTGTGCTGCTCTACCAAACTGTTAGGAGCTTAGCACAAAGCAAGATGAGATATTCCAATGCACACAACTTTTTGGCACAACTCTCTTTTCCACAGCAGCCATAAAACTCAGCATCATGTGGATGTATTTCCTCTGCTAGCAATTTCTTTTATGCCTTAATTTTACTGTAACCCAAGCCAAATTACACCCATTGTCAAAACCAAAGTCTAATGTCTTGTCTTTTGTGTGCAGGTAAAATTGAATCTGCTTTTTACAATAACTTTAATTTTGCCTTATCTTGCTCAAAAACAAGGAGCAGCTCAGTCCAACACCTCAGTGCACAATTCTGCTGACACAGAAACACTGAATGCAAGTTTCTGATGCAGCAGGACCAGGCATTTAAACACACACATGCTTTATTTGAATTGATGGTCACTGAAAGAAAAAACTCATCTTTAGATTCAAACCACCTTACAAAAGTAATCTCTCTGACCCTTTTTAACTTCATCAAATCTTTCAGGAATGCTGTAATTAGAAACCACAAAGAAAGCAAGTGTAATTGACAGCGTAACAGCTGCTTGAAACCATCTGCAGCATCAGGTAGGATGGGACTCAGGAGGTCCCTGTACAGCTCACACTGTTTGGTGCTTTCAGCTGCACTCCCAGTGACTGCTCCCACCTGCTCCCCTGTCCTTGTGGCTGCCAGTGCTGGCAAGATCATTCCAGCAAGAGAGACAGAGCTTGTGGGAGAGTTAAAGAACCTGCCCCCTGATGAAACAAGTTCTAAAGCATTTTTAAAGGGTGTTATGACATGCTAAGATTAAAAGAAGACAACCAGGCTCTATCACCAGTTCTTCTTTTGTTATTCTGGTAAAAGGCTCTTAAGGAATTTAAACAGGAAAGGCCCCACAAGGGTTCTAAAAGGTGAGCAAACAGCTGAATGTCAAGAAAACAAGGATGGTAGAAAGACCCAGTGCTGCCTGCAAGAATGTTGTTTTTCCCAAGCAACTGATAAACTGAAGGACAGAAAAGGAGTTGCAGCTGCACCAAGCAGACCCCTAAGGGCACAGGGAAGAGCTGCAGAAGCAGCTGCAGGGAGAGCTCTGTCCATGCTTCACCACCAGTACCTACCTGGGCTTGCCACTTTCTCCAGAAGCCTCCAGCCCCTCTGAAGGTGGGGACGCCACTCTCGGCACTGACCCCAGCCCCGGTGATAATGGCGATGTGCTTGGCTTTGGCAAACACCTCTCGGAAATCAGCCATGTCTGTGCCAGGGGAAGGAAAACAAGGAGCTGTTCAGGCACTTACACTTTGACCTATGAGGCCAGGCTTAGGCATCCAGAAATGGCTTCCATGCACACACCTGCCATGACTTTAATTTCAGGATACCAACTGGTTCCTGAACTTCTGTATATCAGAATTTGAAGCGCAATTCCTGGAGATCCTCAAAAAGCTCAGTAGGGCAACATGAGCTAAACTTGATTATAGTCAATATTTCAAAGGCAGAGCCTTTAACTAAAACCCCACACTAGATGCTACCCTAGTAACAACTGTTGGCACCACCACCCAGGAACAGGTTGCTTTCTAATTGTTAGGTAAGATTCTGAGATGGAAAAAAAAGTTTGCTTTTCCACAAAGTATCCCCTTCAAAATTAAGGTAATTTGGGAAAACGTATATTCTTTTGAGGCATTTTTGCGTGTTTTCAAGGTTTTCAACTGTATTTCATAGTTTTTAATGTGTTGTTTCCTCTGTTTTTCCCTGCATGGTAAAAGTAGTTTGGGAAAAAGATGGAAATTTTCCTTTGCCTTTTTATGTGAGTCGAAACAAGATTAAGAAGGAGCAGGTTAGCTACAGAGAGACAAAAAATTCTCTTCCAGTTTACCTCAGATATGAATTTTAATGCAACACAGGTTAGAATCGCAAAATGGCTGAGGTGAGAAGGAACCTCTAGAGATTGTCTTGTTCAACCTTCTCTGCTTAAGCAGGTCAGCCAGAGCAGACTGCTCTGGACAGTGTCCTGTTGGGTGGCTTTTGAGATCTCCATGGATGGAGACTCCATAACCTCCGTGCACAACTCCATCCATTGTTTGACCATGCCTCACATCAGAAAAACACCATCAGGTGCTTTTATGCACTGAGAAGGTGCCCTGGAGCCCTCATTGCCATGAGGGCTCATCACTGGCTTAAGGTCAACATGGTGCCCACCAGATCCCCAGGGACTTCCCTGCCCAGCTGCTCACCCCAGCCTGTCCTAGTGCCTGGAGCTATTCCTCCCAGGGGCAGGACCCTCTGGAGTATCAGCCACTCCTCCCAGTTTTGTATCATTTGGGACCTCACCAAGGGTACACTCTGCTCCATCATCCAGATCATCCTCACAATTTACTACATTGTCTTTTAAAAACACAAAACAGACCCCCCCTACACACACAAAAAATCCACCCAAAGGCAGGTAAGTTCTTGTAAGGAGAAGTAGTCACTGGGGAAGTCCTAAGACCGACAGCCCAAAGCCACAGGACTGGGCAGAGAACGCTCCTATTCTGATGCCCCACCTGCTGTTGTAAACCAAGCCTCACAAGCCCTGAATGTGTAAAGCTCAGGCCAAAAGCCCTCCCAGCCTGGTCTCTGACAGCAGCCAAACACTGATGTTCAAGGCAGCAGAAAAAGCAAATTTGCCTCGGCTACCTGACTGTTAGGGAGATTGCTATTGTCCCTGTGTGCAGTTTTCAAGTTAAGGCACATTCTCATATTCAAAAACAAAAACAAAACACCCCCAAACAAGCAAAAAGATGAGAGCTACTACTGCTAGCCTGAACAGGGCTCCTGGGGTTATCCAGCTCCTGAGCTGTTACAAATGCTTGAGGCCCATTCTTGTACAAAGAAATAAGGAATTAGTTTTATTACTCATTAGGATTATGAAAAGGAAATGCAATTAACCACTGTAGACTTATGTACATAAATTATAAACATTAGAAACACGTTTATGTTGCAACCATGCTGACTGCAACTATGCAAATGTTTTTGGAACTATACAGAAGACAGACAAAGAAATGTAATTTTAGTAGCTGGGGGACCAAAAAGCAACTTCACACAGTTTTAAACATTTTGAATTAAGCCATGGATTTCGTCTAGCTCACGAAACCTTCTAGCACTTTAAATCCACCTTAAAAACCTGTCCGGGGTGCTAAAGCAAACAGATACATGTCTTACTTGAGCTAGGACGAGCCATTTCCAAGCAAAACTTCTGTTTCTTTGAAGACGAGGCCTTAAGTCCACAATGCGCTTGGGAAACCAACCTTCTAGCGGTAAATTGAAAGAGACACATGAGGATCCCTCGGCAGGGTTTCACCTGCGGAGAAACACACGAAGCATGAGCGGCCCAGCGAGGGTATTTCTGCCAGCTTCCCGGGAGGGGTTCTCCTTAAACAACCAGCTGCCAGCGTTCCTCACGGTTTCCCCCTGCACTGGCAGAACACGGAATCATGCCCACCCGTACCGGGATCACCGCGTTTGTTCCGAACCGGGGAGATGAGAGCCCTTCGACGCGCGGCTTTCGGCCGACTCTCGACTTACGCGACGCTTCCGAACTGCGCGGCTACCCCGAGGCAGCTCCCAGGACCCGGCTGCCCACCGGCATCTTACGAAGCGGGGGGAAAGCAAAGCACGGAGCCGCGACGGGCAGCGAGCCTACGTGCGCCAGCCAGCCCGCAGAAGGGCGAAGGGACAGCGCGGGCGGGCGGAGCCCGCTGAGGGAAGCTGGCGGAGGCGGCGGTCGCCTCCCCCTCACGGCGGCTCCGCCCGCCCGCGCGGTTGCCCGGCGCTCAGAGAAGCCCCGGGGTCACGGGTTCGCGGCCCGCCCTCCCCGACTCACCCCGGACGGCGGCGGCTGCGGCCGAGCCGTGCGGCCCCTCACGTCCCGCCCAGCGCTGCCGGCACAGGCCGGCCCTCGGCGCCGCTCCGCCCCTGCGGGGAGGAGGCGGCGGTGTTTTAAGGCGGCATGAATGCATGGATACATTGGAGGCATCCGCGGGTCGCTTCCCGGCGTTGCGGTGTCCCTGCGGCGTGCCGGAGCGCGCACGTATGAGCTGGAATGATTCGCAAATAGGTCAGGAAATAGGTGGCTTTCCAGCATCATGCCTCTCTGCGGTCCGCCCGCAGGCATTCGCAGCGTTCACGGATGAAAACTGCGCTGCACTTGGCCGGGATACGCTTTCCACGGGGATAGGGGGGTTATGGTGTTGTCTTGTGGGGTGGTTTTTTTGTTTGCTTGGGGGTTCTTCTGCTTTGGGTTTTTTTGGTTTTTTTTTTTTTTTTTTTACGAGAAAAGCAATTTTTAGCATGTTTCGCTGCAGAAAGAAGGCAGCGCCTGCCTTCATCAAGCCTCTTCCTCTCCACCCTTCCGCGACAACCTTATATCAGTACAGCCCTTTTCAGCCAGAGATTTTGACACCTTTTATTTCCCCTAGCTTTGGATTCTGTGCATTACCAGCTAAGCAGACGAAGAGGCCCCCAAAACCATGAAGGCAGAGCTGGAAGGGCAGTCCCACGGTGCTCTTTCAGGTCCCCAGCCTGTCCCGCCCCGGTACAGCTCCTGTCTGCCACTGCTGCGGGCACAGGACGCGTTACCCCAGCGAGGTCACCTCAGGGCAGGGGAGGGAACAGCCCGAGGCTGCTCCCAGGGGCTGGCAGCCGGCCTTTCTCGGATTACTCTGCTCCACGGCACTTGCTATTGTTTACAGAGTTCCAGCAGTTCGCATTCTTGCAAACGCGAAGGAAGCCTTTGGTGGGGGAATCTTGAGGCAGAGAGCGATGCCGACCAAACGCTGCTGCTGGTGCTCGCTGGGCTGTGCCGGCTGTTCCCTGAACACTCCGTGCCTCCATAAAGGCATGCATGCTCAGAAAAACAGCACATCAGAAACTCAGAAAACAAGGTGAAGGCCAGCGTGATCTTACTTAGCATTCCAACTACTCTGCCGGTCAAAATCCAGCAATTCTGTGTGGATTGGAGGAGCAAAAAGGATGGCAAGCTTGCTGAATAAGGGATTGCCTCTGTATTGTGCTATTCAGTATCATGATTGGTGTGTGTTTGGTTTTTCAAAATTCAGATCTTGCTACGGACTATACACCATGCTTATTAGGCAGTGTATTTTAGCTGCTAGTTAATTCTAAAAAGAAAAAATCAATTAGCAGTTGCACTGTCACCATGGATTTCTTCCACTTTGATTCCAGAGTTCAAGACAGCAAATTCCTAGTCTAGCATTGCTAACAGGAAAAAGCAATTATTTCTATTTATGTACTAGAGTTTTGGGAAGCACACCAACTGAAGAGCTTTCATTTTCACATCTCATTGTTGCACTCGTTAGATGTGTTCCTTCTAACTTCACAGCAATCCAGGGCAGGGCAAGGTTTAACATGCAAGGTTTGCAAAATTACACATTTTAATAACAACAGAACTCACAATAGTAGGGGTTATGTGAAATGGGTAAAGAAGGACACAAGGTTGGCTTGCTTTGGTCTCTTCAGCACGTACAGATTGCCTACTCCAAGAGCACAATTATCCCAGTGTTTCCGAAGCAATCAATCATGCGTTTGTATTCTCAGAGGTCTGAAGTAATGGAGAGCCCAGCTGATGCTAATCTGGTGTAGATACTGAATCTTTGTGGTAAGAAAATGGCCACACTGACTTGTAGTGGCCTTGGACAAATATGTGAATACAAATGTGTACCTGGATTTGCTAAAAGGTTTATAAAAAGATTAAAGTGACATCTAAACTTAACTTCAAGACAGTGGGGTGTTTGGTGTTGACACCTGGCAGTATTCTACAATCATCTGTAACTGATAAAATAATTCTGCATAAAATCTTTTTTCTATTACAGCAATGTCCTCCAGCAGCAGTGTCATTAATGCAGTGAGAGCAACTCTAGGTGGACACTAGAAGTAGGAACTGTTTTGCAGATGCGCATTTCACCAAAATCAATTCACACTAAGAATCCTGTCTTAGAAGAGACAAAAGCCACGTCAAGGGCAAGTGCACCACACTTCACAGCCCCTGCTTTCACTGCCTCACCCCAGCACACTGCCCTCCCAGCTGCCAACCATGCTGCAGGCAGCTGAGGCCTTTACATATTTAGCAATGATCCCCTCGTCTGTTTTCCAGGAACTTGTCCCATCTCCCTTTGACCCACATGATGCTGTTCTCTGGCAGGAGTTCCCCAGCTCCACTTCCCCTCCTGGGAGGGATGGGGAAAGCAGCTGAGGAATGTCTATCCACAGGGGCTGCTATTCTCCTCTGCGGTTCAAAGGTAAAATGGGTTAATACCATCCAGTCTTCCACGCCAACCACACTGTTGCATTTTTACCAAGTCCTTTGCATCTGAGCAGCACCAGCTAGAAACAGCTCCCACTTTGAACATGAAGCCTAATTGTACCAAACACAAGCAAAACTGTTTTTTTTAAATCCCAAGTAAACAATCTGTATTCTAACACACAATAGGTCTGCACCAATTAAATACAGTATGGCAGTATATAAATTACAGTTCTTTACAGTAAATAGTAAAATACGAGAGTCCGCTTACTGTACACAACAATCAAAGAAAGAACAGCAGCTTTTCAGTAAGGTCCCAGGTTATCTCAATCATTCACTTGCTAAGGAACAAAGAAAAGATACAGCAGACCATTCACTTCACTCAATTTTTACCATGTTGCTTTACAAATATCCAGAACACTTGTACAGTATCTACATGTGGAACAACCTTCTTAGGAATTCATGAGCACCAGACATAAATCCCTCCATCATTCCCATTATTAAAATAAACTTTACAGATTAAAATTACTTTAGCAGGTTCTATTTCATCTTGATAATAACCAGCAAGTAACAAGTGCAAAGTTTGCAGTCATGATCCATTTACTGCTTCTTGATTTCCCATTTGCCCCCCTACCTCCTGCACCCAAAATACCCAAAACCCCCTAAAAAACCCCAAAATGTTGTCCTCTCGCACCCTTGCAGTAATACTGTTTCTGCAGTCAAACTGCCCAGCTGGCTTATGCTAACATGCGAAATGCCAGACTCATAGCTTCAGGCATCGTCAGTCATTCCAATCCAATGCCAAGTCAGCACAGTGGCAGGCCTCTAGGAAGACAAAACATATGAAGCAGTTGGATATTTCAGTGTGCTTAAACACAGAACATAAGGCTGCACGGTGCCCAGTGACTGAAAGAAACATGGCATCAAGTTACCAGTTAAAACATTTACAATAGAAAGATATAAACAGCAAATATGTCAGTCTAAAACAAGTTCTTTGGTAATTACGAACAGCAAACCGTAGCGGTTGGGGTTTTTTTTCCAAATACGGATTTACATCCTGGTTTTTCCTCAATAAAATATCTTTTGTTGTTTAAAATATATCTCCCAAATTGTTGTGTAACAAATAGTCCAGTACCTCAGTTATCTACAGATCAGCTTTAACTGTATTTTAGTGTGCAGCCGTATCTGCCCACTGGCAGACGAACTATAGATACACATTCATATATATATATATAATATATATATTATTTATAAAAAATTAGAGAATTAAGTCAAGGACTCTAAAGAATACACATTCCATATGGACAGGTTAAAATGTACAATAGCTTCAAAAATCCATAAAGTTTTCTACACAGTGATGCGTGTAGTAAGTGCAAAAATACTGCAGTTTAGTTAATCCAAGATTTCCTGTTTTCCTGTTTCCTAGAAAAAGCAGAAGCTGCTGCATCTCCTGGATGGCAGAGGACATCTCCTCCTGTCTTGGGAGTGGCTGATGAGCCATGAAGCACAGAACTCTTCCGTTTCTCTGAAGTGGATGATGCCTGAGACCGGGAAGTGCTACACGATTTCCTTGCAGGAGCTGGTGCTTTGCTGAGGCGCCCAGGACGAACAAAAACACCGTGTCGTGGTTTGCAGTGGAAGTACTCTCTGCCTTTCACAATTCCATCGTGCTTCCCTTCAATGGAAAGAAATGCACAGGATTAAATGCCGGTACTGCCATTAGCACATACAATTGAGGCGCTGAAGTGTGAATAGCTTTGGTTATCTGTCAAATAGACAATTGCTCCTGCTGAGTTTCAGATGAAACCAGATGCTCACCATACACTAGGGAGAACAAAATTTGGAAAGGAGGGCTTGAATTGTGACTAAAAAGATGACTTTCTAAAATATTGCTTTGTTAACTAACAGTTTAAAAAGTCGAGCACATGTTTATTTTGCAGAATAAACAGTCCTCAAAACCAATTGCTTGCAAAGCTTAAAATTTAGCTGCAGACAAACTTCTGGCATAAGTGATATTACCTATTAAACTACTAAAACCATCTTCTTTTTAAATGACCTTAAGTATTTCTACAAAAGTCTTTTAACACTTGCAAAGCACTGACTTTTTCTGACCCCTCCGAAGTGAAGTTAAAGAAAACCTGTACTCTGAAATTCATCTTTCCCTAGTGGAAAACAGTAATAACTCTCTAAAAGCCACTGACAGCAAACCTATCTGACAAGTGATGCACACTGTTAGTACTGTCCATGAATGTGTGCACATTGATTTTTTAAAAAATCTGCCAATTTTAGGCTTTACTTGTTTCTCTGATCTGTAAAAACAGATGGTTACCAACAGGGAACTACCACAATATGCAGTAGCAAAGTTTTCAGACAGTTAAAAACTGATCAGAGCATCCCTATAACCAGGAAGATGAGAACTATGTGTATCGGACACCAAGCTTCATGAAACTGGAGGTACTTTCCAGGACTGAACAGGAAGGAATAGTTGTACTGTTACTTTAAAAATTGGTCACACTAGGTGCATAGATAACCCAGAATACATTTAGTCTTACCCAGCTGAACATTGAGTTCAACTCCAACCCAGATTCCAGCTGAAAAATCCACTGTTCCAACATATCTCACTGTGCCCATCCTATTACTGCCAATACAGACTTGCTCGCCCACAGCCACCCAGCTCGGCAAGATGTGGGCTTGATCTGCAGAAGCAGCTTCTTCACAATCAGAACCATCCAAGTGGTCCTTTGTAATAAAATCATCCACGGAAGCATCAGGATAAGTCTCAGGGTCTGAAGTGTCTCTCACCAGTCCAGAAGAGTAAGGGCTTTCCACAGCATCTGCAATCCAGTCGCCCGCTGCTGCTGCAGAGGTCTGCTGGCCTGTGCACGTGCTCTGCCCCTTGCCAGGGCCTCGGGGTGACTCTGAGGCACTCACTTCATTAGAGGACAGAAGGGAACACGACTGTGGAGCTGTTGAATGGTCAAAGTCCTTCCCATCTTCAACACCCATGAACTCAGTAAAGGAGTGATCTTCCAGAACGTCCGTCGTGTGCTCAACTGTCACCTCGCGTGCTGAAAATTCGATGGTGTTTTTGCCATGCAAGGAACTTAGAGCTGAGAGGGATCCAGCTCTGGGTAACTGCTGAGAGTCTCTGTCAGTGGCACTGAATGACAGTGGTACTTGTTCTGTTAAGGCACTGTTTTCTTTCAGTGGTAACACAGGTAACTTTTCTCTCGCTAACTCCTTCTCTGACTCTCGACATTCCTTGTTCGAAGAAGATCTTAAATCATGTGCAAGGGATAATCCTGAAGGATCAGTAGAGTCCAGCTCCTTGGTGTGACTGGCTAGCTGGTCTGTGCTATCGCTACAGGGAACAAGCATGTCAGACAGGGTGGCATTAGAGGCACTGTGGGAAAAGTAGCCACTGGTGATGCTGCTAGTGGTGGGGCTGCGGGACACCTCTTTCTCAAGAACACGTGAGCTCATGAAGTCTGATTTAGAGGAAAACCACTCCCTGTTCTCCAGGCTAGCATTGTAAATACTGAAGTCAGCAAACTCCTCCGGTACATAAGGCCGGAAATTTTGAAAACTTTGTGGACTTATCAGTTTCTTATTAATGGCCTCCAACTCACTGTCTTCCTCCTCAGAGTCCTGCAAATGAAGAGAGGAATTAAGATTAGTAACGTGTGACAGTGAGGTTTTCAAAATAAACTAACCATCCTTGATTTTCTCCTTTCAGAGCATGGAGAAATAGATACCTTTAATATTCTTTAACTGAAGAATGGAAGACACCATTGAAAAGAGCTGTTGGGAACATATCCAATCTACACTGAGCTATTCAATTTTTAGAAAATATATTCTAAATAGTTCAGAAAATGTAAAGCAATAAAAAGAAACTTACGTGTTTTAATCCACAAACTTTTTTTCTGCCATGATTTAGACTAATTAAACCTACTGAATGTATTGCATAGAGTTGATTCACCACCTAACAAGATAAACATAAATATGAATGGAAAAGGCCTTACAGAGTTCCTGCTGCAATACAGATTATTAAAAACTTTGGGATTGTTAAAAACTTTGCACAGTGGGATTTTCTATTACGCTGGTATCAGTGAGGCTAAATAATTTTGCTCACCACTGGCTATCACAACTGAACATGTTCAGGATATTTGAAAATACAAGCAAAAAGATCAAATATTACAGCAAATCTTCAAGGAAGCATTTGTATGCATACATGTACATGTCTGGAGGGAAATAAGTGACACCAATCAACCTGTCAGAATTTGGAGGTGCCTCCCTGAATTTCCCCTTGGTGATGAGTGGGGATGCAGCATGACCAGACCACAGATGTGGCTTTCAGAGTCCATCTGAAGCTGAGGACTTCAGTCTGTAAAGATGCATCTGAGAAAGACTCCAGCAGTGTGGCAGCGCTGTTCCCCCAAGATAAAATACTGCAGGCAGGTCTCCACATGGATGCTTTTTTAAGTCCTTCCTTTTTTATATACATCTGTGTCTTCACTTATGTATATATATATATATACATATACAGGTATAAACATATGTATATGTATACACACATATATATTAAAATGGTTCATTTACAGCAAGTTTCTACTAGAAATAATTGTATTTTAGGAAAAATGAAAACTGCTGAAGTCCTTTTAAAGAAACTCAAACACTCATTATTTCTCAGTTCCTTTATCTGCATCACAGATTTCAAATACTAATCAAGGCAGATCCTGTGTGATATCTGAAGTAGTTGGATGCTTTCAGACACCTGCTGTGAATCACCAATGTTAAAGAAAAAGCAGAACAGTTAACCAGATGACCACAGAGCACCAACACACAAGAATAAACATCCTCTTGAAAATGTTTCTTACACTTCCTAATAGCCAAGATGGCTCAGATAACTTTGTATAACGAAACTTCAAATACCCAAACAGGAAACAGATTTGCTCAGTTTGCCCATGTCAGAGTAATCACAGAATTGTTTGGACGGGAAGGCACCTCTTGAGGGCAGTTAGCCCAATCTCCCTTTGCTCATTCTGGGTCAGCCAGAGCAGGCTGTCCAAGACAGTGTCCAGCTGGGTGGGTTTTGAGATCTTTATAACCTTCCTGCACGACTCATTCCAGTGTCTGACCCCCATCACAGTAGACAAAGTGTTTTCTTGTTCCATCTTGTTCAGATGGAACCTCATGTGTTTTGATTTGCCTCATGTCCTGTCACTGGGCACTGCTGAGAAGAGTCTGCCTCACCCAATCCCATCAGATGTTTTCATTTGTTGATAAGATGCTCCTGTGACTGGTCTCCTTAAGACTGCATAGCTCCAGCTATTCCAGCCTCTCCCTACATGTCAGACAGCCCTCATCTGTAACAAGGTCTCACTTCCATTCCTACCATGTTCAATTTCATAGCAGTATTACCCATGCAGAATGGCCTCTTAAACTGACTCAAGATTTTCAATAATATTAAATTTTTGTTGGCACAGCTATCAGTATCTGAACAGGATGCTTCTACTTGTCTAAGTATATCTGACAAATCCAACCACACTTCAGATTAGTAATATTTGCTCAACTTAGAGGCTTAGCATCCTTTGCTTACTAATTTTTCAGCTATACTTAAGAGTTATTTCTCATACAGAATTTGGATGAAGGCTTTAGTTTGCAATTATTTATTTCTCTGAAGAGGAGCAATAGTGTTATGAAATGTCATGTAAGACTACTGAGTATTAATGATATTATTGAAGATCTTGCTACTTACATCTGAAATCCACAGTTCCTTTAGACGTAAAGGAAAAAAATTAATACCCGATTTATTGAGACTAAGAATATCCTTTCAAGCACTGAAGCCTTATGCAAAGCATCTTTTTGCATATTGCAAGATACCAGTTGCTCATCTCTGAGGAATGTTTTCTCAATCATTCTGCTTACTTCCTCCCTTTTGCCCTTTTTACTTGTGCAAAACTAAGTTTTGTTCTATGCAGAACCTTATAGTTTGGAGGGGAGGGGTTTAAACATTAAAAACTAAGAGTTTACCAAATATACATTCTAAAGTTGAAGATTATATATGAACTTCAAACTAATAAACATTTAATAAAGGAAGTATTTCTAGTCAATACAAGCTAAATGTCCCCC
This sequence comes from Entomyzon cyanotis, assembly GCA_024500445.1. NCBI lineage: Eukaryota > Metazoa > Chordata > Aves > Passeriformes > Meliphagidae > Entomyzon > Entomyzon cyanotis. The sequence continues at coordinate 74,293,079 of JAKEPQ010001005.1, forward strand.
TGAGATCAAAAAGCATTTTTGTAAGAGTTCTTTGTATCTCCTTTGAAACTTGCAAGAGTCCTCATTTGACAAAAAAAATTGTTCAGAATCAGACTGGATAAGAGGCTGTAACTGAGAAATGGCTTTACAGACGAACAGACATTGGTGACTTGATTAGGAAATGTCAAACAAGTACCTACATTGTCAGTCATGTGCCATTTCAGGGTTATCTGTCATCATAAGTACAAAAGCTAAGGTACAGAGAACCAGTCTTCTTACTAGAACATGGGCGTGAAGAATGCTGCAAATAGGTGATGAGACACCACCTTGTGACAGACAAAAGATGCCCCTGGTGGGGACAAGATGTATTTTCTATCAGAGCTCCTATTAAGCTTCCTGGTTGGGAAATTCCAGAAACAAGGCAATTTCAGGATTTTTCAAATTTCAATGGATGTAAGATGTCAGGAAAAAAAAAAAAAAAAGGGTGTCTTGTACAGCTCAGACTATTGGTATAAATACAGATAAAAATCTTTGAAAAACTGGTATAGAAATTTCGGCTACTTCTCTGTGATTAAACAGAATGACTGTAATGAAAAGCAGCTTTAAGAACTGGTAACAGAAAGAACATGACAGCAAGAACTAAGGAGATGACTATACAGCAAGCTCTAAAAGTAAAGAAGCAAAATAAGCAAGAGCATAGAGCAGCTTCACTACACCTGCTTTGTAATGAAGATATTGTGTCATTAAAACTAAAAGCATCCGAGCTTTCAAATCCCTAAATTACACCTCTCAAGCAAACTCAACAAGTTCCCATTTTGCTAATTTAAAAATCAGTAATATTTATTTAGTGGTTCCACCACTGATGCTTCAATTTCTATTGCCTGCTAGGAGGGTTTCCTCTTAGCCAAACCCCCCTTAGACATGTTAATTTCTGGCAGTATTTAAATACACTTAATATGAAAACATTCAATCTGACCTTAACATAAGCCACTGTACTCCTATATTATATAGAACATGCCTCTATATCATGCTGTTTTGATATAGTTGCAATATCAAACACATGTAAGTACTCTCTGAAATTTCAGGTTGAATTCTCTATTTCAGGCCAACTGAATAAAAATATTTTTCGTTAACTGCTTTTTTTCCCCCTTCCTTTGAGAGATGTGTTTTGAATATTGGAATATTCCAGCCTAGTTAAAACATAGGACTCACTGCAGCTCTGAAAAAATGGGGTAGCCTGGGAAGCCTACATCCTACAAAGGCCTCTTTCCTAAAGTGATAAAACTGCCCAGAAGCATTGTTTGGTAAACACACCATAGGCTGGCAGGGCTATGCACAGTAGCCATCACAACCTCCTCCCTACTAGTGGCTGCTGCTCCTGGCCTGAGTCCCCAGGACCCACTCAAGGGTCTAAAAGATCTCAGACAGAGGGCGAGATCCAAATGAAATGTAACTCCATGGTAGTCAAGCAACCAGCTGGGTGGATCAGTTCCTTTGATCTGACTTCCTATGCAACCAAACAAAAAGCTGTGTTGATCTAAAGGATGAAGTCAGTAGGAGCAAGCAGCTGAGAACTGAAAGAACAGCTCTTTCCATGGTTCTGTTGGCTGCAGCAGGTTTACAGTGTTCAGTGAATTAATTCCCTTCTAGCTGGAAAAGCCTGGTGGCAGAATGTTGCCCTTTTCTAGCTCTGAAAGCTTCTGCATATCTGTGGAAAGCAGCGCAGGCAAGTGCCTGGGTTAATTCAGGGCATGCATGCGGTGGGACTTTGTTTTCACTCAAGGGATTAAAACTGCCCTCAAGTTGCTATGGAAAGTTTTCTAACAATTTATTTTCCAAGGGATGTTTTTTCAACCCATTACAAGATTTTTTTCTTCCAAATACCTTCATGCTATTTGTATCAGTGACTCAGTGCGAGTCAGCATGTCAGCTACCTTATGGAAAATTAACATGATCAAGAATAAAAGAGCTGCCACCCAAACCCAGCAGCCAAGCTTCAAATATATACACCAGAACAGTTGGGATACTTTGGTCTAATAACCTACAAAACAGTATTAGAAATTCAGAACAGGTTTTTTAATGGCTTGGCTATATGATAGGAATGAAAGTAACTGTTGAATAGGAAGAAACCATTACTAGCATTTTGTGGAAAAGTGGCCTATAACACTTACAGGAAATCATTTGAAGGTTCTAAATTTTAATTTTAAATTAATTGTTGATTAAAATTTTAAATCTTGAATTTTAGATTTTTTAATTAAATTTTAAATCTAAAGCTCTGATTAAAGCAAGTATTTGCAGCCATGTTCCACAGCCCCAAAACCAAAATCATTATACAGCAGAAATGATGATACACCTTTCGTTGAAGCAGCAGTGAGAAAAGGATTTAGCAGGTGAAGATTAAAATAAAAGCCCTCCACCTCAATTTCCACCTGAATTATGATGAAGACAGGCTGCAGGTTAACTAAGAGCAGCAATCTTATTTTAGTCATATTACTTCCACATCAGGCAATTATAAGCTTTTTATAGTGTACCCACACCTAAATGCACGGTTACTTACACCAAATGGGATCATTCCATTTACTCTGAGGTATAGTCACAAAATCTAGGTAACATACAAGGTATATTAGAGTGACAACAGCATGGCTCACTAACCCATCCTTCTTTACTCGATCATTTGTTCCCTGCAAACACTACAGCCTCCCTCTCCCCCCACCCCACAAGACAAACGACATATAAACATTAAAATCCAAAACAAAACAAAAACAGAACACAAAACCCCAATGGAGTTAGTTCCAATGACAGAGTGCATTTGCAGGCTAGGCAAGCAACTGTTATAACCATAACCAACAATCAGCCACAAGTGGTTGTATCCACCTCACAACTTCTTTTTCCTGCTGCAGTAGCGTGAGTGCCTCGAGCCCACCACCAAATGGCCCTGAGCCCACCACCAGGCCTCGAGACAGAAACTGGTACAAAACTTACAATCTTCTCCTCAGGCATGCTGCTGGCACTGCTTCCTGCAGGCACAGCACAGCCAGCGCAGTGCACTTGAGATGGAGGTATGCTCTGCAAAGGTTGAGACACACAACACATCACACAAACCACAGCTCTGGCCATGGTGCTAAATGGGTGCCAAGTTAGAAAAATGTGAAGACATGATGAAGGTGAAACACCCATCTGGCCATGGAGACATCAAAATTCAAGTTAATAGGTAGGGAAACTCATGCACTTCTCCCAGAGTTTGGGGGTGAGGAATAAAGGCCAGAATTATAACCACCCCAGAATACTGTTTCACAAAATTACGTTTGATCTATTAAAAAAACCCACACCAACATCTTACTGGAGAATAAAAAAAAAAGGTAGGTTACTGCTATTTTAAAATAGAAGTATCCTGTAAAGGAGAATACTTACCAAGAAGTACAAAAACCCCAAAAAACTAAACCCCAAAACCCACAAACCCAGTATTCATGTGAAAACCAAATAGCAAAACTTCACCACATATAAAGAGTGGCCTGGGTAATTTTACCAGAGAATTACAAAATTCTGTTGCAACAGATGCAAATGATTTGCCAACTACATAAAATCACTCCATCTCCTTTAAAAAAGCAGGTGGTTTTCAAAGATTACCTCTTGACTAAGCAGAGGTCGGCTTTCAAGTGGGGTCTTCCTTTTATGTTCCTCTTTCACTGGCATTAAGGGCTTGAAAAACTTTGGTGGCTGGGGAGAAAACGCTTTAAAAGGGCTAGCCATTAAAGCATGGGAATTCTCTGCTACAACACCTAGGCAAAAAAGCAAAAATAGTGTATTTCAGTTCTTCATATCCTGACTGCAAGAGTATATTTCAAAATAACTGAAGGTTAAGCCATGCATTTGGCAAGTTGCTGGCTACAGAAAAATGTCAGTACTTTAGTATTTAGCCATTGGCCTTGGCATTGAAATAATGCAGAAGTCAGTGAGATCCTCTGAGAAGTCTGGAAACAGAAGGAAATCAGAGAACAGCAGTATCTGCCCCATCCATTCTGAGGCTCCAATATTTCTTTTTCATCTTGGTCATAAAAACAGTGGGAAGTGTCCTTGAAACTGGAACTCACAAGCTCTTTGCTCCCTGTGCCTCACCTGACCTCTGCCCACAACACTACAAATCTGCCCTGTAACCAAGCCAGCCATACTGCATAGCCAGAATGATCAAAAAGGAAATTATAAGCAAGGAAGCGATGAATAAACCCTCAGTCCCACTTTATTGCAGCAGTATTTCTACCCACACTGCCTGGTCAAGAAGAGCATGTTACAGTGTGACCTGAAGGAAACAAGGCACCTGTGCCACACCCACATGGAGGCACAGCAAATACCCACATATCATGTAAAGAACCTGTCCAAGGACACTTCTCACTTAAAAAAAAAAAAAAATTCATTTTCAAATTTATAAAATAACAGCACCTGGTTTTTGTTCTTTGATGTGCATGTGGTTTTTTTGTTTTGGTTTCGGGGGGGTTCCCTTTCTTTTGTCTACAGTTTTGATTTATATCTAGCACATTCTTCTGCCTCCTCTTTGGTTTTTTGGACACATTCAGCTTTACACCCTTTCCTGGATGTCTTATTCATTTCTCCCTTTCTCCCCTATTTCCAGATTACATTTAGTTCCTAAAGTAGAAGCTGGATAATGCATTTAGCAGGAAAAGAGCGCTGGGAATTTAATTTTCAGTTTAATGCAGCAAATAAAAATCCACCAGCACTGTCATTACATATATGAAGTCTCACCACTGCCATCTTTGCTCTTGCGAGGTAACTCCCTGGGTAAAGTACCATAGCATGATACGTCTTGATAACTGGAACAACAGTCAGACATATCTAGGTGACTTTCAGACCAACCCTAAAAAACCAAAAATACAAAAATCTGTAATGCTGAGGCAGGCAAATGTGGAGAGAATAATAGGTAAATTCAGGTGTTTGCTCTTTTTAAAAGTCAACCAAACCCCACAGACCAAAGGTATGTCAACTTACTGACTTCAGACAATTTTCCTGTCACACACAAATTGATTATTTAATAGGTAATTAGCTTTTCAGTGAAGTATTTAAAGCTTTGCTCCAACTTCCCCTTTCCTTAATATCACTTTATACAATTCTAATATGAAAAGCAGAGAAGGACAATAAGGTTTAATTCAAAATAATACGTAATTGGTGTGGCATTTTGAAGATACTTTATGTAAATCAACTGCTTTAAATACTATTGAAAGAAAATGCTATTAATACTATTTCTATTTTCCTTTTCCCCCTCAATTCTCAAACACATCTTGCTTCTGGTGGGAATATGAGCTGTTAGTTGCTATGTTTCCATACCTTGTCATCTTCATCACAGGCAGAAAGATCCAGTCGGCTACAGGACACCTACAGAACACCAACAGACAGAATGACAAAATGCCTACCTTTTATTTATAAAATACAGTGTCTTGAGGAAACACGGTGATTATTTAGTTCTAATAATTTTTCTGCTCTGTCTTTTTAAACCAGATTATGTACAAAGATATTTACATTTCTGCTGCGTGAGTGTGTGAGAGAACACATAAAATGCACACAAAATGGAAATTACCCCTTACACTATGAAAAAAGTTCAAGGGACTTGGAGATAAATGAACACTGAATCAGGGCAGTTGTCATCCTAAACTACTTCCAAAATGGATATCCTTATAAGAGAAGAGTTTCAACCAACCGTCCCACTTCCCTGTTAACCTTGTTTTCTCCTAGGATGGAGAGTTTTGGGGAGGGGTTTCCCTTCATGACCACTTTCCCACAGGTTGCTTAGTCCCAGCACAGAGGAATCACTACCATATCTCGCTGTGCAAGCATTCCATCAGCACACAGACAGCAGCCCCATCAGTGCTAACGCACCACGAGATGAAAGGTCCTTACGTTGTGCACGTTTGGAGTGCTGATGCTCCTGCGGATGTTCCTGGCTTTGGTGGAGAGAGCCTCTTTGACGGTGACTGCCTGTGTAAAGACAGCAACACACTAACAGCAATGCCATGGTCTCCTCAGAAGGAGGGGAGCAAGCAGTATAGGGACTTTTTTCAGTGTGCCTAACAGGGCTTGCATTTAATTTGCACACACAACCACCAAAGGTTCTATCTGAAATTCATTCTTTGGCCTTTGCCTGTTCAGGTTCTGAGTACTCAGTTCTGAGTTTTGAGTACACCACTGCCAGCTTTAGTTACTACATGCACCACCACTGGAAATTTGTATTTCACAGAAGTAACTTAGTCTTACATTTATATGTCCAATGATCTCTAAAAAAAAACCCAACTGAAAAAAAAAGCAACACAGTAGTTTTAAAATATCAATCATCTCTTCTTGAATTCTCACAATCCCGCACAAAGGGTGCAAGGAATGCCTTTTCCTTGCCTGTCTTAGTCGTTCAAGGCTCAGAATATTCTCCACTTGCAGCACACCACGTGTGTATTTCTCAATGTAGGTTTCGCCATCGGATGTGCCCTCGTTCTCACTCCTTGCAGCCATCAGCGCTAAGGTCTCACGATCCTCAATTTCTTCTGTAGCCTAAGGTAGAAGTTACATCATTGAAGCCTTCAAAAAGTAAAGCCATGTGTTTTCAATGTTTTGATTCATGGTTTTAGACCAGTTCAATCCAGAAATTAATTTGAATCAGTAATCTAAAACTTAATCAGTAAACCTAATTACAGTCAATGATCCGGGTGCTTGTCAATAGAGATGCAAATGATGCTGAAGAGATCAAGCTTAGGAGAAGTTTTGAGCATTTGCTGTAGAAAATGCACTTCTAGAAATAATGCACATATAACCTGAAATTGTGTATGTTAAGGCTCAACTAATGACAGCTTCCTAGGCAAGGAAATGGAATTTCCTTCCCAAATATTAAAATATGCTGTCATTTCCCTAGAGTTTAAAATTTAAGTAGTACTTCAACAAAGTGACAATTATATGGTGACAAGACTATGTTTTCACTTGTCCAGTCTGTTTACCTTTCAAATAAATCTCATAACACGTTTACAACTTGTATGAGATTTTTGTATAAAAAGTAATTTATATTCCCGTGAACTCAGCTTCCCAGCTGTTCTGTTTTCATAGACCTGAACACTCCTCTGAGTACCCTCTATATTTTCCCTGTAGACACTAATGGGCTTTCAAAAATAACTCCACTACAAAAACTCAATAAAACACAGTAGAAGAGAAAATAAAATCCCCATAGTTTCCAACTGTTTAAAGATAAACATAATCTCATCACTGAACTTCAGTAAATGCACTTTGACAAGCTGCCTCATATCAGCAATGCAGGACATTTACTTTCTAATCAGTATCACCCACTGCTCTAGGTCAGTTCTGTTGGTTTCTGTGAATCTGCCAGAGAAATATGATATAATTTACCTTTGGTATATTGGATACTATTTCATAGGTCACTCCACAGGCATAATATATATTTTTCAAGGATATTCTCCTTTTCAGGCTCTGGGTAAAACTCTAGAAAGAAAATAATTTTTAGTTACTGTTTTGATAATTATTATTTTTGACATCCTAACAAATAAACAGGTGCAATGCAAAGTCTGATTAGGAAGGCAATCAGAACCATAATTTATTAAATTACTTTTTTTAGCATTTATAATATTTTAAGCACTCTTTACAGTACTGTGATCAGTATACAAAGCTACTAAGTTCAATGAGTTGAAAAATGGACAGTTGAAAGTAATATGCCAGTACACAGATTCACTGCAACCTATAAAAACCTAGTTTCCATTTGTCTCTTGTAGGAATTGGAAAGACAAGACTTAGAAAATGAAGCAAGCAGCTAAGAAAACACATTCATTAAATTGAGAATATGAAATGAAACAAGGAATAAAAATGTATAAACTTATTACCTGCTTGTTGTAAATGTTGGCTGCAATCCTTTTGCGTAATACCAGTTCCATTGCAGCAGGATGACTGAGCTGCACTGTAGTCTTCACTATTAAGTAAATTCTCTCATTTTGAGGAGTTACCCTATTCAGGTGAACTGAATCATGGACAGAAGAGTCCCAAGCAGCAGTGGCCGAAACCTATGCAGAAAAATTAAGTGGAGGAAGGAACGGAAAATCAATTATTCTATTGCTCTAACAACAGGTATCATTTGCAATGATTTAACATGAAGGAAAACAATTCTTTAATGAGAGAAAAATCAGCATTATTGAACCAAGTGGAGTCAAACCTCTTTTTTACAGTAAGGAATTTATCAGAAGAACCAAAAAAGAGATGTTAAGATACTGGGGAAAACAATCACGACCACAATCCCTGCACTGTGCAAACCCTGCCCCAAAAGTAAGTCTTCGCACAGCTGGAGACAGATAGGAAAGCAGAAGCAAGACTCAGTGAAGGTGTACAAAGCCTACTGCTACTTTATTAAATGTCTGTTAATTTCACTGTAAAATCTTGCATCTCTCTTGGATTAGGTTATAACAGCCCAGACAGAATAAACGTGCACTCATTCTGCAGAATTTTTTTTCCTTCCCTCTGCCTTCTCTCCATTTTGGGTGTCCCCTTTATTCTGGAAATAGTCTCTTAAACAATGGCCTGAGTAGGCACAGAACATGGAAAGAATCAGTTAAGAAATTCCAAAATGGATTCAGAACCATTAATTTCCAATAACTCCCAAACCATATATTTAAAAAAGAGCAATTCTGTACTACAAATGAAAGACTTTTATTTAAGTATTAAGCTTTGTCTAGTGTGCACAATAAACCAAGTCGTTTTCTCTGAAGAATTAAGAGCCTGCCAGAAGAATGATGAAGGGGTGAGGAAAGAAGGAAAAGGGATTTTGAGTCAGGCAGTTGAATTATTCTTTTGCCAAAAGCTAAGACTTGCCATCTCTGAATTAAGGCAGAGGAGCTAACAAGTCATATCCTCTTAAATTCTAAATAAATAGGCCAGCACTAGATACAGATGGTATTTCTAAGACGAAAAGGTAGTAATAACAATGATTAAATACATAGAAGTAGGAAATAAAACATAAGAAGAAAGCATTACCACAAGTTGCAGCTGTTAAGGAGGCTTGCTAACAATTTACCTCATCATCACTGTGTTTTATGATCGGCAGATAAAAGAATGGACTCCCGTGCTCCTTTGGTAGTATTGAGTTAACTCCTGATGCATGGGGACCTATAAGTTGTTCACTGGCACTGAGGTCATCAGCTAATGAAACGAATGTGCAAAGAATGAAATAGTTTTATACCAAAAGATATGAATATATAGAGGCAAAGTTGTAATACAAAGTTGTAATAAAGGCCTACCCATATTTCATAATACATTGAATCCTACTTTATCTTATTACTGTGCAGCATTTTGAAGATGATTTCAGCATACAAAAGAAATCAAAAATAGTTCTGGCTACATTAGGCTTTTAGCTAAATAAACAAAAGGTGTTCAATGCTACAATCAACCTGTTTAAATATCCCAGTTGATCTTTTTCTGCTAATCTCTACTGATATTGGAAAAAAACCCAAAAACATTTCTTGTGAGCATAGATGAAGGAAGAGGATTGTTTCACTTTCCAAAAGCATCTGCTAAAGCAGGTATTAGCATTGCCTATATAAATATGTGTAACAACCCACTTCAGTGCTGGATGTGATATGGCCTGTGGATCCTCCTCTGCTCTATGTTCAGGTTTATAATTAGACTTGATTCCTAAGCAGTCCTTAAATATGGAACTCCCTCTAGTCTCTTGTTACTTACACTGTGTATCTGTGCCTTGAGAACACATATCATTTTTCTACTCACATTTAGAACTAAATACCTTCAAAGGGAGAACACTTAGATTCTCTAAAAAGTGCTCATTATACTTCTAACACAGTCTTCATTAAATGAGCTGTTTAAGAATCTACAAATACATCAGTGGAAAGAGCATTGGGAGACTCTCCATAAGTGCTTTAATGATGTGAATTTGTACATCAAAATGCTTACAGGATTTCCTCATCTGCTGTTTGATTCAAACAAAGCTTGCTTTCCTACGCTATTTTCTGTTGTACAGCCTATCATTCTACTCCTATGTTCCCTGACTTTTATCTTTATTTAAAAATAGTTGTGCTTAATTATGCCAATGTACAGAACCAGAAGAAAAAGCACTTCACAAGCCCTATCAGACAGTGTAATTTCCAGGACTTGTTTGATTTCTTACACCTTTCAGGTTCATTCTTCCATTTAACAATTTACTGAGCCAAACTAATCCCCTATTTCCCCCTCACAAATTTCTTAATCTGCTGTTACAACATACCATTCAAATCAAGGAAGAGGACAGGTATATGTGTTTCCATTCCTGCAGGTGGAATCCTGGAACAAAACAAACTGCTGGCAACAAGAAAGGCAAGTTCATATCTAAGCTAATTTGGGCAAACAAATCTCCATGCAATATTCATTAACTGAAACCAATGGCTGTCAGCACTTTGATGGCTACTCTGAATGCCTGTGTGGCACAGACAGCATTTTGTTCATCTACACACAGAGCTAAATGGAGAGCTTTGCCAAAACTCAATTCACACCACACAGCACATGGCAGCTGCTGTGAGGACCAGAGTTTTAAACATCCTTTTCTGTTCCTTATGAAGTTAACTGGTTACAGTCATCTCATATATAAAGATCAACAGCCCTTTAAACAGTTGGGTTGTAACTACTGGTAAGGCATAGTCTTTAAATCCGTAAACACGGCTTTGGTTATATGACCACAGCACACTTCAAGTGGATAAAGGGAAAAATGGCGAGAAAAGAGTACATTATTCCCCAAACACTATTGCAGACATCAATTATATTAGATTAGAGAAGTATTTCTTGTCCATTCTTTCCCAAACTTAACATGTTGCATTCCTCATTTTTGCATGTCAGCTCCAAAGATCTTAGTCAAAACACAGATTTAAATGATACTAAAGAGAAATATATTACAAATTCCGATGAAACAGAGAACACATCCTTTGAAAATCAGAGTTTCTTCCCTCTCCACCCTTTATCAATGAAATTATCATGTGTTCTACCATTCACCTTTGAACCACTCCTTTTCTGAAAGGAATCACACCACTAGATAATTTTCTGATAATTGCATAAAGTTGCAAAATACTATATATTACAGTATATAGTATACTATAGTATATAGTATACTATATAATACTATATTCAAAAGTGATTGTCAAACCTTGAAAGCTATTTCAAAGCTACTTTATGTAATATATTAGCAAAGCAAATCTTTCTTATATTCAGAACAGCACCTGACCTTCTAAGCCACCTGCCAGCTGAATGCAGTTTGTAGTATTACAGGAGAACATAGGAAGCTCTAAAACATCCTTCGATTTGTACCTTGCAGCATGCAAAGTTTATGTACAAAAAGCTAACAACTCCAGTGGCTTTTCTGAACATACCAATTTGCAGGGGCACCAGGAATTCCGCTGCCTGGTGCTGGAACAAACACTGCATTCCTCTCTTCTGTCAGCCCTACCCACTGCTCCACCAGCCGGGCTTCTCGTTCTATATCATCCTCAGACTTTTCTACAGTGGAAGAGATTAGGATTACATATGAGACACACTTTTTATGGTATAGGGCATAAAGTACTTAAGATAGAGATTTAAAGCTGCAAACCTTGTTTGTTGCTGATCTTTTGGATCTGCTCATCTAAGTATTCTCTGCGTTTTATTAACGCATCAGACCACCTTTCTCGTACACAGTTTAAATCTTCTTCCTAACAGAAATAGAGAAGGAAGTCACTAGGCTACGTGGGTAAGAATAAAGTGCAGTGAATTCTGTGGTAATTTAATCAGAATTTATATTAAATCACTTTGTGTGATGCAGAAAACTTTTCCCCCCAAATGACATGCACGCTGATTAAGTACCTCATCACCCATGAATGGAAGTTTATTTGCTTTCAAGTCTCAAATTCCAACAGGAGAAAAGAAAATGTGACTGCCTCTGTTGCTGAACAGATTACACACCATGGGCTAATTATTCACAGAAATGGCAATCAAACTTTTGAATAGCATATGGAGGAGGAAAACCCAGTATCATCAGTTGATCATAAATTCTCCTGAAGATTAGACAGGTCAGTATGCCCTCAAACCTGCACAAAATTCCATTGCTAGCAGCTGCTATCAGTGCAATTAAAAGATTTCTCATGCAAACAAAACCCATCATGCAATCATGCTTTGTGGTATCACAGAAAATCTGGTTAGTTCTTCTCTGTGATATGGCAGGAAGCACGTAAACAGCCCGCAAGAAGTTAGTACCTTAAATTAAATTTTTGAAATTGCTATGAAACCTAACACATCATCTTATGGGATGTCAGCATTCTCACCTAACTGGTTTTACTTCTGTAAGACTGCCTATTAGAAGAAAGTCTTCTGTGTAAAACTCTGAAATTTATTTTACTTCGAGGGGGGATTTCCTCTTCTGCTCTTTGTCACCTTTTAAAATGAGTCTTTTGTTATACTTTAAATTGCAACTTATTACACAGAAAAACAGGCTCAAGGTTGGGTTTTGTGCAGATAAAAAAAAATTGCTTCACTGAAGCTTCTGTATCTACCCCCCATTTGCATCTTCCACTCTCTCTCACTCAAGCATTTCAGAAAACTGCACAAATTAAAAGGTTATGATATTTTCTTTAGAAAACAAACAGAATATCCTGTGCTCCATAATTTGCCTGGAAAAGATGCCTGCAGCTGCTGGTTCTTTTCCCTGTGATATTCACCAGAAACTGCTTTCATTCTAAATTAAAGTTTCAAAGCTTTTATTCCCAGAGCAATTCATGTAGCCAGTTAGGAGAGTTGACTGCAGAGTACTAGAGAAGAGAAAACACTCTAAGAGTATAAAGTCACAAGGTAAACTGAAATAGCAGTGTTTTATAGCCCAGGTAGCCTCTAAAATGCACAGCACGTGTGTATTTCAAAGCCGCTTTTGCTTGTTCATTTGAGAGTTGCTGGCCATTAGCATTAGCTGTGCCCCATGCCGCAGGATTGACAGCAACAGCAGCAATACCTGGTAACTATCCATATCACCACCATCATCCTCCTCCTTCTGGTAGGAGAAAATACATTTTGTAAAACACAAAACCCCATGCATTTTGCTCAACAGAAATTCACAGAAATAACCCAAAACATGAATAGAAACATTTCTGCCACAAACTTGTAAAATGTTAAAATCATAACACTCAAATAACCAGTCTTATTATTGGTAGAAAGATTTTTTTTTAATTACAGACTGTAGCAGCTCAGCCATAATTTGAGTATTAGTGAATATGTTTATTAAAAAAAAAAAAAAAAAAAAATCAGTAAAAGCCACACAAAATCCAGTGCCAAAAAAAAGACTGAGAAAGCAGATCACTAATCTCAAGTTTTACAGTTTCATCTGCATCTAAGTTTAGGATTCTGGTACTGAATGCAAGCCTTCCAACAAAAGGCACCTTGCTTCCCCGGGTGGCCCATTCCACTTGCTCTTTGCCATCACTGTTAAAATCATGCTTTATTTCCAACATGAATTAGTCCAGAATCAGCTGAAATAATTTATGCTTCTTAAGGACTTTCTTGGCTATGTGTAATAGCCCTTTCAGTGATGACTGTTTTTGATTCTAATCAAATAACAACTCAGTGCTTTTTGAAAAGTTAAATATTATCTCTCTACATTTTCTCTACTAAATTTCTTTTTTTTCCCTCCTCTACTTTCACCATCCCTAGAAGGGAGGGAAGCTAACAGCACTAGGAATCTAGTATTAATCACCTCTACACACAAAGGTAAAAACAATTTCCATATTCCTTCTGTCCTACCACACTTGGTACTTTATCAGTCATACACTGAGTTACAAGCAAAAAAAAAGAAGCAAGTTTAGCACCACATGCTCATGTTACATGTATTAACCTCAAATGTGTAAAACTGCAAATCACGTACCAGTGTGCTTAGGTCCCTTTTGGAATTATGTCAGGCTGGGTCTAGAACAGCAGAACCACACCAAATTGAGCAATGAACTGCCTTACCTGGTAGCTGTCCAAGCCCCTTTGCAGTTTGGTTGATCTGGCAGTCACCCCACCTACAGAGACTGAAAGAATTGCTTCTACCATGAGAGGCAAGGTTCCTGAATGCTGCACGGGTTTCACTGTTACCTGAACTCTTCGAGAATGACCCTAAGCAGGAAATTGAGAGGTAGACAGAAACTAAGAATAAAATTAAAAAATCAATTTAAGCATGAATAAGATGGCAAGGAAAAGATACATACCTGCCTAAGCTGGAAAATTCCCCCTGTGTTTACATCTTTTGCCTGATGGAGTTCAACTGCAGTGTATTCTCCCATCTCATTCAACTCTTGTATGGAAATCCACATTTCTATTCTTCGAGTTACTTCATTCCATCTAAAAAGACATCCCCATAAAAACTCACAGTTGGCTCAAAGTACTTTGTGCATCACAGGTATAAGAAAACTTTTAGAAAGTCGGTGGAAGCATTCATTTGTAATTTATTTCTACCTGTCTCTCAGTGTCCTAGTTTTTGCATGAAGAGAATCAACTTCCCAAACAGAGCTGCCATTGCCAGTACATCTGTGACCCCACACCTCAATAGCAAGAGCTCCTTCTGAAATGAACTCCAAGAACTCCTCTGTGACATTCACCACATAGTCCTAGCAACGAGAAAAAGAAATCATATTCAATCATACTAAATAATTGAATCTCTTCAACTAGCTTGTAAGGATACACCAAAAAACTAACTGCCTGCTTGATAAAACCATACAGCTTGCATCACAAAGCTCGACTCTGGACAAGAGAGCTGTAAAACCTTATCATCTCAGCAATTCATGCTTCTGCATACCCTATTTCATACTTTGACAATTTCCATAACAGTGATGTCACAGCTCCAATGATCTCTTTTAAGCTACTGAGCCTACTCAACAAATATATAATCAGTTGTCATTATACCAACTATAGCTTTCTCCATGCATTGAAGATGACATCTGAATTTAAAAGACATTTTCCTTTTGTTACATCTTGAAGAAGTGATGAAGCAAAATGTTATAGC
Organism: Entomyzon cyanotis; assembly: GCA_024500445.1. Taxonomy (NCBI): domain Eukaryota; kingdom Metazoa; phylum Chordata; class Aves; order Passeriformes; family Meliphagidae; genus Entomyzon; species Entomyzon cyanotis. Next base: position 74,308,086 of record JAKEPQ010001005.1, read on the forward strand.
ATTCTTAAGTACAGGCAAAAGTTGTTAGTTATATGACTTGACTCCCTCCTTCTTCCCCCAGCAAAACAGGGCTGAGACTCTAAACAGTTTCTCTCAAACGTATGATCCTCCTGGTAACACTATTTTATAATAAAAATACTTACCTTACAGTGAGAGAAGGTCACTGTAAAATGAGCATCTTTGCTCTGAGGCGAAGGCACATCTGGATCTACCACTGGTGCTGCGACTGTCGACTCACATTGATCCCAAAATGTGTATTGACAAAAGACAAAGTTGGAGAGGTTAGGTGGCAGTCCAGTTGCTTCTTTTATTTTTACCTGAGGAGACAAAATAGATGTTGTTCACAAATATGATTGTTTCTTCTTCAACTGCAAATTGAAGACCAACAGCCAAGAAGAATTTTTAAAGGACATAAGGATGTCCTGATTTAGGAGATCTTATTTTGCATTTACAGAAATGCAGATGTAAGGACCTCATCCATGCTCATGTTTCCTTTGAGGAAGTTGATAAGCTCGAGCGGAGAATGAAATGCTTCATCACAGAAGAAATTAAATCCATACACCACCCACAGATACTACATTAGATAATCAAACTATAAGAGATACTTACAGGGAAAAACTCTTTCCTTTTCTGTGTCTGCAAAGGATAGTCCTTGTAACACCAGTATTTATGATGCAGACGTACATCTATTAAAAACTAATACAAATTAAATCAGCTACTGGCCACCACTGACTGGCCTACCCTCAACTGGAACAAAGAAAGTCCTTTCAGAGACTTTTCTGCAAGCACTAGTCTACATAGCTTAGTACTTTACATCAGACTGACCACACAGTTACATAGTCCTGAAACCATAAACTTTATCAGGTACTCTCACTCACCCTGCAGGAGAGCTTTTTCGCTCTGTGAATGATTTCTCCATTGTTATCCATGATTTCCAGGCTCCCACTCTCACTGGAGTTCTCAGATGAATCGTCTCCTTCTACCACCCGTTCTGGGACAGAGCCGGTGATGCGCATTACTTCAACATGCAGCCGCCCTGCAACCTGCAAGCAATTACACAGAACATACATGGCCATTTGAAAAACACTTATTTCCTGGGAAACAGCAGGCACCATTTGCTTGTTAAACCCCAGGTGCACAAGGATATTCCCAGCACAAAGAGCCCCTCAGGAGCGCTCGGTGTGCCCGGCCCGGCTGTACCTCGCCCTGCTGGCTGATGATGGGCACGGCGTACTGCAGCTTCACGTCATAGAAAAGGCATTCCAGAAACACGTTGGCGACACCGATCAAGTTGTGGTTCTCCTGTGCTTCGTAGAAAGGATCACCTCTCTTGCCAATCAGCTTCCTTATCTGTTTTGGAGATAAAGAAAGAGCTGTCAAAAAACTGGCAGCGTGAGGAGACCAAATAACCTCATTGTATTATAAGATCATGGCACAAAAATTACTTCACTACCCATCTTTTCTGTTCCTTCCTGTACAAGCAGAAAGAGATTAGACTCTTACTACAAATTTGAAATTAAATCTTTGAGATGAGACATTATACAATCCTTTCTTTACTAAGGGATATAATAATATGATGACCTGCACATTTTAACAATGTCAAGCCAAAGCAGACTTTATTATGAGCAATCACTGTAGCCATTGATTTCAAGATGTTTCCCCTTTTCTGCTCTGTTTATACTTCTTAAACGAGAGGTCAAACCATCCTCAGGTTGTGCTGGTCTGGCTGTTGGTTACCACTACAAGGGCAAAGGGAGGGTGCAGGATGACTCCTACTTAAGCCTACAAGTGTTCTTATGAATCCCATAGAGCTGAGATCACACCTGCAGCATTTCCTATGCAAATGCCCCATACAGCCACAAAGAATTCATGCAGATTCCTAGCATGATATGCACTCCTCAGTGAATTTGTTAGTTCCTTCCCTTCTTCTCCTCCTCTTTTGTCTTCAACACATGCAGTTGACCTACGTGTTTCTATGTAGCACATAGAACACATGCATTATGGATAACATAGGCCATGGAAAGGATGATCCTGGCTCAGGCAGACATAATGTATTCAAATATGTGCTATCAGTTCTTACTAAAGTCAGCAGCAAAATCATCGTTGTCTTCAATGGGCACAGATGAAGTGCTTGACCTCCCCTGTGTTATGATTTTAGAGATTCCCATTGTCCCGTCCAAAGCATGTAACAAAGGCACAAGAGTTGTTCAAACATATTTGAGACTGATTCTTGATACAAGTAATTCAGGTGCTTCCTATCAGCCACAAGACAGTAAGATATACTTCCTATGCACTTCTACCTGGGTACTTAGATGTCTTCTGGAGTACCAAATGCCACGTATCTTGCCAGTAAACAAGCAAGCTTTTAACAAATCTCATGCTTATTTGCCAAGGCTAATGTGATACTTAAATTCTCACAAAACACCACTTGGTTTTGATTAAAATACTCATGTAGACTAAGTATCTTCAACTGATTTCTTCACTGCTTTAAGGCTGGGGAGTATACAAATGAAATTAAAGAGTCTTTCATAGTTTAAAATCAAGTTTTATCCCACTAATATGGTCTGGACCTTGAGTGTATCTAAGCAGCATTCTTGTTAGCTTTGATACTGACTGCAGTTTTGGAATTTTCTAATGCAGCTTGCAGCTTCCATTCAGAGCTAGCAGTCATCTGCATGCCAGATAAACACATGCTGGTAGTGGCATTGTGAGTCACTACCTCAGCACAATTGTATCTGACCTCAGAACACTTATCATCTGAGAACACAGGTGAGATAGGACATCTATTTATTATGCATGGGCATTTTGAACATTTAGCATTAGTCCTGCCGGTTTTGTTTTGGGTTTTAGTTTGTTTGTTTGGTTTGGTTTTTAAAAATAAACCATAGTACCCTAACCTTTCATATACAAAGTCATTTCACTTGCTCTCTACAAAATATTAAAAGGGGTTTAAAGAAAACAAACTCAATCATTGATCCATTTTGAAAAGATATAAAATACCTCAGGCATTTTCTCCTTCCATTCTTGATAGAGGTCTCTCATGTCAATCAATTTGTTCTCTAGCTTCTCAATAGTCCACACTTGAGTACCTTTTCCTTTTCTTCTCACTTGAATTGCAGGCTCGCTTACTATTGCACCCCTCTAAATCAGAAGAAAAAACAATCACTGCAGGACATACAGAGCATGCAGCTTCTCTCTGTGCGCTAGTCATGCTACCTCTGTCCTCAGATGCGGCATGACCTATACATGTCTGAGCATCCAGATCTGTTTGTCCTTCTCTAACAATGTGCATTCCCACAGGAACATTAACACACTCAGTCAAAGCCCTTAGGACAAGCATATCATCCTAACTCCTATTATATTTACAGCACCACTGTAAAAACCGTTAAGAAATGAAACTGTAAGAAACTGTAACAAAACCCAGTAATTTCTGCAGACAGAACTAAAATGCAGGTTCTACAGTAACAGAACATAAATGTCTGTTCATAACCTGCATGCACATTTGATGATCATACACTTGAAAACAGCAAGAGCCATCCTTCATGCCCTGGTTCCATTTTTACCTAATTAATCACTTTCAATATATTAGTTAGTACTTCTATTTTGCCTATGCATAATCTAACAAAAGTAATATTTTATGGGCTCAAGTTGGATGAATGTTATATATGTCTACACAGTTTAGCCACAAAGCTACGTTTTCCAGCGTTCTTAGTCATCATTACCTTTTTGTTGGCACTGAGGTTTTCAGCAGGGATCTGAAGTGTTACTTGATAATCTGTTAGCTTACTCATTTCTTCTGCTAAGAAGTTTGCTTCTCTCACCAGAGTATTTGCCTTTACTATTTGCTCTCGAAGCTTAGCCAGGCTCTGTCGAAACAATTCATCCCTGTGGTGCAGTAGGTAACATGAAAAATACACAGAAACCTATTTCTATTATTGGAAAGCTGCAAATAGAGGTGCTAACAAAGACTTTTCTGAAACAAGTTTAAGAGGAAATTATAGCTCTCAGTGAACACAAAACACTCAGACAATTTTATTGAGGAAAAGCAGTGATCACATATTAAACAAATTACTGTTGAGGCACGTCTAGTACGGTGATGCCCAAATAAAAGGACACAGTAATATGGGAGCTGTTACAGTGATGATTTGTTGAAAGCCCTGAGGAAATTCTGAATTTTCAAGTAATGAAATAATTGCAGCTGTCTTTGTTTTTAATCTGGAGTCCTGTTCCACAGAATCTACCAGTCCCAACATGTGAGACTTCATCTTGATAAAACCTGCTCTTCATCAGATCATGATGTTAGAACCTGCAATCACTGCAGGCCACAGCTTTGTATCACACCGAGGGGCTTTGCAGTGCTACAGACCTCAGACCTCCCCCCCACTTACTCAAGCATACACATTAAAAAAATATAAATACAAAATTTTTAAATCTTATTTACCCAAGGTAACTTTTAAGTAACGGATGAACAAACAAAGGTTAAAGCCTGTGCACGCAATTTCTGGACAAGTTCCAAGGAGGCTTCTCAGGCCTGTCTGAACACATATATTCTAACATAACACCTGGCAAACCTGCTATGACACATACTATACATACACCTGTGTATTAAGATATGCCCTCACTTGGGATTCTCATCTTTAAATTACCTTTTAGAATTATCACGATTATCCTCTGAGCTAAGTTCATTCTGCCTTTCTTTGTAAATCTCAACAGCACTTACTGTGTCTCATCACCTGTATAAAATTAATGACTGGATATTTCAGTCACCAGCTCTCCCCTATATGAATTTTTTAAACTTTCTATGCAAAGCCTTACACAACGGTACATGTTTAGCACATACATTCTCATTTCTACAAAACACCTTACATTATATGCAATTGTAGGAGGAACAAGGGCCTTCCTATGAATACAGGCAAAGTTTGCCTGCTGCTAACATGCCTCTCAGTCACCAACAGAATTCTGTTTGAGTGGCTTTTTCCAAAAAATCCCAAACAATAGCCTGGCTAATTCAAATTGCACTCTGGCAGTCCCCTGATACCACAACCAAAGTGGTAAGCAATCAGCAGTGTTAGCAAGAAGCCCTGAAATTTAGTGCCTTCAACGTGCTGAAACAGGCAGCTTTGTCCCTCTCGCTTATCTAGCCTAGGTTGGCAACAGTGGTGGGTTTTGTTGGATTTCAAATAGCTGCTACTATCAGCAGATTTTTAGCCAACTTCCTCCGTATCTCCTCCCAGCATTAGATGGAAAATTCCTTTCCTTTTCCCTCTGCCTCTTGCTTCTGTTATCCAGGCTATTGAGATTAAATAAGCAATTTCAGACCATGTGAGTGACACATTTCAGAGAGCTATAATTTTGGATTCACACAGAAAATTAAGGTAGAGTCAAGAACTAATCACAAGAAAGTGGTTAATTCTGAGAGTGCACTACACCTGTAGCCACTGCGAGGCAACTGCCTGACTTGAGAAACAGAAGGCAGCTTTGATCTCAATGTAAGTGCTGTAAGAGCCATTGGACCTAGCTACAGCCAGTCGCTTCCTTCATCTGGGACACCAGCATCTGGAAAGCTTTTTGGGAAGCTCCCACACCAATCTTAGTTAGATTCTTGAGAAAATAATGTTTTAAGACTGTAAGGAGAACTTACGAGTAACTCAACCAATTATTATGGGCAGTTCTTGTAACAGTTGTGTTTTTCCAGATACAGCTGTGCCAGTACCCTTCCATAAAGTTAAGCAAAAAAAAAGTTTCAGATAGGATTTCTTACTTCTTACTACACAAATATGACAAGCTCCATTAGTGTATTAACTGGAGCAAATACTCATTGAACTTGAAATCATGAAACAATCATTTAAACCAGACAAGGAGAAACAACTGACACTACTGAGGTATCACTGCAAGTCTCTGGGATTCCCAGTGCCAGATACAGGCTATGCTGGACTAAACCCCTGGTCCAGTACACCCAACAAATAAAATTTGTTCAAAGTTACAATGGCTTTACTTAATGCCAACAGAATTTAACACCAGGCCAGGTATGAGCTGTTCTTCCACCGTCAGCAAAAAGCTGGAATAACCTCTGTGCAATGTGCTCCAGCTGATCAGACAGATACAGCCATGTGCCCACATCTGATACCTATCAAATTCATTTTGCTGGCTGATCCAGTAGAGCTCAGCTTCATTTGCAACAGCAACAGAGCCAAAGTTAAAACTGCACCAATCAAATCCCCTGCAATCCAGACTCTTGGAACTTTTGCACATTTTTCACATCCAGTCTTCCTATTCTTCCCTGGATTTCTTGCCCTCTGGCCAGCTGGCTGGTAAACATCCTCTCAGCAACATGCTGCCGTGCTTTTACAGCAGAAATCACTCAAACGGGTTTTTTTTTCTAGTTTCTTAAGAAGATTCATTTTTTCCCCTTTTCTCAGCAGCCCAAACCTCTTCTAGTACAACAAATAAATAAAAAGTATACCTAAGAGGATCTTCTGGAGGACAGGAAACTGATAATGAGTTCTTCCAGAAAACTGCTTATTCAATGGCAGTGCTACCAAAACATTTTAGACTCCTCACAAATCACTCCAAAGAGAATCTATTCTCCTCTTTTTTATAATGCAGCAAAGTACAGGCTTCAAGCAGTTCAACAGTTATACAGAGTAAAGCATTCACCCATGAAATTCAGAGGCAAAGCTTCTTGTTCAAAGCACAGCTCCTCCTCAGAAACAACTAACAACTACTGAGAAGTGAAAGCTGACACTTAGTCTTGATATCACTCCCGATTCTCTTTTTTATGTGATTACATGGTTATGCTGGTTAATTTTAACCGAATCAATTACCATTTTTTCTTCTCAGCCCTCAAGGACAGGCAAGTTTTTTGCTGCTTCCTTTTCCCTTCTACTACGTCTTTTTAGAGGTACTTCCTCCCTTGCCAGTAAGCCCAGTTTTCTCTCTGCTACTGCAGAGTGTTATCAGTGATTTCTTGATGACCTTGCTGTGCTCAAAGCAGTTCTGAATAGAAAGGGCTCCAGCTAACATGTTTCTCGCTCTGCACTCCTTGTGCAGTTCTAAAAGAGCCTGCCAGTCCCAACCATGACTCTGCAACATTTTACATTCCAAATGATTCTGGTTTTAGCTTTTACAGGGGCAAACTATTATTCTAATTAATGTTGAATCATAGACCTACTTCTCCCTACACTTGCCATGAAAAACATTCTAGTCATCGCTGGTCAACTGTTAGCTATTTGTTTAGGTTTTTTTCCCAGGCTAAACTGGGCAGAAATTACTAAACAAAATCTTGCACAAAAACTAAACCAAGATCTGTTCTGTTCTAACACTCTCAACTTGAAAGCTGCAAAACAATCTTGACTATCTTGGTTTAGATCTCTCTTGTAAATGAATTTGGTTTTTTAATGGTGGAGAAAAAAGCAAAAATAATTACAGAGAAAAGAGCACTCAAACTCATTACATACAGAAAAAAATGCTGAGTGAATAAGGAAGCTTCTGTTTTAAAAGAAACAGATGAAAGAAATTTACAAGAAACCTGTTAGAACATCTAGGCATTTTTCCTGCTGCATTAGTCCCATGACAGAATATTCACTGGCATTCAGAAAACTTAAATCATCTGGGTTGCTGCTCCTTGAACTTCTCTCCATGGAGCTGGCATCATTCTCTTCTCGATACCAAGAGCAAGCTTCTCTCATTGTCAGAATGCAAACACTCTGCTCATATCTTCCTGGACTGTATTTTAACTCTCCCTGCAAACCTCATGATGGTCTTTCACCAAGACTGCATTCAGGTGCCATGCTATTCCTTTGCAAAGAGGCTGGTTTACCTCAGGCAAGGCTTTAACTTCCTAAGCAGCTCAACCAGAGCAATTCTCTTCTAAAGCTGTGCTTACATTTCAAAACACATACATACAACAAATACGGATCCCCATTCTCTGTATTTTTTACACTTTTTAGATTGCAAAATATTATGCTCTCACTGCATATTTGCAAAACACAGTACTCCTTACTGGACTCCTTAGTCTTAGTTGACAAATTTACCTTTCTGCACTATTCTTCCCTTTCTTTCAAGAACTATAACAATAACTGCTAAACCAAACATTTCATAAGCAGTTTTCAAGTTTTTCAAGTTAAAGTTTTTTGAAAAAAAATCCACAGAAAACCAACCTATAATACTACTCCAAATAAAAGCTATATGTTTATGTCTTTTGTGAGTTAAATCTCGTACACATGTTACACATCAGAACTCAGCCCTAAACAAAATGCTAATGCTTTGGTGGAAGCAGACCTTGTTCAGCACATCAACTCCACTAAAAGTATTAATGGTTTCAGACAGAAGATTCAAGCCCCATCTTTTGCCCTTTGAAATTCTTACTAATTCCTTTGTTTTAAGTCCCATATTCTCACCTCTCCTCTGTCCAGAGATTGACTTTCTGCTGTGCAGTCTGTGCAGTGTAGGAGAGCCTGTCGCTGCCGTGCTGGTGCTGCCTTTCCGGGGAGAGCTGCTGCCGCAGCAGCTCCAACTCACGCTCGTACATCACCCGCTGCTCCTCCAGAGCGCTCCGCTTCTCCTCCAAGTACTGCTTTTCCAAAATCTGGACCACATTTTGTACTGGGTCTAAGAAGAAGGGAAGGAAAAAAAAAGAGGAAAAAATTTCCAGAAAACATGAGAAAATGCCATTTCAGCATTACAGGAGACCCATTATTTAGTTGGTAACAGCAATTGACATACCCCAGAGTCTGTGCAAACACAAATTGTGCCCCAAAACAAAAGTCAAATTAATAAATATTGCATTAAATAGATAAATCCAAACAAAAATTAAAAAAACAAACAGCATGCGAAAGGCTAGAACAATGGTTAAGACCCTTGCCTATTGCATATTTAAGTGCTGTGTAGTTCTAATCTATTCCAGAATCCCAGTATGAAAAAAAAGAATAGATGAAAAAGGAAACAAATTAATAAGAAAACAAAGCGAAACACAAGGGAAGATGATGTTAACCAGAGAAGGAAACGATTTAAGGAAGTAAAAAACAATTTACTTTCTCTGTTTTGGCAGAGAATGAAACATGTTGGAGAGCTGCAGATGAAAACCGAGACAAACAAATGGTCTGACTGGTCACACATCACACTGCACTAATGCACTGCACAGCACTGAGGCAGACAAAATATGTCCTGGGGGAACTTGTGCATTTAGCTTTACAAACCACATTTCATCTTGGTATCAACACAGACCAAATATCCGTTTGGATATTCTATCCTGAAAAAACCGCTTGTGTCAATCAGCTACAGATAAATCTGAAGTGCATTCAAATTAGTGAAACATTACTCAGTCTGTTCCTGGGGTTAGGTCCAATGCCAGCCTGTGCCTCTGAAAGAGCCATTTAATAGAGTAAGCTCTGTGTACTACCAGTATATATACCTGGTTCATGCACACATCTCTGAAAGCTCAAATACAGCGAAAAAGTGGTTTGCAAGAGGACCAGTCTAGAGGATTGAGTGACAGCACACTACCTAACAGATTGCTGATTCTGTACACCACAAGAGGAAGGGAGAGGAATTCCAACGTTGGAGCTGTGAACTGGTAGGGGAAGCAATACTGCAGCTCTAGGACATGCCAGGTTTTTCAAATGCAAAAAACTTCAGCTCTAAAATAATTGTGATAATTTGTGATACCTCTTCCATTTCATCAATATACTAAAGGAAGAAAAAGAGAAAAAAGAGCTGCTGCAACTTTTAAGGATGCCACTCTGTCACAAAGGAGGGACAAAAATAAACCTAGATTTAATTACACTGTCCTACTTTGGAACTAGAGACGTGTCACTCAAAAAAACCCATAAAAAACACATCTGTATGATTTAGTTATAAACCATCTTCCCTTTGCTTTTTGCAAACACTACTGCAAGTTGCTTCTGTGGCCTTTATCCATGGAAGAAATCACTGGCTTCACACAAAGGCATCATAAATACCACCACAAGGGTAAGTAAAAATTAAAGTTAAAGAAAGTTAAAAATCAGTCAGTATAAATAGCAACCAAATAGCAAACTAGTGATGCATAAAAGTATCTTAAAATAACCAGAAATATTACTTTTTAGTACATCACATTCTCAGAAAGAAGTTAGCTATTATTAGCTTTTAAACAGACAGTGCAACAAAAACCCCTGACTGAACCAAGCTTTAAAATTCTGGACTACAAATCAAGTTATTAATGTTCATCTGTACCATAATTATCCTCCTAACTCCTCCAGATAATACCAGAACTACCTTAAAATACACAGGCTTTGCTGCATAATCCACAAACCAGTTTAGTTATATATAAGAATGCTTGAGAAAATCAGTTATTACACAGATGACACAGAAGAGACATGGAAGAAATTAAAATCCCTCCATTGTGTTTGCAAACACAGGAAATTAATCTAAGGCTGACTCATTAAGATGAGGCTTTCCTAAACTGCTGAAAGAACAGCTATGAGTTCAAGGAGCAGATTTCTTTAATAAAAGTGATCTTTTCAGCCACCTAGATTTACAGGATCACAACCACCACAGGATCAAATTACACCATGATAAATATTTGGAACAAGACACAAGGACCTAGTATAAAACCTTCCAACTGTAACATAATCCTGTACTGCTTGAGAAAAAAAGAAGAAAAGGTGGGTTATCCTTGTATAGTAATGCAAAAGGTAAATTCACAGTTCTAGAAAACTTTTAATTTAACTTTTGAAAGAGTTTACAAACAAAACCCTAAGCCTGTCATAGGAAAAAAAGCAAAATATGGTGTGAGTTATAAACTATCTAGGTAAAATTTGAAGAATTAAACAGTCAAGTTTTTTTACAATTCAAAATAACTACAATAGTGTTTAAATTAAACACCATGTTCTACAATTCTGGATTCCTCATGCAAAGTCAAATAAATTAAGGAAGATTCTACCCAGTGCCTTACAAATACACAGCAAATTCGATACAGTGTTAAAAGTTCTAAGTCCTAATCCTTTACATATTTATGTGACAAGAGTTCAGTGGCCCTGAAAAAAATATTCATATGCAGTTAATCTCCTGCAACATCATAAACTACTAACACTGAATATAAAGATGTATTTTCGTCACAGCATGTATTACCTTGTTACAATGTCACTTAATTCACATCTGGAATTTGTTAATCCAATCACACTGGTGCTGAATAAATTCCCTAAGATTTCTTGCAAGTATATTTTTCTAAGCAAGTTAGAAGAGGGCTTGGGCTGCTTTGCTAAGTTTTATCAAAATCCTCTCCCTAAGCTGTAACAGTTTTGTTTGCTAAAATGAGAAGCTGCCTAACCGAATCACATTGTTTACTTAACCACTGCACAGTATACAATAAAGTAAACTTCTTTGATGCATTCTGTGTTTGACCAGCATCACAAATTAGCAGTACAAAGCTGATCTGACAGAATCGCACAAAGAAAGTTAGCATGCTGAAGGAAGGAAAAAATCTGGATGTTTTCTTTACAGCAGTTTTCAAAGTTACACATTTTCCTCAGAGATTCTTTGGAGCCGGATGGAGTCTGTGACACTGTTGTACTGGTTGCATGCCATAAAAACAAATGTATTTGCACTCTGGAGAAGCCAGGCTATTTATTTAAAGAGGATTATAATTCTCAAACAAATCTGGGGAGAGGGGGGAACCCAAAAGCCAAAACAAAGGAAAACCAAACCCTCTTCCTTTGGACTGTATCTATACAAGCTTATAAAACAATTATCTAATCAAATTCTTAAAATACCTCTTCAGTCCCCCCTTAGGACTTCTCCAGAAAATACGCGTAACAGAATTAACAGCCTTCAGTCATTTAATCTTTTCTTCTTCCTTGCGCATATTTATTTTTCATTTCAAGGAAGAATAAATAAATGGCACTGTAACAAAGCTGCTTTACTTCTCACACAACAAACTGGAAACCTGTCAGAAAAAGGTACTTTAGCTACACCACTGAGAAAGTGCTGCTAGGCTCTATTTATCTCGCTTCAAATCAAAAGACCAGGCTATGATCCTCAAAATTACTTGTTTTGTCAGCATTTTATTATCATTTGCTACTTCAACTTAGTTAAGCAACACCTAAGCAGGATTGAGCAGAAGCAGCAGAAATTGGGATGTGACACTTCTGAAAAAGTGTGACGTGTATGGCTGCAAACATTTGCTCTGCAGCAGGGAAGAAAGCTTTAAGGAACAGCAAGGTCAGAACTGTTCTTGACCAAGACACAGAAAGCAACCAACCAAAACAAAAACTGGCCTGGACCACAATCAGAAAAGCTTGCTGAACTAAAATGTAAAGACACTTGGAATGCTGCAAAGAATCATTTCAATCAGCCGGCTAGCAACACATGAAAACCAAAAAATGTGACCCCCTGTTCAAAGAACACTGACTCATTGTAGACTGATATACTTCAGTCAAATCTCCAGTTAGTAACAAGCAGATCAAGCATCAATTAATCCTTTCAGACTTTTCCAGCAGCCTCATGCACGAGCCAATTGAGTTCAAAACCTTTGTCCCAGTTTTGGCACAGATATGGGATGGTTTGAGGCCTTAAAATGGGCAACAGAATCTTCACGAGGGATGACAACACTGAAGACCACCAGGATGGCAGATTCATCTGCAATTCATCTCCTGGTATGAGTGAACCCTAATGAGAATATTTCTGTTATCAAACAGCAATTTCATATCAATTTAAGTGACCTGACTCTGTAACTCACATAAGCAATCTCATTAAAAATAAAACTGTAAAAAACCGGCAAAGTATTGCCGTATCGAACATATGAAACCATCATGCTGTAGTCAATGGCAAAACAGACAAAGTAAAAGAATAAGAGGAGATTAAAAGTAGATGCTGTATTTCAACTTGCAAACCACAGCAAACAATGGAAATACTGTGAAGATACGAAGAAATGAGAACAGAAAGCAATGAAACACCATCTATTGTGTCTTCTTGGTCAGGGACAAAACCCCAAAGTATTTTTCTCTCAGATTTTGTGCATTAAAACACCTGCACAAAGCATTCAGTAGTATAGCAAGTTTTTAAGCATTTCTTCATACTCTATTATATCATATGAACTATGACCTCCCTTCTGGAAATAACGAAAAAGCCATATAGTTTTATATACACCATACCATTATTTTACCTATATCTTACTGTGTCGTTCCAAAAAAGCATCACAATTTGTTTTAACAAAGACGAAATGAAATATTGAGAGTGATCAAGTGTTGAAAAACTAGCTGATATTTGCCTATTGGTTTGTTATTTCAATGTTTTTCTAATAAGATTAAAATGGCGTCAGTAATATTTGATACAAAAAGAAGGATGAAACTGAGACATATATGGTGCACGCCTTTTTTCTGCAGTAACTTGCAAAACCAAGAACGTAGTAAACTTGGATGATGATTTGACAGACCTATGGTTAGGACTCAGCTCCACTGTAAGGGAGAGCAGAGGTACAGACAAAATTGTGTCAGGGCACAAACCAACTACTAATTAGTGTGTCTATTTATACCTAGGTGCACATATTTTTTTTACATATATGTAGTTATATATGTTTCATATATATATGCACACATTTAACATTGTTTCCGTAAAATATCTTGAAAATCTTCCAAAGGTCCCTGGAACAAGTGTACTTCTTGTTTTATTCAGAAATTGAGTTTCAGGCTGAATTTGTTGGAAAAACCAAAAGAATATTTTTATCTGGCAGCTACCTTACCATTACTATTCAGTGTCTTCATAATCACTTCCATTTGTGCAAACTCATAGTTGTAGTCTGGTTCTGAAGAAGCTTCACTAGCTGCATCCAGATCATGCTCTCCTAAGGAAGTTTCTTTCTCAAGGTCTTTCAGCCAATCTCGACGTTTCCTCTTTGGTAAATTGATTCTGAGTAAAAATGGAAATTCAGTTTATTAAAAAAATTTTACGTGGAACAATGGAAGGGAAAATAATAGGCTGAATGTAAAGTGGGTGAAATGTAAACATCTACTATTACCTAAAAAAGTGGTTGTTTCCCCATAATATTCTATCTCCATGCCATAACTGAGTGACAGAACATACCAGTGCACCATTTACACAGGATCTGAAAGAAGAAAATACAACTCCAGTGAAATCCTGAAAATAAAAGATGGAAGAGCTGCTGTTTCTCCCATCTACTGACAGTTGTTTGTATCATACAGTAACAAACCCACTAGGTTCTCATGAAAGGATCAATGGGAAAGTTACTGGTCTGATTTCTATTGTCATATTAGCACCTTTACCCTCTGCCTTTGGCTGGTACAGCTCTTCAGTAAACATACAGACAAGGTTGACTGTGGTTGCAAAACTTTTTTTAAATGCCTGTTTCTCAAACTGGGTCACTGCCTGTTTCTTATAAACAGTCTAAACTTGAATGCATGCAAATCCTACTGATAGAGCTCTCCAAGATACAACTTAGTCAACACTGAGTTGTAAAACATGCTGTTAACATATTCAGCATTCAAGCATAAGAAAAGATTCTTAGATCCAAGTTTTATTCTTTCAACAAATGGAGTCTCTATTATTAACAAGGGTCTATTTTTGTGAACATCTGGTATACTGCTGTATTTCTTTGTAGGTTTCTTCATATTTAAGTTTCAATCACAAAATGGGAAAAATTGAGCTGTTGAACTTTTGCATGTGTGAGTCATAAAGCAGAGCATTTTATCTGAAAGGGGGAAAAAACTTCAGTAAAATGAAAAAAGCCTTTTCAGATGCAGTGTTCTCATTTCAGCTGTCTCTCTCACATAAGTCAACACAAACATGTAAGTAATTTTAAATCAGATCTTTATTTAACTTTTTTCAGTGAAATTCTGATGTCTACATTTCTGTTAATACTATTATCTTAAGAACAGTTACTTAAGCATTGCAGATCAGGCATGAGTAAAACAAAGTATGTTTTTTCCACTGACACGTCCCCTTGTTCCTGCCAGTCAAAATGACTGATGTCCAGTACAGAAACTCTATCACCACAAGCCTGAATCCCATCTGTTTGAAATTTTGTACTGTAGGCTACAGAAGAAAAATACAAATGCATTTTACTAAAGGAAGAATGAAAGAAATTGGATATTTTTAATGTGTCTCTCAAACTTCAGTTTTTTATTCTGATACTAATCTGTACATTATTTAGATACTCAAATTTCAGACAAGCAGTATGACTATTAACTAGGACAAAGGTACTGTTTATCACATGCCATTGGAGATCAAATGACAAAGACATTTACAATTCCACCCAGGGAGCCACAGTGTCCCTGGAATGAAAAGTAATTAAAAAACAGAAGTAGAACAAAAGGTGAAGTGTGACTTTACATTGCATATTAACTAGACACTACAGTAATTAAGAATTTAGAGAAGAATTCAGATCTTTAAAGCAGCTCTTTCTCACAAAATATTGAACTTTACAACAGGAATTACTTACACGGCACCATTTATTCTCTCCTATCAAGACACAGGCTACTATCCCATCACACAGGCCAGGACAGCCAGCAGCATCTCAGGGATCTCATTACTACCCAAGACACAGACAGGCAATGGCCCCTCACTACTACCAAATATCTTCTTTAGAGAGCTTATTCCAAGCCAAACCACGGATAGCCTGCTGCCATGCAGAGCAGGTGGGTAGGTGGGTGTTTACTTGTGTGGGGAAATCTTAATATTAATTGCTGAATTTCACTTTAGGTCAACTGTATTGAATCTACTCATTGATCAGAAAGTAAGACACTTCTGTCTGTGTAAAATAAAAATGCATTAAAGTCATCTTCTGTCAAAGGAAAGCAAATTTGCATTTCAATGGAAAGTGCTGCTGATGTTCCTTACCTTGCATTTTCTTTTGGTGTGAGTGTAACTTCTCCATCTAAAGCAATATCAATCTCACAGTGTTCTGGTTGGATTCCTATACCAAAGAGCTGTATATCCTGAGAAGTATCTGCACCAACTCTTGTGTGATCCTAGAAAACAAGCTGTTACTAAGAGACAGGCAAACTACCACTGTTGACATAACTAAGAAAATATTACTGAAGTGCTGAGACAGCACAGTTTGCGTGTCTGTCAAGTAGAAATGGTGCCACAGCAGATCTAAAGACTGTAACAGTCACACACAAACTGTTGTTCTGCCATGAACTTCATCTTCATACAGTTTTAGGTAGAGCAAAATAAAGCAGTTAACATACAAGTTCTGATTTAAAAATACTCTCATATCTATGCCTGCATACATACATTAAACACAAAAGCCAGAAGAAAAACAGCCATGTCATATAGGCATAATTAAGAGAACAGCATGGATAGTTAAACAAGGTGCAGAGTTCCCTGCTTTTCCGAAAACAGCTAAACATCAACTCAACTAAACATACATACTATTCTCGACATAATTCCAAGTCATATTTTATGTTCTGCCGAAATAGTTAATTTTATTTCTGTTTGAAAGATTGTGTTTTATTTGCTACTGTTCAAATACAGAAGCCCTCCTTCAGCTACTAAAGCAGAAGAGTAGCTATAAAAATAGACAGAACAGTCTTTAATATATTATTGACAAGCAGCTCACATTTCCCTACAAACTTACTTGGTTTGTATTTGACACTACTTCACTCTGACATGGGAAATGCTAATCAGAATGGTATGAAAGCTAGCAACAGTGGGAAAACATATTTCTGCAAGCTTTTAACAGTGCTTTTCTTAACTCCATCTCTCATAACCTTTCCTGTCATTGACGACTATGTTACTCTTACTGTTTACAACTAAACATCATCTCTTTATTATTTACTCTTTGCATATTTAAAGCAATCCTCAGCTCCCTAAAAAGAAACATCTGACATGAAGCTCTTGCTTCAAGTTCAGGCCAGAAGGCGACTCTATGCACACCTTGCCTGGAAAAGCTAGAGTTGACCTCAAGACTGGCACACACTGAGCATTTCTCCCACTGTTGGCAATCAGAAGAACAATTAGGAAAACAGTGAAGCTGAACTGCAAACGGAAAACAAAAGCCTAAACAGTAGGAGGAAGCCTATCCTATTTTGCTGCAGCTGGTCTTAAAAATCTACATCCCCTCTGAGTAACAAATTAGAGCCAGAAATTCAAAACAAGTGTCCTTCCATTCTATGTAAACATCCTTTTGACATCCTTACCTTTAAATAGTAAACCAAAAGCTCGTTGAGCGCAGGGTCTGCATTCAGGTTCACCAGATAACACTTGTCATCCCCAACCTTGATACCTGAAGACTCAAGGGAGATTCCCATGCTCTCCAGCTGCCTTTGCCTCTCCTGCAAGCACAAAAACAGTTTAATCTTGCCTGCTGCTATATGCAGGGACAAGCACAGAGCAGCTAAAGCTGAAGATGCACATGCTGAGTATGCATTCTATATATCAGCACCGGACACTGGTCAAGTACTACAGGGTCAGTAGACTTTATTTTTACACAACAACCATAAAAAGTTAGATGTAATCCTCAAACACCTGCCACTCCAAAGCAGAGTTTATTTAAGCATTTAAATAAGATTTAAATTTATTAGACTTACCTACATGGCTCTATTAAGTTTATTAAACCTACTTGTAAGTAACACAACGTGGCTTTGACTCTTTATGTTAGTAAAAAACAAATCTCATTTCCAATCATTTCAAAGATAATCATAGTCATAGATGACTTAGAAAATAGCATGCCACAGTTTAGGCTTATTCTTTTACAGTTTTATTATTAATTCAGCTAAAGCACTTACTTGATCATGTGCCCTTTGTTTTGCTACAATTTGGGTGTTATGGTTTTTTGTTTGGCTGGTTAGGTTTGGGTTTTCCCCTTGCCTTTTTCTTTTTTTTTTCCTAATTTATTTAACAGTGGTTGCACCAAAACATGCTTCTGGAACATGAGGACTAGAAAGGGAAACCAACAACATTTTTTCTTCAAGCTATGGATGAAGAAAATGATGGAATCCAGCAGGGCTGTTGTAGTTGTTATCATTATTAAAATTGACAATAATAATAATAATAACAATAATAGTGATGATGATAACAATAACTTTTAAAAAACAACATTAATGACTACATGTACACATTTTCCTTTTCTGGTTAGAAATCTCTAAAAGCAAAAGCAACAAATACCACCCACAATTCAGATCCTTTTGTAACTTTTCAGTTTCTTAGTCACTTCAAGGGAAACACGTCCAGGATCCCACTGCAGTCTTACAAATAAATGAGCTACCCAAACATATTTGGATGCTTTATTTTAAAATCAAATATTATCTTTTATCAATGATATCATGACACAGCTATATCTATGCAAATAAAATACAGACTTTTAAAAAACCCCAAGAAAAAAACAAACCAACCCACCCAAAACCAGAAACAAGGGGAAAAGACAAAAATTCAGAGACATTTTAAATAGCTGGTGGGTAAAACAGCACAGTCCACTAAAGCTCATGAAGATCAGCTGACTAACACTATGTGAGTATCTGGCTTTCTTCCTAAAAATTTCTGAAGTACCTGTGCAATTTCTTCTGTTTTCCTTAGTTTTTCTTCCCAGGTGACTGTTAGCTCTTTTATTAGTTTTTCCGACTCTTCCAATTTTTCTTTCAGTTCTGGTGCCTTCATGGCCTAAAGGTAGAAATTAGCAAAAACCCTCAGCTATTCTTACCACTGCAACAACTGCTTGCACAAGGAAACTAAACACAACAATATAATACCAAATGCAACAAGTATAGATTTCTACTATGTCCCCAGGTTTTTCATGGCAGAAGTTGGAGAAATAGGTCACTCGCAAAGGAAGAGGACAGAAACAACCTCTAATGGATCCAGATCTGAAGTAGCTGAACATTGACATAGCTCCAGAGACTAATGGAAAGAAGAAAAATCTCTGACCCTGGCCACTCAAACTTCTCTGTCTAAAAATACGTATTTAAAAACTTAAGTCCTGGCCATCTGAAGTTCAAGTGCAAAGTCTTTCTTCCAACAGTAGTTTAAAACACAAATTCCTCTAGACATTTAGCCTTCCATTCTATCTTGGCTATTTTGTAAGTGTTCCTAGAGTTGCATTAAGACTTTCAGACTGACCCTGCTGATTACCTTTGAAGGAAGGCATGTTCTGGAGCTAACATAGGCTTCCCATTTCACAACAGGAAACAAAGCAAAGGGCTTGAATGTGTCCAGTGCCAAGTAACAACTGAACAAGCTGCCTTATAACCCTAAGTAACTGTTTTTAACAGAAAGTAGAAGAGAAAGCACTTAACAAAATAATTAGTAAGACTTTGGACACCTTCCTACTGAGTGTGTTCAGCTGCAGCCTGCCAACATAATTAACAACACGCTACAGTAGTATTTTCCGAATTAAAATAAGGGCTTGGAATAGGTTTTTATTTATGAAAAAAGTGAATGGGTCCTTTTCCTCAAAGCAGATTTTCCCATTTCAGTCTATAAGGAAGTGTTCATGCAAGTAACACTATTCCTTAAATGAAGATGAATCTTAAACACCACACAAATAACATAACACAACACCGTTCAGTTTCTTTTCCACCAGTATTTTGTGTCTTGCCTGAAAAGATCAAAAATATTTTCCTATCTGTTAAGTGCCTAATTTGTCCAGATATCCTGGATACCAAATAAACTATCCTACCTGGATACCAAATAAACTATCCTACCTGGATACTTTATTCTTCAATTAGAAGTATAAATTGAAGATAAGCATCAATCACGCAGTGTCAACTATTTAAGGCAGTGAAGCAAATTGTTGATGGTTTTCAGTGTTACATTTTTGACAATTTTTAATAGGTTTTCACAAATGTCAAAGAAAAATGTTCCCTAAAGTTTGTTATCCAAGATTTATGACTTTTCACATTTGTCCATTTAACATTACAAACAGTCCACCAATTGAAAAAAAAAAAATTCTGCTAATAAGTGAGGCTACACAATGAAGATGTAATCTAGCCCTTATCTTTGCTGCATCAATTATTGCTTAGCCTGAAGCTCCTCAAGAACTGAAAAGGATCACCATCAGTACAATGCTGTCATCACTTAAAAGTGATTGAAAATAAGCATACACCATGTTGGATTCAGGAAAAAACATTCTTTTTTTTTTTTTTTTTAAAAAAGAAAGAAAAAAGAACAGGTGCAAGACTCTTCCTTTCCACATTTTGTAAGAAAGCTAGTCTTCCACACAGAATGCAACATTTCCTTGGGAAACACATTTTACACTGTACTGTGAATAATGTTACCTCAGCTTGTGAGAGCTGTTCTTTCAGCTTTTCAACTTCTTCACGTAATTCTCTGATGACCCTAGCATTTGGATCTTCATTCACCACTGCATGATTAACTATCCTTTTGGCTCTGTCTGCGTATCTCAGGGTTGAGAGTGTTTCTTCGTAGTTGTCTGCTGCTGGACTAATTGTGGCTATCATGGCAGTTTGGCTGTTTCCTCCCAAGTTGTCCTGTAGTGCAGCCACAGAAAGTTCAAGAGTTAAAAATTCTTCTGAGACTATACAGGGTCTTTACAAAGAGACTTAAAATACTTAATATTAAGAAACTTAAAATACTTAATAAAGGCACTGAAAGTACTATTTGGGCACTGAAAGTACTATTTAGGTACTGAAACATGCTCTGGTTATAAACATGAACAATTCTAGCCACTTCTACCACCTTTGATTCCATTACAACTGAAAACAGTCAAGTAGGATTTTATATAGCATTAACACGAGATACATTTAGCTGTCCATATTACTTAGAATAACATAGCTACAAGAGTTTCTTCACTAATTTCTTTTAAAGAATATGAGAAGTCCAGGTACACACAGACATACTATAATGATCCTACTAAACAAGTAAACTGACATCTTGTGAACACGGTGAACAGAAAATATAAATTACCTTGAGAAGCCAAGTGAGTACAGAGTCTCTGTAAGGCACAAACTTGTTTTTTCCCTTCCCTGCTGCTTGGTCAGCAAGTGATGATATAACCAAGCCCAGTGTTGAAAGTGATCTACAAATGTAAAACAGCAGAACAGCTTTAACACATATTTCAAATGTAGATTTAATAAAACACAGAAAAGGGATTGCCCTGCAGAACTTCACAGACGATTTTTAAAATATCATAGAATAAGTTAAGTTGGAAATGACCATGAGTGATCAGCTAGCCCATTGCCCTGCTCCAAGCAAGGCTTTTTTTTTCTTATTTCTTTAAAGTTATTTCTTTAAAGTTATTTCTTTAAAGTTATTTCTTTAAAGTTATTTCTTTAAAGTTATTTCTTTAAAGTTATTTCTTTAAAGTTATATATTTGGAAGAAAAAAATTGGTATTGACAGTGTTTCATCTCAGTTGGTATTAAGACCATATTTCAGAAAGATTATGTTGAAATATTCAGAATAGTTTGGAAAGTGTAAAATAGACTGCTTCAGTATATGAAGAATCACTGTCCTTGATTAGACATCTACCTTTTCTCAGACAATAAAAATCCTTCTGATTTGGCCAGTGTCTCATGAGTGTTACAAGTCAGTGCTGGCAGCACAGCAAGAACTCCTGTCTCTGGGAGCAATGTTTCAAGAATGCTAAACCAAATGCCAACTGAAATGGAACAATTCTCCAGCCATAAGGAGGCACCCTCAGAACAAATCCAGCGAGGGCCCAGGAGAACTTGTCTGCCTGGTGAACCAGTGACCAGGCAGCCATCACAAAGCCATAGAAGACTGCTGATCAGAAGAGACAGATTAGGACGTCCCTCGACAAATGAGTTGTGTTATAATTGAGTAGAGCCTCAGCAGCTTCTTCTGGGGGGCACAGACCAAACCATCTCCCAGTTACAAAAGTGCTGCAAAAGTGTGAAAGAGAAAATGGCTTAGCAGACAGCTGCATCCCAAGCAACACTCTAGAATTGTGAAGAAAACACAATTCAAGCCAACTCATTCATTTTGGTACATGTACAACTTCTACCAACAGGGGTTAACTGTGTCAGCAATCCATGCAAAGCATATGTGTGCTATATTATGCAATTCTTACACAACCCTGTGTAAATTTTAAGTGACATCAGGGCTCTTGGGGTGAGTATGTTTAAGATAATGAGCTTGTTGAGAAGCCTGAGAACATTCAACAGATGCCTAAAGGGTTTTAAAACAGACATTGCTGAAGCCCGAGAGAATTCTGGGTCTGTCACACTCATGCTCAAATATCCAGCTACTATCTATAAGTACCAAGAAAAAAGCTTCAGCAGCATCTTAATTAGATAGTCAAATAAATCTTTAATTGTACTGTTCCACTCCACTCTCTTGTGTTTTCTTTGAAAAGAATGGTACTATTTTGGTTTATAGGCAGCATTTGCACAGTATTTATAACAGAGCCTCAGTGTTGCTTGAAACTGCCTCTGGTTTAGAAATAACACTTAGAAAATGATAAAAATGTTGCAGAAGAGTATTTCAAGGAAGATATCCAAGGGTACATTAACAAGAACCATTACATGTGCCACAAAAGGTGTCCCATGCTGCGTATAAAGACAGCATAGACCTGGGAGCAAAATTAAAAGAAATTTAAGGAGAGGCTAGGACTGCTTTCCTCTGATTCCTCTTTTCCTCTTTAAATGAGGGGAAATGTGAAAACCAAAGCCAAACCCTGAGGGAGGGAGAAGAAATGGACAGTCAGAAGGGAAGTAGGAAGAACAGGGATTCAAAAAGACCTATGATTGAAAACTATTTCCCAGCTGGGCTGCAACACCAATTTGAGTTATGGGTACTGCATTTTAATGAACAGGAAATTATAAGCTACAGTTTATTAACATAGGATTAAAAATGTGTTAATATTACTGCTCCTTATAAATACTGATCTTATTTTAAGAGTAACTGTTAACATGGGAAATAAAAGCCAAATTGGAATAATTTATGTAGTTTGCCTGAGATTTCATAATACAAAGCTATTTAAAGACTTTAAGGGATGCAGCAAAAGAAATGGCTGCCCAACAAAATAATTACAGGACTCACTGGATGCTTTGCTTCATGCTGAATGATGCATCAGAGATCTGTCATTACTCTGATCCTATCTCACGGTACTTATATAATGAATCAACCAGAAGGCCTAAGCCCACAGCACACAGCAGCCTGAGTCAGTCCTGAAAAAGCAGAGTGGACTTGCTGCAAGATTACAGGAAAGTGCCATTTCTGCACACTGTCTGTTCTCCTTGTCCCTGCTCCTCAGGCACGACCAGGCTGTCCTTGCTAGTGGGCAATGGGAAGCTTGCACACTCCCACCATGGGCCTGAGCCAGCAGCATTTGCAAGGAACTGGCACTTCCCATCACAGGGAAACAACTCTGTCCCTAAGTGACACCTATTCAAGCTACTTCTGTACAACTTACAAGCTAATTCTTCAATAAGCAGAATCTACTTTTCTATTATCTCTAAATACTAAAACCCTCCATCAAATCAGCTCAGAGCGACTTCTGCCCCAACCCACTCCTTGCCCCTGCCTACAGCTTCTTTTTGCATTCTAAAGTTAAAATGACAACAGCTATGATTTTACTAATCAGAGGTAAAATTGCAGACTGCTCACAGAGAGTATTTTTTTGGTAGCCACTAATTGACAGATTGTTTATTCTGCTTCCTCCTACTACTGTTTCTAGAAGTTCTTTGACTACACCACAAAGAGTTGTTAAGCAACTCCTTTTCTGCACTGGGTATGGGAACTAGCACATCCTGGGGAGGAACAAGCACATCCAGCTTTCCTATGAGGTATGGCAAGTCTCCCAAAAACCTCCTTTACCAAGGCAATTCTACATCAGTCTGAGGAAAAAAACCAGAAGTCATCTCTATTACTCTTACTTAATGAAGTACATCTCTCTTACTTGATGAAAATGTTGACACAAAATGACACAACTCTCAGTTGCTTCACTAAGCAGACCCCTTTGCAACATATTGTCCCCAAGACAGGAAAGAATGTTTTCAACAGGAAAACCTGTGGGACCAAGGCAGTATCTACCACAGCTCTGTCCAGTTTTCATCAGAAACAAATGGTACAGACACTAAATAAACAGGCACATTATTTCCACATTCTTCTTCACAGCAATAAAACATAAAGCAAGCATCAAGTTTACTTGCCAGCAGCTCCATTTTTTATCTCATCAAATGTAACATGTGCTACCAATACAGGTTACTGGGTTTTTGAATGAAAGAACTATAATAAGAAAAGGAACTGACATAGTAAGGTACCTGGTTTAAATAAACTGTATCACTCCAGAAAAAATTATTACCTTTCCCTAATGAGTAAATTGCATTGCACCGTAAAGAAGATTGTACAAAATGTTCTCTGAAGAACGAGTCTGATTAAACATGTACATTAATTTTGAGGCTTAGAAAAAGTCAGACTTCGTTAAAGCATCAACAGCAAAACTCTAACAGAAGACACCAAGCACAGCACTAAGACATCTTTCACCTCTCAGCTCCAAAAGAGATTTCAAATAGAGAATGTTAAATAAATAGACTAAGTAATACAGATTTTTATAATATAAAATTTAATTGAATGGAAAACGTAAACCTGTCCAGTTTTTTTTTTTAATACCTTTTAAAGAAATGTTTGGTGCTTTTATTTGATGCTCTGTATTGTCAAAGAGGTTCAGCATGGGAAAAACAACCCTTTCCTACTGCATTGATACCACACAAGTTTAACACTGAATAAATACCCTAAAAGGAAAAGAAGGGAAAAAAAAAGTCTTCCCGTACCTATAGTTATATTTGCAATTTGTTGATAGCTGTTGGGAGAGTTGACATTTGAATTCATTCCCAAAAATTAGAAAGGAACGTTTAATTTCACCTTTGTTCATGCAAAATACAAATACAGTTTCTAGTAAAACCAATCTGAATTTAACTAGGAACCTGTGGGGTAAGGTTACAGTATCTGCCATTAGGCAAAGACAGCCACATCATTTTGTTCCCTAAGAACTATGCCAATGTGGCTACCAATATGTTGCATTAAACACAAAGTAGATTAGAAACTAAGCTAGAAAGGGCAAGCATGTTCAAACTCAACAAGAGGTAAATTCAAATCACTGTAAGTATGCATGCTGCTCATACACACATTTACACATTATGCTATCATTGTTAACTTAAAATACCAAAACATTTTGTAACATTTTAAAATAAACTGAAAAAGCAGTAGCTTTTAATGTAACAGTTACTCTTTCTTTCCCAGAATATTAGTATGTTTAAGACAGCAGTAATAGTGTGCTAAATTCTTGCTTTTGGACAGTAACACAGTAATTATGGCTAAAAACATGCTTTGAAACTTGTCATTGCTTGAGCATAAATGCCCAAAGCAATGCTAAACCAACACAGCTTCATTCTGATCCGATTTTCTTAAACCGTGCATTACACTCTTACATATTTTAATTCATGTTGGAACAAAGCCATTCAATTCTGCAACTTTGCATTCTTCCTTGAGCAGATGATGAGACAAACACATGAGCCTGGGGACAGGGTGTATAAATGAATCACAAAAGGTATATACTTAATTAAAGAGCACTGCTGTCACTTTTTCCAGATAAAATTCATATACCCTTCATCTGAGTCAAGTATGAATCAGGGTCCTATGCCCATGTCAAGGAAACACACGCTGCTGAGCACAGAGCAGCTGAAAAAGCTGTACTGAATTGCTTCTGATGAAGCTCATTTGAGCTGACTTCTGACAAGCAAACCATGAGGAGGCCAGGGAATCAACTGTGATTCCTTCATGATTAGGCTTTGCAACCTGTGTACACTGCTGTCTTACTTGTTTATGTTGCTGCCTTCCTTCAGGCGCTCTCCTGCAGCTCCCGTTTTGGATACTCTCTCACTCCCAGCCAAGTCCACCAGGCTGACCTTGCTGACCTTCTCTCCAGAATTCTGTACAGAAGGGACATGGGAGAACAACAGCTAAGAAACACTGGCACGAAGCACCAACACGCCTGACACTGGCACCGTGAAACACTGTTCTTCATAATAATGTGGGTTAAAGAATCAAATTCAAGGCATGAGTGAAGAAGGAATTGTCAGAGGTCTTAAAGCTCTTTAAAAGTCACCCATGTGTTTTATAGTAAAGGCCTGAAGCACTAAGGAACCAGAATCAGCCATGTGGTAACATCAATCACTTTATGGCAGAGTAGGCCATTAAAACATGTCAACTTCAGCAACAATTAAGACCTATGAAGGTTTCATGGTGCCAATATAATCTTAAAAAGTGATCCAACTGTTTGCCTTATTTGCTTCCTCATTCTTCCAGGGTTCTCTCTGTCTTGGTTACTGGACCCCATGGCATCAAATCACAGCTAAACAGATGATGTACGTGAAAGAGGAAGGAAGAAGAAGAATCCACCACAACCCCAATAAATTAATCAGCAGAAATACATACACCAGACTGCAGGTCATAGAGTGTCTGAGTCACTATAATATTGAACACAGCATGAGAACGGCTGCTTTCTTCATTCATGTTGGTTGCAGCAACTGTTCGTGACTTGTTTCCCTCTGACATCAGTGACTCAATATCCTAGAGCAAAAAGAGTAAAAAGTGATGCTAGGATAAAAGCAAAGTACTGTGCTTACTGAACAAAATCCCCATCTAGATGGAAGGGTGTGTACATGTGGGAGAGAGGAAGGGAAGGTAGAAGTAATGAGAAAAATTTTTGCACATTTTGAGATATATTGGTACAGAGGGCATGTAAGTCCACAGAACAATGTTAAATCATATCTCTGTTTTAAGTGCTGCACTTAAAAGCCCAGCAACTACAGCCAATGCACCTTATTCTTATCTGCTGGAAATATGTTTTCAACATTCACATTACAAATCATATTGTTTAATGCCAGGAATCAGGCCAGCACAGATTGACTTACACAAGAGAACACAAGGCATCTCTTCACTGAACTGCACTAATGCTATCTCCACTTAATTGGCTCAAAAAGTTACCTCACTTGAGCCTATACCTTCCCACATGTCTAAAACAAAGATGACTATGCAGAGCCTGATATATCTGCCTGCTGAATCTTCCAAAACAGTTTCAGAAGTCATCAGCCAAAAATCTCAGCATGAACAACACTTACTAGGATTTGCACAAAGGAGGTGTGCTTTCAAAGTGAGCGATTCACCATAAAAGCTGCAAAAGCAGTTTTTAGAACTGTATAATATGCACAGATGCTTCAGAAAAACAAACAAAAAAAAAAAGCAAAACATAGCACTACATAAAGAATTAACATTTTTTTAAAAACACTTTCAAATCAGATTTCCCAATCAGTTTCCTCACAAACATGAAGTCCTACACAATTTGTAATGCTGCACTGCTTTCATTATTCCATTATGCCTATAGTAGTTCATTGGCTTCCACAATTTTATTTGAATGTGTTTTGGTAAATCAAGTGGGCTTGGATGCTGTTGTGATTTAAGTTATGGATTACCATACACACCTATGTAAAACAGAAGGCAGCACTCAACAACAAGATCAAAGAAATTCATGCTGGACGACTAATATCCTTACTTCAGAATCCTTATATTTCCCGTGTCAAACAAACATTGTGTTCATGGCACATATTATGTACAGTGAAAACTGCAAATTAATGAGATACCACTACAAAGGGCAAACCCAGTGCTTCCACACGAAATAAATATTCCTGAAGAATTAGGGAAGATCTTTGCAATTGCCAGAGACTATAATCACTCAACAACCAAGTTAACTGGGTAGACATAGTTTACACCTTCTAAGATTCCTACTGCTTGTGAACATAGGTGTTATTTATAAACTTGTCCCTGGTTCAGATTTACCTCAAAGTTTGTTACAGCCAGCTGAGACAGGCCATCGACATATGGACCCAACACCTTGTGCTCTCGAACCTTAAGGGACTGTCGACTCCTACGGAATAAAGTATACTTTATGGGTAATCTACTAATTATCATGGATATATAAAAATTTTTGTCATATTAAATAAGTACCTTTTATATAGCAGAAGTCAATTTATGTCCTTTATAATTGCAACAGGAAGAAGAAAGTATTCCAGAATTTGTGACTCAAACAATAAAGACTCAAACCAATCTAACCAGTTTTGATCTATATACATAAATTATTTTTAATGCATACTCTCAGCCCAGTATTTTTGCCTGGAACAAAACCTGAAATGCCTTAACTGGCAGAAAAAAAAGAAAGGAAACTAAATATCCTCACCCCAGCAATTTGCTAAAGCTTCAATTCTTCATGCATTTTCTACACTTTACTGACAAATACCAAGTAAATCTCAAATCTATCTTTTTAACTAAGTTACATTCAGCAAGTTATGTTGTATGCAAGAACAACACAGTACAACACTTGCATACAACGCCTTCTGCAATTATGTTCAAGAATTAAAATATAAACCACATATATCAATGCTCAGTTGAAAAAGTCCAATCAAACTACCTCCTGTATACACATATCCAAGCCAGAGCACCTAACCACTATTTCTGTGTAGACAAAACAGAAGAAAGAATGCCCAAGTATATTCTGAGGTACCACCCTTCCACATTTAAAAAGTTCGATGTCTAAACCATAAGGACCAAGCTGTAAATAAGCTTCAAATTTCTTCCAGCTGATGAAAATTTCTACATAAATACTTCCTGGATCATACAGCAAAAATACCCCAGAATTTACTTGTATGTGGTCTTGCTTTCTGGTAGGGAAGTACTTCATACAGTATTTGTTTGCATCAGTAGGATGGTATCCTAATGTTTAAATTGATCACACCAGTTACTATTTAATACACATGCTGCAGAGGAATATTCTCTTCTTTCTGGTGTTTGGTATCTAATCCTTCCTAAAGAAGTCATATTAAACATACGTTCTGAAAAAACCTTCTCAGGGACTTCCAAAACCAATTCATATTTTCAGAGTTTTAGACAAAAATACAGAAGGCTGTGGGGGAAAGTGAAGCTACTCACCCTTTTGGGTCAAGCAGATCTCTGACTTTCTCATTGTAGATTTCCATATAGGACACTTCAACTTTAAAAGTATGAGATTCATTTTCTTCCACAGAGATTCTCTGAAATAAAGCACAACAGAGCCGTGGGATCAGACCCAGCTGCTCTGCATTGCCCATCATTGAAAAGGATTTTCCTGAACCTAAAAGGAAAAAAGGAGAAGAAAATGTTTTAGAACATAATTTCTGAATTACTCATTTGTTCAAGAAGCACATGTTAATTCTCTTTTTATTGTTCCAGGAGCATGTATCAGAACAAAATGACCTGCTATTCCAGGCAGATAGCTTATTCTTTGGACAAGGTAGAGGTAAACAAAAAGAGAAATAATCCTGAAGGTTTCTTTCAGCAGTGACATTACTTGGGACGCCTTGGAACACACTTAAACACTAGAAACTGAATGAGCCTTCAGTAGGAACTACTCCTTTCAGGCTTTGAAAGAGGCCCCAACAGGCAGCAACCAGGATCATAACGACAGAGCTGCTTTTAAGGAATTTACTTGTCACTGGTTGTGCTAAATGTATATGTACATTTAGCACAACCAGTGACAAGTAAATATAATACAACTTTGAAACATTATCTACCTTAATATTTATGTTTTGTTGTTCTCACTTCCCATGTGCACAAAGTACTCTTCCCCTTTAGGGAACTCACCTGTCTGTCCATAGGCAAAAATACAAGCGTTATATCCCTGAAAGGCCTTTTCAAGAATTCCTTCTCCAAGGCACTTGAACACCACTTCTTGACCTAGAAAATAATTGGCTTTGTTTATTCTAGATTGTAGAACATACCAAAAATGACTGAAAACAAGAATAAAAAAGGTTTGCACATTATTTGTTACTGTTGAGAGCACTGATGAATGAATATATGACTCGTGCAACTGAGTGATAAGATCAAAACTGTTGCTACTCTTGTTTAAATATACTGCTGATTACCTTGTAAAGTGAGCAATTCTTCAGAAGGTGTCATATAAGTTGAATGCTTAGAAAAAGACACAGATGATTGAATTTTTTATTATTTAAGCATAGTTTTTGCAATTAATATGCATAATTTAATCACAAACTATACCCGAAAGAGTACCATAACAGAATTTTAATGAAACCCATTGGTGAACTGGGACATTAGGGGCACAAAGGAATACAAGTAGTTGTTCTCTTGGGAACTGGCCTCAAATTTCACCATAAGCTGCTACGATTTACCCTGTGGCAAGGTGATGCTGGAACCAAGATAAAAGCATTCCAATGACATTCAGGGAGAAAATGCATATTAGGATGCTGTGAGACTTCAACAGAGCTGTTTCAGGACATATTCTGCCAAATCCGTAACTTGAAACATCAGCTGCAGAATTTCATAGTCTGAAAGCTGTCTCCCTGAGCCAGGCAGATTTTAGATGCACTTCAATCTTTCAGATGTAGAAGATGAAAACAGTCATAGTTTGGTTGGTTTTGTTTGTTTGTTTTTTAATAGGAAAGCCCAGAATTTGCACACCACAAAGAAGGTCAAATGTGTTGTCTGCTCAGACAATTACACCAGTTGTGTGTACACCCAAAACAAGAAGAGCTGAGCTAAGGGCAGTATTTGTTCACCTTCTGGTGTATGGTTTTAAACTTACATTCACTGCCTAGTGACTTGCTGAACAGCTGTGATCAGCTGCCTCTCTCATCCTGGTATGGGAGTTTAAGCATTGTCAGTTACAAGAAATTCTTTCTTACAGTGGATGCAAAAGTGACTTCTGTAGTCTCAAAATGGAATATACTGGCTTAAAAAAAAATCTAACTATTCAATTATTTATGAGAACATCTACATTCTGTAGCCCAGAAAATTCCTGCAGGATCACCTCTGGAATGACTACAAAATGTTTTAGAGGCATCTAAATAGGACAAGAAACTACTTTTTTTTCCTTCATTTTCCTTTCATTATAACTTAATTTCTTTTCTCCTGTAAAGAAAAAACTTGTGCAGCAATGCACTATCAAACTGTCTTGGTGTATCTTTCTAGCTGAATTTCTAAAATTCCAAAGTGTCACTAGACTTGGATTTACACAGTTCAGAAATGCTGAATACAGGAATTGAAACCTACAGAGTAACTCTCCTTCACCATGCACATTCAGTCACTTCTCATTCAACTAGAGGTCATTTGGTCATTTTGTAGTATCTATGCTGAGAGAGCACTATTCAACAACCTGGAAATAGAGAATGTTCAGCTACTGATGAATGAAGTATATCAGCAGAAGATTTTACTAAGAATATAGAATAGACAAAAATTTGCTTTCTAACCAGTTCCTGAGGGAGCCACTCACTGTCTTTATGAGTAAGAAGACTAAATCAAGCAAAGACTGAAGCTGAGTATAAATATTATAAGGAAAAAAAAGTATATATACATTACACAGTGATTCTGAATGGAGGATAAACCATTTGTCAGAAGAGGAAAAAACTTTTATTACCCACTTCTGCCAAGCAATAAACCAGTTACCTCCTCCATGTTTCTTATGGGAAAAAAACCCCAAAAACAAATACCAAAGTGTTTTAAAACAGTGTTTGGTCATAATAACCGTAAGATGACCTGCAGATTCTTTACTGCTAAATATCAGGGAAGGAATCCTCTTTAAATCTCACTGGCAAAGCTGGATTTATTTTTCAGGAGATACTTAATTTTCAAACTATCATCACAAACAGAAAATCAATCAGACACTGATATATAACTCTAAAATGATATTTTTATTACATATTTTAAGAGCTCAGCAATACCTGCACAGACAAATGGGTCATTAAAGAGTGCTGTTTATAGTAACCAACCATGATCAAATGATCATGGGATAAAATAAGATTTGTTTTTAAGTGCACTCACAGAAAAGAACACAAAAATGCTGAACTTCAATTATGGATATTTTATTAATTTGCAAATACAGGGCACTGAGGCTAACAGTATATCATCCATTATATTTTGCTATTTTTCATTAAGAAACCTCACTGCTTCCCCCATGAATTTTTTTAGTGGGTCTGCAAACCGATTACAAACTCTGTATTATACAGAATTATGTCCATATGCACTTACAGTCAAAAGAAATAATGCAGATCCATTGTCAACACTGCTGCATTTCTGTTTTGCTAAATAAACCTATACTGTCTGCAATTCATACCTTTTCTTATTTACAGGACTTCTCTTCCCCAAAACCTAGTATTCAAAGAGGTAAGCAGGGATTTTAACTTGATTATAACTTAATTATCAGCAAAAGGGAGAAGTAAGAAAAAAATTTACTTAACATATTTTCCCTACACTAACCCTTACTGTATTTAAGATGGGAATTCCCAATCTTCCAGCCGACTAAGACAATATAGCATCTTACAGAGGCAGCTAAAGGCCAGAAACATCCATCCCCTCTCCCACCTTCTGCTCAGAACATGGGCAAGCTGGGGACAGCATGCCCAGGACTGCCAGGGAGCCCAGGGCAAGCAAATGAGCAAAACAGGCCAGGATCTGGCCATCCTTTTGAGGAAAGGGAAGCAAAGTCTGGTGAAATTTTCTTGCAGACCAGGAACAGTTTCAATGTTAAGTCAAATATACAAATAGACAAGACACTTGTGTCTGCTGAAATCCACAACTCACTATCTCTCACAAGGGTAGAAAGGTAGAGCTCTTTAAGCCAATTGCCTGGTTTGCTTCCTTTCAAAAAGGGAAGTGCTGCAGTCAGCACACGTATTTCCTATAAAATTACAGCTTAGCTCAAAGTCAGGTGAATGGCCTTTCAGGACAACACAGCCTGAGCTGAGATTTCAGCTGAGATTTCAGGCCAAACATGATGCAGGTTAGGGAGTTTATGAAAAATACCCAGGCAAGTCAATATAGCATGGGATCCTAGGAATGGACCTGCCTAAGTGCTGCAATAGTAATTTATGCCATCTCTTGAATCCTTCCCAAACTGAAGGGTTTCTTTTCTTCCTTTTGAAAATTCACTTGACTGCAGTCTTCAATGGGCTCTTACTGTTGTCCAGGCTTGCAAAAAGAATTCTTTGTTCTCATCTCTGAGTATTTCTCAATATCCTCCTCTTCACCAAAATGCCAAGCAGTTATTTGTCTCTGTGAGCTTTTCAAGGCAAGCAGGTGTGTCCTTTATGCATGAACTGACTCTTGACCCATTCAAGTCAAGAACAAATGGTAATAAGCTATTTTGCTTAGTCAAAACACCTCTACTGCAGCCCGGAGACAAAGCGCATCGCTCTTCCAGATCAAGGCAAACTCATTCTGTCCTACAACCAAATTCTCCTCCCTCCTCAAAAACTACTTCATTAAGTTCCTTTTCACCCCTTTCCAATAAGAGATCCATATTTTCACCAAACACCCAACATGTCTATCAGAAGAAAGGCGCAGGAGTTAGCATGTTATGATCAGCACAAACCATTCATCGCTTGGAATGACACAGACACAAATTGTTCAGAAATGCACAGCATCAATAGTCAGTGTAAAAAACAAACAAACAAAAAGCCCCCCACACTGAAAGAGCGTAGGCTTAGATGGGATATATGGGAAAAAAAACTTTACAGTGAGGGTGATAAGGCACTGGTACAGATGGCCCAGAAAAGCTGTGGAGGTCCTATCCCTGGAAGTGTTCCAGGACAGGTTGGATGGAGCTCTCCCTCACACAGGATATCAAGCTGTTAAAGAGACCCCTTATCTTGGGGGCAGAGATTAGAGCAACACTTCCACAAAGTCTTGTAAAGAGTTTACTTCTCTTCTGTGCTCCAGACTCCCTGCTGTCTTTATGAGAAACAGTCCTGCAAGGACAACTGCAAAGATGCCCTCCAGAAGTTTTTCATCAACATGAAGGTTACCTTCACTATTTCTGTTGGTGATATCACTGGATCATTTAGAATTTTAGAACACAGTTTCCATTTCAACAGAAAAAAAAATTGCTAAAAAAGCAATTCTGCTGCCAACAGCAACAATCCCCATGCTTTCAAGTGCTGGAAAGATAAGGTAGGTACTTCCTGAGCATGAATACAGAAAGAAAATAAGCCTTATGTTCAGCCAAAGAAGTTGAAGATCTCTCATAAAAAAATGAGATTACTAATATCATAGTACCCTATGTCAGGGTCAGCCTTTCACCCCCAGAGTCTGAGAATTGTTATCAATTACCCATGCAATTAAGTTTATTCAAACAGGAGTCTCACTCCTGAGTGAACAATACTAGTAACTGCCGGTAGTACTATATGTTAATCAATAAAGTGAAAAATAAAGCCAGTCTGATCATGTGTGATAGTTTTAAAGATCCTGTAACAAATGTGCATTTTCAGGAGTGGACAAACTTTGGGTTTGCTGGCATTAAAAAAAAGTAACAACAAGGAAGAGTTATCCATGTATGTCTATGTTGTCTATGGTGCACACCATTCTGTGTTTTATCATGTCCCACCTGTTGGGTCAGCAAAATCTTTAATACAGTGTGATATATACAACTATATATCTATTCAACATAATGCAAGAGGAGCACATTTTGGTTCTGCACAGAGAGCAATGCCTGATAGGGTAACTTAGTACTTGTTACACCTTTCACTGTATCATCTTCCACTGTGTTTCTGTGAAACAGGGAAAAGGGTTTTTCAAAGGAATTAAATTTGTCGCACATGCCTTTTCTGAGAATTTTACTTCAGCCTAAAGCTCATACACAACTTACATTTTCAGGCACTCTGGACTTAGCTCTCAAGATTTACACATTTCCTTTTAGTTGTGCAACTAATCCCTGCTCTTGCCAATGACATTAAACTTACACATCCACACAAAAGTACTTTGGGCAGGGAGAGTTTAATGCACGTAGCTTTCAGATCAGCATCCCTTCTGTAGTCCAGCATCCTAGAGATTCCAGATTAGCTCAAAAAGTCAGGTGGTCAGATGGATTGTTTGGACTCTAAGATTGTACCAAAGACTGTTACAGAATTAACAAACTCTGGATGTAAGACAAGGTGTGTATTTGCAAGGTGTCTTGGACAACGGAGGTTTGTTCTGTGAGGCAAAGAAGTCATCAGAAATCCCAACCAAATCCAGTCATCTGTTGCAGAGCAGAAAGGCCCTGCAAAGTGAGGGCCCTGCCGCCCTCGTAAAATCCTTGCTGTCTTCTGTTACTTTGGCTAGCTAGAAAAGCATTCTGGGAATGACTCAGCTAAACTAGAGGTGAAAAACAAGTTACATAATTGCAAAACAATTATTAGAACCAATAAGTGCTCACACCGTGGGCCTTGTAGTTGGTTACATCTGATGCCTGTTCCTATCATTGTCTGTAATGGTTGGTTAAGCATATTAGTTGTGCCTCACAAGTATGTAAACTTGTAACAAACTAACAGCTTAAGAACCCTGGATTATTGCAATGAAGCATCTTCACCATACTATCGTGGAGATTGTGTGTTCAACGTTGCAGTTACCATAAAATTTTTTGTTAACAAATACACACAGTCATTTAGGGCAAGCTGTGAAACAGACTTAGGGAGCCTTAATATCAGCAATATAGAAAAACTGAAATATTGCCATATCAGCATTTGGTTTGTTGGATCTAAACCAAGAAACACTACTGTAGTATAGGAAAGCATCAGCTCATACACAAGCAGGTGAACAAGCCAACAAGCCAGTAACTTGGGCCTGAACACTTTGGGTTTGGTTTTTAGTTACTTCTTTTTGATATTGTATCAAACTCATTATGTTCTAGAACGTAAGGGCTGGCAGTCACAAGTCAGCTTCAAGACCATACAAAAAGCACAGCAACAACAACAACAACAAAATCAGTGAAACCATTGTTTTTTTGTATGCAAGTCTTTAGACTCACATTCTTAGCATATTTCTAAGAAGAAAAAAAATAAAAAGTACCACCAAAGCCTCCCACACACTCTTCCACCAAGAAAAAAAAACCCAACAAAAACCACAAAAACCCCCCAACAAAACAACCAAAAACCCCAAAGCGAAAAAAACCCAGTTTTGGTTTTCTTTTTCCCAGGCAGGAAAATTAACTGGAATAGGCAAAAAAAAAACCTGATAGCTTTCTGGCCAGTAAGAAAATGGAAGATATGAGAGCCACGGTTTTAGAGAAACCAGTCCAATGAGAGGTTAATTTATATACAAATAATAAACCTTCAGTTCTCAGATAAGACAAACCCAATTACAAATTCTGAAACATGCTAGAGTGATCTAGCTTTCACTCAAATGAAAGATAAATAGACCTAGAACCCCACTGAATTCACCTGGAGATGGGTTAAACCAAGCCAGAAACGAGTTTAACTGGTTAGGAGTGTTTCTTGGGTTCATCCCTTTTCTGCCAGGGGGTTGGTGCCATGGTGTTCCCAACAGCTGTAGCTCCCATGTGCATACTGGAGGCATATGGGACCAAGATAAGGGTGCACACCATCACCTTTTTCCTTTTAAAGGAAACAGGGGTGTGCAAGCACATAAGAAGGTGCTGTGGGCTCCAATGGCTCTCCCAGCCGGAACTTCAAATACTGCGTAGTGCATCTGTTCAGTGCAAACACAGCTCTTGAAAGCTGAACCAGTGAAAAGCTTTTTTTCCTGAAGAAGCCTCGCTTTGCTCAGGCAATTAAGAAATATGGCAGAATCTATGATTAAGTGCAATCCTTAAGATTTGGGATTGCATACCAAGG
Organism: Entomyzon cyanotis; assembly: GCA_024500445.1. Lineage (NCBI taxonomy): Eukaryota > Metazoa > Chordata > Aves > Passeriformes > Meliphagidae > Entomyzon > Entomyzon cyanotis. Next base: position 74,344,651 of record JAKEPQ010001005.1, read on the forward strand.
CTGCAGTAGTCAGCAGTATATTTTAACACATGTATATAGCAATTCATTTATGAGACCACTGATCTCAACTTTGAGGTAATCATTCCTACAGATTTCTTATGGGCCACAAAATCCCATAATATGAATATCTAAACTGAATGCTTGGTTTTTTTTCCTTTTCATGGACCACAGCCTTGAAATCCCAGTGTTCAGAGTTCTCTCTACCAAAACAAGTCCTATTATAAAATATGAATACACTAATAGACAAATCCAGTTATGAGAAAACTGCTAGGATTACAATCTTGTGTGGATTATCCATCTTTTGGGAGGAAGGAGTCACAAAGCTGATCACTCAAAGCACATTAGGGATCTGAACAGTCAGACTATGAATCACTTGAAAGACCTGAGATAACCACACCATCTGAGGAGAATACACTTTATTCCCCTCTCACGCACAAAGATGCAGAGCACTGAAAGTACACACGTTCATCACTAGCTTCAGTCGGAAGTAATTTCTGATGCAAAAATGAAACTTTCATTGACAGAAACAATCATAAAAGGCTCTTCCAGGTGATAAAAGAAAGAACACTATAGCTTAGATATAAAAGCACCCCTCTTGAACAGTGTCCCAAGCACCTTAAAACTTGCATTCCTTCTCAGCTGAGAGGCTAGCACTCAGATGACTCAATCCCTGTAAAAGCGATATTTCTGCTTCTGTGAAGAACTCACTTGAGCATCACAGTGCAAAATGCAAAGAAAAAAACAGCTCCACAAAACAAAGGCCCAAACTCCCAAATGTTCTCAAATTATTTACGCTGTATGTATAGAAAATAGTTTACCTGCATATTTTGTGGTGTTTGATTCATCCATGGACCAGAAGCAGTGATCAAAGGCAAAGACCTGTAGAAGAAGCACATAAAAAGACAAATTAGGAGCCCTGGCTACAAGACATTTCTTTTAAGGCAGTACATATCCCATGACTGTGTAACTGCAGTTAGGCTCTACTATTTCTGTAGATCCTAAATCAGAACTGTAAAAAGGCTTCATCAGCAGGAATACTTTTGTGTAATCTTGACAAAGCTCAATACTTCTTTTCTATGTATATGATACACTATACAGGTTACTCCTCACTCTTACCCTAAAACAGATTTCAAAACACAGACAAAACCTAATAATTAAATCCACTCTTCACCAGGCACTAACACTGACAAATGTTTCTGTCAACAGTAACCAAACAGCACCACAAGGACTCAATATACAGAATGTGTCAGATGTCTATTTAGCAGACATCAGCACATTATGCAGAAAAGTTTTACCGTGGGATGGGCTTCTGGTACTCAATGAAGAGCATTACTACTTTCAAGCCTTAAGGAGCAAATAAATAGTATCAGATTACCCACCTCAACTAAGAGTACAGTATTCCATCTCAGTAGAGGAAGCTCAGAAACTACAAACAGAAGATGTAGCTCTATTAGAGAAACAAGCTATTAGAGCCTGCTCTAATGAAAAGACTTAGTATCACTTCAGTCAAGAGTTCCAGTGAGGTAGAAATTGAATGAGATTCAATATTGCACTCAGAGGGCATGCAAACCTGGAACAGTGTCCTGTAAAACCACTTAACACAATGGGATTTGATCCAAGTTTCTTTTCCTGCACGTTTGCGAGCATCATGACATAGACATTTAACATTGCTTTTTTATAGCTTTAGATTGCTACAAACACACCTTAAGCTGCAGTGTATTTTCCACATTTTGCCATGATAAACTGACCATGGATGAGTTAACAATAACTCATTAATAGTTCTGGGTTTGTTATTTGGGGCGGTTTGGGTTGTTGTGGGTGTTTATTTTGAGGGGGGGGGGGGGGCAGGATGGAGCACAAGAGGTGGGAAAAATCTCAAACCACCTTTGTAATACAACTTTGCCTGGGTCAAGATTTTCTTTGCCTGGTCATCCAACAGCTGATCTCCTTTGTGAGACAAACCATGCATGTCGATGTAGAGCAAGAGCCACAGGCTCTGTTAGCGAAAACATGGTAATTCCCTAAAGACAAATCCAGAGGAGAGGAAGAAGATGCATTTTTTTTTTTTTTTTTTGGCTTTTAGGGATGAAGAACATTTTGAAGTCCCTGCTTTTCAGAGTTACTACACAGTGTACTCTACAGATATGTTTTAATCTAACCCTTCCCAAGATGTCTATTGCTGCAAATATTCCAGAAGGTAACACCAGGTTAGCACAGTAACCTCACCTCCTTCCCTTTGTGCCAGCTTAATGGAAAACACATGAAATGGCCTGAGAGAAGACTCAATACTGAGACAACATTTAGTCCGTAAGAGTGAAATGAGTTCTGGAATTCCCTTCTGAAGAAAAAACAAACAAACCTATAATAATAATCTAACAGGGAGGCCTGAGTCACTCACTGCAGCACAAATAGAATCAGACATCATAATGAATCAGGATGTTCCCTGATGTGACTGAGTCAAAGATGTCATTTGGCCACTGAACTGCAACTAAAACACAGCAGTTAACTGCACCTTGTCTTCGGATAAGTAGGGGTCATTTTAAATTACCTTTTGTACATTTGATCATCAAATCTAGGCATAAAACCATGCAATCAGTAAGAACACTAACCTTTTTCCTAACTTCTGTAGTCCAAGATCTACTGTTTCTCTTCTCATATTCCAATTCTATGGAAATTTTCCTCACAGGACTTGGTAACAATACCTAGTCTCTCCGATGATCAAATGGCAAGCAATTAAATTACAACAAAAAACCCCACACCCTACTGTAAGGATCCAAAACTGCCCATTCTTCCCCCTGTTAAAAGTAAGCATTATCTGCAGTGGATCACACAGACCAGTTAAAAAGGTTGCCCAGCTACACAAGCCTATGTGTTATGATTTAAATGTCAATACAGCAGTACTGTAGGCCAATTTAATGTATTGTCCTACGCATTTTCCCCTTGGTTAACACGGAAAATGATGACAGGATCATTCAGTGACTTCTAATTTAAGCACTGATCTTACAAAGAAACTCTTAAAATTAAAATATGTGCTTGCAGCCAAGTGTTTCTCTTAAAAAAGCAGATTTTATTGGGATGTTTTTAAAATGGTAAAAATTGGTCAGACTGGTTTTCAAAAGGTCAAAAATGATTATGCAATAGGAAGAGAAAAACTCTGTCTCAAGATAAAGCAAATGTAAATATAGCATTTTAGTTTGTTTTCATTCTAAACATAAAAAGCCAGGGCATGGATTTGGTCTATTTATAAAATCTGTTCTGGAAAATTGCCAAATCCGTCTAACAGAAGTAACAAGATTACTTTGAAAAAAAAAAGTGTCAGGCAAAAAGGCAGAAACTGCTGGGGCATGCACTATCTGCAAAACATGCAGAGCAGCTGCAGCAAAACTCCCCTCTCCATTAAAACCAGCAGGCAAACACTTAAACATTACTTTGATTAGTGATGACAAAACAGCAACCTTGAACATTCCCAGCAACCATACTTTAAGGATTCACCCAACCAAAACAATTTTATGGACAACTGAGACCTTTGGGAAAACAGATTGCAAATGCAGGAATTAACAGGGTAAAAATAAGGCACAGGAGCAAGATACATGGTCCTAATCAGCAAGGCTCTTCAACATGTACATCAGGAAGGCATTTTATGGGAAAATATCTGTAGGACAGAATCCTACCAAAAGGATAACCCTTGTACAGAAAAGACGATCATAAAGATAACTATTTTACATTTTTCTGATGCCCAGTGCAGGAACGGCAGGACAAGCAACCCCAAGTTGAGCATGGAAGCATACTTGGGGTCAAGACACAGAATGTATGCCTAAGCATTCTAAGTAATATCTAATATGCTCCTCTCTTCACTGATTATTCTTCCTTAAAAAGGAAGTGGTGGGTATTACTCTCTTTTTGTGATAAAAGGGTGCAGAATAATTATTTTTTTCTTACTATTTTCTCCCCAGTATCCATTTTCCTGAAAAAGGTATTAACCCCCCTGTAAATACAACTATCAAAGCCATGAGAAGTTCTGTTAATGTTCAAGTCTCAGACTCAATGGCCAGTATTCAAACTGGGTATTACCAGGCATTGAAAATGCTCTTTTAGCAAAAATCTTTACCAATTTGTACCAAAAAGCGTATCTACCAACTATATCAAAACTATTGAAATGTATTTGAACAGAGATACCTGTGATACATACAAAACTTTTTAAACTTCAAACACCCTCTGTGAATTAATTTTTAAGTACATTTTGGAAGGTGTTTAATAGTACTCTTTATTCTCATTAATAGTGTTCTGGGCTTTTAAATAACAGGGAATTAACAAACAAGCCTTAAAATTTTCTTACTTTCTGCAAGATTCTGTATCTCACACTTCATCCTAGCATCTAGAAGAAAAAGCTAGATAAAAGGAAGCTGCCAGCCACCTGCCACACTAGAGTAGTAGGTTCTAAACCAAAGAGTTTCAATGAAGGGATGAACTGAGTACGTTCAGTACAATCATATAAAAATGGAAATTTATGAGAAAGAGCTAGCTGGGAAGTGGTGGATCCTGGTCCTACTGTATCCAGAGTCATTGTAAGAGTGCACATTACCCTAAATAAAATAAGTTATGTAGGACATTTCTAGGCTATAGAGAACTATACCTGGAGTGTTGGTAACTATTAGAAATTGTACAAAATATTTGTTCTGGTACAACATTTAAGAAAAACAGAAGATATGGAGCTTTGATTACTTCAGCAAACACCTGCAGCAGTTTAAGACAGCTGCTGGTTATTTTGCTGAGGAGACAACTACAGGTTATGGTTTCTTCAACAAGGCAAACTGGAATGCAGCTCCACACATCCATCACATATGCCAGTGAAAAATCTGGAGTTTTGTCTCAAATTCATCTGTACCTGTGGCTTAAAAATGAAAGTTCAGACTTTTATTAGATTTTAAACTAGAAGAGCCACTGTGCCTGCTCCTGCAGGATCTGAAAAAAACACCCAAAGGGGTGCTCATATTTTAAAAAGCCAAAGCAACATTCTGCAGAACTTGTTTTCATTAAGGTACTTTATCAACGGCTTGCAGAATTAGTAATTTTAGGGGTTTATGCATGCAAGTACACTTATGCAAACTACATACACGTAATGAGTACCATATCCAATATTAACCGCTTGCCAGTTTAAGCCAAATTAAATAATTAGTTTAAAAAGGAGTTTAATTTCAAATTCATTATTCTTTTGAAGTCTAATCCTCAGTATAGGCCAGGCAGAGTCTGGGGCTTCCAGCATTTAGCAATGCATTACCCATATTGAGCATAATCCCTAACACATTTTCTATGCAGCTATAAAATGTTGCAAATGTATGGCCAATGTTTAATAGGCATTTCCAGCTGACCAAGAGATGGCTGATTAACCACATTCTGCTTTCATTGAGAAGCAGTCAGTCTGACAGGTTGGGTGACTTATGGGGCTACCTGGCTCCTAAAAAAACAAAAGGAAGGGAAAACCAAGGACGGGAAATTTCCATTCACTGGGCAGCTGTTCCTACATCCCTCTTAAAACTGGTGATGGAGATAAGTAATACAGGAGATACACAAGGAAATGGCAAACAGAGCCTACACCAGTAAGCTTAATGTAAATGGAAGCAATTAAGAACTGAAAAAAAAGTTAGGCACTATAAACACAAGGCAAATGACAGGGCTGAAGAAGTATGCAGAAAAAATCCAAAGGCAACCTGAGGAACAGCTCACAGATGTCAGCTCAGAGCAACTATTCTACCTTTGTCACAAAATTACACTTAAATGCAATGTTTGTAGAAATAGCAAAATATAAAGCAAAATAGCACCCTAATATCCTTATATAAATTTTCCTATCACAGCTTCTGAGTTACCAAGCTGAATCGGGAAAACAACTTATCCACGGCTGATGATAAACTAGCACATTAAAGATAAAGAGATTTCCAATATTTACAAAATTTTATTTGAAAATCAACTACGTTTAGCGCTCTAAAAACTGTATAAATCAAGAAATCTCATATCACATCTTTATAAACGCAGCAATGGCTATTTTCCACAGATGGTACAAAATTTCCTCTATCTCAATCTGATACACATTTCACATAACATTAGAAGTTTCAGCACTATAGCTTAAGGATATTAATGACCATCCAACTATACCTAACAATAATGTGACATTTACACACAAGCGTGCAGCTGTTCTGGTTTTGCCAAGGAAATACAAGGCCATACGTAAGCTTTTACAGAATGCCCAGAATAATTTTATCTGCCTATAATGGAACATAAATGATGTACTACAGAAAATGAGGGCTTTTGTAAAAACAAGTTTTCTGGTGGAATTTCAACAACAGAAAGGAGCATTTTCTTCCTTTTAAAAAAATGTTTAACAATGATCAAACTCTTTTTTATTAAGTCTATCAGCTGATAGAAGAACTTTATTAAATGTCCCAATAGGTATATATCACTTGTTCTCCTGCCCTTCCCCTGCACTACAAACAACACAATCTTTTTTAAGTGAATTCTGGTGCACTTTGGCAACTTTTACACTAATTACTAATTCCTGACTATCCTCAAGTGCAAACAAAAATGATTTATTTTTTACTAGATGTTTTTTGCCACTTTTTAAAAACAGTATTTAACTTTTAAGCAGAACTGCGTGTAATGAAATGTTTTACACTCAACACTTATTCAGTCTTTCAAATGTTTTTATGACTGCATAAAAATTTTGGCTTGTCCTGGTCACAGCTTTAACAAGCCATGTGCCTTGCCTGCATGTCAGCTAGATTGAAATATATTCTTCTGAAATTATGAAGGTTTTAATTTGGAAGTCTAGAGAATAGATTTTTTTTTTTAGTATGTTTTTCCTTTACCAAAGCTGTACTTATCACATACTACAGCAATATACCCAATATTTCTGCAATGCTCAATATTTTCAAGCAGATACAAACACAAAAAGAGACAAAATACTTACCTTAGGTGGTTTTCTAGATGATTGGCAAAAAAACCCAGCAATGGTGATGAGAGGCATGAATACACCATTCACATAAAGAGAAGGGAACAAATAAAAAAAAAAAAGGAAACAAAGTCAGTGTATGTCATTACTATAATCTGAACATTATTTTAATCCACAATGTATTTAAGAGTAATAAGATCAGGAGATATTTAAATGATCCACCACATACTTTTAACCAGTAATTACTTAATTATTAATATAGTCCCACATTAAAAAGAAAGAAAAGTGCCAGATTCCTTACAGATATAAAAATCTAACATATCTGCGTTCAAGAAGGCAGACAAGCATCTGTTTCAACATGAAAGATGAAACACAGCCCATCTCTGGTGGCAAATAAACCAAGTTTGCAAACTGGCAGACCAAGGTGCTGCGGTGAAGCCCCATTGACTTCAGCAGTGCTACACGTGTATGTCCAAGGTAAGAGTCAAGCAAATACTTCTTGTAAAGATTATGGAAGTGTGAAGAAAACGAACCCTGTGTAGGCTGCATTCTCCCCAGCCACAGAAAGCCCACACAGTGCTAAGAAGCTAATGCAAAAATGCCATCACCCTTCACACCCAACTCCAAACAAGCACTATCAGAAATAATGCAGTGATGATAAACCCCCAGTCTAAAGACTCTAGCTCAAAGTAGTTAAAATTGTCCTTAAATGCTTCCATGCTTTTGCTGGCAGGCATATGGCCACATTATAAATTAAATCAGCTTGAGTTTTTCTGGTAGGATTGGTTTCAAGTGAGATTGCTACCCTGTCTATGCAGCCCTATGCTTGCTGATGTCAGGGCAGGAGAGGAGGTGAACATACAGTGCAGAACGAGACTGATTTAGGCCATTCATCAAAACTACAAGCCTAGGCATATGCTTAAATTATATATTGAAATAAGAAATTTCCACATGCTCATCACATCAAGGAAAAAAAAGCATGGATGAAAGAAGGAAAAATGTGTGGAAGAAGAGAAAAAATATAACCAGAAAGGTCTACAGACAAACAACACAAGCAGAGAATGCAGTAAGGTTTATAAGATAAGGATACAGGTGAAAGGTATAGCAACAGACACATTACATAAAATTCAAAGATATCAAGAGGCTACATCCTCAGTGCAGAAACACCTGGGACCAAGCCATGCTGTCATCCACCAGTCTGTACATACCAGCCCCACCAACTCGGGCGGTGGTCAGAGAAGACCCAAAATACTTTGAGCAGTTTTCTTACCAACCCACAACACAAGGACTCAGCAAAAAACTCTGAAGGGACACAAATCCACAAACACATCTTATGCAATCTTTTCTGCCTACTCTCAGCTCGTACCTCAGATGACACATCTGCCTGAAACAGAAGTTACAGACAGCTGGGATATGGGACTGGTGTAATGCAAACATCGTTTGCCTCCCAGCCAAACCACTCACTGCACGTTTACCCTTTCATTAGTGGTGGCTACACAGCTCAGTCTATGGCTAGCTCACGTACAGGTGGCTCACAACTTGTGCAGAATGCTCCCTTATCTAATTGAAAAATACATTTAGCTCTACCCTGAATGTTTCCATTTTAATCCATTTTCAAATATGGTGTAAGCACAATGTTATCAGCTTGTCTAGACAGAGTCCCAACACCACCTCTAAACTTCCAAGAGAAGTTCCTATTAAAAGAAGTCATCCAAGGTTTTTTGGAAAGCTTTTAAATACACTCATACCTTGAAAAATAATTCAGGAATACATCAGCTTTACTAAAGAATTCCTGATAGACTGCTGTACAGGTTCAGCAGAAGTCCTAAACAGTTTAGTTGGAAAAGTTCATCAACTGCTTTTTATTCCTGAGATCCCTAATTGGAAAAGGTACAGAACATCACTGAAGTAAACAAATGGTTTTACACATTTTTTAAGATATTTCCTTAAGCAGTATAAGCCACTACCATTTTGGAAGTCTCCTCTAACTTTATTTGATGTCGATTACAAGAAGACCATAATAGTCACTTTTTAAAACCCTGGTGGACAACAGAGCTTCTCAGTAGCATCACTGAGCTCTGGGATTCCAAAGCACAAAGAGCTGCAGCTTCCTACCATATGTCACATCCAACTGCTCCAAACTCCTAATACCAACTTCAGCAACTCCCAGCAACTCCCCACATCACCAAAAGCAATATGATCAAAGCCTCTGGAGTAAGTCAGCTATATTAACTCACAGGATAGGTTTTTAAGCTATTTGGGTATTCCAGCTAATCAACTCAGTGTAACCATAATTCTGGCAGTGATTCAGGTGGAAATACTCCAAAATACTTCAATCAAAGGACTCAAACTAATAACTAAAGAACTGTTTACAGTTTACAGAAATCACATCTGTGGCAGATTAAAGATATGCTGTAAAATCCTGCATTAGCCAAACTGATTTTCAACATATTGTTTTTTGTTTGCTTTGCTGCCTTTTTTTTTTTAATATGTGCTTCCTTACTTCTTTCCATTTCTAGAAACCAGCAGTTTTTAGTTTCACAGATAATTGAAGTTGTCTCAATTTTTACCAAACAGTAACTATAAATATATGGTGATTCAGTGTCACAGCAGGTGCTGGAGAGGCAGGGACACACACAAAACACACATATGGACATTAGACCAGAAATACAACAATTAAAATTTTTATTTCCAGGAATTTTTAATTCCATGTCTAGTCCTCCACAGTGTCAATGACAAGACGCAGGTATGCCTTTTGAGTGACAAAAAAAATCTCCTCTGAAGCAGACAGCTAGTACACATTTCAGGAAATTATCAGAATTGCAATATAACCTTGTAATGTATCTGCACAACTGCAGATTTTGCTTTAACCTGATGGGCATCTTCAATCTGTACACTCAGACAGAAGGCTGACTTTTTTCATATGCCTGGAATTCAAAACCCAGGCAAATACCACCAAGAGGCTGAAAAACATTCTCACAGGTCAGAGGAAAAGTATGAATTTCATGACCACAAAGCCCACTGAACTTCTGGACTTCCTCCTGCCTTTTTCCTTAGGCCATCATGATTTTAGTAAAGTATCACACGAATGATTTTATAATTTTACTGAGCAGTTTGTCTGCTGTGGGTATCTACTCACGCTTTTTGTTTCACAACAGTACTAAGCCTCTCCTGCCCTGCTTGGCTAAAACACATCAAGATCTCAGAGTGCTTAGCTACTCAAACTTTAAGCTAGATAAAGAAAGATGGGTTACAGAAAGGTTTGTGCTAATGTCAACTCTTTTTTCTGTTACCTCTTGCTGAAACTAAACCCAATACATCCCACATTTGCCAAGAAGTGACTCACAAAATGTCAGTTCTCTTGTTCTGTGTCAGCACATAAATGAGAAGTATTCCTGACAGAACTCACATTTTCTCTCTAGCACCTCAGCCCATTGCAGCATACAAGAGGAGTGCGCTTTGCTAGCTTACAAGCAGCAAAGGTTCTTTCTTCATTTTTTAACCATCTACATTCTCTCACAGGAGTCTCCTTTGGTCATACAAAAAGTTGATATACATTGCATATTCTGACTACAAAACTAGTCTTACGCAATAGGAAGCAACAGAAGACAGTTGCACTATGAGCATCCAGAAGTATGTGATACTGTCATCTTAAAGTCTTAGTAACTTTCAAAACGAGCCCTTTTTTGTCCCTTAGTGAGTACTGCCAGCATTTCCAACCAAATGTTGCTTCCAGAAGGAAGGACATTTTATATATCAAAAAAACCTTAATAGAATTATTTTTTCTCTCCATTTCTTATAATGAAGCTTCATCAGCCAACTCACCTCCAACCCCCAGTCAAGAAACCTTCAGTAGGGACAAGGTACATTTTAAAAGGAGAAGGTAGGTGTAAAACCAGGTACTCCACATTAAAGGAGACAGAGGAACAAGGCGTCTCTGAAAAACAGGTCTTAGGTTCTTTGGAACATGCACACAGCCCAATTCATCTCCAATTCAACTGTTCTAAGCAGCCAAGTAGGTCACAACTGTACTATAATTATTTCACAGTTTGGAAAGTATCTGGCGTTTTTTTCTTTACTTTCTCACGTTAGTTAATCAAGATGAAGCAACCATAACCAGCTATTTTAAATAACCACACACAGTATCTATGAATGAATAAACCAGATGACTCTGCAGGTTTGTAAGCTGACTACACTGAAAGTCAACATCTAAGACACTGAGTTTGAAAAAACTTTTTGCTCTCATCATATGTGCAACCACAGCAAATTCATGCTACTCACTAATTTCCCAAATATATAATTGCTTACATTTAGTGGTTACATAGTCATTGGCTTACTCTTCAGAGTCACTGGTCAAAATAATTATTACAAGCAACTATCAATATACAAAATCGAGAAAAGTCTTCAGGTTTTTTTCAACCCATCATATAAAACAGCCTTTCCTATGTAAGCATAAAGATGATCAAATTGCAAAGATCATCCTGATAAAAATAATATTTCTTACATTTCACTGCTCCAGCATCTCTAGAGTCTAAAGACCAGCTGTTTGAAACAAATATTATAGTATTTCTGAGTGATTTAAATTTGGTTTAGTTTTTTAAAATCAGGCTGCCTTCCAACTCAGGCTGAGATGTCACCAGCAGTTTGTGCATTTGCCTCACTCAAAGGCAGAGTGCAAGGGAGCAAACCTGTGGAAGGACCATCATAAGGAGTGTGCCTCACTATCCATGACAGAAGTAACTGCAGTGTTTGTTTATCCATGTGTGTGAAGCTTCCACAGTGGTGGCAGCAGAGACAGCAAGCACTCAGCACTCCTAACTGCAAACAGTGTAAATTATGTAGAAGCAGAGAGATCGTGTTTCTCCTATCTTTCACAATCAGGTCATGCAGCTCTAGGACCCTTCCTTGTCTCCTGGCTTATCACTGCAGGCTTGATACCAAGCACCATAAGAAGTGTGGCTTTATATTATTGATGAACACTGCACTAAACCACCTAGATAAAGATCACAGTCTGCCACAGTAGCAGCTCCAGGTGATTACATACTGCATTACATTCTGTGTTCTTTATAGGGAAAGTGGTGTACTGGTAGTACACCACTTTCTCTATAAAGAACACAGAAAAAGGACATTTATTTGCCCATTTCTCCCATGAATCTTCTAAACTGATGAGTAAAGTGAATGGCAGGGGCCTTAATACCCTTAATACCCTTAAAGGGAATAGCATCCCACCTTTGTGCTTGCCTGGGGTACCTCCTGTACAGCTGACTAATGAAGCTGGCATCACGATTCGATACTGGGATTCTTGGAAGAGTTACTTTACATACTGTGTGAGCACACATACATACACAAATATAAATAATTAGTTATTTTATATTCTTGCATGAATTGAGCAGCACATGCCCTGTTTAATTCTCTTATCCAGCAAAAGCCCGTTCTATAGACAAAATAATCCTTTGAAGAACAGCAAAAAACCCCCAAATATTTTAACAAGTAAAGCAATTTGAGCAACCACCTGCATAATAAGGTGGTAGCTGATCATAATCAGAAACACCATGAGAAACAGATGCATACTCTAATAATAAGTTGTTCTCACACACTTTATGGAAACCTACCACATGCAAAGAGAGAAAAGTCAGACACTGAAATCAGAATGACAAATACTGCAGTGCAAGTTAAACAAAATAGACATTACAGTAGCAGAGTGACTTCCACGACACAAAAGAAACAAAGATGCCTGGATACTTCACCATAACACGGTTCCACTGAAGTTCAGTCACTACAGCAATGAAAGCACAGGTTATGAAACCAACACAAGCTCATTAAAGTAAGTAAAAGGCATTATATTCTGACATTTACAAGATGGAAGACAAAGTGACAACTGTCCAGGAACATCATTAGTTGCTAACTTATCTTCACTTCCAAATTCTGAATATTTTTACTGCCCAAGGCATTATTATTGCAATGCCACCAATTTGTTGACGTGAAGTTCAAGTGTTTCTAATCTTTACACAGGAGCCTTGATGTCATGTAAAAACAACTTGTACTGACAGCCTGAAAAAGGAATGATACCTGCCCTACATGCAACAGCACTCTGCAAACAACAACCAGCTTGCAAGAGCAGTCACCACCCATCAGCAGAAAGATTAATCTATTACTCTGCTAGAAAACTCAGTAAAAAACTAAAATCTGAATACTCTCCCAGAAAAAATAAGTTGGGTTTTTTTAAAGCCCATTTCAGTTAATTTGTTTGGTTTTACTAAAAAGGCAAAAACGGACTAAAATTGTCACTTTGCTCTGAGATTCAAGAGTTTTCATGCAATCCTGCTGAGATCCCATCTAGAACCCACCATGTTAAATGATCTATTTTCCCCAAGTCTTTAATCATACGAATTCAAAACTTATCCAAGACTCTAGTCATTGTAATGAAAACCTGCTACACAAATTACAAGTATAGCATAACCACAATCACAAGGATATCAAGCTTGTCTTACTAACATCCAACTATAGCCTCATGACAAAAAGGCAAAGGAATGAAACTCTACCTAATGTTCCCCAGTGCATTACCAAGTAGTCCTGTCCATTTTAAAATCAATTATTTTCCCCTCCTTTTCAGTGAAACTGAATGTGCAAGAATCTAAACAAGTAGATTTTTACCACCTAATCAGGTTTAACTTATCAGAACAAGGAAATGAGGGAGGGGAAAAAGAATCTGATCTCAGAACTCAAGATCTGTTAACCCTTAAGGGTAGTCTCCAATGAAACTGCTGTCAGAGCAAACATGCCACAGTTCTGGAAAGTATGTGGCAACACATTCTAGGAGTGTTAATAAAATTGCAGTGGCATTTATTAGGCACTATTATTATTCTTATCCTGTTGCATTTATTACCAGCAGTCTTGAGGAGAAAACACCCTAAGCATTAACTGGCATTTCAACTCTGTGCACAAACTCTAAGGAGACTCTCACACCCAACCCGTCACTGGAGTTAGCTACTCACAGCTACTAACTACATCCTAAGTTTCCCACGTCAATGGAAAATGTTCCCTTTCAACACTGCTACTAGTCCTTTAACATTCCTTCAGAAATGCTGCTTGTACAAACCACCAAAACACCAGTGAAGATATACTCCTTGTGGAGGTAGTGCTCAAACCTTTTGAAAAATACACTGCTATTTCATCACTGTATACAGTATTTAATCCAAGACAGATCACTCCCAAGGGCACGTGAAGGAAATCTGGTAAGTAAAACAACATTTCATAAATCTAACTTTGTTTGTTTGCTGGTTCAAAACTCAGGCATTACATTTTGCTGAAAGGACATAAACAGAGCCATTAACAGCTTCATTGACAAGACTGAAGACAGATCTCTTGTCAGTGGAAAGACTGTGCACCAGAAATAACTAAAGCATAGGTATAAACCAAGTAACTGGATCTGAACTTTGGTTCTAACACAGTAGTTTCCTCAACAAATGGAAAAAAAGAAAAAAACCACACTCTTTTTGCTGCAACATAAGCATATTTTTCATACCCAGTCAGGACAAGGATATTGTTGAGAAGTTACTGCATGTGTGCCAGTCCTGACCATGTATTCTGACTGGACAATAGAGAAGAACCCCCAGGTTTCACTGTCACATTCTTTTATCATAACAGGGAAAACTATCATTCAATTGTCATCTACTTTATTTTACTAATGAGATTTCAAGAGAGATGCTAATTGGGTTTGACACTTCATCCTTTCACACAGCTCTGCAAACGTATGTTAGCATTCTTTAAACAATTGCAGTATGAAAAAGTTGTCTGAGATTCAGCAAAACACACAAATAACTGGTTTTGTTTCATCCTAGCATGTGTTTTTAGTGACAAGAATATTAAATGAACTTATCAGAAGGAAAATGTCATTCATTAATTTCAATTTAAAATTAAAACTTAGGTTTGACGACAATATACTTTAGCTTAGCAAATTCCATCTCTTCACCGTTTTGCAAAAAAAGTCTGTCTCAGCTGGCTGCAACACCAGCTGTTTCCGTAACTTTGAGATGACATTATTTGCTTTAACAGACAGCATTAACAACTGCTACCATTTACCAGAAAGTGGACACTAAGCAGAGAAAGATGATGATGGTGATTCACGGGATAAATAAGGTTTATTGTGTGGAACAATACACCAAGAATGTAAACTCAAATCAGCTCTACATAAATAGTGAATAAGATCTCCTGAGCTGTTGCAGGACCAACACCTAAAAGTACTGAGGAGACTTTATTCTTATGTAGAACTCATTCAAGCGACACCTCTAGAAATCTCTCCACAGAGCTCTGCAAAGTTCAGGCAGCAACCCAGCGTGTGCCATCAAATCAACCACCCAAGTTATCCAAAGGCTAGAAAAATTCTTCACAGTGTGTGCTCCAAGTTTATCAGTTAACAAAACAGGCAGGTAACTGCCTTCACAGAGAGATGACATCAAGCACCAAGTTACTGAATCTGTCATGGAAAGGTACAACCCGAATGCATTTGTACAACCTGAGAATAGATCATTCCCAGCAGAGATGAGTGGTAACTGCTATGGCACTCAGAGTTTTCTTTCATCTGAGGACCTCTGACAGAGGTTAGATGCCTTTCTTTGACACCACAAAGGTAAAAAAGAACATCCTACAAGACCTGGGATGTGAGAAAAGAAGTATTTAACAGGCTCCCCTTCTGCAATGAGCTGTGAATTTGTGACAATTTGTATAAACATTATTTTCAGCCACAAGCATTTCCTTTTTTTACAGCAAAGCTTCCAGGCCAGACCCCTCTAGCAGGCATTATGTAACATATCATGTACTTGGTGGAAATTACAGCTACCTCCTTGCCGGGTGCCATATGGTAAATCACAAATTACAGGAGTGACAAACATACCACACTTCTATTCAACCACTACAACAAGCACTGTGGGAAAAAAAGCCAAGATCCCTAAGTCTTCTTGGACTGAAAAATGAAGTACACACTGCTTTTGTACAATGAAATAGGAAACATTTAGACCTGTAGCAACAAAACAAGTCTAACATCTTTGAAGGGCTAAAAAAACAAGGACCATCTTATGACTGATATGTATTAACTTAACAGATAACAAATTAAAAGACCCAAATGATATTTGAATCCAATATTAAGAAAATTCTTTCGCTAGATCTAATTGAATTCCAAATGGTTGAATTCATGCTCTTAAAGAAGTCTGGCATTATGTGATGGAGAATAACAAAATCACACACACACAAATTAACTACTAGGAACTGGAGTATTTTTCCTGTGAGGAGAGGCTGAGAAAGCTGGCACTGTTCACCCTGGAGAAGAGAAGGCTCGAGGGGAAGCTCATCAACGTATAGAAATACCTGAAGGGAGGGTGCAAAGAGGAGGGAGCCACACTCTTTTCAGTGGTGCCCAGTGACAGGACCACTGGCAATGGGCACACATTGAAACACAGGAGGTTCCATTTTTTCACTGTGAGCATGACCAAGTGCTGGCACAGGCTGCCCACGGAAGTTGTCGATGCCCCTCCTTAGAAATACTCAAAAGCTGTCTGGGCACAGTCCTGCTCAACTTGCTCTAGGTAGCCCTGCTTGAGCACAGGGGTTGAACCAGATGGTCTACAAACTCAACAGTCTTGTGAAAAAAGATAAAATCACTTTTTAAAGCTGTTGTGGTACACAGCAGTAGCACGGACATTATATATATAAAATATGAATATATAAATGGTTAAAATACTGCATGCTAGGTTTGAGACTCAGGAACTTTTAACCATGACTATAATCCCACACATGTCAGTTTTAAAAAAGTCAATAAAAAACCACCTCCAAAAATCCTCAGCGTATATAGCTGTTTCATAGAAAAAAAAAATTCAGCATAATATAAAATTTGTGGCAGCCCAGCAACCTTCAGTGGGGTTTCATACCCAGCTTTTACGACCAGATTTTTCTAATATCTCCAAAAAATACAGGCAGTCTTCTGTGAAAAATATTATCCACTGTGCTCGTCAAGAGAAGTTACCAGGCAAGGCTGGGCATCCAGGTTTCACCTCTTGATTTTTCAGTGAACAAGCTGGGACAGTACTACTTTTAACATCACAGTAGCAAATTCTCTAGTTCTAAGCAGATGGTCTCAGTCATTACTAAGAAAGTGATGGTAGAGCTGCAGTGGAAATGAAATGCCTAAAGACAAACTCTGAAAAAATACTCAGTAAGACCAAGAAGGGATAAGGTATAAATTAGAATAAATCTTAAAAGATTTGCATGTGGAAGTCAGCAATGTAAATGGGTAAAACAGACAAAGCTGATTTACTGCTGACTTTACATAGAGACTCTTCTATAAAGGGAAGACAGTTATAGCTTTAAAGTGCCTCAGTGGAGATTGAGTCCACAGCTAACTGCAAGCATTTGTAGTGCTTAATTCAAAAAGAGAAGAGCAGCATAATTTATTTGTTTTGTTACAATAGACTTCATTTTTACAACACCCAAAAGAGCTGGCTGCTGTCCCATAAAAGTCAATTCATCTGAAAACAAACAACAATGCTACAGTGTAGGTCAAGAGTAAAATCCCTGATAAAGTCCTACAAGCACCTTTCAATATAAGAAATGGTAATTTCAAAGAGTAAATGTGAACTCACAGGATCACAAGAACAGCAAGAATGCAGTTTACAAGATAGTGGAAAAGAAACAGAAGTCATCTCAGACCTTATAGACACTGATGGGTTTTAGAAAGTCCAGAAAGTGATCAAATTATAATGGTACACAAGTCATTAATGTGATCAGACAATTAAGAACCAAAACAGATTTTCAGTATTTCCTACATAGACAGAAACAAAAAATTATTTTATTTATGTTAAATATTAATTTAACATAATAATAATAAATTATTAATTTTTTAAAATTATATTAATTATTTATGTCTATTCTTACAGCTAAAGAATGAGTTTACATCTGCAAACACACATTAGCTGGCTGAACAAAACAGTAAAACACAGAATCTCCAGGTCATATAGTCTATAAATGTCACAGAGAACAATGCAATAAAGTCTTCTGAGATTGAGTAGACTTCCATGAGGCAAAACAGCACTGACTTTGAATTATTCTGACTCATTCTCCTGCTGTCCAGAAAGCCTTCTTGAATTTTGATAGTGAAGAAATTTAATCTCATTTATTTTGTTCTTGTACCAACACTGCCCTATAATTTAACCCTTCAATCAAACTTTACTTTCTACATGTGCTCTCATGTGTTGCACTTCCCTCCCAGCTCTAAACACCTTTCTACATAGGGAGGTTTTGCAGTTCTCCTTGTCTTCAAACCAGTTTGAATTCATATTTCTTAAGCATAGTGAATCTGAAATATAGAGAATACAACAAAAGTTCAAGATGCTACCAAATCCAATACGACTAAAGTCCAGTACTACCAAAAGTCTCTAAGAATGGCATAGTTCCTATGCTGCATTCATACTGAGCTGTTCATAAAGAAACATTTGCATTTTAAAAAACTGGAAAATATGGAAAGAAAAAATCTTCTTGCACAGAAAGCCTAACTTCCCAGCCTTTGTTATATTCCCTCAGTACTCTTGAAGAACTATTGCCTCACTCTTCTGTGAATTGCAAAGGGAAGAATCATGACACATTGCAATTTGCATTAGAGACCAGAAAGGAGGTGAGAACCATAGAAATTTATTTATTTTAGAAACCTGAAGAACTACTTTAGCTAGCAAATTCTTTCTGAGAATATCTCAGAGAAAGGAAAACTTTGAAAGCAGAGATTGTATCTTTAATTAGCTTGCAGGTGAAATAGTTTTATCTCTGCAGGAGATGGGGGAGGAGGAAAAACAGGTAAGGTTTGAAGCATGTACGCTGTTTCAGATCTGAGGCAGAATGAGTAAGCTTCAGACTAAAAGACATTGGCAACAGTTGCTCTAAGAATGCCTCACTATAATTGCCCAAGAGGCAAAGCCAGTTTAAGAAGTTTCTGCTCCTCTCCAACTTCTTGTTTCTAGCTCCATGCCACAACCTCTCACATTCAGCTATACTTCTGCCAGAAAAATACAAGACAATGGGAGTGTTGGGGGGAACATTAATTTGCTTTGACATTCTTTATTTGAAAAATTATCTTCGTTTTACAGAACCAGAAACCAGCTGTACCAATGCAGGGAATGCACACAGCAAACATCAGTGTGTAATTGGGAACATGAACCCAGGCAGAGAGGGGTGAAGCTATACTGACTGCTAGACCACTGCACATCACAGAAGGGGCAGATCCTGCCTGTGACAGCCACCAGGCCCTTTAATCAAGCCACCTGATGAACACAGCAGGAAACTCAGCCGCAGCTCAGTGCAGCTGCAGAACACAGGTGTTCCCACCAGCCACGGACAGTGAGAAATTACAGATGGAATTGCCTGCTATGTTTAAACTTATGGCCTTCAATGACTGTGTTTTTATACATTAATTTACCAAACCATTTTTAAATCAGACTTTTAAAAGTTGACATCCAGTGGCAAAGTCCACAGTTTAATTATAGACATATCTCTGTACTTGTTCTGAATCCACCTCCTGATAATCTAAGTTAAAGTCCCACAGTCCTTGTAAGGCAATGGGCAGTAAATCCTTCCTCCTGCTGTTCATGGATGTACAGATCTCTAACCACATCCCTTTTCCCTCCCCAGCTGTCCTCTTCTAGACTAAAGACTTCTTGCTTTATTATTGGTTCCTTGTGTAAAAGTGTTCTGTAAGCTCACCACCCTTACTGCCATTCTCTATCTCTTCCTGGTTCCAGCAGACCTCTTTGAGACAGGAGGGCCAGAATAAAACACAACAGTCAAGAGCACTTTGCAACTGCACAGAGACATGAAATCCTCATTTCCTGCTCTTTCCCAGTAGGTCACAACAGTGTCTTGCCATTTTTCACCCACTTGCTGAGCACCAAGCTGACATTTCCCTTGAATGAGCACAACTCCAAAGTGATTCACCTGAGAACAGGGAGCCCAGAAACCATGGCTATATATATAAGGTCACAAGAGCTTTGTGTTTCACAGTGAGTTTCATGCACTCTTTTATCATCCAGCCACAAACCACCTGAAGGTCCTCCTACAGCTTTTTGTGGCTGCCACACTCCAACAGCAGCCACAGCAACACCTTCTCACCAATATATTCCATCACACCCATATTCACCCCTCCTCCTGCTCACTTATAAAAGAAGAAATACCAGACCAAGCAGAGACCTCTCCAGGACTCCACACAAGATGTTCAGGGGTGAAAGAGAGGATTTTGGCTGGACACATAGCTCATCCCTACAGAGTCTGTTATTTTTATTAACTGGGAGAAGCGAAAAGTCACAAGTCTGTGGGTTGTGGCTGGCTTCTTTTCTTCCAAAACACTTGAAGCACAAATATCAGTGCCTTGATAGCTTAAAATAACTCACTGGAACTGTAAAATTATTTTGAGTATTGAATCTTCCAGAAGTCTTTATAAAAACAGGCTAAGGAAACTTACAGAATGAGCATGTCTCTTCCAAAGGGAACAAAATCATGTGCAAAACCTCAGCTAAACTATACACCCAATACCACTCAATAGGAATTGCCGAAAAGCAATGTAGAAAATAAGTCTGAGTCTTAAAAATGCTATCAATACTCATGCCAGACACTAGTTCTTTAAACTAAATTTTTAATAAGCTAACCATATAACCTCTTGGTCAGCTTCTTCCAGTTACCCAAAATGATGATACCATTTACTATACACTATTTACTGCAGCTTCAGAAGAAAAAGATGCAGATTAAAAGAACGCAGCAATTATAAATAAAGGTGATACAGAAGTCAAAAACCAAAATGACAATACTGAGGTTTGAAATATTCTTTAAAAGTAAAATATCCTGCTACCTTAGGATCTGCATGCACAATCAAATCTACAGCTTGGGACATGACGCAATACTCAGTTTTGGCTTTTTCCTTTAAATATACCGTAGATTTTGTAGCATCATCCAATTCAAAAGATGCATCCAAGAAATTGTACTCCAGAAAAAAAAAGTAAGGCTAGAGACAGCATTTTTGATTCCTAATCTAAGGGACTAAAAATACTTGCTTTATTTGCAGCTTTCTTCTCAACAGTTTGCAATGGAAAATTATACAAACATCTTAGCTTTTCTACCCATCACTTACCAAATACTGAGGATCAACGTAAGTGAAATACACAAAAGCTTTCTTCAAATACAGCTTTCAGTATCTATTATTATAGTATAAACTAAGTGGCTATATTCTGGGATTGCAATTTTGTTTTTATTTAATGAACACGGTGCTACCTCTGACAAAATGGATGTTCTTTGCTTGCCACACTGAACACACCTGTACCTTCTCTGTGCAACACCTGTAGCTAACTAACCGACAGAAAAGCAGTCTTCATATTTGGTATGTTTTTTCCTTATCTAAACAACCTCTTTGTAGGCAATGGAACCTATCCCTAACAAACAGAACCAAGCCTCAAAGGCTCAATATAACATTTCCTTTAGTTATGCACCAATTGGATAAAAATTACTGTCAAGCTCAGACAAAAATAAGTTAACTGCACAACATAATGATATATAAAATTGGTAACCTTTTAATAGAAACCTAGTTTTTCCAAACGGCACTTCTTTAGACTAATCTGCATGAGATATTAAGGGTAATTACTATAGTTACTATGAGAATTGTAACTCTTGACTCTTGAGCAGTTACAAATAGATACAATTTTTGTACAGTGCTGCAGAAAGTATCAAGTGTTTTCTAAATCCTGTCTGTTAAAAAAAAAAAAAGCCTCAGGAATATAATATTGTATACATTAAATCAAATGCAACCCCCAGTTTGTCAAGAAAAGTCAATAGTATCACATTCTACCCAGGAGGGAAGGAAAGAGGGAGGGAAGGCAGACAAGTGGAAGAATCTTTTTTCCTTATAGAAGAAAATGATGGTCCCTGGTCATCAGGCAGAAGACAGAAAAATTTCTTTAGGCAGATAACTAACAAAAAAAAAAAAAACCCACGTTTTTTTCTCCTTTTTGCCTTGACATATTTTATTACAACTACACATAAGTAGTATTTTTTTCCTGCCACTCTGATTATTTTCTGCTCTTCCTTTTCTACTCTCTTCACATGAAATTGTTTGGGTTTTTTGGGGTTTTTTTGTTTTTTTTTTAAACACTGTGCTAATGAACTGCAGTGAACCCAATAAAACTGAAGAACACTGAAACAAAATTTGAAATACTGCCAACATTAATTTTGGCCTGTATTCTTAACAGGGTCTCACTAACAGAGCTCGAAATCATTTATGCCTTGGACATTTTGGATTAAACTCCACTGTATCAGCGTGAATTCACAAACTGCAACATTTAAGTTTCAGTCTTCTGTCTAGTCTTTGACCATATTTCCATGGATACTTTTCAGATCCTGTTCTAACTTCCATGTGTTTTAATATTTGTTGTAGCAACGTGAAAATGAAACATATACAAGTCACTGCAATCACATAACTCTTCCAGAAATACAAAGACAGGATTTATTCCACTTGCAGAGGAGGCACATCCTCAACCTCCAAGCCAAGCTTTATGCTAGGCACTAGGTATACAGCTTGGAAATAGAATTGTATAATGGAAATACTGAGAAGCTCTTTGCCATAGCATCGCTGGCAATAAAAATACCCAAGATTACAAACAATATCATCATGTGAGCATTCCAGGCCTATAAATAGAATTCAGAATTAGCTGGCTTCTCACAAATACAGTGCCTCAGTACAACATGTATCTGCTAAAAATACCAAATATGTTCAGTAACATAAATCCATCTGAATTTTGTGAATTAAATACCTATTTACACATCCTTTTTAAAAAATTTCTTTTATTTAACTGATGATAACTTATGATGGACTCCTGTGATGGACTTCTGACTGAAAAAGTGTACACTTTGCCTATGAGTGCTGTCAGGATTTGATTTGTCCAGGAACATGCATGTATTTCTGCATAAATCAATACTTTCCTTGATAATACAGTCCTGCTTCAGAGCTTCTTCAGAAATATCATGACTAAGAGGCCGTCTTGATCAACATCAATATTAGAATTTATGATTTAGTAATTAACTTAGGATTCCAGCAAGAAAAGCAAAAAGACAGGTTATTATGTAGAGATTCATGAGGATAAGATGCTCGTCTACATCTACCTAAATATATTATAAAAATATACATTAAAAAAAAAAAAAAGATTTTTTTTGGTACAAAAAACCCATACTATTTCAATATTGTTAATTATTTTTCCAGAAAGAACAAGAAAACAACATATTCATATTAATGGTTACACCACGTACTTATACAATAGAGGGAGTGGACACATTCCTCAGGTAGCAGATCAGTAGTACGCAGCGTTTCAGAAACAATCAGAACTTCCTGAGAGATAATGGAAAAGATAATTCATGTATTACTCAGGATATGCTTACTCATTTTGCTTTGCCAAAAAAGGAAGGTGTTGGACACTCTTAGGGAAGAAAATGACAATTTACTTGAAAGCATTAGGGACTCAAAAGTTTATCAATGGCTGTAAATGTCAATTTTATCACTTCATATGGATATAGCCGAAGAGAAAATACTAGTCTGGTGTCTCTGAAGTATGTCTCACATACCACTTATTTTCTGTACTTCAGCAGCTTCTGTAACACTATCTCACACGTCAACCACTCCATTCACTGTAACAAACCACTCACAATAAAGTCAAATGAATGAAGGACAAAAAAAAAAAAAATTGGATTTAAACACATCCCAAACTATCTCCACTTGTTGTGGCACTTATCAAGATGTCCATGCCAAGCCCTTTAAACTTCCCCAGACCTGCTGGTGATTTCAGCTTGGCACAGAAGCAGGCACACCAAGGAGTGCTCTGGCTGCCAGCCCCCTTCCCTGCAAGGCCCAGAGCAAGACCAGCTGCTGCGGCTCAGAAACTACTTCTGGAGAGACTCCCAGCAAAGCAGCAGCACCTGAGCAGCAGCACCCCGAGCTCTGACAGACTCCAGGGAGTGACCCAGACCCGGAGCTGAGGACCAGAGCTAACCAGCAGGACATCCCACCAGCACTGCACATGCACCAGAGTGCTGGAACTCCTGCTGAGCCTCCTCCTGTACTCATCCCTCTCTGATCTGCCTCCCGACCATTCTATGCTTATCTACCATAGAGCACTGAAAATTTAAATTGACTAGATAAGCTATTAAGTGTAAATTGAGGGAAAAAACTCTAACATAACCACAAAAGACATGGCAATTTCTTTAGATCAGTAACAATGCTGAGACAGTGCCAAAAATTTATGCCGCATCCTGGCACATTTTTATAATCTCCTGTTTAGTTGTAGTTACAGACCTGCTTCAGAAACACAAATATTTATACAGATACCATACATAAATGGAAAATACTCCCTGATAGAACAAGAAACTACAGCATTCTCAGTGTTAAAGACAACTAATTAAGTCTCTGTGATGGACAAAGAAGTGTAAACACGAAACTGTTCTTTTCTTTGACAGAACAATGCACAGCTTTTAATAGAGTATAAGCCAGTTATCCTTGTAACTACATCACCTGATTACTGATTCTATTTAAAGAAAATAAATAATAGGAATTTCAAAGGACACATTTTATTCCTGACTAGCAGGACAGATCTGTGCCATTACCAAAAAGTGCTCTGAAATACAGAGAATGTATGTGAGACAGTTTCAGTTTCCAAGTTGCATGTTGAAACAGGAATGTGCTCTTTTGTTCTATTTTTTTCCCCTCATTTAATCATAATGAAGTCACTTGCGACATTACAACGGTTTCCAGAGCAACAGTCCAGTCAGATGTGATGAACAGAAGATAAGGGTGTGTAGGGAGAGCTCTGTAACCCACCGGTGATCTTGGTGGGAATCCCAGCATTCTGCAAAATTCATTCTGATATTCATATTCTGCAAGAATACCTTCATATAACAGGATCAACATTAAAGAATTACAAGGTGGGAAATTTTTTTTTCCAAAATACCTGAAAAGAATGTGTAAATCAGATGATCTCTTACACAGGGAAATACATGATGTATAAACACAAAGCAGAAAAAAGCTCCTGTAACACAGCACTTAGAGTTGCAATAATGCCAATGATAATCCAATGGCTGGCTAGACTCATCACCCTTCAGCACATGGCTACAAGATTTTCCAAGAACTGAAAGACATAATGCTTTATGAATCCAGAGCAGAAAGGACAAGGTATAAGTAATAATCCTAGATCAAGTCAGGCGTGTATGTCAACCAGACACTGTCAGAAATATGAGAAACAGAGGATTGTGCCTTGAAAGGCAGGAACTTCAGCATGAGAAATGCAGCCTGAATTCATCCACAGATACACTTAGTAATATTTCTACAGACAAATCACCTTTAGGGGTTTCACGAGGTGTCTGCAATCTTTCAAAACAAAGTGCTTGAAATGCCATGGATTAACCAACTCATGTGTCTGTGTCCTGGGGCATGTTACGTGTATATACTGCATATTAATGCTCAACCCACAGCACAAACAACACCAAAACTGCACACTCAGCATCATTTCAATATGTGAGGCACAGGAGATGAGCTCTTCTTTCTTGCACTGTACTAATACTTCACAGATAATTAGTATTTTTCCAAAAGATTGTCCTCAGAAAAACAGTGGTAAAATATGCTGTAATATTCTCCATCAAAGTGCATGCCTTCCTCCTGAAGGAACAGCCTCAAAGGAACATCTGAAGCAACAATTACCAACAAAAGCAACTGTTTCCTTATTGGTATTTTCTAACTATTGGTG
Organism: Entomyzon cyanotis; assembly: GCA_024500445.1. NCBI lineage: Eukaryota > Metazoa > Chordata > Aves > Passeriformes > Meliphagidae > Entomyzon > Entomyzon cyanotis. The sequence goes on from JAKEPQ010001005.1 coordinate 74,370,400, forward strand.
TGAAAACTAACTAGGAATCTTGCCTCAAAAGCAACCCAGTCCTTGAACTATCTTTCTAGACCTTTTGTTCCCATGAGTTTCATACTTCAGGTCAAACATAACACCAAATTACAGTAAAAGGGAAGCTCTGTGGAAATGCAGCAAACCTGTAAAAAAAAAGTTGCAAGACCTGTATAAACAAGTGATACAACTCAAGAATATTTACTATGCTAATCAGAGGCTTGGGAAAAAAACAATCCCAGAGATTGTTAATTTATTTCTCTGTTTAAAACTTAGAGAAACAAACAATAGAGAACTTCAGGAAAAGGTCTAAGTTCTGAATAGTACAATGAGTATGGGCACACAGCATTATTTCTGCTTCGAACATAGACAGACACCTATCTAAAAAACCACAGGACCACAAACGTGTCTGCATCAGATCCCAAAACAGCAAGAACTTTAATTTAAAGTTGCATTTTATCTATTTCATGCTTTGGGACAAACAACAACAATGGACAAATGACAGCATCCCTGGTAAACCTGATATCTCAGCTACTAATTTTCCAAAGGAATAAAATCCATCCAATGCTAGTCCCAGAGAGCAATTTAGTATATCTAAAGTTAACCTATTGTTGCTGCAATATGAGTAGCTATCTCCTAGTTAAGTTTTCAGAGGAACACATAAGTAAACAATTCCAAGAGAGATTTCGGAAATGCATGTAGTAGCAGGGAAAATAATACAGGGAGATCTGGGTGAAGTGTTAGTTTACAACCAACTCAGCAGCTTAAAAGTGGATTTTGCAAACCTAAAGTCTCACTGAGCTTGTCTTGGCCCATTTTAAGAATTGTCTCAAAAACGTTTTCTTAAGAAAAACTCATCACTCAATAGCAACTGTCTTCCAAAAACACACCTCACACATGAAGAAAAAGGGAAAAAAGAAAAAAATCACAGAAAAAGAAGAAAGTATACTCTATACACTGACTATACTTCAGCAATCCGTGACTGGTAATCGTATTTTCATGGTCACACCTGAATTGTCTGCTACAGTAAACTATACCCCAGATTTTCCTGAAAGATTACTGTTCTTAGACATCTTATTTTTGTATCAAAACCTGGCAGTCTAGCACACAAACATAAAACCAAAGTTAAAATTTTATTCCTTGACAGTAACTCCTCTCCAGAAAGGAGGCACAGCGTGGCAAGGTTTGATTGTCTCCGGTGCCCAACAGTAGCAGACACACCTAAACCCAGCCTACCTTCACTCTTTGTTCATTGCCAACAGCAACACTAGAATAATAGTGGAGAAAGTCGTAAGAATTCTTAAATACCTCAACCTTAGAAATACATCTTCCAGTATATCACATCATTTACCAACTTACGTGAACAGCTGTAATTCAAAGCTGTTCCAAAAACATGCACATGCCATTTTACCCATAGGACTGTGTGAGATGCTAGAGATTCTGCCTGCTGCCTACAGTAAGGGGAGGCTTGGTGACTCTGGCACAGAACAATAAAAAAGCCCTCCTCTGCCCTCCAGGTTTACTCAGTTGTTTGCTTTACCCACATCTTGCAAAGAGCTCCACAGTCAAAGCAATTACTTAATGGTTTGTTCTCCTCCATGCCACAACTTAAAGAATAGTTAAGTCTGGAAAAAAACTTTAAAAAAACCCAAACAACACAAAAGCAGATGTATTTCTTCAAAGAACAAGTTTCAAATGTTTTTGCATTCACAGAAAGTCAAAACAGACAAGTTACTTTTGTGAACTTTTTTTCAAACTAATTCCTGAGGAGCTTTTAAGTCATCTATTCTTCATTACTGTAAATTACTTCCACAATCTCAGAAAATTGTGATAAGGGATTTAAAGCAATTTTCCCTTTCCAATAGCAACCAGTGCCTTCTGACCCAATTCCAACTAAATCACCTCATTTAAGCTTCAATTTGTATCACAGGATTTTTATTCCAATGCTAAACACTGACCATTCTATTTACAACCTCATGCAGCCCCTTGAAACCTTGCCTGTTCTGCACCTCTGCCGCAACCTGAGGAAAAAAGAAAACATTTCCAACAATTTTGTCTCCACCTTTTCTTCCAAATCCAAGACACTGATGATTCTAATTTACTGTAACTGCACATACTCCTTATCTGATCCATAAACCTTGTCTCTTTACAAATACATCACTCCACTACCATCTAGAAGTAAGTTTATTATTTTTTAAAAAGGTGCTTTTTTCACATTGTAAAAATGAAGTTCAGAGAACTCTAACATGGCTTCAGGACTTGGTCTTACAGATACTCAATATGTCTTAATAAATATTAGCAAATACATTACTTGGGATCTCTATTTAACACTCCTCCATGTTTACAACAGAGCAGCCATTTATCTTTGCACAGTGATGGAAACTATTACTGCCATCTGTGCTGACTCCAGCTGGTATAGGACTAATATAAAATTCTGTTAGCTGCTTTGAGCTGCTTATTCAGCTGGCAATAATAAAAGTTGAGCTCATTAACAGCAGTCTTGCATAGCAAAGTTTCTGCTTACCTCAGAGAGGCGACTAAGCATCTCCACGAACCTTTTCACCATTACAAAAAAAAAGATTACTCTATTTACTTGGCACCTGTTTTTAATAACAATCACAAAAAGCCTCACAATTATATGCTGAAGTTTTTTTCAAATATGTCTATCAACTGAGCCAAAATTACTTTAAAAAAATGAAAAGCTGCTCCATCAAGGCAATATGTGGTTTCCTGTACACAAACTGAAATACATTTCTAAAATCAGAGACCTCTCTAGTGCTATAAGAGGCAGTGGAAGAATGAGCATTTCTGAAGCAAGTGTTCAGGAAACAGTTTTTTTATCATTCAACCATCACCTAATTGCATACTGATTCACGTTTTACATGTCATTTTATAATTTAAAGAGATGAGATAAACTACTGGATTGCTCAAGCAATCTGTCATCCTAAATACACACTGGAGTATTTTATTTTTTTATGTTTTATAATTTTATGTTCCTCTGCTTGCAAATTACAGAATTTTGAGACTATGATCTGGGAGGCAGTAAAAATGAAATTTGACAACTTTAATGGGCTTTCCATTCTCCCTTCTCTCTGAAGTCACAGCAATGTTACTGTAGGCATCAGTAAGCACCAACACCAAGGAAACACCAAGGAAACTTGAACAGTTTAATTTATCTTATTAAATGTACAAGCGCAGTAGATATTCTCTTGTGAACTGCTACCAGCTTTTGACTCTCATGCTCCCTCAAAATGAAACAACTTTTCTTTCTCATCTCCACATTTTGTAAGAAACCCTCTTGACACAGCTCATAATACACAACGCTCTTTTATTTTTTGTCCTCCTACAGCTTCTGTCCAAAGCTGGACTTGTCTCAGTGGTCACCTTTCTTCTGCCTGCAAGTGACTCAAATTTTTCATGTTTACAAGTCATCTCTGATTCTTATCTTTCATTAAACTGCTGAGCCCAAATACACAAAGGAAGTACCAAAGGAAAAGCTGTTTTTAAAAGAAGGTGGTCCTAGCTGATAGACATGGGCAATGAAAGAAGGTAATTACCGTCTTACATTTGATGATTAGCAAAATGTGTTATCACATACTTCCTCTCAAACCTATGAAATCCCACACCATGACTCAGATAAAACTGTTCATTTTTAAATTTTTCTTCCTATAATTCTTGTGATTGATCAATATCCCACACCACCAGCACCCTGAGACACAATATTAAAAAAAGAAAATTTTGCAGGTATAGTTCTTAGTGCAGGCCTTGAAGACAGAGGAATTTTTTTCTGTGATACCAGAAACTCAGAAGATGGTAACCACCATGCCAGCTTTGTCCAAGCAGCAGGAGGTCAAAGCCATCCACACTTCAGAAAGAAGACTGACTTGTCTCCCCCACCATACAATCCAGAAACAGGAGAAGCACAAGGTGATCAAAGGCAAAAGGAAAGACCTATCTTGTTTCCTCAAGTCAGCAGATATATTCCTTCTCTCCTTTAGCAGTTTCTTCCAATAATTAAGTAACTGCACTTCAGGCCTTCCCTCCCCCACCCCACATCCTTCACTGGACTTTAGCTATTAGTCTTTAGTACACTAAGTAACCTTCTGTTCCTTGTACAATATATCTATGAAGTCATCCATCTACAATTAGCAATAGCAAAATACCTATTTTTAAATTTTCTTATTTAAAACCTAAGGATCACAGCTGAAAAAAAATTAAATTAACTGAAATACAAAGAATCTCGTTGTCAAGAGAACTGTGTAACACTGACATTACCTCTCAGGGCAAAGTTTTAAACAGCTGAAGGGTAGCAACTTCTGATGTCACCTCACCTGATGTGCAATGCACTACTTGATCACACTCTTGAGTTCAAAGTCAGTTGTTCATCAAGTCCAAGTCAATGGCCTACAGTTTTCACTCTCCTGTGGAAAAGCCCTGGAACTTTCAGCAGTAAGTTATTCAGCACTTCATTTCAGAAAGCTAGAAGTAAGACAGTGCAAGGGAGAGATTTAACTGCTAAGCCACGGTAATCTGGCCTCTCATCAACTTGCCAAATTCCAGAACTCATTCATATCTTGACCTTTTAAACTCTGAAAATTCAATATTAAAAATCATCCACAATACGTTTTTCTTCTTCAGACACAGCTTCAGGTTGGATCTGCCATATGCAGAATTATTAGACTACAACAGACATTTTAATCATCTTACCTCTCAAAAGAAAACCCACAGATCATAATCTGATTTGACCTGTTAATTACTTGTAATTGATGGTATCTTTACTGAATGAAGACAGCTGGAACATTTTGTTCAATAAAATGGAGAACATGATGAAAAATATCCTTCTGACAGCAAGAACATGCTCAGAACTGATTAATCCTCACCTGTCTTTGAGGCCTGAGAGAATTATGTGCTCAGAAAAGGCAATTCTGGCAAAGGAATGGAAAACAGGAGCTATTTGATGTCTACTTTAAAAACATTATATCAAATATAATGTGAAAAAAAAACAACCCAACAAACAAATCCAAACTAAAACCAGTAGCGTGTTGCTTTCACCACCTTTTAAAATCCAAACTTGTATACAATCTACAGAGACCTATAACTTACCATTAAATTTGCTTACTAAAATATCTGGATACTTCTTCTGGTTTTTGACTTGTAAACTTTAAAACTCTGTAAAGAAGTATTTTAGCTTTTGCAGCCTTTGTTACAAAAAAACCCAAACAAAACAAAACCCAGTTCAAATGTAACTCCAAGTAACACATTAAAAACCTGTATTAATTTTGAATTCAAGCCTGTACCATTCCCCAAAACCCCAACACATTTCACACAAGCATGCCCAGCCAAACTACTTCTGTGACTCCTGTCACAGCTTCACCAAGCCTCTGATTATCGATTTATTCCACGCATTGCTCTGCACATAAACACTGCAATGTGCTTGAAACAACTCCTAGCGGGTTTTGCTCTGCAAAATGTCTACCTGGCATCAACAACTTCTCTCTCCACAGCACTTGCTCAGTGAATTTGCAGTGACACGCTGACTTTGGTGGCAAATTTACTCTTTCCATGTTCAAAGCCACTACAAGAAAGATGGATACATCTACTCCTTTCCAGCACAGTAACTGGTGTTAAACTCCAAGAGACATGGTGATGGACAGTACAGACACAGTTAACTGACAACAGGAAATACAAGAGGTAAAGAATCAAGCCCCTGAAATTCCACAGGGCTATAATCATTAACAAAAATTTGATTTTGCATCTTTTCAGGTCCTATCATATTTTAAAGGCTATACTGACAAACTCAACAACTTTGCTACCTAATTCTTGAGACAGTTTACTCAAAGATTGCCAGTCATCATAATCATTTTCCCAAACTAACTTCCTACACTACGCAGCTCTCACATTTATTGGCAGCAGACGTCATCACAGGAACTCTGACTGGCAGCCTGCACCACATGCTGTCAGGAAATAGTTTTTTCCTTACACAATTTGTTTCTCTCCACACACACTTTAACATTTAAAATGCACGTTCAAACAACATGAAGTATTCTCAATGGAACTCTACTCAAATAGCACAAAGCCTATATAGAGCTCAAATATCTTCAAGATACGATTATCCTTCTTTCTTAAAAACTTGTTCATTCTTCTTTAACTCCTACTGCAGTATTTTTTCCCCTCATTGGCTTGTAGCTAACAATATCCCATCAACATGGTTTTTGAGCTGTGCTCTCAGACTGCAGAGACAGTTTTATCTTTTTATGAACATTTGTTTACAAAGAGTGTAACACTACTGTATTGTTATACTGAAAGGTAGAAGCTTTTTAAAATATCTTCCCATTGCCATTGCCTGTAAGAATGTTATAGATTTTATCCAGACTTATTGTCCAGTAAAAAACAAGACACTGAGTCCAACCAGGTTTTTATTAACTCAGGGCATAAAACAAAGCAAAAAAGTGGCAAAGAGACAAATCAATGCCTAAAAATAGAGAAAGTGTATGGACACTTTCATGCAGTGGAAAGCACCTCATTAGGTACCAGAAAAGAGCAGAGCCCCAGCATGGATATAGTGAGCAAAGGAGCCCTCCAAGTTAAGAGAGGCAGAGTTTGAGAACAAGAGAGTCTGTACCACCCTGCAGAAATTCACTGAGGCCTTTCTGTTCAGCACCAGCATACTAGGCACAGCTGCATTACAAAAAAAAGTTATGCCCTTATAAGATTTGTCTTATTGCAGCAGAAAAAAACCCCAGCAAAACCCCAAAAACAACCAAACTCTGAATCAGACAACATCTTAAAATCAAATCAAGCTGTCAGCCCTGACATGTTTCAGAACAGGAGAAAGATATCTAGCCATTAACACACAAAAACATAAATACAAAGCAGTTAATAATAGGATAAAAAAATCCCAATCCCTGTCAGTGAGTACTTACTACAAAGGAAATTACTCAGAGGAGTGAGACACAGAAAGCAGACAAAAGAGCTGAGACACAAGCGACATACACAAACACAACCATAACACCTGCAGACGATTAAATGTAACCAAAGCTTCCAATTTAGAGTAAGCAGCAGAGTGCTGCTGCGAATTGCTAACAGCATTCAAGTTCTATTCTGAAACACCTTCATTTCTGGAGATAACACTTCACATGGTATCTTTAAAGGGCATAGGAGAATGCCGGTAGAAGGTCAGGAGGACGAAGGGTAGAAGAAGAAGGAAGTTAAACTCGAGAAGAACAGCGAAAGGCATAAACTTTATCAATGGATCTGCTTGCACAGAAATTAGGAGGTTTAGTAGTCAGATTAGCTGTGTATGTTTAAAGGGCCTACAGGGTGAAAAGTCAGGCCTGGCTACAGGGCTCAGACCCCTGCACGCTGACCCAGAGGCTGCAGGAGGGTCTGTGGCCTGTGCTGGTACCCATTCCAAGGCAGTTAAGAAGACAATTCTGGGGTTCTGCACTGGGATATGAAGTGTTTGCAAGTGATGCTGTACTGCAATTACACAATGGAAAGTCCCTTTCATAGAAAGAGAAAACAGTGAAAAATTGATTCCTTCCTGAAAATTGTTTTTTTCCTGGTACTGCAAATACCTTTGCTTTAAACTTAACATTCAGCTCAATCTGTAAGGTCGGTAGGTGTATTTAAATCAAACTGGGAGTGTTACCCCACTTTTTGGCAAAGTATTCCAAGTACTTAGGTGCTAGTATTCAACAGAATACTTTAAATACTAAATAAATTTAAGACACCTCTTTATAGTTCTATTTAGTACCATCTGTATTGTGATTGCAGTCAGCTCTACTACTCATGATGGGAGTAGGCTGAAGCACTCTGGACAACAGAAAATCCCAGATAACAGAGGGTACACTCAGAAGCATGTGGTAGGTATTCCCAAACACCACATCAATACCACGGTGTCCATTAGTTATCTCTACACAGCCAGTTGTCACACTCTTGAGTTTTAGGAGACCCCCATCAGCTCTGCCTTGTTACCCAGACATGTACTCATCCTGCACTGCCTCTGAACTAGGACAGCAGCAGTGGAGACCCACACCCACCCACCTTTTGCCCTTTCCTGTCCCTGGCATTGCTCGACGTCAACACTGCCACAAATACCAGGTACAGCACGGGCAGCACAGGCTAATTGAAGCCTTGCTAGACACACCCAGGCTGTGGGAGTCCAGCACTTAGTCTCCTGATCTGACTCTGCACGGGAGGAGGTGATGCCCCAAAAAGCTTATCAGCTAAACTTCCACGACACCGAGCCACAATTCTTCTGTTTCAGGAGCTGCAACTCAGCTAATTATCTCTGCCGTAAATAACCCACGGCCTAAATGATCTGCCAAGGGATCTGCCTGCATAGTGAATAGAGTTACACAAAACAAGCAAGAAGAAATAAAGCAGAATTACACGTGGTTGCTGAAAAAGTTGACAAAAATCCTTAGAAGAGAATGAGAAGCCATATATTAAGGAACAAGAAAGACTCTGAGCAAGTAGATCAGTCTGAAACACCCTGAAAAGCCATATGAAAGGGCACACAGGTTCTGGACTCTGATAAGCATCACATTAATTAGGGAGCAGCATTAATGACGTCAGCAGCTCTGGGTTAGTAAAATTAGGATAAGAATGTGAAGGAGCAAAGTAGGTGAGGAGCAATACTGGAAACAAAACTCAGGTTTGACAAATACGGCATTAAGTTCAAAATTATTTTAAAAGTTTATCACACTGATTCTTCAATGTAGCCTTCCCACTTTGACCACCATCACTAATATTTTAAAGTTAGAACACTCAATTCCCAGTTTTCAATGTAATAAGGAGTCAACTGTTTCCTTTTTTTGCTTAAGTAGCCATTCTACTAAAAAAAATGGCTAAGACATTTTGTTTGATTAGTAATTCCACACCAGCTTAATTTATTTTCATCTACTACACCTGAGATGAGACACGAAACTAAAACAGACATGTGACATGAAAGTAAAAGAGCATGCTACAAGAGAAGCTGCAGCTAAGGCAAGTATCCCATTTCAAATACTCTTAGATTAACAGTACTTTAAGAGAAAAAACTACCCAAAAACAACCCAACCAACCATGCCACAGGACACCAACATAAAGCAGCCTTTGCTCTTTCTGTTAAGAGGAAAAGTTCTGCAGGAAATATATAACTTTTCTTCTACTTTGGATGCAAAGTGGAATGATAATTACGAAAGTATTTCAAATACAAAGTATCTCCACCATTATTTGGAAAAAATATGCAAGTTTCCTAGTCAAATCAAACACTTACTTTGAGCTCACTCAACTCTGATATTGCTCATTACAGCTACTAGTCAACAGATTGTCAGACTCTTACAACTTCCAAGTGTTTTTTGAAATTAATGATATTAGCTAATTTTAGTTTTTCTTTTCCTACACAACAACTGCTGATGGCAGTATTTCTATTTCTATTTTCTTCTCTTGGTACACACTGCTGACGAAAAATTCGCCACTTGAAGTTCAGCTCTGCAATTCCATTTTATAATACCCCATTTCAAAGTCCACAAAGACCCATCATTTACTTTCCCTCTTCCATCTGAGTAAAGGCAAGCAGGCAAGAGGTCACTATGTGAGTGACTCACTTGCCTCTGTCTTTTTTGAACCAGGATGAAGATGACAATACCTTGAGAAAAACATTTGAACCATGAGATCCTTCAGAAGTCATTCTACAACATCCTTCTTGACAAAGGATGACAGATTAAAATCAATTTGGCTTGAAGAGATTTTAATAAAACTAGTTTTACACCTTGGTCATGTGAGTACAAGAGTGTTTTCAAAGTCTATTTGATCTACATGAGCCATGGATTTCTTCCTCATTCAGGTAAGAAATTCTGAAATAGCAACCAATAGTTGGTCAGACAACACACAAGAAGAACCCTAACTCAGAAACAAATGTGCGTTGCAAAACATTAAGGGCATTCAGCCTGCTCTACACTGCCAATCTGCATTTCTGGGTTTAAACTAGCCCAAAGTTGCAAGAGGACATCCCGAAATTCCAAACAGAGGTACACAGCATTCCTCAGAGCATACACAAAACTTCTATTTGTGAGTGTAGATGGCAGCAAGGACAGAAAGCTTGCACAACATTAGCATTTCTGACAAAAAGTCTGCCACTGTCACATTCACATCTGCTAAGCTGAAGCTTCAAAAACTATTTGAGAGGATGCAGCCTGCCCCAAGGAGTAAACAAGGGAGGAGATTAGACTGATGTTAATCCAGGTTCAGTATTCATCCACCACACCACGCTGAGAACTTGAAAATAGAACCGGCAAGAGCTAACTTCTAACTTTCACCATGGGAAAGTCAAACGTCTCCCTCCTTCAGTATCCAGCAATTCTAACAGTAAAGGGGAATCCAGTCATGTAACTTCAATGCTAAGAGAGACAGAACACCTAATAAATTTATTAAAAATTCAAGTTACTGTTCCACTGCAAAGGACTTTAGGAGAACACTTAAATGCTCCATCTTCAAACACACTTTCATCATCCTTTTGATGGACACACAAGTTGTTTCCCAATAGATTATTTCACAGTCACTTTACAAAGATTGTCATACATGACATTTAATGTAATAAACAGTAAAAATTCAGCATTAAAATAAGGGTTACAACCATGCATTAAAACATGCCATGAACGTAGCTACACTCTTATAAACACCTCAAACAATAAACATTCTAAGGAGTTGGAAGCTCTTGACAAGGAAGCTACATAGCAAGCTGTCCAGTGTTCAATGGTCTGTTTACAATAACTGATCTTCCTTTTTGTTTTCAACTTGGATTTCAACCAGAACACCCACGAAGACTAGCACCACCCCAGAGAATGACAGTTTTTCAGGAGGATGAAAAGAAGCTTTTTTTGTTTTTTGCGGGAGGGGGAGGGAGAGCAAGAGAGGTTGTTGGTTGGTTTGATTTTCTCCAACATACACTTTAAGGAGTTTCATCATGTTGTTGAGCAAACATTTCTGCACCTTCCTTTTGCCTTTTGTTGTCCTGGTTCCCAAGTATCCTTTCCCTATATTCTACCACATCAGCAGCAAATCCATTAACAAGCCATCTCTTGGGTTACCTTATGTGTCAGTTTCTCTGCAGACACTGAAGCAGCATTTCTCAAGGGCACAGCTATCAAAAATGCAGGTACAAGGATTAGATTTACACCAGAAGAATTAGAACTATTCAGAAGTTCCTTCTTTTCAAATTTAATGGGCACTATGGAAACTACTAGCTTGCATTCCAGAGAGATTGTTTCAAAATAGCCTATCTGCTGTGGACCCAGGAAAAAGCCTCAAAACAGCAAAGCATGAATGCTGGGATGATGTTCCATTACACACTTAGAACAAAACTTCCAGAACCACATTTTTGTCTCAACGTAATAAAACAGCAAGGTGCAGGAGGTCTGCAAATACATTCTGCTTACTCCCTCACACAACTGCACAGTTCTATTTAAAGAAAACATTCAAACTCAACTACTTGTTGCTGGGCATTCAGAGGATATATAAGTAATGTATTAACGTCTTCAGCTATATAGTGAATAAATTAACATTTCTCTGTTTTACCAAATGGCCAAGTTCTATTTCAGTTTGATTTCACTAGATAAAATTTTCTGAAAACATATTTGAAGTCTAAAAAAATTTGAGAAGTATCTCAAAATAGGGAATGACAACACAGTATGACAGGAAGGAAAAAATACCAAAACTCATCAAAATGTTTAGGACTTGCATCATTCAGGGAGGTGGCACTACTGCGCCAAAACAAGTCTGGAGCGCTGCAGACTCGCATCACACTGCGTATCTAAAAAACACACATTGACAGATGCTGACAAAGAAACTTTCCAAAGCAAACCAGGACACCACTCATTCAGGGCTATAAAGCAGCTTTGCCAGTAGAAAACTTCCACCAGCTGCGTACCTCCACTGGAATGCTCTCTGTTGATTTATCTTTAGCAAAAGCTTATCAACTGTAAAACAAGCTTGGGCTTTTGAATCAAAAAGTAAAACTGAATTTTAAGTAAATATTCAAAAAGAATAAGAACTCTGAAGTTTAAAAATTACATTGAAGTCAGTGCCAGTAACCATAAAAGTCAATTTGTTTGGCAGATAAATTACCCCTTCCACATCACACGATCCTTTTTGCTTCAACTCTGAAAGAATCAAATTTATGAAAGGCCACCTCAGCTACATTGGACATGATTTTAATCATGAAGTCAGACAGAAAGTGGACACCACATGAGAAGTATCAAATCCTCCAGTTTCTTATCTAAGATCTGCTGTTCCTTGTCATCATGTAAGAATTATTAAGCTAAACAGACAGTTCCACATACTAGCATTTAACACTAGAGAAATTATTGCAGTAGCTCAAGAGACAGATTCAGAATTTTGAAGCCTTACACTAGAAGAAAATTTAATCTTTGTTAGAGGCTTTTGTACACTATTTATTTGGGATTGACATCTATGTTTAAAGAGAGACTGTGGAATAAACTAAAAAAATGTAAGCTCAATAAATAAAATACGATGCATATTTTTTCATTGTGAGTCTAAAATATTCTCTAAACCAAAAAAAAAATTCAGAAAAAAAATTCAAGTGTTGACATTTTCAGCAAAGTGTTTTTAAAACAAAGCATCAAGTTACTTTATAGAAAGTTTACAGTTCACTATGCACCCTGGCACTTTTTTAAACATATGGAACAGTATCTTCCTAAATACATGCAGAGATAAGCATGCCATTCCAGCCACAGCAGCTGCTTTGATTCATGTTCATGAAATGCTTAAAATTCCTGGAATATACATACACACTGCAAAAAGAAGATACAGTGAAACCATGAATCTCCAAGTCAGTCATTACTACCCTGCTGTCTGTGCTGCTACTGAACATGAAGAGGTAGCAGCACAGGCTTGGTGAAGACTAGATTTTAAGAAACAAATACAGAACCTATTGTTTCTACACAGTGAGCCTCTCTGCACTCCTCTGCAGCATCATCATTAACCATGCTAGTTATCACGCACTAACACAAGCACCCAGAAATGTTTCAGGCACACCTTTCTGCTGCTGTGCTGACTAATGCACCTCAAAATCAGCACTGTAACATTAATAAGCACCAAAATATATTCATGGCCTTATTTGTCAAAACAGTAGTTGTGGTATGTCGCTGTTGAGCGGCTAGCTGAGGAATGACCCAAGGTCTCAGACAAGGAAAGAGAGAAGAGAGCTTTATTGTTTTGAATTCCATATATACAGAGTTTACAGAAGTGCCCCAGATTGGTCAGCCCGAGACCTCCCCCTAGGCCCAATTGGCCAAGCCCGAACTGACCCAATCCGGAGAAATTGTTTGCAAAACATCCAAACTTTATCTTGTTTATGAAATATAGCAAAATGTTCCCACGGGAAGGACCTGTGCTAGCCACAGTGGTATAAATTTCTGTCCTGAGTTACAACATTATAACTGAGTTATAACAGCTAACAACTAAGCCATTATAGGATGATAAGCTGCTAAGGACTTCAAGTGGGGGTGTGACTACACATATTTCCCTACAGTGATCCACGGGAAATGAGACAGAACATTCAAATTACCTCTTATTGCAAAAGTTTCAACTTACAAGCCACTAGCTTCACACTATCCAAAGATGATGTAGGAGTAGTTGGTAAGCATGTACATGCTTGAGGATGTCTCTGTCTAGGATGTAACAAAATGCCAAATAAAGAAAATACTAGTTCAGGACATGGTTATGAATTTATGGATGTTCTGATGGCTGAGGGTTGGGTTTTTAAACTATTATTTATATATTAGAAGGCAACTATTGAAAATAAAGGCCAGAATTACAGATGATAACACTTAACAAGCACAGCAGCATTAGAAAGCCGCTTGCTCATTTTTCCCCCAGAATGAGAAATTACATAAAGGGACTCTTTCCTTTGGCATTGGAAACAGCTTGTGTAACTCCTGCTCTTCATCAACATGGGTATTTTGAGCTCAAGTCATTGATTTCCAACTCCTGTCAGCAATGCATTTTTCTGGTAGACCTTGACATTCTAAGATAACTTACCAAGCTCCTCCATCACTCCCCAGCAAACATTCATCTCAAGCTTCACACAGAAGGACCACAAAGACACACATGATCACCCAAAGCTCCATCAAACCTCAAACTCTGATGACCAATTTCGTATCCACCTACAAAGTCAGATACTGGCTAGACAAATGTACGTCCCTATTGTGTAACTAACACACACAGCAACATTACTTCCAGGCAAGGACATAACTGTTTTAGTTAACTTGGTGCTTTGGGTCACAAGTTAACCGGAGAGTTGAGTCCTGTTGTGCACATCACTGCACAGCAGGGGTCTTTTCTTTGTCAGCTGCACTCACCGCCTCCAGCCAACACTTTCACACTTCCTTAAAGAGCCTTCTCCTCTCTGCCATCAGTAACAGACATTCTCCCAAAACACCAAACAACCAGAGAAATTACTCAGTGTAGCAACAGCATCTGCACAGCACTGCTGCAGGAGTTGGCATCTCGCTAGAGCGAGCAGTAATTGTTTCCATTAATAGATTCAAACCATGCCCAGGGCGGGCCAAATAAGCAAAGGCACTGCACTACTTTCCCATCATTAAGGACAGTCTGTCCGTGCAGGAGACACTGGCACCACAGCCTGAAGCAGCCACCACTACTCAGTCTGCACCAGAGGAACGGAGCAGTTCATATCTGATAAAGTCTCAAACACAATGGCAACAAGTGTGTTCGTCAATTTAAAGATTTAGCTCTAATCTTATTACTAGAGGTACCACCATGTTGAATGCTTGAACAACAGCTGCCTGCCTGCCTATGCTGCCCTGCAGGCCTGATCAGACCAAGAAGGGACTCGCTTTGTAGCTGAAACTTTGTGCCAAGATTCACACCAGCTCTGCTCAGCACACACACCTGCATGGAAGGGCAGCTGCTGTGCACTGCTGCTCTCTGAGCCCAGGTTCTGCAGCACTGGGACTTCTCAAGCACTCCCTGAAGTATTTTGAAACTAACCAACACCTGGGTCACAACATGTTTACAAGCATCACTTAACCCTGACATTTTGACATTTTCAGCAAATCACTAAAACCCTGAGTTTTTAGTGATTAAATTACAGTGAATTAGGAGTCTGGAGTCCTACCATGTGCACATTTAGTAAACCTATTAGATTCACAACAGAGCAGAGAATCTTGTTTTCAAAACAAGACAGCTGTCTCTGTTTACACTAAGGGGGTAAGGAGATGAAAATAAAACTTTTTCTTTAGTCCTGACATCCCCCAAAAAAGGGCAAAAAAAATCTCCATTTTGAGAGAGCTGCGATTTTTTTAAATTCATAATTCATTTCAATAGACAACATACCGACTAGTAATCCAGAGCTCAAACAGATCCCTGGCTGCAGAAACAAGCATGTGCATGCATACCTGTACCTTCTAAACACAGAAGCTAAGCATGTCTTAAGGCCTACTGATCTTTTTATACATATCTTCATGTACCACAACTTAGGTACTTCCAACACAGCAAAACAGAAACATTGGATAGGTTTGAAGCTGAACCTCATTCCACTGTGTTCTACTCAGAAATATTTGAACATAATACTCAGTAGTCCAAAAGCAGAGAATGGCTACAAAGCAATAATTGCCTAAACACGGTCATTCTCAGAACCATTGTCCTTCTCCTCAAACACTTTATCTATTTTTGTTCTGAAATTTTGCCAGCTAAGTACTACAGGCTGCCTACCCACAATCCCAACAGCCTCCAACAGTAGCTTCCTCTAGCAATCACAGGTAAAGACCAAAGCACAAGGTCTTAACAGCAGTCCAGATTTTTGTAAACATGGTAAAATAATGGATGTTGCATTTACTCACAGTTCAGGTCACCTCAGGAAGAACCAAGAGCCATGCCACACAGTATTTCAGACTACAAGTTTGTGTCTCATTGTGTTCCAAATTACATGGAATTTTAGAACAGCAGTTTCAAGGAACTGCATCTAGTTCAGCCCCATCTGAGGCATGAATGGTTTAAAGCAATGCAAAAGTAGCTTACAAAATGACATTTTCCAACTGCACATTTCATAATTCAAATCCATCTCCTCTGCCAAGGTTCAAAGCTAACAATTCACATCCTGAACACTGATGTCTAACAGGAAAGTTAGACAGGTCAAAGTTAGATCACTTTTACAATTTCCTGCAAAGATAAAAGTTGCTGCCGTCTACTATTTTATGATCCACCTCCAACAGGTGATGATTTGAAGTTCACACATCAAACACATGATCTTGTTGGTCCTTCCTTCAGATAGGGAACTAATTAGCAGCTGTCCTGTTTCAGCTTCCAGAAGTTTCAGTTTGAAAAAGCTACCATTATCAGGAAGGCCTCCAACAGCGCTCTTCTCTTATCTCTGATGCTACTCAAAGCAACATATCAAAAACGATGAAGTACCACAACCACCACGGGAAGGACTGTGTACTAAAGACTATCCAAAATCATGTTGTCTCCAAAGCAGAAGGAACAACAGCTGTTTTCCGGAAACAAGCTGCCTAGGGATGAAATCTGTGCTTCACATATTAATCTTTGAAAGTATTATGACCTACAAAAACTAGATACACACACACACACATCTGGTCCCAGCTATTTATTTTATTAAACAGCTTAAACCTATTAAAAAAAATAATAAAGTCCCCATATATTCTGGAATCTTTAGTCATTCAGCATTGTAAGAAGAGGTTTTTTTAAGTAGAACTGGGCTTTGGTGCTACTTGTCTTATCAAAACAAGGATGGAAGAGGGCAGAACAAACAAGTCATAACATGCCAGGGTTTTTTTTAAAGAGTTAAGATAGGCAAGAAAATCACTTTCAGAAAAAAAGTGAGATTTTAAGTTCAGCTCTACAATCTGAGGACTTCTTTCTTATTTTCTGCTCCAAGATTTTTATTGAGGCAAAGTTTGCAACAGGCTACTGTGCTCTAAAGGAATGAATTGCCCAATAAATGAAGTTGTGTTTCAGTTAAAAATAGATGAAATAGCATTTCAGTTCTACTGTCTCCATGGTTCCTTGTTTATTTCTGTCAAGACAAATATTTTGCTTACTAAAGGAAAAATCAAGTCATGAAGAACTGTTATCAGGGAATTAAGATAAAACTTTTCAGATCCTATGTGTTAAAAAGTGTAGCTAAAAGGAAAGGAAAGAAAGAAGGAAAGCATATTTTAACAATCAGAAACAGAGAAGAACCAACACAGCAAGACCTTATTTGTCCCATTGAAAATTAACATCTGTAATGTAAAGTCAGATCTTTAATAGACATAGAGATGTGAAATTTCCATTGTAAAAAATTACTCAATAATTTTGCAAGATTGCCTGTGACTCCATACTCTAATTATCTCATAGTTACATTTTAATACTGCACCTTGTTGCCAATAACCAAATACAAACATTTATTTATAGCAGGACAGCAGGATGTATTCAACTGGCTTTGAAACATAACACCCATTTCTAAAAGACTGTAAGTTAGAACCGTTTTTTTTTCTGTGAAGAGTGTACTGTGAGAAAAGAAATTCAGGTTCCCAGGTGAATACAGGAGAAAAATCAGAGAGTACCCAGAAACTTTCTTCTTGGGAAGAAATGGAAATCTATATTGGTTTGGGAAGGAAATGGCTGAGAGACAGAAGAGGTAACTAAAAGAATACACAAGCACACTTCAGCAGATTTAAGGGAAACTACTGCTAAAAAGCAGTAAAAACAAAACAAGGGTTAAAGGTATGAAGTCCAACAACGAACTTCCAAAAACACTGCCAGCACCAGAGATTATACCTGATAGCAGCTAATGAAAACCATTCCTTTTTGAACTCTGTCTCCTATTATTTCAGTCGATAAAGATTTTCCTGTGCCTTTCAGACTCAGACTGCTCAGTTTTACTATGTTCTGGTTTTCCTCCTTCATTAGTTTAGAACACTGGAAGTCATGTGCCTGTGGGCAACAGCAGGCCTGCTGCTTATAAAAAGACCGAGAACACTTGCATTTAATAACAATTACTATTTTGTAGCTGTGTTTGTTACAGTGCGAGTGCTGTGTGGTCTAGCAGTTAGAAGATGCAGTCAGAATCCTGTTCTAATTTATGGTTATAACTTTACCTCTAATACAATAATGAAAGTTGGACAAACGACACCACTGTCTGGGATTTTAGGCCTTTTACATCACTTGTAAAACTAGCATTACTTGCCCATCTAAAATCCTTCAGAGCTATCCTTCACAATGCCTAGAGACTAATTAAAATAATGCAACTGAATTTAGATTTAATTCAAGAACTCTTTACAGCACAGGCAAAGGTAGTAAAATCTGATTTTCCTTTCCTTTCTTGGATGTTCTTCCAAGAGCAAATTTTATAATCTTATAATTATTAAAGAGTTACCTAATTTTACTTTAGAAAATTCTGTCAGTACCTTTTAAATTATAACTGAGAGAACAAAGCAAATAAAGAGCATGGTCCTGAATTCTACTCCCTACAGCCTATAGTCTCTTGGCTTCAGCTGAATTAAAAAAAGAAGCCCTGGAAACCAAATTTGCTTTAGAAGGCCACTTATTCTTATTCCAAAATGCAGCACAAACTTGTACTTCCAATCAGCTAGAAAAAGGAAATTTCCATATAAAAAGATAAAACACAAAAAGGGAAAGGTAAGACTAAACAGAATATTAAAATAATGCATAGAACAGAGAAAGACCAATTAATCACCCTAACAAATGAAATCATTTTTGCAATGACATGGTTGCTCTGAAAGAAAGATCCAGGTAAGCTATATAAAAACAAGCTACACAAAGAAAACCAAAAATCCGTTTGACATCTCTAACCCTGCCAAGGCATCAATCCAAGTACAAGCAGCAACTACTCAGCAATTCAGAGCCAGTTTATACAGACATTTTATGGTGGGCACACATAGAAGAACAGAATCCATTTCTCATCATGAGAAATTGAGCTATTTATATTGAGTAAAAAATATAAATCAGCAGTTTAGCACTTAAGGAAACGTAAGGACGTTCATGAGGCGCTAGAAAGCCCATTAGACATCTCGACAGATTACATGCAACATCTGCCATTAAGCAGGCACCCAAACTATCTGTTTGCTCTAATGAAAGTTACTTCTGATCAGCATTTCTGACTGTTCTTTCCAATAACACGTCTGGCAATTGTTTCAAACACACAAGTTAGCAGCCAGCCAAATTCCAGCCTCACACTGTGCTGCGAGGAGGCCAGCTAGCCCTTGCCAACACAGCTGCTGACGGTGAGGTCGCACACAAGCGTCACAGCTCACCCATAAGGCTCTCGACATAGAAACAGAAGCCAGTTCCAACCAAGAGAATTTATAGATTTTATATAAAATACAAGATATTAAAGCCTGATAAACACAAGACACACAGGCTCTCAAAAGACAGAATCAAAAGACAGTTTCACTATGTACCTGTGGCCAGTGTGCACAACACGCAAAATTCACACATTATGCGATTCTGCTTCGTTAAACTACCTGGCCCTTAGTCTCTCAAGTCTGTTGAAACAGTGATTTTTAAATCATAATTCTGTTTTTGCTCTATAAACTCTATGAGTATTTTATGTTTCATACCTGTCAATTCCACTTACTTTGAATGTTTGTTATTCTTATTAAAGCAGTGTTGTGATGGAAGCTATATACACACTTCAATAAACTCCTGTTTATTGAAAAAAAACCCCATTCTAAAACAAAATAGTTTTTAAAAAAAACCAAGATTTCCATTTCACAGATGAGATACTAAGAAACAGAGAGGCAGCACAACTTACAGAAGATCACACAAAGATCTTTGAAAGAAGCAGGAAACAAGCATAGATCTTTCAAGACCCAGGCCAGCACTTCAGCCACAACAATGGTTCTGAAGACAATGGAAGTTGGATTTAAAATAAACTGGTGTGATTGCAGCTATATTGCAGTACCTGGGCTAATGTGAGAAGCACCTTCACACCTTGGACATATAAAAATAGAAAAGGTCTCAACCTTTTCTGCTGGAAGGATATAAAAACATGATACTCCATCTTTGGAAAAAAAATATTTTCTCACTATAGTTTCTTCATAACTACTATGAACTGAATCAAAAATATTCTTAAAAAAACGCTTAAGTAGTAGGAAGGTGCTAGGTTGAAAATCTCCACACCTGTTTAAATGATCTCCCACTCCTTGGCATTAAATGCATTTAACAGATCAACTGAACCTGAGCAGTCAACAGGTAACTGAGCAGATAAGAACACAACATAACTATTCCCCTTGCACCTCCCTGTCTTTCCCCACATTCCCTCAAAGGAAAGAAATCTTTTCCTGTTCTGATCTATTTTTACAGTCTAGTGCATTGGTATTTTGGATTATTTCCAAGGGTATTCTTTACTGGGGCATCACAACTAAATGCCAGATTTCAAAATTATTTTAGCATATTCTCATAGGCTACTTCACAGAACAACACTGAATTAATAAAGGATCTAGCAATTACAGCCTTTTCAAATGCAAATAGGTTAAAACCTAGTAAAAAAAGTTATATAAAAAAAAAATCCATCACTAGCATAAAAATCAGATTCTGCTTCTTGTTCCCCCACAGGTTACACCAAGTTGTTAACAGTCTACACTCAAGGGAAATTTCTGAAAACAGCACACACAGTCTTAAGTCCTTAGCTACTCAACAGTTTATTTTCTGAGCAGTCCATCAAGAATCAACTTCTAAACCTAGGAGACTAACAGGGATCTTCTGTCTCCACACGGGGTACCCCCGACTCCCCCAGGAAGCCAGGTAAAGAGCCTATCCTTACTCCCCATGCATGCAAGCCCAGCGCAGCGGCCCCCAGTCAGCGCTCGCCTCTTGCCCTCTCCCTCCCACCGCAGCCCCGAAAAGCACCGAGCGACACCCTGGGGACCCTTGACAAAGCCAGGAGAGGCGTCTGCGGGGGCGAGGCGGAGGAGCCGGGGCTGGGCTTTCACTCGGGGCACGGCGACTCGGGATTTTACCTTTCTCCCTGCTTGGCGTTGGAAGGAGGCGGGTGAAGCACGGTCTGGTTCCCTTCCATCTCCACGATGCACTTGGTATTCAGGTCCAGCTCTGCAAGGCGACACGGCGGGGGGCTGTAGCCGGGGCGAGCGAGCGCACCCCCTTCTCCCGGCACGCCGGGGCAGCTCGGCCCCCGCCGGCTCCCCCGGGAGCGAGGGGCTGCGGCGGCGGCGGGCGGGCGAGGGGGCTCGTCCTGCCGCCGGCCCGGGCAGAACGCCGGGGGACGCCGCGCCCCGGTGCCGCCCCCGCCCCGCGGTGCCCCCGGACCCCGGTTACCTCTCTTGTTCATGGGCCGGACCCTGACGGCAACTTTCACCTTGGTGTCCGACATCTTCCCCGCTCCCGGGAGCGGTGGGCGGGCGGCCCCGCTCAGCGCCGGCGGCGGCAGCGACACGGAGGAGCGCCAGCGTCCATGCCGGGCCGGGCGCGAGGGCGGAGGGCCAGGGCAGGCGGGGAAGGCGACAGGGGGAGGGAGGGAAGGAGGGAGGGAAGGAGAGGAGCAGGAGGGTCCGGCGCCGGGGAGGGCGGTGGTGGCGCAGCCCCAGCCGCCTCCTTGCTCAGCCGCGGTCCGCACCGGCTCTGGCGCTGGCTGCCGACGGGCTCGTTTGCAGAACCGCTGCCGCCGCCGCCTCCCTGCCAATTCCTACCGCCATATTCCGCCTCCTCCCACCGCGCCGCCAGGAGTGCGGGCGCCCAGGCAGGCGGTGAGAGGGCGGGGAAAGGCGGCGGCGCCGAAAAGCGACGGAAACACCCGAGCGCCTTCAGCACGGGGGGAGTGGGAGACTCCTTCTCCCCCGCCCCATCCTCAGCCGGGCGCTGCTTCCCAGTGAGCACGCGCTGCGCGGGAAGGCGGCGCTGGCGGGAGCGGGGATGCTGCAGCGGGGGCTGCTGCAGGAAGGGCTGCTGCAGGAAGGGCTGCTGCAGGAAGGGCTGCCCCCGCGGGCCATGCCCGACAGCCACCGGCCTGGCTGCTGCAGGTGTCTGCTGTCACCGCAAAGACACCGACCTGCCCTGCTGGATACCAAGTTTCCTTGTGGCAAGGAAAGGAAAAGCCACAATCTGCCCTGGAAAAAATGCGGCGCCAGGGGATTGTTTTTTGACAAAATGTGCACAGCGCTCCGTTAGAAAACAACGACCTGCGTGGCGCGGTCCTGGCACAGTGTGGGTGACCTGGGTACAAGGTGCGTGTTGCACGCTAGGGAGGTCTGGAAGCGCTGCAGCACCTGGAGGTGATGGAGCAAGGATCCCTGCCCGGGCGCCAGCCTGCATGTCACCTTCTTGGCTGTGAGGGGCCACCTGCGAAGAGCCACGATGTCCTGCCAGGCCTCTCACGATGTCCTGCTGTTCCAGGCAGCGACGGGCCAATGTTGATGAGTGCCTGCCCAAACTCCATGGGATGGGGCTGCGTCCATCTAACACTGGCCAGTTCGGTACTGGGGGAAAGCATTACAAGCAGTGGTGCTTTACCCAGCAACCGAGAGCTCCAAGGATGGCTGAGCTTCCAGTGGGCAGGCCAAGAAAGATGTTTAGTTAAAAATGCAACAGGCCTCTTTTCAAAGTGTCCCATTAAAACCTTTTCCCCCCAGATGCATTTCCTTAGCTTCAGTAAAATATCTTCCAAAGAACCAATCCTTGTCATCGATGCAGCTAACTGGCAGGAATCCCAGTGCAAAACAGTGATGTCTGTAACATTTTCTTTACGGAAGACAGGCTCAAACCCAAACGGGATTATTCTGTCTACTCTGGGGCTAAACCACTGTAGGGAGAATGGGCTAAACAACCAGTGATGAACAGATAGCTGCACTGAGAAAGAGCAGACCATTCAAACAGAGGTGGGAACAATGGAGGGAGGCTTAGAAGATCAACCCCTTCCCGGCTGCCAAGCAGAAGAGCCCTGCAAAGCGACTGAGAGGAATGTTTCTGGAGGAGGCCTGGCTGCCCCAAATGGCCACAACTCAGCAGGAATGCTGAAAGGAAATGAGACACACACTTAGCACGGCAAAAGAGAAAGGTTACCAAATAGAACTGGGCATCTGGAGAACGTCAGCAGAAGTAGCTGGTGCACATGGGCTCCTTGCCTGTGGAAGCAGGCATAAGGAATGAAGTTCATTATGAAATGCGTCATAAGCATGTGGCCCAACAAGTAAAGAAAAGGAGTAATGTTGACATGAGACATCTCACTTACTGCTGTAGACTGTAAGAATCTCGATCAAAGTAAGTGCTGGCTCAGGACAAGGCATGAGGTCTGAAATGGCTGTGCAAAAAGGGAGTTGTTCTGTGAAACTTGGACACTACTGGGAAAGAGAAGACAGCCAACAGATGGAAGGGAAAATACTCCCTTCCATCTCAATTTTCCACCTCTTAGTGGAAAAACTACATCATTGCAAGATTAAATAAAAACAATTACATTAGCTGAAGAGAAACTAAAGGGAGTCTTTATGAGATTGACTGTGATTTTGGCGGTGGGAAGAGTCTTGGGAAGAAATTTTTACAAATGTCTGCTATAGGCTTGTGAATTACATTCCACCATTTGCAGGTACAGAAAGCTAGCCATGCAAAACTGCTTGAAAAGGGAGATGTGACCAAGTTTATTCTAACGTAGACTGTAACTGTTCACTTCTTGTGAAGTGATTTATTCCAGTGTTAGGTAGTTGAGAAAGGGATTTTTACTCTTTCATTTGCATTGCTGTACGCTGAGAATCAGCTGCCAAAAATGTTGGCTTGGTTCCACCGGGTTTTTGTGCCCTCTTGAGAAAGGACTTTTGGCAACATTTGTACCATGACCTGACCACACCTATTGGGCAGCATGCTTATAGTAGAATGTATTTCTGGTCTCCCCTTTGGCATTGGAGCAGAATAGGAAGAGGGTCATGTTATAGAGACCCCATGAGATCATTAGGTAGATCAAAGAGCAATCTGTGAGTTCAGGCTGATGAGACGTTTCTCTTCTGGCATTGTATCTCCCCATTGAACACCATATGGAACCCTTTACATCTCTGTCTTCGCTACTGGTAGCAACTGTGGATGAATGTCTCTCACCTGTCAGAATTTGTTAGTTTGATCAGTTTACATGCCCCGTGGGAACTGGCAAGGGATACTGATGGGTCGCTAACCCATCAGAATTAGCTGCCAGCTCTCCCAGACATGCTGATGGATGGATAGAAGATACCGGATGAGAAATGACAGCTTACTGCTTCAGCGATGAGAAAAGATGAGAGCTGGAGGAAGTGGAGACTGATGGTGGGTGAGGGGAACTCAGATGGAAACATGGGGATAAAATCATTTGGAACCATCCTTCCCTGATTTCCCTTTCCTTTCCGTGTTTTCATCCACCCCCTAATTTATTCTGGCTCTGTACTACTGCAGTCAACGGGAATTTTGGAGCTTTACTAGGGCCAGGATTGAATCTTTGTCTGCTTCTTATTTTTCATCTGTTTCATTCTTCCTTCTTGCCTTAGAGCATTTCTGTACATTTATCCATTGATCCACACTTCAGCAAAGAGCATAAAGAAAACATTGCTCCTTCCTTTGGTCTGGTGAGAAATTCCAAATGGTCCTTATCTTCTCAAGGCATAACACAGGTAATGGGATTTGATGTGAAGGCATGCCCATATATTCCCATACCTTCTTAGCAGGAGGATCATTTGCTCTGCTTCATGAGATGGAAATGGGGGAGTGATGTCGTGCATCCAGGTTGATGCCTGAAGCCCTGATGGTGTTCCAGTGACCTCCTTTCTTCAGAAAAGGGCAAGGAGAAATGTCACAGAGCCTGCCAAGAATATCCATCTTGTCAGCAGCATCCCCAGCACATACCTTACTGTGCCTGACTGATGCATGCTGTCACTGGCACATCTTACTTCATCTTGTGTCATAGGAGCCAGAGAGGAGGAGGCGCTGGCAGCAGTGAGAGCATGGGAAAACAGTGCTATTCTTTTGGGGTTGAAAGAAAGACAAAAGTGATAAAAGAAAGACAAAGTGTTTCATTTTATAGCACCTGAAATCCAAGAGATGCTTACCATGAAGGTTTTTACTACTAAATTTAACCCAAGGAGTGTATTTTAAAAGATTGACCAAAATAAAAGTTTTGTGTTTCCAAAATTTTACTGAGTGTTTTTTAAAATTTGAATTAACAGATAAAACAAATTCTATTTTGAACCCAAACACATTACAGCATCATCGAGTCAGAAAAAGGTAAAATGAACAAACACTCTATAATAAAAACAGCAGGTATTTTTAAGATTAATAATCTAATATATTACACTTAAGTTAGGAAAAACACAGGAAGAAACCATAGTTCTGACAAAATGATAAATTGTTCACTTTTCATGTTAGTGAAAAAGAAGTATGGATAATAATTAGTGCATTTTTTAAAACAGCATTTAGCACATAGGAAGGAGTCATGGTCATTATGTAAAGGAGAAATATTTCATATAGTAGGGGTGAGATAAAATATTACTATAATTGTGACGGAACACAAATGAGTGTCCTGTTATGCAGACGAACTTGAATTTTTCATTGAATAAGGTACATTTAGAGAGCAACTGGGGAAGAAATGTCTGCCCAGAATTGTACACCAGGAACCAAATTTCTGTCACACATCAGTAGGCTTTGCAAGTAACCCTGCTGGACAGATGCACTGAATTTACAGAAGAGTGTGAGAGCATGATTTTAGCCAGTGACCTGTCTGAGGGCACTTTTCAGGCTGCTTTTCCACTTCCTTCTTGCTCTAAATTCAAGCTGGACATTAGTCAGGCTGGATAGTTGCCACCTCTGTCTTATCAAAGATCTGTTTTGACTGTCTCTAAAGCTGTGCAGGAGGCATGAAAATTGTCCTCTATGTCCAGCATATTTGTGGCAACACTCTGGGCCCAGAAAGGGGCTGCAGTGACAAAAGCTCTTCTGACACTCAGAAAGAAATGAAGCAATTTGAACTGCCAGCATTAGAAACAAATGCAGAATATATGCACCTAAACATTATCCTGCCTGACAGGTGCTGCTCAAAGCTACACAAGGTATATAGATTTGAACAGGCAGGGCAGTTCAAACTTACCTCAGCTCTGAACAGAGCTGGCTTTCAGTGATGGACAGACTAAATCTGTTCTTATGGGCTAATTTACAAATACTTTGAATTACCTGGTTGGCTTTACCTGGTGGGGGTGACAACCTCTGCTAGACCCTACCTCTGCCTCCACGCCCACCCTGGCTGCTTGAGAGTAGATCTCACGCTGGGATCACAGGTGAACAACTGCAACAAATGAATGTCCCCAAGACCGGTGCAGTCACATCTCCAGCAAGCTGAAACATTCCTTGCTGTGGGGGAAAAAAATACCTAATGCAATTCCACTGATCAGATCCTACGTTTTCTCCCTGCCTCTGATACAATATTGCAATAGCATTTTAGAAACTTCATTCCAAGATCAGCACAGTAAATGGAACTTACCCACCTGTGAGAGGAGCTGCTCAATTTTAACTCTATTACCATTCTGCAGAGGATAATCTCTTCGCTCCACTCACCGAAGAAGAGGGGGCAGGGAGCTCTGTTCCCCATCTCCTATCACTTAGAACAGAGAAATACTTTCAAATTGCTGTGGGAACTCTAATGGTCATTACTACATACAGATGAGAAGTCCTATTAATAGAAATAAATGAGCTTAGAAGCAGAATAATGCAGCTATAGCAAAGAAACTGATGGGAAGTAAAAAAGGGAGGAAAGGTAGCATGGAAACTGATGGAAAGTAAAGAAAATTTCTTTATATTGCTCAGATACATCTCCCTACACTCCAAAAGTGTGACTAAAACTTCTACTGAATCAAACAGAACCTTACTGTCATCTTGGGAGGGATTTGGTTTATGGCAGGGAACTTAACATCCCTGCAATTGTAACCTCCAATATGAGCAACAGTTCTGTCATCCTCTGACAGCTAGTCGTGTTCTACATAGCTAACATTCCTTAGCTGTCCAGGAAAGAAATGGTGGATTTATTTACATTTTTGTTGCTATTGATGTTAATTATCTGTATGCCATCCCTTTTTCACTTCAGGAAACACTCCACCCCCAACCCAAATACCTTCCTAAATTTGTTTATACCCCATAGAGCAGGGCTGTGGGTTTTCATCCTGGACTCAACCAAATAATACCTGAACGAAAACCTATGTAGTTCAGTTATCATTTAAGTTATTTCCTACAGTGAAAGAAGAGGTACAGAAGACATGGTAAAAAGCATGGCCGAGATTCCACCTGAAAAACTCAGTACAGAATGTAGGAAGAGGAATTCAAAACAGAACAGACCCATTAAAGGGTTACTGGGAGAACTGTGCAACAATGAACATTATCAAAGAAGAGCAGACTAAAAAAGTTCAGTTTGTTTAGTCTAGCAAAATGAAGACTGAGAAGGGATATGGCTGTTTATGCTTCCTTTCAGGCCAGTCAAAAGCATGGTGCTACTGAAGTTCCAGGAAAAACAAGAGGACAAGAAAAAAATGGGTGTAAACTCTCTTTCATAGAGCCCTTTTATTCTGGGCTGCATTAGGAGGAGCATTGCCAACAGGTCAAGAGAGATGATCCTCTCTGCTCAGCACTGGTGAGGCCACACCTGGAATGTCCAGTTCAGGACTCCCCAGTAAAAGAAGGACATGGACATAATGGAGACAGTCCAGTAGTGAAGGGCCACAAAGATGATTAAGGGACTGGAGCATCTCCTAAGAAGAAGGGCTTAGACAACTGGGGCTATTTCGCGTGGAGGAGAGAAGGCTCAAGGGGAGGAATCTTGTCAATGTATAAATACATCTGAAGGCAGGGTGCAAAGAAAAGGGAGCCAGGCTCTCTTCAGTGGTACCCAGTGACAGGCCAGGAGGCAATGGGCACACACTGAAACACATGAGCTTCTCTCTGAACATTGGGAAACACTTTTCTCACTGTGAAGGTCACTGGCTGCTGGCACAAGTTGCCCATGGAGGTTGCAGAACTTTCATCTTTAGAGATACTCAAAAGCCAGCTGGACATGGTCCTCTGCAACCAGGTGGCCCTGCTTGGGAAGGGGAGTTGGTCTGGATGGACTCCAAAGGTGCTTGCCAACCTCCATCCTTCTGTGTTTCTGTCTTGGAACACACTGAGGCTGGAAATGAATTGACTTCTACCCCCAGAGGAATGAATTACTTCTTACACCAAAGACCAGATGACTAAATTTAGCTAATTTTAAGAGTGAGGTTGATTGAGTTAGGTGACATGATAGCAAGGGAACCTTTCCTGCTGACCCTACCAGACATGTGCCACTATACAGTCTTTAAACATCATGGTGATGATAATAATTTATAGCAGTGGAAAGGGAAGGGAAACAGTTTTGTACTGTTAAAAAGTAAAATCACAAAGTCCCAAAGGAACTGGCATCACCTATCTGTGGTTAATATAACTATTAAGTTATGAAAAGGGATTAATGTTAAATTGAGATTTTCCCTTTTTTTCTTTTCCATTTTCCACTATATATTAGTAGAAATCGGATACTTTGCCTAAGAAAAAAGCAATCTGCCACAGCTGGTTTGTAAAGTTATTTACAGTTTCAATCAGAAGGCAGGCCCCAGTGAACTGAAGTAAAAGACAACCCTGCCATTATTCCCCCTACCCAGAAAGCTCTTGCCCCTCTTCATCTTTATGATTAGGAATGTCTGGTGTGCAAGCATCACTCCAGAACATCCATGCAGTTTTCTTGTGACTGCAAGTCCCAAATTGAGATTAAGGGCACTTGCAAGCAGGGAGGTGGCTCATGAACATTGTTCAGAGCATCACTAATTATTATGCATTTGCTAAGTACAGATGTGTGCCTTTGCACAGATAGGAAAATTGAGCCTGCAGCCTCCAAGTGTCTTCAATTAGCAAACAGATACTACATGCAGTCTGTCTAACACACAGCAGTGCTCAGAGGCGAGCTTTATGCTCAGTAGGGATGAGTAGGAAAGCTGTAAATATAAAAAGCCTGATTAGTGGCAACAGCCTCTTGGAACAAGAGAGCAGCATTCCTGTTAACCCTTCTGCACTCAGTCACAGTCCCCTCGTTGGTTTACTTTCTGCTTTCTCAGAGAGAAGCTGAACTTTGCTGGCTACCATGGGAGAGATTTGGAACTGGGGCCCTGCCCCTGGGAGGAGAAGGAGGGTGGGGAGGGAGGAGTACATCCACCAAGCTTGCTTACTAAGTAAGCTGAGCTATTAACCATGCTGGCCAAGCCAAAATTTCTCCTTACACAATTACTTTTTAGCGATGCCTGCAAATAAGCACTCGAACCAAACGTGTTATCTCTAAAGAGTGGAGAAGGAAAGAAGCTTTTGCTTGAAAGAGATTAGAAGGGAGAACAGTACACACCGGCATGTCAGCAAGTAAGGAAGCCGAGTGAGGCAAAGCCTTGAGAGAGGAGGTGGAATTGTGTGTGTTAAAACATATGGAAGTCAGCTCAGCACAGATCTTGGATCTGTCTGCTGTCTATTGAAGTCATCAGGAAGATTCACTTTAAGTTGAGCAGGTTTCATCAGTTCCTGTAGAAGGTAGAAACAAGTGCTGAAGGTGCTAATTAAGGTGCATAATAAGGCTCATGATCTTCTATTTAGAAAACAAAACACCCCGTAGCTTCTCCTCCCAGTACTCTCCAGTCTGAAGAAAACAATAAAAAAACCCCCCTTAAAACTACCACACTAACAAAATTATCAGCAACAGATCATGCTCTCAGTTTTCTATTGAAGACTGTCAAAGGGTACAACCACTGGGCATCCTTTGTTGTCATGTCACTTCAAGTTTTATCCTCTTTAACACACAGCAAAAGGCTTGCTCTTTGCAGGTAAAAAAAAAAAAAAGGGATAAAATTAAGGAACAGACGGTCTATGGAAGCTGCCAAGCTTCTTGGAGTTTGTCTACACCAGCATTTGCTATGGAAACTCAGACCAGTTATAGAAGTCATGCACAGAATCCAATACAGGGTCATGGTCACTGGGACCAGCCTGCTGCTATTGCAGAGGACTGAAAAAAACCCCACAAACCAGTGACTTACAAGTTAGTGACTTCTGATTTAATTTTTCCCACAGTCACTATTACAAATGGAGCTGCACAGAAGGAGCTGGGATAGGATTCCTCAAACTGTTAGTCCACACACAGTTTAAATTGCATAGTCCTTTACCCTCTTCTCTCCTGTAATAAAGCTTGCATTGCCTGTCTCCCAAAGGCATTCCCTGAATGACTTAGACCCTTTCCCACCATTCATATTGTGATCTGAGGTTTCCTCCCTTTAATCTGACAGCAAAGATGAAAGGCTGTTTTAGAAACGAAACACAGCAAAACCAAAACATGGACAGAACCTCTGGGGGAATTAAGCTTTCTTCTGAAATCAAAGTGGTGAGGACACCACAGTTTGACTGAACAACAGCTAATGAGACATACAGCTCTGGAATGGACCAAACCAGCTGGGAAGAATGGGTAAGGGTTGTGCAAAAGTCGCAAATAGGAACAATGTGACCAAAATTCAGAAATCAAAAATCTAGCCTTATCACCAAGAAAACTGACTTGAGGTTTAAGTCAAGTCAAGCAAAAGGTGAAAGTCCATTGCTTGATATAGATGTCTGATAATAATTCAGTTGCATGGTTTTTATTTCTCCAGTGAAAGAGATACAAGAAAGACAAGATTTACTTCTGCCTTCAAGGCACACTTTTAAGTGGCTGGTTTTGGTTTCTATCTCAGTAACACCGACACAGTGGAAATATGTGAAATATAGTATCAGCTGCATTTTAATGATAACACCATCCAAGTACTGAACAACTTTATGAACATCACAAAATAAATTACAAAAAGCTCTAATGCTGGGCCTGGGGTAACTTCAATTTCATTTTGCCATACTAGGGAAGAAACGGTGCACTTTTTGCTTGGTCTTTAAAAGGCAGCAATCCTTCTTCAGAAATTAAACAAAATGTATCTAACTACCCTGCAGCCTTAGAAATCCTTTCACACAGTCTTCTTGGGACTAGAGCCTATAGTGTCATCTCTACTACAGCGTAAACACCGTAACTTTTCTAACCTGTTGGTTAAGACTAAAAAGCTCGTCTGTAGGATCTGCAAGACATGGTAAGGTATAAGGTCTCCACTGAAGCCAGTCCAGAGTGGGTCTTGCCCCAGCTCATTGGTTACTGACCAAGTGCACATGCCAAAAGGGAAGTGTGGCACTGATCCACTCAGTCTACAGGACTGTTAGGAGCCAAGCAAGGGTGCAGTACGCTATGAAAGAATAAATAAGCAAACCTAAAGTATTGCAATAAATTTCTTTCATAAAATATTTCTGATGTTGAAAGTCCTAATTGCTTGCAATGTATTTGAAACATGCACAGGACTTTGAGCACATAAAACCCCAAAGCAGCATTCCCAGAAATTGTCATCGTAAAGTCTGCTTGCAAAGACTTCTCCAGGGCAAACCTCTGCACTAGCCTGAATCTCCCTGACTTCAAGCCCAGTCCTGCAGCCTTTATTTATGTGGACAATTCCATTTGCAGTACTCATGACTGCACAGATAAACTATTCATGACAGAGCAAGCCTCAACTCAAACAAGTCACTTCAAGTAATATTAGGAATAGAAAAGGACTAATACACATATTTTAAATACTTCTGGCTCCATAATACCATGCTGTAAGTTGAGGGGAAGTTGGGAGAGAACTCACTGAAGAGCCCTATTTCCTACCTAATTAAGGACAATGACAGAAAAATGATGCAGGCACATCCTTTTCATATTAAAGTGATTATATTTTTTAATACTTAATCTGTCTGACTATTTTTGATAGATTTCTTACAATGCATATTTTAATGACCTTATATTTCTCGTCATGGTAGCACCTTCATCTGTAATTGTAAAAGACAATTGTTTTTTGTTTCTTATTTTTAGTACAGATTAGTAATTACTAAATACTGGTTAATACTGGTTAAATTCCATAGTCCATATTATTCATGAAATCATGCTAGGTGAGCATCAAATGGTTTATACCTTTAATCTATTTGTATTTGGAAAAATTCACAGTGAGAGTTACTTCCTGTGATTATGTAGGTGTATAGTTCTTTCAAGATCATTTTCATTGTACTAGAAGTTTTAAAAGCAAGCTTTGATAAAGAACATTTTGTCTGTTTTTTGGTTAGTTGGTTGGTTGGTTGGTTTTCTTAGGATCTTCAGAGTTTTCTCAAAGTAAATTATTTCTTTTCACTGCTATAATTTTAAATCTCTAATCCTA
This sequence comes from Entomyzon cyanotis, assembly GCA_024500445.1. NCBI lineage: Eukaryota > Metazoa > Chordata > Aves > Passeriformes > Meliphagidae > Entomyzon > Entomyzon cyanotis. The sequence continues at coordinate 74,402,697 of JAKEPQ010001005.1, forward strand.
TGTCTTGCTTAAAATTGCCTACTCTTTATTCATTATAAGGTATACAGTGATATTTAAAATATTTAAAATGTTTTACAGACTCTTGTGACAAGCAATAGTTTCCTGATTTAAAAAACAATATATTCCTTGAAAGCAGGGTTTGCTCTCTCACCTCAACTCTCTGCCCACATAGTTCTCACCTGTGAACAAAGAAAAAAAATGCCTACATTATGAGGGACCTTTAGAAAAATGCTACAAATGTATTTATTCAATTACAAGGAGCATACGTCCTTAAAATGGCTAGTTTGTTTCAAATATTTATTTCGCCACAGATTTTTGCTACAAACTAACTAACAGATAATAAAAGCTAAAAGTAACAGATAGCTCCCCTAAGGGTTGACATCTGAAAACCGTCTAATTGTTGCTGGAAAATCTGTTCAAATACAGGTTATTCCTCTGGCAGAGGTAAATGCTAATCAAAAGGCAACAGCACTTATCATCTCGTCCATTTTTCAGGCTGAAATGCTTCACCTCTTAAGAATGCATTCCCTTTACTGGAATGATGGGTGTGCTCTGTGCTCTGACTTGGTGGAGTTCATCCTCTGCTTAAGCCACAGACACCTTTCATTAATTTTTTTTTCCTTTTCAGAGTTGATCTCCTCTCCTCTCTGTCCTCGATGTGAAATTGGAGCATTTCAAAACTGAAAACACACACTTTTGTAGAGCACACTGGAAGCAATTATCTAGGAATACATTGTGGTTTGGGAAAGTATTAATTTCCATGATTTGTAGGAAACACCAAAGGAATTAGCAACAAGAAGATCATCAGTAAAGTGTCAAAACTTCTTCCAAAATCAAGACGGCACCTCCCAGACAAGAGGGTGATTAAACACAGGCTCTCCCTGCTTTATTAAGGTATCCTTGTAATGGGAACTCTGAGATCTAGCCCGAAGTCTGCCAAAGGCTTCCCTTGATTCTCAGCTCTCTTGTCTGCAGCTGTAGGGCCAAGACATTTGCACTGCGTTTGCCTCACAGAGAGGTTGGAGCGCCAAGTTCAGCAATATCTGTAAATCTCTTGGAAAGCAGTAGTGAGAAAAAGGTGCGAATGCAATGCATCATCTGCTTCCTGAGAACCTCTCCAGTATTAGAGAGCTTTGCAGCCGTCCGGGAGAGTCAGACGTGTTACACGAAGGAGGCACTTTAGAGAAAGCCTGGGTGTTTATGTAACATCATCAAATAGGCCCTTGCTGATCTCCGAGTTCAATTCTCCTGAGATTCCCGAATGAAGGCTTAGAACTTACTTGAAATATATGTATATTTTTGCTTTACTACTGTGGAACCAAGCTGTGGACTCACAGGTGACTTGTAAACTGTAAGGATGAGCCTCTGAGAAGAGTCAGGGAAAAAAATCCCAAACATAGCAGAAAAAGAAAACAAATTCCTCCGGTGCAGGGTGCAACAGCACTATGACCCATAGTCCCAGGGAAGAAAGTTGCTTTTTGAACTCTATCAGCCCTTCCAGAATTGAAAGGTCTCCTATATTCAAGGCCATCATCCCGATGGACCTGCTCTATAAAATTCTTAGTGGTTTGGGGGCTGGTCATTACAAGAGATCCCCTCTTCCCCTGAAATCAGTCCATGTTAAAAAAGTGCTACAATGATGCCACATCCATGCTTTGGGAAAATAAAAACATCAAACTGATGTGCACAGCCATGTGACTGGAGGGAATAGACAGGAGGGAATGGGGTGCTGAAATGGACAATGGCCAAAATTAAATAAATTTTACTTTTTTTTCAGCCTTTCTCCCTTATTCATCTATCTGGGAAAATAAAAAGGTTATATTCTTTATCTAAAATTATTTTCTTCAGAAGCAAAACAAAAAATATATATGTTACAGCACATCATCTCAATACACATTTCTGAAACTCCTCTGACTCCTTTGATTCCTTAACACGGTAAACATATCCTGATATATTTATATGCAACCTGAGATCAGTGCTTAAAAATAAACCAAATAGGAATTGCAGAGTGTGTGTGCACAACAGATATAGCAATCTCTACTACAGTCTGAAGACATGACACTAAAGGAATACTGTCCATTATATTTACTTGGTTTTAATCCAATGGCTAGAGCATGAGACGCAGCGAGTTATGCAAAGGTGGTGGATTTTTTAAAAATAAATTCAACAATAATTATCACTGAAGCAGCTAGAAATAGTCCTATGTTCCTTTCTAAATGGAATGGCCACCACTCTTTTCCAAAGGTAAGCACACATTTAGCTATCCCCATTCCAAGCACAACCAGTCAGACCCCAAACATCACCTACCTAAGGATATGAGTTCAAGTATTTGCCATCCCTTCAATATTTGCCACCCCTCTCCAAGAACACAAGATTTTCTGTCAAAAGAAAGACTTCAGCTTTACTGCTGCATTTTCCCTTATACACCAAAGAACTCAGAATTTTTGGTACTTGGTGTTATACAGTTCATTATGGCTTCTCAATTTAGGCACCTGCATCAAATGAATTAAGGCAGAATGTAACGGTTCCTTTGATGCAGCATTGTCCAACACTAGTAGAAGGAAAACAGTTGCATTGTTCACAGAAGAAGCCGACATTTGCTTTCAGTAGGTAGGTAAAGTAGAGGCTCCAGGACATGGCACGCAGCAAAAAAATACAACAACAAAAACAACCAAAAAAACCAAACAAAAAACTATTAGGTAGAATAAAGTCCCTTTTAAAATTTTTTTTTAATTTCAAACCCAAAAATCAAGTGATTTCTATTTACTAAAGGAGACAGGAGCAGAATGGGCAACCATGGAAGTTTTTGTAGATTTTAAAACAGTATGAGTCAAATGTTTAAAAATCAGCATGCTGGAAAGTTGCCTACATGGCAGTAGGTCCTAGGAAATTTGCCCATCCATGAGTTCAGTAGCAAAAACAAGCTCCTGGTGCACACAAAGGTTTGAGGAGATGAAAGCTCACAGCCCCTGGTTCAAAGGAAGTGCTACTGTGACAAAATATTAATTATGTATGAATACAGCATTGATGGCATTGCATGCACACAGCAGTCCCCCAAAGGAAGTGTTATCTTATTGTTTCTATCAAAGACAGGCGTCTCCTTGGCATCTAGAAAGGAATATATAATCCAAGGGTCTGCTTCTCTGAGTAAATTTCTTTCCTAACCTCCCAACTGGGCTCCTGCTCAGGGCGATACAGCTCCCATTGCAGAACAGCCAAGGAGGATTTCTGGTTCTTCCAAAGGTATTCACTGTTTGGCCTGGCAGTAGAGAAGGGTGAAAAACAGCAACTGTGCAGATCCATATAATTTTCAATAGCAACAAATGGCCCTACAACAAATTCTGCAGGATATCACCAAACAGAAGAAGAAATCATCTACAGGGCAACTGCAATACAGAAATGGCGTTGTAACAAAAAAACATGGTGAAAAGATATGAGGAATTGTCACTAAGTTATAAAAATATAGGAGTGAGCAAATAACACTTTATTGGCAAGTCACTGTTCAATTAACCTTTACAAATAGCTGCAATTAATAGATTTGTTTTGTTTACATAAATGTTAACACAAAACAGATTAACACATTAGTTGAATTAGAGGGCTAAACTGCTCCAATTTAATGCAGGTATTTGGTAAATCACTGGTGCTGTAATACATGCAGTTATTAAATGCCCTGAAGTCAGACCAAAAGCCAGATAAAATAATTACTGATAGTTTGCCTGTGAATTTCAGATTACGTTAGTTAATATTAATGATTTCAATTACTAAAAAAAAAGAAATTACCCGAAAAGTTTCATACCATTTTAACCTGCTCATGTCTACCTCAGATAGAGTTTACAATTATATCTAACTTAATTTTAATGCTGAACCATCTCAATAATCATTTTAGCTGCACGTGAATGCCTAAAAATGCAGCAGTGACTTCTAGTGGGGGTGTTAAATTCTTCTCAAAATAACTCATATATACCATAATTTCCACTGTGCAATAAGGCAACAGAACTTGTGTCCACGGTAAAACTGTGAGAATATAAGTGAGAATATTACTGTGAGTAAAACAAGAGAATATAAACTGATCTAAATCTCCTGTGTATTCACAATCAACAACATCTCATTTGGAAGCTAGTAAAAAAAATGAGGCTTATGTCCCCTTTTCTCTATTACTTGTCAGTAACATTTCAATTTGCAGTTGAATCCTGGAGTTTGGGGTGCAAAAGCACCATGTTAATGACAAAACAGGGGCAGGCAGTGCTGAAAACCTCCTATCTGTAGCTGTCTTAACAGCACAGCCAGCTCAAACTTACATATGCAGGAGTATTTGTGGTCTTAACATGAATACTTCAGGGGGCTTTTAGGGAAAGCTGTCCATGCTGTGTAACCACACACCAGATTATCTCTAGGTGAAGGCACAGATGTGGGCATTTTAGAGGAAGACAAAGTACTCCAGTACAACCTTAATAAAGGTGGGAATAAACTAGCAAAGGGGTGCCCCCAGAAATGTATTTTCCTGGTATGGAAAAAAATACTCTTTGAACACAAATTCACCTCTCATAACTAATTTATCAGTGGTAGCTCCTCCATCACAATGATCTTAGCTGGATTTAGGCAACCTGGGTGGAAGCTTCCAATTCTATCATTCTGCCAAAGCAACCTCCTTCCTTGTGCACAATTCCTGGAAACAGTTCTGTCACTCTCAGGAATGTTAATTAAGAATACTGAAAACTATGTGCCAGAAAATGTAAATAAATGGCACATTACTTTCACAGGTGCTGGTCTTTGATTATTCGTCAAAAAGAACCAAAAACCTTTGGTTGCCAAGGCATGGAATTGCTTTAAAATGCCAAATGATTTGTCTGGTTGATTTATTGCTGGCTACAGGCAGCAACAGCCAGGTCCTCTGCCACAGGTAGGCAAGAGATTCCATACAACTTTTGCAGGAAGCACGACATGTTGGTCAGAGGGTAATTTCACTCAAAGCCCAGAAACTGCCTCCTCCCTCCATGCCTACAAACACGAGAACTCCACATGCTTTATGGCCAAAAGAAGCTTGAGCCTGCAGCAGTAAGCATCTAAGCCCACTCAGGTAGAGCTATATATTTTTATTGAATGATCACCGCTGTCTAAAACAACGAGAGAATCGTTTGCCATGTAAGTCAGTCCGACAGGATAAGAAAGCCCGTGGCTAATTAGAGGATTAAAGATGGGAAATTCCTCGGGTTTCCCTAGGCATATTACAGCCTGGCTACATACATCCGTTACTACAACACGACCTTCTTTGTCAAAGGCCACAGCGGTAGCATATATTTTGGAGGGGAAAACGAGGTTCAGACCGAAGCTGTCCATCTGACCGATGAGATCCATCTCCGCACTGAATATTTTGACGCGGGTGCTACCCTTGCTCGGTCCTCGAGCTTTCAGGTGCTCTATAACCACGACAGCACCCGAGGTCTGGCAGACCGCGACCGCTCTGGGGTTGACAAGCCGGGACCGGATCATCTGACACTTCTTTAATTCCCCCCTTGGGAAGTCGGCCGTCAAGCGGTACAGCGCGCCTGCCTCCGAGTCGGTGAGGATTATTTCGCTCTTGGGGTTGGCATCCAAGCCCCAGGGCAAACAGAAGCCTTCCCGGACAGCCAGGACCCCCCTTCCGTCAAAATCGAAGGCCTTCACGGAGCAGTCCCCGCCGTCGGTGACCACCACATGCCCGTCCGCCGTGACCGTCACATCGAGCGGATACTTGATGTCGTTGTCCGCGTCCCCCCGCTCCCCGAACCGCCGCAGGCACCACCCGCTCGGCCCGAAGACGTGGATCCTCTTCTTGCCGTCGTGTGCCACTGCCAGGCGGCCCGACCCGCGGCAGGCCGCCACCCCGGTGGGGTTCACCAGCGACCCCCAGCCCCCCAGGCACAGCCGCAGCCCGAGCCCCGCGGGGGTCGGCGCCGCCGCCCCTCCGCCGCTCCTGCCCAGGGCCGAGGCGAGGCCGCCGGCGGGGCCCAGGAGCTCCAGCAGCTGCAGCAGCGGGCGGCATTCGCTGGTCTCGGCGGGGCAGCAGGGCCGCCGGCAGAAGGGACACTCCAGCCTCCGGCGCTCGGCGTCGGCCAGGGCCCCCACGCAGCTCCGGCAGAGGACGTGCCCGCAGGGCAGGTTGAGCGGCCGCCGCTGCTCGTCGGGGCCGTACGGCTCGAAGCACACCCGGCACTCCAGCAGGCTCAGCTCCGCCTCGTCCTCCGCCGCCATCCCCGTCTGAGGAGAGCGATGGGATTCCCCGCAGCGGCCCCGATTCCCCGGGCCCAGCGGGGCGGGCGCTGAGCGTGGCTGAGGCGACCGCGCCCCCTGCAGGCCAGCAGGGGCGGAGCAGCCGGGACGGCGCTGGTTCCCTGCGGCCCGGGCTGCCCTTCCCGCTGACACCGCGGAGCGTCCCTGCACCCAGCACAGCGCCCCTACACCCACCAGTGGTCGTACACCCACCAGAACATTCAGATGTCCACCGGCATGTTCAAACAGCCACAAGAATAGTCAAGTACCCGCCAGAATATTCATATATACACCAGAATCTTACAGACATCCAGTTACCGAGTTACCATACCACTACTAGCTCTACTTATGCCCCACCCCCCAGAGTAAGGAGTTAAGCCACAATTTCACTCTCTCATGGAATCACTGAATGGTTTGAGTTGGAAGGGACCTTGAAGATTATCTAGTTTCAATCTCCCTTCCCATGGGCAGGAATGACCATGATAGCCCAGGTTGCTGGAGCCCGTCCAACCTGGCCTTAAACACTTCCAAGGATGGGGCATCCACAGCTTCTCTGGGCAACCTGTTCTGGTCTCACCACTCTTGCACTAAGGATTTCTTCTTAATATATCACCTAAACCTACCCTCTGTCAGTTTTAAGCCATTTCCACTTGTCTCTTCACTATATGCCCTTGTAAAAAGTCTCTCTCCAGTTCTCTTGCAGGCCCTTCAGGTACTGGAAGGCTGCTCTAAGGTCCCCCCCAGAGCCTTCTCCAGGCTGAACAACTTGAACTCTCTCAACCTGTCTTCATAGGAGATGTGCTCCATCCCTCTGAACATATTTATTTCATTGGATTTCTCCTGCTGTTTTGGGAAACTTTAGAAAACACAACAAAAATAATTACACTTGTTACTAGTAGATACATTTCTCAGGTAAGTACACACATCTTGTAAGGTGCATGGGCAGCATGTGCTCGTTCTGCAAGGTGTATTTACAGTGTATTCTCAGAGTAATTTCAGGGTAAACACAGAGAGCGATCTTACACGTCCTAAAATGTCTTGTTTGGCATGTGGCATTGCTCTTGCCAGGCTGTCTCATGCCTGGGAGTCCTGAGCAGGACACCACAGAGCATGTGGCAGCCTCATGCCAAGCGCCTGGCCTTTTGTGGCTATCACATATCTGGAAGTCTGAGATAAACTTCAGCAGCTCTCATGTTGCATCAGGAAAAGCTTTCTGGATTGAAAGGAAGGAGATACTTTAACCTGGTAGCTGCAGTACACGCCAGGAGTGAAAACAAAGCCAGCAGCTCCCAGCTTGCACTGGCCCACTGGCTATACCCCTTCTTCTCTCTGTCAACCCAAACTTGAAACACAAGTATCTACAAACAATATTGAGTGTCCCAATGGGCTGTGGGTGTGGGGACTGCTGTGCTAAAACCATCAGACCCATTTGCAGCTCTAGGATTACAGCACTCTAAAAAGCCCCATGGCTTTTACTCGCCTTCTATTCTTGATGAATAGAATACACCACATTGCACTCATACCCTCCCTTTCAAAATAAGCTGCAAAGGGGAGAAGTTCCCATGCTCTGTCACCCTCAAAGCAGAGAAGTTTTTCCTCATATTCAGATGGAATTTCCTGTGTTTCAGTTTGTGCCTGTTGCCCCTTGTCTGGTACCTGAGCACCACTGAAAAGTCTGGTCCCATCCTCTGGTCAGCTGCCCTTAAAGATATTCATAAGCATTGATGAGTCCCTTCTCAGTTGCCTCCTCTCCACGACAAACAATCCCAGCTCTCTCAGCCTTTTCTCTCCAGTCCCCCAGCCATCTTTATAGTCCTCTGCTGGACCCACGCCAGGGTGTTGAGGTCTCTCTTGCACCGAGCAGCCCAGAACTGGACAGCACTCCAGATGTGGCCTCACCAGGGCTGAGTAGAGAGGCATGATCACCTCCCTTGACCTGTTGATCACACTCTTCCTAATGCACCCTAATGCACCACTAGCCTTTTTGGCCACAAGGCCACACTGCTGGCTAACTTGTTGATTGCCAGGACTCCCAGGTCCTTCTCCACAGAGCTGCTTTCCAGGAGGCCAGCCCCCAGCCTGTGCTGGTGCCCTGGGTTTTTCTTCCCCTGGTGCAGGACTCTGCCATTGCCTTCATTGAACTTCACTAGGTTCCTCTGCCTGGCTCCTGTGCCTGTCCAGGTCTTGGTGCATGGCAGCACAGCATTTTGGTGTGTCAGTCACTCCCCCTAGTTTTGTATAATCAGCAGATTTACTGCAGGTATGCTCTGTCCCTTCATCCAGGTCATTGAGTAATAAAGTGAACATGACTGGTCCAGTACTGACCCCTGGGAACACTGCTTGCTACAGCCTTCCAACTAGACTGATCACAACACTGAGCTCGGCCACTCAGCCAGTTCTCAATCTACCTCACTGTACACTAAGCCAGACCATTTAATTTGGTGAATCCATGTTGACTATTCCACATAACCTTTTCCTTCACGTGTTTAGAGATGACATCCAGGATGGGTTGTTCCAAGGATGAAGGTGAGGTTAACTGGCCCAAGGTTTCCTTTGTCCTCCTTGCCCTTTTTGAAGACTGGAAGGACACTCTCGTCCAGTCCTCAGGCACACCTCCTGTACTCCATGACCTTTCAGAGATGATGGAGGACCACTTAGCAATAACATCTGCAGCTCCCCCAGCACTCTTTGAACCCTCTCACCCTACAAGTCCTGTTGGTTTTCCTGCCCATAGCTGTGCTTTCAAATAATGGAGCAGCACACTTGTGGGCAACTGCCAGGACATTTTCTACCCATACTCTCCCCTTTACTGTCACCCAGTCTACTTCCCTCCAGCCTTTCTTGCATGATGGTAATTTCCTCTTGGCAGCTGCTGCCTTGCCTTGCCCACTCACTGCCAGCTCTTCACTTGATGTATATTCACAGGGATGGAGAGAACCAACTTGCAGCAGCCCCCCACCTCTCTCTGCCCAGCCTGGTGCAAGGCCAGCACCCCCAAAACCAGTGTTTGAATCACAGCTGCCACTGCTCCCAGGGCTGCCAGCTAACAAGGCCGACCTGCAGAGCGTCAGGCAGACAGCATCGACCAGCAATGGCTGAAAAGGAACAGGAACATTTCTTTCTCACAGCTGTTATGATTTGGATTGACATGAAAGAAAAAGATATACTTTAGTAATGGTTGTTTGTGCATGGAGTTTAAGAAAAGCTGTTCACATCACAAGACAGTAAAGGCAGCTGTGTAGGAGAGCTGACTTGGTAAGCAAAATGGAAAAAAAACTGCTTTAAGAATGTCCCATTTTAAAATGTGAGAAGTAAGTAAAACCAAGATGGGAGGCAAGTTATTTTAATTAATTTTAATCAAGCTACAAACTTTAGTATATATAGCACCTCCAGAAAATAATCTAGTCCCCACTGTCTGTGCCTCTCTGAGAAGTCATCGACTTTTTCAAGACACTTAATTTCACAGCAGTTGCCTGAAAAGGAGGTAAGAATAACAACTTAGTGAATGATTCGTCAATGAAAAATGCAAACTATCCAGTCAAAAACCTAAAAATCTTATCAACAGATTTCCTCACAAACCCTAACACAATGACACAAATGCCCTGGGGGAAAATTATCTGTCTCTTCTGCACTGGGATGCAACTGTCTATGCCAATGACTCACTACACACAAACACTGCGGGAATCTCAGTAAGTCATAAATTTAAAAGTGAGACATTACAGTACATCAGGAGGAACTCTTAAAATTAAATTCCTGACACAGCTCCAAATTTCATTATTTTATGGATTTGAGTTGTACATTTTTAGCATTTTCTTTGAGTGTCATGTTACTTTTCTTCTTTGTCACAAAAGTACAGCAGAAACTATAGCACTGGTAGGACTTGCATTAAAACCAGGGCAACTGGTCGATGAGGTGCAGACCAAGACAAAATGGTCAAATGGGATTCTAAGACTGCAGCTACAGGATTACTGAGTGCAGTATGAATCCTGGGAGAATAAGAAGATACCAAAGGGATACAAGAAACCTGGGTTTTCTTCATATCTCTTGAAGAACAGAGAAAATCCCTGTGGCTTGACAGCAAAATCCCTGTGGCTAAATGGTATTTATTTTTCCCAGTATTTTTCCATTTTCCAGCCCTTAGATAAGAAGCAAATGACCGTATCACTCGTCATAGGGCAAGGTAGAGGCATATAAATATCTTTACGTGTTTTGGAACAACCTCCCAAGGGTTAGCTGAAATTATACTCACCGAACAAACTTTTAATTTCAGATTCAGGAACATAAAATGGTGGGCCTGAAAGAAAAGGGGTGAAGCTAATTAGAGAGAAGACAATAATAAGAAGACAAAATTGACACAGCAGTAGGAGAGCTAGTCCCTTCATTCACAGCACCTGGCCTGTAATTGGGCCCCAGGGTGTAGCACCATCAGCAGGAATCAGAAAGCATATCCAGGAACTTGTGGCACCTTGGTGGGCCAGACAGCTGCAGGTGTTACTGCTGCTTCATCTCCAGCTGCAGTAGGGAATCATGAATGTGACGTGGATACAACCACTCTCAGTGTGCTGTGAGAATCCAGTCTACAGTCTCTTTACAGTACAATGGCATGATTAAAGCTAAAAGCTGAGCAATGTGAGAGGGAAAGCAATGAATTCAACTATTGTTGCCTGTGACAACAAGACCTATTTTTTGGGGGGATAATTATGCTGAAGGGCCCAAAAGTAGCAAAAAACCTCTTTCTTTGTGAGTTAGTATTAACAAAACAATCTCATACTTCAGTACATAATATAAAAAGTATGAAAGGAAAAAATACCTTATGACTTTACAGAATTTCACCTCTTCCAAGTACATTCAGAGCATGGTAGAGCTGACAGAGAAGCACAAGATGGGCAACACATTGGGTTGCAAATACTGGATAAACAGCATGAAGCTGATGTTCTTGGGAGTGTTTCAAGCTTCTGAGGCCAGACAGGATGTTATTAAGCGCTCACACTTCCAGCTTCATTATAAAAGCCACACTTACCGTTCCATTTCATTGTTCATGTACCATGACTGTCCTCAACCTACCCTTAGCATATCTGAATGCTAGAGAAAAACCAAATTTAGTCTCAAGCTTGGTCAACATCTACATTTTTTAACACACAGTTATACTGGTGTGATCAGTTAACAAAGCTATGCAGATGAAAAACTTGGGGAAGATACTAATACATCTACTCTATCTATATATAATTTATTTTACAGCAAAATCACAACATGAACAGTACAAAGTTCTCACCTTTGTGTTTGTTTGGATCATATGAAACCGTAACAAGGAGATATGAAGAATTTTTCTCCACTAGGCTGATCATCAAACTGGCATAGCTAAAAGGAAAAAAATTATACTTTACTATTTTTGTAAAGCGTTTAAGCAAAACATTTAAATGTTCAACAAAATGCATTTCTATGCAGGCAGAATTTGAACTGAACTGCACAACTGACCAAGCAAAACTTAGTATGAATTTCAGGAGCATGAAATTCCTGCTGCATATGAAAACCATCAAATAAAGGTTATATTTATTCCTCATAAACAAGCATTTATCCTTTTTTTGCACATTCAACTCAAGATTAACAGACAAACCAAGTATTCATCTGTCAAACCAAGTCTAGAATATGATACACGTTACAGTACTGATCTCTAAAAATTATTGTGAATTTATGATTATGTATCTTTTTAAAAATCCCGGGAGTTGGTTCAAACTAAATTTGGGCTGGTAATAGGCAAGAACAAAAATTTAGAATCAAGGAGAGTGAAGGAAAAAAGAACAAAGAGAGAAGAAGTAGATAGAGTGAAAAGGAAATAATAGAATTCAGATGAGAACTGCAGCTCTGCTTCTGCTGGGTTGGAACAAACCACTTATATTCCCACCAAGAGGCAGGGTGGCTTCCCAAAGGAAGTTCACAAATCTAGAGTACAGCATTCTGCAACTGCAGCAGATGCTTGTGGTGGAGAAGATGTGTAGGTTAGTGCTTTAAATAAAGAAGGACTCATCAACAAGTCATAGAATCAAAAACTTGTCACAGATACATCAGAGAAAGACAATAACAATACAATTTACTAACCGTTGTCTGTCACGTGGATTCACGGCTACAAGAGCTCCTCTGTCCCAAACCCCATCAAACTTGCCAACTATTGAGCTATAAGAAGATAAGTAAAAGGCTTAAAAGTAGTAAAAAGGCACTTTCATCTTTATTCAGATACTTTCGTGAAGTCACAAAGATTCTGCAGCTAGTGGTGCAGATTCCTCAGCACCTTTTTGTTATGGTGCGGCACTTTCATAATCCAAACCAATGCAATCTGGAACTCAAGAAACCCTCCTGGTTCTTGGTCCTGCTGTGACAGCAAAGAGGTGCTGGAATTGGTCAGCGTTTGCCCATCATTAAGGGATGCTGAGACATGGCAGGGAGGAAGGAATGTAGTTTTAACACATGAAGGCTACAAGTCGGTGTTCAGTAACCACATCCTGCTGTCTAACATGCACTCAGCACATCTACAGTTCTTGACCACCTGCTAAAACCCATGCATGATTTCAGATGCAGGCTAAGGAAGGTGCCTTGTTGCTTTACTATCATTGAACTCGGCACATTCAGTAACTTTAGACACCTGAATTCCCAGCTACGTGCCCAGGACAGTTAGCTTCAGCTTGCAATTTGTTTAATGCTAGAAAAGCTAAGTTACACTGCTGCTTGCCTTGGTGTAACACTGCTGCAGACACTAGTTTTGTTTCTGGATATGCTGGCAGATGGCTTCAGTGACCACCCAAAACCTGCAAGTGGGCAAGACTATCAAGAAATGCCTTTACTGATGGGTGAGCAGTCTGGGTGACACTAAAGATAAGAATATTCATCTGATAAGGAAGAGCCTTGTTTTTGGTAATTGTTAAAATATGAGGTTAGACAGTAAGGTAGTAACAGTATATATTGCATAATTTTAAAGAAACTTTGAATAAGTTTACTTAGAAAAATATGGCATGGAATTGTGCAATACCCTTCTGCCTGCTGGGCAGGTGTCAGAGTCCAATTGCATCACCTCTGTCTTCATTTCTGTAATGGTTTTGGCTGGCTTACCTTTCTTCATAGTAGCTTGCATGGGATTGTTTTGGGTTTGGGCCTGAAATCATGTTGATAACACACTGACAATTTAGTTACTGCTGAGCAGCACTTACACAGCACCAACACCTTTTCTGCTCCTCACACTGTGACACCAGTGAGTAGGCTGAAGTGCACAAGAATGCACAAGAAACTGGGTGGGAATACAGCAGGCACAGCTGACCCAAACTGAGCAAAGGGATATTCCAGACCATCTGGCTTCATCCTCAGCAATAAAGCTGGGTAGGAGGTTGGTGGATTGGGGCACTGCTTGGGGACTGGCTGGGCATCAGGTGCTTGGTTGGTGGTGGGCAACTGCTTTCATTTGCACCACTTGTCTTTCTTGGGTTTTATTTTCCTCTCTTTTTGGTTGTTCTTTTTTGTGGTTTTTTTTCCTTACAACTTAAAAAAAAATTTTTAATTATTAAACTGTTTTCATCTCCATGAATATGTTTCTTTCTCACTTTTACATTTTTGATTTTCCCCCACCATCTTGTGGTTGGGGGAATGGGCAAGCAGCTGTGTGGTACTTAGCTCCCAGCCAGAATTAAAACATGAGAACTTCTCTCTGGCCACTGCTATTTTCATTGCAATGGCATTGCTAAGTCTCTGGCATTTAACCGACAAGCTGATCCTGTATTTCCCACTCTACTGTGATGAGACATGATAACACTTCCAAGTGCTGACTTCTTTCAAAGTTTGCCAAGTCTAAGCATCTGATTTAAATAACCAGCCCCATAACTGAAAGGAGATTTTTAAAGAGACAGTTAAACAAGCAATGGACATGCAGGACACAAAGGAAAGTTTGGTGGGGCAGGTAACAAACTTGATCTTCTGAGGCTTGGATGCAGTTCTCTTCTCTGCGTAGCTGAGTCTGCTGTGTGACTTTAGGCAAGCCACTGAAGTTTTCTGCACTTGGTTTTTCTTCCCAACTTTAATCTGGTCTAACTGGAATGGCAGTGGCAGTGGCTCCATACAGCATTTGATGTACTTTACTCCCCAGTGATTTCATCAGGGCCTACAGACATCCCAGGCTGCAGGCAGGCTCATGTTGTGGCCTTGCCCCGGTCCTGGTCTCCTGGCTGCCCAGATCTCAGGACCTGCTGAGTGCCTGGGTGCTCCTTGCCTCTCTGCACATCCAATTTCCTTCGGAACACGATAAAGCCATGAGCAAAAGGTCAAAGAAGGTACACAGCTGTCTTTCATCCTGCTGTGGAGTGAGGATGAAGCTAAGGTATTAGGAAGCACTTCCCTTGGGTGTACCTTTCACTGTATCCCACTGCTATGTGTTTACACCGCATTCAGCATGGGTAATGTACTACTACAACAAAATTTAACATGTAAATCAGAAATTCACCTATCTGCAGAAAACCCACTGGATTTAAGAGTAAACTTGGGGGCTTCTATCTCTACATTAGTTTAATAATTTCAGTTAACGCAGTTTTTTACTTTTTTTTAAGTCTTGCAGCCATAATTGTATTAGGAGGTACAATGATTGTGTAATATAACTGTTTTACATATGTCCCAGAATTCCCAGAAAGAGCAGTAATTCCTGTTACTCTTTAACCAGCAAGAGTCTTTGAAATGTCCCATTCTGACAAAGGTCAGGAGCACATCTGAGTTTTCTTCTAATGAATGCTAGGCTAATGAAGATCAAAGGGACCTGTTAGTAGGCCAGCCTCAGCAAGAGAGAAATAAGTTTAATTTCCATAATTACTGGGTAATTAATCAAATTGTCTGTACACAGAAACTAGAAGTGTGTGTGCATTTTTCTAGTCCCAGGTATCTGCTGACTGCTGTTGGGAATACAGTTCATTCTGCATCCAGAATGTCTATCTGCCAATTTATTTTGTGGATGACAAACTATGTACTGGATCCAGTGACAGGCACTGAAATTCTCACTAGCTACCTAATTTTTTTTATTTCAAAGTATTATTTCACCATGCTGTGATGGAAGTTACATGTTTCACCATGCTACTTGCTACAAAACTTGTGACTGAATTTTTCAAAAATTTCTGAGAAGCTTAAGAAATCCCTGGGCAACTTGTCAACTCACAGCAAGAAGGATTTATAGGGATCTACAGTGTAGGAAGTAGCTACACTGGAGGGGCAAGGCGGGGAAGAAACCAGGCAGTATCTACAAAAACACATTCATATGCAGCCCTTCTGTTCGACACTTTGCAGGTCTAGTTCCATAAACACTATTCAAACCAAGTGGCGTCAGTGGCAGCAGCAGAAGTCTTAGTCATAGTCTATTGTCTGAAAGACTTTGGACTCAAGTAACGAATAGTCCTTTTTGCAGTGTTTTGGCAGATTAAAAAAAAAAAGACCATACAGTAAACACTATGTTCTGGTGTCCTGAACTACCTATTGCGCCTGTATATGTACTAATTCTGGAAAGCCCATCAAAGTAAATGTTAATAATTTATCTCCTTCTTACTGAAGCGCCATGGAACAAATCCTTGTGCCTGACAGTTGTTTGTAAAAAGCGCAAAAAACCACCAAAAGCTTCACCAAAAACTTATAATCTAGGGAAAATCACATCTGAGTAAGAACTGCAAGAGAAGGGAACTATTGTGCTAAGACATATTCTCTTTACTTTTACTAAGCTACTCTGAGTAAGGCATTGTGCAAGAGTTTTGCTTCATAGAATTAATCAATAATGTTAAAGATAATTTGGTTTTACTGTAAAAGCAAATATGTTTTTCTATAACTTTCACAGAATGGTTGGAATAAGAAGCCCATTTAAAGATAATTAGTTGTCATTCTTAACGATCAACAATGGAATTAGGCTTTTGTTGGAGATTGGCTATTCACATTTCTCATACAAGTTCATATGAGTTTTCTTGACAGGACCTGACAAATCTCTGTCTGATTCAAATAAAATAATAGTATTGGACACTATTAATACATATTTGATTATGGAAATTGTAAAACTCCATGAGTATTCCTACCTGGACAAATCATAAATACTGCAGCAGTAGAGGGAAATGTTGCCAGAGGTAGTCTACAATAAAAAGCAAAGGAAACAATCCATATCAGCAAACTATCTTCAAATATGCACTCATAAGTATATATTTACTCTTCATATCTTAAAATCTACCCATACACTATTAAAAAAAGAAATTTTAAAAATACATTTACGTGTAATGGGGAAAAAAGTGAGAAACATTTTTAGTTTTAATTTACTGAGGTAACTCTTCTGATCCTCTCCAGGGAGGTTCTAATCTATCAAGGCATGCAACTGTCCAGTTTTAAAATACATTCCTTGTACATTCAGGTGTTTCACTGTCATAGGAGGGCCAAAGTAGTAAATTTAGAAGAGTAACTTCTCAGCCCAAAATACAATTCAGAGCTTCCTTTCAGACCTCTTCAGGAGAGGTGAATGATTACCAGTAAAACAGAGGTAGAAAAGCAGAATTACTTGTTTGCTTAGTTATGCCTTCATTGCATGATAAACCACACCAGATCATTTGACAACGCAGGAGACATACCTGGAACATTTTTGCTCCCGAAATCTCGGGGACTGGCTCCTCACAATAAGGCAGACTGTGCTCTGAAAAAAATTCCTTCACTGCTTGCTCGCTGACTTCCACACCAACAACAGTGTGTCCCATGTCTGCCAGCCTGCACACAAAAGACAGAGGTCCTGTGTTTACGTGAGGCCCACAGGTTGAGCAAAATGTGTATCTCCCATGCATCATCTATTCATTAGGGAAATCCTAGTTTTAGGATGCCCTGATATGTCTAACCCTGACTTTCTGAAGTGTTCACATTACACTGAACACCTCCCTTCCATGATCTGAGCTTAAATTAGCACCACTCAGCATATAGTCAATATGGATTAACATGCTTTTAGATTCAATGAATTATTCATTTATTCCTCCAAACTAGATTAAAACAGAGGTGATGACACTGAGAAACTGTCCATTTTGGAAAGGCGCTGCGCTCTGAACTGAGGTGACTGAGACTCAATGTCCATCCAGCTGCCTCTGTGGCTTGGCAGGAATGGGCAGCGACGGAGGTGTGGTAAACTCGGCACTGCTGCAGCTCAGTACAACAGCAACGTGTGTCAGAGCCCAGAGTCAACCTACAAAGTAGTTACTGTGATAGCTGGAGCTAGCTGGATTACTTGAGGATGGAGTTCAGTTTTTTGTTTTTGCTCATTCCCTCCAAGAAAAAACACTGGCTTATATAGGCCCTAATTATAAATACACCTCCCCCCCCCAAAAAAAAGGTAAAAGTAAAATATTAAGTATAAAAAAAGAGGAAGTTACATTTAGCCCAAATAATTTACACTTCCAGAGTGACATGCCACATGGTTTCTTGAAAATGTTGTCTAGCACAACTGATCTCATTGAGAGCAATTTAAACTGGCATTGCTACCAAAAGCAGCAGTGGTAAGGGCACTGCTTCAGTCACTCTCTCCATCTTAATTCAGCATTCCCCAAGCTGAACTTGAGACAACCAGAGGGACTTTCAGGTTAGTCCTTATCCATTCTGTTTATGCTACTACACAAAACATCAGCTTCTTCCTCCCTTCAGCTTCCAGTGAAGCTGCTTTCCTACCAGTGGAGATGCGGCATATTTCCATTGGCCAGTGTAAAGTTGGGAATTCCCCCTCTCCCCCCCTCCTCCCCACATCAAAAAAGATTTTTGCTCTTATCTGTATTTTACCATTTCATCTCTACTGCTTTACCACAAAGTGGGAAAAATATCCTCAATCCACTCTTGCCATTCAAAAGAACATCCAGATACTTCTGGAGGAGCCTGCAGAAGAACAGACATGTTTTACTGAACTCTGTGAGTATTTGTGCTGCCACATGAAAAGCCAAGTGCTATACACTATGCCAGGTAGCACAAAAACTCCATGACAGCACACAGATTATTAGCTCAACCTGTTTCATGCCATTAGAAATAAAAATATAAAATAAAAACATTCACCTTCCATTTACATAGAAAGTAAATTTCATGTCATTGAAAAATTAACACATTTCTGTTTGTTCTATTTTCTGGTTTTTTTGCAAGTAAACAACCCAACCCACCCACCTCTATGAGGGCCGTAACAGATTTTAAACAGAATGACTATTAAACTTCTGTATCAATCAAATCACTTCTACAGGTCTTGAAAGACTATACAAGCAGGTTTCCTTTCTTAGGTCCTTGTCTTTTAGTGCACAGTAGTTGCTCTTATGCCCTCTGCACATTGTTTCAATCCCCAGTTTCACGACATGAACTATAGTGCAAAGCTTCTCCATCAGAAAATTTAAGATTTTTTAGCTAAACTCTCCAAGCTTTAAGGTTTAAAACCTGATTCAAGAATAAAAGCTCTAAATTCATTTCAATACTTTTCTTTCTCTGTCCTTTGACAAATGCAGGTCACAAAAATATCTGTATTTATTTTAGTTGCAAGCTGTGCCCATGTAAGATAATCTGCTTTTTGCAAATGTTCCATTTTCATTTAAGAGTTTCTCGAATGAGCCACATTACTCATCTCATAGCATTTCTTAAAACAGCTTAGGCAGAAGAGTGAAGTCACGTACGGATGCCCTTGTTCCTTGTGAAACCCGATGTTACCCATTTCCCATTTTTGTAGCCATTCCTCTTCTGTCACCACTCTCTCTTTCTGTGACCCAACATCAGCGTCTTCCAGGAGCCCGGATGCATCCGCTGAGCGGTCCATGTCTTCAGGGAGTGCTTGCAGCTGGGAAAAAAAAGGGAGAAAAGTTACCCCCACCCAATGCACAGTTTGGCTCTTACTTCTTCGAATCGGACAAAAATTTAGTAGCTCTCAAGAGATCACAGTTCGGTGCCAGCTGCAGTGTAGCTGTACCGAAAGCGAGAGCACTCAGCAGTCTGGCGACTGATGGCTTCGGCCAGAGCCCGTTTCCCGGGACAAGGGCGGCTGAACGCGCCCTGCTCAAGCACTACGGGACCGTCGGTGCCCTCCCTTTTCGCACCCATCGGGATGCCCCCTTAGCCCTGCAATCAAGGAAGGAGATGCCGACACTTCTCTCATGTGAAAGCCGCGGGCAGAAGGCGCGGGCGAGCGCTGCTCGGGGCCGGGTGACCCGCGGGGTGACCCGCGGCGGCTCAGCACGGCTCCCCTCAGCGCCCCCCTCAGCACCCCCGCCCGGGCAGCGGCAGCCGCGGTACCTGCGCGGCCGCGGGTCCCAGAGCGCGGCGGGGCCGGGGCGGCTCCTCCCCGCCCTCCCCCTCGCTACGCACCGCGGAGAGCGGAAGCGGCGGCAGGAGGAGGCGGGCTGAGGGTGCACGGCACCGGGGAGGAGGAGGATGGCGGCGGGGATGGCGGCGGCGGTGAGTGACTCCCTCCCTCCCTCAGCTGCAGCGCCCAGCGCGGGGTCGCCTGACCTCTCCCCGGGGTGGCGGGGCAGGTGCCAGCGCTGCCCCCATCCTCACCTCCCCGCCTCTCTCTTCCTTCCCCCTTCTCTCTCTCCTTCCCCTTCTCCACCCTTTTTCTCCCGCAGCAGCTTTAGCAAGAGGCGGCGCGGACACGCGTGGATGTGGTCTCCGGCCCCCGAGCGCCCCGGCGCCGAGGTGAGTGCCAGGGTCCGTCCGCAGCGCCGGCCCCGCCGCCGCCCGGCACCCCCGGGACTGCCCCCGCCGGGCCCTGGGGGCTGCTCTGTCCCGGGGGCTCCCCTGCCCCGGGGCTGCCCCTCGGGACCCCCGCCTGCCGCCAGCTGTCACAGCCGCGGCCTGGGGCGGGCGCTGTCAGCCGCTGCCGGCGGGGCTGGGCACCGCCGCTTTACTCGGGCTGAGTTTTAGAGGTGTGTGCACTCCCCGCATTAATCAGGCTGCTCTCGCTTCCTCTCAGACTCTGACAGTGTGTATCTGTGTGGTTTCTTTCTTTTTTAAATTTTTGTTTCCTTCCCCAAAGACCAACTTGCTGCCAACTGTGCAGGTAAACCCCACAAAGCTTTCTGATATAGGCCACGCATTACAGATGGATGAAACGTTATCGAATGTGACAGCGCATTATGCATCTCTCTCTCCTTTTAAAGGGCTTATTTGCTCAGCCAGTAAGATGTCTAGAGGATAGGATGCAAACTCATGTAAAGCTTAGTAGAGTAAGCCATGTTTGCTTGTTCTCTAAACATTTTTCGGTTTTTGGGGAGCTGTTTTTTGGTTTGGGAGGGGAAGTGGGGACAAAGTCACATACAGTTGATCTCTTTTTCTCCCTTTCTGTCCGCTTCCCTCTTACACCTCCCATAGTGCTTACAGCAAAAATATGTCAGTGGTTCTGTACAACTGACCTCTGCCTTTCAAAATGGGAGGCCTCTCCAAATCTGAAATATTTTTACCAAATTTCCTAGTGATTAATAACTGACACTTTTTCTACCCCCTTACACGCAACGAGAAAGCTGTATGTTCTTTTACCTTCTTGGATGAAAGGGCCCCACAGCAGTCACAGACTGTGATCACCTGATGGTCACCAAAATGAGTGACTTTACTCAGCACTCAGCACTCCTTGCTCAGTTGGAAGCCTCTAACTGTAAGGACCATGGCATGTCGGAATGATTATTTACTGTCAGAAGCTAAGGTGATACAGAGAGATACTATTGTGCCACTGATATATAAGGAAAGCTCTAGGGGAAAAAAAGCCCCCATTTTCTGGAGCATTATGCAGCAGTTTACGGAAATCTCATGTAAATGAAACTGGTTGGTTTTCTTTACTCTCCAACCTCCTCCACCCCCATAGAGTGGTAAGTTAGAGTGAAGTGATGCTATTTTTTTTTTTTTTTTTAAGATAATAGAGATTGACTTAATAATTTTTTTCCTACCTCTAGCTAGTTGTAATTAGAGGGGATACATGCAAGAAACAAAGTTTAATTTTGTATTGGGTTCTTTGAACAAATTATTCACTTTTGGGGATATCCTCATGCGATTTCTCTTCCTCTCTCAAATAATTTCTTCTGTCTTGAGAGGAGAATGAAGCACCAGTTTACTTGACTTCGATCAGCTTAATATGAAATTTTGTAAAAATTCCCTCTTTCCTCCGGTTACCTTTACTTTTAGCAGAATTTCTGAACGAAGATTCTGTTGCCTTGTCCCTTACTGACAGCTTGAATAAGGAAGTTGCAGCCTGAAACAGAATTGAGAAGTCTCAGCCATATGTATATATATACACACACGCATGCAAACACACACATATATAAAACCTCCCAAAAACATAGTTACAAACGGATCCCTTTTACAACAAGATAACATTCACAATGCAGTGCTATAGTACAAGGGGTTTATTTCCACTTCTTTTCTGTATGTGGTAGAGCACTCTTAGATTTACTTCTTCTTTTAGGCTTTCTTTATTTGTGCTTTACTCCCTGTGAAAAGAATGCTTTTGAAAATACAATTTTAAATATGCTTTTATATTTCTGCATCATACTTTCTCACACTGAATGGTTTCCAGTTTACATGGTTAACTGTGGTTCATTCTGTGCTCCTACCAATGCAAAGGCAGCCACAGAGAGCTCTCATGCTGTAACTCTTTTGTCTTATAGAATATTTAACAACAAACTTTGTAATATTCCAATCACTTATAGCTGCAATGCAATGGCAGTCTAGACTTCAAATTCTGATGTATTTTCATAGAAAAGTGTGCAGATCTTCGAACAAGCTGTTCATCTGGTATTAAACATCTCTTCAGTACACTGTTTGGAAAAGTGCTTTACAGTGCAAATCTCTTCCTGCCAATAAATCAGTGTTTAGCAGGATGAGTGTTACTCTGAGTGGTATTTGAATGCTTGCATCAGCATTGAGCTGATGTCTGTTCACTTTGCCAACCCAAATTCCAGTCCAGGTCTTCACGTAATGCAAATCAGATTATTGAAATCCAGGATATGCTGATCTGGAACAGCCTGTCAAGATGCAGTCAGGGATCTAATCTTAACTACAAATTTAGTTTAAAATAGTAGTTTTGTTCCTTTCCCACAAGGCCTCATTCCCATTTTCCTCTGAAATTAACAGTCAGGCTGAACAGATTCTTACCTAGTTAACTCTGTCAAAAGTAGTATTGTGAGTGGCTGTGATTAGCTCTGCAAAGTCAAGCAATTGAAATTAATTAACTATTGCCTACTTTTTTTCAGATCTAACAATACAATGTCAATGGGAAGGGTACGAACAAAAAAAAAGGCATGTTCTTCAGATCAGTCTTCAGACAACCTTCCTGTGCGGAGTTCTGGAAGACAGGTATTTATATTAATTTAAAAACGTGGGTTTGTATTTTGCTAGTTTTTATTTTCTGTTGACATTTGTAAAGAAAGTGGGCTTCATTGTGGGTAAGTTAGGTCTTAGAGTACTTATCCACAGAGAGGGGAAATAAGGTAATTCTGTGAATAAGCAGGTCAAGGGTCTCGTTTTGCAAACAATATTCAGTAAAGATAAATACTCAATATAACCTGTAAGTACTTAATGTGTTAAAAATACAGTCACAGATTTCTGTACAGTCAAAGCTGTCTGCCAATCCAGACA
Source organism: Entomyzon cyanotis (assembly GCA_024500445.1). Lineage (NCBI taxonomy): Eukaryota > Metazoa > Chordata > Aves > Passeriformes > Meliphagidae > Entomyzon > Entomyzon cyanotis. Next base: position 74,425,557 of record JAKEPQ010001005.1, read on the forward strand.
GAGGCCTAAAACAACATAGTACACAATACCTTTGAGGCCCAGAAGAGACATCTGGTATACAGTTTTGTATCCAAAAAAATGCTCTAAGCCTACCCTAATATTTTATTTGAGGCACAGATAGGATTGCACTAATTAATATCAATAAATATGCAAAGAGGACATTTTCTGAAAGAGAAACAGAATGAATGCATGAGGCCTGACTCATTAACACATGATGGAGCTTAAAATACTATTTAAACTCTAAGCTTTGCTTATAATTTCTTCAGTGGCATCAATTAGACTAAGGCAAGACATTTTTAGATTTAAATGATATTTCCAGTCTGGTGGGTTTGGTTTTTCTTTTTTTTGGTGGGTTTTTGTTGGTTTTTTTTTAAAATTAAAAAAACTGACCTAATTTGACAGCTGTTTCATGCTGCAGCTATTACACAATGGCTACAAAGATTTTCATTAGGATCATTTTAACTATGGGATGCCACTCACAAACTGCAAAACTCTCTGAACGCCACTTTGTAGAAGATGCATTTGTGTCATGTATAATCAGATTCCAGCTATTATTTATTAGGTGAAGAAGAAAGCGGCTGAAGCAGCAGATGATGATGATGAAGCGTCAGAGAAGAAATATAGAAAGTGTGAAAAAGCTGGATGCACTGCAACATGTCCTGTTTGCTTTGCCAGTGCAGCTGAAAGGTTTGTTTCTTTTTATTTGCATTTTTCATGGACTTTCTAAATCTGCAGCTGAAGTTTAGGATTTTAACTATACTCTGAAAAATTGCTTCATTTCTAAATGTAAAGGGAGAAGTGAAAGATACTGCTAATAGGAATCTTAAGACACCAGGAAAATGTCACAAGTTATTCCTGTTGTGGATAACTTTCTCCTGTGCAAATTGCTAATTCAGATACAGAATATCTTTGTAATGGGCTTATTTATGTTATTAATGTGTCCTCTGGAACATGCCTTGCTTCTGTGAAAGTGAGAGCATATTAGTGTAACCTGAGAAAGCTAAACTCACTTTCAGTATGGAAAATGAAATCGTTATTTACTGTAGAAAGTCTTTACCACTCTTTCATTGGAATGCTTTGCAGTGTGAGGTGAGATTCTAGCCTTGAAATTTTAGGTCTTAGGAGACACAGTTGTACTTATCTGAACTCCTTGTTCTCATACACTTTCTGCGCACTTTCACAAGTGCTTTTGCATTCTGACCCTGGTGGTTTTGAATGCATGATACTGGCAAGGTATATCTATAATAGACAACATGTTAGACCTATTTATGAAGTAGGTACACTGTAGTTATGTAGCACTCCTCCCTCCCTGATAATTGAGACAAACTTTCCTTCTTTATAGCACTGAAAAATAAATAAAACTAATTAGGTGCTTCATTTCATTATATCCATGGATTGTTCTTTGGTGGCAGGAAGTCAGTGTATTCTGGATGTTGTCATAGGGAAGCCAAGTGTTTTGGCAGTTGCCTGAGACGCTTGTCTGGGAAGTGAGCACCTGTGAGATCAGCATTGGTGATATTGCAGTTTTTATTTAGGAAACAATGCATACTGCTTACTCATCTTTTTGATTGTTATTTTAATATTTTGATTTTCACCTCTCCCAGCCCCCAGGTACACACTTTTGACTTTATTTATTTGAGATGAGCTCATTTCATGGCTGTTTGAGTTAGTAGCTTAGGTTACTGGTTTTTACTTTGTGCATTTATTTTGAACAATTTCATAGAGTTTAATGAGAGTTTTTGAAGTGAAGAATGACTGTTTTGTCTGATGAATATAATCTTTTTAATGAATATTTCTTTTTGAGAGTAATAAAAAACAACTGCCCAGAATGTGTAACTGCTTCCTTAGAATTTTGTCTCACTGGGTTAAAATCACAAGTTGTTCATGAGAAAAAAATAGACAACATCTGTTTTGTGTTCAGATTTGCATTTATGGTTTTGTCAGTTGTTCTGGGGACAGAACATTGTAATGACTTATGAATCAAGTGATTACATGTACAAGAAAATGCTAATTTAAATGATCCCTCCCAACCCTGCATTACTATTGGAACAAAATGCAACAAAGTAAAGGAACTGTAAGTTCTTGTGGGGAGGGGCTTTGTCATCTTATACTGTTCACAAAATGCTTAATGTGTCACAGCACATATTCACTGTTTCATGTTCAGGAAATGCCTGCTTAAAGACAGGCTCAGTTGACCATTGTTAGAGGGAGGCTGCTGGAAGCCAGACCAACTATAAAACTGCACATTGTGTACACTTTGCCTCCTTTGCATCTGGTGTTGCTTCATTTGGAAACTGGAAATGCTTGAGGCAATTGAAATGACCTTATTGTTATTTGTATGGCTGTAGTGCCTTATGTAAGTTATCCTTCATGAATGTAACATAAAGCCCTGGCTTGTTCTGAATATTTTGTTCACGTTCTAGAATGTGCTACTGTCAATAGAAAGATTTTTTTTTTCCCTAAATGTATTGTAAAACTATTTTTATGTCTCCTGCATTACAGATGTGCTAAAAATGGGTATACATCTAGGTGGTATCATCTGTCCTGTGGGGAACACTTCTGCAATGAATGTTTTGACCACTATTACCGAAGGTAGATTTACCAATTGAGGTTGTGTCCTTTCAGAGCTTATTAAAATGTGGCAACTGTTACAACTGTTGAAATATCATGTGCATAAATGTAATACAAAGATTTATCCTCTGTGCTTGCTTTGGTCAGAGTGAAGCTTAGACATTGATGCTAAAACTGCAGGTGTTGTATGGACTAATAAACTTAAACAGGGCAGTGTGAACAGAACTGGTTGGTTTAGGCAGGGTTGTTTGTGTGTGCAATTGTTCTGAAGCTTTTGTCTTTTTTAAAAACAATGTCAGAGAATTTTAAATTATGAGAAGAGTTATGAGTAAATGTGTTTTCCTTTATAAAATTAATTCACTTTACACTGTGCATCCGGGAGACCTTGCCTCTCTAAAGCAGTACAATAAAAAGCAGTTAGAAGTCAGTAAAGAGATTTAACTCTTGTGATTCAATGACCATGAAGACTCTTGTCAGGCTGACAGAGTACTTTCAGCTCCAAGCTCCTTCCCATTTGAGTGGGAATTACATCCAGCTCTACCAAGACTTTTGTGTGCTTATATGCTCAGTGGTACCTATCATGCAGTCCAGGCCTTAGAAACCAGGATGTGTGCTCGTAAGCAAGAGGACATAATGGTTAGGATGCAATTTATTGCCATCATAAGAACCACGACTCTCTCCTTTTAACAGCTAAAATACGGTACTCTCTACAGACTTATTTCTCTGTCCTTATATAAAATGTTTAATTTTAGAATAACTGCTATAGTTTGAAATGAACTACATATTAAATTTTCTGACTGCTTGCTGTTTCCTCTTTCTTCTTAGCCATAAAGATGGTTATGAGAAATACACTTCCTGGAAAAGGATTTGGACAAGTAATGGTAAAAGTGAGCCCAGTCCAAAAGCCTTTATGGCTGATCAACAGCTTCCTTACTGGGTAAGGTGAAAGGTCATTTATTTAATAGGAATGTGATATTCTGATGTGCTCCTGATACTCTGCTGTTCAAGCAGCAGGTCAGCTGAGTTTTTGTGTTTTTTTCCTCAGTATTAGAGGATTGTGGAAAAGCTCAAGATAAAAATTCTGATCAGCTACTCACTGTTGGAGACTTTCTCCACACCCCACAAAGACTAATCTTCTGTTACTTTTCAGTGAAGTAGCAGCTGTGTGATGTTTAGGTAGAATAAGATTTGGCAGGGAAAGTATGAGTGTGAAAGACTTTGAAATCAGATTTTGTATTTCCCTGGTAAAGAGAGCAGAAGAAAGATGGGAATTGAAGGAAGTTTGGCGGTAGTGGTATTTTGTTTGAGTTTTTTTTTGTTTTTTCTTTAAATGGTGAAGAATGTGTTTTTGAAGTAATGTTTGCAAAGTCCACTGAAGACCATTGTAAAGGGGCATTGAATTAATTTTGGCCTTAGGTTCTGTGCAGAAATCCAGTTTTGTAGGCTATGGGTACAAGATTTCTGTAGATCAAACACTCCTTATGACCTGATGATTACACAAGAACGTATCTAACAATTATATTTTACAATGTTCTTGTGTCTTGCTTCTTTCTAATTGGTTATTTAAGTTGCATTAATCTTATCTGTAATCAGACAGCAACAAGTAAAAACATGTTTGTTTTTTGACTTGTAGGTGCAGTGCACAAAGCCAGAATGTGGTAAATGGCGTCAGCTAACAAAGGAAATCCAGCTGACACCACAAATAGCAAAAACCTACAGATGTGGTATGAAACTGAACAATTCCACCAAGGTACCACACAACAGTTTTGCTCATATTAAAACTTAACAAGTTGGTATTTCTTGTTTGCAGAAATTAAGTTCTTCTTGTTTGCTGCTCAGTGTCTCTAATGTCAAAATGATAGTCTGATGGCCTGGACAGCTGCACAGTGACAGGCCTACATGCTGCTTGGACATTTTGTTTTCTGACAGGAAATGTCAAGACAGAAGTATCTGAAATATCTTTGTTTGCACAATCAATTGTAAAATCCTTTAGCTGTGGGAAGGTTATCAGCATGTACAAAATAGACACACACCAAAATGCTCATTTCAGTTTTGTTTGGCCTTTCTTCATTATTGAGGAAAGCATTTCAAAAGCTCAATGAGCTTTTCTTAATTGTTATCAAGTCTATCATGGAGCTTTACATTAAAAGTTTCAGCATTGGCATGGAGATAACTCCTTGAATTTGAAAGAGTCCTTAAAGTGCCATAGAATCTATATGGCACTTACAACATGAAACATGAAAATAGTGACCACATAAAAAACCTGAAGGGTCAGCATTTAATTTTGAAACTCTGTGATAAAGATACTCTTACATAAGAAATTCTCTTTTATAGTCTAGACTGAAAGAGTCCTTCTGGAAAAATGTGGGATATTTCTAGAATTTTTCTATAAAATTCTGTATGTTTTTCTTAATTTGTTTCAGTGTTCCACCCCATTTTATGGAATAGAATGTATATTTTAATGTCTGATCAGTAGAAACTAACGTAACAAATCAGAAACATTTTCCAGAGTGCTTTTGCTTTATGGTGTGTTGTGTTTTTAAACTAGACTTTTTTTTTAACAATTATGTCTATTACAGAAGGCTAACACTAAATAATTTTTTTTTTAATTTAGAGGATTATGCCATAGAAAATTATTTTGCTTTATACTTAATTTTTTCCATACAGCTTAAGAATAGCTCTCATGCCATTCACTTTTTTTTTCAGACAGAGGGCTCAGACCATTGTTCCATGCCTGAGGACTTGGTGAGTAGTGGCTGTTCCTCCTCATTTGTCCTAGAATATGAAAGCAATCTTAAAGCATGGCATATTTCTTTCCTTTTTTATTTTGGTTCTTTGGCCAATTATGTCAGTATTTATGCATTTTGCTCAGGAAACTGTCAAACACTATTTGCAACAGAGCCTAGGGCCTTTTACTTTCTCATCTTTTCTCCCCTTTTCCCTTACCATACCAAGTAGCTTTCAAGTGGTTCACGGTGTCCTTCAGTTGTGGCCTGTGACTCGAAGTTTACTTCTAATTCTCATTTTTGATCATGCAAAATAGTATTCAGTTGCCAGTTTTCAAGTAAAATTCCCCATCCTAAAATTTCTATGTCTTTCAGGTGCTTTCTATCTGTAGTCAAGGTAGTCTCCCTTTTTTGAAGACTGCAAGAGAACACCTAAGCATGTTTTCTCTCTCCTCTCCCTCCTAATACAAAATGTACACACAACATGTATGTTGGTGTTTCAAGGGGTTTGTGATCATGTCACCCTGCATTTCAGATTTCAAATGATCTTACGTTCAATAAGCTAACATTCACAAGTGTCCCTGAGGTACTTCTGTCATAGGGAACGTGTTCAACCTTATTGTTGACTCCTGTAGAAGCTTCGTGGTTTTGTTTCCCTAATACATGTTTGACTTGTATATTAAGGCTGATTTATTAGCGCTTCTTAGGGTTCTAGAAGGTCTTTGATGGGGATAGCAGAATCTAAATTGATCAGTTAGTGTAGACTTTTCTAAATTCAGATTTCTGGATGCGTAAGTGACTGTAAATGTTTTATAAAGGGCCTGATAAGGGACAGATGTATTGTTATGGCATGTCTCATTTGTTTACTTTCCATATGGTGTGGAGTTTGTGACGTTTCAGCTCCATGTTTGAGGAAGAGATCAATACTACAGGTTTTCTGTGTCAGGCTGAGGAAGGGGAAAGAGGGAGAGAAAATGTCCTTATGACTTGCAATTTTGAGATTGGTACTTTTAGTGCTTTCTGGTCTCAGTTTTGGAGGCGGGGGGGAAATTGGTTCATTTTCCAACATTTTTAAAGTACTGACATGTTCTCTTCTCCCCACTTTCCTTCACTTCTCCGCTTGGCCAGAGAGTGGCTGAAGTTTCAGACCATTGGTGGTACTCCATGCTCATACTCCCTCCTTTGCTGAAAGACAGTGTGGCAGCTCCCTTTCTAGCTGCATATTATCCAGACTGCGTGGGCATGAGTCCATCCTGTACCAGCACTAATCGGTTACCTGGTGAATCCAACCTTGTGAAGTTAGAGCACTTAAAGAGCGTGCCTAATGTGACTGGTAAGGGCCATCTGCAGGGCTCTGTTGCTTAAATAGGTGTGATAAATGTTGTCTTATAACTGAGTTTATAAGGCACATAATTCTCCTGATTCAGAACACTAGTTCTGTTCTCAGCACTAATATACATTCTCTGTGTGATTGCCTCTGTAGTTTGATGTCATTTGCTTGTTTGTAAGATAAAGGTAATACATTTCTTACAGCTTTTCTTTAGGGAGTAAGCACAGACTGCAGAGGCTTTTTGTGTATCACTGTCATTTGTGTATAGAAACCAGAAATTACCATGTGGGTACTTAAAGACTGTTAGCATTCTTAAGGAAATGAAGATTTATCAAAAAAACCCCCAGGATTCTGCTAGTTTTGATATTGTGGATCTTTGGGGCTTTGAAGAAAAGAATTTAATTTCTTAAGGCACTCAGATTCTGTTTAGGTTTTTTTTTTTTTTGCTAATGACAGCCTGTGAGAACAGATCTGCAGAATAGGTCAGGTATAGAGAAAAGTAATTCAAGATTGTCATACTCATCTTGGAGAGTGCTTTGAGGAGATTTCAGCTTCTGTGTTAGCAGGCTTTGTTCTCCTTAAGTGCTGAAAATAATTCTGTTCATGTGTTCAACAGATGTTTATCTGCTTAACAGAAAACTTCATTACATAGAGCTAGCAATACTGAACATGGAAGAGGATTAGTTATTACCCACTCTGGGCAGGATTGGGAGTTGAAGAGGAAAGGAGTTTAGAGTACGGCCTGAGTCTGTACAATAATGCTAGTCCTCAGAGTTGAATTTAGGTCCTACTCCTTGTAGGACTCCTCATGGCATTGGAGTGCCATGAAACATTATTGTGTCTTTGATAAAACTTCAGCTCTGATAGGTCCAAGGTGTACCCATTAGGCAGTGGGACAATAATTAATGTACAGCCTAGAGGGCAGGGGAGAGGAGAGCAATATAAATGGAATCATTCTGGAGGTGCCTAGAGCCTGGAAAGCTTCCTTACTTGTTATCTGCGTGAGCTCAGTGGATCGTTTTGGAGGGAGAAGGATGTGATGAAGATATGATGGAGTATGACTAATTCCTGGTGTGTCTTTATTCAGTTGCAGGCATGAACAAGTATTTCCAGCCTTTTTACCAGCCCAATGAATGTGGGAAAGCACTTTGTGTGAGGCCAGATGTCATGGAACTGGATGAGCTCTATGAGTTCCCAGAATATTCACGAGACCCTACCATGTACTTGGCATTGAGAAACTTGATTTTGGCTTTGTGGTACACAAACTGCAAGGTAAGAGATGGTGATAGTTAATTTGTTTGTTTAAAAATAATAGCAGCTTTTCTGGGATGTGGACTCACTTCTTGGATGTCTCCTTGTGCACCAGAAAAATTGCTCCCATGTTTCTGAAAATCCATTCTAAGATTGACTGGGGTTTTGGGGTGCTTGTTGGGGTGGAGAGTTTTTTGTTTGTTTTTTGTTTTGTTTGTTTGTTTGGTTTTTTTGGGTTTCTTTTTAGATTTAATGTATAGGAGCTTCTTCTGCAGTAAAACTCAAAAGTTTTTAAATTAATAAAACTCTACAGTTCCTGCCCAGCTATTAACCTTTTTAAGGGATGCTTGAACACATCTAAACAGTGTTTTTTAGGCGCTTTATGGTTTTTTTTAACCTGATTGTTGAACAGGGAAGTGATTGACTTTTTACTTAGGCTAACCCTATGGCACTGCTGTCAACAGAACTGCCAAAATTTCACATACCAAAGCTTCTGATATGGGTGTCTGTATTTATGTGAAGGTTTTGGATATTCATCTATTCTTTCCATGAAATGCCATTTTGGAATGTATTTTACTGGAATGCCATAGTGAGCAGTGCCACCATGTAGATTCATTTTGTAAGCAGGAATCAATTTCAGTACCATTCCTGTACTAATGGAGCACACCATGAAGTTTGTGAAAGTCTCTTGTAGACTCATTTGGTTTTATTCCATGCTAATCTTGCTTAATATAAATTGTTAGCTTACTATGTAAAGCTGGCTAACAAGAAATTTCCATAAAAATTATTTTAAAATGCTCTCAGAAGCCTCAGCAAATTATTTTTTACCATTTGATTTGCATTTTAAATATGATGTAAACATATGAAAAAATGGAATATTACAAAACCCACAATTTCTATTCTTTCTTTCTCCTTTGCAGGAGGCTCTTACCCCTCAAAAATGTATCCATCATATCATTGTTCGGGGCCTTGTGCGGATTCGCTGTGTACAGGAAATGGAGAGGATCCTGTATTTTATGACAAGAAAAGGGCTAATTAATACAGGGATTTTGTCAGTCAGTCCTGACCAGTACCTTCTTCCTAAGGAATACCACAATGTAAGTTGCTGTAATAATCCCTACATTATTAGTGCTATCATACTACATGTTGCATACAATAATTTTTTTGGTTCTGGATTTTTTGCTCATTTATATAAATGAATGGAATGATAGGTAAAATTACATCTAAAAGCTAACGTGCAAATTTTTTACATTGTTCTCATATGCCTTCAATGGGTATGGAAACTACATACATAAGATTCCTCCCAAAAAAGATTTTTTCCCACTAAAATCTATAGAACTCATTCCCATGGATTTGTGCTTCCCATAACCTGTTCAGATGGATGGGAACTGTGTGAAAAATATACAGGTTCTGTGGCTTACTTCTATAATACATCTCTGCTTCCCTAGGTGAGGAAACTGCTATTTCATGTTGGTTTGCAAGAACTGTGATTAAAAGGAAACATGTTTATGACTAGCAAGTTGTTAGATAGCACCCAAATGTTATGAAATTAATGTATCCCATAAAAGAATACCTCCTAGAAATGGTACATCATGTTTGCAAAGTGTATTTGTAGATGTTTTTCATTTATAAAACACTTTTTAGTGGTCAACCCAATCTATGATTGAAACCTTCACAAGGTTAGTATGTTTCTTGTCTGATAATTTCAATTGGATTCCTACTTCTGTTACTGATAACTTCAGCTCTTTCTGTTAAAACAAACGGAGGCATCTTCTTTTGATGTTCTTGAAAGCTTTAACTATTTTCAAAGCTACCACTGATCTTTTTCCTATATTAAATGCAGTGTCATCTCTAAAAGTTATCACAGATTACTTGAGAGGACAAGAGAGCCTAGACTTCTGTAACCTACAGACATTTTTTCCTTTAGCAAAAAGAAAAATGAGAGGGAAATGACAACTTCTATTTTATTTCTAACTATTTTTATTTAAATATTTTAATATTTTTTAGAAATCTGTCATTATTGTTGGTGCTGGTGCAGCAGGATTAGCAGCAGCCCGACAACTGCACAACTTTGGAATTAAGGTAAGAAGCTTTAGAGTACATTACTTAAAAAAATCCAACTTTCTCTGCTTTGAAAAGTTGTTCATCAAAAAGAAAAAGCTTACATTCTTGTTACAAACCTATATTTATATGGCATCCTAATTAATTTGTAGAATCTGGGATTTTACTGAGTAAATCTGCTGTATAAAAACAGCATTTATTTGTATCTAAAATTGAACAAAACATGCAGCATATATATATTTTGTTCTGACACTTCACCCAGGTCATTGTATTTAATAGCCTGTAGCATGCCTTAAACTCCAATTTTGAGAATTCCTGAGTAAGTCTTCAGCTTTTTAAAAAGAAGGCTTATTTTTGTTAGGGTTGTTTCTAAAGTAAGTTATTTTTATTTGTATATCCCAAAGTGTAATCTTTCTAAGATTATTTAAATGCACAAATTAACTACAACTGCTAACATTGCTGGATTGCTTGGGGAGTTTTTTATGTTTTCTATTGTCCTTTGCTCTGAAGTTAAACAGATATGTTTAATATAATTAAATCTTACAATTTATTAAGCTGCATTTTGCCACAGGTGATTATCTTAGAAGCTAAAGACAGAATTGGTGGCCGAGTGTGGGACGATAAGACATTCACAGGAGTCACTGTTGGAAGAGGTGCACAAATCGTCAATGGATGTGTCAACAATCCAATGGCACTAATGTGTGAGCAAGTGGGTTCCTGCAGTGGTCATGATTATCACTAGTGAAAAGCTGTTGTTAAAGCCAGGCTTAGGTGGCTGGGTAAGGGTGGGTGTCCTTTTCTTGTGACATGATTAAAATCCTGTTCTGCATTGTAAGTAAACTCCATGTTGCTATTATATCTTTTATAACAGTTGGGAACAGAGAAGGACTGTAGAATGGTTTCAGGCACATTGTGTAAAGAAAAACAAGGTGGCTCCAGCTTCAGAACCATAAGAAATCACTTTTTTCCTCTTTTCTAGAGATAGCAACATAAAAGGTCCCCAGCAGACTTCCTCAGGGCTGAGAAAGGCTTTACTGTGGGAGGCTACTGCTTCTGTGATGAATTTGCCTTTGCTGCCTCTTGATATTTCTAGTTAAATTCTGCACAAGTTAAGATTAACATGTCTAACAACTAAATTGCTACTGATGCAAACAACCAGCAGTTCAATTTTTTTAAAATTGTCATTACTTGCTGGTTTGGTTTAGGTTTTTTTGAGACAGGAATCTGACTTTCTCCAAGTGGAACCTGAGTATCCATTTTGCTCAGAGACACATGCAAATCCAGCCCATGTAATATTAATTGTTTATTGCCCTGTAGTGCCATGAAGAAATTCTAGGTTTTTAAAAAAATCATGCTTTATTTATGAGATGGGGAACAATGACTTCTGGGTACACTTCAGATACTCATCCCTTTGTGATCATTTAATGTAATTTTTCATTGAAAGTACAACTGTACCTTAGGATCTGCAGTGGTGACCAACAGCCTAGAGACATGTGAGGATACATGAAAAACACTGGAGTAACCCTAAGTAACAAGGTCTTAGGAAGAAATTAGCACTATGTTTATGCTGTTTTCTCAGGATTGACTGTGTAGAACACAAAAACATCTTTATTTGAATTTAGCTCTGTTGTGTTTTCAAAGCAGTCTGGAGAAGCAAAGCAAGGTACTAGGTTTAATTCAAAATATTTCTTTCTTTGCTTGGTTGTTAATAACATTGGTGGTAAGTGGCAAGCAATATCCTGTCAATTCCTGAATTCAGGGAACTGTTTGAGCCTCAGACACTAGAAAGGTATAGAAAGTAACTGATTTTAACTGTGACTTAGAAAATAAATTGAGGTAGAAATAAAGGAGACTGGTTCATCATGTTTGATTATGAGACTCTACATTTCTGTACTAGCCCTTGCCTGACAGGAAAGTTGCAGAGGAGGTTTCTGTGAATCCCCAATAAATGACAGAATGGAAAAGCGGGAAAAAAACAATCTATGGACAATTAACAGATACAAGGATTGTTGGTATTCCAGTTTGAAAAGAACAAGAGTTAATCTGACTAAAATTGTCAATGTTTTTGAAATGGTATCACTTAAATGAGGCATTCACCTTATGTTAAGTAACTCTGAGCAGGTTGGGTGCTGTAATTTTTCCATACTCAAAAAAGCAATAAAATGTCTTTTTCTTAAGCTTGGCATTAAAATGCACAAACTAGGGGAGAAATGTGACTTGATCCAGGAAGGTGGAAGGATAACAGATCCCACTATTGATAAACGTATGGACTTTCATTTCAATGCCATCCTAGATGTCGTCTCTGAGTGGAGAAAAGATAAAACCCAACATCAAGATGTTCCTCTTGGAGGTGAGAGATGTATTGCAAAGTGAAGATGTTGGCTGTGTTCATATAGTTCTATATTAAATAGGCTCTTACATCAGACATTTTTAAAAGTGTATGGCTGTCCATCTGACCTTAAAGCCAATAGATATTTCTGATCTTGTATCTTGTTTTCATGAGGTAGCTTTTTCAGTATAACTAGTGTCACTAGCAGTTAAAAAGACTTGCTTCTGGCTGAAGCAGGCCATAGCTAGCCTTAGCTCTTATACTTTTGACTAACCTGCCTAAAAAAGAGCCTGATCAAAGCTTTCTGCTGGCAAGAATAGTCTTATCTCCATTGGTAACGCTTCCCACCACACTCACAGCTTGTAAACTCAACAGCAAAAAATAAACTTGCTCAGAAATGTCTGCCTCCCAAATCCCTTCAGCATGGATTCTGTAAGACAGAATTAGCAACGCCTGTGTTCTTCAATGAATCCTAGATCAAATTTCTCAGTTCCTTTGATTTTGTAAAAATGAATCAGAATTTATTTGCAAGGATTCTCCATTATCTTAAAATGTATTTTACTTCAAATATCTTTAACTATATATTGATGGTAGCGAAACAATTAATTTCTCTCCTGTCTCACTCAGAAACCTATGAGTAAACAACAAAGTTGTACTTTATCACTAGAAAGATCTTGTGGTTTTGGGGTTTTTTTCTATGAGAAGAAAAACATCCTGGTACAAATTAGCAATAAGCTTGAAAATCTTGTGATCCAGCGAATAGTATGTTGAAATGCTCTACAACTTCCAATGAATTGTCATATATTCTTATTTAAAACATGTTCTTTCACAGAAAAAATACAAGAGATCTATAAAGCCTTTATTCAGGAGTCTGGTATCCAGTTCAGTGAGCTGGAAGAAAAAGTACTACAGTTCCATCTCAGTAATTTGGAATATGCCTGCGGCAGCAATCTCTCTCAGGTGAGTTTTGACAGCTGTGTTCTGAAGTGGTTGAGCTCCACAGAAGACAGGGTTGGAAGTAATTCTGAGAAACCACCTGATCCACTCTATGGCCCTAGAGGAAGAGTCAGCTATCCCAACTATTCCTATACCCCTAGCCTGTTCTTTGAAAGCACGGAGACACTGACTCCAGCAGTGCCTTATTTAACCTGATGGGAGCTCCTGACGCACTTCCAGTGAGATGTTCTTTAAGTAGAAGTTGAGAGTAGTTGGTTAGTAGAGAGCAGGGCATTTTGCTGAGATGCTGGGTGATATGATTCACATGTGAGTTACTCCTCCTCAGATGCTGAGTGTGACTTCTGCTTCTCAGTTCTGTATTTAAAAACTGAGGTATTTCTCTACCCTGCTATGCATCTCAAGAATAAATGCATTTAAGTGTGAAGTGTTCCAAATCTGAAGTGTTCCAATCCCCTGACGGTGAGCCCCAGTTCACCACTCCTAGTTACTCTCTTGGCTACGTGGTACTTGGCTGCCCTCGCGACTTCAGTTTTAACCAAGCAGCTTCAGGAAATACCAAAGTGTCATTATTGTTTGCAGTGCATGATTTACTCAGTCCCGTTGCTACATTTAAAGACAAGTAGTGTCAATTTTACTTTGGCAGCGGGACAGCTGACTGATACATGCAGATGCATAAATCTGAACTGAGCAGTGCACAAAAACATGACAGAAGTCTGCAAGACAGTCCTATACCAGTCAGTAGAAAACATCTTGATATGTCAAGTTTTCATATTCCATGAGCACCTGGGGAAATAAAAATAATGCAAAAATCTGTCTTCAATTCCAGAAAAATTCCATTGAGGTTTTTTTTTGTATCTTATTTTCCCCTTTGGGAAATAAGGTATTTCCATTTTCATATGAAATCTTAAGTCTGTAAAATCTGATTACTTTGCTAGATATGAACAACTGAAATAAATATGCTGCAATTCACCTGGATTTCTGTACTAATTTGCTTGTTTTCTCTACCAAGCAGAAACATAAATTCCATGCTAGTGACCAACCCACATTATGACTTTTCTTAATCCAGAAATTGTTATGTTACATAGTAGCATTAGGTAAAATAAGCATTTTGATTTTGTCAGCATTGCCATAAATTCTGGTGATACACTTTTTTTTTCCAGTTGCAAAAGGGACTAGGGTGGCTTCTTCTAAACTGTGGAACTTTTCATAGTACCCATGTCCCCTCCCTCACCAGTAGAAACAGCCATATTTCTGTCCCCAGGTATCTGCACGCTCATGGGACCACAATGAATTTTTTGCCCAGTTTGCTGGAGATCACACTCTTCTAACTGTGGGATATTCAACTGTGATTGATAAGTTGGCAGAAGGGTTGGACATCCGGCTGAATTATCCAGTGAGTCTGGAAAACGTTGATGCAGTGCCTGTCTTGGATTGCTTTGAAACACCCAGTCATATGTTTGTATTCTTTGGGACCAGGCAAATCTGTGCCTGTGATTGTTTCAATTTGTCTTTTAAAAAACTCAAGAGGATAATTTCAGCATTTCTGAAATTCTCTTTGAGGACTATCAGTACTTAAGTATTATGATATGATCGTACATGTTGGAATCATGAGGATTTTTCTTTTTCAGCTTCATGGAGCCTATTTTTTGTCTTTCAGGATTTCTCTGAAAATTTGTGTTCTTCACTTCCTAGTTTGCACACTGCTGCTATATTAGCTATTCTTGGTGGAATTTGCATTGCGTATGTACATTTGTAGCACAGTCTTTCAATTTGTCTTTCAATAGGTACAGAGTATTGACTATTCTGGTGAAGAAGTGCAGGTCACTACTGCAGATGGAACAGTGTGGACAACACAAAAGGTACCAAGTATGCTTCAAGACTAAGAATTTTAGAGAACCCACAGTACATACCTTTTTTGTCTTTTTTTTTCTCTCAGAAGACTATTTAGTCCAATTTCCCCCCATTCAAAGAATAATACTCATGTATTTTGGTGGCCTGTATTTGGATGTCCTAGAACCTAATTTTTAGTGAGCATGCTTGAGATTTGATTATGAGTTGATTTGAAGAACTAAGGACTATAAAGGGTAGCACTACAAATGTTAAGCAAATAGATTTTTATATGGTCTTTGAACTGACATGTATGTTGCCTAGTTCCATTCCTTGCTCAGCTTTACCCCATTTAGCAAGTGTATCTGCCCTGTTAAAATTTCCAGGATTTGGCAACCCCTTTTTCAGTCTCTCTTGTTCCCTGTATCCCCATCTTCTTCATGCTGATTAATTTAGCTTTTAGTAATTTTTAAAATGATACATAAACTTGATAAAGATTGGATTGATATCAACACTGTTACTGAGCACATTTTAAAGAGAAGGGATCTCTGAAGGAATTAAAACCAACCCCCAGACCATCTATCTCTCCTTTCAAAAAACCAGTTTTGTTAATCTGACAGCCATTGACTGTCATTTACATTGACTATCATTTACAGGAAGTATTAGTAGCACGGTTAGCCACTGTGATACAAGCAATTCAACAGACTATGACTTAAAAACAGTGAACTTTGGCATCTGTTCTCACCTGAATATAAGGCATGTGTTTCCCATTAATGGGAACTAAAACCAGACACTAACTAGAAATGTCTGGTGTGTTATTATGCTGTATCCTGCAAGAATAATCCAAGATAGCCAGGAGGATGCTTTGAGACTTAAGTGCAATATTCACGTTTTGCTACTGTTGTGATTGATTGTAGCTATTTCTTTCAGGTATTAGTGACTGTACCACTGGCCCTTCTTCAGAAAAACACCATTCAGTTTAATCCTCCACTGTCAGAAAAAAAAATTAAAGCCATTTACAGTTTGGGAGCGGGAGTCATTGAGAAAGTAAGCGATTTCATATTGTTTTCGATTTTCTTTTCATAGAAACATTGGCTGTTTTGTGCCTGTTGCTTTTGCAGTATATTTCTCAAGATTTATGATGCATTTTTACTTGTAGACAGTATCCCAGGAGAGCAAAATGTGATCAGGGATCACATGTATTTCTGTTTCTTAGATTTCCCAATTTAATAGCATTTTAAAAGAAACTGTTTGCAGAATAATTTCATGGCTTAAACATTTTGTTCCTAATTTTGAGCAAGGCTTCATGATGGTCCTAGATCTTTCAGAATTCCAATAATGTGTTTATTTCAGGTAATTTTAACCTAGTAATTTCATAAGCTATTTGCGAAGAATACTGAAAATTGTGTATTTGCCCAGTGTAAAATCTCCTACCCTTTCCCAATACAAAAACAGAGCCTCTCCTGAAAAGCTCTCTAGTAAGATGTGTGCTTAGAACATAACAGTAACAAAGTACTGCCAGAAACAGCATTACAACAATGTTGAAATTTAAAGACAAGATTATGAAACTGCAAATACAGGATGGAGACCACTTAAGTTCTACATTAGGTTTGCAAAAAAATCTGCTGTATTTCCTGAGCATTTTACACAATTATTTCTATTGTGGATTTGATATTCTATGCATTTGCAATTTATGAGATTAGCTTTTTTCTTTGCCGGTCCCTCTTGGAGGCCAGGTCCATATATTCTCTGTTGAGACCCACTCATAGAAAGAGCTGCGTATCAACAGGAAAAGGAATTAGAAGAGCATATACAATATCCTATAATGAGTTTTGTGGTACGAAATACTTAAATTCCGTTTTTCTCTATCTCTCTCTAGATTGCCTTGCAGTTTCCATATAGATTTTGGGACAGTAAAATTCAAGGAGCTGATTTTTTTGGTCATGTTCCACCCAATTCCTGCCAACGTGGTCTCTTCAGTGTCTTCTATGACATGGATCCAGAGGTATGATATGCCAGCTGTATTTTCTCTTGCCCCTTCATAAATTCAGTTTGGAATCTAGGTGCAGGAATTACTGAACAACAAAATTTTTCTTCCCCCACATCTGCAACTATTTAAAGCAGTGTAAGCAGTGTTATTTATCAAGAAAAAGCTGATCAATATTTTGTTGTAATAAATGGGTATATTTTACATTGTTTGGATACAGCACAATATACAAGCAAGTACATTCTCTAACTCTACTGAAAACAAGCCTTACTGAAAACAAGCCTTAAGGTATTACTACAATAGTAATACCTTACTATAGACCTACTAATGTGGGAAGAAAGCTACTAGTCACTTCTAGTTTGGGACTTCTATTCCCTTATTAAATCAGCTAAAAATCCTGTTAAAAAGATCATGCTGACTTACTTACTGGCTTGCAGTAGTCTGAATAACAATGTGGAATAGCAGAAGAAAAGACAAACACCAAGTTCTGCATGAAACTGAGACCTGCAAGGTCAGTCTCAAACTTACGAATTTCAAAGCAAATTCGAACCAGTGGACTGACATCATGTTTCTCTTTCCTGCCAGTTGCAAGCAGACACATTACAGATTTGTATTATACTTCTTCATACTTTTACAACTGCTTCTTACTACTTGGCAGCAATTAAAAGGCCATTTTGTAACCTGATGTCTTACTCCAAAATGAAATCATCCTGTGAAGTTTGTGCTCTGTTACTACCTGATTTGTACCCATATACCACTTTGCTTAAAGGAGTTCTCTCCAGTACTCTTAAGCTCATGCTACAAGAGCTTCAGTGTGCTGGTGCTGTCCAGAGACCCTACATATAATTCTTAATTTGCTTGATAGCTATTCTCTGCTAGTTATCAAATTTATTAACAGAAGAATTACTGCCTTATATAAACAATAGAGGCAGTTCTTTAAAGGCACTGAGAACCTGTGTGCTCTTCCCTACTCACCACTTCACCTCTAAAACTTCTGCATATAACAGATGTCTTCAAGTGGAAGGAAATATCCACTTGACATGACCTTTCATTTCTTGGTCCAAAATCTGCTGGTAAAAACCTAGTACTGGTCTAATCAAAACCATATCTAACTAGTATTTAAATAGACTCCCTCTGTCACCACCTTTTGAAAATGGAGTACAGCTGAGGTGAACGTTTGGCACAGAACTGAAGCTTAAGAGGGTGCACAAAGAATAACACTATCAATGTAATTTTTTTTTTTTTTGTATAGCCTTTAAGTAGGTAGATAGGAAGTTTTCAGTGAATTAAGCAAGTTGTAAAAAGGGCTGACTGCAACAGATCTGTTAACAAGACATCAGAAGATGGAACAATTTGGGCATAAATACTGTAGAATATGCACCCTTCATTCCAAGGAATCAAACCCGATTTTTTCTAGAACAATAGTTGCCTTGCAGATGAAAATATCTTTGCAATACCAATTAAAAGAGACTTTTAATTAAATACTGAATAACTTAATAAGGTCTTGTTTTTAGAACAAAGAAAGCATTTTAATGTCAGTGGTCACTGGAGATGCTGTGGCAACCATTAAGAATTTAGATGATCAACAAGTACTGCAACAGTGTATGACTGTACTCCGAGAGCTGTTTAAGGAGCAGGTAAGAGACGCCTGTTTTATTAAGGGGTGAATCAACTTGTCACCAGAATAAAGCTTTCATATGTACTGCTTCATGATGTACAGGCAAACCTTTGACATTTAAAACAATTTTTTTTTCTTGTCAGTTTCAGGGAATAGGTTTTCTTTGAGACGTACTAAAATCGCAGTTGTCTTTTGTGTGAAAAATCTATATAGAAATATCTTAGATGTCTACTGAAGGACAGTAGTAATTAACTGAAAAATAGAAATGAACTATCATCCTTTGAAGTGCTTTAAAAAAGCAAAATTAAAAGCTGTACTTAGGGCATGTAACACAAAACATACTTAATTGTCACTTTTTCTTCTAGTCATCACCACTTCTAATACATGGTAAGATCTTTAAGCTAGATGAATTTTATTGATTTCTGCCTTCCCCCCTCCCAAGGCAACTGAAATTACAACACCCCCAATCCAGTCCAGTCCAATCCAATCCTTTCTCAGCTGTCTTGGTATGGAGGTACAAAATGATCTAGCAAGGGCTCTACATCCTGTTTGTAAAAAAGACACTAGATAAAAATTTCTACCTTTTTCCCTTCCCCCAGATCAACAATAGGATAAAAACTAGTAGAAAAATCAGAGGAATCTGGGGCAAGCAGAACACTATCACTTAGCAATGTTATTTGCGTTCCACTCTAGAGACACTTATGCCTCAATTAATTTACTTAGAGCAGTTAGATCCCCAGGAATGATTGCGTCAATAATGTTCAGGGGTGATCTCAAGTTTTACTTATGGTTCAAATGTTAGGATTAGATATCTTGGAAGAACTTCAGTATCTGAAAACTCGACTATTCCTAGAAACATACTTTTGGTAATGGCTTTATTGTTATTAGAACCACATGCAATGGAAGTTCACATACCTGTATTTTGATCTCATGAAAATGTAGCAAATGGGTCTTTGGCTTCAGTGCCACTCTGGTCCAGAAGGGTGATTTTCATGGCTGTCTCTATGGTTTACAGTAGTTGTGAGTTTCAGTCACCTGAGAACAATGCAGCAGGATTTTTAAAGACAAGATAGCTTCTGGGGTGTACAGAGCTACCTGTGGGACGTTCACACAACTTTCCATACTTGGCTGGTCATTGTCTTGATCGCTCGAGTTTTAGTCCCTGTATTGGTTTGAAAACAAACCAGTGGGAGATCACAAGCCAAGACTGAAATTAAAAATAAGTGAAATAATACAAGGAAAAGCACTGACAAAGTCAGATACAACCTAACACCCTGTTAGGGTGGTAGTAGCAGTCCAACTGAAGTAGCTCAGTTCAAGTGGTGATCCTGTGAAGGTCTGGTCTCCAGCTGAAGATCCAGTGGTAGCTCTTGTCCTCTGGGAACCCAGTAGACAGGCCTAGCTCAGGCAGTTCCAAGGCCAGGTTATATCCAGGTGGGAACACCTGGCTCCTCCCTCCTGGGCAGAGCATCCCACAATGGGATGAGATAAATCCATGAGTCATGCGGTGGGTCCCTGATGGCCCATTGCCTGTCATCCAGGGTGGGTCATTAGCAGGTGATAGCAGCTACCAGCCACAGCTGGTGGTAATAGAATACTTAAATACATCTATATTGCAACCTAGGACAGTCCCTCGTGCTGCCGAATGGAGCAGTCTATTTGTTGATACCAGACACTGTGCAAGAGGCAACCAGAGCTGCTTCTGTTTACTTGCCATGAGCTCCTCCAGAGTAAGACAGAGCTGTTGTTGACTAAGCCTTCATCCAAGTGTTACTCAGGCTCTTTTAGGCAGAATTCTGTGGAATTTGCATGCTGCAGTGTGACAAAGAATACAGAGTATTACTGTCATGGTTCAGCCAGACTGACTTCCTGGTTTTTGTTTTCTCCCTGAACCTAGTTTTCAAGACAGCTCATTTTCTGATCTTAGATAAGTAATCTTATTTCTCCTTTGGAATAAAATTATATCCAAAGTGAAAATTTAATTTTGAGTTTTAACAAGCTAGATGTAGCAAGCATTATGCCTAACCAAGAAAAAAATGGCTTACATTATACATACAAACATGTATTTGTTTACAAGAGTACATATGTATGTATTTTGAGGGAAATTTTTTTTCTTGTGTACTTTTAGGTGTATTACAATATGCATATTTGTTGCATTCAGAATAGTGCAGCTGTGATGTTTCAGGCATCAGGCAAGCGTAGGAAACAGAATTATCTTTGTGGTTAGTACTATAATAAAAAAAAATAGGAATTTAATTCCAGAATGCAATCTCTATCTTAATAATACTATATACTCTAATGATTACAAGAAACTGTTTGAGAAAAAGGTGTGCAATTCCAAACTTTTCTTTGCAGTGTTTAACTTCTACTTTGATTATGCAGGAGGTCCCTGACCCAGTGAAGTTTTTTGTTACTCGATGGAGCAATGACCCTTGGCTGCAGATGGCGTACAGTTTTGTGAAAACAGGGGGCAGTGGTGAAGCTTATGACATTATAGCTGAAGACATACAAGGAAAAGTTTTTTTTGCTGGTGAGGTAAGTATCTTTGTTGAGTTAGTGGGAGCAGTTTCTTAAGGAAGGTCGTCTTTTGCTAACCAACACCATTAACCTAGAGGTAGTATATAAATACGCTGTTACATAAATGTGCAAATTATTCTTCACATACAACCCTCTCTATTCATATTATTACTGGGCATGGGAAGTCTGCCAAATACTTCAGGTCAGGAGTAAAATGCATTTTTAGTCAAATTGTTTGTTACTCCACTTGGGTAACATAACAAATGTACTGTGACGGTGTTAGGTGCATTCTCTACTGGAGCAGGACTTAACCTGCCCCACCAAAGTGCAGCTAAGCAGAACAGACTGCTACTTTTGTTGGTGACTTGCTTGCAAATATTTAAGTTGCTAAAAAGCTTGAGTGTTTCCTTTGATGTTATTTCAAAGGAGGTTTCCATGACTTTTAAAAATGTAGGTATATGCTTAAGGAAAACAAAACTGATTTTATAAACTAAAATTCTGTAGTATTAGTTTTAGAAACAATTGACGTTTTTTTCTTTTTCTTTTAATACAGGCCACAAATAGGCACTTTCCTCAGACCGTTACAGGAGCTTACTTGAGTGGTGTTCGAGAAGCGAGCAAAATAGCAGCATTTTAAGTACCAAAATTTTGTGTTTATATATTTTTAATTGATTTCTGTGAGTAAAACTACCTTCAAGTTTCCTATTGCTACCTTTTTCCTACATGGTACTTGAATAGTATATGGTACCTGAAGATAAAATCTTCATCTTCCTTTTCCTCTTTCCCCCCCACCCCATTTTTAAGCCCTGATGATCCATATTTCTGGGGGCTTTTTTCCAGCTAAGGTATTACTAGCAGGAGTGACATTGGAAATGCTGGCCACAGATTACCTAAGAGAATTTTTGACAAAAGTCCTCTTCTGTATGGCTTAAGTCATGCTATTGTGAATCTTCATTTCAGAAGGTCAGATTAAAACAAGACTAAGTTAACATACAACATTAAAAATGCTGGCGGTTAGTAATGATATGGGAATTTTCCACTAACTGTACTTCTCAGGTTGATTATGCTCACAGGAGTTCAAACTCACTTCCAAGAGCCTGAACAGCCTAGAAAATTTCTAGGATTAATGTAGGAAGGAACTCTACTTTCATGTTTCCAACTTGCAATCAATAAACTTTTCTATATCTTTTCATATTCTTAGTTTCCACTAAGTGGGCTTTGGGATATGAAGTTTGTTCCTTTAAATAAGAGAGCTGGAACAGTTTACAGTGCAATCATAGAAAGGTTAGTGTAGCTAAGCAAAACTTGAAAAATTAACTTTTACATTATTTTTAAAAACTTTGAAATAGTATCTCTGCTACTTAATCAGAGAAATTCTTGTTAAAATAATAGGCTAAGAGTTTAGATTTGCTCACTGCTTCTGGTCATGTAGAAACAGGACAGCTTAAAAATACTATATTCCTATGATTATTTTGAAAACAAACACCCAGATTCATTTGGGCTGAGTAGAGGCAATATCTACTGATGTGACTGTAGAGTGGGAGTTGCAGGACTGTAAGTTCCTAATAGCTCATTCAATTTTATATTAAAAAATAAGTGAAGATGAATGAGGAAAAATATTAACACTCTTATGAAGGGCTGAAACAAGGTGGCTTGCACTTTGACTTGAATTTTTTTTTCTTTTATTATGAAAGTATTATTAAAAACAACTTGAGAGAGTAATTCAGTAAGGGCTAGACATCCATCTAGTAGCTTTTCCACAGGACAAGGAGGAACATATTTTTCAACAGAAAGAGGAGAGATGCAATTGGGATATCTGCTGTAATACTGTTCCACTATATTGGTATTAATTAAAAAAAAAAAAATCCATTTTTAGACTCTCCCCCCACACCTTCTCTATAACTTGGCTCCATAGATGTCATGATTCCTGAAATAAGCATAAGCACTTATGCTATCCTGTCCCATTCTCATGCTTTTCTCTTTTATTAATACCTTCATTTAAGAATGTCACAAGCAAACATTTCTGACTAACAGTGCTTATTTCCTTAAAGTTGCATCCTTGGAAATAAGGTTGCCTGTTGTTTAAGAAAAATCATAGAATGGTAAGGGGTTGGAATGGACCTTAACAATTGTCTAGTCTCAACCCCCTGCCATGGGCAGGGACACCTCACACTAGACCAGGTTGCTCCAGGCCTTATCCAACCTGGCTTTGAACACTGCCAGGGTCCTACTGAATAAATGCAATTCTTCTTTTCAAATATGTAATATTTTGTTTTTAGAGCAGTAGAGTGTATGTTTTAGAATTCAAAAACCCTTTATTTAATCTCTAATTTACAAGGTGAAGATGCTTATATAACTAGATGTTTTTCAGATATATATTCTGTTCTGCTTCTTAAAGATGAGCTATATGGACTAATAGGAAGAATGTAACTGTTCATCATTTTCCTCTACACAAATGCTGGTATATACAGTTTTTAAGTATTTCCAATTATTAAATTACAATTTAAAGGTTCTAAGAAGCAAGGCAAAGTCTTCTGATTATAAAAGATAATCAGGACATCAGATTTTGCTTTTGGCAGTCATTTGCACTTTGATAATTTCATACATTACAGGCCAACTAATGGCATAACTAGGAAAGATTGAGAGCTATGTATGTTTGAGTTTCAAGTTTCTTTCCCACTTTATCATATGTGACAAATTATTAGGAGAGGAGCTTCTGGTAATGGGAAAACCACTTATTACTACAAGCCCAAAACATTATGTTAAATGGCTGCTTCAGCTGACCTTGCTTAAAAACTTCAGTCAGCTTAGTAACATATACAAACACGTCACATTTCAGATAGGAATTGTCTGGTAGGTTTAGCTCAGGATCCATTTCTCCAGTCCAAAGTTTGTATGAACATGATTGATGTCATCCTGTTAATTTGTACTTGGGGTTTTCAATCTACCTATGACATTGCAGGTAGATAAAGCTGTATTCTAGAGAAGAGAGATGGACATGAAGAAATACTATCACATTTGACTGTAGATAATGCACACTTACAGCATTAGAAAAACTGGTAACAAATGATAAATTTACCAATGTCCTAGTCTATTAATTATTTGTATATTGTTTTGGTGCCAGGGCACTTAAACTGTGTTGTGCTGCACTGAAGTTTGAGGAGTAAATGAAATAAGTATGTTCCATTTTAATTTGCATTCATTTGAAATATATAAGAACATCAGGCTGGTTCTGAGACTTCATTCTTTAATGTTGCCCAAAAAATTTTTAGTACCTATGTTAAATTTTATTTCAAGCATGTATGTATTTCTTCTTTTGTGCTTAATTTATTCCCTTAAATAAAGAACTGGGGAATGTTTTCTTTGAGTAGGTTTGTTTAAATGTTATTAAAGAGATTTGAATGCAGAGCATGATCTGTTACACTTCAGTTCTTCTGTGTGACTATGTTATGGCAGCAGAATAAAACTGGAAAGTATCCATGGGATGCCCTTGTTTTGCTTGGTTGATTTTTTTCTTTAAATTTAACTAGTGGCCAAGCCTACTTTTTTGTTATATTTTATATTAAGATTTTATTTTAGTATATTCCTACAGCTAGACAATTCCTCAGAAGTGCTGCTTTCCAGCCTTCTCTGAGCTCTAACTCCTAATTGTGCAGTTCTTTGGACAATACTGTAGTCAGTGTCTCTTGCCTCCAAGTTTTACAAAGCAATTCATAAGATTGTGTTAGATTATTTTCCTTAGGCCAGAGGAAATTTAAGCTAGTGATAACTGTTTAGAAGCACAGCCCATAATGTTAAAATATCTCCAATAACCATTTAATGCTTTTCATGGAGTAAGTGTAGTGTGAACACTTTGTAGGATGGTGGCCCTCAAAGGTTCCGACTAGCAGAGATCACTTTAAGCATGTGCAACCCTAACTAAATACTCAAAACATGTAAAATACAAACAATGACAAATTCTAGTAACACTTATCTATATTATTCTTCATGAAAGGGAGGTTGGGTGTTCATTTAGTCTAAGTCTGACTGCAGCTGCCTTAAGAGAAAAATACTCTTGCTGCTTTGGAAGTTTATTTCACCCATATGTAGATCTGAACCAGTGAAAGCATTACTGTGGACATGATTCACCACTTTCCCCTAGCCCTGTCATACTTGGTGAGCAGTTAAAAGTACATATCCTGAAGATGTGCTTTGTTCCTCAGATTCTAACTCTTTACACCTGATACTGGTTTTGAAAAATGCTAGCTTCATACTAAGAAAAACAAGCTTTAAAATAGAAATGAAATACTGATGCTTTTTAGCATAATGTACAGATCAGCAGATTTCAACACATTCCCCATAAAAATTATAATCCTTCAAGAAAACAGACAGTAGTTTTTTCATTTTAGCCCAGCTGTCTAGCACTTAGATCAGAAAAAAGTGAAATAGTACAGTCCAGTGAATGAGGTCAGGTGAAAAGGCAGGGCAAGTTATGTAATACTGCCATCCTCTTATGCCTAGACACTCTGGAGATCATCTGGTATCAAAGCTGCTGCTTGGAACAGGGCCAACACAGAGTTGGTTGCTTGGGGCCCTGCCAGGTTGACATCCAAACATCTCCACCCATGGGGATTCCACAGCTCCTCCAGGGCCCATTTTGGTGACCATCCTCATGGTGAAGTGGTTCTTCCCCTAACAAGTAACTGCAGTTTCCCTGGTGGCAGCTTGTGCCTGTAACCTCCCATCCTCTCACTGTGCACCTCCAAGCAGAGCCTGGCCCTGCCTTCCCCATGCTCTCCCATTTGACAGCTGCAGACTGCAGGATGATCCCGTCATCCATCTCTTCCTCAGGCTGAACGAGCCCAGCTCTCTGCCTTCCCATCTCCACTCTGTGCTCCAGCCCCCTCACCACTTTGGTGCCCCTCCACTGGACTCACTCCACCGTGTCCATGCCTGCCTTGCCCCAGGGTGCCCAAAGCTGGACACTGCTGCTGAGGCCAGCTCACAGGTGCTGCACAGGGGTGACAGTCACTTCCCTGAGCTGCTGGCTCCACACTGGCTGGAAGAGCCCTGAGTGCTGTTAGTGTTCCTTAGCAGAAATGCCAATTGCTCAGCTGCCTCAACTCACAGCCTGCAAGAACCATCTGCTTCTGCCCAGGCCCTTTTTTGCAAAGCTGCTTGGGAAGACACCACTGTCCCCATCTGCACTGCTCTGTGGAGTTACTCCATCCCAGAAGCAGGATGCTGCATTTGCTTTTGTTAGCCTTTATGAGACTCCTGTCAGCCTGTTTCTTCTGAAAGTTAAGAATAAGCCTTTAGACCTGTAATTTCCAGCATCTTGCTTTAATAAATACTTCTGAATTGAAAGGTAGGAGAGACATTTCTTTGCAGAAGGAAAACAACACACTTGTCAGCAGTCAAGATGTTTCTTTTTTCAGCAAGCGGAATATTGACTTTAGTAAATTTCTTAGTGCAAGTTTTCAGGCTGTATTCTGGTATATTAAAAATTTTTCCACTCTTCTCCCTAAGTAACTACCACCAGAAGTAACTTCAGGAATGTTTTCATCTAGTTCAGTTGAAACTACTAGATTATAGTAAATTTTCTGATTTGGGAACAAGATTAGATCTGCCCACGTGGTTGTAAGCCACCCCTCACAGCAAGAGAGCTAATAATAAAAAGTACTGGAATCACCATGCTGACAGCCAGGGGCATTATTTGTCCAGATTAAGCACTGGCCTCCAAAATGTTTATTTTCAAGTTCAGCTTAGCAGTGGCTAATATAAAGTCAGACTATCCTTAGATCTTGCTTTGTCTTGTGCCTTGTAACAGGATAACATAGAAAGACCACAGATCCTGTAAGCAGGTCCAAGCTCAGGTCCAAGCAGGCTCTTAGTATAGAGCTTCTGGAAAAAAGTGGGATGGAATTTAAAGCTGTCTTTGTAATTTCATCTTGGTTAGACATGCCTGAGCAGTCAAGGCATGTAACCTCTTTTCACTCCAAATTTCTTATCTCTTTTCCCACCTAGCTCCGTCCATCTTCCTTCTCCTACAGGCCCCTTGCACTGTTGCCACAAGTGCTAAACTCACACCTAAGAACAGCTATTTGTATTTGCAAGTCATTCAGATTAATTTGTGGTTTTGCAACCAAAATACTGAATACCAAAAACCTAACTAAAAAGAGGAACCAACACATTGGATTGTAGGAATTATGTTGGAAGCCATCAAATCAAGACGTTAGGACTATTTTTCTCCAGAACACAATGTCAGGCATTACCCTAAGCATCTGGAAGGTATATGCCTGAACAATTTATTCAGTTACCTTTTATCCAGTTAACCCATTTCTTTTTTTATGAGCCTCTCTGCACAGGATTGAGATCCTTGATCAGCTGTGTTTCTAATCCATTAGCATCACGATAAGCAGGACATTTTACTTACCTTTTAGTATTGTCTTGCAGCCTTTCTCCCAGTTGCAGAAAGAACTGGAATCCTGTTGCAGCTGCAGCCAGACTGGTATGGATTAGCAAGGAAACAGCTCAGACATTTCTTCTCTGTTGAGGACTAACACTGAGTTGTTAAGAGATTTAAACAAAGCATTTGAAGGATATCAAGTTCATTTCCATTCCATCTGTAGAATTCCAAAGTGGCAAGTAATGCATATATACAGTAAACAGAAGTATGGTATTCTAAGTTTTCATTAGAATTTAAACTTAAAAAAAAAATTATACTTTGGAGTTGTGAATCTTAAAAACACTTCCTGACCCACAGAATTAAAACTGACTAGTACATTTATGTAAATATCAAAAGGCAGTTCAAGTATTTGTAAAACATTAAAATTTAATACAAATAACTTTCTGCTCTTAAAGCTGTCTTCGAAATTTTTAATTGCAAATTAAAAAGTGTTCTTTCTGCTAAGACAGTTCAGAGACAAACAAACAACAAAAAAAACCCCAAAACAAAACCAAATCAATCTCTCAAAAGATAAAAATCTTATCTCAGTTCAACAATATACATAGCAGCAATGGTGTCTTATAAAGTAGAGATGCCAATATTTTCTAGCAGATGAGATAAAGACAAACAACCTTGTTCCTGTATAGGTTTTTTTTTTTACTATACATGTAAGCAAATGTTAGATTAAAACTGATTTACATTTTTGTGAAAGACATTTATTGGATACAAAAAATCCCCATTACATTCAGCCTTATTATAAATGATTACACGCAAAGAAATTCCAAAGTGTGTGTAAGATCAACAGTCTAACTGGCTGAACATTTTCCGAATTTAGATAATTTATGAACCCTTACTTCTTAACTGTACAATAACAAAATTCAAAAAAATACACTTTGTTTTCAGTAATACTAGTCAGAGCGATTCTGTGCTCATGGTGTTAATGGCAGCCCACACTTTGGCAGCTATGGGTTTCATGATTTTAAGTGTAGGACTTCCCATATTAGCAACAAGGCGTATGGAGAAGAGAAAACCTAAACAACAAAAACTTATGCAAAGAGTTCGCTTTGATCCTAAAAGCTGCCAGCCAAAGTTCAAGACTGCAGGCTTACAAGTACCATTGTCCATGCTGAGGCAACAAAGCTCAGGTACAGAAAAGCCTTCCCACACAGAAGAGAGGTTAAACACATGTACATATCAGTGCTGCCTGATTTGGAAGCCCTACTGTGGATTTCCAAAACCATCAAGCCTCCCAGCTGTACATCTTGGATACCAACTTCTGAGATGCTAGGCCATCACATCAAGACACTAATGTAAAAGAGCTTTTGCAAAGTGAACTTTGGAAATTTTCCTATTGCCTTCGGAGGGATTTTATTTACTATATCCAAGACATTGCAACAATGTCTGCAGTCTTTGTATAAAGTTAAACTACAGGCATAAACCTACAATTTAGTTTCTGTACAACGTAAGATGAGACAAACATCATGAAACCTCAGCTTGTTTTCATGAAACTTCTGCACACCGCTTTTTATCACTGCCTCATGCTGACATTTCATGTCATAAATTCAAAGACACCAAGATTAAAAAACCGATTTGCACAAAAGAAATTTGAAATAACTTTATATACACAACAAAAAGCCTTTTAAAAGTACAAAAATAACATCTATATGCCAATTAGTTACCATGCTGTGATAGTTCTTTCAGTGCCTACACATGCAAGACTGTAATCTAGATTCAGAATAATTCTGCATCTGTAGAATGTATCAGAATATAAAAGAGATTAACATGTGACTAACTCTTGTTATTTTCAGAATGAATATGTATTCAAAATATCTTTGTAACCAATACTGCAATATTCCAGTTTCTGCATGTATATTGTAGATAAGCAGCTTTCATCTTAGTAGATTTTAAATCTCCTGCACGGTGGTAATCCACACTAAAAAGCTACAATGGCTCTAACAAATCTAGTTATACAATGCAATTCAAAATGTACAAAACTATAAAAAAGGGAACATTTATTGCCATGCACGAAATTTAAGTATGTTCAACTAAAAATTGCATCAAATGCAGTTCTGTTTAAAAAAAAAAAAAAAAAGGACACACAAAGCAATTTACATTAACACTCTTAACATTAGATCAGCAGAATTAGCTCTGACTAAATACCACAAGGGTAAGACACATTCCTTTTGCTGGTGCCTATCAGATCTTCAAATCCAGGGAAACTTAAAAACCAGGAATCTTCATTTTCCACAGTCAAATCAGATCATGAAATCAACTGAAAAGAGAAGTGCATTAGTCTTTTCCTTTTTCTCAATCCAATCACATATAACCTCTCCTTTTGTATCAAATTTTCATGAAAATACACTCTCCTTTTGCTATCATGAAAAACCAAAAACGTCCCTAGAGCAGACAAATTGCTCTCTCATGCCTTTGCTGATAGTGACACATGTATGCACAGCACATAAACACAGCTATTCTAGATAGCCATATATCAACATCTCTGAGTGAAGCCACAAGAGAAAGAAAAGTTACTTTATTAACTCCACTAAATGAATCTCACTTCCGCGGTTCCATTTTTACTTTCAGGGCAAGCAAAAGTAATGAAACCTCTTTTTTTTTTTTTTACAAATTACAAACCTCAGATTGGACAATAAACCCTCTGTCGTAAGTACAGTAGATAAGGCCTGATCTTCAGCACAGCAAACTCAAAGGCAACATCATCGTAACTGTACTACCACGAGCACATGGAAAAAAACTATCCATCTTTATTCCCTTTTGCCTTAGCTGACAGGTCTGCAGAACTTGTACAACCTCATGCACTGTTATCAATGAATGTATGCGGCCAGTGCCATTAGAATACATCTTGCAGTCAAGGTTTTAATTTAAAGCAAATTCATAGCTTTCAGAGTACAAGTCATTAAAAAATGTGATAACTGTAATTCTAGTTATGCTTACCAAAGAAATTTTTAAGAGTAGTAGTGGCATGCTAAGAAAAGAATCTAAAGCAATTATTTTTTTGAAGAGGGAAACAAGGGAAAAAAAACCAAAGCAAACATCAAAAGTTAAGGAGACCACTAAACTTTCAGTATTATACAGGAGGCTATTGAAACTGGTGTAAGAGAGTGCCATGCCAGGCTGAAGGAAAAAAACCCACACCAACCCAGGCCATTTTCTAAATGAAGTCTTTACCTCTTTGACTGTTTTTTTAATGAAGTCTTTTCTGTCAGATAAATCGTAACTAGGGTATTTTTCATACACCTAAGAAAAAGTAAAAACAAAACAAACCTCAAATTACTTTCATTCAATGCACTGTACAAATAGAAAAAGCTTCGATTAACTTACGGCAAAAACTAACGTAGGTACTTCTAGTACTACAACTGCCAAAATGCCCTCTGTTAATCAGGGAAAGGCACAAGTTCATTTTCCTGTCCTTACTTTGACCACATAAATATTTAAATACGTGTACTATTTTATGTTTGATCACTGACTAAACCGGTACTACAATTTTTCACATCAACAAACTCAAATGCCTAGCCTGCCATGTCACACAAGTAAGAATTTTCCAATTTTTGTTTTAAATGCTCTCTTAAGTAGTCAGATAACCCTGCATTAGTGTTAGGAAGCAAAACAATTAACAAAAAATAAATAAGCCTTGGTATTAGATAATAAGCAAAACTGTGATCCTTTCAAGAGACTAACAGGAGAGTCAACTTATGAGTGCTATTCTACAACAACTCTTTGGTTAAGAGGGTGGGAGAAGACCAAACAAAAACCAGATACCAACACAATTCAGAGTATTTTATTTCAGCATACCAAATTTCAGATTTCTAGAACAACTACAAATACGACAAAAAGTAACATACAATTTTCTCAGAAGAATAACTTCTGGTTTAATTTTCTCAAGGCAACTTCTTGAAAGTACCAGGAAAACCAAACATGTGAGTTAACCAGAAAATATCAAGGTAACTGTATTGTTTGTGTTTTGGTGACTTTACCCTGCCTTTACCTTTTCTGGCCATGTCTCCCATCTGTCCTGACAATTAATGGATTTCTTGGTGAACTGATTCAACTCACTAACTCAGCTGAGAACTGTTCTCACAGATGCTGACAGGTGACAGCTAAATGGACTCATTAGGAAAACATATGAAGGGTGAGTGCAAGGTGAGCACCAGAAATGTACAGACCACAGGATACAGCCCTCCCCTAAGGACAGCAGCAAAGCTGCTGCACTGTCTAAACATGTCAGATATTTTCACTGTCATACATGGCACTTGGTTTGGAGGTAATACTGCTACTTCCCATGTAGCTAATTTTTCTTTTAATATTTCCCTTTTAATGCTGGTATCAGTGCTACATATCTAAAGATTAAAGCTCTCATTGTTATAGCTGTTAGCAAATAAATAAACCAGTGCAAAACTATTTAGTTTCTGAACAACAGTTCAGAGCACAAGCCTCCATTTCTAAAATGATGATAAAAGTCAATTCACAAACAATCTACAACCCATAAAGAGAGGGCAAAATTGTATTTGCTTACCTCCTTGCAAATTTGTTTCATTGTAACCTCCTCCAAGTTTGCATTGGCCAACAAATTCTTAACAGTTTCCTTCAGCTCTTCATCTGTAGGTGGTTTCTTCAGTTTTTTAATTAAGGGTTCATCATCTGAACTATCCTCAGACTCACTTTCTAAATATGAAGAACAATTTGAATTGTAATAGAAGGTTTTCAGTTTGTCTGCTTTCTTCCTTAAAAATAGAAGCCATCAGAACTTTCCACAAACATCCAATCCAGATATTTTCCTTTAAAATAGACATCTTGCTAGATCATCCATTTATAAAAAAAGCTAATATTATCAGTACTACATTTATTTATGAATTTGTGTAATTATTGATGAACTATCAGTTTACAAATCAACGAGAACTCTAAAAAGTATGGGACTAATTTAATCTATCAAGCTAATGAAAAAGACTTATAACAACAATTCTAATTCAGGTATTACAGCCCTAAAAGAGGGAAAAATAATTATTTGCTTTAAAAAGGAGTCTGGATTTCTTTTTTCCCCAGCAGTGCTGCAAGCTAGGATCTTGTAATTTTGCAATCTTACTATCAAAAATACGATGAGAACAGAACACTCCTACAATCTTTTCCAGCAGAAAAGGAATTAGACTGAATGACTCCAACATCCACTCAGTTCCTCTACTGCCAACAAAACAAAATTCTGACCAAATGTCAAACAAACTGGATAATGACGTTACAGAAAGGCCTACTTATCATTTTGATATTTGTACTGCAAACATACACTAGAAACCGAAATGCAGGAGGAGTAAAAAAGAAACTACAAATGTATTACTTATACGAAAAAGTTACATGAAAAACGTAACATTTGTATGTGTGTGCATATATATATATGTTGATGACAAAATAAGGCGCACACACAGCACAGCCACATTCAGCTGTGGCTGAGTAAAGCTGAAAGTACACTGAGTTCAACACAGGCCAGTTTACTCTGCTGAGAAATAAGGCTATCGAAGTTTAGCATAATTCTATGCCTAAGAGTTTACCCACACCTTTTCTCAAAGCACTGACAAACACTGACCACACCTTTTCTCAAAGCACTGACAAACACTGACCACACCTTTTCTCAAAGCACTGACAAACACTGACCACACCTTTTCTCAAAGCATCTGACCTCATGCTTGTGCTATAGCCTGTGTATATTGATGCTGGAATTAAATGACATACATTTGCAGTATGGATATACACTGCATTAATTACTTGGACTACAATTGTGACAAACGTGGCTGCTATGTCAGAATGTCAGAGAATTTAAGGTGGGAAAGGACGTCTGCAGATCATCTGATTTAAACCTTTACTCAGAACAGGGCCAACACAGAGTTGGTTGCTTGGGGCCCTGCCAGGTTGACATCCAAACATCTCCACCCATGGGGATTCCACAGCTCCTCCAGGGCCCATTTTGGTGACCATCCTCATGGTGAAGTGGTTCTTCCCCTAACAAGTAACTGCAGTTTCCCTGGTGGCAGCTTGTGCCTGTAACCTCCCATCCTCTCACTGTGCACCTCCAAGCAGAGCCTGGCCCTGCCTTCCCCATGCTCTCCCATTTGACAGCTGCAGACTGCAGGATGATCCCGTCATCCATCTCTTCCTCAGGCTGAACGAGCCCAGCTCTCTGCCTTCCCATCTCCACTCTGTGCTCCAGCCCCCTCACCACTTTGGTGCCCCTCCACTGGACTCACTCCACCGTGTCCATGCCTGCCTTGCCCCAGGGTGCCCAAAGCTGGACACTGCTGCTGAGGCCAGCTCACAGGTGCTGCACAGGGGTGACAGTCACTTCCCTGAGCTGCTGGCTCCACACTAGCTGGAACAGCCCTGAGTGCTGTTAGTGTTCCTTAGCAGAAATGCCAATTGCTCAGCTGCCTCAACTCACAGCCTGCAAGAACCATCTGCTTCTGCCCAGGCCCTTTTTTGCAAAGCTGCTTGGGAAAACACCACTGTTCCCGCTCTCACTACTGCAACCTTTACAGAGTTATTAAGAAACTCATTGTCTGTGTACCCTTCATGCATATCATGAGATATGAGAAAGTCAGCTGCAAAAAGATGCATAGGGAAACCATATCTACATTAACAAAACACCTGTATCAAGCTGCTGAACCAAAGACATACAGGGTGGGATATATGCCACTGGATCAATTACAAGATTTGCATGAAGCCACTATAGAGGCCCAAACAGAACTTTAACTCCATCTTCCAGAAAGATGGAGAACTTGGCTGATACTTTCAGTTTATATGCAAATAAAAACTACGTATGTGCACAGAGCAGAAATTACATGAAATCTACCCCAACCAACTACTTTTTTTATTAAATACTGTTTCAAGGAAAGAAACATCAAGTAGGAAGTAAAGAATTTATCAAATTCCATTTTCTTTCACAAACAGGTGCAAAAGCTTGCTTTCTAATAAACACGCCAGTTAAGATACAAGACAATGTATGATGAAAGATTTAAAGCATTTACCTTTTCTAGAACTGTTCTGATTTTTTTTAGTAGTGCTGCTGTCTGCCTTCTTGACATTTGCACTCTTCACAGCTTTCTTGGTTTTAGAAGCCATCTTTTTAGATTTTTCTCTTTTAGATGCTTTTCGAGGGGGCTACAAAGAAAAAAACCAGAAAATTAAAATGATGGGTTTTACCTAAACAATCCATACCTCTTTTCCATAAGGGAATATCATTCCCTCAGAGGACAATTCACTCCAGCCACTCCATGCCCAAGATTCCGATAGAGCTGTTGCAGCAAAACAGGAATACTGCCTACACCCTTCTGCCTGTAGTATATTAAAAGCTGTCATAAACCTAACTCTTTTAAAAAATGCTGCAACCTTAAAGCTGCACAAACAGACATTTCCCATTTCACCATGTCCTATTTTCAAACAAATTTGACAAACCAGTGCTTTTGTAATAATTAAGCTTTTATACCATGCACAGAAACTTCAGTATCTGAAGACTTCAGTCCACTCAGCCATTGCCTGGCAGACATATCTAACTCCTGCCTTCTGAAAGAAGGCAAAGACAACCCACTTAGATCAATGCAGTTTACTGTAAGGCCTTTTTGTTTCTTATAATTTTGTTTGTTTTAAGGGTTTAGATTTTTGGTTTTTTTTTTTAAATAACTGAGTTCTTGAAAAATCTTCTACAAGACAACTCCTGCCTCTGAAACAGGTATTTCTTTCCTTACAGCAGAAACCTCATTTTCCTGAAGAAATGTACAAATATGTCAACCTTTAATATTTCAGCCCTCTTTCAATTTGCCATTTATGAGGAAAGAAAAAGGCACACCAAGAATTTTGTTTCATGAAGGCATAGGGAATTTCCTTGAGCCATCTTTTTATATTAAACCCCACACCTGTCAAAATGACCCTGACAAAACAAACTGCTAAGTTACACAAATTACCTTTCAACAAAAGATTGCTACTATTTCCCATAGATCAAACTATTTACCTAACCGCCTGTGACACTTCCATTGCAACAGACAGAATGTAACCCAAGTAACTACAGCCAAGGGTTCCATAGCTTACATAAAGAAGTTCCTTGGATGTCAGCAGTTTGACGAACTCCAGTTTGTTGCAGGGCTCTAATAAGGGGTAATGGTTTTAAACCAAAGGAGGTTTGATTTAGATTAGAAATAAGGAAGAATTTCTTTTACAATGAGGGTGGTGGAACACTGAAACAGGTTGCCCAGAGGTCAAGAGGTGGTGAACACCCAACCCTGGAAACATTCCAGGCCAGGTTGAATGAGGCACTGAGCAACCTGATCCAGTTGAAGATGTCCCTGCTCACTGCAGCAGGATTGGACTAGATGACCTTTGAAAGGTCCCTTCCAACCCAAAGTATTCCATGATTTGATGTTTCTCACCTAGTATACAAAAGGTTGCAAAGAAAATATGAAGTACAGTGCGGTTAGGACACTTCAGAGATTGCAGGGATCTTTCTAAGGCTGCCTACTATGTTGCTTACTTTAATCTAAGACACAAAACCTGAAGAGAGAGATAAGATACAAAATCCAGAAGGAATGTGGAAATAAGAGCCCAAACCAATGCAGTCAGGTAGGTCAGGGACTCCTACTGAATTCAAAGGGAAGTCCTAAGTATCAAATCAAACACTACATTATTATAAAAGAGTCACCACAAGATGATACAAGAAATACAATAAATTAGAAATCCTGGCTGCCCCAAAATGACACATAGCAAATGGTTTTATAAGGTGCATACATACACCCAAGAACCAGAACTTTTGCCTTTTATTTAAATGATTCTCTAAATTCAACACACAAAGAATTTATGAAAACCTCTTTTAAATTGCAGATGTGTTCTGTTTTCTTTCAGTTAAAGATCACTTACTCCTCAACTCTGTGTTCCAAGAGCTACAATTGATAACAATGACATAATGCTGAAAAACAAACAAAACCCCTCATTACCTCATCTTCACTTTCTTTTTCTTCTGAAGACTCATCCTTTTCCTTTTTTTCATCTTCTTCACTACTGGATTCATCTGACAAGATCTCTGGGCACTTGGTGTGTTTTGCTTTTCTTGTTGTTCCAGAGCTACTGCGCTCTTTTTTGCCACCTTTGCTTTGTGGTTTTTTGGACTTTGGCAATGGCTGAGAGACAAGAGATGTGTGTAGTGAATTTTAAAAAGATCAAATTCTTTCAAATCACACTAAAGAATGGTTAAAGAATATAGAGATGTCTTAGCAAAATCCAGGACTATTTTGTGTACTACACTTAGGCCATAATATTTTGCAGTAGGCAAATATTCACTATTGAGATAGAGCTGAGCAAAATGAAATTTCAGTTCTAAGTGCACCCCTTTCCTAATCAAACAAATTTTCAAAGGTTGGGTGTTAGAAAAGGGAAGCAAGAAAGGTTCCTTCTCGGTTGTTCTTTTACCTACCAATCCATAAAAGCAATTATTTTCTTTTGGTAACAAATCAGCTGACAACTCAAAAGACTTAAAGGCTCAAATTCTGTCACATCTTATGCAAACCTGCATTTTGCTGTAACTCAGTGCCTGTGTCCCTAAAGCAGCATGCAGATCCCTTATTCACATCACTTACCATTGTTTGTTGGGAATAGATTTAATTTCCTGGGCAGCAGTGCAACTACTCAAGTATTACTTATATATTAAAAACTGGAAGTCCACAAAGATTAACAACAGAGTTTAGCTGTCTTGGCAGTGGCACTCTGAATCTAGAGCACTAGCGTGTACTAGCTAAATCCAAGTTTTTGTACCCTGCAACAAGTTCCATTTGTGATATCCAAATGTGATAACATACATTTGCCAAATATAGCAAACACAGGTAACATCTGACACTTGATTTTCCTGTCCTTTCATGTATCTATTCTCCTCCACCCACAAAGCAGAAGCTAATTGGTATTTGGGGATGGATATCCTAATTAGCTCCATGTGTTGTACTCTTCTGTGCACTAACACTGTATAATGGGTACACCCACACGTGAACAGAACTACAAGTCCTCACCCCATTATGGATGCCGGTAGTAGTAGAACTACTCTCAAGAAAGTGTTCCCATTTCATTAAGTTAAAACAGTATTTGTATCATCACTGGAAGCAAGCAAACAATGAGTAATAGAGAAGAGATGCATTTTGTATCAGAACAGAGCTGTAACAGCAAGTGTAACAACCTGCATCTCACCTTGCCTGAAGATTTTGGGTGCATTAGGAAGTTTAATATTCTGGTTACGAGCTCACTATTAACTCCTGATCTTTCCAAGTCAAGAACTTCACAGATACTTTTCAACATTGCATTTCTAAATCTGTAGAGGAAAAGAAAAAGAGAAAAAAAAAGAGATTCAGTATCACATCTTAAACACTCAATGTTTGACTACTAGAAGCTGCTATCTGGTTTGTCTGCCACCTGACAATATATACACACAGTCAACTACACTTCCAGTCTTATGTATGGTTAAGCGAAGAACCACCACTGTATTACATACGGCAAAACAAAACAGAATTCCCAAGTCTGTAGGTCTGCATAGTAGGATACAAAAAAAAAGTCAAAGAACCATAGTAAAAAAAAGTAACAACATTCTTTATAATTTATAACCTGAATAGTAAGGTTCTGCAAAATACATGTTGACCTTTATCTTGTTCAATGCTTTTAAGATATGATATGCAAGAGTACAGTCTGAACAGAAATCAACCAGAGGCAGAACAAATTAACAAACTGATCAACAGTTTGCGTTCCACACAGAGCTACGAACAGCAGCAGAAGCTACCACAGTAACACAAGCACACAGGACTCTGCACTTCCATGTAAGAGTAACAATGCAATCGGGGTCCAGAATATTTGCTGAAGACTGTAAACTAGCACTTTTTTCATGTGGAAAATATGGAAAAAAAAGAGAAAAATTACTTTCTGTGACCTTTTTTAGGTAAGGGGAATTATTCAATTAAGCCCATGGGAAGTGGTCAAAACAGGGGACAGAGTTTGTCATGTAGATTCCCATATATTTCACAAACCACCCTCCTGGAAAACTGCATATCTGAGGAAGGAAAATTTACAATTTCTAAATTCTGGAAACCTTCCCACCATCAATAAACAGTCACTAAAAAAGCCACAGTTTTAGAATATATTGTGTAGATGTCATTAGTTCTTTCACTTGTTACAACTAGCTCCACAAACATGCAAGGACATTTTTAAACCCTTTCAGTCCAACCAAATCTAAGTTGCAGCAGCTTCTCCTGTTGATGGAAAAGCAGCTTATGAAGGGAGAAAGTAAAAAAGAAAAAAAAAAGTTTGTGAGACTAGTTGCTACAGCAATTCTAGTACATTTAATATATAATAAGCAGAAATGGCTTTGATTCTGAAGGAGGAAGGTTCTGAGGCATAGAGGGATGCATGTTTGCACCACAAATAAAGTACAATGCATTTAAAACACTGTGCTTGCCCTGGGGAAATAACCCTTTCCTCTCACTTGGCAGAAGAATCTGCTACTTAGCATGCAATAGTTAAAGCTAGGAATGTAGGAATCATGAATAAAATGTTCACAATTTAACACTTAATACATTTCAAGCTGTCTTAAAAGACCAGTTTGTGTGACTAAAATGAACTCTGAAAAAAATTGTAAAGCTCTATTAAACAGCCACCTGGCTTATAATTTAATCTCAAGTAAAGTTTTGGAAGAAAAAAGACAAAAATAGAGTGCATAGCATGAATCAAGCTATGTTAGGTATAAAGAGATCATTACTTTTTTAACATTTCTTCCTTCTTTTTGTATTGGTCACTTCCTTTTTCAAATGGAAACCCACTGAACTGACCCACATTCTTCTTTAGGGATGCAACCTAGAACAGAGCACACAGATTACTCTTCATTGCCAGCAGTTTAAAACATTTCATCCAATTACATTTGTTAACCTTTCATACAAGAAAAATCTGCTCTAGCATTTAGCATTCTGTCAGCAAACTTACACCTTTTAAGTTATAACTTACATGGATTATGCCTTTATCTCACAACAAACTACAACAATTAACTTCAGCTTGTGATTGTGGTACTTTTAATAACTTACTAGACAGTCACCTGCCATTTTAACCTCATTTAGAATGTACTGCATGATGATTTACAGCTTTGCAAAACTACAATCATATGAAGCTTGTTACATGCTTTGTATCATGTAATTTGTTACAAAATAGGGAACTTTATTTTTTATTCTATAATCTGCTAAAGCAGATTTGCCTTACTAGCTTCTCTGAAGTCTTACAT
Organism: Entomyzon cyanotis; assembly: GCA_024500445.1. Taxonomy (NCBI): domain Eukaryota; kingdom Metazoa; phylum Chordata; class Aves; order Passeriformes; family Meliphagidae; genus Entomyzon; species Entomyzon cyanotis. The sequence continues at coordinate 74,465,444 of JAKEPQ010001005.1, forward strand.
AGAACCATGACTATATTTTTGAACTTTTTATTTGGCAGGACCAATTTCTGAACTTACATACCACCCAATTTACAACTTTTTCCATTACACCTGATGCCTGATCTGGGTTCAACTTCCATTGCAACAGCCCTTACAATGGGAAAATTGCTCCCATCAAAATCACAAATGTATTTAAGTTCTTTGCTTTCACTTTATCTCCTTTTACCAAAAAAGAAGTTAAAAAGTAACCCTGAATCTTTCAGTCTTCTGAGATCTTTTTAACACTGTCAAGAACAATTCAAACTCGCTTTCAATACTCCTACAAATTTTGTTTCTGTTGTTTCTCTATTCGTTTATAATTTTACCAAAGATGAGCTCCTTTTCCAAAGAGTTTTGCCCAGCACCTAAAGAAAATTTCCAGGTGGTATTGGTGTATTTTATTAAAAAGTTAATTACAATTTAAAGCACATAAAACTAGGTGCATACAAGACAAGGTCTGACCTTCACTATATTAAACAGCATTTTGAGTTCTCAAAAACTCTGATTAAATATATTTTTGACTGAAATCATACTGATATATTCCTCTTCTGAATACCTGTGGCAACAGGTCACTCTGTGCCATTTAAGCAAGCATTGCATCTGAAGCAGTGGTCTGAGTCATTAGAGATAGCATGCATCTGTACCAGTACTATTGAGTTCCTGGTTTCTGTATTAGCTCTTCAAGTCTCCAAAATTCACAAAAATACTAAAAACCAATTCCAATAATTATAGTAAACGTATAGAAATAGTAGCATTTGATCTGCCTTAATGTCACTACATTAATTTTGCCTCCATTAGCAAGGAAAACAGGTCATATTTACTCGTATTTACTCATAAGGCATAATGACTGATAAATAAACCACTCCAAGAGATTTGCCGTTACATTTAAAGTTTCATCCTTAAATACAAAAAGGACAATATAATATTTCAATTCTCCTAGAAAAATTACTTTATATATAAAATCTTAGTGATTTTTATCACATTTATCTTTCTACTGCTTTGTGCAAAGAAAGGGAATGAAATAGGTAAGCAGAAACCTATTAATATATGGAGCATTTTGAGTGTCATCTGCATGCCAGTGGCTTTTAGCATGTGAACCATAAACGACTTCCAATTTATCCTTGCAAGGTAATGAACCATTCCCCCATGAAAATCTATGTTCAAGAGACTTTTGATTTAATACACTTGCCACAGGGTTTTTATAGGAAGAGTAGTTTATAGGAGTTCAAAGGAACAGTAGTTTATAGGAGTTAAAAGAAGGTGGCTTACTTAACTGGTCCTGCAATACTCATTTTCTAAGTAGTTTATAATAAATAGCACTTAAGAAATAGATCCATATGTGCAAATGTAAAAAACTGCACTACAAACATTTTTACTATACACGAGATCTAATGAATATAAAGGATTGAAATTCTTACAGTGCCTGGCCTGTTGTAGAGAAGTTTGTGCAAGTTCCTAAGTTCATCTGTCTTCTTTTTACTCAGAAAGAACTGTATCCTCTCAATTTCACAGAGTTTTTGTCCTTTTCCTGAAACAATTAAAATAAATTATTGTATTAATCACATTCATGTCTATCTACATGTTTATAACTTCAAGTTTCAACTCTTTTTTCCAAAAAAGCAAAGAAGTTACTTCAGACTGGCATTAGACATTATATTAGGTCAAACATTAAGCAGGCCTTTTCCTAGCACTTAGGCATCCTGACAGGCTCTTTACTTGCCTTACTTGATACTACTTAGATCAGGGTACAAGTATCTGGCATTTCTTTCTGTTCTAGCTGCTCCTGCCTTTGTTAGTGGTGATGAGGTACTGAAGATCCTACTTCAAGTAAGTTTAAATAACATGCACCTCTTACGGTTTAAATCGATGCTACAGAATAAAAGAGGGTTTTGGTATAATAGCCTTATTATTTTAAAAGGGATCATGACTCATAAGTTAGGTCTCATCTACAACAAATTAGTAATTTGATTTTTTTAGAGTTTTCATTATCATTCCCAACACTCACAATTCTTACGTGAGAAGTCAAGCTTACCTGGTGTAATTGTAAAAGGCTCCTTCTGTAGTGAGGACACTTGCATGGTCAGTCGGTCTACCTTCTTCTTCTCCCTTTTTCCTTCAACAATGAGACTCTTTTCTGCAAAAGACAGCTTCCTTAAACACAATATTCTTCACTGCAGATTTGACTGTAGTGACAGGCAACGCAACACTGAATCTTTGAAATAGCAAACCAAAAATGGATGATGAAATAATCAGGTACTATAACACTTTCAGATTTTTAGCTAATAAGCCAATGTAATTCTATGGAGCTGCATGTACACAACTAGAAGTCTAGTTCTTAACCACAACTCGGTATCCAATGTAATCTTGAAGACAAGACCAGGCAATTCCTAAAGGTAACTTCACCCCATGAAGGAGACTGCAGGACTCTGCATTTTCAGAAACCCATCATTCTCTCCTTTCATTGCCTTTTTCAGGTACAGAACTGACACTGTTTGCACATTCTCCTTGGATGCTGCAGTCCCTACACACAGTACGACTACCAGATGGGCAAAAGGAGAGTCTAGGATGGCCGCACACAGATTATTTTCCCACTACAGTACTGGAGGAACCAGACATTTCAGCAGGAGAGGCAGAAGCACAAGCGCAGTGGGACTGTACTACATGTCCACTGTGTAGGGACACAGGCACTGAGTTACTGAGTTACAGAGGAGCAGTGTGCAGGGCATAATATGAGTGTCACTAATACTACAAGAATATTACTCCCAGTAGTTCTGGTACTGCTTACTAATGAATACATTTAGATTATTTTACGTATACACTGCACATCACTAATTTAATGATACCAGTCCAGGAGAAAAAGCGGAAGTTTCATGTCATACTGAAATACCTGAACTCAAATAAAATTATCCTTAGAGTTTAACAGATGGGCTGGCCTGGATTTAACGTTTGAAAGCAGCTTCAAAACCTGTATGAACATAATCAAAACCGGTGTGTGACTGCCAAAACCACACCAAAACATACTTGTGTGTTCACAAGAAAGTTGTTTCTAAAAACCCAATTCTAATTACTCTGCTGTTTTCCAAACAGTATAATCTGCCTTCTTTCTAACACCTTTCCTAAAAACAAACTTCATCTCTTTCAAGGATCCAACAGCATCAGCGACTTGGTTTTCACTGTGCCACAACACAGCTTTATTTCCACAAATGCTTTCTTTTTGAAAAGAGATGCCTGGAGACTTCACAATGGAAATTAACATTTTTGCATAGTAGTTCCTTCATCTTGTTTTGTACTCCTTGACTACCCTCTTCAATTACATGCCACAACAAAAAACTTGCCTTGCTTGCTCATCCTATCATATTGCCACTAATTTTTATTGCCAAAATTAGCCAAATGAATTTCCGCTGACCCAATATAATTACATTTGGATACCCAGAAAATTAATTTATTTCAGTTAAGCAAAGACAATCTGTATTATTTCCAAAACTACTGCACACTTAAAAGCTTCTCTTTTGCAAATACGGGCCACTTCTGAGCGTTACTGGCAAAAAACAGTTTGATAAGGGACACTACTTCCTATAGTAACTGAAAAATTTATACAACAACAAAAAAAATCCCTAGTATAGATGTCCATGATGCCGGGAATTCCTTCAATCTTTCCTGAGATAAATCAGCACCACTGCTGTGTTACCTGTTACAGTCTACTGAGAAGCTATTACAACCCATGAAACATGCACCATGGAATCGCCTCAATAATAATTGTACAATTAGCCAAAATCACAGGGGGCTGCATTCAGTAGCTTGGCATTTATTAAAGAACAAATTATTCAGTGGTAAAACAAGTACCCTTTTCTTCTTCCTCCTCCTCCTCTTCTTCATCCTCATCACTTTCCTCAGCTTTGTTTTCAGTTTCATGTTGTTTCTCATCTGTTTTTTCCAACGACATTGTGTCTTCTTTTGATGAATCAACAGAAGACATGGTGTGTGCTTCTGTAAAAAGAGTCGGGGAAACCACCATCAACAGAGCAACACACATGAAAACCAGAGTAATCTTGCTTTTAAAAATAATCTTGTGTGGTAAAAGCAATGGGCTGGTACTGTGGTTTTTCACATTGTCTAATCACTAAGGTGTTCTGCATACACACAGTACGTACAATTTTTCAGAAGCTGCCATCCATTCTGCAATCAGTCTGGTTAAGAACACTCTAAAAGTGTTCTCACACAGAAGTGTTCATGCTGTTTTTTGAAACATTGGGAAACACCCACTCAAAGCAGCTGATACTGTTATCTATTAAAAATGGCAGTGTTTTAACATATCACCATTTTACTGCATTTTACTATGAACTTAATACTTATTTCTGATCATGGTTAACTATGCATGCAAGTTTCCTAGTAACTTAAACTATTTATTTATTTAGATAGGAAATGGGAACAGAAAAATGTAAAAAAAGGTTGCAAGCAATTCAGGAAAGAATTAACACTGTTTTCATAACTCAGACAGCTGCTGCCTCTTGGGGCATGAAAATCCTGGTTTTAATTTGTAGATCTACAACAAAAAAGAATAAATGCTTCATACTTAGATATTTTAGTTTTAAAGTTTACATATAGGCCACTACAGCTGTTGAGAAAAGACTCTTAAATATGCTTAGTTACACATGTACCATTTCCCTAATAGGAGAAAATGTCTATCCAATGAAGCAAGATAACCATATGTCTCATTTTTTAAAATTATAGCTTTCAAAAATGTTCATCGTTTAGATCTGGAACAAAATGTCACACAATTAACCATGTTCTTTTTGCAATATTAAAGCCAATATTATCTGCAAGAGATCAGGTGCAATAAGTAACACTTAAATTTGCTGCTTATATGCAGTGTTAGCAGGTGCCAGAGATCAGTGGTGTTCCAAATGACAGAAAACATGAGTTAATATGTATTATCAACAGTATGGGGAAAAGTAAAGTTTCCTGGCTAAATCACCAGGAAAAAAAAATCGTTCAGGGTATTATTACCAGTATTTCATTTGACACGTATAAGTAATCTGACATTTTCACGGCATTACTGACTTTTACTTGAAGGCACGAATAAAAGCAAGGGAAGCACTACAAGCTTTCCTTCCCCTTTCAACGGGAGCAGAAGGGGAAAGGAAAGTTAGAGACTTCTCAGCTTTTCACCAACCGGGTTCGTGACGACGGTTTGCTCAGGGAAAAAGGGTTCTAGGATCCACCTTTACTGGGAGAGGGTCTCCCGCCCTCGCCTGGCGCTTTTCAGACAGGGACTCGCCATCTGTCCCCCGCCTTCCCGACCCGTAAGGTGGATGCTGGGGCAAAGCGACAGCGATGGGCAGCGTCCGGTGGCGCCGGCGGCCAAGCTGCCATCGCCTCCCCGCTCCAGCCGGCGGGACCGCTCCGCCCGCTGCCGCCGCAGGACACCGCAGCACCCGGGAAACACCTCGGGCAGGGGCCGGCAGGGAGGCAGCCCCGCTGACAAGCGCCTTGCACACAGCGCTTCCCCAGGGCGGGAAGGGAGCGCGGCAGCGCAGCGGCTGCGTTTCGTTTCTGCTCGTCACAGCCCGTCCCTGCTCGGCCCGGGCGCGGCGAGGCGGGACCGCTCTCGGGCGCCGTTATGACCATGGCGGCGGGACCCACCTCAGCTCGAGCCCCGGCTCCCTCCTCAGGCGCGGCGGCAGCAGCCGAAGGCAGCGGTTACCGGTGGACGAGGTGGGTCCGGGTGCAGCGACACAAACACCCCGTCGCGGCGCAGCCCCGCAGCCGCCAGCCACTCTCTCCCTTTCCCTTTCCCTCTCCTTCTCCCTCTTCCCTCCCTCCCGGAATCAACAAGGTTTTCAAAATGGCGGGTTCTCGGGCGGCGCGGAGGAAGCGGGAAGGCGGCGGCCAATCAGCACCCGCGGCTCGGCCGGCGCGGGGAGGGCAGGGGAGGGTACGCGTCACGCGCCCCCGCCCGCGGTGACGTCAGGCCGCGCGCGGCGATGGGCGCGCGCTCCCGCTGAGGGGAGGGGAGCGGAGCGGAGCGGAGCGGGGGCGCGGGGGGGTGCGAGGGGCACGAGGGGCGCGGCGTTGCGGCGTTGCGTTTTCCCTTCTGAAACTGGCAGCGTCTGCAATTGCACCGGCTCCAAAAAAAGCTCTAAAATAAAGAATCTGCACCTCTCCTTCCTGTACTGGGCGGTAATTAATATACGCTCCCCAGACATTCTTTTTGTACACAGTATGTGAATTGTAGTCTTTCCTAATACCTCTGGCACAGGTTGCCCAGAGAAGCACTGGATGCCCCATCCCTGGAAGTGTTCCAGGCCAGGTTGGATGGGGCTCTCAGCAACCTAGTCCTGTGGAAGGTGTCCCTGCCCGCAGCAGGTAGGTTGGGACTAGATGATCATTAAGGTCCCTTCCAACCCAAACCGTTGTACGTTTTTAAGTATTCTGTAGTATTTGTGTTACATATATATCCTACTTTTGCTACGTTTTACATGACTACGCTTTACGCGCGCCTACGATGAACAATTCCTACGAGCGTGGCATTCCTCCCACTCGCTCCCTTTTACTCCAGCGCGGCTCCTCCCTGCGGGGACTGGTGCACAGCGCCCGTTCCCAGCCGCTGTTCCGTGCATGGGATCCCGGCGCATCGCTGCGCTCCCGGCGCGGGCGGGAGGCGGCGCTGGGCGGGCCCGCGCGGCTCCAACCGCCGCGTCTCGCTCGTGCCGCGCGGAGTGTGGGGTTGCGGCCAGAGGGAGGGAACGGCTGAGGAGTGAGGTGTCTTCCCTGCTTCTGCAAAATGTAGGCTCACAGGCAGCCCCCGAAAGAGCCGAGGGCCAGTCCCACTTCCCGAGCTGTGGCCTGAATTTAATTCTGAAGTTTAAGACTTAATTTTGGAGCCTGAGAGGAGGCCCGGCTGCTCTCCGCGTGCCTTCACCAGGAGTCAGGAGTACACAGACGGTAGGCTGGAAAAGGAAAGCAGCGCGAACTACCCAGTGCAGGTGACTTGTCTCAAAGCCGCGTTGTCCTGAGAGCAGCTTTTTGGCCAGCGTGAGGAGCTCTAAGTATGTGGGTGGCTGTTAGTTTGGGAGGGAGCAGGTAAAGAAACAGTAAAAGCGACGCAAGGTGGAGTGTCACACTTCTGTGAATTGTTCATCTTAGATGCATGCAGAGCATAGTCCTGTAGAATTGGTAGTAAACCCAGGAAATATGTGTAACACAAATACTACAAAAATATTTAAAATCATAGAATAGTTCGGGTTGGAAGGAACCTTAAAGGTCATCTGGTTCTAATCCCCCTGCTGTGGCAGGGGGAGAGACACCTTCCACTAGATTAGGTTGCTGAGAGCCCCATCCAACCTCGTCTGGAACAATTCCAGGGATGGGGCATCCAGTGCTTCTCTGGGCAACCTGTGCCAGAGGTACTAGGAAAGACTACAACTCACTCTGTACAAAAGGAAAGTCTGGGGAGCGTATATTAATCAACACCCAATTTAGGCAAAAGAGATGCAGATTCCTAATTTTAAAGCTTTTTTAAAGCCAGTGCAGTCACAGATGGTAGTTGTTTTAAAAGGGAAAGTGTAAATTATTTACCAACAATACATAATTAAACAAGCTTATTGTTAACACATAATAAGGAGACAAAAATACCATTGAGCCATGGGCTACACAAATGGCACAAGACAGATGTTTGAAGACAACAGACTACTTCCTGCAAGATGAATAGGTTTGGATTCATTCCGAATTGTGACAGAAGACATCCAGAGGCTGTGCTTCAGCCTGCGATGATAAATTAGATTGTCATTTTGTATACAGTGATGTATTTACCCAGTGGAGATGATTTGCCTAACTGAATTACGTATGTTGATGTTATACACATACCATATTAGATGCACCTTCATCTTGAGGCGAAATAGAAGATAATGGTTTAATGGATCCTTTTATTGAAGTCATACCACTTTAGTAGCTGACAGACCCTTAAACTGAATCCAGTGTTTTAGGAATTGATATACTCAGTGCAGGTAAATTGCATTTTGTCACAAGTTCCTCTGGCAAAACTTCAATAGCTATGATAACTTTTCTTGATAGTGTTTTATGAAACCTTCTCTGTCCTTCATAGTTTTTGATTTACAAGTTTATGAAGTAGTTTCAGTATGCTGTTAACAGTTTAATAAGTGGTTGTTGCATCTCCCAGAGAAGACTGAGACAATATGGATTGAGAAGACTTCAGAAAAAGTCTGCAAAGCTAGAATTTGGGGAAGGAGGGGATCAATTTGAAAAAAAAATCAGATATGTTTTAAAGGGAAATTACTAAATTCAAGAAAATAGTTTGAAACTGGTTTATCTTCTCATTTTGACTATGACTAAGAATGCTCATTCTCAATATACTGTTTTGGGATGCTTTGCTGTATGAACACATCTATATTGCTGCCTTCTCCCAGTCTAATGAAGTTCACTTAATTATGTGGTTTCAACTGCAATTTGAAAGACCTGGATGAGATAATTATATTGGTATAAAATGTTAGCGTTTTCTAAGGTGTTTAGACTGTATAGTGAAAGGTTCTAAATGCAACTTAAAAGCCTTGGTCCTGGAAGAAGGACAAATTGGAAAGAGATAAGTCATTCTAAGCAGTTCTTAGAGAGTTAAGAGCTGCTTCCTGTAGCCTGCTCTCCTTATTCCATCACAGAGAGGCTGCTCCTCTACGGTCAGAGTCCTAATGTCAAGGACACTCTAAGTTTTGACAGCTAGCTCCATCTGCAGATATCAGTTCCATAAAACATAATTATCCTGGAAGTGTCCTGGAGCTCACTTTTAGATATCAAAGGCTATGTTTCTTAGGCATCATAGCTCAAAAGCATTACATTGAAAACCAGTTTGAGGGTACTGTAAAAAGGGGCAGCTGGCATGTTTGAGCATACATTACAAGCTTGTATTGTAGGCTGAAGTGCACCAGGCAGTGCAGTTTCAAACATGGTCACCAGTCACTGTTAATTAATATAAACAGCTCTTTTCAGTTAGTTCAGAGCAGCTTGTATTAGCAAGCCATGTTTATTGGCTCTTGGTATAGAGCATAAAACAATATATGAGAAGCTTTTGGGAACAGAAATGTAGGCTTCCCAGGGTAAAAAGTCCCCCGGGGTTGCCTTTATTTTGTTTCCAAAGTGAGCTGTTACTGCAGTGTCCTGCCATTAACACAGAGACCCACACAGGTCTGCTTTGGGCAAAACTACAGAAAAGGTCATCTATGAATTGCAGAGCAAGTACCCTGCCTCAGACACGAAGTACCTCTCATTTGGAATTTTATTCATAGAGTAAAATACCACAGCAACAAATGATGGGATTCTACTTTTTAGTAATGTAGGTACTTTGTATGTTAGCAACTTAGTAACATTGCTTTGTGTTCTTGTATGATTCATATAAATGTATATACATATGTTTGTGTCCACACTTCAGTTGTTCTTTAACAGTCATGAGATATTTCCTAGAAGTGTCAAAATGCCTGGCCTGTGAAATTCTGAGAAAAATTCTGTGCAAATGCCAAGTACATCTTTATTAACGTTAGGAGCAGTGTATGGCTTTTGAATCTAAGGGTTATTTAATTGCTAGTGAAAGCAGGAATCTAAATATGAACCAATAATTGAGCTACTTAATAGAATTTAAAAGACAAGAGAACTTGAAAGCTATTTAAGTAGTATGCAGTTAAGTTATGGTGTGATCAATACTATAAGCTGAGTATCCCCAAGTGTTCACTGCCTATATGTGCAAGATATTTTACATTTTTTGATAAGAACACCCAATTCACAAAGTGTTTCTTAAGGGGGTCCTGCATCCTGCATTCATTTTCTTTTTTACAGCCCGCCTAAGTGTTTGAGGATTAGCAGGCTATTGCATCATCCACGCTTATCATGTCTGACCCTTAAGAAGCTTAAAGAGTTGTCTCTGTAAATACTAATGCTCACAAACATGAAATGTGTAATTGATCTGAATCAATCGAAACAGTTTCACTATGCTTTAGAAATCCCTTTTTGCGCCATGATTCAGGATAAGTATGTGTAAGATTCAACAAAATTGCAAAGTAAAACGTCAGAAATAGAATCAGTGTATGAAGTCACATTTTTCATTTGTGTCTGAATGACAACATTGTTGTGTTGTCAGACTGAGCTCTGCGTGAGGATTTCTGTTTACGTTCCACTTATAATGAAGTCAAATCTTACTCTGCAGGGTTTGAAAATTACCACTTTGTGTGTGTTTGGTAACACCTACAACTCTATGTTCAGTCAAAGTATGCATGGCTTTTATATATTCTATGAAGCACCTAGACCTACTGCTAGATCCAGTATTTAGATCAACAGGAAGAGCCTGGGAACTCTGCACAGATGACATGTAGCTCCTGCAAGCAACAGCCCTATAAAACTCTCCTGATGACACCAAGGACGGGGGTGTAAAAGGGCCCTTGCCTTAGGGTCCCACATGCTTCTCACTGTCGAGCTGTGTTTGCAGGATGGTTTCCAGAGCAAAGTATGGCAAGGACAGAATCTGACCCGCAGTGAATGCTCACTCAGTTACCGGCCTCTTGCTACCTTGGAAGAGCGTTGCAATGAAAAGTGCGTGGATGTGCCAGCAAACTATGCAAATGTTACGTAACTCACACTTTGGAAAAAGAAACACTGTCCATTCATTTACGCCTTAAAGGTCTTTAAATTTCTGCTTGACAGGTCTATAGGTTTTTGTAAATTCATTTACAATTACACATTTTTGAACTCATTGTAAATGGAAAACATTGTGGCATTGTTACTACTTTGCACTAGGAGGAGTTTGCACTTCACCCATCATCAAGTTGTGCTACAAAGTGAAACTGGTCGCTTTCCACACACATTGTGTGTGCGTATTGGCAACCTCTATTTAAAAAAACCCACGAAAGAACCAAAGATGAGAAAAAGGAAAACACTGTGGCTTTCTAATAATTTAAGGTGATCTCGGTAATAATTTGTCATCCTGACGTGATATAATTCGACGTTTTCCAGAAGACAAGAGGCTTTTCTTTCCCCAGCGAGATGCTCCCCCCACAACCGCCCGGTAGCGGTGGGACCCACCCGGCACCGAGCCCTTCCGCCGCCGCGCTCGGGACGTGGAAGATGAATTTGCCCTTTGTGGGAAGCGGCAGCGCCGCCTGCAGCTACACGCCCGGGACCGCCGCCGGCAGCGGCCTCGGCGGCCGGAGCACCCCCGGTCCCTGCGCTCGTCGGCAGCCTCCGGGCCGGGAGGCAGATGCGCGACGAGAGAGAGAAGCAGCGAGCGCAGCAGGACGCGAGTGCGAACCGGGGGCTCGCGGCAGCTCTCCGGCCGCCTTCCACCACCGCCGGAGTGCGGAGTGGCGCCCGTCCCTCACCCCGGAGGAACCCGCGGCTGGGCAAAGGCAGGGAGCGGCGGGCGGGCGCCGAGGCTCGGCCCCACACTGCTCGTCCCCAGCGCCGCCGCGCCCCGGCAGCGGGAGGCGCTGCGCTGCCAGCGCCGGCACCTCGCTTTCCCCGGGGCCCGGATAAGCACCGACCGGCACCTGCAAGCGCGAGCAAGGGAGATGAGCCACTTCCCTCCTGCTCCCGAAGCTTCTCCGCCCCCGCCTTTCAGGTGAACAGGAGGTGATTGCTGGCTCGAGGCATGTGTTTTAATTGCGTTATCTTCTGCAAAAGAGAAGTTTAACTGAAGTTTACTTTGGGATTTGCTTGTGATGCCTCTCGACTGGAAGCTTCGGAATGCAAGTATGCTCCAGGGCTAATATAACAGGATAATGGCATTTAGTGGGGCTTTCATTTTGCATACTTAAAAGTAATATTCTGAAGCCTAATTGAGGTTTAATTTTTATTTTGGATAACATTCATTTGACCATTTATTCTCTGTAATTTTGACAGGTGTTTTGAGTTGTTTTTCACATACCTTTTCTTTAGGTGTGCTTTGCTACATGTAAGGTGCAAGGGCAACTGTACAAAAGCTTCTTAGCCTTGAAGAAACTACTGCTGTGAGTAATCTTCACACTTTTTAAGTTCAGGCCCTTAGTGTTCACTATGAAATACATAAACTAGGTGCAGAAGCCAACATTTAAGTATCCTAGTGTTCACAGTCCATAGTTGAAGTAATTACATTTATTATACGGGAAAAGAAATTGCAGCTGAAGTTGTTTAAAGGTTTATACATCTGGCTGTAATATTTAATCTACTTTAAACCTCCATGCAAATTCTGTATGAATCATGCCTTATTTTTAAATAAATGTAATTTTACACTGAAAATATAGCATATTAAAGCAATATCCATGGCCTGGCTTAGACTAACAAAAGCCATAAAGTTCAGTATGGAAGCAAAGGATTTGTCCTCATTTCACCTTGGTATCCTGGGTTTCTAGGCAATTCTTCTCACAAATTATGTAGTTATTCATTGTTTGACCCTTGTAGGGCTTTAGGTTTAGTGAAGTGAGTAAATGCCAGGTGACCAAGTTCTGTTCCCAGGTACTCCCCAGGACTTTACACCATGGTAACTGTTTATTTCAGAGCTGCAGATTTACCTGACTTTAACTGGAGCCTGAATTTGTTCAATACTTCTGTCATATTTTTTTTACTTTGCCAGCTCAGGTTGAAGTTTTAAATACAGGATTTGTATGTAAGCTGGATAATGTGCAGTTTAATTGATTCCCCTCTTTATTGGGGCTTGCAGAATTGGAAAATATAGTTGTAAGACATGCTTTTAGTAGAGATGAGAAACCGCAGTGCTGTTTTGTGTGGCTAAAAGCTACAAGCTTTCACTCCTGGTGACTTTTTGGTGGAAATTCTGGTATGACAGAACTAAAGGCTTTAGGGAAACTATTTCATGTGTACACACATAAATAAACTTGCAAAGTCGAGGTGGAAAAGACTTTTAAAGTTAAAAAAGCTCTTAAAATAATTCCAGCTATGATATTCTGAAAGAGAGACAATTTAAATATAGGAAGCTCATATTTTCCTATGTGTTGGCTGGAGTTCAGAGGCTTCACTGGCTTCTGTATCTGGCTTTCTCTTAGTGCGAGGTGGGCTTCACCGTGGCCTAGGACACCAAGGAAAGTTGCAGAAAGCCTGGAGGGAGCTGCAGGGGTTTAGCACAGGACAGAAGATTTACTGTTTTTCAAGTCAGGTCTTGGTTTGATTTTATTGTGTGTCAATCCATATTTAAGGGGGTATTTAGGTAAAGTTTGTTTTCAGGATAAGAACCTAGAAAGACGTATTTAAAATTATTTAAGTATGTAAAGGGAAAATGCCTCATCTTATTTATTATACAGAATTTGATATTCAAATGTGATTGAATGGAAATGGATTGGCAAAGTCTTACTTTTAAGTGGAAATAATTTTATAACACTTATTTGAAGTATCACTTTTTATAGCAGTATTCTTATTTTGGAGAAAACTTGGTTTAACAACCAGTTTTGAATGTGAGACTCAAAGAACTCTTTGTCACATAAAGGGGAAATTAAAATAAACGTTCTGAAGTTTTTGCTGAGTGGCAGCCTAATCTTAATATTATAGAAAGATTAGAAGTTTGTAATTGTAGATTCTGTCCCTACATTTCTCTACCATGTTGCTTTTTCATTTATTGTTTTTCCAAGTAAACTTTAATTGATGCTTTTCATTTAAAGTCTGGAGCATTATAGATTTGCACTGACATGCACACATTACGTAATTCCAAGAGGTATCCATATGCAATAACAATTATGAGGTGCTATAAAAAGGGAGAGTGCATTTAGGCTGAGAAGACTGAATCACTCACCACTCTTTCCAGTGGATGTACTGGCTGAAGAAGCTCATCATTCTGAAATGTGCCATTGTATAGTGCATTCAAATGATGTGGCAAGGTCTGAAAGTTGTGAAACTAATCATTCATGACTAGCAGCTGTGGACATAGTGATAAAAATTTCTTTCTTACCAGAGCTTAAAATAAAGACTGCACCTTGGTAATTACCAGATAAAGCAATCTGGCTTGCAGGAATTATAATAGGTGAGAGGAAATTCTGCATTTCCTGCGTTAAAACGTCAGGTGGATAATTTTGCTTGGAACAAGCAGGAGTGAAATTCAAGGACATTCATTACTTTGGTATGGTATAAACGAATGAAGATACTGGAGTAGGAGTGATTAGAGATGCTACTATGCAACAGGAAAGGTAACTTGATACTTACTGGAAAGGCTTGAGCCAGTGCTTCAGAATTTGGCTTCTCACAAATTTTAGTTGTAGGACTTCAGCAGTTCTTTGTGGAGGAAGACATTGACTTAAATTCATTGATCTCGAATGGCTACTCAACTTTTTTTCATGTACAGAAGAGAAGCTTGTAGTTGTAAATTTTATAGTTCCTTTAAACAGACTTTTTCATGTTTCAGTCCTTTTCGCATTACCATAACAGAGGCATTGTGAAGTCTTCCTAGTGTAAAGTAGTGTATTTACATGTGTTGATCGATTTTCAGAAAACATTTGCTCAAGATTTAAATATGTTTTACCGAATATTGCTTAAATCTTCATCTTTGAAAAAGTGGAAAGGCTTTTTCAGTGTGGAACTAGAAGACAAGTTTCAAGTCCTGTGCATAGGAATCTGATAGTTACCACCTGTGTCATCAAAGACAAATTAGTGAAGGTTTCTGTACCTGGGCTTTTTAGGTATAACATGCAGTAAATAATTACAGATTCACAGAATATTCTGAGTTGGAAGGGACCCAAGGGATCATCAAGTCCAGCTGTTAAGTGAATGGCCCATACAGGGATTGACCCTGCAACCTTGGTGCTGTTAGCACCTTGCTGTAACAGGAATATTCAGAAGCTTGCTCAAAAAATGAAACATTGTGTGATGCCCAGTGAATGGAAGCTTCGCAAGTTCTCAAAATGGTTAATGGAATTGTATATCGTATTTTAAGTCATAAAGTTGGGCTAAGCCTTGCTGGTCAAAATACCCAAACACAAGAGTATCCACTTAGAAGGAAATCAGCACTTTAGTATCTTATTTATTTTGTAGATGGTATCAAGGCACTATTTTATTTGATGTAATTATAAAAATTAGATTGCTCTCTAAAATACTTTGGTTACAGCACTTCCTGTAGAAGTTAAAATTTTTGCAAGGATGTCACCGAAGGCAGAATTTGAGTACTGAATTGCCTAAAGATGAGTGATGCCACTTCTGAAATGTGGACATTACAGATAGACTTTCCAGGAATAACATTACATCGCTACCCACATGCATCTGTGGGTAGTTGGTTAAGCTTTTCCAGAAAATTCACAGACTAGCTAGGTAAAATTCTTCAACTAGTTGGAGTTTGCCAATTAGTGTCTCTAAGTCAAACCACCTCCAAGACACCATATTTGGACTAGCTGCTAAGACAAAGTCAGTAGTGGGGTTTTTTTTTCCTTTTTTTTTTTTTTTTTTTTTTTTTTTTTTTGCTTGGATGGGGTTCTTTCTTTTTCCCATTTTATGTCTTAATAAAATGAGGACTAACATAGTATGAATATTATTTAATAGCAGAACTGGGAATAGGCTGCATGTGTGCTGATTTCCATCCATACTGTGTGGGCAGTGGAAAAGGAAAATGGAAATTTACAACATATTTCCTAAAAGTCAGTAGAAAAGGGCAGAGTAAGCTGATCAAACTGTACAGTCCCAGAGGACCTTTAATTGCTAACAGGAACAGTTTCTCTGGAAGTGGCTCTGATGCCCATTCTGCCTCCTTTGGTGGTTTTGCCACCTATGAAGCAGCAGCCTCACTGTGCTCTACAGCTCGATGTGTTAGGATGAAACGCTGGGTTGTGATCTATGGAGGGGAGCTGGGATTTGGGACAGAAACCTGAATGTATATTGGGTATAAGCTGATGACTTTTCACTTCCAAATATTAATTTCTGTGTTTGTCAACATGTATATTTTATTATGAGTGTTTTGCTGGCGTGAAAACTGAGACACAGCTATTTTCTTCAGTTTTTGGGGGTGACTTTAAAACTTAGGCTGTTTGTGCCTTTCAGGATTCCAGCTTAAAGCAACCAAATATCTGGTCCTGTAGGTGCCTATTTTAGGTGTGAGTGTGAGTAAAGTATCCACAGGTCTCCTGTATTCTCACTCCACATTTTTATGTACATTTTGAGCAGATTTTATGATAGATCTTGAAATGCAAAATTAAAACCAGTATTTTTTCGATGTCTTGCTTAAGATGGTGCATTATTTAGGACATTATGTAGAACAACTGTCTCACTTAAATGTTATTAATGATCCAATATCCACATATAGGTGTGTTACAGTAATTTAAAAATATTTAAGAACTGGTAAATAGACCTTGGGTTTACTAATTTTCTGCAAAAGTTTCTGCAGTGTTTCAGATTTTATACTACAGTTTTTATATAAATAAATTTTCAAGACACTTCAGACTTTTTCTTTTTACAGAAGCTTTGTTGTTGCAGGTATTTTTTTTTAATTTCTTCATTTTAGAGGAAGGTGATGCATATTTCAAAATATATATCCTAGCTTCTCCAAGTAATTATTTTATAAATAAGCTAAAAGTCTTTAATACTGGAAAATTGTAAACTGTCAAATTTGTAAAAATCCTGTGATGGTGATTCTATGAAATTATTTACTACTTTTTGGAACAAAGTATGTATAGTTACGTGCACAAAAGTGGCTTTGTGGAGTAGAACATATTCTCATGCTTTTTGTGCATTTGTTCCTGATGCTGAAGATTAGTGTACAAAGATCAGACAGAAGTAGAGAGCACACAATATAGTGCCTGTGCCTTGAATTCAGTTGAGTTTTTTTAAATATTACGTTATGTTCGTGTTATAATAGGTGGTAGTCTGTAATAGCTGCTAAGTGGAAAGTTACATAAGAATTTTCTCCATAATTTTATGTCTGAATGTTGTCTTTGCATATTCATAATATAATGAAATATTCTTTTTTCCCGGTGAAAGTTTTATGTTTGGTTTTAGTCCAGCGGTTGACTTTCCTGGAAAGCTTATGGGAAAATACTTTGCCTGGTTTTGATTAAAGAAAAAATTGTATGCTTTTCCCATTTGAAATGTAGCTGGAGAAAGAGACTGGTGTTATACAAACACAACTGTATAATTTGACAGTTTTAGCCTGGCCATTTCTCAGTGAAGGTTTAATTACTTTGGAAATAAAAGATTGAAAAAATACTTTAAAATGCTGGTGTCAGTTTCTAGTTTACTCTTAGTTGCTTTATGCTGTTTTGTGTTTTGAAAGACTTGTACCCTGGTTGCTACTATTTGGTGAGGCTTGTACCACTGTGCTTTTAAACTACTGTAAATTAGTACAAATTAATACCCATTATACTTGCTACTGTGTTTGGTGGGATGAGGCTTCCTTGGATGCTTAGCTGGGCCTTAAGGGAAATACTTAATAACCACTATGTAAAGCAGCTTTTATTATTCATGCGAATTAGACTTTTTGGTGGTGGATTGCAGCATTGATCACAAGATCCTTGATCACACATGAGCTTTGTAACCTGAACACTGTGATGTGTTGGAAGAAGTCTGTCCTCTTGCCTCTCAGAAATAGGTCCTGAAGCCCCAATGTTCTAAGTACCTGTAAGTCGTTTCCTGATTTGCTCACCCAAATAAAGATGCATTATTGACATACTGAAGGTTTCTACAGTTGTGTGCAGGATTGTAGACCTTAATAACGTAACATAGCTGGCATCTCTGTAATAGGTTTTAAAGCTTTATATAAGATTGTACTACCTAATATTATTAGGTCTGGTTCTTCTATAACACTTCCCATTTTGGGCTTGAAAAGTAAGTGTGTCCAAAACAATAACAATTTGCTTAATTTTCCTTAAAATTTGGTATAAGATCTGTCAGGTCCTAAAGCCTTGTAAAATCCTTCCAGTGTTTTAACAACGTCCTGGATGTAGAAACTATGAGAAAAGTCTTTTTGTCCACAGTAACTTGTAATCTGATGTATCCTACTACTGAAGCCAGCTGGGAGTGTACACAGATTGAGTGATTCAATTGCAGAGTTTCTCTGTGTCACTTCTGACTTGTAAATGTCAGTTCAATTCATAAGTTTAAGCCTCCATCTAATCTGCTGCAGGCTCTGCTGTGAGGGAATACAGGTGCTGAAAAGTGAAGCAGACTCCAGTATTAACTATAGAACTTAAAACAAATGCCATGGCTCTCATCAGAGTAAGAACTGAGTTATGTCGTGGCTATTTCTTATTTAAAATACGTATATATGCAATTTTCTGGTTTTTTGGGTTTTTTTTTGGTGTGTTTAAGAGTTGACTTGCGAAGGAAGAATTTGGCCTGCAGTACCTATCAGAATGGTCAATAATACGGTGATGGTATCAGGCATGCATTTTCTTAGAAGTCTGAGTGTTGTTAGATTACATCTCTTTTGTCTCTTTTGTGTGTCTTAATTGCCTAAGCAGTTACCCTTTAGAAAATGCATTTACCTTTAGCTTTCCAACAAGTTTTGCTTGTCTTTACAGAGTAGTTTCTACTTTTAAACTTTATTTAAAAAAAAAAAATCAAAACCCAGATATGTGACCTTACTTGGCACAGAATGTCACATATCTTGGCTTTCCATCTGGTTAAGTAATTCAGTTGAAAAATGAGCTAGGCAACAGAGCCATTTCTGTCATTTTTGCAAGTGCCTTACAAAAATACTTACTTGAAATGCTTTCACTTCACACTTCTTCATAGCTACCTTCCTGCCCAGTGCTATAAACACAGCCCTCTGTCTTCACAGCATTGTGTCTCAGAAAAAATGAACAGCAGTCTCTAAGCTTGCAAGCATAGGAATGTTCAGGAAGAATATTCCAAATTACTACATGGACATTCTGAATTATTAATTTGAGCTAACTTCGAAAGTTCATTAATTAAATCACATTGAACTCTGTTATGGATTCTTTTATTTGGAAGCGACTTTTGTTTGTGAATTCTAAAGTAAATTAAGTTAAATTTACTTCTTAAATAAATTAAACAAGAGCATTTTACACTCACTTTTAAATTTTAGTTATGGTTTAACTACTACATTTTAAAAGCTTTTTAAAATTAATCTTCCCGAAAGTTCTGGCTAATAAACCCTGCTAAGTTTTGGTCGGGTGATTACAGAGGTTACTATGTCTAGGTCTCTGTTCTGCTCCTCTCCTCAGTCTGCTGGACAAAGAGCAGTAGAACAGTGTGGCTACTTGCTGAGCAACAAGGGTGGTTCACAGATGGTACATAGCACAAACTTATGTTCAGAAAAAGCAAATTCAGTGGACTGCAAACTGGGGAGGCATGAGGCACAGACATACTACTTATTGTTTTGCAGCAATGGCCACCTTTGGCAGAAAGTGAGGCAGGCAGCAAAAAAGAGTAAAATCTTCAGTGTTCCCTAACATCTTCAGTTGCAGGATTTGTCAGGACTTGTGTCAGTAGGAAGATCTCTGTGAATGAGCTGTCTACAAACAGTGAAGTAGGAGTGTGCTCTGTCCTGGAAATCTGTGTTCAATTAAACTGTTTAGTGGTTTGTTTGGTTTTTTTTTTTTTTTTTGGGGGTTTTTTTTTTTTTTTGGCGGGGGGAGGTATTTTCATGTTTGTATTTTATGGATACTGAAAATGCTTCTTCCAAGGGAAGTTGCTGGGGGAAAAAGGCAGAATGTACACAACACCCTTTGCTCCACGCTGGCTCCTGTTTTGGATATTACTGAATATTCTTTGTCAATGTAAATTATACTGAATTATAATGCTCACTACACTGGAGTGTTCGGCTCATTGCATGTGGAAGTAATTGTTGAGTGAATTTGTACGGAATGTTCATACTCTCAATTAATACAGAGTAACTTCTTTGTGTAGATACGCTGTCAGAGTTCTTTTTTTCACTCACACAATTCTTGAATGTACTCTTGATGTTTTCACACTTTTCAAGCAGTATGAAAGTCTGCTTGTCATGTGGAGATCCCTAATTTCAAAGATCCTCACACAGTGAGGCCATCCTGGAGAAACTGTGCAAGAGGAAATTCTGCATGCAGTTAGTGGTGGGATAAGGCACGCTTCCTTCTTGAGTTGTGATTACATTCTGTACAGATTGATTTGGATGAACGTGTGGAATCTTTCTCGTTTATGTGGTTCTGGCTGGGAACACTGACTGCTTTTCAAACTTAGCGTGTAGTAATGCATGTTGAACTTCTTTATAACATGTAAGTAGTTACACATCACTTTCTTCTCCTGTAATCTAGACCAAATAATCTGGAATTTTCCTGTTAGTAACCTGCAAAAAGCCTCAAAGTATGCCCCCTTAAGCATTCCTGATGCTTCCCAAACCAAATACTCCCTTTTGACTAGTGAAACAGATCGTGTTCTTTGGCAAGGGGTCTGCTCCTGGCCTCAGAGAAACAGTCTTGAAAATGAATTGAAACAGTTCAGAGCAGTTGGAAGCAGCTTCTTTGGAAATTGGTGTTGGCAGAAAAAGTAGAAACACTACTAGGTGTTGGTTTCTGCTTTCTTCTGAGGATACCTGGTTTTGTGCTTGGGATACTTCTGTAGTGTTCACAGACTTGGGACCATTTCTATCCTGTCTTTTGCTCATGTAGATGAAATGTTTCAACCTTACAGTATATTTGGACTTTTAAAACTTGTTTTTTGGAAAGCAGGTTTTTTACTTACTTGCATTCTATCATCATTTTGTAGCTGAGCACTGGCCCATTTTCCTTTCTGTGCTGCATTTTATTCTGGCATATATTGTATAATATGTAGATTTCTCTGTATTTGTTTGTGCCAATTGATATTTTCAGATACATTTGAAAAAGTCTATTAGAACTCAAGTGTTTCAGGATATTTTAAAAAGCAAATCTATAGCTAATAAAAAAATCAATTAATTGATGTTTATAGCTGATGGAGGAGAGGGGTGTAAGGATAAATATTGCATGTACAATTATTGTACATTTGTCTGGCAGTAGATTTCCAGATCCTTCCAGTGTACAATGAATGAAAATGGGAAGAAAAAAACCATAGTGAAATGATTTTTAAAATTTATTTATTAAAATAGTAGTGGACTAGGAAGAGAGCTCCTATTTCTTCATTGCAAAACTGGTGCTGCTTTAGTGGGATCACTCTGTGTCATTCATTAAACTGTCAGAAGAAAATGAACAATACTGGGGAGTGGAAGGATGTGAAAACTGTAGAATTCAAACACAGGGAAGTTTCACATGGGCCTGAGCCTTTATCCATCACACAGGGACTGTGTCAGGATTACAGAGAATGGACATGGTCAGTGCCTGCTGGCCTCATGAGGTGGAGCTCCTCTCCCTCCCTACCTCACTGTGGGATCTTGGAGGAATTGTCCTCGATTTTGCATGGAACGATCATCAGTCTGTGCTTCTGCTGGAGGCGGTGTCTCTGTCCTCCTCCTGGCCACCCAGGCCACTCTCTTTTATGCTACTTCTAGCATTCATTAGCAGCATGATTAACTGGGTAATAGACATGGACCAATTGGAAAGGGATCAGGGTTTTTGTCATTTAAGGGTCTGCTCAGTGCCCAGTCCTTGCAGATTACATGCCTATACCAGTGCTATTCTGGCATAAGTTAGAAGTCAGGACCTTCTTTCTTTTGGAGGGATGAGATGAAATTAGGTCAGTTTTAGCCTAAAACTCTGCCCTGAGCATGTGGCTGGATATGATGCTGTCTAGTACAACTTCCATTCCCGTAGGAAAAAGTGGATTTCTATTCCATTTCTGTACCAGTTCATATACTTCCTCTGTTGCTGGGACAAGTCCAGTAAACTGGTCTGATGATAACTGGTTTTTGTTTTTTGGAGGTTGGCAGAAGACTGACTAAATCTTCTGTCAGATGAGCCAGCGGGACTGTCTTACTTTGTGGTGGCAGTTACCAGGTCTGGTGGAGAGGAAGCTAAGGAAGAGGGAGGTGAGGGGGAAGGAGGCAAGTAGGAGCTCCTCGTTCAGGGGAAGCCCACAGTTGCACCAGGTTGGCAGGTGTTGGATACGTTATATTATATCTAAATATTTAAATTAACAAAGTACAAATTTGAGTAAAATGTCAGTTTGATGATATGTTTCTCTCTGTCATCACGGTTCTAATGACTTGCTTTTGAATCAAAAAAGTTGTTTTGTCATAAAGGGAAGATTTAATAAGAATTGGAACTACTTTGTCATTAACAAAACAAGCCACTGTTTTAATTATTTTGAATGCTTCTGGGGTCTTTTTTGCTGTTACAAAATATTTCTCTTTTTTGTGTGTGTTATTAAAGTTAGTCTTAATAATCGGATTTTGCAGTATCCACAGAGATTAGCTGACTTGGGTTTTAAAACCAAAGGTAAAGTAATATGAATAATAGTTCTAAATTTTATTTATTGAATAAAACATTAGATTTTTACACAGTATAAGTGGAAATATTTTTAATAGTAAAATAACATAAATTACAATTCTAGTATCTCCTAAAACTTGAAACTTACACTTGCTTGTTCTTAACAGTTGAATACATTGATTTTATGTTACAGATGACTCTGATTCCCACCAGCCAGCTAAGTATATTAATTTACAAAAGCTGTAAAAGGCAGGCATTAAAAAAAGTCATAAAGTGTGCAGTGTGCCCTTTAGCACTGATTACATGCTCATTACCTCTGACTCCCCTTGTGTGGTTTGCATCCTGGTTCTTTATTCTCAGAAGACACATGCATGTGCTACTTTGTCCTGAGTTGCTGCCTCGGAATTAAGGGAGCTCTGATGGTCATCTCCATTGGCTCAGGAAATCCAGCTAGTGAATGAAGGGGTGCAGGAATGAATTAAAGCACAGGCGGAAGCTGGACTGGCACAATATATAGAGGGATTGAGAGCATGCATATGATGATACTCTTGGGGTGACATGAGGGAATTTATGGCTGCTGAGGATCTCCCTCATTCAGAATATTGGGGTGTGTGGATGTACTGGGCTCCTGCCTCTCTGTGTCCATCTCCTGGGTGAGTGCCACTGAGCACTCATTTATCATTTGCCTATTCATTATCCGTTCTCCCCCTTGGTGCTCTGACAGAAGAGTTTGGGATAGAAAGTTGTTAGTTCAAGCTCAACTCAGACAACCTGATGACATTAACAGCAAGGGAAATGGAGATGTGTTCTGAGAAAACAGTGAGTTGTTTGTTCACTAATATTATTTTAGGTTTAGGACTACTGCTTATACTTGAGTAGTACAAACAGCAACAAGTCAGCAGGTTTGTTGATGACACCACACCTGTGGTGAGGTTGACAGGCTGGAGGGAAGGGATGCCATCCAGAGGGAGCTGGCCAGGCCTGGCAGGTGGGACTATGCAAATCTCATGGAGTTCAACAAGGCCATGTGCAAGGTCCTGCACCTAGGTTGGGGCAATCCCAAACATGGGTACAGACTGGGCAATGAGCACTGCCCTGTGGAGAAGGTCAAGGGGGAATTGGTGAATTAAAAACTGAATATGAAAGCCTATTGCATTCTGGGCTGCATCGAAAGAACTGTAATGCAGGTTGAGGCAGGGGATTCTGCCCCTCTGCTCTGCTCAGGTGAGACCCAACCTGGAGTGCTGTGTCCAGCTCTGGGGCCCCCAATATAAGAAAGATGTGGATCTGTTGGAGCAAGTCCAGTGGAAGGCCATGAAGACTATCAGAGGCCTGGAGTAACTTCCATAATGAGGACAAGCTGAGAGAGTTGGTTTAGTTCAGCCTGGAAAAGGCTCCAGGTTGACCTTAGAGCAGTGTCCCAGTACCTAAAGAGGGCTTATCTATGCCATGTGAGCCGCAATATTAAAGTACACAGTGAAGCATTATGGAGCTGGACAACTTTCCAGAGCAGTTGGTCTTTTCCCCCCTACTTCTTAACTAAACTTCAAACAAATAGTTAAATGTTTATAATGAAATTTACAAAGAACATTTTTAAAAGTTCCCAAATCCTATTGCCCTCCAAATTACGTTTCTTTAGAAGAGAAAACTTGTTGGTTCCAATGTATGGAACTGAGTTCAAATACATTATTTTCTTTTTTATTATGTCAGTGTTGGTAAATCTGTGCTTTGAAGGCATGACCATCAAAGTTTGAGTGTATTTTTGTAGGAAGGACAATTACAGACACAAGACTGTGATTAGTAAGAGATTAAAATCAGGTTTCATAATGTTATTTAAATATTGGGTATTTGTGTGCCAAATATTGCTTATCATGTCCTATATTACCATGAGGAACAATGCTGTAAATGCAGGGCATCCAAGCTGCACTTGCCTAAAGTCTCAGAGCAGCTGCAGGCAGCCCCTGGACATGTGCTCAGAACAGCACTGCTGGACCAGGAGAGCAGCCACTACTGAGAGGTGAGCACTTCAGCTGCCTCTGGAAACTGAGGTCCAAGAGTTTGGCTGATTTTCTGGTTGTTTACTATTACTATCTGTTGTGAAATGCTGAATTTTAATGTCACACCATTCTTAATTCTGTATAATCCAACCGGTTTCCCGTGTGAGGTCTGTGAAGGACTGGTGGCTGCTCTCTTTAAAACTTTCATAACTAGAGGTGAGCATTGAACATATAGGGCTACGAAGGGGTTTTGCCAGGCAGGATGGTGGCTGTAGCATGTACTGCTGATGTGCAGCGGCTCCCTGCTGTGGTCTGGGTTCCACAGAATTTGAAGTAGCTTCAGTTTCAACTGGGAGCTCAGTTCTGACTTGACTTTACATGAAACAGTTGTAAAATTTTCAGTGTATGACTTCTATTTCACTTGAAATGGGTTGAAAGAATCTTGAGCACATATTTAAATCTCCTCATCTTTTGACATGTAATGTTAATGGGCATTTGAAGAGATCAATGTAAAGTCTTATGAGATTCATAAACATTTTTGATTGCAGAAGGAAAAGGCATTCATTTCTGAAATCTCTCCTGGGAAGTGGAAAAGAAAAATAGGTCATTAATCAAACGTGAAACAGAAAGCATGAAGTTATATATTGCAAATTATTTCTGTTCAATGTGCTTCTAAAAGATGAAGACAGAATCACTTGTGTCTTTTGTAACTACAGAATTACAGTTCTCTTGAAAGCATTTGCAGAAGATGCATATTCATGCTATAGTTTTCACTTTTCAGATGAAGAAAATATGCTTGCTTACTTGACTTGACCTCTTCAGAGTCACATCTCGATAGGGATCTGTAGTGCATGTTTTTTTCCTTACCCTGACCATTTTTCAAGGAGGAGAGGAAAAAATGCTGAATAAATTTGGTATATTGTGTCTTTCTCAGGGGATAGATTATTTGATAGTTTTGGCTATGTCAGGGTGAAGATGAAACCTTGTGTTTGTGACAATTGACCTGAAAGCAGCTGTCAAACATGTTTTTGAGTCATGGAAGTATTTGAAAATGTTGCTGTCAAATAATGGCATGCAAAGTTCTTTCCTGACCTTGGAAATTATTGCTTGTTTTAACAAAACAGTCTTGTGGCATCTCTAGTTTCTGTGAATTAGGACCAGTAGGGTTCTTCAAAATTAATCTGTATTATTGTTAATATAAAAAACCAATCCAATCCCCCGTGTCAGAGCATCATAATTAATTTGTTCTAGTGTCAGTCTGCTTTCTTTCATGCTGCATTGCTTTTTATAATGGAGGTTACAGGAAGAGGGAAATCATAACAGGACACAGAGAATTTACATGGGAACTCTAATTTACATGGGAAAATATAATAATAGTAAAATAGCAGTAAATTTCCTTTGGGAAAACAATGTTTTCTTCTTTGGTACTTCTTTGCGCTTTGACCTTGTTGTTAATGACCTCAACAGAATAATTCCATGGACTTACATTCACTACAGGATTTTATGTATTTCCTTTTTTCTTATATTCCCTAGATAATTTTACTGATTTCATAGGAAACATACATTTAATTTACTTTCAGATAACCAGCTTGTGCTAATGCTAGGACATTATGAACAGTTCTAAAGCTTTTGTACAAGTGCTCTGTAACTGAGGTAAGTGAATTGACATTTTCATTCCATATTTAAAATAAGTTACACTTCTTGTTCTTACAGTACCTGCAACACAAAAGTATCCTTTCAAGTCCCTGAAGTAAGAATGCTGTAAGTAAATAGATGGGAGTTAAGACTGTATTCTGTATTCTTCCTAATGGTAGAGTGAACAAGCACTCGCTATGTGGCTTTTCATATGTCCAGCTTGCCTCGCAGAGCTCAGACAAAGGCTGATGTTAGGCTTCCTAATCCCATTAATTTAGCAGTGGTTTTGACTGCATGCAATACATCATTTTACTACAGCAAATCAAAGGTGGACTTTGAAATGATACCTTGAAGACGTATATCAGTCTTGTCAGAGGGCATGTGTTTGCTATCAAACTTTATTATCAAAACTTCTGCAGTCTTTCTAAAAATCAAGAAATTATAGAAATCTGATTTTTTTTGTAGGAGTCTTTAATATATTAGTGTATTGGTTTGAAAACAAACCAGTGGGAGATCACAAGTCAAGATTGAAATTAAAAATAAATGAAATAATACAAGGAAAAGCACTGACAAAGTCAGATACAACCTAACACCCTGTTAGGGTGGTAGTAGCAGTCCAACTGAAGTAGTCCAGTTGAAGCAGTGATCCTGTGAAGGTCTAGTCTCCAGCTGAAGATCCAGTGGTAGCTCTTGTCCTCTGGGAACCCAGTAGACAGGGCTAGCTCAGGCAGTTCCAAGGCCAGGTTATATCCAGGTGGGAACACCTGGCTCCTCCCTCCTGGGCAGAACATCCCACAATGGGATGAGATAAGTCCATGAGTCACACGGTGGGTCCCTGATGGCCCATTGCCTGTCATCGGGAGTAGGTCATTAGCAGCTGATAACAGCTAATGGCTCACAGCTGGTGGTAATAGAATACTTAAATACATCTATATGGCAACCTAGGACAATTAGCTTTTCTCTCACTGCAGCGTTACATTTCTTGCCCTTTTTCAATTGCAATCATGCAGTGGATATAAAAAACTATAAGACATGAAAGAAGCAGGAATAAAATACCATAATACTTTGATATCTCTCTAAAGAAAATGCTTTGGTGCAGATGAAGAATTGCCTCTTGCTGGCAGCAAGTATCCTTCAGGTTGAGAAACTTTTTAAAATTCACTTTCAAGAGCTATATCAATGCTAGTTAAAGTGATGTAGAAGTACCGATCTGACCACTCAGTCCATACAAGCTATGCTTTTATTGCTTAAAGAATGTAGTAGTTTTCTTTGCCATCACATTATCCTCTAGACACATCTATTCCCTACTCCTGGCATAGGCAGTAGTGGTACCTTGTCCTGGACAATTTTGGGTGCATAGTGGGGTCTAGGAGAATTGTGAGAGCTGAAATAACTTTATAACCTCCTGTGAAAGTTTCATTGTCTCTAAGGGAGGCAGTGTTATATCCAACCCTGCTGTTGCTAAGGCCAAAGGCTCTGTCTGTGCCTCTGTAAATATGAGACAGACAGGTCTTCAGCTAAATTAGAGGGGAAGGTTGACATTTTGGGGGGCTTTGCAGGTTGTTTTGGTTCTTGTTTTGAAAGCTGCCTGCAGATTATGGGTATGGAATTTTGTATGATACTGGTTGCATAGTGAAAGAATAACTCTCTGGCATGTGTTTGTAAGTATACAAGTAGCCTCTTAAATTTGAAGTGCAGAGGATGTATTTTTCTTTCATGTCTGGGTTGTGACTGTGGTGGACAAAATAGTGTTTCTAAGGTGTAACTGAGAGCAACTTGCTGATGTTAGGATAAGGAAAGGAAATTAGTTACAATTTTGTACTAACTTAATTCTAACACTACAGCTGCTTGGATAGGAATCAGTCTCCCCTTAAAAAACAAGATGGTATTCATACTGTGGTAGCTGGCAATCACCCTTCCCTGATAAATCTGTTGTTGGATTGTTACCTCTGGGGTTTGGAAAATTCAGTAACAAGTACTGTACTGCTAAACTTTTTTAGGGACAGGAACTCAAGGTATTGGACATTACAGAGTAGATCAAATTAGTCTATCAGTAGACTCCCTCCAGACAAAATGTAAGAATATTTTGTGCTGTTTTATGGATTGCACACATGAGGAATGGGTTAAAATCCTTTCTCAGGTGGTGGATAGGGAAGCTGAAGACACATTCTCTAATATGTTTTTTCTACAGCCTGTGGTAGTAATGTAGTGGTGAGGGTTGTAGTTTATCTCCACAGGCAACAAAGTTGACCCAGATGAGGGAGTGGGGCATATGTATGAATAGGAATAAGAATTATCTTAAGCTAATAGCAGCTTTTCTACACAACATGGTCTGAAGGTTTTGGTGATTAATTGTTAGAACCTCTACAGAAAAAAATACCTCTCTGGAGATAATTGCAATGTAACCCATTGATCACTAACTTTCATCAGTGGTGACTGAGAGGGCTAAATAATTTTGAAAATAGAAGGCTTTTTTTAATATATAAATAAATACGTATCAATGAGTATTGTGAGTGGATGACTGAAATGTTGTATAAACCCATGAGTCCTTTAAAATTATACAAAAAGCAGTATAAACATATTTTCCAAATGACAGTCTTAACTATGGAATTTAAGTTATTTTCTTCATGCAGATGTATCACCCAGTGCCTAAAATATGTTTTCTTTCCCTTAGCTGGAGGTGTTTGGTGGAGCTAATAGGCAGAGATTTGCAAGGAAGTTCCTTTCTTAGTTGAAATAAATATTATGGATGCTGTTGGTGAGCACTAGAGGGCTCTTTAGACTAAAGCAAAAGAATACAGTGTCATGTTTATCATTGAGGATATGTCTGAGGCATTTTGGTATCTTGAATTAAATAATCAAAACCACTGCTTCATTAGAATAGTGCGAGGCTCCGCTTTACAAGAAAAAA
Organism: Entomyzon cyanotis; assembly: GCA_024500445.1. Taxonomy (NCBI): domain Eukaryota; kingdom Metazoa; phylum Chordata; class Aves; order Passeriformes; family Meliphagidae; genus Entomyzon; species Entomyzon cyanotis. The sequence continues at coordinate 74,494,300 of JAKEPQ010001005.1, forward strand.
GCTATTGTCTTTGAAAGCAGAGGAGTATAGCCTGTTGTTATGTAGCAAGTGTTTGAATTTTTGAGAAGTATGGCATTTAAATGTAGTCATCCAACTGGTTTAAATTTTTATACATTTTTTTGATTAGCAAAGATTTTTTTCAGGTTCCCTTTCCAAGTGGTTTATTTTAAGTTAACTTAAGTGCATGGTTTCTATTTCTTTCTGCTTGTCTGTCCACCTTTAAATTTCTTTCCTTATGTGGTGGGTAACTTATAATAGGCCCTGTATTATGAAGCCCAAATCTGCACTGCATTCTAATAAATGTGATCGCTGTACGCAGAGGTGGATCTAAAATGTAGCTCTGTTTCTTTGGAAGTGTTTTTCAGTCATTTTGAACTTGGTTTTCAAAAAAGGAGCAAACATTATACATTTCATGAATGCGAAAAATGATTCTTCGCTGGTCTGAATTCCTAGGGCAGCCTGAAAAGGCTTTGTTGTCTTTGGCTGAAATTTGGACTGAGTGTTTATTCCAGTGTCAATTGATGTCATTTGGGAGGAGAGGAGGAGCTGTAAAACCTGCTCTATGCTGATGGGAAATACCGTATAAAAGAGGACCACTCTGTATGCTGTAGAGGAACAGTGATTGCGTTGTCTTGATTTACACAGTCTTTGTAGTCAGATACTTTGGTTCATACATCCTCTTGATTTTTCCTTGTGAAGTGGTTCTTGTGCATAATTTCTTCAAGTGTTTTTCAATGACACTGTGGTGTTGAAGAAGGTAATTGGTATTAGAGAAAGGAGAGACATTAAAAATTGAATTAGTTATTATGGTACCCAATTTACATCACTCTAGGTAGCATAATTTTTTTGTCAAAGGGAAGCCTGAGATTATGAACCAAAATTAATACAACTGTGCTTTCAAATGTAAAGCTTTTACATAGACACAAATGTACACTTGTTTCAATAAGTTTCTAGAGAACAATGAGTAGGCTGCTTGTTTAGAAAAATGAAAGGCATTTTTTCCCCTATAGCAAGTCAATCATCAAATCAGCAAATAAGACTTGAAATATAGGCTGAGAAATAGTTTATTTGTGGGACCAATGTCCTCCACAAACCAGTGGAGATTTTTCTGTCTTAAATAATATTGGCAACAGCAGAGTAATTTTACTTGAGAGACTTTTTTGGCTGTCAAACATTTCCCATTTTCTTGGATTTTCCTGGCTCTGATGTACTGTTTCCAGTCACAGGTACATGCAACTTATTTTTAGCCCTTGGTGGTGTTGTTCCATACAAAACATTCTGCCTCCAAGTGGAATTGTTGGAAGTAAAGAAATGTAATGGTGTAGTGGGCACAAGAGCAGGAGATCTGTTTGTACTGTTTCAAGATCAGACTGATCTGTTCCCATGTGGCTTTTCTTTCAGGTTCTTGAGACTTGGTGACTCAAAATATCCATTGTTCAAAAAGGGGCTGTGAATTCACCAGAAGGAATTCACAGGAAAGATTCACTAGTCAGGCAAGAGTCTTACTGATGGTGAGTGAAGTGTTAACTGACCAGAACAGCTTGCAAAGAGAGTAAGGAAAGAACATTGTGGTCTATTTTATAATCTTCTCTTCTCCAAGTTCCATCAAGCTTACTTTATTGTTCTTACATGCCAGAAGCTCTGGAGGGAAGTGGAAGAAAGGGAATGTTTGGAAAATGGTATCTAAGAGTGATGGAGTAAGAATTTAGTTTCTTTGCCTCCTGAGGAATCCACTGTACTGAGGTCAGACTGGGAGGAGAAGGGGGGAAGGTTATGGGGAAAGGAGGGGAGGAAAACCTGCTACAGGCACAAATCATCCCTCACTGCTCCTAAACCTTCTACCCCATTTAGAGCCCTCTAACTCCTTGCCGGTACCCCCTCCCCAGGGATGTTTGGGAATCCCTGCAGACCTCTTTCATTTCCTCGCCCTTTTTCCACTGCAGTCCAATAACTTCCCCACCTACCATAGCCCCACTCCTATCACCTCTGCCCTACCTATACCTCAGCTCTGATGCTGTTTGCAAATGTTGCTGGCACAGGAATGAGGACAAACATACTTAGTTTGTTCTCATCCTCGGGGCAGTAGCATTTAGTTTTACCCATCTTGCTGAGGTGCCTTGAAATGATTCCATGGAGGATAGCATAGTTCTTTTTCCCTAAACACTGCTAATGTTAGACCTAACAATCACCATAATCAAAGTAATTTCAGTTTTCTTTGAGGATGGATGCACCATTTGTGTAGTTCAGTTTGCTGCTCTCGAAGTGAATTTGAGCTATGGACATTAGACTTCATTAACATGTCTTCTGGACAATCTATGGCTAAAGATACGTCTGGCTTCTATATTTCTGTTTTTTATCACTGATGAAGCATGATGTGTGTGGTGACTTAGATTAGAAAATGACAGGCTTGGATCTGTCTCAGCTGCTGCTTCTAACTATCATAGAACCAAAATAGCATAAGCTACAGCACAGTTCATAGAGCTTGCAAAACACACTTGCCTAGGGAAAATGCCAGCCAGGTATCAAATACTTTGGCAATGAGAAGGTTCCTTTGATATAATCAGGAGTTTATCCCATTAGTGCAGTCTAGGATTTAAGGAGAGCCTGTGTTGGCACTAAGCTGAACAGACTGAATGCTCAGTGAAAAGAACATAATGCATTTAAAAATTATTTCAGTCTTCTGTGTCATGGTTAGTTCTATTTGACCAGGCTTTGTTGAATAAAAAATAGAATGCAAAATACTGTGATTCTGGGAAGCTTGAGCTCATTTCTTAACTCGACTAAGTTCTTGCTGATGTGAATTAATATATGTGTATATATATATAATTCCTACTTGAAATAATGTATTTTATTTTTTCAATTCTAGGTTTTAGGGTAAGATTCAAATAATTGCCAAGAATTGCAGCATATCAGGAGGAAACTAAATTGTGTCAAATAGTCAGGCAAGATTAATGTGTTTCACATTATTAGAAAACAAAGGCTTATGTTTAGAAGAATCAAGTAATTCTAAAATGCTAACTTGTCTGAGGACAGGCCTCTTTGAAGGAGAATGATTTTGTTCTGTGTTACATAAATTCTGTGGCAAAAACTTGCTGGAGACAGAGAACATTTGACAATATTGCTGGTAAAAACGTTTTGAAAAAATAATGAAATGTTTAATTTTGGCATTTTGTAAATAAATATGACAATCTTAATCATGAACAAAAATAAAAAAATCTGATTAAAGAAATTCAGTTGGAGATTTTAACAAATGTGGTGAATCCTCTTTCATGTATAGTATTATTTGCTTCAATGCCTTTTTAAATTTATAACAAGTTATATTAATACTATTCTTCAAAGGCATAGCTCTTCCTAGAGGAAAAGGTGATGTCTTCCTGCACTGTAGAGAGGGAAATGAAAGAAAAGGAAGGGAAGAAAGTGCAATGTTCATGTTAGGCCCTGACTTCTGCCAATTGAAACTGGTGGTAATGGGACCAAACCAATTCCCATTACTTTGTATATCAGTAGGGGTGGGAATGCTGAAGAGGTCTGTAGTTTTGATGAAGTTTATAAAATCCACAGATATCTAGTAAACCATATAAGCAATATAAGTATTGGTAAGAGCTTTTCATATAAATGCATCTTATTCATAATCTCAGAAGGTGGGTGTTGGCGACTATAATCACAGCTAAATACTTTTCTGTGATAGGTATGTTAGATATATTTTTCTCTACCCATTATCTAAAATTGATGTCTCCCAGTTTTCAGAAGAGAAGTTAGCTGGAAGTGGGAAATTTTATGTGGGTGGTGGTAAAAAATAACCTTTATTCCAATGCAGAGCGTACAGACACGCTCAGTTTATCCATGATTGTGCCTCTATTTCTCTGCTTCTGCTTTTTATTTAGTTTCCATGGAACAGCCTATGCAAAGATTCATAAAGACAGGCTGGATCCTGTGGGCTTGCCCCAACTATCCATATTGGTTTTGCCAAGAGTTCATAGTTTTTCCCATGGCATGTTTCCTCCACAGAGCAAATTTTGCTTTAGGCTCCATGACACAGTTTAAAAATACAAACACAAAAACTGTTTGACAGCTATTGAGATCTCTTTTATAAGAAAGCAGCCAAAATCTTGTTAAACCTCTTGCTGATATAACTCTGATATCTCACAGATAGAGGACACTGAAAAGCTTGCCACAAGTCCATCTTTTTTGAGGAATTGCATAGTGCACCCTCTTCTGTCATGCCAAGGCCTTTCTGTAGGTGGAAGATAGGGCTAAGAACCTCAGGCTGAGGCAGCAGCATTGATCATTTTAGATGGCTTCTTACAGGCTCCAATAAAAGGCATGAAGCTCAATAACACACTTACTGGCTATTTTCTCTCTTTTGAGTTAGCTGTGCAAATAAACTCCCAGAAACAGAAGTTGTGCAATGAAAATAATTATCTCAGGACATTTTTGAAGGGTGAACTTCCTAGTAAGTCTTGTTATGCTGATATGTTTCCTCAAAAGGAGCACCAAGAAGCATCTCAGCAGCCTTTGGAAGAGACTAGATTTTTAGCTTCCAAAGAAAACACACTGTGTGCAACCACCCTATGTATCCCTTTGTCTGCCCATCTTCTTTCTAGTGATGTTGGACTCACTGCCCAACTCGTAGTGGTTCCTGCCAGGTTGGAGGAGACAGAGTTCAGGTCTAGTTCATTATGTGCAGCTGCTGCTGGTCACCCATCAGTGCAGATGTAGCACTAGGGTGGCAGGAGCTGGGAAGAAGGAGGGGTGAGGGTGGTGACTCTAGGAGGGGGAAGGGTGTGGAGAAGAGGCAGTGGAGAAATGCAGTGGGAGAATACTTGGGCAGAGCTGCGTGAGTGATGGAGAAGTTTAGGTATTGAGTGACTAAGATTGCTGTGGGGGAGCATAGGGAATACAGCTGTGTTGCACTGGAGGGCTCAGGGACTGCATTACACTGTGGGTGCTAAATGTAGGACATAATTTTGTAGGAAGCCAGGCTTCATTAGTCCTGCTGTTCCCAGGGTGACTTACAGAACAGTAGGCATGCTTTGACATATGGCTGTATACCAGCAACACTTTCTGTGAATGGCTTGAAGACTGAGTGCTTTCTTTTGTTCTAAAGACACATTTTCATTTCTACAGAAAATGGAATTATTGAGGGCCTGCTGTGGATAGAAAGCCTGTAATTTATCGGGAAACTGCACTGGTAGGCATATCTAATCTGCCTAATCCATTGCCATTAGCATTGAGCAGACAAAATGCTGAAAGGATACCTAAGCCTGCTGGTGATATAAAAGTGCCTACAGCTAAAGAGATTCTTTTGTTTCTTGAGATTTATAGCTCACATATGTTTGCTGTACAACAAAACAAATCCAATGGAATAATATTACTGTAACTTAGTTAAAGCTTTCTATTGACAGTATAAATCATGAGGACAAAGCTAGATTCCCTTTTATGTGCCTTTAGAATATTGATATAAAAATAGATCTTTCGGTGTTCATATTTCTTCACAATAGTTTAAAAGAATGCAGAGACAGTAGTTCTACTGAAATCGATCTTTAAAATTGAGACTAGCATGTAGTTGGATCAAAAGGGAAATTCAAGCCTGGCATGCACTTCTGAAGATCCACAGTTTCAGAGGGGATGGCATCATCTTTGGTCCTTGCATGCAACTCCTCTGCTGGTTCCCACTGAATGATTTCAAAATGATACTTTTTTTCCTAACATTCACAAATGTAATTGTTTAACAAGATTATCCTACACATTGTAATATAAATATTTAACTTTTGCACAAGCAACATAAAAGGAATGCAGAAAGAGGAGTGAATAAAGGTTAGTGAGCCAGCGATGGTCAGTCTGGCAAAATGAACAAAAAAAAGGTAAAGTGTAGTTTGGTACGCTGTGCTTTGGATCTCAAAGGCATTTTTCCTTCAGGTGAGCTGTTGGGAACAGTAACTTCCTCCTCCAGCAGCATCTCTCTGATTTCAGGTAACAAAGATCCTCATGAACCTGTTTGATGTCGTCTGAAGAGATGTGTTAAACCTTGTGATAGTTGGTCCTAATTGCACTGATTTTCAGTCATTATTCACCTTTTACGCAGTAGTGTGTTTTTTTCAGCCTACCGATGCCAGACACTATCTAGTTATCACAACAGCTCTTAATTTGCATTCTCTCTTTAATGTTTTCTGTGTTTTTTTACTGTGGTACCTTGGACTAAGTAGTCTTCTATTTTATTGACTATTCCCCTTTTAAGCTAGGGTAAATAATAAATATGACCTGCATTTTGAAGTGTTCAATATTTATTTTGTTCTTGAAGACCCACTGAAGACCCACTCTGAGAACTGGTCAGAGCTGTTTTTCAGGTGACCCCATAGCATGTTCATTTAGCACTTTGCTCAGCAGCTCTTTGAAGGAGGTGGGGTACAGAAGCAGAAGGCTCTTTATCACTTTTTTTTTCCCCTCTCGGAAACCTTATTGGAAATTCCCACATAGTGCTAGTGTACATTAGTGATTTTGCCTTTTGCAGTGGTTGAAAAGCTCAATAGATACCATCAGGTTTGTTTTGTGCATTATATTAAGACAAATAATGCAATTATATGATCACTGTATTTGCATAAAGGTTGTCCAGCTACTGAGATGTTTATTAACATGCTGTGTGAACCTGTTGACTTTCAGGCCAGACCCTCTGTCAGCTGTTTCTTGTTCTACTGTAGCTTTTAGCCAGAATGGAGCAGTTGTCCTGAGAGGAAGCCAACAAATGTGGCACAGCCCAGAAAAGGCTGAATAGCTGCAGGGAGCATAAATGGGCCAATACTGTTTTCTTGTAGTGGGTGTCAATATGGGGGGGGGGGGAGGGACTGAAAAAAGTATGTGTATAAAAAAGAGGAGAGCTTGTTCAGCTGGGGCTGGCTGGCAAAAAAGATTATTGTTCTCACTTGGAATTGGAGTTGGAAATGGAGGAGGAGCTCTGGAGCCCATGATGTTTCTCAAAGGCAAAAATCTTCCCTAGAGTCTAAAATTATGGCAAGGTAATGCTCAAGAGTTGATCTGAGCTTCGGGGAGCAGAGTACTGTTCTGCACACATTGGGTTTCAATTACTCTGCCAGGTAGTATTGAGTAGTATTGAATCTGCCACTTGACTGTAGACAGGCTTGATAAAGACAGCATTCATGCTGATTAAATGGCTCAAATGGACTTTGAAAAGGAGAAATTTGTCTAGCTAAGGGCTGGGATTGTTGATTCCTTGCTGATTTTGTTAGCAGGGCTTGGGACTTTGTATCTCAGGAAAGGTGAAGCTTTGTGTGACTTTGAAAGAGGGCTGGCTCAGGGGATCAATCACATGTCTGCCTGGCCACTGCCAGCCCCAGTGACAGACAGACAAACAGAAGCTTTCTAGAGCATGGTTTTTGCATCCTTCTGTGTCTGTTTTTCAGGAAGCTGATTCACACAGAAGTGTTCTTCCACAGTGGTCTGTGGAGCGCTCCTTGATTTCATGGCATTTAAACACTCTGCTTTGTTTCTGTCTCTTAACTAAGGGCTAATCCCTCCTAGAATAGCTTCCTCATATCATTTTTCAGGACAGTTACTGAAGCTCCAGTTACAAATGCCAGGGAAAGTTCCTCTGAGTTGTGAGTGTCAGCAAAATGTCTTCTTTTATTAAGGTGACTCCCACTGTGAAGGAAGGCTACATGGCAAAACACAAACTCTGCCAGGAACACCTCTGCATTAGAGGTGTTGGCAATATCTGTGTCATGATGAAGCAATTGGAACACCCTACTGATTACTAAAACAGGTTCTTCACAGACCTGTCTGAAACAGTAAGGATTTTTGAGGGGAAGGGGGCAGGCAGGGAAGGGATTGGTGGATGAACTAGGAAAAGCTGAAAAGGGGGGAAATCTGCCAGAATTATTCAGTTAATACCATGCAGGGGCTGTCAGCTTTGTGATAAAATGTTTGAGATCAACTGATGCAGGAGTGTTTCATGTGGCTCTTTAGTCTGGAGAAGTGTTCTAGCCAATGCATAAAATCTGCTTGAAAATTTTTGTTGTTGTTTTGGGGATTTTGTTGGGTTTTTTTAAGTGACAAAATGACTGATTCTGGAAACAGTGAAAGGAAATGTGTGGTTTTGTTAGTGTTTTTCAGGCATTAGGTGTTACCATCAAACATCCTGTGGTGCTGGCTATGGCTGCTCAGCTGTCTGTTCAGTCTCTACACTGGCCTGTAGCTCATGCTGAGAGCTGTCTCCCCCATAGCCCTTCAGCAGGGAGGACTGCTGCTTCTCCTCTCTACTTTTCTTGTCCTCCACAACTAATTGCTACTCCCTTGTCTTTTGCCAATGATGTCATCCTTGCTTGTGTTTTTATGAATTTGTATGTGGGCCAATCTGTAAAAAAAGCATCTTGCCTTATTATTCATAAAGGAAACATCTCTTCTTTCAGCTTCTTTACTTCTCTATGAATTGTACCAGTGGCTAGCCAACAGTGATGACTAGTTAATGCTGGTCAAGAATTGCAGTTATTTATTTTCTTGATGAGGAGGGAAGGAGGCTGAAGAAGAAATGTCAAATGTTCTGACTGACTTCACTGTCTACAAAGGTAGGTTGTATCTTCTTCCTGTCACACTCTTCCTGCCTTACTTTTTGTGTTATTTCATAACTCTTCCTCTGGTTCCCTCTGGCTGCAACTCTAACTGTGAGCTCTTCCTGACAGTGCAGCTTCTTGCATGTTTCGGTGATGCCTTGCAGGGGGGCCACAGTCTGAAGTAGGGTACATAAAATGTGTAACATAAAAGGTATTGATACCAGGCTACTTCATTGTCTCACAAAGTACAGCCCCTTATCATTACTTTTAAAATTAGAAATGTTAGCAGTTAGGAAATGTCAAATAGATGTTACCTGAAGGAGTTGTCTTCTGATAATCCTATGCACACATTACTGGAAAACATTAAAATATCATGGTCATGCACATTACATTTGCAGTAAAACAGGAACCCAGATGTAAATACTAGAAGAAAAATTGTTTTTTCAACACGTTTCACAAGAAGGCCTTGAAGGCAAAGACAAGCACACTGGAACATGTTATATATTTCTACAGATACAAAAAAGTTAATATGCTAGTGCTATATTCACAGTGGGATATTTGGGATTTTGCTGACTGATGGAAAAAACTATTCTGAAGGTGAAAAAATTTTAGACTTTTAGAGTAGCTTTAGACAGGTTTCAGACAGGTAGTGCAGGAATGACTGAGTAGGAAGTTTTAGGAACTGTCTGCCAAGAGTTTTGTGTGGCTGAGATAATAGAAAGGGCATAAATCAGAGGGAAGAAGATGGTGGGAAGGTGGAAGGAAGAACACAGGAAGAGATTCAGAAATGAGGGTTATCAGTGGCTCCTTGTGATCCCATGGCTCCTCTGTGAGCATTTTGTATTTATTTTGTATTAGCTTCTAGTATTTAAGCAGGCAGAGTGTATATGGCATTTATTTCTTCTACCTTAGTTAAGGCAAGGTTGATAGGAACGCATGTAGACACTTTGTATTGTTTGAATGATCATTTGTATTACCTTCCAAACAAATATACTTCATCAGATCAGTGATGGTCACTAGAAAACTTCTTTTTATAGGGAGTAACTTTTCATCTTTTAATCCACTCCAGATTTCCCTGTTGAAAATTTGTGTTTCGCTGCTTTGCCCTTGAATGCAAGACACTTCACAGTCTGTAACAAAGAATACAGGACAGGTGGGGCATGTGTTGTATACTTTGTATATAAGCAAGTAAGGTTGTGGGGTTTTTTGGTGGTGTTACAGATGATAAAATTACTGTGCTTTTCCAGGGTCAGAGGGTGTTTTTGGCAAAGCCTAGAAAAAAATCAAAAGCTTTTATCTGTGCTGCAGGTGTTTTTTGTTAAAGAGCTGGAAATCCTATTGCAAAACTTCTGAAGTTAGCTTCCAAAGGCAAAAACCAGAATGTCAAATGAAAGCTTTTCCTCTTTACTTCCTACCGTGTATAATGAAACAAGGTTATACATAGTCACACGTCCGAAGAGTACCCAGTAAAGTGTCCTGACTTTTGCTATGATTTTGTGAAATGATCATTTTAATCCTTAAAGATTTGAGCTGATTTAAGTCTCCTGCTTAACTGAATTTCTTAGGGGAAATAGAGCTCATGTGGATTATGCTATTTTTCTGCTGATACACTTGACAGCTTTCTGAGCCATTGATGTTAGACGGCAGGCAGCACTCCCCTGTTGCACATTTTCTAGTAGCATCCAGTCAGAAAACCATCGCATATAAAGCTTATTAATCACTGTGCATGTGGGTCAGTGCAAGTCATAAAGTGCACTGCCTCTGATCCCGGGGCACTTTAGAAGCAGTATCAGGGAACTAGGGTTATTGTTTTAGTAGTGTTTTTGTAGTGCTAAGGCACACAAATCCTTAAAAACCAGGCTTCATCAGTTTTGCTGCTCAACCAGTTCTTCACATGCAAATTGGGAGCATAAAATCTTCTAAATTAATAAACCTTCATTCCTGAGTAAAACCACAGTTTACAGTGCCTTCTGAATGAGGAAAATAATTTATTCATGAACTTTTTTTAAGCAACATGCTGGAAACACTTGTACAAATACTCATTATTTTAAATTTGTAAGATTTTTGTAATTTTTTTTCAATAGAAAAAAATAAAATTGTTTGGCAATGGGTTGTATGGAGACAGCAGAGATCTTGATTGTCAGTTTACGAATGCTTTAATGTGAGAGAATCTTAAACCTTCATACAGTGCCAGTAACAGACTTTGTGTGGTCTAAACAGAGTGATGGATACGCCTCATGGCCCATAATAGTATTGAAACTGAAAACATCTTGGTATGTGGAGTGTTGCACATTTGTGTTATCACTAACGGACAAAAAATTTATTGTGCACTTGTTGCCATTTGAAGGAGGCTGAAGCAACTTCTCTGTTTCCTGGAAGGACAATCAAAGAATGAAAGCGCATTATTGGAATTTTTCCTTCACCGTCACTATCTCCATTCCCGTCATACTCTGCTGTGTTTAGTGGAAATTCACTGCAGTAGAACATCCAGAGAACATCTGATTTCCTGTAAAACATTAATTATATTTATTCTTCCTACATGTTTTTCTGTTCTCTCTACTCCTTCCCAATCCTATTGACAACAAAAGAAATTACACAAAAGATTACTTGTTTGCTTTATGTAAAATATTGCATCAAAATAATGATTCATTGGAAAAAGATTTCTCACAGTAAACACATAAATACCCACTCAGGTCACAAAACCAAAAATGTTATCAATAAGGACAAAGGAATTTGTTATTTTAAGGGGTTTTTTTGAACAGTCTTGATTCATGTTTCCTGTCATTTTGCTTAGGGGAAGATAAACAGTCACTCCTAAATAAACAATTAAACAGAACTGCCAGAAACTCTTCAAATCCTTAAAGCAGTATTATCAGGAACAAATCCATAGTTGAAATAAGCTATGTTCTCCTGTTGTCCAAATTCTATTTCCATGTACAAAGTTTGAGTGCTACATATCATATGAAGATCTGACAACTTTTTTAACCCAAAGACAAGAAGCCATTATTGTAAACCCTGTTTCTGTGGCGTAGCCTGATGATTGCCATATTTCAAGTGGATCGCAGGTGGAGCTTCTTCGTTCTTACCTAGTTGTGCTGTATAATTATTCTGAGGTTTGCTCAGTAGGAAGCAGCCTATTTGTTCAAGTTTTGTCAGCCCAGAGAGGTGCTTTGTGCTGCTTTCACAACTGAAGCCTGTGGCAGCTTGCTCCCTGGGACACCCAGAGACTGGTGAGATGTTTGTGATCATCAGCAGGGGTGCTGGGGATGCTACATGTCTGGATTCTGACACTGAGTTTGCTCTCTACAAGGCTACTGGGAAGTGCTGTTTGTCATCTTTTTGTTTATGTTGTTCAAAAAGCCATGAAGATATACAAAATGAAAAGGTTATTTTAAGAGTCGGTCTTAGGAAAAATAAAACAATTAGCAAAATTGAAATAGCTTTTTTCCTTTCTTAGTGTTTTTCGTGCAATGTTAGAAATATTCTGTTATTGTATGATTCCTCTTCCCTTTAACTTGGTTTTTTTCCAATATGGCAAATGTACTCTATTCATGAACCAAAACCAGAAAGACCAGAGAGTGCTATGCTCAGCCTCTTCATGCTCTTAATTCCATACACAGGAGAGTCAAATGGTTTTCCTACCTTTGCCCCTGTTAGAATCATGGAAAATTTTGGGTTGGAAGGGATCCATCTAGTAAAACTCCCCTGCAATGAGCAGGGACAGCTTCAACTGTGTGAGATCTCTCAGAGCCACATCCAACATGACCTAGAATGCTTGCAGTAATGGGGCATCAACCACCGTGCTAGGCAATGTGTTCCAGGGTTCTACCATCCTCAGTTCCTAATATCTAATCTAAACCAACTGTCTTTCAGTTTAAAGCCATTCCCCCTTGACCTGTCACTACATGCCTTTGTAAAAAGTTTCTCTTCAGCTCTCTTGTAGGCCCCCTTCATGTACTCGAAGGTGCTATAAAGTCTCCCCTGAGCCTTCTCTTCTCCAGGCTGAACAACTCCAATTCTCAGCCTGTCTTCTGAGGAGGGATGCGCCAGCCTTCTGCTCATTGTTGCGGTCCTCCTCTGCACTCACTCCAGCGGGTCCATGGCCTTTTTGTGTATGGGGCCCGAGATCTGGATGCAGCACTCCAGGTGGGGTCTTGTGAGGGCAGAGAGGGGGAGAATCCCCTCCCTCACCCTGCTGGCCATGATTCCTGTTACACAGCCCAGCATAAAATTGGCCTTCTGGGCTGCAAGTGTACATTGCTGGGTCATGTCCAGCCTCTCACCCACCAAACCTTCCTTAAACTTAGTGTTAAATTCCTCCTTAAACTTCATGTTCTCCCCTACCTCCTTGGCAGATTTCAAGATCCTGGAAGTATCTTCCCATCCGCCTTCTGCAGGTGGGATCTGACCTAGCTTTGGTCATGTGGTAAGTGAGAGAGGAGTCAAGACTTCTCTGCAAGTAGGCCAGTTGTTTCTGCTTTTGTCTAAAGCCTCTTTCTCTTCTTCCAAACGCAGCATTTCCATTCCCTGTGATTCACTGTGATTGTTTTTCCCAAGATATGTAAATTGCAATAATGTAGAGAGTTATCCTAAGGATAATGTAAAGAAAAATTTAGTTATTTACTCACAGTCAGAGTTCACTGAGCAGAGTTTCTTCACCTTGAAAGACAGAAATCATGGAAACTAAAAATTCAGAGTTCACACTTCAAAGCTTTGTTTATATTGTATAACGCGAAGTGATTCTCTGTGGGAACAGATTTATTGATGCATTTTGCCCTGACTGTGTTTTGTCATATCTCAGGAAATATGTATACATGTATCAAATCAAAACTTGGAGGAAATACTTGATCTGTTTAAATTTCTTCCTGATGACTATAGGGCAGTTAAGTGGAGCCAGGGGCTTTTCACAGATGAAGTCAAGCTTAACAAAAAGATGAGGTCACTTGTCATTTTTTCAATGACCGCAGATAGTACTGAAGCAGAAAACACTATTTGCTTGGATTTTAGCAGTGTTTGGAAAAGCAAAGATTTTGGTATGCCTCTTGCCCTTCTGCCCCTGATCAGTCTTGCAGAACTCAGGTTTCTTTTCCTAGAGATCCTCTCTGTTCAATGGGTATCCCTAATTGTATAAGAGACTTAAACGACTTTTTACAAATCAGATAAAAAGCACATATTTTTAATGAAGTTACCTGGAAGTTAATTGTAATAGATACAAAAATAAAAAATATTAAGTAAACCTCCCCCCCCAGTAATTTCAGTGCAACTGAATAAATCCTTATGTTACTTAGAGCAAGCAAGCAAGCAATGTGCTTGGCTTTGAGTTCCCACTATACTAATTTTGGGATTGTTGAATTTAACAGCTGCTTGCTAGGTGGTGTGTGTTAAAGATGTCCTTTCAAGGAGATTGTTGTAATTACTATCTTCTCTGCTCTGAGCAGAGGAGGGGAAAAAAAGTTTTGTCACTATCCTAACAAGGCACCAGAATGTGAAGCAATCTTGTATTTTTGTTACTACGGCTCTAATATGATAAGAACACTGCCAGCAAACAGTTGCACATATTTTAACATGTTGCTGCTTCTCACCTGGGAAGTGGTATTGTGTCCGTGATGGATGCTGCCATTACAAAGGTGACCAGCCTAAAACAGCAGGGAGAAGATAGGCTCACTGAAATAGCCCTGCTGTGGTGCACTGAGAGGCTGAAATCCTTAGAAACTATTAGTTGTGTTATCTGACCACATGATTAAATTCCATAGAGAGAAAAGTGGATCTGGACAAACCTTTTCACATCTTACCTCACTATAAATGGGTGAGATGTAAATTCTGCTAGGGAAAGGAGACTGTAAAGGGGAGGGGAATGGCATGGAGACCATTCCTGGAAGTTGAGTAAGGAGAGGGATTCTGGGAGAGAGGGACAAGTTCTTGGTTTTCCCCTATGGGTATGTTTCAGTTCCATTATTTCCCTGCATAGCCACTCCATTGGAGTAACCCCTCTCAACCTGGAAACTATTTCTCACCCTAAATTAATCAAAGGCTAAGTGTGTCATACTTAAATATTAAAGAAAAGTTATGATTTAAAGGTATACATTAACTCCACACTTTGGTCCTTCCTGCCAGATGTCTGTGAAAGTTGTATTGTTGTCTTTTTTTGCCATAAAATTAAGTGCCTCAGCTCTGTCTCATCTCTGACCTGCCCATCCTTGACTTCAGAAGTTAGTTAAAACAACAAGGTCTGGGCTGAAATGTACTATTAGGTGCCCCCTGTCACCCTCCCCTCCAAATTATGGCTGTCTTTTAAACCTGTAGATAGAGTCTCACCAGGCTAAGGCAAAGCCATCACCTAGGAGACTGGCTTGGGTTGGAATGAATAAAGCTGTCTCTTAATATTTCCAAAAACAGCAGTTAAGAGCTCAAGGCAAGACAGAAAACACAGTAGAATTAGAGACATGAAAACAGTGTTCACATTTTTATCTCATGACAGGGACAGGTTGGTGACCTCCTGTGTTACAGAGGAAACTTTTGTGTTGGCTGCCAGGATGGTTTTCCCTCTCAATTTTTAAACTGATGGTGATTCTGATGTCTGAAATCATGGCAATTCCAGGTACATTACCAAAACACTTTGTTAAAAGTCAACAGAATGTGTCATTTTGGGCACATAATCAAAAGGAAGAAAAATATCTGTGCATAATTGAAAGTCTGTGCCATGCTCTGGAGTTAGCTGTTAGCACAGTTAATAGAAAATAAACTTATTTATCTGAGCCTTAAGCTATCCCTGTGCAATCTTTACATCCTCTTGTTAAAAGTGTGCACTAACTTTAAGAGAAGCCAGGAGAAGAGAACAACTTCAATGTCTCCTCTTTCATGTGCATTTAGTATGGTTCCTTCAATGCTACTTCATGACTCTTTTTGCAGCTAGAAAGTCTCACCTGTTACCAAATGCCCGTAAGAACGGAGCAACTCCACTTCTGTATGTGTAACACATGAGCTCGAGAGCAAAGCAACCTGTTTAGTTTAATTTTATTTTTTATCGTCAGTTCACGAGGTGGTGCTGGTTTGGGGGGAGCTACATGTGCTGTCCAGCTGGGGAACTGGACCTGCTTGCACAGGGAGGCCTCTAAGCCCGAGAGGTATCCCATATCCCTGGCTGTCTCCAGAAGCAGTGCTATCCCAGCATTGATGATCCCTGTGTGGCTGGGGAGGGACACAGCTGCCTTGGAAACGATGGCTGGCATGTCTCATGTCACAGGAGAAGGTCAGGGGGGAGAGTGACAGTAGTCTGCCTCTGCCCCATGTCTCGAGTGCAAGGAGGTGGCTGAGGACATGCTGAGGCTGAGGGTGCTGCTCTGGCTGCTCCTGGGCTGGATGTCTGCTGTTCAGTGGCAGCTCATCAGTGTTTTATTTATGGCAGGCTCATAGAAACGTGGCTTGTTTTATTTTTGCAGGCTGGTTCTCCATACACTTAGTGAGCAGGATGGAGTTAGCCTAAGCAAAAATTTGTGCAGAGCTGTTGAAGAACTCTTTGGTTGCCTGTGGCAAAATGCCTGCTCCTGGCGGCACTGCCAGTAGAGCTCTGCCACCAGCAGTTTTTGCTATGGGGGCAAATACACTTTCTCTCGATGCTCCCAGGTCCCAAGAAGATAGGTTGCACTGGAATTTCAGTAATACACTCTCAAAGCCATCAGCCTTGATCTTTAAGCTGAGATTTCTAAGCACCTGAAACCTACTCACTGGGGTAGCAGGCTGACTTCTCATGGTTTTTTGCTAAGGCTATACTTCTTTTTTCCTCTAGCATGGTTCTGCATGGATCAAATACCAAAAGATAGTTCAAAGTATAAACACAGGAAAAAATACGGATAGAGAAGAAATACAGAACTTATGGAAGCCACATGATTTTGTTTGGAGATGGTTCACTGTGCCAACGAAGTTTAATTAATATTGCATTTTTCTTTGTTCATAGGAGCAGGCAGTAAGTCACCTACCACTCTTCTTTGTGTCCGAGACAAATCCACACATTTTGAGATCATAATCATTATAAATGTTCAGTAGACAATGTGCCATCCCATTCCCTTTTTTACTGTAAAATAAAAAGCTCTTTAGATTTGTACCTATTATTCTTTCAAAATAATTTGATTTATTTCACTCCAATAGAAAACTCCTTATAATAAAGTTTTATATTTTAGCTAAAGGGTATAATGAAGATTTCAAGCCTGGTTTGTCAGTGAGAGACTTGCATACCAAGTCAGAATTGTAGAACAATAGGGTTATTTAAACAGGAAAAGATGTGATCCTTATTTTCTTGTAGCTATACTGAGTAAAGCTTGTCTACATGCAAAACATCACATAGCTCTGTATTTTTTTACACTGACATCTGATTGCTAGCATTGTGTCATTATATAAATACATATATTGAATAGATATTTCTTTTAAAACATTTGGTTTATGAAGGTATCACAAATGACTTTTGATGGTGTAATCCCCCTTTAAAATAGTTCCCATTGAAGACAACTATTAATAGCCCATGACATCAGGGGTGTCACACTTGCAACTTCAGGTTAATATATGTATACTCCCTGTGCAAAACCCCTTCCTGTTTTGTTTTCAGCATTGGTTATGTTACTCATTAGTATCTATTTTGGTTGTGAAACTGTCTCTCCTATATCCACAAATACTTTCTTTTTCCATAGGGAAATGGATTATTTTGCATATACACTAAGTAAAATGGATAAAGGCTTTTTTTTTTTTTTTTTTTGTTAGGCTCTGGTTTTAGAAAGCTTGTTACAAAACCTGTTTTTATATTACACCTATGGATAGGAATTGTTTTTCAGGATATTTGGTTTTTGTTGGTTGAAAACTGTGAAACAGGACAGTGAAAATTCCTTTTTTTCCCTCACAAGCTAGTCCTATTTCTTGATGTAGAATTACAATTAAACTGCTAGTTATACACTAACTCAGTGTTTTCACTTGCTGTTAATGGTATTTTGTTTGTGGGATGTGAGTGATATTTTCAGTGGTTACGCTATTACTTTTTTACCCATCTATGACAAAAAATTAATTAGTAATTTTGGTTAATGCAGAGTGGCTTTGTAATTTCTGAAGAATTTCAAGTCACTGCAAGGATGACACAGCAATGTTAGTAATTAACTATGCCAGCCTTTATTTTTATTCTGGTTAGTAACTCAGCTAAAAGTTTCCAGTGATACTGCTTTTTGACATCTCAAAGGTTTTGCCATTCCCACAGCCTGGAGGTATAAAAGCATCAGTTAGGAGTGTCCAAAAATTAATTGGACCCTCTCAGTTTTGAGCTTTATGTCACTGCTACCCAAGAAGAAAGCAAATGGGGAGAACTTAGCTTGTGCCTTGTCTGGCATTGTGTGACAGTCTGAACTTTTTTTTTATTTGTTGGCTCAAAAAAGAAACCAATCAATCTGGGTTAAGAGATTCAGGGATTTGAGCTGGGTAGCAATTTTAGCATGACTCATAACACTTCACAAAATTAGCTTGCCAAGAAGATGTGCTTCTGTGAAACTGTGAAGTACCTGGGCTCGAGGTATAGCTGGAAGAGAAATAATTTTGACAGAAGAGCTCATAACAGTCCAGCTCATGTCTTTTGGTGATGGCAGTTGAACGAATCATCAGTATTGATCATCTCAAGTCCTTGTAGCCTGAGCTCCTGCACAGTGCCATGTCACCTTCAGCTCCTCTTTGCTGTGGAGATCCTGGATAAGCACAGAAGTAGGGGCAAAAACAGAAGAGAAGATGGATGCAGGGGCATAGCCAGCTGTCCACAGAGCATCAGTAAGTGATTGTCCAGCATGTGAATCCAGGCACCACAGTTCAGAATTTGATACTCAAGAAATGGAGTGCTTGGAACAAGCATATCTTAACATTTCCAGTTAATTAAATGTCTTGAGCAGCAGTCATAATTTTTCTCACAAATTTTGTGATGTCTAAGGGAAAATAGTTTTGTTGTAAGCAGTTTTGCATGTTTGTGCAATCACATTATAACTTGCACAGAGACACATAGTAGGAAATGGGATAAAAGTATGCTGGGATGTTTGCAGCTGAAGTTTCCAGAATTTGTGTGCATTTTAATGTACTAAATCTAGTTTTCATAGTTTAAAAGAACAGCCCCCCTAGATACAAGCTGGCCTCAACACTTACCTGAAGGGAAGATGACTAACCTTTGTTTGCAGTTCTAGCTCTTGATTGGTGGAGGCTACTTCAGTGAAGCTTATTTTTGTTTTGTTGTGCCAGCAAGGATTAACTACCAAACCAGATGCTACTTTTGCTACTCTGCTGCGGGTAGCTGCCCTGCTCTGCTCTGCTCTGCTTCTGAACTTACTTCCCTGCCATTTTCCCTACACCTGCATGAATGACTTGATTTCCTTCATCCTCTCTCTCTCACCACTCTCCTCCTTGACATAATTGCCTTTTGCTGTTCAAGTGCTGTGGTGCTGAGCACAGGGGCTAACAGGAAGAGTTTTCTTGCTGAGCTTCATCTGTGGCCTAACAAATACTTGAGTGATGGAGGCAGAGTAGCAAAGGGAGCAGCTGCAGGAAGAAAATACAGGAACTGGAACAGAGGGGAGGTAGTGAAGAGAGTATTGATAGAGGCTCAAGCTATTTCATACTAGAACAGAACATGGACAATAAAAATCTAACCACAGAAGGAGAATCCTTTTTTACTCATAAAGTTTCACAAAGAATTCCACATTTTCACTACTGTTCTAGAGCCTAAAAATATAGCTCTGTGCCCTAAGTGTTTCTTGAGTACTGTCTAGGATTGGTCACTGCTGAGGATATAAGTCTGCTACTGCTGGGAAATGCTCTGCTAGCTCAAGTGGTAGTGTATGTGACATGGCTCTAGTTTGCCTAATCCTGTTGTAACCCTATTGATGAACACCAAAGGGATCAACATGATTCCACATGTTGGAACAGCTATATTTTTTCTAGTGATTATTCTCTCTCTCCCGAAATATATAATATATAAATATATAATATATATAAATATATAATATATATAAATAGATAAAATGAGTATATATGAAATTATAGATACAAATGTTATATAAATATATCTAAAATTATATGTAACACCCAATGTTAAATAGATAAATTCTAAGTTTGTACTTATTCTGAGAGGAAGAGAGAATGTGATGGTAACTCAAGCAAAGCTGTAATATAAAGGTGCAAGGAGGCTGAATTAAAGTTGCACAAGCTTTCTGCCTTTTCCTTAAATTAATCTGATGCAGTATAATTGTCTGAAAATAACTAAAAGCTCAGCTGTGAGTTTCTGTGCACCCCAGAAGAAATGCCTATATATAATTTTTCACAGGAAAGTACCGAAGGCAAAATGCCAGCAATGATTGCATGAAGTACAAAGCAAATTTATTTCATCATAAGGAGAAAATTATAGATTAACATCTATACTTCCTTCTGTTTTTCTGCAGCTCCTGCACTCTGATATATCTGTATTTCTTATCTGTGGGTGTGGAGCATTTCCTACAGCAGGAAAAGTTCTTCAGGGTTTGGTGTCATGTGGCACAATTAGATATTCTCCTGCTACTTGGCTGCTGTGAATCACACCCTTAGGTCTGGAATATGGAACTGCAGGATTCCCAACCCCTATTCCACACAGGTTCAGCTTAAAGAGTGAAATTTTAGTATTGACGGACTAACATGAGCACCATCATCATTAAGCACTCAGATCTGAAATTACACTGATACTTTACTTGTGAGTTTAGACTTTGTGCTACCTTCCCCTCCAAGGTGAAGAAATCACTTTTTTTGGATGACATTTTTCACAAGCAGAAGCCAGCAAGGTTTCAGACATCAGTTGCTATGCAAACTGCTCTCCCAAAACAGGTTAATTTGGGAGGGCTTTTATGAGTGTCACATCGAATGCCTTGCTGCTTTCAGTTTTACCTTGTCAGGGCTCAGATGGGAGTTGTGGTTAAAAGCTGCACAGATACCCAAATCAGAATGAAAGGGTGTGCAGTGGCGGGGAGCTGACAGGGTTGAAGTAATCACCTGCAGTTGAATTGAGTCTCGCATGGGAAGTAGGAAGTGCTGTGCTCAAGCTTCCTGTATAAATAAATGCAGCTTTCCCTCAGCTACTGCATGCAAGCTGTGACGTGCTTTTAAGATATAATGGCAGCACGCACTTAATAGCAGGGAGGGGATGATTTCTCGGAGTGGCAGAGGGGCTGGGAGACGAGTGCTGCTGCAGTCCTTAAAAGTGTTCAGCTGTCAGATCCCCCGAGAAGAGGAAGGGCGTGTGAGAGCGATCTGCTGCGCTCCTCGCTGCGAGCTCCGGGGCTCTGTGACATCGTGCTGCTGGGGAACGCCGAGGCTGAGCGCAGCTACTGGAAAGTCACACAGCTGGCACAGAAAGCTACTCTCCTTTCAAGGTGTGTTGGAATACAGCTTTCTGTCTGGCTTAAGAGCAAAGGATATCCTAAAAGTACAGAAAGCCAGCATTTGCTTCTAATGGAAGAAAGTAGAAAAGGCGGTTTTTTTTTTTTTTTTTTTTTTTTTTTTTTTTCCCCTGTTAGCGGTAAGGACTAGAATGATTAAATAGCTTAAATAAATGCTATTTGTGGTTTGGCTAAAATGAAGGTATGTGGTTCTTGGGGCTGAGGCAAAAGGAAACCTTGGTGTCCTGACTGTTATAGGCTGAAAATAAATAGGTATCAAGTAGTGCTGAAAAGGGTGAAATTACTTTTGTCAGTGTAACTTTTAAAGGAATATCTGTGTGAGGTGTTTAGAAATGCTGCAGTATTAGGATATATATGTGTGGAAAGCAGTTGCTAAAATGGCATACTGTCAGTATGTTTTACTTTAAATAGAAGGACTTCTTTCATATTGAAAAAATACCTGATTAAGCTGGAGGAAGCCTGAGTTTAAAATGCAGAGATTTCCTCCTGGTTTAAAGGCATTTCTTCTGCCACAGTCTTATGCAGCTGGTATCAGGAAGGAAAAAATATGTTCATCTGTATTGTAAGTGTTAACTTCTAATCCATGTTAACGCACAGTTCTAATCTGCTCAGGGTTTAGAGTTATGTGGTTTATGTAAGCACATACAAAATATACAATACTTTTGTTTTCTAGTTTGCATTTTTAATATTTTTTTTACACTAGGTATAGACAACTGCATTTACTGGAATGTTTGCACTGCTTTCTCATCTTCTCAGTGCAAAGCTGCTTTAGTAATGAAGATGTTTCAGTGTAGTTTATTTTAAAGCTCTGTGTTTTCTGTAATACAAAAGTGCTCTGCTTCCTGACTATATACAGCAATATCAAATGTCTTACTTCAGAGAGCACTGTTAGTTGTGAAATATTTTAAATCACTGTAGTAAAGAAAGCATTGCAGGGTGACTTTCAGTCCTCTTGGTAAATAGATACTGAGTGCTTTTAAGAAGTAAATTTTAGCAGAGATACAGGCCATGACTGAAATACCCCCATGCAGCTTTCCAACTGCCTGTGAGCAGGCAGAGCAATCTGATATGTTTGGCTGCCCTCAGCCTGAAGGGCAAGTGGTCTTGGTTAAGGGCAGGCACTGGGTTTGGGATTCCAGTATTTACGGAAACAGAAGTTTCAAAATCCCGTGCTTAAATATTTTTCAAAACAAATATATTGTTCTGCCTCTTGTCCTGTATAGGACTTGTCTGTGCCTGAATGTGAGTGGGTGTATGGGTTGCTGCTTCAATATGAGAGTGACTGAAACCCTTCCCTCAATGAACATAAGCTGTTTTGGAGGAAAGTACCACACATTGATAAGGGCATGGCTGCAGTTACACTAATGAAAATAATGCTTCTGATTGTATATTGAGCAGTGTTTGCAGAGTCTCTAAAGCTGTAGTAAAGTGGGAGGTGTTCTTTCAGAATAAACCAGAGCTACTCCAGAGCCAAGTCAGTATGATGGGAATCAGACTCTTTTTCTCCCATGCATCTTACTGCCCAATGGGGCTATTTCAGAAAAAGTCCTGTCTGTTCACACAAGGACATGGAAACCACCCTAGGCTTCATGTGGAACTAGCATTTGGCAACCTGGTATAGTTTCTGTTCCCCTTGCTGAAGTATATTCTGCATGCACCTCTCTAGTGGTTATGGGCTTTCTTTCCCTCAGCTGTGATATTTTGGTGTTTTTGTTTGTGTGATAGTATGCTTTGGGCAAAAGTTAGCAATATATAAATAGAAACAATATGGAGTTTTTTCTCTCTAGCTAGGTTCTTGGATTGCATTGTGTTCTCTAAACGCTTCATAAGCTTTGTAGAAATAAATAGTGTGGAAGTGGTTGTCTGGCCTTTCCCTTCTGGTGGAGGAAAGTATGCACTTGTCCATATTGTTATTGTAAGTTTAAAATGCAGCTGTGAGAAGCAGCAAGCCACTTCATAGGGAAACAAGCAGTGCTAATACTTAACCTGGTTCACAGTTCGTTAGTATGCCTCTGGTAATATCTGTGGTGTGAGCCTGAGCCCTGCGCCTGCACTTCACCGTCCAGACCTTTCAGTGACTTTCAGTGGTGAGATCCAGTGTTGCTTTGATGTAGCTTAAAGGAGCTGATATACACTTGCTGTCCCTCTTGTTGCGTTGGGAGTTTTCTTGATTGTGTCTGAAACTTCACAGTGCCTATAGGCTGTGTGTATCAGATCCATAAATATCTCCTGGGTTAGTAGTACTGTGATATCTGAGACCATAATTACAGCTCTGGGCCTGTGGATATCTCAGGCACATGTGAACAAAATACTGTGGCAGGCTGCCAGTGTCGTTGTGACTGGAGTCCGTCAGACCTCCTTGCATATCCTAAAGCAGACATTGCCTTCAGCTTTGTGAGGCTGAAAGTGATTCTGAAGCTGTGCTTCTCCTCTGTGTGCTTGCCCAGAGGTGGGTACAATTCCCTCCTCTTCTTCTGGCTTCTTCGTGTCAAAGTGGAGCCCAGTGTAATGCACTTCACAAATTCTCATCTTTGCCCTTACAGTCATTCCATTTTAAAAATAATCTTGTTTTTGTTTACAAAGGGAAACATTGAACAAAACAAAAAAGTACAAAGCCAAAGGGAGAATACAGCAATGATATTAAGCTCAGCTTCTGCTGAAGCACAGCTGAGCTCCAGTGCTAGACTATGAGCCTTCTCACTTGACAGAAGCAGAGGTCTGAGGGCCATTGTACACTGCAAATTTACCTAGTCTTGGACAAACATTTACAGAGATGCTTGTGCCAAATAACTTTGTGCTGATCAGTATGAAAATAGTGTTCGGTAATCTTTCTCTGTGTCTTTTGAAAATTGTATTGGCTCAGTGGGAACTGAGTGGGCATTACACTCATAAAGTAGGTCACTGCTAGGAGATACTAAAACACATTAAAAAATAAAAATAGTCTCTCAAATTACAAAGGTCTTCATCCTTCCCTTCCTGCTGAAGTAGGACTTTTCCAACTCCTAATCTTCCAGGGAGGAACAGAGGTGCCAGGTAGAAATTTCTAGGCTTGAGAGCATGACCAGGTTAACTGCATTGCAAAAACACTTTCAAATAAAAAATGTAGCAATGTAAAAAACCACTTTGTTGTTGGAGTTTCCTAGATCTTTTTGTATCTATGTGTTGGTACTTGTGCACAATGACATATGTGTTTCTGATTTCTGGTTTCTTTTACTCTGTTACAATAATGAAAAAATGTCATAAGTTGCCCAAGATCTGGGTGTTTTTTAACTGTATTTTTAGGGGAAGCTGCTCAGCCTGTAGGAGAAAACCCATAATATAAAGGTAGAAAGATCACCAGTTTACTTTCTTCTTGGAGTGTCCTTGGTTCCTGCAAGTGCAGTTCCAGCTTTGGTGGAGTTTGTCTAACTTAGTTATGGGACCTCCAAGAATCCTTGCTCCTTATGTTTCTGAGTCAATGTCTCTGGGGTCCCAAAGCCAGCCAGCACCAGACACAGCAATTGGGGCACATGAATTTGGCTTCTGGGTTCATGCACACTAGAACAGGTCCCCTGCGTGGAGTTTCATCCCGTGTACTCCCTGAGCTTGTTGTAGATACAGCTACCTGTGGGTACTTGTCACACATGCTTTTTGTTGCAAGGGAGACAAGAGATCATAGAATCATGGATTGGCTTGGAAGGGGTTGGAAGGGACCTTAAAGACCACCTAGTTCTAGCCTACCTGCCATGGGCAGGGTCATCTTCTACTAGACCAGGTTGCTCTGAATCCTATCCAACCTGGCCTTCCAAGGATGAGACATCCACAGCTTCTCTAGGCAACCTGTTCCAGTGCCTCACTACCCCTCTGAGGAAAGAATTTATTCCTAGCACCTAATGTAAATCTCCCATCTTCTAGTTTAAAACCATTCCCCTTGTTCTATCACTATCTGCCTGTGTAAAAATTACTTTCCCTTTTTTTACAGACCCCCTTTAGGTACTGGAATGCCACAATAAGGTGTTTTTGGAGCCTTCCCTTCTCCAGGCAGAACAAACCCAGCTCTCTGAGCCTGTCTTTGGAGGAGAGTTGTTCCAGTGCTCT
Organism: Entomyzon cyanotis; assembly: GCA_024500445.1. Classification (NCBI taxonomy): domain Eukaryota; kingdom Metazoa; phylum Chordata; class Aves; order Passeriformes; family Meliphagidae; genus Entomyzon; species Entomyzon cyanotis. The sequence continues at coordinate 74,519,375 of JAKEPQ010001005.1, forward strand.
GATCATCTTTGTGGCCCTCCACTAGACCTACTCTAACAGGTCCATGTCCTTCCTATGCTGAGGACCCCAGGGCCAGATACAGAATTCCAGCTGGAGTCTCATAAGAGCCGAGTAGAGGGCCAGAATCCCCTTCCTTGATCTGCTGTCCACTTTGCTTTTGATGCAGCCCAGGATATAGTTGGTATATTGGACTACAGGCACTGATGCTGTTGGTTCATGTCCAGGTTGTCTCCCATGAGAACCCCCAAGTCCTTCTTGGGAGGGCTGCTCCCAATGAGTTCTTCTCACATTCTGTAGCCATGTCTGGTATTGCACTGACCCAGGTGCTTTGCACTTGAACTTGTTGAACCGTTTAGTTCTTATGGACCTACTTCTCTAGTTTGTCCAGATGCTGGTTAGGAGACAGAATACAGAATCACTTTTTATTAGAAGGAAAAAAATTATCACTTTACTGTCATGCTCACGCTTCTACCCTTTAATTGAGACTGTCAGTATTTGTGTCTGTTGCAAGCTTTTCTGCCTTTTGCTTTGTTGTAAAAATGAGGAGAGGGTGGAAAGTATAAGACATGAGTCATTCCTCAAGGCGTGGATGTTGTCTGGGTATCTGACAGAAGCTTTGATGATATTCATGTTTGGTTATACAAACTGTTGTATTTTCAGATAGACAGGAATGAAACTTGCAGATCTGAAAACATTTATGTTCTCCTATGTATTTGCAAAAGGAAAAATCACTGCAACAGAAGCGCTGTATCTGTTTTCAGGGACTGGAATGATTCCTTCAAGGCTACCTCTGCTTACACTCTTATGTACCGTATGTTGCTGTGGGAGAGAATTCTTTGCATGTGTATGTATAGCTGCAAATAATTCAAAATTGCATGCTCCAAACCCCTATGCACATAGAAAGAAAAACACATTTCATGACAATTAGTATCCAGGCTAATCATTTGCATGCAAAGAAAATTCCAGAATTAAGTAGAAGCAGTGACACACTGGCTGGCACTGGTTATGTCTGAGCAGTAGATGGGAGAGTTCATGTGTTCTGCCTGTGATTAATTTTTGAAGCATTCTGATGGAGGTGGGGAGATGATAAAAGTAAACAAGCCAGTTTTCCCCCCCTTCAAAAAACCAGAAGGTTACAAAGCTGTAGTCATTGGGGAAATGGAGCTTATGCTGTGGGCTGTTTACCATTGCGCTCACTGGAACGTTTTTCTCAGCAGCGGGCGCTCTGCCAACCACTGATTCTGGAACTCTTCCCCATGGGGTTTACCTATTTCAGGGCTAAGATAACATCCACGGGGCCAGCAATAACTTGCTTGCTGATGTTTTGCACAATGGAGAAGATGCAATCTTGCACCCTCTTGACCTCTCCACAGTTGCACTGATGGTTTCAATGGTGGGGGTTCTTCATCACAGTCTCCACAGAGGATTTGTGGGGAAGACAATAATGCGCTTTGCCTGGAGTGAAGTAGAAGCCACATACATGTACATAATTTAGACAATACTGCTATAAGGACATGTGTTTCTTGGACTGGTCAATGTTTTTGTTGCAAATACCCAAGCAGCATGCATGGCTTGAGCAATTTCAACCCCTTGTTAGCTTAGCTTACCACATTTTGTGAGGATGGACCAACAAATTAAGCAAACATGCACTTGTGAAGAGTAGAGAAAAAGTCAAGAATCCTTGTCTTTTCCCCACATTCTGCAAAAATGAGGACAAAAGGCCTATTTTGCCTATGGGCGTTAGTTGTCATGGCCTTAATTAAAAGACTAGCTAGGAGAAAGGTGTTTAGAAAGGTTTCTGTAAGACTGTGATCTTATAAGTCTATGAGTTCTTTCAGTCTCTGTTCTACATACTGTTTTTTCTGAGAGTTGGAGAGGTGGGGCAGCTTCTTTCAAAGATAAGCTCCTAATTGCTTATCTTTGCACACATAAGCAGGTCCATTGAAAAACACTCCATTGGAAACACTCCCATTGGCAGGCCTTGGACTTCCTGGCTAAAATCATGTAGAGACTAGCCAGTTGTTACCAGATGCTGAGGCACTTGAGGCTGAAATCTCATATGTTTACAGGTTGCTGTGCTCCCTTGTAATTATTTCTGTAATGAATGTTGAAATTTGGAATTAAAGTGAGGGAATAATGAATGCAAACCTCTAACTGCATTTGATGGACACTTCTGATTTATAACATGTCGTATATTAACTTCTGGATTTCTAATCAGTTCCATTGAGCCCCTGAGAAACGAACTCTCTTCCCTGTGCTTGGCACAGTGCAGGCAAAAGTCTACTTGTGAATGCATGGAGGCTGAAACAGAGAGACAGAAGGGGGATATGGAAAATCGGGTGGGAGAGGCAGGGTAGCAATGAGACAACATTGTGTTGTGTGATAGATGTTGTCATCAATCAAACAGATTTTTTACTCTAATTTAAGAAAATGTATTTGTCTTACACTGTTAATAAAATGCGGAGCAAAATAGATCATGCTCTGTTAGAAAAGTTTATTTGTAAAAGTGGGAACAGACAGTTGTTTTAAAATTACATGGCTGTTAAAGTTAGTCAAGAGTGTAAGAGTAATAGTAGTTGAAGGCATTTTTGCTATTCCAGCGTAGTTTGCAACTTCTGTTCGGTAGCATGTATGTGAGGCCTATCAGAGGTTACAGGTGGCCCAAATTCAAAGCCTGGGCATGTGGGGCTCCTCCACCCTGGAGCAGTAGGCAATATGGAAGGAATTGCCTGCAGCACAATTCCTCCCAGGTTCCCTCTCCCAGCATGCTGGGCTCTTACCTTTTCTCATGCATGGACTGGGGAAGAGGGAGGTGAAATGTGAACACTGGGAGTATAAGCTCAGATGCTCAGTCAGGGGATTGCTACTGGAGTTTACTTCTCTTTTTTGCCTCTGCAGATCTGCCAGAGCTGGAACTTGTCCTTTCCTCATTTCCAGTTGTCTTTGGAAGGGCTCATTGAGGAGCTGGCAGAGGAGTGGATTAGGGATACACTCCGACTAGTTTAATTACCAGTCATGGAAAACAGCAGTAGTAGTTACTTCAATAAATGGGTTTAGTTTCAAAACAGCCTCATGTCTGGTTCCAAGCCTCTACTATTGTTTCTTGCCAGATTTCAGCACAGTCAGTAGCTATTCATGTTGTCTTAATGGCAAAGGCTTTTGTTAGAGATAGTGACTTCCCCAAGGTCTAATCCTCAGGTTTGACTCCCAGTCTTTGATTCACTGACTGTCCTTGTAGCTAAGACTTGAAAGTTACCACTGGGTAAGCTTTCTAAGTCATTGAGATATATTTGGATCAGGGGCAGTTTTGAATGTTTTAATTGTTTTATCTTGGTTTCCTTGAATAACATAGTTATTCTATAATAATGAGCAGTGTATTTGACTGTAAGATTAGATAGGGGCAGATTAAAATATTTTATGTATTAGTTTTTTTAACTGAGCAGTCACACAAAAATTGTTATAAAAAGGAAAATTAACTTATTCTGTGATTTCTGTCGATGTAAATCTAAAATTTTGTAAAAGTGCTTTTCAGTGCTTATAGTCAACAAAGTCTATAGGACCATATTCTTGCAAGTTTGCAGTTTTTGTGGTTGGACAAAATGAAATGATAGAGATGTTAAAGGTACCATCTTATTGCAAGCACTGAAAAAAATTCTCAGATCACCTCTTCTATAAATAAACATGCATTAATTTTTTTTTTAAATAGATGGCTTTCAGTACATTTTGCAGAATTCAGTGGAGGATCAGGTTCATTGTTTTTGTCAGCTGACTTGTTCCTTGGCTTCTGGCAAACTCTGCATGCTTCTCTGACACCAAGGAGTTTCTTGCTGTCTCTTTTCAGGCCTGGCTTTGTGTCACGTCTCTATTTGCCTTGACCTGCTTGCCTTGCAGTCAGTTCACTGCTTGCTCCAGACACAGCTTTGGCAGTCTCCAGCCAGGGGACCCCAGCAGCCCAGTTTGTTGGAAGAAGAGCGCAAACACTGAACAATCACATGAAGCTGGTCCCTCTGTTTTCCACTGCTTTTCCAGTGTTTTCCACTGCTTTTCCACTGTTTTCCACTGCTTTCACTTTAACAGTGTGTGTTTACAAATATTTCCTAAAAATCCTTGATGTTAGAACCGGCCAATGTTGCAAATGTCGTCTGAATACACCGTATCTAAACTGTAAACATTCCAGCTCAAGGATTTAGTGTATCCCAAGGTTTTGTTATTAGATTAACAAAAATAAACATTTTTTCTGTGTCAAAGGCAAATTGTTACATCTGACTTCCTATTCCTGTTTCAGCAAACACAGCTAGCCAAGTTACCAACCCATCTGACCTTCCAAAAGCTCAATTCCTTTTACTTAGTACATTCCACAGTTACCAAAAGCCTTCACGTGGTCAGAAAGGATGATGTGTCATTTGTCATTTTGAAGAATGTGTTTTTATTTAATAGTGGTATATTACCCCTTGTCAACAGGATGTTAAAAGTGAAGTGCACCAAACTAGTTTGGGTGGAAATTCCTTGTAGCTTAGCATTATCATATATTGCATAGTGTCATTAAGAACAGAGGATGTTAGTTATTTAGAATAGCTTTAGATTTTAATCTTAGGCCTGGTAACCAGTACTTGGAGTTCCACTTGGTATAATTTTGTTGTTTGAATATGTTTTGAAAATATTTGGAAATGTTTGATGCCAAAACACTCTAGTTCTCTGGTCTGACTGCACTTTGTTTCACTGCATTTTGTGCTGATCAGCTCTGCTGAGCACTATAACCAGGATGAACATAAAACCTTAGGCGAATCCTGCTATTGACCTCCTGCAGGACCAGATGTGTCACCATAAGCCTGTGCCTGGGGCCAGCACCATCCCACTGCTCAGGCACAGTAAGCTTGATACATCTGGGTCACTCCAAGATTGACGCCCACAGCCCTGCCCAGGGGCTCTGCCCAGTAGATCTGGTGCAGGAAGCTGAGGCTTTCCAGCCTGACAGTGTTGACAGAGCTGTGTCCTGAACTTTGGTATGTCCTAGTTCAAGTGCAGAACTGAGTGAAAGTGGTGGTTTCTGTAGTATGGTCTTACCTCATCCCATGCAGAATGGCTTGCTCCCATCCTCATGGATTCAATGAATATTGCCATTGTGTGGCTCCCATCAGTATTGAAAAAAGGCGAATACCATGTTTGGATTATACATTTCAGTTTAGTGACAGGCTGCATTATTTCTCCTTAGTTTACATGTTTTTATCTTTAAGTGATCAGAAAGTGCTTTTCCTAGCTTCCTTCAGCTGGAAGTAGCAGCTTTTATTTCACTGTTGGCTCTTAGGTTCCTTGTTCTTGAACTCTCTTGCTCTTTAGGAGTGAAAGGGGAAAAGCCCACTTTTTTTCCTCTTGCTGTTCTAAAGCAGTATTGCAACGAAATATATAAGGATTCCCATAATTGTAGAGTCACATCTGTTTCAGAAAAAAAAAAAAGGTTTGCTATATTCAGTTAATATCCATGGTCTTCTTGCGAAAAACCCCACCTCCCTGAGGACATACTGACATAGGGTCACAAGAAGTTTCTGTGAAGAACCGGTGTTCTAAATTCTCAGTTATTCATACTTCACACTATTGCAGTGCAGTAGAGAAGGTATCTAGTAAGTGCACTCTCAAGGGCTTGTGGAGACTGATATATATGTGCCCTAGTGGTGTTCTGGTTTATTAGAATGTTTTGGAATGATTGGATGCATGTGATATTTGGGAAGATGTTCAGTGTGTATTTTAAGCGTCCTAAAGTGCTGGTATAAAAATTCCTGGCAGGAATCTGGATGATACTGTGAATTACTGTAGTCGGTCCCTCGACTTTTTTTTTTGTGCAAGAGCCTTTTCACTCACTACATTCCTTTAAAAGTATTTGATATATTTATTTATTGGTTGCTAGCATGATATGGAAATACTCCATATAGCTACTGCTTCTTGAATAGCATCTCAAGATTTTTAGTTTTTTTTTCCCGGGCATTCTAGTGAAAACAAGTGAAATTGCCTTCGGTGTGTTCTCATGTACTAGACAGCACATATACTTAGGCTGTTTGTTCTTTAAACAGGTTTTCTGACAATAAAAATTTTACAGTCTAGAAAGCTGTCATGAAATATTATACATCTGACTTTTCCTAAGCCTTGCTCAAAGAGAACAAGGCTTAGGAAGTACTTAGTTATTGAAGTACTTTTATTCTCTCTAATGCTTCAGCTTGGTAGCATATTATGGTAATCCAGGAATGGGTTCTTCTTGTACATGCATGGAATCAAGTGCTTGCTGTTTTAAGGCTCAGATGTAATGCAGCAATTCTGAATATATTTAAATGTATTTAAAATGAGACTTTCTATTTGTGGATCTGGTTCCTTTTTTTGAGACCACAATTTCAGAAAATCTAAGTACTTGTTTAACTTCTTAATAACCTCGTTGCAGTAAAGCAGAATATTCAGGCTTTGATACATGGGAGCACTTAAACATATGATGAAATGCCCTTCTTGAAGATGAAGGCTTTTCTAAATTGGAGTTTTAATCATATGTTTTACAGCCTAACTGAATCACTGCCTGATAAGTAATGCTGTATGGACTGGGTAGGTATCTCTGTGCAGGCAGTGCATATCATGAGAAATTAATGCACTGTGGGTTAGTGGTCTGTCTGTTAGACCACAGAAGCTCTAGTGTACTTGATTCAGACTAATTCTCTGAGCAGAGCTGCTGAGTTTAAAAAAGCTGTCTCAGAAAAGAATTTTGAATGACATTATCCTGAGAGAGTTGGGACAGCTAAGGACTTGTAACTGAAACTGGAATGATGGCATTTTGCTGAAATTGATAGAAATGTGGGTTTCTGCCAGCTGTCTTCACATGTCCTAATTTTGTAGCTCAGTTTATATCTTGTAGTTTGACCCCATTATCTTAATACCACTCTGTTGTATTTTTTAAACCTTTCTGTAATTGTTCTTTCCCCCCAAGGGTCTGATTTTTAGCATTGGTTTTGAACACTCATAATTTTCAGGTAGTTTTCTTTTTCTATTTTATTTTTTAAGGCGGGAACCTTAGTTACAGAAAACAACAGAATCCTGAGTGGACAATGTCAAACCAGGTTTTTGTATGGCACTGAAGTAATTTCCTAATGGGTGGAGTACGTAAAAAATCTCTAGGGCATGAGAAAGAATCACTTGCAGTGCTTGCAAATGTTTCTCCAGAAAGTTTAGTAAATACCTGGTACACTAAACAGGATTGTAGCACATATGCTGTGAGTTTGTTTTAATACAAAAAAGGGGTTTTTTTGGTAAAAGAGGGAAGTGCTGTGCTAGGTGTTACACCCACATATATGCTTATACCTATTCACAATCTCACCATGTGGATGCAAGTCCACATTTTAGGTGCTGGTTTATGGCAAGCCTAGGGTGTAGTGTGGCAGAGGGGCCTTTCAGGTAAGGACCCTTTTTGTTCCATTAATGTTTCCTAGAGCAATGTGTCTCATATTTGTGTATTTTTTGGCTTCCATTGAAATCTAAAATCTGTGCGGGTAAAAGCATACAGCTTGACCAACTTCAGCAGAATAGTTTGTAAACACAAGACTTGAAGGAGCTTCTCCAAGAGCTCTGTTTTTGCAGTTGGATGCAACGTGAAAAATGAAAGGATAACTTGTGGTGCTGAACATATTCCATTCATTTTCTTCCTGCTTCAGTCGAAGAGGCTTAATGATTCTATGTGATATTTCTAAGTGATGAAAGTCACATTCAGACACATTTTTTTAGCTAAATACAGTGAGTTGTTTGCAGGCACACTAACAATGTCCTTCTGATGTTGCTGCTCAGGAGACTGCCTGGCTTGTTTGCTCTATGGCATATACAGAGTAACTTCTGTTCTTTGGTAGTAGTCACGGTTTGAGGCAGCTGGGCAGACTCAAGTGAGCCTTTGTGTGACTGTAACAAGGATGTTACCTTAAAATTCCTGCTTGCAGGGAAAGTTTCAGCCCTAGGTTGCGTCGATTTTTGCTACCTCTATGGAGCTGTGGAGACCTTGACTGTCTGCCAGACACCCACCCCGCTCTCTCTCAGCCCCACCAGGTGAGTTAGCAGTTTCCACTTCAGAACACTAATGCCAAGATTTGCAATGGGTACATGTCTAGAAGCAGGCATTGCAGATACTTGTTGTTAGGAAGTAATTTTCAGTGCTAGACATCAGATACTATGGTGTCAAGAGGCCCTAAAGGCAGATGAGTTCTACATTCCTTCCTCCAATGCTTCTGTTCTAGTTTTCATATTTCACTCAACATCTCCATGCTTTCGTGTTAGTGTTTCTGCTTGTACTCATCCTTCTCAGCCCTTTCTACTTAGAGCACGCTCTAATGTTTCCTTGCTTATGGATGGTGTTGAGACGCTTCAGTGGTACATGAAAGCATAAAGCTTTGTCACCTCCCAGAGACAAAGTGAAAGTGTCTGCAGGCAGATGAGGGAAATGGAAACGTTGACAGGTCTGAGCGCTTGGCAAGCTGTGGTCCTGGTGACTGTGCAGTTTACACGCCCGTAGGGCTGACCCTCCACAGCTCACTCACATTTATTCAGACTTTCTGGCCCTGCCTTATCCTGTGGCATCAGCACCGTTAGGGTCAGAGCCAGGGAAGTGTGAGTCTTCTTATGAGGTGGGCAGCATACAATTTGAGGAAAGATGTCAAATTTCCTGGAAATCCTGTGCAGTGTGAAAGGAATATGATCTACATGTGTGTGCATGTACATGACTGATAGAAGTAGGCAACAAAAGTGAATCTTTAGAGTTCCTGAGTGTTTATGCACACTGGGGCCAGTTTGACCCTTCCTTGCTGTGGATTCACACTGGGGCAGGATTCAGACTAGTGTATTTCTCAGGATCAGAATGCCCTTGAGATGTGTTTATCTGTATTCCACAAAATCTCATGGAGTCTGTGCTGCTATTCAGTGGAGTTTTTTTTTTTTTTTTTTTTTTTAGGATTTAAGGTGCTGCACTACAATTTCAGTGACACATTTCTTGCTTTGTTTGGAATGCTTTCCTGAACAGGTCATTTGTATTTGTGAGCATGAAAGGGAAGACTTTAATGCTTAACAATGTATTTTATTTATATAAGGGTCCATTGTTTTTCAGAAACTTCCCATTTACTTTCATTGCCAATGACTTTTGTTCACATAACCAAATATGAAGTGGTCTTTTCCTCTTTGTCCCTAACTCATTCTTCAGTGACTGCCTCTTCCCCTGCACAACACATACATCTACGATGCTTTATTTTCAGTCTAACCTATTAGCAACTCACTTGTAATTACAATAGGAATTTTAATCCTCTGTAAAGAGGACTGATGGATGTGTAATTAACTAATGACAATCTGTGGGACTAAGCATAGCAAAGTGAAAGCCATAAAAATTCAGAGCAACTGAGGTGGAACTTCATGGCTTCCCTGCAGTACCTGGAAAAGTCAGTTCTGCTGGGTTGGTAAAGTTGAGGAGATAGTTGGAGAGCTTGTGAGAGGACAGTGCATTTTGAAGTGTTGGGGAAGAACAGGAGGAGTGGAGGCTGAGAACTGGAAGAAGATGGATCTTTCTCTCCCCATTGTTTCTACCATCTGGTCTGGTGATGATGAGAATGAGCCTCCCCTGCAGACCTGATTTCAGAACCCAGCTGCTGTTGCATGGGGCTGCGGTTCTCCATAATCCTGAGCTCTTCTCCTTGGCAGCAGTAGCAGATGTCCCAGTTCTGATGGGTGGATGCAGGGACCAGTGGGATGGGTTGCTCTGGGAAAAGGAGCAGGCCATGGATCTACTCTCCCTTTGACAGGCAGGGGCTCAGTGCTAACAGGATGGCCTTGCCTATGCCAGTCTGACCTGGAGAGTGGCTTGTGGACCAGCTGGTCTCTCAGGGAATGTGGAAGGACTGCTCTTCCTGGTAGCCACAGTATTTCCTCTAAGGGCTGAGCAGGCAGGACATGGAACTGTCTCTGTATTCTCTGATCCTGTTCACTTTGTTTGATGAACTCAGATGGGGTTAATGAGGCTGTGGTGAAGTGAGCCAGCCTGGGCTGTCTGGAGCTGGATCCTCTGATCTGCCAGGCTTGCTTGGTGTTGTCTGCTGGAGGCTTCCACAGGGTGCTCTGCCTGTTTTAGGGAGAACCTTAGTTGTGCTCTGGAATCCTGGTGTGAGGGAAGGGTGAGTGTGTGGTGGGACAGGGAGCAAAGCTGAATTTAACCTACAGTCTTTGGGGACAAGGGTTATCATCAATGGCAGTGGGATATATTACAATGAGTCCCTACAGCCATCACACTGTGGCATCAGATCTCTACTAGCACAGAGCGGTGTATTGGGAGCCTGCTCTTCACTGTCACTGTTGCTGTCACACTGAGTACGGGATTTAGGCCATCTAAAATTAGCCCCTAGCCCTAAACCTCAATCATACACCTGAATCTTCCTATGGCTGCCTTAATACTGCCCGTGTGGAGGGTCATAACCCTTTTAGTTATAAGAATACTGACTTTTGAAACAGCTGTATCCATTTTATATCCATTCTCACATCCTGAAATATTCCTACCTGTTCTTTTGTGCATCCTTCCTTTTAACATTGCTACCTTTTACTGTGTAAATGAAGAAATTTCAGATCAGTGCAGAGAGAGGGTGAGTAGCTCACCTGTACAATACAGCTGCTGTTGAAAAGGAGCCTGAGTAAATGTGTTACAATTCTAAATACTGAGATAACGTCTATCATGTAGATTTAAATAACAGGTTGTTCTTGATCTGCCATAGTGTTTCCAGTGACTCAGTGTCGTCCGTCCCCCCCCCCCCCCCCCCCCCGCGTTGCAGTCATTACAGATTATTGCAGTTCCTGACACAGAGGGAGGTTTCCTTCTTCAGCTTCTGGCCGTGCTGGAGCTCCAGCTCTGCAGCTGTATGGAGCAAATTGTGAGGAGCATCATGGTAGCAGGGCCCAGGACTGCAACAAGAATAATGTGGGAATAGCATGTATTTTGAACTAGTGATAGCAAGCCATAAAAAGAGAGTTTGCTTTGGATTTGTAGTCAGGAATTTGGTTGTCAGAATCTTGGCCATGACTCTCATATCTCTTAAAAAGTGTATGCTTACAAGACAGACATTCCAAGGTACAAATCTGATGGCTTCTCTGATAGGCTAGGAAACTGCAAGTGTAAAAATTAAAAAGGGATAAGCGTGCTCTGACCCAGATTTGTTGTGGTTTTGTGACTTTTGAAGAGAAAGTATCTTCCTGCAGATTGTGGGAGCACAGGGCATGAGGCTCAGGGGACAAGCCTGGGGATGGACTCGGCTGCGAGTCAGGTTGTCAGATGGGACCTGCAGGGAAAGGTTCCACAAACTCTATGAGCCCCATCATTCTCCTCCTAGGAAGGAATTAAGCGGGTACTGCAAGTCAGTGTGTCACATATGCATTGACTGTCTGCAGCTGCCTTGGCCACTCTGGGAGCCACAGAATGGCAGCAGGGATGTGCTGCCAAATGTAACCTGACAGCCCTGCCCACAGGGTGCTCAGGGCTGCAGGGGAGGCCAGCAGAAGTGGCCCAAAAGGCTCGAGTGTCCAGTTTGCCTCGAGATGTCAGATCTGACAGGCACACGGATAGGTCTTGATTGGTTTCATGTTCATGCAGCCTTTATTTGTGATGCAGCTCTTCAGATTTAGCAGAGCTGCACGCTTGGTGCTGCTGCAAGCAGCTGTGCACAGCTGGCCACCAGGCCTCTGCTTGTAAAATATGTGTGAAGGTTGTCTTACCATCAGCTAAGTATATTCAGAAGGAGGTCTGTGGAAGCTGGGCCAAGTTTCTTAGAGGTGGGGATAGATTTTCCTGCAGCGAACCCCACTGTCTGTGCTGAGGTGAGTAAAATCTGCAAATAGGCTTTCCATTGTTTCAGCTTAAGCATGAGTATGTTCCCTTTAATTCCTTTTTCAGTGTTAATGTGTAAGAATGAGGGTCTTGAGATTTTTTATGATTATGGTGCAATGTTTTCAAAAGCTTAGGCCAGAAAGCATTACATGCATGCACGATACTTCTATTTACTGCTCATCAAAGGATGGAAATTTCATCCCCAAGCACTGCTGTGGCATGTAGTGAAAACATGGCTCTGCTGAGCATCTCTCTGTCAAAGTGCTGCTGCACTTAGTTCTTGGTTCACAGACATGAGTTAGATACCTAAGAGGCCTATGAAATAAATAGAAGAGCTGGATGCCAGGGAGTGGGATGCGCAAAAGCTACTTTCTGGCATCATTAAGGCAATGCAAAAAAGAGGACTGCACCTGAAATGCTGTTACTCATTTAGTTTAAGCTCCAGCCGTGTGAGAAGTAGCACATGCTATCTGAAGCCCTTTCCTGAGTTTAGATGCTTTCCCCACCCCTATTGCAATAGAGGGCCAGTTCACTGTCTCAGTGACAACTCATGGAGAAGGTGGAGTTCATGGCACCCACCACCTACATTACAGACTAAATACTTGAAGTGCTTGCCTAGAAAGTGGGAATCTGTTCTTCTCTTGCACTGCCTAGGGGAGTTCCCAAGCCACCAACTGGAATAGAAAGTGGGAGTGGAGACACTCACTGGAGCTGTGTGGGTGCAATGAAGACTGAAGGATCCCATTTGGGTGGGAGGAGTATGAGTCTAAAACTCGTTTGAAAAGGCAGAGTGGTGATATATATGTGGGTGTGTATATATATATATATGTACATATGAATCAGTTTATTTTTTTAATTAATAATTTATTGTCCCAAATAGGTCTCTGCTCCTTGGACTTTGGTGAGGGCTCTGCCACTATACTTTCACATGTGACATAGGTAATGGTGCCCCATCTGTGTGAGTTTTGTTTTGTTTGTTTGTTTTTTTCTTTATTTTGATGTTAAGCAGCCTGACTGAGGTGCTCTGTGCCAGCAAGGTGGATGTTCTCAGAGAACCCAGCCAGTTCAGGTCTTTTGAAAGGTGTGCTCTCTTTGTAAATTTTGAATGTCCCGAAACATCCAGGTGCAGGTACTTTTATGGACCTGAGATGTAAATTCTCAGGGCGGTGGAAATGACTGCATGGCTTGTGTGATGTTTCAGCTGCCGATTTCTCTTTTCAGGCTGACTGGACCATTAATGACTGAATGGGTTCTGCTGGGAAGGCTTGTCCTGACACCATGACAGCTGACGAGTCAGAAGTTGGAGAGTTAGCTCTGGAGCCTCTCCTCACTTGCAAGCTATGTCTTTGTGAATATTCCCTGGATAGGATGACCACTCTTCAGGAATGCAGCTGCATCTTTTGTACAGCGGTAAGATCTGTCAGTGCCTTAACATCACAGAATGGGTAATGGGAGACACACAGAACTGAGAGATGAGATTGCTTGTCTTGTACCAGAAGCATGTGTTACCCATGCTCACACAGGATGCTTTTCTAAAGAGCACTTGGTGTTAGTCTGTCTTGCTTTATTTAAAAGATTTCTCTTGTCATTTTGCTTTTGATAATTTTTAACTCTAACATATGTTCCCATGGCAAGTACTAGTAAAACCCAGTAATAAATGGGAAAAAGATGCAGTTTAAGAGTGCTGGAGAACGTACAAAATTTACTTTTTTCTGAAGCAAAATCTTGAAATATCATAGGATAGCTGTGAGATTTTGTTTCCCTGCTGTCCTTTCCGAGTTCTCAGAGGCCTTTAAAGTCTTTTATATAACTTTTAAGGGCAATGAGAAAACCTAAACAAAAATGAACCTTGGCCTGTTGAAACTTTGCCTCTGTGCTGCAGAGATGTTACTCAGGTCACGTGTTGCCTATAGTTGTCAGTAAAGACTTTCTGGCGTAAAAATTCAGATCAAATAAAGCTAGTGGAAATGATAGAGGCAGAGGTTGAATGAACTGATAAAAGCCCTACAGATAGTAGTACTCTTCTGGTCTTTTTGTCAGCATGGGAAAAATGGACCTAGTTTCTCTGGTGGTAGTGACTGATGTACCTGACTAAATAGATTTTGGAAACAGGTCAGAAGTCACTGGAGGATGTTGGTGTGGTGGTTTTTGTTGTTTGGGTTTTTTTTAAACTCCAAAATAAATGGGTTTATTTTTTAAAAAACAAATTGTGGCTAAGCATCAAGCAAGTATGTTTAAGTTTTACCCTTGATTGTTTGAATTTGTGGAAGAAATTTGGTATTTGTGAAGCCAGCTAGGGTGAGAATATCTTCACTTATGCTGAATTCACAGTAGCTTAATTAGGATGAGAATCCAGCTGTGTGTTTCAAGAAACTGGGGTAAGACTGATTAATATGCATTTCAGCCTGAACTGCATGAAGTTGATTGTTCTCCATACCAACTTTCATAAAACATTTCTGTGTTTTAGTTTGTAACAAAAGTTTTAAAAGCACATACCTAAAAGTTAGGTGTGTAGATAACTGCTTTAAATTAAAAAAAAGAAGAAAATTGGAGAAGTTGATACCTTTACAGTGGTCCCACTCTTATCCAAGAACTCAGTGTCTCTGATTTAGTATCATTAATGGTACATTAACCTCAGTGTTAGCAGGGCAGAGTAACCCTTAGGGAATGGTGGGCTGCTGAGGACTGTGCCCGGCAGAGCTGGACTCTGCATTCCTCCAGGACACTGGCCAGAGGGAGAGGTCAGTGGTGGCTGTGGATGTTGCTGTCCCCACATGTCCCCTGTTGGTGCCACAGCTGCCACCACATCCCTACACCCCTTACCTGGCCAGCACCAGGAAGAGCATCTGCTGGGAGCTTGGTGCTCCAGTGCTGTGACAGCGACATGGAGGGTGCAGCCATGATTATTTGACATCTGTGCAAACTTTGCTGACTGTCTCAACCAAGAGCCAGCAATGAGTGAGCCTGAATGCAGCTGGGGGAAGCCTTTAGACACACTCTATTTATTTCAGTGGGCGTAATGTGTCTCAATTGTGCTTATGCTCCAAGTCCAGCCCTTGTCTGACTGCTGTTGACTGTGTCCGAGCGTCCTCCTGATGGATGTGCCTGGGCTGATGCATGCCCAGACCTGTAGATCTTGCATCCTATAACAAAGAGAGCTCTGGAAACTTTTAACCTGGCTATATGGCTTTTTGTCTTGAAGCCTGAGCAGTTTCTGGGAGGCCATATGAGCTGCACTTTTGGGCAGCCTCCAAAAAGCAGTGTCAGGAGCAGCTTGACATGGAGCACTGGGGCTTGCTCAGGGCACAGCCTGCAGCAGCTGTATTGGTGTACCATGCCCAAATTACCTCTCATCCATGCCAGGACATCTAGATACCTTCACACTACACTTTAAAAAGATGTTGGGGTAAGAATGTCCATTGTGAGCTATGGGATTGAGTCCCTATCAGTTTTTCAGCTAGAAATGCTCTCAGCTTGTACAGCTTATTCTTCTATCACTAAGGGTAGTTTTAAAGATCCAGGAGTAATATTAAATTTGAAATAGAAAAGGGCTTGACATGGACATAATAGATTCTTCTCCAATAAGCTGAAAACATTACTTTTGTTAATTTTTTGTTCTGTTACACATGAGGTATTCTTTTTTCTTCCTAACTGTAAGGATGATTCTGTAACTATGATTGGTTTTTACCACTATGAGTTTTTTACCACAGCATTTGTGACTGTGGAAATAATTGGAAATAGTTACTATGTAGATATCTGCAGGGGTGAGGTTATATTTCCTTTCCATTTGTAGCCTGTAAAACCAAGGCATTCAAACTACGTAGAATTGTGTACAGCTATTTTTTCAGCTGAGAAACTCTTGCAATAAACAATATACCTCGTAAAAGCTGTGTTGTAGCCAAATGTGAATAAACTGTGCTGTAGAATGTGTATGTTTGCATTTTGGTAGAATGTTGCTAGTAGGGCAGGAGTTTTCAAATAACTGTAAACATTTTTACTCTTTCTGTTCTGTGCAGAAAAAGCAGATGGCTCACAGAAGACACTTGCCATCTTACTTGGTAGCCCAGTCAGGTCTGAAGAGGCATCAGCCTTGTATTTCTCAACATTTGTTGCACTTGGCATAAGACTTCACTGCAGCGTGAGATAAAGCACACATTTACACATCCCAAGAATTTGGAAATTGCTATAGTGTACCTAATGACCTAGTTTCATTTTGTTTGGATTTATATTAGTTTTGAATGAAAGACTGATCTCTGAAGAGGGTTGGGCAGGGGTGTGAGATATATCTTACCTGCAAAAGTTTTAGAGGACTGCACTTTCCATCATTCAGTTTGTTTCCTGTAGCTATAAAACCTTTGCAGAGTGCCACACTGTGATGCACACTCTTACATACCGATACTCAGCAATATATGTACTGCTCAGGCTTCATGATTTTATGGTACTTGTCCCTTTCCCAAAAGGGGATGGGATCTCATCTGTTCCTCATACTGCTTATCTTGTTCCTTGTCTTCCCACTCATCCTTGTATATTTGGGGGGATGTCCTTCTTACCAGCATTCCCTTAAGTCTTGCAACCTTTTGTTGCAATTTTTTCTTCCCTGAATGTGTAACTACTCCGGTTTTTGCCCCTGTGGTGGTTGTGGTGCTCACATATGTATGTGAAATAATTATACACTGTGTCTGTCAACACCATCACAGTGTTAAAAAATACAGTATTTTAGTGCACTTTAGTGCATTTGAGCCCAAAGCAAACTAATACTAATTACATCCTGATTGATCCATGTACAGAATAATACTTTGAATATTATACTTATTTCTAATAAAATTTTCTAGATGTTTGCCCTTTTCCATCTTTCTGTCCGTCCTTCCGTCCGTCCTTCCTTCCGTCCTTCCTCCTTCCCTCCCTCCCCAGAGAGCTCTAGTAGTGCCCGACTAAAGTACGACTCAGGAGTACTCTGGTGGGGTAATGGCAGGAATGGATGGGCCACCCTCCCCGCTTTGCCTTTGTGCTGCACACTGTGTGTTGCTCAGGCTTTGGTGCTCGTTAGACTGGCTGGAAAGTGTGCATCTAGGAGACTCCTGCCTTTTCAAAACATGGCTGAAACTGGGAAAGCAGCAGGGAGAGACAATGAGTGGTGTGATCATGTGCATCTCGTGTCCTCTTGGCTAGAAATGCCCTGGTATCTGGCACAGCATAATTTACCCTTTGGAGGCACTTGTGAGGATTGCAAGACTTACAGTAACTCTGGAGATACCAAGTGCCCTATGAAAGACTTGGTGTGAGTCTGTAGCCTGTAAGCAGTCCTGGAGGTGAGGTTTTAGCCAGGTGTGGTAGGATTGCCCTGGTGGCAGTGATGACAGAAGGGAGCCAGTGCAGTGCTGTTGCAGAAATATGATCTTGGGGTCAGTATAAAAGCTGGTGTTGGCTTCTTCTCTGCACACCAGTTCTTTTTGGTTTTGTCTTTCCTCTTTTTTCCCGTCCTCCTAAGCATTTCAGAGCCCTGATGAGAGCCAGGTGAGCAATAACTGGGATTGCTGCTATTTATGTCAAGCAGGAGCTTATGTACCTCTATCTTATGTGTTATTTATGGGCACAGGGTTTGAGATGCCAAAGACAATGTGTAACAAACTGAAAACAGAAGATGCTTTCAAGTATGTTATTCTGTGTTGTTGGCACATGTTTATGCAGAACTAGCATGATTCACCCCTTTTTTTTTTTCCCAAGCAAATTCTTTGTTGAGTCTTGTAGTTCTGAGAAGTGTGTGAGGCAACTGGGTTACAAAATGTACAAAACCAATACCATGATGATCTACCTGTTTGTTATTTTGGTGCACACAATGCAGTCCAAACGAAATTAAACTTCATGCAGCCTTAAAAGGAAAAGTCAGCGTGCAAGTACAGGTAGGTAGCTTCTGTGCTGTCTCGTGCTTCTACAAGTAGGAGGTGTTCCAAAGGTGATTGGAGAGCAAGATTTTCTGCTGTAACTGTGAGTGACAGCCAGGCTAGGGCTAGACATGGGCTAAAAATGCTCTTCTGCTGCTTTGGACAGCCTGGTGCCATGGGCAGTCACTTGCCTGGGAAGTCAGGGCCTTGAGAGTTTCAGCCTCAGAAAGAGGCCACTGCCAGCTACTTTTGCTAGAGGAGAAGAAACCCTTACTGAAATAGGAGTTTCTCTGTTGGTACTTCATCACCAGGACACTCTAAGGCTCCTCTGTGTTCCTTAATATTTTTAAGAACAGCTTTGCCTTGTCCTGCCTCCTTTGGGTGGCTGAAGAGTGATATTTCACCCTTAGTGCTGTGAAGTTTCAGATTATTTGTGGAGGGGAGCACTGGGAAACTGGAAAAACTAGTGTGACAGGTCACCAGCAAAAAGCATGAGCAGAAAAGTCTGAGAGCAGAGGAGACCTGGTAGATCAAAGACAAGGAGGAGGCGGATGGCAAAAGGAACGGGATGCCTGCTAAGTGAAGCAAATGTATATGAATAATCCACTGAAACAATACACAGTAAAAGTTATAAGGTATGGAATACTTGGATTTGCCATCATCTAGCCAACACTGGATTCTAGTATTGCTTCTGTTTCTTTGTGCTAATTTTCAAGCAGGGGTTTGTTCTTCTCTTTTTCCTCCTTTTCTCCCCATCCTAGGAGACACCTTCTCACAGCTGCACCAGAACACTCACTACCTTTTCCTCTTCATAGATACACCTTGTGCTGCAATGCCCCACTTACTTTATATAAAGCTCACCTCAGGTTGTTTTCCATTTGGAAGTGTTGACATTTGGGATTCTTCTCTTCCCAGCTCGGCATTTGAAATGTTTCAGAATAATTTTGTTTTCAAGTTTTAAAGAAGAAAATTCCTATACCTTCTAATAGTGGCAGTGAAGACAGAGCACTCCTATAGTAATTTAGATGGTTTAAGAATTTCTTGCATGTATTTCTGTGCAGAGTAACTCCAAAGACAGAGTTGGGGTACCAAAAGAGCACAGATGTAGCCATTGCCTTTTGATGGATACTACTATTCAGGAAGAGGGACTGCATATTTCTGAAATCAGTAAATGTGGCACCCTCTGGATGGTAGCCAAGGGAAGACAGGGGAGGAAGAGGGAACTAATGTTTTAATGACAGCATTACACTGATGAAGTTGGTGTTATCTCCATTTAACCAATGAAGAAATCAATGCGAAGTAAGTTGTCAGTGCCTTGAAGTGCCACGGTAACTGAGCCAGACTGTGACATAAGCCACGTGGTCATGTCTGTTTTGTAGCTGTTGGTAAGGCCAGGCTTCGCATGACACAGCTTTTTGGCAAGGGAAATTATATTTGCAGCTGGTTTCATTTTGTGAAGGGTGAGTTTCTCTGGTCCTTTTCTGCTTGGTGGTACCACTTTATGGCAACAGTTACCAGGAACCTATCCTGATTTTTATGAAAGGCTGCCAGGATTTGTTGGGCCATGTATAAATTGGTTTCAGAATGTGTTTCTGAGCAGAACTGGTAGATATTTTGAGACACAGCTGATGACAGTATATTTCTCAGGTACGTTTGAAAGATCCCATAAAAAACAGGTTTGTGGAGCAAGAGGAGGCCATTATATTCTGTTCCATTTTTCACGTTTGCTTGGTGTTTTCACTTGGTCATGACAAAATAAAACTCTTGTTAGTGATGTTTGGCCTTCCCTTATACCAAGCCTTGAGCTGACTGTATGTTCTTTGAAGCTACAGTGGCATTTTTTCACTTTCTTTCAAGCATCTTTCCTGATTAGGCTCTTATGTGGCCTGATTGTCTATCCATTTGAAAACAACTTCATTTATTACTGTACCCTTAGCAGTTAAAATAGAGATTGGGCAATATGCGTATTTCGTTGGAATTCTGTTTCTCACTTTAAACCATGCCTATCCTAAATTATTCTGCAACAAATTAAGAAATGGCTATTTTTGTCATGTAGTTTCTAAAAACTTTCTTTAATTGGAAAAGCCTCACTGTTATTTTCCAAGTGAAGTGCAAATGCCTCCAAGCTAATTGCCAATACACTTGTTTCATCTAGTTTTAAGACTTGCTGAGAGATACTTAAGAGATTGCAGGAGTCTGAGTACCACACATTGAAAGTGACCGATCCATTTTAGAGACTCAACACACAGAAGAGCAGATGTCATGGCAATGATGAACATATTATTAAACATTATATAGATCTGCCATAAACACTATGAGTACAGTCTGGTGAGGGTATATTTATTTTAGTACACAGTTGATTAGATGCTGGCTAGATCAGGGGGTTAGAGTTCTGACATGAACTGTCTCACCAAAACTAGTAGTACTCCATTGTGTATGCACTGAAGAACAGGTAGCATTTCTACGAGAAATAAATTAACGCTATGTCTATCTAGATGTCTATCTGTTTATCTGTTCTGAATCATAAAACACTCTGGAATGTCAACTGAAAAGTTAAGTACTCTCTCCATATACAGTATTTCCATGCCCCACCCCCAAATCTGGAGTTTGTAAAAAAGCTAAGGCTAAACAAAACCCAAACCCCAAACAAATACAGTTTTGAGGACAAATCTGGAAGAGAGACGTAACATTTGAAATAATTTCTGCAGATTTTAAGAGGGAGGCCTGAGTTTTTCTTAATGTTTTGAAATGGAAATTTTCTTCAATTGTCTAGGAGGAAAGACCTTGTTTTGGCAAGATGTCTTCAATCATTTTGTGCGTTTTCGCATTTAATGTAGATCATGCCTTAGTACTGTCTGGGTAATGTAGATCTGTTCTTCACCATTTCATAGCTGAATTAAAGGCAACTGCTACACAGTGGCTGGCAGCAATATCTGTGGCATTTGACAGGAAAATAAGCCAGTGTTTTCTATTTCTTTCTTCTTCCTAGCCATCCCTCCATGTTTATTAAGAAAGGTACATGTTCAGTTTTTTCAGATCACATACGGGCTTTCCTTTTATGTTTTTGCATCCAAACGAATGAGGCTGCATTTTGGGAACTGAAGAGCAGCAGGCAGGTGGGAGAGGAGAAAGGTAATGCAACAGGCTCTTGAAAAGCAGTATGTAGGAATGATTGAGATCCATCTTTTGTCTTTGATACATAAATTATCTGAAAGTGGATTTGAATAGAAGTTTAAGATTTCACAGTGAAAGGGATATAGTGCCTTTGTCACATCATTACCTAGCAATGTAACACTGAAGTTATACTTTGAACTCATGCTTATGTTAAAATGCAGAACTGTTACGATCCCTTTGCACAGTAAATAGATTGCCAAACAGACATCTTTCTCTTGATCAGTACATTAAAAATCCCCTCCGTACAGTATATTTTGGGGAAAAAAAGTTGAAGTTAGAGCAGCATGCAGAAGTGTTGTAATGAAGAATCCATGAATAGCCTGAATAGAATTTTCTTTCTGGGGCTCGAAGCTGACCATAGAAAACACTTCTGTTTATTATTGAAGAAGGAATCTTTTATATTACTAGTTTGCGCATTTCTAGATTAGGCTTTTCAGTATATTTTTAAAGATGCTTCCATCATGTTTCAATGTACTCTTTCAACTCAAACCCTTAGCTCTGGGAGCAGAGTGTGAACCTGGGGCAAATTTAGGCATTTGTCTAAATCATAAAACTTCCTACAAGTCCTGCAAGAAAAAAAAAAAATCGGAATGCATATATATTGCATGATAATTTGATTGAGGTACTTTATAGGCCTTAACTTACTAGATACTTATGAGCAGCATTTTGTGAAGTAGGTAACTGGGTATTGATCTTACTTTATTAAACAGAGGAAGGTGATGGCCTGTGGCTAGCACAGGTCTTTTTTGTGAGAACATTCCTCTGTGTTTTATAAACAAAGATAAAGTTTGGATGTTTTTTAAACAGTGTCTTGAGGTTTGGACAGTTCAGGCCTGGCCAGTCAGGCCTAGGGGGAGGTTTCTGGCTGACCAATCTGGGCGACCTCTGAGAAGTCTATATATATTGAAACCAAAATAATAAATTTCCTCTCTTTCTTGTCACCCTGAGAACTCGGGTCTTTTCTCTGCTAGCGGCTCAACAGCGACAATGGCCTGAAAGACAAAGCCAGCATAAGAGGAAAAAATCTTGCCCCAAAATGCTTAGACAGGAAATTATTGGAAAGAAGTGTCATTATACCTTATGAATCTCAGGCAGAGAAAAAAAAAACTTTTAGTCCTCTTTTGACTGAAGTTGACAGTAGTCCAGCAGGAGCAAAACATGCTTTGCAAAGCTAGATCAGCACCAAAAGTTTCTGTTAGGTGTACTGAGTTTTACTAGTGGAATTACATTATGACATTTGAATTGATCCCTCTTGCTTGAATGCCTCAGGATTTTATTATGTTTCCCAGAACACAGCTATGTACTTGATATAGTTGCTCAGTGGGGAAAATCTGAGGAAACTGAAAGCAACTGATTAGAGCATACTTGCAGGTATGGGAATTAAAACTACTCATGTTGGTGTCTGCCTTTGTTTGAGGGGTGAACACAGTGGAATCAAAGCTCCAGTGTGTGGTCAGTAGTCAGCAGGATTCGAACCTGTTCAGCAAGACTTCAGTGGATTTTTAGTTTGTTGTCTCTAACATTCTGCTTTGGCTACGTGGCACATGCATGGAAACTTTGCTGGCTCTGGCCATGGAAGGTAAGAGGATGGCATTAATGTCACGGTGAGCCACAGATCCTGTGGGTGAGGCCACTCCAGCCACGGACTGCTCTCCGTGCTTGGAAGTCACCACACTGCAGGATGTTGGTGGGAGAGTGTAGCCCAGGGTGTTGAGACGTCAGGTTTTCCTGGATGTCAAGATCATTACCCTTTCAGGCAACACTTTGTATCCCAGAAGGCAGAGCATCTTGATTTTTCCTTCACTTTGAAGAGCAATTAAGTAGCGTATGTAGTGTGTGCAGTTTTCCTGAGATACAGCTGATTTTTGTAGAAAAAATGCACAAAAAATCTTGCCATTTTATGTCTGTAATAATGCATTCTCTGAAGTGTGGGAGGACACACTGCTGAGAAGGTCAGTTGTGATTCATTATATAGACATTGAAACATCTTTTCATCACATTTTTGGCTTGCATCTTTTCAGATACTCTTAGTTGCCACTTCTGAAGCAGCTAAATTAGTAGCTGAGCTGTAAGTAATAGTAAAACCCCTCTGAAAACAGTTTCACTGCTAAAGTGAAGGCATATTTTAAAATTTTAGTGATTTTCCAATGTTTTTTCTTTGGTGCTAAGAGGGAACAAGAAATTCATGTCTTCATTCATGTACATACTTTGGTAAAAAGCTTAATCCTTCAGTGGTAAATATTAAATGCTCCCTTCAAGTTTCCCAGCACCTTTAAATCCTTCTTGTATTGCATGCAAAGCAGCTTCTCCAAGCGCAGAAAGTCAAGACAATGGATTTCATACATATATAAAAGATTTAATGGGGACGTTTTTTGGGAAATACTTGAAGGTCTGTGGTACTGCACAGCTCGATTATAAAATCTCTCCAAGCTGAAAACACAGCAACCTCTAAAAGTATCACAGAAGGCTTTGGTTGCCTACTTATCTTCAGCTACAACCAAGCAGTGGGTTAGAAGAGATGAAGAATCCAGATCCATTAGCAGTCCTCAGAAACCTCTGTTCTCCTGGCTTGGGACCCCTAATGACTTAGATACTGCATATTGAAACTGATTGCAAAATCTATACTGTGGATCGAAGCTCTTTAAGAGCTTCATGCCCATCCTTGCACAGAAGCGTAATTGTCAGTGCTCTGAGCTTCTGTCCTGAGAGTCTAAATTAAGAACAAGCCTCTGGGCTGCTACAGGGCCTGCAGTAACTTCTCAGGCTTTGTCCTCCCTCTGTAACCAGCTGACCTGAGCTGCCCCCAGAACACAAATCCACTGTACCATGCTGTCAAAACAAATTACTAAATATCAGGCAGCACCACAGAGGAGACAGAACCCAGGATCTTAGCAAAAGTAAAAGGTTGCTCTCTCATGCTTGCTGAGGAATTAAGGCAGCCTAAATGCTTTGGTGGGAGGGAAACATTTGCCCTTCACCAAATGCTGCCCTGAGATTTGATCCAGAAAGCAATCAGGTCTCCCATGAGGAGATGGAGTGAGATGTAAGGAGGCTCTGCCCACGTATCTAAGGAGTGCACTCAACACACCGCAGCATGTGCAGTCCTTGGGGGAGGGACTCTTGAGGGCAAAATTTTCTGTTTACATCATTTGTGGAGGAGGCTGGGTACAGGTACAAACCAGGGAAGAAATCTGTGCAGGAAGTGAGCACTTGCTGCCCCGTTTCTCCTGTGATACATGCTGAAGTATGTGGGCAATGCCTGGTGCTTAACGAATATGGACCTGCAGAACAAGGTCACCCCCAGCCTCCATCAGCATCAGTAACGGCACTGGGAGCCACCTTGGGCTCTGGGCATGCTTTTTCTGAGCTTTACCTGTGTGACCTGCTGCCACTGCCCAGACTGTGGTGGTAGATGTGGGCAGGGCCCTGGCAGCTCCAGTGTCACCAGGATTCTGCTCCCAGGCACCACTGTGGTTCCATACCTGCTTCTGTTTGCTGCTCACTGCTCTGTGAGGGAGCTGCTGTGCTGAGGGGTGATTTAAATGGTGGGTAAACTGACTTTTTATAAGCACTGTGCCTAGATGCAAGTGGGTGAGAAGATGGGATAGGGCATTGAGACTGCTGTTTGAATAAGAAAAGAAGAGCTCCTGGTTAAATCTGGGCTGATAATTCCTCGGGAGCTAATACTGCCTTCAGTTACTGACTCACTTCACCTGTGAGTATCTCCCTCACCTCCCACATACTGCTTGCACCATCACTTCCTTACAACCTGCTCTCCTGCTTTCTTGCAGGGGTGCATGCTGGATGTGAATACATTAGTGCTTAGTGGGCTACCTTTTTAAAGCTTACCAGTTAGGTTATATCCCAACATTGTTCTAAGATAATATGCTTCAAATATTTACAAATCAAAAGTAAGTTAATTTAAAATGCCACTAAGTTAAGGTGATTCTACTTGCTTGAGCTAATATCTCTGTGTAACTCATCAGCATTAACCAAAACATGGATGTGGACATTTCAGTAGAGATACAGACAAAATAATAAGGAAACCTCATTTCCATATGTAAAAGTCCTAATTATCCTGATGGTTAAGAACGAATCAGTTTTCCAATTAAAAATACAGATGAGGAAATTTCTTTAATCAGAGCACAATATGCAAGGTCTTCTCAGAACAGTCCAGACTAACACAGACTTGAATGTTAAATATCTATAATAAAACAATGGTTTCTGAAAAGTCTAAGGACACTATACTCTGAAGGGCTGTGATTGCCCCATCACCCACCTATCAGCTTTTGAACTCAGTGCCTCTTCCAAAAGCTGGCAGAGAGACAGAGGTCTCAAAAACATATTTCACTTTGACATATTTCTTGAAAACTGATGGGGCAATAAGGGAAGAAGTCAGCACTACTGAGGAGGAGGAAAGGTTTATCATGTGGGCATGAAATATAAACTGTAGGGAAAAAAACCTACATTAGTCCAACTTTTTGTAAAAGATGTTTATTTTCATTTACAATAGACTATGCAAGCTGATACCAAAATCTGTCAGAAGTCCATCCTTTGTTTTTTTCATTAATGGTGATTTGCAATTTATTGCGTGCTTTATCATTATTGTGAAGATACTTCCTTGTTTCATTTTATTTAGAAGTGACCTTACTTACTTACCTGTGCAATTTGGAGGAACAATTCGAGCACTGTTCTTTAGTCCATTGCATGAGTTTTGTGGACTCTATAATATGTGTTTTACAGAGTCCACAAAACCCATGCAATATTTATAACACAATTTATAACACATATTATAGAGTCCTCAATAATATTTTATTGAGGACTCTATAATATGTGTTATGAAGACAAACTGAATATGCTTGAAACTGGCATGCTAAATAAAGTGTGGGGAGAGTACAGGGCTTTTTTTAGCTTGGAGGGGAAGCCTGCTGTTTATGTGAAATGGAACAATTTGGAAACATTCATAAAGTGGCCTCCATGCTGGAAACAGACTTTGGGTAGAGTAGAGGCTGATAAATCTTCATGATAAACCATGGAAATTATTTGATCTATGTGGGGGGTTGAGGGGGAGGAAGAACTGGTAGCTGCACATCTTCTAGGGCAGAGTGTAACCTCCCAAGCAGGATATAAACCCCTTTCTCCTTTTGTGCAGCTGAGAACAGTAGTCTCTTGTAAATGAGTTCTCCTACAATGGAGAGTGCTGGCTGAGAGTCTGAATTAAGAACACAGGAGGAAAGACAAAGGAATGAAGCCTGTTTAATTAGGATAAAATATACTCCCCCCTGTCAAATCCTCCAGTCCCAGTTCAGCAGAGCATAGGGGTTGTTAGGGCTGAAAGGTCTGCCTTGCTGACTTAGGTAAACGCAGTGCTCGGCAGATGAAGTCATGCATAATTAATTGTTCTTTGTTGCATTCTTTTCAATGTAATGACTTGTAGCATTCACACTTATAATAATTAATGTTTGCTGTGTGTTGGAGCTTCAGGACATCCAATTAAGGTGGTGAAGGTGGGAACTGCATAGCATCTCTGACATCTAGTTGTTACCAACATGTGGCCTGTAACTTCTTTTTCTGTACTTGTTTCTAGTGTCTAAAACAGTACATGGAGCTGGCAATTCAAGAAGGTTGTGGTTCTCCTATCACATGTCCAGACATGGTATGCCTGAACCATGGGACCCTACAAGAAGCAGAGGTATCTATACTTCTTTCTTTCTCTCTCTCTTTTTTTTTTTTTTTTTTTTTAATTTTTAACATATATCCCCCAAATTTCTTTAGCTGCATAATATACAATCATAAACTTTTCCCTCCCTTTAATTACCTTTAATGAGCTCTTGGCAAGAGGCCTGACTGACAAGAGGAGATAGAAACAAACAGATGTTTTTCAAGGGTTTTGCTCTTTTTTCCCTCCCTCTGTGCCTTGGGGAAAGGTTTACTTGGCATCTGGACAGCCCTTCAATTACCCATGCAGGTGACTTCACTAGAATACCCTGCATCCCAGAATTGCTGAGCTTCCATTAGACTGTCAGTTCAGTCAGATTTGATCTGACTGCAAACACTGAAATTCTTGCGTCTTTCTTAAGAGTAAGAACTCAAACTGATGGTATGCAAGGCCAGAATTTCCTTGTGAATGTTGACCTTGGGCTGTGACAACCAATTTGCAATCCAATATAATCACGCAAGGCCCTTTAATTATATGGAAAGAAAGGTATCTGCACAGCACCAGACAGAAGTAGGCCTTAAGAGATATGAAAAGTGTTTCTTGGGATACACCCAAGGGATGCTTGCTTGCCTGCTTTGTGAGGCAGGAATGTCCCTGCTGGGCCTGAGAATAGAAGTAGGAAAAAAAACCCACAGGAAAAAAAAGGTGGCTAAGAGATTTTGATTGGTTTTGTGCATTCTTTCAGCATTTTTTTGCAGGAATAAAATCAAGGAGAATTAGCTCTCCATCCCTGAGCTGAAGGAGAGAAGTTTGTCTTCTGGATTCCCTTGAGCCCTGTGCATACAGACGCCATAACTGTGGCAGAAGTATATAATCCTATTCAAATGCCATCAGTGCTAGTGTGATTCCCTATACCAAAAATGCCTTTTTCTCCAGAAAAAAATCAGGATCTGCTCTCCAGCATACATTTGAAATGTGCTTAGTTGAATCAGGGCATGGGACTTGCATCTATGTTTGTTATGGTGTGCAGGCATATGGTGGAGCTTTTTTTTTTTTGGCTGAATCCAGCTATTGTGAAAAGTAGCCAGCTGTTTCCCTTCCTCCTCTTTCTACAAAGAGAGGGTGTAGCAATGTCCTTCTACCCATTGCACCAGATTGGAAGCATCTAGCCTTTATTGAAAATGTATTTTTAAATGAAAATTAACAAATGGCAGGAAGAATTCTGCTCTGTTTAACCAGGGTTATAATGCTATAGGCATTAATAGAGATCTATTTCCTCTTAGTAAAGGACTCTCCAGGGGCATGTCTTAATGGACCACTAGCCTAATCCTTGAGTGTTTTTTGGGCTGACAGCAGAATGACTAAACAGCCCAAATGTGCATTAATGTCCTGTGGATGACTGAATGTCCTGACACTCCCTTTTGGCGATGTGGTTGAAACATAAGCCTTCTGCCTAAATAGCAAACAAGTCCCCAACCTGGTTAAAATTATTGCTTATGTATTTTACCAAATACTTTTTTCTTTAAGGAAGGAAACCACCCAGAAATAAATTGGAACAGCAGAAAGAATAGAGTGACTCCATTCCTAATCTGAAAGATTAGCATGTAAAATACAGATTACGTATGAGCACTCTCTATTCCTTTTTCTTTCCTTCTGTAAAAAGGCTGTTCTTTATGAAAATGTGGCCTTTTAAAGCTATTTCTTAAAAAGCCAGAACCTTATCAGATGGTAGAGAATGTGCTTAACAATGGCTATTGTTTGGCAGGGAAGTACTGTTTAGAATTACAGTTTATTCCTTCCACGCTCTCAAACTCCTGGTGTAAAAGTACGAGGCTTCCCACCACTGGAGGGTCTGGATGTTTTGTTTCTGGCTTCTGGCAGGACAAAGTTCCTCACCAGGACAGTGCTATGAGGAATGACATGTTGCTGGTACTGTGGGGAAAAACAAAAAGAAAAGGTCCTTTTTTCTCCTCTGTGATAGCGTCAGTGCTTTGAAAAGGTGTATTTTTCATGTCATGTTCATTTCAGACTATGCCATGACTGCTGTTTACCAGGTACTGTTACAGTTTGGAGAAAAAATAGCAATTCAAATTGTCTTTGTCATGGACATGGTGCCAAATTGGTTCCTACACTTTGGGCTAAATGCATCTTGTTATATTAGCTAAAACAGTTGTTCTGTTTGCTTTTTTAAATGCCTTTTGGCCTAGCCTGCACAAGGGAGACAAAGGTGAAGTTAGGCATAAACTGAAGTGAAGGAAAGCCTTTTCATTGACTTCAGTGCATTTTGGATTGAGTTTTCTTCAGTAAGGAAACAATAACAAAGCTTATGAGCATTTATAACACAGTATAGCTATGATCACAGTATAACTATGAAAGTCCTCTTCTTCTCCCTCTCAAGGTCCTTATTCAAGGAGTGTAACATTTCTTCAGTGCTTTCCAGTGACGTTTGTCTTCATTAAGACAAACCAGAATTTAGTCCTGTTTATCTTCTCAGTAAAGTTCTGAAGAGTTCATCTAGTTGGTACGAAATTACCAGAGCCTTTTCACAGCTCTTGGTTTGATTCTGATTCATGTGCTTCTTCTGTTGCTTTTGGGGGATGGAGGGAGGCAAAAACTCTGGTCAACAATTTAAACAGAGAATAGAATTTCTACTTGTATGTCTCATGAAGAAATGAGCAAGTGTAAACAGTAGGAATGTGTCCTCTCTAAAACAGTTGAATATTTCATCAGTGCTTGGGGAGTAAACTGCTTATTCGTATAGATGCTG
This sequence comes from Entomyzon cyanotis, assembly GCA_024500445.1. Classification (NCBI taxonomy): domain Eukaryota; kingdom Metazoa; phylum Chordata; class Aves; order Passeriformes; family Meliphagidae; genus Entomyzon; species Entomyzon cyanotis. Next base: position 74,548,723 of record JAKEPQ010001005.1, read on the forward strand.
GGAATTACGGCTTTACTTTCTGAGTTCCATCCGGACTTCAGAAAAAAATGTACCAGGTTTTTTGTTCTTCAAGTGCATAAAGTGAAAAGTCATTTGAACTAGAAAATTGTACTTTTCAGTACTTTGAAAATATGTTTTCTGAAAACACTCTGGCTTGGTTTTTTTTTCCTTCAACAAAATCTAGTTGAAACTGGTATATTCCTCAGCAGTTTTTTGCTTTGACAAATAGTGCATTCAAACAGAAGGAACTGTTCCACTGAAGTGCTTGAAATCAAGTGCACTCCTAACTCATATCTTGACCTGTTACATCTATATGGCAGCTGCCTGTAGTATAGCTGTCTTTTAGCAGAAATAGATGAAAGGTGGTGGTGGTAAGGCAATGGTTTTGGCTACAGACTCTCTTTCAAATAGCTGGTTACACAAAACAAGGAAAGTTTAAAAGCAGTCTTGTTAAACAAAATGTTTGCACTTTCGTGTTCTAATGGCACAATAAACAAAGATTATTTGGATTCCTTCCTGGAAGCAGAAGGTAGAAGGAACATCTTATGTTAATGCAGTTCTCTTTAAACATGCAGACTTCTTCTGTCTAGAATATTCCTGTCTCTCTTGGGAACTTGTTCCATTGATTTAATTGGACCAGTTAATATCCGTAATATAAATAAGGGGTAATTTATCGTGGTTTGAAATGGTTTTACTTGGTGTGAATCCAGTCACCAGTGCAAGCTATGAATCAGGGTAAATCTCCCCTGCATACAGGGATTTCTAATGCAATACTCACTTGGATAATATCAAGGGCATTGTGCTTTGCTGTTTCTGATTCCTGTATTGTTCTAAGGCTTATAATATTGATGCAGTGATCCATGTATACATAATCTGATTTGGATTAAACAGTGCAGCAGTCAGTAAAGGAGGTAGTGACTCTTTGGGCTCTTAAGTTTGTCAAGAATTACCTCCTTACATGCAGTGCAGATTCTGCTCATTGTCCCTCTGTCTTTGTAAATCCATGTTCTACAACCTGACAGAGGGTTGTCAGCACTTCGTAAAGCGATGCTGAAATAGGACAATAACCTAGATCTTAGAATTCTTGATTGTGTTATATTCCATACATAGCCAAACACAAAATCCCACTGGGACTCTGTTTAAAATATCAGTTTTATTTTTAATTTGAAAATTGGTTTACGTTTTGCTGGAGGAGAGTGAAATGGTAAAACAAGAATGAATGCGAGAAGATGTTGCAGGCTGACCTATCTTTTTCAGGGTCAAAATAAAAATTTTTGTTCTTCTTATTTACTTGATTTTAAATAAAACCTAGGGGACCAAATGAGGGAGCCTTAATTTTGTTTTTATTTGTCGTTAAATAAGAGAAGAGCTCTTTAATAGGGAAAATGAATAATTTAGTGTTTCATTATGACTCTAGTGAGAATGGTAGCTTGATGAACAAGGTTGTGGGTGTAATTTCTAACAATAAAGAGATTGAACTCCCATACCCCTTTCAAAAGCAAACCACAGCCCCTGCTGAAACCGTTTTACACTCCTTGCAAAACAAGACAGTGCCTCTGTGAGCTGGGCTTTGGCAGAGGTGGGCAGTGCCACTCTTTGCAAACTGTTGCTGCTGCTGCCAGTGCAGGATCTGCCCTTACTGCCTGTCTGCTAAAGTAAGAAGGGGAGAAGCTTTCATCCTGCTGAACTTCCCTCCCTTGGCTTTATCAAGGTTTGATTCATATGGGTGTGAAAGGAAGTAAGATCTATTCAATTTTCTTGATTGCCTCCTTGCATCTCCCTTGGAAGCCTGAGAATAGGTGGAGTAGTGATTTTCCCTTTCCACTCTGGTAGCCAGTGTTTAAAAACAGCGAAGTTGTTCTTCCTTGGGTCCTGGTTACTCCACTGCCTGGAACAGTTTTCCCCTGTGTACACTGTACCAAATTATTTTGAGCCCTTTCAATTTTCCTTTCTTTGCGCTTTTGTCTCATGTAGTAGCAGGGACCCTGGTTATTGTGACACATTTGATGACATGGTCTTTGTGGATGCTTGACAGGGGTCCAGCTGGAGCCCTTTGTGGTAGTAAGCCTTCAAAATTTTGCTTTTATCCATGAACATTTTTACTTCAGATGAAGGCTGCTGTTCTTAGCAATAGCTCTTGTGTATTCTAGTGCTCTATAGCAAAAGTATTTTAACTGCAGATATTGCTTACAGGGTATGGAAAATCAGAAAACCTATTTCAACTCCTAACAGTCTGATAAGTCTCAAATCAAGGTATTTTCAGGAGAGTTCTTGCCTGTATTTAAAAAAAAAAATTATTAAAACAGCCAGTATTATTAAAAAAAAAAAAAGTTCCCCAAACCTGTCCTCTAGCATTTCTTCCTACATTGAATAATTTCATAGCCTAGAAAAGAAAAGCCTGCTTTCTGATATGCTCATGATCTTTCTCTTTTGATCCTTTTGCCATCTGCTGGGTTGCTGGTTTGTTGCCTCCCCAGATTTCCATGTCCTGACCAGCCCAGAGACGTGAGTGGTTGTGCAGGAGAGGAGGTGTTTGGGATAAACAGGCACCGAGGTGGGGCTCGAGAAGTTGTCTGGAGATGAACACTTAGACTGATGCCAAGTAGGAGGAGATAAACACCTAATCCCCTTATTGTGCTTATGACTGTCCTTCTTGAGTAGGTGTAAATGAGATTAAAAGTTCACTGAGGAAAGGATTTGCTGGTTTTTTATGGGGACCTGATACTCATGTTTCTTTTTTTCCAATTAAGTTTGCACATACAGCTTTCACGTGGCACTGAATTCAGGCAGCAGGAATTTGTGCATTGTTTTCCTCATGCCTGAAGATGCTAAATCTGTGAGAGGCTTTGGCTCAGCACATCTCAGGTTGACCTGTGTGTGGGTGCCATCAGAACCTGGCCTTGCCAAGCCTGTGGGAGTCAGTGGCACAGGTGATGGATTGTGTGTGTTCAACGTCCAGAGCTGCACGCAGGGAAGGGGAAGCTGAGCTGTGAAGAGGATGTGTAGGAAAAAGAGTGGAGCTGAGTGAAGCCAGCGGGGAAAGCTGGCATGGTAAGCTCAAGTTTTCCCCAGAAGAATGGGAAGCTTTCAGCACTGCCTCTGCTTCCTATTGAAATCTGCGTTAAGATGCATAACTCTGCACCCACTGTAATCAAAAAGGCTGATTTTTAATACGTGGGAAATTCTGGGCTCAACAGAACTGCTCTTGAAAAAGCTGTTTGTTAAAAGTGAAGGCAAGTACAGAAGGACCCTGGCCAGCTACACAGTTCACTCAAGTGGCTCTTACAGCATTGAGACTCACTGTTTTAATTTAGTTGTAATGAAGGAAAATTTAAAGTAGTTGCCAGTGCTCACCCAGCTAGAGAAATGCAGATGACTCTTTTAATTTTCCAAACTATTTATATGCAAAGCTGCCCTGGGGAGGAGTGGGCAATGCTGAAATGATGTGTCCTTGCTGAAACTGTTAAACTTCACTCTTTTTAGACATTTGATTTATTTTTTTGTTTTCCAAGAGTGTTTCAGCTGACTTCTGATGAACATGTTAAGAGTTTCCCAGAAAAATCTGTGTCTTACAGTCATATTAATCTTAAATATTAATTAATTACAGTCATATGAATATTTAAATTATTAAATCTTGACATGATTTGGATTCATTTTTGCATTAGACAGGCTTAGGTTAAATAAATGATCCAAGAATCTGCTACAAAATGCCGTTTTGTGCAATCAAGTCCAATTGATTTGAGATATTAATAAAACAAATCCATATTTTATAATACAAATTTATTTTTTCCATCTGTGAAAGAAAATGTATTCACAGGATGAAATTGAATATATATTGGATTTTTGTCAGTATATTTCTTCTCATGAACGCTAAACCCTACAACCCAGGAGGACAGCAAGGGCCAGTGTCCACTTTACTGAGGACAAATTTTGCCCTTTACAGTAATCTGAAAGACTGTGGTGGGATACTGGATGTGAGATTTGAAAGCCTGGCACTTTGAAGTTATTAGTTCTGCACTGTCTCACAGTGCTTCAAATGATCAGCCTAGTCTCACAGTGCTTCAAATGGTCTTAAATCAGCCTAGGTTTATTTTCAGTAAAAGAAAAAAATATTTCCAGTGCTGGTACACTATCACAAATGGATCAGATAAAGAGAATGATACCACATTCTGAATCTGACAAACATGTGACTCCTGAAGTGCCTGGGAAGTTTCTTTTGAACCCTTCTGTCCCCTGTCAGCAGCTTTGCTTATTAGTTTTAAATAGGGCACTTGGTCTTCTTACGCAGACTGTTAATTGGAGATTAGAGCATTTAGCCTTTTAGGCTGCTAGTTTAATTATGGTAATGTGTAAAATGTATCAGCAAAGCCTGTTTGTCTATGCCGACTAAATTTGTTAACTTCATTCAGGTTCTTAAGAGGCTGGTGCGTGTCTAAGGCAAATTCCAACAGCAGTGGCATTAGCTGTCTTGGCCCAAACCCCATTAAATGAATAAAAAATGGAAACCAGACAGGCTTTAAGTTCTGAGAGCTAAGTAACCCCTGCCATTAGCCCTGGGAGACATGAATGAAGAACCATTCATTTGAGCTGTATTCTTGTGCATGAACAGCATGCTGCAGTCTCCAGGGCTGGAAACATGTCACCCTTTGTTACACTAAACCAACATGAAATAAAACTGAGAAACCTGAAGTAAATATGGAATCCACAGAGAAGGCTTTCCTGTGCAGGGTAGGAATTATTTGGGCTGAACTACTGGGCTGTGGGGCTGAAATAGGGAAGGTCAAGAACTACTTTAAGTTTTGGAGAAGTAGTCCAGGTATGAAGAAACATTGCGCTGGAAGCATGCAGGAACAAAAAAGTGAATTTGAGAGCCAGCTCAGGAAGGCAGATGTGTAGAAGGTAGTGCTTATAAACTTTATTTAAAGTTTGTGTTTCTAATGCTTGTTTTGTGTGTTTGTTTCTCATTTCAGATTGCCTGTTTGGTTCCTGTTGACCAGTTTCAGTTATACAAGAGGCTGAAGTTCGAACGAGGTGTGAACCTTTTTGTTCCTACTATCTTCTCTTCTGTCTGTAGAGGCAGCACTATTATGTACTGCAAAGACAGAGCCTGTTGAATGAGTTAAGAAAGAGACAGAGAAGATATCTTTGTTTCAAAATAGTTTAAGAGTAGTCACTAGGTCTGACTGTGCTCCACAGATAAATTTGAAATTCCTTCAGCTTTTTCAGAATCAAAAAAGCAGCATCCTTAGTGAATTATCAGACTTTTACTCAAGCTTGTGTGCAACATTCTCTGATTGTGTGCCTGGGGCTCCATTGTTCTTCTGACAGCACGTTCATCTTGGGTCCTTGAGGTGGTTGTACTGTAGAGCTAGGCAAGGTCCTAGAGGCTGGTGCAGGCCAGGGGACACAGTCCTTTTACACATCCGTAGGGATCTTCAGAGCTTCTGGGTGGCACATTTTCTGAAGTGCAGTGTGGATTTTTGCAAGCATCCCTGCAAAATAGCTTTGCTTACGTAGAAGCCTCATGTGTGTTCATGAGTAGCGTTTTTCTCCCCAAGGAACCATAGACCCCTCATTACTGAGTAAGGCCTGTTTTGTAAAGAAGTTTGAAACAGAAGGTCTTGCTGAGGCCAGGCTCTCCTGTGCCCAGAGGTCGCCCTTCTGCATCAGGAGATGGTTCTTTGCCAAGGCTGAAGAAGAAGCTTGCTAGTCAGAAAGATGAGATCCCATTCCTGGTTTTAAAGACTGTCAGCAGCTTGAAAGTCTCAGCTGGAAGGTGTGCTGGTTTTCAAAGAACTCAGTGCATGATACCATGCAGAGTGGTATGTCTGAGACACTGCCCTAACTCTGCCTGTTTTCAAACTCTCCTTGGAAGGTTGTATTTATGTTTTTGCTCTGCATGCCTGCTTAAATGCAATGGATTGGGAGTGTGTAAGACAATGAAGAAATCTATAAAAATTAAGCAAAATAATGCACCTGAAAAGTTGGTGAGATAGAAGAATATATAGGTTTTTACAGAGTCTTGTCTGACATGAGTCTTTCTGAATGGACACAAAGTACAAAAACTGCGAAATACTCAAATATGCCTTAGATTTTATGGGCAAGTGCAGATTGTAGATGTGATTTTCAGGCACTCAGGTCAAGAAAAAAGGAAAAACATCTCAAACCTTGCTTTCATTTTTTATTTCTTTCTCCTGTTTTACCACTTGTTTATTCTTAATTCCTTAGGAAGTCTTTGATTTAACAAGCTCATAAACTAATCAGTGCCTTGTCTACAGTTCTCGACAATGGAAATCAGAGCTTGTTAAATCAAAGGCTTAAGAAAGAGACACTTCCTTGCAATACATTAATCTGTTTTATGTAAAACCTTTTTTAACTGAAGCTTCTGAAACTATTGGTTTCCTGGTATCTCCTCCTCTGTAACTAGCCAAAGCTGAACTTACGATCTTTTGTCCAACTCACTGTTACATCTTTTTTTTTAATGCCTCCCACACAGAGAAGCCTGAAACTTGTATATTTTTTAAATCCTCCTTTCTTTTTCTTTCCTGCCTGAGTCTGACAATTCCACCTCCCCTATCTCTCTTCATTATGATTCTAAGATCTGTCCTTGCTCCTTTATGATGAGTAAAACTGGAGTCCAAGCAGCAGACTTAGACATAGCGCTTTTGCCTTGCCTTTTGGCCCCAGCAATAAATCCATCTTAATGATGCCTGGGAACAATTCCTGCTAGCTAAAGCTCTGACCTGGACAGCCAGCACTAATCCCAGCCCTAGCCAAGACCTTTTGCCTATCCTGGATTTAGTGCTGTCCCCAAGGCTGACCTTTCTGCACTCATCAGCTGGACTTGGCTTATTAGCTTCTGCTGGCCTGAAGCTCTGTTCTCAGACCTGAGCCTTACCTGGCAAAGCCTGCCAGCACTGGTCTGACAGTCTTTCTGAAAATACCAATAAACTTGCTGCTGAGGATGAATTCTGACCCATAATCTGCCCAGGGACTCCTTACTGATCTTCCAGTGATTGGTAAAGCCAATGCTTCTCACCCTTCCAGCTGTTTTCCATTATGAGATGAATTTTGAGGAAAATTTGGAAAACCCCAAGAAGGACTTACATCCAACGGCTATTTCCCCCCTCCCCGATCTGTGCTAGCTATGTTAATAAAATATATTTCTTCTCAATTTCATTGTTTTATTTTTAATGGACTAATAATATTGTGTGAAAAAGCAATGAGAAATAACTGGCATAGAATTGTATATCTATAGACAATTGTTGAATTTAATAAGGAATGCACTGACAATATGCTATTCTCTTGTGGGTTTTATGTTCTTAGAATGCAAATGCGTTTTTAAAAACAAACTTTTCTACATATCTGTAACTTCTCTGCATCCAGTCGGGGCCAAGACACAGAGCTTCTGTGAAGCATATTTTAGAAGAAGAAACAGGAATTGCTCTATGTCTGTTTAGGGTGGGGTTGATGTAGTCAACAGAAGTAAAGAAATAGAGGAATAGTAAGTGGTTAGGACACATGCATTATGTTTGTTTCTGTGACAATTGCTCAGTAGGTTGAGTGGTAGATGAAGAGAATCTCCATTTTATGCTTGACACAAAAGTAGTCCATTTTAAAAGAAGGTGTTCCTGTTACTCTGTGAAATACAATCATAGACTCATCCTTTCAGTGAGTAACTCTCCCGAGCCAGAAATTATTTTCTTCAGGGTGCTGCATTTCCCCTGTCTGCCACCCACATCTCACCTGCTTGCTCACATGTTTTATGAACACTGGCCAGATCCCTGCCTGAAACTGGCACTGTTGGGGAAGGCTTTCCTCCTGAGGGTAGAGAGAACTGTCGCTGAACCAGCTGCAGGGAAGCAGGGGAGAGGCTCAGGAGACAAATGGCCCTAATCAAGAGACAGAGGAACTTGTCAGAGCAGGACAACAGCCTCTTTCCCTTTTTTGACTGTGCCTTTTTAGTTTTTTCTGGTTTCGCTTTTATTCATGGTAAACCAAACAGTATGAGACAGCACAGATTGCAAAACAATATCTGTAGGTTCTTTGTAAAATGGAGGAAGTGGGAGAGGAGGGAGTTTCATCTCATGCATTGCATCTTGCTGCAAAAAATTGGTAAAAAAACAGGTTTACAACCCAAATCCCCTCCTCCCAAAAATGTCAAAACCAGACATCGTGTCTTTCACCCAAAAACAGGATAGGGGATTTTAGGTTTCCAAAGCTGAGTTTTCGACAGAAAGCATAGAGAACCTATTGTGTGAAGGATTAAATGCAACAACAAGTACTAGGCCATGGTCTTAGCCAGTTCAGAGTTTCTTTTAAGAGACACTGAAGTAACCTAGAGAAATAAAGATTTCTCAGTCAGGACACTACCTTTTAAAAGTATGTAAATATGAAAAGTTACTTGCATGGCCATGTCTCTCCTCCCCACAAATGAAGGTGAGAACTAATTTGTTTTGGCTTTCATTCAGTAGAAAGCAAAATGTTTATTTGTTCTGGGAGGCAGAGAAAGCATGTGCAAGAGAGTAAGAGAAAAGAATGCAACGAGATCCATGAAATGGCTGAAGATAGATGGTACAGGAGTTTTGCTGTCACTGCCTAAATTATAGGTGACAACCTTTGCATGGATATAGAAATTCTGCACAACAGTTGGAGCACTCTGACAGACTCAGAAATTGCCTGAAGTCAGAGCACTGTGTACCTGTGTGTCCTGCAGCCAGGAGAGAAAATGATCATCCTTATGTGGTTTCAGCAAAATTTGCCAGAGAACATATGTATGAGGGTCTTCTGCAGCCTTTTGTTTCAAGTGGGACAACTTATTTTATCTGTTGGAGGCACCTTGTAATGGCTTTTGCCATCTCACATTCAGGATTTCCACCACCTTCTGAGACATCCCCTCCATCTATTTGTTTTCAGTGGTGGTACCAGAGAGCTCCCAGGGAAGGAGGAGGGGCAGGTAGCTACTGCAGGCACAACAGCCCTTTTCTGGGGAGGCTCTGCACAGTGTGAGTGTTCAGCTGCATCTCACGGAATTGAGTAGCAAATGAGCAACAGTTGAAGTCGTTTCAGCTGGGTTTTTGTGGCAAGTCCAAATTCCTCGAATAAAGATTGGGAAGTGAGAGAGAGGATCAACATTTATCATTCCTTGCCATGTGGTGATGACTGTAACTCAGTGTCTCCACCCTGAATCTTGACAATTATCTATAATCTTATACCAGACAAATAGTAATGATATAATACAGTGAATATTAACTGGAGTTTATAGATAGAGGTGAATAAGTAAGGCATGGAAAGTGACTTGACATTATTTTAATTTAATCCTTCTGCAGTTTATATGGAAGTTATTGCATGACTTTTACATGTGAAAGACCTGGAGTGGCACTAGTGTTGCAAGAGACAAGCTTCTCAGCAAGCAGCATTTAGGTTCATATTTTGAACCTCCCAATAAAAAGGCAAGGAACACGTTCTGTGTAGTGAATTTCTATTGTTGCAATGCTTTCAGTTCGGCTGCTTAGCAGAGCACAAAAGCAGACCTGCCTAAAGAAGAGAAGACTCAAATGTCCGTGGGCGCGGAGCGCTTTGGCTTCCACACCCGCTTACAGAATTGGGTGTTGTATACCTAGACACATGTCACTGGAACAAGAAGGGGACTGTATAAACAGTTTTATTTCTCTCTGCTTCGTTTCAGAAGTCCACTTGGACCCCCAGAGAACATGGTGCCCCACGGCCGACTGCCAAACAGTGTGCCACATCGCACCGAGCGAGTCGGGAGCACTGGTGCCCGTGGAGTGTCCCGCCTGCCACCTGACGTTCTGCTCCTCTTGCAAGGAGCCGTGGCACCCTCAGCACCTGTGCCAGGAAAACCAAACTACTCCAGTACCAACCGAGCAGGGGTAAGATGGGGATCCATGGAGACCATGCAGTCTTTCAGTTCGTCACAGGGTCTCACATCGGGTTCATAGAGCAACTTCATTCTAGGTCCTTAGGTTCACCTCTGAGACTGTCCATATCTCTGGTGTTTCCTAAATACAATTCCAGTTTAAATATTACTTTAAATGATAAATTTTATGTTTTTAATACTTGTATACTTGTTAGGCTTGCATTGCAACTGACACATCTGAAAGGTAAAACCCTCCAGGACTTCATGTCTGCCTAAAGGCTTTGTTCACATGCTGGAATTATGACCTATGCCCATAGAAAAAATCCAATATACCAATACTACAGGATCTGAATTTTGCCTATACTGTGAGTAAGAAATCACCTCTGCTTAATATTTATAGAATCTCTTCATAGACAAACCTTAACTCCTACACAGAGTGTAAAGTTCACATGGTGTGAGAAGCCTGATTTATGCTCATTTTGCTTAAGTGTGAACAACCTACAGATCAGGTTGCAGAAGCCATTAATCTACAGAAAGAAAGCTTTTGTGTTTAAGTTATGTAATGTCTTTGGTCATCCATCTTTGTTTTTTTAATCAGGTTATGTTGAGTCATGTGTTCAAAGTATTCTATAATTTTTTTACAAGAAATGAAAGACTTAAAACCTAAGCATTCTGCTTGCTAGAGACTTCATTGAATAGGAGTTTCCAAAAAGCTCTTGCCTTGATTTTTCTTCTCTGGGTGTGATGGCTGGCTTTGGTGGAGTTTAAGCCTTTGGTGGAGTTTATTCAGACAAGGACTGTGCTATGAGTTGCATAATCCAGTCCTGTTAAAAGAATTGTGCAATCTCGCTGTAACAAAGTCCTAAGTTTTAATGCTATAGGTGATTAATTGTGGGTGTAGTGAGTGTTGATTTTATGTAGCATAAAAGAGCAAGGCAAGGGATTTTCACTTTTACATGATATTAATAGTCTCACACCTAATAGTGAGTATGCTTCAGTGTATTGTACTGAATATAAGAATATAAGAAGCTTCACAGTGACTGCATTAGGACAACATTAGATACTCTGGAAAATAAGCACAATACACATTGGGCAGTGGCGGTAATTACGTTCACGTCTCGCTTTTATGTTTCCTTACTTCTCTAGATTCCTTGTTGGAGCAGAGACAGAGGCACCAATTAAGCAGTGCCCAGTTTGTCGGATCTATATTGAGCGAAACGAGGGCTGTGCTCAGATGATGTGCAAGAACTGCAAGCACACGTTTTGCTGGTACTGTCTACAGAACTTGGATGTAAGTGCTGTAGAAAAAACACCAAGATAAACAGTAACGGGGTTAGGGTTCATCTGAGGTCCTGTGCAAGCTCTTTGTTAAATCATTGCTGTCCTAGTGAATTTCTTGTCTCAATTCAGCTTCTGACTCAATTTCTTTCTTTTCTTTCACCCAGTGCTTTTATTTATATCAATAAATATAAATAATTTTTTTTTTTCTTCCGTAAAGGGTTATAGCCATGTCTGTGGGTCCCATGTTAGTTCTTTGAGGGAAATGGGACTGAGTGGTTGCTTTCTGGAGGTTTGTTCCAGCAATATCTTGCTCTGATTCCTTCGTCCAGTAGCTGAAAACAATTTGGTTCAGAGTGAGGGAATTAATTGTCTTCCACCTGCTTCAACAGCAAAGGACACAATGTAGCATGGACAAACAAAACCAGGAGACCCCCCTGAGATGGTATGCAGAGATCTGTGTATTAGCAAGAGAGCAAGCCTTTCTATCCCATCCATTCCATTCAATGTCCTGTGGGCACGTTCGACTATCACCTGCCCTGTGGGAGAGTGGGGAATACCTGTGTTGTGGGAGACACCCCAGTGTTTTAGGAATTGATGAGTACATTCCGAGGTGTAAGCTGGGCTATTTTCAGTTTTAATAGTGTTTGGGAGACCTAAAATGTTAAAGTTAGCCAATGTCAAGTGACATCACGGGCCTTCTCTCCAGTGTGTGTGGTTGCCATTAAAAATGAGAAAAAGTGTTTAACTGTAAAAACAAAAAGGGGATAAGAGAGCTGTCTAAACAAGTGCAGAATCATTTACAGTATTAGCGGTTTCTGTATTACCCCATTAAAATCTGTACCAAGGGGTCCCCTGCTCAGACATTTTGCTTGGCTCTGGAGTGTCTGCAGCCGTTCCCTGTCTTTTAGAAACAGCCATGCTAATACTTGCAAAGGATAAAGCAGCAAAGGTTGAAACTTCAGGATGCAAAGGTGTGGTAAAGAAAAAGAGTCACCCAGATCTATAACTACTAGACACTAATTGAGGGGAGTCGTTGCAGGTGATGGAAGTCCAGGATGCGTAAAACATCCCTTCCCCATAATGTAGACGGTATGTTAGCAGTAAATGGTGCAATCTGAGCAGTTTGCCTCTTGGGGCCAATAACAAGCCAAAGGTGTGTGCTCTGTTTAGGGCACTGCATTCCTCCTACCCTGATTAGGGTCGAGGTGGGGTTGATTGTGGGCCAATGAATAGGCTGTTCATTGCTTTTTATGATGGAGACATCTGCTCCGGTATACCTTTAAATTTTCTGCCATCTATGCTGCATACCAGGGCTGGCTGAGCTGTTGTGATGCTAAACACTGACCTGCAGGTACAAAACAGGGTGGCATGGGGGTCCACAACAGTATCTGTATTTCACCCTCATAATCTGAATCAATAACACCAGGTAACACAAAAACCCTCAATCTAGTGGTGGAAAAACGTCCAATTAATAAAGCATGCTATAATTTCCAAGTGGTCCCCACATTCCAGTAGGAATTAAATGCATCGAGGTGGTACTACCAACTATTAAAAGGAACTTAAGTATCTTTAAATGAAATTTTAACACAAAATAGACTAGTTATGACTTGCAAACAAAATACTAAAATTCGGACAGTCTTACTTATATACCACACTAATGGAGTTTTGCTGGTTTTGCTGGATGCATCCGTAAATCTGTCAACGGGGTTGTGCTGCAGCTGCATTTTGTGTATAAGTAATTGTCTAGAAAAGTCTGTAAGTGTAGTTTGAATGTTAGTATTTTCTGACAATAGTTAAGACAAATTGTAACATGTCGGTCCATATAGCAATGCTACAGACGTCGTCAAGCTTGGCCGCTGTGCTTGGTGCGCACTCATCACTGCCGCCACGGCACACTGTGATGACATCATGGCCAGAGCTGTCTCCAACAGGGGTTGGGCAGCGCCAGCAGTTGTCGTTTGCTCTGGTGCACGGCGTCTGTGTGAAACGCACGCGCTTGCCAGCCTGTGCCACTGGTCGGGTGCGGAGTTTTAGGGACTACGTTTTTTGATTCTGCAGGGCATGTGGACCTGCCCTCCACTGGCGACAGTCAGTAGCCCAATGTCTCCCTTTTCTGCATCAGGGACAATCCCTAGGAAGTTGTTTTGTTCCCCCCTTTTGCTGTGGACAGTCTCTTTCAAAGTGATCACACGAACCGCATTTAAAGCAACTTCCCACTTCCACCCCTGGAATCAGGAGGTGCGTGGCTAAAGCTGCCGTGAGGCAAGCAGCAGAACTCACATTTTGACATGCCCTGACCATGTCTGCAGTATCACAAGTATGTGGATTGCGAACAGTGAGCAATGCTTTCCTACACTCATCATCTGCATTTGCAAAATCAAGTTGCCATAACAAAATAGTCCTGGTTTTATCGTTACCTACTTGCCGGAAGATCGCGGCTTTCAATCTATCGAGGAACTCTACAAATGATTCTGTTGGACCCTGCAAAATCATAGCAGAAGACATGTTAGTGTGGATGCCCATCTCCAGGAGCCTGCGCACAGCCTGCAGAGCTAGGCGTGTGATGATGTCACAGACATCTCATGGGTAGTCCGCCTGTGCTGCAAAAGTTGCATGTGGATCCTCTCTGGTCAGCTGAGTTACAACCACAGGTGGATTTCTGCTCTGCAACGCATCTGCCTGAGTTGCACACAGTTTGAAGTAGTCTGTAAGCCATAGTGTGAATTGCGTCATAGATAAAATAATTTTCATTATGCTTTTTCAATCCATAGGTGTAAGAACATAGGTAGTACTTATGGACTCCAAGTAATCTGAAATGTGATGGAAAGTTAAACCGCTTTCCTTTGCCAACGCCTTCAGTCTTTAATAACTTTATGATCAAAGTCCTTATGATAAGGGCACCGATTCAGTGTGTAGGTAACAGGACAGGCTGTAACAACTTCTAAGTCACCCTCTTTCGTCGCCTCTTCCTTGCATTTCTCCCAGCTCCGTCGTGGTAACGCGGTGCTTTGCTAACACCGCTCCACGTGGAACATGGAGCTGTATCTCGGCAATGTGCCGCAGCCCCGCCTCCTGCACCCCGGCACCTGTGCACTCAGTGCCTCCATGTCCAGCGCGTGCGCCCCCGCCCTAGCGCGGGCTGTGGCCACTGCGGCACGAGGATCTGCCGTGGCCACGTGCTCTGCCCCCCCCACCGTGGGCTGCCGCCACTGCCAGGACCATCGTTTGGGCCTGCACAGTGGGGCCATTGCCCCGCGGCACTGTGTCACCCTGCATTTCCATCTGCGCTGTGTCCCACTGTCACTGTTCCACGGGGAGTGCGGGAATCTCTCCCGTTTGGCATCTGAAGGTCCTGGGTAAGCGCAGAGGGAGGGATGGCTTCTGAAAAATGGTGTCTAGCACTGTTTTCGAATTCAAAATGGCACTTCTTGGCGTGCCTTCTTTCAGGAGCCACCATCGTTATAGCCCATATAGAGACATGGCTACAAGCCTGTAATTTGCCATTTCTGGTGATATCAAAGAGTCTCTGTCCCACTATCTACCAGGTTTTAACATGCATGTACATCAGGTTCTGCAAGGTGCAGAACTTTGCATCAGAGATGTGGTTTTGCTGCCGATTCAGGAGCCTTTTAATAAAATCCAGGCTCTGCTTTTGCTCCAGAGATATTTCTCCTCCCATTCTTCCCTGCTGCTCACCTGAAATACAGGTGTGGGTTGGTTCCTTTCCTGGAGTTTCGATTAAATCCTTAGTCTAGCAGGGAGCTGCTACCTAGTGCAGTCTACTTCTTTCCACTGCCTTTCATAAGTCCTTGTTTGGGCGCCATATGTAGCATTGGCGAGTGAAAGCATGAGAGCCCCCTGAGATGGTATGCAGAGCTCTGTGTATTAGCAAGAGAGCAAGCCTTTTTATCCCATCCATGCTGTGCGGCTGTCAATCACGCACCTTCCCATCCAATCACCATGCAGTGTCCACGTGTCTCGCTTGACCAATCACAGCCTGTCCAAAAACTGGTATAGTACTGGGTGAAGGGGGTTGTTCCATGGTATGGTGCCTAAGGGCTCCCTGCTAGGGAGGAATAGATCTCCTTTACTAGTCCATCTCTAGTGCCGTTTTTGCTGGAGAGAATGATTGGTTATTAGGCTTGAGGATAAAAATGCTGGGTCATTAACACGGGTTGTGAAGTGCATGTTGCTAGTTACTTCTCAAGGGTTGCCAAGCAGTTGCAGCTCATGTGGACTTAAAGTATCCTAGCAGAATTAAGAGTCCTGGAAGTAGTGCACTTGTATATATGTCAGCTTGCCCTTTGGGCATAATAATCACTAACAACTGTGGGAGTGCAAAAAGGACTTTACAAGCACTTGAAATAAAATGTTATGTGCTGCATGGCTTTTCTTGTCTTTTTTTTTGTACTCCACAGACAGCAAAAAATGAGACTTCCTCATTCTTCATCCTTCCTTTACTCAGCATGCTAAACAGGTTTCCTCTAGTGTTATGTCCCCTTTCTGTGTGGGTGAACGTGCTTTTTCAACTTGAGTCTTCAGGCTTGCCTCAGAGTACATGCAGTACACAGTGATTGCTTAACACTGTACTGAACCAAAAGAGATTCTTGCAAACTCTGCAGACATGCCCTTATTGAGTTTCTGTCAGTTCAAAGGGAGAAAGAGAGAAAGAAACGGTAGTTGTGTGATTCAAATGTAGTTTTTCTAAATGTATGGGGTTACAGGAGCTCCAGGCATAGATGAAGGTAATACCTGCAAAGTGAGAGAGTAGGGCTGAAAAATGAAAGAGGAAACAGCATCAGGTTACAGCACAGTGGTTAGGGGAGAGTAATGCAGGGCACTTTTCTGAAGAAAAAATGGGTAATTTAATAAGTATTAATGGTGAAAGAGAAATGAAAGAGAATTTTTCTACTTTTTATATTGTTATGTTAAGTCTAGGAAGAAAATTACTGTGAAGTGTTGGTATAGCAGGAGAACAGAAGGTAGAATACCTCAGGAAGATGATCTCTCACATCGCTAGTTTTCAGAAATGCTTAAATTTCAATCCCCTTTATCATCACCAAACTAAAGACCTGGTTACTTGTGCAATATGTGAGACTCATGTGCTTATGCTTTTTAAATTGGGGGAGGAAATACGCTGTACAATAGCTCAGGTGCCAAACATACGGCAGTTTCTGAAACTGTGAGCAGTTTCTGTAGGTAATTATTTAGAAGACAGGTGAACTTGTCTGCTGGCAGCTGGCTATTTCAAAGCAGTGCCAGGAAGGCTGTGTTTCCGCTCTGGTCTTGAACCTCTCCCCACAGTTTGGTAACCTTCTCTTAAGACTTCTCCTTTTGTTTTTCAGAATGATATCTTCTTACGACATTACGACAGAGGCCCTTGCAGAAACAAGCTGGGCCACTCACGGGCTTCAGTGATGTGGAACAGAACACAGGTGTGTTCCTAGCCAGCTGGGCAGAGCTCTCATGCATGCATGAAGCAAAGAGATTTTATCTTTCAGAGGAGGACAAAGATGATTATTTTCATGTTTTCTTTTTTTTTTGTGACCTATGTTATGTTTATGCATGTTTTATTTGTGTATTTTATTCTCCATGTTACCTAAATATATATTTTTCATCACCATGTCTTTCAGGTTGTGGGGATCCTCGTTGGACTAGGTATCATAGCATTGGTGACCTCTCCTTTGCTGCTCGTGGCATCTCCATGCATCATCTGTTGCATTTGCAAATCTTGCCGGAGCAAAAAGAAAAAACACAGCCCGCCAACGTTATAAAACTGTGTCCTTCTGAGTCTCCATCTGTACGGCATATATGAGTGAGAAAGCACACTGGTTGTGTTTTGGTGCCATACCTACCAGATAATGTTCCCATTTTTTTGCCAATTCTTGGGATAAGTGCCTATTCTTTACAGGCTACTCTATCACTGAGTCCTAGTGTGGGAAAAGTCTAGATTATTGTTCAGTATGTATGGTGTAGGTTTTTGCTTTCTGAAAAGGAAAACAGGACACCATTCAGTAGTTCATACCATAAATATGATCTACCTTTTAAGACTGCTAGAACTTTCCCATTGTCCATCAGCTGCGCATGACTTGATCCTGCCACCTTACTCTGTCTTTGCAGATCCAGTCATTACTGTTGTGCTTGCTGTTGGTTCTTGGTGACTCAGATTTCTCAGAAACTTTTGGGTCTTTTGTAAAAGAGGGAGAGGGAAAAGCCTGATTAGGTTCTTCTGTCTGCTAGCTTGTGTCCTGTTAAAGGTAACAAACCATTGAGAAAATGTGTTTGGTAGTTTCCCGTCAATTGGCTGCCATGGCGTTTCTTTCAGCATTGAAATCTATTTGATTTTTACTTTTGATCTCAATTACAGAAGTAAAAAACCAACAGAAGTGTTTGTAAGATAGGGTTCTCTTTTGACAGACTGGACTACCTTGTGAAAGCTGCTATTTTTTTCACATCAAACCTGATATAACTACCATGAAATATTAGAAATATGTATATTTCCCTACCATTGGGCATGCCTTTTGTCAGTACCATGGGTGTAGCAAACTCACCATGAAGGTAATATTGTAAGAAAGACTATGATACAGTTCCCATTAGTGCAGAGTGTTGGGATCCTGGCTGTGTGTGCACAGAGTGGCAGCATGGGCATGGATATATTCTGTACATATGGGCAATGTATTTTCTAGGCAGTCAGTATGTTTTTTCAAGGGTTTACTTGGGGTGGCAGGAAGAACCCAGTTAAAAAGTTACTTAAATCAGGCTAAGCCAAGCCCTCCTTTAAAACCTTATGGACCTGTTGAAGTGAATACTTGAGAAATGCTGTGTAAATGTGAGCTCCATCCATTGGTGGGTATTTCTTTCATCCTGCTCAAGGTTAACAAACTCTGTTACTGATATTTTTTAGTTACTCTAAATCTGGAAGGCTGTCATTTATTGAGTGCTTCATTTTAATTTTGTGCCTCACCACCAAACCAATTCAGACCCTGGTATCAGTTACACCTGTATAGGTTCACTGAAACCTCACTGAAGAGCTGGAGTTGCTCCAGGCTCACTCAGGAGTAGCTGAGATCAGACTCTACTCCCTGGAGTTTATTTCCTTAATGGATGGTGCTCCTCACAACCGGGGCCAGTGGCGCTTTTGTTCTGGACTGCCATCTGTGCATTTTTTATCTGTGGGAACAGATACAAGTCTGCACTTTATAATTGGATGTAATTCCAAACCCCTTTCCATAAGGGCTGCAAGGTTTGGAGGAGATGCTCAGCCTGAGTGTGGTGTCAGCTCGTGCTCCGCGTGGCTGCTTCTCCACAAGCACACAGCACAGGTCACCCGGAGGGTGCTGCGAGGAGCGTCTGTGTGTGGTGTTTGGCTGAGCCTCAAGAACTTTGCCTTCTTGGCAGCTGTAAAGGCAGTGACCTTTTTTTTGTTTAAATTCACTCTCTGGTTACTGTAACAGAACTGGTAGGTGTTCTTCTGAGAAGGTGTAGTCTGTTGAGCAGACTAGCAAGGACAAAGGCCTTAAATGATACTGTCTGTTTTACTTTTTAATTGATTTCTTTTATAAGTACTGTCTGACTTTGCTGCCAGTCATGGCTGGAGGGCAGGCAGTGCTCGCCAGTGTGAAAGGCTGTATTTATTCTTCATCCTCAGCTTTGAAGGGAAGCAAAAGGGTAATCAGTACATTCTAAATACAGAGTGCAATACAGGCAACTGCCATTTATAATAAATAAAGAATGTTTTCTGTATGTGTTTTCTTGAAGAGCACTAATGGTAGTGCTTTGGGGTACTTGTGACAGATTAAAGTGTCCAGCCCTTGGCTTTGCACTATTTTTCTACCTACGTTTTTATGGCACTACTGTCATTTCCATTTTATTTATGAACTTGAACTTGCAAGTCTTAGTTTAACAAAGCCTCAAGGACAAAGGTGTAGGAGCTGTGCAGTCTCTTCAACCATAACCAGCATTGCAATGTACCAATATCCTTTGCATGTTAAAATTTTAGGGTTTTTCATGTTTTGTGATCTTACCCATGACCAATGCATCCTTTTAGTTTCTTCCCTTATCCTCTCCCTCTTTCTGTTTGCCTATTTTTGCTAAAATGCCTATTGGAATGAAGGTGTCTGATCTTTTTTTCATTTATGCTGTTGTGTTAATGAAACTGTCAGGTTCTTCCCCCAGTTAAAGAAACACAACTGAAGGCATCTCTCTTGCACCAGTTTAGGTGCCTGGTGGGGGTGCCAAAACTGGTGTAAATTAATCATGCAGGAATTAACACAGCCTGGCATCTAAGAAATCTGAATGTGGATTGGTAGCCCAGACTTTTGCTGGAGGTCTTTATACAAAAACTGGATAAGGAGAGCATGAGCTACAGCCTTCCTTTGGCTGTGTAGGTGCAGCAAATGGACCAAGAGAGAAGCTCTAGACACACTTCAGAGCTTAAAATGAAAGCTTTACAGCAATGATTTTCTTTAAAAGGCCATGCCCAGTGCCCCACATATCTGGGCTTTTCATTGCGTGGGAATACTTGAGTACGACCTGGCTGAGTCAGGCAGTACCTGTGCTGAAGTGCTGGGAGCAGTAAAGCCCTGTTGCTTTGTTTTCCAGGAGGCAGCTATTTTGCACCAACTGGCTATGCTCACAGAGTTTCCAGAGAAACATTTCAGCAGGAGTCTTTTGACAGTGTTGGTTTTTGGTTTTGTGTTGCTTTAGGTTTTTTTAAAACTTTATAAGAAACATTAAAGTCACTTTATAAAAGATTTATTGAAAGCATGACAAATAATATTAGTTGCGATTAGGGAGAAAGTAAAAAAGCAGGCCTCTGACTACATGTGACTCTTCTTAATCAATGTATCTGTTAATCCACCCTCCTGGGCTCCATCTGTGTGATGTAGTTGGTGCATGTTACTTCCCAGGCTTCAGTGCTCTTCCCATCTCTCTTGTTGCCCCTGTGGCAGCTGGCTGGCATGGGGGTGGCAGCCAGGGGAGGGCTCAGGCTGGGGCAGTGCAGGTGCCACACAGGAGCACATTGCCCACCCTGGACTCATCACCAGTTTGTTCTCAGGCTTTTAACTACTGAGAGACACCTTGGGGGTTTAGGCATTTAATTTTACATTGAGAGCATTCACAGGTGTCCCTCTTGGAGAACAGAAGTGGCAAGTACTCTATTCCTTCTGAACCAGGAGCATTTAGGCCTTATGAAAATTGGGCTCTAGGTGTTTAAAGGTCAGTTCCCTAACTTAGAGACCAGTGTTAGAAATCTGGATTTTTACTGCATCTGGCCACAAATCTCCATGGCCACATACCATGTCATTTCCCATCAGTCACTGATATCAAATACAGCTGAAGATCCCATTCAGCATTCCATGTCCTGGTGTTAAAATGAGGATGATTATACATGCTCCCAAATCCATCTCTTAATAAAAATAAGATATTTTTCATGCTACAGCATAAGTGAGTCTCTGCAGTATTTATTCTAGAACTATGGGAGGTGTTCAGTGCTGCCTTCCAGCAAGTGATGGTTTATTATTGGTGCATGGCGTTACTTACCCCAAAGAAGGGCATGAGGGGTAACAGTAATGAATGTTTCTCAGTGCTTTAAATGATGTTAAATGCTATGTCTGTCCAGTAACACAGCATGAAGTCCAAAGATAAGTTTAAAAGGTACAGTAATTTTACTTGAATGAACTAAGAGAAACTGGGTATTGCATCCATATTTGCATGCAGAAATAAATACATGTGGATAGAAATCAACTGCATTTCCACAATGAGACAATGAAATCAACTTTTGGCCACTCCGTTTTCTGGTACCACAATCGATGGTTGTGCTGTAGTGCTTGCCACTTTCAAATTTAAAAATTTGAAATTTGTTTTGCACTGTAATCTTCACCGAGTCATTCTTTCTCAAACTAATTCCTTTTATGATCATATTTTTCATCCTGTATTTCAGGCCAAAGATTCTTACAGCGAAGTAAGTAGATTTCTTTGTATGAGGATAAAAATCTTCCAACTATTTTCTCCCAGGTTTTAATAAGAAATTTGATGCTGAGATGCCTCACCAAAGGTAGAAATTCCAGACTTGGCTTGTTTAGAAAAAACTTAATTGAGTCTTAAGAAGTTCTCTTTTAAGGCCTAAATAAGGACTGCTTTGTTAGAGCTCATGGGTAAGGGAGCCCTACAGCTTTTGAGCTTCACAGAAGAGATGCTGCTGTTGTTAAGCAGACCTCTTTGGAAAAGTGCTGGGGGGGGGGGAATCTACATCCTCGATATATAAATCAAGAAGACTTCTCTCATAGAGATTGGTAATTTAGGGATTAAAACCCTCTGGAGGCCTTCTAGGTATACTTACACAGGGATAATCTTGTAAATATGCTGAAGCAGTTGAACAGAGTGTGCTAGTTATAAAACAGTTGTCAGACATCTCTCACATGTGAGTGTGTCGGATGAGCTCATAATTTACATGGCTGGAAATGAAGATGTGAAAATTTACCTTTCCTGAAACAGCAAGAGTTGGGTCTGTGGTCTGCTGGAAGGTGAACTTACTGCTACGACTCCGAAAAACTTCAGTCTTATTTTCATTTGTCCTGTAGTTAGTAAAGTAATGAAGTGAGAGCTGAATGGTGTTGCTGAACAGGAAGTCCAAAGCTCTCTTTTGTGTCATGACACCCAAGTTGCTCATAACCAATGTGTTTTTCTAATTTATTATTATAATTTATGCAATGCAAATATAATTTAAAATTAGTAATTATAAAATATTAAGGGTGAAGTACCATTGCCTTTATCATATGATAGATTTATTTTAATTGCATTCATATTGGAAGGCTTTTCTCTTCTACTTCGCATGGAGGAGGTCGTGGTGCTCCTGTCAAGGTAAATTCCTATGATCTGGTGCAGTCCATAGTAAATGTTTCCTACTATTTTGTAGTCAGATCAGAGGTATTTTATGATTCCTCAAGTTAATTCTTTGAATTGGGCACATCTCTATTGTTAGGAAAGGTAATTTCCTAGCAATGAATTTTATTGACCATCACAATCTGAGTGATAAAAGTTAATACTGGTTGACAAGGTCTACCAGCTCTTTAGAGGACACAGTCTCATTCTTCTCCCTTCTTCCCAAGAGACTTTCTCTTCTCTTGGATGAAAATTAAGGACTTCAGTAATTTGCCTGTGCCTTCTGCATGTCCAGACAGAAGCTGCAGCTTCTGGTGGCCACATGCTGGGAGATCCCAGACAGGTTGAATGTGCAATGCTGCAGCCCTTGTGCAGTGAGTTACTTAAATTTCAAGAAGGTGCCTCCAGCACCCTCAAAGCATTAGGAGGCTCTGCTTATTAGCCTCTGACCATGCAATTTATCTCGCAAACAACACACCGCATGGATATACACAACCATCTCACTCTCCTTCAGAAAGAACCAGGGCCATTTCAGGCACAGTCCTTTTTCACTTCTTACTGAATTCTCCTTCTTCTATCATTCATCTAAAATGTACTGTGAATTCCAGTCCATAATTGCATTCAAAGACAGCATGCATAGAACACTGAGCTAGTATGCTCAAGTACACCCAATCAACAAGTCACAGAAAGGTTGGTTTAGCCGCATTTTCTCGGTCTTCACTCCCAGGAAAAAGAGATGAGACAAGAGGAAATAGCACTCAAGTTGTGCTGGAAAGAACGGGATATTTTTCCAGGAAAGAAATGGTTTCAGGATTTTTCCTCTCCCCACACCCCTGTCACCTAACTGCACTTTGCCCAAGGAGATCAGGAACATCCCAAGGAGACAAGGAAATGCACTGGATGTTCAAAAAACGCAGGCAGTGGGCAGCTTCTGTATCCCATAAACTTCTCCATCCATGCCAAGGCACACGAGGCTGCAGGGACACGCCGCGTGCCAGGCGGGATTTGGTGTCACCCAGGCACGTGTCACAGTCCACTTAGCAGCCGACGTGGGATGGTTCGTACCAGCTATGAGCTCGGGGTGCAAAAAGGAAAAAAAAACACAACAGAATTCAACAAGTCAAGGGAATTAAATTACAATCCAAAGAGGGACTTTATTAATTTAGCCCATAAAGCGGCCTGCGATAGAAAGAGAGAGAGAGAGTCAGGGAAAGATAGGGAGAAAAGGGAAGAAAACGGGTCTTCTAGCTATCACCACGGCTCCACAGACATCCAGCATCTCTGAGGGTCCTGTCCAGAAGGCGTTCCTCTGCCTCTGCGTCAATCGATGTCATCTCACGGTGGGGAAGATCTTCGGAATTCAGTTATTCCAGAGCTCTCTTTTATGCAAGTCCACACACCTCGTCCCTTCTTGCAACCCGCCTGTGCACCCCCTTCATTCTTTAAGAGATATGCCAAACCACGCTTGTCAGGCCACACATGCCAAGAGAGGAGTGTCCAGGACACGGCCAGCTATGGAAGCAGGTTTCCTCAAAATATCGAAAATGGGTGCCAGGGCGACATCTGCAATGCCTTCGTCAAACACCAGCTATAGGAGGGACAGGACAGTTGCTCTGTACCAGAGTAAGCAGAACCTCTCCTGCTCTCCGGCTGTGCCCAGAAAGCAAACAAACCAGCAGCTCAGCACACTGCGAGCAGGGTTTGTTCAGAACTTAGCTCAAGTGCACCAGAAAGCTGCTTTTCAGCCACAATATGCTCAGAATGCCTGTTTCTCCTTCAGCAAGCTTCCGGCAGCACTTGCACTGAGGGGCATAAGAGGCAGCGAGAGGGAACGAAAAGGAGCTTGCCACGACTTCAGACATGCATATCTCCAGCAGATACATCTGTCTGAGAAGGAAGCAGGTGAAGAGAAGGTGTTCTTCCAGTACCCGCCTCCGTTCGCAGCCTTGCCCAGCTACAGAAAGCGCTTGGCGGCGTTCTTGCCCTGAAGCGCGCTTTAGCTCTGGACGAGCTTTGCTGCTCTCCGGCTGTGCGCAGAAAGCGAACAAACCAGTGGCTCAGCACACTGCGAGCAGGGTTTGTTCAGAACTTGGCGCAAGTGCACCAGAAAGCTGCTTTTCAGCCACAATGTGCTCAGAATGCTTGTTTCTCCTTCAGCAAGCTCCTGGCAGCATCTGCACTGAGGGGCATCAGGTGCAGCGAGAAGGAACGAAAAGGAGCTTGCCACGACTTCAGACAGGCATATCTCCAGGAGATATAGCTATTCCAGAAGGAAGCAGGCGAAGAGAAGGAGTTCTTCCAGTACCCATTTTCTTCACCTCCTTTCCAGGGTAACACTTCAGGCAGGATTATTTTTGTTTCTTTCATAATGCCACCGTAGTTTATTATGGCTTTTTTTGATCAGGTGTTTTGATACTTTTTTTCATCTTTTTTTTTCATCTCAGCTAATTGAGCCCATAGAAACTTCCTTTCACCGTGTCTTTAGTTTTTCTTTCTTATTGTTATTAGATGTTTGATACATCATTGTCTTTTATTTTAGCTCTCCCTTTGATTTTCGCTTTGGGCCCCTTTCAGATTCAGAGCCCTCATGCTGGGTTAATGTCAATCCTTTGCAAAATGCAAAATCCTTTCTTGTTGGATGTGGTTTTGTGCAGCACCTGAATTTTTTCGTTGTATTCTAGAAACACTCAGTTGTGTGGGGAGCTCTTCAGTTGTCTTAATGTTGTTTGATAGTAGGGCGAAAGCTCTGAAATGCTTTACTGTAGAACTCACTTGCCACAGAGTTTTTGACTCGGGAATAAAATTTTAAGTTGTCTGATTTTGAGTATGCTTACTGTAGTAACTTTGCTAAAGTTACTGCTAAAGGAGTTGGAGGTAAGTTTGTGAATGGGGACACTTAGCAGAAAAACAAAACCATATCCAAACCTCAGCCTTTAGTAATATCAAGGTAACCTGTGTTTTGTATCTAGGTATCATCCAAGGAGCTGTGGTCGTATAACTCAAGACCAAGGATCAAACAATTCAGTGGTTACCGTGTTTTTCTGATCCTGCTTTCTTCCTTCTATGAGGCTTATTGAAGAGGTGTTGTAATTAATACTGGCCTGGTCTCAAATCAAATTATCATCTTCAACAAAAGAGTTCATTTTTAGCCTTTGAGTCCAAAGGACAAAAAAACCCCAAACAAACAAACAAACAAACAAAAACCCACAAAGAAACCAACCAAACAAAACCCCCAAAACCTAAACAATAACAACAACAAACCCTCCCCCCCCCCCCCCAAAAAAAACCCCAAACAAGAAACACATGAAGAGAAAGTAGGGGGAAGTAGAAACTTTGTGATTGACTTCAATTTCTCCAGTAGACTGGAAATGGTTTTGTATGTATGCATAAATTACTGAAGGTTTACAGAATTTTTCTTTGAAGTTGTTCTTGGCAGGTAAGTAAAATGACAAGTCTCTAAGAGGAACTGACTTTATTTCTAGACATCTGGAATCCAAACCAATTACTGCAAATTTTTTTTTCTTTCTACTCGATGATGTTTTTCTAGTTGTGTTACCATCTTACCTGCTGTGTCTGGGAACATTTTGTTGAGGAGGACAACACAAAACCAGAGGGAAAAGGCAGCCATACACAGGGACATATCAGAGTAAGGCAAACATGTTCCATAGCTGTGAGAGCAGCAGCTGCACATTGTGTACCGCTGCATTGTAGTTTGGGGTCTGAAATTTGAACTACTTTTCTTCTTAGTCCACAGAACTGCCCTCCTTCCTTTTCTAGTAGTGCAGACTTACAGAGTTTGTTAGCTCTTATGTTTTGGTGAAAGCAGAAGAAACCTTCCTACCCAAACAGGCTCGGGGCTTCTTCTCTTCAGTCAGATGTCAAGAGTCCTAGATATCTTGGAAGATGACTGTGTGTGGAGGAATGATGACTATTGCAGACTGGATGGACAAACTCCTCACAACAAACGACAGATATTTACAATTTGAAGTATTGTATTGAAGTCAAATACTACTTGTAAAACATTTGGTTCAACTGATACGTTCTTTTCCTGTAGTTAGGCTTCCATGAATGCCTTCAACGATCCTGACAGCACGAGCAGGAGGTCTTGGAATCAATCTGGCTACTGCTGATGTTGTAATTCTCTAGGATTCAGACTGGAATCCACAAGTAGACCCCTAGGCTATGGTAAAATTCCAGATGGACATTTTTGTGTTTGTTGGGCTTTTTTTTTCTCTCTCACAGAACTTTGCTAGAAACATGTACTTCCAAAAGAAATTGGTGTTTTCCCATTTTAGCACAGGAGTAGGATTTGTGAGACCGATTTTCAGTTCAAGTGCAGCCTTCTGTTGTGTGGAGCCATTAGTCACATTTGGGCTACACAAATTTGTGTTCACGTTGAGTACACGCATGCAGTGTGCTGGAAACGCTGGAGGTATGCATGAAGGAAAATAGCTCAGGTGATTCAAAAAAATGAAATCAATCCAGGTTGTTAATCCCAAAAGTAGAACACTTGAAAGCTTTACTATTGCAGGGAGTGGAGGTGAAGGTGTGAAGCTCAGCTTTGATTTCCAATGTTTGTAGAAGTTCAGACTGGGCGACTGGCTTAGGTGGGAAAGAGGCTGAGCAATAGGTATGGTGTCTCTGATCAGGGAAGGCAGCAAAAGGTGCTCTTACTGCTGTGGTTGAGGGCTCTCCTCAAGAGAAATTTGGTAGGCAATTCCCTCTTTTCTCAGAAAAATTTCTGCTGTAGATTTGCAGTGTAACAACCAGAGGTAAAAGAAGATGATGCAGAGCACAGGTAGGTAGAGCAAGTGAGCTGCAGGCATCTGATCTCAGGAAAAAATCACCCGATGGTGATTATTTTTCAGCATCTTGATGATTTTTGTCTTCCAAGTGATTAGTTGATTTTGATGTTTTTTGATGAATTGGATCTATTTGGCCGAGAAAATTTCATCTGGCAATCACATTCTGATGGAGTTACTCAGTGTGCAGAAAGCTTTTCTGGCAGGAAGTCTTTCAAGAATTCTCTGCACAAGCAAGAAACATCTAGAATTTGTGAATGATCTAGATGAGTTGGATCGCTGTGGTGTTTTGGGGTTTTTACTCCGTTAACAAGGTTGCGGAGGCCCCAGTCCAGGGCTTCTCCTGTCTGGACTGGGACACAGCTTCCCTGTTTCCATCAGTACTCAAGGCCCACAAGATGTGCAAGTCACATCATTGGATTTCTTGCCACCTTTTTCCCTGGAATGCCCCCAAGCCTTTGGACAAAGCAGCTGCTGGGTTGTACTGCTCTGTACTTGAGGTGAACCTTCAAGGCCTGAGGGATTTTCTTTTTCCTTTTGTCTTTCTTCCCGTGTTAGAGAGAAGACAAGGGGGATACTCCCAGGAAGAAAAAAGAATTGAAAGAAACCCAACCAAATGATTTCAGCCTCCAGCAAACAAAGACTGCAAGAAATTGAAGAGAGTATGCAGCGGTGGGATGTCCGAAAGATGTGTAATTCTAAGTCTTTCTTCAGACGGCTGAGGCGAAGAACTGGATCTCCTGTCGTGATACTCGAGAGGTAGTTTCTAACATCACGTGCCTTCTGCAACTTCAAATGCTGCAGATGGGCCTTTACATGCTGGAAGCAAGCAGTGCAGAAAGCAGCTCTGTAGGTGCAGGTGGGTAAGGCTAGGGAGTCTTTCCCTTCTGACATCTTCAAGCCCAGAGGCGTTGGGGCTGACATGGAGTTGGGGGAAGAGCTATTGCAACTGCCGTAGGAATGGAAGAGCTTGAATTCTGGAGTTCCTTCCTCCCTTTTCCTCAGGGAAAATGAGCAGCTGTCAGTCATGTGCTGGCTTTTGGAATGGGAAGGATGGGAGGTGTTTTGGAGGCTCTTGATCAGGTTGGGCTCTTGATCAGGTTGGGGATGGTGCTGTGCTCTGTGTCAAATAGTCCTCTGTGCAGCATCAGCGGTGCCAAGACAGAGACGCTGGAGAGCACGTGTGCAGGGAGTAGAGAGCAAAGCATTGGAAAAGCGGCTGCTGAAAGAGGGCAGGGCAATGACCCGTACACAGCAGAGTCGGGCAAGAAGAGCAGCATCACACCTGAGCCTTCTCACTAGGTTTCACTTCATTTCCTCCTCTTCTGATGCTGCAGTCCATCAGCTGGGATTCATTGCTTGGTGTGTTCTTGGAAACTTGGAGAAGCTGACTCAAACTTATGTCAATGAGCAGTGGTGAAACAAGGTGGAGAGCTGTTTGGTTCGGCTCATTGTTGCCAGAGTGCCCCGGTCATGCTCATTTCAGATGATCAGAAAACTGCGAGGCCACTCTACACTCTATTAAATGTGAAAGTCTCTGCCACTTTCAAAGTCTCTCTCACCTCTCACTTGATGCCTCTCAACGTTGGAAGCGTTGTCTAGTTGGGACACTGGCAAGAATTGCCTCAGGATGTAGCCAAGTTTTTAGGAAATCCCTCCATTGTATGTACCTCATAAGAATGGATTTGCTTCTCTTGTGCAGAGCACCAAAAGCTTCATTCCAAACTGAGACGAACAATGTGGTGCTGCCACCACTGCCAGGCATGACTACTGCACAACGTGCTCCAAGCTCTAGCACCACAAGCCAAAAGAGAGCCAGAACGGAGACACTGACAACCTGCCTGCCACGGATAACCCTGCCAGGAACCAGGATCCTTTGTTATCCAAGGACAGGAAAGTGGAGGAACATCACAAGGAACTATCGAAGGGCATCAACACTGGCATCCAGCAGACCAGGCGGGAGCTTCCCTGCAAGCCGCGCTGAAGAGCTGTGTGATTCTCTTCAGAAACATCCTCCCAGATAAGGAACCATTTCTGGTCGTAGGCAACTGCCAAGACAAGATTGGTGGGTGTCAAAAGGAGTGTGGTTCTAAAAACAAGGGGTGTTTGTTGAAAAAGAAGAAACAACAAACCTGTGGCTTTGGCTGCAACCTGGGCCTAAGGTTTTCTAGTTTGCTGACAAACTTGTTGGTGAGCCTTGCAGCTTTGCATTTCCAGGTTCTAAAGTTGGATTCCACAGCTGTTCACTGATGGCTCTGGGTGTGGGCTCTGGCATGTCTGGGGGCTGTGTGCATTAGGCCAGACTGTGCACGCTGTAGTAGCTGCCTTCCAAGTGCTTGCTTTTCCCCCATCGTTTTCCTGCTTGCAGCCCTCACTGCTCTCCTAGGCTCTGAGCAAGGGCACCTGCTGCTGAATTCCTCTGTGCCTGGGAAAAGCTGAATGGAGCTAAGCATTGTGAGCTGCCAGGTGAGAAGTCAAGGTTCCATTTCCATTAGTGGAGGGATTGTTGGGGAAGAAGGCAGGAGGGAAGAGCCTCTATGCCTAGGACAAACGAACATTTTCTCTTGCAATTTAGGGAAGCTGGGCTTTGGAATTGGTTGATGCATCTCTCTCTGAGCAGCATTATTCTCTCCGTGGTTTTTCAGAGATCCTCGGGGGATGAGAAGAATCCTTTCCCAGTGACACCTTTCCCACAAGAAGACAAGACAAGAAGACCTCAAGTTTGAAGAGGAAGTGTTTGTTTCGCAGCCCTGCATGTAGTTTCTGAAGCCACCAGGCAGAAGTGGCCTTGCAGCTCCCCAACTTCTGCTTCCCTGATCATTGGCACTTCTTTCTGGAGCAAAGAGAGAGGGAGACATAGGGGGAGACCTGCCCAGTCAGGGCAGCACCTGCTGAGTCAGTTGGCTAGAGCTGAGCAGCACTTGAATTTTTGACTCCATGCTGGGCCTGTGACCTGGATTTGCCAGCAAAATTCCTAGAATTGCTGCTCCTTTTTTTACTGTACACTTTAGTCCTTACAAATGTGGTGTTGTTCTGTGTTGCAAGCAGTGGGGAATGCTCAGAAACTGTAACCTGCCATCCCACGTGGCTTTTGCAGTGTCATTTTCCATCAAACACGAAGTTTTGTGACACCCTCTGGGCAAAGGGATGCATTGCCACCATCTATTGGCAAGCTTGCAAAAGAAAAGAAACACCATGTGCCTGGCTGAAGGGCTGCAAGGCCCTAAAAATCCTCCCCCTAAGGAGGCAGCTGCTGAAATTCAAAAGGCTTTGCCGGTCCTCTTGGAGCAAAGTCACTCCGGTCATTGACTGTCCTCTGCCACATGTGCCTGTTGGTTGAATCCAACCAGATGTTTTCTCTCTCCCTGCCTTTCTTCCAGGCTTTTCTGCTGAGAAAAAAACAGCTGACGTGACCGACACCCTGCCTGACCTTATACACTGCATCACACACAATTTACAGGGACCCAGACTGGAAGCCAAAGTGCCTTACCTGGCTCTCCAGGATGTAAAGAGTTCAAAGTTCTTTGTTCTTTTGAAGCCTTAGAAACACTTTTGTTCTTTTTTTTTTTTTTTTTTTTTTTTTTTTTTAATTGGTCGATGCAAAAGATCTGTATGTTATTTTTATTTTGAATACAGTCGAAAGTTATTTTGGTTCCTTTTAGAAAACTTGGTGGTTTCTTAGAGTAATTCTTTTCTGCCTTGCAGAAGAAGAGGTGGAGGGTGGTAGCCGCCTTTCAAATGAAAGTGTGGAGAGAAGGATGGTATCCCAAAGTAAGTGTGCTTACAAGAAAGAATGATCTCCATATTCCACATCCTTTCATGATACAGGAACAGCTCAGTGAAATAAAGTTACTCTTTGCCCTGCTTTTGTGGTTGCTCCAGTTGCCTGCCTGTGTCGACTCACACTGCCACATTGCACAACAATGGTTTGGACGCTGCCACGAACAAAAGCAATACTCACATGGACATTCCTCCTGAAGGAGAAAAGCAAATCATTCTTCTTAATGAGGTCTGAGAGAGTGGGGCATCTGACAGATGCAGGCCTCTCCGAAGCCCGGGCTGCAGAAACCCTCACGGTCAACAAGAATTGACTGATTCTGGCAGTCAACGCTGCCTTCCAGTGTGCGTTGGTTTAACTTCACTCTACAATGGCTTCCTTTCTTGGACTTAATACATGCATTTAGAGAGCATGGATGAGCAAGTCACTTCATGGCTCAATAGAACTTCCAGAAAATCATTTTCAAAT
This sequence comes from Entomyzon cyanotis, assembly GCA_024500445.1. Taxonomy (NCBI): domain Eukaryota; kingdom Metazoa; phylum Chordata; class Aves; order Passeriformes; family Meliphagidae; genus Entomyzon; species Entomyzon cyanotis. Next base: position 74,579,816 of record JAKEPQ010001005.1, read on the forward strand.
CTGGTTTCCACAAACCATGATGTAACTTTTCCTCTTCATTATTTACAAAAAGGGAAAGGAATGTATAAATAAAGGACCTTGCTTTTAAAACTTCGATTTGGATTGATGTGGAGTGTAGTCATTTGAAAAGCTCTACCGAGCCACTGGATCAGCTTGAACAGGAATCTCTTCAGTAAACCTTGTGAGAGACAAGGGGCTTCATTCTTTCATCTACTGAGTATTCAAACTGGGATCTACCACAAATCACACCAAATACAAGAACATGGTGAGCTTAGCAACAGACAGAAGCCTTTTGCCAGAACCTTGGCAGATCTTTCAAACACCGTCAAGAGAAACCAGAATGTTTCTCTAATAATCCAGCAGATTTCTGACAGTCCAATAGTAGAAAAAAGAATCAAATACTTTCAAATCTAAACAAATCTTTCAAATCTAAAGCCTGAGCTTTATGGCTTCCTGGGGGCCTATGCAGTGGATGTGGTGCACAAGGGACTCTCCCAGGTGAGGCTTCAAGTGCCACCAGCTGTATGGCACATGTTGTGCTGGGCCGTGTCACCATGTGTGAGCGTATCTCGGAGTTTCATCAGGGGCCATATCTCAAGATGGGTCTTTCCATAGCTACCTGCCCACCTCCAAAACTCCCCACAATCCAATCGAAATCTCTGCTCCTTTCATTTCCCAAGTGTCTTGCTACTGGCCTGGTCCAGTTTCACAGAAGTTTCAGTTCACGTGAGCTATCTGGAGCTCTGCTGATCTAAGCATTCACTTTCCCTAATGAGCAAGGCTTGCGAATGAAGAGAAGCAGAAATGTTCCACACCATGCTGGCATTGGCATCATGAGCACCAAGGATGGCCGTGTGAGAGCTCTTTTAACTGCCCCAGCATTGCTTATTTCTGAAAAAGCCCTGTGTTTTAAATGTGTGTAGATGGAAATGTGTGAATCTGACGCTGGGTGTGTTTGTGTGCATGGTGTGAGCCAGCAGCAGCCACAGACCCCTGTCCTGCCCCTCGCAGATTTTACATTCTGTTTATCTAGTTTTTGGTTTTTTTCTTTTCCTCCAGGTAATACACTTTCTTCACCACTTTTCTCCTGGTGAAGGGCAAAAGGGTTTGATCTTTGTAAGATTTGTTAAAATATTTTTGTGTTTATAAGAAGAAACCTGACATGTATAAAGAAATAAGTGCTTTCGTAAAATTTTTTTTTGTGGTATGATTCAGCATTTAAATGTTTTACAGATGCAGTTTTTTGCACTCTCTCTGCATATATTCATAAAATTATATTTATTTTCTGTCTTTAAGGTTTACTTTGGGTTTTTTTTCTTCTGATGGTCTAAAATGCAGTATGTGCAACATTAAAAATTAGTGTAAAGACATTGTCTCATTTTGCTGTAATGTTCAACTGCCTTTAAAAGATAACAAAGAAAAATTATGGGAAGAATTTGGTTACATCAGAGGTGCTTAATGGAAATTTTGAAGATAAAAGAAGGTAAAAGAGGTGGAATCAAGAGTCTTGACTCTTACTTACTTTCTCACGAATAATTGACATTAAAATCCTTTTAGAGTGTGGGGCAGGCTCGGGAGCTGCTGCAGTGGTGTGCAGACAGCAGTGGTGTTTGCTCCCTGTAGGTGGATTGCAGCGTTACTAAAGATCTCCCCTGCAAAGTCTAGTGGAGACTGTGGCTTGGGAGGTACCGGGAGGAGCCTGGAGGAGCCGAAGCTGCCCCAGGCAGTGGATGGGGGATGTCTGGCAGGCTGCACAAAGCAAAGGCTGCTGCTTCAGAGCCCCCTTTCTCTCCCCTTGCTCCCTGAGCTCTGCCTGTCCTTGCAGCAGAATGGGGCCTCCTGCTCCGTGTTTCTGAAGGACCTGATGGAAGGCTACATCCTGCTGTGCAATTTCAGACATCCATGCTCCTTAGTTTCCTCACACACCCACATCCTGCAGTGCTTAGAAGAGACAATCACAGCTGTGGTTTTGAGCATCACACATGAAGGCGATGTTTACTTTTAAATATTTCCAGCTTCGCTACATTTACTCAGCATCTGAAGGCAGGATTTTCCAAGTGGGTGACTCATCCTTGAAAACCCTGCGTGTCATTTGTGGGTCTTTTCACCTCAATGCATTATCTATCTGAAAGGTCTTGATAGTTTTGCCTCTGAGAACATGTTTTCTGGACAAAGGTTGAGAATACCACCATTGTCACAGCTAAAAATTTTGGTCATGAATGTACATTTTTTTCCCCCACCAGTTTGCTTAGAGGAAATTCAGCGCTGATATTATTCCACTTAAACACAGTAAATTTATTTATTTATTTATTTATTATGTGTGTGTGTGTGTGTGCGTTCAAGGCTCTGCTCTTGTTCTGAGAATGTGCAACAAATCAGGAGCGACTTACCAGTCCGTGCAGTAACACAGGTGATGACTTGTAGCAAACTGAAGGTTTCCAGTACAGCACTTTTCCTTCAGAGGATCTTGCTGATTAGTGAGGAACCAGCTTTCTGATGGGAATGTGTCCATTCTGTCAGACTTGTGATGGGCACCAGCTGCTGGCAGCCAGTGTGCCTGGTACCCTGCCAGCCTGCCAGCTGCCAGTGGTGGGCAAACTGCCCAGCTTCCCACCTGGCAGACAAGTGAACAGCCAGCTCCTCACCTAGCAAATTCGAAAAAAACCCCCAACAAATCTTTTCCAAGAAAAAAATACACGTTTCTAAATTTCCAATATTTAAAATTCCAAATCAGACAAGTCTAAGCAACCCAAACATAATCTAGCTGGTTTTGGAAAATAATGGATTCAAATTTGATTTGATCCCAGCTTCAAGGTACAATTTCCCCTCCCAGCTCCCGTGCTTGTCATAAAAGACTAGTTTTCTTCAAAAGCCTTTTATGTCAGAGTTATTTGTAATCAAATCCCTCAATTTTAAACTCTCCATGTTTTTTGAGATTACAAAAGATGTCATTTACCTTCTTAACCTCTGTCTGTGTGCACATCCATCCACCCACCCACACCCACAGCCCTTTCTACACTACCCTCAGTCTGATCCATTCTTCCAGTTTGACAAACAAAATGCACATCACCCTCTTAAAACACCTTTCCCAGTCTCCCGTTTTTGCTCTGAGGTGACCCTGTGGGTGGTGCTGTCCACCCTGTTATCATTCTGTCACACTTCTCCGTGGAGCCCGTGACTCCTCCTGGGAATCATCTTTCCTCCTCTGTAGGCAGCGATGGCCTCTCAGAAAGATTGCCCTTGCAAGTACATTTTCCAATTTCCTTTGATCCTGGTGTCTGCATGGCAGCTCCTTTTTCCTTCAAGCCCTACAACTTCTCTGGTCTGAAAACTTCTTAGTTTTTGGAAACCAGAAATCACGGAAAATTAGAACAAAAGGGCTTGTGTTTCTACAGAGCTTTCCATGGATGTTGCATAATTTTTACTAAAAAACCCAAAAAAAAGCCCCAAACCCAAAGCAAGCCACAACAAAAATAAAACAACCAAACCAACATCCCATCCCACCCACAAAATCATACTTCTCATACTTCTCAGAGGAAACACTTTCTGCTTGGTACCATGGGTTACTTTGTGCATGGGACCTCTCACATTGAGGTTCCTAGCCCGGAGAAAACCTTAGTAACACCTGCCTGAAGATGTGCTTGTGTTTTATCCAAAAAGAGAAAATTGCAGGATCTCTGATTTCTCAGAATGGGGTTATAAAAAGTGTTTGCAGAAGGGTGAAGCCTCTGAGCAAGAGCACCTCATGGCTTTTTCCTTTAGTAGTATCATGTAGCAAAGAAATGAAACAATCCTTCCTGATGCTGACCCTTTATTAGCATGATTCATTATAAGGCACAGTTGGTGATTTCAGTCTCACTTTCTTGCGATCCATGCCAGTCTCAAGATGTCAGAATTTAAGAAAACCTAGAGGACTAGCCAGTTAGTCGGTAATTGTGTTTTCCTGGGTCTTGGCTAAAAACTTGTGTTTAAGGCCAGGTGGGTGCAGGTACCCGTGGCAGTCTGTGTGACTCTGAGTTGAGAGGCAAGAGACTTCTGCTGGCTCCAGCAGCTGCTGCTCATCCTGGGCACCACAGCTAGTGGATAAGCTGCTCTAGGAGCTGTTGGATTGCCCCATGTGAGTGTGTCTGAACATCCCGTTGCTTGCTTGGGTTGCCTAGGGAAGTTGTGGCTGTCCTGTCCCTGGAAGTGTTGAAGGCTTGGCTGGGTAAGACTTTGAGCAACCTGGTCTACTGGAAGGTGTCCCTGCCCACAGCAAGGGGTCGGGACTAGATGATCTTAAGGTCCCTTCCAGCCCTAACCATTCTGTGGAATGGGGGTCTGTGGGTCAGGCCCTAGGAAGAGGACTCCCAGGAGTGCCCTCTGGAGTGCCCTCTGAAGTGCCCAGGAGCAGTGCTCTAAATGCTAGAGGAGGTACTTCAGGACCTTGAGCCTCTCAGCTGAATATCTCTTGAGAAAGCTTTGAGGGTTTTTTAGCTGTACCTGCTCCCATTTGGAGGTTTTTCCTCCTGTTCACCCCGGGAGTCCCAGTCAGAGTGAACAGTAAGATATGCAGTGAGAAAGATCAAGTGATTGATATCTGACTGCCTGGGATACTGAGGCTTGACTTAACTCTGTTGTTGTGCCCTCAGCGCTGCCAGGAGAGGGGAATTAATCTGTTTTGTGCTATGTTGTGTTCACTTTTGCTGACCTATACTTTGCCTGTTTAACTGTTGCCTGGAAGGGACACTGTTCCTGATGATCTTTGAGCTGGAGAAAACTTGCAGCATGTCTGCTACCAAAGCCAGCTGATGTAAGCAGTCACTTAGTGCCAGTGGCACTAAGTGAGATAGAGTCATTTTCAAAACATAATCAGAATGGAAAGGAAAGTTCTAGCCTTGCTCAGGCTATGACTATAAACAACTGAAATGTGGCATGGCCTGGGGCCTCCAGCCTGTGTCATCACAAGGTTCAGTAGGGAATTGTTTGTGGCTCCTCAGGGGCAGTGGTTTCAAAGTGGTAACAGGGATACTCTGGGCTGTAGCCAGACCTGAATCCCTTTTGGCTGGGTGAGGAAGTGCAGCAGGGCCTGATGTATCTGTGGTGGCCCAGAAACCAGAAGAATGCTTGTGGTAGTGGTGGGTTGGCTGGATTTTACACTTGTTTGTACTACCTCTCAGCTTATGTTGTCTTCACCTCACCCCACATCATCCTGATGTGTGGTCTGGGGTGCTTGGCCACAGGAGAACTCTGGTAGACAGGGTGGAGTCTTGGGGTGGCTGTAAGAAAACTTCCCTCTTCTCTCTTTCACCAAGTGTGTAACATTTGGTATGGTAATATGCGTGTTTAATCAAAGGCTTCAGTCTGTGTTGCAGGTAGCTTTTGGAGGAAAATACACTTCACTAGTTAGCTAGAGGTGTCCTAGTTAATGTTCAGCTGGTAAATATGACCCTCTTACTAATTCTATTTATAAGGATGAGTGATTTCCCATAACGTCACGTCCCTCATACAGACTGGGATGCTTGTGGAGTTTTCTTTCTGCCTGTTCCCTCCAGACAAGTGGCACAGCTGTTCATGCTGTTATGTGATTGTTTGAGTTGGCACCCAGTACAGCCACTCCACAGGATCTCTCTGCCTGAGTGCTGGGAGAGGTGGTAAATGTGTCTTCTTTGCAGGGCTGTGCTGCTGCACAGAGCTTGGCTGGGACCTGTTCATCACTTGTATGGAGCTTGGACAGGGTCCTACCATGTCAGGGTGAAGGGCAAGTTTTGTCATTATTTTGGTCCTTTCACCTCTCCATGTAAGAGGCAACTTCTTTCAACAATGATCTGATGCCATCTTAGATGAGCTAGTAAAACTATCAGTGTGCTTAAGGTGAGACCAGTTTATATAGGAGACACAAGGGGGATGAGCATGGTAGTAGAAGCTTTTCCCAATATGCTGAACTCCAGCCTGGGACCTGAACAGGCCATAAGAAAAATGCTTCACAAGAGCCTGGAAGAGGAGGCAGGTTTGGGGGCCCAGGGGGAAGCCTGATTACTGCTGCCCCAGTGTCTCTCCTGCCTTCCAGGGCTCTGCTCACACTTCCTGGCAGCTCCTGGTGCGGCAAGACCCTTCCTCTGAGCCCCTCCAAATCCCCTGGAAACGAATATTGCAGAGAAAAAACAAACCTAACTGCAGAGACAGAAAAACACTTTCAAAGCAGGGAAATGTAAATGCCTGTGTAGTGGGGGGAAAAGTCATGGGAGTAACATGTAGGACTACTTTATTTTTGTTAATTTTGGTAAGATGACTTGGTTTAGCTGCCAGAGCTGAGGCATATGGGATCAATAAAAAGAATTCAAAGAAGAAAGCATGTATGTAAACAACAGGGGGTAACTCAGCAAAAATCAAGCACATACTTCTGTGTTAATTAAAAGCAAACCCCTAATTCTAAGCTTCTGGTTGTTCATAATCCCTCTAAGGATTTTGGTCACTCTTCCCAGCTGTGGCTTGGGTTTGGATGGTGCCAGGCCTGGGCTTGTGGTTGTGCTTAGTGTTACATGTGCTTGTGTGTCCCACTGTTGCCAATATGGTGTGTGCCAAGTTTGTGCCTGTGTGTTAACTTTTGTGGGATGACAGCTCTGCAGGAGATGAGCCCTGTATGGCAGTGGGCAGGAGACTGGTGGGATTGCATGCCTGCCTCCCTCCAGGAGCCCCATCTGTTGCTGATACCACCCAAGGGAATGGAGGCTGGTGCCCCCTTCCCTTCCCAAGCACCTGGTCCTGCATCTATTTTGGATGTTACTGAGCCACAGTGAGACCCAGCTTTCCAGTTAAAATCAAGGAAAGGCTAATGGTGGGTTTTCTAAGTGAATAGTGAACACCTTCACTCCTGAGTGACTCCAGTAGAGTGCTGGGATCCCAGTGCAGGCTGGGATGGGGGTGGTTCACAGCTGTAACTATCTACAAGGGCTTCTCTGGCACAGTTTATGTTGGTGTCCTGCAGGGAAGCGTGTCCCCACCACATATAGCCTGGCAGGGAGGTATGTCTGCAGTTCACCTCTTCTTCCTCAGGCTGATCTGTACAAGAGCAGCAAAGTACTCTGTGATCCTGCTTCTACACCACTAGGAAGGCGAATCCCTCTCAGACCCAGGGTTTGGTGTCAGTCCATGTCTGCAACTGTGATTAAGCTGAGGTCACACTGGAAGGATAAGCACCAGGGACAACCTGGATTGCTTATGACCTCGGCAGTGGAGGTGTTATTATAAGCCCAATTACTCCTATGTTATCATTATACAATTGTATAGAGTATAATTTTAGATAATTGCCATTATCTAACTATATATTTATATGCACATGGTGATCTTGGAACACCTGAAGTGACCAGTTTCTTCCCAAATCTGTTTATGCTCCAGTGCATAGTCCAGAGACTAAAATACATGGCAGCTGTCTGAGATCTGGAGAAGGCACTGGGGCTATGTAGGACATTGCTTTGCTGGGCGATGATGGAGGCATTTTCTGGGGGAAGATGAAGTTATTTCGCTCTTTGCAAATCATGTGTTACCATCATCATTGTCCCCCCTAGCCCTGGCTCATTCTTTGAAATGACAGTGATTTTAGCTGAAGATGTGCCCTCTGCCTCTTGTTACGGGATTCTGCACATCCAAAGCTTCCTGTAGAGCTGGCACTGATGTGGGCCTGCTGGGGTTGCTGCTGGGCTGCAGCATTCCCGTGGCCTGGCAGGACAGAGAAAGAAGAGACTGCTTTATACTCTGTGGACTGCATCAAGCAAAGTATAATAGCTTCCTCCACAAGATTTGTTTTAAAAAACAGATGCTAATGTACTAAAAGCAAAGATGCCATTTATTTTTAAACAGGGTTTAACTAGAAACCATTTGCACTGTTTTGTGCTGTATCATTTGTGTTTCCCCTACATCTTTGGGAAGGCAGTGGGGGAACGATGTACAAGTCCAAGCTGGGAAAGAGAGGAAAAAGAAAAAACAAATACTGCCTTGGATGTAGGATTCTGCCATTTACTGTTGTGGCACCCACAGTAAATCCATGGGCTCCATTCAGTGCATCTCTGGGCTAAGCTGGCAATATTGAGAGTCAAATACCCTGAGGTGAAACACAGCCCACCACCCTGCTTGCATCCCTGAGGAGCACAGGGCAGGTGATGTATGTGTGAGAGGGGAGCAGCAGCAGTGCAGGACCAGTGACTGCTCACCAGTGACTTTGTGAAGAGGAGAAAGTGAGTGTGGGAATGGAGAACGAGAGCAAGAAAGAAACAGTAATGAGTGTCAAAGAGATTTGTCTTGGACTTTTGAAGTGTCTCCTTGTCCATCACAGCCACCATCGCAATGTTGTTGCAGGTTGTGCTACACCATCTCTGTTCCCGGGAAGCAATGGAGCTGCCAGAAAAGCTGCAGAGAGGCATCAGTTGCTGGCTGTGCTCCTTGCTCTGAATCTCCTGCCTGTGTCATGGCATGGAAACAACTTGTAAATGAGGGATTACATGGGTGAACAGGCAAAACAGGGGCCAGGAAACAAATAGCAGGTTACAATAATTGCCTGACTCAAAGGCAAAAAACCAATGTGGGATTCTGGCCAGCTGATTTCACAAAGTGATTTAGCTGTTTTTCCTTGAATGTTGCCCAGTCTCTGCTGGGAAATAGTTGGTGTGGGCACACTGTCAGACTTTGCACTCCTGGAGGAATCAGAAGAGATTCTGGATGTTGGAGGTGGGTGTTGAGTGCCTGCAAGGTGGGTTTCTCAAAGCAGTAGCTCAGGGACAGGCACATGGATAGACACCACAGCATGCATTTCCCCTTGGAGACTTGCATGTGTTGCTGATCTGGGTGTTGGGATAAGCTCCACAGGGCACCAGAGAGGTACAGCTACCCACAGAGGGGTGGCGTGTGGGGACCCTTCTGCCCTGCTGTCACGGGATGTCACATGAGGTCATGCCTTTTGCTTAGTAGATCCAGCACTGAGGTGGGACAGCCCTGAGCTGACATCTTGGACACCAGTGCCTAATATTTTTCTCCTTCTCCAACATCTTCAGGGGAATTTTTTAAGCCTGTATTGGGGCTTCAGGTGGGCACATCTTCCTTGACTTGACCCTGCAGATGGGGCTCTGCTGCATAAGACTGGTAGGCACTTGACTTGAGCATCCTTGAACAATCACAGGAGGCTGTGTTAATGTCCTTGTCCCTCCCTGTTCTCCTCCCCCAGTCCGCGAGAGATCTTCCTTGTGTGGCCTCAAGGAAGGGTGAAACTGAGACACTGGGCAGAGCCACATTCCTGCTCCAGAAAGAAGGACACTCTTTCTCAGAGGTGCAGTCCCACCATGGTCATGCACTCGGCCACAGCTGGGTCAGGTCTGGGGGCTGTCAGCAGTGAGAATAAGGGTCTTGGATGGGTTGCAGAGGAAATTGAATCATGCCTCTGTGTGGGCTTGCTGACTGGATAATGAGGCACCCCATGGCTTCTGATTCAGCAAGTACCAACTCCCCACATCTGGGAAGAGAGGAGCAGGAGGCGATGGGGCCAGGCAAGCTGCTGGAATGGTGTCCATCTCTGTTCTCTGACCTCTAGCAAGGGTGGGAATAGAAATGGAATAAACTAGCGAGGTTTCACTTGAATTAATTCACAGCAATTTCCCCTTTGCAGCAGTGGGAAGGTTAAATACTGATTTGCAGCACAGCTGAGTGAAAGCTCTGCTCCCCTACCTGGGTTTTACCATGGATTGCTGTGCACTTCAGCTGTGATGTGTGAGGCTCTGTGGGAGCAAAACAGAGTTGCTTTTCATGCAAGTTTAAGGATGTCTCTGAAATACTTCAGACACTTCTCTGTATGGAAAATTTCACTATTACCTGTAAGAACAGAGCCTTTACAAGTCTGGAAACTACCTGGCTTTCTTCTGTGTACTAAAGGGCTTTCTAGAGACTTTGCTGTTCTTCCCCTTTCTGCAGGTGTGACCCAAGGCAAGGGCTAAGGGAAATTGCTGCTGTTGTTGTCCCTCTGCCAGGCAGCTGCCCTCACCATGGGACAAAGCAGAGGACTAATCCAGAGATTTCAGCCGAGTACCATTTTGGAGCCAAAGCTGCATGAGTGCTCTGGAGCTGCAGAAGCAGCCACTGTGGCAAGGTCTGGGGAGTGACCTTCCCAGCAGGTGCTAAATGGAGCTGATGATGATAGCCAGTACTTTGCCTTTTAGAAAATTGATATCTGTTTATCTCTGGGTGGGCACCAGAAAACAGAGTTAAACATTTCCTCATAAAGGCTTTATTTTCTTCTTGGCATGGGCTCTCAAGGGTCTGGAAATGCCAAGTATTCTCTTCTGCTGCCTGTGAGGTTTCCCTGGGACTGCTGTTTAGTTGGATAGAAAGCTGATGAGGCTGAAGGTTGGCTTCTGCCAGCGAATATCAGTGGGGTAGTGCTGCAACAGTTTGGATGAAATGGTAGGAAAAAGGGAGAGAGAGTGAAATTGCAGCCTCCGTGTGAAATGGGGCTCTCTGAACAGAATCATCTGAAAATGCCAGAGTGAGGGTGCAGCAGCAGACTAGCTGGGTCTAAGTGAGACATCAAAGGTCTGAGAGTGTGTTTTGAAGGAGCAGCTTTAGCAGAGAGGAGGAAAGCAGCCTTAACAAGGAAGGAGAAAAACACACAGACTGTATGAAAGAATTCCCTATTTTCACTTCACTTTACTATATTCTCCCCCAAGTCTTTAGAAACCAAATGCAGTGAAGAAAGGAACCTGGGCAGTGTTAGCAAAGAAGGGAGAAGGAAGTCAGTTTAGCCAAGCTTGTGCAGCTTTAAGGTACAAAGCACACGTCTGCCAAAATAACCTCTGACTTTTTCAGGTTGTTTTCATCACAGCTCTCACACATGCACTCCCTGCCATGGGACTGGGACTAGTTCAGGGTGCTGAACCTCCCAGCTCACTCCCCAGCCCTGCCCAGGTGTGTCCGGGCTGCAGAAGGTTGCTAGGGCAAGTCCTGGCTCCTGCACCAGGCAGCTGTGTTAAAGCAGGCTGGAGAGAAGATATGAGATATGGGGCTCCTTGAGATGTGGGCTGCTCTGCAGTGTCAGGAGTTGGGTGTTGGGGAGAGGAGAAGACAGCGAATGGATTCACCTCAATCCTGTCCTCTCATCTTCACTTAAGCTTAAAAGGGAGCGTGACAGATGAGGTACCCCAGTACAACCTCCTCAGCTTCCCTTGAGCAGCACTTGAAGGCCCATAAAATAATCCTTCAAGGTGGCCACTGGTTGTCATTGCTTTCAGAGGCTTATGAAGGGTGCACAGTTTGAGAAGCTGCACAGCTGGGTGCTTCTGTGTGGGAAATAAAGCTGGGGAAAGCAAACCTGTGAGCAGCCTCCTTGCTCCTAGTTCTTGTGCCACAGGAGAGTTTGAGCCAGTTGTCATAAATTTTAAACATCCTATTCTGTGTTGCTCTTCCTATCCCTGGATTGGAGGCACCAATGTGCTGGCAAAGGCGGGATGTATGAGAGGACATGTCACCTCCTGCCCCCGAGAGCAGCTGTCGTGGGATATGGTGCGGGGAAATGCACAGGGTTTGGTCAGGCAGGTGACCGAAGTTGTCCATGGCCTCCAAGAGAATACTGAGAAGAGAATGAAGCAAATCCAGTGGGTTATTCCAATTAAGCTCTCTCCTCTGGCCTTCCACCCCATCAGGCAGGGGAGGAGGACATCTCTGTAGATATGTCAGGACGGAGGGATGAGCTGGGGCAGCCAGAGGCAATTCTGTCATGTGGATCAGTACAGTTATATAAAAAGGTGTCTCTAATAGAAAATAAAGCAAAAGAGAGGATGGTGAAAGAAATAGAAGCCTTAGAGCTGAAGGACAAATGAGTGTATGTGGGAACACCATGGAAAAGCTGCTCCAAATTATCACTGGGAAAAAACAGCTCCATCAGAGGGGAAGAGAGAGAGACAGTGGGTCATAGCTGGGGCTGAGAGAGGCTGAAGGGCCTCTTGGAAGGCCTAGGGTGGGGAGGGAAGGCCAAGGACAGATGTCTGGTGACTGAGGAAGGATTTCAGAAAGCATGGCTCAGAGCACTCTGCTGGACACCAAGTGTGTGTGTGGCCCCTGCTGCTGTAAGCACAGCTTGAGAAAGCATCTACTGAAGAAACCAGGGGCCAGTGGAGGAAAGATGTCCTGAGGAGGCATTTCGTGCTGGAGGTCCTGCTTTGGGATGGACTGGAGATGCATCTGGCTGAAGGCTTTTCCAGCAGATCCCTCTCTGCTATCTGGATGTACAACACTCATTGTTGGAAAAAGCAAGTAGTTATGTCAGGCAGGCACGATAAAAAGGGCACAAAGAGAATTTGGAAATGGGGACCTCCCTCCAGCTTCCTGGAAAAGTAATGCTCGCCTGTGTTGTGAAACTTGTGAGGTTTTGGGCTCTATCTTTGTGATCTTAATGTGTGTTAAGGATGCTACTGGGATTGTAAAGGTGCTGGACTGCAAGGGGCAGCAAGCTGTATCCCCAGGACAGGTGTCCCGGGTGAAAGGGGTTAATGCGCTCGGGCAAAGTGGGTTCCGAGCCCCCAGAAGCTCCCCCTGCCCGCACGGAAGGGGAGGCTGGGGGCACCAGGCGGGAGATGCCCGTCAGGCTGCCAAGTGCAGTTTATTGCTGCCATCTAGTGACCTTCAGAAGTACCTAAAAATGTCCAAAAATGCCTGGTTGTCGTGCCGGGCTGCCAGCGGAGCCGCTGAACTGGCAAAGACAAGCAGCAGGGAAATAATGCTGAAATACTGTGGTCTTTGGATTCTCCTGCAAAACAACCGTGGGAAACTCCGGCAGGACAATACAGGTTTTGGTGGGTAATTATTCATGAAACATATTTGTTATTGAATAAGGTTTTCCCCCAAATTTTAGACAAAATTAAATCTGGGTCTTTTCCTCCGTAGCATTGTGGCTCCGGGTTGGATCTGGTTTGCTTTGCCTGGTTGTGCTCATTCCTTGTAACAATGCCCTGGTGATGATCCTGACACGGCAAGGAGCACCCAATATAAACTTTGCTGATGAATTTGGAGTGATCTCAATAAAAAAAGGGGAAATACATTTATTTCTGTACTTCCAAATGCTTCAGGCTCACCTAATAATGATGGGCCATGACCCATAATATTTTTTTTCCTATGGAGAAGTGTAGGGCAGACCTAAAAAAGCAGACAAATACGGCATCGATGGATTGTTTAAAATAGTTTACTGGGATCACAGAAATCTTGATCCTCCCAGCTCTAGAAAAGTAATAGGATTGCAATTCATCCTAACTTTTAAAACTAGACTTTCTTGAGCTTACAGGTGAAAATATGTGGATTTTCTACAGAAATTAAAGAAACTTCTATAAATTTTTATTCGGCTGGGATGTCACTATAAAACTTGTGAGTCCTTTTACTGCTTCTGAAATAAAAACATGATGAAGATAATATTTTTACATTGGAAATATTTTTGGAAAGCTTGCTGGAGCTTCACTCCAGCTTCTTGCTGGAGTGTGTACTGCTGCTGTGGCCTGTTCATCCCAATTTAATATGTTATGGGTACTCAAGTCTTTCTCCTGTGTCTCTAAATACCCTTGACAAGAACCACATTTGCATCCTGTTACTACCTAGAAGGCTTCTTCCCTCTACCTCCAAACAGCATCTTGCGAGAAACATCTTGCATCTTGTTTCTTGATGGAAACAGAACATTACACAATGACTTTTCCTTATATCCCCTCTCTCTATGTCTTCCTCCCAGCCTGAAGTTTTGCAGGGAGACCCACTATGTGGCCTTTAGCTGCTGAAAGCAGGATGCCTAGAAATACTGCAGGTATCCCATTACCATTCCTTCAGTCCTTTTTGTTCCCTGGCATCTCAGGGAGTCATGATGCCAACAGCGATAAATCATTTCTGCTGCTGGTGTCTTTGGGGGCAGCTGTAGTAATTACTTGGAGTGACCCTTGCTTTCAGCCATAAGAAAAAACCTTGCCATCATCCCAGAAGAGCTTAAATCCTTGATAAGATGCAAACTGCTGGCATCAAGGGCAGTGCATGTAGCCAAACAGGAATATAGTACTCAAACTGCTGCTCTCCAACCTGTGTATTTTTAAAACAAGGTTAATGATCTCTTGTTAAAAAGAGAACAAATGTGTAATGGCATTAAAAATGTGGTGACTGTTTACCCATTTATAATGTTTGAAAGACTATTACAAGGAAATTAGACATGACAGTCCCCTTCACTGGAGTCTGGAGGTTTGTTTGGACACAGGAAGGTGATGTGTGTGTGACCCAGGGGAGCTGACAGTGCACTCAGGTGGGGATGTGAGAGGTGAATTGGGGCTGCTGGTGGGTCAAACAGCCTCATGAGGGGATGGTGGTGTAGAACTTCCCTGCCCTGAAGGTGAATCTGTCTTTGTCATGATAGGTTTGCAATACTTTTTGATCACTGGGGAGGTACAAATTGGACAGAGGTAAAGTCAAAAAACTCCTGGAGGAGTGCAGCTGAGACTAAGGTGCTGAAAGGTACACAGAAAGCAGAGCAGTGACTTTCACAAGGTGAGACATGTGCCATTTCTGCACCTGCCACATGCAGACAGGCTGAACTTTTCCTTCCCTGGCATGTACCATGGCACTGCATAACTAATAAGGTTCATTTGGGTTTGATGAGCCCCTGTTTTGCCCCAGTTTGTCCCTGGGAAGAAGCATGAAAGGTGTTCTTGCTAGCTTTTGGGCTTGTGGCTGAGGAGGCTGCAGCGTGGGAGCAGCAGAGCTGCTGGTGGGCACAGTCAGCTGCTGATGGCCACTGCATCCCTCCTTTGCTGCTCCCATCAGGAGGGCAGCTTGGTAAAACATCTGGGCACACCACGTCTGGGCTTTAATTCTGGAGTAGAGTAGAACTTTGGGTGCTATAGGATAGATGAATGTGTCCTCTGCAGCACTGGAGATGTCATTGGTCACACTTGATGACCAAGAGTCACTACTCAGGAAGGATTCTGCACTTTGTCCTGTCCCAGTGAGACCATCTGGAGGAATTTAGCCCACAAATACCAAACTCTGGGCATGTAGCCCCCAACAGGTTTAATAATGGCAAGTTATGAGTGGAAAAGACTGTCATGGAACATTGTCCAACACACATGCTGCATATTCAGACTAGAAACTAGGCCCAATTTCTAACCAGGAGTGTTACTCTTGAAACAGTTTTCCTGGGCAATATGGTGAAATCTCCATCATTTTAAGTTGCCAAATCAAGATGCAATGTCTTTCCCAAAATTATGGTGTAACGAAGCCAGAAGTAACTGGGCTCAGGGCATAGCAAGAGTAGTAATATATGCTCCAAACTTATTAGATGATAGTTCATAAGTCTCTTATGTTGGTGATATCAAACTGTAATGTTTGCAGTATCTTCATTGCAAAGGATTCAGGTGCCTTACATTTCCAGAGCTGTTTTGTGTTACTTTTTACTTTTTGCTAGAATAAGGATAGGGGAGCAGAAGCTAGGAGAACTCACACTCAGGTTCCTGCCCTCTTTCCCCCAAAATATCTGAGGGTGTAAAAATGACCAGCTGGCTTCAATGAACCCCAAAACCAAATCAGAAGTTGACTCCAGTGAAGTAAAATTTGAGGGAGAGGAAAAAGAAAATTATTATATTATGTACAAACTCCCATTCACAGCCTTTTCTCATGCTAGGAACTCTGCATATGGCAAACATTCAGATCAACTTTATAGTCAGCTGCATCAGAGGACCAAAATTGGGACCTCAAAACCCCTTGTAAAACTAATGAAAAACATCTGAGAAAGTGCTTTGCTTTACTTGCATGGCAGGCAGAAAACTGTGCATGTTTTTTGGAGTTTGGATAAATACGTGTAAGCACACAGGTAAACTATAATCCTCCGATATTGTTTAAATTAAATAGATGGATTAAAAAAAAATGGCTTTGTCTGGCTTGGTCTTGAAAGGATGCCAGAAGATATAAGTTGGACAAGAAACCTAAGTGAGATCGCTGAAGTTTATGTATTAAACCTAAAGCCCCCAGGCTGAGTGTTGGATGCTAAGGCAGGAAAAATCACAGGCTTAAAGTTTCAGGCAGTCATCTCCTATCAGTCATTTGGGCTGGAACTCCTCAAGCAGAGAGTTTGATTTAAAAGGGCGTAATTTTTTGTTGTATGCAGCCACTGGGGTTCAGCTGAGGGCAGCCTTCCCCAGAGGAGGAGATATGCAATGGCCTCCAGTGGTGGATATGTGCAGAAACAAAACAGATGTGGTCACCTTGGTTTTTAACCTTGTGATTTATTCATTCCCAGCTGGAACATTCCTGGGGTGAGAAGAGCAGCTGGAGTATCAGACACTGCATCCACACAGATTCCCTTTTCTGTTTGACTTGGTGGCAAGAGATTGTCTTTCCTCTCTTCACTGGGTCATGACACCTTGCAGATGTTTTAAAAAATCAGTGCTTCTATCTGGCCAATAATGTTTAATGGAAACCTCTTTACTGAGGTTTTCTGGGTCTGAAGGCATGCTTGCTTTCATACAAATGAGAATGATTTTTGCCCTTTTCTTCCAGTGCCCTTGAGGTGGAAAGTAACGGTGGTTTGCCCTTAGATTTGTCCAGTAGTTCTTTTAGTAGGTAATGAGGGACAAATTCCTGACATGGTAATCCTAGCCAGTCCTACTCAACTCATCAGCGTTAGCTCAAGTCCCTGTTTTCTGTCCCAAGGGAGCTGCACTTCTGGGCTCTGCCAGACAATATCTCAGCTGGGTAATTGGAAAAGGAGCTGGCCTTGCCCAGGGAAATTTTTTGAAGAGTCCAGATTTTAACCATGGGTGGATTAAAAATATTTCAGAATTTAGCGTTTGTTTAGGTAACCCACGGAGTCAGAGATCATGCATTTCTTGAACTTCCTTCAAGCCCTGTATGCTTGCAGAAGCAGCTGGGACACTGCTCTAAGTGGCCAGAGTGACAAAGGCCATGGTCCTGGCTCTTCAGCAGCAGTGGTGGCAGAGGGGCTCTGTGGTGGTGGCTTGGTACAAAAGCTGGGGGAGTGGAAGTGCCAGGTCAGGGTCCAGAGTGAGAATTCTTCCTTCAGCCTTGGTGCCATTCAGCTGTGCCTTGTGGGACCAAGCCTGGAAAACACAGAAGTAGCCCCGAGTGTTGTGGATTTGATCTGCAACAGGGGTTTGGCTCAAATTCACCAGAGGCTTGTTGTATCAGTTTAGTTAAGGGTATCTGTGTTCTACTAAGAATGGCTTTCTTAGAGTTGGATTTGATGCCCACAGGATCTATCCAAGCAGGCAGTTGGTTGATAAAATGCAGTTGGTTGGTAAAATGTCTGTATTTCAAGGCTCCCTGTTTTGGTGAGTTAGTAACAGCCCTCTAAAACATATTCGCATTGAAACCTTATTTTACTTTTTCATATTATAGCTAAGTTTTGTGTGTATTATTATTAAATATATAAATATTCACAGTGAATTAAGTTTACTTATATTAATTTATTACTAAGATGCTTGTTAAATGCTGTCTTCAATTACATATTGACACACATGGGTGTTTTTTTGGTTTCAAAGTGTTTTGTATGTAAATTTTACTTTTAACTGATGCACAGTTGAATGAGAGTCCTGAGAAGTTCCAGCTGCTCTGTATCTGTTGTAGCGGACATTGCCACAGTTCTGGCCTCTGGCTGGAATGAAACCTCCTCTGTGAAACCAGACTTCCCTTGTTCTGTGTATTCTGACCCAGTGGTCTTGGCTGCCATGATGCTCAATGGACATTTAGTCTCTGTGCTCAGTGTAGCTGAATTTGGCTATAGTAATCTATTGAGGACAAAACAAGTCTCACCCCAGCCTTCACTGATGTAGGTTTCTTCAGCTTAAGATGCCTACAGTGGAGACACCTCTGTTTATTCAGACTAATCCCATTCCTGTTGTTTTTTCTGATTTTTTCCCTTCCCTAATGTGGCACTGCAGGACATCTGTTTCTTGTCTTCAGTATGTGAAACAGATTGCCTTGCATGAAACCCTTTTAATTCTTAAACTCTTTCTATTTCTCCTCTCTGTTCTCTCTCTTCTGAATAAATTGGCATTGTTCAAACTAATTTTTCTCATAAAGTAATCCCTTTGAGACCTGATTGTTCCTGTGGCTCTCTAAATATTTTACTATTAGTCTTAGTCTCCCTCACAGTGTGATGCCCAAAACTGGAGACCTTACTTCAGTTGAGGCCTTACTCATTGTCCTGAGCAGAAGGAACAAATTGCTATGTACAGGAGCAGCAAGTTTTGTTTCCATTTCCTCTGTAGCTTTTTAATATTGGTCTTTTGAGACCAGTTTCTGTTTTCCAGAAAACTATCAGTACTCTCTAATACGTTCATTCCTGAACACTTTGAAGCTTCAATATATCTGGCTTTTGTGTGCATTAAATCACTGTCCATCCCTCTGTTCTGCCAGTTCCTTAGTTTGCAGGCAAACACACACTTTCGGAGCAATGCTGAAGTGTGTGCTGCCTGCAGATGCTGGAGCTGCTGCTCCACTGCTGCTCCCCTCCCAGCCAGATCATGCCCTGGCTTTCTGGCACCTCATCCCTTTCAAGATCTTCTTTGTATAAAGTCTGGAGCAGCCTGGGACTGGATCCATCTTAGAAATATTTGTCCATCTGCACTGTTATAATCACTAGTGGAGATTCTTTAACGGGAGAGGGCATTTTCTGGGGTTTTTGAGATCTTTTGAGTGGTTTCCTGTTTTTGAAAAAATCTTCTTCCCCCCCATTTTATTTCTATGTAACCTCAGTCAGTGATTCCTCAGGAGTAACTTCTTTTCCTACCATTTCAAAGGCTTCAGAGTTAGACTTTTGTCTGATGTGAGTTAGAACAATTTTCGTAGGACACTCATAGAATTTTTCATTGAGTGATAGAGTTAATTTATCTGCGGAAAATGTAATGCCTGATATTTTTAAGCTGAATATTGGTAGAGTTAAGAACTTTTAAAGAAATCCAGGGTTTGGTTTTACTGTAACCTGATGTGTTTCTTCCACTGGGTGGAGTGTAAGAGAAATATCTTGGTGAGACACCTTGGTGTGTAAAAACCAGAGTGTCACTACCTTGCATATCTATTCAACTTCCCTATTAATCCAAGCTCAGACTTTATAATATTATACATATATAGATATATCTACAGAGCTATATATATATATAATATTATTCAAAATAATATATTGAAAATATCAGAGCAGTGTCTACTTTAAAATTTGACTCTGCAAGGGAGAAATGGATAAACCAGAGGTAGAAAGAAACTTGAGTAAAAGCAACCATGAAACAACAGAATCACTGTTCTGGGGAAAGAAAGGAGTGAAAGGAGTAGAAAAAGAGTAGTGAACTTCAAAAAGCAGACGTCAACAAGCCTGGGAAACAGGTAAATATATGTCTTCTGGGAAGATAATCCTGAAGATAAATGAACTGTCTGTTACTGAAAATGCTGTTAACAAAAGCAGAATGGTAAACTATCCTGATGTGAAAGAAAAAGGAAACCGAGCAGGAGAGCAGCATCCAACCACACCAGGAGCCAAGAACTAGAAATCAAAGGGACTTAGGTGATAGGTAGAAATGGGGACTCATAACTGACAGTAACTGCAACAAAGCAGCATAAACCTGCTGGGGCGTAATGGGAAAAAATCACATGTGAAGCCAATTAGGAAAAAAAGCCTAAAATGCCACTTTTCTTTAAATAGACAGAGGAAAATACACAACTTTAATTTAATGAAAAGAAGTACAAATAGCAGATGAGGCATAAGAGCTGGGAAGTCCAACATTTCCTTCACTTCATTTGCACAGCCCTGTTGCTGGCAGGCAGAGTGATGTGGCATGGCTGCACAGAGAAGTCAGGAAAGCACGGGCTGCACATTGGATCTAAAAGTTAGAAAACTCTTATGTACAAAATGACTCCTGCCACGTTTATGGTCTGTTTTATGGCTCTTATCACTAGGCATTTTCGAGGAGTGAGAGCACATTTCCTCCATCTCCTGCAGGAAGGAGCTCATTATTCCTTATTAATTAGGTCTTCAGTCACTAATCTGTTATGTACCTTTCCAGCAACTGTTTACAGATAAATGTTGTAGGATCTAATTGATGGGGGATAATTAGCTCCTCCCTAATTAGAGTGAAGTGTGCTTCTTTTCACTCTGTGGATGATCGCTTATGAATGAAAGGCCACAAATGGAAAGCTCAAGATGTGCAATGTGTCAGGAACTAATTTGCTTAAACTATTTCTGAAAGCTTATTCAATTAATACCCAAATAGTAGGCTTATACATGAGTGTGTGCTACTGACTTCAGTTGCAGGCAGGCATGTGGTTGCCACAGACTTGAGCAGTAATGTCATGCTCAGTTACTATACGCTGCACAGGCACCATGAGCAGCAGGTTGGCAAGCATCAGCACGGAGGATACAGCTTGTGGAAATAAAGAAAAACCTTCTGGAAGTCTTATCTCCAGCTTTCTCATCTCAATTGCCTCAACTCTGAAAAAGAATGAGCTGCAGACAAGTGGTTGATAAACTTTGGGATGCCCTTTTGGGGTTTTTTGTTGTTGTTGTTTTTTTTTTTTAATAGCTATCCTGTGGAAATTGCAGAGGTGTGTTATTGCCAGTGAGCAGAGATATTCAGTGTCCTTTGGAATCCAGATGCTTATAACCCATTTGGCACCAAAATGGCCAGCTATTTTCCAAAAAGCTTCTCTAAAAAAACTCTAGGTTATTTTTTCTGTAACACAGTTATGGATTATTGTAAAAATTGGTTTCAGTTACAATACTTTTACTTCTTCTCAAAATGTGACTGCCTTTGCCTGTGACTGCCTGTGGTCTCCCGACTGCAAAAAGAAAACTGGATATTGGCTGATGCTCACTGTGAAATACAAGTGCTGAGGCTTGGAGTATGTGCTGATGTATCAGAAAACCTGTCAGAGATGTGGAATTTGTATAATTAAAATCTGGATAATTTATAATTATATAATGATCAAATTGTAATTTATATTATTAAGATGTGTATTCACAGCACAGTCTGAATGCAGATATAAGTTTGTAGGCAGATATGCTTCTGTATGGGTGAAAACAATGTTTGACATAAGCCCACTGCTTGAGAGCCCCCTAAAGTTAGTAGAAAGTCTCTCCTTGAGTTTCCATGTCCTTTAGCTGTGATGACGCAGCTAAAAATACCTAGGGAGAGTAAGTAGGCCTCCTTTCCTAGTTAAGAAGAAATCTTGAAATGTGTCCCTTAAGGATTTGAAACCCTGGAAAACAAGAACACAAATCCCATACACTTTTTTCCCCAAGAGGTTTAAATTAGTTTAATGATTTGGGAAGTTATGTTCTGCTGCATGGCTGCCAATCTAACATATTGAGTGAGACAGAAACTGGGGAGTCAGAGGGGACACAGATGAGGTTAGGATTACCTGCAAATTTCTAATATTCCCTGAGACTGGAGAATTGCTTCAGTTCACTGGAAGCCTAATACTGTTAATCAGCAAAGAAAGATTTCACTGTTTCATTACTTACTGCAGCTGAAACTCAAGGAAATTACTTGGGTCTCATTATCAGATAAAGTTAAGATGCCAGTATGAAAGAAAACTCTTTTTCTTTCACTCAGGTTGAGAGTAATTTATTTTTTGTAGCTCAGATTTTAAAAATAGAGAGCCAGCACAGGAGAATACGATAGAACCACACAAAATGTGGATACTGCAGATCTGCTTTGATACAATAACAGTTTCCAGCTGTTCTTTTATCTTTATAACCATTCCTAGGTATGGTGGGAAGAGATTAGAATGGCAAACTGAGCAGTGCATCTGTCCACTGTGAGACATTTGCCCTGCTCTATTATTTTGTGGAGCCTGGAGCTGTAAAAGGGGCTGTTGCCATCATTGGGACTTGGTGCTGGCCAGCGTACCCTGGAGATTAAACAATGCTCAGGGGACAGAGTGTAACCTTGCAAATCCATGTAGGGAAGCAGGGTCAGACTCTGAGTCTGGTCTGATCCTCAATTTTCCCTGGAGGGCAGTGACCCTACAGGCTTTCCCTGGGGCAGGGTACCTCTCCTTGGCACCACTGGCACCATGCCTGGGCCTAGGCCCGGGCCCCCTCTGTTCTCTGTGCTGCTTCCTGCCCCACGGACAGGGGTGCCTGGGAGAGCCTGCTCACTGCCACTGGCATCCAGCCCATCCTCAGGCACCCTCCTAGCCTGCCTGGGGGGAGGCTGATAACAGGTGTGTGCTCCCAGCAGAGGTCATGTGGGTCTGTGAAGGGCTTTTGAGTCGGATTGGTGTTGTGCCTGTGTGTTTTAGTGCTGCAGAAGCCAGGTCTGTGAGACTGTAAATCCTAAGAAAACTCCTTGCTGTCGGTCCTCTGGGCATTTTCTCCTGGGAAATCTTGGTGTAATGAAAGCCGAGCTGAAGGGCTTGGTTACGTCCTAGGCAATGGCCAGTTTCCAGAGAGTTTTGGTGCCAAAGTTCAGATGTTTTTCTGTTCCTTGAAAAACACAGCACTGACTAGTTTAGGCTAGTTACAAGATGTGAACTTAGAGAAACAGGATGTGCCAGCAGGGATGACAGCATGAATGTCCCTTCTCTCTCGTGTCATTAGAATGAGATGCAGCTGCCAGCTCAGGTGCCTGAACCCAGAGCAGGACTGAAACAAAGGAGGAGCCCAGACGAGTTCTTGTTTTCCTTCTAAGCAACTTGGTAAGTACTTGGCAAAACCTCTGGGAGTCTCAGTGGTGAAATGTAAAACCTTCCTGTCCCATTGAGTCCCCAGCCACATCTGAACAGGGATATGTGACTTTCTAAAGGGAACTGACACATGCTAATTGGGAGGTGCCATGACCTTCACCCTGCTGCTCTTTGCCGATGTCCACCTTTTTCCTCTCCGAACTGGGAGTGTGGAGAGCCTTGCTTTACAGCCCAGGGAAAGCCTGGAGTGTCACTGTTGATTTAAAGGGGCAGAGCATGAAGTCTTCCTTGGCAGAAGTCTTGAGGGTCAGTGTTGCCCCAAGCCCAAAGTCACCCAGTCTTTAACCTAAAGAAAACATTTTGGATGTGTATTATATTTGCAAGAGGACTTTTTTGCTTTCTCTCGTTCAGTGACCAAAATTGGTCTGCTTTTTTCTACATCAGCTAAATATGAAATAATAACCAAAGCCAGAAGCTAAAGTTATTCCATGGAGGAGAAAAGGCTGATAGAGAACTCAGTTGTCTATGAAATCCAATTGTACCTCCTATGTACAAGGTTGTGTTACCCTGAACTCATTAGCAGTCAGACACTAGAAGGCTCCCTCTTTATTCAAAGTCCCCATTTCCGCTCACCTTCTCCCTACCTCAAAAACCCCATTTTCCACCTCTCCCATGGGCTGTGCACTGTGGCACACTGATGAAGGGCTTTTCTCCCTCTTCACCTGGATCAGCTTCTCTTCAACTCCCTCTGTCATCCTGGCTCTCTGAAACCAAATTCAGCCCTATCTTTTTTAACTGAGAGACCTTTGATTTCTAAGGCACCTTATTTGCCTTGTTTTAGGAGGGTAGGATGCTCAGCTTTCCATTTAAGTAATCTGTAGGGAGCTAGAATTAGCACTTTCCACAAAACTGAAATGATAGTGTCAGCTATGATGGTGATATGTGTCAGATAACTCTTAGTTTTTTGGGGGCTAAGTGAACAGCCCTAGCTATAGAAATTGTGTGTGCACATTTGGATATATTATTCATTTTTCAGCCTTCTTTTTTTTCTAGTGGGAAGGAGGTCTGAAATACCAGCACACAGCTATGACTGTCCTCCAGAGAACATATTTCTGGCAGTCATGTACCCTCTGGCTCTTCAGGTGCAATATCACTGGCCTCTCCAAAGCTGAGCTCTCCCATCTTTCTAATAGGGAGTAGAACAAGCCTTAAAGAAACTGCAGTAAATTGCAATACCTGTGACTCTTATCCAGCACTATTGTGAGGAAGGGGATTGCATCCTTTGCTGTGCTCTACAGGTTCCCCACCCTCCTGAGCCTCAGGACTGCTCATGGCATGCAGGGAAGCAAGATGAGCAGGCGGGGAAACCAAAATGAGCCAATGCTGAGGACACCTATGAATGGTCCAGGAGACTTGTGCCTTTGACATATTGCTGCCCCTTAAATGTGACCTGGTGCACAAGTGAACAGTGACCCAAGGAAATGAACCACAAGAGCAGCTTTTGAGAGAGGAGGATACCCCTTTCTCTATACTGGCATATAACCAGTTCCTCTCTAGGCTTTCCTTTATGTATTTCTTTTCTGTACCTGAGGTGCAAATGAAAGGCAAACAATATGGGTCAGGTGTGATGGTCTTGGGTAACGAACAGCTGGGAATAATTACCTGCTACGAGGAGGAAGGATGATGGATGGAGGAGAGGAGCAGCTGTGTGGCATCTTCAGCTGGCTGCTGTGACAGGAGGGGAATCAGAAATGCCCAGAGAAATTGCTTGGAGGGGCTGTGGGGCTGAGGCAAAACATTAGTGCTGATGTTTCCTGCTGGGGAAACACTTCCAGGGACATTTCTCATTGTGAGACCCTTGTGCTTCCCTCTGGAAAATTTAATATTAGGCTTGGCTTCCGGCAAGACATATATTTCCCTAACGGGCTGTGGGAAGCCTCCACTCCACTCTTTTTAGCCTGGAACTGTCAGCCGAGGTGCTCTGCTGCCTTTCCATGTGCTGTGAAGCAGAAGCAGAGAGCATCAAGGAGAAGGGGGCGCGAGCCTGATCGTTCACGTTTGAACAAAGGTCCTTCTAAATCTCTGGGATGCTGTGCTTGAGGAGGGAGGAATGAGCTGATCCAGAGAGCCACTGCTTTCTGGGGCAGCAGAGCCAAACTCATGTGTCACGGGCTGTGTTATATGGCTGGGACAGTTCCTGTAGAGACCAGCTTCTCCTCATGGCTATTTCCTACAGCTGGGGCTGGGAGATTGCTGTCACCAAAATGCATGAGAATCTCCTACATAGCCAGGAGGCCAGTGAAGAGCCCAGGAAACTGTTCCCCTTAAATAGTTAAACGGCTGCCTCTCGACAAGCACAATGTCACATTGAATTTGAAACAGGGAACTTTTTATTTCCTCCCCCCCCCCCCCCCCCCCCCGATTGTGCTGGCACCTGGCAGATGCCTGTTTACCACAGGCATCCATACACACAGCAATCAAAGGAAATCAGAGGCACGGATTAGCAACAGCTGCAAGTCATTAGTGGCAGCCATGGGAAAGCACAGCTCTGCACCCTGCTTTGAAATAACCAACGTGAGTATTGCAGAGCACAGGGGTTACCGCGGGGCACTCTGCGGGCACCAGGGACAGCAAACAATTGCCTCGCTTGTCTCTGGAGATGGCTTCTTCCCTCTCCCGAAGGCAGCAGTGTGTTATCGATGAATCAATCACACTTTATTGGCCCATTGAACATTAACTCTTTAGGAGGCTGACTTCTGCCGACTGGGAGTTGTCAGAGCCGGAGGATGGAGTCTCCACCTGTACAAAATCTCTAGTAATTCCTCATTTTTTTGGGCTGACTGCTGGTATCTTTGGCAGTGTCTCAACACGAATGAGGACTTGGGATCTCCTAGAGTTAACGCTCGTTTTAAAGGAAGTTTCATTAGAGCGAATGTAAAGCAAAAGCTGACCAAAAGCCTTATTTGTATATCTAATTTCTTTATTCAATTCATTTTGAACCAGAATAGAGTCCAAATTTTATTTAAAAACTTAGTGTTGATTGAAATTTCCATTGCAGATTTAGGCAGCTTGGGTTTCTATTTTGATCAGTCCCCGGAAAAGCTGATTTTACTTCAAAGCATCTCTGACTCTTGGAGGAGCAGGAAGCTGGTGCCCTATTAATAGAGAGCAGAATCCAGCATCACTGAGGCGTGGCTGATTCCCCAGCAGTCCTGACATATTTGGCTGTATCTGTCCTCCTTTCTCTCTGGCTCGGTGTGGCTTTCACCATCACAGGTGTGGTACCAGAGCTGTGTGTGTGGTCTTTGTGGTCCGCAAGAAGTGCCTGCCTGCCTTGCCCCTGCCAGATGGGAGCCCCATCCCTGCTTTACACTTGACCACTGCCATGAGGAGGTGGGAGCATGTGAAGGAGTTGACAGCAAAAAGATGTACAAATGCTGATATCTGGTGCTTCAAAATACCTCTTGAGTTTCTCCTGCTTTTACTCAAGGAGGGGAATAAGAGGAAAAGAAATGGAAACAAGGAAAGTAGTCACAGAGACTAGACAAATGGAAAAGTGGGGGGACAGAAAAAGACCTTCCTAGAAAAGTCATCCTCAGCCTGACCCTTGTAGCTCCTGAGTTTTTTTCCAACCCTAAAACCTTCAGTTACTCTCAGCTTGCCACCTACATCTCTCACCACAGACCTTATTTCTTATCTTCACTCCCAAGCCTCACTAATTACCAAGGTTTGGTCACACCCAGCTTCCTCCAAATCCCTTCCTCCTATGTTCTCTCTGCTGTTACTGAAAAAGTTGAATTTGGTTTTCCCCACTGATAACAGCATTTACGTGGCGACAAAAGTGGGATTTAGCCTTGTCTTCCAAGGCCTCTTAAGCTGGCTCTGCAAAGAGTAAGGAAAGTGCAAACAGAACATTAAAGGTAACAAAGGGAAGTATAATTTTAAAGTAAAAGAAAAGTGAATAGTTTTAAAAGAGAAAGCATTGCAAGTACTTGCATCTCCTAGTGCAAAGACGAAAGCAAGGAGAAAAGAGGGTGAAGGAATGTTAGTTCTGACACTCCCTCAGTACCGCAGCTGTTTCCATTTGAAAACTATTTTAGCATCACAAAAGTCTACAGTGAGCAAGACAGGTATTTGTGATGGAACTTCATTGCTACTAGCTGCAGAAAGTAGGGTGCTTTCTGTGTGGTGACTGGGGGAAGTACACCAGCTTTGGGAAAAGTCCTAGGTAAGTGCTTATTTTTAAAGGATTTAGTGATTTTCTCTTAAGTTTGTGAAATGGTGAAAGACTGCCTTCCTTATTCATACTGTTGCAATAAATGGTGAGTAAAGGAAGATACAAGTTTCTGAAGAATTATTTCTAGTTTTTCTCATAGCAGGAGACACAGTTTTCTGCATGCTTTTCTGTCCTATCTTCAGTTTAGTGTTTTACTTGCTGAGTTTCATATCACGCTAGTTTTTGTTTTGGTACTTTCAAGTAAGACTGGTTCCTCCTGTGCTTCAGCTCAATGTAGTCTCACTGGCTGGTGTTCAAAGTACACTGTGCTGTGCTCACTTGTGATGCTCAGGTGTTCTGGGCTCTTCTCTACCTCTGCAATTCTTTCTGAAGTTCCTTCTGTCCCAGCTAGATATGCTAATCTAGAAATTTGCTTGCTAATGTTCTGAGAATGGTGGATGATAACTCATACTTTCACTGTGAAAGGGACTTTGTTGTCAAAGCTGGCAAATAGTCATATAAATATTAAGCCTTTAGAGAAATTAACTTCATATCTTCTTGATATTCCTTTTTTTTCTTTTCTGTTTTCTTTCTACCTACAACTCTCAAGATCACATTGAAAGGACTGTAGTCCATCTCTGAACTCTTAGTAGAATCAGTGCTGAGGTGCAAAGAAAATATGAGGGAGGGTCAGCAAAATGGTGAGTGTTAGAAAATCTGTTTATGAAGTGAGATCTAAAGAGATTAGAGTGTTTCAGTGAATCAGAAGCAGACTGAGGGATAACTTGATCATTCCATAAAAGCACCTATATTTGGAAGATGTAGACACCTTTTCCAGAACAATTTTTATGTGAAAGAGCTGTTGTCTAGTCCCTGCCAGGTCCCTGAGTTTAATCTTGGTAAGAGAGATGGTGTTGCAGGTATTTGAGTAGTACAAATAGAGGAGCAGCTCAGCAGTGGAGAGCTTCATTTGCAGCTTTGAAAAGAACAAAAACATTTTAGAAAAAAATGTTGTTTTGTTACTTTTTTTTAGCAATAAGATTGTGTGTGGACACAGCAACCACTTCTTGGTACAAGGATCTCTTCATTCATTGCCGTCTTTGTGGATATTCAGGGAATGAGGGTTTCTTTTCATGGGGCAGATTGCTGTGATTCCTGCTGGGGCACAGCCTGCAGAATGGATTTCAAACTTCACTCTTGCTTGCTAGGAGGGGTTTTTCCCTGCTTGTGGAACTTGTTCTCCTGTTTGTTTAGCTCTTGTTTTTCTGTGAAATGTCATGGTCAGCAGAGCTCTGGATAGGGCATTTAAACCCCCATGGATGGGGCTGGTTACATAATGCCCAAAGTCAAAATGATGTGTGGGGTCAAATGATGAAGACCTTAAGGCTTTGTTTGCTTTCCTTTGCAATCTAGGACACAAATTGCCTTTTCCAGACAACAAAATGTTGAATTGCCTTTTCCACTTGTGTCTCAACAATTGAATTTCCAGCCATCACAGAGCTGTGGGGTCTGATAGTGTCACCAGCCCTTCCAACTCTTTCTTTGTGATACGTGGGAAGCCTACATGGTGTAGGCTCTTGGATCAACCTTTCAAAAGTTCAGAACCTGGCCTTTGTGGGAAATATGCAACACCCTGTCATAGGTAGGAAAAAGAGGTCTATCGGGCCACTGATGCCACTTAAGTCAGTGTCACATGGGAAATATGAATCTTCTGTTAATGACCTTAATTTCCAAGTATCAGATTATTCACAAACACAAAGGGTGGAAATTAAGGCTAGATATTAGGAAGAAATTCTTTACTGTGAGGATGGTGAGACACAGGAACAGGTTGCCCAGGGAGACTGTGGATGCCCCATCCCTGGCAATGTTCAATGCCAGATTGGAAAAGGCCTTGGGCAACCTGGCCTAATGAGAAGTGTCCCTGTTCATGGCAGGGGGGTTGGGACTAGATGATCCTTAATGTCCCCTTCCAACCCTTAATGTTCTATGATTCCGTGTGTAAGATGTAGATTGGATACTAACTTTCATAATGAGGGGTAGCAAGTACTGTTGGTAGTTTGCTTGTACTTGGAAAAACAGGGATCTCCTTTAGGTTATGATGTATCATAGCTGCAGAGATTAGAGAGAGATGGGGTTGGCAAAATTAAAAGATGAAGCTTAGTCTCCCTCCTGTAATTAAGGACTTCTATGCTAGAACAAAGTTAGTGTTTTTAACTTTTTGAGTGGGCAATTAAGTAGGTGAATTTTTTTTTTTTGTTTGAGGTGTTTGCAGAGCCTTTGAAGGAAACTGGGATCTGGATTTGTACTGAGTGTTTATTGTCCATTCATCGTTAAAGATTAAAAGCAAAAGTGCATTATTGTAATTCTGATTCTTTCTTCGCCCCAGCAGCGAGGGAAAATGATATACAATGTTTTGGTCATTTTATTTCAAAGCTGCCTAAAGTGCCTGATTGTAGCCCATTAGCTGGTTTAAACTTGTTTTCTTGTGTGAGGTCTGTTGCACGCAGGTCACTAACTTGTATCTCAAAAGTTCTTGACAGGGAGCAGTGACACTCACCCAGCCCATCCCACTCTAGTCTAGCATGGGTAATCGCAGTTGTGTTTGGTCAGTCTCCTCGTTCCAAGGACTGCAGGGAAAACTTGTGTTTCTGAGTTTGGCTGCTGTGAATAATATCCAAGTTGGATGGCTGGAATTGCTCTAGGAGGATGCTATGAATACCTGTCTTTATGTAGCACTGGCATCTCTGTTCAGGAGGGCCTTGAATGGAGCATCTATACTGACTTAACTGCTTTTCACATCTGGTGGAGGCTGTACGTGTGTACCCTTTCAGGTCAAGAAAAATGATTTTGTAGAAACCTTGCTGTTAAAATGACTTGCTGCTCAGGATTAGAAACCAGAACGATTCCATTTTCCACTCATGACAAGGATCTCTAAGTCTCCACAAGCTCAAATACTAAAAAAGACTATCTCATTCTTTCCAGGGAGCTGTAGTGTCTTTGACAAATCACAGAGTTTTTTTCCTTTAAATAAAGCCCTGGGGTGCTTTGCAAGATGCTCTTGGTTCTGATTCACCATCTGAGTGTGTTTGTACGTGCAGGGGGAATGAGGCTGTGTTGCACGTAGCCCTAGAGGCCTCATTAAATTGTGATGTGTGGTGTCACATTTCAAACTCACAGTCTTGCTGTCCCTAGCTTAAAACTTGATGCAAATGATGAGTAACAATGGTCCAGAAGCTGTCTTGACGGAAAAAAAAAGAAAAGGTGCAAAACAATATCTGAAATGATCTGAAATACCCACTTGTTTTCTGTCCTTGGGGTTTTCAGTTGCTCAACTCCAAGACCATTGTACTTGAGCTGTTAGAGGTGTGACGTGCCCTTTACCTCTCTCCAAAACACAAAGCATCAGAACCAAGTAAGCACTTTAGAAAATGCTCTTCATGACTAATGTGGGACTGGCTGGGATATGTTTGGTCATGTCTTTACACTCTCATTTGTGTTTCCTCAGGAAATCTATCAGTGCTGTTTTGATGAAGGTCAGCATCTGTTTGTACTCATTTAACTAAAAGAAATGTATTGAGAAGGTCAGCAGCTCTCTTAGACCTGAGAGAATAATTAGCAATAAATTATTCTACTACGCAATTGTATTTTTTCCCTATTTGTTAATTATCTTCAGCCAACTTATGAAATGTGTCAGCACTAAAAGAATTATTCACAAATAACTGCTCAACAAATAGTTTGAAAGGGTGCTGGCAGGTGGTATGGAGGTGGCATGTTCCCTGCCTGGAGGGAGGCCAACAGGGTCACACCGTGGTGGAGAATGGGCAGGACACATGGTATTGGGCTAACCTTGGTGTGGAAAAAAGGCTCCTCTTGGCCACGCACAGTTGCTGTTCCTTTCAGCTTCAAGGTGCGCTCCTGATACCCCCAAAAATCCCCAGGTAGGCATTAGTAGACCAGTCCTGAGGTTTTAGAGACTGCAAGTTGCCACTTGTTCACTCAGAAGAAAAATCTTTAGTTGGGGCGTGTTAATATCAAGCTCTCAAGACCAGCAAACCAAAACAAATCATCCCAGTGACAGGAAGAAATGGGTGGTACTTTAGAGAGGTCACAGTACAATGTAATGGCTTCAAATGGTGACTCAGGCAGGTTGTGACATCTGGTTGTTTTTTTTTTTGTTTGGGTTTTTTTTTTTTTTTGGCAAATGTGTTCTGAATGTAATTCTGCCCCTTTGGTGCCGAGCCCAAAAATATGCATGAAAAAAGATGGAAGAAAAATATGTTGATGGTATTTTAGTGAATGTCTGTCTTGTAGAATAAGACGTAGGATTTGCACTAAAAAGTGTTAAGTTATCTCCTTTACATGTCAGCAATTATTGTCATGAATGAGAACTATTGGCAAAATCTGTCTACATCAAATTCAGGTCCAAATCTGTTCTTGTGTGACACACTAATATAAACCAGGAATATTAATCATTGCTGATCTGTGCACTCAGTATACTACTTTTAATTTATGACCAGAAAGCTGTTCTTATAGTTACTTAATAGATTTAAGTGATGCAATTTCTGATGTAACAATATCTCAGAGGTGAAAATAAGTCTATAATAAAACATGACTTCATTCAGAATTTGTTATTGTGCAATGGGACTTATGGACAACATCTTTGTGGATTCTGCCCGACTGTTTCAAAGCTCATGATTTTGTGTGTGACTGGATACAGTAACTTGTTGACTTTCACTGTCCTCATGTGTGTCCTTTTTCTAGGAGTAGAAAACACTAAAAGTGTTGACCCAAAGGCCACTTTCTATAGTGGTAAAAGATAAGCCTATCCCTATCTA
This sequence comes from Entomyzon cyanotis, assembly GCA_024500445.1. Taxonomy (NCBI): domain Eukaryota; kingdom Metazoa; phylum Chordata; class Aves; order Passeriformes; family Meliphagidae; genus Entomyzon; species Entomyzon cyanotis. The sequence goes on from JAKEPQ010001005.1 coordinate 74,611,538, forward strand.
GATTAGTCTTTAAACTTCAGGGAGATAACTCAAGGAGGACAAAGATGTAATGTTAATGAAATGAGCTCAAGTACTGGCAATCAAGTTAATTCCTCAGGATATGTTTGATTGAGTATTACGCTGGCTAGTAAATAACCCCCCACGTGCACTGATTTCTTTTAAAATTTGTTTGCATAGTTCATGCTTAAGTGGATTTAAGATATCTTCAGAATAATCTCGACATGAAGAGGCTGCCAGAGGACAAGAACAGTCTTTCCTCATTGGTTTACTCTTTCCACAGCTTGGAGAATCACAGCTAATTGATACTGTTTCTATTTAATTACACATAATTTTTCTGTTTTGCTACCCAGTGAGCCAGGAGAAGAAAACAATACTCTGTCTACATGCAAATCTTCCAATCAACAATTTAAAACCTTTATGCTCCCAAATTTGTTCTCTTTATTTCAAAATGAAAATGTATGTGCTTGGGCAGGTTCTTACAAGTTTCCATTGACTGGGGTTACTGTCACTAATGTTCAGACCTGTAATTTAGTGCAAGAAGCTTCCCCCTCCCTTTTCTTGTATACTGAGGCTCAGGGTCGACATTCAGGCCTGACGTCAGTGTTCCCAGCTCCCATCTTTTTGGGAGGAGGTGTCCCACAAAGCATAGAAGTTCTGGTCCGTGTGCTTCTCATGCTTAGAACTAAGCTGCCTTCCATGTCCCACCTTCAACCTCATTCAGGAATGGCTGTGTCTGTATTTTGGTGAATGCTGTGGTGAAGGTACCTGGAATGTTGCATTGATTGCACTGGTTTAATGAAAGATGACAAGGCAAAGAGTGAGTATAGAGGGGTAGGGTGGGGAAGTTAGAGGCTTCAGAGAAGAATTTTTGGAATTGATACTCCAAGGTAGAAGCCAATGGGAGTTTCCTGTAGACTTGGATGGAGCTCTTGGGTGAAGAAGACTTTTTGTGTGGATGGGGGGAATGTTGTTGGAGCCAGGCAGGAAAGATGTGTGTGTGTCCAGTCCCTCTTGGCAGCAGAGTCAGCAGAGGGCTATGCAAAGCTTTTGGAAGGAAAGTAGGAAATGCTGTAGGGAGGAGGAAGGGGAGAAGGCTGAAAAGTATTTTTAGTAGAGAACTGTCCATGTTTCCATGAATGATGGCAAAGCCTTCCTTCTCTAGTTTGGAAAAGTAAATATTGGCTGTGGGAACAGTGCTCCAGATGCATTGAATCTGCTTTCCAAATGTTGGTGGGCTCAACCCTGTGGACCTGGGGCTTATGTTTGGTTAATCTAGATGCTTCAGAAGGTAGGAAGGCTGCTGTTTGCCCACTTTTTCTTTTGCCAGGCACCAAGTATGCTCCCTGAGCAAAACCAGGCAATCTGTGTCCCAAGCAAGCCTTACTGACTTGCAGTACAACTTATGATGAAGACCTGAAAGCTGATCCTACAATGCGACAAAAATATGGAAGCTTTTAAAGAAACCATTGTATAACATCAGCTGTGCTTTTTCTTTTTCATGAGAAACATTTTCAGCACCAGTGGAGCATTTGAGTCCAGTTATTCGGAAGAAGGATGGGGCCTCCTGGCACTATACTGCAGAGAGGTGGGAAGCCACCAGGTGCTGTGGGACCAGCTGCTCTCAGTGGGGCTGTACTGTGTGGGACCTCCCCAGCTCCCATGGCCAGCATGCCCTTTTGCCCTGGAGACTGTGGCATCTCTCATCTCTTTTCTTTCCTTCCCTTTCTGTTTTAAATTCTTGTGAACCCATCTGTTTGTACCAGGGCTGGTGACTAATGCAATAACTCTTATTAGGTCAAAATAGCTGAAATCATATGGCAATTACACATGCACACTCACATGCACACAGAAGGGTTGTTCCCCCTGCGCCCCCCTCTTCCCATTTCTGGAACAAAACATTCCCTCACTGTTCTGAGGGCTGGAGCAGCTGCCCAGCTGGCAGGAGCAGAGATGTTAATGCTGTCAGTGAAAGGATGAGTCATTTTGCAAAAGTTATTTAGGAGGGTCACCCTTCTTGTCCCCTTTCCCCTCCAGCCACCGATCCTTTTGGGTTCATCAGATGCTGGAGGTCTGCACTGGCTGCTGCCTGCAGAGAGCACAATGAAGGCTTGTCAGGGCAAGAAGGCTCCTGATGGGAGTTATAAAAATGAGTAGTCTCATGTTTGACTGATCTGTTAGTCTCCTGAAAAAGCTTCTGCCTGTCTTGGAAGCATGTGATGCTAGCTCCAAGGCTGTCCTTTTTTTCATTTCTATTTATTTTTTATTTATTTTATTTTATTATTTTTATTTTTATTTTATTTTTATTCACAGCAATTTCTGTGTGGGGTTTTTTGGTTTTTTTTTTTTAAAGTTAATTTGAAAGGAGTTCCCAGTGTGTGAGAGGAGATGAGAAGTGTAAGATGTGAGGAGAACAGAAAACTGTAATACAACTTTCTTTTGGTTCTTATTTTTTGGAAATAGGTCAATAAAAATCTGCTTCCTTCCTCAGAAAAACCTGTTCCTTTTAAGTATTTTGGAGGATGCAGAGCTCTTTGAAGACTTGTCTCTAGCTGAGACCCCTTTCATGACCTGAATCTTCTCATCAACCCATAAGACTGTGACCGATGTTTGCTGCCTCTCCAAACTCCTGTGGGACCAGGGTGCCCCAGAAGCCAAATCTGGCACAAGCAATACTTTCTCCCTCAGTGAGAGCTTAGCAATGTGCTCCCAAGTCAGCACCAGGCTTGTCAGACAGCAACCTTGGCTTGTTTACTTTATCAACTGGGAAAAGCTCTGACCTTTGTGAAGGTAGCATTTGAAAGAAAGCTGGAGGCCAACTGCTGTGAAGGCTGGTATTGGTGTGTCATTGCTGATTTGCTTATTAGATATGTTCTGATAAAGGTAGAATAAAGGTCTATTTATCCTGACTGTTTGCTGTGCTTTTCCATTTTCTCTCTTAACTGGGAATTGCTGAGTGGTTGCTATGGCTGTACCAGTGCATTCTCACGTGCATGCAGTGATGGAGACCAAGCCCTGCAGTTCTCCTTCCACAGAGCATGGCCCTTCAGGCACAGCGTTGTGCTGAATGGGTGTGGTGTCCCTGCATGGCCTAAACCACCTTAGGCGAGGATGCCACCATGCAGAGATGTAGTTATTGATGCTAAAACGAAGCTATTGCTGCACTGATGCTGATGAGGTGGGACTGGAAGTTGTTCTGGCCTCTTTGGTGATTTTTCAGTGTGTAAAGTGAGCATGTGCATGACATGCATGGATATCTTCTGTGTGCTTCTCCTTGAGTCTATGGCACCCATGAGAGTCTGCTGAAAACTTTCTGTCACTTCTTAATATCAGTAGTTTCCCTATCTTGTAATTTGTGTCAGCAAGTCTGCTAGAAGTTGCATTGGCTGCTAGGAGGGTTCCGTTTCCTTGATTCCTTGATCCTCACTTTCCTGTCAATGGTTTGGAAATTAGAGGAATATTTTTTAAGTTTAGGGACAAAGAGGGAGAAAGAAGAAAATAAAAAAGACAAAAAAAATTTTTAGAAGAATCAGGCATCCTTGATGACAATAGCTCTGGCTGGATAGAGGAGTAAAATTCTAAACCAAATCTTTTGTTGGTTTTAACATTTAAAATGTTTTGACACTTCTCATCATTCCTTCAGAAATGTTTCTTATCACTTCTTAAGTGATGTGCTCATGACAGACAGGCATGCAGTCCCTTTCAGGCTGTGCCACAAATGGAGAAGCGCTGGCTCACAGCACTGATATGGCAGAGACTTCCACTGATAGCCAGTTGCATGTTCCCTTCCGAGCACCCTATGCCCTTGCTGGAACAGCTAAATCTAGCTGGTTAATCCTACAATTAGCTTTTTATTTTTTTTTTCTTCTAAATGATCTGATGCTGATATAACAAAAAACATATTATTTATTTTTAAAGGCCGGGAAAGTGTGCATCTGTGCACACCTGTACATGTTTTCCCCCTTTTTCTCCCTCAGTGCAGCTTTCCCCTAGTGTACAAAGGTGACTGTTTAATTTGGTAGGTAACTTGAAATTCTGGTGTTTGAAAATGGCAGGCAGCCTAGTCAAGCAAACTTGGACATGTAAATGGGAAAGAATGGTCTCTTGATGGCATTTAAATTAATATCTTTTTAAGATTGTATGTTCCTTTCCTTGCTACCTCCCTGGAAAGATACCCATAAATTGACCATGAAATAATGAGTGACTAAGTGTGCTGAAAGAAGAAATACAAACACAGAAAACTCACCAGTCGCAAACCAGTCTCGTGTCATTTTGTGGGTGTCTAATTGGCCCCATGTAAAATACCAAATTAAGCCTGAATATTCAGATTAGAGGACTAAAATAGCCTCTACCAGAAGTTTATTCTGTTCTCTGATATTTTTGTCCTATTTTCAACCTTTATAGAGGTGACGCATCCCCACTCAGCATTACTGGCTGCGTATTGTCAGTCTGGAGTACTGGTGCTCCATCTGTGAGCTCCGGCTAGCAGCAGGTACTGTAAATCATAGAGATTCATGACAAGGCTGTGAAGTTTTCTGAAGGACAAATTGCAGTATCTGTGTGTAGAAAATTACTGTATCTAGTAACCAGGAGAGGCCCTTGGTTTGTTAAACGCTGCTGTGATGTGCATGGTGATGCTTTAACCATTGTGAATCAAATGCACACAAACCACAGGCACACTCATGTATATTCTGCGACTCCCATCTTCCTCATGTGTTCACTTTCACACTCATGAGTACGCTTGTTGCCTTCAGAAGAACTGAGCTGAAATGGAACATTGGGCTGTTCTAAGGTTTCCTTTTAAATTTGGCAATGGAGAAGGTCACCCAAAGCACGCATCCCCACACTGCTAAAGGCTGAACTGGCTTGGATGGGAGGCACCATAGCATAGTGGGTCCAGTACCTAAATAGCCATAGTCCGGGAGCCTTCCAGTCTGTGATGGCATAGGCTGCTTTGTGGTGATGTCATTGGAGACTCAGCTTGGCTGGTTTAGAGGCAGGTGGAGTTTGGATTCAAATGTGCACCATTTGTGCAGGTTTTTGGATCTGCTCTTCCAAATACTGTAGGTCTTGGTGTGCCCTATGGGATCCCAGTAGATGAGTGCTCCCAGATAGTGGAGACTCACAGTAGGAGATTTTGGGATTCAGGAGGAAGCTAATTGTGACCAACTGGGTGCAAAAGTCTAAGCAAAGGGACCTGCCCAAGAAGATGAGCCAGCAGCAGCCCAAAGCAAGTAGTTCTCACAGTAGGATGTGGTGGAACAGTGCTTAAGGCAGATCATTGCTTGTGAACCAAATGCAGCAAAGCCCTGTCAATGTGAGCTCTGCAGTGCTGATGGTCAGAGCTGATCCTATGTGTTACATGTGGGACTGCCAGCACTGGTCTGGGTGGGAAGAAGGGCTGTGACTGGGAAGGGGGCAGTCTTGGGGCCTCTCTGTACAGCCCCTGCTCCACCTCCTTGACTTCAGATAGTGTGCAGAGACACCCTTGGACTAATATGGATGTACTCAACAACCATCTGCAGGGAACTGTGCCTGGAGAAACTGCCCTGGCACATCCCTCAGTACATCCTTGGGACATCTGTGTGTGCATAGCTTCATCCTCTGTATTTCCATGTCTTCACATGAATTCTTGAGGGAGATGAGAAATGAAGCTATTCCCAGAAATTCCACTGCAGTTCCATGCCTTTTTTCCTTAACTGGCGGGCTCGTCCTTGCTTCTTTTTGGTGCCAATGTTAACACGTCTTTTGGCTGTTAAGGGTAATTTTTAGACTTGTTTAGAAGAATCTCCTCCCTTTTCCATGTGTGCCACTTGCTGTGCTCTGGGGAAGGGTGCAGGCCCACGGCTGTTGAATATTTCACTTTACAGGCTTTTCAGTCAACACATTTCTGTCCCAGTAAGAACCTAGGCTCAGCCCAGAGCAGCACTGTAATGCAGGAACAACAAATGCATTGCAAATGGTTTCTGTGCAGTGCCTGCGTTGTATGGGGCACTCTAAATAATGAAGCATCATTTTGGCTTTAGGGTAGCTGTTTACAGCCTGGTATGAGGACTGTGCATAAAGCCATGAGAGAAGGGTTTGTATGTATGTTCCTATGCATCAAATCTCCTTGCTTGGGCTGCATTGCCATCCTATGAAAGAGTTTCATACAATATATGTTTGTGTCCTTGGTGTGCCTGCCTTGGTGCTCTTGAAAACAGAAGAGAGATGTGACTCCTTTAGAGCTGGCCCTGCTCCAGATTTCCTGGAGACCCAGATGTGCCCCACAGAGCCCCCTTACCACCACTGAGCACTGCTGTTAATGCTTCTGGCACCAAAATACAGCTGGTGACTTCTGCTTCTTCCTTCCCCCTCGACCATGAAGGGGAAAGGAAGGGGGGGGGGGGAGGTAAAAACAAAAGGGTAAAACCCCAAAAAGCACATGTGTTGAAGGAGAAAATTTCTCTTACCATCTCAGTGTGGGACCAACCTGCTTCCCACCCTGCTGCCTGGGGGACTGTATTCAGTGGTGATGCCTTTGGCACCATGCCTGCCAGCAGCCATTCTCTTCAGTTTGCTGCTCCTAAAACACACTTTGGGCAAACTGCATTTCTGAGCCCAGTTCACAGGAGTGCTCTCACTTAGGATAGCATTTAGTTGCATGATGGAGTCAAACTGAGATTGAGGGGAACTTGAGTGAAACTTAAAGAGAGGGAATATACAGGCGAGACCTGGATCTCATTTGCAGTCTGTAACTGCCCTGTTGCCCCAAGAAGGACCTGCAGCTGAAGCAGGCCTGGTCCCTCTCTAATGTTAGCAGCTGGATACAAGGAGTAAAAGTGGGACTGACCACCCCTGTTAGGGCAGGAGTTTGGGTTTTGTTGATCCTGCACCCTGAGTGCATCAGTGATGTGCAGGCAGGAGTGATTATATCCCCATCTTAGCTGAGGTGCTGTGTATGGACCTACAGATGTGATGCTGGGTGGTCTCCAGAGAGCGACCAGAGCTGTTGCTTTTAGGGAGAAGATGTAGAATGGGATGGGAGCCCTGCACAGGAGCTGTGTTTGGGTTGTTGTGGGAATGGGCAATGCAAAGTAACCCCTCTTCCTTGTCCTTCTTCCCATAGAGATTTCATAGAGGGTTTATGCTGTTTACTTCCTTTTCCTACTTGCACCAGGAACTTCAGGCCCCTGGGGACTCTGTGTGTGTATGTCAGGGATCAAAGGAAGGGTGTGGGAAACATGGTTTCTCCTATATGTCCCTGCCTGGGAAGCACCCCCAAAAGGCTTGTTTGGCTCTTATCATCCCAGATCATGACAGATAAACTGCTTTGCTCCAATGTGAGTAGCTCCAGGTAGTTAAGAATTGACCGTATGGGCAAAGAGCGAGACTCTGGCTTTGCCTATTGCATAGGTGGGCGTTAGTTGTGTGGCTCATTGCCAAGGACAGGGAGCTTTGAAATGGCATTTTCTGGTTTTGGCATCTCGTATCAGAAATGTATTGTGGTCAAAACAAGTAATTTTTTCTTCAGAGGAGTAAGCCCAAGAAAGCTTTCCAGCAAACTTGTCTGCTTCTGTGGGGTTTTATTCTTAGTTTCAACAAGTAAGCTGACGAACAGTAAGTATGGACCGGAGACCTCACACAAGTCTGGTTGGAGAAAGCATGCAATTCCACCGATGAAGCAGTGTTTCCTAAAATAACGGCTTCGGGAACCTCTGCAATCTCTTTCCCTGTCTCTTACCCTTTTACAAGAACTGAGGAGTCTTTCAGCATTGTGAAGCAAGGCTGTGAAATAGCAACCAGAACAAGAGTGCCTCAGTCTCTCGCACTCTATCTGGGGACCTATTGGGCTATTATTAGCAGGGGATACCGAATACATTCTGTAAATATTTGAAGAGCCCTGTGAAGACACATGCTCTTTTATGAGCTCCACAATCCTCAAACCCAGGCAAAATGCATCGGAAGAGCCAGAGCAGTTCACAGTTCACACTTATCACCCCATTTTGTTCTTGTCTGTGTAAGGAAATGCACTTGGATGCCTCTTGGGTCAAAGCTCAAAATCCCGTCCCTAATTCTTGGCAGAGAGGGTTTATTTGCAAGTAGAGATTGGACAGCTGGGCTCCTGAGTGCCTGGGCTGGCACATGGTGTCTCCTGGCACAGAACCCGTGTGCTGGGGTCTGGGAGCTCGTCTGAAGGGTCACCGGGCTCCTCCAGCCTACTGCGAGATGTCTAAGTTTTGCGGGGGGATTTCTTCATAGCTTCTTGTTCTCTTTGGGAGCAGGAGTGACCCGCAATCTCGGTTTCCATCGCTAGAGGGAGGAAAACTACACGGAATTACCACCCTCTCCAGTCTCCGCTCCGTCCATCCACTCCCGGCAGGAGAGCAGAGGCTCTTTTAGGACCTAATAGGTCCTAAATAGGTGGAATTGTAGTAGGTGGGCTGTTTTCTATCGACAGAATTTAACGAAAAAAACCAAACTCAGTCTTAAACAGAAGCCGATAGAAACATTTTTGTATTCTTGAAGCAGAGCATCACACACACAGCTCTTTTTATTTGAAAGCATAGCAAATTGAAATTAATTTAAGAGAAGGATGATGGCTGTTTCAACCTAGGAATGGGAACACAGTTGGAAAGACAACCTGATCCCATGGGAAGAAGTAGAGAACAATTTCCCTTTGCTTTCAGAACCTCTTCCATGAAACCTGATAGCTCTTTACCAAACTGCCCTGCACTTGTGATTATGAAAATTAGCTAAGGCCAGCTTTTTCACCAGAATGGCACTGAATAGCTGCGCTGTTTTTACCTTCATCAGTGATTAAGGGGACCATCCATTTTCCCTACAAGACGTGGATAGGTTAAAGTAGACATGTCAGAATGAGCTACTGGCTCTCTAAGATGAAAACTAAGGGTGCATCTCTGCTCTAGACTTTTTATTATGGCCAGGGTCATAGCACTGTGCTGTATAGTGCTGCAGGCAAAGGAGTTGCCATCTCTTGGAAGATATGCTTTTGAGGGGGTGCTCTTGAGGGAGACAGTAGACTGGTGGGTTTTTTTTTAAAATAATGTTTAAATGAAAGAAAAAAGGTAAGACAGTTCATTGCAGCATGGAAATAATAGTAATAAAAATTGTAAGTAAAATAAAAATAGGAAGCAAAACCGACCAAGAATGAATGTGACCACAGCCTGTCTGTTGCTCAAGCCTGAACAGAGAAAAAACAGAGACACTAACAACTCAAGAGAAAAGGTACATGTGTGGGGTTTTGTTATTTTTTATTCTTTTTATTTTTTATTCTTTTTATTTTTTAAAATTTTTGTTTAGACTTTTAAGTACAAGCTATCATATGCTGTTGATAGCAGCAGAAATCAAGGAAAAAAGTCAACACTTTTTTTCTTTCATAATGAAAGGAAACAAGAATGGTGCAGGACTCTAACTCTGGAGAAAATTAAAAGATGAAACTATAATGAGATTTTTAATGTGTGACTCAGAGGTGGTCACACTTGTAACTGCCTGGGTCGTTATCAGGAGGGGAAAAGGACAGGGTAGAACTATACTGAACATGCACCCCTCCTTCCTCCCGCCTTTATCTTTTGATGCAAAAAGAAATGTGCACATCCGCATTGTGCAAAATGTGGTTTCTGGCAGTGAAAACAGCATGGAAGGGCTGAAACAGCAGCAGGTCCCTGTAGGACAGGACAGGGGGGTATTGGGTTGTGCTCCGGGCTCAGCCTGCCTCAGGGAAAGCCTTGTCTGGCTGCAGTATTGGATGGGGCTGGCAGTGGTGGAAAGGAGGCAAATTTCTTCATCCAAAGCCCGTCCGAGCATTGCCGGCACTTGGGAAGAGAGGATGGGTTCCAGGAGGGGATGAGTGCCCGAGAGGAGGGTGTGCCAAAAAGATGTGGCTGGCAGCGGAGCAGCTGGCCTCTGCTGCTAACTCAGATTGGCTTGCCCAGGAGGATCCTAATTACAGCACAACTGCTGTCTCCATAATCGCTGCGGCAGGAGCAGTGCGGGCCATAAGGCACTGAAAGGGACCTGGATGTGGCAGAGGAAGATTATTAGAGTTACTGCACTCTGTCCTGGCCACTTAGTTGAACAAAACCTACCAGATGTCAGGGAGGAAGAAATGGGTCATCCTCAGCATAGGCTTTTGCAAATAATGTCATTGACTGCTTATATATGAGCAATGTGATTGCATAGCGAGGCTGGGTTGTGCTTTACTGAGAGTGTTTGTGGGGAAAGCTTTGGAAACGCAACGAGTCTGCTTGGGCACTGGGGTCTGATTTGCAAAGCAGCAGCTACTTGTGTGCCTGGTGTCTGCTGGGAGTAACAAAAGCGGCTCAGACAACTCCTAGTGAAGGACTGTAGCTGTGTGGGATATTCCCTGTGTACCAGGAACGCTGGCCCTCACCCACCCGCACCATCCACTGATAGATGAAATCATCCTTGACAAAACTTGGGCCTGGCAATTATCAAGAAAAGCAGCAATGAGCAATAAGAAAGCTATGCCTTAGGATGTGAATGTTATTATTTTTTGTTTCCTGGTATGTTTCCAAGGTCAGCTCCTTCAGATATATTTTGGAATCAAAATAGTAAGCTCAGACAGCAAGCATTCAGGGGGAATGCATCTAAGCAGATGTGATTTTGTAGTATGGGCAGTGTGCTGGCATTTGGAAGTTACTGCTCATGTCTGTTGCATTTAGGATCTTGGGTAGGAGTTGCTCCCACCACTGCATTTATGAGACAGAAGCATCACAGATTTTATAATGCTCTTTTTGGAAGTGCTCCCTCAGAAAAGGACTGTGAAATGTTAAACTGCATCTTTGACTTTCAGGCCGAATGTTTCCCGAGTGGAAAATCTGGTGCTTAGTCCCCAGATGGAAATAAAGGAAGCGGGGCGCAGGTAAAGTGTTATTCCCTGCATCCTCCCACTTGCTTCCCAGCAGAGGAGAGCCCCCGACTGCTTCCCCACAGGCTGTGCCCACAGCACACGTTTTTTCCTTGCGCCAGACTTTAATCACAGGCAATCACCTTATGGATAGCTGGGGCAGTAATGGTGATCTTAAACATTGCTGGATGCCTCATATTCACTTTATCTAAGTCTGTTCACACTGTTGCAGCTTTTCTTGCTGGTGTCGATGTGGCAGAGAAGGACAGAGTGAGAGAATGAGATAGTGTGGAAGTGGGAGGCCATGCCAAGGTGACAAGCTATTTTGCATTGGCATCTGATGGTGCTAATCAGGAACCATGTACTTTAGAAGGTGTCTTTTGATAACGTGATTTTATAATTTAGCCCTCCTCGTATTTTTGGATATATAATTTGAGCAGGGTTTACAACCTGAATCTGCTTAGGTGCCTCTGGTTTCTGACACAGCAGCAGCCTTTGAATCAGCGAGTGTCTGCTCTTGCTGCTTAATCTCTGAGGCAGCCAATTTGGGGACAGAAGGAGTTTTTACTTTATCTGCTCCAAACACACTTGTACTTTATTCCTTTGTATTGGGAAAGCAGGGAAAAAAAGAAGCAAAAAAAAAAAAAAAAAAGGAAAGAAGTGCTGTGTGTGTGAGCACGTGTGTGTGTGTTTATATAGTATCGGAGACAGAGACTAAACTGAACAAGTGTGGGAGGGTGAGAACCTTTATTGTGCAACAAACTGATGGCACCAAATATGCTGCATTTGTTGTGAGTTAAAGGGTTTATACAAAGATTTTCTTAGTAGTGTCTAAGATCTTAATAGGGTAATTAATCTTTCTAAGTGTTACTGCCAGATTATGGGATCAGCTATTACCCCTGGCTACAGAGTAGTCCTTTGTGTGTTGCTATGAACAGGACTAAGTGATGAGACTATTCCATTTGCCAAACAAAGATATGGTTGCTGCTAGCTTGTTTATGTTTGAAATGTGTTTTCTGGTGCAGTCAGAGAAGGCTGCACCGTTTCTTTGGGAATATTGGTGCCCCTTAAAATGGGTCTTATTAGGAGAAGAAGGGGATGAAGTGCTGTAGAGTTTCCAGAGGTTTATAGAAAAGTGTATATATACTTTAAGAGACATAATGGGGAGTTGTTTGGTTTGACAATTTTTTTCTAAGCAGGAAAATAAATAGATAGCTAACGTAATTGTAAGAAAGCAGCTGTAGGAATAGATAAAAAGTGGTCTCTACTTAAAAACTTCTGCATGGAAAGCAGAAGCCAAACACTTCAGTTGAGGAATTAAAATCCAAGTTGTGTTGCAGCAGGATAGGGTAGGACACAGAGAATGTGGAAGAATTTTCCCAAGAAATAAGCTTTGCTCAATCCTGTTTATTCATAAGGGTGAGTCAAAAGGTTGTTTTATTTACTAGATAAGGGAACTTTTTTTTTTTTTTTTAAGTGACATTGCAGCCAGGGGGTAGGGAGAAGAGGAAAAAGCAGTGTATTACCCAGTAGTTGTCAATGTTGAAACAACTGGGTCATTCTAGAGAAATGTCTGCTTGGCCACAATTTGATATCCCCTGTACTGCTGAATGAGCAACCTCTGATCAAGGTCGGTATAAACTATTCTGTCCACATCATTTAGCCTGATCTAGTGAAGGCTGTCATGTGACAAAAAAGGAAAACTCCAACTCCAGGCTTTAATACATAATAGAGCTGGCTTGAACCTAGGATTGCTTTTAAACCATCCCAGAGGCATCACCTGTAAGTGACTGTGGGTGAGAGTGCTTCATGTGCAATAGCAATGGTGACACTGGCACATGCTGAGATTAAATGCTCTGGGCTGGTTCAAGTTGCTGACTCTTTTGGAGGCATTGGGTGGGAGGACACACAGCGTATGTGGGAGGAAATCTTTGTTATGTGGCTGGAGAGGTGGTCAGTTTGAAGAAAGGTGAGGGAAAAGGTGGTCGTGGAGTCTGGAGTAGGAGGAGGAGGAGGAGGGCGTGTTGCTACCTTCTGCTTTGTTGAACACACTGACGCTGATGGCATGCTGCAAGCCTGGGGTTAACGGGGTCCTTCCCTTTATTTGGGAAGGTACCTGGCACAGGGTCAGCTGCGGGGTCTGGCACTGCCCACTCATCTCTGTGGCCACTGTGAGGCTGTGTGCTCTCTTCTTTGTCTGCTCTGCAATGGCTTACAGCTGAGCAATGATGAAGAGGAGAAGCTGCAGAACCTTGTTCACCCTCTTAGTCTCAGCAGGAGGTTTACATTTATACAAGGCTTGGAGAATCTTGAAACTGTGCCAAACCACCAAAATAAAGTCGTAATGTTCCATCTTGGCATAGTGTTGAAGAAGCCTCCTCTAGGGCACACTGTGTGGAAGCAGAAAGTAGGATTGAAGAGGGTGGTCAACCAGGCCTCGAAGGTATTTGTCCTCAATGGTGACACATCCCTGCCCGGCTGGTCCCTAGATTGAGATGGTGAAGTGCCAGCACTGCTGGCCTGGTAGGGCTTGTACAGTGCTGAGCTGCTCCTGGTGGGCTTATTTGGCTTCCTTTGTGGCAGCTCCTGCTGGCTGGCCACTTGTTAGGACCCGGGGAGGAACGTGATGTTGGGGATGTCTACCTGGTCCAGAGGATCTGGGGAAAGGAGCTGCTTAGCTGATGGTAGTGGGGTGGGGAAATCACCAATTCCTCCCACTGGGCTGTGTCAGTGGGGCTGTCCAAGTGGACAAAAAAGGAGGGTGATGCTTACCCCACACCCATAGGAGTCATGATGGTTGAAAGCCCACCAAGGCTTTCAAACCTGCTGCAGTGTCATCATCCTTGCTTTAAGTGATTGGAGTATGCCTCCTAGGAATTGAATGTTTGCCTGAAAGCTACAGTGAGCTTCTGGCTCCATCCTGGTGTCCCAGCACCTGCAGAGCCTCTCCCCCCACACCTAGTTCTGGGATTTCTCACTCAGTAATGCTGCGGAGTTGTGCTCTTTTTGTAAGTAAATGTCTTTATTGGTCAAATTACATTTACAGCTTTCTGCATTCAGTATTTGGGATTTGTAATTTGCTTTACAAATCTCAGTTTGATTCTAGAGGTGATATGCAACGTGAGATGCTAAAAACTCTGAAAGAAAGTCTTTGAAGATAATTACAGCTACCTTACCACAAAGAAGCTCTGAGGGTTATAAGGAAAAAACCCAAACAAATCCCTATTAATGCAGAATTAAGATGACCCAGTTGTAGCAGACACCTTTCCAAATGGAAAAATTCGAATCCAGGAAGTAGAGAATCAACGTACATGCCAATAAAACATTAACTCTGGCCCCCTGGAGCTGGTACTGCTCACTGGGAATTATCTGCAACCACTCCAGCTGCAGTCATTGTATTAGCTGGAGCAGTATTGAACAGTGGGAGGATTAGCTGGAGTTTGGCAGAGCTTGGAGGATAACAGGAAAAAAATTCAGGGTGGGTGAGAAGCTGAATGCACATACCTGTGTGTATATGCATATGGGGGAATTTCAGAATTTCACTTCAGCACTGAGATGCAGTAAGGAGACATATCTAGAAATGGGGATTTAATGGCAGAAAGGCATAAGATAATGTTGACTCCCAGGTTTAGTGCTGGAGTGTGGTGCTGCTCTAGACTGTGTATAGGGGGGTGGGTTAGATGTACACAGCTTCCCTGTGGCACAGCACACCTGCAGTGGAGTTAGCATCGGCACAAGGACAGTGTTTGATGATGTCTCACTATGGCCATCAGTGATCATCCTCCTTTCCTTGCATCTCCAAAGTGTGTTGTATGGGAACTGAGGTCAAGGAACAGTTGAAAACAACTGAGTTTTCTTGTTTTCAAAGGACTGCTTATCCAGACTGATACATATTACTGGGCAGTCCAGACTTTCTGATGGCAATGATATTTGTCAGTGAATTTCCTAGGTTTACTCAATAGCAATAAAATGTTGTTTTTGTAATCTCTTTTTTTGTTGTTGAAAATGGTGGTGACATAAGCAATTGAAGTTAATATATAGGTTTTTGCTTAATACATATATATCACTAAAAAGGAAATGGAGTGCCTTATGATTAAGTGGTTGTGTTCTTTTTTATGTGACAAAATCAATTTTGTTACTGTGTAATTGAAATTGTAGTAATGTTTTGAAATGTCTGGGGGGTAGCAGAAGAGGTAAGGCAAAATTGTGGTCTGTCTCTCCAAGTCTTCAGTATTTTCTCCTGTGGGGGCTGCAACAGTAGGCTGATACACCTCTATCCTGCCTCCCTGCATTTCAGGCAAGGTGTAGTCTGAGTTGGCAGAGATTTCAGACCTCTTTTAAGACTCAGCCTTTTAACAGGAAAGATTTCCTGGCCTATGTGTGAGCCAAGCTGGCCCTCTGCTATGTCAGATGCACCTGAACATCTTCTTTTATCCCTGTTTTTTGGCAAACCCACAATATGAGGAAAACGTTGCAATGAAGTGCTAATGTTCTTTCAAGAAGGAGCTAAAAAAAGCCCCTGGGAGAGAAGGGATTTATTAACAAATCATGGGACTTTGGTATGCCTCAGGCAACATTTTCAAACTGTTGCTCTCCCAAATCAGTCGCTATAATTATACCACTTTCCAAACAGAAAAGGACAACATGGGAAATTCATCTAATGTAATATCATAGGTCTGAGCCTAGAAGCAGAACAAAATGGGTTATTGTAACATAATAGTAAAATAGGTGTGACTGCAGAATAGCGGGTCAAAGCAAACCTTCAGATGAGTAATTATTTCTTACTATCCTACGTGTTCTATTTCATCCTTAGGTATTTAATTACACAGTTTCCTTTTCTCCTGTCCTAACATGCACCACCAGGCAATTCATTTTCTTTGAGCCTTGGAAACAGTACTACTTGAGTGCTTTATTGGAGCTGCTCTCCTAAAAATAAAACTTTGAACAATCTGAGCAGTGGTAGGACCAGATTTTGTAATTTGGGCTCTGTCTGGAGGGTATAAGATGGATCAGGGTGTCCTTGTGTTGGGTGCTGTACCTTTTGTGTTAAGGCAGGAACTTAATTGCAGTAGAGCTCTCAAGAAAACCACTATATTCTGTGCAACTTGCAGTCCTTGTTCGGAGTTAATTCCATCCTTTGAAATAGGTTAGGTGTCAGTTGAAACAGGATGTTGCCTCAGCACTGTCCCTATTTGGGGATGAGAGACTAACTTCTTTGCAAGGATGTTCACTGGCTAAATGTAGTAAATGATGCCTTTGTGTTACTAGCCTGGAAAAATAGGACTCAAGTGTTTTCCCAAAAAAACCCCAAAAATCCCTGCCCGCTTAGGTGCTTACAATGTTCCTGTCATTTTAGTCTTCAAACGCCTACTATTCTAACATCTCAGCTGATAGCACAGTGAAAAGTAAATCTCTCTCAAGCACTTTCCTCCCTCTGAGTAATAGCTAATCTAATAATAGTTTGACTCCTACCACCACAATAGCTCTCTTTAAAAAATGTGTAGAGAGAGGAGGTTAAAGATTTCATCTCCTCTATGGTGTTCCCAAACTCCTTGGAAGTAGTGTAACAGTACTGAACTTGGGCCCTGCACTGCTTATTTATCACCCTACAGACCTTTTACAGGCTTAAATGTTTCTCAGATTTGGCTTTAAAAAATCCAGCAAACCCAAGTAACCAATCCTCCCCAGCAGTACACATCCCTTTCACTTTCTATTATTTTTTTCTCTTTCTCTTGTGTTAATATTTCCCTGGTTAGTGTTTCTGCATGAGATCTATTTATTCATTTATTTTGTGCTTTTACATCAGCCCCAAATGATCTTCCTATTAGCACAGGAAGCTGGCAGCAGCCAGTCTGCAGCCTTTGGATAGTCAACTAATTAAGGGAAAAGCAGGTGTGGATGGATCTACTAAGTCTAAAAATGAGTGCCAAAAATTTAAGTTACTGGTCTGTGAATGTTAACAGGTGGAACGCCGTTTTTATACCTTCAATGAAGAGAAAAAGAAGGGTTAGAGGAAATAATTTCTTCTCCTATGATTTAAAAGCTCTTCAGCAATAAAATACGTCCATTCTCCAAAACCAAAAAAAAACCAAAGTCCTTGTCTTGCACATGTTTCGTCTTGAAGACAAATAAAGAATAGTGTAGGAGCTCTTCCTTTCAGTGACCTGGGCTGGGTGATGAAATGGATGGTCTACAAAGAAATAATTCATATTCTCAGGCTGACACTCAGAAACATAACTCACAAATGACTACAGATGTTAGTGCCTATTGTTCCTTTGCAGTTCTGTTTATAAATAAAACTTTCTCTGCCTTCAGTCAAATGCTCAAAATGTTCTATTCTGCAAAAAGCCTCTTCCCTCCGTGCTAAAGAAAAATATGATCTATTGAGCAAAGTATTATGCAAGGGATTTTGTGTCTAAGAATATATTCTCTCCTCACACTGATTTATCCTGCTCCCCAATTTCTGTACTGGCTTTCTTCCTTTGTGCTTGATTTAGTAATTTATTCAAACACTTCTAACCAGGGGGCATTTTTCACCAGGGTGCAGTGGCAAGAGACCACAAAAGCATTTCACAACACATACAAAATACATTAAAACACTTTCAGGGTAGTATAACGTGATAAGATAATGTTAGAATAAAAATATGTAAACCAGCCACCTACTTAGTCGACTGGTTTCATTAATTTTGATCTGACTGATATAAAAGTCTTCTTCATGGATATGTATTAATCTTTTATGGGCTGTGTATAAATTTAAATGCAAGCAATAAATGAATGCTTATACTGAAGCTTGCATGTGTCAATCTGGGAAAAGCGAGGTGAGAGGAAAAACTGAGCAGTCAAAATATATGCATTGTTTATATTTTAGAACTCTGGGAGCACCTAACCAAGCTAACAGGTATTGATCTGGAGAAGTAAGGAAGGGGACTTGTGGTCTGAGGCTTTTGGGAGGCACTGCTGGTTTTAGGGACTTATATTTCTGACTGTGTGTCCGGAAATCCCAGAGCAATCTGGGACACTTGTCTTCCTCCTTCTTTTCTGCCTCTTAAATGCTTAGAGATGGGGAGGGGAAGGGTTTTTGAGGTTAGATTGGCCACTATAGACCACCTTTTTGTGTCAAGTCTGCTTCTCAGGGCACTCAATCATGTGCACATGTGACCTCTGCCTGCTAAGCTATAGGATGCTCTGGCTTGGAAAGGGAGATGTTTATAACTTGTTTTTTGCCCCTGGTTCCTCTTTGTATGGTTAATGAGATATTCACTAGAGCAGGGATTGGGACAGGGTAACAAGCCTTCCCAGCTAAGTGTACTAATTAGTCTCTCTTTCTCTGTCTCTTAATGAATTCATACATATTCATTGAGAAGTAGAACAGCTCCAATAGGAGAGAATCAAGGAAAAACTGAATACCCTGCAGCCTACCTGATGGTTATAACTTTCTCCTGATGGTTAGAGAGTATGGCTTAATTTCTTTGAAACAGGTGGAGGGAAGAAAAATGCTTTTAGCCTCTAGGGTGAATATTCTGACCACTAGACCATAGCAGGCAAGGTTCTGGTTTCCTTTTGCAGCATGTGTGTGTGTTCATCCTTACTTCCTATTTTCTTTCATTGCAAGTGCCTTAAATACAAACTTTTTTCAAACTGAAAGAGACGATTTGGCTTGCAGTTGTTTGCTAGGCAAAATAAATCTTAATTTTAAAAGCTGATCTAGAACAGTTAAAGATTTCCCTTCCTTATATTGCCCCAGAAATATTTCTTTGGTTTGATAAAGGTACAAGGAATCAATTACTGATGTCATTTTACCGAAGGGCTTTTTAAAGCACTCAAATCCTACCCCGCTTTTATATTTAATCCTCAGGAACATTTAGGTCTTGCCATGAGAAAAAAAAGTCACTAGAACAGAAATTAATAAAAAATACTTAAAGATAGGTGAGCAAGCATAGGCAGGGAGTACTGACAAAATCCATCCTGCTGATGTAAAACTGGCTGTGAAATGGATGCTAAAAATAAATCTCAATTCTAAAAGTCAGTTCTGACAGACCTCGGTCCTGTTCTTCTCTGTAACATAATTTGCCACAATCTGTGGGCTGATGTTGCAGTAAATTAGGTTCATGATACTTACTGTTAATGAGTCACTGAATAAATACATCTGTATAAATTAGCCCACAATTTGCCTGTTGCAAAAATAAACAGTTTTGATTTCCTGTGTGAGCAGCATGGCAAGCATTGTACACATGTAGTTATACTAAACACTGAAGATGTTAAACTGTGGGAAAAGAAAGTGGTCACAAACAGGTACTTGAGAGGCATGTGGTGGGATGGAGAGGTTCAACCCTACTCTGCATCCCACTAAGTTGGAATGGGGATGTGTAAGGGAGCATGGGGCAGGAGGGGTCAGTCTACAGATCTGGAGAATAAAGACCCCAAGGTCTTTATAGCTATCATCTTATTTTAAACTGGATGTCTTCTGTGTCAGCACGAATGAGAACACCAGCAATAAATCATATACCCAATAGCAGCGTTTAGGATGTTGTGTTTTGGTAGCACAGTGTGATTGAGCCTCATTGCACTAAATCCTGTGCAAGACCAAAGTAGGAAATGTTCCATTCTTGAAGTATTTTACAGTTCAAGTCAGAAGATGTAACAATACTTGGAAGGAAGACAACAAAACCAGTAATGAGGACTTGGGTTTATAGAGGCCAGATATTTGCACAGTCACAGTAGATGCTCCTATGCTTCTTTTGTGTGTTTTTAATCTCCATGTATGGTAGTCCAAGGGTTTTACAAGTAACCAAGCCTGGAAAAGACTTGGCTACTTATTTTTTTCAGTGAAAACCCTTCTACTTCTTTGCAATGACTTCAGCTGAAGATATGTGGAAACAGAACTTAGTTCAATTCTCAGTCCTTGTGAGCTGATGAGTGTGTTTAGCTGTGGAGCTGTGCTTCAACACACAGAATAATCATATCATGTCAGTCTCCCTGAAATGGCTGTCTGTATTAAGCTCTGGTTCATTTCCAAGGGTTGCAAGGAGCTGTCTGTCTGCTAGCACTAGACATGTGACCTTGGTGAAATGTCTCCTTCAGTATCTACAGGCTGTGATGTGTCACACTGATACACGTTTTTACCTTAACACTCACTCAACAGCAGCTCCCTGATGTGACAATGCTTTTTTAATTCACAGATATCCAAGGAGATGGATGCCTGTGTAATGTTACGTCTCTTTGCCTAGCTGGTCTGATAAAATTAATATCCTCACACAAAGTCATTAAGCGAGTGGCTTATGATGGCATGCAGGAATAGGAAATTCAGTGCTTATTCCACCCCTGTCCTGTTGCAGGCATTTCTTCTGGAGGTGACTGACCATATTGTCAATGCAATAGATCTAAGGAATACTTAGTAGTTTGTAGGGTATTTTTGGTGGCTTCTTTGAGTTAGAGATGACTTCAAAAGTGCCTGGTAAACCTTTGTCTGGTCAATACTGCTCCACATGGCTGGCATTTTCTAGGCAAAGAGTTGTGAGCTTTTTCTGCAGCCAGCTTCTCTCTCTCCTGCCACCAAGCATGGTTGGTCCTCGCTTGTTGGCACAAAATGCTGTGATTCCTCATCTTTATGTCTTGTATGCTACATGCAGGCGGTCAACCTGATTTGGAATTTACTGGCTGGCTGCCAGCCCTGGGAACATGTGGGCCCTGCTAGAGGATGCACTTGTCAGGATCCAGCACCAACAGCCAGCAACCATACACACAAAGCTCACTTCTCTGTAAGTACCTCGCACGCTGTGGGAGGAAAAAGTTGAAAGATATATGGAAAGCACAGGATGAAGTAATGAGTCAACTATGCAGTGCAAAACCATAGTATGACCAGGAGGAAGCACAGAGAGAAGGGCTATTTAAGCTTAACCTTTAACGAGATGCTTCTCTGAAAGTCTATTTTATACTGACACAGTAATTATGAAGCTGTTTATTGTGCACATGTGTGTGCATATATGCACACACACACATGTGTGTATATATATATATATATATATATACACATACATATACATATACATATACACACACACACACGGCTGGGGAATTAGTAAACTCTTTCATAGTGCTTAAGAGATACTTGCAGAAAGCATCATTTGCCCAGCACAGTTAATGTCTCTAGGCTCCTGCTCTGCTCAAGGGGGTGAGAGAAACTCCTCCCATGTGCTAAAGCAGCAGAGATAGAATTTTTTTCTGGTAATTTCCCTGTTGGAGGGCTTTTCTCTTGACAGAGAAGTTCTCTTTGGTAAGACTGAGTAAATGCCCATCACAGGGAGATGTGAACTTGGAGAGGCCAATTTTTTCTGGTTTTAAGAGAAGTGTCTTTAAAGTTGAGCTCCTACCTCAGGGTTGAAAACAGACTTCTGGCTTTTATCCAGAAAGGAGGGCTCCCAGCTCTGCCCCCAGCTGCCAGCAGCAGGACCTGGAGGGGCTCCCTGCTTGCTGCAGGGCAATCTGGGGGCCTGAGGCTGTGCTCGCTTCCCCCTCGATGTGCTCTAAGCCTTGGATCCATTTCACAGCTCTTCATGGAAATGACTCCCTGTTCTGGGAGGGACTCAGTCTCTTCTCAAATGATAATGCAATCCAGACATGAATTGGCACAAATGTCGTGAGACTTCTTATTCTTGTGTATTTCCAGTGCGAATGCTCTCAAAATATCCTGGGAAGGCAGCCTTGGCATTTTTTTCTGATGAACTGACACTGACCTGACAGCTTATTGTGGTTTCTTCCCCCAAAGACAGTAATATAGAAAAGAAACTGAAGAATCCCTTTCCCATCCCTAGTTTGTTTTCCAGCTGTACTAATATTAAAAACAATCCTTTTTCTACACTGCAGTATTTTCATAATTGCTGCTCTATCAAAACACAATTGAATACCTTTAAGCATATGCCAACATTGACTTAGGACTTATCAACCTCTGAATCATGTGCAATGTGCATTTCAGGAGACTTAGTGCACCAGGTAGAAGAGGGCAAACAAAAGTTTAATATTGTCCTCTGAGCACAAATTCAGAGAGGTAACTTCCTCTCTCAATATATGGGCAGCTTAGGATGATTTACCTCCTTCAGTGTTGGCATATAAATTTACTGCCTAGAGCCGGGCAGAGTGAATAGCTGCTGGTGGTTATGTTTGTGCCTTGAGATGAGAGGATCCCTCTTTCTCTGCTTCCCTGTTTCCTCAGGTCACAGACAGGGATTCCTGATATATCCCAAATGATGGAGGGAGAAAAAGCGTTTCACAGGTTTTTCCAATTTGTTTTCAGATGTGAACGGGCTACACGAAGAGTCACTGGGAAAAAGGCTCTGAGGATGGACTGGGGTCAAGCACTGTTTTCGGAATCCTTTAACAGCTGGGAAACATGAGTGCCTGATTTAGTGAGCTCTGATGTTGCATGGTCATAGGGAAGGACCTTAACACAGGCTTTGGCCCCCACTGTGTGTATTCTGCCCACTTTAGGGGGAGGTAGGCTAATTTTGACTTCTTTGCCTTATCTAAACAAAATTTCCTAAGAAAAAGATCCTCAATTGTAAAACTGGATAGGTGATTCAGGAAAGAAAATGATGTTTCTTCATGTGTCTATCCAACATATTTATGAAGCGGAACACGAAGGTAGATGAGAGCAATTTAGCTGAAGTGTCACAGGAGAGCTGTCATGAAGGACAAACCCCACTCTTCAGCCCCACGGAACTGACATTCTTGTGGGGTCCTTGTTTTCAATACCTGAAGCAGAATGGCAGGATTTCATACTATACAAATGCATCGTTTTTTATAAGATGGAAGATATGAGGCACTGAAGGGCTGGATCTGCTGGTTTTTTCCCAGCTGTTTCTGGTTGGGCAGCTGAGTTTGTTGTCTGTCTCCTCTGGCCTTGACCTTGCTCTTCACCAGGGCCAGGCACCTCTGTGGTTCCTGGATGCTGATCTTTTGTCATCAACCTCAACTCCCACTGAGATACCAGAGCAGATGGGATTGCTGCTCAGAGTGGAGCTTGGGAAGAAGATTTCTTCACATTTCTACCTCTCCTAAACACTTCTCAACAGTGGAGATATATCACCTATGGACAACTGAGCTGCTTCTTCCATGGATGAAAACCTGGCAGAGAAGCAGGTGATCCTCATCAAACTGGTTTTAGGCTAGTGGCTGGGTTGAGCTAATAGATGGATATGCCTGATATAAAGTCAAATGTGTCACAGAGCCAAACACATAATTTTATATTTAAAGCAAACTTGACTTAGATGTGTTGGTAACACCTGGCAACCTGAATAGATGCTCACAGAGAATTCAACTGCTGCACACTTGTTAGAAAGGCAGAAAACACAGTCAGTACCAAAGCTGCAAAAGCATTGCACTGGTAAAATATCATAACATGACAGGCACATCACAAATCTATACTACAGAAGAGTCTGAAATAATGTGTGTAGAAATATTTACAGGCCACGGAGATTAAGAAATATTGCTGGCATGGTTGGGGGAATCAATACATGAGGGTAATTACGAAATGCCACTGCCTTCTGAGGCAAAAAATATAGGTCCCTATCCTACCCTAATAGTACTTATTGTGGACCTTTATAACATTTTGCTGAAAGCAATGAAAAGTTCAAGGCATTTCTGTTCCTCAGCTGAGCTATCTAACTGGAGCCAGTATCAGCTGATAGAAATGTTTCCCTTTCTTCTATCTCTTTTAAGGAAAATAAAAATCCTGGAAACTGGGATTAATGAAGTGATAAATGATAGGAGAAATGAATATTTAAAATGCAGAAAATTTAAAAATTGTAAAAACGGTTCCTCAAATTTTCATGTGGCTCCAAGTTCGATTCTGGGAATGTAGAGATCAAACTGAAGTATGTAATTTAGGATTTCTTTTTTCCCCGTTGGATTTCTATAGGTGTGATTTAGTTTTTCTTGTGCTAAAGCAGTTGTAGTGAGGATAATGCTTCTTACAGTGTTTCAATATAGCCTCTGCTTATTGTTGCCAAGTGGATTTTAATTTTTTTCTTTCTTATCAATAGGGTGTGAATTAATATGTGGCCTGTCAAATATGTTGGAAATTTAACTATTTGTGAAGGAGAAGGCACCTCATCCCTGCAGTAAAGCTATGAGCAGGGTGGAGCTGGAGGCAGATTGGCCTCCTCTGTTTTAAATGCTAAAAATTAATCTGAACTACAGTGACACGGTCTGTGGCTGCTGCCTGGTTAGGTGCAGTCTGCCGAGGACAGGATCCATGGAAGCTATCTCAGACAACTGAGAACATAATGAACAGCAGAGCTGTTCCTCTGGCACTTGATCCATCTGTGACAGCCCAGAAAAAGCTGCAGTGAGGTCACCTACCAGCTAGTGCCTTGCTGCTGCCCAGGCAAGATGGCACTGCTAGCCTGATGTAAATGGTGCCTCAGCAGAGAATTTTGAAGGGAAACCATCTCCAGAGATCAGAAAAAACAAAGCTATAACGTGGACAACCTTAGAAACAAGGGGGTGAGTAGCAGGCATGTGTTGCACTAGGTCTCTTTAGATGCTAGTTGGATGAAGAGAAGTTACAGCAGAACCTGAGGGTTTGGAAGCAGCCAAGGAGGAAGAGCCAAAAAGTCTGGAGGCAGCAGAAGCTGAGTTTCTGCTAGCACCAGAGACCAGTCGACCCAGCCCAAACATATTGTTACTGTTTTATTAAAGGGTTGATTTGGAGAATGTTGTGTTTGCAATTCAGCATCATGCCTCAGAGCCTTGATTTCAAGCCTTTATTTATATGCTTAATTGTTGCTATGGAAATTCAATATTTAAAGAGGTAATTATTGCTGATCTTGTTGCATGTGTCCATTTCTGATGTCCAGCTGTTAGCTCTTTAGCTCCAGTCTAGCAGATTAATTACTACTATTGATTACTTTGAGCTTCTCTCTTCACACCTGCAGTCTGTGTAATTAGCCGGTGGCCTCCTCCGAAAATTAAGAGCAGTTTCATTTTGGCACCTTGCCATTACTCAGCCATGTGCCTTATACTGATGAACAAAAGGAAAGCTATTTTAAATAGAGATATCTGGGCAATGAACTCTTCGTATTTCTAAACTATCTGTGGATAACTCAAATTACTCTATGTTAGTAAATATTGCACCCCATTGGAAGACCCCTGGTAGTGAAAAAAAAAAAATTCCAAAGTACTGTTATTTGTTTTGTCTGCCCACTAGTCAGTAAATGCTGTCCTGGCTATTTGAAGTTTATTGTCCATAGTGATTTTTTCTTTTTTTCACTGAATGGGACCCGACCCTCTGAGTGCAATTACTTCTCCTTTCAACCTGCTTTCCTTTCAACCTGCTTTCCTTTCTCTCCTGTGTGCGAGAGATTTCCTGTTGTTCTTACTGGATGCTACCAGGGCACATCAGAGGAACTTCAAGTAGGAGGGCAAGAGTGGTACACCTGTACCCAAAAGGCCCTCATCCATCTTCTCCTTTCCCAAGTACTATTTGTTCTCCAGTGGCCACTCAAGGCTCTTCTTGGAAAGACAAGTCTGTGCCACATTCTCCTCTCTGCACATCACAAAGGCAAAGACTAAGGGTTCAAAGGTTTTATTTTAAGAAATAAAATATAAATCTTCTGCCACTGGGGTCATGCCTTTTTCCTCTCAAAAAAGAAGCCTTTTCTTTACGTTTGCTGTGTTGCTAAGCACAGGTCATGCCAACGTTGTGTGATTTTGACATAAGTAGTGTGCTGGGTGGAAATGGGAGTGTGGGGAGAACCCTGTCTTTGCTCTCTCTGGGCGAGTATCCAGCCTAGATTTATGGCAGACCAAGGGCAGTCCAGAAGCACAGTACAGGTGGCCTGTGAACCAAAGTGTGCTGAAATTCAGTGTTCAGGAACTAACTTTAGTGTTAATGCTGCATGACTGCACGCTGCCCACATATCAGCAGTTTAATGTGCTGTGGTTCAGGGTTGTGAGTCTCCAGAGCCAAGGCAGCAGTGGAGGCCCTCTCTGCTTCATGGATCAAGCACCACCCTGAAAGTTGCAGTGAAGTTCAGGGGAAGAGAAGAGACCCATCCCCTTTTTGCTCAGGTGAAGTAGTTGCTGTATACTATTTGGTACAGCACTGGCCTCCAGACCAGAAGGTCCCCAGCTGGAATCTCATCACCGCCACTGTTTCTAGATTAAATTCTAAATTGTGTACTGTCATTTGGAGGCCTTCTGTGCAGGGTCTCACTGAGTCACCAGTTATTAGGAATGCCTCCTATTATTGCAGCCCTAAAAGCTATTTGAACAGAAGCCTAATGTGACTGTGATTTCCAAGGACCATTTGCTGTTATTGCAGCTCTGCTTTGCTGTGAGTGAGAAACAAACCAAAGTTGCTTTCAGATCACATGAAAGGGAGGGACAGGGAAGCAGTGGAGCTGGAGTGACATTCAAGCTACCAACAAATGTAAATTCACCAAAAATAAACAATATTTTTATCAACTAAAGCAGGGTCATACTGCAGGTTTCCTACTGCAAGAAAACAAACAGGTTGCTTTTCTTCAAGAAGACATATTTTGAAATTCTTCCTGCTTTTCCAGGCAGCTGAAAAATTAGCTAGAAGAAGTGTGCAGAACCTGTGCACTGCCGTAACCCAGGTGCCAGAAGGACCTTTTCCTCCACTGAGGAGGAGGATGTAGCAGAAAGGCAAATGCCTTCTGTCTGGGAGAGGAAGCCTATGTGCACAGAATGGGAAACTACAAATGCAAATATTATTCTGAAGACACAGAGATGTATGTCAGAGATCTATATAATGTGGGAGAATTTGGAGTCTGAACAATACAGTTTATGGGCCGAATTTCAGAGCAGTCCTGATTCTACTTTATTGCTGACCCTTTCTGAGACTTCTCAGTCCTAAATCACCTCCATAAAATGAAAGTGGAATTTTGTCTGAAAGAGGGATGATTAAGGTACCAGGAAAATAGCTATCTCATAAAGAATTTTTTAGAAGTTCTGTTGTATCTACAGCTAAACATGCCGCGAACAGCTTGCTCCTGTTTAGGAGGACTGATGTGAAATGGCATTGGTCCATTACAACTAGTGGTTCTGGGTTCAGTGCTGGTTGAATATTTGGACAAATATTTGTACTAGTCCTGTATTATACAGTTGTATTCACAATTTAGCTCTGCCTTTTCCTTAGCTTAGGATTGCGGTGTTTGGCAAGGATGAGGGGCTACATCAAAGAGTCTATTTGGAGCATGAGGTGCCACACATCATCTTCATATCAGATGGACTGCAGCCAGCCATGCTCACAGAAGGACAGACATCTGGCGAGGGAGAAGACAACAGAAAGCTGGAGCCATTAGAAGAAGACAGTGGTGCTGCCAGCTATATTCCCTGTCCCAGATGGATATATCCCACTTAAGATGCTGCTGTGTTGTCTCTAGCAAAGAGATCAGTAAATGGGGAAGGAAGGGCAGTAGGGTAATTGGTAGGTGGTCAAAAAGAAGAAAGAGCAAAAATGTTTTTGCATCCATTTTATGCATTCATGTGCTCATAGAACTAGCTTGCTGTACTTGGAAATCTTCGAAACTTAGGACAGAAGTTTCAGTGATTTTAAATTGGCAAAAGTGTCAACTGCTGCAACAGAGGTCACAGTTTCTAGACAGCCTGAGATGCAAAATGGATACTCCTACAATGATTGTTCCCTGGAATCTAAAAGCAGCAACTGATCAAGTTCTGCTGAAAATTGGCAACCTGGAAAAAGTCAGGCCTGCATGTCCAGTGGAGTCACCTGAGCATCAGCAGCCTTTGTTACATGTTTTAAACCATCTACAGGCATTGCTTTTGCCTAATGGATGGTGAGCCTAGGACAGCTTTCTCCTACTCACACACGGAGCTCCATCTCATGGTTTGGGGGTGTAGGTGAGGTGATTGTCCCCATATTGATGACGCGGCAGGCTCACCAGACTTCTGGTCTGTGTCAGGGCCAGCTTGCTGAACCAAAGTGGTGGCAAGCTGGAAGACTTCTAGGGTGACTGCTTCGCCCTTGGAGAAAGGTAAGGCTACTGGTAACACCTCTCAGGGGCTGCTGGTAAATGAAGAAATGTTCTATCTACAGGCTGTGACTAAAACTGCCATTAAGGGTCTGCTGAAACTAAAGGACTAAAAGTTTTATTGAAGTGTCTCCCACACCCTAAAGTTCTTAAAGTAAGTTTGCTCAGCAAACCATTCATAGGCACCTACTGGCATTTTCAAAACCTTCTGAGCGCCCAGTTCAGGCGGATCTGAACATGGGTGCTTTTGGAGATGGCTGCCTTTATCATTCTGCTGTCTAATTCTTTAGGTGTGTAAGCAGTAATGTGTTGCTGTGCTTAAGAGAGTGCTAAAGATGTGACTTGAGCAGCATATCACTTAAGATCCTTTATGAGAGGTTTCATAATTTAATTTCTTATCATTGCTGCAGCTACTTTCCTCCTTTTACTAGATTGTGAGGTACAGTCTCTGCCATCATACACTTATGTGGCTCTCAGCACAGCTGGCTGAGACTGTAAGTCCTCCCAAGATGCAAACAGTAAAGAGGAATAAGAGCATGAGGTGGGTATGCAGTGACAGAAGTGAGATGTTCACAGCTGGGAAGTTGTGTGTCACAGGTTTGTAGATTTGAAATGCCATTTATATACTTACTGCTTGTCTCAGTGCACTGACTTTGTTCATGTGCCAGGTGTTGCATTTGGCCTTTGGCATCAGCCTGTGCAACCATCACGAACTTCATCTGAAGCTGTGCTGAAATGCTGCACTGCATTGCCTTTTCCTTCCCTAGGATTTAAGCTGTTTGAATTGGTATGTGTGTGATCCTTCTTCCACTTAATGACACACGATGGTTGTACTTTGTCTTTTGTCAGCTTGGGGTTTTCCTTTCCTTCCTTTCCTGGTACAACTGGGAGCTGCTTTTGAGCTCTGATGGTTTGGGTTTTTCTTCACCAGTCCCATGAAAATCTTTTGCTCTTGCTGGAGCAAAGAGCAACGGGCATTAGGATAAGCTTCAAGCCCTGGTCTGCATTTGAGGTGCTTGTTAAATCCCACTTATCTGTGACACCAGCTCGGGAAATCCTTCTGACCTGCTGCCTATAGGAGCAGATTGATGGAGCTGATGGCACACTCTGTGTCAGGCTGCTCCTGCAGCACTCCATCTGCCTTGCTTAGCTGGAGCATTTATTGTCCAAAGCCCTCCCGACAGGAAACATTCTGGCTGTAGTGAAGTATCCACAGAGATTATTATGGTATTTGTTCCCAAAATGTCTCCCAAACCCACAATACTGACTTCTGTGTCCTAATTGTACTGCATCTGTTTCCAGCCTTGGAATATTACCTCTTAGGTGGAGGGGCTGATGTAACTACACTGTCTCTTGGTATCCATTGTGGTGTCTATGTTGTTCATGAGCTAAGGAAATAACATGGTGCTACAAGGATCCAGTGGAAGCTGGGACAATCTGGGTTTATAAATATGACTAGATGTCTTCAGGAGGCATTTGAAATCCTTGATATAAAATCCCTTTCTTGAGAGTACTTATTTTATAGCTCATTTTTTTTTTCTCTGTGAATATAAATACATGTACACGCATATGCATGTGTTTGTGTGTGACATATATGAGAGACTTTTGTCCCTGCATAGGGAGAACATGGGTTGGTGTGTGTTTTCATGAGCCTGTGTGTCCCATCCACAGCATCAGCTCTCACCCTAATGAGCTGAAGCTACATTAGCAATATCCCAGGCAGATAAATTGAATTTAAGCCTTGGTTTGATGATCCTACTAAGACATTCAATTAATTCTGTTTTGCTACAAGCTAATTTATTACTTTGTGTTTATTCCAAAAAAATGTTGAATGTACAAATCAGTAGCAGACAAGGTAATGAATTATTCTACCTTCCTTCATGCTCTTGTCTTCACACTTCACTACTATAAGAATGGAAGAGGAAATATGAAAGAAATGTCTTTTGATGTATGAAATGTGGGTATTTTCTCATACTGAGCTGTATCTAACTGGTGTAAAGACATAATCAAGCCCTCTAGGAGATGCTAATTAGTGCAGTAAATGTTAGTTTATTAATTGCCATTACGTTTCTCTTTGTTTCACCAGTGAATGTGCCTTTTCAGGAGAACAGATTTGATATGGTGTGTCTGTAGAATTTGTTTGTGTTCATGGCAAATGAAGACAAGTAGCCTAGCAAAGCTGTGATGAATTAAAAACATTCCGTGCGATCAACGTTTCTGTAACAGAGTCCATGAAGTGCATGGGCTTCTGTGTGATCTGAGAAGAAAAACAACACAAAACAAAAACCCTGGAGGATTTGATAACAATTTTCTGCTCCATCTCTCTACTTGGTGTGTTTTTAATGAGCCCTCCAAAAGCACAGGTAGTAAAACTTTTTCCTTTTTGATGTGGCAGAATACACTGCCAAGACATACTGCAGGAGAGGCACTTCAAAGGCAAACAGCCAGCGAATACAATTATGTTAGGTGAGGCTGCTGGGTATAATTGAGTTCCTCCCATCCTTGGAAAGTGATAGAAGACAGTCCCTTAACAATTCCCTCTTCCTGCTCCTCCAGCTTGTCATTATAAATCAATACTTACCCTGTGATGTTCACATTTGTAAACTATACCATTATCACATGCTACCTTGCCTGTGTCAGGTACTGGGAGCCAAATAAAGGATCCAGTGAGTGGTCCCTCTGTAGGCAGCTGCAGCATGGTGTACGGAGGGGACAGAACCAGCAAAGCCTGGAAGACATCCCTTTGCTTCTGCCAAAAGTTGCTGGAAACGCTTATGCCAGGATGTGCTGGAGCTTCTAGGAAGCAGCAAAGTGGATGGTTGTCCTGGTTGCAGAGAGAGGGCAGAGCGAATGTGTGGGTGTGGCAAGCTTTTTGATCTATACTATCCACATAATCACTAGGGGCCTTGTTTTTGGGAGGAAAAGCTGGACATCCGGTCAGAAGTGTGCCTCTTTTGCTTTTGCCTTCCCCTCTCCAGTGGGAGGGTGTTTGGGTCAGCCTTTGAGCTATTCCTAGTGGTGAATACCTTTTTGTGGGTAAAACACCTTCTCCCTTTGTTTACTTTTGGTATTCATATTGTTGTTGTTGTTATCATGGCATGTCCTATTCCATTGCTTTTTGATTTCAGTAAAATGTTACCTCAACTCACAGACTCTGCTTTTTCCCCTTTTTCACCAGAAGAGATGGGAGGAAGGGGAGTGGCTTATTTGGAGTACAATTTCCTGCTGGTGTTAAACCATCAGGGCTGTGTGTGTTGAAGCAACTTGGTGTCCCAGAAGGACCACTGTGGAAAGCAGCTTTGCTGAGTGTGGATCTAGTTCATAGCTTGACCGAGCTCTTAGGATCCACTTTTAGACTTTGTATGGAGAGAAAGGCTTTGCATGTTTTTAATCACTTGGCTTGTAAAGACAAAGCATAGCGGGAGGTGTTTCCCTTCTGTGTTGAATAGGAGCTCTTTTTGTGTTTTCATGGATTTTGGCTAACGCAAACCAAAATCCAGATAGCTCTTGATACTCCTTTCCTTGTAGAATAGCCTCTACAAAGCCTTACACTGTGAAACAAAGAATATTTTTCACCCTGACATTTGAAAAAGCTTTTTCATAATTTTCTTCAATTATTTGCCTAGAAAAGTTTCAGTAGGCCACTGAAAATCTGAGGCTAGAATTCTTGTTTCATCTTTATCTTTGAGAGCAAGGTTGCTTTTCAATGTCTTTGAATATTTCGAGTCCCCCCCTAATCCTGTCCAGGACATCTCCTATTTTATAGTATTGTCCAAATAACAACAGTCCCATGTCAGAAACTTTTAGCTTGGACTTGCAGGACTGTCCATTCAAGAGGCAGAATCCTTGTCCTTTTCCCCTTAGGCACATATCTTGCCTCTATGCTTCTGCAGAAGTCAAAGGCAGGCATGGCTGGCTCTCTGCTGGGATTCTCATGGCAACAGTGGGTGTTGCTGTTGCAGGTCTTAATTGCCATTAAGTCATTGGTTTATTTTCTGGTGATAAATAATCATAACTAGCGTATAAATATGTAGCTTTTCTCTGGTGGGAACACTGAATTTAGAGGTTCTGTCCAAATGTTTGCATAAGGAGTGACAGAAAAAATATTGGAGCACGTTTTATTTTTCAGATTGAGAGGATTTAAAAAAAATTGTAAATTTTGTGTTCAGTGTTATACTTCAGCACAGCTTGAGCAAAATTTCATGTTTTAAGTAAGGGGGCTTTTGTTTTTTTGAACTCTAGTAGCAGAAGTGTATGGAGGATGGACCTAGCTTAGAAATTTGCTGCAAATCTGGAGATAGAAACTGGCTTATCCTCTGAGACACGCTCCATATATGCAGAATCTATCTGAATAAATGAGCCCCTTACTTAACTGGGAACGTACTGTATATTCCATCTGCAGACTGAATGATTGCTCCATTTCAAGCCTCCTGACTCCCATGGAGCCATCTGGTACACGCTAGTTTGTATGAATAGGTGAGGATTCCTGCTAACACAACGGTCTTCAGCTAGGCAGAGTGCTGATATTTAGCACTCTGCTTCACATCTGCGCGCAAAGCTGTAACAAAAACCCCAACAGTTTCTGTGTTTAATATTTAAATGAACCTTCCTTTTTCTCCCAGAAAACCAGTAGGGACAGGAACAATTAACGCAATTACATCAGAAAATGAGTTGGGCTATTAATACATACAACTAAGCAGAGATTTCCTGTTATGTGGCGTTGTGAATTTTTGTTTTTTACCCATTCATTGCTTAGGGCTCAGTGGGGAGGAAGGTGGGAGAGGAGAAGGTATGTGTCATATAGATATTTTAATATCACTTTGAGGTATTGTCAGAAAATTAAGCCAATGGACATAATTCATGTCTGTAGGCAGCAGTGGGCTGGTCATAGGACTTACTAATAGATATGTAAAGATTGTATCCTTTTTGGCTTCCCTGCCGTGTCAGAGCTGCCCATATGAGATGGGTGGCCTGGCACAACATCACAAAGAAGGTGCCTTTGTGGTACATGAGTCACTCCAAAGGGTTTCAGTGAAAGTGAACAGAGCAAGGTGGATGGGGGAGAAAGGGAAATTGACTAAAACCCAAAGGCTGCCTGTGTACTCACACAGTTTCATTCTCTGGCACAGAGATACCCAAATATATTTAAGACACCTAATATGTAGCTGGAAAGACCTGTGTGCTCATTGGCAATTTAAAAGGAATAAAGAGACATTAGATCCCACTTTCCCCCCAGATACTGCTCAGGGTCCTGGAGGGAAGGAGGTCAAGAGGACTTTGCAGCTGCTGTGTGGAAAGTGCTGCTGCCCTGGACTGGACAGTGCTAACCCTCATGCCTCTGGAACTAGTAGGGAGGTCTCAGCTCCAAGTCCTACCAAGTGTTGCACTCCTCTGATATTTTGCTGAGTGTAGGTTACTTAAGACTTTTACTTAGTCTGGAATGACAGTAGCATCAGTAGCAGACACTTTCTGTTTTTGGTTTTACTGTATTCATTTATTTATTTCAGCAGCAAAAATAATGATAGCCTTTTCCAATATAAGTGCATTTTTTCAGCCTTTTGAGCGAGCTCTAGCTTCTGATGCATCTTGACTAAATGGGAGTCAGTGTGGATGGTGCTGAGACTCACATTTGCTCCTACCACAGTGAACACGCAGCTTAGCAGTGCAGTATTGGGTCTATGCAGGTTCTTGTGATTCTCATCACTGCAATCTCACTTTGTTTTGGTAAATGTTGCCCCTCAGACGTGGGATCTCTTACAAACTGGGATCTGTGCTCACATGCCTATTGCAAAATACAGCCTGCTAAAAACAGCTGTAAGGAGCTCCCTTTGTCTGGTTGGGGCTCTTCACTTAAGTGCTTGTGGTGCCTGATTAAATTAGTAATC
Organism: Entomyzon cyanotis; assembly: GCA_024500445.1. Classification (NCBI taxonomy): domain Eukaryota; kingdom Metazoa; phylum Chordata; class Aves; order Passeriformes; family Meliphagidae; genus Entomyzon; species Entomyzon cyanotis. The sequence goes on from JAKEPQ010001005.1 coordinate 74,645,305, forward strand.
AGAGATATAGTCATGCTATTTTGTGACTCTGAGAGCCTTGATTGTGGATTATATTTACACACTGCAATTTCTTTCTAAATGGAGCTCTTTGTATTCAAGGACTTTAAGAGTCTTTCAGCCAGTGATAAAATCCAGTTTGCTACATAGACTAGTTCTTGCTGTGGTGCCAAGCTCTTGGTCAGGCATGCTGTGTAAAACAGTTTTTCATTTGCACAATAAATATGGCTATGTAAGAGTTCATGTGTGGTGCAGTGGTTCTGCTGACCCTTTACACTGAAAAGCTGCATGATGGCAGGCTGGCAGATGCATTGAATGCCTTCAGGTTGTGCTGCCTCAAAAAACCAGAGTTTCCTTTTTTGTCAAAATAGGGGTTGACTTTAACCAAAGCCACATAAATGGTACCAACAAACTTTGTGGTATTTAAAATCCTTGCATGCATCCAAATGCTGTGGCCTATCCCTGGTAAAAACAGTAGGGCAGGAAAGTCAGGCAGCCCTTACAGAATATTTTATTGTGTTAAAAACCCACAGTGTATGCTAAGACAGTGGCTCTGTCACATGCATGCATGTAGCAGAGGTAGGCGGGAGGAAATCTGACTACTCTGCTGATTTTGAGGCTCCAGAGCCACACAGGTGAATTCTGTGGTTGGAAGTCCCTGTTTAAAGTTTCTTCTTGTCCTGTTCAGAACAGGGACAGGAAACCTGATCTTCTGCATCAGCCCAGCTGCATTCACTTGCAAAAGGGTGCAGGGAAAATGAGAAAAAAGAGTGCTAAAGGGTGCAGGCCTGCCATGAGAACATGCTCCAGTATGAAGGAAACCTTGGACCAGGCTGTGGTTTGATTCGTCTCAGAGCAGGATCTAGTCACTTGGGGCTTTCTCTAGGCATGGCTAGAAGTTTCACCCAGGGTTTGAGGAAACTTTTGCAGGATGGGTTTTCTTTCTTGCTTTGTTTTGTTTTTCTTTATTTTATTCTTTTTTTTCTTTCTTTCTTTCTTTTAATCTTCTGGAAATGAATGTGTTTTCATGAAGAAAAACTTACTTCCTTCTCTGATAACATTTGATTCAAGCTCTGAAAAATCCCTGATCATCTTTAGTGGGCCCTGTTTTTTTAAAATTTTTTTTAGGTGACCTTTACTAGCAGTACAGTTTATTGGAATGCCTTACATTGATACTAACATGAAGGTCCAGTTTATAAATGTGTCAGTGAGATTAAAACATGTAATTCTATTTCTTGCTTTACTACCCTGCTGAAGTAGTACTTCAAATCTCTGTGCCTTAATTTCCCTTCTCCCATTACTTGCCTTCTCCATAAAAATTCTTTGGAACTAGATTTTTATCACTTTTGCTAGGAAATGGAACTCTGATCTCACTTGGATCTTTGTATTGCTACAATGTAAGTAATACTCTGTTTAAGAGAGTACCCTTAATAATTATTTTGAAGTCTCTTACCAGCTACAGTAGCCATTGAGCCTATTAGAATGGTTAAACCTTTGGATGAATTAACAGACCAGATGAACAGATACAATTTACGCACTTATAACAAAATTCACTCTTTCCAGAAAATTAGAGTACCATCTTGCAGATTGTTGGAATGATGCTGCCTGGTAGCATTTTCCTTCTGCCACAGAATAGCTGCAAATCACTCCCCAGTGAACTGAAGAGTCCTACAGGATAGCAAATGGATCAGAAATGCCCCTGGAGTGAACTCTCTTTGAATTCAGGGGATTTCTGTTCAAACAGCTGGAGCTGCACTTGCCTCTTGTATTTCCTCTTTCAGCATAGATGTGGCTACAGGCTTGTTGAAACAACCTGACAGAACAAAAAACAAGTCACCCTTGCCTGGTGGCAACTGTTCTCCCTGTAACATTGTGCCTCTAAGAAGGCTCCTGTCCCCATTCCTGGCCAACAGCAGATGCTTGGTGAAGAGTGCGAGAAGGGTGACATGAGCATGGTGATACGTGTCCAGACATCCTCTGGTTGCTCCATGGCTCCTGACCATGGCTGGTCACAGCTCAAGGTGGCACAGGGACCTGCCAGCGTGAAGGTGGATGTTGGTGGGATGTGTACACCCAGAGCCAAGCCTGAAGGGTTGGAGGGGAGGGAAAGGATTCCTACACAAACACGAAGAAGAAGAAGGGGTGTCCCCCAGGCAGGCTGGAGCTTGCCTGAGACATTATTGAACAGGCAGCTCCATCTACCTGGAACGTGCTGTCTCCAGTACAGTCCTGCCTGATCACACCCAAACCAGCCTTTGTTCTTCAATAGCTATAAAATGCACTGGCTATTGTGTCTGGTGTTGCTACTGGTTCTTTTTGGTAAGTCATATTTAGTGATCTCACTCTTCATGGGAGAAATGTGGCTGTTAGGATTTGGTCTCTGTTAGGTGTTTGATTTGGGGTCTCCCTGATCTTAGATCAATGTTCCCTGAGCTGCAGAGGCTAAAGGCTACCCTCCAGCATAATTTAGGAACAGAAAAATATGGCACAGACGTGCAATTGCACCCAGCCCTTTTCTTGAAATATACAGCTTAGTTGTGATCTTGAAGGAGAGCCTGTTCCCGGGGGCTCCCTGTGTTGTTTAGTGTTAATGGCAAGACACAAAATCCTAACCCAGGCTTCCTCCTGAGCCTGAGTGCCTCTGCTGGTAGCCTGCTGCTCTTGCTCCAGGCTTTCCTGCTTCACGCATTCAAATGCTTCTATTTTATGTGGCTGGATGTAATGGGACTCACCTGTTTCAACTGCCAAGCTAAGTCAGCAAAATAACCTTGAATCTCTGTGAAGGTTTCTCCTAGTCTCCTGCAATCAATCCCCTCGCCAAAATGTTATCATCGCCTTCTGTGCCACCAGAGAAAATCTAAAGCCCTCCAAACCATCAGTGCAAGAACCAAAGCTGTCACAGGCATACAGTTTCCATAGGTAGCACCTTTCATGTTGGTTAATGAACTTCGTGAGGGCATTATTACTATGGCAGTAGAATTGCTTGGTGACTTGTGCAGCACAAATAAAATGGGGCTAAAATTGTGAGTGCAAAAGTTTAAAGGAATACAGTTACTGTGTGTTTGTTAATTCCATCTTTGCAGGAGGATAGCAGCTGCTTTTCTTTTCTTTTTTAACAGATGGAGTGATTTCTCATGTAGTGTTACAGTAATGACCAACGTGACACAGAAGGAAAATTCTGTGACAATATGGTGAGCAAGATCTTATTGACAGCTCCACTTGGTTGTAATTTGTAAGCTCTATATTGTTGCTCTATTCTTTTTTTTCTCCCCCCACCTCCCAAATGCTGCCTGTCTTTTCTGCCATATAGAATTAGATTTCAAGCTGAATCAAACAGTTTAATTTGAAGGACTCTTAGCTAAAAGCTGTTAAAAATGTTCATGAGAGTTTACACCCCATCATAAGTTTAAAAAAATTAGGAAAAAAATAAAAGCATTGCATTATGAAACGATGGTGTGAAAATTATCCCGTATTTAATGTCTCTGTTGAGACAGCTGCCTTGATATGTTCTGTAGCAGCTGATGCCTTCTCAAGGAAGGGAATTTCCCCCTTTGCAAAAAGAAGCTTGGCCCTAGCATGAAGGAGGGCATAGCCCAAATGTGGACCATGAATGACCAGAGACAAGTGCTTGTAGCCTGCCTTGTGACTGAACAGTGTGCAGGGGTTGGAAATAAGTGCAAGGACATGATTGGCAGCCAAAATCTGCGACTTCTGCCATGCATAGGGGTGCTCAGAGCAAATGCCACCATCCATTTGTAGAGGAGCTGAAAATCTACCTGGTGACCCCGACCCACAGCCCCCAGTTTTGCAAGACAGCATTAACTTTGTCACTGTGTGCATTGCTCCATTAGGTAAAGGGCTCTGAAAGTCCCCATAAGCTTCTCAGCTACCTTTATGGAGAATAACCCACAAGGCAATCTATTTGTAAGATGGACAGGATGTTGTTCCACTCTTCCTTTGAATCTCTTAAATTTGAAACTTGAAAAAATAAAAAGAATGTTTGTTAGCTTGATAGTAGCAAAGTAAAAAGTAGAGTGGAAATGTTTATTTAAAGGGAACATTGCAAAATAACAGAGATGCTATTTTTCTGTGGATGATAAGGAAGATAGAACCATCCAGTGGATTCAGCCACAGTGTAAAGCAGAACTGCAGAAACTATCATGACAGTATGAGGACAGGTGGAGCCTGCATGTGCTGCAATCCTGACCTTCTCTGCTCCTGTCTGAGGGTTCTGTAGTCATCCTTGCTCCTAAGCACTGTGAACTGGCAAATTCTGCTCTTGGAAACAGTTCCCTAAAAAATAGTCCCAAGGGCTGGTTTTCATGCTTGCTACCAAATGCCGCTGGCTCTAACAGTCCTATTGCAGAAATGTGTACAGTGCTAACACAGCCATTTCTTTATAACAGGGAGAAATGCCCCTAAGAGGGACATTTTTCTTTACAGTTCATAAATGGGACTTAACTTTTTGTGTTTTCTACACACACAAAATGAGGCTTTTTTGATCTCTGTGGCAGATTTTGCTTTAATTTCTGGAATTAGTGGAAACTTGTGATAGTGTTTTTCAGAAGGTTAGTTTGAATAAGGGGAGATTAGGCTGATTCTTCATTTCGCATTAACTGCCTTTAAAATTTCTCCAAGTGAAGGGCTACCAGCCTGCTGCTCAGTGACTAATAAATTTGATTCATCCTCACTCCCCACAGGGTTATCCTCCTTCTTACTAATGTTTGACATTTTACATTTTAATTAAAATCACCCTCCAAGCAGCAAACTACTAAGAGAGTGACAGATATTCCTACTGCAACAAGATATAAGAAAAAGGGCAATTTGCTAACTATATCTTCAATAGTGCCTCTCACTTACTTGCTATGTGAGTACCTAATGTGTGTGTGTGTGTGTGTGATGTGTGAGACAAGGCAATGCCTATCTTAACATTCAGGGCATTTCCAGTGTCTGAAGATATTATCTTTTGATGTCTGCGTACCAGTAGGAGCAGCTGGGACTTGGGGTAACCTGGTGGACAGGTGTAGAGAGGGTGTTTGTGTAAACACCTGTATTAGCCAGCACGTTAAAACATCACAAGAAGTTGGAGAGCAGGCACCAAAGCTGGTGTCAGTGGCAGCATAGAGGGGATGTTTGGTGGGTGATGAAGCAAGAGGTTGGAGTGCATATGAAAGGTGTGAAGTGCACAGAGGTGGAGATCAATATTACAATGTGCTTAGAAGGAAGAGGAGGTGATGCCACTGCAAAGGATCGATATCCCTTGCAGAGGTGAGTCTGGAGGCCTCAAAAGGGGAAGTAACAAATGCTTTGATTATTTGAACAGAAAAAAGGAAGACCTGAAAATAGAGCAATGGGGTTTTTTTTTAACTGCTCTGTACATAAGTCAGAGAAAGGATAATCCATGGAAGTTGCCCTCTAGTGTACAGAGCCTGATGACAAGATGATGGTAGAGCCAGAGGGACAAGGATAGATGCAGGCAGAGGGACAGAGCAGTGCTATAAATACATTGAGGAATTGTTGCCTGACTCTATATGGAGAAACAGAGGATGGAAAGACATTGATCCACTGCCTTAGGAACAAACTCCGAGTGAACCCATCTACTTATGAATCTTATCTACCTTTGGCAGAGAGCTCTAGTGAGCTGTGTTCAGGTGTTCATGACAAACCAATTTTTTTAGATACCAGTGGCTGGGCATGTACAATGTAAAAAATTCCATCTTTCCTCATGCACTTTAAGTGGCTAAGTTGTGAGAGGGCAATGATGCAGCCTACATCTCATTTGTTTCTAACCCAATGCAGCATCTTTCTGATTCTCACTGGTGTCTCTTCCTCCATCTCAAACCCAACAACAAAAAATGTTTTTCTCATATGTACCAGATCTGCTGGTATTTAGAATTAGATTTCAAATGTCTTTAGAAATGACAGCGTGCAGGAAGGTCTTTCAAAATCCTAAAAGTTACAGACTTGTCTGGGCTTTCTGAATTATGATAAATCCAAAGGAATAGTGGAGAAATGATGACTCCCTTTCATGTGATATTCTGGCTGCCCTTAGGAGATGAACAGTGGAATATGTGACTTCTGAAGATAAATATACTGAATAAAGAAGGCTTAGATATATTGGTACAAATATACAGGGAAAGAAAGAAAGCTGTAAGGCAGACGGCAAAGTTTTGCATTCACAGCTCATTTCTCCTTCCTTCTGGAACAGAAAAGTCAGAGAAACATGGTAGTTCCTCCTAAACAGCTTAATTGATCTGCATTTCAGCATCACCAAAAACACACAATCAAGTGGCATGAACTGGTCTCCTGTAACTCCAGAAAGAGATCTGTTTTTGGTTTGCTGGAATAGCTGCTTGGTAACAAAACCTCTGTGTCATGTCCTCTTGGAAATAACAACTTGGTGAATAGAAGTTGCTCTAAGAAATAGTGTTGGTGTCTCCTCATGACTTGGTCCTTAGGAGGCAATTAATGAAGAATGGTAGAGGTGTCCCTCCCATCCTGACATCTCAATTTTGTGTGCAGGAGGCTCTTGTGTCAGCCCTGTTAGAACCACTTTGACTTCCTGAGTGCCATTGCTGGGTGTCTTTGTGTGGCTGTGATGGAGAGGATCCTGGCTGTTTCCAGAAGCAAGTTTCTTTGGAAACTGCAAGGACATGCAGATGCTTTGTGAGACTTTTTGAATGCATACACATATGTGAAAAGAGGAAGCAGACACCATGTCTCAGGAAAACGGGTGCAATGTTATACAAATTCTTACCCTCCGTCAGCCATTCCTCAGATATGTTGAGTCATAGGTTAGTCTACAGAGGCATGTGAAAGGAAAGAAACTCAAGCTAGCTAAACTATCTGAATTTAGAGTGGATTGATTAAATTCCATTAAATCCCTGTGTAGATGTCCTTGTTCAGAATTAAGGTAAAGTAAGATAAGTCTCATAAAGGCCAAGTTAATTCTGAAGGAGAATACATACACAGAGATTTAATGCATTTTTAACTAATCCATTTTAGCAGTTAATTCAGATTAACTGTACTCAGTTTTCCTCTCTGGCAAAGCCCTTCATGGGAACAAGATATGGAAAAACACAAGGCTGAGCAGCGCAATGTTTTTAAACATCCTACACTGTGGATTTCAAAGCAGATAATTAGTGCCACAGCAACCCTGTATTGAATGGCTGCATGCAGACCTACCTGTGTTGGTGCTGTCAGAGGGGACAGTGGTCTCAGGAAGGACTTGCTAAGAGCATCCTTGCTTCTGGGAAGGTGCTTTGAGAAATGCTGCAGCCTGCTGTTAAGGCCTTGGCTAACCTGCTGCTACAAGGAATTTTGATCATAAATGAAGTGTCTGTGCTAGCAAAATGAATCCTCCTCACAATGAGTGTGGAGTCGGCTGATACCCGTGTCTGCCCATTGTTTGTGTGCCAGAGCTGCAGGATGCACTATGAATCTTAATGGTTTCCCTCCTACCTGGAGTGATGTATTCTTGGGCCAAATCCTGTGTTCACTCTTTTGTGTAAACAAAGCATTGCTTAGCCTGGTGCAGTCTTTAGTTTAAAAAGTCAAAAGCTGGAGTTTAAGCTTTTCTATTGTTTTAAAAAATATATTGCAAACAATAGCTTAAAAGGAAATGGGAGATTATGAATAAATAATACGGTGCATAGGTGTACAGGGAAAATACAGCAGTCCATAAATATAGTTAAGAATTCAGTTGTACAGTAAGAAGAAAGGGCATAAAAATGTAGATGACTAAGGCAATATGTGTGCAGAGGAATAATAATATACTATGAATTAAAATATGCAAGTATTGGGGACTAAATTGCTTTTACTACTCTATACATTTTTTTAAAGTACCTAGAGGCCTTCAGGTATGAGTGCTAAAATAAAAACATTATTATTATGGATTTTGGGGGGCAGATGAGTTGGAACTCAAGGATGTCTCCTGTGCCTTAGCTCTATTACATGTGGTTAAACACATTGGGCCAAATTTATCCCTGGCCTGCTATATTTACTGTTGAAAGCACTTTGGAAAGGTGCATATTAAATCTATATGTAAAAAAGCACTGAATTTTGAGCAGGCATTTAAGGCCAGGCAATCAAATCAAAGACGTTCTCTCAGGTCAGTTTAGTTTTGGGTGAGGGGAGCAATTTCTCAGCCACATTGGTCCAGTGAATCTGAAACAACAGCGCGTGAAAAGATGTGGTGGCAAAATAATGTCTCCATGTGGGATAAATGCTAATGCTAATCACTGGCTAGGCTATTTCTCCGTTTTTACTCATGGATTTTATCCTAATTTTTTCACTGATTATTATTCTGCCTCAGTGACCACCAAGGTAACTTTTCGCCCTGTTTCACAGGGAAATTTGAGGCCAACTTTTTCTGCTGCACTCTGAAGATCATGTAAGAAAATTTCTCATAGAATTGCTTAGGTTGAAAAAGACTGCTAAGATCATCAAGTTCAACCATTAACCTAACACTGCCAAGTCCATCCCTAAACCATGTCCCTCAATGCCACAAATTCATGTCTTTTAAAGACCTCAAGGGATGGTGACTCAATCATTTATCTGGGCAGCCTGTCCCAGGGCTTGGCAGCCTTTTTTGAGAACTTTTTCCCCCTAAGATTCAATCTAAACCTCTCCTGGAACAACTTGAGGCCATTTCCTCTTGCTCTGTTGCTGGCACTTGGCAGATGAGAGCACCCCCCACCTGGCTACCACCCCCAGAAAGGAGCTGGAGCCTTTGCTCAGCACTTGTGCAAGCATGCAGGCTGCTGCAGTGTAAACCTTCATACCTGAGTGGAAGAGGATGGGGTGCAGGGGTGAGCCATGGCACCCAAATCAGCGCTTTTGAGTACCCAGAGAGCAAAATGGCCAGGGACAGAGCTGGAAGCAGGGTGACCATAATGAAACTATCACATAAAAACTCTGGCAAAAGGCTGAGCTTGTCCACAGCAGGCAGCAGAGCTGGAAGAGGTTGTGCTCCCAGCCTTTTCACTCACTGGAGGAGCAAGAAACCACACATGACCACTTTGAGGCTTTGTCCTATTTTTGTCCCCTTCATTTTAATGCTTTGCTCCACAGAGAAGGAGAAGGGAGGGTTCAGTCTTGTCTGCCTCTGGTTTGCATCTGTGCTACATCAAGATTTGTGTGTGTGTGAGACTTAAAACTGTGTAGGGAGTTAATGGGATGCATTTATGAGGAGATATCTGTCTTTCCTAGATGCTCTCAGATGCGTTGACATGTAGTGCTTCCCTTTTGCCTTTTATTTCTATTTCTGGTAGTTGAAAATATCCCACTAGTTGCCATGCAAGCAGCTTGTACCTCATATGGCTTGGGTTTGTTATCCTTCACTTTCCTGTGGGGAGAGGCTCTTGACCTCAGTGCAGAGGCGGCGTTTTTATCGGCAAACTGGCTTCAGAGTGCAAACAGTGTGAGGGAAAGCTCAATTTTCTGTTTCCTTTAAAGTGTGGGGATCACCCGAGCTAAAAGGATTGAGGTGTTTCCAGAAGTGCACAGGCATTTCTGTGGTGGCTGCTGTGCCTTCAGGGAGGTTTGAGTCCAGTGGATGATGCCCTGCTGTGCTGCTTCAGCACAAGACGCCTGCCAGAAGTCAGCCTGCTCCTAGTGAGATCAAGGTAGAGCTGTCACTGATTTTTAAGGCTGCATGGCTACAGAATAGAGCAGATGTGCAAATCATTCCTAGGGATCATGCTTGTTTCTTTGGTTACAAGTGTGAAAATAAGGCTATCCTCTCAGAAAGACAATTTAAGCTCCTCTCATTCTACAAGCTGAGCAAAGCCCTTCCTTATCACATCCTTTTCTTAACCACTATTTCCTGAACAGAGGTAGCTGAGTGCAGGGGATCAGGGCTGTCTGTATTTTGACTATGTAGCAATGCAATTTTGTTAAAACTGTGGATCAGGCAATCGGATCAATAGAAGAAAAAACTACCCAAAGTCTCCACGCAAAACTCAGTGACACAAAAAGAGCAACTCTCCATCACCTCGGGGCCTAAGCGTCTGCTCTCCAGTGATGCAAGCAGTATCATTACTTTCTCCCAGGGGAAATTGTTCCTAAAAGTGAGGAACAGCAGACAGAGCAAACTGTCCTGATGACCCAGTTTGAGTCCTGGCCTCATCTGCACAGTAGTGCCACATTGGTGTTCTGAAAAAGCAAGTTCAAATGCAACATTGCTGCCCATGCTCTGCCCATGTTGAGGGGTCTCAGATGCCTCTGCTCTGCTGCTCCCAGTGATGGAGGAGCCAGGATTGACACCCTTCAGCATGGAATGACAAGGGCAGCTCAGGCCCTCTGTACTCTGATAGGACTCTCAAAATAAACCCTGCAAGTGGCTTTTGGGAAACCCACTGTCTGTACAGAGGGACCCCCAGCCTGTGCAAGCTCTTCCCTGCCCTCCATCCACATGGTCATCCACCAATTGCACAGACATCATAAGCTCACATCTGGGTTGAATATTTCTATCCCTTTGGTTGTTCCTGGCACTGAAGTCTGCCTTTCTGCTCCAGTTTCTGTTCCAGAAAAAGGTAAATGATGTTTTGCCCATTCCATGGGTGGGTTGTGAAGATGTAAAGCACTTTGGAGGAGATAAGTACTGCAGGCATCCCATTTTGCACAACCTTGTGCCTCACCTTACATTTGAAGCACTGAGATCTGCCAGTCACTTTTCCAAGTCAGGGACCTGAAGCATCTGCGTGGAGTGGGAGTGACACATCTTGGGCAGAGTTCTGGGGAGATAAATGTGACAAAGGGAGAAGAAAAAGTAATACCACCTCACTTTTTCCCATCTCCTTTTTTTCCAGATGGTAAGTTTTGCTCCCTTCCCTGTTGCAGAGGTAATGGAGAGCAGCAGCAGCATGCCCAGGCTGCCCTCTGGGGTCATGGCAGCTGCTATGACTAAAGGGGAGTGTGGTGGGCTGGCTGGATCAGGGAGTGTGATTGCAGGAGGCAGCAAAAGTTTACATTTGTGAGAGTAAAGTGAAGAAGCACGGGATTGGAGAACACTGGGTGCTGCCATACAAGCACCATAGCCCCAAGTCTAATGGGTAATAGAGTCATTAATTCTGCTGATTAACTTGGCCTTGGGGTTCATGGAAATGACATCCACCTCCTTTCTTTTTTTTTTTCTTTTTTTTCTTTCTTTTTTTTTTAAGCTCAAACTGTGGAACGAGGGAGCATAAAAAAACAAGCTAATTAGAGAGAAATCAGGAGAAAAGAAGCAGGGAGAAAAGAGAAGACAGTCTGAGCATTAATGAGACTGATTTGGGAAGAGGATGTGACAAGCTCTTCAAAAGCATTATTGTCAAATGTGTCACTGTTTCATAGACGGCTACTGCTACCTTTGAGCTTCACGCTGATAGTTAATGATTTGAAACTATAAAAAGATTGAAAAGGTAAAAGGGAAAATGGCAAACTCAACTGGATTTTAATGAGAGTCCCCCCCCTTCCCACTTTTCTGTTTTTCTGTAAGAAGCAGCCTTGGAAAGTAGAAAAAAAAGTTCACTTTCCCCTGCCTACTTGCTCTCTCAAGGCAAAAAATGTTTACAAAGGAGAAGGGAGAGTGCAGAGGTCCATCCATCTCGCTCTGACCACCATCCATCTTCCCTTCCTCAAACCCTCAGCTCTCCCATTCACTGTCAAGTGGTGGTGGGGTTGTGATTGTGCAGGCAGAGGACTGACAAAAATAAGCTGAGATTGATGGAAGAGACAGCTATAGCTCTTGTTTGTTTTTTTGTGACGTGCTGAGCAGAAGCAGTCTTCACACTGTGAAATGTAACAAAGAAATCTAAAGTGATTACACAGGTTCATTTGTCAGTATCACTGCTCCAGCTATTGCTGTGTGCAACAATGAGATGACAAGGCATTTATTGCTGATGGTTGGTTATTAGCCGCATTATAGGAAACATTAACACAGTCTAGGATACATAGACCAGGGAGACAATAGCTTTCTGGGCTCCAGACTCAGCAGGGTAGCCTTGTCATTAAATTTGGTGGCACCAATTTAATTTTTTTTTACAATAAATTGAAAGGAAACTTTGAAAACGAAATCTGTAACCCTGCATTTGCCTTAAGATTGATCAGATGCTGCATTTTGTATCAGAAAAGCTGTGCAGCCGAGCAGGCCAGAAAATCTAAAAGATGCATTGGAAAAGCCTTATAATATGTGGCCTCTGGGCTAATCCCATCGCTACCTTCCAGCTCTCACCTCCAAAGTGCCCCTCTGCCACTGGGGTGGACCAAGTTCTTCTCAATCAAGTTGGATGCAAACCTGCAAGGAGAAAAGTCAAGAGGCTTCTGTAAACCTTTGTTATGACCTTTGTCTTGCTTTTCTTACCTTTCTTGGACCTAATAATTTTGCTTGTCTTGCCTGGGTCCTTTAGTGTCAGATCTTGGTATCTCTCCCATCCTTGCAAATGGCCCTGTAGAAGTCACCAAAAGTCATAGAATTGTCGAATGTCCTGGGCTGGGAAAGACCTTAAAGATCATCCAGTTCCAATGGACCCTCGAGGGGCAGGGACACCTTCCACTAGACCAGATTTCTCAGAGCCCCATCCTGGCTTTGAATAGCTGTCCTTAGATACTTCCAGGGATGGGACATCCACAGCCTCTCTGGGCAACCTTTTCCAGTGCCTCACAACCCTAACAGTAAAAAATTTTTTCTTAATATCTCATCTAAACCTACTCTCAGTTTGAATCCATTCTCTCTTGTCCCATCACTATTTGCACTTGTAAAAAGTTCCTCTCCATCTTTCATGTAGGCTCCCTCGGTACTGGAAAGGCACAGTTAGTTTATTCTGAAGCTGTCTCTTCTCCAGGCTGAAAAATCTGAATTCTTTCAGCCTTTCCTCATAGGAGAGGTGCTCCATCCCTCTGATCATCTTGGTGCCACTGACCAGGAGTCGCTCCAGCAGGTCCATGTCCTTCCTGTGCAGGGACCCCAGAGCTGGATGCAGCACTGCAGGTGGGGTCTCACCAGAGAAAAAAGTCTTTGACAGTGAGGGCTGAGTGTGGAAAGTGAAGGTTTGGCATGCATGGGACGTGACTGGATGACTGCCATGTTTATTAAGCCATAAAAGAACATGCCTGTTCTGTGGCAAAAGCTGTGTTTGCACAGTGGTGCGAAGCCAGCCCTCAGTTCTGGGGTGAAGTGCCTACTTTTTGTAGCCTTTCAGTATTGAGTTTTGCAGAAAAACTAGAAGTTCTGGTAGTGGCTCATTCTTTTTAAAGAAGGGTTTTTTTATTATATAATTCATTTTCTTATTAACTCAGTCAGTGAGTAATATATTCCCTGTTCCATTTTTTCTGACACTCAGCTTCAGTTTATTTTATGCTACCATCAGATTTCCAGAATGCCCCAGATTTTGGCACTGACAGCACTTACATAAACTGAAACAGTTGTCCTGGGAAAGTTGGAGGTTTTGACAGCTGCATGAGGGATCATGGGACTTCAGCCCATAAAATACCACTGTAAGGGGAATTACAATGTTTTAAAAACCACTATCACTTGATAACATTGTAAATCGCAGCAGGAGCTGGATTTGAACAGATTCAGGCCAAACTCAAGTATCTTTGAATGTAAAAATGAAATTTTGCTGGAATCTCTTCATCACCAGACTTGTGTGAATCAGATGTGTTTTTTCTTCATGTTATGAAATTTATCATACTCTGTGCCCTATATACTGTCTGCCTAGCAGTGAATTTAATCTAAACTGTTTGTTCTGGATTCATTGATCAGAGAAGTAACCTGAAAAGATTCTGCCAGACTCAGACCTTTAAGATTCATATGTTAGGTTGTAAATTTTATAGCATTTTTGAGGTTAAAAAGTGGTAATTTTCTTTCTAAACTGCATTTACCAAATGTGTGTGAGCAAATTAATACTGTCAGGTTTCTTGCACTTATTGAGCAGGGTGATTTTACCCCCCACTAGACACACTTTGGGCCACATCATCTGTCTCTGCCCAAGAATGAATTTTGCCCTGAATTACCCAAACAATGCTGTTTCCTCCAGTTTCTGCATCACTGTGCCCCTCTCTCATTATTTCTGCTCTTGTGTTAATTTTGCCTTTCTTTCCAACTTCCTGCTAAAATCCTGTGATTTCAGTGAAATCCGAAAATATAGGGAGCTGATAGCCCTGTAAATCGGTTTCAATTAAAGAAGGTGTGCTTGCTGAGCTAGGATCCCTTGAAACAAACATCCCCCATAAGATGGACAGATAGCAACACCTGTGATCTAGCTTTCACATGAGGATATTTTAAAAAAAAAAACAAAACAACCCCCCCCCGAGCAAATAATTTAATTCAACAATAAAAATGTTAAACATCAATAGTAATAATAATAATAATAATAATAATAATGGTAATAATAATGTCATGCCACCTGAGACATAAGAGGGCTTGAAAGGGTAGCCAATAGGTCTAAATCTACGGTAGCAATGCAGAATCAAGTAAGAATGAAATATCTTTTGAGGCCATAAAGCTTGCAACTTGTCACAGAAGAGGCATCTAAACTCTCAGAAAAGAATGCAATCTCTATTTGAGAGCACGCAGGCATTTCTGACGAGTAGGGTCTGATGAGTCAGCATTTCAGCTAGTGAGTTAATGCAGCATTTGGCAGCTAAGCTAAAAAAAAAAGTATAAAAAAGCCCTTTGGCATGAACTTTGCTTCTGAGATATATGCGGTGAGTGTATCTCTGAGAAGTAAGAAGGTTTTTGAAGTTATAACAGAGGCTGCTTTAATTTGGGGCAGGCTCATTATGGAACATGGTTTAAAAACATAGATTTTGTTCCCTCTGGCTGTACGCTGTGCTTCACACTAAACTTGGCAAAGACAAAATACAATCCAAGAGAAGGTATCTGTATTGTAAGATAAAATGCCTCAAAGACTGCCTGCTTTGTGGTTGGCTCAGATCAGATAAGGGCTGTATCTATCATACCCTCCTCGCCGTGTAAACCAGAGCTAGAGGATTAAGGGGTATGCTAAGATGATGTGTCAAAATTTAATTTAAATCCTACTGCAGTAAAAAAGGCCAAACCTTTCAAAACATTAGATGTTTAGCAGCAGTTGGTGTCAATGGAGTTTTGTTGCCTAAAAGGGAAATGGTGGAAAATGACATAAAGAAGCAGTTAACAACCCTGCATGTAGGTCCCACCTATTGTCACAGCTGTTTCACTCAGGCACAGGCACTCCTTGGTCTTTGTAAAGACTGAGCTGTGTTTCTGCTCGCTCTTCTCATGGTTTCTATAGGTAATATTAAGATTGGCTTTCAATATACAGCATATGCAGGAAGGGCAATGTCTGCATTTCAGCCGAGACTGAAATGTTAGACTGAAACTTAGACTTCAGATCTGCAAGAACTTGTACACAAGAGAGCAGCAAGTAACTGATGACACACTTATAGGAAATGGATTAAAAAAAAAAGTAAATTGTTCTTTCCCCTGGAGGATGCTAAACTTTCATAGTAAAGTATTGACCATCTATCCATTACAAATGATACACAGGTATTTCAGACAAAGGATTTTATTGTTACTATTAATCATTATTTGTGTCATGACTGAGTCTCTGAAGGCCTAGTGAAACCAGTTCACTGATTAACCAGGCCCAACAAATACTAAGAACTCATAGCTTAAATGCACAAGAGAGCCATGAGAAAGAGCTGTCTTATAAAAGCAGCGTGGTGAGCTGCTGTGGAGAGAACACCCAGCCTGCAAACTGCAGCCGAGTCCTTGTGGCAGCCCCTGCCTGAGCAGCGTGATTGCTGCCCTGAGCTAAGCCTTGATGAGGCTGCAGCACCCAGCACTAGGCTGGAAAACATGGTCGAGTGGCTTGGAGGTGGCACAGCAGCATTTAGCACGGTGCTGTGTGTTTGTGCACCCATAGCCCATCCACACCTGCAGCCAGCTGGCTCTGCAGGGTATCACTCCTTTCCCTGGGCTGTGTTTGCCTTCCCATGTGCAAAAAACACCAGTGGAGGAAAATCAAAGTAACAAACGAACATCCAGAGCTGACCCTGAATGTTTGTAAGGGGTAGATTAAAACAAAGCTCATTGCAGCAGAGTTGTTCAGGATGACCCTTGGAATTTCACTCTTAAAGGTCAGATGGTAAAAACCACTGCTTTGCTACTTGTAGGAAGGAGAGTTTAGCTGTAAGGTCACTTTGTTTTCACACTCTCAGAAATGTTACCTCCACCCTTCACAGGGAATGTAAATCAAGTAAAAAACTACCCAGCAGGGTTATCAGGGTAACACTAAATCAACACCAGCTGCAGCTGCTAAGGGTGAATGTAAAATTTACAGTGAGGCATATGTCTATCGCTACTGAGCGATTAGCAGTGTTTTCAATTAAAACATGCAAAGACCAAGATAATTTTTATTTTAGTGGTCTAAATAAAAGCAAACTTAGAGGCCAGACTAATCCAGATTTTCTATTTGTTGTTCATGGTGTCTCTAAATCAGGACCATATAGCAAGCTGGAAAAGGATAGGGAGGAGGGCAAACTTTCAGCAGTTTTAAAAAACTGCTGACTAAAATCTGCATCTATCATCTTGTTATTGAAAAGTATAAGTAAAAGGTGAGAGAAAATTGTGTCTGCTATGGGATGTTTAGTTGACAGACAGCTCATTGTAACAGATGTGGCTCCTTTTAAATAGCACCCTAAATGAGATCCCAGAAAGACAAGGACAAAGGCTAGGAGAGAGCACTTAGTCTAATTAGACAGAGAAATCCATTTCCTTTTTAACTGAATGCTTCTCTGAATGTGCAGAGATTTCCAAGTTATGAAGCACAAGCAAAGGATGGAGGCTACAGCTATCAGTTCATAATCTGCAAGGCATGGAATAATAATGGTCCTCATTTTTCAAGCACTGATCTTTAGTAGTTAAACCTGCACATCAACTCCTCACTAAAGCACCTGCAGATTAATGGCATGGCTAAAAAGCTTTTCATCTGGTGTGTATGTGGGGAGAAATTGTAAAGGAAGGCAAAGAATGGCCTTAAAATTTGTTCTGTTGAAAAAAATATCACAAAGGAAAGGACTGGTAGTCCAGATTTTTACTTATCCCAAACTTACAGGAGAAATAAAAATTAAAGACACAGAAATGGTACTATGGTTTCTATAGCAATCAGCACTCCAGAATTGACATGCCTTTCTGTGTGTACTTTATGCTGGCCACAAGATATTAAAAGCAGGATCCTCTCACCTAACTTCAGCTGTTTCACTGCCAGTCATTCATTTATTACTGCCCTTATAAATCTACACCAACTGAATTTTTCCAGGATCCTCCTGCAGTTAACTTTGGGAGAGAGAGGCATCTCCAAAATTTGTTTTATCTTGTCCAGGGCATGTATCTGAGTCTGGCCTCTCTAGAGGGTTAATCTGTCAACCTATTGCCCTGCACTGACTACAGAGGACAGATGTTTCAGGTTAGCAGATGTGCTTCTAGACAGAGAGAGTTAGGTTGCTATTTCATGAGAAGGGAATTTGCACTTGTCACCAGAAAACTCAGAAAAATTTTGAACTGAGGTCTGAGCACTTGCTTATTTTTGATCTTTCTCTGTTCTACCCAAGGGGAATGGGAAGGAATCAAGACAGGGAAGCTCAAGGAAATGGAGAACATGACTAATTTTTGTTGATGAGCCTAGCAGGCAGCCAAAATTTAGTGCCTTGGACATTATGTGGAATAACCAGTTATCCAGTTGAGAATCTTTGCTGCAACTTTTGTGTTTTTCTAAATAAGTAATTCTGCTTTCTTAGATACTGGGGAATCAAATGAATGGAAAATGTTTTCCAGCTCTCACCTCTATACCTCTTCTGCCAGCATTTCCCTGGCCTCCTTGAGAGCTTTTATTTGCAGTCCTGTTACAGTGCTTATGCAAATCATGTCTTTGCCACTGGTTTTTGATATGTTTTTCTACACCCCACCAATAAGTAGCATGTGTTAACAGGGCAGTCGCAGCAAAGACAGAGCAATGTGGTTTTCAGAGATCCATGGGTACCCAAAGTCTGTGGGTCACATTTAGTCTGGTTGCTGTCAAGTATTGAAGCCTGGGCTGCAGTGCATTTTCACTGCTCTTGCCCATGCCACCTCAGCGACCAGGAGGGATATGTTAACATTAGTGAATGACTAGCTAAAAAGTCTGTCAAGAGAGTGAAATGAGGAGAAGTAGAAAGTAATTGTTCTCTCCAAAGGAAAAAGCCTTAACCTCCCTTTCCAGAGCCAACTCTTCTCCAAAAGAGTAGGAGTGGGAACAGGGAATGATGAGCCCTGCTCCTTCCTATGACTCTAAATATAGGAAGAATGTCTAGGATAGAAGCATCATTTTAGGAAGCATTTGGTACTTCTGGGCTGTGCACCTTCCATGTAAAGGAACATTTCATTAATTTGAAGGGGAAAGCAAAACCTTTTGCCAGTATGACAAGAACAGCTTTCTAGATGGTCTGAAGAATATTGCAGTGTCCTAGTAACATATGAGCCAAACAAATGTGGGGTTTTTTGAGCATAAGATCTGCCAGACTCTTGCCAGTGGTGTTTAACAGGCAAATTGCTCAACAATTACAGGAGGAGTTCTGCAACTGGGATCTGTGCAGGTGCAGGCTCCTGGTTATAGGCCAGGCAGATTTTGCAATGCCACTGGCTAAAATAATTTTTAAAGGAAAACATAATGAAACTGTGTTTGTTTCCATATGTGTGTGTGTGTACCCATAAGTTTATATACACACATGTTTAAGTGTGTGTGGGTGTGGCAGGACAAACACCCCCCCCCCCCCCCTCCTCCCTGATCGCTGGCTAGAGATGAATGGCTCAGATTAAGTTGATAAACTTAATCCTGGCTATCTAGTCCTGGCGCCTGGAAGGCCAAGGTGAGACACTGAGAGAATGTGAATAATTTTCAAGTGACCGCAAATACACACTCTTTTCCCTATAAAACACCACGAAAATCTCAGCAAAAGTAGAAGCCTTTCTACATGGACATTGGAGCGTGAAGTAAGGTACTTCTCCCCAGGGTCTTTGGACGCAGCCCTGTGGTTACTTCCCGAGGGATTGAGTGAGGAAATTTTAATGTATTCCAGCTCCAAATTGGATTTGGTAAGATCATTTGAGTTTCCTAAATTGTATTATTCCGGCTAACTTATAGGTACCTTTCTTAACTTGCATTTCAGCTAGCTCAAGCAAGCATTTATTGCATTTTTAACTATTGTAGTGTTGCAATTATGCATTCATTGTGTGTTTATGTGTGTCAATCTGTTCTATGTTTGTATGTTTGTTATGTTCTGTGTCAAATAAATGGTATTTTTAGACAAATCGGCCAGATATCAAAGAATCTTGCGAACGGGACTAAGTCTTGGGAAACTAGCTATCTTAAACTCTATCAAACTGCAAAAATTCATAAAGCTCCTGTCTCTCCCATGCAAGACAGTGGGCATGTGTGAAAACAAATACATGTGTGTTTGAACTGCACATTTGCAGTATTTGGAGCAGCATAAAAATCTTGCCAGCATTGCTGGTGATGAATTAACTCCAGTGGACTGAGTTTAGTTTGATGACTCTGAAACAAAACAAAGTCATCCTCAGCACTGAAGATTAACAGCACATGGAATGATGAAATAATGGATGTTAGCAACTCAGCAAAGTTGTTTTGTGTTTTCAAATGGCACAGGATAATGGGGGCACAAAAGCATTTTGCAAGCACAAGATGAACATAGGTCAAGATACCAATCTCAGCTGGATTTCTCCGTGAATATGGGCAGGTAGTTGGGCACACAGGGCAGTATTTTTTAGACTTAGCAGCTTGTGGGCTTCATTTGCTTACAAAGCCACAGAACAGGAAATGTACAGAGTTATTTATCTGTGATTTTGATCAGAGACTGCCTTAAGTGAGATACTAGGCGAATTAGCTGTGGAATAGATTTTGATGACAGATGTCCTGTGCTCTGCTGTTATGTAAAAAGCTACCTTACTTTCTCTGTCAGCTGTGATACCTGGCTATAATTAGAAGAAGTAATATCTGTCAAATAATTGGTTATGCACATTTTGATTAATTTCCTGAGACAATTCCACTCCTGTGCCACGTCTCAATCTCCCTGTGATTTTTAATTTTCTCATTTGGGGAGAACTTTCAGTTAATTAGACTCCAAAATCTTGCGAACAGCTCTGTAAACATATGTGGTAAGATTTATTTCCTTATATTTGTGAGATCCTGGTATACGTATTGGACGGGTATATATAATATAAATATATATAATATATAAGCAATGCATGCTAATCTTAACATGTGTCCTCTAAGTTATATAACACCATTGCTACTGAAAATGAAAAAAGAAAAGAAAAAACTATGGTAGAGAATTTTTCTTGAAAGTTTAGTTGTGTTATGAAGAAGGACTATAATAGTCTAGGAGTGCTGTAAGCCTGCTTTGCTAGTTGGTCATGCTTCAACCAGTTAAGATTGTGAAAGATGTTTTTGGTGAGATGAAATGTTTGGAAATGTGAGGCTTGTTCATCCCATTGTGGATTTGTTATATACATTTAATTTTCTTAGAAAAGGAGTTAACCTGAAGACTTCTTACAATCTTGAATTTGGTATATCTATCAGACAGTGATGATTAACCTCTTCCAAATGTAAAATCAAAACAAGAAAGAGGAGAACACACGCTTTAAGAAAAGGTGTTGTCCCAGGCACGGGACCAGCTGAAAGACAGGGAAAAGGTGTGGAGAAAACCAAGGAAATCAGTTCCCACTCTTTCCTAGGGCTACTGCTTCGATAGCATCTGTGTGAGTTGCATTGGCAGGCGAGCTGCCCGAGGGGCTGCAGTCATCTCCGGTGGATCCACAGGTGTTGTAACACGAGGCTGGCTCCGGATCCATGCCAGGCACCCTGTGCCTTGCCTGGCTGTGCTGCCCCAGGCTCTGCTCGGGCAGGGGAGTCAGCGGCAGCAGCTGCAGTGCCAGTCCTGTCCTTCCCGCCAGCAACAGGCACCGGCATGCTGCGGTGGCGCTAGCCTGAGGAGCTCCCGGCTCAGGGCAGAGTTTAGGACGAAGAGGTGATTCTGTGGCTTTGTATAGATAAGAAACCATTAAACATCCAGTGCTTCTCTAGAATAAGGGTAACTGGAGAAAGAGCAGATTTTTTTATCTTTTCCTTTCAGCACTCCCTTTCAGGCAAACAGTAGTAACTGCAATCTACCCCAAATGTGCTGTCATATTCAAGCGATAGTGCAGTATCTTCATGGAGCATATACTGCTGATTACTTCTCCTTGTAAAAATTTTGAATGAGATCCACCTGAATTTTGGGAAAGATGCAGGTCAAACATCATAAGCATTAGATCAAGACTCACAACTACTTCTCGGGCCTTTCTAAAAACTTTGGAGACTTTTACGAATTTTAAAGGGGCCAAGACTTTTCTATAATATGGTGTTAAAGTGGGAAAGACTTGACTTTGACCTCACCATTTGATATCGAGCCTCTTCTCAATCCAGGCTATGCTTATTTTCTATGTGAGTTCATCCTCCTTTATGGAGAAGGCAGAGTTTTTACTCCAGAGTTGACCTGGGGATGGATTCACTGTGACAAAATCTTGCTGGGCATAGCGATATCCCCACTGACCTGCATGTTGTTCAGGAGATGAAGCCTGCAGAGGAACTCTGGGATTGACTCAGAGGGCAGGGGCAGATGAGGCTAAGCTTGCTTTGCTCTTGTTGGGGTGATCAGCAGGATCCTCACCTGTGCACAGGAGGGAGCTGCACCAGGATGCTCCCTTCCATGTGCTGCCTCCCAGCTGGAAGATGTAGCAGGCA
This sequence comes from Entomyzon cyanotis, assembly GCA_024500445.1. Taxonomy (NCBI): domain Eukaryota; kingdom Metazoa; phylum Chordata; class Aves; order Passeriformes; family Meliphagidae; genus Entomyzon; species Entomyzon cyanotis. The sequence goes on from JAKEPQ010001005.1 coordinate 74,667,102, forward strand.
TTGCATTCAGCAGCACTCTGCCTAGTCCCATCTTGCTTTGGGGAGTGTAGACCTGGGTTGTTGCATTTCTTAGCCACTTTTCAGTTCTGGAGGCAGAGCACCAAGGGTGTAAATACACCCCACCTTGCTCCTCTGGACCATTTGGCAAGACCAGTCCGTGTGTATGCAGAAGGTGGACTGGACAGTGCCTCCTGCTGTGCTGTGATAGATGGTGCCACGAAGTGGATGTGATGTGGTTATGAGGCTGTGTTTCAGTTCATACTGAGAGGTATTGATTGGTGTTGGTTCAGCGCTTGCTACATATTTTGTCAATTGACCTTTGAGATTGTATTCCTGCTCTGCTTCTTTTACTTCTAATTCTCTTTGCCTCCAATTTCTGTAACTCCTAATCTTCCTCTGTTTGATTTCTCATAGTATTTCTTTAGTATTCTGTTACAGAAAAGCTTTTTCAGTGAAGCTATACTTTCCTTCCTTTGCTTCCCTTCGTTTTCTGTTTAGAATATTTTTTTCAAGAAATCCACCTGCTCTTCTTGATACATCAATTCCATTAAGAGATTCAGCTTCTAAAATATTTTGCCCTCAGCAGAAGAAAGAAGTAGAAATGCAGGTGTTTTGCAATAAAGCCCAGGGGTGCAGAAACTGGTTTTATAGCAGAACTTGTCAAATAGGATTTACAGAACCCGATAACATAATACAGTTCGATTACAGAATGCCTTTGTGAACAGTTCTCCTGGCCATCTGTGGAGCCGCACGGTTACACCAGCTGAAGATCTGCTAGCCTATTTTCAAGATGTTGTTTATAAATATGCACTGAAAATCTGAAAGAATAATTGTAGCTAAGTGCATTTAGTTGGGTGCAATTCACTGCGGGTATTAATTTTGGACTTCCACTGAAAGCAAGGAAGACAATGTTGTCTGCTGGGTTGTTTTAACACTGGCTGGTACTAAAACAAGGTAGGGAGCTAAAATATCTCCCTGGATCTGTGCTAAAATATCTCCCTGGATCTGCCTATATGGCAAAATCAGGGCTGAAACTTAAAAGAGTTTCTGACTCATAGAAGTGCTCAAAACAGGGAGTGTGCTGCCTGTGTGTCACAGACCTTTAACACACAGATCTGCCACATCAAATAAAGTGAATCAGGTTGTAAGAAATGCAGCACAGGAAAAATGCAAGTTTGTGCCAGTTAAAAAAGTAAAAGATAAGTAATACACGGTTAAGCCACAATGTGCATGAAACTTACCTTCAGTAAAGGGAGACAGAGCATCAGAAAGAAGGCCACAGGATTTTCAAACCTCTTTTTTTGGTTGCAAGGGACATAAAATGGCCAGTAGTAAATGTGAATCCCCACAGATATCAATCAGGATAATTTAAAGATCTCATATTTATGTTCCTGGCTGAAGTTCAGAGTTAGCAATTAGAAAATGTTTTCTAGGATCGTATTACAGCCTTTGTGTAGGAGGAAATTTGAAACTCACAGCCCAGAAGAGTGGTGGTTGATAGCAAAAGGGGGAAAGGAATGTCAAAATATGTATTATGGAACTGTGATAAAGTGTCATCTTTTTAGAAATCTCGCCTTGTGAATAGTGCACAAGTGCCTGTTCTCCATACACTTTCACCCAATGATCTCTTTAATGACCTGGATCATGGGAGGCTTAGTAAGCCTGAAGTTAAAACAAATCTGAGAAAGACTGCAAGCACAACAGGGAAAGAGTTAGAATTAAAAATTATTCTGAAGAATTGAAGATGTTTCTTAAAAATAGGATGAAATTTCACAGTGCCTGCTGCAAGGTAGGGGGCAACAAAAAGTCATTAATTAAATAAGGGGAGAGGAGCTGTTGGTTTCTTCCAGGAAGCATCTCAGAGCCATATTGGATCACAAGCCAAGCATATGTGAACAATATCAGCCTGCTGTGAAAAGGAGAAAGTCCACCCTGTGACATGTAAACAACAAAGACATGAAATAAAGCTGCTAAAGCTGTTTCATGTCCAGTGTCTGGCACTGTGCTTCATGAAAGCCATTGATCATTGGAGAGGGTGAAGATTAAGTTATTCAGAAAATGCGATCTAAACACATAGCCTAAGAAGAAAAAAGGCAAATATTTGGGTTACTAACTCTAAGGGAGAGCAGACTGATGGGGCAAATGGGACAGGATAACAGGTTTCAAGTGGAAAGAGGGGGGAAAGATCTGCTCTCTACATCTGTAGCAGGCAAAGCGAGAAGCAGTGGTCATAAGCTGCAGAGAGAAGAACCTGGGAGAGAAAGCAAGAGGAAATACGAGGATAGCAAGGAGCTGGACAAGAACATCTGTGGAGATGGGGAGCCATCCTCCTTGGTGCGGTGTTTTTCAGAGCAGGGGAGGACAAGCAACCACTAGGAATGGCATTGAGATATAGCTTGTCCTACCCTAGGACATCTCAAGGTGTTTTCCAGCTCTGTCTCCTGTGATTCTACAATGTCTGTGTTGGTGAAAGCTGCAGGAATGATGCCACACTTGCAGAAAGCATGGGATAAACTGGTCATGCACCACCGTGTCTCAGTGAATGCTTGTGAGAGTTTTCTACTGACAACCAGCAAGTACAGCAGTTCAACACTTACCTTAGAAGTGCACTTGGGTGCTGTGCTTTGTGATGGTTGAAAAAACCCACCCATAACTGTGCAAGCATAAGGATGCCCTTGAGTCTGCTGGGGTTCCCCAGAGCTTTCTTGCACATGCAGTAGTCTTGCACTGTTCTGAGTAGACTTCCTCTAGTGCTGCTTTTCCCCTTGCTCCCTCTGAGCAGGTAAAATGTAGGAATATTTATTCTGCACATCATCCAGGCTACCTGTCACTGGCCCATCCCTGTCTTTTGGTAGATGTTGTGGTGCCAGTAGGAAGAAAAGCTTTAGATTGCTGGGAAACAAGCATTGCTAATGACACTCCTATGGAAAGAGGCAGTTTAGATGCATTTTCAAAAGGTAGGAGAAATCAATTTCATGGACACAGGCTATCCACTGCCAGTTGGTCTTACTGCCCCAGGATGGTCCTGGTCATCCTTCTTTTACTAGTATTGATGGAACCTCTCTTGTCAGCAAATTCCTCTAAAGCAGTAACTGCTATTGAAGAGAGTTTTGTCATGAGAGCAGTGATTCTCCAAGCTCATTCCATCAACACGACTTCAGTTGAAAAAAGGTAGTCCTGAAGAGATTCCCTCTAGTTCCCAGAACAATACAGGGTGATACTAATGCACTACCCAAGCTCTACCAGCTTCAACAGACTGCCAGCAACTTTCCAACCTGTATGGCTGTTCCCAGACTGTCTGACCCAGGTGAAGCCAAAAACTAACAGACAAAAGAAGATAAAGCCCCTTTGGTCTAAGCTCTGAATGCAGTGTGGAAGTGTGTTGTCAGGTCTTCATCTCAGTATGGCACAGGGTGGGTTCAAAGTGCATTTTCAAGCCTGTTTCTCCATATTGTACCAACACTAGAAGGAAAAAACACGGGCATTTTAGAAATTGCCTCTCATTCAGTCTGGTAGTATCTGAGTGTGCTTGTGAAACCACTTCAAAATAACACTTAAAAGCATAAAAAATTTGTCCTTCAATAGTGCCTAAACAGATCAGCCTGTCTGATAATGTTACAATATGAGGGCAGTGAGAGAAGTATTTTCGCTGCCAAATCATTCATCATGGAAAAAGGGTCCATTTTCTTAAAACTACCCTAATTCTTTTTGTTATTTCCTGATGCATTAGAAACAAGCTACCAATTGACATTATCATATTTGAGATTTTAAAGGAAATTATGATGGTCACTCTAGGGTTTTTTCTAACTTTTTAAAAATTTGTTTTAATCCACTTCATTCATTGAAAAAACTTTCACACTTGTGTTATCTTGTAGTGTCACATGACTACAAATGTTTGACCCATTTTAGAGTCCAACCCATATATTTTCTCAGTTTTGATCTCTGTGGTTTTTAATTTTAAAAAAAAAAAATTGGAAAGATGATGACGACTTAGGGTGACTTCTAGCAAAGCTGATTTTATTAAATATGAAGAATGATATGAAGAATGACGTGGAATATATGTACCCTTTGAGATCCTCTGCCTCCCAAAATTTGCAGGTCAGCTTTTTTACTACCCCACAAGCTGCAGGGCTTCCCTGAGGGAGCCAGAAAGATGCAATCAGTTTCTACACTTCCTGTAAGAGCCACAAAGCCCGGAAAGTCTCTGGAGCTGCAGGATAGCTGAAGAGGGTCTGGCTAGGGAGACTGATATCTGAGAGAGTATCTTTTAAGACTGTTGTGAGGCAGACAGAGAAAATCTATAAGATGATATTGAGAAGGAAATTTGTGTGCACTTGGGAGATAAAACAGCGCGTGAGAGGGAAGGAAGAACAAAAGATGCAAGAAAAGCATTTTCCAGAGCAAGGGGAAAAAGAGGATATTGGGGTAAGAGAAGAGAAAAATAATCTCAGTGACTTTATTTTTAGGGCAGTAATTTTTGGAGCTGGAGTGTCATGATATTTTAAGTAAGTTGTTTTGAAATTGTTTATCATTGCAACATTGCTTCCATTCAGCTTGAAAACCATGGATGGTAGATAGCCAAAGACCATTTCTATCAACTGCCATGTTTGATCTCTAGCCACCAGGATAGTGAAAAGTAAATGAGAGAAATTCTCTGCCTTTTTGCTTTTTAATTTTTTTATTTTTTATTCCCAAAAGCCACAAATGGCAAAAAAGTTTAATCCTCCAGTCTTAAAAACTGAGAGAAAATTCCCAAGGGCAAGCCATGGAGTGACTCCAGGAATGATCACATTGCTGGATGAAGGGACAAAGCAGCCTGCAATGGTCCAGCCCCAGCAGAGCTATCCTCTGTTCTCTGAGCCCACCACAGCACCTCCCCACACAAGCAGCTGATAACCTCAAGTGCTTACACAGCAAGCATTGGGTTTTACTACTTTTTTTTTAATGAACCTTTTGAGCATTGATAAATTTTATTCAATCTTCTGCAATGTGAACAGAGTGTGAAATTCTATGTTTCTTTACAGTGGAAAGGGAACAGCACTGTCTTGTAATGTACTTATTTGTCTTTGTGAGGGATTGCTGCCAAGCTTCTGTGAACAGACATTTTTTGGCCGCCCTCCCTTAAATGAGCAAAAATGCTGAACATTTATTCCCACAACCCCCAAAACTTTTTTTCTGGTATTTTATGACATTAAAACACACATACAAACATGTATACACATGTGCAAAACTTTGCTAGAATTAAAACCACTTTTTTTCTGTGATCACAGTGTCTTCTTTCATAAAGCCTCAGAAAATGTATGGAGGTATCTAAATTATCAGTTTACTCAAGTGTTTGGGATTTTTTTTTATCTCTGTAATACTAAAAACGTTGCCATTCTGACAGACAAAAATCAAACATGAGAAATATGATGCATATCCTTTGCAGCTTTGTTAAGGCTATTTCTGAGATGGAGGAATAAAGAAGGGAGAATATTTAAGTCCGACATTTAAGCAGTAGGCAAAAGTTCACATTCCATAGCTGCAGTAGTTTTTTATTAAAAGAAAAGCAAATAAAAATGACTGATTAAATGTTCCTTGCATCTTTATAAATCTGCTGCTCTCCAAAGAAAGCCAGGCACTTGCTTGGAGTGTGTGCACATGAGTAAGAGTGTGCGCCTTATTATCTATTTCTATGAGCAGGACATATTTCCAGCAGTGGCAGGTAGTAGAAACGATGAGTGCAAGATGGGAAAAGGCTTTGGTGATGAATGATCAAATTTTCAGAAACATCTCACCTCATTTGATTTGTTCATAAAATCCATTACAAGAATAAATAGTATTTTCCTACCTCAGGCATTCTGCGGTTTTCGGTCACAGGATGATGGTTTTCTACTGTATCTGAAGTCAGAGGTTTGATGTTTTTTGTTAAACAGTATGTCATCAGAAAAAAAGCTGCATTTTTTTGAGAAAACATTGTGGCATTGGGAAGGTGACAGCATCATCAAACAGCAGTAGTGTATAAGTAGAGAGTTTGTATGAAGAACTTCCTAGCTACAGTGATCTGTTTAATAGCCAAGACTGGGAGAATGACAGTGAAAGAGCCAAAGGAATGATTGTGCTGATATAGATGTTTCTCCTTTCATCTTTCTTCCTCTGAGAACAAGAGCTTTTTGAATAGCCAGTGCTGTCCATTTCAATCAGCTTTGGTGGGGTGGAGGTGGAAGCTTGGACTCACACCAAGGAAAGGTCTCTGAGGCTTGGAGAGTCAGAATCCATGCGCAGTTTCCTGCAAATATGGCTTTACAGTTTAATCCTGGAAAGTATTTTCTACTGCTACTGCTGTTATTGGCTACTCCTTTTTCAATGGCATTCATCCCTTGTGAGGCAATAAAGAAAACATGTTTTTATTCTCTTTGCTGGCCTCCAATGGAAGGTGCTTTTGAGAGTCCACCTTTCTGCGTGGGCTTTTGGGCTTGTGGGGCAGTTGGTGAGGTTTTCTGTCCTTACATATAGCTTATTATTAAATGTAGCAGCACTTTTGGGTTCCTGAGCCTGGGGACATGTTTTCTTAGGATGAAACTCTAATGCACACTAATCTCTGCAAGCAAACCCAGCCACAGGGAGAGAAGAGTACACCAAGATCCCTTAGGAACTCCAGACTCTGTGGTACATAGCTGAGCAGGTAATGTAGGTGCAACCATAGAGACTGACATTTACATTAATTGCAAATGTTAACAATTAGACTACAGAGACTCATAATAAGCTTATTAATATATGTAAGGCTTTATGAAGCTGGGAGTCTTTATCAGAGACTAAAATGCTTTTTTATGATAGTGCTGTAGGGAAGTTTCTGTGGCTCTTGCATCACTCAGGTGCCATGGCTTTTCCTTCTCAGCCTTGGTAAAATCAGCAATTAGCAACATTTCCAGAGCTCTGACATGAGAATTTTCATGCAGCACAACTGGTGCATAGGTTCCTGAAAAATCTTCAGAAAGTCAGGCTTGTGCACATCTGCCCCTCCTAGGGCCAAGACGAGAAGTGGAATTCTCAGCTGTGCACCATCCATGGATATTCAGACAGGCTCTCTGCCATGCTGTGGTTCAGAGGGCATCCCTGCAGATGGCACAGCATCCTGTCTGACAGTGTGCCACTTGAAGTCATGTTGGAGTTCAGATTGGTCATTCCCATCTGAGATTGCACTGGGGTGATGCACTGGGGCCAGACTGTCTCTCTCCCACATGAATTTTGTGCAAATGTGGGCTCTGTGAAGGTACTGTGTCCCGCGACTTGTGCCCGCCTCCAGGAACCATGCCGTGGATGCAAACATTTCTGCCCATCTAGCTGCTTATGCTGTTGTGTCCATGAAATGGGGAGAACTGCCAAGCCTGCTCACAGCCTGCCTCAGCTCAGAACTCTGTATTTCTGCTCTCCACTAGGTACATTGGGGTTTCTGCAGTGCTTACATTGCTGGAGGAGTGCGAATGCTGGTCCCAACTGGGTGACTTTCTTTGCTTGGCAAACTCTTGTTGAGGCACCAAGACTTTGCTCCCCCAGCAGGCTCTGAGTGGATGTTTTGCTGCTGGTACTGATCACCCTCTGCTCCCTTGGTAAGGATAGTTAGCCCTCCCAACATTTGATGATCAACCCCTGTGCCTTATGTACATTACAAATTTTTCTCCAATTTCACAGTCTCTTCATATTCTCATCTGCCTTAGAAGCAGATTATCTTCTGATTGTTTTCCAATTTGCAATGAAGCATTGTTCTAAACCTCTTCCACTTACTCACAGGTTTCCAGAGAGTTTAATCTCTACTGCAGGTTTTACTGCTTCATTATCTTCTTAGATACTTGTTTAATTCTTCTGACAGCTAGAACCATATGCTATGTGGTTGTCACTGAGACGGGGAGTCTGAGAGAGGTTAAAAGTGCATGTTAAAAATACAATTTTTCACAGGTCTCATTGGGAAAAACAGTATTGATCTTCTGTCGGCCATTTGGTCTTTTTATGTGTAGTTCTGTTTAAAATGCCTTCAAGGAAGTCCTTTGAGAATGAAATTTTAGGTCATGAAAGACAGAAAGGCTGAGAACTCCAAAAAATAAAATCCTTTGTTTTTTAAGAGTGCAGCACGTCTCTTGCAGCAGGCTGGTAGCAATGTGCCTTTCCCTCTGCCCTCTCACCAAAGCAGTGAACTGGAAGGAGCTGTGCATTGCTCGGAGGACATCGTGCCAAAGCTGGGTCAAGCCTGAGCCTACAAGAAGGAGACGTGGGGAGGACGGGTCAGGCAGAACTGGGCTGCTGGATCAAGTTGTTCAGTAGCTTGAACCACCCAGTTTATTTGGAGGAGGCAGCAGCAAAGTCCTTGAACAAATCCTGCCTCTGCAGTTTCTCATGCTTGGTCCAGGGCAGGTCTTCTGGCTGTTCTCACATATTCCTTATAGGTGACAGGAAGAGGTACACTCCAGGAAGGCTGAATTCTGTTTCTGCCATTTTGGCATCAGGCTATTGTCAAGATTGAAAATAATCAGCTGTGGTCTCAGCTGTCTAAGCGAAATACTTTAAATTTTATTGCAAGTGGGTTGACTTGAAGTATTTGGACACCATGCTCTCCATGCTGAAGGATCTGAACTTCCCTCTTCTTTCTTAACTTACTTTTTGGCAGTAGATTGCAGAAAACACATCTGCTACCCTTGGCAACTAAAGGCACCTTCGTTTTCAGATAGATTCTGTGTAAATACCAAACAAAACATATATTATAGATGCTTGGCTTGGATATAGTATAAAATTTGCTTTCTAAGCTACCTTCTTCTTCTCTGGTTTGTGCAGGCGTAAGGGCATTTCTGCAGCTATGTACGACTTTCCATTGACATAGTATTTTCATATCTAATTGAGGTCTAGTGGCCACCATCCAGCTGACCCTCCTTCTGAGGGCGTATAGCCTGCAAAAACACAATCTGAGGGAGCACTGCTGCTGTTCTTTGCCATAGAAACAGGAGGGAATAAACCCCATTCCACCTCGACCTCAGTGGAGCTGTGTCAGGCCCTGTGTGTACTTCCTCCTTCCACCAAATAAGATAAGCACACTGAGCAAATAATTCCCACGAGTCACTTGCTTCATAAATTTTGTCTTTCCTCTCCTTTGGGTTTTGGTCTGCTTGTAAGCAAGCTGGGATTTTACCAGCCACCTGCAGTACCCCTCTGAAGGATTCTTTGTCTGCAGAACTGCTGGGTGCCTGTCAGGTTGGCTGGAGACAGAGGTTGTGTGGTATGTTTCCGTCCTGCTAGTGGACTACTAGAATCCTTTCTCTGGGATAAATATTTGGGTTTGCAATTTTGAAAATGGCTTACCACAAATATTTGCCTAAAATTTGCCAGTGCAGGAAATGTTTCTTCAGCAAACACATTTACCAGCATGTTTTCAGTCAGTAAACATCACTGAGGTGTGAACACAGTCAAAGGGAATTAATTTTTAATGCAAATCATCATTAATATAAAATAATTTGGAGAAGGCTGGAGTCAGCTTTTTGTCTTCTATTTTGGGGAGCACTCATCACTCCAAACCCAGACACACTCTGTGCAAGCCTGGACCTTTGGGAGTGGGGTTAAAAAGAGGACTGTGCTTTTAGATCTCAAGAGGTAGTAACAAGTGCCCCGTTTGGAGAGCTGACGGGGTACCTGTGTGTGCCATGAACCAGCCCATTGAGCTTGCCCAGGCATGAATGATGAATTGTAGCGCTGAGAAGGTCCTCAGAGCCGTCCTGGTGACCAGCATTTTTTACAGGGTGAAGGGGAGGTGGGAAATGGATGTTCTTGCTGCATGGAGCCCTGGTGGAGGGAGTGCTCAGTGGGGTTGGGAACCACAGAGCTGGTGGGACTCAACCAGATCCTGTGGTGATGTAGCCCAGGAAAAACAGGCAAGTTGAAGAAACAGAGGCTTGGTCTTCCTTCTGAGGTGGCAGCTCCTGGCTAGGCTAGTGAGAGCTACCACTTGTACTTCAAGGTGTTTCAAGATGCCTCTTTGGTGTACTTCCCTCCTGGCTGAAGTTTTCTCCAGTTTGGTGGGCACCTTATTCTGTGATCAGTCTTCCATTGCAGGTTCTCCTGCCCTCCTTGGTAGAGAAGTGCTGCACTGGAGTTGGTTCTCTGAGATGCTGCAACTTTGGAAGGAGACAACAGGCTGTGGTGGCATTTGCTCTGTGCCCCTGTCCCCCTAGCTGGGGTCAGCCAGTGGTGGAACATACTGAATAGCTGTGCCCTCACCATGCCTGGGATTGGTGAAAAGAGACTTTGCCTGAGGGACTGGTGTTGGCCTTCTGTAGCAAGGCTGTGGCTTGATAATTATGGATTCCCACTCCAGTATTGGAGCTACTTTGCAAGCTCTAGAAAAGTGATGGCTTGGCAGAGGGGAGATGTCATTATTCTTATTAGCACCGGTAGTTTTAGACCAAACCCTCTGTCCTCATTCTCTGTGATAGTCTGCAGATTTTCAATCAATAAATGTGTGACCCAAGTTTGGCTACGACATTTGGTTTTAGCCTGGGAACAATTCTTTCAGGGCTTGGAACACGAGCAAGAAATCTTATTTTCATTCCAGGGTTCTCGGAAGGTTGTCCGTGCTTCCGAAGATAACCAAACCCCCGTAGTATTAAAAGGTTCTTTTCTTCATCAGTACATTGTCCACTAGCAAGGTGGGAGGCTCAGTCACTGGTGCCAGAGCAGACTGAAGGCTTCTCATAGAGAAGCTAATTATATTTTGCCTTTTTTTTCTTCTTTCATTGCAGAAAGACTGAATAGTTGTGAATAAATTGGGAAAGGGGAGGGTGAGGAGAACTCAGAGTTCATTAATATTCATGCTTAGCCACAAGTACACAGAAGAGGTGACAAGGAGCTGGCTGCCCAGAAACCTATGCATCTTGGCAGTAGATAGAAAATTGAATTTAATTATAGTTACCTTTAGCTCAGCACCTAATGAGCATGTTTGAAATAATGGAGGGTTGCTGCATACTAGAAGAAGAGCCAGGACTCAAACAAAAAATACAAACCTTCCCTCCTTCTTCCATGCTCTGCTGAATTTAAAATAATTCTGCTAAGGCCCAAGAGACCAAGTGGACTTTTATTCTTGCTTTTTCAGTGATTATCACAGAAAGTCATCCAGGAAAAAAAAAATCAAATAAGACAGTCAGTAGGGGGGAACAAGCACATTTTAATGGGGAGTAAAAGAATGAAGACTTTTTCCATTCTCACTTTGCCTAGTGAGCACTGCTAGGCTCTTGAGGTCATTGTTTTTTCTTTTTTTCCCTCTCATTTCATGCTGTTTTATCCATTCTCTGATAGCTCTTAGTGTTGGTTGTTTTTTTCATCCTTTATCTTATTTTTGGGGAGACTACTATCCATAGTAGTCCATAGTAGTAGTTTAGTACTTTGTTGCTAGGGGAGAAAGAAGCCAAGGAGATTTCTTTCACACACTTTTCCTAGAGCTGCTTCAGAACATTGGTTCTCACAAGCAACTTTAAAACTGCAGACCCAAATCCTTCTCTGTAGCACACAGGCACAGGCAGGGATGGAAGATAGTGGAGATGCTCCAAATAAGTTTATGTGAGTTTAGGGGAAAACAGAATGTGATCTATACTTGGCTGTTTGTCTAATATCTTTGCCTTGCTGAAATGAGTTGAGCAAAGCATTTGAAGCTGCTTTTAGCCGTACAGCAAGGACCTTATTTTTGTAGCACAAGCAGAAATTACTTCCATTTTGGTGGCCAAGGTAGGAAAGTGAGTGTCATGAATTATCCCTTATATCTCTAACACATGCTGAAATTTGGCTTTTCACAGTCCAGTCATGAGCTGTAGTCAATGACCCAGGAAAAGATTGAGTTTATCTTTAAGGCAAAGCTTTTTCCAATGTGACCAAACCTTAAAAGTTTCACCTGGAGGTGAAACCACGCAGATTGGCAGGATGGAGGGCAGCTGCCATGGGTACCAAGCTATGAAATGATGGTCACAACCTGGCCCTGAATCTCTCAAGTTTAGCCCGGGTGTTTCTCAGCTTCTATTTTTTTTATTGACAAAGCACCATGTTTGCTTCTTTCCTGGCTCTGTTCCCAGGGGAATTTGTTAAACCTTGGGAGAAACAGAAAATCACATGGTTTTCCATTCAGTCTCTCTCCTCTTTGGTTCTTTGTTTGGAGAGACTGTGCTAATGGCTCATATTGCTTAAATATCCCTACACTCCTAGCAGACAGATAACACTGGCTCTTGAAAGATTCTTGAGATAAATCTCTTATGGACACATGGTAGTTTCATGCCACATGTTTTCTCCTTCCTGCTTCTTTAGCATGCTTTTGGTGATTTGTTTGTTTGCATTAATTACTCTCAGCTTCAGAACACATCCATTTATTTTATTTCTTATTTCCTTAATTGGGGATGGTTTTTTTCCTGCTCCTGTTCTTTTTGGATTCACATTGCTTTATTAGCAACATTACAGTCTATTTTGGGTGATTTAGAACAGAACAGATAGAAATGCATAAATATTATTCCCTGGAAAACAAGCAAGCCTAGATATGCCTCAAACACATTTTAAAACATTTAAAACCCTTATTCACAAGCAATTTGTGTAGCTGACTACTGGGAAAACATAAATCCCTAAATCCTTCTTTTCCTTTATTTTGATCAGCATTGCTTTGTCTTTCTTCTGCTTTTCTTGTCAGCTTATTTCTAAGGGGCATTAGGTGCCACCATGCTTTAAAAAATCCTGTTATTTTGCTTGTTTAGACAACTGCATACCACAGCAAATTTTTACCTCAGTTGCCACTTATTTTTTGACTGAAAAGAGTCTTTAATTAGGATCAAGACTGTAATGTTCTATGTGTGTCTGTCATAAAAGGCACAATAGATGCCTTGGCTGGATGCTGCTGCCACTGTGCTATCTTCTGTTTATTAGACTCCAGCCCCTCACTAAGCTGTCAGCCGAGCAGAGGAGATGCAGAGTGACAGGCATTTCTGAGTACACTTCATGGATGTGCCAGAGCCCCAAAGTGAGTCATGAGGTGTGACGGGCATCCACAATTTTTCACCTATATGTGGAGCTTGAAAAGCTGCAAGACGGTTTTCTTTGGGCAAAATAGCTGCTACCCGGAGAGCTGTGGTCCAGGAGCTGCGGGTCCTGTCTTGTCAGTGCTGCAGGGAAGGAGATGCTGTTGTGCAGGCTGGAAATGGTACAGCCCAGTTAGGAGAGAGTTATGGGAAAATTTCCCTTGGCTTCTTGGTCTTTCATGTGTAACTGTCGTGGCCATTGTGGTACCTTGTGATGCGTAGTGAGCATTGCTTCATTTTGTTTGGGGAATGAGAAGGGATGTCCTTTGCCTGCTTGTCTGAGTTGCTAGTAAATGTGGTCTGAGGAAGCATGGGGAGAGGGAAAAATACAGTTTGTGCAAATGCGAGTGGATTTTTTTTTCTACACTCTCTTTGCATATACTCCCTTGGGGAAAAGGGAGTCAATGAACTAGCATGTCTCCTGAGGGACTGCAGCCATATTTCCAGTCAAAAAATTTTGGTTTTCAATGAAATGCATGTCAGAAATATTTTGCTTTCAGTGGAGTATGTGGCAAAAATATTTTTTTTATTTTTGTTTTTTTCCCAGTGAAAATGCAGCAATTTTGTGGGGGAATAAGTAGGCTTAGCTCTATTGGTGATACTATTTTCTGTCAAGAAGCTAATTCATCTTAATGGAAAAATTATAATCAAGCGTGGGAACAGAAGCACTTTTCTAGGCAGCACTCCTGTCACCTGTAGGGAAGAGATTTGGGATCTGGAGCAGTTTGCTTCTATTTTGAGCTTTAATGCTAATATTTTCAGGCTCCTCAAGTCCGCCTCATGCTGTGCGGGCATGCACAGCTGGAACATTATGAAAAATAAATAAAAAGATATTTCTAATAGAATAGCCAGAGTTGGTAAAAGTGGCTTCACCTGCTCTGCTGAGAGGTTTGTGAAGCGATGCTCCCCTGTGGCAACAGACATGCACCCGTTCTTGCCATCATCTGTATGATTTCATGAATTTCCTTTGAAATGCAATTCCTTTATGTCAGCTTTATCTTTATCAATCAGGGTTGCACGATAAAGTGCTAACACTGAGATGATAAGGGGAATTTAGATTGTGGATACCAGTGATACCCACTGGCTGATCCTGAACTGCTGTGTAAGAGCCTGTGGGAGGATGTGGGGAGGTGTCCCTGCAACAGCATAGATGGAGTATCAGATTGCATCAGGCATGAGAATAACTGTATGTACAGAATGTATCCAACCCTCAGGCACATATCCATATGTTTGGATGCTGGTGGGTGTTTTTTAAAGTTACTGTTTTAAAGACATCCACACAGGTGGCTAGCAAGCGTTTGTTAGATGGCACAGCATGAATGTTGAAGCAATCTGACTGCTCGTGGGTGAGGAATAAAAGGAGAAGCAGTGCTGGGTGTCCAGGCTTTTCTGGATAATGGTTATTTGCCTGAAGAAAGAAAGGACTAGTTTTTTTCCACTTAGCTTTGGGAGAGTGCACAGGGCTGTGTGGAGGCAGACAGCAGCTTCTTGTTTCAGAGAAAACAAAACCCCCATCAGGTAGAGGCACTTTGGAAAAACAAATCTTGTTTTGGTGATGTGATTTTTTTTTTAATGATATTTCATGCCTGGGTGCAAATTGGGTTTCTTTTAGTCCTTCAAGGGAAATTAAAAAAAAAGAGCTCCAGGCATGTGGAGGGGAAGGCATGGTTTCAGTTTTGAGGTGGGCTTTTTTTTTTTTTTTTTGGATAATGGAAGCATATGCTGAGGCCAGAATGGGCCATTGTAGAAAAACTCTGTGATGAGCCACAAGCTCACTAGAGAGGCCTAGTCCTGCACCACTTCCTGACAGGATGATGAGAGCTTTCCCCTGTGTCTAGGCAGCTTCTCTGGGTTTGCTTTCTTCCCTCCATGTCACACTCATGGGAGCATCCCCTCCAGGAGGACTGCTTTGTTGCATGGTCACTTAGAGGACAGAAGATGTTGCTGGTGCATGTTTGGAAGCAGCTGAAAGGATATTGAAGCCACTTTCAATCTACAGCCATCTCTAGGCCTAAGTTTGCTCAATGCAGAGAAAGCAATAAATGCCAGATGAAGCTGGGTCACTAATTCTAAGGAAGGTTTCTGAGGAAACATACTGTTTTGAGGAACCTGTTCTTCTAAAGCAGTAAAAGCAGCTAGTGAACCGCAGGAGACACATCCTTGATTTCTGAACAGTTGCTGAGAATAAAGGGACTGTCGGGGAAAAAACCCAACCTAATTAATTTTCCATCACTTATCCTGAAGCTCTTGAAGCCATGTAGAATTTCTTCATACCATCACACAACTTCTCCAACATGTCTTCAGCATGAACGCTCTCATCACTACTTTTTGTGGCATCTACAAGATTTGTGCCAGTGCTCACTGAGGAAGACAATCCCAAAGTAGATTTGCTGGCTCATTAGCTGTGAGTCTGTGAGGACGTGAGTGACGTATGAGAGAAGTTAATTAAAAGAGCTATTGTTGTGAGGATGGAATGAATGCTGGTGGTCATACAAGGTGGGAGTAGGACTCAGGTAATATTCATATCAAGCTATAACTGGGAATCATAGATACCTGAGCCAAGTAGCAGCAGAACCACCCATATGCTGATGAAGCTGGGAAAACAGAACAAGATCAAGATTTCGACTCAAAATGGCAACATGGATCCCTCCCCAAGCACCAAACACATCTGTGTATTGTGAAGGGAGAGCTGTAGCGACCCTAGTATTTTAACCTTAAGCTCTTTGTAAGTGGGTCTGGCCAGCACTTGTCTGTAAAGACAATTGTCTATCACAATTTGCTTCAAATATAATTGAAACTCAAGGAAAATTAGAACAGCCACACTGATCCTATCAAACTGACTGCAAAAAAGGTTAAAAATACAGAAAAACCCCTATCACAAACACCTGGCTTTCTGTTGAAAAGCTGTGGTGCTCCATGGGAAATCTTAGAAATGACTGAGTGATGCTCCAGGTCCTTTGTCTGTCAACCCTTCACTGCTGCTGTCCACGTCCTGTGTGGACTGTGCAAGCCAAAGATGGTGCCCTTTTGGGCATCTCTCGATTTCCAAAGTGACAACCTCAGGCTATTGAACTATAGTGTATGTGGGTGGTCTTTAAAAATCCTTACTGAAACCACACCTTACGCTAGCACACACACACATTTACCCGCGTGCATCACAGACTGTGCGCCATTTTTCCATCCCACATTTTTGGTCATTTTGGGAATACCTTCCCTTGTGGGCTCTGGCTCATTCTATTCTTTTGCCATCTCTGAGCAAGGTTTACATTGCATTGTGCTGAGAAGCTCCTTAAATCTTCACATGCCCCCTCATGTGTGCATGCAGCCAGTCCGGCATTATTCAACTCCATGGTGTGGATGTTCACATCTCTTCTCATTAGCGATGTGCAATGTAAAAGGCTTGCCTTGAGTTTCTTGAAGACGGCAGTAATGAAGCTCTGAAGAAATAGTCAGGGGAATGGAGCTAATTAAAATGCAGCAGGGTGTAGAAGTAAAGGTAGCAGCAGCTCGCTATGCCATGTCTCTGGCAATCAGCAGTCCCTAGTTTACCCACACTAATTGACAGGAGACGCAGTGCTACTGAGTGTGCACACAGCCAGCGTTAATGGAGTCAGCACACGCTGCTCTTCCTGCCTGACTTGTCTCATTATCGACCTTGAACTGGCAAAGGTCACTTGATGGTGCTGCTTTCATCAAGATGACAGGCGTCTGAAGATCTTCTCTTTGTAGTATAATAATTTGGCAGTTGTCTTATCCTGTACGTGAATTAGTGATCTGATCCCGAAGAGATGACAGATAAAAAAGGCTGGCTTACCGTGGTGAGGAGCTGGGCTGTTGTGTGTTTAAAAAAAATAACAGGTACCAAAAGTCCTGGAGGAAGGACACGAAAGTATATTGCATAATTTCCCTTGGAGAAGATAGTGCCTGAATAAGCAAACAGGCAAATTTTCACAAGTGGAAATGCAGTCAGTCCACTGTTAAAAATCAGCAGCTTGTTTGAGCTGATGATGAGCACCAGGTGCACTGCTGGCACTCAGCAAATATCTAATAATAATAATAACAATAGCTGGGGCACCTGACACCTGCAGTAAGCCGTGAGTGACAGTGTTCTTGGGGAGATGTCTCATCTGAAGGCAATGTTGTCTCCAGGAGATGCATCATTATAACATGCTGCACCCGGGCTGCATCTCCTGTGCCCTCCTTTTTTTATTCTATTACAGATGGTCTGAGCAAACACACTGCAGACGAACAGAAATGCTTCTGCCATCTTCCCCTTCAAATCTACAAAACCAGAATTTTTGAGCATTTTCAATGAAAACCAGTGCTTTGATTTTCTGAGAGATGATCAGCAGTCTCCTGTGTTCTGTAGCTTCTCTGTTTAGAAGGTTGCTAAAGCCTGAGCTTGCATCTCCTTTCCTCTCCCACCCTCACTTGTGCAAGGTGTGTGCAGAGGTGCTGCATGCTGCCATACCATTTGGCCACTTGCTTGTGGGTACAAATGGGGTAAATCAGGGCCTAGACCTGGGAGGAGTCTATTTTCCCCCATCGAGCAGACAGAAAAATGCTCTTTGCTGAAGAGCTGAGGGGACGTCTTTGTGACAACTGACTTGTTGGCAGCACCAGATTGCATTGTTCTTGGCTCAGATAGGGAGGATGAAGGTCAGTGTGAGCCCAGATACACAAATCAGCAGCTGCTAAAGGACTCCTTCAAAGAGGTTCCTGCTCTCTCATCTCAGTGTTGGGGCTTTAGCCCCATTTGCTGACTCATGGGCAGCTCTCATGCCCATTCCTGCTCTGGCTCCTCTGCGGGCAGTGGGAGGTGCTTGGCCCCAGCCTGCCCGCATTTCTTGGGGAAGATCACAGAATCATAGAAAGGCCATGGGCATGTCCACCTTCCACTAGACCAGGTCGCTCAACCCTCCTGGCCTTGAATACTTCCAGGGATGGGGCATCCATAGTTTTTCTGGGCCACTGTGCCAGTGCCTCATCATCCTCACAGTAAAGAATTTCTTCCTAATATCTCATCTAAACCTACTCTCTTTCAGCTGGAAGCCCTTCCCCCTTTTCCTATCACTATGTGCGCTTATAAATAGTCTTTCTCTTTCTTTCTTGCAGGCTCCCTTCAGGTACTGGAAGATCATAAATAATTCACCCTAAAGCCTTCTCTTTTCCAGGGTGAATAAACCAAATTCTCTCAGCCTTTTCTCACAGGAGAGGTGCTCCATCTCTCTGATCATCTTGGTGCCCTCCTCTGGACTCACCCCAACAGGTCCATGACCTTCCTGTGCTGTGACCCCAGAGCTGATGCAGCACTGCAGGTGGGGTCTCACCAGAGCAGAGCAGAGGGGCAGAATCACCTCCCTTGCCCTGATGGCCACACTGCCTTGGAGGCAGCCCAGGATATGATTGACTTTTGGGGTTACTGCACCCTCACCAGAGCTAGAGAGCAGAGAGCAAACCAAGCAGAGCTTCTCTTTTCTTTACCTGCAGTTTCCCAGAATATTTTAATAATATCCTTCTCTGAAAGTGAATCCTCTTTTCTGGTATAATTACCAGAATATTTCTTCATTTATCTGTGATTATAGGAAACTGAAATATTGTCTGGGGAACAAAATACTCTGTAACTTGAAAACCAGTTGTAGCTGCTCTCTTTTTAAAGACGTGTGAAAATAAAATGCTGGGCAATGTGATGTCTTTATGGCTGCAGTCCAGCTCTGGAGGTAGAAGACCAGGAGATTTTTACCAGGGCAAGCCTGAGAGCACCAATGGGATCATTCTTTAAATAGAAAAATGTTTTTGTTTATGAGCCTTCCCAGTCTGACAGATTTTTTCAGCTGCCTCTGTGGTGACTGTCAAGGGTACAGGATGCTCCTGGTCTCTTATCTTCCCAGTACATGCACTGGGAAGCAACTAACCTCAAAACCCCTCCCACACACACACACACACTGTCCCCTGGCATTCTGAGGGACTGTTTGGCACTGCCCTCAGCACTACACCCACTCCACCATGTCAGATTGCCCTCTCCTTTGGGGGCATGAGAGCAAACCTCCACCTCTGTGCCAGGTTGTGAAAGCAATTGTAAAATAAATGTTAAATTAAAAAAAAAGTGTTGCCTAAGTGCATACTGAGATCAATAAAATATGCAAGAATGGACTCCAGCTGTTCAGGGCTGCAGCAGTCTCTAACCTAGAGCAGGGAGTCCTGGAGAAGCACATGGGTGCTGCTCCACGTGTCAGCTGATAGGAATCCTACATTAATACGACAGGTAGGGCTCATATGTTTGCACCCAGAGGTGTCATGCTCAGGTGCCAGCTAGGAGGGTACTCTCAGATAGGAAGCCTCTGTCTGAAAAGGCAGTGATAAAGGAAAGAAGTAGTGATAAAGAAAATTCTAGCAATTACAGTTTTATGCCTGGGTTAAGTCCTTCCAGCAATGGGTATTTTCTTGCTTTGCAGAAGAGGCTCTGTCCCTGTTGAGACACTAGCAGAGTAAGAAAACCCGGGTTCAAAAGATGGCATCCAGAAGAAAATTTTATTATTTAATTCTATCTTATATAGACTTTTCAAAGGTTACCTGGATTGGTCAGTTCGAAGCCTCCCCCTAGGCCTGATTGGCCAGGCCTGAACTGTCCACATCTGAGAAATTGTTTTTAATAACATCCAAACTTTATCTTTGTTTATAAAACACAGGAAAAAAAGAGAAAAAGTTCCGATGGGAAAGGTCTGTGCTAGCCACAAGGCTCTATCCCTTTCTTTTCCCAGCAAGGAGATAATCAGTAAGAGATGTGGTGAAAAATAAAGGTAGTGACCATTTTTTTTCTGCTGGGGAAAGAGAGATGTCCACATCCAAACCAAAGACAAATGAGATGGATTGATGAATCCTTTTTTCTTATAATGAGAAGCTCAGCTTATGCTGCTGAAACCAATAATAGCACAGTGGGACAAGAGTTTCTCTCTTCTACCAATGGAAAGGGTGGTGAGTGGAGCACTAATGTGCATATGGGAAATACAACATGAAAACTGTGGCAAATATATTGTTGTGCTTATCTGTTGGATAAGCCTCAGTTCGTGCTGTCTCCCAGAATCTTGCTATCTTTTCAAGAAAAAAAAAAAAAAAAAAATAAGTACAGGAAAAAGCATCGCACAAGTATCGTATCTGCTTCCTTGTCGTCTTTGTTATGAAGGATTGTCTAGGTCCTAAACCTTGACACTCTGTGAATGGCAGTTTGCACGTTCCAGAATTAAGGCACCACTAAAAACTTCTAAGGATGGAAGTATTTGATTTAAAGCAAAGGAATCTGGGAATATTTGTGGCTCATAGGAGTCTTTGTGTTAAGAACTTTTGTGTCAGTGATTTGAAATCTGAAGTGTTTCATCCCTGTCCTTCCTCTGTGTGTGTATGTGCTGGGAGGGATGTCAGGACTGAAAAGGAAAGTGGCCTTTGATATGACAGCTTTCCTAAAGGGTGTTGGCAGAGGTGTTCTGAGAGATCTGGTGCCAGTTTGTCTTGTTTGAGAAAGGAGGGACAGGACCCATGCACACTAAAGCAATTTGAGCAAAAGGAACCAGAGTTTTTGGGAAGCAAAAATGCAGCAGCTCTCCCACTGAGGTCAGGTGTTTTGAGGGTACAGTTTGGATGGAGCCCCCACTTTCATCAGCAGTAAAGGCCTTTTGTTTTACAGCATCTCTTAGCTCCAGTTTGCACAATATCAATGAAGTGTTTTACTCTGGAAGCCTCTCAGTTCTATCTCACAGCTACTGTGGCGTGGTCAGATGTGATCTGCCACTACCATGCTATTAATGGCATTATTAACTTAACATCCTAGAAATTACGATTGTCCTCTTGCACTGCCTTGGGATGTGAATCAGTCTCTGTCTTTAGACCCTTCAGAGAGCCAGTTATCCCTACTCCAGAATTATGATTCTTTTCTCCAGCTCTTTCCAATACTCTTCCCAAGAAGATCTGGAGATCCTACTTTATTTTGCACTCATTTGGAGCAGCATGGAAGCCTGTCTAAATTTTCACACTGTCCTTCAAAGGAAGCGACTGTGTCTTCACACTCTCCTGTTAGGAAAGAAATTCGCTCTTGCCTTTAAGTCATAGCTTGAAAATTCCTGTATTTTCAGAGATATCATCAATATTTCTCAATAATTTGATTCATATAATTTTTGATTTCACAACTAGAAATACCTAAGTCCTGAAAAACAATTTATTTTCTAATCTGGAAAGAGTTTAGAGGTAAATATGCTGAGAGAAGGACAATGAGTACCATTCTTATATCTTGTTTGTTTTGTTTCAAGTCCCCTAATAATCATCATCAACACAGCATAGCAGAAATGTTTACTATAGCAGAAGACTATGAATTTAGTGGAAAAAGTATTTCTAAAATTTTATGCGTCACTTACTCTGAGATTTTTGTCTGATATGTACATTCTCTATCATATTTCTATGCCATAGGAAGGCCAAGGAATATGTAAAGAAAAAAAAATTAAAAGGAGATAGATGAAGCAACCTGCAATTCACTTCAGTGGTGCTTGTGCTGTTTGGATCTGTGCATAGGTCCAGGAGCATCGTCGCTGGTGGTCTGGTGAGTGAGTGCTCAGCAACTGCAGGGGAAATTCACAGCAGAGCTATGATGAAGACCAGGCTGCAGCAGGGGACTTGGTGAGGAAACACCACTGATGTTTTCTCTAAGTGGGTTGTTTTTTTGGTCATCCCTTACACTTAACCAGAGAGAGGGGAAATGTTGATGTTAGAAGAGAATGGATTTGCCTGACTCAGTGCAAACCTGAATTCACAAGATGCCAACACAGCTTTGCAAATCCAAATACTTCAGGCATTCTTATCTTCAGATAAGAATTAGAAGGAAACTTTCTTTTTCTGTTTGCCCACTGCTGCCTAAAACCTAATACCAAGAAAGTCATTTTAGCAATTGATTTTTTTATCATTCCTGCACATATGCTTTTTTGTGGACTGGATTTTCTTCTGCCTTTCCCATTTTCATGGTTTTGGTCTGTTATATAATGGCATAATCAAGCTAAGGAAAAAGGCAATGTTTCTTTTCTGTATGCTGCATTTGAATAAAATTAAGGTCATGGTAGAAAAGCAGATGAGACCTAGGGAATACATAGATCATCTGAAAATCTTAAGAGAAGTCATCACTGCAAATATTTCCAGCATGAAAAGCCACAGAGTATTTTTCTATGGGTGGCTTATTTGTCTTCCATATTCCAGATTTCTGGTTTTTGTGTCTATCCTTTGTGCTTATCTCAAAATCTTCTTTGCTTTGGGTATGTATAGTGATCCATTTGGCTGATCCAAAGCCAAATGAAGTCAACAGGGTGATGTATTTCTGTCGCTGTTGAGCCGCTAGCTGAGAGAAAACCCAGGTTCTCAGACAAGAAAAGAGAAAAGTGCGTTTATTATTTTGATTTCCATATATATAGAGTTTTCAGAGGTCACCCAGACTGGTCAGCCAGAAACCTCCCCCTAGGCCTAATTGGCCAAGCCCGAACTGCCCTAATCTGGAGATGCTGTTTGCAAAACATCCAAACTTTATCTTTGTTTATGAAACGTAGCAAAATGTTCTCACGAGAAAGACCTGTGCTGGCCACATATTTCCATTGATTTTAATCTGTAAAAGGCTATATTTATATCCTATTCAGCAGTTTGGAATCTGATCTGTATTTGCAATGCAAAAAAAGTGCTTCTGTGTCTATATCCTGTTTATTCTTCAAGAAACTCTTCCAGTTGTATTGGTATTTGGAAAAAGAAAAAGGACCTATATGCCCTTTGGTTTAAGATATCTTTCATGAGAAGATCACTGCTACACCTGGATGTCAAGAAAACTTCACATTTTCTGTGATAGAAGCTTAAAGAAACAGAAATAAACATTAAAAGTGAACTGACTGGACTAATTAATTACAAGAAGTGTCAGTAATTTTCTCCAGCATACAGATTGACCCAATCTTTCAGATCCAAAGGGGATCACTGAGATTCAAAATAAGACATCTTTTTGCCCCATCCCTCCCATGCTTGCTGCTGGAATTAAGTGCAAAAGGATGGAAATAGTGGGAGGGGAAAAGACATGTCTGGGAAGCACTTCTTGGCAAAGTATGAGGTACCAGGAAAATGTACTTGTAAGATTAAATCCCAGGGGATTTGCACCCCTAATCTATTTAAATTACAGAAGAATGCTCAGACTTTAAGGGAGCTCATTGTGTCTCAGACTATGAATTTCTCATGTTCCCACTGCTACCAATAATCACATATGCAGACGATAGTTTTATTATGACTGCAGCCTGATCCTCAGTTCGTATTTGGGCTTTGTCGTTCATTTGCAAAATAGCAGCCTGAGGCATCCTCCATGCTTTACTGTAAGATACCTGAAATGAGTCCCCTTTTTTCCATTCCAGAAAGAAAACAGGAAGAGAAAAGGGGGAGATATGGGAGGAGATGTTCAGTTTCTCTCCATTACCTGGTGGGAAACATTTGTAGTTAGAAGTTTGGCTCTTTCCCCTATTTCTCATAAGGGGAGCTATCAGGAAAGGAAAGAAGAGACACTTGCTCAGTCTGGTCTATGAGCTATGAAAATGTGTGACTGGATTAACTCTTCCTGATTATAGTCAAAGCAGAAATACAGGTGATTTCCTTTCCAACCAGTCAGACTGGCTACAGTTCAGTTTCTACAGAAATACATCTTCTGCCTTGTGATAAGAGAAATTAATCACAAAACACTGTTAAAAACATTACAGAGATAGCTTAAAGCAGCCCTTATGAAAAATGCTGCCCATTCCAAAATGGTGATTTCTTTGTCATTGTGGCAGACACCACATGGCTGCTTCTTCTAACAAAACCAACATCATGTCTTGACCTTTTGGACCATGCTGGCCTAGCAAAGCTAGGTACCCCCTTGCTAGCTTTGGTGGGACCTTAACTCTGCAGGTTTTAGCATGTGCCTGCTTAGACTTTCATTCCTTTCTGTCCATCAGGAGTTCTCTTACAGCAACCTGGTGGAAAACAAGTCATGTCACAAGAGTACATTTCCTGAAGCTCTTCTTCAAATCAGTGAGAAATGAAGGTAGATTTGTGCCCCCAAATTCCAGTCATAAAGAAGCTGCTATTTAGCACCCAATTCTGCCATACTGATATCTGTGTTATCTTCCTCTGCTAAGCCTTCTCATTAATTTCCGAGAGCCTAGTCTAATATGCACTCAGTGCAAGTAATGATGGAAGACCTAACTAGAAAGAAGAGGATTTAAAATGAAGGAGTAAGAGAGACAGGGATAGAAAAATAGAGAAGAAATTCTGTTTGCTTTGGGCATTGGTGCAGTCTCTCTATTGCAGTAAAGAAAACCCAAGAGTTTCATCATTGGGTTTAGGCAAGACCCCAGAGCTGAGCAGTAACTTTTTAGTGGGGGTGGCTGTGAGCAGAACGACCTTTCCCATTTAATCTTTATTCTCTATATGGGATGTTTTGGGCAGAGAAGCCAAAGAGAACAGGTTTTGCTGGTATTGCTCCAGTGCCCAGGTGGAGCAGCTATTCCAGGCAGGTTGGATCTGTGTGGGGCTGAACTTTGAGCTCTTTGTCTCCTGCTTGCCTGACCTCCCTGGGCTGCTGAAGGCTTATTTTCTCTGATCTGTCAGGATCCTTGCTGAAAGCCGTTTCTCCTTCTGTTGCTGAAGCACCACCACACAGACGGATTATCAAGACATGTCCTGAGGCGAGTGAGATATTGCTGGGGAAGGTCTTGGATTTCAACCTCATTCCTGTGTTATAAATGCAACTTATTTTCTGAAGAAGATTTTGGAAAGCAGATCAGACTGTTCTTTAAAAAGAGCTATTACAAGGCTAAAATAATTCCAGCAAAGAAGATTGTAACATCACTCAGTGAAAAGGGATCCTTACCAGACTCTCAATTACAACCTGCAGCTTCACTAAAAGCAATGGAGCAGTGTAGGCATAAGAAATGAACAGTGCTGTCCATTTAACTTCTGAGGCTGGCAGGAGCGGAGGCAAAGATTTACAGTTGTTGATATAAAGTGTCAAGGATTTGGATTAGACACCTTGCTTTTTTTTTTTTTCATTGGGGTGCTCGGAAAGCTGGTCATGACTTTTCTATGCTTAGCAATACTTTGCCCAAAAAGACCAAAGATCCAGCCAATGTCAGAGCAGCTGTGAGCTGCATGGAACCAGGCAGAAATTCTGCCCCTTTATCTTAACCTTTATCCATTTGGGGACTTTCTTCTTTGAAGAGGAATATCTTGCTTTTCCACTTGCTATATGCTGATAAAGCTATGAATTGACTCGTTTGCTCTGAATTTTCAACAGTTCTGTTTTTTCAAAGATCATCTTTCTTCTTTCCCTTCTGCTCCCGCTTCCCCCAAAGTCCCTTAGCCATGATGAAATAGCATTGGGCATGACCCAGGGAGAAAGGAGTGGTGTTGAAGTGTGTGTGCTTTGTGGCTTTCCTGTCCTTTCATTTGGCATTGAACTATCTATGCAAGAAGGGAATTAAAATAATGTGAATGTTGTTTTTTTCTTTCTCAAAGTTTCCCTTCCTGAACTCTACATAACAGATTTAGGTTTTTGCTGGAATAATCTCCCTCAGGACAAAGCCTATGGGCCATGTAAGACCGAGCGTTGCAGAACTGCAGCATGCGTTGAAAATCATCCTAGCACACACTTGGGGGCAGTTGAGTTTTTCTGTGATTCAGTTGAGCAGGTCTCTAAACCACAAATCATTATCTTTGATCCTAATGGCTAGCAGGATGGCTAATGTGACAATCTGGGTGATAGTTACCTCTTGTGTCCCCCTGTGAAAGCTGGACAGTTACCATCAGTGTTACCTGCAAGAGTGATTGCCTATGCTTTTTTTCCCTGTGACGTTCACAGACTGCTGTCAGAGACAGGGAAACAAGTTCATTGTAAAAGCAAAATGTATAAATAATTTGAGTGTGGTGAAAGTGTTTATGGTTTTGTACAAGCTCAGAACAATGTCAGCCCATGACTTAGAACGAATTCTAATATAAAGCATGTATGTTTGCTAATGGCAAAAACTGAAAGCCATCAAAGGAAAAAAAATAAACAAAGGACGAAAGGAAACTCAGAAGAGGTAAGAGAACAAAATTTGGCTTGTTGTACTCCACAAGCCCCACTCTTGCTGCTGCTAGCCTTGCTGCCTTGGCAGGGCAGTGCTGAGAGCTGCTGTCTGATGGGGTACCCCTGTCTGCCCCCTCTTCCTGGGCATGGTGGCAACCTGCTGGGTGCTGGTTATCTCGGTGTTCTGCTCTCCTCAGTGGTGGTAATGGAAAGAAACTTTATGGGGTGAGGCTGGCTTTAGGCAAGAGCTGATCCAGGCTGCCTGCTTGTCTGCCACCACATCAGCTGGTGCTTTGTGCAGAGAAGACCTACCCCGGGTGTGGTAGGAAATATCCTGCAGGCTGTTTCTATGTTAAATCACACCTCCTCCTACTTTTTTGAATTCAGCAGAGGGGCAGGGGTTATAAACTAGGAAAAAGCATTGGCCCCTTGTGTCTGTGCCTAGTCTGCTCAAGTTAATTCATTTTTTGGCTCATTACATTTTCTGCCCCATTGCTAATTGCCTCTTGGGCTCTACTCATCGCCATGACCATCAAAACATTACTAAACAAATGAACTAAATAAAATAAGCCTTCTTTAAGAGCCTTCCTCCAGCCCTCCCCTTGTGTTAATATTCCAACAGTGCCCAACAGGTAGGCATCTGCACTCATGTTATCTGTATTAATTAGACTGTAATACCCTTGGCACAAGACAAGGACAGGGAGGCGAGAGAGTCTCTCCTGCAGCTCTCTGATAATTTATACCAACCAAAAGCCTGCTGCAATGTCTTTCTCTAGTGCCACATGTACCGATAGTGATGCATAAATAAGATTAATTTCTATTAGATGTTTTCCCTTCCTTCCAACTAATTAGCCCCCTTCTCCACAATATCTGAGCCCTACACAATATTTAATGAGCATTTTGCAGCAAATTCCTGAGGCAGAAGTACTTTTATCCCCAGACAGATCGGCTGGGTCACCCATGGTCATGGAAGTTTCTGATAGAGTGAAACATGAACTTCAACTTTCCCAAGGTCTAGATTAGTGCTCAAACCACTGAACTCTTCTTCCTAGCAACTAACTCTAGTAGTTGTTTACTGCTACCTGACTTTTCAGCTGTCAGGTTTTATACCCAAAGGATTTGGGCATGTTCAGTGTAAGATACAAGTATGCAATCTGTCCCCTGTATTGGGTTTCTCATCTTTGCAACATCAGCATTTCTTAAAATCAGAGGGAACAGGAGGGTAAACATGACTGACTCAAGGGATAAGCTTGCCATGTTTTTCATTATGGCTGATTATTAATATAATCAGTTTAGTAGCAAAAGTACTACAGCGAATTACTTAACCTTGGGCCTTGCTTGACCAGGCTCTGAAGGATCTTCATCCTGTGTTCATGCTGCTGTAACAGCAGGGCAGGTTTAATTATGCAGCCAGTAGTACTATGGTAATAAAAGAAGCACCAAAAGTGGGTTTGTTCATTACTGCCTGAATCCATGTTGTCTGCCAAGGGCTGCATCCTACCCTGATAAACATCTTCTCTTAGCAAGATAGCTTAGCAACAGGGGTTGTCCCTGCTACTCACCTCTCTCCCCTGCTCACCCTCACCCTGGTGGCCTGTCTCCCGCAGCCCTTGCAGAGCTGTATCCCTCATCCTCAGCAGCAGGAGCAGCTGGCAGCCTCAGGCAGCCCTTCGGCAACACCCATCTTGTGCCTCTTGTGGTGCAAAGGAGAAGGTGGCACCCACACCGGAATCGCGCTTTGGGAAGCACCTGCTGCTGTGCTTCCAGGGCGGGAGTGAGGGATGCTGCTGGGGCCCTGCTGTCCCAAGGGCTGAGGATAGCTGGGCAGTGTTCAGTGGGAGGGCAGCTCGCCAGAGCCAAGGGGCACTGGAGCCCTGAAGCTCTGCACGGAAGGCCCAAGGTTCAGCCTTCAGTGTGGGTTTCTTCAGAGCAGGGTTTTGTGTCCCCACTGTACTGTTAACATTGTGTTTTGAGCCACTTCGAGAACTTGCACAGTTGCCAAGGTCTTTGCTTTACCACATTCTTTTGGTTAATAGAAATATTTAGCTGAAGCATGAAGGCATTGTACTTCCAAAAGGAAAACACACAGAAAAAGGTCCGATCTTTTTTTTTTTTCTTTGGGCCTGATTGTCTCTGCTTGTTTATGGCTGCCACTAATTTGCTCGTTTGCTTGCTGGAAAATAGCTAATTAAAACCCACTTCAGCTAACAAGCTGACTGGGACCATGCAAATGTCACTCTCTGCTGTCTGCTATTTTCGTTTATACTTTACATTATTAGTGTTGTTTTTCCTCCCTCCATAGAAATAAACATGAAGATAGATTTAGTACCCTCTTCACAGGTGTGTGCTTGTACATCAGCACATCATCCTGAGAAAAGTGCTGCTGTTTTACTGCACTTCAGTACTTTGAGTGTTATTACCCCTGACAGTTAATGGTTTCAGACTACACTGCCTGTTAGCACTAGATTCTGAACAGCTTCATCTATCTTTTTGTTTTTACACTGACTGGTCACATTAAGTATATGTGTCTGAGCTATTAGTCCCGTCTGTTCATTGCATGCATTTCATTTGCTGTGTTTTTTTGCTAAAATTAGTATGTATTGTCATCCATATACTTCAATACATCGACTTTTGTTATAATTATGCTGTCATCATTTTGCTTCCACACACTTGCTAATTTATTGTAGCTAAATTAGACCTAATATTAGCAATTTTGCAGCTGTTCCCATAGACCACGCTCAGCCATATATTTGTGCATTGTTTGGTAATTGGATTTGAGGGCTCAGGAATGGATGATGGCACTCTTTAGAAACAAGGGAAAGATTTGAGGAAATGGGAGAAAAATAAAAAACACAAGACCCAGAAGAGGCTTCAGGGGTGAATTTTCAGAGCCTAGCTTAAAAGGTTTTCACAAGGCCAAACAAATCAGAGAGTCAATGTACCAGATCACAAAGTGTCCAAATGCCATGTAGCATTCAGTCGCGGGATTAGTCATTCCCCCCAAATATGCTGTTTATTTTAATGAAGATCGGACCATGAAAAATCCCTAGGGACCTTTGGAGGGTCTTGGGAAAAAACAATTTTTACTGTAGTGTATTAGAAATCTCCAGGAAAGATTCTCTGCATCAGGGTAGGCTGCTCTCAGATAATTTCTTTGAACTGAACCATGGGCAAAGCAGGAGGAAAAATAGTTTTGTTTCGGAGTGTGAGCTCTCCATCCTGAGTTTTGACACCAACCTTTTGTTGCTCATCCAGCCCCACTTCAGATATCGAGCAGAGAATGAAAGAGAAAAATTTAAACAAAGAAAAAGAAAAAAGAGCAAATGAGGAGAGCAGAATAGAGCTGCACAGTTTTACTTATCCTTTCTGGGCATGAGTTATTTTATTGCCAAGGGGAGTACAACTCTGGCAAAAAAAGTTATGAGTGCCCACCATTGAATCTTACATGGTCTTTTTGTAAATAAATTTCTGGTGTGATAGAAAACAAAACTGTGAGGGAGACTGTTCAGATGTGGATGAAACTTAATCACTGAAGAGCCTACCCTTAACCGAAATGGAACTAAATTCTGTCTTCTCATGATTCATCCACCTGCTTAATAGGAATATTATAACAAGATGCAGTGCTGGCAGATGCACATGAAAGTTTAAAAATAAGACAGTGAAATTAACAACAAAAAAAAGGGTATTTGATCAGCTCTCATCTATAACACAGAGTTCTTTCCAACTCACTACAAGCTGTTGTAGCAGGCTGCATTCTGCTCTGCTTCTCCCTTGGCCAGAGCTTAATTTCTGCTTGGAGAAGAATAGAGCAAAGTGACCTGCCAAAAAGTAAGACAGAATAGGCTAAATCATGTAAGAATCCATGCCCTACAAATTTCTGTGCAGGAAAGGAAAGTGAAGGTGAAAAGCCAGGCCATTTAATGCATTTTTAAATTATTTAAACTTGTACAAAATATTTAAAATAACCAACCCAATTTAAAACAACTCACTCCCCCCAAAAGCCCAATCATTAATAACCAAATGATTGCCAGATTGCATTCTCTTGTACTGACAAAGCTTTCATCATGCTTTCTTTCTACCCAAATGCCAGGAAAATATATAGATAGGTCTTGCAGAAGCCTGCACAGTTGCGGGATGCAGTGATGGAGAAGTTGGTCTCTCAGCAATTGTTTCCAGTAGATTCTGTAACCATGATCAGCATATCCTGTGGGGAACACAGAAGTATCTGCTTTGCTCATTTGCTGTGCTTTGGGTTTTTTTGGGTTCTTTTTTTTTTTTTTTCCCCCATTTCATGGCAAACTTTCCTCTAGCCAGTCATCCATTAGACTCCTTGATTTTAGAGACCTAACTAGGTCAACCTGTTGCTTGTGTTTGTTGTCAGCACATGCTGCAGGTCCCTCGTTTTCTTGTTGTTTCTCACAGTCTTTTATTTTCAGCCTGTGTGAGATTGTCTCTCAAGTGGAGGTAGACAATCGAAGTGATTCTCAGTTATGATGAATATTGCTGAGCAGAGCAGAAATATGCATGCAAAGAGCACTTACAGCAGCAAATGGATAAAATATATTAGATCATATCATACATTTCAAGGTGAGCATAAAAAGAGGGGGGTTGCACATACTTTTAAAGTTCTTATTTTTACTGCTTTACTCTACCACGTTTTCTATCAAGCTGCTAAAGACCTACTAAAAGGGTACAAAATGAAGCCATTAGCAGAAACTTGTTTAAGACCTCCACACACATATGTGCTCTTCAGGTAGCTGGCTGGGCAGTGCTGTGAGGCTCTTACTTGGACGCTAGAGCAATAAATGTCATGTCAGGGGCCAACTGTCTGTAATCACAGTTAGCAGGTTGAATAGGCTTGTGAAAATATTTTCTTTATGTGAAGGGAGACGCTGCACACTTTGCCACAACAGAAGTTGCTAAACCTAATGTAATATGACAAGTCCTTTGGCAGCAAAAGCCACATTTAATAGACATGCTGCCTGTGAAATGAGAAAGAAACAAAAGCAGTTTTTCTGCAGAAATGTCACCTCCTCTATTTCGCAGTATCTCTCACCTTGTCCTGTTCCCACACCCTTTTTTTTTCTGGGTGACATTGGCCATGCATCATGGCCTCCTTCCACATCACCCCCAGCCATCTTCTCCTTCAGGTGCCCCAGGACCTGGCCTTTCCCATCCACAGCCCTCCTAGCAATGCCCACCTTGTGTTTAGTAATCCTTGCTCTGCTGTGAGGAACGCTGGGCATGGAGGCGGATCTGGCACACCCCAGCAGCTCCCCAGGGCTGCAGCAGAAAGGAATCCCTGCTCCCCCACAAAGCACCATGAGCTGGGTACATGTCCCACATGCCTCTGGCAGCGACAGCCTCACGTTGCAACGTGTTTGTAGCACCTTGTGCTGCTGGTGGTGAGATTCAAGAAGCTTTAGGGCGCTGCTGTGAGGCAGTCAGGAGGTCTGTCTGTCCTCTAGCTTGGACAGTGGCAACAAGCTAAAGGTGAACCAATGTTGTTTGTCTTGTGCAAATAAGAGTGGTGTGCACAGGCGCCCTCTGATGCTTTCCAGCCTCACCCTCCATTGCCCTGTCTGCTGGAATGCTGCTGGAGTTGGACCTCTCTGCAGACGTGTGAGAGTGTTTTGCACTCACTTTGCACTGATGAAAATGACTACATGAGGTGTGAGGCAGTGGAAAATCAGACTCCCGAGGGCTTCTTACAAGATGGTAAATAATTAATGATGGTGTGCAATACAAATGCAATAGCAGGAACAGTGAAGTCAAGGCTTTTTCTTGCCAGGCATTTGTCTGTCACTTGTGTAACAAACCGCCAGTATAAAAAGGATATTCCCAAGCAAAAGCTTCCAGCAGCACCCAGAGTAATTTCTGCAGTGGCTTTCCACAGAATCCAAAGCCAATCTTTCCAGCCAGCACATCTTCAGTACTGAGACATGTTCAAGGAAAGGATAAAAGGAGCCAATCAAGAATGGGGTTCTGAGATTTCCACTTCCTAAGAATTATTGGCAAGCTTCATGACAACTGCCAGCAATACTTGAGGGCTTACAGGGAAGTACAGTGCTAGTCCACCTGCTATCCAGTTTGGCTTTTTTCCTCTGCAGGACTTCTCTTCTCCTGGCTAAGGTGCTTTTTCATCTCCAATGGGGCAGACACTGGGGCTCACAGTAATTTTCTGATCTTTTTTCATTGAATAACCAAGGTTGAGAAAAAGAAAAAACAAAAAACAAAAAAACCCCTAAAAAACAAAAAACAAAAACTCCAAAAAACAAACAAAAAAACCAAACCCAAAAACAAACCCTAAAAAACCCCCAAAAAACCAAACCCACAGGAATAAGTGAAACATTTTAAAGTTACTGCTCCTGTTCACAGTTCTTTTCAGCACTTTGGCTTCTTAGTAATATGCTGCCATTAGGAGGATAGGAAAAAAGCATGTGTGAGGGCACAAAAAGGGAGGGGAGTCGAGGAATACCCTGCAGCAGGATGTCAGGCTCACATTTCTTATTCTTGACCCATTCCCCGACATGTTTGTCCACACAAAAGGATGTAGTGGCAGTGATTGGATGCAAGTGTTGCATCCCTTAAACTGCAGACCATTTCTAAGTCACCTTGAATGTGATGGATAGACTAGCTGATTTAGTGGTGAGGGTGCTGCATTTCTTTAAAGCTGTAGCAGGGAAAAGAAAGTTATCAGTTAGAAGAAACTCCAAGCACAAGCATTATGGATGAGAAAATGAACAGATTTTTTTTCAGAATGTACTTGAGGTAATGGTGTTTTACTTAAGAGAATAGTTTAAGCATCATAAGGAATAACATTGCAAGAGACATACATGTTCCCTCAAGTTTTACCAGAGGTCAGCCTTTGCTGTCTTTTAAAATCAGTCTACCTTTCTGGCTTCTGCTTTTCTCTGCAAGAGTTCTTCAGAGTTTCAGGTTCATTTCATGTAGGATCACAGCATATTGGTTCCCCACGGCCCTACTGCCTATGCCAACATCTATAGGGTTTGTTTGAAAGCTATGGAGTCTGAGACCGGCACAGGGCAAGGCAGATGTCAAGGTCTCCCCGGAGTCTCAATACCTCAGTGCAGGCTGAAGCCAGGAAATGCTGAAAGTAATAAGTGAGTTTGAGCTGATTGATATTTAAATCACATCAGCTTGCTTCATAGAATTATTTTGACCGTCATGGCCTCTTAAGCAGCATTTAAGCCTGTCCTCTTAGCCGCATGTTGGAAATGCCATTTTCCAAGTCACTTTGAATGTACACATAGATTTACAGCATGTGCTGCAGAGGAAGTATTTTTTGCTGACCCTGCTTTGCTTCTTAAACCTCAAGTGGACCCTGAAAATATTTCATAGACTGCGCTGGCTAAACCAGTGGCACTAATATTGCTATCCTATATTTTAGAGAGCTGCAACCATACTGTTTTTACCATAGGAGTGACATTCATTTTGGACATAAATTCAGTACATAAATGTATAACAAATTGTTTAGTGATATTAGGGCAGTAATTTTTTTTTTTTTTTTTTTTTTTTTTACTGAACAAACTACCCAGATGACTGAACCAGTGTAGTTAATTAGAATCGATCTCACTTTTTAGCACCAGGAAGTGCATAATGGAAGATAAGATTGATTATAACATTGGATCACTTCATTTAAAGACTGCTAATAGGCTAAAATGACAGAACCAATCTAAAATTATAATTTCAGAATCAATATAATTTTTATAACATTGTCAAATCTAAAAAATTAATCTAAATTTATGCTGTGAAACTAGCAAATCCTTCCTAGCTATTATAATGAAATGAGCCAACGTTTTATTATATTACTTCTTTAAATAGAAAAAAGGCTTCTTTATTAGCATGGCATTGCAGCAAGTTAGATAACCAGGCTTTCACTTTGGGAGGTATCTGCTCATTTCCTGCTTAGGGCAAGAGTAGAAATGGATTTTAACCTTACCTCTTTCCATCGTGGACCCATTTTCCTACATTGTTAAGCCACCACAAAAATGTGAAAGCAGGCCTCTTTTCAGAGGAAGAGATCAGGACTGGGAGGAGAGTAGCGCTTCGTGAGGGAATTCAAGTTTTCTAACAAAGCTGTAGTGGAAGCATGTGCCTGTTAGTTTGCTGTTGCTATCCCTATACCCTCAGAAGAAATGTAGACTCAGCTTCTCCAGAAGAAAGAAAGGAACAGTGGTGGTGGCTTCAAGACAAATATTTTCCTTTCCATACAAATTCCTTCTGTGTGTAAGGCCTGATGGAAAAACACAATGCCAGTTTTGATAATGCCAAGGATTTTGGTGTGTTCTGCTCCTGCAGAAGCCAATAAAAGCTACTGCATTGCTTCACATCATGTTGACATTTCTTTGGATGTCAAGTGTTCAGGTTGGTATCTTTTCTTTTTTCCCCAGTAATAAAATTTCTGCAGAAATTGCAATGACTCATTTGCTGTAGGTTCATAACCGCTCATATTCTGAGCCATAATGATGTTGAGTGGGCAGAAGTGGTCCCCAGGTGGTTCCAGCTGCAGAGCTCACCCACAGCTGGGGATCATTCCTTTCACTTGACTTCCTCTGCAGCAGCAGATGTCTCAGGAGCTTTAGCAGCCACATGATAAAGCAGCCCTGGCCACCACAGATGAGGGCTATTTGTACCCTTGAGCCCTCCTGGAGCTCCTTATGTTCCTTCTATGGAGAGCTGGAAGCACTGCTTGGGAATACTAGAGCTGCCGGTCTCCAATAACCTGTGACTAATGAGTCTAATCACACTCAGGGTAGTGCCTCACTGTGTTTTATTTCTGTTTGTTTTTTGACTGATGTCAATGTGGTTGGCAATAGCCTCAAATTCAACTCTTTGTGCTGTGCTGCCCTAAGATGAGGCTGTTCTTTCCAGCAGTGGTATCCCTGTACAGCCTTCTTCCTGCTCCGAGTAAAGGCCAAGCTAAGGACAGTGCTTCCTTCTGAAAGGACAAATGCTGTTGAACTTCTCCCAGCACTGGCTGTCATCACTCAAGACTCCACAGGTGTGAGTGCCATGGTCTCACTGAAATCAGGGGAGCCTTGGCATAGATGCCATTCAGGCCAGGACTGTGATTTCAGAAGCTCTGCCCTTGGCAGAGGGAATTAAGATGTGTCCAGAGAAGTTCGTTGGTATACCACCATCTCTATTTCTCCAAAGAAGCTGAAGAAACCCCTTTCTGTAAAAAAAGGACTGAGCCTGCAAAAGTAGGGCAGGGCATCCTTGCAGACAAGGCATTGCCCGTACTTCTGCGCACAAAAGCCGAGGCGAAGTGCAGGCAAACCCCATCCTGAATTCATTTTGCAGCAATGGGAGGTGAGGCTGTGTTGGAGTGGGACCTGCATGCAGGAGCTGACCCTGGAATGGCAGTAATTATTGCAGGAAAAAGCAAGAGAACACACATATGGAGACCCCAAATAGCACTTTGGAGAGCTTTGTGTTTCTTGGAGGTTTAATGTATTATAATCTGATTTGGCACAAGCCAGTCTGGGAATAAAAGAGAAATGCAGAAAGACTAATGATTTGAGGCGCAGGGGGAAGTGAAAAGAAAACAGCACTTTTAAGTGCATTTTTTCCCTTTTATGCAAGATCTGACTGGGGCCAGGCAGAGAGAGCAAAAAGCTTCTGTGAGTTAACACAAAAGTGGAACAGTACTTTAAAGAGACTTTATTTGCTCCTTAGAGTCTTCTTTTGATTTTTAATATCTCTGAGACTTGTCAGGGAGAAAACAGAAAAAGACATTAGATTCTGGGTCTTGAGCAAAGCTCTGGGACTTGAGACTTCCACAAAATGAAAGAAATTACATCCTGGAAAAGTTAATGACCTTACCCTAAGTGCTGCGCTACGTCAAACAGAAGCAAGCTAGTCCATCCGCTGTGGAATTCTCTTGCACTGGCTGGAGAAGTGCTTTAGGCTGATCTCATCATACCCCCAAATTTCCAGATGAACAGTTTTGGCTGGATTGAGAAGGATAGGGAGTTGGGGAGAAGCCTGGCACCATACCAGAGCTTCTGCCTCCATTAACTCCAGCAGGCAGGAGCTGTCCCAGTGGTAAGAACACACAGATTACATTGGCTTTCCCAAACCCGCTTTCACACTGCCTGCTTGGGGCCACATTCTGCATTCACCAGTCTCTGTGTCCAAACTCTGTTAGGGAAAGATGAAAGCCCTGAAGCTGCTTGAGCTTGTGAGCCAAGAAACCACACTTGGTTTTCAGTCAAGGTCAACTTGATTTTATTATTTGAGTCTGGTTTAGCCACACAAAAGAAATAATTTCAGTTTCATTGAGTGTCTGTCTGCTTTCTGAGACTTTTCTACGTTTGTGACACTTGCCTGCCTGCCTTGCATTTCAACCAGAAGAAAATAATGTTAACAGTAGAGATGCCATAAAAAATAGAGCCTTAGGTAAATTTTGCCAAAAGCCAATTAGAGATTTGAAAAACAGTTGCATTTTCCAGGCCAGCTTGAAGCTTATCAAATTCAGCTTCTAGTGGTTCCAAAAGAGCATAGAGACTGAACTGACTCTGAAACATCTAGCAGATGCAGCTAGAGAGATGTGCAACTAGGTGGGATCATCTGCTGGGAGAGCATCAAGGTCTGCAGGAGGCCCAGAGAGCTCAGTGGCTGCAGAGGGACATAAAGAGAATGTTTCTTTGTGAATTAGGTTCCCGGCTATGGAGGGATCTGTCAGTTAGCACCACACATTTGTTTGAAAGCAGCCAGTGACCACTGCAGAGTATTTAAAGAACATCTATTTTCTGAACCAAGCAGAGTTTTCCAGTGATGGCTTCATGAAGAGTAAGTTGCAGTACTCCAGCCTTGGGACTGCAAAAATGTTGGCATAGGTCTTGACTTGACTCAGGCATGGGAAAACTTGGGTTTTCATAATGATGCGTGGAATTCATTTGTGATAAAACATAAAAGCAGCTTGCATTTCTAGGTTAAAAGTCACTACAGCAAGTTGTGAATTTGTCCATATTTATTGCCTGATTTAGGATAGGGAAGTGACTGCCATGAAAGGAATGCACAGGGAATATGTTGGGAGGGTTAGACATTTTTAAGCCATTGGTTTTTGCTGAGTGTAAGGCCTATGGCCATTACTCAATCCACAGGATTGCCACCATTCGTCCCAGCAAGGACTCCCACACATATCCTCTTTTTCAGATTTCTGCGAGAACATCTGTTTGCGGTTCCTCCAACGTATTTTCAAAATACAGAAATCACTCATGATGGGACTTTCCATCATGACCTAAAACCTGGGATTGTCCATTCCAGGAGAAGACCGAATGGCTTTCACCATCCAGAGAACTTTGATGCATCTACTTAAACTTACCTTTCTGAAGGTGGAAATGGAGGTAAAGATGATGAAGAAATGGCCCTTTGCTAACAGTGAAAGAAAAGTAAGGACTTTTGAGGTATCGGGAAAAGTAGGCCATCTTTTCCAGCAGATCCACCAGAGGGAGAAAACATGAAAGCCGATGGTCTTCCCCAGCCCACCCAACCTGCTAGTATTGGGATTTGGACTTCTTCTCATGCCCTGCTGCTCACTCACAGATGTGTATTTTAAGAATACCAATAAGTTAAGCCAAATTTTAAACCACTCACTGTTATTTTTTTTCCTGAAGAAATGTCCATGTTTTCCTTTAAAATATGAGTATATGTGCTGGAAGAGGAAAACAGGTTTGTCAACAATTGTTACAAGACAGCAGCAGTCCTCCTTCTTTGAGCCAATGCATCAACTCTAGCTAGGAACAATCCAGGGTTAAAAAGCATCATAATCCCAAAGTTGTTAAAGTGTACAGTTGTAACAAACACTTCCCTGTTGCATCTGTGGAAGAAAAGGGTTTGCTCTCTAGATGACCCACTTCAGAGAAAAAAACCCCTCACTTTAAGCTTCTGCATTCAGCAAGGAGTCCTCAAGCATTGGTCCCTCCAGTCTGACTGCCAGACTGAACAATATTGGCAAGGTAAGAGCTGGACACCAGACCCCGCATCTGAATCAGGAGTTCTCAACATCTGCTTTACAGCTGTCCTCCACTGCAACAGAAATGGTTTCAGGATGCTGTGAAGCCCCTAAGCAAGCCAGAGTGCTCTTGGGCAGTTTTCTCTTACACAATGTTTAATTTGTGGGAAAAAATACTTTTAAAAACTCAAACCTCCTGCATGTATATATGTTTTATTTTCAACTTATTATCCAAACTAGAAAAAGAGCTTCTTTCACCCTGAATAATAACTTGGGGTGTTCATAGAACTAGTGACGTAAGTCTCACTCTTACAGGTTGGAAATATGTGTCTGAAGCACCAAGGATCTGGTTATTCTTTAGGAGATATTCCCCCTCCTTTTCTGTGCATCCTAAATATCAGTTCTCCAGTTCTGAATATTTTGAAATGGTAGGAGAATCTCTACTTGTCACAGATGAAAGCTTTTACAAGTGGTGAGATCTGCTGCGGAAGAAGAACCCCATCTTCTTTTTTTCTGTATTTTTTTTTTAATCTCAACATGGGTTTTTTTAGATGGCTAAGCTGTTCTCCCACAGCTCTTGTTTTGATAGTTTGAAATCTATTTGTAATCTTCAAAGTGATAACTTGTTTCCCGAGGGCCTTCATTAACCATAAGAACACAAAAAGCGGCTGGACATGAAGGTCAAGTGTATTCCCTCTGGAAGTGAGACATATTTTTAACAGTACCAGTGACTAGTAGAGACCTTCAGTGGTACAGATGACTTTCCTAAATCTTGATACTGTCTGTCACAGGCTAAGCATCTAGCAGGAAGATATATTGTAGTCAATCTGATATCAGCATAATAATGCAAAAACTCTCTGTTCTCTAACACCCAGAAGATGCAATCAGAGATCTCTGCACCCCCCAGCCTTGCCTTTGGGGAGGCAAGATCCTTGTGCATGCACACCTGGCAGGAAAAGGTAGGGGTGCTCTGCTGATGCCCTGCACTGATGATTTGTGGACATGGGGTGTACCTGAGGCTGTGGGGCCATGTCTGCATGGCCTCCTGTGCATCAGCTGGGCTCTGTGCTGGCGTGCACACTGAGGAGCAGCTGGGCTCTGCAGCACTGGGTGATCCAACACACACCTTAAAATCTACACAGCGATACAAGTACATCATATGTGCTGCACAGGTAGACCTTGAACTAATATTTTTCCTCTCCATGCTTTCTCCTCTGAATGCTACCCCAAAGAGTTTTTATCTGGATCGTAACGAAATGGAAGTGGCAGATAAAACCGGAAGGATATTCCTGGGTTGGTAAGGCGATAGCTTTGTCCTCTCATCACATTCATAAATGTGCCCAAGAAAGAGTTAAGCTACCCTGAAAATACTGCCAGGGAAAGGGACTTGTGGAATCTAAATTCTGTTTAAGAAGGCAGGGGGTAATTCA
This sequence comes from Entomyzon cyanotis, assembly GCA_024500445.1. Taxonomy (NCBI): domain Eukaryota; kingdom Metazoa; phylum Chordata; class Aves; order Passeriformes; family Meliphagidae; genus Entomyzon; species Entomyzon cyanotis. The sequence continues at coordinate 74,706,684 of JAKEPQ010001005.1, forward strand.
GGCAGTTGGTTTTTAATTATCACTGAAGTCAGTCCTTGCAAGGCCCCCCAGTCATAGCCAGGTTAATGGTCAGCAGTATCTGACCACTATGCTGACCAGTATGCTGAGTCAGCAAAATGCTTGTGCTGGCTTTCACCAGGGGCTGCCATTGGCTGAGGGCAGCTCCTTTTACTGGATGTGCCCAACTTCCCTCTGAAGTCAGGATGATTAAAAGAGAAAAGCAATCTGCAGCTTTAATCAAGCTTGCAGGAACACACCTTCCAGATTTTGTGAGACGAGGTATTTGTTACCTCCTGTCCTCTGGCATGCTAGCAGTTTAATGAAAGGCTGCATATTTTTCTGTTAGCAGCTCAACCACTTAATTCTTGAGTTCCTTCAGAGCTCTCAGATGTATGCCATCTGGTCATGGTGACTTGTTGCTCTTTAATTTGTGAATTTGTTCCAGCACTTCCAGTTTTGACACCTCAATCTCTGACAGAGTCTCATCTTCATTACTTGAAAAGAATAGCTCAGAGGGCTGTCTCTCTCTGTCGCATGTATCTTCTTGTAGCCCCAATTTCATTAATACAATTTCAACTTAAAGCAGAATTTATAGCTTTTCCCAAATAGGCCATCTCTCCACCTCCTACCCATATGAAATATTTTATTGTGCTGTATTTTTATTAAACAAAAGCACCTCTGAAAACTACATGGAACCCTTGCACTTGGGTAACCAGTACCTTTGCTATCTTTTAAAAACGCCTGAAAGTGAGTTCAAAGAAATATCTATCACATCCTCCAAAGGAATATTGTTAGTTCTCAGAAAGCAAGGAATTGGACAGCCTTTTTAAACACATCTAGAATGCATCTTCATGGCCCAATGTTATTTATTTATGTATCATAAATAATATCTATTATTTATGGTCTATTTGCATTTCAGGTTTTCAGGAAAGTTGAGTCCCCATGTAACAGGCACTCAACAAACACATAGTTAGAGGCTGTTCCTCTTCTGAGGAATTTACAAATAGGGAAGACAAATGGCTAAGAACAGACAGCATGCAAAGAAGTTGTCAAAGATGGATGTCTTTGTACTTACATATTTAATGGATTTTCCTTTCATATACGGTGTCCTTCACCTTCCCTCCCCAGTGTTTCTCCAGGCATCTATCCCCACCTAGCCTCACCAGGATTTCCTAATATGTTTTATTTCCATCCTTTCCCTACTGCAGGAAGATATGACAGTAAAACCTTGGCAGTATAGCAGGCTAGCCCACATCAGCCATTTTTCCCTCTTCCTGGGAGACTGAAGTGGTTTTCCAGAGGAATCTGTGCTTATGGGGTTCAGGGCAGGAGGCTCACCTGCCTTGCCACCTCCGTTTTCACCCACAAAGCACAGGTGGCATGGCACCTGCATTGCCCTAGCAGCAGAGGCCACTGCTGGAAAAACTCCTGTGCCTTCAAACCACAGAGCAGCCCTGGCTTCTCCACCACCCCTCTCTGTACTTTCAGAATGCAGGAAACTTTTCTGCAGTGCCATCTGCAAACTTTGGAAATGGGCTGTCTGGAAGAAGGGATTATGGATGGGCATGGAAAGGGCAGAAACTCCAAACTGCTCTTCAGCACTTTATTAAATCCAGGAGATGACAGAAAGCACACTCCCCTTCTGATAAAGTCGTAGGGTCTCTAGTGACATTTATGTCACTGGAAAGGCATATAATATGTACACAGTGGTTTAATTTTATCTTAATGAAACAATATACATATAAAACTATCCATTAAATATAAAACAGTGAAGTAATTTGCAAATTTTCCTACGGCATAATAAATTAAGCATGGAGAGCACTAAGGAATGCAATTTGCAGTCATTTATAATGCAGTGTTTTATGTTAATAATTCAAAATCACATGCTATTTGGAGACACTTCTAATTAATGTATTTATGAAATTGTGAACTGTGACTGTTTTGGTTCCATTTAGCTAAACATTTCAACAGAATGCGCTTGCTGTTGTTTCGTGTTTGCTTAATGGCACCAGCAAGCATCAAATGTACAACTGGGGAAAGTTGGGGGTGGTATCTGATGTGGCTTTTTTAATGGGTTTATGGTTTTGTCCGTGTGCTGTATACATACATGTGATTACACTCCTGATCTCACTGAGGAGAAGAAAGTTCTACAGTAATTTGAGGAGGAAATAAGGAAAGTTTTATGGATGAATAGTTAATTGCAAGGAAAGTTCAGTACCTTCCTAAAGAATTGCTAAAATATTCAATACTTTTTACACAGCAGTTCTTTACACAGTGCTATTTCTCCTGACTGGTTAATTATTACTAATACAGCTTATAAATTTGTATTCATATTTTTATTTTGATGTCTTTCAGTTTTTTTTCATCATACTAAGTCTTCGTCATGCTGTTTCTTTATTGGAGCACTATGAAAAATGATTCCCCAGAAAGTTAGTCTCCTGAGAGGAGACTTGGAGGGAGTTTGGAGTATTTTGAGATTTCAAGTACATTTTAAGAAAAAACCTCCATACATATCAGAATTTGTAGGGAATTATCACATGTCAAGGCCCTGATTCTGAAAGTGGCTTGAAATGAATGAGCTTCTAGGCATATGCAGAACCAGATGCTAATAGCACTCTGTTGTAGCTCTGCACAGGAAAGTGAAGGGAAAGCTCTTGAAATAATTTTCTATGAACAATCTGTTTTACACAAGAAAAAGAGGGGGAAAGAAAAAAGAAAGAAAGAAACCTGAAACTCCTCAAACCCATAGTAAAGACATCCAAGACTATATGTGGTCCCTTCCACCTTCCAAAATGGTCATGAAAATTCAGTGGGGTGCTGAATCAAAATCTTCATATCTCCTGGTAATTTCAAAGCTCACTTGCAGAGCAGTAACTCCATTTTGAACGTTTTATTTCATGCTTGTGCTTTCTGTATGATTTTTGCTCTTTTTCTTTCTTTTGTGGTTGCTTGCCTTCGCTTTTTTTTTTTTTTTTTTTAAATGCTGGGACAATATGTAGATGGCTGGGAAAATATTTAAAAAGTTCTCATGGCCTTTAGCTGTGGTTTTGGAAAGTAACCAATGTAATCATTAGACTGAGAATTAAACCTGGATTTTGACCATTTTTGTGTGATTTATATTTTGAACAATGTAGGAACTGTTATGATTTAGGAGGCAATATGGGTGTCTAGGACCTAGCTCCTTATTACTTATCATCATCCAAGTTGCTTTATTGAGCCTTTTTATTTCCTTGGTATCAAATAACAAATATTGGCAGCACTTCAGATTAGCTGAATGATTGTCTTTAATAAACTGCTTTTTCCTAAGATGAAAATATTACTATATCCATTTCATGTCTTCCTTTTCGTCCAGTATGAATGCATTGTGTTAAAGCTCATGTATTTATATATTTGTCTGCTTCTGTTTTTAGTCCCAGACAAAACTGGAATTGTCAGGAACTGGTGAACATAAAGACTGAGATTTGGGTCATGTTTTAGGTGAGTTGCTGTATTTAAATATCTTCTGTTGTTGGATTTTTAAGTTGAATTTGTCTTTCACTAAATGAGATGGATTTGTAGAAGAGTCCATAAATGAGGCTAAAATTTTTTGGTGAAAATTTTTATTCAAGCTATGTACTTGCTTAAAAATAAAAATTATACCTGTCACAGGGTCCTAAGGTGTTAGATCTGTGATGCATCAACACAGGATGCAAGATGGTGTAGAGTATCAGGAAATATACTGTGAGATAGGATACTTTGCTAACTAACCAGTTATTACCTCTTTGCCAGCAACTGTGGTGGTCTGGATGCATTACCCAGCTCTATTTCAAGCCTTATGCTCCCAGGTTTATGTCTGAATCTGAGTTTTATGGTCTGTGCCCATCTCTAAAATTAATTTACAGAAACATAGAAGGAAAGTGCTTTTCCTATTTGGGTTTTTTTCCCTCCAATTTGAATGGAAAATTTTCACTTTATTTTGAGGCATAGTGACTGCTTACAGCTTCTGTTTCAGCCCTGTGGCATTTGAACATTCAAAAAATCATGGAGGGCTTGTTTTAAAAATCCTTTCTCCAGTGGTGGGAAAATGACAAAACTTGGGAACATGTGCATTTTTCTTTTTGCTTTAAATTATTTTGGCATAGTTTATAAGACTAGACCTACAGCTGCCTGTGGTTAAATGCTGTTCATTAAAGGTATTGTAAACCAGAAACATTGTGTTTTGAGCAAGCCCAAAACACAAATTCTAATTGCTCTGCTCAGAGCAATATTGCCATTTTTGATGGTAAGTTTGCTGGAAGTTATGGTTTTCTGAGGCATAAATCAAGAATAACCATATCAAAATCCATTCAGTAACAATCTCTGGCTGTGATTAGACACCTTTACTTTTCGCAATTTGCAAATATCATGATACTTTCTCTCATGTCTTATTATCAGAGGGTAGAAATTGTTGGAGTGCCTGAAGGCACTTCAGGTACTTCAGCTCATATCAAACAAGAGTTAAATTAACCACCATGTTCTGAAAAGAATAACAAACACTAGCACATTTGACTTGGATGTCTTACGGAACACCACCATGTAGCATGTGAAGATTATCTTTCCAATGAACACTGGGGACCTGAAAAGTAATTATTAAATTCAGCAGATGAGCTGCCATCCCTTGGCATTCTAATTATCTTACAGGATTTTTATTTGGTGATTTATGTAGAATTCATCAATCAAAGTTATTTTTGTAGAAACAGTGCTCTATTTCTGGGGAGCCCTGATGCTTTACCTCCTTCTCAATTTGACGTGGTTTTTCAAAATAGAAGACTATTTTTTAAAAATATCTTCAAAGATATCAAACTGATGGGTTTTAGGGAAGCAAAAGAAAACAGGAAAACAAAGACTGGTAGGGCTCTTTATGAAGGAAGAAATACCATATTTCTATTTCTTTTTAAGCTACTAACCTGATGTGCCTACTAACCTGATGTCCTGGGGATAACTGTACCTATTTATCAAACTGAAAAAGGATGCTAGCTAGGGTAAATACACCATTTATTTTTTAGATTTCCAACAAAAACCTTACCTGTGAAGTCCTTGTCCCTCCTCTTCCCCCTTTGGGCTGTAAGAGGGCATGCCTGTCCTTGTTTGTGGTTCTACCCGGAGCTATAGGCAAGATAGTCATAAGGAAGAATAAACGTCCTCTGGAGATGGAGTATGTGGAAAAATGAGTGAGAGATACCCCAAATCTCCTCGATTGGCACAGAGAGCTCTTTGGTGAAGGACAACTCCTGTGGAGGCTGAAATTTTGGGGCTCTGAAATGGCTAGAGATTGTAACAGGAGTAGAAGGTCTGGGTCTCTTCAGTTGCAAAAGCTCAGTAAAACCCTACACATGGGAAGAAGTGTAGGACTTTTTGGTACACTGCAATCACAAAAGGATAAATTAACCTATCAGTAAAAGGAAATTTAGCACCTGCTGCAGTGGCAGTATGGTAAGAGGTAAAGGATTTTGCCACAGAGCTTAATTCAGCTCCCACTGAGATCCTTGGGAACTGAATTCAGCCTTTTCAAGTCAAAGCAAGGGAAGTTTTCCAAGCTGTTCGGATTATTTTTATTTCCATGAACAAAGCTCCTGAGTAAGGTGTAAGCACACAAACAAAAAACTCCAGGTACAGTAATTACCAGCAGTGTATGGAGTTGTCTAGCAGCAGTAAACAAGAAAAAATCCACACGTCCTCTGCCGAATGGGTAAGCATTTGTCTCAGCCCTGTTTGTGTCCCTGTTGCATCTGCCTGCCACATACACTGTGTGAAGGCGCTTGACTAGACCAAATGTTTCAGGAAAACGGATTTCAAGTGTCAAATTTCTAATATTCTTGGGCAGAGAAGTTGAAAAATCTGAGAAGGAGTTCTATGGGCCAAATTTTCTGAGATGTATCCCCATGACCCACACCAAACTCCTGATACCTGGCCTGCAGTTATTCCTACCAAAGAGCACAGGGGGAACTTAGCAAGACCTACTTTACGGAGACCACACCATTTGAAGAGGAAATCTCAAGTTAAATAACTTTTTTCATATACTATTTAGCCACCAGTGCACTTGAGAAAAAAGTAACTTTGAAACCATTAAGCAAACTGAAAAATGGGGGAGAATCACTGAATAGATGACGCGCTCTGGGTGACATCTCCAGCTCTTTCGCCCTTGCTTGGTATGCCTGTTTTTAAAAGCACCTGTCTTCCTCTCTCCCACCTGTGATTTCATGGTGTTTGAGTCTAACTTAGGTGGGATACGCCAGGAATTAACAGCAGTGGTCCCCAGCACTTCTGCAACCTGAATTCAAAGGGCAGGGGAAAAGGTTTCTGGTCTTGGCACTTGGGCAACAAGAGGGTTAACAGCCACTGGAGACACAAGTGAGATAATGGAGTAATCTTGGGCAATCCTAAAGTACTGGGAGAAAGCGGGCTGGACAGAAGAGGAAAATCCCAAACACCAAACAGCCAACTTTCCTCTCTCTCGGGCATTTATGCTGCCAAGTCTGCCCATGATGCAAGAGTGTTGTGAAATGTAGCTCACTTGCTAAACGTTGTTTTGATGTGTTGTTTGGGACGCAGGAAAAGAGAAATGGACTGTGTTCAATCTCTATTAAAGCAGAGGGAAGTCTTCTGCAGAATTTATTTTCAGGAACTTTGCACTAACTTCATTTTCTTATTAGCTGAAATTGCTAGTAAGACAGTTTTAGTAAAGATGCTAAATGCCTTTATGGAAAAGATGTGTCTGTCTGTGCTCAATGAATTAACTACTGTTGTGTCAGCTTGTAGAGAACAGATATTTACTATGGGATTTGTGGATCTGGGATTAGGTCCTAGTGATAATTCATGTGGGAAATATGTTATATTTAATTGCAGAAAGGCAATTAGATTGAAAGATAGCAAGAAAATATTACAGGTAGTTAGAGTTGCAGGAAAAAATGGGAATTTATAACACATAAAAAAAATTTCTGATATTTGTGATTGTTGAAAATTGAGGACAAAAAAAAAGCGGGGGGATGGAGGGAGAAACTGAGGGTTTTTTTGGAATTAAAAGTACAAAAGAATTATCTCAGGAAAGTGCTTTTGAGGCTTTTTTTTTTTTTTTTTTTTTTTTTATATCACCATGGAACAAGCTGAGAGATAAATTAAACAGAACAAAACCACTCTGGATCACCAGAAAACATGTTTTCTGATAATGGTACAGCAAAGCTGAATGGGGAGCATTCTGCTCCCACTTTCCCTACAAATGACTAGTTTCCTGTTTGGGCTAGAATTCTCACAATGCTGAAGGGCATACCTGGTGGATCTTGGGAGGCAATGTGCCACTAAAAGGCAGTTTGGTTAAGCTGGAAGTGCTGCACAATAAACGGTGTAGGCATTGTTTTATCCTAACTGTTACCAAGCCACCATCTTGATACTCTTCAGGATGTTAAGCCATTAAGTTCCATAACTTTAAGGAACTTGCCGGCGCACGTTTAACTCTCATGGAGATAGTCTTTTCTCCCCACTCACTCTCGTGTATGTATTATGTATTGCACAGCCTAAGCAAAACTGTATCTTTACAGGGCCACTTATTTGAAAGACTTGAGGAGTTTGTGTACTGGGAATCACAGAGACTGCACTATTTGCACTGAAAAAAGTCCAGAGTTAGATCCTGTTGTATTCAGCAGCCTTATCTCTAATAACTCCTCCTCCTCCTCAGAGGTGAAGCATGGCCTGTGACTAGCAGAGGGGGAAAATCATTACTGGCAAACTGCAGATTTCAGGTCAGCACCACTTCAAATTGCCCTCAACACAAATGGAGAGTCTGGGACAAATGGAGAGTCTGGTTAATTTGGAGGGTCGGGAAGCTGTAGGCTACTGGAGAAAAACATGCCATGTCTAGTGCTCCCTTTCCTAGGGTGAGCTAGGAAGGCATGAACTTCTCAGGATCCTGAGATACCTCTAAAGGAAATGTTGGTGTTGATCAAGCTGTCACGCTGAAGTGTGCGTAAAGCTGGATTTGGGGTTGCCCAGCTGAATTTGTTAAACCAAAACAATTCCTTTGAACATCTCCACAATAACACCGGGTTTATGCATGTTTGTACATGCATATACAGAATGCATAGGACCATGTTCCATCCGTTTACTTGTCTGTGCATCCCTATCTCCAATAACTTTTGCTCATTTTAAGTGAATTTGACATAAGAGTAGGAGTTCCTAGGTATTTTAGGTTTCTGCTGGTTTATTTGTTAGATGTGCATCAAACATGGAGCTACACAGAACATGATTGGTAGACATATTGTCGTGGCTTATTTACAAGATTGTGCTGCTGCTGTTCACTCAATATTACCCTTACTTTCCCATTCCTATTGCTTTTAAAAACGGCATGAAGAGCAGGAGCAGCTGCTGCCAGGAAAGGAAGCTGCAGGAGCCGGAGGGACACACGTGAGGGAGTACAAAGACACAGGCTTTCACTGGTGATGACCTTTGCTTCTAGCACATCCCATGATTAGAGTAACTGTTCCTAGAGCTGGAAGGCATGGGGCTGAAACTATGCATCCTATTTAGGGCTCAAGGAAAGGAAAAAATCAGTGCTGCTTAACAAACTCAGTGGAAAAAATCAGTGGATTTACACTTATGGTTACTGCAACCTTATGAGGGAAAAATACCGTCAGAAATTATTTTATTCCTTAAAAAAAAGCTGCTGCTCCACAGCTATTAGAGGGAAACAGATCAGTGTTTGTTCTGTCTCCTGTTCTCCTCTCTACTGTTTCAGACACCCTTTAAAGCGTCATTACTGACAGTGATGTCTTAAAAGCTGGAAAAATATGAGGCAGACACAGCAGTATATGGAAAACAGGGTATTACCTTGGTTTTAATAGGATCCTTTGGTGCACACTCATCAAAGGTGGAAACATGCCGAGCTGCACACCCGTGTACAACACGTATACAATTTTATGGATTCACAAATTAGCATATCTACCTAAAATCCCCCAATAAGAAACTTAACAAATGATTGTTAATCGTCCCCCTATTCTAATTACCACCACCCCCCCACCCGCCCCGCCAAGTGAGACTGCAGCCTAGTTTACAAAAACATGTTCCAGAGAGGAGGCTCCATCCAAGGTTGGAGCCTCTAGTTTTGAGATAGTAGAGATGTTTTGTCTTCCCCCCTGGAGAACCCCCAAACTAAGCTAATATCAGACCACAAGAGGTATAAACATGTAGGGCTAAGGTACAAGGAGTGTTTGTGAAGGGTACAAGGAAGGGGAAAGGGTATAAAAATGTATAAGAAAGTTATAAAAAGAAAGGACAAAGACCATTAGCCATCAATGGAGCATTGCCTTGTTCTATGACTCTGAAAGAGCAGCCCTTTATCTTAGGAGTGATCATAGAAGCATCATAGTATGGTCTGGGTTGGAAAAGACCTTAATGATCCAACTCCCCTGCCATGGGATGCCATCCACTAGATCAGGTTGCTCAGGGTGATGTGACAGAATGGTTTACCTTGGCTGTTTCCTCTCCAACAACCTCTCAGTCAAGACTAAGATCTCTTTAGGTGACTGGGGCTGTTTCTGTTAACTATTCAGTAGCATTAACAGCTGTGTGTAAAACTTTCAGGCTTCTTAGGAAACCTTATTCAGGTGGTGAAAGATATTGCCAAAAAATGGAGAATTAAAGTAAATAAAATTAGGTCCTCAAAAAGTCCTGTCTGCCCTTCTGCAGTCATGTCCTTCACAGAGGCTCTGTTCTTTGGTGCAGCTGCATACAAACTGAGTTGCAAAACTACTAAATAAAAATGACAGGTATCGACTCTTCCAGTAACCATGTTATCAGGCAACCGTGGTAGTGTGGAGGTGGAGAAGAATTGTATCCCAGGAACATACTTGGGACTTGTCTCTGAGGCCAGTTTGAAAAATTCCACATATCATTTCACAGGATATTTGTTCCCCTGTCATCACAATTTTCCCTTCTGTCCCCGTTTACGTTTTATCTGCTCATGCCACCTTTCCATTTATTTTTTCTGCTTTTCTCCTGCCTGTTCTTTTGTTTCCATTTTCACTACTGGGATGAGAATCTGATACCTTCCTTTTTGAACACTTGCTCCATGATACTTGAGTGCACTAGGAGCTATAAAAAGTATTTCCATTTCTTGATGCTTTCAGTTTGGGTTCTCTCAGCCCGTCCCCAAGGACAATGAACACAAAATGCAGTATAGCCAAACTCAAATATTTAGGTTCACTAAGAAACAATCAGAAATTGCCTATAAAGCTTTTTCATAATGGAAACATCTCTGAGGGAAAGTTGTTGGGGAGTGATGATTTTTTAATGTGGTAGATATGTAACATGTACAAAATAAAGTACTGAATATATTTGTTCTGTTGATTTCAGAAAAGTACACTTCCTGCATGCTATTCTACAGTGCTGTGTGGATAATATTGAATTGCTTTTTTAGAAGAAATACGTAAAAGCATGAAAGTGACCATCAGCTCCAAGGTGAGCTGTGCAGTTTAGGAAACAATGGAGAAAAGAAAGTTATTTCCAACTATAATTTGATTGTGAAATAAACAAGAGGCTACTTCCTTGCAAGTTTGTGAGCTAAAAGGAAGAGGAAAAACTTAGCATGCATCAAGAAACATCTATTTTTAAAGCTGTTAATAACCTTTTGACCAAGACTAAAACTGATTCCATTTCCCTGAGCTGTATAGAATCACAGTAATCACAACTGGCTACATGGGGTGTTTCAGTTTCAGTAAAAAAATTAAGGCAAGGTATTTTCTTTTTCCATCCTGGATTTTTTTTTCCTAATCACTCTGTATTGACTCATCATTATGACCTTTTATGTACTGCATTGTTAGGATTTAACCACATAGAAAATTTTAGAGAGAAACCGTGGTGAAGTGCAACTGCATCTTCCCTTCAGGTGCACGTGCTCTGCAGTGTTTGCAGGGATGTTCTGAGGCATTGTGCTGCTCAGCCTCCATTCACACACACTGCTTCCCTTTGGAAGGAAATTTGGGGCATAAGTAGGGAAAGAACTGCCATACCCTCCAGAAGGGTTCCCCTCCATTTCTGAGGAACATGGTGGGTCATACCTGTCCCAGAGCACAGACACAGATATTTAAGTGGAGTATGTTCAGAGTAAGTGTGTTGACACCAGCTGATCCCAGTAAAGGATGCTCAAATAGCTATAGCTTTGTGCTGCTAAAAAGCTGAACCAGGAGGAGCCAAGAACAAGGCATTGTCCTAGATTGAATTCCTGCCTTCTCATCCATAATTTTCTCTGAGAAAAAAAGTGAAAAAAACCTACTAAAAATAATTTAAGAAACATCTTCCACACAATGACACATAGCCTGGACTACGAGGAAGGTAACTGAATGAGAGATTGAGCTGTGTTCATTATTCACGGAGTAAAACAAGCCTGGTACCTTTTGCTTTTCTTTAGTGAGGAAAGGTTAGAGCTCATTCATTCAGTCTGTTGCACACCATACTCTTTTCAACTGTCTCCAGCTGAGGCAAGGTATTTGAGTAATATGAATAGAGGCTCTTATCCTGTGAGCAATTATACGTGGGTTTAAAGTAGCTGTTAGGATCTAATGGTGTTACAAAAAACTTTTCTCAGTGTTCTATGTTTATAACAGCTATTTTGTAATAAGAATATTCTATATGAGCACAATACACACACAACTGTTTTCAAGAATTCTTTTTAAATAACACACAGGCTTTTTTCAGAATAAAAGCTTTGGCTTCTATCTGACTATACATATTTTTGAAAGGGATAGGGGCTTTTTCCCCCTACTGTTCTTTTCCTTTGGCTTTAATTTAGTTTGCTTTATTCAGACCTTAGGTCAAAGAATTTTTACATTTAATATGTGTATCCTGATGGGGGCTCTGAGCACATTTTTGAATCTGGGAATTTGGAAGGGCACCTCTATTTGATATGTGGAGATGTACGCCTGCAAAGTCTCAGCCTGGATCTTCCAAACCTGCGGGCCTTATGCTTGTGATCACACACATTTGGTAATTTGTGCATGTACCTGTTGTTCCCTTTGATTTCAGAAGCCAAGGGGATTTAATGTCTGAATACAGAGCTCAGGACTAAACAGGAGGAACCCAGGCTTTGTGAATTCTGCTCTTGGTTCACACAAAGTTATCAAATAGCAAAATGCAAGTGCCCCATTCTTTTATTTCCTGATGTAGGTGTCACAGTAACATAATGATATCCTTCCCTTTTCTTGCAGCAGCATCCCTATCATGCCTTTGAAAGAGATGAAATCTTTCAGATCTGTGAGTTGTGTCTTTATAATGCCCAGGGAGCAATTGGTCCTGTTCTTTAACCAAAAGCAAAACAAATTCCCCCATGTAATTAAGGCTGAACACACAGCCATTGTTTCCACCCCTTCTGTGTTATAATATTATAATGCAAGATGTCACTGTGTGCTTAATAGTGTTTCCCAAGCACAAACAGTAGGGTGGCCCAGCTCGTCCTCCTCTCTGCACAGAAAGGCGAGGTTGTAGGCACCTCTCACTGGCTATAACTGCATTATGCCATGTGGTGTAAAACAGCTTCTGCCAGCAATGCTGCTTTGTCTTGCAGAGAAGCAATTTTTTAAGAGGTTTGATAAATTGTCTTGTCACACTTGGATTAAACTATTGATTTACCAACACCCTTTGTATGTTGACCCAGGAAAACACAGTGGATGCTATTTAGAATATTACAAACCCTCTACCATATGCATGTTGTCTAGCCTACACTTCAACCCTATCACCTTTCAGCAGATTGCTTCAGACAAGAGATCTCATGGGCAGGGAATCTGCAATGCATATAAGCTTACTTGCTCATTTAATACAAGAGAGTCCTAGACACTGACCTTGTCTATAGCTTCCAGCTTGGCAGGGCTGTAACACCGTGAAGACCTGCAAATCCCTTTTAACAAGGCTACCTGAACCAAATGGCTCAGGTCCAAATGGATGAAAACATGAAGATGTCCAGCAGATCTGTTGCCTGCACTGCTCACTAGAAAATTGTCTGAAGCTGCTGTACTGGTGTCTGCTTACATGGTTCAGTATCAACTCTTGCCATAATAGCATGTCTGTTGTCCATTCCTAAAACACTATGGTTTGGTGTTTCATTAGTGAATTAAGTTATTTCATTAGTGGAAAGGTATGTTACATGGCAGATATAAAAGTGCAAATTTTTATCTAAGACATCTCACAGTTTGAACCACAAATATGTTCAATCAAAGTGGATTTTGTTTTAAATTGTTTGAAATAGGCAACAGTTTGGCTCTGAGTTGGAGAGCCTAGGAAAAGTCTCCAGGCAAATGAGAATGAGTCTCTTTATTTGTGTGGTTGTAGCATGACATTAAAGGATGAAATGGTGGGTGAGTTAAGATGATATTTGAGGAGTGTATGGGGAAAGGAAGGTGTGTGGCTTCCTGCATTCCCTCAAGCTTGTTTCTGCATTACTTTCCATAAGTCTAGCAAAGAACACAGGGAACCTGGATATGGAAGCACACATGGTGAGGATTTTCAGCACCTGTGCTGTGTGGCATGCTGATGTCTTGCAGAAATTTGCTGCTTCACAACAGAGACCTTCACTTAGCTGAGATCAACATTTCCAGCATAAGCAGAGCTCATCCCACTGTAGGTGACATTTCTGGGCTCTTTCATTGTTTCCATAACCACTGTATGATCTGTTTCATGGAAGTGCTATTGTATGTCTAGCACCAGAAAGAAATATTAAATTGGAAAAAAATATTAAAGACATGTGTTGGCCCCAGGAGAAAATACATAATGATAAAGCTTAAACTGCAGCGTAGCAAAACTGTATCAATTAGGTGTTACCAAAGGCCATTCCCACTTCTGGATTACCCAGATCAGAAAATTTCAAGGTAGCGTCAGAAATAATTTCATGAACAAAACGGCCTTCCCTTTGTCCTGCCTAGGAATAGCTTGTGTGTTACAAATTATACCAAGTTTTCTTTCACCTGTGATAAAGGAGGAATGACATGGCAAACTACAGAGTTGGTTTTAAAGCAACAGGTGAGTAGCAATTGCCAAAATTGCTAACCTATTGTCTATTGTCCATCATATATTTATTTTAATACTTATGGGACAAGTGATTCCTGCACTGCTCAGAACATCCCATATAATTCTTTTGTGCTGGCTCATGGATAATGCCACTTGGCTTCTGCGAGGTTAGGTCATTGATGTCGTACAGTACGATGTGACATGCCCTGGGTACACTCTGCAATGTAACAACCTCTTCAGCTTCTAAATAAAAAGAGATGAGCACTCTTGAACCTGGATATATTGTTGCATTGTTGTTTAAAGACTTGGAGTTTCTGTTGACAGAGCAGTTACTTGAATATGAACATTTCACATAAATATAATAAAGTGCAAAAACTCATCACATGCAATGGCTACAGTTAAAATTGTCCCCTGTTTGTTTGCTTTACATTCTGATAAAATAAAAACCAAACAGCTGAAGTCCCTGCAGAATCATGGAAATCTAAAGCAAATAAACTCCTCTTAAATCACCCTCTTAAGCTCATGGAAGATGTGCATCAGAAGGCATATCAAAGGGAGGGTTTCCAAACAAAAGTCCTTGCCTAAGGAAGTGCTGTCTCTCAGCCTGATAGCTCCAGGGACTGACAGCAAGAGCTCCTCAGCTGCACTTATCTTGAAGGCTGGAGGGGGAAGGTGGCTGATATATAGACAAAGTGGTGTCCTTCCTACAGCAGATTGAAAAATTCAGGGCTGTCACTGACATTTTGAGCAGTGATCAGCAAGGGACAGAAAGTGAGGGTGAGAGTGGGAAATGACACCTGTGTTCACAGGGAGCCCCTGGCAGGCAGGAATGGTCTGTGCAGTTGCTGTTGTCACTGCTGCCAATTATTAAAAAACCCACCATGTGCATCCCAACAAAAGCACCCAGAGACAAAGTAGGACAGAGGAGGTTTCATTTACAAACCCTGTTTCTCAGCTGTTTCGTAATTTAACACATGCCCAGCATTGTGGCCTTTAGGCAAAAGAAAGGAAACTCAAGGGTGAAAATCACCAACCTGTGACCATGTGATATTAGAAACACTGCCCAGAACTTACATCAAACATTACCAAAAGAGAAATAAAATCAATCAAACTGTTGCTGAGTAACCAGCAGATAACTTTTCCCTATAGAAGGGACTTACACCTCTCCTTTGTCCACAATCGCCAATATAATGATCTGCAAGCAGGCTCCTCTCTGGCTTCAGCCTTGCAAATTCTTTTCCTGAACAGATACCCTGTTCACAAGGACAGATGGGGAGAGTACCAGTAATGAAAAACACTGTCTGCTAAGTTTTCTGGAAACTAATGCAGAAGGATATTCAGAAGAGAAGTTTAATTAAAGAGCAGCTTGCTGGCACGTAGATCTTGGGGTCCTTGCTGATCCCTCTTTAAGCAAAAAATAAGATATTTCTCAAGGAGGGAAACTATGTCTCATGGAGAAGGCTGCTTTTCTTCTCGATTTCGTTCTCTGCTGTTAAGAATAGGGCAGGGTGAATGATTTGATCTGTGTAGGCTGACTGCCAAATAAGAAAAACACTACCAAATTTTGAATAACCAGGCTATAATTCCCAGAATCACTTGTGACCTTTTTGGTAGTGATAATCTCTGTCTCTGACTGAATAGATTACATAGACATTCTTTGCAATGGAGAACACTATCTGGAGAAACAGGATTCCTTATCTTAAAATATTCTTTAGTCAGGCATTGAAGATATTTTCTGAAAGATCATAAATCCTTTCTTCAAGCTCATCTCAAGTGTACTTTTCCACCAGCCCTGTTCTTTCCTGGTTTAAAAGTTCATATAGGTGATGTTGGTTGTTCATGACCCTTTCCCTCCCTAAACAGTTTATAGATTCTAATTAGTATAAGTTCTTTCTTCTTCTGTTACTTCTATATAATTTCCAGTGTAATTCAAAATAAATGCTCCCTACCATTAATTTCATAGACAGTCCCTTTGTCTTCTCATATCAACCTTTTGTTACAGGTTAGGTTTGGGCACTGGTTAGGTTTATGAATTTTTATATCACTGGGATTTTTAGTGTATGCATTTTGCACCAGTATTCTCTACCACAATCTTTCTAGAACTCAATGTGAAAATAAAGACATGGTGGTTTCATAGTATTTTACCTCCTGTAACTCTGTGTGAGTGATGGTATCAACATCTACTATTCAAGCAGCATCAATGTTATTCTGACAAGTGTTATTGACAAATAGAGCCTGCCACAAAGCCATTCAGGTCATGCTTGCACACGAGTTGTGACTGGTTTTGAACTCAAGCCTTTGTTATTTGAGTGATTCAACATTAATACAATTTTCACTTAAAAAGAAGAAAAAAAGGGTGGGGGAAGAGAAAGAGAGAGAGAGAGGGAGAGAGAGGTGCTGTTTGTTCATGAACATTACAAAAATCAAAATTTTGCTGTCTTTCTTAAGGATGATTTGGCTCAGGCAGATTATAAACACCCCAAAGAAGGCGAGCGAGATCCCACACTCCAGGCCCATTGCTTCTGCCTTTTATTCACTCACCACTACAGTAATTGGATCTTGAGGTACAGGTTAATGAGGTAATTAGCCAAACACAATCAAACTTGTACGTTGCATGGAAATGGATGGCTGCTGTCTCGCAGCCACTTGTACGGCACCAGGGCAAATTCCCTTTCTTTTCAATGGGCAATAAAGTAGGAAATGAAGTAGACGTAGGTTGTTTTGCCTGCTCATGGTGGTGAGGGCAGCTTCACTGGTCCCGAATTTTAAAGAGCAAATAATATCAATTAGTGATTGTGTTTGAAAGAGTGTTGGCAGGGAGGTCTTCCGCTCATTGCTCTCCTGAGGCAGGCCAAGCACTCAAGTCTCAACAGCTTCCATTTGAGGACTTTCCTAGGGAACAGTGCTGCCAAGAGAAGGACTGCCTGCTAAATTGCCCTCTTACAGAGGGCCTTGAAGACCCTTCATTTTTGGTAATTTTATAATAGAATTGAAATAGGCAGTTTTGACAGCCCATGGAGCTTGCTTATAGACTTCCTTCATAGCTCATGGCTGACATGCATCTGACCCATGACTTGTCTCCTGAGACTGAGAGGGTACAGGAATATGTTCAGACCTAAACAATTCCAGGAATCTTTTCAGAGAAAAAGACTTTAGCTTTTAATTTGGATTTTTAGGACTGTTACAAATGCTTTTCATTCAGAGATCTTTTTTTCAGACTAGGCTTTAATGACACGAATGAACTGATATTCTTATAAAAGTGTTGGCAGAGACTTGATTCACCCAACACTGATTGATGAGGAAGCCCACAGAGCAATTTTTAACTAATGCCAGAAACATATTTTGTGGTAGATTTAGGAATGCCATCCCAGTCTTCATCTTTTTATTACTGACTCAAGAGGCCATCTTCTGCAAAGTCAGTGATTCATGCAGAGTGATTTGAAAGGAATGTGTTTGAATGCGCTTCCTGTGTATTTGTCACAGTTTATGGCTTTTTAATAACAAATCATTATTACTGTGATTTTTTTAAGCCCAAAATCCCCCATAAATCTTTTCAAACTCATCTCTATTTATAATCTAGGGAGAAACCTGTTCACTGTTTTTGTTCATTCCACTGTTGTTGATTCATGGATTATTATTAGACAGGTTTCAAAAAGTTAAAATGCTGTAAGAGAGCTGATTTTGTTCACAAACTGGTGATTTTTACCTTTTTTATCAGTTGTAGCAGAGGGTCTGCTTGGTTTACACTGCAGACTTCATGACTGAGCAGAGAGACTTACTCTGGAGAGTGCAGACTTCCACCCAGAACCAAGTCTGACATGCAGCAGACACTGCAGTGCATTCACCTGTAAATCAGGTGGGAGGGGCGTAAACTCACAAGCCCTGCACAGTTGCACTCCATTTCTCCCCCACTTGTCTGCATTTAGAAACAGTAGTTGTCAATTAAGATAGAAATAATGTGAAGTGTATGCAGATAAACACCCTGAAGTTTAGCAAGTCATTTTGAGCTCAGAACATATATTTGAACTTTTCTTACTTGTAAAATTTCCAGACCATTCTGTTTCAAGCTCAGTAATAACATGAATATGTGAGGCAATATAGAAAGAAGGGATAAAGTGAACTTTTATTTAAATTGTTGGAAAAATTATAAAAAAAAATTTAAAAATAACGAATGTGTTTACATCTAGTAATAGACTGTGGTTTCTATTCAGTGGGCACATTGAAGACTTGGGGCTGAAAGCTTTTTTTTTCCTTAACTGGTTCAGCCTTTCCTATATGTAACCAGCATGGATCCTGAACCTGCAAGATCCTGATAAATCTATAGGAGGCAAAGACATTTATCATCTCACAGAAAGTGCTCATTGTCTGGTAGCATGAGGCCACGATGTTTGTACAGTCTTCCAAATTGGTGAAAGCATTAATTACACTGAATAATGATAACCCTGGTATCTTGGCAGACGTCTGAGACCTTGGATAATTATAGCTTCTGCTAGACAAATTTTAGTTCTCTGAATTTTGATTTTAGGGGATAGAAATAATTTTTAGATGATCCAGTGCCGGAAAAATCGGGATGTGAAGAACTAGAGTTTTAGCTGTATGGAAATGACTGAAAAATGAGAAAAAGACTGTTTCTAGCCACTTCTGATGAGATCAGAAATTTCTCCTAACTCAGAGGAGATGGAAATCATTGAAAAATCACTACAAAAGGAAACCAAACAGACTCACAAAACATACTTTTAGCAAAGGAACACCACATAATGGAACATGAAATTAGAAGAAAAAATAGAATCAGTTTTGAAGAAGATTGGAAAATCTACATGTCAGCAAAAATAAACTTGTTGCTTAATAAGGTTAATAATAGATAAAGTCCCCTAAAGATAAATTGTTATCACATTTGACTACCATTTTATTAAAATGTTAATGGCCTCAGGCAAAAGCAAACTGTTCCCTTAATCTGCCAGAAGAACTGCTTTCTCAGGAATTATACACACCAGAGAACTTGGGATCTGAGCTAACTGTAACAAGCATGTTTGAAAATTGGAGCATCCACAGCTTGTGAAATCATGGCTAAAAGGGAAGGGATCTCACATGTCTCAAAATAGCTGTGCCCTTTTCTGCCAAACACAACTTTCACTCACATTTTCAAATGCAAAATCCATTGGATTCAATTGCTGCAGTCAAAAAAGCTGATGTGTCAGTGATTGAAGGGAGGATTTTTTCTTTGCCTTCTTCCATACTTACTGTGAAAAAGGTGTAGCTTAATAAGTGCAATTGCTGCAATAGCAAACAGACAGAAAATATGTTTTCATCATATTTTCTGCACCTCTAAGCATGGCAAAACTGCGAAGCAGCCTGGCAAGTATGCTAAGCATTCAGTGAATTGTGATAGATTGCAGTATGGTTTGTCTGGGATGAGAATACCAACAAAAAATCCTCCACAAGATTTGATGAAAACTCAGCCCATACAGAGAGACTTCTTGCTACACGCACAGTATCTGCTCACAACAAAACGGAGCTGATGAAATTGAGTTCACATCCTGCCGTTCCTTCTGACATATGAAATACATTTCCCTCAAAGCCCTTGGACACCTGAGGAATGAGAAAGAAATAGTAAAGTAGAAAACATCTGTGCTGCTGAATGCTGCATTTCTTTTCAATTTATCCCAATCGCAAAGGTACAAAGAAATTCATAAAAGCTACACTAGAAATACATGCCTCACACCCAAATCTTCTCTGCCAAAGTTTGCGTAAAATAAAAGGGAATGAGTAAGACTAAACCAATTTAGCACAGTCAAAGCTGTTTCCACCTTGGAGGAGGGAGGTATATGCTGATTCCAGAAGGGAGGATCCAGGAATGGGAGTTAGTCTGATGCAGCTCCCCCACTGAAGCTGCATTGTTTGTGTGTGCAGCAGGCACTGATTCCACAGCCTCTGGTTTGGGGAGGAATATTACCAAACCTTATCTCCTTCTTCTCCCTTTCACCTGGGGTCCATGGTAGTGATGGCATGAAGACTTTTGGGGCTGGGAGCAAGTGTGCTGAGAGCAGCCCTGTGTTGGGCCACAGCCAAGAAGGACTCTGGGAAGAGGAATAAAAGGCTTCACCCTGACCCAGATGGGATGGCCTGTGGGTGAAGTCTTTATACATACTCTAGGTTCTCTAGTAAGGTTAGACAAGGGGTTACACCATCTTCTTTTCAGGCTTTTAACCAGTCTTCATACACATGACCTGTATGCAGTTTTTAACTTGGGTTCTCCATTTTTACCTGGGGTTCAACTCTTTAAAGTGAAGCTTCCTCTTGTCCCTTGCCTTTACAACACCAAAGGCAAGGGTTTCATGGATGTATATCTGATCATTGGTCTTTTGGGCCAGTACTTCCTCGGCTTTTTGTGGAATTTTGTCTGCCAGTTGGATCAGAGAAGGGGCACAGATATTTTGGTACAGAGATAGAAGAAGATTTCTAAGACAGTCTATTTTTTTCTCATGTGTGCACACAATTACTCCCCTTTAGTGACTGTTTTCCATGTCAGCTATTAACCTTCCTTTAGAGAAACTGCAATTTTCTGGCCCCAGTTTATTTAACTATCTTCCTATACCTACAGTTCATTTAGTAATTTCCTTCCACAATAGACACCAGCCTACCTCAAACACTAGGAAATGGTTGAGTATTAATCACTAATTACACTCCCACATTCTGCCATTCACCCTTGGTATAACACAAATGTGAGCAGCATTCTCACCTGTGAGATAACTTTTCTTTGACGTAAAAATTACCACTGCATTAGTGTAGTTAAGAACCCAATGGGGCACAAAAAGGTGATGTCTGCAGGTAGTTCTGCACAATGAAATGAGCCATATGCTCAGAACACGTTTCTACCTGCAGTGATGGCACGTAGTCCACCTGAGGTTTGTGCTGTGCTTGGGAGAGGTGAAGTTCAGGATATGTACTCATGGATATGTGCTATGCTCATCTGTGCCTGGCTTGTCCATGCTGCACCAAGGAGTTTGGTCTGTGCAAAAACCCTGCTCATGTTCTTTCCCTTCTGGAGAGGCACCTGAGAAGAGTCCATCTCTGCGCTTGAGAAAGCACCAAGATTTTGCAACAGGCCCCTCTGTGCTGAGGTGACAGGGTAAACATCTGTGCATTTGCCCTCTTTATCGTTGCTTACTCTGTTTTTTCCCTCAGAGCACCCATGAACAAACTCATTGCTGCCTGATGAGCGTGTTGCCCTTGCAGCAGTGCGTGCCAGGCTGGCCTGTGCATGGGAGCTCAGGGGACAGCAGGTGAGAGACAGCATCATCCTTGAACAGAAACCACCTAAGTTGCCACTTTTTCAGACCCCTGTAGACAGAGCCATTTCTCTGAAACAAGAAACAAAGGCCATGACACCAAAGTAAGCAAGCATTGCACAGATTTTAACAAATAACTCCACATTTCTTTTGGGAGAAAAGTCTTTTATCACCTTTTCCTTCTTTTAACCTGATCTGTAATCTTGGAGGAAATTCAGACATGGCACAGTTTGGTGCTAAGCAGAGAGGAGGAGATAGCTAAACTACTCCCTGGTTTTATCAGACTGGAGCACTTCTGCATGGTAGTTTTCAGCAATATAGTGCAGCAACAAAGTTCCCAGGTTGGCACTTCTTTTGCAGACAGCTGGGCAGACAGAGCTGACCCCACCCTCACAAAATGCGCACACTCGGTCCTTTTGCTTTCGCAAGAGCTGTAATCATTCAAAAGCAGGATCTGTAAAGGGTGTGGGCTGGCAGATGTCTGGGGGCCTCCATAGCAATTCTGCACCGAGGCTCATGTGTGTTGGGCTTCTCTGTCTGGGAAGCAGGGATGCAGTGGGGCAGGTGTGTTCTCCAGGCTGGAGTCAGCAGCCTCTAATTGCTGTCAGAGGGGTGGCAGAGACAGCGGCGGGGCTGCCCCGCCAGCTCTCCCCGAAGATGACCCTGGGAGTGCCAAGTCGGGGCTGCCACCGCCAGATCCCTCGCCGAGCGCAGGAAGAGCGCGGCAGCCGTGCAGCCACAGCTGTCAGAGCAGAGCGCGCTCAAGCACAGCCAGCTGAAGCTCCAGCGAGCGACCCGTCTGCGCTCGGCCCACAGTGTCCAGAAAGGCTTAGTCATGGAAATTAGCAGCTTCCATTATAGCACTCTAACGACCCCATGTAGACAAGCCCTCCGAAGCCACATTAACCCGAATTTAGGCCATAAATTGAACTCTCTGGCAAAGGTACTCCCTAACTAAATGCAGAAAATCTCTGTGACGAGCAGTAACAGTGCATATAAAATAAAATAACAGCAGGACTGGGGAATAGCAATGGCACATCTTTCCTTCCAAATTGAATTGTTCACTTCACTGTGAGAAGGAATAATTATCATGTTTATTGCGTTTGGCTCAATTAGGCTGGACTCTTAGGCCAGGAACCTTTCTTTTTACATTTCTGTAAATGTTGTCCATGTATGGCTGTGTCAGCATTGAGTTTGCTGTCATGAAGGTACCACAGCTCTCTGCCTGAATCGGAACATGCAAACCTGAACTAATTCTTACAGTGTCTATTTTCCCAGCGTTAATCAGCCAAAATTTCTAGTAAACTGAAAGAGGACGAAGGAAGCCTCCTGTATTATTTCTGTAGAGTTTTGCTCTTGAATGTGGTAGGGACAGAAGGCTGGTTTGAAACTGTTTCCTTTTGTATGTAATGTACATTTAACTCACGGAAGAGTTAAAGCAAGATGGATTAAGACCACATGCACTGAGACATTACAAGATGTGCATGGCTTTCATCAAGTGACACATATCTGTATAAGACTGGCAAATAGCATAGCAAGACCAGAGGAGAAGATGGTAAAGCTTGTGGTAGACTCCAGCATGATGAGCAGAAGATAAATACCTGACATGGAGAGAACAGGTACAACCAGTTTACTCAGCAGTGAGTTTCTCAGGGCTGTGTGCAGCAGTTCTCCTACTACTTTGCATGGCAGGGATGCATGTAAGAGCTGTACATTTAAACCCTGAAAGAGGAGCACTCTCAAAGACATCTGTCTTCAGTCTTCACTTGCAGAAAGTGGTCACTACCAGTAAGGGTGAGTAGAAGAATCCAAATTTACATTTCTAGAAACTGATTTGCATCCACTTCCTTTGATTATTTAAAATTTCCCTTTTCTACATGAAGAGACAGAGAAGCATAGAGAACTACAATTTATAAATGTAATAATGCCAGATGAAAAGTGAGGGACAATATGTATCTTTAGCACTAGAAAAAGTTCTGGTAAAGGCAAACACTATTGGAATTAGAGAGATCAGCTCTTTGCTAGAGAAGTCTGTCATGGGATAAAATGATAGGTGCTGCCTTTCAAAGTTTTCATCAGGATGCTTGAAATCAGGAAGCATTTCCATACCTCATCAAGGGTTGGACCAAAATCACAGCTCAAATGTATGTAGTACAGGTTTTGGAATGGAAAAACAGTCTAGAGAGAGATGAGTTTGTCTGACTGTTGAATGCAATGAGAAAAGACACTTAAATAAAAATTTGATATGCAACTCTGAGAAGCTGAGGTAAGCCAGAATGCTTGACAGAGGAAGGGCATGTAAAGAAAACTGTTTTGTTTCAAATTCATTAGAGCTGTGGAATAAGATGACCATGATATCTACCTGTTAGCTCAGTTTGTCTTAGTGGCCAAATGCGTAGAAGGGAGAGAAATGTAGCACAGAGAAGAGCTGTGTTAAAAAGAGAGTAGAGTTTCTTCCTCCCTTCACGCTAAAACCCACAAAATGCTTTATGATATCACAGCACACAGATTTCAAGTTTAGCCTGAACCATATAGGAAAAGGCCAGTCCAGATGTAGTGCAGTGTGTTCAGCACATATGATGACATGCATAGGTCAGTGTCTAAGCTCTTCCATCTGGTTGGTTTGCTTAAATATCTCCTTCAAGAGATTTAAAGCCTTATGAATCTGCTGATAAAATAAAATAAAATAAAATAAAATAAAATAAAATAAATAAAATGACAATACCAAATCACACTTTCCCCTGCTGATGCAATAATTTCAGTGTCCAACTTCACTTTTGATGGCCCCAGGACCCGATGGTTTTCCTTGTATCATCATGTGGGATTGCACATTGAGCACAACTGCAGCCACTGCTCATATTGCAAGAGCTGCTGCTTCAAAGAAAGCCATGCTGCTTGTCTTTGTGCTGGTATTGTGCTAAGCAGGGACTGACAGCCTCAAGAAGTGAGCAGAAGACTTTCCATGGCACTGCACTGCTCTGTAGCACAAAGTTTTAGAGGCAGAGCAATTCCATGCCATCCTCAGTGCCGGCATGTAGGGAGCTCTTGGCAGCTCAGATGGCGGGTCATAAATTCTCCTTCACTAGTTTGGGGGCTTGATTATTCTTTTGTGCTCTGCTGGAAACATTACTTATGAGAATTGGGGCATTTTAATTTGGCTGTGCTATCACTTTATTAATATTTGAACATCTCACTGTTTTCTGTCTTGGCACAACGGGATCCACAAACAGAGGCTAAAAGAGAAAATGCTCCCCTCCCTGGCACCGTATTCCTGCCCTTTTATTTTTAATTACTTTGAATTATTTCTGGAACTTTTTATACCATTCTGAGAATACAAATTAAGTTTTGACTGTAAGAAAGAATACTATGGAAAGCAAGCAAATGTGGCCTTACATGCTCATCCAGAGACTGCATCAAAACAAGCAAGGGACAGACACTTGCCAATCTATCCATTATATCCTGGCATAACAATGATACATTAGCCTGAGCAAGGCCTATGTGAACTGTATGCACATTTGGCTTAACCCACTCAGTTTATTTAGCCTCTGGTGCACTCTGGATTAAAGCAGGCAGTCATTAGAGAATAGTATTTCTTCCACAAATGCTGTTTTCCATCATCTGTGAGAAGTGACAGAGCTTTTCAAAAGCCTTTGGTATTTGAGGACAAATGCTCACTTCTTGTAAATGTTCATCTGAGACTCAATGGGATTTAACTGTTAGTGTCTCTAAAAGCAGAAGTTGATCCTAAGGCTAAAAGAAGACCAGAATCATGGAAGATTGTGCACCTTTAGCTGGGATTTAGCACTTGTCTGCAATGTGTTCCTCTTCCCTGGAAGCTTGCTATAAAAGGCTGAACCCACAAAGCTCAACCCCCTGACATTTCTGAAGCATACCTTGAGACCCCAAAGTAAAAGAAAAGAAGACCAGAATCATGGAAGATTGTGCACCTTTAGCTGGGATTTAGCACTTGTCTGCAATGTGTTCCTCTTCCCCGGAAGCTTGCTATAAAAGGCTGAACCCACAAAGCTCAACCCCCTGACATTTCTGAAGCATACCTTGAGACCCCAAAGTAAAAGCTATCTCATGCACCAGGGTAATTCTGTACTGTGGCTTTCCAGGATGATTCAATCAAGAAGTCAGGAGTTAGAAGGAAAATGCACCCCAGAGTATGCAACAATTATCTGATTGTCAAATGGAGGGGACCTGATTCTTAATAGCATTGCAGTGTTCTTACACCAGTTGTATAAAGAGCTTTAAAACAGCCTTTTAATGCCCATTTTAGTCCCCTTCAGGCATTCAGACTCCAGACCATTTTCCCGGAGAAGGGGGAACCTCCTTTATGTGCCAGAGCAACATAGCATTTATTTTCTTAAAATCACATTGATGTATTTTTAGCAGATTCACTGGGAAAACTATTACTCATTACTGTAAAGTAATTTAAATACAACACGTGTCTTTCAGTCAACAAAAAACCCCTGTGGATTAACCCCTTATTCTAATTAAAATCAATTCAAGTCCTCACATTTTTTTCACACTAGTCCACGATCCTAAGCTGATGATGATGATTTGTTCAGATGGACTTTGCTGCCCTACATAGTTGAATAATAATTTTATAATGTGTCAAATTCAGTCTAGATACAGTTCTGTTATCCTGTTATCCTGCTAGTTCTGTTGCTATCCAACATATATAAAGCTTCATAGATTCATTTAAAGGACTTCAATTTGCTCTTATAGTTAATCTGAGTTTCAGTCCCTTGCCATGGACCAAACCCACCCACTTTTGAAATTATATACTTTGTGGATTCAGACATATAAATAATAACACCTAATAAAATCAAGAATTAATTTAAAACAACTGTTTCCCAGGACATAGCTGATTTCATACTTTTTTTATTCTTCTATTTTTGGAGCACAAAGTCTGTAGACTGTCCCATTTACTTTGGGGGGATAAGGCAAAGTAAGTATTCATGAAACCCATGGCTTGCCTGTACACAAGATTGTCACAATTCAGTATTACTCCTTTCCCCTTTCAGCCGGACCCTAGGGCTGTGCTTTCTGACAGTAAAGAACAGTTAGGTCCAGGCTCAGTCTTCATCCCTGAGGAATGATGTATTATGTATGATTGTATTTAAACAGGCTGTTTAAAACTCATTGGTTCACAGTATCAGAGCTTAAGTGGAAAAGGCCCAATGGATCTTATTAAGATATTATTTCCTATTGATTTGGTGAAAGGTATTCATTCAATATTCTTGGCTCAAATACGAAGATATTTATTGATACAAAAAAGAGACAGATATGAGAAAGAATATATGTTAACATTGAAAAAGAGATTTAACAAAAGGAGTGATTTTCAGAAGTTAAAGGTTCCCCTATTTCTCCAAAACACAGACCCAAATTAATGCATCCTGAATTCTACTGGGTATAGGATGAATCTTTTCCATAGGCTTTCAGAAGCACCAGACTTACAGCAAGTGGCAGCACTTGCTGGAAAAGCAGGGGGCATGTATCCTGGATGAACCTGCATAAAGACCATGTTTCTTCAACAGAGATACTTTGGGAAGGTTTGGGTTTTTGTTTGTTTTACAAAACAATTTGAAGGTGTGCAGATGGGTCTATGAGTTAAGTGACCTGCACCAGCACCAGCCTCCCACAAATCGTGAGACAGGTGGGGCAGAGGAGGGAATGCTGCCATCAGCTCCTCAGCAGTCTCAGCTACTGCCCTCGATAAAGTCTGTGTGAGACCTCATGTGATAAATGACAATGACAACTTGTAACTGGATCCAGGAGCAAAGAAATTGGTGCAGAGGACAAAACGCATGCCTGTCCTCTCAGGAATGTCCTACCTAACTTCAGCCAGTTTGTGAAGCAGAGGTACTCTGCACCTCTTCCTGCCCTGCGTTTGCACAGCTCACATGGTCTGTCTGTCTGTCTGTCTGTCTCTGTTCCTCTCAAGTCAGTGAAAGGGTTCAGTGCTCATGTAGGTGGGATGAATTCAGGCTGCCATGCTCTCATTGCCTGCAGGGTTAAAAGGCCTCTTGAGATGCTCTGTCTGCTGTGGTGTATCTAAGATACACAGAACAGTAAATATGTCTCCTGGCTGCTCCTGCTGTTTCCTATCCCTCAATATTTTGAAATGGATGGGGGTCTGTGTAGCTAACAGATCTGCATGAGCTAACCAGGATGGTGTTGTGCACATTCCCCGAGCTGAGAGACCTATTGCTCCTTCTTCCCCAGGTTGCTTCCAGCTATCTGCTTAACCTCACCTCTGTGTGCTCCCAGCGAGATCAGCCCTACAGGATTCAAGCCTGGGATCCAGCAGTCAGTCCCAGCTAAGCAGGATTTGTAGGCGGTGCTGTTGTGCTTTATTTCCTCTGCTGTGCACTGAACAGAAAGGGAACCAGACCCCTGTTACCATCAGGAGAGACAACCTATCAGTCTTCTCAACCTGCTCAGTCCCCTCCAGAGGGAAGGGGATGAGGCTGCTGAAAGGCTATGTCATCATTCCTGCCATGCCAGCAACACTTCATATATCAGAGGCAGCTGATGGATCGCCAAGGAGCGTAGTGACTTTATTAACCACTTCTCTCACGTTGAGCAGCTTTAGTGGAAATCTGAATAACCGCCTTGGTTTATTGGACGTGGTTTGTTTTGCAAGTGGGAAAACAATTGTGAGTTTCATGCCTGGATGAGCTAACATGTTTACACAACACTGCTGACGCAGCAGAAACAGGATACAATATGTGTCAAATATGGCTTGGGCTGCAGGCAAAATAACGGTGGAGCTGAAAAGCAGTGCTTAGCACAGGGCTCCTTGTGCCAGAGGCAGCTGTCATGTGAGGGAGAGGGAAAGGCAGCAGGTCTCAGTGTCCCGATCCCTTGTTGCCGAGCAGTTCCCAAAATAAGGAAAAGTTTTCCAAAGTTGATACTGCTCTTCTGATAATGAATAATACCTATTCTCACCAGTCAGTTTGTTTAAAGAGGCACTTGAATAGTGTTGAGACCTCAGCTTCACCCTCAGTATCTGACTCAAAGCCATTTGAAGCCCGTGGGAGACTTTTCACTGACTTTGATGTGAGGCTCATTTCTTATTTTGGATTGTGAGGAGATAGATTTTCACAGTCTAATTTCTGCATCAGGATGTCTGCACAGCAAGGAAAGAAGGAGATTTGCTTTTTCTGACACAAAATATCGCCGACCACAGAAAGATGGGCATTTAAGATGATTGGCTTAAAAGACCTATCCTATAATGGCAGCATAATTATAAGCCTGCGGGGAAAATTTCTGGGCTTTCGTATGAAAAAGTGCAAAGAAGAACACAAAAGGTTTTACTGAGCTACAGTGCCAGGGTTTCAGCTACCAGTTCTGGAAAACCAGTAAGAGGGTTTAACTAAAGATGTTTCCAGCATCAAGCCCATACACAAAATCGGTGGTTGTGCAGGAGGTAGAAGGGGAAAGGAGAAGGGGGTGTGATATCAGGGCAACCTGCTGCAAACAAGAATTGCCACAGAAAGTCACTAGACCAATGAGGAGTAGAGACTTTCTGCACAGAGAAGGGTGGTCTGATGCTCTAGAAATAAATGAAGATTTAAAAGAATTAAAAGAAAGGGAAAGAGAGATAGTGAAATCAGCTGCCAAGAAGTGCTGGGGCCAGAAAAAGCAACAAAGCCCTATTTTTAATGTAACTTTTTTATTCTGCCAGTAAAAAATCAAACGATAAAATAGGCTAGAGAAAGGAAGCAATTGGGAATAGCTGAAGAGGATTCCCAGCTGTGCTTGCAATCAGTGCAATTCATGACTCACAACATGCTGGCCACATCACTTCCCAGGAGCAACATATTCTCATGAACAAGCAAAACAAGTGGGAGACAATCTTTAAAGGCTTTTTGGATCATTCATGGCTTAGTTATGAAGTCGCCCATGAAGCAGCTCGCTGGCTTTTAGGGTCAGGGTAATTTGAAGATTGGTCAGCTTTCCTTTTCTTTCTGCTTCAGCTGCTGCCTTATCCACCAGCCCTTGGCAGCATGGCTGAGGACATCCATTCTTTTCTTTCTTCTGACCAAAATGAAGAGCTGCAAATGGAACTGCTTTACTGGCTTCTGAGCAGTCCTTGTCCTTCCATTTTCCCACAAGGACCTTCTGCTACCCTACAAAGAGTGAAAAAAAATCTGAAAATAATATTTATAAGTTTATGTGTGACTAAGTATCTCAGAATTGACTGCCTACAAACAGATCTTACTAGTTCTCACCTGGCTGGTACATAAATTATCAGAGTCAAGTGATAACACTGCAGGTCCCTCCAAATCTCAGCTTCAATTCAACTGAGTTAGACTGCTGCTTTTACTAATATTTTTCTAAAATAAAATTGTGCACTTGCTCTACCACACGGTGAAATGTTTAGCAATACAAAATATAATTAACACATAGCTATACTGCTAAAATAATAATAATAAAAATTAGCATTGCAGTGAACTTGAGATTTTTTCCATGGTTGGTGTTTATTTACTTATTTTCATGTTGAGTAATTTCTTTCCTCATTTCACAAGTCACATCACTGATTAAAGGTTATAGGTCTAATTTATAAGAGTTGTGGGTATCACACATCAACTGTTTGTGTTGGAGTCCAGCACCTAAATTTCCAAACTTCCGGGCAGTGCCATTCCTGTCATCAGCTTTCTTACCCAGCTGTGACATCTCTATTGTGTTGGAGTTTTCTGTGCAGAGGTTACAGCTACACCCACATGCAGCAGACAATCCCTTTTCCTCTGGGCATGGCAACCTTTCCAAATTGATCAGTTCTCTGAATCTGAATTCAAAATCAGGATTTTGAAATTTTCAGGGAACCAGTGCTGTGGAAACAGCAAATAGAAAACAAATGTTTTGTTTCTACTTGATTGAGATGTTGAATCTTATAAGTATTTGTTTTATAAATTATGTATTATTTTTATAAGTAGAAATATTTATATCTTTTCATATCAAGATGCTAGAAGTTAATAGATGCTTGATATATGGATATTTTTAATGAATAAGGAAAACAACACAGTAACACAGTGAAAAATAATTTCAAATATTTTTATATGCTTGGAATAATCTGTTCTATCATAATTGAAAAAAATACACAAAAATGTCAAAATGTTAATATAATTGGATTTTGTGTGGATTATTTTAAAAACAAAATACATTCTCTGATGGAAGAGCATGTCTGATGAAACCAGCTCTCTTTTCAGTGCATCTTACAAGAATGCTACTTATGAGCTTTAATGGGGAGAGAGAGAGAGAGAGAACTTCTATTACGAAAACAAAATTTCAGCTGTAAGGACATAAGGTGCACAGACGAGCTGTGTCTCAATAGTATCATGGTAAACCAGGTGACAAAATGTGTTGATTATTTAATGCACTACAGCTGAATCTCATCCTTTAAATAGATGTTGTAAAAATATTAACCCAATGGGCTCCTTGAGTCCAGGGGTGTCTACTCCAAATGAATTCGATGAGATGTGTGTGAAAGAGGTTGCAAAGCCTTATATTTGCCTCATATTGCAGTAACTAATAAACCCTCTAGAAACAATTATAAAGCCATTTAAATTTGTTCAGAATCCCTGTAAACTTCTGCTTGCAGCTGGGGTCAAGATGTCTCCAGGAGTCCTGCCCTCTTTTGTGACATTGTCTTTGGGGCGGTCCTGGACTTCATCTCAGATTTCTAGCAAGTCTTACAGTTGAATTTTAGATGAAAACAAGTGTGTGAAACCCACGTGGTTTTTTCTCTTTTCAGTTAGTGTCTACTTTTTAAGGAGGCAGATAATTTCCAAGTAACTGGGAAATTTAGAAATTTACACATCAATTAGCAGACCATTAGCTTTAGCATTTGATTTAAAGTGGGGTCCTAAAAAGTGGGAATCAGGGGCATACAATAGCACTGGTTTAGCCTTGCAGAGGCCAATTTCACTGTAAACAAGTCACATCTTCAAGATGACCTCTTGACAGAATCCCTCCATCCCTCCCAGCAAGTAAAAGGCCAGAGTCTGATCAAAATAGCAACAAAAAAACCCAAACCCAAAACCCCACACCCAATAGTTTTTCTGTTGCCAAGAGATTTCATTAAAAAAATCCATGAAGTATTGACACATCTATTGCTTCTTCTCTTTGAAATTCTTGTTAGACAAGATTTGACTGATTTTATGTAGTCCAGCTGGCAGAGGCTCCAGGATAGGCTACCTGAAATAACTCTCACAGCAGCATTTATCCCTGCACAGTTTGGAAATCTAGGGAAACTGCAAATTACAGTATTAAAATGCTGAGCCAGAAGAGAAACAAGGAAATAACATTTCAATTTGCAGCATGAGAAAGGGGATGTTTCAACCTAGCAATATTTATGAGCTGGTAAAAAGCTCTTCATGCCACAGTAGTCATATGTTCCTTAAATGTCAAGTCCCAATCAATAACCTTGCTGAAATTTGACCCTGTTGGGCACAGTGTAGGAGAATTGGATGCTCTCCAGGCTATTGGTTGAAAGGCAAGAAACAGCAAGCAACTGATGAGAAGCTATCAATAAAACCTCAGTATTGTTTTGAGTTCAATTTCAAGTAATTGCCAGACATCTGAGATTGAGTCTGACAGACATGAAGAGGGCTAATGTTGGTTCCTGGTAATGAAAAGTAGGTTTCTTGTTCAAAATAGCACAATGGGGCCTAATAGTGAAATGGCTTCCCCCTCGAAAAACAAGTTGCTGTATGAGTGTAGGAATCAGTGAAGTCTGTGTTTTTATGGATTTGTGCCCTGTGCCCTTACAGCCTTCTCCTGTGGAAACTCCTTTGTCCTTCCCTCTTCCCCCCTGCTACCCCAGCAGCTCCAGTTTCTCTCTCATATCCTCTGTTCACTGCTTAAAGCAACATGTGTCCCCTATGTTTTACTGCAGTGTTCACCAAAAATTCCAGGTCAGGGATGGGTTTTCCCTTTTTTTTTTTTTTCCTAAACATTTTTTGCCTTTTCTTGCTTCATAATAAAAATTATGCTGGCATGAAATATGCCACGCCAAATGTTTTTCAATGAATCCTCTGTAACAGTGCCAGCTCTCTTCACAAAATTGGGCCTTACTTGACACCCTAAGTTAGAGGAAAGGTCTAAATGGTACATTTTGCCTCTCCACTGTGGGCAGGTTAAATGCACATGGGGAATTACAGTATCAAGATTGAGAAAGGGTAGTTTGTTAAGCTGCTCTTAACATAATTATCTGTGATCATGTGTTGGAACCTCCTTTTTATGTTATTTAACACACTCTGCAAAATAATTCATCACAAGAATCTTCAGTGGTGCATCATTCAAGAAACAAATCCTTGAAAGAAATGTCTGCCCCCTTCTCATGCTGCTGCCTAGGAGCTTGCCAGAACACAAACTTCTGGCAGAAATTGAGCATATAATAGCATCAAAATCATCGAAGGAAATTGCAGTCTTCAGGAGGCTTTCACTTCCCACGCATCGCTCCACAACAGTTTTCGAGTTTAGTTCTCTGTACTTTGACCCTGTAGTATTTTGGGAGTAGAACTCAGAGGCAGTGGTGCCAGCAGGCACATGAGGTTCAGTGTAAGGCTCAGTACTGAGGTGGATTCAGGATTTGGTGTTCAGACTGCCAAAAAGAGGCACTGAAACTGCTGAGGCAGTGCTCTTACCATAGTTACATCCTGACAACCAACTAGAAACTCAGTGATATTTTTAAAAATTTCCTTGGCCAAATCCGCATGGAGACAATAATGTAAAATTAAAGATGCATTTGGAATCTGTTGAGGTGGGGTTTTTTTAAATTTTGCTCTCTTTGGGAGGGTTCTTCTTAGCTTTATTCTCCTGCTTGCCCTCTGCCCTGGCTATGAGCTGGGGCTAGACTCCTGGAGAGCACACACATTGGCTATAGTGAAGGTTTGTGATTTAAAAAGTGTATACTGAGTCTCTGACAAAAAATAGTTTATTCGCAAGTCAATTTTCCTGCTTTTTACTAAGTATTCAGGAAATTTTTTTTGAGAGCTTCACTGTGGAACAGGGAACCAAGCCTAACTGGACCTACCTGATGATTAGTCCCACCTATAGGGCTGATACTGCAGTAATATGGCTTACGTTTCCAAATAATCTCTCTAACTTTCTGCCTGTCTCTGCATATGCCTTTCTTCCCACTGTCAGAATTCCTAATCTAGTTTCTCTTCCTCAAAAGTACACAGGCCTCATTTCCAGTTCTTTGGAAAAAAATTATTCCTTTGTTTCCACATCTGCTATGAGACATTTTTATACTTGGATTTCTTTTTCATTGCTATTGCCCAGACATTCTATTGAGTAAAAAGAAAGGGGGCAGAAATCATACAAAGGGTGAAAATGCAATCTATACCTTCTCTCTGGCAAACCAAGCTTTACTACTTGAATAGCTAAGCTTTCTTCTTCATCTCTCTGCTGAGGTCTTGAATGTGCTGAAGTCAAGCCCAGGTCTAAGTGTGAAGATGTGCAAATCTCAATGTAAGTACTGCACAAAATTTCCTTTGAGCTTTCAGCCCAGAAGTCCTGTTAGACGTGTGTTCTTAATGAGGTATCCTAGTGATAACCTAGTGATAACCTTGCAACTGAAGCTGCATAACTGCTTCACTGGCACTGTCATTATATTTCCTTTTGCCTGTTGGAGTTCACCTCTTCTGATGGGGTCAGGAGTGGGAGATTCTGCTAGTGCTCTTGATGTGCTTTTTTTTTTTTCCTTTTTTTACTACTTTCATGAGCTTGACATTTGGAGATTCTAGTTCTAATCTTTCTCTTGACATGAATGTGGATAGATGTGGTTATTTGCCTGTGGAAATCACTGTGCTAAAATTCATGGTTACTTTTAAGGTCACCTGACATATCCTGAAATCACACCTGCTTGAAATCACTTCCTTCATGAACATGCTGTGCTAAAACATAAAATTGTACAGCCTGAAGCCTTTTAAAATCTTTTTAATAGCAAAGAGTAGCTTGATCAAGGGAAGATTTGTGATGTGAAAATAGTGCCAAATGTGAGAGAAAAACAGATTTTCTTTGTGAAAGTTTCTCAGTGCCTGTGATTTGCAGAGGAGAACTGGATAGAAAAGGGACCACTCAGTGCCTCTCTCGTAACAACCCAGTTAGGTGCAGGGTTGGGTTCAGGTTGCTCTCTGTGCCCTTTGTAAAATCAGGAGGTTGCATTACAAAAACTTAGCCTAATAGAAACAGAGAGCCCTATCCAGACAGGAAGTGCCAGTTCCAGGCTGGGGTGTAGCATGTTTCAGAGAGGGTCAAGACCACCCTTGCTTCATGGTGCTGGTTTCTGCCTCCACTCTGTACCAACACCGCTGATCTCAGTGGAGGAACAAGCCACATGAATATAACTCTCAAGTATTTCTTATACAGATAATCTAAGTTGGATCCACTTGGGTGGAGTGAGCAGAAAGTGAGTTTTGCTTTATAAATGCATATTTGAAAGAAATTAGTGTAATTTTGAACAACATGGGTCTGAGAAAAAGGTTTTGGTGTCACTCGTTTATATTCCCAATATAACCAATGTTGGCCACTTCAGTAAGTATTCTGATTAAAAAAAAAATTATTTTTGAATGGAAATCAAGAGGACAAAAATGAGAACCTAGTGGTAATACGAACGATCCTCCCCTTTTGAACTTCATTAATGGTTTGATTTGCACTCAGTTCAGTTTCAGTCTGAGATCTGGAGATAAGTGTTCTTCCTTCTCAGCTCCACACGTTGTGAGGGATCCATGATAAAATAAGTGTCTCTGTGGTGTTTTGTTTACTGAGGGCTGCCTGCTTCTCTTCCTGTGGTTTATATGGCCCGTACAGATGTGTTGGGAAAGACAGTGTCGTTAGTTTGCTTTCTTTCTTCATCAAAAATACTTGCAGAGGAGTTCTGCATACAGTCAAGCCCCACAGCATTTTTTGTTTCTTCAGAATAGGGAATTTTGATGGACACTGAAAGCAGAACAGACATTGACCTTAGAGCTATAGGGAAATGTAATTGTGTCAAGGGCAATTCAGCCACTTGAGTCTCTGCTTCATGGGGTGTCTTCAAATGGGGTCCTGCAACCCCATACAAGCATCACACTGTGAACTTACATTACGTAAAAGGGTCTGCTCCCATATATGTATTGGTGAGGAGTCCCATCAGCAGAGGTCAAAGCAGACTGAGTATAAAATAATCACCTAGACAGCAGAGATGGCCTTTTTATTTGTTTTTGTTCAAACTGTGTTTCTTCTCTATTACTTTTTATTTTTTCACAGAGGGATCTCAAAGTGGATGGGTATAAGTGAGACTGAGTGAAAATATCCCTGCTTTTCTCTGTTCCAGAAGCACAGTCTGTATAATGTGCCAGCTTAGCTTTCTATGGGAAGAGAATGGAAAAAAAAAAGCTGTATTAAAGTTTATCTGTATTCATTTTTCTCCTTCAGGAATGTTTATCCCAAACCTCAGAGCCTCTGTTTCCATGAAGCTTATCTATCCTGCTAATAGCCATGTGGAGCAACAAATTGCCTTCTTGCCCAAGTGGATAGAATGCATTCAATCTAATCACCATCCAGCTAAAGGGGTTCAAATTAATCTTGCCTGTGCTTTGTTTATTGCTCATATCCCCCTAACTCCCTGTCCTCAAGAACACCCATTCCACCTTGATCCTCTTCTTTTTCTTACACTTAAATGAAATGTTGGCATTTGACCTGAAAATGGAAGATTTTTATGTTTCTTTCCCTATAGAGACATCCAAACTGGTGTTCGGAAATTCCATGAACCAGCCTTTCCTGAAGATGCTCTGACACATTTACTGTGGCATGTTTGACAGAAACTCTGGGACAGATGACAGCCTCCAAAGACAATTTCCTTTAATTCCTCCATATTCATAGAACTTCCCAGTAAGCTCAAAGACCTTACCAGATCATCTGGAATAATAAAGGACACTGGGATGAGTCTGCTTATGGTGGGAAGTTAATTTCCTGTGTTTACAACATTTTCTAGTATCCCTGAAAAGTGAGATGAAGAAACCTTTGAATTTCCTCTAAGGGTTATCTCCCATGGGCAGAGCACTCTGTTGCTTTAGGAGCAATCTGTCCCTCGTGCAGCTGTCCGTGGTGGCCAGCATGAAATACTCAGCCAGATCTCTAACAATGCATTTCACCAGCAAAAGCAGAGCCTTGCATCTAGGGTGATTTTCTTTGATCAACAGTTGTTAATCTCATTAGTTTAAAGACTTGCCTTCTTGGGATTGGTGAGTCAGTAATTTGAGTACACTTTATAATCCAATCTAATAGAAGTCAATTATGAAAAATAAGAAATGAGAAAGGAAACAAGCTTGCTAGGGTCATTTCTCTTTGGATTTGTCATGAGCTGATCTTCTAAAGAAGGTAGAGAAATATTTCCTTCCAGCCAGCTTTGAATACAGTTGTAAATAGAACTGGGGTTTCAGAAATTCAGTCTCTGTCAGCTTCCTACCATGTCAGCTTGCATGGGAATCCTGATGAGGTGTCTTTTGGTCTAATTGTTTATGTCCTTGTTTTAAATATTACTTTGCTTCAGGGATTTAAAAGTTTAGCTTACAATAAGAGCCTAATCGGTCAGATGTACAAAAAGAATCAATTTAAATAATCTCTTTGTCTCTGTAAATTTTAAAAGATCCATAGGATTTACAGCAAAAAAGTTGCATTTTGACAACATATAAATATCTAGCTGCATGGGAAGTTGAGTATTTTATAGCATTGATAACTGTCCTTGAAGCATTTGATTTTCAGTAAGTCTCTATTTTATTTATTTGTCTCCATGAGAGCACTTGCATGTAGAAATGGGAGGAAGAGTATGTACCATCCATTCCTATGACTTGCAACATGGAATTAAGTGAATCTTACAAATGGATGTTTTCTCCAGGTCAGACCCCAGATATTCCATTAATCCGTGAGATTTTTCTGTGGCCTTTTCTTCCTTGAGGAGTTGCTGAACAGAGTGTTCTAATATAAAGGTTTATGTTTAACACTGGGGCTATTTGCAAGGCTGTTTGTGGACAGACAGATAGTGTGGGATCAGTGATCATATATCATAGCCTCAGAATGTCATTAAAACTCAACCTTTTTGTAGTGCACTGTTGTGAACATTTATGACCAGGCTGTAACAAGAGGAGGGAGATAATGTTAATGAAGCTGAAGGTATTTAGGATGGTGCCATCTACTTAGACATGACGCAGAACAGAATTTACTTCCAAAAGGAGACTGAAAACAGAGCATATTAAATACCTGACCTTCAGTTAAGGTGCAGGTTTGGGGTAGAGAGAAGTTGAAAAAGGAGAAAGCAAGTTGTGCAAGGAGATAAGCCCTAACCTGGTCTCAGAGCAGCTTTCATTCTTGATGTAAATTTAACATCACAACATCCTAAGGATCTTATATTATCACAGCAGTATTCACATTTTCAACGTCACAACTCTCATATATATGACCTGGATATTAGTGTTGTAAACACTGTGCACTGTTAAACTGCTGCCCGCCACATAAAGAAGCATCCAGCCTTGAGATGGAAGTGAAATCATAGCGTGACACACTATCTTGGGAGAAAGCTCCTGCCCTCGGTGCTCGAATGATATGGGTATACTCTTACTTGCTCTGAAATCCTGTTGGATGAGGCAATTTTGATATTACTTATTATCCTAGAAGTTGTTAAGCTGCAGCTCAATGCACCTCCTGAGAAACAGTTTGAGAAACAACCCTTTTGTTAAACCACAAGAGTTTTTTCCATGGGTATCATTGATAGTTGGAATTTTTTTTAAATAGCAAAGACTACCAGCACCTGAGCTCCACCCCTTTGGTTTTACCTGAATTGTAGTTTGATGTGATAGTATGAACTACTGTGAACACGCGAAACTTGGACACACAGCTGCGAGGAATAATTCAAATTAGATTCAGTCAGAACTTTGCCTTATTACTAACACAGCAAATGATTTTATATTCATTGTAAAAATATTAGTAGAACTGTGATAACTTTTAAGCTGAAAGAGATAATTTTTTTTGTCTTCACAAGAATGTCGTTGCCATGTCATTTAATTCACCTACTGGCAACTTAAAAGAAAATTCAGCATTCAGTGGGAGGAAAGATGGACTCTTAGCATGCTTTTAGCACACAGACATTAGTAATGTCCCTCTCCTGGACTTCAGCTTCCATATCCTGGTGTGCTGCTGAGGAACTATTAGAAATGATGGTGTACGTCACCAATGAGATGTGCTCATTGGTTTAATTCAGTAAATGAATGTTTTCATTCAGATGAAGAGGAGGCATAGCAAGGTTAAGGACTTTTTTTAAAAATTATTTTATTAAATCCCATTGGTTGCTCTGACTTCTACCCTGTAAAGTGCAGCTCATCAGCCTGTCAGTTGCCTCTGATCTAGGCTCATTGGAACTGAATTACAGAACTGTAATTCCCACCACTGTTTATGTCATATTGGCATGCTGGTCACGTCTTACCCTTTCTAGGATATATTAAGTTTTGCAAACCAAGACATTATGGATGCTTTCTTTACAAGGATGTCTGCTTATTTTAATGCCTTCTTCAGTGAAAAATAAATACACAGGTAATTGGTCCCTATTGCCCTTATAATCAAATGTAGATGTTGTGTCAGTCTGGCATTTATTTTGCTTTACTATATGGTGATTTTTAAAATTTATTTATTTTTAAAGATTAGGTTGGGGCAGAGTTTGTTGTACTGACCTGTGCATGCAAAGAAAGAGAAAATGCTGCTGGTATAGGGACTAAAACTTGATATCATTAACTTGCCTCTCCCAGAATTAAAGCAGATTCCCAGTGGTTTGTCAGCATCCGTTGAGGTTTGCTGTTGGTAATGAGCACTGCCAGTGAGAATGTCACCCACAGAAACCCAGTTCAAATTCTGTCAAGTGCAAACACACAGACCCTTAACGTGAATATGGTGAATTTCCACTCTGACTGCTCAGTCCCTGTCTTGCCCCATCTTCCCAGCTCTGGAAAGCAGACATATTCCCGTGCAATATATGGATATAGTAGCTTGCATGGACAGGGCCAACATTTTGAATGCAAGCATTTTGCTTCCAGGGCCTTACGGGTCTAGCACAAAGGATGTGGAGAGCTGCATGTTGTAATCATGGCTGAATGTAATGCCAAGAGTGTGCCCCCATCACATATGACTCCTTGATGGTGTCTAGAAAGCTTCCCTTTAAAAGGAGATGAAACAGCTCAAGCTCTTGCTTAAAAAAAAAGGGGTTAATAAATGACATTGTCTGTAAGTTCAATGAGCCATATTTTTGACGTACAAGCAATGAATTAACTGCTCAATAAATAACTGCTAAATAAATGGGCTGACACAATCAGAATGTAAATTGTAAGGAGGGGAAAGGAGAAGAAGGGAAATAATTTGGAGAACTTTAATTGTTCACAGAAGGTTAAACTCTTACCCTATGGCACATTGACAATAACCCCTTATAAAGCCTTCTTGTAGTGGTCAGTGGGGGTACCACATTAGCATTTGAGTTTGGATCAGGCATGCATTTTTGCAATAAATCTCCTGACTGCCCCCACACCATGCTTTGGTTCTTACTGTGGAGTGGTCTTGGAGATGCAACATAGATTCCATTTGGATGAAACTCAGTTGTAGTATGTGCTCCAGCAGTGCACTTAGTGTGATCCAACTGTCCACAATATTCATATCACAGGGATCAAACTGAAGCTAGTTTATATTAAACCCACACAAAGACATATAGTACAGATACAGAATGCTCAGCACCATTAATTCCATTCCATAGATGCTGTTCTGGCTACAAAACTTGCTACTGAACAGCCAAGGTACTTGTTACCACCTTCTCTTTGTTTTCACTCTTCTCAGATTCAGACTCAGACTCAGACTCAGACTCAGGCTCTCAGGCTCAGGAAGTTCAACTGAACTGAGGTATCTGAAAGGTGTTCCAACCAAGGTGAACATAGCCTGAGCTAGTCCCTATGAAGGTCCACACAGGAGTTGTTGCATAATGCATCAGTGGTAATCAGAGAGAGCTTAAAATCAGAAAGTGCCAAAACGGAGAGCAGAACTGTCATCAAAAGACTACAGATGTGTGAGCGGTTAAATCTGATGACATTTTGGTGCCTAAACTTTGCAGGCTGGGTTGTCCAGACTCACAGCAAACTTAAGATACATTTTCCTGAGAAGAAAATAAGGCCAGAGCATACATCATGTCTCTGACTGTGGCTGGTAGAAGAGAAAGAATAAGAAATATACACAGTGGTTGTGGCTTCAGAAAATCTGAGACTCTTCCTGACCTGTAAATTGCATCTACATTATCAGGTTTAACCCATCAAGGGCCTTTCTTCTAATAATTTGTATAATTTCTTTCTGAACTCATTTATGGTTTTGTCCTTTCAAGCATGCTGGGTAATGTGTTCCACAATTTCATTATGCAGTGTGTAAAAAAGTACTTCCTTTTGCTTTAAGCCTGTTGCCTGATAATTTCATTAGGTATCTTCTTATAATAGAAGAAAGAGGGAATTGCTGTTCCCTGTTTACCTTTCCTAAGTAATCTTTAATTTTACAGACCTCTATTATAGCTTTTTCCAACCACCTCTCTTCTGGTTTGAACAAGAAAATCCTATGCAACTAAAAAAAGCCCCAAACCCCAAACAAACAGCAACCCAACCACTCTGCATCTACATTAGCTTTTTTATTCAAAGTGAGATCTGAAGCAACTACTTTCATGCACTGTACATCGATTGGTTGCTTCTGGCTGTGCCAGACGAGAAGCTCTGCTCCAGGGTTGCTGTAAACCTGCTCCAAGTGCTACCAGAAACAGAAGGGTCCAACCCATAACTGATTTTGCATTCAGCTTTGGCCCCCATGTGTGGGAAGGACATTCAGCCCAGGTGACTGAAATAATCTGGTCTGAAATGATTTCCCTTCAGGAGCAGAGCTCTCCACAGCAATTGCTTTGATCTGTCAGTCCACCCTTTAGCACCCAATAACCTTCTAATGTAGATGTGGCCTTTTTCTTCATGTATGGAATACACGAAGTCATCCCAGTTGCCTGCTCTGCAGTTTGTCTCAGTCTAGTAATTCCTCTAATGGTGGTGGGTGCTACACAAAATATTTATACAATTTATACAATACATTTATTTGTGCTTTCTCTTCTTTTGCCTTTGATTTAATTCCTACTAATTACTAACAGTTTATATGCTGTTTTAGCAGATGATAGACACTGAAAGGATGTTTTCAGAGCCTTACCCACATGACACAACATGTCTCTCCTGAGAGGCTAGAGTTCACCCAGAACACACTGTGTGTATGTGTGCACACATAGACACTGTTTTCATTGTGCATGGCATATCACAACTGTCAGAATCAAATTTACTTTGCTCTATTATTTTCCAGTCATTCAATATCATGAGATATTTCTGAACTCTTGGCAGACAAATTGCATTTTTGCTGCCTTGAATTATTTAGCAACATCAACATACTTCATTATTTGCTGAGGCTTTCATCCTATTTTATGAATATAGTTTCAGTACACATCACTATGTGATTCCAATAGACTTCCCTCCACTGTGAAAACTGGTCACATATTTCTCTGCTTTTTATCTTTTACCAAGTTACCACTTCTCATGATAATCTTATCTTTTGATGTAAGACTTAACAAAAAACTTTGTGGATATGCAAGTAAACTTTAACAATGACATCATCTTTTTCTATCTGTTCACCTTTTTAAGACCTTCATAAATTTTGATGTTGTGACTTCCTTCCTGGAAAGGTTTGTTGACCACACCATTGTATCGAATTTATCTACATGTAAACTGATTACTTTCTTATTCACAGTTAGTGTGCAACTCACACAAATTGCCTCTAGTTTTCTGGACCAGCTCCCCTGAAAAGCCTTTTTTAAAATAGTGGCATTGTTTCTGTCCCTTTTTGTACCTCTGATATGGAGACCAGTTTTGTATGTTTGACTTTCTTCAGAATTTTGGGTAATTCCACAGGAATGTAGGAATTTACTATTAATCTTGATGATGTATTTTAAAACCCCTTCTACTGACATTTTGATATTAAACAGTTGCTCAGACTCATTCCTTCAGTTTTCACTGTGGAAATTCCCATAGCTTTCCTGTAATGAAATCTGATACAGAAATTAATTCAGGTTCTTGTGATTCTGGCTAAAGTCTCCCAGGTTTTGATTCACAAAACTGCCATAGATTTCCATTAATAGAAAAAACCTTATATTCCCAGTGAAGTGTTATGGATCATCAGGAGTTAAAGAAGTTGCAGAGGAAGAGCCCTGTTAGTTCAATTGTTTATTCTCCTTGTCTGCTCTGAGATCACTCTGGGGACTATACCAGATAAAGTTATCTCTAGAAACTGGGCATTCTCTTATCTGTCCTACACCCATCAGTGAAATACCAAGATATCTAGGAGACATTTAAAAGTAGAGATAAGTCAATATTTTTTTCTGCCTTTTACTTCTTTTGCCATTTCCTTTATAGAAATCTTGTTGGAACTTTTCTTACTGACGGTATATGTGAATAATTAAAAAAAAAAAAATTAGTATCTATACACCCAGTCAAGGAGGATTAATTGACTTTTCTGGTTCCTTTGCATAAGACCATGGCCATCTACTCACAGGACTCTCGAGCCTTTCATTTTCAACTTCCTTCAATGATTCTGGGCTCCGACTTCTCATGTCATAGATCTTTAATCATGAATTACCAGCCAGCTGGAACAGCAGGAGAACAAAAGTTCATATATACCCTGTGCTCCAGTTAGTCACTGTTAGAAGTGCACAGGAGCTCCACTTTTCCCGTCTAATGCTGGCAGAGAAATTACCAGCAGCTTATCACCCCAGCAAGTTTTAAGGTAAGCTTAGCAGCTAAGTGTTGATACTGGAATATTTGTCATCAGCACTCAGGGGAACCATTCACACCTCGGATTTGTATAAACTTTACATCTTAATGTGCAAAACCATATGCATCCAACACATGTAAAGCTGCATTTGAATTCAAATGAGATTAAGAAGTGGTTCCCTGACAGTCTTGCTTTTAGAAGTCTGTACTAATGCTTTGCTGATGATTTTTTTCCTGGTCCCTAGTGATACTGAATGCCATTTACTGTGAACTGCTGAACCTGCAATGACAAAAGCAAGAGCAAACCTTGGTTGCAATGGTAGGTGGCCACTTCTGGCCACTATGAATTGCTATTACCGTACATTTTTGCCATCGTTGTTTCTTAGGGCTAAGTCCAACAAATGGCCCTTTGTGGTACTGATATGAATCAATGGAGACTCATGTAAGTGGGAGATGACAATAACTGGAGAACCTTGATGACTAAGGAGCTGCTAGTTCAGGGACTCCCAAATACCAACCCAGCCATCTGCCCAG
This sequence comes from Entomyzon cyanotis, assembly GCA_024500445.1. Lineage (NCBI taxonomy): Eukaryota > Metazoa > Chordata > Aves > Passeriformes > Meliphagidae > Entomyzon > Entomyzon cyanotis. The sequence goes on from JAKEPQ010001005.1 coordinate 74,750,377, forward strand.
CCATTCAGCTGCCTGCTGTGAAGGCTCTGCATTTAAAAATTGTGTTATTGACTTTACAATAGAGAAACAACCACTTGAGCATCAGTGTGCAGAGCAGAGAGGACTAAGGGATCCATTATTTAAATATAACCCTTTCAGTCAGTTAGTTGTAGGAGGAGAAAAAACAGGAGCTCTCCCTTATCACTCAACCTCCCCAGCATCAAGAAATGAACAGTTGGAATAGTTAATTCTAGTGCTTCATGTTGCTGGAGGAAAGTCAAATTGGTGGTGACTGTTTGTCTGTTCCCCACTACCTTCTCCTCCTTCCAGAGAACTTCAGAAAGCATTGTTTCGTACAAAATCCAGACAAGACAAAAGGCAATGCTGAAACCTATACCTTTAAAAACATAGGTTACCGAGTGTTGTTTGCTTAGGTGATGAAATAGAACCAAATTGATGGGAATAAAACAACCTCTGGAAGTAGTTAGATAAACAAAGGTCTGTCTTGGTGTAAAGAACAACTATATATGGTTTTGTGCTAAAATGGATGCTTTCCTGCTCAGTAAGCTAATAGAGCAATTTAAGACAGCCTCTTGATAAGTTGGAGCAGTTGACATGTAATTGACAGAGAGAATTATTTCCTCCCAGCACCACACTTAAAAGCAAAAACTTTATTTACTGTGTAGAAAATTCACTGGACATTTGGTGAAGCTGCTGTAAGAAAGCAGCCCCCTTCTGCTGTTGTGAACACAGGATCTGCTCAATGCAGACAATCCAAACTCCCTTCTTTCTGGCATTCAGCTTTACTAATGCTTTAGATCTGCCTGAGCACACACTGTAAATGTTCTCAGACTGAAGCAGCCCACCTGAGTAACTTTTCTTGCTATTCTGGGAGCCAGGTACAGTCTTCACTCATACAAACTAATCATTAGCCATAAGCAGTGTACTTATAATGAAAGAATAACTAATATACAAGTATTGTAGGACTAGGGAAGCTTCAGGGAACTGTATGATAACATGCTGTGGGGAAAAACTGTGGGGAAAAACATGGAGACATGTCCATGTGATTTCAGTGATCCAAAATGAATCATTACACACAGAAACATGTGTATGCACACACCTACCATCAAATGTCATTTATAAAGGCCAAACAAAACCTTAGCCATGAAAGTGCCCTTCTTGTTCTTGAGGGGAAAAAACCTACCATTTAGTATCATAAATAATTTGTATGATTTATGATTAAAACATATATACATTTACTGTGTATGTATTATGCTCAAGTGGGAAAGACTGGTTCCACATCAAGTCTAAAGGTGAATCTCACTTCTAATTTCATCTTCATCTGTCAGTCAGCAGCAATTGTCAGTTATGAGAAGGAGACACAGTTTCGAGTTTGAGAAATCCACAGGGACTCTCAGGATGGCTGTGTTTTGAGCCTCATAGCTGTGACTGCTCCCTCACATTTTGTTGAACCTTGTGGATGTTCTTCATCAGTCCTTCCTAAAAGATAAGGGTCCCATTTTTGGTGGTATGCTGGCCAATTCTGTGACAAGAAACGAATAAATCTGGTTATCTTCCCTTTTCTCCAGGTGAGCTCTCTGCTGTTCTTTTTCCTTTGGAAACCTGTTTCTCATCCAGAGAAAAGTGAAGAGAGAGAGTGGGTGAACAGACACAGGGAAGTGCAGAGGCTTCACAGACATATTTTTTCTTTTCTCAGCAAGGTATCATCTGTTCCTCAAAGTACTTTATTTTCTCTTCAGCTTGCTTGGAAACATGGTCCAGACAAGGATCAGATGGTTTTTGTCAGCTCCAGGATGGATTATTGAGTTGTGTCACGTCTGAAGCTGATTGTGAACATAACATGCAAGTTTTGGCTGTTATAGAAGTTGGCTGTGCACTTGCTGAAGAGTTCAAGCTTGTGCTCACATCTCTCCCTTACTGATTCCCAGAAAGCTTCCAGAAGAACAAAAGGTTCAAGCCTTTGCTATGTAGAGCACGTCACTTTGTTTTAGGGACTCCTCTTCTCCTGGCCAGCAGATTTCAAAGCCCAAGGTGAGGTGTGAGAGGCCTGGCAGTCCCTCACTCCTTGCTATTGGCCCCCAGCTTGTGTAGCGGGACACCCTCCAGAGAGATCAAGGGAAACACAAGTCTGCCTGGCTGCATGAAGCACTGAAAAAACAGCTTTGAGGAACATATTTCTTTTATGCTTGCAGATCAGAAAGTCCTCTTATTCCCATGATTCCACAGCCCCAAACACAATTTTCACTTTCTAAATGCCAAAGTGTTAGATACCAAAAAGACTACTGCTGTTGTGATTTTATGCTGAGGGGGATCTGTTCATAATGGACAGCAATGTAAGACTCAATGTTGAACGTTGATACCAAGACTCCTTATGTAATCTTCTTGTGCTTAATTTTGGCCTCCTGTGGAAACAGGCATTGTAGAGGCTCAGAAAAAGGATAGGGAATTGATATGCTTAAGAATAGGAAACCCTTTTACTCCCCACTTCAAAGCTTAAAGGAAAAACACAGAGAATAAAAGAGAGTCTTCAGAGTCTATCTTCTGGCCTAAGGCAATGGAACAACCCTATAATAGGCTCCTTTTTTTTTTTTCTCAGGCACCCTGGTAACATAAATTACTTCTGTTATAAGATCACATTAGGGATGTGTCCTGTAGGATACCACAATCTCAAGGCATGACTCCAAATGGCAACAGAAAACCACATGAAGCCTCATAGAGTTATTAGTTCAGCTCATGTCACACCCAAAACCAGCCAGATATAGAATGTGGCAAATTACAGCCATGAAGATCTTTGGCAAAAATGCTACTTGACAACCGAGCTCTTTGTTCCAACAATTTCCCTAAAACTACCCATTGAAGATGAACAGGCTTTCTTTTTTTCATATTGCTACTAGGAGGATACATATGAATCTCACTGGCTGAGTGCTTCTTAGTCTTGTGAGTCAGTAGTAGCTACTAAGGACTGGGACACACAGCCAACAGAGTCAAACTACTGTGGTACACTGCCAGGTGTAACAGACTGGTGCATGACCTGTTTAGATAGTGGTGCAAGCACACCCCTGATAGAGACACACACCTAGGAGCTGCTTTACAGCTGGCCCTGATGGACCCATGTTGTCATGCTGACAATTTGAGTCACCAGCACCTCCTCCTGACGTGTCATGCACAACATTTGGGAAATCTGCTTCTCTTCCAGTGCTTGCTTTTCCTTCACAGATGCATACGCCCTTGAAACAAGCAGTTTGTAGATGTTTGTGTAGGAGGGGGTGAGGAGGCATTTGGGATGAGTGGGACACCTTCATGGAGTACTGTATGTTAAATAACAGACTGAGAGAGGGAGTGATGAGTCTCTCAAGGAAGCATAAACACTATGTACTCATTAGAAGACTCATTATAAATAAAGTACAGGGAAGGTGCTCTGAGACAAAGCTTTTTCATTGGTATTTATTAGGACAAAGAGCTCCTTTAATAGGGCAACTGAAAAGCCCTCTGCTGCAATCATTAATAGGCATTACCACTTTTACTGACTTCTTGGGAACAGTTTTGCCCTTCTCACTGCATCTGCATTAAAGGGACAGGCTCTTTATTACATATCTATTCCAAAAAGTATAAACCAGGTCAAGACTAGGAGGAAGGAGCGAAAAACCCCAGGAACTTTTACATCTCAGCCCAGTGGCAAAGTTTGGCTGATGGAGTGAAACACAGCAGGCTGCTCATAGACTTGTATAGGCTCTTCTGCCTGGATTTCCTCTATTTTGGGAGCTCCAACTGGGAACCTCAACCCACCAGAGGAAAAATATAGCAAAAAGGGGAGTAGGAGAGAAAGAGAGGATCTCACTCTCTCAAGTTTCACTATGTATTTTATCACTTCTGCCAGACTGGAGCAGAGTTGTCTGCTTTAACTAAGCACTGTGCTTCTAGCTTTCAAACCTCAAGGATGGTTGTAATTTGGCACCTGAAAATGGTAGCCATTTTCTCTGTCAGGTTAAGATACCCTTCTTGAAGCTGTAGAACCTATCAGCCTGCTGGAATACAGCTGTAGTGAGTGGGACGGTTTGCTGTTCATAATTTTTTGGGGCTTTTTCCTCTTCACAGTGGAATTTTAAGGTCTGAAAACACTTTTTTTCCTGAGATTTCTTTCTTGCTTGTTGTTGAATTTTACCAGGCTGTGCTTGATAAATGTGCATGGAAGGCTGAGCACTGCAAAGAATTTGCGATTTTTACATTATGTGATGTTGAGCCAACACATGTGATGAGCACTTGGAAAGGGAGATATTAAAAACAATTGTAAAGAGAAGGAAACTTTGTTATTTTCCTTTAAAAAGCATACACACATGACTTTGAATTGGCTGGTTCTCCTATCTGCACAGGCACATGCATATAGCAGTCCTGCTTTTCAGAAGGAAATGAAAGAGTTGACATTTTTCTTGCTGAAAGCCAGTGCCTGTGAATGCAAATGTTGCATCCCACAGAGGGTGTTGCTCCTGCAGGACTGCATAGTCACCCCAGCAAGGTGCAGTGGAGAACTAGTCTTGGAGTAATGTCTCCTCCACCAGCTGGATGAGCTTCATAGTACTGAACCCAAGCTGACTTGGTTACATTGCTTCTGGGCAAGAGGCACTTGCTTCAGACTGTCCCAAAACTTGGAAGGAGTGGATACGTGGCAGTCTATGACCAGAGAGATCTGTGTCAGGCATTGCCTGAACACTGGTAGAAAAGCACTGCACGGAATGTGAACTTCTGTGCACCACAGCTTTTGGACCTTGTTATCCCCCAACTTCTTTTCTCCCAAGACAAGAGCATCAGCTACCAATCAAACCTATGAGAAGACCTTCTCTGCAGTTCGCCCTCTTGATCCTCTGTATTTCTATTTCCTCTTTGCTCACTTTCTCCTTTTCTCCTCCAGTTCTTCTTGTAGAGTTCAACACTGCAAGGTCTTCACAGCCCCAGATATATGGCAGTGCTGAGTGAGATCAACAGTCCATCCTGCTCAGCACCTTGTTTCTGGTGAGAGCCAGAACTGAAGAGTTTAAGAACACGCAAAGACGTGGACAGAAGTAACATCTTTGCCTTTTCATGTAGCATTAGGTTTACTCTGGTGTTAATTTTAATAGAGAAGCTTACTTAGAATAAAGAAAGCAATCTAGATGTATTGTCTGGTCCATTATTTCTCATTCTTATTGTTGTCACGCAAAATAAGTATGTCTTTCTAGGTTGTCTGTACGATATATTTACTTAGGCAAAGTATTGACCATTCTGCTCCCCAAATAACTTTCCTTAGCTGCCTGTAGTGAAGGTTAATGAGAGAACTGTCCAAATCAGTATTGAGTTGTGAGTTTTGCCTTTGTGAGAAACCTGAAGCCTTTTGGTCAAAGGTTTTTCTTTCAAATTCATGAACTTAAAAAGTGCATAACACTCTACAGACAGTGCATAACACTACAATTTTCATTTGAAATCAGGCTTATATCAATTTAGATTAGACAGACAAGAATCAATGCAAGGTATCATGAATGCCAGCTGATGTTAAATTTAACTGAGAGTGAATACATTGTACTTTATACCAGTTTAATCACTGGTTTAAAACTGAATTTACGTTGAACTGCTGTGACCACCTTGTAAAGAAAGGACTTTGCTTTATCCCTGTGGGCTTTGGCTGAAACAGGACCAACAACGAGCATTTCTTAGCTTTCTCCTTCTGCATGCATACCTCTCAAGATCTTTCTATTTTATAGGGTAGAGACCCTGGGATGTTTTAAGAAAGGCACACGCAGGTGGCACAACACAGCCCCGTGTAGCAACATTTGCTTCAAGCAAAGTAACTCAGGGGGTTACATGCCATGATGCTTCCTGCAGGGATACGTCCAACGTAAGGAAGCCAGGCTATACCTGACTCAAAAGGCACAGCTGTGGTCTGCGTGGCATCCTAGAAGTACATGGCATGAGGAAATGGGGATAAGCATTTAACCCTGTTCTTGCTCACCTCCCATTTTCTGCTGCTGACTGCTGGGGTCTGGGGGGTAGGAACTCCAGGATACTTGCTGCTATTTCCTGTACCACAGGCTTAACTCAGAGCCTCCTGGAGGAAGGGGAAAATCCCCTCAGAGCCTCTCCCTAATTCAGAGAGATTTCTGGAGGAGGTCTCTTTCTCTTCTGGATGGTATAGAGGGGGCTGAGTGTTTGGTTATTTTACAAAATGTCTTTGAATTTTAATTTGAAGAGCAAATCTAAAAAGCAAAGTGCAGAGAGCTTTGTCTCTCTCCTCAAAAGGTCCCCAAAAATTTGCAGTCACTGAAGAACTGGGGGAGCTTGAGCTGTGTGTAATGTCCCAACTACCTACAACACTCTTAAAATCAACACCATGCTCCCCCTAAAGAAACCAAGGGGGAAAACTCCCCACAAAACCCAAACAACCTTCCTTATAGCAGGCCTGTGTTGAGTATCTAACTCCCTTGGAAATTAATCTGGACAACTTCCCAGATAACATATCTATCCCTCTAATTTCTAACTCAAGGATGAAGTTGATCAGAGAAGAACTGTAGAGGACTGGTGAGTTATTCTCAGTGTTTATCAGGGTAGCACCTGGAGGTGATCTGATCTTCCCGCCTCCTCAAAAAAATAAATCTGTCTTCCCTTGGCTAGCTAACAAATCTGCACTCAAACCCTTCTGTGCCAAACATGTGCAGGTGTACAGTATGTGTGTTACTACTGAGCCATCTGCAGCCTCCCCTGCACGGCAGTTGTTTTACTTTGGAGTTCCTTTCCCAACCAAATGGAAGTCCACGGACCAGTTTCAATAGCACAAATTAAGACGTTAATACTTTCTCACAGTGAGATCAGCTTTGCCTGAGCTCACGTTGCAGGAACAGATTTTTCTCTTATCCTGCTTGTCTCACTGAAGAAAATATATGACAAGCAAAGGAAGTGATAGTGTAGGATCCACCTTTATCACCCACACGTGGCATTTGTTGCACAGGCAGTCCCAGTGAAGGGAAAAAAATGCTAAATTAATTTTTACCTGAGGGTTTTTGGTCAGCTGGTCAAAGCATCATTGTCTAACAGCACTGAGATCTGGCCCCCTCAGCAGAGCCACACCTGACCTTAAGATCACATTGAGCATCCACTGTCAGATGTATGAGGTGTTACTGCTTACCACCCCTATGCCAAAAAGCAATGCCTTCTCTATCCCTAGCGCCTATCCCTAGCACCCTCAGACTGTGCATGGCATTACCCTGAGCAAGCCATGCAGCCCCCATGTTTGTAGGGGAAGGAAAGCGGCAATGTGTCCATGAAACAGGGAACATCACCCTTTCCAGTTCTTGTTTCAGTTGGTGCAACAGAGAACATCAGTGTGCCCTCCTGTTTTCTGCAAACCTCAAGGAGCTGCCAGCCAACACGCTGAGCTGGTGAAATTGATGACTGACTAGATGAACAAAAGTGCACTTTGGGGACCTCCCCATAGTCTGTCATTCACTAATGTTGTCCTCCCCTTGACTTCTGTGGGCTTCCTGGGGAGCCAGCTGTTCCCCACATGTAGGTCGGCAGCTATGTTGTGTTTGTGAGTGTAGGCACAGCTGTGAGTGGTGAAACAGGAACAGGTGAAGAACTTGTCCTCATGCCAGCAGGAGGTACTATTGATGACATGTAATCTGGAGGCTTTCTGAAGCATCTAGGCACTTCTGTGGCTTTGGGCCCCCAAAGCTATGCCCAGCTAACCACAAATAACACATTTTTAAAAAAAACCCCTAACAACAGTGATCAACTTTTAGCCCTACTGAGCCCTACTGCTTCAGAAATGTCTTCCCAAGAAAAGGCATGTAGAAACTTCCCTCTGTTTATGGTTCCTCCTGTTTCTCTAGCACTACTATTTAAGACAACCTCACTGCAGAAGGACACTCTGCTTGAGCACACAGCTTTCCATGCCCACAAAGAGAGGCGGAAATAATCACTGGATGAACAAATCAGTGCCTGACTGCTTCAAAAGAAGGGTTAGCTGAACACAGTGTATTTCTGCTCCTCATAACTTCAAGAGCTTTTTTTTATTTGCATGTTTTTCATGGCCCTGTGTGGTTCTGTATATTAGAAAGAGGGATGAAAGAATTGGTTAGACCACGTCATTTGATTACAAAGAGGTTTGAGATGTGGAACATTGTGTATCAGTGGGAGGAACATGTCAGCTCAGATTTTCCTGGACTGAAGTACAAATTTTCACAATTTCAAAGTGAGCTGCACAGGAAAAGTGTGCTTTCCCAAAGAGTCTAAAACTTACACCCCAAAGATTACTGAGATCTTCCTCTATGTGTGTGCATAAATAACCTGGAGAGCATAATATTTAATGTAAGGAGTCAAGCTGTTTACGTAAGGCTGAGTTGCATTGAAGCATATACTGCACTGGTAGAAATACTGCCTGTGTTTGCTAAAACAATGGAGGCCTTTTCAGCCAGTGCCTCTGCTGAGTGTGAAGGAATTATGCCTTTGCTTCTCCCAGTGCCTACAAAGTACTGAGTGTCTGCATCTCTTATAAAGTCATTAATGTTTCCAATTCTGACAAAGCACTTAAAGCCTCTTCGGTTCTAGTTTGTATTCTCTTTGGTTTTTGTTTTCCTCCCACACTTCCCCTCCCAAGCTTCCTTTTGCATGTTAGTGCCAAAATAGAACAAGAAAAGGGAGAAAAGTGGCTCCAAACTGGCATTCAATTATTTTAGAACGTTTTTGTAAATGCATTTTATAAGTTTTGGTGTGTGTTCCTTCTGCTAAAAAGATTTACTAATCCCTCTGGAATGAAAATTATTCAAAAAATGTCAGTTCAAAGTTATTCAGAGGAATAATTAGCAACCTTAGCCAGCTCTTAGAAATATCTGTTTAGGCCAAATCCTTTTGCACAAAACTTTCTAGTGACTCATTGTGTCTGCAGTTCTGACCTTGGACAGATACTCCGTTCACTGGTGGTCTCTACAGGCAAGCAGCCATTAATCTAGTGTAAACTTCAATATTTTTGTAAAATGAAATCTCCCCTCAACAAAATGTTATGATTCTGTGATTTACAAAGGCTTAAACTTAGTTAAAATCACCACAACATTCTTTATGGCTTAATTACATAGTTACTTCCCTGCGACAATCAGGTGTTATTCACACAGAACTTCTTGGCTGTCCTTGGCTCTGCCTCGAAAGACAGCACACCCTCCATGAGGCAGAGATACAAGAGTAAACATTTGGCAAGGGTACGTTCCTTTTCGACCTGCTCCCTCTGTGCGCAGTCAAGGATTTTATTTTATCAAAGGTATTGTATTCCTTCCAATGAACCTGAACACTGCTGTCTTACTGACATCAATTTGGCAGTTTCTGTGTGAATGATATCGGTGTCATTCCCACCTAGAGGAACTGTCCATAAAAGTGATCAGTGGCATCAGTTTCCAAACAGACTGAAGACAAAGGCTTGCCTCACTTATAAAGCATTTTCCAACATGACAGTTGTCAAAGTGCCTATCTCCCAGCGTCTAGCATGTGTTTTGTTTTCATTTTTAAGTGAATTCCAGTCAAAGCATTGATATGCATGCATACTGTATACAAAACTGCCTATGAAAAGGATTCTTTGCTTCCAGCCTCCCCCACTTTCATGGAAGCTGATCTCAGTTGCATGTACAGAGGAAACCAGGCTGGGATCAAACAATTTCATCCTTACCCCAGAAATTTAGACTTTTAAAATGCTGCGGGTAGAAGATGGCCATTGTTTTTCTGTTTTTTTATTTTCAGGACTACATTGTAGTACTCTGCAAACGGCAGGAACTGAGAGCTTAGCTACATTTGGGAAGCCAAAGCATTATTTTAATGGAAGAAGTGATCAAATTAGCCGAAGAAACCTAACTATGACAGATGCCATCTCGACTGAGCAGTTTACAATTTACTACCGCAGAAGGAGCGCAGAGGAAGGTGAATACTGACAAAAGAGCATTCTTTTCCAAGCTAACTGCTTTTGAGATGAATGTCAGCTCCTTACTTTATAATGAGACATATCTATAAATCCTTTATGTGAGAGGTTAATAGGAGCTGGCAGTCTCTTGACTCGTGTGGTTCATTCAGTGCTACAAGGGAAGAACCACAGTCGGCACATTGACAGAAATGAGCCTAAGTGCCAGGAGTCAAAACTGGTATCCCCCACAGTGATTAGATGGCACATTTGATATATGCTAGAGCAGGACAACTGACAGATAGCTGTGTGGAGGTGGCAAGCTCTTATATATAGTAACTACTTCAGCTCCTTAGAACTGAGCTATCCCAATAGCTGCTTATGTTTTTTAAGAAGCCCTAAAAACCTACAGCCAACCACTGTAATGAATTCAGGGGGTAGTTTAATGGAAATCTCAAGAAGGAATGTAATTAGATGAAGTCAATTAGGCTGCTTGGGGATTTCTAGCTGCTGTTGTTGCTATCTGGGAACCCTAATAGGACGATTAGGATTAACTGAAATCAGCCTGATTGATTAGGGCATATAAACCTACATATGCCAAATTCCAGGGGGATGGTGTGCTTGAGCTTGAATCCATCTGGAGCTATGAGTCAGGAGCATGAGTTTACTTTGCTGGCCTTGGAGAAAGCGACAGATCAAGACTGCATACACACAACAAGCAAAGCCAGGCAGTGACACAAAAAGGCTGCTAGGGAAAGGACTGATTTTATCTTTTATGGCACTGTATGTGAAAGCCATCCACTCTATCCTAAGGAAGTGAGATTAATACTAAGCAAATATTTTCCTTTAAAAAAAATGTGTGTGTATAACAAAATAAATCTATATATCCTTTGTACAGCTTTTCAGGCTCAAGTCCTTACTCAGTATGGCTGTGAAATTTCCCAAGAAATTAGAATTGTGTTATTACTGCAGTTCTGTTGATTTCACAGCCAAATTTGAAAACGTGAATTTAAAAGTGCAAGAAAAAAACTGTCAGTGAGTAAATCCTGATGCTTCTGTGTCATGGGGTCGAGAACACAAATGCTTATTTGCATACATTTAAAATCCAATCTATGCTGTGCAGGGAAACCCCACCTGCAACCTGCTTAGAGGACAACTGAGTTATCTTGGCTGTATTTGTTACAGAGAAAGATCCTTATGGCCACTAAAGAGTGTCAGGAATAAAGGCTGGGGGAAGGAGGGGAGTTGAGGGGGAAGAGCAGAGAAGAGGAGAGGGGACAGACCAGATTTCTGTTATTCAAAAAAGCTGCTCTAAAGCAAGGTAAAACAGTACAGGCAGGAGCCTAAGGGATCTGATCCCGGTCATTACCACTCATGCGAGGGAGAGGATATGTCAAGGGTAGGGAACGTCTTGGGGGACCTGCAATATGGTAACTCACTTTCAGCTAAGTGGAGAACAACAGCTTTAGCTGTACAGTTTAATAACAGGCTAGGCCACTTTGTGCACCAGCAGGGCTGTTAATGCACAGTAGTCTGCCTTTCATTGTTAGGAGAGGAACCCCGCAGCTCCCATTTGACAGCCAGGAGTAAAATTATTTTGCCGCTAACATTTCTCTTTGGCACAAGGCAGTGGGGTTGCGCATAGCACTCATCCTGCCTGCAGCTCCCTGCACCTGCAGCTCCCTGCTCACAACACAGGAAGGTTCCCATGGGCTTGGAAGCAAGGGATTTTTGCTTTCCTCCTGTGGCTCTCATGCTATTCAGCTCTATTTGGGTGGCATACCCGCCTGTGTACCATGGCTGCCAGCTGTGGAGTGCTGTGCAGCATCCTGGAGTGCCTCCAATGGTATTTTGAACAATTAGTAACCAGCCCGGCATGATCATATCCTAATGAATTACTGAACTGCTTTCTTCTGGTTGAATACTGGGCTAAATGCTGAAAGAAAGTGGACACCTGCAGATTGTATTGGCCAAGACCTGTCAGTGAGAATTTGCCTGAGTTAGGACCACAGGATTTGCCTCAGCTCTTTGCAAATATGTCCCATATTGACCTTAATACTGTTAATTTCTCCTGCTGTTTTAGGCAGCATGCTTTACACAAGCATCCCATAGCAATTCAAAGAAATAGAGGCCCCTATCATAACACCAAATGCCACAATCACTAAATGACACTTTCCTTAGTTACCTGTTGACCCGTGAAAACATTTCCATTAACTGGGCTTTATTAGGAAATGACAGGGAGAAGAGGATTTTTCCCAGTACCACCACTTTGGCCATATTATTAATAATCCAGCTCATGTATTCACAAAGCCAGCGTAAATCTTCCAGGAGAAAAGCCATTACAAAAAATAGATTACTCAGAGGAAAATGTCTAAATCTATCCAATATTTTTTGTATCTCTTGCTCTATTTTTCAATCTATCAATAAATTAATTTGAATGGTTATAAAAATGCTACTGGACACTCTTGAAGTAATTTTATTTAAGCACTGGCTTCACTGAAAAATACTTTATATTTCCAGTAAAAACCTTAACATAAAATTTGGTGAAAATTATGAAATCTCCCTTGAATTCTGCTTGGTAGAACTATTTTGCTATTCCCCCCAACAAGTGAGGAATATTTTTCCTTTTCATAAATGTTTCGTATCGATGGGTCTGACTTAGAAATAGGTGTAATCGTTCATCTAATTCTTTTAGTGAAACAAGTCACTTCTCACAGAAGATACTAGTGTGTTTTTTCTTCTATAGCAAACCAGTTATAATTGACTCTGCTAACAGAGATCTTCTTTGTGCTGTTTTTCTGGAGTGCTATAATATTTTTATAATCTTTTTGTAAAATTTTTTTTATTGCACTGTTTTTTCCTGGTTTTCAGGAAGATTTCATCTGTATCAGAAATGGTTTGACTTCATTTTTCATCCTAGTTTAAGAAACTAAAATCACCATATTTCATGTAGTTAATGTCATTTTTCTTCACAATGAATCCCAGTATCTGAAAATCCTGGATAAGGAAGAGAGACTGCAGCCAGCACTTGCTTCTGTCGCTAGACCATTTCACAGCTTCTTTCATATGCTGTAAGTTTTCACAAGATTTGATAGAAAGTCTGTGAGACTTGGGGGGAAAAATACAGGATTGTTTATAACATGGTGGCATTTGACCAAACAGGAAGGAGGAGGAGGGGGAACGTGAAAGTCAAAAGTGTAATAGAGGCTGGAAATTCTTGAACAGATGTAGCAGGTGTAAACATGCTTCCTTATTTTGGTTCCTGGATTTAACATCCTCCTACAAGATTTCAATGTGCTCAGAAAAAAGGTTATATGTGCAGATGGTAAACTGCTAAAATGCCCAGAAGGTTCAAACTCATCTGTGCTTGTGAAGACAGGGAGAATTTCCCATCGTCTGACTCACAGGTGTTTGGAGCACTCCGAGTCAGAGGCGGGTTCGGCAGTGCCGAAGCACGGCAGTGCTTTGCTTGAGCAAATGCCTTAGGTCATGTGCTTGAAACATGCAGGATCTTTTTCTTGTGATGTCCAAGTGACTTAGAACATTAGGAGAGCTCTCTGGAGCAAGGAGGTGGGGAGAGACTTTTTGGCATGTGGTCCACACAGTCATTACAAATTGAGGCTCTGGGCTGTTGCTGTCCCTGGGCTGCTGCTCTCTCTTCCTGACACATTGCGCTGCCTCGGGTCACTGCCTCGCTGCTTGCCTGCCCATTGTAGTTTTGATCATACGTTCCCTTTTGGCACAGGACGATTATTTTCTGCATTCTGCTAGGTCCTCTTCCCGTTTGTCCCTATTAGTCCACGGCCAGCGCAGGAGCGAAAAGAAGCAGGTGTCTTGAACGCTTGGCTGACACGCTGGAATGGGGACGCACCGAGGACAGCTCTGGCTGTGCGAGCACGCTCTGACCGGCCGTGCTCAGCACTGACAAGCAGCAAGGAATCAGGGGCCTGCCTCCAAAAGTCTTGCTGGTTATTAATAATAAACATACCTGTCCGGTTGTGTGGAGGGAGGTAGGATGACACCACCACAACGTGGGCAAAGAATGGGCACTGCCTCTGCAGTTCTGCCCTCAACCCAGCACTGCCCCACAGACTCTGCTCAGGCCACCCCACCTGCCTCCACTGCTGTGTCCAGCTGAGGCCACTGCACCTCCATGTCAGCTGTCCCCACGCCCGAGATAGCTGGCTACCTGTCTCCAGCCGGATCCTCAGCTAGTGTAAATCGGTTGTGTCAGCTGAACAGCTGGCCTTGCGAACAACGGACAGCCTGCACCAGCATCCCTCCAAATGTGCTGCAGGGTCAAAAAGAGCCTGCCAGCACCTCCCTGAGGAGCAGCTGGCTCAATCCGAATCTAGGTGAGACACAAGCTGTGCTGATGGAAAGAGGAGAAACAGTTGCCCACTACTTCTTCCTCCAGCACCCCTCTAATTTCTCCAGGATCTTAAGTAGGTATCAAACCCATCTGCCAGACTCATACACTAGAAAGGGGCTGAACAGCAAGGTGGCAAACTAGTGGGTGACACAACATTATTTATGGTAGTAAAAACATGGCACATGACAAACATCATCTCATGACACTGAGTAATAGGGTGATAAAACAGAGGGAAGGCAACATCGATATGTTTATTGTAATGCCAGTGGGCAAAACAGACTTTTTATACAGAGCTGAGGGTGCTGGACTCACTGTTAGCTCTCAGAGAAGAAATCCTTGAAGAGCTGTGAAATCTAGGTATATTTATGAAAATGTCATATCCATTCTCAGCAGTGTTTAAAAGTAAATAAAATTTTAGCATTTAGTATGGAAGAAACAAAGCTAAAAACACTGCCACATCCTTATATAAATACATTGGATGTGACTACATCCTGAAAATGGTGTTGTTTAAGCCTGCTAGATCAAAAATGGTAACACTGAGGCCAGAGGAAGGTCTGGGCTGGGACATGGCTTTTGCACTAGGATTTCAAAATAGATTAAGAATACATACCTGAAAAACCAAAGTGTGAGGGAGGACATGAGAGAAATCTGTAAAATCATGAATGGCACCGAGAAGGCAAAAAGGGAATGATTGTAATTGACTCTCATACGACAAGAACTAGGAGCATCAGACAAAATTATTAGGTGGCCTGTTCAAAACAAACAAAATAAGGGCTCTTCTTTAAACCCTGCTTTGTTGGAGTGTGCCACTAATTGTCACAGGATGCTGCAATGTCAAAAATTGATATGGGTTCAAAAAGCAATTACACAAATTCATGGAAGCAAAAATCCATCAAGGGCTATTAAATTTAAAGATACCACATCTGTCTCAGGGAAGTCCCTGAGCCACAGCTTGCTGGAGTTTGGGACAGCATGCCAGGGAACTATCATTGTGTGCTTACCCCTCTCTTATGCTGTTCCCCAGGCATCAGCTGTTGTTTATGTTTGAGACAGGCTATTGGGCTGGATGGACTTGTCTCAACCAGCATGGCTGTTCTTATGTTTTGATGCCAGGAAATTAATTTTTCCACATCCAGTCTGTCGGAAATTATGCCCTTTCTTTCATACAAGGACTTGGGTAGGGTGATTTGGGAATTTGTTAACTCTAGATTATTTTAATCACCTGTAATGGGATTTGAAGACTGAGGCAACACAGACATTGCTCTGAGTAGGATTTGGTAGCACATCCCCAAAGCAAGGAAAAAGACCAGGGGGTACAGGTTTCGCTGGCTCTTAGACTCCCAACACACTTTAATTCCAGACTAGTGCCCACTCTTCAAAGCCTGAGTAGCCAGGGCTTCACAAATAACGAGAAATTCATCCATCAGAAATCTCTGAGAGATGCTTTGAGGTCCCACTTCTGTGGGACTGGAGCAAACTGCAGAGGTTTATGACAGCCTAAACCCTCACCATCAGCCCGTGCCACACAACGGAAGCTTTTCTGCTTATTTATTTATAATGTAGATACGTTCAAAGATGAAGCCTAGAAGCCTTTTTTAGCTTTTCACCACCCACCAATGCATCTAGCGGTGCCCTATTCCTATGGCCAGCCACTCCATGATGCTGTATAACACACGAACAAGGGATCGCAGATCCTTTTTTTCCAGCGTCTCCTTCGCAGGCTGCTGGCTGAAGTGAGGCTGCAGGACAGTGGCAACGCTTCCAGTGCTGGCCGAGTCCCCACGGCACAAACAGCGAAAGGTCGGCCTTTCCCGTCCATTATCTTCGACAGCAGCGTGGCCGCAGAGCCCCGAGCCTGCAGTCCTGCACTCCACAGGTGCGCAGAGCTCACGCAGACCCGATTTTGCCTGGAGGAGGACTGTGTTAACCAGCTATCGGGGGAAAGGCCTGCTGGGAAACAACGAGCCCCGTCTGGCTGGCAGCTACCGCCATTCCAGAGCCTTCCGACTTTTAAAGGGGGATGTCCATGCAACGATTACTAGTGAATTCCGTAACAACAACAACAATGGCTTTATTGTTTTAATTTTCATTATGATTGTTGTTACTACTACCGCAGCCGCCGAGCCAGGGAGGGCCGCAGCCCGGCGCTGCCGTACCCCGCCGCCTCCAGGGGGAGCCCGGCGGCCGCGCCTGTGCCGCCTGAGGGGCCGGGGGGCGGCGCGGGCCGCGCCGAGCAGGGCCGGCAGGATCCCTCTCTTTCCTTGTGAAAAAAGCAACCTCCGTCCCTCTTAAAAAAAGCTCCTTTCTTTCCTCAAGGTCTGAGGAGAAAGCTCCGCTTCAGCCTCGTTGCCCCAAGCCCCCTCATTGCTACAAACGACCCTCTTGCACCCCTCGTTGCCAGCGATTTCAAGTACGTGCCAGAGCAGTTCTCACTCGGGTTTTGCAGGAATCTTGACGTGGTGAGGAGGTGTTTGTTGTCAGGGGGAGGAAGAGGTGAGGCTGGGGAATGGGCCGATCATCTCTCCAGCTCTCTAAGGTGGTGTGGGTTATCCTCCCCTGCACCCCATTATGGAAAAGAGGTTACAGCCTCAGACATCGGATGTATTTCTTTTCTCTTTTTCTTTTTTTTTTTTCCCTCCAAGTCAGTTTTTGCCACATCGTTGTGGGTAAATGTTGTAGGGACAGTAAGTGTTAAATATAATTAGCTGTGGGTACTGGGAATGGGCTGAGGAAGGACATGGACCTGTTCAAAGGGGGACCACCAAGATGATCAGAAGGCTGAAGCACCTCTCCTATGAGAAAAGGCTGAGAGTTGAGGTTGTTCACCCTGGGAAAGGGAAGGCTCCATGGAGACTTAACAGCATTTTCCTTTATAGTACCTTTATAGCACCTTTAGTACCTAAAGAGCGCCTGCAAGAAACCTGGATAGGGATTTTTGACAATGGCATGTACAGAGAGAACAAGGGGGAATGGCTTTAAACTGAAAGATGGTGGGTTTATATTGGCCATTAGGAAGAAAATGTATACTGTGAGGGTGGTGAGGCACTGGCACAGCTTGTCCAGAGAAGCTGTGGATGCCCCATCCCTCTAAGTGTTGAAGTCCAGGTTGGATGGGGCTCTGAGCAACCTGGTCTAGTGGAAGGTGTCCCTGACCATGGCAGGGGGATTGGAACTAGGTGATCTTTAAGGTTCCTTCCAACCCAAAACATTCTATGGTTCTATGAAATAAGTGAAACTACAGAACGAGTATTATTATGAGATGATTGTTTGCTCGGGTGTCTGATATAGGGTATTGGGGCCTGTTTTACCACTGGGGAAGCTGGGGTGGTAACAGATTAACTTAGAGGTGCTTGCTAGCCTTTAAAGTTCTATGATTCTGTGATTTGCTCAAGCTCATGGAGGGAGCCCTGGCAAGTCCTTGCCTGGGGGCAGCAGTTGTCTGATCCCTGTTCTCTGTGTTTGAGGGCTGAGCTTTTCTTGTAAAGGTATTGCCTGTGGGGTTTGTTGTGGGTAGAGCCATAGTGGGCAAAGGAACATGCTGCCAGCCAGCCAGTCAGAGGTTATATAGCCAGGGACAATTCTGCCCCCTGCCACCCAAAAAAAAAAAAAAAAAAAAAAAAAAAAAAAAAAAAAAAAAAAAAGACAAGTGATTTGAAAGGGAGAGTGTATTTTATTCTTACATGACCACACACCAGTGTTTGGCTCTGGGGAGAATGGAATTAGTTGGGCTTTTAAAAAAAAAGTAATCTGTGCATTTATGTTTTCGCAGAAGTCAGCTCTTAGTGCCAAATCTTGTGTTTGGCACATTCAAGCAGAAGGAGATATTCTGGAAATGGGGAAGGGAGGTGCAGTTGCAGGACAGCTACAAGTAAAGGTTCTGGTTCACTGTAGCACAAGTGTTTCAGTGCTCCTGCTTGACTCTTGTGCCTCTGCTTATAGGGTTTTTTTCCCATGGATGATAGACGTCCCAAAGAGTCTCAAAAGGGAAAGTACGCATACAGAGCAGCTCTGGAGTGGCATTATGAAAACTAGAGGCAAAGAGTTCCTTCCTCCAGCTATTTCACTTCCCTGCAAGAAACTTTAGCATGCAGATGTGATGGCTGTGTTGACATTTTGATCTGCCTGTGCTGATTCAGCCTGTTCCTGCATCTCACTGTTGCAGTCTGGATCTGGCAGTGCTGCCTCTCTTATCATGGAGCACATCTTGCTGGCTGGAGGGCTGTTTGCTGGGAGATGCTCAGGCCCTGGCAGGTGTGTATGCCATCCACGAAGCTGTGTCCCTGCAAGGAGGCATCTTCCACTAAACATGGGAGTGCCTCAAACGTGCAAATACTGATGAAATGGCAAACCAAAACCAAGTTATCTGGGACTGTCGCTGGTGGTTTCTTGATTCAGCCGGCTGGATTATGTAACCTGGAGAGCAATATTCAGCTGAGGAGGAGCCATATCTTCTACCTCAAAGATGACATTTTCTTAAAGGTGCTGATTTGATTAAGTGTACTCTTGCCTTAACCCTGAGGAAAAGCAGTCCCTCCCTCAATGCTGCTTTCTTTCTGGCATACCTTTACTCATCTCTCCCACAGCTGCAGGTACAGTGACAATGAAGAGATACGAATATTCCCTACCTTTGGCAAAGGGAGCCAAGGATGATTGCATTAGTGTTCTTTCATAACAAACTCCAATCATTGGCAGACAATTTACAATCAAGGTTTTCTTTCCATCCTCAGCCCCACTGCTGGTTTGAGTAGTGTATCATTAAGATGATTGGATAACAGATTCATGCATGGCGCTGAAATTAAACTTGACCTGTCTAATCACATCGTAAATAGCAATTGGAGGTTGGGGGGCTTTTCAGCCATCAACCACAAATCTTATAAAAAATGTGTTGGCAGTGAGGAAACAGTTGTAGCTGATGAGAGGAGGAAATATTAGCAGAAAAGGTGTGTAAAATATCAAGATACACAAGTGAGTTATCTTGCACCTGACTGGTGTGCTTGCTTAGGAAAATACTTCGGGAAAAAAATTCCGGTGTATTTGGTAACTGAGAGGCTGAAGATGAGTGCTTCATATGGGACTTCTGCAAGTGGTTTGGCATAACTTTGCAAAAGGTTAACTGGCCAGGGCTGCCCTTGTCAGTTTTTGTCAACAGTCACAACAGAGCCGAAACAGAATTCCCCCTTTTATATGCAGGATAAGATACAGCTGTCGCCTCTCAGACCACTCTTGAGTGGTGAGTATCATACAAGGTCAAACAACCAAGAAAAGGCATGAAAGTGCAATAATTTAATAAAGTATCAGAATAAATAACATACATAACCTATACACTGCATAAAAGTGTAATACAAACCAAAACAAGAAACAACTCTTCAGCTTGTTCTAGAACTTTACCAAATTGTCTGGCATAAAGTGCGATAGAACTGATACATGTTGGTGCTTTGGAAAGGAACTCACCAGAGGTCTATTGTTAAAGCCCTTGTTCAGTAATTTAGGTGTGAAAAAAGTAAAAAAAACAAGTGAGAGTTCACCATATTGTGGTGTTTGTAAAGTGATACTTTTAATATAAGTCATTAAAAAAAGGCGAGGTAGAATGAAATAGATAGGAAACTGCAAAATCTGTTTCAATTTTATGATGGTTAGTATCCCAAAAATTCCTGTGAGCTAGCATAAGTGCATAATGTGTGATAAAAGCAAAATTTGACTTGGCATGTAATTAAAAAAAAGAAGTATTAAGAATATAAGCTATTATTTGTGGCACCACCAAAAAAACCTCCAAACACAAAATTGTTTGGTAACATGATCAGCAACATGCTACTGAAAGTCTTTTTTTATCTTTGTAGCTGGGAGAAGTTCAGATTTTATATTTAACTGTAAATACTTAATGTGTTTTTTGCTTTTATCTGTTTTAATTTTGGAAAAAGCAGAAATTATAGTCATTTTGAAAGTCTAATTCAGAGATGTGAAGGATTTTTTTTTCATTTTGCTTTTTTATTTACATTTTTTAAGTGTTCTTTTAAAAAATTATTAAGAGTAATTAATAGCAGATAAATTAGTGTCAGATGAAGATAATGATATCCATTTAGTATAACTGTCTTCCTTCTTAATACAGAGTGCCTCCTGTTTGTGTTTTCATGCTCAGGCTGTCAATATTATTTCACTACAAAACAAATAGGGGATTTATGAGTATTTCAATTGTTTAGGTACTAGATAGCAGGAGTTCTTAGTGATATGACAGTAAAATTAAACCATTTTTCACCTTCCCTTTTACCACATAAGTAATAATAGTGCACACAGCACCAACTACTTCTGAATATATGAATACAAACTGTGAAAAGACCTATATAAAACGTAGCCATTAGTATAACATTTTAAACTAGCCTTAAAAATAACATTCATATTTTTAAAATGTGTCTAGTGTTTGCAATTAGAAATAGGAAATTTTTTTTTAAAATTATTTCCCCCTCCGTGTCCTGAACTATATCACCAGCAATCTTTGATAAAGAGATATGCCACTAGTTCTTGTCATGCCTGGTTTTTAAAAGGATTGGGTGTTCTGCCTGACTTTCCAGGCTCCTCCCTAAGCCACCCCCAGGTGAAATGTGGCTGGACAGTTGCTATGTCTCATCAGTTGTCTCAGCAAACAGGTTTCCATTTCCATACTTGCAGGTGCACCTATGGAAGAAGGCTGAGGAAAAGACATGCCTAGCACAGATTTCTGACTTCTGAACATCAGGTAAGTCTCAGTGAACCCTAGGAAGGAATCAGTGGATTGCTCTTAATTGATTACCTCCTCTATATGCCCAAGTTCAAGCACTGTCGTACAGAACCAAATAATCAGACCTTACCTGTGCCTAGCATTTTTACTTGATGTTTTTGCTCTGGACTCTTGTTCAGTGCTCTCAATCACTTGCTGTCTTTGGTTATTTCACAGGGAAAACAAAAAAATATTTCAATGTTTCAAACAATGACTTCCTCAAAGACAGTGTGTCCAGTCTTTACATTAGTGGTTTTCCACCTTAGGGTTGGGTTTCTTTGGTTTTTTGTTTTTTTTGTTTTGTTTTGGTTTTTTTGTTTTGTTTTGGGTTTTTTTTGTTTTGTTTTTGTTTGGGTTTTTTGTTTGTTTGTTTGTTTTTGTTTTGTTGGTTTGGGTTTTTTTTGGTGTTTTAAAAATTGTGACTGAAGCAAATATTGTGGCCAGTTAACATCCACAGGCTGGCATTAGGCTTGCTTGTCTGGTTACCTTTCGCAGACCTCCCTTAGAAGTAAGCCATAGAGCAGGAATCTGCCAACCAAAAGTAGAAAAAAAGCCTCACTGTAATTACACATTACTGGAGACAGAAGATACGCAGGGGTTCACATCTTAAACCAAGAAAAGCTACAGTGCTGGCAAGCTACATTTCGCAAAGAATTATTTCATCAGACATTAATTATTTACAGTACATGCTCACTTTTTGTATAGATATGCACAGATCCAAACTAAACACAGCTTCATTTGCCAGGGCCTCCAAGTAGTGCCACGATGCAAATGTTAAGGAGTAGTAACAAGGCTCTAACTACAGCTGGTTTCCCATTTGCTGGATACAGATATTCAAACATTCTATTCCCAGTGAACACACTAGGCACAACACAGAGTAAATGATGAGCCTAGATTTGTTAGGTGTGTAATGAAAAAGGGTAACACACTGAAGAGGATGAATTTCAAGTGCAAGCAATAAAAACAATCTCCTTGTGAAAGTATTATAAATAGATTTGATGCTCGCAAGGTGAGAGATAACAGCAATCAAAAGCTAGCCATTGCATAATGAAACCTTCTGCAGACAGAGGATTTGTAATTTTATAGGCAACACTGAATTCAGTTCCAGGAAAAATGTACATGAAACATAGCTGTCTTGACAACCCCATTCAACGAGCTACTCAAGGTGGAAGCTATGTGAACCAAAAGCCTTCTGAAACCATAAAATCAGCACTCAGAAGCTGAGGTGAAAAAACTCTAAAATTATGGGACGGCGTCACAACCTGTCAATTTATTAGCAGGTGCTTCTAAATCAGTATTAGGAACAAAATATCAAACTGTTCAAAAGTGGCACAATGGAACTGTTCTGAAAGAGGAGAGAAAACATGTGCCATAGGACTGGGGTTTCCAGGACTTTTGCTAACAGTCTTTGGAAGATTGTAGACAACAAAGCAGGGCACAAGCAGCTGATGTCAGTTTTTCAAAACAGTAATAATTTTAAACATATGGGACTGGAAAAAGACTTTGCAATGACTTTTTGAGCAAGCATTTTTAAGTCTGGAATAATAACTAAGCAAAAGAACAAGGAGCTGATTTTACTCTACCTCGCTTTTTTGTTTAGGAAGTGTGAAATGCTATCATCCAGTCAGAATTTTCTTTTCCCACAGGGCTATGTTAATATTTTTACTTCCAAAGATAGGCATGGCTGTAGCTAGTTGCAACAGTCCATGCAGTCTAACCTAATGTTCAGGGGTCACAGCCTTTGCCTGAGAAGGCTTTTGGCCTGTGGGCTTAAACAAGAGGTGGCTTTAACTAAGTGTTGACAGTACTGATTTTCATCAAAAAGATGCTTATGATCAGCAAAAGCAAAACTAAGATCATGTCACTGAACAAAAACCTGGAACTAGATCACTGCTAACAAAACTGAGGGTAGGATTGCTTTCATGGGGTGATGGCATGTCCGAGGTCAGTTTGCTGATAATAATTGCTGCAAACCTTCATTTAGCAGCAAATGCTGTTCCTGACAGAAAGGGAGTAGGGTGTAAGGATGAAGGAAGGAATAAACCACATATCTGGCCTCTTTAAACACAGTGGAGCTTTAAACTAATCTTGACAGCTTGTTTGCTGGTGGCACAAAGGTGATCCTGACCTGATACATGAATTTTGTCAGTCAAGTGCTACTAGTCAGACTAGGGTTGGGGGAAACTGCCTGCCAAGGTACCTGGCAGCCTTAAGCCAGTGCCATAAACAGAACAAAACAGTTATGGAGGAAGGATGCAGGCAGGACACATAACACAGGCAGGAAGGGGCAGTGAGCTGTTTGGAGCCTCACTGTGGGGTTGCTGCACTTATCCCAGGGCCACAGAGCTCTTGCAGCTTGCACTGGATGCACACATGGTGGCTGGGTAGGAAGGGACAGGATGAGACTGAACCCTTCACCCTCATGGCCAGTGGTCTCAGCTAGAGCTATCAGTTACCTCAAATGCTCTGTCTGTCCTCCTCCAAAAATGTGTGCCTAAGCGGGACAGTGAGTGCTGTGGGGCTGGAGGTGGCTTGTTGCTCCTGTTGACTCTGCTCTACTTTACTGAAGTGCTTCTATCTGTGCTGGGCCCCATAGGTTTCCCCTCTCCAGCAAGTGTCCCAAACCCTCCGCTGAAGAGTTAGTCTTATGCCCTCTGACTCAGTGAATGTGAAAGCATTGTGAGCAAAGTGGAACATATCCAAAAGGAGAGATTGAAGCAAAATGGCCTCATAAGGTAATCTCCTTACATTTAGAGCATGCTTCTGGGGCTGTGGCTCAGTGCTTTAAGTCCAGTTTCAGTGCTGCCCCTATGCCGTCAAATATATCTCAGCTAGACTTGTATTGCAGGTGCTGACACTGGGTTCACACTGGTTCCAAAAATATTGATGGGTTATATTCAACACCCAGCTTTATGCTGACTGAGACTGAGTGTTGTCTTGTAGCCAGCAAAAGGTCAGTGTAAGGATACAGGCAGCATAAAGACTAGTCACATAGCAGGTTCAAGAGAAATAAGCTTGAGTGCTCCCCTCTGGCCTGGATCAGACTGGGACATTTACCAACTTGTGCAATCTAGGATTGTGCATTTACCTTGTGCATTTACCAACTTGATCAATCTAGGATTGATCCACAGATTCAGGGCTGAGTGATGAGTTCTCAAATCCTTCTTCTGAGAGTATGACAGAGAATAATTGTTGTAGAGTGGACTTTTAAAGATACTTACTTGAGAGGCGAGATATTTTGCTAAGACTCTGACCTACTAAAAATTTATTGAAAATGTAAGAAATTAATAGCATGTAAACCTGAGAATACCTAGTGCCTCTTTTGGCAATCTTATTGTGACAATCATACTAGAGCTTTTTGAACTGTTTCCTTCAAAGTTTTAAAGTGAAAATTAATTGCATCCCATCCCCCTTGCCCTCCAAATCCTTTTTCCTACTGTTCAGAATACCTGTGTTCAGAAGATACCTGTGTTTAGAAGATATTCAGAAGATATCAAGACAATTCCAAACTCCACCTTCTGCTGAGAACTCAGCAGATTCAATCACTTTGGTTTACATACAATATACCCATACCTGGATGCTTCATGCAAAGAGATGTTTATCCTCTACAGTGCTTTGAGAAAACTCATACCCTTTCTCAAAGGCTAAACCAAATATATTTTTCAAAGGTTAAACCAAATATGTACCATTCACCGTCTATTATTTAAGAAATAGTGGTCTCAGCAAAGGGCATTTCCTGGGGATTAAGGACTGGCTGCATGAGTGGATGGCCTGAGATTTTTAATTAAAGGTGCAAGCTCCTTCTGTTCTGGCATATGAAATTCCATTTAAATGAGGTTCTCTTGAATTCAGAGGTTTTTCATGGCATGAAGTTCACCAGTGCTGACAGGTCCATGCTCCCCAGTTTAATGAGTGGAAACAAAGTCTAGAAAGACAACTTTTGACTGTCTCGTTAGTGCCAAAGTATTACTGCTGTGAATGTGGCCAAAGACATCCATTTGTGATGCTGGGGCCTTCAGAAAATTATAGCTGGTTCATCTGCGGTAGTAGAGTTGTGTTTCCAAAGTCTGTGAGGTCATCCCAGAGGATCTTTTCCATTCAGAGTCTACACTGAACCATATCACAGACCATCATCTAAACAAATATGAAGATGGGAAGTTGGTAGGACATGAGTTTATGGAAGAAAAGATAAAAAGAAAGTACATGAAAACCAGAGATGTGTCATGCCCGAGAACAACAGGCATGAAGCTTCCTTTTGTGTTGAATGGGCCATGTTAATGGCTGTGACATAAACATGAGGTAAATTAAAATTGCTTGAGTCTGCTTCCTTAAAAGCAAAAGAAAATGCAGCTATTATGAGTTTTTGCTATTCAAAATCAAAGATCTTTCCCTGCCTGAGTGGAGATTATGCTGTATGCAACCTTTGTTCCAATCAAAGAGCCCCAAGGGCCAGCGGTAGAGCTACTGCCAGAATCAGTGTCTGTGTAGCTCAGTCAGGCCTGGACAAGAGACCTGTTGGTCACAGAAGAGGTGGGTCTGTCCCAGAGCAGGAATGCTGAAATTACCTCTGTTGGCCATAAAAATGTCCCAACAGCTCAATCCCACACCTGTCTTTCATTGCTGAGCTGGGCCATTATTTCTGTCTTTAGTTTGTCTGAAAAAATAATGTATTATCTCCCTCTAGTACTCATTAGCAAAAGGAAACAGGATCAGGCCCTAAATTTATGGAAATTAAATGCTGTCAAATCTGTTTAACTCCTCTAGGACTTTTTCACAACTTTATTATAGTTGCATCAGAGGCTGTTTTGTTAAGAAATAGTAACATATTTTCTGCTCCCCCACCTTATAACACTACTGTAGAGAAACTGATCTGACAGGGAGCAAAAATACACTGTTGGAAATAAATTCGGTGTTATGCTGAAAGTCAGCCATGAAACCTCACTGAAGATGGTGGGTGAGAAAACTTCCTTTCCCTAGGAAAAGAACTGCCTTCTTTTTGGGACATCCTCATTGAGACTCCAGGAGCCTCACCATAACATTCCTCACCCTACATACCATGGCAAACATGCCTACAGTGCTGAACTGTGGGGGCTGAGGCACTTCTCCAGGATCTAACTGCAAAAGCTGGGGACAAGGTGGCATATGATGAAATGGAGCAACTCAGAAAGTGACAGCAGAAACATCAGAGAAGCAGACATAGCAAGTAGCAAGGACACACCAGAGCCAGGAAGGAAAACCCTTGTAGCCTGACCTTGAGAGAAACCTAAGAGAGAGATAACTTGAGTTGTGGCTCAAAAGAAGCTTGAAAGTGTGAAGAGAGAAAACACTGACTATTGTTTTGACTCCCGCTGTGCCCAGAGTAACAGGGCATTGTGTACATTCTTTCTAAACAAACAGAAGTACACAAAAAGCTCAATTCGCTCCCTTATCCGTTTGTTTTCTGAACAGAAATAACCTGTAGGGACCCTGAATATTGGTCAACTACGTGGGTCAAAGAGGGTAACAAGAAGTATATTAATAAAGACAACTTTCTCCTGAGAACTGATTTTGTCTTTTCTTGTCTCTAGTAAAAGATTTTAGTCCTTGTCTATGGTGATATTGTCATTAGCATTGTCATAGCAACTGATAAACAAGGAGAAAATGATGTGCAACAACTTTTTATTTTTTTTTTAAAAGGCAGTCCAAATGTCTTACTAACAAGTAATTTGGTGACAGAATTTAGCAAAGTGGTTGCACAGTAAATGGGTTTATCTTTAAACATAATGCTCTTTTCCATTTTAACTGAGCATAAAATCATTATCTTTAAAGGATCGGCAAAAAGCGGGGCTTTATGCCTCTTGAATAGTTCCGTGTGACATATGGTCTTTCCAAGCAATAGTTTTATCGGCTGCGCACAGTAGCAGCAGATTTGAGCTAATGTTCCTGTGAAAACAAGTAAGGGTTTATCCAAAAACTGAAGAAGGGGAGGAGAAAGGCACCTTTGCCCTGCTGTACAGAAAAAACAAATCGTGTCTTACGTCAAACTTACGACATCCCGCTATAAATATAGCAGCTACTGGTAGTGACTAACTTCGCCACATGCACTGGGTGGGCTGAAGAGGACTCCGTGACCTGCTTGATTCCCTGCCCACCAGTGATGCTCCCCGGAGAGTTTCAGCCCTGCACTGCCCTGAAGCCTTGGATGGGGCAGGGTGGTTCTCAGGAACAGATGGGGCATCCCTGCCCAGAGGGGCTTAGCTCCAGCTTTCCTATGTAGCCACATCTCCAGTTCCCAACATAGATGCTTATAATCAGCATCAGGCACTGGAAACAGCACAAGTTGCTTGTTGTCAGATGCATCTCACAGGGTGCTGAAGAGCATCCTGTCTCCATGCTGTCCAACATCCTGCTTCACTCTGGGGTAAGGGTTGGGGACTGTTTACTGAGCAGCAGCGGTGCAGGGCAGGATGAGCCTCATACACAAGTGGACACATTTGTTTTAGCCCACAACTCTGCCTAAATATTGGTCTAAAATTATTTTTGAGCTTGCTGCTGCCTCGGTTGAGGACCACTGCACTAGAAATAGTCCCTGTAAGTTAATTGGTGCTGGCATAACAAGTGCAGGAAGAAGGCAAAAATTAATGGATTGCAAAACATTTTTGCATCTAAAGAATTCTGCTATAGTAGTTGTACACACACACAGTGGATGCAAATAAATAAACATATGCTCATATGGTTATAGTATTGCCTACACGCATGCACACACATATATTTATACTTACATTTATATGTGTATATATAGAATGACCTTAAATAACAGGTAGCAGAGTAGGGATATCTGAAATGTAAAATTAAAAAAAAAAAAATCCTGTTGCTCAAAAACTTCACAGAAGGCAAATTTTCAGAAAAACCTTCAGTGTGCTTGAATGGCCTATGATGCTTTTGTAGTTATGGGTGATTTTTCTCTATTTCTTACAGCAATGCAATAATTTTTAGGTTGAGATCCTCAAGGCCTTCTCAACAGCAAGAATGAATTCCCTCCATTCTGAAGTCTTTCACGAGCACTTTGTGACTTCTGCACTTCGAGACTCTCCCCTGCTGTCTGTGCCACTCTCTTATCCCCAAGCATAAGTGTCAATTGTGCTTCTATCTGAAGTTCAGGGAGATTTTTTTTCTGGGGAGTAGCTGAGATCTCTTTGTAGCAACCATGCAAGTTTTTCAGAATTGATGTGAGGTGTCACAATTGTGGCAACATTGCATCTGCCCTGGGAGACATGGAAAAAGGTATTGGTTCAGGGGAGCATCTAAATCAAGACTGAGACATTAAAAGTCTAGTCTATGGATTGTCCCAAGTCCTAGAACTGCAGGGGAAACATAACATCTTTGATTTGAGACCTACCAATGCACTTAGAAATAGCATCTGCCTATAGTAAAACAGCACAGTGGAGAGTAGGAAATTACTCTTTTGCATTTTATATATAGATACAGAAGGATCAGGCAGAGGCACAAAAGAAATATCCACCATTAATGATAGCCAGAGATGGGTGTTGTTACAAAGTAGGAGGAAAATGTAGATCCTGAAAGTGTCTTTCCACATCTGAGTTTCTCTTGGGACAGTGGCACCATGCAGAGTTGCTAACCCTGGGATAGGAATACCAGACCTTAAATATTGCATGCTTACAAAGGACACTGTGGTACACACACTGCAGACAAACTATTCTGCAACAAAGTAAGAAAGGGTTTGTGCTGACTCAGCAGAACTAGATAACAAATGCAGCTTTAAAAATTACTCTTTCTCAATAAAGGGTAATCGGTTCTTGCCTTTTCTCATTGTGTGAGACACTCTATAGACTTTATTCATTAGAGAGCACTCTGCAAATTTGAAATAAGAAAAGGGAAAAATAAGGACGGTAATAGAGTTGTAAATTCAGCTTTTATGTCAAGGAAATTACAACAAACTGATACACTTTCTGTAAAAAACACTGACTGATGGTGCCATTCCTTGAATAAAAGCAACAAACATTCAGTATGCCAATATCTGCAAGTTGTAGACAAAGATGGGGCTGTCACAGAAGCCCAGAATGGGAAAGGACCTCTGGAGATCATCTACTCCAATTCCCCTTCTCAAAGCAATGTAAACAAGAGCTCAGTCCTCTGGGTTGTGTCCACTGAGGCTTTCAATGTCTCCAAGGAGGAAAACTCCAAATCCTCTCTGGGCAATTTATTCAACTGTTTATTTACCTTCACATAAAAAAGGCATATGACTGGCCTCCAGCTGGATATGCCAGCCACATTACAAGACTTTGAGCCTGGTAGTTCTGCCAGTTTGCAGTCCACCTGTCCATTGACAGTCCACTGTCCATTTATTTACTATGTAATTCATCAGTTTGTTGAATGTTATCCAAGTGGTGTTCTAGGAGACAATGCTGAAGGTCCTGCCAAAGTTGAGAGAAATCACATCCACTGTTCTCCTCCAATACGCCAAGCCTGTCACCTTGTCAATAAAGTTTATCAGTTTGGCCAAGCAAGCAATAACTTCAGTGTAGATCTTGCTGGCTTGATAGGAGAGAGCTGAATAACTTCTGAGAAATCATTTATTTAATGATGTCTGACTTCCTGATCACAAAATGTCCCCGAGCAGGCTATGTGGAGTTTCCCCATGTCCCTTTGTGTGTCTCCCAGTGTATTACGCATCCTGAGATTGGAGTCACTCTTGGTCTGTGTGTCATTCACCTGTTTTTTTATAATCTTGACCTAATGTTCAAAACTTAGCCAATCTGAGTGGCCATTTATTCATGTAACATGCTTTGGTTCCCTCGTTAATTCTTAGAATGAGCTTTCAAGTACATCTTGAAAGTCAAAATTGGCTTTCAGCAAGTATTGATATGCAGTTAAAAAACATTGTATTTCATGTGCATCACTACTTTTTTTTTCTGCAGGAAAATTCAGGGAAACTTAAGCATGGACTGAAGGCATTAAGTTAAAGTGAGACCTAACGCCACCCAAAAAAATAGTGACATTTTAATGGAGGATAATTACTTAAGAAAAAAATACTTGTTTTGCTGCTCTTAGAGTCAAATTTGTCAAGATAAATCCTGGGGACACCCTGACAGCCTTTCATGTTTATTGCTTTAGTGGGTTCTCAGCTCCTGGACTCCTGGTGGAAGTAGACCCCTGGAAACAGAAAATAACTGATGGACCCCAGTCTCATGAACTGACCAGCCTTGTTCCAGTCTAGTGGGCCTTGCTGGAGTGGGCAGAAAAGCTGGACTTTAAGCTACTGCTGTTCTTGCTTTTCCAACCTTTTCTTGAACAGAATATCAAATTCTTTAGGATGAATTAGACAGGGAAGAGTAGAAACATCTTCTGCATCTCCTTTAATTCTTGATATCTTCGCAGCAGCTGTCAGCTTCAGTTTGTTCATCGATCATTCAGTTGAGCAAGAGCAAGAAGATGAAGGACCATTCACCCCTTGATGCTGTTAACCAGCCTGTCAGGCTTTGACAACTTAAATGAGAGACATTTCATAAAATTATGAGTGAAATTTTAAATGTCTCATTGAGGCATACCACAAAATCCTTTGCTGTCAAATGAGCACTTGCAGTAAGTTGTTTTTTTTCCCTGACCCAGCACTCTGCTCACGTCAGACCCATCAGGATTTTGGAAACATCTCCTTTTTATGGGGGGCATGCTCAGAAACATTAACACAAGCATTAACACTCAATTTACCTGCTGACATTACTGTTGCACATCAGTACTGTCATTTATGTGCACACAGCAGAAGGGCAAGATAGCTTAATGAAGACTCTTTAAAATGGACTGAGCTTCTCTTTTTCCCTGTCAAATACCACTACCTGATTTAAACTGACAGTATTTCACAACCAATTCAATGAACTTTTTCTCCCCTTCCACTGCCTGAGTGGTCCACATGGTTTTAAGGTGATGCTTTAGTCCCACAACAAGAAATATGTGTGGTTTTTAATGACTTTTTGCTGCAGCCATGTTCTGACTGCACACATATTGCAAAAGGTATCTTTTTGGCCCTTGGCCCAAATAAAAGACCTGTGCATTAGCCAGTGCCACTAGGGCTCTTAAGAGGCCCAGCTCTGTGGCACAATAAGTGCAAGAGCTCTAAAATCTGCCAAGCTTGAGGGAACCCATCACGCAAAGCACAGGGCCTGAGGTTTGTCTGTCTGCCTTTCACTGGGACAAACATGTCCCAGCAGCCTCTGTGGAGCTTCTCAGATTTTGTTCTTCAAGGTACACCAAAGTGGGATATTTTCTTTCGGTACAGGTTTCAGCTAAGGAGAGCACAAGCAGCCTTTGTTAAGTTGACTGCAAACCCCATTTGAACAGAAAATTTTGTTTTACAATGTCCACATGTGTGGTGCCAGAAGAATCTATTGTAGTACATGAATAACAGTTGTTGTAAGCTTGCTTCAAACACAATGGTTATCTGCTTTTGAGCCAGTAGCCAAAACCAGAAGCAACCATGCAATTTATAGCTAGCTAGGTAATCCATCAGCAGTTAGGCTCCAGCTTGGAAAAATACTTTGAGTACCAGCTTAACTTTAAGTATATGGTTATATACATTGATTTCAGTAGGGCAAACACATATGCCTAGAGCTATGCATGACTGGAGCTGTGTATGATTAAGTGCATCACTGAGTGTAATTAGAAAAAAATCTTAGTCTTAGCTATACGAATTTGTCTAGAGATAAATATAAGACCAACTCCACCTTGGCTCTGTTTCTTTTTTGGTGTAGTACAATGTAAGCAAGATCCTATTACTCCGCACTATTTATGGCATACCTTCATGCATATGTGGTAACACATTCCCAGCATATTATTTAAAACTGATCTTTTCCACTGCTGGGATGTTTGGGTTTTTGTACCCAGTCTTACTCCCCAGAATCTTCTAGAAACAATAATACTGACCTTGTGTGTTCAGACTATACAAGGAAGAGGAACTTACACAATTGCTTAATTTCTTTGTCTGTTCTCTCTGCTGCCCTTCGTTGCCTCTACTTTTTTCCATGCTCAGGAATGAATATACTTTCTGTCAGAGTTTCAGCATATTTTCCTGTCACACATTCTCCCACTTTAAGCTCTTTTGTTCTAATACTCTTGACATTTAAGCTGGGCACTTTAAAGGTTCTTTCTCTTTACTTTATTCTATGATTTATTGATTACTTCCAGCTTCTGTTTCCCTAAGCCTATTTCCTTTCAAGTTTTCTCACCCTTCCAACTTGTTTCATCCCTTCATACAAATAATGCTTCACAGTCCCAGTTTTAAAGCCACAACCAAGGCACAATTTTTTCTCCCATTGGCTTGGCATAGCAGCATTTTTTTTACACACGGACACCCAAAGACATTGTAAATGATTACAGGGGTCATTGTTACTGATGAATGTGTCATGGCCACACATTTACAAAGGGCCTGCTGAGCTGCACTGTCCTTTGCAAGTGGTCCCTGAAGAAGTCATAGGCGCTACTCACAGGTCAAGGGACTGCTCAGTGTGGGAAAGTGACACTCCATACCGGGACACAAGTCAGCATTGTGCGGGGAGAAGCCCCCTTCTCAAAGGCTGGGCAGCGCTAGCAGTGTGATTCTGACTTAAAACCAGAACAGTATGAGATGCTGGGTGAGGGGGCTTGCCAGCAGTTAAGGGTTATTGCACCTACACACTGTGGTGCACATTTTGCGCTAATTGCTAACTGGTGGGAGCCACACAGTCAGTGACAGAGTGTGGCTGTGTGTGTGCTCCCATCCGCATTTCTGCAAGGTGCTGTTTTGCTCTGGTGTTGCTCCTATCAAAGGAGGCTCCAATTCACCAGAAGAACCAGTTCTAGCATGAGAAACACAGCATGATGTGTGTCTGACATTAGGTGTGGGTCTCAGTGTGAGTCTTGGACCGAAGTTACCTAATTTGGCTGCATCCCCAATTCCCTGCCATGACCTTGGCATAATATTTGTGTCTGCCTTGGCATCTTCCAGTGACTCAAACTACAAATAGTTCTGGAATCATCAGATGAGACAGCCTAGAATGAAGCAAAGCATTACCACCTATGCAAGGCTTTGAACAGCCTTCCTTCTCTGTCTCCTGCTCTGTTACGGCAAAGGACTGGAAAGGACCCTTGTCTTTCTCATGTCTGCGTTTCTGTCTCAAACTGAGTGACACACTGGGCCCTTTAATTTCCCCTTGGTGCCCAAAGTAGTGCAGTGATTTGCTGCTGTACCTACGCAACAGGAAAGCACAGTAATTCAGCTGGATTAAGCTAGGAATTTGTACCTTGGGCATTAAGGGGTAGATTGCCTAAGGTGACAGCTGGAATCTGTGCAGTAGAGTGCTGTGTTCAGAGGGGCACTTTTGCCCACTTCCAACAGAAGATACAGGGGGGTTGGGAACCAGACTGTGACCAACACTCGCATGTAAAGCGTGCTCTAGTAAATTAGCTAGTGATTTTTCTGTCAGCCAGGATTCTGTGCAAATGAAGAGATATCAAAGATATAGAAAATGATTGAACTCAGCTGAAAATGTACCTCCTGCTTGGGTTCTAAAGTAAAAAAAGACCTTTTGCTAGGGAAAAAAAAAAAGAGCATTGTTCTCTACATTTTATCATTTCAACAGAGATGAAAAATTAAATTGACACTAAAATTTTATGAGAAAGGAAATTCTTGTTAGAAATTTTATCTGAGAGTATTGATTTTGCTACTGTGAAGAAAATTGCCCTCTAAAAGTTAATAAATAAAAGCAAGCAAGGATAGACTTTTAATTGATTTAATTTAAAATCTTCTAACACATACAATATTGGTAAGATTATGTTTTAAAATAAAGATGTAACTTGCTGATTTTCCTACATTTCAATGTCAGTTAGAAAATTTTAAATGATGAAAAGTTGGTCTTAGCTAAATGTAAGTCTATGAATACAACTTCTTATTAATCTGTGAATATAGATGACTAAATCCTTGGCCTCTGGTTTGTCTGTCAGAACATCTGATGGACATACCAGCAGGATGTTGCTCTGGTTCATTTTACATGCAGCACACCAAAGGGGTGTATTGTCCTAGAGGCTTAAACTATGTTTTACTTTGCGCTAAAAATTCAGCCCAAATGATGCAGCCAAGACTGAGAGATGAATAAATTGTAATAGCAGTGCTTTTATTAAATTGGAAGTTATGCTCCTGGTAAGAAAATGGATTTTACCAAAGCCAACTATTAGTAAGAAATACTTTTGTTGTGATTTTGTACCTATGTATGTCTGTATCCACATATGCACACGGATATTATACGTGTGTACTTGTCTTTCCTTTAGGCAACCACGCAGTGATATTTTCCGAGGAATAAGAACCTGAATAAACAACTAAGACAAAGCTGTGGTTTTTTCTCTTTCAGCAGTGGAAATAACATTAATCAACTATGTGGCTAGAAATTTTTGGAGAGAGCCTTCAGCAATTTCCAATTGATTTTCTCATTTCAGTATCTTACAGAA
This sequence comes from Entomyzon cyanotis, assembly GCA_024500445.1. Classification (NCBI taxonomy): domain Eukaryota; kingdom Metazoa; phylum Chordata; class Aves; order Passeriformes; family Meliphagidae; genus Entomyzon; species Entomyzon cyanotis. The sequence goes on from JAKEPQ010001005.1 coordinate 74,784,877, forward strand.
GGCAACAAGACAAATAGTCAAGATATTTCAAGATAACATATTCTTCTTGTATAGGAGGAATTTTAGCTTTCTTTTATTGAAGCTGCTGGTTTGTTTCTTCTGGGTTCCCTGGGGGATTGCCTCAGAGGAACCAGAGGCATGTTCCCTTTCCTTGGACTTTAATGTGATCCATGGGACCCCAGTGCTCTGCCAGCTCCAGAGGCACAGCACAAGTGAGGAATTCTGTGTGGGAAACCCATGTGTCAGAGTGATGCTCTTACATGGGTTTTAATGGTGTTATCCTCAGATGAATTGGAGTGAGGCAAGCTCAGGAGCTGACAAGCACAAATAAATCCCCAAGTGAATGACCTGGTAGTTTGTGTGTCTCCTTTCCTATTTAATTTTATTTTGGGAGTGGCTACTGTCTTGTGCTGTTGTTGCTTTGTTTTCTAATCTCACAGATGTCTGCCAGCTGCTGGATACTCAGAAGAAGACAGTCACTTGGGCTCTTTCCTGTAAGCCATGTCCCCGAGTAAGTTCTCACACACAGAAAAGAAATTCAGGGCAACAAAGAGCTATCAGTGAAAAGGTTCTTTTAGAGTAAAAATTTGGTGGAGATTAAAATAGGGCAAAAGTTCAAATGAGAACAAGCCACTGCCAAGCAAGCAAGAATCTTGGCAAAAAAGAAGGAAAAGAAACATTGGTTTAAAAGGCAAGTAACCATGGCGAGACAACAGCTCAATGCTAGAATCTGGTTAAGAACTAATATCACACAGAGCTGTGATTGTTTATTCAAAGCTAGCCCATGGGAGAACAGTTGTCTCCAATGAGTGTTCTCACAGCTTGGATCCAAAATTATAACTGCATTTTTTTTAGCATCCAGCACTTCAACACTACCCATTTACTGTTAGACAAAAGAAAAAGAAAGTACGAAGTTTTTTTCTTCGTGTCCCTTGTGTGTTTAAGGCAGAGCTTTACATATGGAAAGGCATTTCATGTCAGCTGTTGAACCGGTAACATGCTATTCTGCAGCAGTTGCCAGTGGAAACTGTTGATACATTTTCAGTGTCTCTCCCAAGTTTCAGAAGAAACTGGAAGCAGTGTCTGGTTTAGTGATGTTTTGTTTGTGTGGGTTTCTGGAGGGTGAGAGAAGAGGTCTTGCACCCCTGAGCTGCATTACTGCAGTTATGACACAAAGCAGCTAATGGAGTGTGGGAGCTAACAGCTGTGGAATTAAGTTTAGGCATGAAATAAAAATAATGGCAGCTTTGATGCAAGTAATAATTTACTAAAGAGGTTTTGTGGCTATCAGCAAACTCACAACGTATGCACACATCCATACACCTGCTTAAGTTGTGCACCTGTTGTCCTACAAATAAATCAAAAGGGAAAAATGGAAGCTTCCAGTGTTCTGCTATAAATAAAAGATGATTAATACCATTATAGTGACAAACAGGTATTGGCAGCACACAGTAAGAATGGAAGATTGTCATCTAATTTGTGCTTTTGTTTCAACATCTAGATGAGCTTGGAATACATACACAGTGCTAGAGGGCACAGCTGCCGCCCAGCAGATGAGAAAGAGAGAGCAGGTCAAATTCATTTCTCACTGTAAGTCAAAAGTAGCTCAACCAAAGCAGAAATTTTCATGGAAATGAACACCATCTGATTTTTCTACAATCTGGCGGATTTTTTCACTTACACAAATTTATTGCTCAGAGCTTCTTGGCCTAAACTACGACACTGTGGTCTGTACTGGGTCTGCAGGTCTTGGCACTTCTGGGAACCTGACTTTGCAGCTATTCTTTAGAGACCTATAGGTCTGTGTGGAAGGTCTCTTTTTGGAATTAGCATGCACATCCTTAAAAAGATCCTTCAGGCTAAGATCTAAATCCCCACATTTGCACTTTGTGGAATTGTTTACACATCTGCAGAGGGTAGCTTTGAATATTGCTGGAGTCTTGGTCTCTTCAAGTCAACAGGGCATATGAAAATTGCTGTGTAGACAACTTCAAAGCTCCCTTTTACCCACAGACTAATTAAAATTTAGGCAATAGAAGCGCAATATGTTTGAACTTTTCTATTTCAGAGCTGGCTATACTGGCTGTCAAGGTGATTTAAATTTTTTTTCTGAAAGGAGAGGGTTGGAATTTAGAGGGTAAAGCTAAACTCTTTCCCTTGCCTCTGTCCTGTCCTTCTGCTCTACCTCCCCACCCCACGCCCTTGGATGCACAGCATTCCCCTCCACCAAGGCAGCTAGCTGCCTGTGGAATTGCCTTGCCTGGATTCAGACTCTCGGGTAGGCTGAGAATGGCAGTTGGGCAAATCCCTCTATTTGAGTGCCATTCCTTGTTTTATGAAGCAAGGCACCTGTTCTAAGATACAATTTATTTCAGTGTGTTAATGGCATCTGAAGTGTGTTTTGCCCATTCTTGAGTAAATGTAGCATATATTAGGGGCGGAGAGACAGGGAGCTCCGTGTTTGATATAGCTGCATTTTCCCTATGCCTTCATAGTTCCAAGGAACATCTCCCAAAACTCACAGCTGCCATTGTGTCAAGCCAAACTGCTACAGCACATTAGAGAGATATACACAGTCTTCTATTCAATTTGTTTCTTTACCTGTCATCTAAAGTGAAATCACTCAGAGCAGGAGTCCCTCCTCAGTCTTTCTGTATGGAAAAATCAAAACCTTGTTCTTTTGTGGTGTTCTGCATCCCACATGCACTGTGCTAATCTCCTAATGTCAGGCTCTGTGTCCCTGGCACATCAATGGACCTGCACAGGAAGAGCAGAATTTGGCACCTTGGTTTTATCTATTTAATAGCTCAGAGGTCTTCAGGAGCACAGAGGCTTTACATTTATTTTTATTTTTTATATATACTTTGCTGGGGATATAACAGGGGTGCCCACATTTGATGCCATGCTCATGTGCAGGGCAAAACCTGCTCTCGTATTCTTTCTGAATATTTCTGATCCATGATGAATAGTGTCTTTCATATTCACAGCCTGATCCAAAGGCCACTGAGTCCCTCTCTGCACAGATACATCCCAGCTATAAACAGGCGCTTGCAAAGAAATCAAGAGGCAATCCAAAGCATATGTGAAAGCGAACTCGGCCCACTTTTCGTGCATATCTTAAGTTTGCTGAAGAGGAATATATGTTCCACTTTTGTGTTATTGTTTTTTCCTTGGTTGACAGTGAGAGCCTTTGGATTCTGCAGTAAGGAGTGAGGGCACATTGTCACTTTTCCGTGATGATTTTTGCCTTCTTCACCATTTTCAGGAATTCACAATCCAAATGATTCACATTATGAGAGCAAATATTGCCTTCATTTGAATTATTTTATTTTTGTTGCAATCACCTCAGAATGTTACTATAGTAATATCTCTGGTTTTCCTTGTCAAGAAACTGTCACAGATAATTTCATAAACCTTTTATGCAGCTACAGTGCAAAGAAAACAATGCATATATTTTAATATTATGCTTGCCTGTAAATAAAAAAAAAATTTTAAATGCACATAATTGCATCATAAGGAAAGAATACAAAGATGCCAGAATAAAACAGGTTAAAAATGAGAAAATATTGAAATTAAGGTTAATATTACCTCCCTTGCTCAGCCTTTGCCCAAAATTCTACCTCATCCCATTCATGCCTGTTTCTCTGGGCATGAACAGTTCTAGAAATTGGAACTGAAAAAGAAAATTCCCTCTCTTTGTGCTCCATTGACAGTAGCACACAATCCTTCAGACACTGTAAGGAAGGACTAGGTTGTATTGCTGTTTGGAACATGCCAAGTCACCTGATAGCAAGACCCTATAATTTGCTCTCTAGGCATGAGAGGATGAACTGTCTTCATTGGAAGGGTCTGAAAGTGGGATTCTTCAGATACTTCAGTTGCTAAACCTCAATAAGTCTTCTCCAGACACAAACATATGGTGGTTTTCATTTTATATGTGTGTATATATACATATATATATATATATATACACATATACAATTTGCCACATTTGAGAAAAATGTCCACTGAAATGACAAACAAGCATATGCACATTAACATCCTGAAAGTAGCTACTCAGTTGCAAGTAGCACAGTGTTAGGGCATCTTAATGAAGGCTGTATTCTTTTTCATTTCCCATACAAATAATTTCCCTTGATTTTAATCCCAACTTCTTAAAAAACCAAAACCCTGAAATATTTTGATTGCATTTCTCCCAAATCCTTAGCTTTGGATGGATAACAGGGAAAGAAAAATATTCAGTGTAATGATTTAACAATTAAATACTTAAACAACTTAATCTGGCAAAGTTCTGAGAACATAAGAGCAGAGTGTTGCAGTGGGAAGATATCCAGGGGAGAAACTGGGACCTGTGTGTTCTCTAAAGCAAAGAGGGAAACTGGGACCTGTGTGTCCACTGATGTTTACATCTATCTGTCTCCTGTCACCCGCAACATTCCATACTGAACAGTTTGCCTGGCACTCCCATGCGTGTGGCTTGGTGCATCATCTTACATTGCTTATCCAAGCATAGCCTTTTTAAATTTAAGAGTTGGCTCAAAGCACCTGAGAAGGGGTTGATTTGTGAGCTCTTCTCCACAGATTGACATGTGTGCAGTGAGCAGACGTAGACCCAAAGAGACAATTCAACATTCCTGCCATGTCTGGCAGGAATTCCTCTTTCTTGTCATCTCTGCCTACCTTGAGCTTCCTGCTGCCAGTTCTCATTGGAAGAATGGAAGTGCGAATATTCGAGATGTCAGAGGGTTCAGGAGAGGCTGCTGGCTGCTGCTGTATGAGCAAAACCAGCCAAGTGTCCGAGTTGGCATTTAAGACTAGGATCTGACCAAAAAACCAACCAAACAAAAAAATTAACACTGTTTTTTTCTGAGCCTGAGATGAGCTAGAGAACCATCCACATTCCTGGAAGAGTAGAGCCTCAGCAGAGCGTGAGTAGGCATAATGAAGTCCAGTCCTGCCCTGGGAAAGTAACCTCTTTTTCCAGTGAGTAGGATTTGTCCACTGAAACAATTCCTGAGCAAATTATTGTCTCTTAAAAAGGGTTAAAAACACAGACAAACTAGGAGAAGACACAGTATTCCCCATGTTGGGGGGAGGTTACCATGGCAGAGTCCCACTGCTAGAGTCACAATTTTCTGCTGCTGTACCATATGCTTCCCAGAGAGGCCTGTTATTTAAGTTTCCTTATATATATCCCAGAAAAGGGTGCTGTTAGGTAACAAAAATCTGTCAATTTCTTTATGTCTAGATCAGTGGTAAACTGAAGACAAGGATTACTTCATGGATGGATGTGTTTTCAGGGTCATGAACCAGCCCACACAGATTAATTTTATATTTTAGACTTTGTGTGGTTACCATTTTATCAGTCATTTTATCAGTAAGCAGGCAGCAGGCTCTCACTTCAGCTGTGAAGAATGAAGCATTTTAGATGATGAAATGAAGTCAGGAACTTGACATAGGTGTGGGATAAGATCTTATGTGCCTTACGCAAACAAGCAAATGTCCATACTTGACTTGGGGCAAAGTGTGAAGGAAGGGCTGGTATGGAGACGCTGCTGCAGGACAACTGCCAGGGGAGTTTACAAGTCCTAGCTGGTGTCTGTAAAGTAGAGGGAGGATACAACATTGATGGTATGAGATGGGATATTGCACAAAAGGAAAGGAAATAATAGGAGGCACTAGTGAAGAAGAGAAGTTGGAAGAAAAGAGAACCATTGGAGAAGGGAGAAGAGAACAGCAGGCAACAGAAGCATGGAATTTAGTAAAAAGTACAGAGACTAACAAGTACAGGAAGAAAATATTTTAGTACTGTAGGAGAATAAACTTGCGGGCGAATTCTGTTTATTTCCTTGGCCAAAAGTAGGCAGGCCCTCATGTTTTATAGAATAAGCAAAGCTCTCTCTGGTAGCACCTCTTCTGCCAGCTCACTGAACTTTCTCCTTCAGATGCAACCATTATTTATTTGTGTAGGCATGGCTGTCCTCCCTGTGGTGCAGGATGAAGGTGATTGGAAGCATTTTGTAAAAGTCACTTTCAATGGGACAAAATTCCAACATCTAGGGCCAAGTGTCCAAACTGAAGAACTTTGTACACTTGAACAGTTTAACCTCCACTTTCTTTTTAAACAAAAAATGTGTTTGCAAAGAGGAATCCATTGTTTAGCATTTCACTTAGCAGCTCTGGACTGAGGCCATATTCAAGCTATATGCAGGGATGTATTTGCAGAGGTTTCATCACTAGCAAACTATACTTGGTAGGTTCACAATGTCAAATAAAGACTTATTATTTCCCATCTGTTTTGCCTTTCAGCATTTGTCTATCATACACTGACACTTCAAGCTGGCTTGTTGTGATTAGCTTAGTGTGGCAGAGAGATTGCTCACATCATCAGTCAGAGCTTGGGCTCACAGTCCTGGGCTGAAGCTGAAGGTCAGATCCACACAAAACCCTTGAACTGTTATAACAGCCTGGTGGCCATTGGAAAATTCTTCTCTTTTTTCTTTCTTTTGCTATTAGAAAGTTTTTGGTGAGCAAGGTCTAGGAATAAGAATGAGGTGTGGGGGTGAGGAAGCAGCTGTAGCAGGGGGAAGAGTAGAAGAGGCAAGTTACTTCATACACAAATGTGTTGTGCATATGTCATGACTCACCAGGACGTGAATCTGCAGTGGAAATTAGAGAGCAAAGGGAAAAGCCAGAGCAGATTTTTCATTTGGAATCACACTGACTTTTCTTATAAATTCTTTGTGGGCTTGACTTCCCACATTGTTGGGACTGTTCAAGACATTTTTAATTATTTAACGGCTCCACCAGAAGCTGTTTAGCAATGAGCAGTGGTCAGTCAGTCAGGCCACCAGCTGAAATGTGCTCAGCTTTGTATAGTAGCAGTTCTGAGTGGAATTCTGAGCAGTTCTCTTGCCCTGGTGACTGTGAGTTGGGAGATCTTGGCTCAGTTTTTCCTGGCCACAGGTCCTTATCATAAAAAGGAAGGAAGGACAAGCTCTCATTTAAGAATTTCCATGGAAGTTTCTGCAGAGACCATGAAAGCACAGACGTGAAGGAGAAAATCCTACAAAGTAGAAAATATGCTATTCAGAAGAAGGCAAGCCCATCACAAACCTGTAACAGGCAGGAGAGAACTTCCTGTGCAGTATCATTGGGCACCTTCTGGTGAAGAGGTAGAAAATGCCTGACATTAATTTTGTGTTACTGCATGACTGCCATGGGAATTCCTTTGAGCTGTAAGAAATCATGATAACAAAGTGTAGTGATCATATCACTTTAATTTATGCAACCAGCAAGGATGTAGAATTATGAGGCAAATATGTGGAAAAAACCACCCATGTCCCTCAGGGAAAGTTGCACATAGAGATCTATAGCAAAATGAGGTTTCCAGAGTGATGACAGCTCACCTTTATAAGAAAAAGATAATATTTTGGTGGCTGGCTCCTCCCTTCTCCTCCCCCTATCATTAATACTGTTTGTATTTAGCCTAAAGCTCCTTTAATCAGGGGCTAGTCTTGGTTTCACAGATGAATATTCCCACTCAGTAGATAGATGCAGAATCAAGCCCTGAATTTCCCTGGATCCAGATAATTTAAGGATTTTTAATTTTGTAGTTTCCACTGAATTAAGAACTGATGACATTTTTTCTGCTGCAGTAAATGGAAGGTGCTGTTGCTGAAATACCTGATACTATGTGAGAGAGGAAAACCTGATAGTTTCTTAAGGTGTATTAAGGAGCTACAAACCTTTGAAATGCAAGTTGCAAGAAAATGAACTAATACTTAAGGCACATGCCATGGAAAAAACAAGGGAGGTGTCACGAGATGGATAAGAAACGTATTCTCTTGGACTGTGGTGCCTCAATAGGTAATCAAGGCCACTGCAGGCACTCTCATAGATCAGACAGGGCTGCCTCTGCCCATGTTTTGAGCCAAAAGTGCCAAGCAAAGGCCGTATGACCATCTGTGACTGCTTGCTTAAGGGAACAAGGCTGCACATTAAGTTGTCCTGTTAGTGCTTTTCAGCACACAACCAGACCACTGTATACCTAGGTACATTACTCTGTGCCTCAGTTCCCTGTTACAACAGCATACTTCTTAATAAAACAGGGCATCAGAGACTTGATTTATTCATCTATTATAACAGCTTTGAGATCACAGAATCACAGAAAATGGAGGTTGGCAAAGATCTCTGGAGACCATCTTGCTCCAAGACGGCCACAGCTCAGATGCCAGACACTGTACAGTAAGCTAAATTGGCTCTAGCTAATCACTGTTTCCAAATAGGAAATATTTCCAGGTTTGAGGCTCATTGTTCTTGAAATGCAGATGAACACATGCCATTACCTCCCCCTCCCGCCTCCTCTCAGACCCAAAACTGATATCAAAACTGGCAACTGTCTTTACATTTTTTTTTCATTCTTCATTCATGAACAACATAGCTAACAGTGACTTTGAGAGAGAAAAGATGTGAAGACAGTAAATATCACTTTTCATCAGATGAACACTCTCTACCTTTGCATTTTAAAATACTCTGGACCAGTTTCGTTAGAAGGGGTTAATGCCTGAGCCCAGACACCAAAAGGTAACTCACTCCCTGCTCAGTCTATCCCTATCCACAGAGGAGTGGCACTGCAGATGCCAAGGGTGCAGGGAGCCCAGAAGGAGCACTGCAAGCTCTATCCCATCCCAAATTGGGCACACCTGCCATGGCAGCCAGCTTTACTGGGCCATGCTCAGCTCCACTGGGCCATGCTCAACTCCATCCAGGTGTGGATGAAGCTGGCATTGCAGCAGCTTGGGCAGAAGTGCTCATGCTTCTTGTGGTACCATGAAGGAGACCCAAATGCCTCAAACCCTGCTTTCCATGGAAGCACAGTGAGGTGGAGAACCATGTCACCTCCTGAAGAGACCTACTCCAGGCTCTGACAGGCTCTCTCAACCCATGAGCTGCATGGTGGAGGCCAGGCTGCCTGGACCATCCTGACTCTGTGCCTTGTCCTCATGCTGGCAGCAGGAGTGCTTTGGCCACACTGGGCTTCAGCACAGGGTCACAGGGCATCTCAGATCACCCACATCCTAAACCATTCAAGGCTGGTTCTCTCCCTCTCACACAGTAACCAGATTGATAGATTGAGATTTAATTAAAAATGATCAGCTACTACAAGGACAGGCTTTTTTTCCCTTTTTTTTTTCCTTTCCCCAGGCACTTGTTTTGCATGTTTACTGTGCTAAAAACAGTTACGAGCAATCTGGATAGCCCTCTGTTAGCTGTGATGAAAACATTCTCCAGTATATCTGATGGTGCCTGCCACTGAAGAGGCCCAAGAAACACTCCAGCCCAATGGGAAATGATCCTAGCTTTCTACAAATGGCATGCTGGAGACCTGATGCTGCCTATCACCTGGAGTCAGTGCTGTGGCATTATCCCTGGTGGGGACTCGGGCTTGTTCATGGTTCTGACAGCAGGACACAGGCATTGATGCCTGTGGACTGCAGTGGGATACACCCTGTGCCCATCTTCCCTACACCACCCCACCCCACCCCACCCCACACCACACCACACCACACCATTCACAGAATTGTGGTGGCCATGGATGTGGGTGGCAAGGAGCTTGCTCTCAGGGCCTGATGCTCTTGGGGGTGACTGCCACATTCAGTAGAGAGAATAACGTAACTCTTTAAAATCCCTGGCTTCTGGTGTGCTTGGGCACCCAAAAGCAAGCTTATACCCAAAATCTTTGCAGAAATATTAGCCCAACAGCAGACTGGGGTAGGACATAGTAGCAGCTCAGAATTCTCAAACCAGATATACCCTCTGCCTTGGAAATGACTGACCGTTGCACCCCCTCATGCGACGTAGATGAGGACCACTGCCCGTTCAGCAGCAATGTGGTGCTGTGGCCATGGCCAGCTCTCCCTCCTCTCACTTCAGTCTTCCTCTGGGCATCTTTTTCCAGAAGCAGTTATACAAGCCTTTTTCCTGGCTGCAAAGCTGTTTCTTGCTCCTGCATGCCACTGTTCATTCCCACACTCATCCTGCAGTTCACCACTCTCCCTCTTGTGCCAGTCTGGGGCCATCGGTATGCTGGGACAGTGTTAAAAATCCTCAGTACAGAGTTGCACTGAGCTCAATGGTCAAGTGGGACCAGTCCTGCAAGGCAGGGCTGGCAACAAAAAAAAAAAAGAGAAAGTTCACCTCCTCCTTTTAGTGATAAGGAATCAATTCATTACCAATTCAATGCTCCCAAAAATCTTTCTGGTTTGCTTGCAGATGTCTACGGATAATGCAAAAAATTGTCCTTCCTTCCTTCCCGCCTCACACACAAATACAAACATTCAATTAATCTCATGGTTAGGATTATTATTTTTGTAGGTGCTAGTAAGGTGTAGCAAGTCAGAGTATTCCCAAAGCAAAGCTGCTTTATTACCAATTTTGAAAACACCTCTGTCCATCATTATCAAATATCCTAAATAGCCATGTTCAGCAGCATTCTGCTGGTACTTAGATTATGAGTCACTGGGTAATTTAGCCCTGTGAGTGAAATTGCAAACTGTTCTCCCTCTGCCTTTTCCAAGAGGAGATGCCAGTGGGGGACCTTCATTAATATTCACTGTAACATACATCTGTTTGCCCCCTCAGCCACTGTATGAAAATACGCAAGCAGAGGGGGAAGGGCGGAGGGAGAGCTAAGGCAGGAGCCAGGGATGCACCCCAAGCTGTGTCTGTCAGTCTGACAAGGACAGCAAGCATTTGCCTTTTCTGTGAGCCATTCTTTGTGGCTTTATAAGCATTGAGGCGTTTGAAGTTAGAAAGGCACTGGCTCTGGCTGAGAAATAATAGCGGAGCTCAAGTTGATAATGCTCCTCAACAGCTCAGTGTTAGGGCTGGATCTTGGGTGTGGATGCAAGTGACCCACTTAAGGTTTATGGTTGCTGTTGTTCAAAAAACCTCACCGTCTACCTTCTGTCCCATTGAGACTCAGCTACGACAGAGTAATACTTCATATTCATCTATGGGAACATCTGGCCCATGTCTAACATTTAATTTCCACACCATTAGAGTCAAACAATACGTGTACATCAGTAGATAATGTAATGCATTATCACGCAAGGCAGAGAGCAGCAATTTATTAGCCTAATTTAAAATAGCCTTCAGCAAAAAATAGTGCATCTTAATTCATGGATCTGAAAGGAATGACATATTTTCCTGTAAAATGCAAAGGTATGAACAGAGACATGCTTTTCCACAGTGGTGCATATATTATTTCGTTTTCTTGCAAATCTTTTAAAAGATGAAATATCAGTTCTCTTTCCAAAAAGAAGAAAAAAGAAAAAAAGAAAGAGAAAAAAAGAGAAAAAAGAAAAAGTTCAAAACCAAGGTACATCCATAATAATACAAAAGGAGAGATCTTACCAAGGGGACGAAAAAGAAAAAGCTGCCCCAGAATACAAGCAAAAGTGACCTTTCTTTTATAGTGAAGTTGTGATCTGAATGTGAAGATCACTCAGACTTTCCAAGCTCGTATTTCAACAAATTCGGGCACCTCAAGTGCACATCAAGCATTTCCTCCTCTTTTTTAATCTATTTCTTTAATCTGTCTTTTCCAATAAGAGACATTCTCTAGATAGGACCAAAAATATCAAAACAAATTAGAAACCTTTGCCAACCTAGCAAAATTAGTCACTTTTCACAAGCCTTTGATTAAAGGCCGTAACTTCCTTCTAGGGGGAAATTAACTTCCCAAATGGCAGAGCAACACCAGGCTTACGTGACACCCAAAGTTCACTTCAGTTCTCTGAAGCGGGATAAATTTTCTCACTTTTGGTTAATAAATACTTCACAGGCTCTGACAATACTGCTCAGCTCCTATCTCTAATGTACCCAAAGTTTACAGCTGTCTGAAGCTGAGATTTGTATTTGGCAGATTTTCTGGCTATCCTTTTTTTTATTTGACATCAAAATGTCATTGAAAAACTACATAGCCTTGGAGCAAAGTCTAACCCAATAAATCCCTCATTGTTTTTCCCACAGTGAAATAACTGTGCTAGGAGAACTAGAGGGTTGCCGTGCCCCACCTGGGATACAGCCTGGAGGTGGGAGAGTGCCCACTCCCTCAACAGCACTTTAAAAGAAAGCAGTATTATGTGGGCAGCTCAATCCTGCTGGCATGCGTCAGGTGCTTTGAGAGCTTCTTGGAAGACTTAGGTGCAATAACGCATAGTTCTGGATCTGATCAGTTTGAGCCCTGCCAAAACTGAAACCATGCAATAATCAAAGCAGAACTTTTAGGTGACTGGGAAACCTTTAAGGTAAAAAAAACCCTGCTTATCTCAAATATCTGTGTCCGTGCCACTCTTGTTTGGCAGCACCTGAATGGGGATTACCAAAATCTCAGCTGTGGACTTTGCCCCAGACAATGTATAAATGAAAATCCCAAACAAAAGGAGCCCTAAGGTTGGTTATTCTTTTGGCATTAAAGTCATTGATCTCCTTTTCATCCTGATGAAGTGCTCCTTTCAGTGGGCTTGGATGGAATAGCATAGGGATGATTGGTTATGGGGAATTATAAACGTAAAAACACGGAGAAGAAAGAGAGAAATGACAGCAATATTAGGTTCTTGTGGGAGTTCTTCTGGTCAGCCAAGAGCAGGACCTGCCTGCAGACCATCTACAATGTCACAACTGTACCGATGCCGAGGGGCTGGGCTGAGAGGGAAAGGGTGAGGGTGTATGAGCACTCTGCACGTGACAAGGACATTGAAACTGGAGATACAGCCTCATGGAGAGAATCCCACAGCAAAACTGTGACAAGGCATGTTCATCAGCAGTGGCAAGGGGAATTCTGGAGCTGAAGCTGAAAAATTGATGTGTTTGACCAAATTAAACAAGTGTCTCAACCAGAGAATCAGTTGTCCTTCTTGGAGAAGGACTGGTGTTCTTGTGCTTAGAAAAATACTCTGCTACTGACTTAGAACAAGAACAGAGGCAAGAACAGGGAGGATCCAAAATCCAGGTAGGTGACCCAGCTCAGCAGTCAAATAGATCACTGATCTTCTGAAAAATACTATAAAAGCAGAAGGTCTTGGAGATTTAGAAAGAGTCACACCTGACTCTTTCTAAATCTCACACCTGTGCACTTGATGCATGTAAACAGAAAGAGAAAACCAGCAAATCTTACACCAAACAAAAGTCCTCTCATCCAAATGGCTGGTGTACTGGAAGGCTTCATCTGGATGGTTCACTGACTGGCTGCAAAACAGCACCATGGCTTGGGGTGGGCTGGCGGGGGTGTGCTCAGTGTGAAAGAAGTGAATGATGACACATTAGGAAAAGATTTTTGTCTTTTCCATCTCAGCTGGAAAAGAAGGGGAGAGTCTTCTGTCTATCATACCCAATGATATGTAAAGTGACCTGGGATAAAACTGGTATATCTTACCTGACCTTCTGTTTACCATCCCCTTAATAAAAGACATCAGAACACGTTCTCCTGGCGCAGTTACTACCCTTGTAAGGATGCAGCTTATGCCGAGATACCTGCATCTCTCTAGGAAGGAAATAAGACAAAGAAAAGGTGCTTGCATTAATGCTGCCTCAGGGCACCAGCAAGTTACGGGTTGGTGGGTTTTACAAGACTACTTACTATGCTATTCAATTAAAAAAAAAGAGCAGTTACCATAGCAACACCCGCATCTAATGGCTCTTATGCTACCTCTGAGATACAAAGCACCTTCTTACAGAGATGCATTGACCAATACAGTATGTCGTGGGAAGTTTCATGCTTCAAGCAATGGTTTAAGGGGGAGAATGTGTGTTCTAATAACCAGACATATTTATATCCCCAGGTTGTAATATTAATTTATAACAAATTATTTTTGTTCCTTGATATCTCTTTTCTTCTCATTACTATTTCTTCTCTAATAGCACCTCCATTTTTTTCTTTTCCTCCCATCCCCAGATGAATGATATTTGATTAAGTACAGGATGAGATTTGCAATATAGGAGCTCTGGGATATGTCCCACAGTTGGGTCATATCTGTCTGTAGATCTCATATCTATGAAATTCTACCATGTCATCATAGCTGAACACTCATGGTGGCCAAAGGAAAGCCAGGGGCGAGTATGTATTTGTGGAATGCAGTCTGACACTATTGGTAGTAAAAGATGGGTTTGCTGTCCTGAAAAGGGATGGAGGGCGGCAATTTTTATTTCTTTTGCCCAGCAGGGAAAAGTGGGAAGGTAAGGTGGTGGTGCATCTTCCCCAGTGGGGTAGAAGGGGGTGCAGCAGTCTCTTCCTTTGTTACAGGCATGGTTGAATGGCAGAGAGGTTACATGACCCCTTGAACATGGCAAGAGTCAAGTTAACATCCTCCCAGCCATGCTGGAGCTGGAGAGCCAGAGTCAGAAACATGAGGAAGAGAGAAGGCACAGCTGGGCCTCTGGATGTCCTCCTCACTCCTTGGCCCTCTCTATGGACAGTTTATTTCTCTGCAACAAGTCACAGAGGGCACACACACTGTTCATGAAAGAGAAACATGCTGCAGGATTCTGCATCCCCTGTCCCCAACTGCTGCTTTAAATATGTCCACACCAAGTGGCACATTTCTGGGCCACTGTCACTTGGGTAGGCAGGACTGGGTCCCCTGGGGACCTTGAAGGGATGAGGGGCAATGCAAGAGTCCTAGAGCTGCTTACCTTTCCCTGGGCAAAGCCCAGCTTGGGCACTCTGGGTCTCACAGCTTGTGTGCCACTTGAGCTCCCACTGTGTCTCTGAAATGTGGGGTCAAAGCTGACAATTAGTTTCCAGAAACAAAAAAAAGAATGCGAATCTTCAATAACCTCTGATTTTTAGTCTTCTAATTATCTAGCAAGCTCAGTAGGAGAGGAACAACATGTTTGTCCTTCCTACAGCAAATATTCCTTGTAAATCTAAACAAAAAATTCCAGAAAAAAACCTAATGATTTAAAGAAGAAGAGATACCAATTAATCACATTAATTATTATTTAGATATAGATTATCTTCAGAAACACAGGACACTGCTGTTTGGTTACTGCAGCCGTACTGAAAAATGTCTTTCATCCAAATTGCAAGATTGAGCATCAGTTCCATGTTATTTTCCCATGAACACAGGGCTCCATGTATTATTTGTGATGTTCCTAATTTTTAATTATCCCAAATTAAAACAACGGAATGATATATGATGAATGAAACCGAGCATATGTTAAAAACGTCTAAACAGTTTTACCTGGCAAAATGAACAGAAACATAAATTGCTTGTAGTGCATATTTAAAAATTCAATAGCAAGCTAAAATTATCATTTGCATTAATGTATTCTGAAATATGAATTATTAAGTGATTCACATTGGTGCAACAAAAGCCAGTTTGGAGAACCTAGCTTTAGCCTGCAGCATTCCTCAGCAGCCTTATCTTCCCAGTCCCCTCTAAATAGTGCTAAATATATAAAGAAGATTCTTCTAATTGGAAAAATGTATCGAGAACACCTGTATGAAAAAAAGAAAGCCCTTTACATTTCCAAGCAGCCTTAAAAAAAACCCCTCTCAAACAAAAGAAATTCAAATATTCAAAATATTCAATGCTATTCAAGTCTCCCATCTCTTTTTCTCTCTTTCCTTTTTTTAACCCCCTTTGTACTTTGCACTCCTGTAATTTTTTCTTTGCTTCAATCCCAGCCATCACAGTTTTTTCTTTTCTTTTTCCTTCTTTTTTTTTTTTTTTTTTTTTTGTGCCTCCATTCTTTAGAGGTCAAGGCAATGACCTCCCAGAGGGAAGCATGGCGAGTGCCTCTGCCTGCGGTTCTGCACTGGAGCTGGGGGCAGCTGCAGCAGCATCCTGGAGGAGCACTGGGTGGTGGGACAGGGAGGCTTCCCCACCTGTGGGGCAGGGGGCTGCCTTTCTTCTCTAGAAAGCATCAGAGGGGCACAAAGGATTGTGCAGGATGAGAAGTAGGACTGAAACATTATCTGGTGCTTCATCCAGTGAAATCTTAGTTCACTGAGTAATGTTTCCTCCTCTGCATTGTATAAAAAGGGGGAAACCTGTCAGCGAGGTTTTCTGGGTCTGGGGCTTGGGCTTCATAATTCAGGATCTCTTTGTAGGGCATTTTTCCCCCCCTGCCTTTTTGGTTTGGGCTGAGAAAATGAGATCCTGATGCATAGCAAGAAAAACAAGTTAAAGCAGGACAGCCTAATGATGAAAAAGTAACTCCAGGTTACTCTTGGACTCCTGTCCTTCTTCTGTTGAGCTGAAGGTCAAGCAACGAGTTTGCGGAAGAGCCAAAATTTGCTGCCTGTATTCCCAGCACTCTGTTTCACTGTATGAGCTTGATTTCCCAGAACACTTCCCTAGCTCCAGCTAACTTCAGTGACTGGACAGTTGCAAAATATCTTTGTCTACTCAGGGCTGAGATGCTGCTGCTTCTCAAAGCAGTTTATCAGTCATGAATGCCAGATCTGTGGTGTGCATTGTACAGCTCAAGTTTACAGACATCCTTCTGCCCCAAGACACAAAGCTCAGTGTTTTGGAAATTGAATTTCTCTTCATACCATGTGATTACAGATATATTCTGACTCACTATTTCCATTTCTCTTATGTATTAGTAAAGAGGAAAAAAATGGTCGGAAAAAATTATCTCTGTAGCATTATTTCTATAAAAATTCATTTCATATGCAAAGTGTTACTTTGCTCTGGGAAAAGTGACACTGAAGGACTTATGTGTAATTATGTCTATGTGTTGTGCATACACAAACACACACACAGCAACTGATGAGCTATGCTAATAGAGAAACAAAAAGCGGATGTGACATTTACCCAATACAATAAACATAGGTCAAAAAATAAATTGCCACGGGATCATTAGGAGCACAGTTATGCATGAATAGCTTTACATGGCCAGCCGTCTTGCTACTCCAGCATCTTGTCACCACACAAGCAACCCTAGGAACCCTTGTTCCCAGTAATATTTTAGTCCTGGTCTCTACTCATTAGAAATGGGTATAAACCTTGAAGAGTTTCTTCTGCTTTTGTCAAATTTGTTAACCTGACAGGATATTTTTGTTTTATCATTAAGTATCAGGTCCCCAAAAAACCAAAAAAATCCTGCCATATTCTTGGCCTCTGAGATTTCCTGGAGAAGAGAACAGATTAACTACATGCATGCAGGCAGAAGAAATAATCTGTCTTTCATTAGATTTGAATTTTCCAGTTTTCTATGTAATTGAATTCCCCATGTTCTGGTACCAGAGTCCATTGCACATTGGGAGAGGAGCACAGAGGGCAGGACCTGCAGAACAAGCTCCTGCTCATACAAAGCTCCCATATTTCTGCCTGAGAGATCCCAGTCCAAAGTGCAGCTCTCAAGCTTGCTCAGTAAGTCCATGCTCTGTGCATGCCCTGTGTTGGTTGACCCAGGAACAGACTGAGCATCACTCAGATTTTGTGGAGATGAAAGTATGTGGAGATACTACTCCACAGGAGCTTCCAGGTGGCCAGGACATGCTGACAGATGAGCTGCAAGTGTCTACTCTGGCCCGCTTTGCCCACACTTACTTCAGACATCCTGAAATCTCACACTTTGCTGCTTTTCATGGGATGTGGTCCCTACTCTGAAGCAAACATGGGCAAAGTGAAGTGGCTGGGGTCCATGTACCCCTGAAGATGCATTTCTAGGTAAACCCCTGGCTCCTGAGGGGATGCTTCCAGCCACTGGTGGTCTAGAGCAGCTAGATCCCCCCAGTTCTCCATGTGGGACAGAACCGAGGCTAACGATTCCCCCAAGTCATCCTGTGCCTCATTGTTACCCAGACCAAACCATGTCAGGGGAAGGGGGTACCTCTCCAGCCTGCTTCACATTCCTTTTGGGCAAGATTTCTAGTCTCTTACAGGCCCAGTGAGTGTGGGGTGGAAAGAGTTCCTTTTGGGCATCTCATAGCTGGGTTCCAGGAACTCTCCCCTTGTGTCTATCTGCTGAACCTCATGAACTGGGGCAGCAATTACTGCTCGGGCCCCTTCTTGGAGACAGCTTGCTCCCACCTGCCGAGCTTAGCCGGGCAGCAGTGAGTCAGGGGTCATGCTTGCCCATTTCTCCACATTGTTTCACGTTCAGTTAAAAACAAAGCTGTCAGTAATTAACAAAACATGAGATATTTGAGAAACCAAATTTGCCAAGCTGCTATTTTAGCAAATCATAATGGTGTCGCTGCCAAAATCATCACTTCTCTTCTCCCCTCTGCCCCCCTCCTCCAGAATCAGCTGTGTGCTGTGAAATTGAAAAACTCTGTGTGAAGGAAGAAAGTGAGTTTCAAAGAGAGCTGTGGTTTTCCAGTTTGTTACACTACCAATGCAAAACATGCCCTAAACAAAATTAATGGCACTGTCTAAAAAATTCTCACTTCTTTGAATTTTTCTTGCTGTCTGAGTAATAATAAGCGAGCTGGTCTTAATCAAAGAAAACAATCACCTACCATAGAGCTTTGTGAAAAAATTAGCATTCCCTCCCTTTAAACAGAGGAATATTCAGGCTGGCAGAGTTGTAGTAATTCGTACAATGTGGTTTGTAGGCCAGGAGTGAAGTACGCAGCTCCAAGGGCCCAGTCCAGCCCTTTGCTGCTGAGCTACAGTGTTGTCCCCTCCTTTTGCAGGATGGGCTCCCAACATTGGAAGTTATTCCAGGCCCCATTCTGCACCACACTTACTTAGTGTTTTAAGATGTGCATGACTCTTATATCTCACAAACTTTAACTGGAACAGAAAGTTCTCGGTCTCTCACAACTAAGAATTGCTTAGTATTAGCCAAAATCTAATGCATGGCATAATCTATAAAACTTTATTGGTTTTATGTGTATTTGTTTAAAGAAGCTCAGTATTCACCAGCCTTTCAGCTTTTGTTCTCAGTTCAACCATGCTAGCACAGTACCTTGACATTTCCAAGAAATCAGGCAGAAGTTGGGTGCCAGACAGAATGGGATTTCCTAGGATTTTTGTTACAGGAACAAAGCTGTATGAGGTCAGGCATTAAATAGGGTGGAAAAAGCCATCTTAAAAGCCTGAGACAAGACCTGCATGAGTCATCAGAAATTTTCTGTCTGACTTCTGTGGACCCTGGATGAGGCTGTGAAAGAACATTATGATTTCACATGTCAGTATTCAAACTTCAAGATGTCAAAATTAGGATATTTACACTGCCCTAGGCATTTGGATTTGGTAGCACTATTTTACATATAACCCATTCTTAAAGGAGACAACTTCTTTCAGAAACCATATAGTAAATGTTGAAGAATAATTTAATACTGGGATGCTAATGTTAAACTCACTGATGTAATTGATTAGCACATCTTTGTTGACTCATGGTGACATTTTCTGAAGTGCTTAAACAGCTGAAGAATACAAACCAATTAAAATGAATTTACTCCCCTTTGAAAAAAAAGAGGCATTTTCAAAGGTGTCCAATTAAGATACCCTTTCCCCACTAGTAATGAGAGAGAATTGAGTGCCAACTTTCTAAAACTAGTTTTGAAATCTCACCTTTAATTCTTTCTGTGAACCATATTTTAGTGTTTTTTCATCCCAATACATTTATGCAAGCACTGTCACTCCATCTTGCTCTTCTAACAGGTACTTTCACCGAAGACAGCAATACTGAAACACTCATGTAACCAAGATAACTCCTCCAGTACTGCAGCATCACACTTCTCACCATGTGAGACAACGTCTATCCAGGGATTCGATGGAATTTCCTGGAGTGCTTTAGCTCCTCTCTAGTTTCCCACTCTCCTCTTGCTAGTTGCCTCTATCACTGACAGTCCCTTAAAGCTAAAATAGTCTGCCACCGGCTGTGAGTGCATATGTAGACACAAAGTTGCCTTATTATCCCTAACAGTGACCCATCTTGGCTGAGAACTTTGCTGAGGATTTCTGTTCTGTTGTGCTCCTTCATGGGAGCTGCATGCACTCAGTTACCTGATGCGCTGCTAATATGGGCATTAGCTTTTACGATTACTCTGACCTCTTCCAAGAGGCATTTGCATAATTATTTCATGCTAAGTAGAACAGCTTCACGTCTTGAAGAAGCTTCTTTGCACCATTTCCAACAGTGCACGTGGGAGCACTAGATTCTAGTGTTCCTTCAAAACTGGGTCTCTCATATCTGAAGATATTGGGCATTCAGTCTCTTCTCCCCTTCCCTCTTCCCAGCACTAGTGTTCAAGTGGAATTTAGGTGTGCTCTGGGAGCCCCTGTTTGGCTGGGCTTTAATACCAGCTATTAAACTGGAAACCCAGAGCTTGGGAAGCCCACCAAACCTTTGATGTGAGGTGGGTTTCTGGTGAACAGCTCAGCAGTTACATGGCTTAAAGGGTCTTGTAGGTCAGCCTGGCAGAAGGGAGGCCCCTGGAGGGCTGTAGGTGTGTGGCTAGCACAGGTCTTTCTCGTGAGAACATTTTGCTACATTTCATAAACAAAGATAAAGTTTGGATGTTTTGCAAACAGCGTCTCCAGATTAGGGCAGTTCGGGCTTGGCCAATTGGGCCTAGGGGGAGGTCTCGGGCTGACCAATCTGGGTGACCTCTGAAAACTCTATATATATGGAAATCAAAATAATAAAGACACCTTTTCTCTTTCCTTGTCTGAGAACCTGGGTCTTCTCTCAGCTAGCGGCTCAACAGCGACATAGGTGCCTCCACAGTCAGCAGGCAATTAGGGGTTGTAAGGAGAAAGTCCATGGTGTTCCAACACTGAAGTAAGACTGCTCAGATATGCTGTTTAGGCTGCTGCTGACACACACCAAGATATTGCCTCTTCAGCCCAGCCCATACCCACAGCACATCTCCAGGATTATACTCCAACCCAGTTAAGATAAACTGCGCTTGTTTATCCTTACTGCTTTTGATAGCAAATTTTTTTTTTGTAATTTGACCATTTGGGACAGGAGGTGATTGATGATGATACTGGCAGCAGATCTGAACTCAAGGGGACAGGGAGGCAAGTGCCTATAAGGAAGATAACTGATGAACAGCCGACAATGGGCTGTGTTTGATAATCTCTTCGTTCATATCAGCTGCAGCCAAAAGAGCTGGTTTACATCTGATTATAACCGTTGTCTTCTAGAGAGCTCTGAGTCCCTTGGTGGATCTTAGCAGTTTCAAGAAATTATCTGCTATCTGCAAATCCTACAATTCTTAGGTATACAAGCAAGATATTCCTTACAGCCCCTCCCTTAGACACTCTGGAGACACGAGACAGACGATTCCAGTCTGGATCCATTCCACTGCAATTATACACTGTTTTTTTGTAACATATTTTTTATTTAAATAAATCAAGGGGTTCCATTTAGCACATTGCGTTTGTCTTGGCATACACTTCACACATGCAGAAACTCTATATTAAGGCTTTCATACAGCCGTTAGCAAAAGAATCAGCCAAATGTATCCCTGGTGTGTAACCGTACTGACTTTGGTGAAGTTCCTTTGGGGTATCCCTGTTCTGTTGATTTGTCCCCCTCCTTCTCATTCCAGAAGACAAAACAGAGGAAAATGTATGTTTAAATTTAGTTAATGCAACATATTCCCCATATGAGACACAAGTAAGCCCCTGCACTTCATTGTCTTCTACATTGCTTGCTGCTTTAAAGGACTGATTTTCACATTTTTGTATAATTTTGATTTTATGACAGATGCCATAACAACATAGAGGTTGCAAGAACAAGCAGTAGGAAGTCAGAAAACATGAAAGTCACCATTTGCCCCATGAACATAAACTGGCAACCTTGAAATGAGCCTGTTGGCACCAGAAAACATAAGAGCAGCAGGAGTCTCTTAGTTTTGAGTGCTAGTCTCCAAGGATCAGTTCTTGGCCCTGTTTTGGTCTAAAGGATTGAGAAGCAACATCAGAAAGGTAGAAGAAAGAGATTCAATATCAGTGTGTTGGTCTGGTCTGAGAGGTGGGCAGGAGTTCACCTGGCTTGCAGTGCAGTGCATTGCATTGCCTGCTCCAGGTTTACTTCAGCAGGTGTCCAGAGTCATACCAGGGACGCAGAGCACTGCCTACTATGAGATTCAGTTCAGAAGAGTTAAAGCAGAGTGACACCCGGCAAGGAGGTGAGACTTGGGTGAGCTACCCTAAAAATTAATTTTTGCCACTGCTGTCAAATAGTTTTATGAACTACACGGATGGAAACACAACTGCATTATTGACTGTCATGGAATCACAGAGTCATTGCACTTGGAAAAGAGCTCCTTGATGATCAAACACTACAGGCTAGGGGCAGAGTGGCTGGAAGGCTGCCCAGCAGAAAAGGACCTGGAACTGCTGGTCAACAGTGGCTGAACATGAGCCAGCCGTGCCCAGGTGGCCAACAAGGCCAATGGCATCCTGACCTGTATCAGCAATAGCGTGGCCAGCAGGACCAGGGCAGTAATCATCTCCCTGTATTCAGCACTGGTGAGGCCTCACCTCCAATCCTGTATTCAGTTTTGGGCCCCTCACGACAAAAGAGACATTGAGGAGCTGGAGCATGTCCAGAGAAGGGCAGCAAAGCTGAGGAAGTGTCTGGAGCACAAGTCTGAGAAAGAGCAGCTGAGGAAGCTGGGGGTGTTTAGTCTGGAGACAAAGAGGCTCAGTGGGGACTTTATCACTCTCTACAGCTCCCTGAAAGGACGTGGGAGCTGATCTCTTCTCCCAGGTAACAAGTGACAAGATGAAATGGCCTCAAGTTGTGCCAGGGGAGGTTCAGTTTAGATATTAGCCTAGGAAATAGTAGGAATTTTTTCTTCTGTGGAAAAAGTTGTCAAGCATTGGAACAGGCTACCCAGGGAAGTGGTTGTAGTCACCATCCCTGGAAGTGCTAAAAAACATGTGTATAGGGCATTTGAGGACATTGTTTAATGGTGAACATGGTGGTGATGCTGGGTTAACAGTTGGACTTGATGATCTTACAGGTCTTTTCCAGCCTTAATAATTTTATGACTCTGTGAACAAGAAACACTGCTTCTACTGCCACTCATGCATCTTCCATGTGTTTTGCAGTGGCATGATCTCTGCAATACTGTGTTTCTGGGTGTTGAAGCACTGATAAGCACTCAGAAAGTATCCACTCAGGGTAACAATGAACTCAGGGCACATGGCTAGGGTCCAGACTGAAGGGCACAGTGTTGTTAGCATGTCAAGGAGAAGGCAAAAGACTTGTTTAATCACCATTCAAACAGGATGCAGAAACCTGATAATGTGTGGTCTTTTCAATTTAGCAGATATGTAACAACATTCTGTGGTTGGAAGTTGAAACCAGTCAAAATGAGAATACAACTGACATGCATATTTTTAACATTCAGGATAATGAAAGTGGAATTATTTCCCAAGGGCTACAATAGAGTATACATCACTGGAAAACTTTTCAGTCAAAAGAGAGTGAGGCTGGATTTTTGTTTTCCAAACAGATATGCTCTAATTCAAGGAGGAATTAATTGAGGGCAATACTGCAGTCTGCACAATACAGCAGATCGCATTAAATGTAACCCTTGACGTTTTGAGCATCTTTTACCAGCATAGAGGCCCAAAAGCAGGATTGTCCATGTATAAAAATAGTCTTATTTATTGCTAATACACACAGCAGTGGGCCAGGGCTAACATTATTAGGCTAAGCATTCATATGCTCAGTATCCATGGGGCAGCCACCTTGTGAATCTCTGCTGGCCAAGGTGCTGTCAATCAAGCAGAGATGTGTCAACCTTTGTTTCTCCTTAGAACATGCAGATGCTCAGTCCTGGTGATGTACTGCCTGCCTCCTCTCTGCCTTCTCTCATAAGGTTTTTAGATCTTGACAAGCCAGTGATGATTTTCTGCTCTTTTCCCCTGCTGAATCTCTGGCGATTTACTTCTCTGCTTCCAACCATTACAAACTGTTACTGACCTAACAAGCTTACCTCTGTGGTCCCTCTTTGTTTCTGCCTTCTTGCCTATCAAAATCTCTCACCTCCATCTTAAAGTGGGAGTGACAGCAACAGCTCATCTCTGTTAAAACAGAACCCTGAGTCACAGAAATGGTTCCAGTGGTACCATTTGTTTTTACAGTCAACAAACACTCACGGACCAATATCTTCTCTGAGGCTTCCCCTCACGGATTGCATCCCATGTGGATATATCTCTTAATGAAGCTGCTCAGCCTTCTAATACATGAGGGCTGCAAGCACATCCAAATAGATAGAAGGAATGGTTCCCACCTTCCTTAACCCATGTAATGTGAGACATGACTATGGAAAGCTGGAAATCAGTAATTAAAAAGATATTCTGCCACTGTGCACAAATACTGAGCGTTATGTATGAGGTATGTGATTAGAATCTCATAGAGATAGGTGAAACTATTGGATAAATACTAGTAGGTACTGCTGTGCTTTTATATTTCACATTTCATATCTCTCTTGATAACTTTAACAACGCAGAAAACCCAAAGTTACGACTGTGGCTGGGGATAATGTATGTGCCAAAGTTCAAAGAGCTGCACCAATTCCCTAAGGTGTTAAAAGTGCTGAAAAAACATAACAGAAAAAGTGCAGTTCCCCCCTCCCCCCTTATGAATTCAAACCTTAATTACAAAACAAAATCCAGCAACTTCATTCTGGGTCCTTTAAGGAATATGTAATATTTTGGGCAAAATGTTAACAGAATTGTGAACATTTTGCAAATGCCCTGTAGAACTAAAGTATTTTAATTACAGGAATCTCCAGAATGGAAAGCAAAGGATTTTCTAGCAGTAGTAACATGTAGTGCCATCGTCAGTCCTTAGTATCCTGCTTTGCAAGCCTCTATCACCTGCCACTGTCCTGCGAGCTACACAGAACCTGTGCATGCATCCCTCTCAGCAATGTGGTGGCAAGCAGAGGGGAAAAAACTTCCTTCAGCTTTAGTGCAAGACTTTCTTGGTGGATACTCAAGTAATGTTTGTTCTGGCTGTAGTGTCTCTCTTAAAAGTTACATATTGCTGTGCCTGGAAACTCTCCTAATGGCTTGTGTGTGTGTGTGTGTGTGTGTGTGTGTGTGTGTGTGTGTTTGTGAAACTGTGACAGATGGATTACAGAGATAGGTAACACTGGACATTTTAATGTACTTGTAACCTGATCAAAAATATTTCAGCTTTACATCCATGGATACTTTGAGGAGGAAAATAACATTAAAAAAAATACCCCAAAGAACCCCCCCAAACTCACAACACCCTGGCCCCAACCAACAAAATCAGAACACTAGCAGAGATGTAAAAGAATATGAGAGGACAATGACATTATTTATACAAGACCTACTTTATCTCAAAATAAGATTCAAGTGAGTTAACACCACTAAGAGCTCTCCAAAACCTCTCCATGTGAAGCTTCTGCAGGAGGATGTGATGTGCTTTCAGTCTGGCTCAGAAGGGAGAGCCCATCTGATGAATTTGGCTAAAGGTAAAACTCACTAACTAAATGCCACTTCACATCTCTGTTCTTATGAGTACCTTTTTTTCCTTCAGCTCGTGGGAAAGAAATGCAACTCATCTCTTCTTTCCTGTTTCGTCACCCAAGGAGAATCAGCATCAGCAAGGTTCTCAGAAATTTGTATACATCGTTTTTCTTCCTTTTTTCAAAGAGTCAGGAAGATTACAGGGTAACTGTTCTCCAAGCATTAGGCCACTTTTAACAGAAAAAAACCCAACCAAAACCAAGGCAGATCCCTGCAAAAAATTCTTTGATTTTGTTTTAAATTAAAGCACTTGCATTTTCAGAGAGACTGTTTTGATCTGGATGTTGAGGCTATGTTTTTGTTGTTTCTTATTTAAAAGTACTCATCCATACTCAGTCACAGCAGAGACTGAGCACAGCATTACTTAGGTGTCTGCCTGGGGTGTATGTGTATGGTTGTGTCCTATTTTTGAGCTATTTTAACTTATGCTTCATATTCTAGTGCTTTGTGATAAGTAGAGTTTATGTCAGAATAATTGGCCTGAGGATTTTTCTTTCCAGTCCAGTACATTTCTGAGGTACAGCTACATGGGAGATAATGGAAATGCCTCTGGAGTATCTGTCTGACAAGGGAAATAGCAAGAGTAAGGAGTGAACACAAAACAAGGACCTTGTCAAAGAGTGTGCAAGTGAATCAGTCCAATCACTCACTGTGGGTGATGTATCTGAACAAATTGAAGCTGACACAATGGTCAATTTGACTGAGGAAAGTATAATTTTGGATTAGGGTGAACACCTTTAATCTGTCAATTGTGACAATCTTAAACCTATAATTGAAAGAGCACAGCACTGCTTTGCTCCAGATGTCAGTCAAACCTATTCACCCTCCCCAGATCACTGATCAGTTTGCAGTCTCTCCTGCATTTACTGATTAGGCTTCTAAATATGTCCTCTCTTAGACAAGATTCTTTGCTCCACCTAAAGAAAATACTATTCTAATAAGAGCAGCCCTTCAGAATAACACTTTGATTCACCTGATTTTCAAGCAAATGGTATTCAGGGCACAGGAAACAACAAAACAGAGTATCAGCATGTGTTTAATTTTAGCTCTCGCTACCTGAATTGCCATTCGAGCTATAACAGAGTCTCTTACATGTAGTATGCTATTGTGCCCTGCCATTCCAGAATCGAAGTCATGTCTCTTAGTGTCATTCAGAATAGGGTAATTTCTGCCCTGGGAGCACCACGCCCAGAAGATGGTTGAGTTTCCAGCCTACCTTACTTGTCCCACCTGTCCCAGCCTGGGACAAGTCAGAGAATGATTTCCATAGGCATTTTACCCTCAAATCTATCTGTGAAATTACAGACCAAGGATACTGAGTCATGGGAAGCAAGGATATCTTAACAGCTTCAGGAGAAGAATTACTCCATCCCTGCCCACTTGCATGCAGATGGTTCTATGATTTATCAAGAGAAATGGTCCATATGCTGCTTACGGTCTCCCAAGACTTTTACTCCATCATCACCTCTTCCAATGTTTAGATTAACGCAACATGAAATGGAGAATAACATTAGCCTGACCTTGCAGTAAGCAAAGAGATAACAGAGCGACTTGCTGCACTAGAGACTCTCCACTACTTTGCAGCACCTCACAGAAATTCAAGATCAGAATCATAGAATTTTCTGAGTTGGAAGGGACCCACAAGGATCATCAAGTCAGGAGTTTCTGTGTCTTAGGTCATGCTGCAGGTGAGCCATGGCCCACACTAATATCCTTCTCTGCATACTGAACCTAACATTCTCCACAGCAGCTTGAGTTCTAGCCTGTTTAATTTTATGGTCATCACTGCTACCATTGTTTTAAATGCTTGCTGCTGTTGCAGCTCTAGAGGCAGAAAGAGAGAGGAACCTCTTATCATTCTTAAGAGCAACCTTGCAATTGTGAGGCAGGCCACAGGGAAGTACTGAACAGAGAAGCAGATTCCCATTCCCTGGTAGTAGAAAATGCAGCAAAATATTAAAGCAGCTAAGGAAACTCATTTCTTCAGCATGTGAGGTTGAAATAAATGGGCAAAGAAGCATCCCACCCTCCAGAGCTTCTCAAAAGTAAATCATCCTAACTATTAGTTATCCATCCTCTACTCTGTCATTATTCTCTGCCTGTCAGCTCCTTGTAAGGGCTGCCTGTTCCACCCCTTTTGTGTTATTACGGTTGCCATGCCCTCCTCTCACCAGCTCCTATCAGTTATAATGACACAGTTAGGGATAAAAAACCACACTCAGGCTTCCAAATTACCAGGAATTAGAAGAACAGCAATAAAATTGCATTTAAAAAAAAAGAAAAGAAAAAAAGAAGAAGAAAAAACCAGAGAAACCAACCAACCCCCCCCCCCCCCCCCCCGACAGAATAAAATAACCAAAATGAGAGAGTGAGAGAATTTTGCAATCTGTAGATGATTTCTGCTTCTGGGATTGCATACGTCATTAAGATTTATAGGTCAGTCCGGAGCTTAAAGAGCAGATGTTTTCTCATTATTTATCTTCCTAGCTAAGGCAGAAGATTCCTTTTTAAGGAAATCTGCGTAACACATGCAATGAAAATAGATCAGGTCCAACAATCAGCCTTTTTAACCAGCTCATAAAGGGTGAGCTGAGACACCCATCAAAGAGAAGTTTCATTTTACTCTCCACAATAGAAAGAAATGTGCTCACTAGTGTCTGATACTGAAAATGTCAAATAACAGAACTGAATTTTACCTCTTATCTGGCTGTTCTCTGACTATAGCTAAGAACGTTCGAAGAGTTTCTTGTATAAACAGTCAACTGACTAGCAGTCTTCAGCTTCTGCATTTGATCCCCAAGACCTGGATTTTTGAGCTTTAATCAAAAGATTACTTTAATCAAAGTACTATTCTGAATAATATCACTGCTATGCATGCCCTTTGTAAAGCACAACCTGTTGGTGCTGTGCTGCAGTTCCCCAAACTGATCAGAGCGATGTCACTTCCACAGGTATCTGTCCTCATCAGAGCCCATCTGGACTTTTTTACTTATGTAGCCACAGAAACGAAACAGCTCTCAAGGACCCACTTTTCTAACAATTGCCCTTTCTAACAATAACCCCTTTATGGGCAAATCACTGGGTACTTTGGAGGCTCTTTGCACAGATCATCTTCCATTGTGAAGGTGGTAAGGAAAAATCAAAGTAAACAAAATACTCCAAGAACTTGAATTCTGAATTTTCCTCTTGTGCTCCTTACATCAGAAATACCTGTTTCAGAACTACAGAATATCCTTCCATCTAACGTCAACATTCTTCCAAAATATATGAAATCTACACACTTATAACCTACATAAACTTTTGCATATGCTCTTTGGTCTTTTTTGTCAGTGTAATTGGGCTGAATAGGGATCTCACATATTCCCAAGGCAGCTGGGACTGTGTCTAACCTTTGAAGTGTTTCTAACTCCAGAATCACAGAGTGGCTTGTATGTGGAGATCCTCTTTCTGATTGCTCTTCCCTTGAAGGGATGCCTCTGCAATCCTCCTGCTCCAGGCCTTAAGAGCACTGCTGAGACAGCTCATGGCTGAAGAACCTATTCAAGGCCACACACCTCCAGGGTGGTAGATTCACTTTAGAATCAAAAGTAATTAAGAGATAAAGGTGCACAGGCTTGCACAGCAGCCTCACTATCAAACAACACAAGCAGTAAAGCTCTTCAAGTAAATAATCAAAAGCCTTCATAATCCTCTGCAGAGCCAACGCCCTCTTCTTGGGACTCTATGGGATCTCCTTTCTTCTGCAAATGTTAAGGCATGAAATGAAAGAAATCTTGTCCCTTTTCCTGAGATCCCAATTTCTTACAGCAGCCACCCTGCTTCTCAGCATCTCCAGGCAATTAAAGCTCAAAACCCATTGCTGATGAACTGGAACAACCACTTCCCTGGAGCCTGTCTGCCCCCTTTAGTAAATATTTTTGCACTGAGAAATACCACCACTGACCTCCACAGCAGCTGGTGTGAAACAGTGATGGTGAGGTGCTGTGTGAGATTTTAACTCCAAGCAGGGATTGGGACAAGCTGGATCAACAGACCAAGGCCAATTGTATGACATTCAACAAGGAGAAGTGCCAGGTCCTGCACTTTGGTCATTTTGAACTGCCAGGTTCAAAGTAGACAGGACCAAAGACAGGAGTGAAAAAAACCCCAAAATCATACATCTGAGAGAACCATCCAGAAAAGAAGCCACCTACAACATAGGTCTGAGGTCCACTAAGGAGAAAGCTCCAGGGTCAGCATTAGACACAGGCACACCTGCTTCCTGCTGTATTTAGCATTGGTGCAGCCTCACTTTGAGCACTGTGTGCTGCTCTGCCCCCTCAGTTTAAGACAGACGTGAAGGTACTTGAATGTGCCCAGAGGTAGGCACCAAAGCTGGAGAAGGGGCTGAAAGGCATGTCCTGTGAGGAGGGGCTGAGGATTTTGGGCTTGTCTAGTTTTGAGGGAAGGAGCTTAAAAGGCAACTTTATTGTTCCCTAGAGCTTCCTGAAGAGGGGAAGTGTAGAGGGAGGTGCAGAGCTCTTCTACAGGGGATCTAGGGACAGGACATGTGGGAATGTTATAAAGCTGCATCAGGGCAAGTTTGGATTAGACATGAAATAAGTCTTCACCAAGAGGGTGGTCAAACCCTGGAACAGGCTTCCTAGAGAGACAGTCGATGCTCTGAGCCTGTCAGTGTTTAAGAGGCATTTGGACAATGCCCTTAATAGAATGCTTTAACATTTGATCAGCCCTGAAGTGGTCCAGCAGTTGGAATCAATGGTCATTGTATGTCTCTTCCAATGCTACTCTTCCACTCCACTCTACCTACAACACAGCTGAAACAGAGATGGGGGCCCAGGCCTGAGCTGAGATGGAGCTCTTGAGTCCCTGGGAAGGGATGTGAGTGGAGGCTGCAAGTTAGGCTAGTCATGAGCATTAAGGACCATTAGTGCCCTCAGGACACTGACATCCCTCATTGGGCATTGATCTGTCTACCTTTAGGAGAGGTAGCTCAGCCAGCCTGACCTCTCAATATCACCCATGGCAGATATTTGGATTCACTTTTACAACATAGTTCAAATTTCCTTAGATTAGCTGGATGGTGTGACTTTCCCACTACAGATCTCACTACCTGTCTCTCTCTGGGGAAGTATGGTAATAGTTCTGTTCTTGGGACCCTCACGCTCTGCTGGATTTTCTTCTAGGTAGACTGCACTCTCTCTTTAGTCCCACAAATTCCAAAGTTTTTCTCAGTCATTCTAAGAGCAAGTTACCCTCTATTTCTTGTCTTGAACCTCTTTCCTATGTATCTGCATAGCGGCTCAATGAACCATCTGTAGTGCCAGTCTATCCATGCTCTGTTCTACTGTGTCATGAGGAGGTAAAGAAAATGCATTAAAAAGCTGTAGTCAGTGCTGTGTGCCAGCTGCTAGTGTCCCTTGGAAAATATTTGCACTGTTTGTTATTGACATGAACGTTCTCTTGGTAATTTGTGTGCTGGTTATAGTTCTCCAGGATTCTTTCTCTCTTTTGCTACCCCAGAGAAATGTGCTGTAGGGGCCAATATGAGCATTCAGCTGAGCTGATCCAATCCAATACTTCTTTGTATTAGGCGAAAATGTTGTTTTCATTACCAATCTTTAACTCGTTAAAAAAAAAAACCCAAAAAAAACAACCAACCCAAAAACAATCCTGCAACTGTAACTGTTTCTCATAAAGTCCGCATTGCATAAACAGTTGCCCCAGGTCCTGGGAAGAACAGCCCATTCACACATGGACTGCACCACAAAAGCAATAGCTCACAGTGGTCAGGCCAGGGCAGAACAAGGACGTGCTCTCTGTGAGGGACAGATGGTATCTATTTAGCTAAACGTTCTTCCACTAAGGCTGTTTTAATGCCCAGATAATTTTTATCAGCTTCTTATCACATTTGGGAGCCCAGCATGCTTCTGATAGAGGCTGTGTAAGTGCTTCCCAGAGAGTGCTGTAGTTTCAGGGTTCAAGGCAGCATATCAGCATGAAGAGGAGGTGTGTGGATGTGGAGGGGTGGAATAAAAACAACCCCATGCCATGTTTGCTGATTTTGAAATGTTCTTGGATGAATTTCCAGGTAGAACATAGATGCAAGAACGTGGGAGGCCTCTTTCATCCATACTCATTTTTGCTATACATTCAGGGCCAGACTGTGAGCCTTTAACTCATCCGTGTCTGTGCACCGTTTTTCAGGCTGACATGAAGGAGATCTGCCAGTGCTCTGAGCAGCTCAGAGATGCCTCACTGGCATCTGTAGCATGGTATTAAGCCCAAGCTATCCTGGCTCACATCTGACTGCAAAATTCAGTGTAGACATGCAACTTAGCCTGGCACCTACTCCTAGGAATGCTTCCCTTCCCAGATACTTGTGTTGTGAGGACAAGGTGTTACTCATCCTCACTACGCATATCACAGGGTGCCTTGCTGTTAGACTGTCAGGCAGAGCTGTCATCTGAAGGCCCCGGTGCAGTGAGGTGATGCAGCCCTGTGTCAGCCCTCTTGAACTGTGACAGTGCCACATGCGACACGAGTAGCACGACATCTGCACAGCGTAGCATGCACCAGAGCACCACGATGTAAAGAGCGGCTGGGTGTTCAGAGCAAGCAGAGAGGAAAGTATGGGACACTTACAAAAGGCAAAGAAAAGTCTCTCTCTCAATCTCTCTCCCCTTTTCTTTCTTCACCGGGGAACTGGCTCACACAGTATTACAACAAGAACTGGCAGGCTGCCCAGCATCGCTGTACTTTGGTTGTAAGTGAACTACGAGGCTCAAGCAATCTTCTGGGAAAAGTTCACACCAAATGTATTGTATGTTATGTTTTCCCCGCATTGTATTTTTTTTTTCCTAAACAGTCTATTATATTCCTTCCCTGTTGCATTGTGGATTTCTTTAAGATCCCCAGGAGCTGCCCCTTTTAAAACCAAACATTTGGGTAATCGAACAGATCTGTTTTTTGAAGTAAGAGAGATAAACTAGTAATCTTCCTCTCAGAGCCAGCCTTCAGAATAAAACCAGAGCACAGTTCAGTGAATGGTGGGGTTTCTGCCTTTGGAAATTTAGTTGCTTGGGGTTTTTTTTCTCAGTTAAAGCAAAAAAGTTAAATGAGAGAAAGAAGTGTGCTATTGAAACACTGTAATTATCTATATGACATACATCTTCCATGGAGAGGAAGCCAAAGCAGAGAGGACTTTACAATAGTAGTGCAGTAAAAAGAAAAAAAGCATGTCCTCTGTTTCACTTGAAGCTTTCAAAAAAAGTCTGATGTGGTTTTATATGATAGTCCTGGACACCTCAGCGATGACAGCTGTAACTTCCACTGTACAATGCATTCATTTATTTTTTCCTGTTTCTCAATGTGGCTTTTGCAGGGGCATTAAAAGACAATTTTTTTGAGTTCTCAGAAACTATGAACACATTGAACATAATTTATCTGACAAATCAGACCAGAGACAGTCAGTTGGAAACTGGATAAGAGAAGTATGCCATAATGAGCCCAAGTACATATTCTCCATTGCCTGCAAATACAGATGCTGTGAATTTATAATTTACTGTTGTTTTTACTAATTAATTTTATTGTATTATTGCCTGGAGGTCTTTGCTAAGCTCTGCATTGCATTGTGTGAGGTGTTGCACCAATGCATAGGAAGTTTCTTCCTCAGAAGATTTAGGAGGTTAGCTTTGAGTCGTTTTGCAGACGTGTTGGCACGATACACAAAGCAAACTCACAGCAAATGTGAAAGTATTAAAAAGTATTAAATTAGTAGAGGTATTAAGTACCTGTAGTTCCAGTAGTCCTTGGTAGGAGTTTTGGGTGTTCAGCACTTTTGAAAGCCAGACTGAAGTTCCTTGCCATGCTTCTGACAAAAAGTCCTTAGAAATTAAAGACAGAAAAAAAAAGAATTATTAGTTTATCAGTCCAAATTCATCCCAGAAGAAAGCCCATTGAAGTCAATGAAATTACACTGGGGATGGATTTACCATAGCAAGATTGATCCCTATAGTATATTTAGAAGTGCTTTGTCCTATACAGTTTTAATTAGCTCTACATTAGTCAAGGTACCGTACCATTGTTTTAATCAGCTACCCTAGAAGAGAGCTGTCTCTAACTATCCTTGTCCACATTTCCCCTCCCACCCCCATCCCTCACTGCCTCCTTCTCACCCCGTCATTATTTTATGTCTAATTTGGCTAATGAATTTCTCAGACAGAGCTTGCTTTCATGTTTGAGAAGGACCTTGCCTGTATTGAGGCTAAAGAAAAGAAAACAACAAACTACACCGAAAAAGAAATTAAGACCAGAAAGAAAGAGCAAATTCTTCTACTGAGAAAAGCAAAGGTGTTTATGAAGCTTTAAACTGTTATTTGTCACTCCATCAATCCATATATAGCTAGGTTACAGTTTTCCACCCCATATTCTGCATTAAGGTGGGCATGAGTACTTTAGTCTTGACTTTCCAGTTTCAACACTGACTCATGGCATTGTCAAGGCAAGTGGTTCTTGTTTCAAACCTCTGCTTTACCACTGTTGCAATAGCCATAGTCATGCATGTGCATGTGTAAAGAATTTCTCAAGCTGCCTCACAGAAATCAGGAAAATATTTTAAGTTCTGTAGTGGAAAAGCACAGTAATACAAGGCAAAGTACTGTTGCCATTGGTACTACTGTGTTTTGGGGGTTTTTTGGTAATAATTCTAACACAAACGTTAATCTTTTCTCTGAGTCTTGCCAATTATATTTTACCTTCTCTAATGAAAGTTCTAACAAGATTATAGGGAATTTGTAGTCTCTGTATGCTTTCAGTCATGTAATTACAACTAAAACAACTGTGTAGAGAATAACTGCAGAAACTGTGGGTTCAGTGCTGCCTTCTGCCAAAGAAAAAAAAAGTCCATAACTAAGGAAAAAACCTCTAAAACCACATTGGACAAATTACTAAATCCCATATACGTAAACATGTGTGTGCTCATTTCTGAGTCACTGTATCATTTGATCATGCAAGAAGCAAGACAGTTTGCTTGAAGAATGTCAGGAAGACCAGAATATAATTTTTAAAAATGCCATGTTTTCAGTTTTCTGAATGCTCCTCTAAAACAGGCACACACTCACTTTAAAATTAACCACAGAGCTTAATTAGGCTTCTTCTGATTGTGCTGGGAGGGTTCCATGTTGTCTTCCTGTGGTCATTTCATCAGCCAGGGCTTTTCATGTAAGAATGTGCTGCATCCATGTCACAGCATGGGGTCTCATCACAGACACCTGCTCTCAGCCTGTGAACACAGATTTTAATCTCCTTCCCTGCAAAAATGGTGACAGAAGGACATGTTATTTAATTACTCATGCATGCTCTCCAAGACAGGGTCCACAGCTCCACTTGTTTCATATGGCTTGTGCTATTTTTGGGGGGTGATCAAATAGGATGGTTGTTAAAAAAGGAGAAAGCCTCACAATAGACTTCTCTTTGCTATTTGATGAGAATAATATAGGAAAAGATTGGCAGGATAAGAACAGAGTGGAAACTGAAGAAAGTCTAGGTATGGTAAATGTAGCTATAAAATTATTTGTGACTACTTCTGCTCTCACTGTGAAGATATGTAAGCTAAGCTATACTGTGTAACTTCACTCCCCTCCACTACAAGATCATGAGTCCATAAAAAATTAACTGCAATAGCAATCTCTAACATACTGAAGAAGATGAAACTAACTTAAACTTACTAAAATGTTCATCTAAGTAAGATCTGCAGTAGTGGTTATGTTTCCCTCAGGTGCTAGAAGAGGAAAAAACAGGACAAAGATGAAAGAAGAAGTATAAACTTTTAGTTCTGCTTAAACAATGCATTTGCTAAATCACTCCAGTCAAAATCATTCAGCAATTCCTACAAAATCCTATCATGGACCAAAGCAAAGCACAGCTAAATGAAATGTTATGTATTGTATCCGGCAAGCAATCACTGCACTTGCGTTCTCATTGCCCTCAGCAGCACCTGCATTCTTTGATCACAGTCCTTTTATGTGCTGCACTGTATACAAAAGACTGAGCCAGCAATTAGCCATTCTAGCACTGGGTCCTGAAATCTCTGCAAATGCTTCAGCTCTTTAATGAATTCCTAAATAGAAGGAAGTTGCAAACAAAGTTCAGCTTGTGTGCTTTATGCCAGGTTCCCACAGCACTGTAGGTTTTAGAGCTTAATTAATGACACTTGCATGCTGTATGCCTTCCAGAGCTTTAGTGGAACTTTTACTGGTCACTTCAAACTTTGACATCTTTTGGACAATTGTCCTCAGAATGTTGGGCAACCGCCCCAGTCTTTGGAAGGAACAAACAAGACATTGCTGCCAATCATGACTCATCTGTATTAACGGGATGAACAAAACTGGAGGGACAAAATGTGCATCATTTCAAGTAAACTACTCATCAGAAATCCTATGCATTGTATAGGAACCGAAACGGGTGATGAAATTTAAAACCACAGCCTAATATACCAGCATTTGGGAAGTCTGCCAATGCCCCTAATTAAAATTTTGAACTAATCTCTTCAGGGAATCCAAGAAATTCTTTCAGAAAATGGAACATTTTTCTGTGCACATCCAACTACTTATCCTGTAAGAGGGAATATAAAGGAGATTGTATACGATCAGACAGAGGTCAGTCGAGTGGAAAGGACAGTGTGAAAGCTACAGGAAATGAGCCATCTATGAATGAAAATACTGGAATTCCTTCTTGAACTCTGACTCACATAATGTAAGATTTTGCTGGTCCTCATCAAAGGATCATTACATCAATGGAAAGTCTTCATTAATTTTAGTGTGATTTTAAAGAGTTCCCAAAACAGGAGAATAAAAAAATAGGTGTTTACAGTATCAAGGTATGCCAACATGTCCTTTCTCTTCTTTTCTACCATCGTTAGAGAGCTTGGTTAGAGTGGTTTGAGATAAATGAGAAGTGTAAAAGCTGGACTGGAGAGGATCTAAGACAGCCCCTGACAGTGGCTTGTAGACAATAAACAACATACCCAGTACTGTTAGAGATGCAATTAGATGTGAAAGGATGAAAAGGGTTGGTAATTGGCTGGTAAGTGGAGAGGGAAAAGATGTTGATAAGTTTTTCTTAGAAGGGAAAAGCCAAATCTTCTTTATTGTCATAAAAAAGAAAGCAAGAGTAAGATTTTTGAGAAGAAAACTGTGATGTTAGGCAGAGTGAAGAAGGGGGGAATAAGGTAACTAGAAAAAGTGTACAAGGCTAGGTTAGAATCTCAGACATGGAAAAAGAGACAAGGTAGGTGGGAGTTTCAAGGAAAGAAGTTACAAGCAGGGAAACTGCATCATGCTTAGTAAGTTTTGTCTTTGGAGAAACCAGCAGGGTCCTATAAAGAAAAAGAAGTGAAGACAGTAGAAGAGAACTACCAAAGATTAATCTAGGCTGGCGCTGCAAGAAGTAAATCTGTTTAGGTATGCAACTGAGCCTCACAAGTCAAGAAATCCTATCCTGAGCTCATATTATTCAAATCTATGGTTTTTGTCTGGCCAATGTGCAGCTACAGGGTTTAATCATTGTCTTACACTTCCCATAGCCCCTGACACTCAGGCAGACATGCTGAAATTAGGGAAATGGAGGCACAAGCCTCCCTTTGCACGGCTGTAAATGACTACATGCAAAGCAAGACAGTGAGGACGCAGTTCTCTGGGCAAATTCTCCCAAGTGAACACAAACACGACTTTAGCTCCCATACTTTTGTAATTTGTAGAGCTTTCTCTCTTCTCTCTGGCTAAGAAACAAACAAAACTTCCTCTCTGCTACTTTTTTCTAAAGGATGTTTCTGTGACTAAGCCATTTATGTGTCTATATTACATGTAATTCTCTGATGCCAGATGAGATAAGAGAGAGATAATCCTCATAAAGGATTTGTGGCATTGTAGATTAGAGCTTCCTTTCATATGTTGTATGCATTGCCTTCAAGAGGCCTTGAGTGATGCTATAGGCTCTCTGTATTCAGATTACAAGATACTTGCATTCAGCACTGCCTTATTATAGGTTTAGAAATACCAACAACCCAACTAAGTGGCCAGCTGTTCAGATCCTGCTGTTCTCTTAATCCATGCAAAGGTAAAGTACTATTGTGGTCGGGGGGATCCTTGCCAGGGTAACAAGATTGAAACCACTTTCCTTGTATTTATCCAACTGCCACTTCACTGTAAAGTGGTAAGGTAAATAATAATAAAGTGGTTGTCCAGCAGACAGAACAATTTTTTCCAGGAAGAAGTCATCTTTGCTTCAATATTTTGTCCAAGACAGAAAGGTACTTAGTTACTCTGCCTTTTTTCTTTTTTTAAAATTATTATTAATATCCAAAGTCCTGTTGACACAACCAGCTGGAATGTCAAAATTGAATTTTACTTATAACTCAAGGGTCTACCTAGGATTTAAAACTTTTGTGGATCTACCTGAAGGTACCCTCACTGGGCATCTCCCAGGAAAAAGCTGAATAACAGCTGAACTGCTGCCCTGAAACTCAGTTTCTCCATAGAATGAATACCGCATCAGTTCTTCCAGGAGGTAATAATCACTAGGAAGATCTTTAGTTGTGTTTCCTGCTGTGCAACGTGGTCTTTGGATGAAGGAACTGAATAATTTTGGGAAACACAGAGGAGCTATGTTCAGCGACTTCGCAAAATGACTGTTCTGATGTGAGGCCAACCCTGGCTTCTAAGCCTGGAAAACAATATAGCCAATCTCTGTGATACTGGGTGGTGTGAACTATTCACACAATGGTATATCCTGCTAAGCACATGTGAGATATCTCTAAGAGGAACATGGCTGATGATAAATGTACATGGCATTAACACAAATGTCATTTACAGTGCTCATTTGCCTAATTAATAGTGTATTTATGTTTCTTGAACATTGCAGTGATCATTTTTTAATTTCCTCTCCAGTGAGAGCATTTAGTAGAGTGGGGGAATTTATGTTTGGTCTCCAATGATGGTACATTAATCTCTTGGCAAAAAATCTGCATTTTCTATTCTCACCTACACTGACATTTTGCCTGCTCCTGAATGGATCAGCAACGTTTCACTAACAATAACCATTTTCAGTGTGGAACAATGATATACATCTTAAAAGAAGTCTTCACACCTCTTGATTTCAACTGCTCAGGAAGAGAAAGTGAAGCATGTAGCATAACTCTGCTACATATGAGCAGGCAAATATCTCATGGAAATAGATCTTTAGCACCTTGTGTCTGCGTGATTTAGGATATCACAGATCTCAGCTGTTTGTTGTCATTCTGACTCCCCTGACTGTGTTGAAATCACCACTGTGACAGCCAAGATGAAGCAGCTGACTGTGTGAGCATTCCTTGTCCTTTCCAATACAAAGCAAAGCTACTTAGCTTAAATCACCACTGACGGGAACTAACTTCTTAAACAGGTTTGAACTTGATCCTTGTTGAGCACATCTGACTGTGCCCCAGATTGCCTAGCTCAGCTCCACGCCAGCACATGTACCCTATTATCAGCAGCAGCAGCTCTACATCAGTCAGCAGCTGGCAGAAGGGCCCTTGGGGACTTTTCTAGCTGAGGCTAGTGCAGCCCTATGGCTGCTTCAATATATTCTCCGTGCACAAAAGGGGACATATCTCTTTGCAAATGTTGTTATTGCACAATGGGTGTCATTGATAGCAGGAAAGAGACAATGCTTGAGAGCTGGACATGTTGTTCAAACATCATTCCAGTCTTTTTATATACTGTGATTAAGGCCCTTTACTTAGAACTGCCATCATGCTGCTGCTGGCTGCTTTGGGTGCACAGAGAATATCTGAAAGCCCTTTTCACCCTCTTTAAAAGAGTCAACTGAACTGTATTTCAGTGCCTGAAATTCTAGAGTTTGCGACGTCCTTTTAATGTACATTCTGGCTTATCTATGTACGACACACAAACAGGTACTACTTGTGTACCCGTTTGTGTTTGGGTATCCGTGGCACCCATCTTTTCAAGCACTACAAATATTGCCACTATTAGCCAATTCCTTTTCTCCACTGCATTTCCAGGTTATAACCCCACTGTTGTCAGCATTACTTAGCCCTTGACACCCTAGCAGTATTTCTTCAGTAGTGGCAGACAGAGCTCTTAGGCAGCCAGGGTATCTAAAACAAAGGAAAATTGTAACAAGGAGAATATGGGACAGAGAGAGGAGCAAGTGGAACTAATAGACTAAAGGCCCAAGGGAAAGAAATTAGGTTGAGACTGGGAATAAGGGCAGCACCATTTCAGAGGATTTGCTCCCAGGGCAGGCAACAGCAACTGCCAGTTCTGCCAGGAACAGTGTCAGTCAGATCAGCCAGGCATTCACCTGTTTTCAAAGTACAGCACCAGCACAGGGCTAAAGTTATTAGCATCCCGTATTCAAAACGATACACAACTAAGCACAGACACAGAACATATAACTAACTGAAAGGATTAATTTACTAAATCTACATGTCTCTTTTAGATTCATAAGTCTCTCCCAGGGGACCTGTGATGCGTCTACTGTCCCAGTGCCAATGTCTCAGAGAGATCATTACATTTAGCCTACTGAATACTAACCACCATGTCCTTTTCAGGCTTAAGAAAATGAATGGGGACCAACTTCAATCAGCTTGAGATAGAACAGCTCTGATGGCCCAGGTGTTACCTGCAGCTCTCCAATGATCTAACCCAGGGTCAGTGGGCCTGGCTTAACCACTTGGCCACCTCTGAAAGCTTACAGAAACCCCTGCTCCCTGTCACATGTGCTGCATGCAAACTGTGAAGCTGAGCACTGTCATTTCCCATAGCACAGCTGTAGAACTCCAAAGAAACACCGTAATCACGCACCAGGCATCCCCCGTCACCAGGGGATCCATCCCATGAGATCCAAGCCTTGCCACAACACAGCATTTTCCCCCTGTCCATCCCACCTGCTTTTACCTGGTCTCTGTCAGTCACTGCCATTCCTCCCTGAAGCTCTCAAGTGGCTGTGACAGGAATGTCTAAGGAAATGAGATAGAAGCACCTACAGCAAATGAATAAACAAATAAAGCCCTAAAAAGTCTGAACTGGAGAGCAAGGGGGACATGAGCTGTTCAGAGGCTCGAAGACCAGCCCATAGAGTCACTCAGTCTAGACTCCAGATGTGAACGCAGAGCCTCAGTGAGTGCAATACGGGACTGCGTAAATATCTCAGCCAGATGTCTCAGGGCCCAAGCTACAAATCCTCACAAATGGTGACAGAGTTGGCTGTTGCTGTTTGTACAGCTCTGCTTCCAAGAGAATCAGTGGTCATTCAGTCAGCAGCACTTCATTTTTGCTGCCAGATGGGAGGGAAAACCAGGCTTAGAGTTGCAGTTAGTCTCATAGCAAGCTCAGCAGTCAGTGGATGGGTCATGGAGCCCTCTGCGGGTACTGAGGTTAGCTCAAAATAGCAATCTGGGGAAAGAGCTGAAAAGATTATAGTAAACATAAAAGCACATGATACTAAACTCCCAAATAGGCTAAAGTAACAGGCTGCCATGTTAGGCACTT
Source organism: Entomyzon cyanotis (assembly GCA_024500445.1). Taxonomy (NCBI): domain Eukaryota; kingdom Metazoa; phylum Chordata; class Aves; order Passeriformes; family Meliphagidae; genus Entomyzon; species Entomyzon cyanotis. The sequence goes on from JAKEPQ010001005.1 coordinate 74,825,930, forward strand.
GAATTAAAATTTAGATCTTTCAGACCCCTCCCATTTGGTCAACTAAGCTTACAGATGCTTAACATTACGCGATGGAATTACCTTATATTTCAGTTGCTGGAGACATGTGATACTCTGGCCCTGAGGAGCTTGATGCTTGTATATGCACTTTCAAACTAAGCATTCCTCTGCCCCACATTCATGTTCCCAGAAATTGTCTCCTAGGTGGGGGCCTTATAGAAAGCACCTGGAGGAAACCTGACAACCTTCCTGTCTCTTTGCACCTGAATCTGTCCTTGGAGAGGCTGGAGATTAGCTTCAGCTCCCTCTTCTGTCACAGTTAGACCAGAGAATTGAGCTTGTCCCTCCCAGGAAATGTTACCACTAGTCTATAGCATATTTCAAATTAAAGCTTTCCCAGTCTCTTGGATTTCTCTCACACTCCATAAAAAATTAAGTATTTATTGCAGCAGGGTATAGAACCTGGGGATCTGCAGTAAAAGTCCTTTTATAATCTATCCTGTCACTGGCCCAATTTAAGATATATCAATTTATGACCTAGATGCTCTTCAGCAAGTCATCAAAATTGGAACTGGCTGAATAATTTATGAGAAGATTTGTAAGCAAAAGTCCTGAGTTGGCATACTCTGATTCACGGGGATAATATTATTTATGATTTCTTATTCAGGCATGAACATGTTTTAGGATGGCAAATAATGGTCCCAAGATTTGCAAGAAGATGGTTTTAATTCTCCTATTTTATAGTACCAATAGAAAAGTGTCTCATACCTTATAAAAGATGAGCTTTTTGAATCAGCTCAGAAAAACTTGACAAAGAGACATGTGCCAGTCAAACAAATCAAACAGCCCAGAAAAACTTGACAAAGAGATGTATGCTACTGTATCAATGTCTTATTTCGCTGGGTCCAGTTACAGCTTAAGGTTGCATGCACTGGAGAAGTATTTTAAAAGGCCATTTTCCCTGTCTTCAGACCTAGGCTCACAGAGATAACTTGGAGTCAAAAAGGGTTAGGATAAATTGCAGTACTTCATACTCCTTGCTGGCTAAGAACTCACATATGAGCAGTAGCTGATGCAGGGTGACTCATTTATCTTCCATGGCAAACGCTTGGGACTGTGAGCCCCAACTCACAGACACTCTTCCCTCATTCCCAAGGTCCTAACATAGGTCAGAACTGCCAAAAGATGTTCTGAACAACACCAGGCTCCCATAGGGGTACATTTCCCCTAAAGGTTGCAAGGGCTTACTCTGTTTTATACCTCTGTCACTTCTGACCCTCAAACCATTCCTGGGATCCACTTAGTTCCAATAAAAATGTTTCCTGACCTGCCACATTCAACCTTGGGTCTAAATCAGATTTATCTGAACTGACAGATGTATGCTTTTAAGGTTTAATTAATTTCCCTCCCTATCCTGAACAACTTAACCCCAAAAAACATAGTGCAGAGAGACCTGTGCTGGACACAGACATCCTTTTCCTTATTACTCTGCACTTTCTAAAGAGAAAAGATACTGAGTGCAATAACCCTAAATAACAGTTAACTCCATGATCTAAAACAAGTACACTGAACAATTTATTCAAGCACATCAGGCTGTTCTTCCACCTCCTTGGTAATGAATGCACAGCATCACCATGGCTGAAAGTTAAAGGGGATATTTCTTCTGGCAGTGCCCTCTGGGTCCATTAGGCTGGTTTATCCAGCAATTGTGTTGGCAGTTTGGAGTTTTTCCCAGGATCTTCTATGGCCAGGGATGCTACTGGCCATTTTATTAAATGTCAATGCCCATTTGCAGATTAATTGGGGGGAGGGGGGAGGAATCAACCTTACAATATTTTCCTTTTGCTTCACATACAAAAACTCATCTATTTAAAAGTCTTTTCAGAGAGGGTCCTTTCTTTTGGAATGAAAGAGTTCTACTTGTAATCCTACTATGCAGCATTGACTTTTCCATATTGGGAGATAGAAAATTTCCCCTGTCTTGCCCTTGAATCTGCAGTTGCAACCCCTCTTCCAGCACAGGCTCAGAACATACCTCTGACTCATAAATGCCAGTTCCAGCGGATAAATAGTAAGTAGACAAGAACATGAGATAAGTGAAACCTTTCTTCTTGCAGTACAGAGGGAGGTGGAACTCATGTAGACCAGCAAAAAAGTAGGTGTTGAAATACAGAGTATGAGGAGGATGCAGAAATTCCATAATCCTTATCTCTGTCCCTCAAAAAAAAAGTCAGTCTTTCCAACCACAGACCACAGCATGTTCCTATCTGTGGAAAATCAGATTTATTTTGCCATTCATGCAAGTGCAGTTGCCATCTGAGAGCCTCAAAGCTGCATTCCTCAATGCCTGTGGCCATAACCAATTTCTGGGAAGCCATGAAGAACCATTATCAGGAAAATGGTGCTTCATTTACTCTTTGACTCTCAAAGAATGTTTTGTCTTCCCCTCTGTTTTGTGAAGTGCTGTCAACACTTACAGTGGAGTTTATTGTAAATACACAATAATAACAACTGTGCACATTCATCTCTGATTCAATTCCTATGTAAATTTATGTTAATATTTATGCAGATTAGGTCTGCCCCCTTGGTCCTGGAAAGTTGTTAGAATGACACATGGGTTCTGAAGAGGTTGTGTACTACTGATCTGCAGTTTTTGTATAGTATTCAATAACTGGCAAGCCAGCAACAAGAGACTGTTGATATTTGTCTTCACTTTTGCTGGATAAATCAATGGAGTCTTCTGGAGCCTGACTAGCGTACCAAGGACTCATCTAGAGTCTAGCTAGGATTGAAAAGAATTCTCTAAAACCCATCTCTAAAGCCATGACCCGCTATTTTTATTTCTATTTCTCAATAGAACAAATACTCATACATTGGATCTTTTGAGAAATGGGGTTGTACAAGGAAGCCTAGTAAGATTTCAAGATCTGATATGCCATTTATGAGACAGAAAAGAATTTCTTCTCCCTAATATTTAGTAACCACCAAACCAATGCTTAGAGTTTATGTGTAGACCTCCTCACTTTTTGCTGACTAAATCAGTACAGTTTTTAAGAGAGCTCCAATAGGTCACTTATTTTATTCTTTCCTTCTCAGCCCCCCTTTTCTCTGTTTTAACACGGAAAAACACTGAGCTTCCACTTGTTTGGGCAGCCAAAGCCATTTTGAGCACGCAGGTCAGACCAGTGACGAGGCAGCTGGAGTGCTACAGTTGGCTGTTCTCTGCTTTCCTGACACAGATGTTTTGCTATGACACATTCTAGTCCTTTGCAGTAAATAGAAACTAATTTTTAGCCCATCCCATGACTGTGTCTTTACAAGGCTCCCAGGCGCTTCTTAAATAATCACAACAGGACATAAATTGGGAGTATAAGAGATACATGTGCTCTTTACACAGGGATGAATTTCTGATAATCCAAAAGGGGTTGGGGAAATTGCCGTCAGAACCAGCAGGCGCCACAATTGTTGGCTGGGAAGACACACCAGACAACAAAAGTCCAATTGCCAGGAAATATTTATACTCCTGCAGTTCACAGCTGAGGACTTGGTCCTGACCTTTGATACACAAACCAAATTTGTTCTTCAGCTGGAAACTTGGCTGTGCCTGGAGGGTAAGATGGTGCTCAGAGCTGATAAATGTGGGAGCTGAGTCATCAGCTCAGACCAAAGCAGCAACCTCCTGACCAAAATCACCTCCAATCCAAATAATACGTAAGGGACTTAAGTGGCCAGTGATTTTTCAGGAAAAACGTGAACAAACCAGGAAAATAACAAAACAACAAATAAGAGCAGAACTGTACCTCATAGAGTGATGAGAAACTTCAGCCACCATTTATTTCTGGCCTTTCAGCTTCTTTAAAGACTGATGCTGAGAAAACCTTGTTCTCCTCCAAGTTCTTGTCACTTGAATCTGGTTCAGAGTGTTATTTCACTCTACTTTTTTAATCTCATTTTATTGAAGGCAATGTTAGCCCCAAGAGCAAAACAAGCAAAATAAAAACAATTAGAGCCTGGAAGGAATCTGTATTTTTCCTTTGAAATAGAGCTCCATTTCAGACAGCTTTCCACATACCTTGTTCATTGTAGGTTACATTATGGCATCCCATCAGGCCCATTCAAACCAGGTTGCAAAGGTATTGTGGCTGGGATCCAACACTGCCTTCCCTGCCCGTGATAGCTGTTGGTGGTGATTTCATCTTAATCATTTTCTCTCTTTCCACCTCTCATGCAGCTGCCTTCCTGTCTTGATAGGACCAAAGTGCAGCTCATGGAATCTATATGATAATCACAAAAATAGTTATATCTGTTGAAAAATGGATTTAATTCCCCCTCTAAACCTTTGTGGATTGCCAACTGGGGGTGTGAAACCAGCTGGCAAAAGATGCATTCGTTTTGATTTCATGACTTTCATATACTGCAGCTTCCCGACTTTAAATGGTTCCTCCCCTCTCTAATGAGAGCACCAAAGCCTTGATTAACAGCCCTCACTTTAAACAAAGTTTTGAAGTTTCTTTTCATGGTAACTTCTCTGGGGATGTCTGACAGCCTGCTCAATCCAGGGCAGCTGAATGCCTCTCCTTTCACAGCATGAGCATTTGTCAGAGGCACTAGGAGTCAGACTTGGTGAGGATTTGTGTCCCTGAGTAGTCTGCAAGTAACTTGTACAACAGCGTGGGAAGCAAGCTTAAAAGTAGTGCTGGTAAAACTGTGAAAAACTAATTTCATCAATGTTTTCAAAATGTACAGGCTTGGAATGGACAATGTTTTACTTTTTTAAACTCCTTTATCCCTATTCTTATAAAATACATTTTTATTTACTGAAAATCTTGTCCTCAGCACATTGTTTGTGATTTTTTTTAGTCTAAATAGGATTTTAGAGAGTCAACAAGTCAGCGTGAGAGAAAAGCCTGGTATTTTTTTTGACGATCACAGAGAAGAAAAAGGCTATTTCCTGGGAAAGATTTCTTCAAGACAGGTGGAACCATCCAGATCAGAGCCTTGAATCCGGACTTAGAGGGTATGGCTGAGCCCTCTTGGATTTTTGTTTAACATTTAGATGAAGTTTTGTTTTGGTTATGCTTGACAGTCAGAAAGTTCCACTTTCTTTCAGCCAAAGCATGAAAGGAAATACTGGGATCTTGGGGTCTGGAGGGAAAATGGAGAGAGGGGGGAGAATCAACCCTAAATAAAAAGCTCCTGTACAGTTGGTAGCACAACCAGACTAGCAAAGCAAGAAAAAGAGACTGAAAAATTCCAGTCACAAAAGTCAAAAGCCACAGCTCTCTTCCAGGGAAGGAATACATTGCATCTCATTTCTGCTGTGCCAACTGATACCATCTACAGAAAATCTATCACCAGTTGAAATAGAGTGACATTCCTTGTCAATGCATTCGACCACATTGGTGTCTCAACTTTCAAGAGCTTATTAGATGCACAGTCATGGAATTTTCTTTGAAACAGAAAGACAATACAAACTCCTTTATTTTGGCGTTACAGGACCAATAATAACTATATTTCTTTATATATTAATTTCCCTCCATTTATTGCTTCAGCAATCAACAACACAATAAATTTACCTTAAAGCAAATTGTGGCATATCTGTATGTTCCCCTCATCCAGACAACCCCTACACAAATACACATATACATACACCTATACAGACATATAGCCTGACAGTGAATAGCTGAATTCACTGAAAGGCAAGAAAAAACTAGCATATTCAAAAACAGGAGAAAATTAACACTGAATTATAAGTAATGCATCTTAGCTATTAGACATATTTTACATTTCATTCTTCTTTCATAATTTTGTTTCTATGATTATGACATTTTCTTCTTGCATACTTATCTTTCAGGAAGATAGCCCCTCTGGAAGAGCCCATTGAACTGGGATACTCACAAAGGAAGATCTGACTAGTTTGTTTAGAGGGAAAGGACAAAACTGGAGTAAAGACACTGAAAAGAGCAAGCCAAAAGTAAAGCTAAAAATACAGCACAGTCAGTGGAGAGTGGTAACAGCTACAGAGCCTTTGTCTTTTAGCAGGAGCTGAAAAGCACAAATAGATTCAAGCTAACAGTGCCAGAGTGGCAGCTCAGTGAGGTCATTGTTCACGTCCCCACCAACTGCACAGAGCTTTGGTCCAACATTAGGACTTGTTCCTGTGCTACAGCTTTTTACCATGCAATACGTGCCTCCATATATATTTGCATCTAATGGCAATATGGATGCAAACTTCACTCAAGGGAGACATAGGACCGGGAGAGCAGAGAATGCTTGAAATATGATTTAACAGGAGTCTACCAGACTTGGTGTCAGCTCTTCTGTCCCTAAGACTTGAGACAATTGTAGGTTTCTGAGCATCTTAGAAAACTGTTCTCTCTTGGTTTGAATTTAGAAATAGCTACAAGAGTCATAACAGTACATTCTAATTTTCACCCAGTTAATGCCAAGCACAATGAATGAAAAAGAAGGAAGTCACCTGCAGGTGACTGCTGTACCTCGTGAGCAGAGCACAGAATTGTTAGTCTCATTAGAGATTATAAAAGCAGTACTCTTCATCTGGAGAACCTGTGAAGTCACGGTTTGTGAAGCATCATTCCGTCCTTATCTTCAGCCAAAAATGATGGGAAGCAAAGCTGCTCTGCTCTGCCTCTTCACTGAGTTCAGAGCTTTCAGCCATTAATACAACACATGACCAGAGTCAATGCTGCACTTATGGACTTTGCTACTGGCAGCAATGGCATAAAGTCCGTGTTTGGATCAATACTAGAAAGTTTGTGTTGTAGAGCTGTTGGTGCACTGTTAGTGGGAATACTGCAATCTCAAGTTCCAGACCCAAGGCTGTACATCCTTAGAGCTTCATTATGTACAAGAGATAACTGTACACTGTGTTATATAAACCAATAAAGACATACATATCCCAACCCAGACAACAAGGAAGACATGCAAGTCCCATATGAAAAATACAGATTTAAACATTACCCAATGTGGCAAGCCTCCCAGTCTCCTAACTAATAAAATGCTCATTTTTAGAGCTTTCACCAGGAAACAAAAAAAGAAAAGGAGGAAATTAAATACTACCTCAGCATCTTGAAAAGAGGCAGTCACCTCTCCAGGATTCCTTCTCAATTAAGCAGGACTCCTTGCCTTGGTTGGATAACAAATGCACATTCATAAGTCAACATGTGCTCAGAAATCTGTAACACAACACCATTTATTCCATAGCCAAAAGACATTCTTACTTTCCCTGATTAGTGAGGGGACAGCTCAAGATGGTGTAACTCACCTTTTGTCTCTCAGTAGACAATTCTAATGTAACAGTGGAGGCAACATGTAACTGGTGGGAAAGGAGGGAAGTAAGTTTACATTTTTTCTTCTGTAACCCTTCAGAGAATCTCACTAAAAAAGTGTTTTCTTCATGTGCTGGTGCAACTGTCTCCCCCAAAAATCAGTGTCTTTTGCATTGAAATGGGCTTGTTTTGATTGCCCTGTTGTTAGTCGTACACCATAAAAGTAATATAATACAACATAGGATCCTCCTCAAAAACATCATTTTGTGCCAGAGGATCTCTGAGCCAAAACATTTCCTATCAGACACTGTATTCCCAGAGGAGCCTGGCTTTCTGCAAGAGCTGTTTGTAGTCCAGCTGGACGTCATTACATAATTAAGCCAGGAGGTAGTCTTGAGCATGGTAATTTTACAATGTAAGATCAAAATGTTATGCTTCCTTTCAAAAGATATAGTGCCATTTGTTGTAGTGCCTTTATGCAAGGGATCAAATATAGTGTTGGTTATTCATTATTACCTTTAAAGAGGTCAGGAAGCTTCTGGAATTCAGAAGATTTCTGGGGATCTGAAGTGATATGAGGCCTCAGGGCTTGATGACTCTTCTTGACCTGAAGCTTTGAAATATCACCTGCTATTGTTTGAGATATTGTTTGAGATATTCTTTGAAATATCACCTGATTGTTCCTACTTGCTGCCTGGGATTTCAAAGTCTCTCTCTCTCCCTTTTTCCCCCAAGGCATCAGTCTTACAGGCATTGCCAGATCAAGAGCAGCAAAGAATGGAAAAGAAAGTGAAAGTGAGAAGACCAGGACTTGGAAGCCCAGCTGGCATACATCTGCTTTGCTAAGCTTGAATTGAAACTGAGTATCATTATTCTTATTCTGCATGCATCCTACTGTGCTTGGTTATTGCATCACACAGGAGAGGCAATGGACGTATCCTGTGGCCAGATCCATTGCTTTCAACATGGGCTAACCAACTGTCCAATATCCCATCACAGAGAGTTTTTAAACCTTGCTGTGCCAATTTGATCTTCAGGCACGTTCAAATGGAAGAATGTTTAGAGGAGACTGGGAGTGTCATTATGTAGAGGCCCTGACGAGATTTAAAACACTATCTTTGTCAGCGAAGAAAAAAATCAACATCATATTAATCTAAACACTACATTAAAAGTTTCCATTTTCAACAACAGTTCCTTTATGTTGTAGAATAAACCTCCAAGAGTGCTTTTTGGCAGATGGTTAAATATTTAAGTAGTTGGCCACAGATTTGAAAAAACTGAGATAATTAGAATACTTGAAGCAGTTAATATTTATTAGTCATAAAGAGTTTGACAGATTAGATGTTTTCCTACCCACATATTCTTTAGCAGAAAAAAACAAAAAACCCCTATCTTTCATTCTATGGGTAGCAAACTTTGATATGAGGCAGAAGTAGAAGGCATGGGCTTCCCAGGTTACTCAGTGGGAGACACTTAGAGAAGTTGGTGTGACTTAATTCAAGAGCGGGCCAGAAAAAAACATGGGAACAACAAGGTCTGTGTGGAAATGCACAGAGTTCACTGTGGAAAGTGCTCAAGATTGAAATCTGAGGACTGAATCTTCTGCACCACTTCAGATTTCACTAAAAATGATCACGTCTCTAGCAGGGTTGCAGGGCTGCTCCAGTCGCTGGGGATTGTGAGACAATCCATTTCCTATTATCCTTGTTCCTTCTCTTGGCCTTTCTTGCAGGAGAGGAGATGCACGGAGCAAAGGCAGACCAGTTCTGGGGCACTCCAGAACCGCATCAGAGAAGACACCAAGAGACAGTGGAGTCTTGGTGTTAAAATGGGAGACAGGAAGCCAGAAACTGATGGATTAGTGGGGTTGCTTTAGGGGCCAGTTTTACTAAACAGGTCCTCTTTTATCTGTCCAGAAATCTGGCTGAAAATAAGGATTGCTGGCTGTCCCACAGACTGTCAATACCTGTAAATGTTCAAACAGGCTCTGGGCATAGACAGAGCCTACTTTTGCGAGGAATGTATATATTACTAATGTATACTAGAGCAGCCACATGAAACTCCTAGTCAGCAATTGATGAAAAACATGAAAATATCACCAGTAGGTAGCTGGCTAGCTGGAAAGAGAGCCACCTCCAATATATCTTACCTCTCTTAATAGCACCACTGAATGGTCAATACATGCCCCACTATGAAGTCCCTTGGGCTCCTTTACATTGAAAGGCAACAAGGCACCTTAGAAATTACATTTGCATGTATCCACATGCAGTGTTAAAAGGAATGAATGCTTAGGATTAACTGTGGCAGGCAGGGGGATGAGTGGAAAGGATTTTCATTGGTGTCTGCACAGCAAGGCCAAGGGCAGACAGTAGTAGATAATAGACCAGCTCTTTCCTGTACAAACCAGTAGGGCAGAACCAACTGCCTTGGCAGGCTGAACACAGACCTGATCTGGAGTCACCCTAGCACTGCCCTCAAGGAAATCCAGAGACAGATTGGAAAGTAACCTTGAATACCAACCTGTGCCAGTTTTCTCTCTTAAGGGGATGAAAGCTGGAGCAGAGCAATCTCTCAGCTACAACTTCCTTTCCTGTGATCAGCAGAGATGAACTGCTAAAATCACTGAGGAGGTTATTCTTTATCCTACAAAAATCTTTAAGGGCCATCCCTGTCATAGACAGAATGATAGGGTATTTCTTTCAACTTTTTTATTTTCATTAATATGATTTTAGAGATATTTTTCCAGTGTCACCTTGCCTGACAATAGCAATTCATGCTTTAATTATCTCATTGGCATACTGAGACTGTAGGAAAACTGGTAGGATTATGAGCTACAACGAAAGAAAAACATGGTTTAGATGAAAAAACACTCAGAAGTTTCCAGCTTTCATAGGTTTTCTTTGATTGCTAAAAAAGCATGTTGGAGAAAATCTGTTAAAGTTTCAGTATCCTTCCTCTTCAATGGAAATCCACAATCCTTAACCCTTTAGAGCACCATCAAGACTCACTGCAAACCTGAAGAAAAGACAAGAATAAAACCCAGCAATAAAAAAAACATCATAACCTTTAAAAAAACAAGTATCACAGGATTCCATTACTCGCCATAAAGAAACAAAATGGAAATGAACCCGCATTGTTTCCTCTTGAAGTATCCAGAAGAAAAATCTGCACCTTAAAAAGGTTTGACCTCAATATAGGCCATAATGTAAGAAAGTGAGGATCTTGGAAACTTGTGCTTTTCCTGGATTGAGGCCCAGATTTTGTAATATATGTTGCCTGTTACTATTTTTCTTGCTTCTTCCAAAGTAGAAAAGGCTCTTTTGAAGAAATGGGTTTTCTAGACACTTTGGTACACCAGAATCGGGGTCTGTTTAAATACTTCAAATTTGACATATATACGCATACAGTTATAACATTTGTGGATATGAGACAACATTGCCTTCTCTGGATCCAGTTCTTCCTATCAATATGTTGGAAGATACTAGGCAGAGTGGTGTCTACCCTATCATGTAGAGTATGCACTAGGCCAGACAAATAACAGTAAAACACTCCCCTTGCTGTGCCTTTGCCTTCCTCACCAGACTTTTAGTGAACAGCGCCTCAAAGAAGTTATGTCCATTTTAAAATAGGAGTGCCAGGACACGGAGGTAGTGCATCACATCTGCTTGGAAGAAGAATATACCCCCCACAACTCCTCACTTCACACAAGGAAATCTATCAATAGTTTGATCCAGTGACTATCAAAGGTATGAGTATTCCCTTAGAGGCCATTTTCCTACCCTGACCACAATGTGCTTTTGCACACTAACCTGCTATTCGGTTCCCGATGGTTTTCAGGTTGAGTTGAAACTGCGGCTACAAGACATTAACCTTGCCCTAAGATGCTCATGGACTGTCACGTGCATCCCTCTGCTTGCTCTTTTTTGGCATCTAGAGAGTATATATGCAAATGATTTCCTGTGTGTTCTCTCATACCAGTTGACAAGGGCACCAGAGCAACTGAGAGACAAAGCCTGATCAATATTTTTCCTCCAGATACACCTCTAAATCCAGCTAAAAGAGGGCCAGCCAAACAATAATTCATTATTACTAGCCCCACTAAAATTAATTCCTGCCATATCTTATCAAACAATCGGCCATGAGAGAAAGTTTTCCCTACTGAAACATGCATAAGTCACTCCAACTTTTGTGGCTGTGAACTGAAAGCAATTCTTTCTCCACCTTCCAATGTTTGCCCAGGTGCAGTTTGGTTTCCACGTGGACTGAATGAGGAGAACCTGCCTCAACCAGCAGGCTAACGGGAGCCACCAACCAACTAACACTGACTGCAAGCAAAGTCCTCATCCCAAAAGATTCCGTTACATAAAAGTGCATGACATAAAACCATCTTTGTACTTGTGACTTACTGTAAGTCCTTAGGTGGTTTGCCTTTAAGAATGACTACATTTTTAATCAATCAGCAAGGCATGCAGTATGTAAAGTTCATGCTAGCTTGAGCGGCAGCGCGCTGTGTTTTTCCCCTGGTGAGAAACCCCCTCTCGGCTCCTGAGCTTTAGCTGGTGAGGTTACGCAGCCTTGCCTATTAGGACTGCTCTCAGCCACATGCCTGACTGCACTCTCAAGTCTCAGGGCCAAGAGTAAACTTTGAAGGAAGCCTGCCAACTAAATGTAAGCAGAAAACAAAGTCTTTATTTTTCAGCAAAGCAAATGTGGTCAGAAATGTTCTCATGCTGCTGCCACTGATAATTATTATTTTGCATTCAGTAATGATGGCTTTTAATTAAATTTAAATATTAAATTCTGTCATTAAAATGAAGGTATCTAAGAATCAGAATTGATCAAACTGTCCACTGGCCATTGTAAATAGATTAAATACATTTTACTACTGGTGAAAAGTAAGCCCTTCTATGACAAATGTTTTACAGTCTTGGGGATCTGAAAGGGGGGAAAAAAGCCTAGATGGCATGCATTATCTACAAGAGGCAAAGAGAAAACATTGCAGACAGTTCAGCCCAGATGAATTCCAGTAAACCCTTTATATCATATCATAGTCTAAATAGACTACAGCAGGTTGCAGAAAACATATTTGAGAAATGACATACAGAATTTAACAGAACATACTTGGATTGGTTCTTGTACTTTCTCCATGTTAAATGTTTCAGTCCTCTGTTCAGATACAATAATGCTCCAATTTCAGTTTAACTGTTCTGCTGGATTGTGACCCTGCCTACAATGAATCTAACAGCATAAACAGACTCCAAAGAGGTCTTCTGTACTTAAAAATGACAATATTTCCAATCCCTTTTTCTTCCTTTTCAACATTAAAAGCAAGAGATGCACATGCTATTAGGAAACTCCTTTGCAGTGCTCAAAGAGCCTTAATTCCAATCCTGCCACCCTATGAGAACCTAAAAGCTATGGCAGGGGAGATGGTCATCTGTTTGTCAGAGCTTGCCCAGGGCTTCTAGTGCAGTCTGTGCACCAGGAAAAGCGAGAAGCATATAAAAATTTCAGAGTGTCCCAGACAGATGCTTGGTTGCCTGTTGCACTGCATCAGTGGATTTTTTGGAAACAGATCTTGTGGGAATGTAATGGATTCAGTTCTCTTGGGGCCTTCTAACACCCTCATGAAGGTCTTAGGTAGGTGCCAAACAAAAGGGAAAACAAAGAATTCTGCCTTAAGAGCCCTTTAAAAAGATCAGATGAACTTCTGCTTGAAAGAGAAGAAAGAATGTGACCATTCCGAAGGGATGCCTCTAATTTCTACCATGATTTCCATAATTCAATACCTTACAATTATGCATTTCAAAGTCACCTGGAAGTACCAATAAAGATAGATTGATTACTTTATCTGTATACATTGCTATGAGACATTAACATTCAATGCTGCCAAAGCCAGTTCCATGCCAGCCCTTAATCTAAAATTAGAGTAAGGACAAGGTAGTGTTCTTTCCTCTACAGTGATCACCTAAACTCAGCCAACAGAGACTGAGAGACCACAAAGCAGTCAGTACCAGTGGGTGATTGCTGATGAAAAACCACAGGACCTCTAAATAGGCCCTTCAGGACTTCCTTGAGAACATACACAACTTTCAGCACCCAGTCAGCAAAGTGCTCAAAACATATACTAGGGATATGGCTTGGAATTTACTCAGAGAAGGTAACTAGGCAGGGGAGACAGACAGTGCAGCTGCGTGAAGGACTCTGAGTGATTCTGGATTCCCAAAAAACATAATCAGTTATAACAGAAGTAGCAGAAGTAGCTCTTCCCCCTGCAGTTGCTCCTCTGAGAATAAGAGAGATCTCACAGTCTCTGTCCCTGCAGCTCTTCCCTGCCTGGGCAGTGCAGAAAATCACAGCCCTGTGTCTGGTCAGTGCCATTTCACAGATACTGAGCAGAGGTCAAGCAAAAGTTTTTTGGCTCTGACTTCCAAAGGCAGGTTTAGCATTTCTTCACACCCGCCTGACTGCTCTTGAATTTGAGCACTTGGTTAAAGTAGGGAATATGTTTGTTGCTTTCTGGAAGACAATGCCTTCCACATAATCCTGACCCAGCGCAGATATAAGGTACTGAGTGCTCAGCCTGTACCACAGCTGCTCCATTGGGGACCACCTGGGAGGAGAGTTTGGACTGTGCAAAGGATTGTCCTCATCTAACTCCACGAGTGCTCAGCCTGCTGCCACCTTAAGACACAAGATGGGTTTGTACCTGTGTATGTCGGGTCACAGAACTCAAGTTATTTCTATGCACATTTCATGTATGCATCGGCCTGGATTCACGAGTGTGTGTGCATGCAGAGAGATAAATAGATAATCTGGAATTATTTCAAAGCCAGTGAAGCATTTCTCTTTCTTTCTTCCTTTCTAGTTGTTTTGCAGCAACTTGGCCTTGGGATCTTCCAGGGAGCTGTATGTCTGTGTGAGTGACACACTTGCCTGTTTTCACAGCTCCTGCCTTATGTCAATTTAAGCATCTTTCCTACACCTGGAGGAGTTCAACAAACATCAGCTCACAGGCGTCACCTTCCATTGGCTGAAGGCTGGCTCCAGAGAGTCTAGCCAATATCTGCTTTGGCTATTAACAGCCTTGGAGAGGCCAAGCTCAGTGTGTGTGGGGAAGCAGGGGGAGGAAAAGGTGGAAGGAAAAGTCGGGGGGGTACATGTATGTGCATGTGCATTTGCTGCTGCTTTAACTTTCCATCCATTTAAGAGTTTAAATACTAGTCAAGCACTTAAAAAAACATTAGGACACATTCCAGCTTTCTCTGCCAGTCAGAGGGAAAAAATGTTTGAAACCCTGCATCTCAGCACCCCAAGGGCTTTATGATTTGTTAGGTTTAGTAATTCAGAGGATTTAAAAGACAGAAATATTAGTAGAAAAAGAAGAGGAAAAAGTCAATGCATTCACTGAAGCAAATCTAATGGGTTGCTGGGCCAGAGAAGAAAGGTTCTACTACCTGACTGAATCTTATTTATATTTCTTGCTCCACAATAAAAAATAATTTTCTAGACATTTCCCACCCCCTTTTTTTTTGCTATGCTAGTCACATTTCCTAAATCCTTTATCAACGACTGCTCTGCATATGAATGGGCTGTAATTGAACTGTCACATTCATGAAGGTCAGTAACCTTTCATTAGGAAGAATGTGTCTTTCTTGATAAATTGGAAAGTCCCTGAGGATTTGAAAGCATTTTTTTATTTCATTCTTTCAAATATACCTTAAAAATCTAACACATATCTTTCTCTCTTTTCACAGAACTCTGACAAACCCCTTGTCTTTGTCTTTGTCATAGGCAGTTCCATGCAAAATATTCAATCACAAGCTTTCACTGTGACCTTCTTAAAAACAAAATCGGAAGCATAAGCCCTCCACACTCAACCCTTCACTTTGAATTGCAGATAGCTAGTACTTCTGCTTAAAAATCACCCAAAGTCAAAACCTTGAGATTAGAGGCTTTGCCACGTTCTTGCTTCTTCAGATTGATTTGAGTCTCTACTGTAATGCTACCTAAGTCACACTGTTTTGGTGGCAGTATGTCAGTCCATCTTCTCGGTGTGTCCATTCACGTGCAGAGATGGACAGCCAAACACACCAAGGAGTGACAGGCTGCATGAGAAAAACAAATTGGGGCAGAGAATGGTGCTTAAAAAACCATATTTAGTACTGCAGACAGTTTTCAATCCCTGCCACAGGTTAGCTGTATACAACTTGTTCTTCCCTATCTAAGGGAAATAAGCTATTCAGAGGGTTGGTTTTGCACCTTGATCTGCACCCTGACACAGCAGGGTCTTCAAAGAAACTGACTGGCTGCCAAGTTCATAACTGCTGCCAGAAGTTCAATTCCTCCTCCAGATTCTGATCAGAAAGCGTGCAGCAGGATGCATGGAAATGTGTTGAGCTTCCCACCCTTACCAGTGCAAAGGTGCCTTCAGAAGTGTTAAAATATTGCCAAGGCTGCTGGGGCAAAGCCATCTGTTCCTCTTCTGTGCTCTAGCTAGCTAAGCCCAGGGCCCATCTTCAGCCAGTTAACTGACTAGGGATTGACTATCAAGGGCTCAGAAAAAAGGCAACTTGGTGAAAAAGTCAGTCATGATCAAGATAGAAACACCAAAACATGGAGAAGGTGTGACTTGATTAAGGGAAGGAAGCATGTGGCCTTCTGTGTTAGCTATTCAAATCCTTCAAAAAGTAGCATGAATTACAGGTTCTTGAGAGCTGGGAGAAGACTGTCCTTTTATTGTCAGCACCCAAAACATTGTGGTGCTTTAAGGTTTACCCCCATAAGATGAAATATAGAGGAAAGAGGAACAAGGTATAATTGCAAAGCAGCTGGAATACTTTGATGGTACAGGCCAAACTGGAGGATTTTTAGCTAGAAGGAAAAAAGAAACAAACATTTCTTTTGATTTTTTTGTGGGAATAATTGAAGAATGAATATTTTAATTAGGCTTAACTCAATTTTCTCAAGACTTCTCTGTACTAGTGAACTTCTGTTGGGTTCATATGTCCAGCTTTGAATGAGAATCATTTACTGCAGTGCCACAGAATGGATCTGCGTACACTAGTAACAGAAGACATAAAAAAACCCCTCTCACAAAGCAAAAAAAATAAAGGTACTACCTGACTTCCATATTAACATCCTCCTTCAGCAGCATGAGTAGGTTTGAATTCATATAGAGAAGTGTCTTTTTTTAAAAGCTAGATGTGCTCTTATGCTCCAGTTCTGCAGTCGTTCTCTAGACACAGAGTTCATGGTGAAGGGTAGTCAGGGGTGCCCAGAAGCATAAATCAGCTTAGACAATCCATCATCTGAATTCTCTCTGCCACTGGTGAAGTAAGGTTCTTGTGATAACACTGTGACAGAAAAGACCAGAATTTATCAGTGGCTAAAGGTATGTGGCAAATACTACCTAGGACTTTAAAACAACAGAAAGGCCTTCACAGTCCATCACCTTCAGTGCCACCACATTCAGACTGCTCAGTGGAAGAGTCTAATTTAGAAACCCTCAGTACAGGGACACCTAGGGTCAATAAGCAAGGAGTGATTCAGACTTTGACCTTTGGTGAGCAGGAGCCACGATGCATCAAGCAGGCAGGACTGACTTCTCTGTATGCCTAACTTGGGAACCAAGATGACTTTTCTTTCCTCTGACTGCACAGGAAGAAATCACAAGGTCTAGCAACTTGGCAAGGTGTGCAGAATTGCTCACCAGTGTCTTGACCTGACACGCTGTCATTGCTCCCATGTTTCATAGTGGGCAACAGGAACTTACCTCCCAGTTTCTAGCTCCCAGGATTACTGTTACTCTGTGGAATACATAGATATGTTTTTGTGTGGTGCTTTTCAACTTTACATCCGGAGATTACTTTGTATTGACCCCCATTTTGGAGGCAAGAATGCTAGCTTTGCTGAATGCTTTACTAGAGAGAGTAAGCAGAGAAGAAAAAACAAGTTATATTTTAATGTAAAGCACATTAAGCGTTGGACCAGTTAATGTGGTCCAAGATAGGGACTAGTTTTCCCAAGCGTTAATTTGGAGACCATTGATGTTTTAATCTCCTGCGCTGTATGTGGGTGTGCCAGTGATCTGGAGAATGTTTTCATGCAAGTGCCCGATCATCCAGATACTTTCTGTTGCCAAAAAACCAGAATTCACTGACAGTCAAAGCAACTCAAGTGGAAGACCACAGTCTTGGGAAAGAAATTACATGAAAATAAATATTTTTGCAGATATTTTCTAGCATGCCTGCCTTAAAATGCCCCTGAGGCAACAATTCCTAAGGTATATTGTTATGGTTCTTCTCAGATAGAATGCTAATAGCCAAACGGTTGTGAGGTTACTACTTACAAAGCTCTGCAGAGATGCCATTTTAATTCATGCACTTTGGTCCTCTGTCCAGAGTATACAAATTTCTTTCCTCACTTGAAATTGGAGGTAGTTTCCTTCATCGCAGTACTTGGATTCAAACACAGCTATACATTTTCATATATCAGGAAATTCAGATTCCAAGATTTCAGTTGATAACTGCATATGGAAAAACAACAGAGCAGTATATCACCTCATTGTATATATCCAGACCAAAGCAATGGGACTTCTCAAGCACTCCACACTGTGTATAAAATAAAAGTCATTAAAGAATTTGTTTAGAAGTGTGTTAAGCATTTTCCAGGCAGGCGGTGAATAAATCCACTTTGCCACTTCATGGCTTTACAAAGAAGCCCATCCATTAACATGGGAATCCTCTTGTTTGCATTTCTTAACAGCTGACATTTGTACCTTTCGAAGGAAAGTGAAGGGCATCTCATTGCCTCATTGTTTAAATCAGTGTGAAAATAATGGGGATGATAGGGATTTGGAGCTAATTTCCTTTGTCTCCTATTCAGCAGATAATGGTGGTATGTGTGGGATGCTAAAGGCCAGGCAGAGGAGGTGACCTGAAGATGACTTCATTCTTATGAGGTTTATCAAAGGCTCCTGTCAGTCAAATGCCTGCTGAGAGATTGGGGACTGGCCATCTGGTCCAAAGTTAATCAAAGAGGAAAAAGGAAAGTGAGGAGGTGAAAAATCCCCCTGTCAGCTTTGTGGAAGGTGGAGGGAGAGGCAGACAGAAGAGGGAACTACTGTACTCCAGCAGCCCAGCACTGATGGCTGCAGAGGAGACACGTAGCAGAGTGGGGTAGAGGAGCAGAAGGGAAAGGGAAAGATACTGTTGTTTTGTAATTTCCCTGGGATGATCCCACACCAGCTTTAAGCGGCAAGCCTGAAGGTCACTGCTGCTGTTAGCCATGCAGAGCAGAGGCAGAATTGTTTCACTTGTCCTCAGAAAATAAAAAGGGGGAGTGACTGACTCACAGTAGGGAACCGGTATAATATAAAGCTCAGGGTTTTCTGTCACTGAGCCAGACTTCCTCCCTCTGAGTTTTGGTTCTTGCAAGCAGGAACAAGAGGTACAGCCATGCCACCTTCATGTCCTGCAGACTCAACCATACCCAGCTCCTCACCTTCTACCCCCTCCTCCCGCTGGGCTCCAAAACAGCTGCCCCACAAGCACTGTCCATATCCAAGAGACTGGCATAGTTTGCCCATAATGGCTTTTTTGTCAATACTGACCCACATACATTTTTGCACTGCGTGTAAGCTAAGAGGGGTATAGAGCAGGGATTTATCAACAAAAGATTTGGTTTATGCTGGGCATCACACAATGCTTGTACATAAAAATGAAGGCACCAATCAGATAGCTAAAATACAGTTTCAATATGTGTGCGTGTGTTATGCAAAAATACATTTCTTCACCAAAGATGCATTCTGAAGTAAAACACCAGGGTGTGACAGCCTGATTTCCATAACTAGCCCTGTTCAGCTGCTCAAATCAGCTAAATAGAGACATATTTTTAAAACTACAAATGTCAAGATTGTGAATCCCTCCTTCATGCTGGCAAGTAGTCATGCTAATGAGTAGTCTCCTTGACTCCAGGGGAAAAATTCTTGCCAGCAAAGGTTTCACAATCCAAGCCCTAAACATTTCTAAAATGATTAACCAACGTGAACTAACTTAAGACAAAACAGGAAAAAAAAAAAAAAGAAAAAGAAGAGGAAATAGGGGAAGGTTTTTTTGAATGGCTGCAGATTAAGGCTGAGCATTGGAGGTGTTCATGGAATTAGCAGAGCAAGGGATGAATGTGCTGCCTCTAGTACACACACACACTCCTCCCCCCAGGACAGAAACATCCTAAACCAGAGAGAACGAGAACAAAAGAGTTTGGCTGCTTCGTATAAAGGGGTGGGACTCACTTCTCCATTAAGCTTCCATTCTGCATCTTCCTCAGGTCGAGGTCCAGTCAGGCCCCCATAGAGAGGAACATATGGAAAACAGTGGCAACGAGTTCTGCTCTACCTGCAGCTTTGCTGAGCTGAGTCTCCTCCAATGCCCTGTTTGGGAGCTTCACTTTGAATAGCCAAGTGCTGCAAAACAGAGCTGGGAATAGTGAGAGTAGAATCAGGCAGGACTTTAAAACCAAACCTTTACAAAGCACCTAACCCAAGGAAACTCTGCTGAACAGAGGATTTCAGTCAAGCATATACAGCTCTGTCTGTACAAACACAGTATATACAGAGCTATACATTCACTGCTTGCTGCCCCCTATTTTTAGTGAGATTTTAATATAGCGAGCAACCTGCTGCACACTAGGCAGCCCGAAGCAGGCACAGCCAAAAATGAACAAGGGTGGATACTGGGATATCTAGAATTTTCTTGCTGCTAATGTCTGATGTAACCCTTATGCATGGCAGTAACAGTCAGTGAACAGTCTCATAGGCGCCAAACATGCACTTTATTTTGACATATCCCAGCTTGCATTTACTGTCTACTAAACTGCTTTACCTGAGCTGTGATGACTTCAGAAGGAAGGGAGTTAATAGCACTAAGGGTTATTTTTTGCTTTGTTTTTATCTGCACGGCTCTAGATCTCAGAGAAATATGACTAAGAAAATGGTCTTTCCTAACCCCTGGAAACAAAACGCAGCCATTTGGATCCCAATATAAAAACAAGCATCAGCATGTCTGAAATTCTCTGCCTGCTATAATTAAAACTCACAAGCAACTACAACACAACTGTTTCTGTCTTTATGACATGAAACATGCAGATATTAAGAAATGGGCTGACAGAAAATTCAGCAAGGAAATTTCACCACAAACCCTCCATACCCTGGAAAAATTAGGTATTTTTATCAGGCAGCAAGCCATTATCATAATATTTATGATTCCCCTTACCCAGTTACTGCTGGATCTCACAGAAGGAAAAAGCTTTAGGCTTACCTTTGTCTGGCACGGATCCCTAGTCTAACACATTGGTTGAACACACAGGCATGAACATGCTGTCATCAGCATGTCCTCCTCCTTCTTGTGGGCTTGAAATAATTCGATATGCCAAATTAGACGACACCTTAAATCAAGCATTTGCTCCATTTTCTTCAGGGGCTGAGACTATTTCCAAACACAGGTAGGAGATTTAGCTACATAAACTGATGGAAAATAAACAACTACATCCCTTTGAAGACATGGAGAACATCCTACTGTGCTCTTTTCCCCACACTTGCCACAACTCCCTTGTTTCTAGTTAGGAATCACATAATTGCAAATATCAAAATATTAAGTAATTTCTGAAGGACCATTTCAACTTCTCTGTTATACTTCATGGCCAACAGCAAGCATGCTGAACTTACGCTTTAATGATAGCCACAGCAAAAATTCATGCAAAACCAGTTTTCTTTCAAACACTTCGGAATAGTAAGGAGTTGGGGGAGGGAAGTTATCAGCACTAATACAATTTATTAGACAAACCCTGTGTGGATGCCATGGCAGGTCCGCTATCAAAGGCAAAAACCTTCAGGCTTTTTACATCCCATAATCCCAATGAAAGCCTGTTTTTGCAGATACCCTGCAGTTCATGAATCACTGGCTGTAGCATACAAAATCCCCTGTTTAAGTAATTACAGTACAATAGACAAATCTGCACAGTGGCTGATGTTATATAAAATATTCCAAGGCAGTCTCAAAACCACAACATATTAAAAAAAAAAATCTCAGCTGGAAACAAGTGTCTTACAGTAAGTATATATTGTGAAATAGGGTATGCTGTGATCTAATAATATTTGGTCTGTCCTGAGGACTGGAAAAGGTCTGGCAATAGAGAAAACCAAGCCAGTCATGGACAGTGAATGGCTCCTATCTCCAGACACTGTTTTCTATTTGTTTTCACTGGGGCTTCAATACACGCTCAAGCTCCTAATTTTTACATAATTGGATGGCTTTATTATTGCCAACTTAGTTTTCAAACATCAAAGAACACAGAAACATCTCAAATCCATGCATTGCCTGAATAATGGGCCTGGCTTCCTCCTCGCTTCCATTTATTCGGCAGAATGATCCAAAAGCCTAGTATTTTTAGGAAGATACCAAACCTGAGCCGTGATCTTGGCCATGCATTGCCTCATAAATGGAGCTTGCTTCCACATCTTCAGCAGAATGAACCAAAAGCCTGGTATTTCAGAAAGACAACAAAATTTCACCAGCAGTATGAAGTCTTATCTTTGTACTTGGATTTGATTTATCCCCACACCTGGGAAGTTCAGCTTCTACATTCAGCAACAAGGAAGATAGATTTTCTTTCATTAAGAGCCCTTATTTGCCTAACTTTGGTTCATCTGTGAACAAATTACTTCACCAAAACTTGTACCCTTCAACCAGTCTGTAAATCAGACTTGGAGTGACAAGCAGGTGGCATTTTGCCAAGTCACTTCCAGAGCAGACCAGCAACGCTCAGTCATACCAACATAATCAGAAAACAAACAAAAAAGGATAAAGAAGGGCAGCACTCTGTTACAATTTACAGAGCATGATGAATATGTTCAATTTGGATTAATTATAAAATATGTTCTATTCATCTACTTACAATTTAAGATCTGACGACGGTCACAGCAGAGAAAAAATCTGAACTAGAAAATTAGCACTACTTTAATTGCAAGATTACTGACTTTCCTCTTCCTTTCAAAGGAAGTACACAGTCCTTCTTCAGTGGAAGCAATGGATTTAGACATCTTGATCTGAATCAGACTTAGCATTTTCAGAAATCTCCTGTACCTCCCACAATGTCCAAGGTTCAGTACAAACTTTATTTTCTTGTTCTTGGTGCAAGAAATGTGCAGGACAATTGGAACATGGTCAATGAAAAATTATAATGGTCCACAAAACCAAAGGTCAATCAATGTTTTGGAAGTGCTTTATGACCTGGAAATCTTTCTCCAAAGTATTTCTCTACAGCCCAATAAAACATTACATGCTGGTGGAATTTTATCCTTTTAAAGTTGGCAAAGCTTTCTTCTCCAACGAGTAAGTTTTGTTCAGGTTTAATTTGCTTTCAGTACTCCTCCCAAAATCAGTGTAATCACTCTGGTGCAGTTTGACAGGTTCCTGAGATAGTGTAAATTGAGTGACCTACAGCAACCAAGGCACAAACACCAACTACACAGCAAAAGGGTGGAGGGACAGCAATTACCAGCTGTAAAGCAAAATCTAGCAAAGGCTCTCTGTGTTAGGTTTGTGTGGAGATCCCAGGCAGGCTGTTAAATCAGGCATAATCTTTTGTTTGAAGGAAGGCAGAGCTATGATGCAGAAGAACTTTCTGGGTTAGGTCTGCCTTTTGCAACAAGCATCAATCACAAAGAGTGCAAGCAGTTTGAGTTTAAGACAGAGTGAAGAGTTTGGCAGAAATTTGGACTACTCTGTATGTGGGATGTTGTGATTCCTCCAGCTGCAATTCCGTAGGATGCATTTAACCTAGCCAACACCTGACAGGAAATATTTAAGAGGTTATAAGTCTTCTTTAGAAGAAAATTACAGCAGAAAGAGGTCCAATATAACAACTAAAACACGAAAAAAAGCTTTCTCACAGTTTGTGTTCTAGGTGCCTGGCTGAAATCCTGGCTCCATAAAAAGTCTTTTGCTGTGCACTTCCAGGAGGCCAGGTTTGTCAATGTCTAGCTAGCTTCCACATATATTTGACCTACTATGTTGCCTAGCATCATAGTCAAAGAATAGTAGATTCAATTTCACTGTGAAGAAGAAACACAATACATACTGAGCTGGTTTGCACAGCCCAGTGCACCTCAGGACACAGCCATTTTATACACAGAGAAGGTGTGCCCTTCCTTGTCATTTATTGGATTTATTTGACAGAGGTAGGGAGGGAGAACTTTGAGAGCATTTTTTGACACAGTTGATGTGTTGATGCTGATCTTATTTTTCTCTGAAGAGTTTTATCGACTCAACAGATTACCAAGATTTTAGATTCAGCGATCACATTGCCACAGCATGAGAACCAATTTGTCTGCTGTAACAGAGACACAGTTGTACCACAACTGTTCCACAGTATCCAGTCATCCCGTTTCACACACATGTAGGTTATTTGGTGGCCTTAATTTAAAGAACAGAACAAAATATCCAGCCTTATGAAAAAGGGGAGTTGTGACTGACACACAGATGTTCTGCTGAAACAAACCCTAACTCACAAACAAAATCAGAGAGGTGGGAAAGAATGGGTACAGTCTATTCAGTCCTACCATTTCATGTCAGTTTGACAAACCCATTGCTGTCAAAATTGCAGCAGTATCAACAGACAAGATAGTCAGTATCATCTTCTCAGCATCTAAGCCCAAGAAACAGAAACAAAAGTTAAAAAAGCTGGCCTTTTTCCCCCAAGGTATGTCCAATGACTAAAATCAGCCTTTTCCCTGTGTTCCTGGTCAAACTATTAATGTGAATGAGCACTGGAGTGAGTATCTGCCCTGGTAGGGTATATGAACTCATAGAACCATGACTGAGATTAGAATATAGCATCCAGAAAAACACAGGCATTAATCTATGCCTTTTTTCTTGTACTTCCTGTTAACCCCCACACTTCCAAAATACAGAGAATGAAAAGATTGTCAGAAGAAAGCAGCATTAAATGAGAGAAAAAAATCCCCCTGTTTCTGGTAATAATTTGGAATATTCTGAATAGCCACCAAACTCTAGCAGGGGTCTTTGGTCTGTTGTGCTGTATTATGTGATATCTAGAAAATGAGATGGGAAGGTAGATATACAAAGTAGGATTTAGCAAGATGCTGGGTGAAGAGGGACAAAACCCCTTCTTATGGTTGTCAGGAAAAAGGAGGATGACATTCTGATGGAGTTAGAAGGAGGTCAATAAATCATCATCCTTATCTTGCAAACAGAGCCTGTGACTTCAAAAATTAGCTCATTTATTCTGCACAATTAAATTTATTGAAGTGTGACAGAAAAAGTTTAGCAGTCGCTGATGCAGAAAGGCAGCAACAACGGAGGCAGGCAACTGACTGAATGACACAATTAGTTGATTTTCATTTTATTTATCAATATAATTATTGAATTGTATTCATCTTATTTCACAGATTTTTACCATTATTAGAACCTGAGCCTCAAGGGAAAGAATTAGTTCAAATTTTCAGTCTAACTTAATATGATTATAGAGCTGGTAATAAAAGAAAAGTTCTATAAAGTGCTACACAATCTTGTATTCAATGTCACTCCACCACCCGGCTCTGAAATCCAGAAACCTTTCACGTAAAAGCAGTAAATTGAATGTGAATTGTGAATGTCCTACAATCCCTAGGTGGCAACTGAACCCATGTTTGTGGGATCCCACCTTGATGTGACCTCAAAGGAGCCAAGGCTCTATCTGAACTTTAAACTCGGGTGTGTGTTTGTTTCTTAAAAAAACTCCAAACAAAACAAAACAAAAAAAAACCCAACTAAACCAAAACCAACCAACCAAAAAAACCCCTTCAAAAACCCCACCTTGAATCATCTTTGACCCTATATCTATGACAAGGTTCAGTAAACTTATTTGTAAATGCTGTGGAAACAGTGCAGGAATACTAGAGAAAGACTGCCATGCCAGAGGAACAGTAGATGAGTATGGTTCATATGCAAAATTACTACACTGGCCATTTTGGTACATACTGAAAAAATATCATTCCAAAGCTTCTGACAAGATTTTTAAACCCCAAAATACAATAAAAATGCTATACAAATTAGAGAGGTTAGCAAAAGTTATTTTTATTCTTGTCCAGCTCAGTTTAGAAGTATCTAGACTACTCTAAGTTGCTCTGGCTCACTTCTTGGCCTGCCTTCCTGTCAATCACAATGTCTGCTTTGGTTTCAAACTTGTAAGAGACAGAATGAGAAAGGCTGGACCTGACCCACGCACGTAATCCACCCTTGCTTTCTATGCACATAAGGAATAAGGCATATGTTCAGCAGTAAGCTGTATAATAATTCATGTCCTTTCTCACAGGTTCAGGAAATTAGACCACATGCTATTGCAAGTGTCTAACTTTTCCAATGTTTTGAAATACTATTTCCATTGCAACTAGCTTATTCAGTTCTACACTCCACTTACCATTCCATAAAAATTAATTTATTTGCTCTGAGAAAAAGACATACGGGCCATTTTTCTAAATGTTGGTCAAAGTGTCATGGAGCATTGCCTAAAACATTAAAAAATGGAAAGGGTCCAACATAATTCTAAAGCCATAATGAATAATGAATATTATTACTTACGATCAATGACTGATTTTGGGTGTTAAGAGAATTCCAGAATTCCCACTGACTTAAACAATATGTTCCAGTTACTAGGATCTTGATGTCCATGTAGGCTTAGACTATATTTTGGGAATTTAATGTACTGACTTCTTCAGAAATGAGCAAGAAGAGAAGTTTATGTCTGTAAAACATATAAATTATTAGTGCTAATAAACTGGATCTCACTGGAACTATTCAAGTTAAATTTGACATGCATTATCTACAGAAAAAGGGATCAAAAGCAAAAAAATTGTATATTGCACATTTTCCTTTGTGTGTTTCTTTGCGGCAAAGCCTGGAAAGTTGCCTTTCCATTTATGGAGAATTACACACCCCACTGGGACCTGGAGCTGATGGAAACCATTCCATAGCAGCACCATGCCGTGAGCTGCCCACCTCCAGAGATCAGGAGCAGCAGAGTTGGCCCTGTTTCCGGGGAGCCTTCGCTTCAGCATTGGAAAAGATATAACAAAGGGACAGGTGGGTACAAATAGGGATCAAAGAACAAAAGTTAATTTCAATGGTTTAATTGACTGAAAATATTTCCACTGCAGTCAAGACAAGCAGAATCTTTTCTGCTTTTGCTTGTATTCAGTTTAAACACAGAAGAAGAGATTGCCTTCAAGGATTAACTTCCTACAATCTCTGCAGAACTCAGCAAGGCTAGCATCAGCCAGAAGAAGCAGCACATGAGCACATGAAATGGGCTCCTAGACCTGAGGGAGTATTCAGCTGTTCAATAACTACTATGTGGTATTTTTCACTCCAAGAGGCTTAAATCATCTTGCAGTGAAAGAGCTTTCTTGCGTTATGAGATCCCAATTCAGCAGATAAACCTCCCTTGTTCAGAGCCTCTCAAAATAAAGGCTTTTGAACATAAAACAACTGGCTTTTCCTAGAATATAAACTAGAATTCTTAATTTCTGACAGAATTATCAAGGTTGGAAGAGACCTTGAACATAACTTAATCCAACATTCAACCCAGCACCACCATAGTCACTGCTAAACTCCATCCCCATGTCCCACAAACCTCTTGAACACTTCCAGAGATGTGACTCCACCACCTCCCTGGGCAATTTTATTCAATGCTTAGCCATTCTTTCAATGATTTTTTTTTTTCTAATATCTAATCTGAACCTCCCCTGGTGCAATTTAAGGCTATTTCCTCTTGTCCTTTCACTTGATACATGGTAGAAGAGATGATCCCCACCTCACTGCACCCTCATTTCAGGCAGTTATAGAGAGCAATGGGATCCCACCTGAGCCTCCTTTTCTCCAGGCTGCCTCACCTGCTCCTCAAAAGACAGGTTTTCTAGACCCTTTACCAGCCTCATTGCCCTGCTTTGGACATTCTCCAGCTCCTCAATGTCCTTTTTGAAGTGAGTGGCCCAAAACTGAGCACAGCTTTTGAGACATGGCCTCACCAGAGCCAAGTACAGGGGGACAATCACTGCCCTGGCCCTGCTGGCCAAACTACTGCTGACAGAAGCCAGAATGCCATTCTTGGCCACCTGGGCACACCCTGGTTCATTGTCAGTGGCTGTCAACCAGCACCCACAAGTCCCTTTCTCTCTCAGAGGGGCAGCCCTTAAGCCACTCTGCCCAAAGCCTGTAGTGCTGGCTTGGCTTCTTGTGAGTCAAGAGCAGGACCCAGCAGTTTGCCTTATTGAAAGTCACACAAGTGGCCCCAACCCACTGATCCAGTCTGTCAAGAACTCTCTGCAGAGCCTTCCTGCCCTCCAAACCAACATCTCACCTAACTTGATGTTGTCTGTGAACTTACTGAGGATGCACTCAGGTCCCTTGTCCAAATCATCAATAAAGATGTTAAACAGGACCAGCCCTAGCACTGAGTGCTGTGGAACACCACTGGCCACCTGCCAACAAACGGATTTAGTTCCATTCAGCACCACTCTCTGGGCCAGACCATCCAGCCAGTTTTTTCACAAATTGGACTGACTAGGTCAAACACAATCACCATAAAATGGATGACATAAACCCATTTTCCTCTGCCTACTGCATCTTTATAAGGATACCTTTTAGCTTGGTTTCATTCAACTCAGTCAATCTTTGGACCACAGCAGGCCATGCATAGCCATTCCTGGTCCTCATAAGGCTGCTTCTTCCCATCCCAAAGACACTTAATACTGAATCTACTTCTTGCTTTTCTCTTTTATGTCTCAGCCTGCCTACTGGAAGCCTTTTTACTGAGTGGTTGCTCCTCCTTGTCTGCTGTACCCTACCTCTTCTATGAAGTTACCTCCTCTGTCACCCTTCATGGATATAAAGGGTAGAAGGAACCATCTTCCTCTCACAAGGGCTGTCAACTATATCTTATTACAAAGAAGTCTAAACTCTAAACTGAGGCTAAATAAAGCAGACACTGTCAATTGGACCTTGGCATTATCCTGATTTTCCAGTTGGGAAACAGGAGCTAAGAAAAGGAGACATCTAAGATAATAAAGATTACTGTGAGACCTTTGATTTCCCAGGTGCCTTGCCCAGTTCTCCAACTTGGCTGGCTTATACAGCATGCCATAAATATTTAGATGAGACCATTTTAAAGTTTTTCATGTCCTGGAAACACTCACAGAACTTACTCACTCACAAGAATGCTGTCCCTATGCACATATAGAGCATTGGGCTTAATTAATCTGATGTACAAGATTGTGTCTTAAAAATGTTGCAAGCCTGGAGGATGCTTTTCTCCACTCACAGCAATCAACAATGCTTTTTCTCTCTATTTCTCAAAATAAAAACTTGACCAGGCCAGTTTTGTTCAGGGATTCATTTGATTTTTTACTAACTTCACAGTCTTCCCAAATTAACCCTGTGGACTACTATATAATCATCAGGCCTCTGAGCTGACTTTTCATTCCAATCAATGTTTTCTAAATAATTATTTACCCATGAACAGGTCACAGAGGCCCTGTGGCAATGTTTTCCTCCCCCTTCCATATGCAGAATCATTACTCAAAAGGGCAATGTGCCTCAGGTTTCCAGACTGCTCACCAATTCATCTTTTCTTTAAGCCACATTATGCATAAGCATTAATGTGCAGCACCAAATTGGGAGGAAGCCTGTCCAACTCTTCAGAGGAAACAAATTAATTGAATACCATCAGTGAGAACAAAGTGCAGAGGCACCCTGAGCATGTGAAGTTCCTGAACCCCTCCTAAGCTTTTCAACTAACAGGGGCCCAGGCAACAATAAACAGCAGCTCTGAAAAGCACACGGAGCAGTAAAATGTGATTTCATTTTTCTATATATCAATTTTCTTATCCAAAAACTGAAGATTTACCAGCCACCCTGAAACACTCAGCATTCCAGTGCTACAGGAGGCTGTCAACAGGGATCATTCTAGGCCTGAAACTGGGTAAACAGGGGGAAAGGGAGAACATCACAGAGGTGAGTCCATAGCATGAAGAAATGCAGTCAAAGTGTTAGTTGCACAATGTTTTAGGGTGAAGGAAGCCACTCCTCCATATGGTTTCTGTTGCATTGAGTAACACCTCCACTTGGACCTGTCCTGAATTCAAATACCAAGCAAAATTCCGTTACAAGAAAGTTCAAGTGCTACAAAAGATATCAACTCCATCTTCCTTGCCAGTTCTGTCCGCTCCATTTTCCTCACCAGTATTCCCCACCACTTCCTTTGCAGCTTCACTCCAATTATAAATATCTCACCACGATATATTTGATCACCTAGGCTGAGCTTAGTTGGTGGAGGGAATCCCTCAAAGCTTGTGACCTGGACATGGCAGTGTGCTGTGTGTGAAAGGGACAATAATTGGAGCCAACACATGTGAGCGTGAACAGGTAGCAGGGCCAAGACCTGAGCTCATGCCTTTTCTCCTTGGCTCTGATGAGACTTTGCAGAGTAGGACATGCTCAGGGCTTGTGCCACAGATTACACAAAGTTTCATGATGAATAAGACGGATGATTACGGCTAAAAGTCAGATCCTAAAGAAAATGGGTAATAAACCATGGAAAATGGAACACTGAAGTTCTCTGGGGGAAGTTGTGTTTTGTCCTGTGCCTAACTGCAAACAACATAAATCAACAGAGATCAAAGAAAATGTTCCTTCCGCATAGCTATCAAAACCTTTGAACAGTAGGTGACCCACCAGTGTAAGGTTGAACAAAAAAATGAAAGGAGTGATTAGAGTGAGGGAGTAGGTCAGCACATGGACTTTAGAAGAGGAAATGCTGTATTTAACATTTAACTTGCCTTTATATCATGTAAGATGCCAGGACACCTGGACTTCCTCTCTGCATTTCAGTCACCAGAAAGGGGTGATCAGCAGAGCACCCCATTGCTGAGCAAAGAGATCACCAAGAAGACAAGAGCCAAGCTTTCCACAGTAGTGTGTGGTGGGAAGGCAAGGCATAAGTGAAAAGCAGTTCAGACTGGCTATAAGGATATTTATTTTTCCCCTGAGGACAACCAGAGCTGCCCAAAGGCTGTGCAGCCTCCTTGGAGGTTTTCAAGGTCCACCTAGGTAAAGCCTTAAGCAATCTAGTCTCATCTTATGGCAGATCCTGTTTAGAGCAGGATGTTGGACTAGAGACCTCTTGAGATGTTTTGCACCCTAATTATCCTGTGATCATACTTGCCCTGAAATTGTTTGCATATTAAATAATCCTGTATTAGAAAAGAAAGCAGCTCTATAATTGGCAGCGAGGACTCTGTCTCAGTATTGGAATATTTGGGTTCTTCTGCCTTTCGTAATGGCCAATTAAGAACAACTACAATTACATTACAACTGACATTACACCTAGATGTCTAATACCTCTATATTAATATCAAATTTTTACTTCAGTGTATCAACAAGCCAGTAATTTTCAGCACAGAAAGTTTGCATCCTGTACATACTACATATAGAATGGTGTTTTTATATTGTGACCCTTAAGAGGAAAAAATACACATGCACAGGAAATTAATCTTCATCTCCTGGAGCTGTTCAAACATCCAAGGTTCCATCAGACTCTTCCAGCTTAGCGCCATCTTCCTTTGCATTTCTAGGGGATGAGAACATAAGGAAATGCCATTCCTTTTACAGCTAAATCGTGCTATTAGTCCAGATACTTCTGAGATATTGGTACTGTTTGTTCTCCGAGCAGCAACTTTGAGATACTCAAGCAGTCACATATTGCTCAGAGAAAATACAGAAGTAAAACAAGCTGAAGTTTTGGTGGAGACCTTAATTATGAACACATAAGGATAAGTACATTTTTCTTCATCAAGTCCAGAATGTCCAGGCTGTACAACACAGCAAGAATTCCCAACCCTTCTCAAGTAATGTCATTGATGCCAGATATTTAGTGTAATGATTTCAGCAGTGAATGTCAAATATCTCTCAAATATTTGCATGCTTCTTAGCTCCTAAACTGACAAGCTTTATTTTAAGCAGATATAAGTGAAATCTGCCATGGCACATGTTGGCTAAGATATTTAAATTATACAGGCCACAATGAGAAAGACACAGAGCACATGCAATCCTCATTAGAATCTGTGTGGCAGGGGCTTTTCTCATTACAGTTATTTAAACAATAAATTAATTAAAAACTCCTCAAAAAGCCCAAGCAAAAAACTATTCAAGATGTGTGGGAAAAATGCCACAGTCTTGCAATCTGCTCTTCCTGGAAAAAAATGGCAGTCCTCTCTTTTCATATTTATTTCTCTTTTCCCTACAGATCTCATGTGGAGTATGTAATACATAACTAAGCAAATGGGGCAACAGAAAGCACAAGGATATTAATTCCTGCAGCATAGCTTTGTGCAAGCTCAATTGACCCCAGGAGTGTAGGTAGTGGCAAACTGAACTAGGGGGCTTCTCAAGCTGCTAAAAGAATTACCTGCTCTTTCCAACATGAGTCCTTAATATGTCATACCTCCCTCAGTACACTCTCTTGTGTTTAGCCCCTCCTTTAGGGATACAGTAAGCTTCACAGGACATCACCCCAGCCTTTTGAGCCTGTTGGCACACTTCAAGCCAGCTACTAGAGGACTAGAAAGTAAAAGATGAAATTCCACAAATCGTGGAAAGAAAGAAGGCAGTACAGGAAATAAGTGTAATGCTGCTAACGAAAGAGATGTCTAAGAACTTTTTCACCATATTTTTAGTCACCAGAGAATCCCCCGAGACAAGCACTTTGAGGAGTTTCCCAGCTGTGGGCAAACCTTGGAACAGAGCTCACACCTTCTTACACACAGGATAATCCAGCCACAAGATCCAAAGCCATAGAAAACCAGGCTTCTCATGTGCCCCTCAATTCCAGCCATCAGACCCTAATTCTAGGCCTGCTTTTGGGTAGAACTAATTGTTATCTCCGCCTGTCTGTTCAAGTCCATGGAGGACAAAGGACTGGATCTAAACCTGCAGTTGGGTGCCCACAGTGCCAACTGTGGAGAGGCGTGAGAGCAAGGGATCTTCTGTCCCTCCTCTAACCACTCAGTTTTCCTCCAGAGCACTTACTGAAGCACCTTTAATTCTTCTGACAAGCATGTCCAGAAGTATAATTGTTTTAGGTACATTGGGCCAAACACCTTGGAGCCATCCTACCCCAAAAGGCTTTTGGGACTTATGACCTAGGTTTTCTAGTGCTGACATTCACTCAGCACATGGCTGGTGGTGAGGAGAGAGTCCTACTGAATCTATCCTGCTAGACAACCAGCAACAGCTCAGTTCCCAGGGCTGAGTGAGAGTGCACAGAGGGGACTCTGCTTTTGGGATCTGGTCACTTTCTGCCCAAGGTGCCTCCATCCCAGGTAGCATTCACAATTATTCTCTTGGTCTGAAGCCAAGAGAACTGGAAATAACAGATGATGATAATGACTAACTACAGACGTCCTGTTAATGCCCTGCTGAGATGATTAGCCAATAAATTTCCATCCAAAGATAAGTGCCTAAGAAAATGGAACATGCCAACCTTTCTGCTGATGGAAGAGGCAACCCAGACCATTAAACTTCTCTCTGTTACACAGGTACATTTACAATCTGTCCTTCAGACCCCAAAATATCCAATTCACTTCTGAAATCCTTTAAACTTGTGACAGTTTTATTTTTAATAAATAATCCAGATAAAATTGTTAGATTCAGTTGGAATACATCTCAGATTCTATAAATAATGTTCACATATTTACATTATAAATTTAGTGCAGAATTTCAAGTCTTACTTTTTAGATGCCAAATGCTTTTAGGAGAAAGCTTTTTAGGTAATAGGTTCTTTCTTGTATTATGCATTCATAAATTTCCATCAGTGATATGCGTAAGTTGAAAGATCAGTTCAACACTGCTGACTAGTTTCTTAATTAAGTTATTGTGTTCAAAAAGGGATAAATAAATACTGGTCAGAGTTTAAACGGAAGCAAAAATGGGTCACAGAACTTGAAAAGGCTGCCCAATGAAATAAAAGCAACAAAATGTTGCATTTTTTTCTCTGGAGAAGTGCTTTTGCAAGTGGCTAGTGTGATTTTTCTCCCTCTCAAGAAGTGGACTGGAAATGCTGCACTGAGCTGTCTTGAAAGAAGGGGTCAAGCAGGGGTGTTTTGTAAGGTGGGGAACGAGATTTACAGCAACATAATCAGTTGGCCAGTTCATCATTACACACTACACATGTCCTAAATTAGGAGAGCATGAGGTGGGTGGATACATTATGCTGTTTCACGAGAAGCAATTTGAGAGAGTTGTTCTTGTTCCAGTTCTTTGAGACTCAGCAACACATCTCCCAGGAATCTGTAAATCATCAGCAGGTGATATTGTTGGCTGACATAGGACAGACAGGCAGAGCCAGTTACAACTTTTACCAGGCTTTTTTCTGTTCTTGTTCTTGAAATTCTCTTTTCCAGGAAGCTGCAAAACAAACCATAAACCAATGAGTAAAGTAGGACAGCACAAAACAAAATTCCAGAGATAAGAGACATGCAGATAATATAGTTCTTGACATCAGTTTGGGAGCATTGTTGAGTTAAATATCAGTCTTTTACCAGATTAATAAATATATGCCTGCTCTCTCTCTCTGTTCACCCATGTAGCCTCTGTCAGCGCAGTATCTGAATGCCCCTGGAAACACCAATGAACATACCCTCATAACATCCCTTTGAGGTATCAAAATACAGACATTAACCGACCTCTCTGAGGACAGACGTCAAATATATGGCAGAGAAAGGCCCCCAGCATTCTGGCTCCATATAACCACAGCAGCAACATCTATGTTACAGGGTCCCCTATCTGTCTGGTACCTAAGGGGTTGTTAGTGATTGCCTCTGTGGCCACTGAGGAGGGAACACGATTTACATCAAAGAAAATTGTGTTGGACATGGACATGAGGGGAATCTTCTAACTGCAGAGAAATGAGGATACTGGGACAGGATATTCACAGCAACACTGTAACTTGTCCTTCAAATAGGTTTTCTAAAAAGGGCTGATAAATAATCCTCAGGAATGGGTCTTTTGAAAGATGGAATTGTCCTGCTGTGTTCTATGCTGAGGACATGACAGCCCAGGGTATTACCTAGTTTTACCTGCTGTCTTTAGCTTTGCAGTCATATCAGGACTTGAGTGGTAGACAAGTTGTAGTGGCATTTATTATCACCATAGTAAAATAGAAATGGTTTAAGTCTACTGTGTCAGAAGATATACAAAATTACATACTTCATGAAGTTATTACAATAGACCAAGCAGCTACAAAGGGCCAGGGACAGGCTCTCTCAGCAAAGTTGAAGTACAGTCAGTAGGGCACAAGGGAACACCTCCATATAGAGAGACTAGGGCTCTGACGTGATCTATAGGGAGTTTGTAAGGTGTCCTGAAAACTAAAGTAACTCTCAGGAATTCTCTTAGCAGCCAATCAGTCAAGAGTCCATGAGATGGAAAAGCAAATTAAACAGCCATATCTGCATGGAAGATGAGATCTTATGGGTCCAACCCTACTCCTTTTTTTATTCAACATAGCACTTCCATCTGATTTCTGGAGCTTGGGCTTGGCTTCCCCCTTACAAAAAGTGACCCAAACTTCGCATTTTATAAGGGGCTGAATTCCTAGGGAATGCCAAGAAATTCAGCACCCTCCAATGGAGTCTCTTGTTACAGCATACTTGCATGGGATTTCTGAACATCTGGAAGACTGTCCTGACCCAAACACATGGACAAAGAGTGACTGCACAGATGCAGGCAGAGTGCTCTCAACTTTCTTTAAGCACACTCAGCAACTCACAGTGCCCAAGCATTAAAACACAGGTATCACATTTCTGAGCTGGGCTTTCCAGTCAAAATGTATCTGTGAATAACCCCAGCTGTAATTTTGCAATGCATCTTCCTCCCTTTGCTTGTTTGAATGGGGTTTGCCTCTGCCCTCTTTATAGAAATAAAATAATTGAAACAGTTGACATAAAGCATGTGTTCTGAATTATTTATGTGTTTTCTAGGATAGGTTTGTTTTTTGGTTTTTTTTAAGTTAGAAATGAGGGGAACAAAAGAAAAAAAAAAAAAAGAACAGAAATACCAAACATACCTGCCTATGTATGCAGGAGAAATGGAGAGGCTTTGGGAGCAAATACAGCCCAGTTCAAAACTATGGTTTGCATTCTCTGAGGAAAATACATGTCACATCATATATGGGTATGTGAGTTTTCTATGGATTAAGCAAACACCACCATATGCTACAAGTCAAAAAAAAAAAAAAAAAAAAAAATCCTGTACATGAGTAGAGATACAGATATCTGTCTCCTTCTGCCATTTCTAACAGCATGCAAAGCTAGAGTTCATAGCAAGATCTGGCACTGAGAAACCAACACGTGCATCTGAATGTGGCCCTGCAGAGACAGATACATTTGTTTGTAAGCTTATACTGAATCAGGGGTGGAATATGCAGCCCATTTCTTCTCTTTTGGCTAATCTGGGGAGGGTTCAAGTCATGAAGCCCTGGCAGCATACCACCCATCAGGACATTCCTTACACAAAATCCTCTGAGTAGCCAAGCTGCAGGTATATACCTGAGAGTTTCCACAGCCCAGCTTGCCATGTTTCAGGATCGCAGCTGTGAGAACTTGATCTTCACTACTCTCTAAGCTAAATCAAAAGCTTTTCAGAGCTATAAGCCTCACTTTTCTGTTCATGAGAGAGACCATTTTTATGTGGCCATGGTGTGTTGCATTTATCTGAATATTATGTTTAGCTGTTGCCTTTCCAAGCTATGTGATACAAGTGCCTGTAGATGTTCACTAGCCTGTCAAGGATAAAATGAATGCAGGGGAATCTTGGAAAGACATCAAGCAGAGAGGAACCTAGATCACAATAACATGGTATCAAGTGTAAATAAAGATCCAAACTTATCTAGGGTGTGGGGTTGTGCTGTCCCTTTTCTGTCCACAGCACTGATGCTTACAAAAACTCTCTAAAAGTTTAGACATGCAACTTCTGTGACATTGGCCATTGAGGGACTCAGGCTGGGAAAACTGGTCTTTTTGGCATAGAGCTATTACTTTTGCCTCTGGGAAGCAAAGAAAGTAAAAATAGATCAGTAACTACAGCTCAAGAGACAGATTTACATGGCCCATGTAAATAAAAAATTTGGCCAGACTTCTTTTATTTCCAACAGTTTCATCTTCATACTATCTTTTCAGCTTTACTTTCAAGATGGTTCTTATCACAGAAATCAGTCCCAAATCCAAGGCTAGATGTGAAACAGCCTTTACCTAGACCAGCCCTTTTTAACCCCACAGCTGCCCTTTACAGAGCTGGTTCAGAACCAGCCACAACTTCCAAGCTGCCCTCTTTAAACAAAAATTTAAATCTTTTTCTAAGCTTGCTGGCCATAAAACATTTCTCAATTTGATCATAGCCTGGCTTCCCACATGCATCCTATACATCCTTCTAGAGAACCTGTCCTATGTTAGTATACACTCTTCAGGAAACAAAAGCAAACATTAATTTTCTAGTGTGACATAACCTGATAAGTCTCTTGCAAGCCCACCTTCTCCCTCTAAGGCCAGAAACCTTTTGCTACAGATTTTTTGTACTCGAGGTTGGAATCAGCCATCAGAGTGATGAGGGGAACACACAACAACACAACTGCTCTCTGCTCACATGGTGAGCGCCACAGGGGAGTATACAGCATCTCTGTCCCTACCTTGAAAAACATTGCTGTCTGGATATTGAAACCAGTTGCACATCTCCCCTCAACTCCCACAATGAGCAAATCCAGACCACTGACTCAAAAACTCTATGCTCTAGGATCCCCTTCCTTCCTGTTTTAACAATTTCAAAATCTCGAAAACTCCCAGGGCTCAGCACAAATCACTTTAAATCCCAGTGGAAAACAGATTCTTCCATTTCAATAACATAGAGCTTGCTTAGAGAGCTAGCAATTCAGAGGAGACTGAACCACAGTTCCTGCCAAGCCTGGGCCTCACACCACAGCAGCCAGGGCAATGAGTAAGAATTTATTCTTTCCCACAGTGGTGGAATTGAGACATCATTCACGTAAATATGTCTCCCCAGGTTTTAAATGACAGCTGCTAAAGGGTGTCTCCCACACTTCAGGAAGGTGAGCGCACACCTTTGTCTAGTCACCTGCTCTGGAAAATTTGGATCAGGTCATGTACCTGCAACAATGTCTTAGGTTGGATATCCCTGCTGGCCTTTAAAACACAAAACATTCTCCTAAGGTGATGGAAAGGAGAACCTCAATAAAACATTATAGATGGGAGAACACTCATCCTCCTTCAGTTAGCACCTGGCAGCCTCCTCACTCTTTTCATCCACCCTCACACATAAGCCCACACTTACAAACCATTGCTGTCTCGGAGACCTTCTCCACAGCCTGCTGGGGCTTATGCTAAATGCTGATCTGGCCTCAGTCCCATCCAGGCAGAAATACCTTTAACACTTTGCTGACTAGCCAGCTGCAGGAAAAGGGGGACTATTCTTTGTCACCCTCAGCCCAGCAACCATCATCCTTCTTAGTCACTCAGGTCCAATACCATACAATGTCTCAGGTCTTCCTTACAGGCAGT
The DNA here is from genome assembly GCA_024500445.1 of Entomyzon cyanotis. Taxonomy (NCBI): domain Eukaryota; kingdom Metazoa; phylum Chordata; class Aves; order Passeriformes; family Meliphagidae; genus Entomyzon; species Entomyzon cyanotis. The sequence continues at coordinate 74,863,901 of JAKEPQ010001005.1, forward strand.
GGATGCTGTTGCAGCCCTACAGGAACCAAATGTATTCCCTTTGTCCTCAGGGAAAATGCCAGCACCACAAAGAGCCTGGCCTCCCAAAATTCTCAGGAGTCAGCACAGCGATCAGCGAGAGCCAGAAGCTTTGTACAGAGCCCCAAATCCAGGACTGCCACTAGGATTTAATAGTGTCCAACACAGCCAGATGTGGCCAAAGAAATCCAGCTGCTGCCAAACTGACTGCATTTGCAATTTCATCTTAAGCTGGCCAGCACTCTGAGGTGGTCTTCTCACACCTTTTCCTTAATGTGAACAGCCCAAGCATGCCAAAGGGGTTAGGATCTGCACAGATGTGAGTTCAGGCAACTACAAACAAAGAGAACACAAATCTTGGAACTAAGAAAAACAGTCCTCACCTCTCCTTCCCCACTTCATCTTTCCAGCTGTTGTGTATTCACATGCTAATGAGCTCCCAAACCTTCCCTAAGTCCAACAGTTTTCAGAGCTCAGCTCCAAGTCCTGAACCATTCCTGCTGGCTCCCAGGAGATGCTCTATGAAGTCCACATGGAGATGTCATGGCCCAGTGCCGTGCTCAGGAGTTTCCCGAGAACTCTGCTCCAATTTTGAGGGTATGTGTCAGGCAGAATGGGATGCCCCACACTGCCCTCTGTCAAAGCTCTTCTGCCCTCCCCACAGCCTTCTGAGAAAGGGCAGTTTTCTCCTCTCTTTAGAGCTGAAGCAGGCAGAATAAAACACCTGGCTGTTCCACTGCAGTCTTCCTAACAAAACAGAACATGCACTAGCACAAAAACAAAATAGCTACTCCCTTTACAGCAAATTACACAGCTTTGTCTGGCATATTTTTCTACTCTAAAACCATCCCAAGAATGAAAGCAGTAAGAGGGCATCATCAGGAGGTTAGGAATAAGTATCAGAAAAAGTTCCACCATAAAGCACTTGTGTAGCCACAGATACACATGCAATGATGAGGACACAGAAAAGTTCATGAGGAAATCAACCTTTTTTTCATCAGAGAAGGACTTAAATATTGTGTCATAAATAAGGGTAGGGGCCACACACTGAGCAGTAAGGAGAAAACTAAATCTTGAGTTGCTGCTCAGTAATCGAGCACATCCCATTCTGCGCATGAAATAAGTCAGGGATGAAAAGAGGGAAAATAGCAGAAGCATATGTAATTAAAAGCTATGACAGAAAAACAATCCCACAGGGGCTAACAGAAGATGCCAGGAGTAGCTGGAGTTCTGGATTTGCTGACTTGAAAGTGTCATGCATGTGCATGTATGAGAGCATGTGTGTGTATTCCTGCTGTGCACATGGGATTGCCCCGTGCACAGGTCATCTACATAAAATCAGTAGCCAAGTCCCTTGAGAGAGGGATGGGAACTGAGTCTGGAAGGACAAGTGTCAGAGGTCGATCAACAAAAAGCTATGCAGAATAACAGAGTGTTTCCTTATACTGCTCCTGTACGTATATAATTCCAACTACTGAGTGTGGCTAGCACAGGTTCTTCCCGTGGGAACATTTTGCTATATTTCATAAACAAGATAAAGTTTGGATGTTTTGCAAACAACTTCTCTGGATTGGGTCAGTTCAGGCTTGGCCAATTGGGCCTAGGGGGAGGTCTCGGGCTGACCAATCTGGGGCACCTCTGTAAACTCTATATATGTGGAATTCAAAACAATAAAGCTCTCTTCTCCTCTCTTTCCTTGTCTGAGAACTTGGGTCATTCCTCAGCTAGCCGCTCAACAGCGACAACTGAGGAATTTGTGTGGGTAGCGGGGCATTTAAAGTCAAGTTGCAGGTTACCTGCTAGAAAACCACAGCCTTGCCTTTGCAACTCTGAGGGCATCCTTTAATTAATTTCTTTTTATATGTGTATGCATTCGGCTTCGGCATGAGCACTGGTTGGAATAGGAGAAATTCACCATTAATCATCACCTCTCTTCTAGTGATAACTTTCAGTAGGAAGCAGGGCACCTACCCATCATTTACACCTCTCTCCAGAATACTGTTTGCCTGCAGATCATTGATCAGTATGATCACAGATGAAAAAGCAGCTGTTCTAATTCTGGGACAGGCTAGAGAGTGAGGCAAGGCCTGGGTGGAGCTGGAAAAATGACAGCAGGCAGCAGATGAGAAGTGGAGGTAGCCCAGAGAGGAGAGGCAGTGGAAGCCTGTCTTAGTGGGTAGCAGCTGGGATGAGAGGGGAAGTGGTCAGTTTTAGGGGAGAAGGAAAAACAGAGCAGTAATGCTGTTCACTCTGGTCACTTTACTGCAAATTACAAAAAGGAGCACAGAGAAGGAAAATCAGAAGGCAGCATTTGAGCTGCTCTGATTTCTGGCAACCTGTTCTGCAAGCCTTGTTCTGATCATTAAAATAATGACCAGTCTACAGTATAGCAAGAGAAGAGGGTGCCAGCCTCCTCTCTTCCAAAACTGACCAAAGCTGCCAGAAATTTTCCCACTGGTTCGGGCCTAAGGGTGCCAGTAAGCCGATTGCTAATCTCTAACACATGCCTTGTCTCAGCAGTCACAGTGGGGTGAGGCACAAGGGTTTTAATTTCTGCTTTACATCCTTCCCGCTAACGCCCAGCATGCCTCTCCCTTCACCACATGGCTTTGCGACCTCTGCTTCTACTATTTTCCAGCTTCTTTTTCCAAAAGTCAGCCTCAGGGCCACGGAAGGTGGTGAAGCACTGTGCAGGAGCAAAACCCAAACACGGCTACTTAAAGCAAATATTATTTTTCAACTGAAAGACTTTTAAATTTTTTTCCCCCTAGTTTATTTTTAGAACAATGGTAAAACATACAAATCCTGGAGGCCTGCAGCACTTTCCTGCTGTGCTATTGACTTAATTTATTTCTTTAATTTGTTAAAACCTCACCAAAAAAAATGTTATTCTTTGGAGACCTTGCTAGCCCAAGTTTTGCATATAATATTTGCTGCAAAAGATTAATGAGGTAGCAGAGGCATTTTCTAATAGATTCCCTTGGTTTTCTCTCACTCTCCATCACTTTTTCTTTTTTTTTCAACTCACATGGCAGTGCAGGTCCACGAGTCTGCTGAGAGCTCTCCACAGACAGGATACAGGGTATGGGAAGAGAGTAATGAAATTAAAAAGCCTCTTTCACAACTTTTGCCCTTCCTTTCCCCACTCAGAGATACTGTGTTAGGCAGAGCACTGCACCAGCCTTCAGCAGATCCAGCGCCTCCACAGCCCCGTCCTTTGCGAGGCTCCGAGGGAGTGGACAGGGCTAAACACCCTGGATTTACAGGAAGGCTGAACGTGTGACAGCAGCTAATCCTACACATAGTTCAGAGGTGCTGTCAGTGAGCACGGCTATGCACAGAGGCTCTTGGCTCACAGAGGAATCTGCTGACACTCCCAGAGACTCTTGGGGAACGCTTTGGATCCTGGCCCCAGAAACCTTCTCATAGACCTGCTCCTCTTACGGGAACTGAGCACTTCTTGAAGTGTGGCAGCAGCACAGACTTCCATGGTGATGGCAAAGAGTCAGATCTGTTTCTTTTTCTTCACCCAAAATAACCAGACTATTTGTCAAGAAGACACATTATGCTTAGAGGTGTCTAAATACTTTCTCTTCTCTCAGTCCACATGCAGCCTCTATTCCACAGAGCACAGATTTTGCCTAACAGGAGGTGAAATGGAGAGAGAGAAGAGGAAAACAGTAAGTGAGAGAGCACGGGGAGAGTGGGCTAAGATACTGGGGTCAGGACAGAGAGACATGTGACAAGTTCTCTGTGATAGCTTTAGTGACAGGGTAGGATTATGATGGGGCAAGGAAAAGAAGTCACAACACCCTGCTGCAGAAGTGAGAAGAAAAGTGCAAGTCTCTTGAAAAGCAGCCAGCAGAGACCTCTTCTCTTTTTTCATGTGCAAAGCAGATTTTTAACCTGAATGCACAAAAAAGAAAAGAAATGCTACTCTTTCTACTCAGCTACTCTTCTGCCTTGCCTCCCTGCCTTTGGTGAAGTCTGGACATTGCTTTAGGGCTGGAGACTCCTATACGCAGAAGGACTGAAGATGAATGACCTTCAGCATGACTGAGGCCAGGCCACTCAGCATATCACAGCACTCAAACCACTTGGAACAGTTTGGAACTCTGTCCAACTTGACCCGTCAGAGAGAACACACAATAGGAACTGAGTCAGGGATACTAGCATGGTATGATTTCATTCAGGTGCATCAGCTGTCCAAGGACCATGTAAAGTCTATGGGGCAAATCCATTCATATCAGTATCTTAACAACAACACTGTGAGGATCATTGCCAAGAATTTCTGAGTGTGCCACTGGTGCAGCACTGAGCCTCATGATCTCCTTTTGTGCCTGAATCAGAGTGTGTCAGCCATAATCAGCCAGATTTGTACAGGCTCTGTTCTGCACACTCAACTGCCCTGCTTCAAGTGCTGGTGCCACACATGCACAAAAGTTCTGTGAGAAATCTGGCTCCTGCAGTGGGCCATTCAGGCAAATATCATCAGCATATTTTTCTCACCCTGTATTATTTTTCCACAGAGAAACATCAAGGCGGAGCAACAGTGCAGGAATAAGGAAATGACATGAAAGTACCAGTCTGGAACAGCCAACTCAAAGACAATGACACACAATAAATAACCCTGAAAACTGAAAAATGGGGCTGCCATTCTCTGTCACGCCAGAAATGTCATAAACCACAGAAGAGACATTCCCATTGTTTGAGGATCCCACCCCCCCCCCCCCAGAAGAATTTTTACAGCACCATATTTCATAACTTCTTTTGCTATCTAGAGGGCCCAATTTCCTAACCTATGTCTGCCTCTACCTCCCCATTCATTCAGAAACTTGTGGTTAGCACAGGTTCTTCTTGTGGGAACATTTTGCTATATTTCATAAACAAGATAAAGTTTGGATGTTTCGCAAACAGTTTCTCTGGATTGAGTGAGTTCGGGCTTGGCCAATTGTGCTTAGGGGGAGGTCTCGGGCTGACCAATCTGGGGCACTTTTGTAGACTCTATATATATGGAATTCAAAACAATAAAGTCGCTTTTCTCCTCTTTTCGCTTGTCTGAGAACTTGGGTCAGTCCTCAGCTAGCCGCTCAACAGCGACAGAAACTCAGTCTCCACTGCTGCAGGTGCAATCAAGTCACTGGCTACCCATCCCCAGAGCCTCCTAGGGCCCTCCAGTACACATAAAACACAGCTTCATGTAAAATGCTTAATGCTGGGATCCAACAGAAGAGCTGCTGAGGGAGGCAAAACAAAACAATAGCTCAGTTGTGGTTCAGACTAAGGAATAAGATCAGCTGAGAGGAAGTGTCCTCCGTGTATTTATCAAGTGTCAGAGGCAAGAGTTCTGTCCACATTGAACTCTCTGCTATTAGACAAGGTAGCTTAGAGCTACTTTGGGCATTTCCAGACGAGTTTCAAGCACAGCCCTACACCCTCTTAGGCAACTCTGAAAAAATTATAAACATTAATGCTACCAACAGAATTTTAAGTGTGCAGAGGTAGCCCTAACACCTTTGAATATCACCTTAGTATATCATGTTGATCAAAAACTTGACAGGATTCCCCTTCTGCATCTTTTCTTTGGGGTTTTTTTTGTTGGTTTTTTTTTGGGGGGGGGGGGGGGGTTGGGTTTTTTGGGGTTTTTTTGGGGTTTTTTTTTAATGGTATGATGCATGGTAAACAATACCACACAGATATGGTAATGGTACTTAAATAATCCCATACATAGCAAAGATTCTTGCATACATTTATTTAAAGTAGGCCTGAGGCAAGCCAAATATACAAACAATTAGCAATTTGTAGGCATGACAAGAAATATTTGTGCAGCATATAGGCCCAAGAGAAAATATAGTGAAGATTAAGAATATTATCAACACATATCTGGAGATAATGGTATTTGATGAATTTCTGTATGAATATCTCTATGATCCTGGCAAATCAGAGAAAAAGGACTGGACTGACATTTTCCACATTTACCTACAACAGTCAAATCTACAGCACTGCAGTAGGGCTAAGTATCTTCAATTTAAACGGCTGCTAAGCCATCTTCCTTTGTTACACAGTAATTAGATCCACCTCATTCACTCAGCTCACAACCAATGTTTCCGTTTCACTCACATCCCAAGACAACTTCTGTTGCCCTTTTCTTTAATTTTTTTCCACAAAAAGGCACTTTTTTTCCTTCCTGAACCTTGTAAGCTTTTTGTTCCCATTACAGTCTTTGGCACGCAAAGCAGGTGGTATCAGAAAGTGCAAATGCTTCCATATTCTTTGAATTACTATAAACTGCTGTATGGTTTTGTTCCTCTTAAGTACCCAGTCTTTTGATATCTCAGCCAGTCTGTTCCATGTTCACGAGTTAATAAGACTAGAGGCAGGGAGAGACATGAGAAAGGCCACCCAATTAAGGCTAGAAAATGAAGATCAAACAGGCTACTGTGCTGTCATATGGTCAGGTACTGAACTGTACCTGGTGCAGTCCCTGATAACAGGCTAGATAATGCTGCACTTGTCACTTTGCTGTGACCTTCACCAGTCACCTGGCTCTAGCCTTATGAGAGCTGATTAACTTTTAAGTTTAAAAGGCTTAGATTAAAGTTATTAGTAACCCTGGAAACCCTCAAATACCTTCAGTGAAACAAGACGAATGACTTTAAAATCACAAACCCCATGGAAAGGACTCTACATAATTTGATAATGGACACAGATCATTTTCTCCTCCATTAAACCAGCAGAAACTGAGCACTGAAAGTCCATGGCTACTCGAGGGATAGGGGACTAGCCCATGGAGCAGGTAAGCACAAGGCTACCCAGTGTCCAGGTCAATCCTTGGAGCTGCTCAGGCACAAGCTGCTCCATACAGCATGTACTGTTCTCCTGATCCTGCATCCAGAAACCACAGCATAAACACTGCTCTAGGTATCAGTGCTATGGGGTAAGTGTTCCCAAACTCAATGTTCTGTTCCTGTATGCACTGAGAATGAAGTGAGGGGCAGGAAACTCACTGTTAAGAGGAGACATAAGCCTTTGTTAAAACGCCATGATGAATATCATCTACCTTTCAGAGAACTCTCACACATGAAAATTGCTAGGAAAAATAGGACACATCTAATTCGCAAAATAATAAAAAAATACTTCAATGGATTCTCCCTTAGGAGTATTAAAATAAGGGTTGCCTCTTCCTGCAAATGGAGGGAGATGAGAAGGGTTCACCACACATTTTACCAAATAAAGCTCTTATTAGAAAGAGAATGCATACCACAAGAACTATTTGTTGGTGTTTCTACTGCTTTAGACCAAATTTTTTGTGAGTTCAGCTGCCATCAGAATATTCAGTGAAAAAGAAGAAGGGGGAGTCTAAAAGACTAATAATCCACCACTGCTATTGGACATCCCAGTTTCCAAAGAAGGCTGACCAGTTTACCTCCTGGTGAACCTGGTATTTTACACAATGACCTGTAAGGAGTCCACCTTAAATAAAATAACTAGAAAAAGCCAAATAACTGGAAGAAGAGTACAGGTATGATTTTGTTACCTAAGACATCAAATAGTTTCACAACTGGTCTCTCAAAAACAAACAAAAAAACCCCATCAAAATGCTGAATTTGGCTTCCACAGTGCAAAGAACAGCTGGAGCATTTCTGCATGACTTAGTTTAATGCAGCAAGATTGGAATTTTTAAGTTCCCAAGGAAAAAAAAACCAGCACAGTTGCTTTTTGCTTTCTGCTATCTGTACCAGTTACCACCTGGATCCAAGTATTTGCCACTTAGGATCCAACTATTCAAAAATCCACAGAATTAATTAGTATCAAACCAAAGGTCTGTGAAACATCTGTACTCAAGGAGTGACCTTTTGATGAGAGAAGACCGTTCCTTGACTCCCCAAGTCCTACAGCTCAGACTTGCTTCTTTGAAAAACTATTTCCCAGCTCCAAGTCCCACCAGTCTGGCAATGAAGTGCAGGTAAGATATAAACAAGTGCAGGAGGAAGGGAGAGATTTCTTAGGCATTATTGTAGGCTCTGCAGCTTTCACTAATTTTCCTGTTCTGGGAAAATTCAGACCCCTTTTCCTTTTCTTTTCTGATACTTTTTTGAAACCTACACAAAACTTCAAGCAGTGCATTAGGGAGGACAGCTTTTGTGGCAGCAGAGTCTCAAGGGTGGGCACAGATCTCATCCCACAAGGAGCCCATACAGTCATAAGGCAACAACTGGACTTGGGAGTTATGCACCACATCAGCTGGAGGTCTCTATGGTGTCAGAAGAGCAAGGGAACTAGAGACCTATTTGCCCCAAATTTGCCCCCAAATTCCACATTTCTTCCTATGGAGTCCTCTGACACACCCAGACATGGGTATGGGCACAATGTGTGTTCCTGGATGCTATTATTTCAGACATAAAATCATACTGCTGCTCATGCCAGGCACTGGCACTTTTTCTTACAGGGCTGTTTCACCTAATGGCTCCAAACCTGGCTTCCTGAAAGCAGCAGGAGACAGCTGCTGAAACACCATCAATCCAGACAAAGTCAACATGACCTGTGGACGTGGTCCAGCTCTGCCAGGAAGGGCCCAACAGTGAGGGTGGCTGAGGAAATATTATTGCAGCCTGGAGGCTTTCTCATGCAGAATTCTATTTTGGTGCACCATTTTTTGTTGCTTGAGCATTCCCCAGACATTTTGGAAACTCCAGATGCAGTAATACTTCGTTTTAGCTCACAATGTTTTTATTGATAAAGGTTTCACCGTCCTGATGTGGGTGCGGGCACTTGTGAATGCTGTAGGATTATATACACTGAGTAATCACTCACCATAGCCCACAACATATAATGAGCCCACCAAAAAGCACAGAAAATTAAATTACACTGTTTCCTGCCAGTCCAAACAAACATTTTTTCCCTTGCTAGCAGAGCAAATGGGTACTAACCCACAGAACAGCAGCATTTTGGAACTTCATGTAATAGTAGCGAGAAAAAAGTCACACTGCTATGAAGTGACACAAACATCCATAACACATTTTTGTCATCAACACAGCAGCAGTGGTTAGACACAAGGAAATGTTTATTTGATCCATTTGCTAACATATAAATCAACTTGTTCTAAAACTATTTCATAATATGTGTTCTCAAGCAATGACCCAATTTGAGGTGAGCTATTTGAGGTGATCACTGCATGTTTTGAGGCAAGACAGCCATTTGAGTAACAACTGTATCTTTGCCCACAGACTGCAGAGTTTGCACCAGGAAGAGGGCTGCAATGAAGATAATTTAACCCATTTTACTTGAGCCATGTTAGTTTTTTCGCTCAAAAATAAGAATGAAACTGTGACTTAGTCAATGGGAAATCCTCAAGGAATTGAGTAAAGTTGTCATGTATATTCACTTGCCCTAACCTTTGGCCTTTTGTCTAAGTACAAGGGGCATATCAGTTAAGTATCTGATGTCCTCTCTCTGGGAAACTCAGAGAGTTAATAAGTAATTTCAAACTATTATAATTTTGATTCATGGAAAAAAAATAACTTGGCTTTCCTCAGACAGTACAGCTGGGTAAGTACAGAATTTCCCGGCACTGTTTAAGGCTGGGTGGGGTGGGAAAAAGAAGAAGGAAAAAGAGAAACAAATGAAGCTGCTAAAGAAGGGGGAAAAAAAGGAGCAGAAATCCTGCTATAAATTCAGGAAATCTTTTCTTCCTTGTTTCGCTTATAGAGATCAAAAGATCCAAATTAAATATGAATCCCCTTGCAAAATGCTGATGACTTTGCTAAAACTAGGACAGCTAAGGTGCTGAGAAGCCATGAAGCTCAGCTGTAGTCCTTCAGATAATTCATATAAGCAAGTAGCTTAAGTGATACGTCTTGTGTCTGCAGGATCAGCACAACAGTTCTAATCCTTAAGGAGGAACTGACTCTTGGGTATGTCTGCAGCCCAAACCAGTTATATCCAAGTCCTCCAGGCACCTCCACAGCACAAGCAGAAAACAGCAACTGCAGAGATCATATGATCACAGCAAAGCCACTGCCATGTTTCAGGGAGATCTCACCCCTACCAGAGGAAGATGCAGGGGATTGCAAGCATCTTTTCCAACCTGTTGCACAGCAGAGTGAAATGCCATTAACCATCATGTACATGGGATTACTCATTTTTCCCAGTGCCAGTGGATGAGACTGTGCTCACAGCTGTGCCTGGCCTTCAGGTGGGAGGACAGAATTCCACTCTCAAGAAGGGACCTTCTTATTGCCTGTTAACTCGGTCTTTTGTCAGCCTGTAGCCATACCCTGAAATCAAATCTATAATTTCATTGCACTAAATCACTTATTTTTCACCTAAGCATCTCAAAAACAAGCCCTGAAAAGTCTACATATCACGCTACATGTCCCCACTTACAAAAAGACAAGCAGTGCACAAACTAATTAATCAACAGAGGCTTCATAGCAGAAGTCAAACCCACCTTATGAATCCCATTCATAAATGATCAGTCTTCTCTCATTTGCCCCATGGCTTCCCTAAGTGACAAAATTTTTCTCTCTAGGGTTTCTAAAAAGCAAAATTATCCCTTAATACACACAAGAACAAATTTGGGACCATACCTACACACAACTGTTTATCAATATTTTATTTATCTTACCAATGTTAGTGACTCCTCTGACTGGCTTCCTGTGGCCAAGAAAGAGCAAATACAATTTTAAGAGAAATATGAAGTTAACAAATACATCTTGCAGATATATGACAGCCAGTACCTCCCTCTCACCCCTAAGTTTGGCAGGCAGCTCTTTGAGAGCTTGCAGGAGGTGGATCAGCAAGCAGGAAGGCTTTTTAAAGCAGTGCACAGGTACAGGGATGATTTTCATGTCAAGAAAGTAATACTAACTCTATTTTAAAAAACCCTACTTACTGCACTGATTCAGGGACCTGTGAAGTCAGGAGAGACCATTGGAATACCACCCAATGCAAAACAGAACCCAAGGGATTTCATCAATTCTTTTCTGCAGCTGTCTTGCACATCCCACTTCATTAGGCCCCTAATTTTTGACTAACCTCTAACATGTATTTCAGAATTAAAACTAATTTAAAAGTCACAGCCTTCAGGGCTATGTCAACATTGCCTTGGGTAACACAGACCTGGGGGCAGGCCACTAAAATATGGCTGTGCAACCCTGTTGTTAAGAAGCTGCTGCTCAGCCTCCTCCATATCCCATGGAGGTTCCTTGTCATGCAGTAAGAACCTTTCCAGGAAAGAATTTGGCCAACCCATGTGTCAGGGAACTCTTCCTCATGTTTAACAGGACAGGCATTGGCAGATTCAAGTCAGCATGGGTGTATCTCAAGAAATGCCCTGTCCTGAGCCCAGCCCATCCATAGTGCAAGGATAAGTTTCTTTCCTACCAGGGCATAAAGCTGCTCCAAAGCTACTGCTCAGTTTGGATGCAAGATGAACTGGAGAATGACCCCAAACTTGGAACTTTGCTCAAAAGGCAGCCCAGCCATGACCTACATGCCAGAAACCCATGATCACTCTTTTGATCATGCTCCATTTGTCTGAAGCACTCTTATCAAAAAGCAAATGTATGAAAACCCTCCTCACTCAGAGCATAATTCTGCAGGTTCAAGAAATGGTCAATATAATGCAGTTTGGGAGGAAGGGATGCAATTATGCAGTGTGGCACTAGTAAAATCACCCATATAAACTTATTGCTCATCTAAGCCATCACACTGTTTGGCCCACTTGCTCTTTTGAGTTTCTGCTTTGTACTCCACTCTGCAGCTGCCTTGCACCTCCCACTCCTTCTTCTTTACTGTCTTCATGTAAATCAAAAATCCATCAAATCTCACTTCTTCAGTAAGAAATCAATCTTTTGGATTACTCAACTATAAAACCATGGCCTTGTGACTGCAAAGGCAGAGTATGTGTGAGTACCTGGATGACAGCAAAGAAAAGAGAAGAAGAAGTATTTTAATAATACTTAAAGTCCACAGAGGGCCTTTTCTTATAGGCACATTCTGAGCTCACCAGAAATTCTCATTTCTCACTTGCTAGTCACCCCTCCCCCCAAAAAACCCCAAAGCATTCCTATCCTTTTCTGTGTTATTTTCTCCATTTGTATGCTGTATTTATAGCTTTCTTTCCTGAATACAGGTGAGTACAAATGTCAGGCAGACTAGAAATACTGGGGCACACACAGTGCATTCTTGGTTTCTTCTAAACAGCAGACCATATCAGCAATTAAAAAAGAAAGAAGGAAAAAAAAAAAAAAAAAGAGCATTCAGCCTCCATCTACCTGCTTCCAAGCCAAGATAAGGAAATATCTCAAACTTTCTACAAAGCCTCATATTGTCTCCCATCAAAGCCAGGAGAATCCATCCTATTGTTTCCCTCGCTAGTACTGCGTCGCTGCATTCCTACTGAGCTTCTGAATTTGTTCAGAGCTTGTTGATGTTGTAGTTGTTATTGTAAAAGCTGAGTGTTACACAAGACAGAGAGCTTGACAGCTTTCCCACAATCCTCAGCATGTGGGAATAGCAAGTAACAAAGTGTTAGCACCTGCCAACTGGTGGTTAGGTGTACATGTCTCTGTTAACAACAAACACTGCTGCTAGCAGTCATCAGAGCAAGGCAGCAAATCTGTTCCCTTCTCCAGCGTGGAAAACACCAAACACTAAAAAAAAAAGAAAGAAAGAAAAAAAGCAAGCAGCACCTAATTGCTTGATTAAGATGTATCAGTGTTGGAAACTGCTGATCTAGAACATTGAATCTCTGACATTTACTTCACTCTTGATTAAACAGAAATGTTTCAAACCAGTTATTGTGCAGGCAGAAAGAAATGTTTCAAACCATTTATTGTGCACACAGAAGCTCAGAGCACTGTGTACCATCCAGGGAATTGTGACAGTGAAACTTTTTACATAGAAACAGAATCAGAACCACCTCCTCTCCCCTGTTTCATAAAAACATCAGATGCTGAGACTCTCGAGCTATTATGAAAAAGACATGAAAGAACAATAATGAAGGATTAGGAGTCAGGTAACTCCTTGGAACTTCCAGGGGAACCTTGTGGAAAAGTCCAGCTCCTGCTCTGAAAAATGCTGCTACGCACAGAGGTCAGGACCATTTCTTTATGGAGAGAGGGATTAGTTGTGTATTTTCAAAAATCATGTTTTCATTTGGTGATTTCCTAGGCAGCTTTTTGAGCCAGGTGGCACTGATTTATCATCACAAATTTGCATGTGACTAATGTCCTAGACCTGAGGCTAAAAGCCTGCTTGCTCTAGATTTGCCCTTAGTAGCCAGCTTGCTTGTTTTATTGCTCTTTCCCCATGACAAAAAGGTAAGGGAGAAATGAGTCAACTCACTCAAGTAAACTAGAGATTGTTAAGTCAAAAGAAGGGAAACTTCATTAATCTAACAGTATTCAAAAAAGCTCACCGCTGCCCAAATCTCCCTAACTGTGCACACAGAAACTCCAGCTCAGCTGGGGACGGACATTAATCCTGATTTCCATCAGACCATATTTCTTCAGTAATTGCTATTGGGAAAATAAATTATCCGATTCTTTAGCAGTGGCGGGGGGGGATTTCACATTTATGTCTTTTCCCTAAACATATTATCTGAAATAGTTCAGACAACTATGATTGTACCTGATTAATCAGATGGTGGCCAGGACAACAGATAATTTTAACCTACATCAGTTCCTGAATCTAAGTCACATGGGCAGAAGAGGGTGAGTTGAAGGCATGAGTAACTTCTTTTGATGGTTCTACCAATTTTTGTCAGCATTAATGTTATATGAAACAAAGACTTCCAGTAGTCAGCAGCTTGAAACAGAGGACACATGTCTGTCGCTGTTGAGCCGCTAGCTGAGGAATGACCCAGGTTCTCAGACAAGGAAAGAGAGAAGGTGTCTTTATTATTTTGATTTCCATATATATACAGTCTTCAGAGGTCACCCAGATTGGTCAGCCCGAGACCTCCCCCTAGGCCCAATTGGCCGAGCCTGAACTGACCTAATCCGGAGACGTTGTTTGCAAAACATCCAAACTTTATCTTTGTTTATGAAATGTAGCAAAATGTTCTCACGGGAAAGACCTGTGCCAGCCACACATGTCCTCCTTATTTCATTAAACATCACATATTTGGAAATCCTACAAGTAGTAGACCGTTAGTGGTAATAAATTGTCTTACAAAGGCTGGCAGAACACTGTTCTGACTCTAAGCAACATCATTCACCAAATTACTATGGTGAAGGCTCAAACAACCTTCAATTTAAAACTCCCTGCTGAAGGTTCTATGGATAAAAATGGGTGATTATTTGGTTGGACAAAAGTGGCTTTCTCCACCAGGAATGGAGGAATAAGGTAATCTACTTTCCTGCCAACATGAACATTGACCAATTTACTGAGACAGATATTTCCAAATAGCCGTTGGAAACCTTTTTGGTATAGGAGGTTTAGGATCACCTGCACCAGAGTAGTATTAGAGGAAAATTTCTAAGCTTTGTGTCAATATTCAAGCCCCTTAGCAGATGAATTTAGAATCTGAGTCACATGGTTTCTGTGACTCAGCCATTTGTTAGTCATCCTCTGCCCATTATATCTCAGGGAAGTTACAGATTCCCATAATTAGAAAGGCAATCCCCCTCCTTCTGTCTCTTTTCTGCCTGTTCTCTAGATATCGTGTCCTCTCACTCCCTTACTTACCAGAAGTCCTGTGCTATTTATTCTCATTCCCCTCCCAGCTAGATTTATTTCCTTACAGTCTCACCCATTTTATGCCCTTCCCACATAGTCTCTAGATCCTACCCCAAGTCCAGAATGTTCCAAATTAACTGCTGCCCTTGCACCCCTCTTCAATCCTCCCTTTTCTGAATGCAGCAGCTCTGCCTATGTCCTCATCTCTCTCTCTTGCACTGGTTTTAATCAACAGTTGCCCTCTCTTCTCCCGCAGGCCTTATTCAATGCACTGCCATTCTTGCACAGTCTGGGAGCATAATGCAAGAGAACTGGGTTGCTTCTGTCTAAACCTCTCATGGGCTAGTTTCTTTAATTTCTCCGAGTTGTTTATCTGTGGAGCTGGCACTTCTGTTCTTCCTCAAATTAACGTTGCTACCTGACATGTTATTTCTACTCTTGCACACCACTCCCTCCATGCTGTAGTAATGCAATATTCAGATCTCCATGTGCTCCCTTTGTTTCCCCACTCGGTGTACCATTGGTTCATTTTAAAATATGCTCTGCTGTACCTCAAAACCTATTGGTGTGTAACCCTCCTGCCAATCTTCCCTTCGTCCTCCTGGGACTGGCTCAGAGAGAGCCAGCCCCTGCCCCCTCTCCTTCCCTTCAAAAGGCAGAGCTTGGATCAGCTCGAGGTCTTTGCATCTCTGAGCTGGCACCCCTTACCCTGTCCCAGCCTTTCCTCCCCCCTTCTCCTTCCCTGCAACCCCCTTGTCCCTGTTACACCAAATAAACCTCCCTGCCAAAACAGAGATGGAGTCCAGTTCTTCCTTTGTCTCACTATATTCCTGCTTGAATTGACGTGGTTTGAAGACTGATGCCATGCCGCAGAACCTCAGGGGCCGCCCGCCCCAGATCCGGTGGGATTTACAAGAACCAGGGACCCCGGTCCGGGGGGGAGCCGGCCTGTGCAGCCCTCCCGGACAGTGTTACATCACCATGCATCATTCCACCAGTTCTCTCTCTTTTGCTGCATCAAACAGCTTTCTTGGGTTTGCCTTGCAACCCACTATCTGCTCTTCTTGCTGTTCAGTCAACTCCCACCATCCCTCTGCCAGGGATAGCTGCACTGATCAGAAGCAAGTCTAGTTTTCCCAGTACTCCATTACAGATTTTGCAGTTTCTCAGGTTTTCTTCATATTCTCCATTTAGTAAAGAGCAGAGATCTCTGAACTACCAAAACCAAAGGGACAACCGTCATTCAGCCTGAGACAGTGTAGCTCCTGTTCACAAGGACAATCATACAGAAATGCTGTAGTGAGCTACCAGTGTCTGATCTGCAGTAGGAAGAGGGACATGCAGTGCTTAAATCTCAGATTTATGGTCCGGGTACTGGGAAGCAGGAAAAGACTGGGAAGGACAGGTACATACATGCCCTTATCACACTGAGCACACTCTGAATATGAGGATGAGACTTTCCTCACACAAAACTCTCTCCCTTTAAAAATGACTGCATAATCTTCCCTTAAGAAAAAACATATTGGTGGAAAATTTCAGACCAGTACTAAACTCTCACATCCTTAATGCCATAAACATCCCACACTGACATGTGTAATGCCTCTGCCAATTTACAAATTGTTCGTGAGTTACTCTTTCTTTGGTGACAGAAAACATTAGGTTTATTACTAGCTCATTATTCTACTCTTGTCCCAAACACATGGCATGTGTATTTTACCTGAGGACAACCTTGCCTTCTTCAGGACAAGACACCCTATGACAGTCCCTTTTCCGTCAGCACTCCTACCTCTCAGGGTGTTTGCTGGGCACTGCCAGGCTGCCAGGTGCACACCAGAGCAGTAATGTTAGCTTAGATCCTGTTGTTCTGAACTTTATCCATTGTCTTTCTTTTTGAAGCAATCATCTTCAAGGCAGGTTGGTGTCTCTTTGTTCAGGTACCTTGTAGCACCCAAGACCACAATGTTAGAATACTCCAGCAGCAGAAGAGCTAAATATAAATGCAGAAAAAACAGCATAATCTAGTATTTAAAGCGCAGAGCACAAGATCTTGATTGAGCACACAAAGTCTGACCCCATCCATGATTTTACCAGGTGGTGAGGGCTCTGGCAAGCTCTGATTTGGCATAATGAGGTCACATGCTTTCCCTACTGACACATGCACATTCCTTTAGTCTTAACATGAACAGGTTAAAGTATCTTCCTCCTCTGTTATATTCAGATGAGGACTGAAAGCTACATCTACATAGTGTTTTCCCATTAGGTCAATAGCAGGCAGCAAAGGAGCATTTGCTTCTGGTTCTTTAGCTGAATAGGAGAAAACAATTGGTACAGTATTAGCCCAAAGAGGGAGGAATATAGGGCACCTGAAATGCACTGCCTACAAAGCAATTAGCAGCAGGATCAAGGGTGGGAACTGACTGCCTGCCCTATTCATCAACCTCACTAAGGGACTCAGTTCCCATGTATTTAATAGAACTCATCAGAGCTACATGCAAAGTTTTGCATACAACTATCTTAAAAATAAATTACTCTTCCTGCACTTCAGGAAATAGATCTGTTTCTTGGTAGTTGTTGAACAAAATTATGAGTTGTCCATTCTGTTCCGTGGTACCCTTAATAGATTACACTACGGGCTCCACTACATTGCTTACAACTGGTCTAGTTGAAGAGCAGCTGGGAAGGAAATAGTTTGGTGATGGTGATGTGGAGGACTCAAATGAACAAGTTGAAACAATGTAAGGACAATACAGGCATGTGAAAAACACTTCAACACCTACCTCCCAGCAAATTGCAGGGTGTTGGTCAGTTTAGATGGTTTCTTGGAAGGTTTAATGTCTCCATGCCAGGCAAGGCTTGTTTCTGTTCCTGTAGATGAAGGCTTCCAGCATTGCACTTTTGATATCCAATAATGTGTACTGCTTTCCTTTCATCCCTCACCAATGATGTGCAGCCTTTTCACTGATGAAAATCAGATGACTAGAGCCTTAATAAAAAGGAATATTTTGGTGTCATTCTAAAAATCCCTCAAGTGAAAGGCACATAGGCTTATTCTCCAGACCAAATGCAGGCTCTCTCCAGCATAAAGCTGGAGTAAAAGTTTTCTTGCTAGTGCTTGTCAGGTCCTGAGCACTGGAGTTGTCCTGATCATGAGCACTGTAATCCTGTCAAGAGGCAGATACATAATCAGGTATTGCCAGCCCTTTAGGCTATACCGTTAGCTAAAGGCACTGCATCTGTGGGATCAGATCCCTCCTAAGGAAAGGACAGCATGGAAACAGTAACCTCTTATTTCTAGCTCCTATTTTGGTTTCTACTCTTCAGCACACAAAAGGATGCCTGTCTTACCCAAGGCTGCCTCAGCATTAGACAGGCTGTGTTTCCAGGTCACTTTCTGTCCTTTTGTCCTGTGTTGTAGTTTTCTGCCTGTAAGAACAAAGCCAAGGGTCTTGGGGCTATTTGCATCTTTGGGGGATTTGGATGCACTGCAGGGTGAGGCAGGGCCTCAGTTTAAGAGAAGGTTCCAGCCCACGCCAGCGCCAAGAGGCTGACTAATGCAATTATTTCCTTGCAGAGCATCATTTTTCAAAGTGCTGATTCTTATTAAGAAAAAGGAATGGATTTGGAGCTCATATTTTGATCTGGTGCCCAGGATTATTTGGAAATTCTTTTTCCTGGAACGAGACTTTTTATTCCAAATTTCTCCATGGTGGGGAGAGAGGGTTTCCTGGGCAGAATTAGGATAATGATTACAGCCTGTATACAATCAGTTCTAACCGCTGTGGAACTCCAAAAATGAATGTTTTTGGATGAAATGAAAATTGCTCAGTGGCTTCATTGAAAACAGAAGTATTATTTAACCAGAAGGATGGCAACACATGGAAATAGCTCATTATCATATTTTCTCCCTATTTGAAATGTCACATTGAGTATGTATCTTTCGTGTCCACTACACTTTAATTAATTTGGACTGTGTTTAAATATATTACAGAGCATGCTTTATTTCAAAATTCTGACACATTCCCATTGATGAAACAGGACTTTCCTTCAGACACATGTAAAAGGCAATAGGACCTACACTGCCTAAATATTGTTTTAAATACAATAAGAATACCACATCATCTCTGTGTCAGCCTGTGTTTTTCTGTGGTACGGAATGTATAGAGCAACTACAACATTACATCCAAAGCTTTCGTGCTGTCTATTGAAAGGACAATGATGTTAACATTATTATTCTAGATCTAAATCTTAACCACTTACCTTATTTACATAATTGCAAGACAAACATATATTTTACTCAATGGCTGGAAAAGATTCCAGCAGTGTGATTGCCTAGAAATTAAAAAGTAGAATTGCAGTGTGTATGTGTAAGATGAAAATGGCTTGTTTTAACACAGCTGGTGTATCTTATCTTCAGTGCACTTTCAAACACAGCACTTAAGAGGATGGTTCTCCTCCTCCACCCAGGTCTCCAACAAAGTAGAGGATTTATTTCATTTGTGAACCTTCCTCTGGAATGCAGTCACTCCAGAAGTTGTTCCTGATTTATATTTGTTTAAGCAACTGGGAGAATCAAACCAGTTTTTAAAATCATGTACAAATGAGAGTTCATTCAACTTTTAGTGTTTCTTGGACTGAAATCTCCTATTACATAGAATTGTATGCTGAACAGGATCAGGGATTTTGTAGAAGGTGTGACTAATATCTGACTGATAAGATGTCATCTCCTCACTATTGCTTCTGTTGAGGCACTGATGTATTAGCTACTGAGCTACTGGAAAACCAATTTAGTTTGGACCATCTCTGGTTCAGCGAACAGCTGATCACTGCTGATCTGCTGATCACAGAACTCCTCAGGGCAGTTCTGCCCCACTCTATCATCCCACCCACTAGCTGCCACCAAGCAATGACTGTGTTTGTATCAGGAAGGAATCTCCTTCCTCACTACTCACACCCCGCTCAGGAACCACTTGGAGCCAAGGCTGCTGAAGGAGACCTGATTCATTCCCTGGAAGCCAACTGAGTGGCGCACCTCACACAACAAGCCTCTGCATGACATTACAGTCAATCCCAACAGCTTGTTCTAAAACTTGTTCCAGGGACAGCTCCTTGGATTGTTGCTTCCTCATCCATCGTCCTAAGAGAGCAGTAATCAAAGTTTTATTATCTGAATCATGGATTCATTTTTTTTTTTAATATTATTATTTTCCCTAGCAGATGGCCTTTTCCCAAAATAATTTCACAAGCAAAGATTCTTATCATGAGGAAGGTAATGCTGTTCTGAAACAAACTCCCAGATGAGGCCACGTGGAGTAAACATGTTATTCCATAGATAAAGGGAAGGAGTTAGACTGCTGATCACTGTGGGGATGTTGCCACAGAGGAACAGCACAGCCCTGCTCTGTTCTATTAAATACTCTACTACTTATTCTTTCACCCTGAGTGTTCTCACCCCACATAACCCTTTCCTCAGAAAACATTTACACTTAGAAGAAAAATGTTTTCCAGCAGTTGAACAACAAAAAGGTTGTGTTTTGCTACAACACATGTCTGTCTTTAAAAATCTGGATTTGTTTTATATTTAATTCATTCACTGAATTGTAATAGATGAATAAACCTAATTTGGAGAATAATAAAAAATATGAACTGTGTTGCTGAAGACAAAAGCAATAACTGGAACTTGCTTTTTCCCGCTTCTTTGCTCCTTCAGACCCAAGCATTACTGTTGCAATCTTTTTTTCTGTATTTTATGTGTTTTGTTTATTTGATTTCTGCATTAAAAGAACACTCCAGTGTAATATAAAAAGATACCATAATCACAATGTCTAATTACAAAGAAAAGCTAAGTGTCTAATACAAAAACATGCAAGAAAAAAAAGAATGAGCATCAGATCAAAAGCCACCAACACAACAATCTGATGAAACAGGCAAGGAAGCACTACTCAGCTCTCCCCCTTACAGTGAACAGGGGACCAGAAAATTTTGCTGTGTGAGAAGATTGAACATGGTACTAGAAAATCTCATCTAGGCTCCCTCTTCCATGAAAGGCAGACCTTCCATAGCCCTTTCTAGCCTGGGCTGCTCTGTGATTCTATAAGATGGGAAGACATCTCTGATATATAGCTCTCATATTAACCGCAGATATTCCTCCTTGGTTTCTTTCTAACCTCAAGAGCCTGTTCTTACTGTTTTGTTGGGTTTGTAGTTTGTTTCTTTGTTTGGGGTTTTGTTTGTTTGTTTGTTTTCCCTGATTCCCAAGAGTAACAAATGTGAAATTGTATCCTTTTGGCTGCTAGTGGGCAGGATCTTGTGTTCTTCACACATTTAGATTTTCTATCAAAATTATCAGGAATGTATTAAAACAAGCAGGCTAGTTTCCATCTCTTGGCACGAGTCAGTGAAGCATTTAGTTGTACATGAAACACAAGACTGACTATGCAAATGGCAGCTTTCAAAAAGGAGTAGATCATTTAAATGTGTTCCTGAAGGAACAGTGTTTCTTTACCTGGCACAATCAAACCTACTAAAAGAAAGAGTAAAATTGCAGACAGCCTTGCCATCCACAGCTTCCCTCAAATTAACAAGCAATTTGGGTTTGTTTTGTAGAGCTTAAAAACTCTGAAGACCACCTTGTGTTAAAGGCAGCTCATTATTCTTGTCCATATGCAAGTGGACAGGAGTCTAATGTGCCAAATTCCAAGCCTGAAAGACTGTTTAATCATAAATCCCCTCACAAGGGAGAGGCATGAGTGACTTAGCTGGATTTGAAGGTAGAAGGAGGAAAGGGAAGAAGCAGAGCCATGAGAATGATTTTCCAGAGATTCTCGACACCACTGACCCAGAGAAATAACCTTACTGAATCAGCAGAAATTATCCTGCAGAAAAAAACCCATTAAAATAAAAACAAAACAAAACTAAAACAAAACAAAACTAAAACAAAACCAACCGAACTAGCAAGCAAACAAAGAAATAAAACCCCCAACCCACAAAAGTAACCCAAATACCCCAAAAAAACCTAAATTTTTTTCTGCATCTCATGTGAAGGACTTCATGTATACTTGTTTCTGTGTGACTTGGCAGTGTAGCAATTTTTAGGGAAGATACCAACAGAAGATTCATCAACAGCTATACTGACAACTGAAGAGCAATATGCGCATGAGAAATATTTTGCCTATTCACTTGAACCTGATATTTAAACCCACAAAATATAGATATACCTTGGATAATGCCATTTGCCTTGTGCACAGGTGTGTGTTTGTGCTTTTAAGATTATTTCAGCACTGTGAAAACATTTTATTAAATCCAGATAACGATGCTATAATTATGAGACCAACAAACAGGAACATTCCAGAGAGCATTAGTTGTTTTTGTTATTTCTATCTTGCTTTTGAAAGAAATTTTAAGTAGGCTGGCTTTTTCGGTTTTCTTAAGCAGAGGACAACAGACATGAGACAAATAATACTTTTTAGAAAAGCATTTCCTATAGATCTGTTCCTCCTAACTCATTCTTCCATTGACAGACCTCATTCATTTTTCCATGTTGATTTTGCTAAAGTAATTAAATAGCTTTAAGAACAACAGAATTACAAGGGTTTTGAGGAAGGGAGAAGCATTTAGACAGGTACAATTTTTTTTTTTCAGTGGGAAGTCTATTACAATCAATTGGCTACAAAGATGATGCAAACAGCCAAATTCTCCTGCAATTTCAAAATGTGTTGATTTAACTAAGATTTAAGCAACTTAAGTACATTGTTCAGGATAGATTCTACTCCAGGAGAATTCTAGCTACATTTGCCAGGCAGTGATTCCCTCCATTATTTGCAGTAGTGTTCATTCCTTTGCTCTAGTATTCCCATTCCGCATGCAACTTCCTTTGATCTTATCATTGCTGCAATTAATTGTCCTAAATCTAAAACAGTACTGGAAACAGAATTTAACTTGGTCAAATCAGACTTAGTTTGCAAGAGATTCACTGCAATGTAATCTGCTGAAATGTTTACAAGTTGCTTATGGAGGAGAACTAAAAGCCAAGAGAGATTTCAGAAAGACCTGTTGTACCTAACTACATATACCATGCCACACCACAATCGTGTTCTTCTCTCTCCAGGGTCTTCAGTCCTTCCAAGAACTATAGCATTTCAGTTCATTTCAATACACTACACCTTCCACTCAAAAGACAAAAAAAAAAAAGAGTGGATTAATCTGCTATAAAGTGGTAGGTATGCAAAATCTAATTGTTATCAGCATCCTGGTGTAAACCACTGTGTAAATCTAACATCTTTATAATTTCTTTTGGTGAGCTTTTTCACAAAGATTTGTTTGCACTTTGGGTTTTATCTTCAGTGCCCTCATACCCCCATGCTCCACCTCTGTGTCTCTGAGACAACATGAGTCTCCCCATGACTTTCTGTAGCATAACTAAACCTAAGGAGAAAGAAATACAGATTTATCATCAATTTAGTCAGTGGGCATGTTCCCCACAGCATAACTTTCAGAAGGAGAAATCCTATCTGCTACCAAATGAAATGAAACATCTCGGTGTTTCTAGAAACATTAGAAAAAACCCCACATTTTCCTGCCTTCTCTCTGCCAAAAAGGACAAGAAGTGAAAAGTATGTAAAAGGCTTACACCTTTACAGAACAAGTTGCTTTTAGGCTCCGAGTAAGAGATTGAGTTACAGTTTTTATTTCTAGATGGCCCTAAAAAATTAATGGCAAAGAGAGTCTGTGATGATACGCTCTTGCTGTAGTGGGAAGGTACTTATCGACTGGGAGAATATTCCAAGAATTCTAGGATTCAGTCGGCTGACAAAATGGAGACAACACGGCTAGGCACAATGTCCTATCTAATATTAATAAAACCTTTAAAAGCATGAAAATATGAACATATTCTCTTACAAAAAGACATATCTTAAACTCAGCACTATACACACACTTTTACAAACATAACGAGGTCTTGCTCCCCAAAAACTTGTGCTTTTTTTTTTATTATTAATACTATTGTTTTAACACCAACACAAAACTTCAATGTTCTGAGAATTAGGAGGATATGGACAGATTATTATTTCAGTAGAATTATTAATCTATTTGTGAGTTGAATTAGTTTCTTTCTTAATGGCTCCTGTACCAGCAAGAAACAGTGAAACTGCGAGGTAGTGCTACTAATAGTTTGTCAGACTCTATGTATGAGAAGGTACCTGTTTGTACAGAGAATCAGCCTGATTACTTGCAGGCACAAATGGGTCATCCAATTAAAGACTTCATTTGGCATCCTAAAAGCTGTGTCTGGCTTTCTGAAATTCTGAGGGCCCATTCCGGAGGAAAAAACCAAATTATAAGGCATTTTAAAGAGACTACCAAATATAAACTACATAGCTATATAAATATATATATATATATATATATATATATATATATATATATATATATATATGAACTGTAAATGAAAATACATGACAGATGCCTCCAGGGTTAGAAAGAATGGAAAAGGAGAGGGGGGATAGACTGGAGGAACAGAGGATGTGTCCAAGGTTGGCAGACATGATCTAGGTTACTCTTCACCTTACAGATGAATCACAACATTTCTGAGTACAAAAAGATGACAAACAACCTTAATGAGAGGGAGCACATGAAGGTCAAAAAACACATGGGTCTTAGAGACTCATTTACTGATTTAATCTAGCATCTTGAATCCACTAAAGCTTGAAAACAGAGGTGCTGGAAGCCATTAAAGAAGAATGCTGTGAAAACCAATGTATGAAGCAATTTGAGATGCTCACTGATGACAGCATACGAGCAACAGAGACCTCCGCCCAAATAATATGTTCCATTTTTACATCCTGAGTCTGGATGGAATAAGGAGGTAGTTAAGAGCCGAGCAGTGGTCTGCAGGCAGAAAGATCCGTAATTCTGAAGAACTCTGGGAAATAATAAAGAAAGTGGTAATTAGGATATGGCATCCTAGAGAACACAGGGAATTTTGGGCTAAGTAGTGGTAAAAATTGAAGAAGTGAAGAAAGAAGTTAAAGCCTGAATAAGATGACAGAATTTGGTGCCTAAAGATACCCAATTTCTCAGCATCTCAGGAATGCAACAAGGTTGTGAGAAAATCCTTCTGAAACCTTGATCATTGCTTTGGCCACTGAGCTCATGTCCCAGTAGGGCTTTCTGCTTGAATCAGACTCTAATGTGGGACATTTTAATTGTAACTGCTGGCCCAGCAGAAAATGGTGAGCCTAATGGGCTGGTAATATTTAACACTGAAGAGGGGGAACATGCTGAGCAGTGTGGAACATCAAACAGGAAAAGAAGTGACAAAGTAATGAGTTACCTGGGTCAGAGGAAGGAAGTAGACAGTAGAAGTAGGGCAAACATGCCTTGGAGAAAGGAGAATGATTTCCTACCTTTGGATTGTTGTGTTTCTTTACATATATTTCCCCAAATCTGTTGGTGTTGTTGTGACCTTGGCTATCTCAGTTTAAGTTCAGACTGGTTTTTTTGTTATTATTTCAGTTTAGTTTCCCTATAAAAGCATGTATCTACCAGAATCTACAATCAAATTTACCTTAATTAGACAACAGTGCAAAAATGATGGATTCATAGAACTGCTAGGGTGTGATGGAACCTCTGGAGATTGTCTAAGACAGCATCTGTGCCCAGAGGGACAACGAGAGAGGCTGGTGCAGTAAGTGAGTAACTCAAAGGGTGGAGGCTCCTCAATCTCTCTAGGCAACTTGTTCCACTCTTCAACCAGTTTTATACTACAAAAGTTGTCTGTTATGTTTACACAGAGTTTTCTGGTTTAGTTTGTGCTCATTACTCTTTGTTTTTACACTGAGCATTACCGAGAAGAGTTTGGTTCTGTCTTCTTTACCACTGCCTCGTCAAGTATTTTTACCCATTTGAACTTGAGAACTGCCCCAAGTTCTCTTTTATCTGGGGTGAATAGTCCCAGCTCTCTCGTTCTCTCTTAATGTCAGACAGTCCAGTACTTTAATCATCTTCATGACCCTTTGCTGGACACTGGGGAGCCCAGAACTGGATCTGGAACTCCAGGTGGCTCTCACCAGGACTGAGGAAAGGGAAGGATCATCTCCTTTGACCCATCTGCTCTGCAGCATGGCAAATAAAACAGAAATATTGTAGGAGATTAGCAAAGGAAGACTCAATTTATTAGATGCATTTGCAGAGAGGACTATGAGAAAAGCAAGGTGACTGCTTGTGCCAACAGTCCAACCTGGTTACACCAAAATATCTCACAGGCTTTCTACAGTATAGACCTTTCTGCCTTGTATCTTTCCCTCTGACTACAGCAAGAACTCAACACCAGAAAACAAACATCCCAAGTAAATTTAAAAAAAATCCTTAACATTTTTCAGGATTGTTTATCAGACTTGCTTACAACCTGTTACAAGAGTTAGATTTGTACAGAAGCAGCAGAAGAGCAGCTAGCATTATATAACACAACTACAGCAAGGAACTGTTTTTCCACATTAATTATCCCAGCTGATGAGAAGTAAACATACTTCTTGTCAGAAGCTAGTAGAAATCACCACCAACATATTAAAATTTATTGTAAATTCTAGAAAGATCTTCACACTTTTCCAGGGGCAAGCCTTAATAGCATGCATAAGCTAAGATGAACATTTATAGCCATTTTTTTCCTCTCTCATTACAGTGCACACTCTCCTGCCTGTGAACAAAACATCTCTGTAAGGTAGGAGTCACAACAGGTGGTAAACACTCCAACATTTAAGGGCTTGTTTAAATGGTAAATGAAACCAATCCAATTAAATCAGTTGTAAATCACACGCTTAACATTTCATCAGCAGTTAGCATGAGACCAAGATTTCAGAATCATTTCAGTACAGCTAAATGTGGTTTCTTTTATCAGCTTAAATTACATCAAAACTAGGGTTTACAAATAGACCTTAATCAAAATATTATTAATTAGAATGCAGTTATTTCCTTTGGTTCTAGTTACCACATAGATGAATCCTAGGACTTTGTAAACATATGCATATACACACATAACACTCACTGGTTCAGTGGGAAGACAGATTACAAATTACTCAGCACTGCCAATTAGTGAACAAGCAGGGCAAAAAAATCCGCAAATAGAGGCAAAGCAGAATGCTTCACAAAATGTATGCTTCTTCTTGTATTTGAAAAATTCCATAACTGATACTCTGTAACATCTTACAAGAGAACCAGGGAATATCCTGTAACACTAGATATCGGAAAATATATGAGAAATATATAACACATAGGAAAGAAATTCTCATTACAGCTGTGGGTTAAATATTTAGCAAAGATTCTCAGAAGAGACGCATGTCAGCTTGAGATACATATCAGCAAATGGCAAGGGGAGCTTTTATGCTGATATATTGACATGATTGCTCAGGAATACTGCAAGTAATTTTCTGCAGGATGCCCTAAAACAAATTAATGCTACTATATACACAGCCTCCCGTTAAGCTTTCTACCAGCATTTCTGTGGTCATGTTAAACCAGTGCAAATGTGCAAGAGCCAGCAAATCTTTAACTCTGCAAATTCTGCAGAAAGTTTTCAAATAACTTCCTGTGAGGATTCAACAGAAAATTTTGACCTGCTAAGCTCATTCAGTCAGGGAAGAAAAACTGTGCCACATGACCAATAACAAATAGGCAGTGCAGCTTAACTTACCAATATTGAACACCTCCACAAACCACAGAGTAATTTACAACATGTCAGTCAGCTGCAAAGACTTCTGAGGAAACAGCAGCCAACTGGGAGATGTTGCATAAAAAGGCAAGATTCAAATAAGCAAATGTGGCAGCTTTAATACTCACAGAAGGTAATGCAGCATCTACTTTACTTTGACTCTTTTGTGAGCAAGTGGGACTGTTTTCCATGGAACATTTAAAGCCTATGCTCTTACATGGAGCTGCTTTCTGAGTCAGGGAATCCCATGCAATGCTCTGCAGGAGGGGTATGGCCAAAAAATAAATACAACTTTGCAAAATTAGCATCACTGGCCTCCAGTCAGGATTCAATCCCTAAGGGAGAAAATACTGCAGTCAGAGTAAGGATGACTCTAGGCAGATGCCATCTCCACTATGTGGATTAAACATGAATGTCTGATTTAAACATGAATGTCTGGGTGAGTTTTCGCCACCCCAAAATGACCTTATATTTTCAGATGCTGGCTCTGCGTCAAAAGACAGGAAAGGGATGTGATTACTCTCTGCAAATATACCAAGGAGGAAGCATATGATAGGAGAAAAGAAGAATGTAAAAACAATGTTGGCACAGTAACAGGGAGAAGTCAGCCAGAAATATGTTTAGATGTTAGAAAAAAAGGTCATAAGCTTCAGGGAAAAAAGTGACTCTGGGGCATATATTGCATAAATATAACAAGGGAAGAAATCCTTTCCTCATTTTTAACATAGTTGATGCTAAGCATAATACAATGCAGTTACTTGTTGCAGGAAGGGACAGGCCTGGGAAGGTCCCTCTACTCCTGTCAAAATTTATGTACATAGGTGTACAGACAGACATAGAAAAAGGTTGCTCATACATAGCCAGGTGAGCCTCAAAAGAGTATGAACAAAAGCAAATTTATTTCCTCAAGGAAAAAAATCAAAAACCCAGCAGTGAGTAGCTAACATAAGCAACTGCGTTATAACTTTGGACATTGTTTTTTGAAAATATTGACATACTGTCGTCATGCAGCTATTATGAACAAATCACACTGTGAAGCAAGAAGCCTGCCTTCAAACCAGGATGGGAAGCTCAGAATCAGCTGCAGTTTTTTCACTGCAGGGGTTTCTTTAAAGGAAAAGAAATAATAATCTGATCATTGGTTTTGCACACACACTAAGAAAAATTTAGTTTGCAAACAATGAACATCCTTTGTGTTCAGCGCTGGCAAAGCAATTGATTCCAGTTTGAGATTGGACTTGTGCCACTGCAAAAGCAGTTCGTCTTTTCTGCTCTGAAAAGTACTGTAATGAAGAGCTTCAACAGAGGGGATTTTTATCATTAGACTCTTCTATATTTGCTTTCAATTTCTTTCACTTCACAAAAAAAACCAAAGTATGGAATTCATCATTCCAGCATATTGAGAAATAAAGTAATTCTGAAATACTGCAGAAAATGTTAGAACTTATAGAACAAAAAGACCCAACCCAAACACAACAAAACAAAACAAACAAAAAACTCCCCAACACTAAACTTCCAATATACTGTTATCTTCCTCCTTCACAGGGTTTTCTCTGCTTTCTCCACCAACATTCAGGAACACATGAGGATATGATTTCCTATAGGTCCAACAGGTCTTAGTATGCGTGCTGTACACATGGTGGAATAACACAGAAACCCCTATATAATTATCAGGCGAGAAACAGGGTCACACAAATATAAAAGATTCCTAGAGTGCCGGAGAGCTTTTCTTTTGTATCCTTTATGTGTTCAAGAACTCACATTTCCTCTCAAAGCAGATACTTTTGTATATCCAAGCAGGCAGAATGAGCCCACTTGGAGAAAAATCCTGTCCTTCCAATGGCACCTTTATGATAAAATATGAGTAATCCGCTATAAAAATTGGGACCTTACTACTGGTTTCTGAGCCAAAAAGCTCCTTTATTCCTCACTGTGTCAGTGTGTCTAATAAAAGATTTCACTTCTCCCTGTGAGCATTGTACCTCTCATATCCTCAGACCATCTTGGCTAGAACAACCCTGCTGCATTAAAAAAGACTCACAGCCTTGAAACTTGACAGACGTTTCTTTTTAACACCTTTTTATACAAAAGCAATACCAGCAGGTAGTAAACTAACACTGCTGCACAGCATGGTATAGGAAGGAAGTGCTATAAATCCTATCACAATTATTTCAGTGAAAGACAAGGCCATCATTAGTGCCGTATTGATCAACCTACCCCTCCCATCTTCACTGTTTGAAAATTTATTCAACATTATTATTGCTGTCTCAGACAGTACTATTATAATAGACCTGCATTATACAATAAGAGGCTTTGGTATAATTGACATCTGAAGCACTAGGGAGCTTGAATGTTTGCTACTGGTTAGAATGTGGTCTCCAGAGGGACACTTTCTTCCTCACAAAAGGGGCTGTCACATAGTCATTGCAGTGTGTAAATCAAATGCTCAGTGGCTGCTGTTTTTTCATTACTTGTCTGTGACCTGGAACCGGATCCTTACAACACTCTGCTGCTGATTATCCACCTCTGGAACCCACAATGAAACACTGAAATGATGAACCAATACTTGGAAATTGGGTAAAGAAAATTACCTACCTGGGTTAAAACAACAGGAACTTGTTTCTTTTTTAGCCTAGTGAAATAGGAAATTAGGAATATAATCCCACTGTTTGGTTCTGTGAAAAATCTCTGGCTTGCATGCATATCTGGGCACAGGCCAGACACAGGAAGCACAGGTAGATTTAAAGCATCCATTCCTCCCACCCCCCACAACCAAATTAAGCTTTAGCCAGAGGTGGTCATTAGAAGACGCACATGTTGCACATTAAAGGCCATGTGGAAATCAAAGCCAGCAATTTACATAGGGTTTCTGCTAGTGTGAAAGCGCAGGCACGCCTGGGACCTCCATCTGGCAGGAGGCTGAACACAGGAGCTGATGCAGGCAGGCACTCAGAGAGTCCTACTGAGCCCTGTCCCCCACCGGCAGCTGCGCAACGAGCAAAGCACACGAGCAGAATCAGCCCCCAGACAACACATTAAAAAGGCTGGTTTTTAATGTCTGACGAGAGCCAGCTCCAGCTACTGGTAATGATTTGTAAGGTGGATTTGAGCCCACAGCAAGTGCTCTACTTTTGCCATGGCACAGGGAAATTCTCCTGCATACCCCAAAGTCAACATGATTCACAGAATTCATCCCCATGTGAGCTGGCCTGAGGAACTCCACCCACACACCATTTGCATGGATCCACAAGCCCAAAGACCCTTAGACCACTCATTTGAATTGTGACTCCCAGGGTAATTGTCAGCTCCCCACTCTGCCCATACCAGTTCTGTGGGGCACAGCCAAAGAATGATACATGCCTTCATTCCCTGTTGCCATCATGGCTTCAAGGAAATGCTACAAGCTGGTCACAACCACTTATTCTTAAGTCAGGACCTGAAACAGCTCTGCCAATACCAGAACCAAGGAAAAAGTGTGCAATGGGGAAGGCTGAGAAAACTGCAGTTTTCTTAGGGGAGTGAACTCTCAAATCGGACAGGATTGCTCAGGATGCATGAGGGAGTGTCAGGTCTGTCAGCCTCACACAAGCAAGGTGGCAAGGTGGCATCCATAAGTTCAGGTGGCAGGAGAAAGATTACACTACTGTGTCCACAGCCTGCTCCCCTCCTCCAAAAGACTACTTTCACCCTTTCCTCAATTAGGCAGAAATTAAACCATTTTGCAGTATGGACCAGTGCCTGCTCCCCATGCCAATCTGGATTCAAAGCCTGACACCAAGCTAAGTGGCTGGCTGCTGCTTGGCTCTGATATACTGGGCAGGTGTGGGTAGGGAAGCAGGAGGAGAAACATCTTGACGTGGTATAGAATGTGTATCCTTACAGTCAAATGAAACCCTGGTGCTTTGTGAGTAATGAGTCAGGGAAAGGCAGGAGAGGGCTGTTTGCCATCCTGTTAGGGATGGATATCTCCAGTTAAACAAGCAGGGAAGCAAGAGGTGCTGGAATAGAGGCCAAATGCAGGAAACAGGATAAGTTTGCTGCTTGCATGGAAGAAGAGCACATGGATCTAATTCTACTCAGAATCCAACAGTTATAGCTAGTCCTGCATTTAAGGAAAAGAGGAAAGTTGACTAATGGAGCTTGCTTAGGAGGAGTGAGAAACCCAAAGCCCTGCCTGCTGCAAGGAAGGTGCTGGGCTCTTTTGCCAGTCACTGCCAATCCCCTTGGCTCCCTCTGGCAACGGTGGAAGACACAGGGTCATGCTGAACTGAGTAGACGATCCAGCAGCCCCCCCCCACACTAAGGCAACAGTGCCAACATTTGTTTTCAATATTCAGGAAAGCCAAGCAAATAAGTCTTAGCAGTTAGTACTGAGAGAAAACAACAGAAGTCATGGCCCTGAAATCTCATTTGTTCTCTCCTGCAATTATTAAAAAAAAGGCCCATCTTATTCTCCTGTATTTGTACTCAGCAGGGGGAGGTGAACTTATCTGCTGCCTGTGATGTTGGCTTAACAGCTCTGCTTAGGACACCGTCATAATTCTTGTCTTTCTTTTTTGCTAATGGTTGCATACCTTTGATTAAAACCTGCATGATGCATTAAAAGCTAAAACAGATGATGAATGCCATATAGTACTTTGCGTTAGATCAGAGTTGATTAGAATTTTTGATGATCCAGCAGCTAGAAGAGGAAACTGCATAAGCAGTGAAAATATTCAGCTGTTACTGTTGTAGGAGGCAGTGTCTTTTGTTTGACATGAGATAGAAAACAGTAACTAAATGGACAATGTACTCTCTTGGTCAATGAATGGCTTTTTAGCACAATAGAGCTCTGTAAAGAAAAGCTAGTGAATTAATCAGTCCAAATATTTGTAAGACTTCTTGTTTGTTTTCAAGCACACAGTTTTGGAGCCCAATGCTAGTTAGCTTATTTTTCATCATTGCAAATGTAACAGTCAAGTACTTTAAAGAAACAAGCTAACAACAAAGCTGTGTAGTAAATGTTAAAGATGCTGACCCAAGTGCATATCACATCAGCATCCAGACAGATATCTTTAGCAATCTCTGCCAACACACCAGCTAGGCAAAACACTATTGCTGCTCTGGGTGAAAAGATTTAGTTAAACAGGACAAGCCAGCTGCAGAGAAGGAAGCTGCCTGATTAAACATAATGCTGGTAGAAAACTGGCAGTATGAGCAAACCTAATGTCTAATGGAGGGAGTTTCACTTTCTAAGGTTATCCAAAATATGAAAGAAGAGTGCATAGAGCAAGTGTATTGAATAGGAACAGAAGGAAATAGCCAGAGATGAGTAAGGAGAGATGGAAGAAAGAAAAGTAACTACAATGAAAAGGCCAAACTGTTCTTATGGTACTGACTCCAAACAAGGAAAATTGATTTTATGTTCTCTTTGGTGATCTTATTAACTTAAAATCAGGATTTTTTTTAAATTTTTTTTTTTTAATATATAGCTTCTAAAGATCTCTTCCCCCATAAGGTAATTTTTAAAGAAAGACACTTGATGCAGCATCTTGCAAGACAGGACTCAAGTTATTAGCTCACTATTTTAAAAAATGTTGCTAAATACCATCAATTACCTTTCCAGTCAAGCTGAGTTTCAGTAACTGTCTCAGTCTTTCCAGACTGATACACTGATGTTGCAATGGGTTCTTTCTCAGTTAACGCTCCTCATGTGCACTTCTAAATTAGATCATGGAAGTCTGATCAATGGATGGCTACGGTTACAGAGCTAAAGGGAATTCAAATCCAAGACCTCCCTACTTCTAAAACTACAGTTTTAGAGCTGGGTCAGAAGTAGAAACACATATTTTGAACAAATGTTGGTATCTCCAGGTTTACAGGCCATTTCTAGTGCCCAAGTTAGAGCTGCCTTTCAAACCAGTTATATAGAATAAAATCTGGAATAAACCACCAAATCTCCTTTTAGATTTAAGAAGGGAGATCTGTGTAGGAGGCATACTTTGAGAAGCCCAGAAGTAGTAAAGGAAAGTTACAAAGGCCACAGAAATGAAAACACTTCTATTGGTATCACATACAAAACCACTTCCACAACTGCAAGGAAGCTGTAACTTGCTCTTGCTCCAGGCTTCCCCAGGATGTCGGGTACAGATCTGGATTCTCCTGGACTAATGCTCTGTTCACCATGCAGACAGATACAAGTCCTTTCTCAAGCAAGCCCTTGGTTGAATCCCATACAGAGGATACTGATGAGTTCCTCTCTCCTGCATGTACTTTACCCATCCTTGCCTGGATGATTCTCTCTAAGAAGCTTTCCTTGTGCTTTCTGTCCCTGAAGACATGAGGGACCAAGGTAGAAGGAAGCCATCACAAGGCCTACTTAACTTAAATAATCATTTGGCATATTAAAGAATGTCCTTACTTGTCTAGACCAGTGTGAGCTGGGAGATGTCCCATCAAAGTGCATCATTACAGCTATCCAGACGTGATTTTCCTAAATTAGGTTGCAGTAATCAAAGAGAAAAAGAAAAACAAACCTCAACAAACTAGAGCAACATCTCTAGCTCCGAAGCATACATAGTGCCTTTTCCAATTTTTGCTACCCACAACTTTGTTCAGCAGATTATGTGTTTAAGATGCAAAGTGAAAAATAATCATCCTAAACAGAGGGTGAAACAATCACAAAGTACTTCACAGACAGCTTCAAATAAAACTAGCACGACAAGCCAAAGGAGTAACTAAATAATCTCTTCTCTTATGGAAATAATGGGTTTTGAGTCCCAAAAACTGTATCAAATTTTTTATGTATTTGCACTCTGCTATGGTTACGTGCTCTTTCCCCTTGATGGTTGAAAGGGAGTATACTCCAAAGGCACACCAGCAAGATTACATGGAGACATTATGAGTTTCACAATCTTGAGAGCATCCTACTTTGATCTCAGAAGTTGATTGTTAGAATCCCACAGAGCAAAGGGATAGCACAGGAGGGTCTTTTCACTGATATACGCATAAGGAAAAATTTACGAGATTTCTGTGAAATTGCATTGGTTTAGAATTTTCTCAAGTGTTTCATTTCAACTATAAATAGAAAACAGAATCTCATGACAAAGATGTAGTTGACATAGTGTGCAATTTATCATCTGTGAGCACATTTCAGAGTGCTTGTTTCAAAGCTGACATGCTGTGTGGACTGTGCAATATGACTACTTCAATACATTCCATGACAAATGCAAGTAAAAGTAGCTGAGATACAAACAATCCACAAGAGAAGTTCTCCATTGTTGCTCCTGATCTGGACTGCTTTCTTTCCCCAAGATAACCTTGGGGAGACAAAAAACTTCCAGCAAAAATGGAAAAAGTATTGTTTCTCTGGATTACTTCCTACCATGCTTTTGCCATGGCCTGTAAATACCTATTCCTGGAAGCACACTTAAACAAGTCTGACTTCTTCCCCACCTATAAAAATACCACAGACATGCAAATGATCCCTACTATATAGGTAGACAGTCACTGAAGTCAATGAACCAACATAAATAAGAACTACAGTTCTTAATTCCAGGACTGTCACTCCCTTTCAGAGAATTTTTCTCCTCAGAACCATTGCTAGTAAGAATGAAAAAGTAATGTTTTACAGTATAATGCTCATATTCTCCCTCATCTCAGAGAGCAGAACCATAGGTTTAAATACAGGTTTACTGTACTAGCACCAGTACAACTGAAAGAAGCAAATAACCTCATCTGCTAAAATCCAGTGAAAGGTATCAAGGGCTGTGCGTGTTTAAGGCTGCAGCACCTTGCAGGTGAGGTGCCCAGCCTCAGAGTGCAGATGGTGACTATTACAGAAGAGCTTCTACATTCAGCCCACTTGAATATTGGCTTCAGTGACCATACAGTACTGAATGCCCTTGGATTATCACTGAGAATTTTCTTTTTTTCCTTGTGCTCTAAGAGGCTACCTTTGTGCTGCAAGGGCAAACTCCTAACTTTACTCTAGTAATGGTCAAGAAGTTTAAAGGTTTCTCTGTCCTTTCAAGCCACTTTCCAACTCTTTTTGCACAGGTATAAATCCAGACTTGAGTCTGGCTCCAGTAGAAGTCTCTGGGTTTGCACAGGGATGACTGGTAGCAGACTTTAGCCCATTGTTTTTGTTTTACAACTTTCACGATAAACTGAAGCAACAACAGACAAAAATTCTTAAAAAATAAGGCCCTGATTGATACTTGCTGGATTTTTCTTCACTTCCTGTAGCACCTGCTTCTCTTATACAAGCAGCACAGACTCCTGCAACTGGAAACAGCAACAGCCTTCTGCTCTGGTGGACGCACCACCAGAGGGCAATGAAACACATAGACTGTGTCAGCATTTTACAGATGGAGCTTTTGTACCCCAAGTCTGGCAGGTGAAAGCTCCTGTGACAGCCATAAACACACTTAGCAGCTGCCATGAAGAGATCTGGATCTGTTTAAAAACCATATCCAGTCTGTGCTTCTACCTAACATCACACAAGGATCAGGCTGCAACTTCTCTTCTTGCACCGGTCAAACCTTGGAAAGCCGCAAACTTCCATAACAGACAAAAATCTACTGGTGACCTTAGTGTGTGAGGCAAGTACTTGCACTGGAGAAACCTTACCCAAAACTGTCAACATGCCATTGGCTTCCTGCTTATTCACACCCCTGCACCTCCATGCAGCTCAGGAGAAGGGTAAATCCCAGTTCTGAGTAATGGCTCATTCAGATGAATTTGATGTCCCTTGGGCAGAAATGACAATGTTCTTTGGCACATGGTAAACCACCATTGAGTAGCTTCCACTTTTCTCAGGTGGTTTTCACTCTTTCATGTCTATTATTTGCAAATGCTGTTTTTGAAATCCAGAGGCTAACAATTGGTTATGCATTTTTTAGTGCTAGATTATGTATAGAAATGTATGTAATATACCTCTGATTTCAAGTCACCTTCCAACACTTCAATATTTTGCAGAGCAGTACATGCCCATTGATTAAGTACAGAATCAAAACTGAATCTTGCATCTGGTGGGTGACTAATTTTCTAATGTCACAATTTAATCATCTTTTTTTGGCACCAGAAACTACTACCTGCTATTTTAAGCACGAGATACAGGATTTGGGTGTCCTAGGTAAATTCAAATTGGCCTAATACAGAAGCTGGTTACTACCATTTATATGATGAGAGCCCTCTGAATCAGCTGCCTATTTTGACAATCTGTGTATTCACAGAAGGTGTTTGGGTAGAATAGCTGGTTGATAGCTTTTCAGCTGTGCTGGTCTCAGCTCTGGCTTACACCCAAACAAGTTCAGGTGTTGTCAGGTACTCAAACCAGGGTTCCTATATCTAGGTATCCACAAAGTCTTCCATGTTTTCCATGCCCCTAATCTGGGGTCTGATCAGAGAAGCTGTTGAAGTCCATAGGAACCAAAGTGATTTCACAACTTTAGAGAATCATCATCTTAATCACATTAAAAATATTTAATTAATACAAAGGCAAGGAATGAAGGCAGACATTTATCATAAGTAATTAGAGCTTTAAAAAGCAGGTATGCTGTTTGCTAGAGAGTACCAACCAGAGTAACTTTTGTCTTCCAGGCATGAGTCAGAAGGTTATATTAACTTTCAGCACTACAATACTGACATTATTTTTGATATCTCAAAGAGTGATAACGTGGTGGGATTTGCATATTCACCAGTGAAGGAGCTCAATTCCAACAGGTACAAAAATATAATTCAAAAAGTCTAAGAAAATAAAGAGTTCAAGAAGTCTGAGACAGATTTGGTCTTAATGGACAGGCTAGGATAAGTTTGTAAAAAGAAGGGAAGTAGTTGGTGCATGTAAAAGATGAAGAGATTTAAAATGTAGGGTGGAAGGGGAAGGAAATAAGAAATGAGACTGGGATTTGGAACAAGATTCTGTAAATGTTGCTTTAACTATTAATTGAAGAGTAAACATCCCATTAAATTCTTATGGAATGTATGCGTGTAAAGTGGTAGCACAAGTCAGATCTGCCCCATGTGGATGTTGTTTATGAAGCAGCCTCCTTGGAAGTGTTCCTCAGACTTTTGACAAATGAACTTTCTGTAGGTTGTACATTTGAACATGGAATGCCTATTGTTTCCATCTGCCCTTGGCTTGTACAGTTCCTTGGGGGCTTAATAGAGAGACAGACATTTAGTGGAAAGAAGGTTTTATGCAGTGGTGAAAGCACATTCTGGAGAATGCACTAGGAAGAAAAAAAGAAAACACAACAAAAACAACTCACAACCAACAACTGGTTTCTACAGAAATTAAACCATTGCAGAAGAAAAATGCTTTTAAAAAAGCATATACATTTTTCATGGAGTGGGCCTAAAGCACTTATTTATATTTCATCTCTCTATGACATGGTTTTGCTCATCTTATTCCATTTAGAACATTACAATTTTTGTTTCGAATGTCTCTGTGCTGAAACATATTCTCTAAAGTGCCCTGGAGCTGCTGGTATTGTGAATGTTATCTAAATGACTCATTCAAATTTTTAAGGACAACTCAGCTTAGAAATACAGTATTCTGTTTTTCAGTTATTTTTATTTGAAAGTTTTTAGTTTGGGGTGCAAAGAAGAAAGATGCAGAACAACAGATAGTACTTGAGTGGAGTTGCACAATTACTGCTGTTTTCTACTTTACGGGATGAAGCCAGACACAGGCAAGTGGCACAGTTTCTCCTGATATGCACAGGGTGAATCCCGATTACTTACAGTGTTCCTGCAAAGTCCCCTTCACAGAAAACCCTGAAATATCTCTCTTTTTGATCAGAAAGTGAAAGACAACTATCAAACACTGCTGCTTACATGATATGAGTTTCTGGGTGCTGCTGCATTTTTACAAATCACACAGCTTCAACTTAACATTTCATGCACACATTGTCTTTTCACACCTGTATATATCTGTATGGTGAAATTCTGGCTCCAGTGAAGCAGAAGCTTTCTTAAAATACATTTTATACTATAATCTTCCACATAAACCTTTGCAAATATTTGCTTGCATATAGAGCAGGTCAGGTTCTGCGTCACATATATCACAGGGCCCCTGAGGCTGCAAAGTCTGTATTTTAAAGGCAGGATTTGTTATTTTGCTGAAGTAGACAGTTCTAAGGGCTACATTTTGAAAAAGAATTCAGACTCAGGAGTACCTCATTGGCTTCACTGACATGGAAAAATTGACTGTAGAAAGGATGCTCCTCCAGTACCAACACACTGCAAGACAGGAACCCACTGGCTATTGAGCTACTTTAACTACCAAAACACCATTTAAGGTGAGTTGCCTTTACTTTTACACTGGTAGTTTCCATACAGAGCCAGAAAGCTCACTGAAGAGGATATTCTTTCAGACAGTACAGATATTCAGTTATAGTCAT
Source organism: Entomyzon cyanotis (assembly GCA_024500445.1). Taxonomy (NCBI): domain Eukaryota; kingdom Metazoa; phylum Chordata; class Aves; order Passeriformes; family Meliphagidae; genus Entomyzon; species Entomyzon cyanotis. The sequence goes on from JAKEPQ010001005.1 coordinate 74,902,691, forward strand.
ATATCAGTCTATAGAATTGCATGGTTTTTACACATGGAAATGCACAATTTGAACTGTATATGTTGACTGTTGTTTGAAATTAAGCTAACACAAGCTAGACTTCTGCTCCATAGAGAGTAAGATTTTCTCAGGCTGTCAGAACAAGACCTCTAAGGGAGTCAGGCCATATTTCAGAACAGAAAAGAGTGCTTTCCTAAATAACCACCCCAGCCTTAACCAATCAGACAGCACATATAGATATTACCTAGAAGTTAAGGCCAAAAAGGATACCAGAGGCACCTACTGTGTATTCATAGACCATTAATTTTAACCAAAACATCCAGCTGATGCTCAAAGACTTTAGTAAGGGAAAAGCATTTCTCTGCTTAGAATACTCTCTGCTACAGGCACAGGGTTGGCAAGACCTGAGGAAGCCATGCAATGGCAAAGAATTAATCATCTGAGATGTACACAAATGATCCTAGCAGATGAACCACACCTCATGCTATATGAGGTGAAAGATCCACAGAGCCTGCCAACCTGACCCAGGGAAAATTCCCTCCCAAACCAACTAAGGCAATCTGTAATCACTCTCTGTGCCACCTACAAAGAGATCTCCAGCTCTGGCCAATCTGTTGTGCTGTGGAGGAAAGCAGTTAATAACAATGAAAAGAAGCCGCATACAGAAACCTTCGCTCCTTGCGCAAGAGAGGAGATGAAAAGAAATCTGCCCTGATCATCTTCAGAGAGCTCACTGAAAATCTGAGCCATGTAATTTGGGTCTGTTAATTGTTTTAATGTGGAGTTGCTGGCTATAAGATTTAAGTTGAATGCTTTCCCATAGAGGAAAGGGATGAGAAAGGCAAGCTGTCCAGGCCAGGCTTGAGCTCTCATGATGAACAGAGCTTGCAGCCAGAAAGCTTCTTCTTATGTCAAGACTGAATTAGGTGAACATCAGCTTTTGTCAGCCAGGTGGAAAAGCCTCTACTGTCAGGTGTCTTCTTCAGATTGACCTCTCGCCCTGCTCTCAGATTATCTGAATACTCTGAATTCTTCACACCACTTGCCCTGATGTTTGTTTTCCAGTCTTTAACTCACATTATGGCTCAGCTTAGACAGAACAGGACACATCATCTGATGAGGAAGCCTACAAAGACTACTAAATGTTTCTCTTTTTCATGGATCACATGATCCCTTTTTTGCCACAACACAGCAGGATAAAATTAAAATCAAAGAATTATCACATCTGTGATGTGATGCAAGTCCATCCATAAACCACTGTTTTCCAAAATGTGATTTAATCCAATCTCCATGCCAATGTATACCAGCTTGGGCTTAACTGTATTAAAAAACCCTCTTTTGTTGCAACAGAAATTTTAAACTAGGTGATTACTCTTAACTTGGTCTTATCATTTATTTTCTTGCCAACCTTTCCATCAAACTTGATGTTATACATCAGCAGATGCTATACATTACTGACTACCTCACTGATTAAGGTTTGCCTGGCCCACTCTCTCAGGGTATGGAGTAAAACTACTGTAAAAGTACCTGAACAAGCTGAATGACTTATGAGGAGAGAATGCTTCCTATCGAGACTGTCACTACTGGAAGCAGAGAAAGATTATTGAATATTTTAGGCACTCGGTAATCTATAAAGCTGAAGAATATTCCTTTGCTTGCACGGGGGAAAAAAAAAAAGAAAAACTGGAGGAGAGATTTTGCTCAGGAGACAGCAACTACATTGCTGATTGAGGTGGAAAATCTGTGAAGGAGCTCCTTGTTAGAACTGTTGGCAGTGTATCATCCAGAGCAGCACATGCTTTCTCTTCACCAGGAAGCAATTTTTCATTTCATCTATCATTCAGAACATGTTGTAACACTTCCAAAAGTCACATTACAGTGTCATACACTCCCATTAACACAGAGGCTTTCACTTGATGAAGAAACTGGCTGCTGTGGAAGATGGGCATGGGCAGCAGGTGCTACAGGTGGCCTTTTCACATTGAGATGCTCCACCAACACACTCAGCCAGAGAAGCTGTGTTTCTTCCGAAGATGAGTTGCATCTCCCTAGCTTCCTGCACAACACTTTGTACCTGGGTGTTCTGAATATTTCTAACATCCTTCTCCACCACCATGCCAATTATACTAGTTACAACACTCCCAGCCAAATTAAACACAGGAGTTGCTTTGACCAACTAACAAAATTTCTGAGACCTAAGAAAAGCCCAGCAACATGTCTTAAACTATTGGCTACAATCCTCTTCCCCAAAGATGGGAAGGCCAGGCCATATCATATTTTCTTCCTAAGAAGGAGATCTCTTTTCCCCTCAACAAAGACACTACAAAGTAAGCCATGGCAGAAGTAGTAGCCAAAGTAGTACTTTCAGTGGTCAGGAATGACAACACATTGGTGTTTCAAATTGCCATTCTAGAGTAGAAAATGAAATAAACATGTCAGCCTGTGATTTCTAAATTGCCACACCTTTGAATCTGTGTGATAATCATCTTTCAAGGTCAAAGGATAAAGATAACAAAATTTTATATGATCATTATTTTCCTTTAAGCTTTGTGGTTTCCACATGTCTGATCTTACCAGAATGCAAAAACATTGCCTTGCTACAGAGGCAGAAGTGATCAAGGAAGCTGCATGAACACTGGATATGCTTTATTGAATACAAAGAAGAAAAGGCTCATAGAGAAGGGTCAGTTCAGCAACATAAATTATGTAGCTTGTTAAATACACCACCTCTACTATCCACTCAAAAAATGTAGGTATTTAACAAGGTTAGTAATTCAGTAAGATGGGATGATATCCATCACTGGATCAATATTTACACATAGAGGAAATTAATTATAAATATCTGATGTTAAGAAAAAATGTGTAACTGCATACACGGTCAGTATTCCTGTTTATATATGTCCTGCTTAATATCTTTATTGATAATCTGGATGAGGGGATTGAGTGCACCATTAGCAAATTTGTGGGTATCACCATGTTGGGTGGGAATGCCAATCTGCTGGTGAGCAGGAAGGCTCTGCAGGGGGATCTGGACTGGCTGGATTGATGGGCTGGGACCAAAACTATGAGGTTCAACAAGGCAAAGGACCAGGTCATACACTTTGGCCACAACAGCCTGGTCCAGCCCTGTAGGTTGGGGGCAGAGCAGCTGGAGAGCTGCCCAGCAGAAAAGGACCTGGAGTTGCTGGTCAACAGCAGCTGAACATGAGCCAGCAGTGCCCAGGTGGTCAAAAGGCCAATGGCGTCCTGGCCTGTATCAGCAATAGTGTGGCCAGCAGGACCAGGGCAGTGATTGTACCTCTCTACTCGAGCACTAGTGAGGCCACAACTCCAGAGAGTCATGTGCTCAGTTCTGGGGCTCTCAATTCAAGAAGGACATTGAGGAGCTGGAGTGTGTCCAGGGAAGGGCAACAAAGATGGGGAAGGGTCTGGGGCACAAGTGTCATGAGGAGGTAAGGGAGCTGAGGGTGTTTAGTCTGGAGAAGAGGAAGCTCAAGGGCACCTTTCCACTCTCTACAACTGCCTGAAAGGAGGCTGTAGCCAGGTGGGGATCAGTCTCTTCTCCCAGGTAACAAGTGACGGGACAAGAGGACATAGGCTGTGTCAGGGGATGTTTAGGTTGGACATTAAGAAGGATTTCTTCACAGAAAAGTTGGTTACACTTTGGAATGGGCTGCCCAGGGAGGTGGTGGAGTTAGGTGTTTAAGGAAAGACTGGCCATGGCACTCAGTGCCGTGGTCTGGTTAACATGGTGGTGTTCGGTCATAGGTTGGACTCAGACCTCATATCACAGGTCTTTTCCAACATAATTGATTCTGTAGTATTCAATTGATTCTGTAGTATTCAATTACAACCCACAGGCAAATATTACAGCTTTAAATAGTAATATCAAATATCACTGTTTGCTAACTAATTTGTTAACTTCATATGAAATCCCTGCAATCCTAAACCCACCTATTGCTATTTACCTCATGAAATACTGTGTTCAAAAATAGCTTGAACAGCAAACTGTAAATAGACCGACACAAATATGTCAATGAAGCTTAAGAAAAGGAAAGCAAAGTTATATCACTCTGAGCCTTGATGGCCTGTCTGCAAGAAACTTTACTTTAGTTATTTAGGTCAGTGGATTGAGTCATTTCACCAAAACTTTTCCTCCATCTTATGAGCTGTAAAGTTCAGGGGTTTTGTTACTGTCTGGGCCAACCAGATCATAGCCAGGATTCATAACTGAGTAATATTAAACATTGATTCCAGTGGCATGAGGTGCTATAACAATAAGATAGTGAAGCCCTTTCTAAAAGGTTTCAAGTAATTTGAGAGGGCAAAGACATCCTGATTCTTCTGTTTTAATCAGACTTGTTGCCTTTTACTTTGGTAACAAATTTGCTTGAAAAATGATACCAGGATTTGTACCTCTATGAACTCACGTATGCCTCCATTTATTGTTGCAGGATAAACAACTTCTCTTGATGTTAATAATCACAACTAACTAAAAAAAAAGGGAGGAGGGGAGGGGGTGGAGGCCAATTATCTAAAGATCATGTACCACACAGAGCAACAATGGTTTTAATGTGCTTTCACTCCCAATTTTAGAAAGACCCCACTGTGAAATGGAGTAAAATTTGTACAAGCAGCCCAGAAATACTAACTTAATTCAAGACATAACTAACAACTTCTGTTTGATGCACTTTTTACCCCCCAGTTGCTGTGGGTGTTTGCTTCAGGTATTTTCTGTTGGAAATACGTGCTGTTACCAGCAGCTGAGAGGAGCAGCTGTGATTTCAGCAGCAGTGGTACATTCAGTCAATCCCCCCAAATTTCTTGCATAGTACTATTCATGCTCTAGATGTTCACAGGTTACAAGAAAGGTCTTAGGGGAGAACAAATAAAAATAAAAATTTTTATAGGCAGAAAGATAATTTCAGGAGAAAAATGTTAAATAACTAAAAGGAAACCTCCACGTTCATAACAGACAGATATTTAAAATTTCTTTTCAAACATGTTTATTCTATATAATAATGTTTTAGTATGTTCTTTGACAACATACTAAAAATGTCTTAAAGCCACAGACCTATTCAGAAACTTCAAGAGCCGAGAGTTGATGGCATGCTGCACTTGCTGTTTTGATGAGTTTACACTCCATGAAGAGGAAGGAAACATCCCCTGCACAGCATATGGCAGCACTACAGGAGATAGCAACAAGAAACGACCTTCAAGGGACCATCTGCCAGTTCTGCTCCAGTCACACCTCCTCCTTGCCCACAACATGACCCTTATACCAAGGAGACCAGCAAAGGATGCACATGGGAAACATCCTAAACAGTTAAAGCTCATGCTAGGCTTGCATCATTCACTTCACCTTTGTTAGAGATTTTCCAGTCAAATGCCAAGAGCATTTAACCTTTAACACTGTTGTCCAGAAGCATCTGAACACACCACTGGAACCATGGCCCAGAGCTGGTTATCCATTCCTCACTGCTTCCACATCTTCAAATATTCTTTCGAAGAATAACAAAGGGAGAAAACTGCTAAGACAAAAATATGATCTTTATGGCAGATGGTACCACAGGATAAATGGCTGTCGGTCTGCTGTAAATAATTCATCATTGTCAAGTGTGGGGCTACAGTCATCTCAACAGAAGTATGTGACTCTAAGAAAAATGTAACATTTGTCACAGAAGTACCGCAGACATCATGGGGCTTTCTTTTTAACCTAAGTTGGGCATAAGAATATGAGTGACAGAGCGAAGCAAGACTTACAAGATGCACAAGAGCAACCTTCCTTATGTGCACACACCCTCCTCTGCAAGCTGTCTGACCCCCATAACCAGAGACAAGTAAGCTGAGTGACACTTGACTTTCCATTCACTTGTGAGAAGGTGATCAGAGAATGAGAGGAATGGGCAGGAGCTTTGTTCCGTTTCTCTCCTAAGCCCGCAGCGTGGCAGCCAGTGCACATCACATTCCCTGCACATTTAGGCCACCAGAAATTTGTGACACATCCTAGAGAAAAAGTGAAGTAGGGGGTCTGCTGGAGCTCACAAGATACCATTCAGCCTCACAACTCCTAGCACAAAGCCTGGGACAGTCCAGCTCATGCCACACCCCCCAACAACAGGGTTCAATCTCGTGTTTCAGGGATCACATGGGAGCAGGTGGACAAACAGGCAGCCACCAAGTGGAAGACATTTCTGAATACTGCCCTTACAATGTAGCATTTCCATTAGATGCCTATGGGGAGTCCAGAACTACAAGGACTGTTCTTCCCAAATTACAGGGAAGATCAGCAAAACAAGGAACAACATTAGTTGATTCACAAGAGAAAATACAGGTAAAGAACTGTACACACAGAGTTACTTGTTCCCCACTCTTGTCTTCCCAGAAACTGCACAGAGATTATATGCTCGGCCTAGAAGGGTGGCTTGAGTCACTTTTTAATCTCCTTCCAGAAGAGGTCCCCATATCCATCTTAGGTGCTCAATAGCATCATTCAATCCATCCTTAGGGTTCTCCCTCATCTACAACTCTTATAAAATATACAAGGTTGTTACAGTTCCCATCTTGAGCATACAGTTATTTAGCTCAAGAGAATTTTTTTTTAATCCCCTGCATTTCTAGCTGATGCTTGTGCATTCCAAGCAACAGTGAGAAAGGTTTCCCTAACAACCATAATGGAGGGGGCAGAGGATCAGCCCAAAGGATCTCCAATTCCTGCCCTGGGCCGACACATTTCCCCAAACAGCAGTCATGGATGGGCTGTCAATGCTGTTCCAACCCACAAAAATAGCAGGTAGACCTGAGATGGAGGACTAATATATCTTCCTTCAAATAAAATATGCTTGTGCAAAATAGTCTCAACACCTCCCCTCTTTTTTTTTCTCTCCCCTCTTGTCACTTCTCTCTCATTTCTGCTCATTTTACCCACATTACAGCTGTAGCTGTATAAATGACAGGCTGTGGCCTAGCATCATGTGACAGATCATCCTGCATCAGCTCTGAAAAATGGAGATGCTGTCAACTGTCTGGTTCTCCTCACATTCACTGTCAGCATCAGTGCATTCAGGCAGCATGTCACAGACATCTGAACAAGATGAATACAGCACTGTGAACATCAGCTTGGGAACCAAGTCAATCAAACATGTGACCACAGCCACACAGAAGCATTTGTGCTGAGAAACTGCCACAGAGAAAGGGTTCCTAGTGCCCTTATATATACTGCCACTGGTAGTTTTTAATTAAAATATCTGTTTGAGCTAGTTGAAAAACAAAGAGGTATTTTTGTGATGAGGCTTTTCATACAGAAGCTCAAAAAGAAAATCTCAACAGCCCATGGGGATGAAGACAACTTTGGCATGAACTGCAGCTGTCAGGAACTAGTCTTGCTGTTCCTAATCTCAGTGGACTAATCTCACTGACAGGCACTCACTGTGAAGCAAGGGGATTGACTCTCCTCTGCTACCCAGCAGCCTCTGATAGAGGGTCAGAGGAGATAATGTTGGCTCTCTTCCGCTTCCTGATGTACTAGAAGGTGTCACTGCCCATGGCAGGGGGATTGGACTAGATCTTTAAGGTTCCTTCCAACCCAAACCTTTCTGTGATTCTATGACTGTTCAGTACAGCTAATCCGGAAATACTAAATTAAAGGGCACCAAAGAGAAGACTTTGCCATTTAGTTGCCATTTAGTTTTCATTTGTAAAAGCAGAAATGGCAATTAATCATGCAATGGTTCAGTGGTGCTCTGTTCATAGTGCACCATGGGTGTGGACTGCCTCCTTTCCTTTCCACGACCCACTCCCCAAGGCTCCTGGACTCTGCATCCCAGCTGAGTGCCTGGAAGGTTGAGCACCTCTTATCAAGGCACCTTGAAACAGAGGCCTTTCCCATATAATGAGAAGATGCACAGTGAAAAACTGTGGAGGGTATGAAATGGGAAAATTAATGTTAATCCTGTTCCATTGAATTTCATCAGACAATATCCATAGTTTTTCCTTTTTTTTTCCTGTCTTGCCTCTCTCTGTCCCCAGAATGCTCATCTCATAAATGTGTGCAGGTCTTTATGTGTCTCATTCATAAAATGTCTGTGTTCTTTTGCCTGCTACAGGTTGGTCTCACAACCTGTAAAAACAATCAATCACTACACAAACAAGCAGGAAAATGTTAACCCGTTGTGCCTGTGCTCAAACTGGTTTCAACATCAACAAAGTACATCAGTGGTCTGGAAAAACACCAGAAATGGCTTTAGCAATTCAGTGATAAAAAGCAACATTCACTCAGTTGAAGTGGCATTCGTGGGCAAATTTTTGAGCACTGTCCCAGAATAAAAAAAGGGCAGTATGTTAAAATAACTATCACAAAAACATCAGGAAAAATGCCAAAAGAGCAAGGACTTTGCAACAGCCAGAGAACATTTATATTCAAAGAGAACAGGATTTCATCTCAGATAGAAGATGACTCAGCTGTGTTGGGAGGTTCTCCAACCAGAAGATCAATCTGAATTGTCAGAGGAAGCCTTGACTCTCTCTGGCTGATACACAAACGCTGGATCTCTTTCTGGGGTGGCAAAACCTCTGCCACATTGTCATACATGAGAGACAGAAGTACGGGAAGAGGAACTCTCAGTTACAGAAGCACTTCTAGCTTTGTCTTAATAACAGAGGGAGATGGGCTAAACTGTGAAGGAAAAACTGCATAACATGCCATTAACAGTAAAGTGACCTTCTGATTTCCAGGACTGCATGTCTCAGCCTTGCTTGGATCATCATCTCACTTGGTAGCTGAATGTGAGTAGTGTCTCATTCAGTGCTTTATCTGAAAATGAAAATTTAGAGTAATTCTCAGGTAAGTAAATCACCTGCACATCTACATTCCTATGCATGGTCACACTCAGAATGGAAGCAGATGAACAGTGCCTATAGACCATCCCCTACCATGAGGATCCCTCCATGACTCTTCTGCCCCTCATGTGGCTCTTCACAAATGGAAAATGTTCATTGCCTTCTAGACATAGAATGTACATGCAGCTGAGCTAGGCAATTTATCTGAAATATGAGACCCATTATTAAAAACAGTGAAAATCAAGACAGTTAAGTTAGTAAAAATATCCTCCAAATTCCAAAAGACAACCGCTACAGTTCCTGCAGATTCTCTACTGTCTTTCTCCCAGTCAGCAGGGACAGCCATATGTTCATGTGCAACTGAATCAAATGAAGACCCCACTTTTGAAATATATGCCAAACTGTACAAGCTACTTCTGTCCAATGATTTGCCTAAACAAAGAGATGCATTTATTTAGGTAGCTCCCTGCACTGACAAGGACCTCAAAACAGCTCAGTATCGGTGGATAAGATCTAGAAAGGGAAATTAGCTAACAGCCGGGGGATCTTATAAATTGTGGAAAGTTTCTTCAGTTTTATACCACAGCCTGTGCTCCTGCCACATGCACATGAGAAAATAAGCAGTGAGGCTACACTGAGACCATATCTGATTCTGTTAATATTCAGACCTAGTCCATTTGGGAGATAAAAAAATTCTATTATAGTTCACAAAAGATAGAACAAAACTGAATTTTTCCTTTCTACCAATAGTACTTTGAAGAGTAACACAGGAAAGCTGCAAGAGATTTTCCTTTGTGTTTTAAAAAACTCAATAGAAATTACAGAACAATCTGTGTAACAAGAATTAATTCTTCATGACCTAGCAAATTGGACTTTTGTTTGCCATGAGGTACAGTTACCTGACACATTGTCAAGTTGAGGGATATTTTTAAAGTTAGATCTCATTCTAAAATGCAGGCTCTCTGCTGCCAGCATTTGAGTAATGTGCTGGCTCATTAACAGGTCTCTTTGTGCAAAAAGAGGTAGAAGATTATCCCCAAGCTCATATCTTCTAGCCAAACAGACACATTATTCTTGCTGTGCTCAAAGTTCTGAATGGTCATTTACAGTAAAGGCAACAGCTTTCACTGGAAAACAAGTGACTTGCCAAGAAATGATGAATTTTAAAAAAAAAGAAAGAAAGAAAGAAAGGATAAAAAGAAGCAGATCTATTGCAAATCTCCAAAAGATGAAGCTTTGACAAGGAACAAACTTGAGAAATGCTGTAACTTGATCATGTATATCATACCTTAACAGCTCTGCCATTCCTTTGGATTCTACCGAGAGGAATACAGAAATGTGACAGAAATGTAGGTGTCAGAAGACAACCTGACTGGGGGCAGGGATTGGAGAGGCAAAGAAAGCTATGAAATGTGATATAGGTATAGTGCCAAGTAACGCAGTATTAAGACAGGCTGACATTACTAGAACAGATATAATTTCTGGCCTTACTTGATGGAGCTTATTCACTGTGTTCATCACTTCTTATCCAAGCTGTCAGGAACATTGTAGCACTTATCATACACAGTATTAACAAAAAACACACCTTTGAAAACTGTGTTAAACAAACTGAGATAATTCATGACAGAGTTGCTAAACTCACAGGAAACGGGTTTGTTTTCTGACCACCGAGCCAAAATCTTGAAGACTTTTCATGACAGGCACTTCTCATGTAACTATTGCTTACGCTTTTCTCACCAAGAAGCTTTCTCAAATCTCAGTCTTGTGGGGTAACTGCCAAGAAAGTAGACAACTTCAAATTCTCCAAATCTCAAGTGTTAACTGGTGGGTCAAATAGAATCTAGAGGGTCATCTGTGTGCCATGTCAGCACTTTAGTCAATAAGAACTAATACCTAACAGACCAAAACCCTTTGGGATATTTGTTCGTGCTCTTTTAAATAAACATTGCATGTAAAGTAGTCTACAGAATTGAGCTCTGGGATACCACTGTGGTATTAGGGCAAAATTTGAGCCAGTCTCACCTGTCATTACTGCACTAGAAGAGCATAAATACAATGTCCAGTATGGAGTGTGGTCACACTTGTTTGGCAGTTGTGTGCAGAGAACATGCCTCTCATCATTTACATCTCTGATCAGGGAATTAGACTTCTGTCAGCATCAGTGGAGTCAGTGAGGGAGAAAAGAGAATCAATCTGCATTCCATACTAGTTGGATTAAGTAAGTAGGTCTGGTCAAACAGTGAACTAATTCAAAACTAGGTCATTAAACAAGTTAGCTCTGATATTATTCACCGAGTTGCTTTATTCACTGTGTGCAGGTAATTGCCAGGTCATTTGCAAAATATTTCTGGCTCATTATTATTTCACAAATATTGAGTTCGTCAAAAAAAGTTTGAGTTGCCCAATGAGGAAACAGGGAAAGAATGAATAACAACTGGACAATCTATTATATATCACAAGCATTGTCTTGCTGAAGTGAACCTGTAATGAATAATCCATAGACCAAAACAGATGCACCTATTGCTTACAACCTACACAGACATAACAGGCTTGGTCTGCAAACAATAGAAAGTATGTTGTTTATTGTATAATTCATTTGCAACAAATAATTCAGGGTGCTGATTTCTTTCCCAGAACACATTCAAAATAGTGTCTATTTTGAAAGTAGTAAAATCATGTAAGTTAAATAACACAAATTAATTGGATTTATTAACTCCAAGAACTTGAAGATTGACTTCAGAGCCAATAAGGAAAAAGAGTAAGATGAACATAAAAAACCAAAAAAACCTCCAAAACCAACCAAACAAAAACTCCCATCTATTTGTAGATTCTATACTGCTCCTTCTTCTGGATGATAGAGAAGTGATATTTAACAGTGTCAGTAAACCCATAAACTTGCTAAAAATCACCATCACCATTGCTAAAAATGAAATAGTCCACTACTCTCTATCAGCCTCAAGACATGATTGGGCACTTTGCTCCATGCACAAGGACACCTCAGCAGCACTTTCAGCAAGGTAGTTTCAGTAGTCAATGTAGTATCAAGAGTGTCAGGGAGTGTCATGAAAAAGTCAGTAGTGAAAAACCTAAATTACTCCATCTAATAATGCATCACCACTATGAATAAAATAGGTCTTTACTGTTTTAAGGACATCATTTTTCTGCCTCCAGTTGTAACCTTCTCAAATGCCAAAGATTGATAAGAATCAAGTATCATTTGACCTTGAATGGGAGATTCCTTGTGAGAAGTAAGAGCTTAAAGGACACAGGGAAAATTATTCAGCCATTAGACATTTCTTTTCCATGGAACTCTTATTACCCTCTGAAATTTTCCTCTTGAACTTCCAAATCTGGATATTCCTTTAATGAATCAGATGTTTAGGAAATGGCCACAGTTTGCTTATGTTCATCTGCTTTATCATTAAGTACCTCCTTTAAAAGCTTTCCTAATTTTTTTTAAGAATTAGAATTAATAGGATTGCTGGAGATAGAATCTCCAGATTTGCCATCACAGAGATGCCCAAATTAAAAAAAGACCCACTTTAAAACCTACAATGTGGCCTGGACTCCAGGTTCCACTATGACACTTCTCCTTAATAAAGGAGTAAAAAAATGCAGTGGAAATATGGTCTAAATCAGACACTCTTATCTGCTCTTTCTGGTTTTATTAGTATCTCAATTTACAAGTTTTGTAGACTTCATGCCTGAAACTTGCAGGCTGTTGGGATAACCACTAAAGGGAGCTGTGCAAAACTAAAAACAAAGCAGCAGTAAATGCTAGGAGTGGACTAAACACTTAATCCTGCAACATCTTACTCAGGAATGGGTCTTAATAATGCAAGTATCTTAACTTCGTGTAAAATTGGACACAAGGAACGGCATGAAGATTTTGTGCATATTTTGCAGTACTCTGGAATGTTTTCTGATGAAAACCAGGTATGCAAGTTGTCTTTTGGGTGTTGGCATGGTAGCTGATATAAGGAAATAATTTTCAAGGACAGAAATGTCAAGTGCCTGATGCCCAACAATCACCCTCAAAATACTTGAAGGACGAAGGCAGAGCTCTTCACCCACTGTTAGCACAAGGAGGAAAGAGGATAATCACTTTACATAGTTTCCCGCAGGAGGCTGAGGACAAACAGGAACAAATCTGAGGTCACTGAAGGCTAACACAGCAATTACCTTACCCTCCTTGTTCCCAAGAGCTGTGCCTTGTGCTTTTATGAGTTTCAGAAGAGTACTCAGAAGACACTGAACTTCCAAAACAAAGGATTATACGTAGAGTTTGCTCCCATGCCAACCTCACAATTTAGGGGAAAAGGACATGCTAAAGCATCTCCCTGATGCAGAGACTGGATTAATAGACAAATCTCCAGACTTTTTTAAAGTATCTTATTACTCTGCTCAAGTAATTATGCTCTACTCCTACATTATCTGTCCAGAAGTACCTCTTCTACTTTTGTCCTAGCTTTTTCTGTTAACTTTTTTACAATATCAGAAAAATTCTGGAAAATATGCTCATCTTCTATGTTTCTTTTATTTATTTGGGATTTAATTTTTCATAATTACCTCCATTTTATGTCCCCTTGGAATACCCGAGTCATATCCATAGCAATAAATGGCTGTAAATAAGGCAATGTCATGTAATAATTTGAAATACAAAAGCCACATGTTAGAAAACCAGACTGGTGAACAGCCAGCTTGAAGTCCAACACTCTCAATATTCTCAAATATCTACCTAATTCAGATTGGTAGTTTTACAAGAAATACAAGATTTTGGTCTAAATCCCTTTTAATGTTTTTCGGACCTAAGCATAATAGTCTCTTCTTAGATATTGTTTTGGTTTCCAACCCATACAGAGTGCTTTTTATATACAGGGAGAAATAAAACACAAAGGGAGAGAAGAAGAGAACAATTAATATGATTTATTAATATGAAATATGCATTAATCATTAGCCAGCCATTCTACATTCATCACTTACAGGAAGGCTCATCATTCAAACCATTTTTGGTGCCAATGTTAATTGCCTGATCTTGGGGATGATCTTCCCTCCCTCAGAAATCAACAAGACAACAAATTCACTGACTTCTACAGGTACACATTGTGTCCCTTCATGGCAGGCAAAGAGCCACTTCCTTGTGTTTCCTCCATTTCCAAATAGAAAGCCTCCTTGGGGTCTCTTTTTTTCTTAATTTGTTTTTCCAAGATGACATCTATACACTCATAATTTTAGCAACTGTTTTAACCTACAGCAATTGCTTCACCACTGAAGCTGCTGAGAACATCACAAGGCTTTCTCTGTAAATTGTTTCACTCTTTGCTCTTGTGTTTTACTTTTACATGTGCAGCCACTACAAATATAATATCTGACCTGAACAAAGGCATTTAGTGCTTACCTGCCACTGAAACCACTACTTTGAATATCACCAGGGAGTAAAAATAACACACACTTCTACCAGGAAGGCTACTTGGTAGGAGGATGGTACATCATACACACTACATAAAGTACATCACCTAGCTTAGCAGATGACATCTCCTATGTCATCTCTTTGTGCAGGAGAATGTCTTGTTTTGCTTTACCCATCAGACTACTGATTTCAGAGGCTGAAAGTTTTCTGGTGTTCATACCTTACTTCTGGAATAAAGGTCAACCCATTTTTAGCTCCTCCAACCAATACCAGCACATACAGGAAAGCTCTTGTGGGAGATTGCAAATCTGCAAGCATGTTTACCCAGGCCAAACCTAGAAGTTCACAAAAGTCTGGGATTCCCTACAATTCAGAGCTTGCATGTGAGCTACTCATTCAGTAGAGTGGCTTAGACAGGCTTAGAAAACCACTGTACAGGTGGTTTTCTGCACTGCACTGATCTAGGCAGCTAGATCCATTTAACTCAGATATTTAATAATATATCTCTAAAGGTATTATGCTACATGCATCAGCAAGCAAAGCAATCACACAACTCAACTCTCCCTCACGGAGAAGGTCTTCCCTCCCAACACACAGTGGGAGTGTCTTTAAAATCTTTAAACACATTGGTCCTTAAAACACTCCCCACACCATTTTTGTCACTGAAATAGCATTACCAGAAAATTGTCGCTAATTCTTTTTTCATCTTTCACAAGAAATGTTTCCCCATTATTTTATTTTAAATGTTCACATCATTTTGAAGCAATTTTCAAAATCATTGACATTTTTATTTCACGAGAAGCAGTCTTTTCTTAGCCTTCACTAAAAAAGAATGTTACCCCTGCTGTTTTCTGTGAATTGGCATTTTCAAAAGTTGTTTTGAAAATTATTCAAAAAGTATTTGGAGTCTAGTTTTTAGCATAACACCACATAGAAAAGTTCATTAGAGATGGATCCATTTCAAATGGTGTCTATTGTGCTGTTTTTAAAAAAATTCTGTACTTTCTGATTGTCTAGTTAAGCCTACAATCATTTCTATCAAGAGCCCTGAATGTGCTAATGGACTCCAATTCCCTTGAATTCAATGGGAACAATACACTTTAGCGTCTCACAAGGACGTAACTGCTACCGCACAACTGGATTTTGAAAGGACAGTTTCTCAAACTACCTTTGTCTTGAAAGAATTCACTTTAGTCAACCCCAAAGCCAGTCTCAGTCATACAATACATGTTTACAATCCAGCTATTTCTCCATTGTCCAGCAAATAGCTTTCAAAAACAGCTACTAAATGGCTGCCTCCTTAGTCCCTCATCTCTTTAATTTGCAAAACTGCTCATCTCTTTATTGGAATGTCACCAGAGGACTTGATCATTGTCTGTTAGGGAGTCTATCTAAAGTCATAAGAACAAACAAACAAAAATGCAGGTTTCTGACCAAAAAAAAGAGTGCTGGTTATTCGTTGCACAATATAAGAGGTTTGAAGAATCCAAACCAAGTTAGAAGGTTCTGGATTTGAAGCAATAACAATAATAAAAATCACAGAAACTGAATTGACTAAATTAATTTTCTTGTAAAAGTGTCACAGTTACAGATGGGAACAATCTGGAAATAGTTGCAAAGAGAAAATAATTACAAAGGGATAAAAATGTATTAATGCTCAACCGTACTGGATGTGTGGGAAAGTATATTCTGGTGTATTCCAGCTGTCCTTAATTCATCATCTGACTGTACTAAGCGCCCACTTTTACAAACAAAAACATTGTCTCAGTTGTTGAAATCCTTTATTTAGTAATCTGTGCAGGCTGAAATGTTGAAAATGGTTTCTAAATTCCTGACTTCTGAATTCATCTTCAAAGTTATCTTTGCCTGTATTATCATACAGCTGCAGGTTTTAATCAAAGGTCATTAGATTTACCAATTTCTGTCAAACATCCTAACATCATTCCTTCAAAGGAAATACCTCCTATTTTAGAACTTGCTAGGAAATGCCACTGAATCTGAAATTGTTCCAAAATACAATCTCACACCAAGGGTGAGAGGCAGGAAGAGAGAAATTTTGGATCATTCTTCAAAGAGGGCATAACTATGGCTTGAGAAGCTGCAAAACTGCAGAGAAGATTTCGCCAAAAACCCAAAGTCAACAGGCCCTAGGCACTCATGATACCCCTGTCATTTTTTAACATTCACAATCAAGCACAGCTCTGTGAAACACTGCACGTGTCAAAAATCACCCAGGTTGTCAGTAACCTCTGCCTCAGGTGCTCACAGTTGCCCACACAGTCTAGAAATCAACCCCAAGCCATTTGAGGAGTCCAATCCAGGAGGTGTGCTAAAGTATCTATTGTGGATCAGGCACATTGCAAGTGGCGCATCATGCCCTTGCCAGGAGGCAGACAGCAGTGCTTCATGCAGGTACTTGTGTAGGCAGCCTCCAGGTAATTCCATGTAATACTCTTGGAAAAGATACTGTGTCATATTCAGTCTCTTGAGATAGATCTGCAATTCTATTCAGAATTAAATGCAGCCTTGGAAAAGGTTTCACAAATTATATATTTTCCCTCGTTTATAAATCACAAATGGCTAGTATGATACATGCAGAGGTGCCCCTAAGTGCAGGGAGGGCATGCACAATACTGTCTCTTTTGTAATGCTATCAAGACAGTAGGCTCAAATGAAGTCCCTGATGTTTAGGACATTTGAGAGCTGCCAGTGTCAGCAGAACAGGAAGAAGGGGACCACATGTCCATAGGATGCACCACTTGGCAACAATGAGCAACTGCAGCTTCTCAAAAGGTGACACGGCTACTTAATGTCACTTGCTGAGACAATGACTTTAATCTCCAGCAAGCCCAGAACAAGGATAGAAAAAGGTTTCCAGAAATGGGATGATACTGATAATATCATGGCTATTTACTATCTGTTCCTAGAGATGACTGCTAAGTGACCAGAGCATAGTGCACAAAGTAACATCCTACTGCCTGGACTGGCAAAAGCAAACAGTACCACTGTACAGATCTGTCTCTCTATACATGGAAACAAAACATGCACACACACTTTATTAGGTTTTTGTTTGTTATCTACTTTGGATAGTGACCCAAATACACAAAGGGCTTTATGGACCCATCAAGAATAGCCTGCTCTGTTGAGCTTAGCCATAAAACTAGGAACCACATTAGCCATGTTCCTCACCATTCTTGGTGCTGTTTATAGCTCCCAACGTCATCAAAACCAGAAACAATGGAACCAGAAACAATGGAACAAAACTGAGTACAAGATCCAGGCTTGTGGAAAACACGCAGCAGAGCCTTCAAGTGGCATCATCAAAGATCCTTCCACCCTTCTTAAGTGGTAGAATTTCAGTTTTGTGAAAAGGTTCATTAAGGGATGAAGTTTGACACACTCACAGCTGTCCAGGCATCACAGGACTAAGACAGATGTTTACACATGAAGAAGCTCAGCTTTCTTTCCAAGCAATGTACGTTCAGAAGACCTGCTAAACACTGGATGCCTTTATGTCACTGCCAAGCAGTTGTAATGAATGAAGCACTTCTCAATCCCAGCTAAGATCAAAACATTATTGGTGAAGAAGAAGAAAGGTCCCTCTGTATTAAATAAACCAAAGCTTCTGTACTGCCAAACAGTCCTTTGGGGAGTTCAAGTGGAGCCTGAGAGGGACATGATAGAGAACACAATAGTCCCTCTTCTGCAGAAGCAAAAGAAGAGTGCTTTCCTTCTTTCCAGGCCTGAAAAAGCAGTGTTACCCTCAGCTCCCACATTGTCTCATCTGGTGTTATAAAAGGTTCCATCTGCTCCAGCCACAGACTCTGTTATCTATGATGCTCCCTCATGCTACTACTGAAGATCAGTGTTCATTTCTGAAACTCTATTCAAAGCAAAAAGTAACGAATGTTTTATTCTAAATAGGATCCCAGCGGATACATATCCCCACCCTCACCATTACTTAAGTTTTTCCTCTGTATTATTTTGAGAAGATGAGATCATGCAGATAGACTCTTATCCTGATAGTCTAACTGAACTGAGATCTAGCTTTCCGAAAATCAGCAAACTGCTTTACAAGCAGAATATTACTTGCAACTATGCAATGGCATAATGCTTGTTAATTTTCTGCAGGGTTTATGATAGATTGTATGCACCACTGTACAGAATACACACAGCTTTAGTTGCATTCAGTTTATCTATAAAAGGGATTGGTTTTTTTGCATAAGACAAAATAATTTCTTTGTAAGAAGAAAGGTTAAGTTTTTGTTATTGTTACTTGGGCGGAACAGCGTGTGGGTTAACGGATCTGCCCACAAAAGCTAAATAGCTTAGCCACTTCAAACACAAACGGTGAAGAGTTGTTATATCCTAAACTGTAGCCACAAAAGCTCCTTAGCATAGCTGGCCTAAACTAGGAAGCACCTTAACTATGTAAACAGTACTTCTGAAGAAGATTAACACATGGATAACAAGTTACTGTCCTGATGAGCTCATAAATGGAGTGGGGTTTTGGTTTTGTTTTGCTGGGTGGTTTTTGTTTTGTTTTGTTTCGGGTTTTTTCGTTTTGTTTGTTTTTTCTTCTTTTTTGTGTGTGTGTTTTTGTTGTTGTTTTGTTGGGGGTTTTTGTTGGGTTTTTGTTGTTGTTTTGTTTTGGGGGGGATTTTTTTTAGAAAGGTCATCAGAACAGTAGTTTCAGCAGAACTAACTGTAGCTTAGGTTCCTGCTGCTATTTCCCAACTGGCTTCTCGGAAGAGTAATCCATCATAACCCTTGTGATATATTTTTATTATATTTATGTATTTCCATTCATTTCAGTTTGATCAAAAAATAATTGAAAAGTTCAGTCTTTTGCTACTGATAAAAAAAGGATGTTAAAAAAAAAAGTCAGCAATTGACACAGTTACCTAAGGGATTTAACTCTTAACATAAAACGAACATTAGGCATACCTTCTCCTTAAGGAAAGCTTAGATTGGACATTTATGCTAGACTTTGTAATACCTATGAAGAATACTCCTGAATCAACAGCAATAACGATGCCAAAGTTCTACAGGTCAAATCCTGTAGTCTCTTAAGGGGGTGAATTGAGTAAGTCCCATTATCAAGTGACTTCCACCTGCAAAGTTACACCTGAAATATTGCTCACTTCTGGGTCCAAAAAATGCAAATGTGAAACTTTCTGGTTGTTTTTTCCATGTACTCTTTCAAAGTCATTAATGTTCACAAGAGACATTACAAATATGGAAGGGTTTTTGAACAAAAGTAAAAAAAAAAAAATTTAGACAAGAGAAAATAATAACATAAGAAACCACTTTCTCATTTAAGCAGTTGGATGGGTGTCTAAAGCTATGGAACAGCAAGGTCACTTCTTTTGAAAAATTGCAGTGGTGCCACCCTGGTTAAGCATTTTCAGCAACCATAGAAAAATGTACAGCAAAACCAAGTGCAGTGAAAAAACTAATCTCTTACATATACAACCTGATTCACCGAAGCAGGCTTTCCCCAGTTGCAGCTGGTCAGAATCAGTGCTTGCCTTCCCCAGAAGCTGCCCCTCCAGCACAAGACCTCTTAATGAGCAGAAACACTCACCCTACCTGTTTTACCTTGTTTTCTCAAACCCTTACTAGCACAAACACTCTTGCTGTTAATCCAGGCTACCCAACATTCTGCTGAGCATCTCTTTCACTGTTTAAAGTGAAAGAAGTTGCTACTTTTTCCTAAAATCAGAGCACAAAGAAAGGTTACGCAACACAGCATGCACCATCCCACAGGACAAAGCTCAAATATGATGCTGTTTCATATGCATGCTGAATATAAATAATACTGTATGTATATACTGTATGAAAATGAAAATCGCCAGTAGTTAGCTTTTGCCCTTTCTTCTTCAGGGCAAGCAGAGAGCTTTCTTAACATCTATCCTTTTTTACTCAGAGCTTGTGCATGAAAGAATGGGTGGTGGCCTGTTCAGAAGATCCTTTTTCTTACAGTAACCCATTTCCCCAGGCCAGCTGTTGACAAAAAGTTTGTCCCATGAGTAGTCTTGCTTTTAATGCACTTGAAGAGTCAAATACAGCTAATGACAACACAGAATCCTTGAGCACAGCTTGAAATGCTTGTCTAATTTCCAGTGAATGTTACAGAGTTATGACTATTGCTATCTGGAAGTGTACAGGATCAAGCAATACACCAACAGTTTCAAATATGGAGTAAGGTATTAACTTTTCTAAGAGTTTAGTTGCAACCTCCCAGCAGTAGCTGTCTTTTAAGAGATGCATTTGAAAAAGAGGAAAATAAAAGTCCTTTTGCAAGTAATGCTACTTTTAACTACTGCTACTACTTTTAAACACTTTAAAAGAAGACTTAATAGTACAATTAAGCTTGTAACTGGGCTTTGTTTTAAACAAATAGAGAAATACAATTTGCATGTTAAAAAAAAAATAAAACAAAAGCAGCTCTGTCTGCTGCATGGACAAAGTCAGTTTAACCAGGCAAGATTTAGGCAGCATTCTGTCTCCATAAACAATGTAAATACCACACCTCTAACAGCCATTAAAATATATGTAGGCATTAAAATCCCTGGATTCTAGGTGCTACAAAGTTAACTTTTACTGTCATGCAAGAAGTCATATTCATACCAAGAGGTGCTGCTTACTGAGTTATCTTCCACTTGAGAATGAAAATTTGGCTTGAACTTTCATCATCCTCAAGACCTATTATTCTTTTTAAAGATTACTGTCAATCAACATTTGTGCTGAAAAAAACGCCCAACTTTCCTCTGCTCATAGTTCTTTAATTGCTTACATATAACCTTAATCTTAAAACGTATGTAATCTTCTTTAAAACAAAATCCTTTCGGTATAGGAACACAGAGAGATTCAGAGCAAGTTTTTCTTCTCAATCTATTTGTACCTGTCTTGCTAAGTACAATGTGTCAACCAAGCCCACATCCTGGATTTAAATTTATAGTGCTCTGTTCACCACAGGGATTTACCTTTGCAGGCAGGAAAGAGGCCTGTTCAGATGCATCTTAATGCCTGAATCATTTTCAGAAAAACTGGTTATGGAAATGAACATGAATAGCATTAAAAAACATATCTTGGAGTTTTGAATTGTAGTAGGAAAAGATTGGCTTAGTGTGCTTCCTTTTATCCACGTCTGATCAGTACCAGATACCATGGGCTGGCCTGGACTGGACATTCAACATGACAACAGGGCAGTGCCTGCTATAGATGTGAGAGCAATTCTATAGTTTCTTCCACTTCCCTTCCTCTTATGCATCCTCCATAACACCCTAAGAAAGGTTAGCATTTGTTAGATTTGGATTATACCCATAGTCTAACATTTTAATCTTCTGGACTCTAAACACCACTCACAGGAAAACATGCAATGTCCTCAAGAAGTTGTTTACCAAGCACAGCCACATTGAAACAACATAATTAATGAATATTAACCCAGACAACAACTCAGCAGACAGACAGGAATGCAGTGTCAGCATCCAGCAAGATGAAAATGTGATGCCTTTCTGTGTGCAAAGAAGGCAAACACTTTCATATTAAAGGAATTTCAGGAAATAAAAACAGAAAAGGCTGGGGAGTTCAGTTGGAGGTAGATTTGCACACTGTCAGATTTCTATTTCTGGAACAAGTTTTTATGGTTTTGGTTTTAAAATGAGAAACTAGGTGAAACTCATTGGTGTCCTAGTAAGTCTTAAAAGGTAGCAAAATGCATCTTTCTAGATTTTATGGTCAGGCAGCAAGAAGTGATTGAACTCCCTGTTGCCCAAATTAGCAGTAGGTAACTGTGTAATTTCAGTTGCAGCACTGGAAGGAATACTGGCAGAACAATCCATCTTCTTATGTCCCTGTGCTGGCTATGCCAAATCACAGGAGTGAACTAGAGACAGGATTGCCTGCCATACAGCCTCTCCATTTCTTGCAGTCTTATCCCTGATCTCAGGGTATCTGCTGCCTATTCAAAAGCCTGCTCTTTGGATCTGCTTCTCGCATGTGACACTTGATTTTATTTGAGGAGTTGCAGTTGACTCTTCCCAGGGAAGGGAAGAAATAAGTCCCTGGGTCATGGAAACTTACTGTGAAGGTCCATATGTATCTCTCTCTGCTCAATATGGAATTGCACTGTGATGATTAAAACCAATTCAGATTTTTTTCATTATACTCCTTTCCCAGAGGAAAAATCAATCATATTTTTCATAAAAATTATCTGGGTTTTTTTTAGCTAAACAGACTTTATTTAGGATGCAATTAGTTTGGAAAGTCATATATATTGTCTTCATATAGAGAGCTATATAGCTCTTTTGAGTACAAACATAAAAGACTTCATCAGAAAACATGAGCTAAAGATACAATCATTTAAAATACAATGCTAATTTTTCCAGAGCTATGCTATGCTATAAAAACATTAATTTACCAAATAGATGGTTATGGAATCTGTTGATATATTTTTACTACTAACTCTCAGCAGTACAAAAGTTCCTTGACAAGGATAACTAATGAAAACTGTTGGTTTCCCATCAATCAGGATTCCACAGACACTCTGTCTAATACTGTATATGCTCGAGGCACAGATTTCCCTCCGCTTTCAGGACATTCACAACATCACTCTCCTCTGCTGATCTCCACTGCCCAGCAACACATTTATGTTGCTGCCTTTATGTCAATGTGGACATGAACAATATATCTCCTCTGCTTACTTCCATGAGTCATGCAGTTTTGTAGGCCCTGTGGGAACTAATTATCTTTAGAACTTCTGTCAAAATTGGTTAAAAACAGTGAAAGCACTGAGAAGAGTAAAAGGAGATGCGTGTAGATGTGCAGACAAGCATAGAACATGATCTTTTAAGCCATGATTCGTGAGGAAAACAAGCTAAAAAGGGAGTATAGCAGTTGTTTTTTTAAAGCTAGTTCAAATAAGGAGATACATTGTATATCCTGTTCAGCATGCCTTTTTTAAACTATTGGAATGAAGTTGCATTCATAAACAGCTATAAATATGTCCCATAGAAACAACATATAGTTGCTCTTTCTCCCTGATCCCAGCCAAACCTCATCTCTCCAAATGTAAGACTAGAGCCTATTTTGGAAACTGAACTTCAGCAATATATGTATTTGTGCTGTCTGGAAAAGGACAAGTTTTTTGAAAAACAAAGCCAATGTAAAATGCCCTTCTATCATTAGTTGTACAGTTTTCCTTCACAACTAAAAAGAGCAGTAATTTTAACCTTGAAGACATTAGGATGCAGGACCTATCCCCCATCTAAAAAAACTTGTCCAAAAGATGCACTTTTTCTGTCCTAAAATAAAGAAAGTTCAACACCTCATACTTACTTTGTAAATACACCTCACAGACAAATGAGAGCAGCTTGCTTTCATAGTGTAGGTATCTTGGAAAAATTGATTCATGCCTTTGCCACATCTAAAATATTTTTCTATAACATCAGGGAATGCTTTGGGAATGGGGCATATGACAAGCACAGCACAAATTCACAAGGATGCTTAAGCCGCATTCTCAAGAGATAATTGAGATTTGAGAGGACTTTTGTCCCTAAGTGGCAACCTTGTCATTGCAAGGGAAGAGGGAGGCTTAGCAACATGACTCCATATTTTCTGCACAAGAGGTCACAGTAGTCCAGGATCTACTCCAATGGCACCACTCGTCAGGATAAGGCCAGCAGTATGGAGCAATGGCTTTCAGTTTTATGTTCACACAGCAGCTCAGAGCACACAATGATGCCAAGTACTTGTAAAATCACTTAGCACTTTTCCAGCACTCCCTAATCTCCAATTCCAAGTTTGGAAGGCTGATGTTTAACTGAATTTTTTAAGTTTAGCTGCATGCATTTGAGGGAGGGACAACCAAACTGTAGCCACAGCTCCTGCAAGCACTTAGACCTGGCTGTAAGACCATGGGCTACAGCTTTCACTGTAAACAAAATACTCCACAGGCAATGCCTGCCCAGCAGCCTTGGTAGGGAGAGGAGCCCATCATCACTAACTGCGAGAAACTCAGTTTAAGAATACAAGTGGCACAGCCCTGCTGACAAGCCCCCTGATTTCCTGCACTTCCACAACTGGAAGGAGAAGCTTAAAATCCCTCTGAAAAGTGAAGAGAGCACAGCTCTTCCCACATGCAAGACTAAAAAGTCTTCATCAGAATTTCTGACCAAGGCCACTCTTTCGTATAGCAGAGCATTTGGTTTTAAAGCAATTTGTGTTGGATCAAATCCATGAGCAAAGTGCTGAGCTATGGCAAACTCATTCCACACAAGCAGGTTCTAAAGGAAAAAAAAAAAAAACCTGAAGGAGCATCTCATTTCTAGCATACTTTATGCTGGATTAGGTATTGTCTTTCCTCCCACAGCTGGCACAATCCCAACATAAATTCCTCTCTGTGTTCTGCTTAATCTGACACTTGATCCAGATCGTACTTGTGCTGCTTAGTGACTTGGTATTAACAAATAAGAATCAGATTTAGGAAGATCTTTTCCATCCTAAGGTCAATCAGGGTAATTATGATAACTTAGTTTTTTGTTCCTGCATTACAGCAATAATATCTGCTAAAACAATGCAGATCTACAAATTTAAAAATGTTTAACAGCCATAGTTCATCCTTCCTCTAGTAATCCTCAGAGATTATTGAATTCCACAAATTAAGAAAACCATAGCATCAGAACTGTGTGTTTTGTAAACCATTTTCTCCTTAGTTCCTCTCTTCACTTAATGGGGATACCCAAGCAAACACAATGGAGGGACAATAATAGTGCTACAAAAATAATGGCTGTAACCAAGTTCAAAGTGCTTATTCATTAATATGCCACAGATAACTTGCAGCAGTGCTGTGTGGAAAAGCCTTGTATTCATTTTCCTCTAACAAGGTCTCCTGTCACTGCTACCCTCTCCTCTGGGAGTTGAGCACATGTGCTTAGACTGGCAGGTTACTCTTCCCCAGTCCGGGTCATTGCCAGAAATCCATGCATCTCAAATGAAGGGTAACTTGTTCCAGCTCATTGCCTGCTCTTCAGATCTATCCTTGGCACAGCCCTACACTGGGTGGTGCCTTCCCCTGCAACAATTTCCTCTGACAACAAATCCCAGACTTGCAGAATCACAAGACATGAGGAATTTTCCTTTTGAGGCACAGACTAGGTGAGGATTTCCATACATACATACATCTATATTTCTATGCAAGAGTTCAATCAAATGGTTTATCAAAGCAGTTCAATCAAATAAAGAGATTTTAAAATTAGGCATTTATTTTTTAACTTAGCAAGAACACCATCACTAGGTTCAGAGTTCCCACCTTGGCTACATTAGCACTGACTTCTACTTGATAGGCTTGATGTGTTATTAATGCATCAAAGTCATCTATGGTAACATAGGATTGAACTGTATTTTTATAGTCTTAGATTTCAACCTGTAAGGTGGACTTGGATGTAAGTTATTAATCCAGTGATCGGCAAGAGCTAGCAATCATCCATAACCTTTTCACTATAGCAACTAGAAGATTTATATAACCAAGAGTAGTACATCAAGTCTAATGGGTTTATGATTGTGTTCAGCTATTCATCAAGACAGTTTCTCAGAGATCTAGACTTGTTCTATTTTTGTTTAGAGTTGATTTCAGATATGGTATGGCAGAAATAAGCAACAGTTACAGCTTATCTTCATGGCAGATAAATAATTGAAATATTCGTTTCTCCTGTGCCATCTCCATGTCTGTAAGGAAGAATTTTAAAGGCAGCTTACACCAAAGCCAAAAGAGCTGAACACAGCATAGATGAACACACTGTGCTTACTAAACCAGTGAGCCACAATGACCACAACCAACTTACTTACACACACGTCTCCAAGACAGCCACAGAAATTATTCATTACTGTAAATCCCTGCCATTGCAGGTCAGATTTTTATGATGAGATGTTCATTAACAGTTTGATATCCAGTGAGTATAGCGTGGGGTGAGGTTATTTATTTACATGAGCAGAGGTATCAGTGATGTACTTCTACGTAAAAAGAACACACACAAAAGCCAAAAAAAATTTGCCCCTGTCAACTTATTCTATTTGTTTGCTTCCAAAAAGCTTTGGTCAGTTTTGGCAATGTTCTCAGCTACTGTATAGCGCTGCCTCCAAACAGGCAGGGGTTTCAGCACAGAACTGGCTGAGTTTTCACGCATCATGCTCTAGTGCAGGCATCTGAAGATTATAATAAGAACTTCAGTCATGCTCCCGCCACTTCGACACAGTTTGAGGAACAGGACTCTTTTTTGACAGGCAGTGCCACCTTCAAACTTGAGAATGAAATAATGAAGTTGACTGCAAAGCACCCAGAGCAATCCAGCTAGCTCCCTTGATCCTGTATTTGCTGAAGGAAGATGCATTAGATAGTAAGAAAGCTGAATTGCTGGACAGTGAATTTCTCAGCCTTCCTGTGGATCCCAGAAGAGCAGCATTCATGGTCTCCACCCCACAACATGTGGCAGTGACAAAAGTTGGCAGCAAGTCTGGGGACTCTTTTCACTCCTTGGGACCAAACTACTTACCAAAGAGAAGGGCTACAACCACCAGAAGGCTGTTCAGACATACTGAAAAACAAGAAAACCTACATGAGGAAGACTAATTAGGTACTGGTTTACCTAGTGCTTATTATTTCTCTTCAACTCCTATCTTCAGTTTCACTCCCCACATAGCGATTAAAAATATTTGTGCAAAAAGACACTGTGCATAAGGTAATTGCCCTCAGGTGGATTTTTATTTCAGAAATAATGTACCTAAACCATACATTGAGCTGCAGTCCTGTAAGGCAGGAGCAGGCAAACTCCTACTGAAGGCTAACACATTACACAAAAAATCTCATTAAACCATCACATAAACTTGCCAGATTTCCAGCCATTACTTACTGCTGAAGAAGAGTTATACTTTTTATTCACCCAGCTACTTGCATTGTAACAGGAAATAATGCCTCTTCCTTCTAGGTGCACTGTCTCTATTAAACACCCAAGACATATGTATGTACAAAAGCATGTATATGAACAAAAAGATGCTAAGATTACCTCCAAGTACACATCAAGACTGGAGGAATTCCTCACTTAGAAGGCCAGAGAGGCATCTGAGTGTTTCTAACCTCACAGCCTCCATAACACACAATGCTGATCTTCACCCACATGCATCACATTCCTAACTTCTTTAAAGTGCTGTACACACTCATATGTCACCGATCCATTCTGGACATTCACACAGTTAATGCAGCATTGCCTAACTCCCACGGAGAGAGGTGTGTGTCTTTTGACAGCATACCAAAGAGGTATGTGCAGTGTGGCATGGCTTCATGATGCTCCTTGCTGGTAACCCATCATCAGCCATGACCATGATGCTGCAGAAGAAAAAAAGCAGCAATATGGGCACATCAGCACAGCTATGACATCTTCCAAGAGAGAACTGTAGTAAAGAGTGCCTGGGGTTCTCCTCCAAGAACAGTTTGTCTCTGGGTCCTTTCCTCTTCTCCATACTATTTTCAGGTTTACAGCATATTATAATAATATTTAGGAACTGCAGACAAAGAGAAAGAGCCTTCTCTTTCAACCACTGCATGGCCTCAGAACTAAAACTGCCCCAAGCAGTTTGTCCACACCAACCTTCCCATCATTTTCAGAACAAATAGAAAAATCCTTCTCTACAGACCTGGCAGCCACAGCACTCTCCCCTTAAACTCCTAGTGCTTGAGCCTTAACCCCTTCCCTCGCTCCCTCTCTTCATTCTGACCAAGAAGTCCTATGCTCTGAGCTGGCATCTCTTTGGCAGTTTTGGACATGGGAGCCAGACTGAAAGAGAGCCACCCATGAGAAAACTGCTATCCAGTTCATGAATCTCAGCATATCTCTGCTCTCAGATTTCCCATCAGATTTTCAGATGCCCAAAAAAAGCCCTTTCTGACAGTATTCCTGACTGACTTCAGTTGGTGGAGAATCCCCCTAATGCCAAACGAGAATGTCTTCGCAGCTTTCCCAGAGAACTACATTTGCCTTCAAAAACACAAATCTCATTAAGGATATCAAATCCTGGGGAAAGAAAGAGTTCTCACGATATTTAATGAGGGAGTCAAACAGAATAGTAGCCCCAAGGAGTATAGGTCTAAGAAAACAGACTAGAACCAGGCCTTCAAAGCTGCAACAGAGCAGAAATTCCCAGAAGGCTCTTCCTCTGGTAAAAGGATTCTGCACACTTAGAATTAATGCAAAACTTAATTAGAATCTCTGTGAAAAAAAAAAAATCCATTTGGAGGTAATTATGAAAAAGAGGCAGTTATAACAATTATTTATCATCTCTGTTTTTGGAAGAGAAATCAGGGGCCTCATTCTTGGAGGCTTTCAACAAATGTAACAAGCAGTCAGGTCCTGCTGGCCAGCATCAAGAGAGTCTGAAGGGTCTGCACCTGCTCTGATCACCTCCACACAGCCAGCATTATTAATGTATAACCAGCTGAGATTTTCCACAGCACAACTGTTATTTCAGGATCTCTACCTATTGCCTCATTTGTGAGCCACTCTTCCACCCCAACATCCCCTTGTCACTGGGAAATCAGGCGTCTTCCCAGCACACAGCATCTGTGTTGCCTTGTGGCCACAGGATGATGCCATGAGCCCAGTGGCAGATGTCCTGATGCTGTAGAAATTTTAGCTGGTACATCATGGAGCACATCTACTGGCATTCAGGAATTAACCATTTGCATGTCCACAGAGAAATTAAAGATCCACTTGTAACTCCACCACTGCCTCAGGGTGCCTCCTAAACTCCTGCATTCATCACTGGAATCTTTAGAGGGATCACCTGCAAGCTAGTTATTCAACTATAGCTAAGCATTATAGCCATATTTATTAGTTATTCCTAGCACCTCACATGCTCAGTGTGCTAAACATTACCATCTTTCCTAACATGTTTGGATCCCAAGCATGTAGCACCATGTAGAAGCCATGCTATTTTGATGTTTAATGCAAAGCTCAAGTAGGCATACTTGGGACAAGTAGGAGGAAAATCCAGGCCACACAGCAAACTGAAATGCCATGATTTGAAGACTCAATTCCATGTCTAGAAACACTAGGTAAAGAAACCAAATAAATTCCCAGGAACTAGGTGGGAAGAGGGCAGCTTTAGGTTACAGTGGAACATCACCACTGGGACAAGAATGTGAAATGCTTGTGGACAAGTACCCAGTGAAGATCTGGTCTTCCCCTACCCCAACACGACAGTGTGAACAGAGCCCCTTGGGCTACTGCAGATACATCGCAGGTGACAAACTGGGAGGGAGCAGATGCTGATTATGCTACATCTCATGCTTGGATGGTTTAAATTGCTTCCCTACTAAGTGCAGGTCCAAAGGCAAGGAAAGACTCCCAGCAGTATTGTTGAAAGGGCTGAGGGTAATTAGAGGGGAAAAAAGTACATGTTCAGAAAAAGCGGTTACCTTTCCAGGAGAGAAGAATTTTCTGGCATGGGGATGCGCTCTCAACACACATCAGTTTCCAAGCCGGAGGGCATGACCCACTTACATTCATGTTATACAGAGGACAGACCTGCCTATAAACATCATTCATCCAAAATGCAGGGAAGAGTGTGGCCAGCACATGCAGGTCGCCTGCCCTCAGTGCCCAGGATTTCAGGTGGAGGTAGAACACATTCTTCAAATGGGAGCCCTGGCTCCTACCAACTCATGCACTGTGTGGTTAACCAGCAGATTAAGAAAAAAGTCTGGGGCAGTCTCCCAGGACACAGAGTACAGCCAGACCAAAACTGATCCAGAAATAACAATGTCTTCCAGGAAGGTCTCAAAACTAATGCCTGGGGACTCACAACAAAGTACCAGGAAACCAGCAAAGAGGAAGTGATTCATGTTTATCCTACTAGATTTTGCATGGCAGAAGGTTTCCAGGGCATTCCAAGAGCCTAGCAGACACAACACAGGTGGGTACCAAAGTAGAAAAAGAGATAACCCCATATTAGTCATTTGGGGATATTGTGCTGTAAAATACATAAACCAAAGAACAGAGGTGAAGCCCACAAAGTAATGTTGTTGCAACACACATGTGCAGTATTTATTAACCAAAAAGTCATGAAGTTTTTTTACATATACACAGATTAAAAGGATCTCACTTAACACACCACCTGCTAGTTGCAAAGGAGAAGATGGCAGCTTAAATATTTCTATCCAATTCCCATTGTGTTTCATACTTGGTTTTAGATTTAAAGCTATGTTATTTTAAAATTAAAAATAGACCCAAAAAAGCCCTGCTCATATATCACCTCTACATCAATGCTCAGTTTTCAGTCAGCCATTATTAAGGCATCAACTCTGCATAAAGACCTAAAATGATGCCAAATTCCTGTGTCCTTTGTCAAGGTCTAGTTAGTTTCTTGGTGTGAAGTGGTGCTGCTTCTCAGTCCAGTAGTAGTAATGTTCCATGTGTTTGGGTTTTCCCCCCGCTTCTCTCTCTTCTTGTCCTTTTCTGTGCCAACTTGTTTTAGTGAAACTGTCTGGCATACTTTCCATTCATTTTAATGGTTTAAAAGAAGACATTTTTCATCAAATGAAAGCACTTTGAACATAAACTATTATGAAGAAGAGAAAAATACTTTTTTTCTCCTTTTGAGTGTCAGTTTTGTAGGGCACTAAACTAATTTTTTGAGGTGCCTAATATTGCTAAATTGAGAAAGTCAAGTAATAGCACTCCTACGTGGGCCAAAGGATGATCTAAGGATGAGGAAAGCAATATATCTTTTTAATAATTGAAGGAGTTGGGAATGTTCCCACAGTGAGAACAGACTTAGCAAATTTCTTTGCAAAGCAGGACACTTAGATGCATGGAATATTTCAGCTACAGTTGTAATCCTGCAATGTTCTGTGCTGGAAATGGAGGTCAGCCTTTAGGGAATTATATCAGACATACGGCCAGACGAGGCAGGCACCTCAGGGAATAGTTCCTTGCATAAATATAAACACACCACCTGCATGCATGTCATTGCTTCCAAGATGACAGAGCTACCCCTTCTTTTCTCTCTACCTGCCTTTTAGAAAACCAGAATTTGATGCCATACTATTGTGAAATATCCACAGCTTTCCTTTATGTACAAACATCATTCCACATTCAAGTAAACATGGTGCACACAGGACAACCATTCTCAAAACAATCCATAATGGGTGCAGCCAGGCTGTCACCTCACAGGTCTGCATTTAGGACTGTGCTGTCTAGCCCTGTCACATAGGGAACTCCATGTCAGATATTCTCAAAGGATATAGAATACTTTAGGGTCACTAGAAAGAGAGCATTTCCTCCAACAGGTGATTTGATGTCAAAGCCTGATTTACTGCTTCTCACCACTACCCATAGAGAGACTCCCCCCAAAGTGTGATCACCCACCTTGGACAGCCCAAGTTCAACACTGTGAGTCCCTCCCCTACCCAGAAGCAACTGAAGAGCTCTGAACTGACCAGCTCAGGACTTAAGATGGAAAATTCTCTGTGCAGGGCCCGGCTGTTTTGGTACAACAACCACAGCTTTTAAAAATCAACAAACACAACCTGCTGCAGCTTTTTGGAAAGCCCAGCCAAAGCTGTAAGTCTCCACCCTCAAGACACGTGCAAGGCCAGCTGAGTTCCTGAGGGAGAGAAACACCATGGCCGAGTCCAGACTGGAGCACATTCTGGGTGTTTTTCCATTCACAGCAGAGTGGCAACATATTTGAAAAAGCAGCTTGAGCCAGATGTTGTTCTGGGATCCAGGGAGCACTACACACACATACCTCGCCTTGGTTCCCCTCCCAGCATAAGCTCTTATATTATGAAATCTAACCACAATTACTCTTTTATAAAATAGTGTGGTGTCAAGATCCTGCAAAGTCCCAAGTCTGAATTTTTTAAAAAAGAACATTTACAACTAGTCTTGCTCATTTTGAGCTCAACCACAGAGCAGGAGTAAGAGCTGATTTATAGCAAACCAAGGAGTTGATACAGCTAGAATAATTCCAGACTGATGAAGGACCTCAGCTGCAAATTACTACTGTGCTGTCCACTCTGTCTTAAAAACTGCTAGTTTCCAAAAATGTAGCTCTTGTAGAGACAGTTTGGGTGAGGGAAATAGGATTTCTTGTTCTTATATATATTCTTAGCATGATTTAACATACATAAACAAACTGAGTTTGGTTTTCAAATCATAACCCAAAAACTTACCTTTTTTTTTGCCTGGTGGTACTGGACAGTGAACACTAGAAATTTAACAGCAGCTCATTGACTGTATCCTTCTTTTTTTTTTCTTTTTTTTTTTTAAGTTACAATACATTTGTTTTATCTACTATTACAAAACCAATGAGTACAATAGCAGAAGTTAGAGCCTGGACACTTGCAGCCTATTCTTGGCTGTGTACAGCCATGCTTGTCTTGAGCCATGCTTGTTGAGGGTTGAGGTACCCTCTTGCTCCTCAGCTGAGCTACTTCTATAATAGATGCACTTAGTACCTGTTTCAGAGGATGTTGTGAATTAAGGTCTCCAAGTGCTTTGAGATCCTGCAAAGGATGGCAATGTACCAAGTGTAAATTATTTAATAATTGGGAACCAGAAACAGAAGGGCAAAGTTATTGCAAGGGTTGCACGGACATTTTTAAGAGAGGACGAGCAGGAAATACAAAAAGAGAGCTTGGGCTTAGCAAGCTCAGTGTTGCTTGGTGATCTGTACCTCTGAACAGCTAAGCCAGCAGTTTCAGCTACAGGCTGAGCACCACTTTGCCAGCAAACTGCAATGAGGTACAGCTGTTCATCAGGCCAAGAAATCCAAAGGAGGATTCTCACCAGGGATCTTGGGGTTTTATGAGGCACTGAGTGGTGACAACATCTCTGGACACTGGAAACACATGGAAACCTGCAGACAT
This sequence comes from Entomyzon cyanotis, assembly GCA_024500445.1. Lineage (NCBI taxonomy): Eukaryota > Metazoa > Chordata > Aves > Passeriformes > Meliphagidae > Entomyzon > Entomyzon cyanotis. The sequence goes on from JAKEPQ010001005.1 coordinate 74,935,867, forward strand.
GTGACTGCACTGAACAAAAGAAGGATGGTTTCACTTCTGACCTCCTCCAGCCTCCAGACAAAAGGCTGTGCAAATGTTCCAGCAAGATATCCTGGACCAAATACATTCAAGTCACTGGAACAGACAGAAACATTTTAAGTTACTTTCACAGAATGTACCTAATTATGTCATCACAAACTATAAAGGCTGTAAGAACACATGCTAGAGCCAATATCTTGACATCATGCACACATGCTTAATGTCTTACTAAATCTTACAAGAGCAAGAATAACATCTTTGTTTAACAACAAAGAAGCAATGCTGGATTTACTTGTCTTAATCACCTTATGTATAAGATTATTTTTTCTAGAAATCCCTGCTCATACGAAAGAATGTTTACTGCAATGTCACTACAGCAGTGCTGTCTTCCACTTGCTTCTTAATTTTCTTTCTTCTGGAAGAAGATTCTCAATGTGCTTCATGGGCACTAGATCAGGTATAATTTCTGTTTTCCTTTTTCTAATTATTCGTGTAGAAATAGGACAATGATTAAATGAAATAGTGTAATATATCCAAAATAACTGCAGCAGTAACAAGTAGCCAATACTTTTAGCTGCCTCTGTGAAGACTTAAGCAAGAAAAGTCATTAAGCAAAAATAATCTGAATGCTAGGAGATGTTTGTGGAAATCAAATTTGGGACTTAAAATTTTAAGTATCTGCACCCAAAACCTGATTCCAAGGACTGGTTTAATGCAATCAAAGTAACCAACACAGCTCAATTTTTTATCCCATGTACTCATAACAAGCTGCTTGAGAACAATCTACAGATAAAGACAATTTCAATGATGAATAAATTCATGAAAACCCTAAACTGTTCAGAAATCATTCAAACACAGGGGTATTAGGCTTAGAAGCATCAAATGTACAATATTTTAAACTACTTTTGAAGAAAAGACTCATGGTAAAATATTAATAAAACTTTATAAAATACTTGAAAAATATGAGCACGAGAAACATAGTCAATAAAAACAACGTTGCAGTATGCACATGCACCTCCTACATTAACATCTCCATGTCTTACCAGATCTCTAATTCTTCATTGGAAATATTCACTCATTTCCATGTTTTTACATATCTGGCTTCTAGACAAACTCCAGATACTCTGTCCTGAGTTAAATGATAATATCTGTTGAATATGGTTCGAACAGCAAAGAAAATTTAATTGTCAGAGCAAACCTTTAGTGTTTAAACCCATCATCCCTGCAAAGCTCCCCATATTTACCAGCATTGTGACTAATGGATGGGTGGTACAAATAGGAGGGACCAGAGGTAAACCCCCCACTTAGATAATCCCTTGGGAACTAAAAAAGTAATAAATAAGGTAGCGATGTGAAGAAATAGTTGCAGATCAGTGTTTCAGGACCACATCTGGAAAATGATCCCGAGAAGTGGAGAAGAATGTTCAAGGAGAGTATTTATGGCAAACGTGAGCTAGAGCCAAAACACAAGGTACCCCTCAGTGTGTAGCACCCCAAAAAAAGAACAAATCTTCAGCCTCAAACCTGTCTCTTGGTTCACCAAGCTATCACTTAAGACATGCTATAAAGTGGAATGTCTCTGTTGCAGATGTCTCTAAAGCAGATAAAGCAAAAAAGATAAAGCCTCGTGTCTGAGGCACAGACCTGCACAATGAGACATGCCCCAAGGGCAGCAGCAACACCAAAACTGTCTCTTCTCAAATCCCCAGCTGTCCAGCCTCCAGATACTCACCTCTACAACCTTTAGGCACACCAACAAATGGAAGGTGACAGCTATACTCTTCCTGTTCATTGCCTTCCCTTAACACAGGGAGCACAGGCAAGAGAGTTGGGCCAAAGCAGCAGTCACTGTGGATGAACACTGCAGTTCTCTTGGATCTCATGATGGCAAGGTTACCATATCTGTGGCTGTGCACTTCTCGAGATTGCTCTCTGTTTCCTACCATGCTCAATTTGTCCCCACTCTTCACTGCCTGTTTTGCCTGGCAGTCAGGTTTCAGCTTTTTATCCTTTTGCTCTGCACCTGCTTGACACAATGGACTGATCTCAGCCCAGCCAACAATGCTGTCTTGGCCAAGAAGCTCAGAAGAGAAGTCTCCACAGCAATTATGTTGTCAGCTTTCTTAACCACCTCCAGCAATGAATTCTGATGACCTTCTGGCTAAACCCATCCTTCCTCCTATTCCTTTTTCACCCTCTAAATTAGAGATCATGGTAATACAAGGATGTTGGAAAGCACATTATGCCCCTAGCAGGCTCTCAAGGAAGCTTGACAGCAGCAAGTTCCCAGTTTCTCTGGTTATGCTCAGATGAATCTGCATACTAATGGAAGAAGAATCAATTACAAGTTTCTATTTATCATCATAAACGTCACAGGACAGACCACAAAAGAAGATTTTTGGAAGCCTTTAATTTTGAATTTGAAGACTTAAACAAAAAAACCTATTCTGAACTGGCTTAACATACCAGAAAATTTACGATATCACAAGCAAAAGAAGTATACATGCATTGTTTTTGTTGCAAATAATTAAATGTTAGTCTGGTTATAATTACTACTTCTAATCCTTCAAAGGCTTAATTCAGTTTTTATATGCTTTAGTCCCAACATAATTTAACCAAGATACTTTGAATTGGAACACATTACCACAATCAAGAGTCCAGCTCTCAGAGTTCCTGTTCTATTGCTGGTGGTATCCCACACAAGTGTGTGAGGGAGTCTCCTTCTGCCTCACCTAGCAAGAGTGGTCAAAAATGTCACAGCTGTGTATATGTTTTCAGAATTTCAGCAGAGAAAAGAAAAAAACTTGATACCAGTTCATTCAACTTGAAATAATATACTTACCAGTTACAGTGCTCTATCTGAACTACAGTGTTATCCAGAGAACTCTGATGCTGTACACAAGGCTCTTGAAATTGGCTGGCAATTTTGGAATCATAAAATACAAGAGAACATACCTGCTTAAGTATTCAATCCAGCAGGAACATTTAAGATTTATTATATAATCTGAAGCGTGGTTGTAAATGCATAAAACTAACCAATGGACTTTATATCATTTTCTATCATAAAAGAGGTGCTGGCCTTTTGGCTACACTGCACAGGAAAGACCAGGAAAGAGATCCTTGTGGATAAGTGAGTTCTGAAACTGGAATAGTGACAGCCAGGTCTCACTGAAACACACCTGCACTAGACAGGCCAATTCATGCAAGAGAAAGGCCTAAGGAGCTGTTGCTCTGACTCCTAGCTGACTGCATCACCTCACTGGAGGTGTTTTCCTGGACATCATGTTGCATCAGTGTGACCTGGATCCAGCAAATGAAGCCCTTGGCAGAGGTCTCATAGATACTTCTGGACAAGTGGATGAAAGAGGTTTTAGAAAGCTACAGCCTGTGAAATCTGAAATGAATGTGAAAGTGGAAATGGCACTGGACAGTAGCAACAGGGACAAAAGATGACTCATCCATTAGAGTCCAACTGTCCAATTAGGAAACTATTTGTACCCTTTTGTTGGCTAACATCCCTCCACCAACTACATGAACAACTAGAAAATGTGCACAAAATGTGCCCTAGCTAGAATCCTCTTAGCCTTGTTTGCATGTGAAAGAAAATCAATTCTTGATTTCCTCCTTCAGAAGTAGTTCAACTGGACAGAAGAACTGCCCACTTGGGAGTAATCTTTCAACGACTAATTCCAGCATCATTTTGCAAGTGAGATATTCAACTTACTTCCAGCAATGCAGTTAGCTGGGAGGCCTGGGTCCATTAATGCATGTGCACAAAAGAAAAATGTTTCCATTATTCGCCATTTTTACTAGAATAAGCATCTTATAGCAAAAAAAGGCTGAAATCAAGGCAAAATAGCTTTTTATGTGAGGAACAGAACAAAGTCATTAGCGATCCCAGAAGGTGCATTTGTGTGCTGTCCCACAGGGTTTAAAATTCCTGACCTGTAAAAGGAGGGAAGTCTGGATTCCCTTCTCATTCCTGTCATCTTTATCTGCACTCTCTGCATAAGTAGGTAGGCTTACAAAGAGCCACTTTAAAAGAAATATGCTTAGATCTCAATGGACGTCCCTTTTGGCACCGAAGATATACTTTAATGTATGGTAGCACACACTGTGGCAAAATAAAAAAAAAAAAAAAAAAAAAAATAAAGACCTTGCTCAAGTTCCCCAAGCCTTTGCTGTGAGCCAGAATAGATTAAGGAATTAAAATAAAGAGAAGGTTTTGCTTTGAAGTTTTTTATCTGAGTGTCGCTTAACTATGTGACTGTCATGGACACCTAGCCACACATCTCAGTGGACAAAAGACAAAGAAAGGAGCATGACATTTGCAGTTATGGTGTAGCAGAACAATCTGCAGCCTAATTCATCTCCCTGATCTTGCAGGCAAGTAGAACTCTTGCATATATATTTAAACACTGCAACGTCCTTACTTGCTCATTCACGAGGATAGAAGAGGAAGAAAAAACATATCTGTCTTCTTTCTTTACAGAAAAAGCTTTGTCCAAAGTCTATTTCTTGGCAGGAATCATAGCATTTCACTTGCTGAGCTCTTTCTAACACCAAAGCATCCTTCATTAGATGGAGAAATGCAGCAACTTATATCAGGCAGAATAAAGTTTCAACCTGCACTGATAATACCTCTGTAATTCTGTTTAAGTCATTAGTTATGTAGGATCTGGCAAGTCAATGAGCCTTGCTCAAATTACAGAATCTCATTCATTCTGCCTTTTATGGGTCTTTTTCTACCTAGGTTGAGGACATTTGGCCCATGTTCACAGTTCAGGAGCTAGAAGAACCACCTCCCATAGAACTAAATGTTTATCTGATTAAAAACACAAAATCTCTCTGGTAAGCCTTTGTTTTTGTGATATTTTTAGTGCTTCCACAATGAACCCTAGCTCATCAGAAACACGACATGAAAAAATAGAACTGGGAGCTCATGTGCATGTATGAAATCCTGAAGATCATTGTTTGTTTCTTTTAAGGGCAGCAGGCCATAACATGTACAGCCCTGCTAGCAGCTCCCCCTCTGGTCCTCCAGCATTTCCTTTCCCTGTGAGTGTGTTCAGTTTCCCACCTATAAACTGGGAAAAGGAAGATGGAAATTTTTCAGTTCACCAAAGTGATAAGAACCAGGCACCACTGACTAAAGCCCATTTGCTTTCAGAATCCGTGCATTGTCTTGTCAAGCTCTTTAGGTCACAGCTACTGACCTTTATTTTATGTACTGCTAGGCTATTCCAAGCAAAGCAACAGCTCTGTATGATGCTCTTTTACTAACAGGACTGGACAGAAAAATGCCTGAGGTAACAACACTAGATGTTATTCAGGCATGGAGAACAAGTGCCTTTCCAGGGTTTCCCTCAAGAATTAGCCTCTGGAGCACTCATGCACCTGGCTTTGCCAGGGAGGTGAGGTACTGTGGGTGTTTTTCATGCCTGAAAGATGAGTCATAACTTCAGCCCACAAAAGCAAACCTAATGAAAGGTTAAATTTTTCTTTTCCTTGCCACCCTTTTATATGTTTCTGTGAAAACTCCCAGTTATTGGAACAAGTACAGCCAGGGTGCATCCACTATTGGTGTCCAGCTATCAAGAGGGGCTCATGCCAACATACACTTTACTTACAGGCACTTCTCCTTAGTAATGCTGTATAATGCTTTGTAAATAAATAAATGTTCCAAAATCACTTAGTCTTCATGGTGAGTAAGACTAGAGGAAGCCATTGGAGACATAAACACTGACACACAGAATCTTGCTTGGGACCTGTCTATTTTAACATCCTGCCTCTGGCCTGAGCCTTGTTCCAAGTGTCTTGGAAAAGAAACAAGAAAACCTCTTAGACAGAAGGTTTCCGATATACCACTCCTCAGAAGGTTTTTGTGGTTTTTTTTGGTGGTGATCACTAGATGTTAAACCCCAAAGCTTGAGGTAGTATTTGCACCTGACGCGTTTGTTAGCATTAACAGCTATAATTCTGGATATTCTGGTTATTCATAAAAAAGTGTTCAATCCCTTGCTTAATCCTGCTAAATCCTCTGGCCTCAGCAATGCCTTATGGCAACCATTTTCACAGTCAAATCACATCCATAGCCAGGGGCTTCAGAGCTTGCAGGCTTGCTGCCAGGGAGTTGGTTAACACAGCAGCTCTGCAGCCCCGAGGAGGCTCAGCAGTAGCTGGGACTCTTTGCCTACAGGACACAAGGAAATACCAAGAGCAAAGCCATTCCACCAGCCCTGCTGGGAAGCCAGGTGCAAAAACCAAGGCAGAGGTTGGCTTCTGGCCCCCAGATTAACTCTGAGTAATTTCTGCTGTCTGCCCTGCACATCAGTATATTCTTGTCCCCATTCCTGGCACTAGAGTAGAACCCAAAGCTCAATGACATCTCACAGCATACACACAGATGATCCAGGACTTCTGGGTTCCAAAATCCTCTTTAGTTAGGACGGTTGGCAAGCAGCCTATATTTGAGAAATAGAACTGCTGCTGAAGCAGGAGACTTACAGCTTGGGCTCTAAGGCTTTATTTCAAAGTGAAATCAAAATAGACCAAGGGAAAGGTACTTCATTTTTGCGTTACTATAGAAAATTTAATCTTTTTTTTCTCTCTCTCCCTCTCTTCTAAAAGGAGCCAAGGTTTAAACTTCTTTTCAAAATCAAAAGTTTTGCACCTGTGCCAAACATACATTTGGAATTCATGCATTCTTTCCTGTAGTCACTGCAGGACCAGTGAAGGGTGCACACAGCTTGCCCTAAAGAAGTGCAACTACAGCCAGGATTCTGTGCATAGCTTATGGGAGGCTTTCTATCTGAATAGGAGGTGGAAATTGGAAACTAGGGACCACAGACGTGATGTGGCACATACAAAGGTTTATCCTCAATTATGACTAGTTATCATAAGTAGATATTATTAGTTATGTCTACAGTTATGTCTGTAGACATACATACATTAGTTATGTCTACAGTTCAGAGACATTTAAAAGCATCAAGTCAGCTTTGATGTGCCAGTTAAAAACTTGCAGCAGAGAGCCTGATGCACTGCACAGACACACCTTTGCTGAAAAAAGTCAGAATTGCTTTGCATTTGAATCTCCCCAGATGTGGTACTATAGAACTCTATAACCAAATGCTAGAACCACTTATAAAAAGCTTCACTACCTGGACAGCTTGTGAGAGGGTCTATATTCTGTCAGCATGCTGGCTGCACTAACATTATAAAAAAAAATAAACCAAGCATAGATCAACATTATTTATGAGAGCTTAGGAGCTGTCAAGCCCCTGCACATTTCCAGAGTCTCATTTGGAATTGGCAGAGGCTGACTATTAAAAGTAGTCCATTAACAAATTCATGCTGTAGATGATTCCCTCAATATATTAAAAAAAAAAAAAAGAAAAAGAAAAAGAAATAAAAACAATTTGTCTTCATCAAGGAGACATTCTGTATAAAGTGAAGACAGAAACAAAAGGAATACTTTGGCAAATAGTTTGTGACATGACATATTTAGAAAGTCATCAGTGTAATATCTGAGCTGATTCTGCCACACAGAATTAAGACACCTTAGACTGTGCCAGCATAAGTATTTCTGCTGGTTTTGGTGCTCTGCAAGGTCTCAGAGAAAGCAGAAAATTGATAAATCTGGAAAAAACCTGAAGTTTAAAAAAAAAGGAAATAAAAGCACTGTGTAACATTTTTGAAAGTCTTGTGACATTCAGACCAATTTCAAGATATCTTGACAGAATAGGGAGAGAAAACTCATGAGCTTTGAATACTTGGATTTGGCCGCCATGGACAATTCCACTGGCTTTCACATCACTATGGGATTCAGATCAAAACCAATCTCCTTGTTGCAAAAATCATTCACAGGCTTAATCTGGCCAACCTGTGAACTGTGCCCCCTGTATTCAACAAGTACTGGCTTTCTTTCTGTCCTTTCACTCATTCTTGCCTTTCTCTCCCACAGCTCCCTGCATCTGCTTTGTGATTCACCAGTCTACCCACACAAACAAAACTCAGCAGCAGCAACAAAAAGTAAACTCCTACTCCCACAAAGTCTCTTTTTGCCACCTTATTTTCCCTTTGACTTCTCTCACCTTCTACTGTTGTTCACCATTTGCTTTGGTACCTCTGCTGATGTCCTGACTGTGAAAGGCTACTCAGACAAGGAAACTTGAGGCACTTCCACTTCCATTTTTTATTTCCTTTTCAATATAGTTACCTCTACATCTATACCAGACTCACATGCTATCCTATTTATCCGTGGAGTAATGGTGGATCCTATGTGAGGGATGCTCTACAAAATTAAATGTATCATCAAGAATTAATAACAGGATTGGAAAAAACCCGCAAACACCAAAACACCCAAAAAAATCCAAACTAACGTAATGCTAAGACTAGAGATTTCTAAGGTGGGGAAAAGTGAAGTTATAAAATAGATAGATTTTAGTGCTTCCCAGAAACAGCATGGCAATATCTTCTCCCATTGACAAAACATCACCAACAGCAACATTTTTGTATGGGAATAGTAAACCCTTGGTGGCTCCATTTCAGAAAGAGCAATATACTTTAAATCATCCCTGAGCACATTTACGTTTAGCAAAGCCCTGGAAGAGCACCACAAAGACGAGACGCATATCTACACATACATAACTTGCAAATAACTTACAGACTTTATTGATTTTGGAAGACAAGGCCAGGTATCTCACATGTTTCACAGTTTAAAACATTCTATGCAAAGGTTCATTTTGACAGCACTATGGGGATTAAATATATTTGTATTTGAGCTAGCAGATTTTGACGCAAAGGAAGACCTGCACCAGCATCACCTCTGTAGCCACCTGGAGGGTGGAAAAAACACCATACAGGTGTGTGTGAAAGCTATAACCTTTCCTTGGGTTGCTTACAGTGGGAAGCCAATAGACAATAACTCCAGGTGCACATTTATCACATAGCAGATACTTGCAGCAGGTGGAGAGTAAGAACATCTCTTCAAAAGATGTGGGACATGGGCAGTGTTGAGAATCCTAATCATATCTACTTAGATCCAGATCCTAAAGGAATTCAGCAGAAAAACTGCATTTCATGGGATTATTCTCCTGGTAATGAAGAGAAAGAGGAGTGCCAAAACATAGGTTGCAGCAAAGGACACTGACTTTTTTTCTTACTCCGTGTGGTTTTACTAATTTTCTATGCTTGCTTGTAAATTCAACAGGTGAAAAACCAGACCTTTCAATGGCCCATTCTCCCCTCTGACTTCACCTTTTTGTGGTGTGCTTTTCTGACCTTTCACTGTAAAACCTTCTCCAGTTTATGCCACAACTCAGAGGTTTTGTCTTTCAGACCACGCTTCTCAAAATAATATCCTCAGCCTCAAGGAGGTAAAACCTTTGATTTGATCATCTGTACTATTATATGACTTACACGTTCATGCAAACCAATTCAGGGTAAGCATAATAAAATATAAACATTAAACAAATATAACCATAGAGGTTATGCATGGAAGCACATATTCATCAAGTACCAATTATCACAAGCCTGAAAGAGATCTCTATTCAGCTTCTCAAGAGAGAAAAAATAAGTCTGTGGTTCAGTACAGCTCTGCCATGAGTTTGGTCTATCCAAAATATCTTTTTGTCATGCCAAAGTTGTGACAATACTCTGTGCATATACAATTGCTAAAGACAAAGAAGAATCTAGACATTAAGAAACAGGAGCTGTGCCAAAAAACAAGAGAGACTAGTACTTAGTTAAGGAATTAAAGCAGCAGTCAGTCCCAGAGCAAGAAAGGAAAGACAGCATTTTGTCCTGCAGGGAGAGTGGAGCTGAGAGGAAAACAAATAGCACTTGCTAAATGAGACACTGGGCACAGGAGTACAGTCAGGTCCATACTTGACAAAGGAACTCTATATGAGGCACTTGGCTACCGTCCATAGTGAGGTCACAGCAAAATTCCATGTGCCTCAAGGAAGCATCCCAGTACTGCCCTAACCTAGGATACAGTGAAAACTGAGGATGCTTAGAGAGCATCATGTCCTGCATCATTTCAGGTGGTGAAGTGAAGAGTATGAATACATAATCATGTAATTTTGAAAGTCTAGGAACAGCAAAGGTAGTGTTCCTTACAAAGTGAAGCTTCATCAGCATATGAGAATGGGGAAGCAGTTCTCTTTCCATTCCCTATATTCCCCTTCCCTGCTTTATTTTACTCCCTCTCCACCTTCTGCTTAGAGATCATCCCATAGACCAAACCCAACTGGCACTCTAGATCAATGAAAACAGTCCTGAAGTAAATCACAAATTTCCCGAAACACTGGAGATGAGATATCAAGAAAAGAAAAAGTTCCATTTATCCTTTGCATCTCTCCAAAAAAAGCAAATTATCATTAACTACCAAATACCATGCAAGCTTTTAGCCAAAAATAGGTTGATTGATATATCATGAGTTGGGTCATCTTATCTAAGCCTCACGAAACAAACTGCTTGCTGGTTTATTTTTCTCCACTATTGGAATCATTTATTTTAGTTGCCATTTTTTAAAAAAATAAAAGCTAGTACTGAAACAAACAACCCAGATACACTCCCTTAAACCACCAACAAATCATTAACTGAGCACCAAGCTAATGCTTAAGAATATAAAGTATAATATATTGTAACAGCAGTGATAGGAAGAAAAAGATTTAAAGGGCATGGAACTAGTTTTGAGAGAGCTCAATGTGAAATCAACCAGAAAATGATCGTTCCACAACTATAAATACAAGTACTAAAAACAAAACAAAGTCTCTAGCTTTGTGGAAAAAAAAATCCATAAATTAAAAAAAACCCCAAAACTATCCCCCTAAACCATTTTAGGGGGAAGTATTTAGTGCAGCTATAAAATAGGGACTGTGTTTTCTTTACATTAAGTGTAGCTTTGATTGAGTTTGTAGAATTAAACACGAATGTTATTGTAAGTAAAACACAAGGAACTGAAATTTGTGTTTGGCATATAATGAAGAAATAAGTGAGTCACAAAGTTAAAGGATGTGATATGACTTTATATGGCTTAGTTAGGCTTACTTTTGATGCACTTAAAATAAAAGTATTCCTTATGCAAAGATACAAAAATCTTTTCAAATATGCATAGAGAGTTCACAATCTAGAATTCTGTATGTATGTACAGTGATCTGTAAGCACAGATTAGCATGTATAACACATTTGGGTTTTGGCTGAATATATTTGATGGCCATAGCATGTCCTCAGCTACATTATAACAGACTGAAGGAATACATCATTTTAGTTGGTTTTTTGGGTTTTTACAGCATTTTAGATGACCTACTGTAATTGATCACACCTATAAAACAAACTGACAATCAGAAAGTCCAGTTTTGCCAGCTCTGACAATTTCAATCAAAAGTGTTGCAATCTTTGATGCTCTGGTTAAAGTTCCAGCTCTCAAAAGTAGCAGTTAGTGAGACCCAAAAGTTTTCACTAAAACTAACAGTGGTGTAAAAACACCCCAAAACCAACAGAACACAAACGAAAACCCGAACAAACAAACAAACAACACAAAACCAAAAACAAGACCATCACTTCAAATCATGACCTAACTGGCACCTCGAAACTCAAAAATGAGAAAATACTTTACAAGAAAGTACCAAGCCCCTTTATAATTTAATAATTTTCTTTGGTATCCTGCATCTCGCAACATAAACCCTCTGGAGAAATAACTAAAGACCTTTTAAATACCTGGGACTGGTGGTACCAGAATGCAGACAAGACATTAAATTATTCTATCTAGAGACTTCACCCTGCATGATTTCCATCTCTCCTCTCCCCCTGTCCAAGTCAACAGAACCCAAGGCCTTTGTAAGCTGAGCCACCAGTTTATACAGGTATTGCTAATACAATAGGACAGCAGTAGCATCCAAATTTCAGTTTCCAGAGCCTCTGGGATAGGACTATATTAAGCTTCAAATATATGGTGGCTCTAGGTGAATACTAACAGTTCTGTCATTTGTACAACTATGGTGGTAAACCGAGACATTATAGTTACTCTGAACAATGTAATTTCAATCCTTTCAAAACCCTCTGCCTAAACCTCCCTCCTATATTTCCCATAAGGAGCCAATAAAGTAGACAGGACTTGTGTAAGGAATCTATGTGACAGAAAATTAGTTATAGCAAATTTTAGACTTAAAAGAAAAAAAAAATTAAAAGGCATATTTACTGGTGCCCAACAGTCCATGCTTGTAAATTTGAGCAGTGGCAAGTAGAGGAAAGTTCTCTAAATGATGAAACAGCCAACCAGTGTACCAGTGCTACTGCAATGCACCCACATTGCAATTAATGTAGTTAAATGTCTGATTCCAGAGTCACTGTGGGTTGGGTGCTTGAAAAGCCAAACACAAAATGGCTGGGGTTAAAATAAGGACAGCATTCACTGTCAGTTGCATCAACATGACAGTGAAGACAGCAAAGAGAGAAAAGCCAAGAATCATTAAGTAACAAAGATGAAAGGAGAGCTGCAAGAGTAAACAAGCATCTTTGGTTTGTGTGGAAATGGAATGTTTCTTATGGAAACATCTTTGAACTTGATACAAATAGCGGACAAGCTGTGATGGCTCAGAAGAGCCACAGCCAATCCAGCATACAATTGTACTGTAGCTGCTCTGTGCACCATTCTGCAATCTGCATTCCTTCTCCTTGCTAGCTATCCAAATCCATTTCACTTTTCTGCAGGGACAATCTAGTCTGCACCTGTTGTTACTAATTATAATTTAAAACATAAAATGAAAAGGGCGAGGATATATTGCTAGAAAGCCTACTTTGAAGGTTTAATATCTAGTGTGCACATATTTGTGCAAACTGACATGTACTAGTACTCCACCACAGTTTGGTCACACTGTGTGTGTGACTTTATGAATCTAAGTGGTCCTGGAACAACTCTGTGAAATCAAATTGGTTACCCACAGGTTTGTAGAGGAGATTATACTTAAGTGGTTTCTCTTTTTGGTTTAAGGATATACAAGTGATCATATTATCTCGGCGAGTAATGATGTAGAGTATTCTGTAGGCAAAGAGTATTCCTACCTAGTTCATCAGCATGCCATGGTGAAAGACTGAAACAGAGGCCATTATCACATAAAGATCCGAACCTCTCACTGGGATACACCCAAATAGCCCCATACTGGGAGCTGTAACACTTGGAAAGAGCGATCAGAGAGATCACAGGAACAGCTTTCTCCTGTGCCTTCACATAAGGACCTGCTTTACAAAAAATCGCTAACAGCACTAATAGAGAATCAAGGACCTGCTGAGTACATTTCAACTGATCTTCAATGCTTTGATGCTGAGCACTTCCTGCAGAAAAAAGGAGGAAGTATGCTGATAAGATGAATATATCTCACTACCCTCTGCACATAACCAAGTGGCATTAAAAAAAAAAAAAAAAAAAAAAAAAAAAGAACTAAATTCCCTTTGGCTAAGAGGTCTGGCACATATGATCTGAACTCACTCGCAACAGCAATTAGTTTCCACACAGAGGCTAGAAGGAACCTCTGGATATCACCTTGTCCAAACACCCACTCAAAGCAGAGTTACTCAGAGCCTGAAGCTCAGGACCACATCCAGATGGCTTCTAAATATATCTAAGGAGACAGATCCCCAGAGCAACCTGTGTCAGCCCTCTATCACGCTCACAGTAAGAAAAGTGTTTCCTGGTGTTCAGATGGAGCCTCCTGCATTTCAGTTTGTGCCCATTGCCTCTGTCATGGGCACCACTGAAAACAGTCAGTCTCTATCCTCTTCTCTCCCTCCCTTCAGGTGTTTTTACACTTCGATGTGATCCCCGAGCCTCTCCAATCTAACAGACAGCTGAACAATCTTTCTTAAAGCTGGGTGTCGACCAACAGACATTTCTGCTACATACACACATATACCGATTTGGAAGTAAACTGAGACCAATTCGTTTAGTGTTTCATCCAAGAAACATGATCGTGACCCAGACTGGGGACTTTGCTAGCTTATCTGCAAGACTCTGCCATTCAGAATAGGTAGCTACTGGGTGTTATGTCCAAATATGCTTAAAGGGAAATAATTAATTTGTCAGATTGCTTATGTACAAATATGAATATTGCCATTTCAACTAGTTCAACTTGCTAAAATTAGCAAGAATATAAATACACATCTTTCACACAAAGATATACAAAAATTACTGTTAGTACATGGTAGGAAGAGGTATTGCTATGATCAAGTACATACCAAAGACCTTGACCCCAGAAGCTCTGGGATAAAAATGTCTATCTAGATACCTATGGCAAGACAGAGCTTTCCAAGTGAAAATATTTCCGCCAATAGCTGAATCTAATACTTTGTTGGTGGAAGAGAAAATCTAAGTGTACAACCTTTATGGTTGCAAAGAAAATTTTCCAAATATTGGCTTCATGAATCATTGCTAATATCACTGCCTGCCTTTGCTCACAATTGTGCAGGCCTCTGAACCACAGATCTCAGTCCCTTGTGTGCTGCCTCATAGAATTCTATCAGTGTCTTCTATAAAAAAAGGTTTTAAAAATACCCTACAACACTTCTGAAATGGTTGCCAGTTCTTTAAATGAAGTAAACTCAAGTAGAAGACTGGAAAGAGTCTGCATTTGGAGTTTGATTACAGTTTAACTCTGGTAAATTTAAACCAATTTAGTTAGTAAGTCATTTACAAGTGCTAATTCAGTTATGAACAGGGATTTTTTTCACTGTACTCTACAGCATTTGAAGTAAATTTGAACTAATACAAAAGTGGCCATTCCCAAGCTAAACATCCACTACCCAAATCCAAAATCTAAAGTTGTTTAGAGTTCAACTAATGTCATAGTCTTATGGAAGAATGGTTTTCCTTTCACCCCTTAAATTAGACATTAGATGAGTCCATTCTTCTTTATCTTTGATTCCATAAATTCAGTCAAGTTACTACTTGAATTCACAAAAGTACTTTATGTTGACAGATGTGGTTTTGTGTGTCTCACTGGGAAAATGCTGCCTCTTCAGGCAAAGACAAGCAGCATGAAAGATGTCCAGAGAAGTCTAACAATGAACTTCTGTGGCAATCTACAGACAAGCTCTCTCCTCTCTCCAAGCTTAGAAGAAACCTTGGCTCAATAAATTGGTCAGAGCTGGACTCAGTCATTTACACCTCTGGCTTCATCACCATTGATGGAGCACTGTTCTCTGAGTATGACCTATTGAACACATGACTGAAAAGTTGGCTTCACCACACTTTGAACTAAATGCTATGTAGAAAGCACTAGTGTTTTCCAGGAACCCTCAGACTTCCCACGGGAATACCGACCCAAAATCTGCATGAGCAGCTCCTGCTTTGGAGGTGAAGGATTAGCTTATACCATTGCAGCTGATTCCACTCAGGGCTGGTACATCATCTTACTTAGCCACAAGCGCAGAAACACAGAACAGACAAGCATTTCAACACTTCTGGCTAGGGGATCTTGCCCTCAACACACATACTGATGCTTGTACATGGTCTCCTGGCTGTCTATACTCCTGTCCATCTGTTGGGATGGCAGGACGCCAGCTAACAAGGTAGCACGCCAGCCTCACTAGCAAAAATGTGCCAAATAAAGATAGGTTCTTTTGAATCAGTGCTTTCAGAAGACAGCAAGAGCCACATCACCACTAAAAACAGCAAGAAGCTTCTACACATCCCCAGCATTCCCACATATTTTTTAGGTTTGATCTCCCCTTTATTTTCAATATTCAAGCACCTTCACAAACACGGAAGTCCAAACAAAGTTGTTAAATATCAGAGATTGCCAGGCAAAGCAGGTGGTTTTTAACAGACTCACTAGTAAGACCATAGCATGCCTGCAGGAGGTCATATCCTTCCATCTATACACCCCACTAAAATCCTTAGGTCAAACTTTCTCATCTAAATCTGCACATTTCTTCACTGTTTTCTTAGAGTCTTTCTAATTGACTCTACTGCTTCATATTTTAAGAGCAGCTCTTCTCATAGAACAAAACAATGGTTTTTCAAACACTGATTAGCCTCTTAAACAGAACCAGAGTTCGCTATCAGTTGCACTTACCAGTTGGTAAGTGAATAAGCAAGCCTTCACATCCAGTAGTACTCATTTAACTCCAATTGCCATGTGAGCTTGAAAATTACAGAAACAGCTCAAGAATCTATGATATTGTTGTATTCATAAAAGTAGAAATTTCCCTATAAACACTAATTTAGAGATTTGGAGAAATGAACACTCCCTCTTTTCAGAAGTTCACATGTGCTCGCAAACCTCACAGCCTCAGTTCCCCAAGCCAAATAAGTCTGAGGAGCCATGATACACAGGGTTTAAGAAGCCAGAAATTTGCCAGCCCTAGGCATTACTGAGCACTGTGGAAATACTGGAAATTCTCTCCTGTAAAGTTTTATGCTTAAGCTGTGTATTTGCCATATAAAAAGAGTTAGCCAAGTTAGAGCTGGGGGGAGAAAAGGGGCAGAAGAGGGATTTATGTAATAACCATGGTTGAAAAGAAGCTGGGAAATGGAAAACACAGGAAAAGCCAAAACAAAGAAAACAGAAGCAACATCAATTGAACTCCCCTGGGTTAATATTCAAGCCATCATAAACATGCTCCAGCAGCCATAGAAAATTACAGAAAACTTGGTTTTCCTTTAAGAAGTAAAGATCAGACAAAGCTACCTGTAAACCTCCAAAAGTCTTTCCTCAGGAGTTATTTCTCTGAGCACCACATTCTGAGTTGACTGATGAGTAAAGATTTAATGAGCATGGGCACCCTCTATGCTCTTACACAAGTCCCCAGAGACATTACATCAACAGGATAGTAATTAATCCTTTTGTGAAGTCATCACAGTAGTGGAGCCTTTTCTTCTCAGGCCAGTTTAGCCCAGTTAACTGCTCTGTCACTCAGACCCCACTATTTTTGATACTGGCACATTGCTGGACTGGGTTTATGTAGGAGACCATGTTATATGCTTCGTGACTCCAAAGCCAAAGAACAAGTTCCGCCCTACTCTTTCCTTTCTCCCACAGAGATTCTGCCCTACGAGCAAAAAATAAAAGATCTGGCTCTTAGCCTTTAGTGCAGTTTGTCACTAGCAGCCCTAAACAGGGATCATACTCAGAAGCCTCATTTTTGACAGCAATAGAACATGTGCTGGGGGGGGAAATGCAGGGCGTGGAGACAAGCTGATATGGGAAAGGGTTGCGAGAGTAAACACAGCCAGGATGAAGGTAACCATCTGCTGGGAGGCTATTCTGACGTAAAATATTGAGCAAGCATGAATGAAATACATCAAACCCCACCCGAGCACCAGACACAATCAAATCTGACCCCCTTGAAATTTCTATTTAAGTTAATGTTACCTTTTAATAACCTTTCACTGCTCTCTACAAAAGATAACAGGTGTCATTAAAACAGCTGTCACTGTGCCAATCTTCCCTGAGACACCTATTTATTTGGATCTTTCAAGAGAAACATAAATGAAATCAGTCATTTTATATTAGAGGGTTCCCAGGGACAGTTAGTTGATTGGCATCTCATACTAGTGGGCAAGTCACCACAAGACACTTGTAGAAGACAGCGTTTTCCCTGAAGTCTTGATGCTTTAACATCTGACAGGAGTGTGTGTATACGTATGGATTGATTTTTTTTTTTTTTTTTTTTTGATGAATGATATTCTGTGAAATATCAGAGAGAAAAATGTCAGACATACATTGCATAGCAATCGAGGGCTAATGAAGATCCAGGTATTAAATCAATTAAGAAGTATCAAAAGCTACCTAATCATCAAGGAACAAAATTGGCACCACAATATGTAGTGAGTATGGGAAAGCCTAATTTACTAAACATACCCTGCAGTCACATAATTGCATGTAATTTTACCAGCATAATTAACTAATTTAATTACCACTTCTCAAGTGCATCAATTATTGACATTACAGAGTTTTCAGACAGCAGAATTACTGTGCGGTACATTCAGAGAATGCAAAATGCTTTGTACGCCTATTTTCCAGTCACAGTCAACAACTGAGGGAACACAAGCAGCAAAAGGAGAAAGAATTACAAGTGCACCACACAGAGCACAGTTTAGCAGTCAGGTTTAAGAGATGAACTAGACAAAACCATGTTTATGTAGGACTGAAAAGTCAACAGCAAATAACTGGAGAGACCAAGAGGACAAAACCTACACATGGTACTAAACTAGACAATGTGGCTAGCACAGGTCTTTCCCATGAGAATTTTCTCCTGTGTTTTATAAACAAAGATAAAGTTTGGATGTTATTAAAAACAGTGTCTCAAGATTTGGACAGTTCAGGCCTGGCCAATCAGGCCTAGGGGGAGGTTTCTGACTGACCAATCTGGGTGACCTCTGAAAAATCTATATAAGTTAGAATCAAAATAATAAAGCTCTCTTTTCATGCCACGCTGAGAATCCGGGTCTTTTTCTCTGCTAGCGGCTCAACAGCGACAAGACAACTCTTATTTCTGAACAGCAATGTCTACTTGAAAATAAATCTACCCAGGAGGGAATAAGCTCTTTGAGATATACCAGCCACCCTTATCTCTTAACCAAGGGCTTGATCTTACAGTAATATCTGCAAGGATGCACAGGTGCACCAAGCTCCATTGGCCTCACTAAAAAGCCATAAAGGTGTTAGGTCTGTCTGCACAAGCCTCAAAGCAGAATCAGAGCCCAAAGAGCCTCAGACTAGGATGTGATAAGAAACAGTATGTGCTTGAAAAAACCTGGATGCACTGGTTCCCTCCACGCTGGGGAGGGATGGGGGGGATGGTTGCAGTGGTGTGGTGAAAATACAGAGATAAAGTATGGATGCATTCTTATTAATTAAAATGTAGCTTTGCCATGTCGGATCATTACTCAGACTTGAAGAACTATTGATCCCCTGCTTAATGTTTAGACACTTTATGTAAATCTTTGCATAAAACCCTTTTGTTTCAGCAATGAGCTTTTCAAAGTCAAGAGAGATGTCAGCATCTGCTCCCTATGGAGTCTTAAGAGTCAGTGTCAGTAAAAAATGGGCAGCGTCAGTGAAAATTATGCCCTGTGTCAGTAAATTTGTTAACAGGGTGGTTGGAAACCCTGGGAGCTGTGGTGTCATTTTCTTCTCCCATTGCCCTCTTGTACTTGACCTTTGCACAGCTGTTTCACAGCATCTGGAGATGGCTGAACTGTGAAATAGTGATTACAGGAAAGGAGGCATTTTAATGAGAAAATACAACCTAGAACAAGAAGAGGACAGTCTTTCAAATGCCAGCTGAGATCTTTAAAGTCTTTTTTGTCTTTCAGATTCAATTAAGAACAATCATGACAATCCTCCCTTTTAAAATCTAATGCCAATATTAAGTTACCCTCCTTAAGGTCATGAAAGCTTACTGGACTCGTTGTGATGATTATAACAAGCAAGCAGAGACACTTTCTTAAAATAAAAGCCCAAATAAATCATCAATAGTCAGAAGAACTAGGTGAGGATTGTTTCTCCCACAAGTAGCTCTGCAGGGATGGTGCTATAAACCTGTTGCAGTTTGTCCCTGTGAGGCCCTGCAGCTCAGGCAAAACTTATGCACATGTTTAGATTTAAGCAATGGCTTAAGTTGAGCAACTCGCTTGAAGTATTGCAGACAAGTACATATTTTACTGGGGCTAATCAAACTGGTCTGGTGCAGGTGGCAGTAATGAACCTTCCTCCATCCTCCAAGAGCAAAAGAGGTTCTTTGAATCTTCTTCAAAGGTTTCTATGCAACAGCAAGACACAGCCTAATCCTATCTGGATTCCTCACTCGAAACCACAACATGAAAAATCAAGACAGCGAGAAAAAGCACATGTTGTGATCACAGGCAGGAAACGAATGGAGGAAGAAGGGGACCACAACTTTTTTATGCTAAGAGACAAGATGAGTTTTTGTAAGCAAACCTGATGAATGATGCTCTTCATGCTGCTCGTTCTGCAGGCTGCTCTCTGTACACCTGCCACGTGGCTGCTATCAGTAAAAGCAATTCCAGTAATGACATTGATGTGTGAGGGGCCTGCACCTGTGAGACACCAGGCCTAAAACATTATTCTTTGACGTTGTAAGTGGGTAGTGGAACTTAACCAGTCAGCTGAATTCGGGCATATAAATGAGCATAAACATGCAGCAAAAAGAGTGGATGAGTCAGTAGCATCAGGAAGGAAAATAAGATAAAATATAAAAATCCTCCTCGTACACTCTCAGCCCTAGCAGCGATTGCCACACTACTCCAGCCTTCAAATGTCCTCTCAAGTGACTGAAAAACCTGTAAAGGAGTTGTGTTTTTGTCAAACACCAACAAGAGTTACTCATCTGGAGAGTATGCATGCTACTGTATGTACTTAGCAATCTTAAATACAAATTATTAATAAGCTAAGTTGTGCATTACACAGACACCTGTATTTCAGATTGAAAAGATGTGTATCGAACAAACTACTAAAAATCATCATCCCACACTCATGCCATAAACCCTGCAAGTGATGTGGCCTGTCATATATTATTTGTGCAGTCACTGATCTCAGACTCTGTCAAGATGGGAAAGTTTGGGGTTGATCACAAATAAGGCTGTAACATGCTTTCCTCATAGTTTGCAGAGTTGCTGACTTTCCTATTTGTTGGGGGTTGAGAATTTCTCTCCATTCCTGTTACTAAGCAACAAATAGTTGGGTGTTTTAGAGCCATCAAGTCTTTTGTAAAAGACAAAAGCTGGGCTTGGGCAGGGCAGGTGAAGGGAAGAGCCGGCCCTTGGAACGCGGGCTTGTGGTTCGGATACGGGGAGCAGAGGCTGCTCTTGGCTTTTCGGCTGCCGCTGAAGGAAATCCAACTGTGCCCTGTTTTTCTCTTCTCCTGGCTGGGTGAGCTTTTGATTCAACCTTTTCTCCCACTGGGAAGGGCACGTTTCCCGGGGCTGCGTTTCCTCGCAGCTGCTGCCGGGAGAGTCCGGCTGCCTCTGTCGCCTGCCCCCGCCCTCTGCCGCACGAGACCGCGGCGTCTGCTGTGACTGCAGAAATCCTTGCTACCTCGCTGGCTAGTCGGGAGAGAGAGAGAGAGAGAGAGAGCCAGTTCCTACCCCCCTGCTGCCCTGCTTTCTCGCTGCTCCAAGCTGCTTTGCCTCCCTGCACGTTTCTCAGCCTGCTCGCCATTACTAGCTACCTGAGGCCAACCTGACCCTGCGCCACAGCGCCACCTGCAGCCGCTCGGGAGTCATCGCACCTGCCCTGCCCGGCCAGGAGCTCAACAGTGCCCCTGCTGCTTGCGACTGTGATTACACCACACGGGAAAAAGGCTCAGCAGCTCACAAATCATCTGCTATTGGTTTTCTGGTTCTAGTTGTGGTTGCTATTATTGTTATTGCTTGTTTATAGATACTAGTAAAGAACTGATATTCTTTTTTTTCCATAGCTTTTGCCTGAAAGCCCTTGATTTACAAAATTAAATAATTTGGAGGGAGGGGAAAAAATCACATTCTCTGTCCCAAGGGAGGGTTCAACCTCTCTTGGCAGACACCTGTCTTTCAAACCAAGACACTATTTCACAGAAACTAAGGAGTGAAAGTGGAATCAGACATTCAGCTTATCAGTGCTGTAGCATCCCTCTACCTGAACTGGAGATCAGACAGATGAATGGGCGAGAATAAGATGCTTCTATGTTGTTCTTCCCAAGACTTTCTTTGCAAAGCTTTTGTCTGCCTCTCTTCTCAAGCAAATTCGTTTGGATGAACCCTTCTTGAATATTTCATTACCCTTTTAGAGAGCCTGGAAGTTTGGTGACCTCTCTAGGAGAGTCTTACTGCCAGTGGTAATGGAAATCCCTAACTCACCCAGATACAATCACTTCCAAGATATCACCAAGGTTAAATCATCTTCAGCCTTAATTCTGAGTCTGGTAATTTGGACAAAACAGTTTTTCTCCTCTGCTGCATTCCCATGATTTCTAGATGCTTCAGCACCACTTCAATGTAGAATGCAGTGCTGCAAATACAGATGGGAACAAAGCAAGAAGGGCAGCACAGCATTGTGAAAGGTGCATGACCAGGAATAGCCATCTGGCTCTCCTCACTGCCATTCACAGGATACTGGTTTCCCTTGCTATTGTATGAGGAGGAAAAACAGGTTGGATCTCCTCTCTTATCACACATTTGTGAACCAGTCTGCAAAAGCTGGCCCAAAGCGTAGCACATCTGGCTAATGTCTCAGTACTCCCCTAATTGTTTAACACAGAAAATCTGTTCTGAGCTGCTTAGGATCTCTTTTACATAGCTGGACTTCAGTGAAACTGCCATCCATTCCCTACACCAGGGTAGCCGAGAAAGCAGCAGCCTGCGCACCACATCTGTTACCAGCACATAGTAGAAGGCAAGGAGGGGCAGAACTGAGCCTCACAGCTCTGCCAGAGCCCTTCAACTAACCCAAGCCAACATGGAAGTCCCAGGAAGATAAGCATCAATTATTAGCTAATTCTGTCAGTTCCACACTGGGGAGATGGATAGGAAAATCATCAAAGTCAATATAATTTAGTAAATGTAAGGAGTGGGGGAAGTTCCCTGTGTCCCACAGAGTACCTTCTTCCCATACTACATATCATTTTGGCAGATGAGAAAGAATAGAAACAGAATTTAGAACTGGCATTCCTTGCATACAAGTGAGCAGGACTCCATCACATCTGCTACATTTGCGCAGCACGTGAAACCATTTACTTTTCCATTTGGTGCTCTTCTACGGTCAGCTTGGAAAAAAAGTGAACACAATTAGGCCTGAATTCACCCAGCAAGGAAAACCAAAATATGATGGAAAGGTGATAACGACTGTCAAGAGCTTAAGAATATCTTGTATCAGATATCCCAAAAGCCATAATGTAATGATTCAAAATAGAATCACACTGGTTACAGAAATGCAGCCAGGTTTTCAAAGGAAATGAAAGCATCTGCAATTTTTCAAATGCCTATAACAAATGGAAGAAAGAGAAACGTGAAAATGGTAGGTAGAAAACAGAAGCTAGGCATTGTAGGAAATGGAGAAGGGAAACAAAAGACATTACAAACCAATATACAACAGAGCCAAAGAAATAGAATAAATATTTTGAAGTTCATTAGGAACAGAAGGACCTTTCACAATGACAGTAATCTATTACTGGATGAAGAAAGTTGTCTTGTTAGCAATAATAGCAAAAGGACAGAAATCTTAAGAAAAAGCCAGATGATCTAAGACTACTGAACAAACCAGAACCAAAATTCCCAAATATGACCTGCACACCAGAGAAAGATCATGATCCTTCCATTGTCTGGTTAAAATTGAAGAATAAAGCAAGATTTAGCTTGTAGCATTGTAAATGGGGAGCTAAAATGGTAGAATTAGTAACTAAATTCAACAGAGGCATAATATGATTGAAAGGTAAATTAAAGCTTGAAAGATGCAGAAAATAAACCTCAAATGAAACTGAGATTCTTATTTTGAATTTTCCAAGGATCTAACTCACTGGCTAGTTCACTGTTTAACAAATGCTTCAGCATCCACGTCCCCTGCTCTCATGGACTGGCATGACCCAGGGAGAGATTACAATGCACATGCTGATTTCCACTGGCAGGAAATTTGGCCCTCCGGGTTTTGGGAAGAACTGTGTTTTATTCCTATTTTTGTTCCCTTACAAAGATGAAAGAGGAGAATAATTCAGAACCTGTTCCAAAGGTGCAGGTGCTCTGTGCAGTTCTGCTGGGGGGTGGACAATATTGGCAGAACTTCCTCACCACTGCTACATCAATACCACACCTTGGCTCATCAACCAGTGAGACCAGCTGCAGGAGAGACAGTTAGGAAGCTTCCTTTTACACTAGTCCAGACATTTCCTTTCCACTACCAATTAACTACCCACAACACAGGAGAGCTTATCAGCAACATCAAAGAATGCATTCCTCACTAACACACACGGTATGGCAGATAACATCGCTGGCTGCATCAGATTTTCTAATTAAGCATGTGGGAGTGGGGAAAAGGGGGCAGGGGGCTAAAAAAAACCTCAAGCAGAGCACACTGTGTGTGTTGCTAGCAGTCAGTACTGTAAACTGAAATACAGGTGCCATTAGCAATCTGCTGTCTGCTGAGCTGCACTGCTCTGGGGCCTCACTTCCCAGTGTGTCTTTTTTGTCTCTGTCTCAGAAAACAATGAAGAGAAGACACCTTCAGTGTGGCAAGGTGAAGAAATAGCACAATGATTGTGCCTTTGCCTTATATACCTACGTTCCCACAGTAAAAAAAAAAAAAAAAGAGAGCAGATAATGATTTTATTAAAAGACTGTGTTGCTTTAAAAAACAAAAGCCAGATGGAGGAAGCAAATAACTAAAATTCAGTAGGTTGAATTGTCTATTAAAACAGTAGAACGAATAATTCAGTAGAAGAATTGATTACCTTAATTCAGCTCCCCAACCCCCTCTTCTAAAGTCCACTTGAAAGTATTCAATTGAGTTCAGAACAAATCTATTTCTACAGTCTGCAAGTGCAAGCACAGACAGCTCAATATTTTCTTTTTAAGATTCACCAGAGTGAATTGAGACTATTTACACTTTTTTTTGTTTCCTGAATTAAAGATCACACATCGACTTTCAGCACAAATAATTGTGCATATAGTTTAAAAAATTAGTGTCTTTACATATTTGTGCCAGCAAAACTTGACTGCAGGAATATTTGCAGGAGGCAAACACAAAGACATCTCTACAGATGAAGCAAATTAATTTTCAGATTGAACATTCCCAAAAACATTGTCCAGCTACAGACAGATCATTATGCTGAAGTATGAACTGTGAAAAATTAATGACAGAAAATATGCAGTGCCTACTTTGTAAACTTCAAATCGGGTAAATCATCTTAGGTCTTGTGGTTGTAGTAGCTGCATTAATTGCTCAAGATCTGCTTCCTAGATAAACTTCTCTGCACAGACAACAAGCCTTTGTTTCATTATTAAATCCTAATGCGAACTGATGGTGCTATGCAAAACAATCTTCTCTCGAAATTCCAGTAGCAGCTCAGTTGAGCTCAGCTTGGAACCGGCAACCTGCATTATTCTGATTTAGATACAGGAACCTGTCACATGCTGCTTTTTGTTGCCTTTAAAAAAGAGTTAATATTTGGCTAATATGTTTATCTTTGCATAACATTACTGTCTATGTGCAGGAAAGAAAAAAACAGCTGTTGCAAGCCTAACCCTTACTCATTAATCTTTCATCATCTTGGGACTTCCAGCATTGTATTCTGTATTACAGCATCAGCTTTCTACTCAGCAGTGGTATCTGAGAGCAAATTCCCTACAAAACTGCCATTTTCACTTGCCAGGTCCACTTGTACTGAACCTGGGCACTGAGGTTCCACACACCCCAGCAGAGGCTGGGGCAAGAGGTAGGTGGTATTTCTACCTTACCAAGGCTTGCAGAATCTGTTTGCTGGCAGCTGCTTGTTTCAAGGGGAATAGGAGGCCTTCCAGTGCAATAATTCCTTCTGGTAGCACAAGGAGAAATTTCAGCTACCAAGCATCAAACTGATACTCTGAGTTCTGCTCTGACTTAACACTTGGCAAACATTCTGAACCCTGGAGTGCCCAGGTTACACCCAGAAACTTAGAGATTCAGCAGCAGAGGACTATCTCCTCCTCCTGTTGCAATGGTCTCATAGTTGGCTGATTTTCTTCCCAGCCTCCTTTTGGATGTACGCCCAAATTCACAGATGTGCACAGGAGGTAGATGGCACTAGAGGTGCCCTTAAGCACCTCAGCTGTTACTTCACACTGCCTCCCAGGTGTTATTAGCAGAAAACATGCATTGTAGAAACCACAGTAGGATTCTCTTTATACCATCCTTGTTTTAAATCTTTATGAATTCTCAGGAAACAGAGCCAATGGGTATTAGGGAGTCAGAGCTCTATGGCTTCCTCCTCCCCTCCCCGCCCCCCCTCCTTAGACTGTACATTTATATTCATGCAGGAAAGCATATATTGGCCTTAAAATGCTGCTTGTAGTGTGTCAACTTTAGCTGCTGTAGTAAAGTCACCATTCTGGCCAGAAAACACAGTTTTGCCCAGCTGACCAAGAGACATCACACACAGCTTGGCTCTGCCTTCTGCCACCTGTATTTGGGCACTCAGGCCACAGGCACCAGACAGGGGAAAGTCTGCCCTCCTCAGCCACACTATGCTGCAGACAAACTCCATCCAACACCTCACGGACTATCTTTGAGCAATTCTGGATGGGTCTGTGCCTGACCCATTGCTGTTGCACTGACTTACATATGAAATAAATACAGTGAGAGCTTTTAATTCCTCACACCATATTCTCATGCTAGGGAAAGAACTGTGGTATTACTGATGAGGCTCCTCACCACCATTACCACATGTGCAGACACTAATACAAATATAGGCTTGTCCACTTTTAAGAATAGTGCAAGCTAGTCAGGACAAGAATTATTCAGTATTTCTTCTTCTTCCAGAAGACAAAAGCCTGCAGAAATTTTGGTAATTTCATAGTATGCTTTACAAATTATTTGTGCAAGGATACATACAGGCCACATAAAACATTACTGTGTGTTGTGGAATTGCTAATTCACACAGCAGTCATATCAACAGAAATGAGAATAAAACTAAGCTCATGAAATGGATCACATGGTCCCATCCAGAGGTTAATATCTGTACCAACTTTTATTTGGTTTACACATGTCCTCCATGCCATTTTTCCTTCTGGTGATCAGCCTCCTGAGAATCGAAGGGAACTCTTACCATAGTAAATAGTAATAGCATAGTAAATGCAAACTAATTTTCACACTAAGTGGACAGGAAAAAAAAAGCGCCAATATCTTGTTATTATTTGTATGAAGTGTGTTACTCATGGTTACCTCATCTGCCTTTAATAGGTTGCCTTCATACTCCCTTCACAGAGTTACAAATTCTCATGTTAAACACAGAAGCTCCTGACAGCTCTCTCTTTCCTAGGGCAAGATTGCTCAACTAACAATAACTAAGATACCTTTTGACAAGTGCAGCTAAGAGCCAGCAAAGCTTAGTCAATCTGCATCAGTCTGTCTTGGCACCTTTCTTTCTGTTTCATATCTGAACACTGGATGCCAAAGTCTCTTGCAATGATTATAGAAAACTATAAAAAGGGAAATGAATGCAAAAGCAGAAATCATATTAATCAGTTGAAGGAAAATACTTTTCCAGCTACAATTGTGGCTGAAACCCATAAATTAGATGACCGGAGTAATAAGACATGTGAAATGGCTTTTAAGTCCACTACCAGCTCCATGCAATAAATTTCAAATGACATCCAGGCTTTTAGTAGAGGGAATGATTTATTGCAGTCTGCAGGAAGAGAGCTTTCATGGATTATCTCTAAAGTGGCAAAACTCTATTCTGAATTTTTCAAAATTAGTGCAGCTCAGTGAATGTCACTGACAAGCAAGTCCAAAAGCACTTCAACAGAAAAATTATAAGAAAACTAGCAAACATACTTTAGAACATTCTCAGATTTTTCTAAGGAACTACATCTTGTCTTTTCCTAAGCCAAAAAAAACCCCCAACCTAGCAAGAATATAACGCTGCACATGTTGTTCACCTGGGCTTCCTACAAACAGAGGTGTTTCACACATTAAGTTTCTAAGGCTTTTGATACTAAAAGCCTTCAAAACAATTTGGCAAATAGCACAAGATTCTTCCTGAACCTATAAAATTAGATGTACTCTTTCTTCTTTGTTTAGTCATTAGGCAATGTGAGTGAAGTACTGACCACAGAAATGCTCTCCAAAAGCAGCCCAGAACCTACAGGGTCCTGTTTCCTCTGAGTATGCAGAAAAAGGCTTATTTCCTCTCCTCTGGTAAATGGAATCAGAGAAAATGTGTCTCCACTGGAATCATGGAGCACCATAACATCTGTCCACCAGACCTATGATGCTCACTGCAGGGCTCCTGAATTGCAGCCGACCACCAGAGTGTTGCACAGGGTGCTGGCGCTGCTTTCCCTGGGGTGAAGATGGCTGGCAGGAGCCCTGGGATGTTGTCAGAACTGCATCCCCAGGTAGACTCTCACTCAGCACTAAAACTAATGGTGTCTAAGGAGAGGACATTACAGGGAGACAGGCAAATCCTCTTCAAGAGGCAGAGATGTACCTTGGCTACAAGCTGTTAGACACAGTCTCCTAATTTTAATTGCTTTGCAGGGTAGTGATAGTAAATAATTCTGGTAATTCTCAATACTTGGAACACTGAATTTGCATACCAATGGCAGTTAAAACTAGGGTATGTATGTGTTAAGTAATGGAAATGTTACATAAGGAAAATATCTTACACTTTCTCGACACCTTTCACCCAGAGTAGTTCTAAAATATTTTATGAACTAAGCAGAGATCTAATTTCACTGGCGTTCAGAGTAGAAAGTGAAGATCTATGCTTTATTCAATTTGTTTATATAGAAAACATACAGTGGTGTGATTTAGTCTCTCAGGAGAGAATGCAAGACAATACACCAAGACTAACAGCTCTGCTTTTACATGACTGTTAACGGTGCTTTAGTTTTCATTAGAGTCTTTCCTTCTGAGGAATAACCATTAGATTTATAAAGCACGAATTCAGTGCTGACCTGGATTAAGAGTGGTATTTCACTGACTCCACAGGACTTACAGCTCTGATATTTCTCCTGCAAGTCACCTATCCAAAGTCTGATCCTTGTTTATGGGGATTTCTGGAAGCAATAAGGGATTTATGTGAACATCTTTTAAAATGAAGTCCATCCTAACTTGAGACATAACCTACACTATAACAGAGCTGGACAAAATTTATTCACAGCTTTACTACCCAACCCATTTTCATATGCTGGTGGTGTTTTCATGGCTTGGTTTTTCATTTGTTTTGGTTTGGTTGGTTTTTGGTTTTGTTGTTGTTTTTTGGTTATGGATTTGGGGGTTTTTGGGGGGGGGGAGGGTGGGTATGAGTTGAGCAGAGAATCTTTCATAAAGCTAGTCACAGACATTATCTTGGGTTTATAGACAGAGAAACTGAAGCATAACCCAGAGGAACCCAGCAACCTAGAGTTGCTGGCAGGCCAATGACAAAGTCAAGAATAAAGCACAGGTTTTTCACAGAAATGCTTTAAACAATCAAATATACTGCAGACAAACAGATACACTGCAGACAGTACTGACTATAAAGTATGGGATGTTTTTGAATTTAGTATAAATTTTTTAAATCCTATACCTACCTGTGTTCAAGCAAAGCCAGACACATGCTCTTCTTCATCCTTGCCAGAGGGTAGCCAGACACCTACTAAACATAAGTCTCACTCTGCACTCCATGTAACACAAGCCACAAAAAATACACTGAAATCTTTTAGTGATGACAATTACTCTTCATCATCAAGTATAGACAAAAATCAGAGGAAATCTCTTTTGCTGGCATCACTTAATAACCGTGTAATTTCCCAAATGCTCACAGTCAGAATTATGGGACCGAGTGCATCAAAAAATCAGCTTCTACCTGCTTCGTTGTAGACACAGCATAGAAGACGTTTGCTCTGACTAAGCAAGTGTCATGGCTTGATGGGCACAACGGAACACCCAATACAAAACATCCCTTATAAGTTTTTAAGTATTGAATTGCAAATATTCACAAAAGGACAAAATGGACTCCATTGTCCATGAATACATAAACACACTGCTACTGCTCATTTAAAATATTTTAATTAAATTACAGGCTGGGTATCCAGCATTTTCCAGATTTTTATCATGTATATCCTATATTTTAGGCATCATAGAGCAACCATATTGCACACAGTGGCAAAGTGATTACAAATTATAGAGCCCTTAGTGGTACTGCAGCACAACCAAGATTGCACTATTTTATGGAAAATAAATGGAGAAAAATACCTTTTATATTCTTTCCCCATGTCATTAAAAAAATCTGTAAGTTTCAAGAACAAATGGCACAGAGAAAACAAATTTACATCAATTATTTATATCTTCACATGGAAATGCATGCAGAAGTCTTTCCTTCTGACCCATGTATAGAGCTTCATTTGCATCTATTACTTCTGTAGAGCTCTACACAAGTTTAGTCCTCCAAAGCAAAACCCCCTACCTATAGACTGACTTTGTAGATGGGACCATGTCTAGAGAAGCATTACAGTAAGCAGATAACAGAAGGCTCTCGCCTTACATGTCTAACTCCCTTTCTCATTTATGGGCAATGCGCCTGCACAGACAGGAAAATTTATCTCAAAGTCTGTGATAAATCAGTCAGATTTGATCTGCTCTGTGTAAAATACACAGCCAACACTGATTAAATGAGCAGTGGAGTGCTCTTTCAATAGTGCATCAATGCTTTTCAGCACATAGGCATGGACAGACAGCTCAGAGTTATAAATGAAGGAGAATCATGACTTATGCTTTCAGTCACTGGAAGAATTCATTGTAAAATACGAATAAAGTGATGTGGCTTCCTTTCCCATTCCTGTTCTACATGTCCATTAATATATTTCACTGATCATTCATATAATGTGAAAAAATTTGGGGTGCAAAGGGTTTTATGCAGACTGTGTAATTTTAAAACACTTTGCAAATGATCTTGGACAGCAGTTCAGTACCATAACACATTTTTAATAAAAAACTTTTTGAAAATAAATACAGTTCTAATCCTAAGTCATTGTCTCTCCCTCTACCCTTCCTTCCTCACTAAGGAAAGCAAAAAGTCTTCAATAAAGGCTGACCAAATACATTTGCCTAAAGGACAAATCACAAAAATTAAGAATTGTCCAGTTTGAGCCTTACTAGTGATCAAAAACAACCCCAATTCATATATATGACAACTCAAACATCAGAAGCAAACCACTGCCTTTTCTCTACAGAGAACTTTACCTACAAGTTCTCTCTCAGATCCAATTCAGACAACCAATTTTTCCAGCTCTCCTCTACATTCCCTTTCAACCTGCCAGTCTCATCACAGCTATAAGTGACATATCTGGTATAAACAAGCTCCCATGAGCCCTCATCAACACAAGGCCTCTCCACCCAGACACCCAAGAAAAGTCTTGCAGCCTTAGCCACAGTTTGAGGCCCTGAAATTCAGGCGACTTTCCTCATATTGGTGAAACCCAAGACCAGAGGAAAAGGAATCAAAGAGGGAAAATTTCAAGCAAATTTGACAGAAAAATGGTGCTTTCAGAATGATTTCTGAAACATAACAAATGAGTTCCCACACATAGCAAAATCAGAGCCAAGCCTCACCAAGACAGAAAGTTTCACTTGGCATGTTCAGGAAAATGTATCAGGTCCACTGCAGACACAGAGGCTTGGTGTACTGGGGAAGTACTGTGGGCTGAGAGGATTCCTAGATTTTAGAGCTGCTCCTCTTACCATCCTGCTTGACACAGATGCTCTGGCTAGCCCTTTATCCACAGATGCCTTTCCCTCACTTCCACTTTGTAAGTTTCCAAATTTGGTCTTGCAGCTCAGGCTGCGTGGACACCTGTTTACAAACACCTCAGGTAGGGACACTGCAAGAACAAACCCTTGCCAGAGATTCAAGAGCCCCACCACAAAAAGAAAGGAATATATGGCATCTGCCAGCCCCTTGGAAACCACTCTTTAATAGGAGAAATTTTAAAATAAAACAATCTTTGCTACTAAGAAGCAGAACATGGAAATCAATCCCAAAATCTGAAGGCAGAGAGGAATTAAAAACTGTACTTTAACTTGTCCTTTGTTGAAGGATGGCCCTACATAATTTAAGAGTTCTCCTCAGTCAGGACTCCCAAGACAAGGTAAATGCAGAAAAGGATCTTAATTCCTCAGACTTTTTCCCTTCTTTGAGGTGATTCCTCTTTCACAACAGGACTGCAGTTCAGTGCTTCCAGAGACTCTCTGTACTGATGGCTCATTCAAGGCACTGGCTCCTGTCTTAAGCTCCTGAGATCCTGCCTGTCACAGTATCAGTATTGTAAGAACCTCTCTCTTTGAAATGCCATCACAGGGGTCCCAGCCAGACCTAACTCTCTGTGGACTGCCAAACAAAATATCCTCCTAGAAGAGAGAGATTAGTACAACTTACACACTCATTATGTATATTATGGAAAGTTTTATTCCAGAAATAGTAATTATAAAATTCCAAAGGAACAAACTATAGGTGATGCTTGTTACTAGGGCTAAAGGCAAGCCAAAGTTGGTAAACCAGCCTGAGATAAAAGTTTGGATTGGAATGGCTGGATACTATTCCAAGACTATTCAAAACACAGATATTTACCTCCCCCAGCAACAAGGGGGAAATCATAGGAAAGCCAGGAAAGTGCAAAAGAAGGGACAAAAAAAAAAAAAGAAAAGGTAAGCGAAGAGAAAATGAACCATTTCGCAAAGTACGGCTGGAAGAAAAGGTGTGAAATTGAGAGGAAGAAGACCAGAATTGGACCAATAAACTAATGTCCTGATACACAGGTCTATTCATTGAGGAATAATCTCTCTGAGGAACTGAAGCAAAACCTCATTACCTGTAATGCTTTTGCTCAGATACCACTGTAATGAGTTCATTAACACTAGAACATCAAAACCTAAACTGAACCAAATGCTTGATAATGTAATGCAAGGAGAAAACATCACACAGGCAGAACAATACTTCCATTTCTATCATTGTAACAAGCTCTGAATGGCCATGTTCATGTCCTGGTTTAGTTTACAATGTTCTGTGAGGAAGGGAAAAAAGAAAAGAGGAATGAAAATGGAAAGAAAAAGGTTTAGGTAGAAGAAATGATGTTACAGAAAGAGTGAATAACCTTATTTTCCATTTGTAAATTAAAATCCTTTAAATTGAAAATCTTTTTAAGCTAGCCGTTGACATGAACACCAAGTACTACTCAGCAAAGGGGGATTTTGCTTGCATTTGTTCAGTATCTGATTTCCTACAGAGAATATCCAATTTCCATTGAAAACAAAGGGATGTTCATACATTAATTCCAAGGGAAATCTGGAAAAGACCCTTGAATAAACTAAGAATCAACAGTTATTTTGACAGTCTTGAGAAATTGGAGGGAAGTATTAAAAAACAAACAAGCAAACAAACAAAAAAAACCCACAAAAAACCAGATTGCTTTTATTTCCTTGCCCAACCCTTTGCAGTCCAGCAAAAAAGATGCCAAGTTGCACAAAGTTTGGTTCCATTCTCCTTATTCTGCCTAAAGGCTCTATGACCTCCAAAGCCCAAACAAAAAGGATGCATCCCAGGAGACCCAGAGAAAGAAAATCCTATAGAACCACGCACGGCACTTTTCTTCAGACAAATAAAACTACACGGATACCAATAGCACTAACTTAAATGGATAACAAGCACCTTAACATTCATATATTATACTTACTAAGTGATAGGTGCCAGAGGATTCTATAGATTGATTCATTCCATGGAGAATCCACAGGCTTCAAGGTAGACTACATTTGACATGTTGAATCAAACAGCATGTTTGAAGAATGGCCTACCAGACACAGCTCTCAATGAAATTAATGAAAACATAAAATGGTTTGGCACTAAAGGGACCTTGAAAATCCAACCGCATGGGGAGGGACACCTTTCACTAGACCAGGTTGCTCAAGGCCCCATTCAACCTGGCCTTGAACACTTTCAGAGATGGGACATTCACAGCTTCTCTAGGCAACCTCTGTCAGTGTCTCACCACCTTCATAGTGAGGAGTTTCATGCTAATATCTAATCTAAAACTACCCTCTTTCAGTTTAAAACCATGCTTCTTGTTCTGTCACTAGACCCTGGTTAATAATCTCTCTCCAGCTCCTTCTAGGCACTTGTAGACACTAATGCTCTAAGGCTGCCCTAAGGACTCCCTGGAAACTTCTCCAAGCTGCACAATCACAGCTCCCTCAGCCTGTCTTCATGGGAGAGGTGCTCCAGCTCAATCTTCAGAGAAGAAACAACCAGAGAGCAACAGACCTGTTTTACACTAACAGGGCACAGAATCCTCAATCACACAGCTGAACTGGAAGAAAGAACGAAATTGAGCCCTGACTACCGAGAGACATATCAGTAGTTGTGTTAATACCAGAATATACCTTGGTAGATGATCCTGCCTTCTCTTTTATTTCTCCTTGCAACCCACAGTCACCTGCCATTACCTGCTTACAGCACATGCACAAACTCTTTCACCATCAGGCAGCTGCAATTATCAATGGTCATCTCTTAAGGCTCAGTAAACACGAGGACAAACACCCACACTACAAAAGCTTAGACATTATTTTAGCTATCCAACTGCGAAGGTAATAACCATGTGGAAGCCAACTGCATGGACTTCCTAAGTCTTTCAGAGTCTTATTTCTCTGAAGTTCTTTGTTCAGCTGGAATGGAGTTTGTCCCAAAAAAGTTTCATTTTAAAGAAGCAAAAGAAACAAAAGCCAAGTGACACAGAGAAAGGGGAACCTGGAAGTATGAGAGGAGAGTTCAGGACACCAGCAAACTAGCAGCTGACAAGGTGGCTAGCTCAATTTTAATGGTTTTATTTGTTTGTTTGGTTTTAATGGGCATAATGAAAAAGGAAAGTATGAAGCAGTGGATAGGTATGTGAAGAACTCTTCCCAAGTGGCACAGAGTGGAAGGAAACACAGATGTTTATTCAGTCTTTAATGTGAAGGATGCAGAAGCTGACCATAGACCACGTGGGCCATAGAAAAGCAAAAGTTTTATTTTAGTAGCAAATAAGAGATGGTTAAAAACTGGCAGAAGTCCAAAACACCTTGGGAATGAAAATTAAACTTACATACAATAGTAAAAAGAGAAACAAATGAAAGATGCAGAGAAATTAATAACTTGGACAAAAATACAGGGTAGCAAAGTGACTTTTAAAATCAACATTACGTATGACTTAAGTGTATTATTTTTTAGATTGTTTTCTCACATATTACATTTTATTATATATGTGCTAAATTTGTTATTAACTTAGAATTACTGAATCAAAAAGTTTTAATTCAACAAGTACTCTGAAAAAAAGAAAGCACATAGTTGCATGTATTTATTATTTATGCTCCCTTTATTATGTAAAATTTTTAAACCTATTTTTTATAAAAGGGTGATTTTCTATGCTGAACATTTTCCATGACTGACAGAGAAATGGGGGCTGAAGGACAGGTGTTTCTGTTTCCATCATTCCCCCAAAATCTTCATCTATTTGTATATTATAGCAAAAGAGTTCCCATCTCTTAAAGTACAAATGTACTTTAAGAATTCCTCTTGGAAATCCATGCCTGAATTTTTCTTTGTTTAAACAGCACTAAGAACAAGCAGAAGTAGCTCCGGTTTCTTTCATGAATAAGGTCCTTCATTCATGCTTTTCATGGTACAATATGTGGAACTTTAAAAGTTTCAGTCAATAGCTTGGTCAAGCAACCAAATCTGAACACTGATATTAACAATTCAACCTTCTGAAACTAATGAGTCATATTATACCTTGCAGTAATTGTGGTTCACTTCCCATAAAAATGTAATCTGAGGTTGGGTTAGTCATTTGAAATCAAAAAGCAGAAATAAAGGCATAAGAGTTTTTAGAAAAGAGACACTGAACAACACAACAAGCTTTGCATATTTTAGATAATTGAGATGCTCCGTGGCTACTGTTGTGCCCTCATACCACATTGCTGCCTGTAAACACAGTTTTGGCATCTAAAGGAAGGAACATGTGGGACAAAAGTATAGAAAAGGTGGATTGGATAATCTGTGGTCAATTTAGAACTACTGTAACAGAAAAGTTTGTCGAGCACATTTTGGTGGAAGTTGGAACAATTTTCATGCTTTTATACTTTATGAGTGGGATTACACACAAGTGGGAAGCAGTATTTTCATTAAAAACACTCCAGATTAGGCAACAAGAATTTTTACAAGCTTGTTCAAATTTCAGCAGGATGTTTTGCATTTTAAATCTAAAAAATGCAATAAAAGCTGAAAATAATAAAGTAAATTATTTTTCATCAGTTTTTAGTCTTTTACAAACACTTAAAATTTCCTGAAAGATAAATGGAAGGTGTCATTTATTGTCAAATAACTATATTCAAAACATCATGGCTTCACCCATTTTAAAGTTCAGATGATAAACAAAACCTGTTCAATCCAGTCTAAATTCCCTCTCCAAATTTGGTAACAGTGAACAAACAAGAAAGTTATTCAAATAGCTATGTGAGTCCAAAACATTCTGAATGAACAACAGCCTTCACCAACTTTGCAGAGATCATCCCATTTACAGTATTTTTCCTTTGTTTCCAAATCTGACTATCTCCATATATTTGTATCAGATTAAAAATGATGTAACACCACAGTCATAACATCAATCAGTAATGCTGCTGACTCTTTCTCTGGTCTGAATAGTTTCAATAGGCTTTCTAAAATAAATAAAGAATAAGATGATATTGTGCTTTACACTGCTTACATTGGACACTCTACAAGAGACAAACTGTTTTATACCAATGGAAAAAGAGCTAAGATTATATTTCGATAAAAGTCTTAGTGTAATTCACGTTTACTGGTATATGTTGAAAAAGAGGTGGTAAGAATAGTCAGCCACCTTTTATCTTTTTCAGTTCTGCCACTGGATACGCATATTTCTTTTTCCAGGCAAGTTCTATGTCTTATGTCTCATTGCTTAAGAAGTTTAGCATTTAGATGGCCAAATACTGCTGCCCTTAAGAAAGTATTTGGGGCCATGCCTCACCTTGAGTACTGGTTTTAGAGGCCAAATATCCATGCTGCAGAAAGGGGCTACATGAGGGCACAGCTACGCACAGCAGTAAAAAGCGGTTACCACAGTGGGAATACGCCATGGATTGTGACCCACAGACTTTCTGGCTACATTGTTAAATGTAGCCAGTGCCAAGTCAGATTCTTTCTCCATGCACAGGAATGGGCATTAGATGCTCTCACCAGGTAAAAAGGAGTCACCATCCCACTAGTCCTCATTTTCTGCTTCAGGTCCCTGAAAAGGGCTGTGGGCATTGCCAATATCCTAATGACTTCCGATGTCAAACATATGGGAATAATGCAGTCAAATCCACATCAAAAAATGAGAGGACCCAGATGCCCTGGGGTCTCTCACGGAGCCTCAAAATTCAGTCATTTATAAACTTCCCATACCAAGCTTCTTTTCACAAGAGAAATCTGTTCAGATGAAGATGCCTAAATGATTGTTTGTGGACAGCAAGAACTACAACTGCCACACACAGGGATAAGCACACCAAACGTAAATAACAAAA
Organism: Entomyzon cyanotis; assembly: GCA_024500445.1. NCBI lineage: Eukaryota > Metazoa > Chordata > Aves > Passeriformes > Meliphagidae > Entomyzon > Entomyzon cyanotis. The sequence continues at coordinate 74,973,174 of JAKEPQ010001005.1, forward strand.
GGGATATCTGACCCAGCAAGTGTGGAAACAGCAGATATTTAGGGTCATCAGCACTCAGCAGCATCATTCACACACAAAGCAGCTGACTTATGACATCCAAATCAATATATTCACAACCCATGACAACACGCCATTCATTCTTCTGAACTAGAGAATGATATTCAAAAAAAGCTCAGAGCCTTCTCCCATACTCAGTCAGAGACCATGAATTATTTAATTTCTTGGGCCTTTGTGTGTGTAGCAGGGGGACCTAGTTTTCTTTTGGCTTGACAGTTATATCATGTTGTATTTTTCTCTCCCAAAGCCTTCATGCAGCTTTTGAAGTGAAAGCTTAGCTTTCTGTAGACAACTGCTATTTCAAATTAAAAGCTGCATGAGTTGTTGGCAATATAAGACTTTATATTTAATTCTCCCTTCATAGTTCACAAAATGTCTATTTCTATCATTCATTCCATGTTACTTCATAGAGAAGATTACTATTGCAGCATACACCCATCAAAGCCATCTTTCTCATCAACAAAATGTTGTTTCTAGCATCCACACATCAATGAAATTTCTTCAAGCCTGTGACTGTTCCTTTTTCATAATTATATTTTCTAATCCCCCTTTACACACGAGAGCTCAATTCACTTCCTGGTACAATGCATTAGCATCCTCTTCAAATCCATTAGCAGTACCACGAGAATCACAGCATCTCTCCCTCTTCAAAATAGTATGTTATTAAGTTACCATACAGCAAGCTGAAGACTATGAATATTTTAAGTCCCCTGTATGTACCAAAGCTGAGAAATCAATCCTAGTCTTTTACCATATTGGTAATATTCTAAGAGACACTTATAGGCTTCGTTAAACTTGTGTTGCTGGCACAACAGTATATGGTATATTTAATAAAGAGATTTAATATGTAATATGATGGAAACAGAATAATCTCTCTGGTCATTTTCAGCCCATAACACTCAATGGTGGATGACCACAGTCTATCACGCAGCTCAGTCAGGCCCAATATTCCAAACACGTTCAGTAAAACAAAGCAAATTAATTTAATGAGCTGCTGCTAGGCATATTAGGTGTCAATGATACTATCAAAACAACTAATAGGATGTCTCAAAATGTTTCATAGAATCTTTAAGTGGGCTGACATGCTACAAACCTTTTGGTTTTGTTTTGTCCTGTATTCCCTCCCCCCCGCCAATCATTTATTTTGAAGAATTTGAGGCATTTTCCTGAATCAGTTCTCACATGTTCATAATAAAACTCATTTAGTCTTTTTGAGTTAATGGTAACGTCTGCAGTTGTAATGAATGAGGCAAAACCCATGGATTATCCTTGTTTGCACCCCTTGCAAGCACAGGTCCAAGACAGGCTGACAACCTGATGTCTAGCACAAGGGCAGCAGATGCAGTTAATTAATTCCCAGCTCTCACAGGCTCTACCAGCAACAAATTCCAGAACTTTTTCAAATGCATCAGCAAAAAAGAGCCCTCTTCTAAAGATTTTTCCATGCCAGAAATCCAGGTGGGTTTACATATGGGTTTTGAAATTTCTTGGGTGGCATATGGAGCCTCTGTGTTTCAATCTAAGAGCTCTGATTCAACAAAAAACACATGCAACAGCAGCCAGCTTTTAATGTTATTCTAATGCATAGCCCTGCAATGATTTTGAGGCATTTTATTGCAAGTGACCAATCTCCCAGTCTGAAGAGTGCTGGTGGAGCCAGCATAGGGTATGTGGGCAGAAAGCAGCATAGCACAGGTTTGTCCTTTCATTTTATCATCTCCACTCTAAACCCAAGGCTTACTTCATTTCACTAGCTTTTCCAGCCTGAGAAAGCCTTTATTTTTATTCATTCTTCTACTACTTTCACTATTTCAGAAGCCACATTCTGTCATCTTCCTGCTGCACCCAGGAAATGCTTCTAAAAAGTCTAAAATGACAGTGAAGAAAAACCCCAACCAGTAAGTAGTTCTACACAAAATGTTTATGCAAGTACCAAAATCAGCAGGAATTCCTTAACTAAGAATAGCCAAATGCTCTCTGATAGAAAAACTGCCTTTCTTGAGCTGTCTGTATCTTTCTTTGGACTACAACCATGTAGTGAGCCCATAAAATAAACAGTATCATTTATTTATTTATTAATTTATTCATTTTATTTAGATAGTGAAGTCATCTACATCATATTTGAAATTATATAAGTTGTTGCATCTGATACAAAAGTAAGGACTTCTGTATCACTGTGTGAAGGTCCTGTCCTATCACCAGCTAATTTGCAGTCTACCAGTCAGGAAAATTAGCCCCAGGCCAAAGACATAAACCAATGAACAAATAACTGAAATAGAAATATGATGTCAGGATTTACAGGATTGAGTCACTGTTTCATTACATTTTAATTAATTTTCCCAAATTCTGAGAATACTGGATGCAAAGGGTTTCTATTTATCACCTCTAATTTACTATTACAAATTGCACATAATTCAGTGGTGTCTGCTGAGAAGGGAGCGTGCAAGCAAGTAATCAGCAGTGCAGTTCCCAATAATCAGCCAGATCAGCCCCCATCAAAGTACAGAAACTAGAGCTCCTCATCAAATTGCATGCTTTCCTCCCATTTCTCTTCTGCAGGGCCTGGGTGAGACAGTAGCCACGGCATGAGACATTAATCTCACTAGTTGGCATTAACAATAATAAATATGCAAAAAAAAAAACAACCAAACTTTCCATTCTTGCATTCTTCATTGCATACAGAATTCAAAAATTAAACATCAAAATGTTATTAAAGCCATAACATACTATAAAAGAATGAAACAGGGAAAGAACTGGAAGCAGCATGGAACAAGCTAGTGGTGACTTGCAGTGGGAGTTATCAAAGCTGCTTATGAAGTGAATCAGTTACCTGAACTGGATAACTCAGTTTGTTCAGAAAAAAAAATCCTCTTTATATCCAGGTACTGCAAGGATTCAAAAATAAGTTGGCAAAGCACAAGATCTCAAAGTTGTACACACTGCCTTTGCAGCCTTTGTGTGTTCACTCAGCAGGCTTATTTGCTTTCACGTGTAGGTATGTTTTGATCTCAGAAGAGCAGTTGCTACTTTTGTAGCTTTAAAATGTTTTGTGACTCTTACTGACAAACACAATGCATATTGTCTAAAAAAGATTCACTTAATGGGGTTGATAATCTACAGATCAGCTCTGTCATGACTCATAACTTGCAGTGATCTGGTAAGAACCAAGAAAATAACTCTAGAACTGAGTTTGATCTGTAGAACTTCAAGGCATTCTGCCTTTCACAATGTTGCAGTATCATGAATACTGGAGTCCTTCTCTCTGAGAACACAACTCTCTATAAACACTGGCTAATTAAGCATTTCTTCATTGCAATAAGACTGAGAAATAGGTCACCATTATACAAAGAGGGAAAAATGAGGCCTGAAAGGGTCTGTCAGCATTTTAGGCATAAAAGAACAAATAATTTACAGAGAAAGTCAATAGAGTGACTCTCATTTACTAAGTTTACTGAACAACCCCATTATCACTAGACACATTTTTCACACCTAGTTGACTGGATGACTCTGTCAGAGTACCACCATTAACTTTTCAACTGCACAGTACCTGTACAAGAAACATCACCAGTGGACCAACTGTTCATGTGCTTCTCATGCCCAAAAGTCTGATACATTCAGAGCGTATCATGTGCATTATGTGCGCCTGTGCAACTTCAGATCCAGATGCATCACTGGCACACCAGGCAGCATAATTTTTTAAGTGTTCAGCGTGACAGCTTTGGAATTTTCAATCTTATATGTAGAGCAGCAGATCCAAAGTGCAGAGACTTTAAGTTCTGCCCTGGTTTAATTGTTCACTCAGTGTCTGGCCACTTTAATGTCTTTTCCATGCACTCTTCTTCTGGCCTTTTTTTTCACTATGAGCTTCATGAATCAGGAACCACCTGTTTGTTTGGGTTCCTGGCATGCAGGCGAAGGAGCTGTGGCTCATCTAAGCTTTGACTGAGCCACCTTCTGCCACCAATCAATAGTATAAATGAAGTACAAAGCTGACAGAAGTAATTTTGCCTTGTGATCCCCTAACAGTACTCCAGTGTCTGCCTCATTCTCAGCACAAGTTACAAAAGACACTCAACCATTTACATGGAGGTGTCACGGGCTATTTCAGATGTCATACAAAGTGGTGTTTGTAGGTGTCACACAGTATCTTACACTGCTTTTACCTACCTCTCCCAGATAGCATGCCCATCCCACACACCCTGTGTTGAATTTCACAGACCCATGCAGGTGGCTTAGATACCCTTGGAAATCACCGTTCACGGTTAGGCAATAGAGACTGCTGGAATATTGCCACTCAAATACATCAGAAAAGTATGAGACAGACCTTAGAGAATCCTTTCTAGTAGTGTGCTAATAACTTATTTTATCTTGTTTTCCCTATTTGGGATGCAAGTGAAATAGCATTTAATTAACACTATATTGTAAATCATTTTTGAAATATTACTTGTTAAGTCCTTTGAAAGACAAATGAACCAGGTAAACATTACTGCCACTATTTCCTCCAGGTCTTATTTTCAGTAGACCATGGCTTGTTAAACAAGAACTTTTGTACCTATTCCCACTCTTTCAAAGTACAAAGGCATTAAGACATTAAGGTGCAGACCTTTTGAAAGTATTTAGACATCCAACCACTCTGTGTTCCATGCTCTGGAAGTCTCAGGCCCCCTTGAAGTTGTGGTTATTGATCACCCATTGTGCTGACAAATGATTTGTAGATGTGCTGCAAGTCAGATCAGGGTTAAAAATAAACATTCACTTTCAGAGGGCAACTTAAACCAGCTCACTGAACAGATTAACAGTCCATGGCCCAGTAAATAGTTGTATCAGCACAACTGACAGGGCGGGAGGCTGTGGTTTGGGGGTGGGACTGAGCAACTGCAGCTGGTATGCCTTAAGTTTGAATCCCCTCTTCAAGGTACTTGAGCTTTGAGCATACCTGAAAAAGTCTGGCTCCTGGTTCTTTACAAAAATGTGCAGGATTTTTCCAAGTGAAATAGAAAATTATGAAACCAAAGAAAGCTTCTCAGAGCATGATTGCAGCAAATAGCATGAATGCATTAACATGGTATTTCCAATGAAAAGGAACACAGTGATTAACAGCATTCTGCATGAATCATATTAGCCTGGTAAAAGGGAAACTAATAAAATTAAGTCTTGTGCTCTTTTCCCTCTCTCCCTCTTATTGTTGTATAATTCTCCCACATAAGGTAAAAAACCAAGAAGGTAGAAAATATTGAAAATTAAAACGGTTAATCTTACAAAATAGCTGAAGTTTCTGGAACTTTATCATTCTTTTGCACATACTAGAGAACATAAACTTTCAAGGAAATACAAACCACCTTTCTGTGCTCTTTGAACTTAATTGAACTTAAATGAGTGTAACTATGAAGATACAATATAGGAGGATTAGTTTTCCACAGGTTCATTTATTAGCAGCATGCTGCAATTATCAACAAGGTGAATCAATAAGCATGAAGTACACTGGGTTGCCTATGTCTGACTAACGGAGAGCAAGTTCTCTGGCAGTTGGAGCCAAGGAATGCCATGCTGTTGCACAGGTCTTCAACTCGAGGTCCTACATCAGTGCCAAAAACATCCACTCCTTGCAAAATGGATTACTTATTCAAAACCAGTTTGTTAACAGGCAAATTCCTGTGTTAAGAGGGGGGAGTTTTCAAAGCAGAATTAAGGATTCTACTCTTTGCCAACAAACACTGTAGCAAGTGGGAATTCATCTCATTAATTTTGGTGGCTTTGTTTCAAGTCCTTAACGATGAGACGACTTATTCCATCTTCAGTTAAGATACACGTCACTTTAGTCATCATGATCTGGCTAAATGGTAAGAGCAATAATGCGTTAGTAGTGTAGTAGCTCACCCACTCATTTCACACCAGCAACAAGAAACATTTTTACTTATCCAGAAAGTCACCATAAGACATTCTCTGGAAACTGCCATGCACATGTGATTTGATCTTAGAAGTGGTCCTAGAGGAACAATGACAGTGACATTCCATAATTACTTTGTTCTTCTGTCACACACTCCAATAATGCTTAAAATGAGGTAAGTCTAGCCCAGCACTCATTTCAATATTTTGTACAGCTATGTACAGTGTCCTGATTTTCCCTTAGCTCTGGTCTTGCACACAATGCTGTAGTGAGGGATTCATCCTTGCAGTGACCATTTACAGGTCTTCCACAGCCTGGAAGGCCACACCAGGACACTCACAAACACCTCCCACAGCTCTTGTGTGGGTTTTTCCTTGCAGCCCAGCTCCCAGCAGGGAGGGGAGGTGGGACAGGTTCAGCCCTTCAGGCTCTAGGGACAAAGGCTAACCAGAAGCATGGTGGGTTTTTTTCTAGTAACCACCAATAGGATATGAAGAAGTGGAATGAAGCAGCACCAGAGGAAGTTTGGATTAGGCATTAAGAGACAGAGGAGAAGATTCCTTACTGAGAGGTAGTCAGTCACTGGAACAGGACCCTCAGCAAATGGGTCATGGCATCAAACCTGCCAGAGTCCAAAAAATATCCAGATGATACTCTTAGCCATACAATTAGTCCTGTGAGGAGCAGGGTGTTGGACTCAATGATCCTTGTGGGTCCCTTCCAACTTGATATATTCTATCTATGATTAACTCAGGAGTCCTGATATAACCTGTAAGTTTGTTCATTTACTGCAGAAGAAAAAAAGCTTCTCTAGGCTAAAGTTAGGGACTGACAATAGACTTAATGTATCTGATTTTCTCCTTTGCCTCTGGCACATGTTAAAATAAAGGAAATAATTATTTACTCCAAGAATATAGCAAAAGGAGGCTAAATGTGTCCTAAAATTAGTCCTTTGTTGGTTGCAGCTCCTCCAACATACTGGAAATACACACCACACTTGCTACATTACACAGGTCTGTATATACTCCTGGTCCTAAATGTGAGCACTGTTCATTGCAATCACAAACCATAACAAGTTACAAACGTTCCCAGGTTGTAAGAGACCTTGCTAAATAATGTTAGCTTCCTTCTTCCAAGGAACAAGTCACGTTCTGCAGTCTTCCTTCCAAGTTCACAGGCAGTGGTAACCAAACATAACCAAAAGCTGACATCACACTCTTGAAGAACTTTAGTACCAAATTTAGAAGTCAGTCAGTCCGTCCCTCTCTCTCCGCCTTTATGTTGTGATGTCCTTACAGCTGGGGCAAAATTCTCACGCATGAAGTGATATATACACATTCTTGAACCAAACCAAATCAACAGTACCTTCAGCCTACTAATCAGTTAACTAAAATCAAATCTCTGAGACTCCTTATTCCTCCTCCTCATTATTTTTAAATTATCTCAGACAGTGTGGTAGATGTTTTGAGAAGTGTATGGGGCATTTTATGAAAGAGACAAATCACTGAATTTGTACCAAATGTGATTTTACAGCAGATTTCCACAGAAGCCTAGCAAATGTTAAGTTTAACATCAGCCACTTATCACATGTGAGTTACCCTGCTCCCAGAGGATGCACTAGAGGAGGCAATGAGGCTGATTAAATATTCATTTGTTTGCAGCGTTTTGTCCTTTAAGTTCAAAAGCAGACAGAGTTTTCTGGTAACATATTGGCAGTGGACCATGTGAGAGGACTGAATGAATTTTAAACTACTGTTCCAATGCCTTTGCTCTGTAGTTGCCCTATAATAATCAACACTGAGTTAGGTAAGGCTATATCATATTAGTTATATTGCAAATGAAACTATTGGCTCTGAAGTTTGGATTTTTGATTTTTGTTCTTTTTTTTTTATGAGCTTAGAGCATCCCTTCAAATAGCAACTAGACCATGACAAGATGGGACAAAAAAATCAAACAAAAAACACCCACAATTATCTTAACCTGGATATCTGTACCAGGACTTCAGAGAAGAACAATTGGGATACTTATGCAAAGCCCATTTGAGGTGTTTGACCATTTTGGTGGTCTGTTTTACTCTTCCAAGAGAGTCTCGTCTCATTGTGGTTTATCTCTTGTTATTATTTTTTGTTGTATTGCATAACTTTCCAATTTTCTCTGAAAAAAACCCAATAAACTTCATACAATTTCAGTATATATATTTTCATAATTCTAACTTTGACCCTTACTATACATCTAGGAAGCAAGTCACAAAAAGAAACCTGTGATAAGAAAATTTGACAATTAACAAACGGCCCTGATTTCAGTACAGATAAAAGTAAAAAAAAAAAAAAAAAAAAGGCAAAATCCTGAAGAAAAATCCCAACTAATAACCAAAAATTTTCTTTTTGTTTTTCCCATTTTAGCTCTTTTCAACCTCTGCTGAGATAACGTTTCTGTAAGTAAACCTGGAACTTTATACTATGAAAATGCCATTGTGAGATGTTTTGACAGTCCAAATCCTTCCCCTCACACACACTGAAAAATTTGCAATTTGAAAAGGCTATGCAATAAGCCTGTTCACACGGCAATGCATAGTTTGTGAGAACAGCCATTTCTGTATGATAAAAATTAGTTTTTTTAATCGATGTAGGGCCAAAAGGTCATATGTGCCAGACTGTCAAACACAAGGGCATATAAAATGCCCTTCACTTACAGAGGAAGGCAGCTCTGTAATACCTCACCAAATCTAGCTGGTATCAATATCTTAAACAAATGTAAACTGGGATGGAGTGTCTATTACCAGCTGCCTGGAAGGAAAGGCTTCTCACTCAGACCCATGCTATCCCACATACAGTATTTGTCTCAAATTTCTGGCAATGTAAAGCTTTTTAAATACCCACAGCATCACATATTCTAGACACAGACCTATCCAATTTCGCTCCTTACAGATGAGGCTCCTATTGTGTCCATCACACACCTCACTGCTTTATCTCCCCCATCTGCAGGGCTGGCAGCACAATGCTGTGCTCCGGAATCAGGTGGATACAGCTGTGTCTGGCACAGGGCTTCCAGGGAGAGCCAGACCCTGTACCAGGGAACACCAGCCTCCCAACAGCACTCTGCACATGCAGGGAGGGAGCCCTGATGAAAAGCAGACTTCCTGGCTGCAGCCAGTTTGTGTCACATAATCCAGCGCAGTAGAACAGGGGAAAAAAGGATGGGACAGTGCAAGACAACTTATAGTCATATAAGCTGGTACACAGAGCTTTACGTGCCAGGCCAGGAAAAACCCAAAAGCCTCTGTATGGCTCCACCAGCCACACGTAAATGTACAGGGTAGGTGAGGAATGCTGCAGCTCCCTGCTGCAGATACCTAAGCAGCCAGTGTGAAACACTCCCGCAGCATTCCATGCGTTCTATTTCTTCCTCTTCTTACTGTATCTGTGCCCTCCAGCTTCTTAATGCTGCTTATTTGCCATTCTCTCAATGACAATACATGGATTCTGACTGGCAAACTTACAAGTTTGGGGGTTTTTTTTAGAAAGATTTAAAAAAGGTATAAAATTCTATGGAGAAGCTGCTGCTATGACTTTATTGTCATGGTTCAGGCCACTTCACGTGCCTGACAAGAAAGCAGAGTCACTTTTTTAATGAATGCATTGAAATTCTAACACTGCAGTGAGGTCAATTGTTTCAAAACCATGCACACAGAAGAGGCCAGCACCTTTCAGAAAATCGTGATCTCCTTCTTAATAGATGTAACAAAATACAGCAACTGCAAGCAGCCACAAAGCCAATTATATGCGCCTTATAATTTTGCTTATATATCAGGCTTGCAAAAAGTTGACATATAGATGCAAATATGAAGTAATTTCCAAACAAGCCTTTACATAGTCATACTGTAATATGGTTGAGGAGTTTGCACCTATCTCCATAAACTAGGTGCATGCAACATCCAGGTACAACTTAGACTGTCCAAGACTTGCAACTACCCACAAAATTCCAGCAAGCAACACTGTAAACTATAACTCAGCATGATCAGAAAACAGTGTGAAAGGACAAATTAAGGAAAGATGTTATTTCTGCTCTACCTGTTTAAACGGTAATAAAGGCTTGTAGTACTGACATTTTCCTCTGTGTTGTGATCATACTTTAAAGGAATTGGAAGCACATATTCTGGTATACCAAACCTCATCAACAGCATTGATTCTGAAAATGGAGGATAATGCAGTCTCTTCCATGCGGTCAATGTTAAAAATCATAAGTACTTTAAAAATGTCTGATAAACACTATACAGCTCACACATGCTCAGACTGTAGGCTGGTTAATATTTTATGGTTTATCTGATAAAGTTAACAAAAGAATTTAAGTCAGAGTGGAGGCATACACTGAATATTTCATCACCTTAATTGCAGAATACAGACAAGACTTTTTTTCCCCTTTGGGACAAATAAATGTTAAGTTATTACTGATGGGAATCAGTTTGGCAATTAGGTTAAATCCAACTGAAACCAACCAGATCTGAGTGTTCAAAACATCACAGAGCTAAAACATATTCAGCCGACTCTATTAATTTACGTGATGAAGCAGAAATGTTGATAGCAAAGCTTGTGTAACTCAGCAAGCTGAGGTTACATTAACGCACCAGAAAACACTGCTTTGTGCTTTCTTTCTTATAGTTAATTTGCAGTTTTCAGGAGCGGCTATTCTTTTGCATAGCAGACAATATGATATACATAAGGCTTTTCATTCCGACTTCTGATTTAAAGGTCTTCAGCTTGTGCTACAGACCTTAGCCTTGAAGCCAAGTGCAAATTAGCTTTAAATCAATGAAGCTGATTAAAGCTTCATTGTGACTGAGCCCTTCAATAGAAGGAGAAGCGGGGGATGGTAAAGACCCACTTGAACATGGCAAAAGAGCTGCCTCTCAACTTGGAACATATGTAATGCTTTTCAGCTCCACTTTACCCTGACAAAACCATGAAGGGTTTAAGGCCATTTACCTGCTGACAGGGTAAAACCAAAGTCCCAATTCAGTGAGAAAGGCCAAGAATCAGATGTTGCTAGGCAAGCTGAAAGTAAAAGGTTGCTTTCAAAAATGGGGGGGAGGGGTGTGGAGAAAAGCAGGCAAAGACAAGGAGATAAACATCAAAATATCTCTCCACAATGGAAACAAGGAACAAACTTCCCACCTTCCCTTCTGTACCAGAATTTTTGGGTTTCTTTGGTTCTGTTTTGGTATGGTTTTTTTCATTTTTGTTTTATTTTTAATGCACAAGTTGCTATTTAGAGAAGTGAGCTGTAGGCAAGATGCAGTGCTATGAAAGGAACTAGTTCTTTCATGGAGTTCCACACTCAAAACAAGCCACTTGTCTCCAGGGGCTCTCTCTCTCGGAATGCAGACAACCTGCCAGATTCACCTTTAAAAAACAATAACAGTACCAAATGAGAGTAAAGGAAGATCCTTACATTGCTTTGAATACCACCGTGGGAATCCATATTACACAAATGCTGGGATTGCTTTACTTTCTTTCCTTATCCTTATTTTAGTACAGCACAAATATATGTAATTTTATCAAAAAGGTTTCTTTTTGCATACATGTTTGAGAATCTTCGCAAAGTGTTAAAACATAGAAATAATATCATACTCCAAGATACTGAAATTCACTTCTCCCACCAGAGTAGATAATGCTCAGTATATTGCTAAATTACACACAGGGCACCAAGATAAATTTCATCTCACTCTCCTATTTAAACTCTTAGACTTGAAAGTGAATTCCTCCTCTGATGGCAACTCAGTCATCCCAAGGTCCCTCAAGTTCTTAATTTTCACCTCCAGACAGAGGAGACAATACAGAAATTCCTGAGACTATAAGGTGTTGCAAAGGGGAAATGAGGTTGCATTGCATTGAACAGATTAAAAAAAATAATACAAATGGCAACAATCATACTTAAAATAACCCCCCTTAATATTAGAGCAGATTAACAGTATAGCCCGGTGTTTGACAAATTATTATCCAAGAAAATGAAGAAGTCATGCAAGGAAAGTGATCCTGGATAGCTTGCTATGGTATGCAAAGTTAACCTCTTAAGTTAGCTGTACTTCACTTACTCTTCCCTGATCTATTATATAATCACTCTGAACAGGTGCCAATTTAGCTCTAGCACCACACTCTACAAACTTCAAGTAGGTCACAATAAATGATAGTGTGTGGTAATAAAATACTAAAAACCTGTTTCAAAGATTCACTCACCCAGAACTCATTTTTTGGAAGATAAAATAAATCTCACAAGACTAGACTTAGACAAAATAAATCACACTCTACTTAAATTTCAGGATTAAAAGCTGAAATTGTGTCAGAGCAGAGTTCAACACTTGGATGGTCTACCAGTTGTAATCTACAATTCCCTGGTGTTATCACCTGCATTTGTCCATTTTCATGAGCTATGAAAAATACTTGGGAGCAAATAAACTTTTCATTTTGCTATCACAACTCACTCATGAAGTAGCTATGTTGATTACAGCAACTTTGATGGGAGACCATTTGTTAGGGGATTTGAGTACAAAGGCTGAATTCTCACACTGCCTTGCTTCAGGCAAATACACAAAGCTGGATCTCAGGCTCTCATAACTTGAGTCAAAGCCCCGTATTGCTCTGGGTCTCCACAGGGATATTGTCAAGTTGACTATGTTCAAAGCAAGGATTTAAATCTTTACAAAGCCACGTCACAGTAGATTTGGAATCATAGAATGGCTTGGTTTGGAAGGGACCTTACAGATCATATAGTTACAACCTCCCTGCTGTGGACAGGGACACCTTCCACTAGACCAGGTTGTGCAAAACTCCATCCAGCCTGGTCTTGAACACTTTCAGGGATGGAATCCACAACTTCCCTGGGATTGTGGATCCCTGTTCCAGTTTCTCACCACCCTCACAGTAAAGAATGTCTTCCTAGTATCTCATCTAGACCTAATCTCTTCCAGTTTGAATCCAGTCCCCCTTGTGTTGTCCCTACATGCTCTTGTATAAAATCCCTCGTCTTTCTTGTAGGCTCCCTCCAGATACTGGAAGGCCACAATGAGCTCACCCCAAAGCTTCCCCTTTTCCAGGCTGAACAAACCAAATTCAGCATTTCCTCATAGGAGAGTTCTTCATCCCTCTAATTGTCTGGGTGCCCTCCTCTGGACTTGCTCCAAAAGGTCAATGTTCTTCTTGTGGTGAGGACCGCGGAGCTGAACACCGCAGGTGGGGTCTCACCAGAGTAAAGGGGAAGAATCCTCTCCCTCATCCTGCTGGTCATGCTACTTTGGATGCAGCCCAGGATACAATTGGCTTTCTGGGCTGTGAATGTGCATTGCTTGGTCACCCCCCATCCCCCCTTTCTTCCCAGATTTTAGTAACAAGAGGTCTTCACTGCATGTGGAGAAAGAAATATTTGATCTTCTCCACACAGTACTTTTCTTTGGCCAATCTACACATCATCCAGAATGAGAAGCAACTTTTCATCATCAGCTGGCCAAAATAAAACATGTGAATGTCAGCAGTACAACTCTGACTGAATAAAGATTTACAGATGACAGTAATGACAGCAGTCACCCACCTCGTAGGTAAAGGTGCAACAACAAGGGACCCACTATAAAACATCAAGATCTGAAGCAAGATCTGAAGCAAGGGGTGTATTTGCTGCACCAATGTTAATGCTTGTTATCTCATTTCCATATTTTGTTAGTGGACATCTCAAATACTTCAAGTTTCACATTACCATAGATTTGGCCAGATCAGCACTAAAAGCTTAGTGTAAGTGAAGAGAAATCCCCTTCAGAGGTAGATTTTTCCTCTTTGAAACATTTCACATTTTGTTTTTTTTCTTTTTCTAACACACTAACATAAGCTGGTGGTCTGCGAGCTAACATTTCCCATATCACTTAAAAACTTTTAACATAGAATTTGTCACCCAAATCTTTCCTAATTAGAATTCACTTTGCTACTCACAGAGTATATTTTGGTATATGAACAAATTGAATAACAGCACTAGGATTTGGAGGAAATGGGCAACCATTCTGTGTGTGGGAAAAGGTGGGAGATGATGAGGGATTAATATTTTCTGTGGCATTAACTAACTGGCAGAATGTAAAGGTTTTATTTGTAATCACTGTTTACAGCCCTGTGAAAACGCATTCTTTTGGAAACACATGAAGAAACAAAAGTTTACCATAGAACAGCACTGATATTTGCCTACCAAAATTGCAACAAACATCTCTCAAAGCCCTCAAGGCTACTGAGCAAGAGCAACTCTTCTACTCAATGCTGATATCAGTATGTTAGGGACCATAAATTGACAATTTGCTCTCAGTGCTTCCCATAATAGGAAACAGACAAATTTATGGGAGTCACTTTTCTGATCCATCCGTAACTGCTCTTGGCATGGGATTCAGAGACCTCATTTCACTTCTAGCTGCACTCCACACACATCTCAGAAGTCAGCACCTTTATTCCCCTATTCGCAGTCTTGGAACAGGCTCTGCCACAAGACAGTAAAGCAGACAGAACAACTGGTACAACCACAGCACTCCAGACAGAGTTTGTTGAGTTATCCTTACTAAGACAAACCTGTTATGCCACTCAGGGGCTCAGATCCAGCAACTTCTGATCCCTCTGTCCCAGGAAATGTGGGCTACTGCAGAACATGGCTTTTAACGGCTGCATCAGAGCTGCCACAGTCAAGACTTTAGAGCACCAGTTCAAGGCATTTTAGCACTAGATGTTCTAAATTAAAAGGAATATCAAGTGCCCATAATTCAAGACTCCGAGATAATTCCAGAAATATATTAAAGTCCAAGAAAGATCAAACACTAGATGTGACCTCACACTTCACAAAACAAGCAGAACAAATAGAGTTTTAGAGACCCTTCAACACAGAGAGCTAAATGCTCCTACTTATCTGCTACCAAGAGAGGCACTGCCTATCATTGTATCCCAACAGTATTTGCTGGTATTGCAAGAAATGTGATCCAAAGACTGCAGTGTGACAGAGACGTCCGTGTGGTTTTCATCCACAGATTAGGGAGTACACAGCCATTTCCCACTATTTTGACATTAGAAAAGATATAAAATAAAAAGGTGACTGTAATCTCTCTCATCACAAATCAAACTCCAGTTTTCCATGATTCCCTATAGGATTTGTCTCCAATAGCAGTTAATTTATGAAATGTTTCCCTGCATTAGGAGAACATGTTAAAGGTCAGTTTGATAAACCTCACGTATTGCAAGACAAGTAGGACACTGAAAGCTCCTCTTTCCTGTCCCAGTTTACAGTTTATCTTAAGCACATTAAAATCGTTTTGCCTTGCACAAAGTTGCTCTAAAACCAGAATCACCACTTATAACCTTAAACATACATTACCTGGCTTTCAAAGTACAACAACCTCACCTCTTCGGTGACACAATTTTCCAAAACTACTAGTTCTGAAACAAAGGGAAATGAAAGGAAGGACATAAAAGACGGCTTAGCTAATATAACAGTTAGCATCACCTACTTGGTAGCCACAGAGATGACAAGAAGATGTAAGGCAATAAGGAAGGACAATACATTTTTCCAGTTCATTTGTAATCCTCAAGTGGTGAAAAATAAACTGGGATTGCCATCTCTGCGAGCATTATGTGCACTTTGCCTAAGATTGTAGAAGTGCAAATTTAAAAATCTGCCATGAAATTTCTAGATGGAGCCAAAACTTGGGTCTGAGCTCGCTGTTCCTTTTTTTCCCCTTTTGTTTGGTCACTTAGTTGTGAGCATGAAGGGAAACAAAAATAAGAATCTGAGCAGGCCAAACATGTTTACCTTTGTTTAATTGTACTTAATAAACCAGGATGAGATTAGAATTTGGCTCATAATCTGATCTCAGGCAAATGTTACAGTACACACGTTTACATTACTATTGTTTAGACAGTCCTAGAAAATACAGCCCAAGCAATATTTTTATTAAAAAGCCAATACCAGATACTGAAGGTAGTTGATATGTTAAAACCTGGGAAATGGATATAAATCTAACCTGAACAGAAGTGGATTTGCATAAAATGCATACAGCATAAGTTACTTCCCAGGTAGCTTGGAAATATAGCAATAGTTTCACTTTGCTTTGAAAAGCAAAAAGTATCGATTTGAAAATTAACCAAGTCAATTGCAGATGTTATATTTGAAGACAATAAAGGAAACAAAAGGAAGATGATCTTTCAGTTGATAATAAAATTCGCCTTCCTCCCTGCAAGATGTTAAAAGAAGGAAAATCCCTGAAGAGTTCAGAGTGGGTATCACTACTGAGACACCAAAGGCGTAATAGATAACATGAATTGATGCAACAGGCAGCCTATTTGAAATTTGTTTTTCACACAGTTAGTACAATAACAACTGCTCCTGCAGGAGAGGTCAATCTACCCACGCATTAACCCCCAATCAAGCAGCACTCTGAAAATCAAAAATGTGATTGCAAATTTCTTGCATGCCAAGATGAAGGAGTTTTTCATTTCAATCTATTACTACCAGCATTTTACATTCATTATGGTCAGGGGGTGAAGTGAGAACTAGGTACATGCTGGTTCTGAATGCCAGCACTTTCTTGATTACATTACCAGAGAATTAACATACAGAACCTCTATTAAAGCAGTAGAAATGGGCTTACTTATAGCTACTTTCATAGCTGAGGATTTCATAGCAGTTTTACATTCCAACTCAGAACGTTAAGAGGTTAAAAAATAGCTGTACAACATATCCATTGCTGCAAAGAAAGGTCTAAAAGATCCAGGCTTTCAGCATTACAAAAACGGGAAGGCTATCTGTTTTTGTAAGCACTTCTTTAAATCACACTCAGTGGGCTAGCAACCCTGGCTTTGACGGGGGGAGGGTTTTTTGTTTTGTTTTGTTTTTTGAAGCTGCCACTGCTGAGCTCAAAATAAAACTTACAAAACTTTACATAACCTCCAAATCTACAGCAGGCTAGCCTATATCCTAACTCTTCACACCAGAAATTGCCAAAATGAAAAGTTACAATGACTCCTATAAGGCCATTACAATCTGCAAACCTTGGAGAAGATCCACTGAACACATTTTAAAAGGAAAGAGGATCTTGCCTACAGCAACAAGTGGGATAAGCAGTCTTAAGAAAGCCTAAGACCTTAATACACTTCTTGCAGAACTTCTCTGGACATTAACATAAATGTACCCCAAGCACCCCAACCAGGAACCTAAGTACAGAATATTTCTATAGTGGATTTAGACATTAACTCACCTGTATTAGGAGCTTGGAATTCCAATAAATTCAATAAAAGAAATGAAAAGCATGGGAAAAGACAGTGACTCTTACAAATGAGTCAGTGTCATGTATATTATTAGCTGTTGTTGCATGAGAAATTGTTCTGTTAGTCCAACCATTCTTTGAGAGTGCAAGTTATAAGCAGTGTGTTACATAGCATTCATATGAAATAACTTGAGTCACATATCTTTTCTAAAAACAGTTTAATTTTTTTCCAGTGAACTTCAATCACATCAAAGAAAGTCCTTTATAAAAAGCTTCAGCATGGCACTGCATTAATGAAAATTTATTATTTTCAAACTCTAGTTCACTTGCATATGGCCAGTTCACACAATGGGAAGAGTAAACTTCAGGGGCTTCCAGGTGCAAGAAACAAGGAATGCCTGTCAGAGCTATGAGTTTTGGAGCCAGCAGCTGAGCTGGCTCCATTCTTTGCTCTATAGAATCAACCAAAACAATTTACTTGTTAAAAAAGGAAACAGATCCAGCAGTGGAGTTCAATATTTCACCACCTATGTCTTGCTGTGAGCGATGAAATCCTGGATACACTTGGATATCACACACCACTTCTGTAGCTAAAACAATGGGGATATAGCTGGATTACCTGTAGAGGTAAATCTTTGCTACTGTAGAGTCAAGGCACTCCTTGACATATATTAATATGGTCTTATGACAAGGGCATCAGAAGAGAAGTAAATTCCTTCGCCCAGAAGTTAACCAACCCCAAAGGATGAACAACAGACATACCAGTTACACCTAACTAATAATAGAAAACAATTTTCTGGACAACAATATGGTGGCTAGCAATCCACTAGCAGTGACTCTAATACCAGCTTTCTGCCATCATCTACACTAAATCTATCATCACAGTTTTTCAATTGACCAACATTGGAAGCCAAATACAAACTCCCCTGCTAAACAACATACCCATTTCGTGAATCAGCAGATTAATTAAATTAAATACAGATATTAACCATACAAAAATGGCAAAAAAACAAGGCTTCTCACACCCCAAAATTAATTCCATACTCTGCAGGTTTTTATCAGTGAGATGTTTCAGAGATTCACTCAGTGCTGTTTGCTGCCTTGCACTTTTTCCTTTAACTTTGTTTCTACCAATGAGTTTTGCTGGATTTCCTGCAGTTTCAAAGTTTTCAAAGTGATATATGAAGTCAACAAATATAAATGCATTAACTCTAGTTAACAATCAAGGGAAGAACTCATTTCCATTTCCACAGAAGCAGACAAATTGGGTGATCATTTAGGAGCCAGATTTGACAGCTGTAAAATATTCCATGGCTTCAGACAATGGGTTAGACAAGCATTTGTCAGGAAAAGCCATTGCTACAGGTGATTTTGCCAGAGAGCAGGGAGATAGACTGGAAAGCCTACTGAGGGCCCCTCCAGCTGTGCTTTCCAAGGCTCTCTGTTCACTGACCTCTTGAAAACTTAGGGTTAATAAACCAACAAATGTTTGTTTCTCAATATACAGCTCATGGCAGTAAGAACAGCACTGCAGGATTTTGTGGCATTTGTACAAAGGTTCTTGTGAGAGAAGGCAGCCACCTTGTTCAGTAAGCAACTGCATTCAGCCCACTTGGTTGATAGAGGAAACCCAGCTGAGGTAATCTTTTAGGAATTCAGCAAAGCTTTTGATTCTGTTTCTCACAGGAGCCTTCTGAACAAAATGTCCAGCACACAGCTGAGCAACTAGGTTAGCTGGTGGGTGAGCAACTGGCTCACAGGTTGGGCACAAAGGGTGATAGGGAGTGGGACAGCATGAGGCTGGCAACTGGTCACTAGTGAGGTTTTGCAGGGCTCCATCCTCGGCCCAGTTCTCTTCAACATTGTCATTTATGACTTGGACACAGGACTCAAAGGAATACTAAGTAAGTTTGCCAGCAACACCAAATTAGCAGTAAGCTGTCACCTCCCTCGAGGGCAGAAAGGCCTGGCAGAGAGACCTCAGCAAATCAGAGAACCGGACAATCATTAACTGTACGAAGTTTAATAATGGCAAGTGCAGATTCTACATCTGAGATGGGGCAGCCCTGGTTGTGTGCATAGACTTGGGAATGAGAACTCAGTGCTGTGGGAAAGGACCTGGGAGTCCTGGTCAATGACAGGTTGAACATGAGTCAGCAGTGCCCTGGCAGCCAGGAGGGACAACCCTGTCATGGGGTGCATCAGCACAGCATTGCCAACCAGGCAAGGGAGGGGATTGTCCTGCTCTGCTCTGGGGCAGCCTCACCTCGAGCGCTGGGGCAGCTTTGGGCACCACACTATAAGATATAATGCTACCACAGAGATGCAAAGAAGGGCCACAAGGATGGTCAAGAGCCTCACACTGCTGCTATACCAGCCTTATGAAGAAGAAATCCATCAAAATACTTGAGGAATTTAGAGCTGCTTTGATGCTACCGGAAGTCTGTGTCGATGGTGACAAAAATGGCTTTTGGAGGAAGGTTTTAATCAATGAAAGAATGGGAAGCATCTAGTTGTCAAGTACTGTTATGTGGCATTAATATTTTTTCAGAGCTGTGGCATACTAAAAGCATAGCAACGGAGAAATGTAAATGTCCTCACAATGTGTCTTGCAGCATCCATGAAATCACTCTATCCCTGGAGTTGCCAATCCAGAGCATTTTACCAATGAAGAGTTTGCTACGAAGAACTTGCATTCAGACGGTGAGTGACCAGGAAAGCAAATTAAACAGAAACCAAGATAGGAAAATGCATATTTAAGAGATGTTCTGACCACCTCAAATTCACTTCTGAGCATCAGTAAGTTTTTGGACAACTACACACCTTGGCATTTCTGAAACTGATTCCTCAGCTCCTACATGTCTCTTCTTCTGAGGGCAAGGGGAACAGTCATTAACATCCAAGACATCTGGGGGCTCATGGAACATCAAGATGCAAAAAGTTGGGGGAGGGGAATATCAGTTTATTTCAGTAACAGTCATTTAAAAAAAAAAAAAAGCCAAAAACCCCCACCATCGTTTATAATGTAGAACTCCCTCCAAAATTAGCTTACACACTGATATAAATTGGTTTTCTTTGTGGTCTAAAATTGACTTGCATTTCACTACTTAGTCAGAAAATAGCTACTGAAAAGCCCTGGCCTCAGAGCTTTTGGACTGTGGACTCCTTTCATCGTGTAAACAAATGCTTCAGATTTAAAGCTTTCCCATAATTGTTATGCTAACCTTGGAGTGAAACCTCTCCATTTGCATTTGAAGGAGCCAAATATTAGGCAGGAAAGAAAGTGGTCTTTTTAAAAGCATGAGAAAATGTTCCTTCTTTTTGGTCCTCAACCATCTGGGCAGGCCCTGCTCCTCTCTCTCTCTCTGGCAAAGGCAGAGAGAAGGAAAAGGGGCACGGATGGTGGTAATCTTGCTGAAAGAGAATTAAGAAATTCCTTCAAAACATGAATGAATGAGACTTCCTATAGGGGAGGGGAATCCTGGTTCCAAAGAGGTGTGAGATGTTGTAGATGGGGGGAGGGAACAGGGACACAAATACATCAGTAAGCTAGTGAGTGATGTAAGAAGCACCTATGCTTTATTATGGTTTTCTCTCAACATGTTCTGGAACCCAGAGCCAGATTTCTTTATAGACGCTGCGTGTGAACCCTGCAGCTAATGGGATGTTAATGTTTCCTCTTTCACCCATCTGAAGCTAAGAGGAGTCTTTGTACTCATATGTGCATATGTATTCAGGTGAGAGAATGACTATGTGAAGGAAAAAAAAAAAAAGAAGAAAGAAAGAAAAAAGAAAGGAAAAAAGAAAGGAAAAAAAAAAAAAAAGAGAGAGAGCAGCACAGGTTTCAGTCCCAGTTTTGTGATCTGGGAATTTCATTAAGTATTTCAGCAAGGGCAAAAAGGATAACACTTGAATGAAAACCCCACAGTTCTGAGATTTCTAGTAATACAGTTTAAATTAAAAAAAAATTCACAAGAGGAATCATTCTCCTTTTCAAATAGCTCTGTGCAAGGGGTCGTCTCTGTCACTGTGCAGGTCAAGAGATTACTCCACTAACTGTTTAGAGTTAAAGCTGTAATCAGTAGAATAAATATTTGATATTACCCCAGTAAGCATGTAATAGAGAAAAACAAGACTGACGACATTCTTAAAAATAATCTAGGCCAAATTATCTGCTGGCACAACTCTGCTCTTGAAGTCATGCCAGCAAGGAGTTTGGTGTTACATTTTGAGCTGCTAAACGAAGTTATCACAACACATTTTCTCATGACAAAAACAAAAACAATTAATTGTACTAGAATGAAATTGAGCTAGGATTAGTAGATTATCACATGCCAGAATGACAGAGTTTGTGCTAGCTATGTTACTGGTTTCTGTCTATTTTCCATCCATTTCCTTGCAGAGCAATGGATCCACATTCTCAATGAATTTCTGTTAGCATCAGAAGCAAACCAATGGTTGAAATAGCAAGTGAGATTTGCTGCATCTTGGTCATATATAACATGAGAAACAGAATTCCCTTGATATTTGCTGTTACATTGATATTCAGGATTGAATTTCAGTAAAGGCTCCAGTTTCTAAAGGGAGGACAATCATTTAATGCTACTTGCACGTTTACCTCTCGAGATAAAGTAATTGTTGAATTTAATCCCAGAGCTGTATAGTGCCAAGCAAGAGATGTAGCTACCAGAAGGATTCCACAGAAATTTCCTGAAACTACCAGGAATCCTTGGAAATCTGATTATGAGCATGGGTTTAGCCCAGGAGGAAGTCAAGAGTCACCAAAACAGTAGCCCTGCATTCATAAGCATTATCTCCGTGGTTGCGCCCACAAAGTGTATGGGAAATTAATCCCATAAAGGCCAAGGTATATAATTGGATTTAAACCCACTGCAATTCTAACTAGAGAGGTCAAACAAGAGACAAAAAAGCAGGCAAGATCAAGCCTTGCCTTCACCTGCATAAACACAGGTTGTGTACTTCAAGTCTCCCAAAGTTTTACTCAGCAAAAAAGTGGCCAGACATGAGGACAACTAAGTATATATTGTAAAAAAAAAAATGCACCCATATTGTCACCATGCCCTGGGACAAGTTCTCCTTTTTGTTAATCAAAAAGTAAAGTAAGCCTTACCACTCTCCCAGTAAAAAGAACAACAAAATGGGGAAAAATGTGGTATTGGGTTAGAGTTAATTGCCATGTATGTTTTCCCTGCCAACACATTGAAGAGTGTCTTACAAGCTCCAGACTCTTCTTAACTGTGGGTTGGAGTATTACACTTTTTACTGAATACATTAGACTCCAGCAACAAATTTCTTAATTTATGGGAAAAAAAAAACCAAAACCCTTAAGCATCCTAACCCTGATTTTTGTATGTTTTGTTCTGAGATTAATAGCAGAACGAAGAACTGGTTTTGCATCTATCTTTTTTTCCTGTACTAAGCAGTATAAATGAACTGAAGCTACCATTTTTTCAGTTTTGCTATCAGCTGTGGATGTTCCATTTCCTTGGATATGTCAGGCATGTAAAGTCAGCTCTGTCTCATTCATGTTTCATTAACTTAGTTTTAGGGGAAGCAGGGACGGGAGGCAATAAATGCACATCGTAACAGTTGGGATCTAGCACACAACAGTATCTAATTCTGATACACCTGAGCTTTAGAGTTTATAGGGATGACATGAGTTCCCCTTTCCATGCAAAGGGCCCCTTTTCTCTCAGACTGACACAAATCCTATCGATGCCTCAAAAAAGGTAAACATTCTTAAAAAAGCTAAAAAATGTTACCCAATTATTCAGAATGGCTTAGAAACTAGTTGAAATTAATTCAATATTTGCCAGCTGAATGATTGAGGTTTTGGTTCCCTTCTTGTTAAACCATCACAAACTCAAGAAGGAGGAAACTAAAACACTTGTCATTTTTTCTTAGTTCCCATTTCTTTCCAACTCTGTTTCTGATAGTTCTTGCCAGTTCTAGATCAAGGTACTGACAGTTCACCACCCATGTGGTCATTAATAAAGCCTTTGCTGTATCTGTTAATGTACAATTCTGGGCAAAATGGAAATTCTTTATTTCTTGCACCGATACAGCAGTACTCTTTCACTGGAGGTACTGCCATGAACCATAGTCACACATATACAGAAACTATGGCCACTGGCCCAAAAGCAGGCCACTGCCTCCTAAAACATGTGTCTGCAAAAACTTTGGTAGAGAGCATCACAGTGGCACTTCACACTGTCCCCTTTAGCCCACCATGGTAGTGCTTTACGCACAGACCAGCCTCCCCAGCAGCAGTGAGCTGATCCTCAGGCAATTAACTATTCCATCCTCCACCTCTCTTCACATCCAGGGATAGCTTTTCCCAGATGCATTAGCCAGCTGCTCAAAAACATAACAGATGCTCAGTTTGAGTGGTTTTAACCTAAAAGATATAATTAGTGCCAGTTTAACATTAAGACCAAAGAATAAAAATTTTAACATGCTAGTTGCACATAATTGCACTTAGATATCTAACACTGATGCTGAACACACAGGGCCATGTATGGTTGAAACCAGAATTTGCAACAGGTTTAAAGCTGTCTTTATTCCCAAACAGCTTCACCCTCTTTCTCCCATTAGCCAGAGAAGGATCATCTCCCTCCAAGAAAACAAAAATACTGTCTTCATTAGGAAAGAAACATTGTCAGTATAGTTCTTCATAGACATAGTTGATTTTTACTGCATGACTTTACCCTGCATATAGTACCTAGTTGCTGACAGTCAAAGAACAATACTCCATTTCTGGGACTAATTTATTTTCAAAGTTTCAGTGATGCAGCCAATACATGCATCTGTTTGGACAAATTCTAAACTCTACCATCATATGCTTTCCCATGTAACTATTTCCTTTCTCAGTACATACAGTTGTAGAGTTGCAACCTGACATCCTACAGGATTGCATTAGTGTATAGACTTTATATAGAGTTAGGTTGTTCTGTGAAACATATGATGGAATAAGTAAACTCCAGTCAAAGCTGTCAAACATTGCTGCTCCAAGATAGGCTCCAAGCTCTTTATCTTGACAATTAAAGCAGGCCTTCCTTTTCTGGAGAGTGACCCTACCATACACTTCTTTTGCAGTCCCAGCTTTAAGCAACCAGAGTATGCTAGTTTTGCATAGATCCTAATTAAGAATGAATTCAACAACAGACTTTGGAATGTATTTAGGCTTCTCACATGAATTTTTTTAGACATGCTTGGTGCCAAATGCTCAGTGTGGCATAACACACCCAGTAGGACATACCTTTAAACTAACGCATTTCTGAAAACAACATGGGGGTATTTTTGAATTTAAGCTTGACACTCATCATCTTTTACAGAAAAGATTCCTACAGACTTCTTAATATACAGAGCAAATGGCAGAAAACAATCAGAATCCCTGTTGCTATTATAGGTGACAGACTCTTGTGGTCTAGCACTTGGCAGCTATCATAGAAGTAAAGGGACATAATTATACACACTTGAGGCTTCATTTCCTTCACAAGCACTCTTCATTAGTACTCTAGTAAACATACTTGCACATCTTCAGGAAGACAAACACTGCTTTTTGCAGGATGCCTCATCAATGCACTAATTTGTGGTGGCAAAACACATAGCAAATAATTTATCAGCTTTTCCATGGTCTTTCCATGCATGGGAGAAGCCATGAGCCAGCTATTACCACATTATGTGTTGATAGCAAGGCCCAATATGATTTCATGCAGCCTGGGGTTTTTTGTCTGCTTCTTTAAAACATGAAGACCCAAACTCTGCTGCTGACTTGCCTTTTTCCTGGGGCAACAGTTTTCATTCCCTTCTCAAAACGAGTTTTTATGTTCTTTGGAGCAGGAATGTTTCTCTATGGCACTTTCCACACAGAATTTTGTTGTAAATGTCTCAGGGAGTCAGCTCTGGACTTCTGACACATTTTCCTTTCCTGTCTGCTGCAGACTTCATATGTGACCACAGGCAGGTCAGTAAAGGCATCCAAAGCTCATTTAGACTCTATATCTAAAAGGGACAGAGAGAAACACAATGCATATCGTCCCATCAGTTATACAATTCACAAAGGTAACTTGTTTGCTGAGGTTTCTTGGAGACTGACAAAACCCATGTGCTAAAATCCCATTCTTAGTAACACTTCACTCAGTAGTTCCTCCCCAGCTTCTGTGATGTGACTAACTTGTAGATTTTTACTTTATAGATGGTTTTGCCAAGCTGTAACAGAGTAAGATGTCAGGGCGACATCCTATAATCATCCCATGCATTCTTTGATTTTCCAAAGGGCCAATACCTCTCAAAAATCCAGTTCACATGTAAAATGTAGGTACTACCTCTCTCCCTCACACACAGACAGAATTGACATTTTCAGACAGCAATATTTCCTCTTTTTACCCTTTCATTACATTTTCCTGCTAAAGCCTCTGTAAAGTTTTGGGTCTTCAACAGGCTTATAGAAGCAGATGCTCTCTCCCCTCTCTGCTCCTGTTCTCTGTTCATTCATAAATTCAGAAGTACCCTGCACAACACAAAATCCTTTTGTGGGTAATGTGATGTACATATCATTGCATTGGTCATATTTACTAAGCTATAAGCAAATTATGTTTTGCATCATAGCCATGAAGACAAATATAGTAATAGAATCAGGTACCTTTCCAAGCAGATGGAAATTTGCTAATGCAATAGGAAGTTGCTTATTAAATACAATGAACTTCTGGTGTCAGGAAATACAAACTGCAAGCATCATCAGGTGGAGGGAAAATGGCTACTTTAACGATCCTACACACAGATACATTAATTTATCCTGATTAGAAAAAAAAACAGTCAATACTTAGACTTTCCTAAATGGGGTTGTTAGTTTATAATTTTTCTTTTAAATACACATCACAATAAACTGCTAAAGAAAAGATTGCTGTCATCTTTTCACAAGTGGAAAAAGAAGCTATTATGCAAGTCCTGCCTTTATACCAATACTGGAATGAAGAACAAATCCTATAAAGCACTCTAACAATAGCATCCTATGCAGATGTTCTAGACCTTTCCAGCAGTGATTTGGCCTGAGACGTGCTGTACCAATATTTTTAACTAGCAACACCTAGACCAAGGAAATGGTGCTTTTAAATAATTGTGAGAAACAGATCAAAAATATGTGAGCTGCAAACAAGCAGAACAAGACAATTAGCAATGCATTTATTCAGATCAAGAGAAAAGTTATTTCAAGAGGAACAATCAAATCCAGGATGGCAATTAAAGAACAGCCTATCTTATGGATTACTCTGTGCAAACTGGTCACTGAGCAGTTACTGAGTAGTTCCAGTTCCCCATGCCTTGCAAGGGCAGGTAAGGACACAGCCTCAAAAACCTAAAATTTCATCTTCCCCTGTAAGGCACATCGTCCTCAAAATGGACTCAGCACAACAAGGCTGCATAAATGGATACATTGAAAACATCAAACCATGCTTAAGCTCCAAAAGAGCAAGTTACTTTTATTTAGGTCCACAAAATCAACTCATTGTAAAATGCCTGGATGAGAGCACCCGAGCTTGAACTACCTGAAGAACTGTTCTGCCACAGAGAGGCACCAAAAGGGTTTAGTAATGCCTGTAAGAATAGTCCTCCTGGGTGCCTGGAAAAAGGGCACTGTGAGGTACAAACTAGGACAGTGATGTTCCATCATTAAGGCTCCACCAGTATTTCTTAATGGGCACTGAGCAATTTTCTGTTTCCCTTCTTGAATATTTTGTTTCAGCAGTGCTCCAAACAACAAATATTTACAGTGTGGATTTTCTAAGAGTTGTTCTGCCTTTTAGATGTTAAACTAAGCAAGAATTCTTTTGTTCTTGGTTGTAAACAGCAGCATACAATCCATTCAGCATTTCTGCACAATAACCCACCTACTCTCTTCATAAAACAAATTAACATCACAAATCAATATTCAGAGGGGTTTTGTTTTGTGCTGGTTCTACGTGACAGAACCGCTTGCTTTTTCTGTCAGAAGACTTCTACCAGAAGCGTGCATTTTCAGTCCAAGAAGCTGTCACATCAGCATATTTCGGGGAAGGGATAGATGTTAGCTCATACGCCTTCTCATCCTTCTCTGAGAACTCAACACAACAGCCTGCCACCCACCACAGCAACCTAAGAGATAAAACACAGAGCTGAACTTACAGAAGGCGGGGCTTTGGAAGCAAAGCCAAATTAAAAAGACACACAATGAGACTACAGGTAAGCATCAAAGTGCAACATCATAGCAGATAATAATGCAGAAAACAACATCCTGGTAACATAACTGTGCTGCTCCTACAGCCACGTTAACCTAACCCATGTAGCATAGTAGTTTTCAGGTTTGCTGTAGAAGGCTCAGGCTCGAAGACCCACTTCCTTAAATCAAAATTATCATTAGTAAGTATACAGTGTTTTCCAATTTAACTGCCTAGGGACTGTAGCCTAAAAAATGCATAAGCATGAGGTTACAAAAACACCACATGCAGTACTCTCATGGCAAGAGGTGTCTGTGGCATTTGCTCATTGGGGTGGACTAACTGGGATCCACTGAGGATTAAAGGGACCACATAGCTATGAACATCAATGGTATGAAATCCAAGGCCATACAGTTCAGGGCTAATGCCATTCTTGAGAGTACAAGTTTATCATTAGAAAAGGATGAGGATGAGAACCTGGGAAAACCAGGTGATCACTGGATGAAAATGAGCAACTAGTGTCTTAGGGCAACAAGAAGGAAAAGAAATCCTATGGAGTTTTAATGAAAAAAAAAAAATCAGTGAGATCTCTCTCAAATGCCAGTCTCCAATTTCACCTGTTCAAGAAAGGATCATTAAAACAACTGTGGTAATGGATTGTAAAAATTCTCATGTAGAAATGGACTGCTGCAGAGCAAGAATTCTTTGGGGAAGAGGCCAGAATGCATTGGTAACCACTGCAGCAACCTTGCAGAGACACATCCAGATGAAGTCCAGCTATGAGACCACCAGTAAAGTGTCCTGCATTGCATGGACAAGCCTTGCCTTTTAAAGGCTTCACTTTCAAGAAGTGTGAACACAGACACTTGGTCACTAAAACAAGCATTCTTTGCGTGCACATTAGTACCAGATTAACTACTCGCATCACTGGGTTGGTCTATGAGACAGGCACAGTTTCCCTCTGCACACAAGATTCAGGTAATGCAAACATGAAGGCATCCCTGAAGCTTCAAACCTCCAAAACATTGCAACATGCCTCTATTTCCCCTTGGCAATTCTTTTCCTAGAGCAGGCACAATGAATTTCTTTGTGTTAGTTCATGCCCGCCTTTATTTATGGGGGTATGTTTGTGCAGGGACAGAAAAGACTTCATGGCAGCTTGTGTGGAAAAATACATTTAACTTTGCCTCATTAAAGAAATCCATTAAAATTATCCCAAAGGTGAACATTCTGAGCTTCTTCTGAAAGATTGTAGCGCCAGGATTTCAAATTCAGTGTTATCATTATGAAAAGAAATTCCAGACAGCTACCAAAAACATAGCTTAACCAAGCAAGATTCCTTTTACTCATGACTGCAAAAGCAATAATGGAGAAAATGAAAATAACACCAAAGTCAGTCTTCTGTACGTTATGCTATCTGCTTTCTTTTTTTTTCCAAAGCTAACAAAAGATTCAATAAATTCAATAATTTAAAAAAGTAATTACTTATAATTACTATAGTATTAAAGAAATATATTTCACTTTGTATGGCTTGAAATTTTGACATCGTTCTTGGCTTCAGTATCATACCCAATTAGAAACCCCTAGAAGAGTGAGAACAACAAGAGCCATTAAATGTGTCACAACACAGGGTGAAGGGAAGAAGTGCTGGAAGTGGAGGCTTTTCAAAGTAAGCATAGGAAATTGTGCTGCACAATGAGTGCAGAATATGTTTTTTTCTCTTCCCCCCCCCACAAGCCTCCACCTCCTGCCCTCCTCCTCAAGACATACACACACATTTTATGGCCTAAGAGCCAACACGAAAGGGTGTGTTCTTTCAGGTTTATAGCCTTGACTAATGGAATTGCTCTAAATAACATTTTGATCTTGTAAGGTCATGCAGAGTGCTATACCTTTCCTTTAATGATTCAGGTCTGGACCAAGCATTTCCCAGAATTGAGATGGTAATGAAGTCATTAGTTTCTTCCTACTTGAAGCTCTGGCTAGGAAAGGGAATTCTATGGGTAAAGTCTGAGAGGGTCTTTTTCATAAAGCTCATACCCAGCTGAGCTGTAACACCTGTTACATTTTCCCAGGAGCTTGAGCTGCAGAGCATTTCCAATCTATTTGCTCTTCTTCTCCTACAGCACATTGACAAAAGCTGGGGGAATGGGTTTTCTAAGGGAGTGCTAATTGAAAAAAAAAAAAACCTGTGCCTGGTGCAAATGTTAACTCACATCCTAGCTAAGATACTGATGATTATTTCCTTGTCTTTGAAAATACAAGCCATTCCAGACTGCACTGAAATTAAAAATAGACATTTGAAATAGGTTCTTTAATAATTCCTCACCTTTTATGCATGATACAAAGGATGAAGAATTACTCCAAAAAAAAACCCACTATTGAAAACAAGCCTTTATGCTAAGTTTCTGATACTAAAATACAGTCACTGCTCAGAAGAGAAATATAGCACTGTGCACATGCCAGTACATATAGAACTAACAATTATATATACATTCTTACAAATAACAGTTCTTGGAGGAACACTTTTAAAATATGGTTTCTCAAGTGAAGAGAACAATAAACCTGGATTATCAGGTTCCATCACTGAGTATCTGTGGGGAGAGGTGTGCTGTTTGTTCATTTGGAGCAGCAAAATGCTTGATTTAACGAATTCCAAATCACTCGTGCAACACATCCACAAGTTAGACTCAAAACTGACAAGTGTATCTTGTTTTGCCACTGGTACCCTCTCAGACCTCCCTCCAAAGTAAGCCCAGTTATAAACTATGTTTCATAGAGCAGGCCCAGGTGTTCCAATGCATTTTGGTCTTGCCAGCTAATTAACACACATACATACACACAGAGTAATAAGGAGTATTAGAAAGTAAACTATTAAGGGATATTCTTCAACTAAGGAATCTGTTCCTTGTACCAGATCAAAAAAACCTAGCCTTACTGAGCACCTGAACATGCCACAGAAACCAGCTTTTCTCAGTTGTGAAGGTATAGTCTAGTGATGGGACACACTTATTTTTTGGCTGCAGACCTAGGTGGCTGCTGCTGAGAGCACTAAGGCCTTATTGTCAGAGACACAATAAGATTCTGAAGAAATGCCTGACGTTACCCCCAGTGTCCTAAACATAACACTGAGGCTTCCGTATACCTATAATTGGAGTCAGATTATTCTGTTGCGTTGCAGTTTTTTTCCTTGCTTTTGTCTCTGAAATGCAGTTCTGAAAAGCCTCTAAAAATGACTGGGGTTTTTCAGCTGGGCTTTTTTATTGCTTGGAGTTTTTTGGGGATGGATTTTTTTTGTTGGTTTTTTTTTGTCTGATTGGTTTAATTTTTTTAAATTATTATTATTTCTACAACATATTGCACAGGTGTATAAACAAATGAAATATGGTATGGAAATTCTTGAGCATCTTCCCAATATTTAGGAAGTCCATATGCAAGAAAGAAGAGGCATACCACTAAAGTATAAAATTAATCTTGCATTATTAATAAAACAGAGGGTGTGGTCAAGAAAGAATAATACCATCCTCATTTTTATGATTGATATGTTAAACTATCACACTAGAAACAAGTTAAGCATTTATTATGAAAAGCTAAAGTAGGGACTTTCTTGTGCTTTTCCACCAGAAATATCAAGCCAAATTATTATTGCTTTTCTTTTCGTATTAAAAATCTTAAGAACGTATCTGATTTGTTTAGAAAGAGGAGAATTATTGTAGACTAACTTCTGATCATTTTGCTGACAGGCCACAGCATGCTTACCTTTCTGATTTGCCAAGTCTATTCTACACAGCCGAAAGAAGCAACTTTGCTGCCAGGTTTTATTACAAGGCCCTGTTATTTTCCCAGTAAAATGAAGTCAAACTGCTTTCTGCCGATGTTTATATCCCCAAAATCTTTGGATATAATGACACTGTGGAACAAACATACTTTTGCTGTCTTTTGCCTTTGCTTTCAGTCAGCCCCAGCCAGGCAGTGGATCATGCCATATCAGAGAGTTGTCAAATCTTTAAGGCTGGAAAAACCTCTAAGACGATCAAATCCAACCACTGACCTCACACTGCCACATTCACCACTAAACCATGGCCTCAAATGCCACATTTACACATCTTTTGAACACTTCCAGTGATGGTGGTTCTACCTCTTCCCTGGGCAGTCTGTTCCAATGCCTGAACACCCTTTCATTGAACAATTTTTTCTTACTATCTAGTCAAAAATATCACTGCAGTGAAGGAAGGGTCTGTACGCAAGCAGGAGACATCATCTCACACTCAGTCCCAATTCTGAGCAGCTCAAAACAGCAGCTTAAAATTTTCCCTCCTAAACTCAGCCTTAATTTTTCACTCTAATGAAAAAGTTTTTTTATTTAATGTACCTGAAATATACCTACTCCCCCATTTTAGCTATTTCCCAGCAGCTACATCCCTCTTGTCCACTGCTTCAATAACTATTTTCTCACTTTCTTCCAAATCACCCCTTCATTCAACAAGTAGTGTCCTCCCCATACAAAACTATTCCTCTTCTTTTGGCTATTTGACCAAGTGAGCTGCATAAAGTCCAATTCAGACCTTTCTAAACTCCACAAGCATCTTACTATGTTCCTGCTTTACACTGGTTACATCCTCATGTTAGTACCAACTTTTGGAAACAACTAACAGGATCTATTGTTACTCCGTGCCAGGCAAAGTATCCCAGCTGGATGAGCACATTCTGTATCCAGGGCTGAGGCTCCTCAGAATGAGGTGGTTACCAAACCACCCACGATCAAAATCTGCTGTAGGTAAGTTTGCACAGCTCCTATCATCTTTCCCTTTGGAGAACAAAGGCAGACAACTGTCTGAAATTGACTGTGCCCTAAAGACTCCAGAATCTTTGAACTTCTAGGTGTAATTTTCTCCATATTTACAGATGAGCTGGCCATGGCCTGCCAAAAGGGCAAGACTGGAAACATGGAATTCAGATACTTTATCTGTAATGTGAAGAGAAGTTGAAAACTGATTCATTTCAGCTTCATACTTGCCACAAATTGCTTTCTACCCTGTGTCAAACTGTTAAGTAACAGTGAACTGTTGAAAACACAATCTTTGGCATTTCTTCCCTGCCTACAGAGGGTGAGCAGTAGCAGTCCAGCAAAGGCTGCTGTCCCACATGCTCTGGCTACTCAGGCAGAAGCATGAAATGAAGGGTGCCATTCAATAGGGCTGGGGCTGCCTGTGGCATAAACAGGCTGTAAATCTGACTATATATTTGAATACTGTAAAGAACCATCACAATTAAAACTATGTATAAGCAAGGACATGAAATGGAAGTTAAAACTTGAATTATAATTGACCACAACCGACCTGCCAATAATCTCCACATACAAATGCCTTTTAATGTCTAATATTTACTAATAATGACACTCTTGTGTCAGAGCTCTGCAGCAGAGAAGCCACCACTCAAATGCTTATATAACATACTTGAATTATAGAGCACAGCAACATCCAAACTTCTTGTACTCATGTAAATTGAAGAAATGTGATGTGGTTTTACAACTGGGGAACTGAGGCACAGAGCAATTTTGCAAGTTCTCCAAAACACCACAGGAGTTTTGAGGGCACCACAGTTCTGAGGTTAGAGTATAGTCAAAATTCTTCTAACACATGAATACAAACAACTCAATATCCAGCAGAAGTCATGAGAGACATGATTCTGTAATCTTCTCATTTGTCAGAAATCATACTAAAACTTTAACCCTTTAACCTGAGTTTAGGTGGATTCAATGTGGATGCTAGACCAGAGAAAACATTTCCTCCCAACTGCAAGCAAAAACAGGTGAGCTGCTTTTGAATGTGAATAAAACTGAAGAAATATAATTACTTATTGCCTTGAATATATTATTCAAATTAATATAGCTATATAAAATAAATGCAAGGTTACACAATTTATTTACATTTGTATATGTCTTATACTTCACTTTTGCAACCATATTATATACAAGTTTATAAAGTCAGTCCCTGCCACAGATGGAGTTTGAGAAAAAAATCCCAAACATTTTACAATCTTGTTTCATTACTCTAAGTATTTTGTTATAGAACAATTCAGCCTATAACCTCTCTTTACCCAAGTAATAGTTCTGACTTTGAACTAACCTAACAAACTGCAACAATTATCAAGTTATCATAAACACCTCAATGCTTTCACAAATTTACTGACACTTGCCAATCAAAAGCTGTATTTCAGATTAAGGCAATACTGGTCATTTCCTGTATACATCCAGAATGAGGAACAGATGCAGAATACACCCTCAGACATCAAAATCCATGGAAACTAATTCAAAGAACTCTGAATTTATTTAATTAGTAATACATTTTAATTACTACAACTTTTCTCCACACTTAAAGCTTTAACTTTAACACGTAAAATTTTCTTTTTTATGTTAAAGCAAAAAGCTTGGTCTCTGTCACCCAAGTGTTGACACTTCAAGAGCAAGGGAAAGGGAGGAAAGGTACCAGTTGCTCTCATATTCATCATAAAGATCAAAATAAAATGAGAAGCACAGAATATGGCAGAGATTTAAACCTGAAATGAAATAGCTTTTATACATTCCAAAAGAAATTAGTTTTAAGTTAACAGCCTTTGAAATATCAAATACAGAGCCATTTTCATCATTTCCTGCCCCTCTCTCTGCCATTCAAAGTGCACAGCTAAGGAAGAAGAGAAGAATGGAAAGGAATTTAAGTCTGACTGCTGTTCACACTTTAAGTTGTATGTTATGTACACAGAGATTTTTTGTGAACTGACTTGGAACAGCGCTTGTGTGAAATTTTGTCACGAAACACACATTTTCCATTCAACAAACCCAGTCACTCAGAAGGTATGACATGTCCAGAAGCCCTTCCTCACTGGTGATCTTTCTGCCCACCCCAATCTTATTAAAGCCCAGTAATTAGGAAACTCAGTTGGGGTACATACCCAGACTCAAGCCCCCAGCTTAGCTGGCTGTTTCACAGCGACAAGACCATCTAGCCACCAAGTATCTCCCCTTCCAAGTGTTCTTGTTGGAGCTGTTACAGCTTGTACTAGTAACAGGAAATATACTACCAAAAAAAAAAAAAAAAAAAGTGGGGGGAAGCAGTCATCTTGGTCACTTCTCTGGGGTTATGGAAGGCAATAAACACAAGTCAGGTATCTTAAGACATTATTCTGACCACGAACTCCTCTGCAATGTTGTGCTCCCTCCATTCTACTCCAAGTGGAAGAATTTGATACAAAAGTTCAGCACATTCAGGGCAGATATGACAGCTCACAGATGCAGGTAGCAGTCCTGGTGGTTTTACAAGTGACAGTACAAAGTCAAAGGAATTCAACAGCACTTCACCCACTCCAGCGTCCTTGAAAAATCCCCAGAAGTGCTGATCCTTATGTGTCTTTCTGCAGTTGAGAACTGTGCCCAAGTGCTTTGTATAGGTTCTATAAACATGAGACAGAGAAGTGCCTCACAGGCAAAGTAGGGAAGACAGCAAGCAGATTCCCCACAGCAACCTGTACAGTGCTTATTGACAGTAAAGCATAATTACATGGCATTTTCTCAAAGTGGTAGGTGTCTCAGATTCTGGGAATGACATTCCTGGGAATTCTTCCCATGACTGGTCCTATGAACAGTATTAAAAAACTCCTTACGTAAGATTTTATGTTGAAACATTTGTATTGCACATTTACTTCTCAGATTTTATGTCACAATCATGGGATTATTCTGCCTCTTAAATGAAGTGCTTACTATGAAAAAAGAGTGAATGGCTGGATGAAATTATATTTATGCCCCAAAGAAAATCTACCTCAGAAAAATAAAAAATCAAAACCAAGAAAACCAAAGCAAGCTATGTTTCAGCTACAAACATATAAGCTGAAACCTAAGTTACCAGACCCAACAGCACATGCCCCTACCTTTCATAGCAGATGCATGATCTTTACCTGTGACAGCACAGTACTATTCCACCAGTGATAGATCAGATTCAAGTCTTTATATCATTTACTTTTGAGGTTTGTATTCCTACTGTGGGCCACTATCCTTTAATTGTGCTAACTCAAGTGTTTACCAAGCCATATCCTTGATAGGGTTGTCAATATTATTAATACTTTTAAAAACCCCCAAAGAAATAATTTTAAAAACACACAAACTTGCAAAGTATTAACCCAAAACCCTACAGGTAATTTTAACAGATCTTCCTTAAAGTATTACAGTGCAAACATTTGGATTGTGCAACAGAGAGAAAGCAAATTCTGGAAGTTAATAAAACTAAGCAGTATCATGTTGTGCAACCTCTACATTGTATCTGCTCCTCAAAAGTCATGAGCACAGAATCATAACCGTGATATTATAAGCCACTTGCTTTCTCCTCCCCGTCATGCACTCTTTCCTGCCAAATTCCTCCCTACAGGAACAGTGGATCCCTCTCCTAGCTTTAGCACTGGTGTTTGAACATGCCAATTCTCATAGAGCTTTTTAATATACCACTTTTCAAACATTAATTCATGCACAGTTTTATACTATCTCAGCATCAAATAACTGAAGTAGTAATTTTTTTTTTTTTTTTTTTGGTTAATTTGAAATGTTTTGGAAGTTGAGGCTGGATACTAGGAAAAATTTTTCCACCAAACAAGTGGAGAACATCGGAACAGGCTGTCAAGTGAAGTGGAGTAGTCACCACCCCTGGAAATGCTCAAAAAACAAGTCAACATGGCATTTCATTATATGGTATATAGGGTATGGTGGGACTCAGTTGAAGGTTGGACTTGATGATCTTGGAGGCCTTTTCCAACCTTAATGATTCTATGTCACCCAGGATCAGTTTGAACAGTCTGTCGAAACGTGATCATACCTCTTCCAAATGCTGATCATCTTCCTTATTGGCTATAAACTCTGTTGGGTAAGCACTATCTACACACAGCAGTCACACATTGTGTGAACTGCTGGAAGCTCTCATTTTTCACTGGTTGGGGCTTGGGGTTTTTTCTCATTTGCTTTAAAGTGAACTGTTAAGTGTGACTTGCAACACAACCTGCCAACACCACGAGGCAAGCCAGGGTCAGGTGCTGCTCGGTTGTTTCCCAAAATCACAATGCAAAGAGTGACTCTGGTTGTGGTTAGAAGAATGCTTCACCTGATGAATATACATGCAATGACACTGAAGATATACAGAGAAGACACATAAAAAACATCTTTGAAACTGATGATAATACCAAGGAAGAGCTGGAGCAGACATTAAAAGTAGATAATAGAGATGCATCAGGTTGTCATGAAAGTACAAGACAAGCATTCTTGTCTGCTGGGACATTGCTTCTCAGTTTTTTGGTGAGGGCTGCCTACTTCTTCAGCAATTTCTGGGTAAGAAGAGAACCTGAACATTGTTTACCAATCCTCTAAGTGAGACAAATAAACAAAAAAGAAATAGTGATCAGAGGCAGCTGCCTCATCTCAAAGATATCTGAAAGGGAAGTTGGGATGGACAGAACAACATCCCAGTGGGAAAGTTTATAATCACTTTGAATTGAAAGAAAACAAAACAAAAAGATGCTGCACACCATCACTCTCTTTAACAAATGATATGATAAGAGGGGAAAATGAAGGAGACTGGTGCATCATAAGGTAAGAGACTCCTGGAATAAAGAAAGCAGGTCAGTGTCGCATCAAAAACTACACAAACACTTTTGGTGGGAGATAAGTGACTATATCCTGACAGCAAATATGTGCCATCGGACACACTGTGTGGCTTACTTTTTGCTATCAAGCATCAAATATATCTGACCCCAGTAGTCACAAAGGACAGGATAAGACTTGAAATGGCTACCCTAGACTGGAGAAAGGTCACAGATAAATATCTATGCAGTTCACAAATGGAGGAATCCTCTGGAAATCATTGAACTAAAAATGGATATTTCTGAAAGATACTCAATAGTCAGCCTCCAGCTACAGGCTCTGAACTGGAATTGCCAAGAGTAATTTAACAGCCTTTGTTGAAGAGGTAGTTGGATGAAGAGTGGTCAAAACAGCCCATTCTTGCCTTAAAATCTGCTGCATGGTCCCTCCAATCCTCCTTACCTCTGGCCACACAGGCATGATCAGAGGAAAAAGACATCTCACATTGTAGGAATAAGCATAAACCCACCCCAGATATTGTGAGGCCCTGCGCAAAAGCACAGAATTGGGAAGCACATGTAATGTGTTTGAGGAATGAGGAAGGATTCAGCACTATCTCACATTCAGAGGAGGCAAAAGATGGAGTGAGTGGGGGAGGGGAAGAAAACCAAAATCCCTCCTGTGATATGGTAAATCCTCAGATTACAAGACGGGGGGCAGTGAAGAGTTTAGGCAGCAAACTGGCAGAACAGCCCTTCCACCCCCTCACCAGACCAATTCTCCATGAGGATATTCAGCTTCAGTTTATATTTGTTACCAGGTCAGCTTTCTGTGCAACCTAAACAATAAAACACATGCAGGAGAGGTGGGCAAACTGAATGCATTCTGATTTATCACATAAAGCAGGGACAGCCTAATTCATGTACTATTCCTACCCTCATTTACACAGGTAAGAAAGAGAAAAAGGGAGGAAAAACTCCTTGTGGGGGGGGGGGGGGGGGGCAGTGGGAAAAGGCTTTTTATTTTGCTAAAGGACCCCAGGCAAGGGCCCCTGAAGCAGAGGCCCTGCTTTTACAAATGCTTCCTTTTTCTTACACGGTTCCTTTAATACAAGTAAAAATTTCAAATTCCTCATTTGTTTAGCCTGAAATCCCTTGCACATTTCCCACAAACTACTTCCTTTTCTCTCTTTTTAGCTGGACTCCCTCTCTTTTTAATGAAGAGAAGTTCAGAGAGTTTTTCCCATGAATAGATGGCGGGCACCTGGGAGTTATGAATTTTAAAGTGATCATTTTCTTTCAGCCCCGCTGGACAATGGGGATCTCCTTTTGACTCACTTTCACAGCTTTGAGAGGCTCTCAGATCAGCCACATTCCAATCAGACTGGAGTCAGATCAGAGCCAGGCTGGACTGCATCAAGGTCTCTCACACAGAAAGACAAGGAGCAGATGGCCAACACTGAGCTCTCCTCCCCTTTTCAGAGTGCAATGGAAGGCAATGTGGGAAAGCGTTACCCCAGCATTGCCTATTGATTTCTGAATAGGACCACCACATGCCACCAGCCTGTAGGTATGAACCTCTGTTAACAGATGGTGAGATCATTATGAGCCATTAATTCCTTTAATGTATCAGTGGGAACATGTTGGAAAGGGTGATGCAAGCACAGAGTGAATAGTGAACTTCTCATTCCTCGGGGAGAGCTGCAGCTACATCACTGAGGGATGGGAACAGTCTTTCAAGACCCTGTGCATACTGAGAACCAGAGTTAGCCATTTGGTCCACAGACACAAGGCATGGTTTTCATTAACTAATCATCCCTCCCTCGCTGATATGTGATTAACAACAGATTTCTTTCTAGGTCATTTTTGGAGAGACAAACAAATCAAAACAATGGGAAAAAAATCCCAGACTATCAACACGGCAGGAACACGGGGAATTCGGTCGTAAAGACGAAGAGGGAATATTGCTACCAAACATTTTGTTACATAAAATTTCATTTAGACTGGCTATAAATTAAAAAGGAGACAGACTATTTTGAACACAAATATGTGTATATAAATAAATGCGAAGAATTCATAATAGGTCTTAGCACTGAAAATAGAAACATACAAAATAAGCCCTTAGCAGGCTTGTCAAAAAAAACTATGACAGGATCTTATAAGTAAGTTATAGATTGTACAGTTTGAATATAGATATCATATTGAAATGCAGAGAAATCCACAGAAAATGCTGCATATTTACTGCTATTCATTGTGATCTCAGTAAATTAAAAATCACTGTGCTAATAACAACTCTAAGAGTAGGACATTCCCGCATCATCTGCTTTACATGCATTTATATGATAGGCTTTGTTGTGGTGGTTCTTTTTTTTTTTTCCTTCATTCTAGAGACAGAAGGAAAAACTGAAAGCACAATATAGATGGCTAGTTAGCTCTTGGTCTTAAAGATGACAGCAGAATGTGAACAGGAAATACAGGCAACTATTCACTTATTCATATTTAAATGACACTTTTTGCTTGTAATTAAGACACTCAAGTCGTGTCTCTGTTCATGAAATTTACATAACTGTACAATAGCTTGCCTAAGTGAACAGCAAATGGTAGTTAACCTTGAAGTGTATTATCTTTATTGAACTATAGCCAGATTTATTCAATTAATTTAAACAGAAATATATCTTTAAAATACTAAAATAATTTTTAGAAATGCATTTGTTTTTATGTCTTAAGATGGCTTGCTGCTTTTCTTCTAGATTTTTATTTCTGCTGTAACATTGTTCCTTTAAAAAAAAAGAAACCGTTGCAGAAAAACAAAGACATTGATACATGTTTCCTGTTTTCTCCTTATTGTTTGCAGTTTGAGTCAGTGTCACATTCTGGAAAGCCTTGATAAGAATATCAGAATATTGAATCAAAATGTATAACTTGCCTGTTTGAGATAGTCCCTTACCTACTTTCCCTGTCCTTATTAGACTTGTGTTCTTCCCCTCCCCCACCACGTACCAGCTGAGTATCCCATCACACACTGAGAAACCTAGGTGGGGGAATATAGATTTTTGCATAGGTTAAATAGGAAAGCCACATTCCACCACTCTCCCATTTAAATCAGATTTACATGGGGTGTAAATCCCCTCAGAATAGAGCCATTCACAAAGAGCTCAGAATGATCTCCTCACAACACTGAT
Organism: Entomyzon cyanotis; assembly: GCA_024500445.1. Lineage (NCBI taxonomy): Eukaryota > Metazoa > Chordata > Aves > Passeriformes > Meliphagidae > Entomyzon > Entomyzon cyanotis. The sequence continues at coordinate 75,013,401 of JAKEPQ010001005.1, forward strand.
TACATTAAATCAGTAGCAATCATGTTTCCTGGATTATGTAGTTACAGCAAGAGAAACTGTGCAGCATATTTATATTTGTGTGAAATAAGTTAATGAGAAGACACCTGTGCCTTGTATCAGTTTACAAGAAAAAGCAGAAGAACACAGGTGTTTCAGCAATATTGCCATGTATTTTTACATGAATTCGCAAACACTAAAAATGAACATATTGTTACTAAATTCAGCAACATACACACTTTGAAGGACAGTATTTTGGATTTTTTTTTGGCTGTCTCTCTCTTAACAAATGACAAAAGGCTGGTATCTTGGCCATCAGCAAGAGCTGCAGTTTGGGCTTTTCTTGCTCCCACAATGTTCAGCATTGTACCTTATGCAATATAAACTGTACATGCTCAGTTCTTACCCACATTGCTGGTGAGAAGCATTCACACTGTGAATTACCATTTTTCCCAGCATCTAGTGCTACTCAAAAGACAGCACAATAATACACTAGAAATGCCTTTGTCTGTTAAAACATTATTCTTCAGTACTACATGAAAAGCATATTGTCCTTGTATAGGGGAAGAGTGGCACAGAGTAGCTTTGGGAGCAGGGAGACGGAATTTGTATCAGTGGCTAACCACTTCATAGATACACATGCCAGATTCTTCCTCAGTAAGCAGACACATTGATGCTTTGAATAAAATTTTGGCTGTACCTTTTTATGTCATTAGTTGTACTAGAATGACTCCGAGAGGATTGTTTGCTTTTGCCCTTGAGAAGAACATCCAAGGTTTTGGGTTTTAGCTCGAGGTTTGGAGGGGAAGAGAGCACAATAACAAGAAGTGTTTCATCTCTTGACTTTGAGCACCACATCTAAAATGAAAGCAAATCAGAAAACCTCATTCTTTCATTGGGATCAATTCAGGAAGAAAATAATCAAATGATGAATCATGAAAATTCAAGAACATTCATTTTTGCAACACAGTTGAACAACTGTACTCAAAACTAATGTGTTCTAACAAGGTTTTTGCAAACTGATCTTGAAATCAGGAAAATATGGGACAAATATCCTTTAAAGCCTATTCTGAATTTTCCTGTGTTTTCTTTTGCCTTCAAATGGAAAAGTAAAAATCCATATGCACAAAAAGAGACACTGTTTAAAAAGGTCTTAAAGCAAGTATTTAAAGGACTAGAGAGGGATGCAGCCTATTACAATACCTCCAGATGTTGATGGATTGAAAAAGGAAAAAGAAATCTGTCCAGTAATTCAAAAATTACTTACTCTAGGACAGGAATCTAGTGACTTCCTTTCTCTCTCTTTCTCTCTCTCTCCAAAAATGCAGGTAATAAAATCTGCTCATTTTGCTCCTGACAAAGATTATAATTGTAGTTTGCAACCAAGACAGCTGAAATCATTAGTCCTCCCTTTGCAAACTGAAGTGGCTCTGCCTGCCTTGGCACAGTCACATGTATTTAGTTGAGATAAATCATACTTTAGAGGCTTATGAAATCCAGCTATTTGAGAATACTCCTAGCAATTCTACACGCTCACTGGACTGGTTTGCCAGCACAAGCAGAACTGTACTTTGTAACCTTCCAGAAGAGGCTGAGGAGGAGAACTCCCCTCAGCATGTGCCCACAGAACCTGAATTCCTCTGCCTTCAAGGATGGATGTGGGTCTGACTTCTCAGGTTTGAGGGGTTTTTTTCCAGATGTTGGTGGCTTATTGTTCAGTAGTTAGCTACATGGACAACTTTCCAATATTAACAAATTGTCTAGGAGATCCCCATAAAGTCACACCACCTGATGAACTTCAGGCTGCTCTTTAGGTAGGAAGTTCTTGCCCATACATTTCTCACACTAACAATTTATGAGTATCTTATTAATTTTTAGGGAAGCAAAAAAGTATATCCTGGATCACTTATAAATAAATATTAAATATATATTCATAATTTCTGAAGGGTTTTAATTACCTTCCTTAATAGACAGTTTCTCTTCTCTACAAATATGTAGGTTCTTTTTAATTACCATGTCTGCAACAGCACTTTTCCATTACACAGGCACAGACATGACATAAAATTAGAAATATTAATTACTTTCAATTAAGGAAAGTGAATCAGTTTGAATCTGAAAGCAGAGAACATTCTGGCAGTGGCAGTTGTGCAGATGGGGAGGCACTTCAGGATGTCTGAGCACTTGATTCTGGAGACAAACCACTTCTATTGCCAAGAGCTAACCTACATAGGCCCACAGGTAATAATGTTGTGTCCACAGAACCAAAAACTGACACAGGACAACTTACCAATATGCCTCCTCACAATTTCACTCCTTCTGGAAGTGCTGGACACTGTCTGGCACAATAGAGAAAATGCAAATTGAGTTTTGCTGCAAGCACACCAGTCCCAGTCTACTTTTTGATTAGAGTAACTGACTTCAGTCAGATTACACACAGGTCCTTCCAGGAGAACACTGTATTACCACTTTCACCAGTAATTTCAAATATAAAATAAGTGGGACGGTGAAGTCATGCTTCAAATTCTTATTACTTTTTTTTTTATTTAATAAGCTAGCAAGATTGGACAGCTAGTTCAACTTAAAAACAGCCACATATAAATCAAATCATAGCAGCATTCAGCACCAAAATCTCTAGCAACAGAATGATCTGTTTCTTGCATACCACACACATTAAGTACTTGCAAGTGCTCTAAGTTTTTGTTCATTTTTAACAGCATGTAAGAACCTTGTCTATAGCCACTATCATCAGCCACTTCTCAGCAGTTCAATTTGATTGGAACCAGTCTGTAGAAGATGAGGAGGCAAAGAAATAGTAGGTATGAGCAAAAATCAAATTCCTCAAGCTCTGAACACAATACAGCTGTTTGCAGCTTAATGTCTTCCCCAGAACCAGTTGAAACACACCGATGATAAACTAGAGGAAAGATGAAACTACCATCTGGAACATCTAATGTTCAGGACTATTTGCACAGGTATACATGTAAGAGAAAAACTTCAAATACATAAGTTCACCATAAAACACAAGCAGAAGCCAAATAATATATATATGAGTGAGATTAAGGGGTGCAGTTTCTGAGGAGAAAATAAGGTTGGTTGGTTTGTGGGCTTTGGGGTTGGGGTTTTTTGGCTTTTTGTTTGCTTTTAATTCTGAAAGTTTGGTAGGGTTAGCACACTGACAAACCTGACCCCTTAAAATTAGCTGTATTACCAACAGGAATATCTATGGACACAGACCTGGTTGAGTTACCTACTTAAAAGTACAGAATGCTTCCACACAAGAATGCAGGTAATTCGGAAGCTTCCCTATGTCTCACTATGTTCCAAGTCTGTGAAACACTAAGTTTGCTGGATTCAGATTCTCTTTGTCGCATAGGACAAGTCCCAAGGAAACAGGGTTTCAGGACTTCATCACTGACCTATTTCATCTGAGAGGTAAACTTCCAGCCTTTCTATCAGTAAGTTGGATTCACAACCTGGTTAGCAACCCAATTTATAAAACCAGTTTAGTCACTTTCTTCAGTGCATGTATTTGACCTGTAAGCATATTTTTAGGTCAAGGGTCTTGATTTCTATCCTCCATCACGGCATTTTTTTAACCACACACTAGTCATTTAACTGACTATTTCCAACTCCCAGAAAGAATCCCTGCAAATAGTTGGTGTTTTCTCACGCCACTGGAATACCTCCTTCAACAGAGAAATAACAGTTTCCAGGCAGAGAGGAAGAAAAGGAAACCAAAAGCCAAATCATAGCATGCCTCAACCTGCTACCATAGTCTCATCAAACAGAGTTGCATTAACAATTCCAAAGTTTTTTTTCCTTTCCAAGCCTGTCCTGCCTGGATGGCAAATAGCATGCAAACTTTGTCTTACTTTTCTCACAGAAGCAGCACCCTACAAGCAGCACACCCGAACATTCACTTTCTAAACACCTAAAAATGTTAATTTCATTTTTACCATGGAGGACTATGCATATATATATAGTGGGGCTATTACTCTCCAGTCTCTTTGATACTGCCTCTCTGTGTATTTGTGTTTGAGAATATCAGTTCTTTAAAAAAAATGTATTGGAAGGCTACCTTGTTTACTGGAATTCAAAAATATATAAGCACATTTCTCAAAGAGACCCATTAAGGCTCCTGTTAGACCCAGTGAGACCATTAGTGATGAAAATGCATCTGAAGTTTAAACTGACTTCAGGGACCTAAAAAAAAACCCCAACACAGAAAGCACGTTTCTGCATGTCTTTGTAGTCTACAGTTGCCATTCTGATACTGTATCATGTTAGAAGCACAGATAGCTACAAAACCAGCTATGCTGTGCTGGCAAAGTGCCCCGTGAGCTCAGTGCCCAGGTTTCATCAGAGCATTATCTGTCATCCTCTGATAGTCAATAAAAGCTTAGAGATGCTTAGTAGCATCTTCCCTGACTTGCATGAAAAGATGCCAAGCAAATACTGATGATAAAAGGTATACTCTTACAGAAATTAAATCATAGCAGAAACTTAAAATAAGGCTGTAATTACCTGAGCCTATTGCAACTTTTGTTGTTTGATAAGTCATGGAGAAATCGTAGCATCATTTAAACAGACATTTTAATAGCAGCTTCAGAGTTCAAAATTCCCTTAAGATATAGCTGGTTGAATTTTAAACAAAGCTACAGAATATGATTCCCCAATGACTACAGGGCATTTAGAGTCACAGGTGTATACAAGTTCTTGGAACAGACATTTATGGGCAGTAGTTTCATGCCTCAAACCCAATACAGGTGCCGTTCAAAAGGTATAAACCATATTATTGTGTGAAGATTAACCTAATAGCTTTGATATTAATAGGAGTTTAACCCTCCTGGAAACAATGGGTTTGATGAAAGTAGTCTTCATCAGAGCTCTTCAATAACATGTTGGTCATCTGTCAACTGTTCTTCAGAACAGTTTCATCCAATTCTACTTCAACAAGGGTATGGAAAGTTGAAATTAAAAAGAAATTTTAAAAATAAATAAATAAAATGAGATTTTTGTCTGCCTTTTTCCAATTGTCGGCATTCACAAAACATTGTTTCCAAGTGTAGCAAAGGAAAACATTGCAGAGAAACATCTCTCTGCAAATGCATATTACAAATCACCACAGTTTCAGCCCAGCCCGCACTGACCCAGCCTGCCAAGAACCCCCAAGACAGTTTTGCTTTGTCACATGGATAAGGTTCAAAGTCAGGAAGAAAGAGAGTTGACTTCTGACTGAGTTGGGAGGCATGTCAATGTGAGCTGCTGACACAACAGGCAGCAGAGAGTAAGAATTTCACCTCATGGATGAGGATTCAAGCGTCTGTTGTCTTTATTTCTTCCCACCCCCACACCCTCCTGTAGTACCCAAACACCAACCCCCTCTCTGTAGTAATATTGGTAGTCCTTCCAAATTCTAAATTCAGTGCAGACAGTAAAAAAAAAAAAAAGACATCATATGCTCTGTGAGGGTTAAAAAATTCTCTGCCTCTGAAATAAAATTTCCAACTGTGTCAGATAGCAAAGGATTCTTTATCTTCATTGGCCACACAAGTACTTTTGCACACCTGAATTTGTCTAGTGTCAGCTGTTAGCTACTTGCTTGTTATGTTGCACACCATTATTCCACAATCCATTTAATCCGTCATTGCTCAGTGCTGCTGATTAAAGAGGCCAATCCCATATTTCTCCCCCATATTATGGCCATTCATTCCCACTATCTCCATTGCATCAATATTAACCAAACTAAATAACTGAGTGAGCTGAAAGCCAAACAACTGTTTGGTTTCTGCAGGTTAGGAAATGCATCTGGCAACAAACTACATCTGCTTCACCCAGGAAGCTCAAAAACCAGAGCTGGCAAAAGGAAGAGGCAGAAATAAGCAAATATATGACAGCGGGAATACCCTTTTCAGCAGGCACATTGAATTATGCCAGATAAAACAGATCAAGGAACTACTGTAATAATCTGTGAAATTAATCAGTGTAAAACCTCCATTTGGGGAGGATGTAGAGAATTCTCTGTTGCTAGAAGACTGAATCAAGACTAGGTCTCCTAAACTATGTGCTTAGCTTCTTCAAAAGACACTGAGAAAACACCTGGGTGAAATACTGCAGTTTGTTATAATGCAGTGTCAGCATTTTAATGATCTTTTCTGGCTTTAAAACCTATGCACCTTATGTGAGAATAGTCTTACCCTTCTTCAAATACATTTGTGTATTAGAAATTTATCAACCCCCTAACAAATTATTTACATTTCTTAGGAAAGAATTTGCACCTTTTATCCATTAGTTTAATCCCTGCTATGAATACCTTAAGAACAGTTGCTAGCATTCTGCATTAATTGGCATCCAATCATCTTCCTTCCTCAGAAAGGGGAAAAAGAAAAGAAAATAAGGGGGAAAAAGAGTACCTATAATTACAGCATTGCTCTTTAATTTCCCAGTGCATACAAAATCCTAACTGAAGCCTCAAGTCCACTTTATCCCAACTTTAGCGCAGGATGAACTTTTCATTAAATCAAAAGACTCTCAGTACATGATCTATGGGGTCTGCATAAATATAGATAAGGCTTCCACATTTCTGCACCTAGTTTGATGGCAATTGTTGGTGTGAAGGCTGTTTTATTACAAAACCACAGATCTCCAGTCAAAAATGGTACTTAAATGTCTTTAGAATCCAAACAGTTTTTATACGGAACTTCACACTTCTTTCTGTACTGAGTTTTACTAATATTTTTAAATATATTTTAATAAAAAGCTGATCAAAACTACTAGATTTATTGACATCATGCCACCGAGGAGAGGAAAAAAAATTTAATTAAAAAAACCTCCAGACTAAAGAATGTTCTACAGGTTTTCACTGCCTCCTGCTGGCCTCAAAGCCAATGTTTTCACAGGCATATGGTGCCCGGGTAGCTGCCATTATTTTGCTCAGGTTGCCACCAAGACAGATTCTGACAGTCAAGCCCAGAGGGAAAGTGCCATGCAGTGGGCTTCCAGCTCCCAGGCTCAGCACTGAGCAATGAGCACCAAGGTGCAGGGCTCTTGATCTCCTCTCCCAAGCACATGGCTGGATGATCAAACAGGCCTTTGATCCTGCTGCTTTTGGCACGTCAACTTTGAAAGCAGGATAAAGGCTGAAGAGCTCCTCCCCCAGCTCAAGCCCCATTATCTAGTGGGCTTTCAGAACTCCTGTGACTTCTGCTCTGATGCAGCCTCACAGTCTGACACCCCTTGGCAGCCACGGTCCCTCTCAACACAGGGGTCGAGAGAGGCTCTGGGACAATGGTGTCATCACAAGCAGCCAGCTCTGGGCTGGTGCAGTCAGCCCAAGTACAGCGTGGTATAGATGCTTGCAATGCAAACTCTCTTTGCTGAACTGAGCTCAGAACTTTGCTCAACTCTGTGTACTACCCTGTGGTAATATGCAGCAAAAATTGGGGGAAAGAAAGTTTTTATCACTCTCTCTTACACACACACCCCCTTCAGCAGGTGTCCCACAGGCACTGTTGTTATACAAGAAGATTCAGGTTCCTAAATGCCAAGGAATTCACAGCCAGTGTTTAGCACACATCATCACAAGTGTTGGCTCTTAATGCTTCATTTCAAAGGTCTTATAAGTTAAATTCTGCTATAAATCATCCCCTCTGGCAAACTTCAAACATCAACAGACTCCTCAAAAGCATCTGGTTAAGTTGTGGGTAGAGCATAAAGTTTTATTCAAACCACAAAGGCCTATAGGAAAAGAAGAATTAAAAATAAATAAATAAAACCCAACCAACCAAACCCTTAAAATAATTGGCTTTGCCACCTGCACATAAATCCTAAGGAGTTCAGCAGGAATACCCAGTACTTCCTCACAAAACATATTCAGGATTACAGTTGCAGTTTGAAAGTTCATGGTGCCAATGCCATTTGAAGGCTGTGTTTAAGTTATTCAGCTCATTTATTTTTAAACCCTACAATTAGTTTGGTGCTCAGGATACCCCGAAAAACCCCTGAAGGATCTGACTGTGAGAAGATATCTCCTGGTCTATTACACATCCTAAGAAATATGTGGGGTGCCTCTTGAGGAAATCTGCAAAAACAGAGTTCCTTCTTCACTATGCAGCTTCCCACTTGAACTCAGCCTTCCAAACAACAATTTTCCCTTTCACACTTCCAAACACCTTCCAGGTTCTCTGAGAAATGCCAAGCTCAATCTTCAAATTTCTGAAAAGTCATTAAGAGCAGGGCAGACCTGGTATTCCCTTTCTTGATTCTGTAAAATAAAATACAGAACACTGAGGATTTAAATATTTCTAACAAAAAGTGAAACTCCTGCCTTCCACAGCCACAGAGTTCTACCACTCCTCTTCCCATGATGGTCAACCAGGACTTTTGTGAACAGTATGACAACCAGAAGACGATTGGATCTTTTGTCGTATTTTCTTTTCCAGATCCTGCTTTCTCAAGTTGTAATACCATCAAGTACCGCCCTGTTTCTGGTTTGAGCATTATGGTTTTTGGGTGTGGGTTTTTTTAAATGAAGGATCAAGCCGTAGAGAAATTCCAATAGGTTTGCTAAAGCAGTTAGGAAAACTGCTAACTTTTAACTGCTAACATTTGTACTGACTTGGTGTGAGAACAATTTGCAGTACATAGACTTCATTCTATGATCACTCATCAATTAGGGTGAAATATGAACAACAGAAAAAAGTTACATTCTCATCCGAGGCTAGTGGGATGTAACTATTTTATATATAGGGATAAATGCATGCATTTTGATACGTAATACTGTATATTACATAATTAAGTCTAGGGATCTAAGTCTTCTTCAGTTGGGAAAGCATAAAATATAATTTAACATGCCTCCCTGACACCACAGTCATGAATTGCTCCAAAACATTGAATAAAACACATTGCTTTGGACCAGGACAGTAGAGTGAAGATACACAAAACAAACACACCAAACCATAAGTAAGTCCTGCGGTGTTCACACACTATTATACATACACAGAAAAAGGAGCTTCAAGAGTCCCCTTGGCAAAAACAGCTTTGTTGCCTGCACTTGTAGGGCTTCTCATATTAGTTGATTTTTGATTATTGTGCATTTTATTTCTAAGCTCCGATATCCTAAATAGATTATTTATTTTCAAACCACCAAGATGAGTTAAATTCTATTCTATTTATGCTCCCTTCATCCTCCTTACACTTGAGAAAAACAATGCAGTGCTTTAAATTTATTTTTTATCATTTCTGATTAATCACAAGGCAAATGCTACTACATACAAAAGATCAAGCAGATCTCAAAGTTATGTTTGAGACTATAGCAAGTGCTTGTTCTTTCTAAGACCATCCCAGCAAACAGCATATGAGGTTTATATGAGCATATGAGCATATTCCCACCAGTTCTAAGTGTACAGTGGCTTCTTCTAAATCTTAATACCTTTTTCTTAAACATTTAGGGAAAAAAATCTTGAAGTATTAGACAAAATGCAGAAACTTCACCTCAAAAAATAATTCCATCAGGCTTGCTACGCAGAGGATACTATTCAATCTATTTGCAGTATCTCTGTAACTATGCAGCTGCAAGCATATGATCCCTTCCCAACACAAAGGCAAAGATTGGGAAACTAAAAATGGAAGTTTGCCCTAAAAGAAAGGATTATATATACAGGATTTTTTTTCGATCTTGATTCTGGGTTTTATCCAAAAGAGAAAGATCAGTCCCTTATTTCCTATTTATCACAATTCCTCAGGAGCAAGATCCCCTGCGGCATGTGGGTAAATTCTCCAAGTACAAAGAGGAAATGGTCCAGAGAATTTCATTCATTTCAGTATCGTTAGCTGTCCAAAAGTCAGCATCTAATCTAAACTAGACATCTAGGCTGCCCCAACAGAGAGAGAAGCATCTCCAGACGGTGATTCATCTCACCATAAAAATAATATTTCAGCTGGGGCGGGGGGAACATCCTGCAGAGGTACCTGGAGAGCATGATCACTCTTCCCTTCATCAGGAAGAAAGGGGCCTTCCTGATGAGCATTCACAAACACTTAAGCAGCATCACAGAATCACCACTCTCCACATGGCTCTACATCAGAGCGCAAGGTGTTTACATCCCACCAAGCTTAGAACTAGGAAGCTGAGGGGCTGACAACACCCCAGGCACAACAAAACACCATGCACAGGCACTACAAAGCCACCCTAAGAGCTCATGCTGTCAGACTACATGATGTTCTAGACATAGGTGGATTGTTGCTCCTTTATAAGAGAGTTTAGGACTGTTTGTCTAGCCCAAAATCATCACCGCAATGTCTAACACAGAGGTTACAGAACCTTATTCACAGAGCCTTGTAAAGCAGCAGAGTTCTCTGGTTGTTCAGTTATTCGGCTTTCCAGCTGCAGAAGAGCATGAGCACCAAGGGTCACTGCTAGCTGATAAATAAGCCTCTCACCAGTCTTTAGAGTCATTAAGAACCTGCAGCTGCCAGCACAGCTCTCTCCATCAACCTCCAGCCATCCAGCTGCAAAAGGACCTCCTGCTTAAGGTGCACTCTTCTGGCATGTTCCTTTTCCACACCACATTCTGTAACCTGTGGCCTCAACTGGCAGTTTTTCCTCCAGTGAGCTCATTCCATGTAAAGAACAGGATTTTTATTTCCTATCACAAAGGGCAATCAAGCAAAGTATTTGACATTCTGATCCATTTAGCAAAAGATACATTATCCCCAAATATCACCTTCTCATACTGAAGCCTTATTAGTGAAACTGCTGCTCTGGTCTGTTATTAGCAAATGTCTATATCTGCTGAGGAGCTGCTTGCACAAACTGTCCCAAACACAGACAACACACAGAAGGAGTGCTCTTAAGGACATTTAAATAAATCCATGACCATTAGGCAAACCTGGCCTCTCAGGAGGAAAGCAGTGAAATATAAACCACAGATCAAGGTCCAAAAACTGGCATAGCTCAATAGCACCTGGAAGGCATTGCCAAACTGAAGCTTTCATTTTCACCTACAGAAGCATGCAGATTCCACAGTGTGGAATTAGTTTTTTAAAACAGCATTTGACAGGTGCTTGATAATCCAGCCTCTTAAATGCCAAAAATCTCCATCATCTAGAAGGAATTGATGCAACAAAGATTCTGACCTACCCCAGGAAGGATGAGATAGGGCTTGAGATGCATCCGAGGTGAAAAACGGGACTTTCAGCAGGTTGCAATGTTGCTATTGCTAAAAATTTTGTCTTTCCTCATTATGCAGGTGACATGTTCTACAAATGCAGCATTCAAATTAAACAAAATATGGAAAATGAAACAAAAAACCAAATTTTAGAACATTTAGATAATGTTTCCAAGGGATCCTTGATGATCAAAGGCAGAAGTCAGCTGCATCATTTGTACAGCAAGTTCAGTACAGGCTTCAAAGCTCAGAAAGCCAGAAGTTGCCCAACTGGAAGTTAAATTTGATTTATTCAGCAGCATTGGACTGGGAGGGGCACAGCAGCTTCTCTGTATTTCACAATGGAAACTCTTCTTTATTCATTCTGCCTAATTATATACTGACACTGGAAAATTACATTATGAGGGCAGTAACTTCTCTAAATAATTGTCACTCAAAGACATTCTGTAATGCTTTGCAATGTCTCCCAAAGCAGGCTTTTCAAAGACAGGTTATGCCAGAACAATTCGTTCATATATGATTGAGGCATTTTGTTTTCTACAGCTTCACATTATAAAAGCAGCTGCAACACCTGTTGGCCTAAGACATCTCATGTGTGTTTCATTTATCTGTTGGATCAGCCACTGGAAACCTGGCCCCAACACTAAAACTGAGATTATGAAAACTGGCCAGGCTTAAGAGCATTTGTCTTTGGCTTGATTGGAGTTAACAGAATGTTTGTCTAAGAAACCAGATAAAAGTTACATTTTAGGTCTCAAGAGCTTGGGTCTTATCTTCCTGTTGAACCATTGAACAGTTGAACAGAACTAATGCAGAGTCACTAGACTGCTCGGAACACTGGGAGCTGGGCTTGAAGAGCTGGCCACAGGATGTTCATGAGTCAGCAATCAGAGAGGAGAAGAGCATGAGGTTGGGTAAATTCATCTGAGAAAACATGGAATCAAAGAATGAACAAAGCCAGCCACTGAGGTCTCAAAGACTAATAACAACATAGCAATTAAATGAATTAACAAAGATGTTTCAAGCTTTATGTGCTAGAGAGATTCTGAACTAGTCAAATTTTCAAGTTTATCCATCACTGGATATTCTGATCTCTGAATTCAGGAAGGAATGCAGAGCAAAGACCCTAAAACATCACCTGTATGTTTGAATACTCCAATTTTTCAAGGTCAGCCCTTAATATTGGAAAGCATGGGGCAACAATTTAAAGAGTAGAAGAGTCAACCACCCTCAGTCTTTCAAATCAACAAGAGACTTTCCATACAATTACAACTAATAAGCCTTAGTAGACCTAGTTCTAGTTAGTCACTCACTTTAATGTTTCTGTGGTAGCATGCAGTAGATTTTCTGACATGCACCAGTATATACAGCAACTACTCTGTCAAGGCTGCCTTGAAATGTGTTTTCAAAGGAAAGAAGTAAAAAACCTGCACTTACTCTTGCATGTAATACTATCCTTCAGAGATGCTGCCATTCCAGATTTGAAGATGAAAACTGAGAGCATCTGAAAGGTATTGTGGCAAAACTAAAGCATAGCCATTTTAAGGGAAATAAAGAAGCAGTTACCTGTTTTTACTAGTGCTCATTATTCAGATTTAGACTCCTCCAAAAAAATACTATACAGGCGAACACTGCTAACCTCACTGACAGAGACAAGAGGATTTATCTGCGCCTATATCCATACATAAAGTTTATGTATAGGCACATACAAACACTCTTTTAGTAAGCCTCAACTTCTTTTAGAGTAAGATTTCCAGATCCTAATTATCCCCTCAAATATTAAAAAAAAAATTGTGCATATAGTGTTTTTGCCCAAGTTGATATTCTTATCTTTCAGTCATGAAATTATCCTTTAAATAAAACCTTTTTATCCCATGCTTCACAGCACAATTCTCCTTGGTTCCCATGACACACAATGATGCTCCAGCAATACTCTGGGCATGGTGTGATAATATATTGGCACAGGCCCTCGAAAGAATAAGCAAAGCAGAGTAAGCATACTTTCTGTTTACTTGAATGGGAAGATTAGCTCAGTACTAGATCTTCTGGCTGTGGTGACTAATTGTGGTTTGCTCATCTGTGCAGATTTGCTAAGGAAGGTCCTGGTATGCACTATACATTGGAGCTGCTTTACACCAAACATGAACTGAGGTTATTCCAGTGTGCTGTTTGATCCCATGTGAGCTCACACAGCTCAAACTTCTAGTGACTTCAAAAAAGTTTACATCAATTGCACATTTCTGGCTAGTGCCTGTCTTCAAGCACAATTGTAAAAGATGGTAAAAGTGAAGTTGCAAAAGGCATAGGCTGAAGATGAAGACAATTCTACCAACCTTTATTTGGTTACTTTTTTTTTTTTTTTTTGGCAGATGATAAAAGTGGTTCCACACATATGAAACAGAAAGAATAATCAACCTGCGCACTAAAATATTTTACATGCCCACACCCTTTTGCAGATAACTTACTGATACTTATTTCAGCCATTGCCCTCTTTGTGTAATATTCCCTGGTTTAATTACTGAGAATAGAAAACTTCTGATTATCCTGCATTAGGGGAATCACAGCAAAATGCAGCTGCTTTATGGTCAGTTTTCCATTTCTATCATCTCTCTGAGCATCTGTGCACAATGTTAGTGATTATGAGTTGTACCATTCATTCCCCAGCAGGAGAAACAGTGCCAGAAATTCTGCTGTGTGTTTTGCTTGGCAAAAAATAGAAGTCCCTCTGGAAAAAGAAAAGGGAATGAAAGCAGGAAAAAAAAGCGGGTACCTGAGACTGTTGCTTTTTGTTTGTTTGTTTGTTTTCAGCACAAGTTTCCAAGTGCAAGCAGGTGAAAACAAGTCCTGCACAGTTCCAACATTATGACAGAGCAATAGGAGGATTTAAGTGTGGCCATACACTGTGATATGGCATGACTCTCACAAGCTGACAGACATTTCTGGTTAATTTTACTCTTTTCCTCAATCTTCAAAATAATTGAACATTGGAGTAGAAATCAAAGAACATATGTTTTTCCATCAGACATACAGTTTAGAAAGGATCTGAGGATTCATTTTGAATTTATGTCAGGGAACTTCAAACAAAGAAAATATTTTTGGACCATAGTGCCTAGCAATGAAGCTACCTAGCGACGGATAATGGAAAAAATATCTTCTTTTTTTTAAATCAGAGTAAGGCAGTGATCATGTAACAGTTACTTATGCTACTTTTTATATTAATTGTAATGATATTTCTATAAAAACAGCATAGATTTTTTTCCTATTTTAATGAAGTCCAAATTTTCAGAAGATTTTGGGGAAAGAAAATTTTCAGAGACATTATACGAGCATTTATGAATTTACATGTCCACCCTAATGCCTCCGGAAATCCAATCACCCTTCTTGAATTTAAAAATATAATAAGATCCCTATGGTGACAGGTGTAGCACACAGCAATAGACCCAAGTCTTCCTTTTGTTCATACAAGAGAATTTTCAACAGAAGTTAAAGCTCCCTGTGTATAGTGCTCTGATTAAATACCCCACCAATGAACATTCCTATTCCACCCAGCATCAATTTTAGATTCCCTTGTAGTATATTACCTTTCTTAAAGATTTTGGTACGCTTGTTTTTATGCTTCCAATCAAACCTGCACGCCCTGACATCCTATCAATCTGCCCTCACAGGATCACTGCAGTAAAAAAATTGAACTGTTAAAAATTCTGCTCAATGGAGTCCACCTCTGGTGCAATAGAAGGACAGTAAAGTCACCAGGGAGTGTCAGGTCAGCATGGCCAGGCAGCAAACCCCATGGGTGTGAGGGTGCATAGCGAACCATGGTGCCCTGATTTGTACCTGGATTTAGAGGAGCATTCACACAGATTCAGAACAGGGCAACTGAAATGACAGCATAAAGACACAATTGACTTCTGGCCTCCCCACAGGAAAAGCCTGACCAGCCTCAAGGATAAGAGGATTCCATCTTTAGTCTTTCTAATTAGCTGTTTTTCCTCAGTACCCTTTTAATTATTTTTACATGGTACCCACTAGGGAGGCTGCATGGAATTCATTTTTCTTTAGGGAAGAGAGATCTTGGGGCCCCTGGCAGCATCCTTCTAGTTTGCTCTCTCTGAGACTGGTCTCTTTACCAGTAGAATCAGGCAGGACCACGGGAGTTAATAAGCAGCTGGCCAGATGGTGCCTGTCCAAAGGTGTTGGCTTTGCAGACAACTGGAACTTCTCTTTGGGAATAAAATCAGTGATACAGGAGAGCCAGCCTGCATTTCAATCAAGTACAAGCAGGCAGACTATTAGTGGAGATAATTACCTTCCTTTTTTTTTTTTTTCTCCTCCTTCCCCCTCCCTTTCCCAAAACCAGTAGATACAGACCTGGAGAGTGGAAACAAAGGATTCCCAGGGTTAAAAAGAGCATTATTCTGAACACCATAAGCAGAAAGCTAAGTCTTACTTATTCAGATGCTATCAACAATTACACAGTCACTGCTGAGTTAATGTCTATGAAATAATGATGTGGCTTGCAACAATAAAAGCTTTTGATATCAATAACTTAAAAACAAGTTAAAGGCATACTCTATTGGTTTTTGCTCATCAGGCCACTCTTATGGCCTTGTGACCATTATCATAAGGTATTTCAAGTGCTGATGATGCAGCCCTGACCATACCACCAACTATGTTACTACTGTCTCAACTAACATCATGTTCACATTCCAATATGGAAAATGTTTCAGTGCAGCTCAGGCCTGAAGGAAGAATCCACTGACAAATCAAAACATACAATGTCACTGAGTTTAACTGCATATCAGAAAAACATCTACATTATTAAAAAAAGAACATTTCTGCCAGAGTATTAAGTAAACAGCATAAGACTGTTGATTTTTTTTTTCCTCTGACAAATATGAGAGGCAAGATAGTAAATAGGAGTCTGAGCATGTCTTCCCTTTTTACCACACACATTGCACTACCATGAACTAGTCACTTCTTTGGTAGCCCCTGCTCTACCTCCCTAAAGGCATAACACAGGTTATCTTAGTGTGGTGCCTTTGGTATATAGACTCTAATGATCCTCAAAAATTGGAGTCACCAAGTGTCCTGGGTTGCAATATAGATGTATTTAAGTATTCTATTACCAGCAGCTGTGGGCCGTTAGCTGCTATCAGCTGCTAATGACCCACTCCGGATGACAGGCAATGGGCCATCAGGGACCCACCGTGTGACTCATGGACTTATCTCATCCCATTGTGGAATGCTCTGCCCAGGAGGGAGGAGCCAGGTGTTCCCACCTGGATATAACCTGGCCTTGGAACTGCCTGAGCTAGGCCTGTCTACTGGGTTCCCAGAGGACAAGAGCTACCACTGGATCTTCAGCTGGAGACTAGACCTTCACAGGATCACCACTTCAACTGGACTACTTCAGTTGGACTGCTACTACCACCCTAACAGGGTGTTAGGTTGTATCTGACTTTGTCAGTGCTTTTCCTTGTATTCTTTCGCTTATTTTTAATTTCAGTCTTGACTTGTGATCTCCCACTGGTTTGTTTTCAAACCAACACACCAAGAAACTCAATACTGGTGTGCTGATACAGAATCAAAATAAGGACATGCATGAACTCTCTTTACTCATTCCTTGAAACAATGTGGAGCCAATTTGTTAGTCCAGAAAGATCCCTCTGCCTGTAAACACATGCTTTCTTTCAGAAAGCTTCTTTAGGCAGCACTAGGATCTCTTCCAGCTATCCCACTAACACCACTCCACAGAAGGTGTGTGCATTTGGAGAGATGACAGGTGAGCTCCCTCAGAGCTGCAGCCATCAAATCCCACAGTGCATAAGCCCCCTTTTTAACCATGCAAGCTTGCTATACTTATGCAGTTGTTAAGAAAATAGATTAATTAATTAGTCGGAGGGTAGCATGTTTGTTCCTCTCAAGTACTGGGAAGCAATTAACTGCCTTTGCTACCTGAAAGAGCTTCTAGAATTGGAAGCTTCTGGGCAAGAGCAAGTTCTCTGAAAACAGACTGCTCTGACAGTATTGAGGCCAACAGAGGAACGCAACTCATTCCAAATTCACGTTGTTTCCTGCTCCATCATGTATTTAAGTTCCCACATGCAGAGCCTGACCGCAGTACATGCACCTTTCTAGGAGGAAAAGAAAAAAAATGAAGGAAAAAAAAGGCTCTCTCCTCAAGTATCTTGGTGAATAGATCCATTGCACAGAAATCCAGATTATTCATAAATCCTAATTTAAAGGGATTAGATTTTTTTTGCACATTACTAGGCCAATATGAATAGCCTTTTCAGAATCCTCACTGACAAGTGCAAACTGAAAGCTGCTTTGTAGTCCCCATGTTTCTCATGCAAGATTCATACTAGGTAAACAATTAAATTATCAACATTTCATTGCATCCAAAACTGCCACCAGCTAGAATAGACTTACAGAGAATGTTCCTACACTGAATGCAGAAAATATTTTCTGCAATGTCAAGTAAATCCTCCATTCAGATGGCCTATGAATAGCAGCATTTGTGAAAAGCACAAAACCAGAAAAACTACTAGCACACTTTTCTATGCTTTCAATGCCCTGACACTTCTCTCACCATATTATCTGCCTTTCCCATCTGTGTAATGCCAATCACAGTATAAAAATTCAACTGTAGATAGATCCTCAGAGTCCACATAACAGAAGTTTTGCATGACTGCACTAATTTCTAAGTTACAAATCTTTGATTTCTCTTCCTCCTTCCCAGCTCCCGCAAATGGACATCATATGTTCACTAAGGCCATTCTCTCCATTTGAAAATCCCATACAGATTTATCTGCTTTGTATTTGCAATTATATCCCTAACACAATGGGTCATGGCCTTTAAGTATCAAAATTAAAGCACTGGGAAAAAAAAAATCACACAAAGTATTAGATAAAAAGACCCTAAGTAAGTGAGACTTGCATTCATGAGCTCTGCATCACCTGCAGTCCTCTTTTCCTAACACTTGAGTTACTCCCCTACTTAAACAGCAATATGGATGCAGACCCACAGGCTTGCATCTTCATGTAATTCAGGAAACATCTCTGCTTTGTTGATGCATTCTGCTATAACTTCCAAATAGCACAACAGGATTAATCTGCCACCTCTGACATCTTGTCCACTATAGAATCATTGACTCAGACTCATTCAGGTGGGAAGGGCCTCAAGAAACCTATATTCCAAGCACTCATTTAAAAAGTCAGCTACAATCAAACCAGCATATTCAGGGGTTAACCAGGTGAGTCTTGAAAGCCTCCAGGGATGGAGGCTCTACATCATTTCCAAACAACCTACTCCGTTTCCTGACTGTTCTCACTGGGTGAGAACAGGTGATTTTCCTCCAAGGTAGTCCATGACACTGGTTCTCACTTCCTGCATCTGCACTCCTAGAGGATTCCCTCCATGTTTTTCCCACAAGGTGAAGGTAGGCTGAGGAGCCCACAGCTCCCTGTTTTGAGCTCTTAACTTTTCCTGGAGATAGGTACAACATTTGGCTTTGTTCAGGAATTGGGGGTCTTCCCCCATCTCCATGACTATTCAAAAACAACAGCTTTGTACAGACATGAGCCAGCTCTCCCAGCAGCCTTGAGTGCAGCCTGTTTAGTCCCATTGACTTGCATGGGTCAAGTTCTTCCAAGTATTCTGTGACATGGTCCTTGTCCCCTGATGGGGCTCACCATCCTTCTTGAACTCCTTCATTAATATCAGAGGCTTCTGAAACCTCACTAGTGAGGACTGAGGCACAAGACACACAGGTACCTCAGGCTTACCTGTGCCCTTTGTCACTAATTCACACATCGCACTCAGCAACAAGCCCCATCCTTGTCCCAGAACCCTGTGGCTACTCACCCACACTCCATCCTTGTGCCAAGCCTTGTGGCTAATCCTGGTACACTCAGCATACCCTGACAGTACCACTGGTGCTCAGATGAATATGCAGGAAGTGACAGTCAAAAAGGTAGACAAGCCTCAGCAGACTCCCCACAGCATCCCAAGTCTAAGCACCGGGTAAGCAGCAAACCCACAGAGACTTCAGGTCAGTGTGGTAGATATGTGCCCCCATCCCACACACAAGAGATTCCCCAGAAACTATCACCTTCCTCTTTCCCTTTGTGCACAAACAGAGATAAGTTAGGCTGTGTCTGACACCTCCCCTGAAGGCCATATTTTCAGGGCACAGCACCTGTTCTGTAGCTACAACATAAGCCTGCTGCAGGTGCAGAATTTCAGGGCTTTGGGAGAGCATTCCAGAATGGTACAGAAGATGAGCAACTGATTAAGTGAAAAAACCTATTTGTCTTAATACAATTGTTGTTTAAAATAACCCAAACAAACAAATTCCATATATGCGTATAAAAAGCTCAAAGGATAAAAGTATTTACTCAATTGAAAGACAAAACATTTGCACAATTCTCTCCCAATGAGCGATTCTGCAAGAACAGCAATATAAGATTCCCTCACCTGAACAAGTTTCAGCAATCGCTATTTGTGCTCCAAACTGTGTACATACATTTAGGCAAAGCATTCTCATCTCTCTTTCCATCAACTCATACACAATGAGTTTGTTGCATCTCAACTGCTCGCTTCAAAGAAACACTGGCATAATCATTTTGTTTGTAATGAATTTCCATGGGTAAAACAGACTGGAACAAAGCAAAAACTCAGCCGAGGGAAACAGGGCTTCAACCCCACAGCTCACTCCACCATGGTCACATTTAGTATTGAAGCTTTTGCCAGAAGAGCAGTGATACCTCACATTGCCACTACCACCGTTAACCATGACCAAAAAGATATAGAAACTAATGATTAAAAATATGCCATTTTATACCAGACCACAGGCACTGGAATTTTACAGGAGATCTAGTTGTATTATAGACCAGAACTAGTTTCCAGAAGTCTAGGAATGAAACTTAACAGAACTGCACTTTTACAGCCTTTACCTCATACAATAATGACCACTGCATTATCTCCCAATGATATTGAAGCATCCCTTATGCTGTCTAATTAGCCATAATGATCTGTGAAGACCAGATTTCATTGCAAGTTCCTCCATTAAACTGTGGACTTGTTACATGCTCATCTAGATAAGCAATGGAATTTTAGCTACCTCTTATCCAAGGTAAAGGTGACATTTTAAGTGCAAAATAATTACATGCAACAGAGCCCTTTTTCCTTTGCCCGTTCATAGGATCATTTAGTGGGCAATATGTATTGGGCCTGGCTGAGACAGAGTTAATTGTCCCCAGAGCAGCCCTCAGAGTGCTGTGCTTTGCAGTGATAGATGGAAAGGTGCTGCTAACACCCCAGAGTTTTGCCTCTGTTGCGCAGAGCTAACACAGCATCAGTGCTGTGTCCCCAGCATTCACCACCAGTAGGCTGGGGGTGGGCAATATCCTAGGACGGGATACAGCCAGGAAAGCTGACCCAAACTGACCAAACAGATATTCCATACCACATGACATCAGCTCAGATATAAAAGCTAAGGAAAAAGGGGAGGAAATGGCAGGGGGGCATTTGTTATTTACAGAGCTTGCCTTCCAGAGCAAACATTTCCTGGGAAGTGACAGGACATCACTTGCTGATGGGAAGTGGAGAATAATTTTTAAATTTTTTCCCCCTTTGCTTGCACATGCATGATTTCCACTTTTGCTTTATTAAACTGCATTTGTCTTGACCCGTGGAGGTTTTTTCATCCAATTTTCTCCTCCCTGTTCTGCTGCAGAGGGGAGTGATAGAGAAGCTTGGCAGGTACCTGGTGTCAAGCCAAGGTCAGCCCACTGCACGACGTTAACTTAGACAACATCGCTTTAGTAATTTTGTGGTCTATTTATGCAGCTAAAAATTACACAGGCTCAAGGCATCTGAAGTGGCCAGAGTAAACAGCAGAATGGTCCAAAAGGTCAAAGGTCTGGTCTGAAACTGGAGGCCGTATGAGACAACCATTGGCACAGCATTTTCAGCTAAAGCACAGATGAGAAGGATTCTGCTTATCTGTTTGTATACTGGTTTCAACCTGTACAGGAATATCAATTACTTTTCAAGGATAGCCCTCACCTTGTTGTTTCAAAAGTGAGGTGTGATAACAGCATATGTTGATTTTCTTACCTTTCTCACAAAAAGTCATAATTTAAAATAAACACTAACCTTGCATATCATCAAGAAAAGGACATTTATTTACCAGATTTTTTGAAGGTGTGAAATTCAATTTAATAATAACAACAACAGGTATATTAAATAACAAAGCTTTAGAAAATATATGTAATTAGGTGAGAACATGGTCATTTAAGCAGATATTTCTCTTGAATCTTTGCTAGACTCCATGCTTGTCACCAAATTAGATGTTGTCCCATGGTATGCATTATAAATGAGGCAATTCATTTCATGAGGTTTATAACCAGTGACTGGAATTATAATCAACAATATATATTAGTGCCTTCTAATATCTACAATATTCTGGAGCTTATTATGAGTTCACGCTAGTTGCGTGTGACAGTAACTCCCCTGTCTTTGTACAGACTCCTGATTTATGCTGGGGTACACAAGAATGAAGTGTTCAAATTTATATTAATTTTTTTGGTGCTTAAATAAGTTTTTAAGGGACACAGTACTGTCAGACCATTTGCACACTACAAGACTTTTGCCAAAAACAGAAAAGTGGGATTACTTTTGTTTTTAAATGGCTATCATCATTTACAAACTGCAATCCTTCCATTTACTTAAAGCTGAAGGTCATTCATTCCCTTAGCCCCCAGAAACAGCAAAGGACTAAGATTATTCTGTTTCCTTTTTGAAGCTACATGCTGCAATTGGTGCGGTAATCCTGGCTCTCTTCTGTAAGTTTGATTAAAAAAAAAAAAAAATACATTTGCCCTACACCTACCATTGAATCATACCAAGAAATTTTTCCATTTCTCTCAGCGGGAAATGCCCCCACCTCCAACATCTGTAATAATTTAAAATGCACCACAGTAATCTTATCCCATAGGTATCTACAGAAATTTTCGACCCTACATATCAGAACCGTTCTCTATTCACATCTCAAAGAAATAGTAAAATTATATCATAAGTGCCGCAAAATCAACAAGAAAGAATTTCTGTGAAGTCAGCATCCCTACAGGAGCTTGAGTGGGTGGGGGGAATTGTTTTATGTGCAACACATTTAGATGTGGGGTTGCGTCTATAGTTACCAAAAAGCAGCGGGTTTTTTGATAGGAAATGCCTGACTCCAGGACAAGAGCGACAAGAATATGGAAGTATTAACCTCTATACAAACCAGAAATGTAAAGAGAGACTCAGTCATATTGCCCAGAAAAGACTTCACGCACTCTCCAGAATCTCAGTGAAATTATGCCCTCCTAAATTTCCTTCTCCTCCTTAAATACCTGCTTTTATATTAAGTGATATTCTCGGTTTTCTTGACCTGGTACACAGACTCCCTATATCTACAGCTTTCAATAAGCCCCATTAGGTACACTGACCAGAATCAGCCACCTTGGAAACACTTCCCAGGTTTGCCATTCCAAAAATCCTGCCTCTAAGATCTCCAAGGTCCCTTCTGTAGAGACAAGGCCAAACCCATGTGAAACCCAATCTCATCTGGTTCCTGGCATGGGAGCATAAAGTATGGAAAGTCTAGTTGAGCTATCCAATCCAATAGCTCTGCAAAATTTGCCATTCCCAAGAGAGCCTGCTTAGCAGGTTTGCTGCACAGCACACGATCTGGAATCCTGACAAGCAGAGTGCCACAAGACTGATGATGCAAGGTTTTCAAGGTACTCAGCTCAAAGGCAGAACTAAGAAGTAGACAATTCTGACCTTAACACCACAAGAGTTCACGTCAATCCTATCTCAGATCCTGCTGAACAGAAATCCCACTGGTCTAAAAATGTTGCAAAGAAAACATTCCAGGCTTAAGAAGCTGACATTCTTCTGAACACATCCAGTTTCTTCTGTTTATCTGTAAATATTTGTCCACACTCAGCAGTGTCTTGCCTAGGCATGTCATTTTCTGCACATTGATCCACTGGGCTGATTAGAAGAGAGACAGAAATAAACTTTTGCTAACAGGAGAAAGTTTTCCAGCAAATAACCATGAATTGAGCTGAGCTTCAAATGCTCAGTTCAACTAAGTTCCAGCCAAAGCTTTCAGGTATAAGACTGGTTATTACACACAGCTGTGTAACAAGGAACAAGAACAATCTTCAACTGTTACCTAGGGATTATAAGAAATCCAGTGCGTTTCAATCATTAATCATATTCTTATTAAGACTGTCAATACAACACACTATTGTGAAAGCTGGAAGCATAGGGAATCATTCTAACATATTTTGACTTGATGGGATAAAAAAATAGTTTTATGAGTCTGTATAGAAAGTATAGAAGAACCACATATACTCAAAAAGAGTCGAAGTATTTCTACTATTACAAGTAATTATATTGTCTAGGCCACTGAAACATCACGTTGAAACCCTTAGCTAGAAAAAGACATGGATTGGGTTTCTCATTACAATGAGCATAAATCTAGAGTATTGCCACTGAATTCTGAGTTCCTGCATAGCAGTGTCAATGTAGCACAAGTGTGCCACTATCCCACAAAAATTCTTTAACTTCTCCTGTCCTGAAACACACGGCTGGGAAACAAAAATAAACCATTCCATAATCATATGGAAGAAATCCATAATGATGCCAACATTTTATACTGAGAATTTGAAGGGCAAGATTTACTCAGCATGAAGACAAAGGCAGAAAAACCTATACTATAAAGGAGGAGATACACAAGACAGAATAAACTGATAAGTCGTAAGCTAACTCAGCAAAATCATTTCATACAGGGAGGCCAAGGTGTAGAAAGAATAAATATTTCGGCTTTTAAAGAAAGCTTTACAGCAAGCCCATGACCAGTCTGAAACAGGATGAATATAAAAACACTGAAACTTCATACTTAAAATAAACATGGAAGGTCAGTTGATCAGGAAAACACAGAAGGTGTTAAGCTGTGAGCCAAGAAAAGCA
Organism: Entomyzon cyanotis; assembly: GCA_024500445.1. Lineage (NCBI taxonomy): Eukaryota > Metazoa > Chordata > Aves > Passeriformes > Meliphagidae > Entomyzon > Entomyzon cyanotis. The sequence continues at coordinate 75,037,596 of JAKEPQ010001005.1, forward strand.
CCCTCTCTTTCAAGACAGAGGTTTAGGAGGAAGGAGAGAAAAAATATGAGTTGGTGACTAGCCATTGTAAAAAGTGAACAGCAACACAAAAACATTAACATCTTGGCCTCAAAAAGATTTTACAGCACAGTCACTGGCATTCAGCAAAAGAAAAAAAAATGACAGCACTGTAGAGTCATAAATAAATTGCTGAGACATCAACTGACATGAAGGCCTTTTTGAAGAATACAAAAAAGGCCAAAGGCTACAGACTTGTCACATCAAACAAGGGAAAGTTAGTTTCCTAAAACATGAAGTAATAAATGATAAGTGAAGAAAATGCATGAGGTAGAGCCTTTCATCTGAGTTTCAGACTTGGATAGTTGCTGCAGGAGCTGGGCTCGACCTTCAGCCCACTCGGCTCCGGCTCCGTCCCTCCGGACTAGTCCAGTCGGCCCCCGGGGGCTCTGCCTGATTCCCCCGGATGGGGACAGGGGGGGATCGGTCGCCCTGCGGCAGAGGGTCAGGTCTGGTGACGGGGAGTCGAGGAGGTTTCCAGTCCCCAAGAGGCAAAGAGGCTCAGAGAGTGAGAGGTCCAAGGTGCTTTATTGAAAGGGAAGCGAGGAAGCGGGCACCCTGGAGGCTCTCGGGCGGCCCGTGGACGTGAGGTCTCATCGCGAGACCACACGAGGCACGAACCCCCTGAGCCTCGACGGTTGGGGGGTTTAAAAAGGGGGAAACGGGGTCTCCAGGGGTGGATCAGCAGGGGCGGAGCCAATTGGCTCGGGTACAGCAGTAATAAGCAAGCGGGGCAGCAAATAATACACAACCAGGGGAGGGATACAATTGAACCAATGAGGGAACGAGGGAAACAGAACTTTCTGGACATGGGTGGCAACTGGGGCGGTAACAAGGCGAGGTAACAGAAACTTTTAACCAATAAACTAAAAGAAAACTTTCAGGGGGTGAGGTGTGGGAGGTTATACTTCGTCCTCAGAGTCCTCGGACCAGGCAGCATTCCCTCTGGGGAGCTGCGCCAGGTTGACAGCTGGCGTCCGAGGCTCTGGGTCGGCCGGTTCGGATTGGCGAACTTCCACAGATAGTGATGCCAAAGAACTTAGAGAAAAGGGATTTAATTACTTGCAGACCACCTTGATTGGACAACTCTGATGTCTCCTTGTTTGCTTCCTCCTTGAAAATTCCATCTCCAGCTTGTATTATTTACCCATACCCACACTGACATCTGTCAGCTGGGTTCTCAGAGCAATTTAACCAGTATATCCTCAATTGGCCAGTCATGCTCAAAAGGACACTACTGTTCCCCAAGTTCCTCAGCTATTCCCTGTGCACAAACACAGCTATTCACTTACCACATTCATATGGGGCTTCTGAGGCACTGTGCTTGATTCTCCACTACAGAGTTCCAGGAAGCAATCTCACAGCTGAGCAATCATGACTCTCAGCAAAATAAAGTGCCACACTTTGCTCCCTTCCACAGATAGTGTCTTCTCTATGGCATCTAGAGAACAAGTAAATATGTTCTTTATATGAAACATGCATAGAGGGATGGATCATCAGAGTATGCCTTAGAGTCTGTATTTTTTAATCTTTATTAACTGTCCCTTAAATCAGAAACAAGCAGGAGAGCATTTAACAGCATTTGAAACATGAAGAGCAGCAGATTTTATAAGGTGTGCAGAAGTCACAGAAATGCAGATATTTTGCCTTAAACAGCAAATTCGTTTGTGCTAAAAGAGCTACAGGATAAGTCAGTCTGAAAACGTACACTTAAAGCAAGTTTGCTAGTTTAGTAACTGTCAGACCCTAAAAGTGAGATTCTACTCTTGATACCTGGAATTGAAAATACAAGTCACTGTAAGACTTACAGCCATAAGAACACAGTGTAGGAGGGGAGACTTGTGTTATGGCAGAGGTATCTAAAATGAAACCTCAGAATTAGTAAGGGAATCCAAATAATCCCATACAGTAAAATAGCATTCAGAAGCCTCCCATAAGCAAAGCTGTACACAGTGAACTATTTTAGACTGTAGAAGATAAGAGCTTCTCTTTAAACTTCTTTTACAAAACTTTTACTTACTCTTTTACTTCTGAAATTCCTTCCAAAATACCCTTGGACTGGTTAAGAATACTCCTCAAGTCCCAGATGCAGAAAGTTAATGTAGAAGACTTTCTCTTCAGCTGTTATACTGCAGAATATAAGTCCCCAGGTAAGGTTTTCAACTGCTCTAGAACAGGAGTCCCTATCAGTCTCTATCTATTTCAGGGGGATGATTCTGCAAATAAGCCTGTGAATGCCTACCTTCACTCAGATGAATAGTGACAGTGCAGCCCTGCAATACATGAAGGAATGCCTTTTTAAACCACACAGAGCAAATAAGCTTGCTACAGTCACCATACATATTTGCCTTGAGTCTTTTGAATAAAAGACAAGCCTGTATTGAGACATATGTTCTATAACTACATTCAAAGAACTGCTCTTTGGTTCAAGTCTCTCCTGTACAGTTCCCACTTGCACATCCAAGTTCCTGGTGACACATGGCAACAGCACATATCCCTTTCCCCATGTCAGACTCAAATGAGCTTTCCAAGGCAGTGGATCCCAGCAGCATTCTTCACCCATTTCCCACTCTCTGCAAAGGGAGTTGTTTTGTTTTCTGCAGCATCAGGAGAGGGTATAACACAAAGAGTATTTTTTAAACTGGAGTGCTCTGTGCTCTCCTGCTTTCAAACATTCAGGTCCCTTACCTCTCAGGTATTTGTGTAGACCCAGAAGAAGAAAGCTTCTGATTTTATAAGCCCATGCAGAAGGTGCAGATTTCATCAGCATCTGTAGGGCAAAATACACTTTTAAATGGAGGCCAAACACTAATTCTGCTTTCACTATTGTCAAAGGAAAAGAAATCTTCATTGATTTCAGTGTTGCTACCACATTATACCCTTTCATTCTATTATCTGCCTCCTGTCCCCAAAAGTCTACCAATCACATTTGATAGTATCTCTACAAAGTTGTAAGGGCTGCAGAGACCTTTCTGGTGATTTTCAGACAGATATCTGCAATGAACACAGACGATCATCTATCCCTGAATTCAGCCAACTGAACTCTCCAATATTACTCAGGTATTGTATTGCTACCACAAGAAGTCAGGTCTAGGGCCTGGAAAAGAGGCTTTGGTATTTTATCTGTTTCCAAAAATACTCTCAGGACTTCTGTCATAGCTTCATATTTTATTATCACAATCTGAATTTGCAATAACCAAGAGCAATACCATAATTAAAAAAGTACTCAGTTCTAAATACCATGCTGACTATTGGCCTCCCTTACAAGGAGATTAGCTTTCTAGAAATATCCAGCATAACACAAAATTGTTTGAATTTCAAAACCTAAGGAAACCCCAAATCCATTATAAAAGACACATATACCAGTGCTTATCACTTAATATGAAATATATTTGCAATACTTGGCTTTATTTTAGAACGAGGAGGTGGTTTATCAAATACTACCAAACACAAGGAAATAATTTTTTGAAACACAGTAAAAGAAAGTTTAACAACAGAACTGGAAGAACCATGGGCCCTTCCCTTAAAAATAGCTTTTGTTGCAACAGAAAAGGTTGCAGTACATTATTAAAAATCAAATTTGGATTTCACAAACCAATCTTTTATGAAATCTATTACTTACTTTTTTTTTCCATGTAATTAAATGCTGGAGTATCTAAACACCCCTCATTCTGCTGCTGCAGCAGTGAGGACGCCCACTGGCACATAAAGGTCTGAACTCTGCAGTCTTTGCCCAGCTACTGGTGAGATAAACCCACAGCTGACTAGAACTTCTGCTACAGTAAGAAAAGCACCATCCACCCCAGGAAGGAGCAGAAATTAAATCAGAACTAATTTAAGGACACAACTGAGAGGGGAATCACAAAGGTGCTTAAAACTTTGATTTGCCCTTCACCGTGTTCGGTGAACTGCGTTGCAGAAGTTTTTAATGAGGATTGATGACCAGCTGGGGTTAATGGCCCTCAGCTGCACCTCAGGCCATTAACTCCTCCCTATCAGTTATTAGTTATTATTCCTCCCAGGAAATACCCTGTACCTCTCTCCTTATTGCTTAATCATAAGTAGCAAGAGATGATCAACCAGTCAAGATCCTGGTGTGGTGTGAATACTCCTGTTCGTGCCTCTTCACACAGCGTGTCTTGTGCTTTAGAAGAAGCTATTTAGATATTACCACACTGAGGTCACAAAAGGATGGAGAAACACATGTGACAGTGAGAAAATAAAGATTTTATCTGCTGACTCCATTTCACATTTCTTCTTTAGAATAAACATAATATTTATAGCTTGTATACTTTGCAAAATTACACAAATCTGTTTGCAATCCCACTAATATTAGACTACTGGGGGCCCTTTTCTTTGCAGCTCTGGAGCATATGATGGGGCCAGTGCTCTTATTATTGCTGATTTTAAAGCAAGAAAGTATCAAGCAGATGTTATTAAATTATACCCTGAGAAGTAAAAGCCCCATGGTCAAACCAAGCCACTGCACCCAAGAGGCCTGTGGAAGTACAGAGGCTCAAGGCACTGCTTTCCTTTAGAAAATGCACAGCTCAAAGGAGAGTCAGTCTATCCCTACTCCTGCTTTTCCCCACCCATTGAAACAGGGGTTATGCCCAGTCTCAAACCCATATGTTAGCAGAGGATGATCAGAGAGTTTGTGCCTAGAGCTGATATAAGAGTAAGAGCACAACCTTTATGTTTTAATTCTGTTGCAGAGAAAGGCTGTAGGGGAAATGGATTTGGGTGAAGAAGGGAAGTGGAAGCTGTACGATATGACATCCTATGGACAAAAATTATTTAGTTTTTCTTTACTATTTGCACTCTGGACTTGAAATTTCTGAGAACATGGCTATTGATCAGGACACATGTAAGTAACATCCTTTAATTCATACCTGAGGAGTTCCCCCACTCTGAAAGATGACACACAAATACACTAATGGGGGATCTGAAGCTCATCTATCTTGACTGCATCTTCAGTGAGGAAACCCTACATGCTCTTGCAGTGTCATTTTGTATCAACCTCACAGAAATAACAAAAAAGTTTACTTTTCCATTTCATTCTTTCTCTTTCCAGTTTATTTGGACTGCAAATGTTGTGAGGCATGTGGGGTGCTGACATCTTTTAAATTGATCAACAAATTATGTCCTCATGTCTGACAAAACTCTTACAGGTAAAAGAAATTGTAACTTTCATCCTTGTGGCTAGCACAGACCTTTCCCATGGGAACTTTTTCTCTCTTCTTCCTGTGTTTTATAAACAAAGATAAAGTTTGGATGTTATTAAAAACAGTTTCTTGGATGTGGACAGTTCAGGCCTGGCCAATCAGGCCTAGGGGGAGGCTTCGAACTGACCAATCCAGGTGACCTTTGAAAAGTCTATATAAGATAGAATTAAATAATAAAATCTTCTTCTGGATGCCACCTTTTGAACCTGGGTTTTCTTACTCTGCTAGCGGCTCAACAGCGACACATCCTATATACAATAAGAAGACCATTGTCAATAAATGCATAAAAAACCTTTAGGGAACAGATAGTACCTCAAACCCCAAAGGCTAAAAGCTGTTGATTACTATCATGCTCTTTAAAGGGAATAAGATCACATTGAGCTTCAGATCACAATATAGATCTTTCTAGGTCACATTTACCAATGATCCATGGTGATATAAATTAAATCAATTACATCTTTTATTTGTATACAAATCATAAATTAAATTAATGTTCTGCTACCCTACTTAAATTTAATTATCTACAAACATATACAACACTTTTTGTGATCCTTCTGACAATGTCATATTCTTCATAGTTATGGGCAGGACACATTTTGAACATTTGGTAGAACAACACCCATTTAGAGTGTTAGATCTAAAAATCCACATTTGCTCAATAGAAGTTCTCCCAACACCTGGATGCTGTCAAAATTAACAGAAGAATCAAGAAAAAGGTTATAAAAAGAGGTAGTATATTAAATTCCAGAACAGCTTGTTTAGGTCCTTGCACCACCTCAGCTGTAACAACTTTTTCATCAACTTCAGTAGGCTTTGGATCAGGCTCCAAGTTGGAATGGAAGTTGATGATAAAAGTAGGAGCGCACTGGCTGATGCCAAGAGGCTTTGAATCAGTCCATTGTCATGAAAGCTGCTTACAACATATGAATAAGTAATCCATGCTGTGCTACATACACTACCTCTCTGCTAAGAATAATTAGGCTAGTGTAGCTTACTGACTCACTGTTTTTACCATTTGCACAGCCAACTCGTGTTGCTGAACATTTTCTAAAACAAACTTTCATATATTTTTTAAATTGAAGATCCAAAGATCTTCATGGGGTTTATAAATACAAAAAAACCAATAGAAGCTCTCTTCCTCCTACATTAGTTTCTTTTAACCTAGGAACCAAACTAATCCTCATGAAACATCTTTGCATCAAATGTCTATGTTTTACAGAATTTTTCCCTAATTAAATGAATCAGATATATCATAGTCACATTTATTAAATTTTGTTAATTATTGGGTACATCCTAGCACAAAGAAAAAAATAAAGATTTGTTTAATGTCATATCTATACATGGTACATAATGAAATGGTATTCATTAAAGTTACTGATTTAATTCCTTTGCAGGAAGTAGGTGAGGGAACGATGAACACATATTTTAGTTCACTTAAACACTAAAAACACACATTGTAAGCAGCAAAAAGTATACATTTTTAGGATAATTTTTGAAATATGCTGGATTTATATTGTCAGATTTTGAACCCTTCTGTTCCTATAAAGGATTTACAGAATCTAAGAGACTCCTATACAAGCTATTGTGCTCGCCTCTTAGAATGGGGATTAAATAAGTAGTTTTTTCCATCCTAAGCTTTTGCATTTTTTTTTTGTAAAATACATACTTAAGCTTGACTAATCACCAGAATGGGCTTCTGCAGAGACTAATGACTAAAATTTCTTGGTTTATGTTATGGAACAGTGGTTCACAACCTTCTCTCCGGTCCTTAAATGATATGGCTATATTATGGAAACAGTGCTACTGAGTAACAAACATAATATAAAGAAATTTTTGTGCCATTATAATGATCATTCACACCCATGAGCTAATTGTTCATGCAGTTATATAATAAAGAAACACTGGATATGGTCTTTCAGAAACATCTGTTGAAGGAGTTTTGGTCACTGGCATTCATAATTCACAAACCAGCCAACCTAGGAATTCAAGTTAGAAGCTTGAATGCTGAGACAGAGAATAAGATCTAGAAAATAAGTCTGCCTGTAGTTCATGGGAAAAGACAGACACAGAGGCAGTTCAGCCCACTGAAGATCTTTGGACAATGGTCTATGTTCCTGGGAATGATTCCTAACTGTCAGTTTCAGATGCTGCCTTGTCCCATGTTCCAACTGTGTATCAGGTCAAAATCAGGCACAGATGATCTCTTCTCCCATTCTGCCCTGACTACTGCAAGAAGGATATCTGACCTTGGCCAGGAGGCACCACAATAACCTCCAGCTAGACACCTGATTTGGACAAATCAATCTTATGGCTTGGACACGTCCCACCACACACTCACAGGTCAGTCAGATGCAGCCTTTCTCCTTAGAAGTACAGAGTACAGATAACATGCACCTTAATTGGATCCCTTGGGTAAGTGCTTGTAACTGGTTGGGATGAATACAGTCTTAATAGGTACTTCGCACCTGAAGGATGGGATGTCATCCAGAGGGATCGAGACAAGCTCAAGAAGTGAGCCCACAGGTGTGGCTAGCACAGATCTTTCTCATGAGAATTTTCTCCTGTGTTTTATAAACTAAGAAAGTTTGGATGTTATTAAAAACAGTGTCTCGAGATTTGGACAGTTCAGGCCTGGCCAATCAGGCCTAGGGGGAGGTTTCTGACTGACCAATCCAGGTGACCTCTGAAAAATCTATATAAGTTGGAATCAAAATAATAAAGCTCTCTTTTTCATGCCACACTGAGAATCTGGGTATTTTTCTCTGCTAGTGGCTCAACAGCGACACACAGGAATCTCAGGAAATTTAGCAAGATCAAGTGGAAGGTGCCCCACACCAGTCGGGGCAATCCTCCTTATCAGTACAGGCTGGGGGATGAATGGATTGAGAACAGCTCTGCAAGGACTTGGGGGTGCTGGTGGATGAGAGGCAGCAATTTCTGTCAGCTCAGAAAGCCAAATGTGTCCCGGGCTGCATCCAAAGCAGTGTGGCCAGCAGGGTGAGGGAGGGGATTCTGCTCCTCTGCTCTGCTGAGACCCCACCTGCAGTGCTGCATCAGCTCTGGGGTACCTGGCACAGAAAGGAGATCGACCTGTTGGAGTGAGTCCAGAGGAGGCCACAAAGGTGATCAGAGGGATGGAGCACCTCTCCTATGAGGAAAGGCTGAGAGAATTTTGTTTATTCAGCCTGGAAAAGGGAACGCCTTGGCATGATCTAATTGTGGCCTTCCAGTACCTGAAGAGAGCCTTCGGGAAAGATGGAGAGAGACTACTTATAAGAGCAGGTAGTGACAGAACAATGGGGAATTGATACAAACTGAAAGAGCACTAGATTAGATATTAGGAACAAATTCTTTATTATGAGGGCGGTGACACACTAGAATAGGTGGCCCAGGGGAGTCATGGATGCCCCATCCCTGGAAGTGTTCAAGGCCAGGCTGGATGGGACTCTGAGCAGCCTGGTCTAGTGGGAGGTGTCCCTGCCCATAGCAGGGGGATTGGAACTAGATGATCTCTAAGGTCCCTTCCAACCTGAGCCATTCTATGATTATATTAATAAAATTGTTCACTAGTAGCAAAGATAAGGACATGTTCATCTCTAACTCTCTGAAATACAAATCTTAACCTTGGTATTGCCTAATATTATTCTAACATTCTACAGATAGTGACAGAACAAAATACAACAGCAATATAAAGCAGCACTATAAACAAGATCTATTTTCCACTACAAAACTCTCCTGCATTTTTAACACTACAAATACAGATCTATATTCAATTCTTCAGAACCCAGCTTGCATTTTGAACATAAATTTTCTTCGCCTTACTCATGGGGAGAAGGAAGAAATCTAATCAAATTCTACTGAGTGTTTTCTCTGCTATAATTTAGTGGTAAAACTGGCAGGCTGCCTAACCACGTCAAAAAAAAGATACATTTGAAATGCTGTAACTATAAAATAACAAGGAAGCTTTTAGCCACATTCATGTAGCGAAGACTATGAAAATGTTTACTTGTAATGTGGTTAGCATATGAAAAGATTAATCTAACAGGAAAATAGATTTTAAAGTTGTGAAATTGTCTTCCTTGGTGTATAAATATTTTATGTAAATAAAAGCGGATTTGAGATTCATATAACATTTATATATTTTTTAAAACTAAAGGCATAGCAACTGACACTGCAAGGCATTTTTCAGTAATCCCCTCACTCTGCTATCTCCACTAACGCCTTTATTTGTTTATATTAGCTTTTCCCCTAATGAAGATGGCGCCGGTGGTTCTGTCTGGCTGAGCTGCTGACAGGACACCATCAACTTCCAGGGAAGGCATCACTGAGGGAGAGCAGGCTGGTTTTCAGCTCAGTGGTTCTCATTGCAGGCTACAGTGAAAGAAAATTGATGCCAAAGACATGGATAAGGAAAGGTGACTTTTACTCAAGATTGTGACTGGAGAATTCTGAGAAAATTGGGGTGACAGATAGGGATGCTGATCTAAGTACTTCAAATGCCTGAGCTCATTTCCTCAGTTTGAGGGGTTTTTGCTACTTTTTTCATCAAGTTGTCGCTGGAAGACAAAAGTCATTTTAGATTGTTGAAGAATTGGAGACAGCTTCTCAATTTCATGACTGAGAGGGGTAAAGGGGTCCAAACAAGTGAAAAACCAGACATTCTTATTTTATTCCAATTCGACTTAATCAGAGCTTATTTTTATTAATTTTTGTTATTTGAGACTACTTAAAAAGTGTCTTCCATTAAGAAACAGAAACAGAATGGCCTGGCAGACTAATGGCCAACTAACAATACCAAGAAATTTTCATAAGATGCAGACAATTGGTATCACAACCGTCACGCCTGCAATCTAAGAGTGGGATTACTTTGTGGAAGAACCACCGCTTTCTACCAAATTTCAAAGCTTTTTCAAAGGTTATGGCAGAAAATGAATCTCTGAGTCAAGACTCAAAGCAAAGACCACAAATTTTACTGCTTTGGAGGCTCAAAATCAGTTTTCCAGGTAACAGAAATGTGTCCATTAGAGATCTACAAAATTATATTTATTTTGTAAGGCAGATAGCTTTGAAGAACACTGAAGAACAAAATAGTCTATATGTGGTTATAAGTTGTTAAAAAAGGAAAACTTCTGTGATGCATATAGCTGCTTGATGTAGTTTAAAAAGACCCATTTAATTTAAGATTATAGTATAAATTATTTCTCTATAGTTAAATCTAAATAAAACTGAAAGTGATAAATACAGTGAAGTTTATACAGTGATAAATATAATGAAGTCTGCGGATTTGTGCCATGAAGTTAATCAAATCAAAGGCATTAAATTCAAATCTAAACATAATTTCCTGGATGGAAGCATAGCCAAGTTTACACAGTGAAAATTTGTGGATCATTCTGCCATTGTAAATGCTTGCAAAATTTTGGGGCAGGGGAGAGGCATGGCAGATTGATGCTAATATACATGAAGAACTGGATGATTCAAGCACTTTGACTTACCTGATTTTGGAACATCAGCTTCACCTCTCTCCTAACACACAATCAGAAGCATTCTGCATCAGGTTCCCAGTTTTTCTAAAAGGCATCTATGTGAGCCAGTTTTGAATTCCAAGGGGCTTCCTCTGAAACAGAAAATTACTCTTAAGCAGTGAGAAAGCATGGGTTTCAACTGGGGTATAGAAGCTCTACCTGAGAAAGATCCAGTAAATAGCATCAAACAGAAAACTTAAAAATCTCTTGAGGATTCCTACAGAAATTTCACCACAAGGCACATTGTACACAGAATAGATACTCATGGGGTGGATTTTAACACTTGAAACAGCAAGAGATGGACAGCAATGATTTCACCCATTTCACACAATCTGAAAGCAGGAAGGAAGACAACCACCTAAACAAATAACCCAAATCCCAAGTATAGATCTGCATCACTCAAACCAAAGATTGTTTTGTTATTAATCAGAATAAGAGAATCAACAATTAAGTAATATCTTTCTTTTAAATATCAGATGCATTGAAGCAGTAGTAATTTATTTTTGTCATTATTTCTTTTGAAACCATGCAAAATACCATTTCCAAATGCTGGTTTTCTAAAAACATAACCATTAGGATAGTTGTTACATATTTAATTTCATGCTCCACTCAGCATAAAGCAGCTGAGAGACTGCCAGCCAGAGCAAATTAAGTAACCGGTTAGATAATTTCCTGCTTAATTGAAAGCAGGTAGTTTTTAAAAGTAATAATTGATTTTGTTTCTAATAAGTGTGTAGCTATTTCTTCCTTTTTCTATTCCTGTTATTAAAGGAGATTGCACTAAACCTTTGTTCACTGTTAATGATGGGCATGGGAGGAAAAGAAGAAGAGAATACTGTTTATTTAATATTTTAGATGCTAATTGCAGCAAAAATAACAGCAGAATGGCACCCCAATATGGGTCCTGCAATTCAAGATCATTACTTTAAAATCTAATCCAGGTCAAACGTTCTCAAGTTCATGCTCTTCAAGGACAAGAAGGGAGCCAGCAACCTCAGTGTAGTTCAAGGTGAAGAAGTATCAATTATCCTAACAGATAATAACCAACCTCAGCAGAGAAAAAAAGATGGGGTTTTGGTATTACTCCTTTCCTTTACTTTTAGGAATGGTCACTCCACAAGAAAGCTGTGATGCCTAAAGACAACAGATAAAGAAATCTTTGACTGACACTGTTTTATGGTGTAGTAGAAAAGGACTTAATTCTCTACAACTCTTCAAAATGCACCTGTCACAAGCAGTTAATTCACTTGAAAATTTTATTTAAAAACAAAAGAATAATTGTTCTATTTAAATGTTTGAACAAAATATTACATTTTCTGATCTAAAGAAAAAATTAAGATGACTGTGTCCATATATTTTCATTCTACTTCTTTGAAAATTAACAAAAGGAAAAGCACATTCTACATGTGCAGAAAGTATTACTGCAAGCTTTTTATTACAATCCAATGTTTTGACAAGTTGCTATAAGAAACAGTCAAATTCCAGTGTGACTCATTTTAGACTCTATCCTCATAAGTGTAGAGCACCTGACTGCTTCTTTTTCACAGTTGCATATATATCAGCAATAATTCCCTGAACTGAGAGACAGAAAATAACCTGGAATCTAAAATCAGTAATAAATCTGTATAAAAATCAGAAGCTATAGCTTTATTTATATATATATATATATATATATATATATATATACACATATACATGTAGTAGATTTACAACTCCCGCAAAATGCTGAGATTATTCTCCCAATGAAAAATCACTGCTGATTCCAGGTTGTCAGGCATTTCCCATATGGCTATTACTGATTAACACACTGAGACAATTATGACCTGCACCAGGTAGAGCAAGCAAGAGCTCTGCAGCCTGTCAGTACGTTGATCCATGCATTACTGAAGTAATTTTGTGCAGCTTTAAGTATTTAAATCTGGTGTTTAGTACACAAATCCTTCTTCTGAATTTACAGTCTTACATACAAAGATTTAAAGAAAAACACTCTATCCTCACAGAACATAATGCAGAGGCATGCAAGGGTATCATAAGATTTGGGGTTATCTTCTTTAGTTTCTGCTAAGTACAGTAACTGGCATTTGGTAGTATGCCAAATGGCATGAGGTTTTTTGGTTTATCCACACTGACAAATCTCTAAAGAAGCTAATAATCTTAACAGCAACACTATGATGCTTTTTCTGAAAATCATGGCTGCTTACACTAATGAATTCTCATTTTACTTAAAGGTCATCCATACAGTACTTAGAGTTTGCTTATTCCTGTAAAATGACACTAAATCATGCCTGTATTACTGATAACACTCCCCCCTTTTTTCCATGGGAGTACATATGTACAATTAGACCTTAAACTTACTTACATATATGTATGAACTTCAATCTGTAATGCTGTGGTCTAGAATGGTTGGGAAGAGAGGTCAATGAGGGCAAAATGGGTATTTCATTCAAAGAATTGAAAAGCACATGCCTGAAGATCATGGTGTCATCATGTACTGCTATTGTAACATAATCATTCAATGGCAAAACTGTTCTAAAACTTACAGAGTTTCCCTACTTCAGATCAGGAGTGCTTCTCATAGGTCACCACTTCTGAAGCTAAGTGCTGGTTTTCCTACCAATTTAAGTTTTCAGTTCTCAAAATAAAAGAAATTAAACCAAACACACACAAAAATACTGCAAAGCCTGACATTAACTAGTACGTCTCACCTAAGTCACACATTTCGTGTTGTTACAGTGATTTTCCATTCAGCAACAGGACTGGGGTTGATTTACAATATCTCCTTTCGATATTTTTAGGATTTCGTAGCCCTCCTTTTGTGTCCTTAGAGATCAAAGAAAATGGCCATTAAATCTGCAAATTGCTAGGCTGTCCATCACAGTCCTTAGGCCAGGACCATTTAAGAGATCAAACTTGAACAAAAAGAAGCTGTGGGAAAGGAAGACAGGAAAAGAGGAAGTAGAAATATGGTGTGGATGTGTGAAAACTGGAGGTAGGAGAAGGAGACATGCTTTACTTCATGATATCCAAATGAATACTTCATTAATTTTTACTGCAGTAAAAAGCTGGGATATCTAAGGGCAGTGGAAAAACTTCTTGCAAATATGTCTCTTCACATAGCCCCTAGCCCTCCACTCCAGCCCCATCACACACACATACACAGAGAGAGAGAAAAAAAACAAAACAAAACCAAAACCAAAATCCCAAATAAACAAAAAAACCCCAACAAGTAAAAACCAGAAAAACCAAACCAAACAAACAACCACCCAAAAAACCCCACCAACCCACCAAAGAAAGAACCCCACCACCATAAAAATTTCATTCTTTATACTTAATCAAAAGGCAGATATCCAAATTCTGCTTGAGGTTATTAAGAACTTCTATCAAGTGTCTTGGTCTTGTTGAACCAATGGACTAAAGGTAGCTGATGCTTAAAAGGATCAAAGATACATGAAAAATACTTTCAGAATATAACTGTACATTTACTATATTATATATACACATGTACAGTGTAAGCACACATACATGTAATTTAAGTACACTCTGCTTATGTTTAGATTCTGCAGTCTGAAAAAATGCAGAATGCTAAATGTGTGCATTACTCTTGGTATTTTCACCAGTCCTTCCACTGTTGAAGACAATGGATGCTTTGCTATTAGGACAGACTTTAGGGCACTGGATTGAATGATGACCATGGGACACAACTAAGTGAGCTGTAGTTGGCCAAAACAACTAAATAAGCTATTTTCAAAATCACCCCTAATTGACCCCAACTTACAGGTTCTCAGTTTTACATTAAATTTGTGCCAAGAGCTTATGGACAATTAATATAATTTTATGAGTAAATCTAATGTCTGAATTACTTTCTGTAAGTATTTAAATGCAGTTATTTTTCCCCACAAGCTTTAGAAAGAGAATGAGTCATTAAAGATTGCTAATGTATAACTATAGATTAATATCTAATAAAACATAATTACATGAGTAGGAATTCACAGTAAAAACATTTATTAGAACAGGTTTACTGATCTAAAATACATGGATGACCCCTGTGAAATCTGTTCTTTGGCGCAGAGACAATGCTGCATAACCAAACATGAAAAATGGTTTGGGGGACATTAGAGACAAATAGCATAAAAAGGTGTCTTTCATAAGTATATGCAGATAAACACAAATTCCAGTTTCTTTCTTCTTTTCAGTTTCAGACTGCAATTAATTGGCTCCTAAGAAGGCTGGACTGTAAGAGCAAGAGCTTCTAGAAAAAAGAAGTTCTCTAAGTTTAACCAGAATTCTGCCATCTACTGAAATAAGAATTCTGTCAAGTTTTCAGAAAATACAAAATCACACCAGCAAGGAAGCATCTTTCCTTTATCAAATAAGGTATTTGAAGAGGGCAGCCTGACCAATGGAAACTCTCTAGCCAATCAAAATTAATTATAACTCCTGAGAATTATTCCTTTTCACTGCTCTTGTTCCAGTCTTAAGAGCAAACTGTCTTGGAGAAATCTATACAAAAGCTAGATTAAAGGTTGAGATGCCTCTTGTAACACACCATGCTTAGTCCTGTTTTCTTCTGAGAGTTTATAGTTCTGCTCAGATGACCCTCTGCATCATCTACATTTATCTGTCACTCAGCCTGGAATCACAGCTGCCACATCTGAAAGGACGCTAATTGAGTTCTTTAAAATATTACATGGAATTTTTACTTTAATAGCTAGAAAAATAAAACTTCAGACAACTAAAATCTTAATGAAAATCCAGGGCAAGTGCTACATGAAGGTTCTGATTTTACACGCTGACCTGTGTGCAAGATCACATTTAAGGATAAATCTATTCAAAATTAAGCACTATGAGTAGATCTACTTTCTCAACTGTTGTTAACCTCAAAATATCTGCTATAACCACCCTTCTGAAGTGTCCTCTAGAGGAAAAGAGTAATTGGGGGGGGCGGGGGTGGGGGCAAGGAGAAGGAGAAGGCTCTACTAGAGAAAACATCCACTGCATTTATCATATATTAAGGTAACCACCTACGTATTTTGAACTTCAGTATTTTAAATCTGCACTGAAAATAGTGATTCCTAGGAAAAAATAGTGCAGCATGGGTTGGCCTAACAAAAACAATGTCTGTATATATGCTTTTAGATCCCTGAGGGTTGAAAGAAAAGTCTCTATTATTCCCTGAAGGGAGAACAGAAAACAAACAAAACCCCTACTAAATAAAATTAACTGTACTGTTAAAAAACATTATCTATTCTCCCTCCCCTCTGAAATAGGAAAACTGTTAATAGCTGCAGCAGTGCAGTACCCAAGGGCAGCTCTCCCCTGCTGCGGGGAGGAGGGCTGCCCCAGAGCCGGAACACGCAGGATGGTTTCTTCTTGGCCACGAGCGGTGGGACTGGTCAGACTGGGTCTGTGTGGAAGCGTCGCAGGTCTAGAAAGGCAGCTGTTCATTCCAGGCTTCAGGTGGTTTATTGGGATAATAAAGGAGGGAACTGGGGAGTGGGGGAGGGGAGGGGATAGCCGAGGGAGCATATCTGCTCCATAGAGCCTAGAATCAAAGAGAACGGGTTCCAGGTCCTGCTGGGCTTTTATCCGTGGGGTTAGGAGGCGGTCCTGGCTCACATCAGCCAGTCCGGAAGGGTCAAGGGGGAGGGATCAGGGGAAGGACACACGTTACAACAAATAGCCTCAGCATTTAAGTGAGGAGCCAATCACCTCAACCACAGGAGTGGTTATGGCTCTGTTAAGACAGGACCATAGTTATTGGCTGGGCTCTGCTGCTGAGGCTGCACTTCCTCTCAGTCCTGCAGGATGACCTTCAGAATAACCAAGTTAGCCTCTACCCCAAAGTTATAGAGTTCCTCCCTATCTGCTGGCTTCACCAACCACTCAATAGTTTTTTCCCTTAGGATTTTACCTATGAAAACTCCTAAGAAAAATTTCGGCAATCTATCATACAGATCAGTGTGCAGAATCTGTGCCCCTAGGTACTGTTGGGTAGATCAGAAGGTGTCTGGGGAATTCAGCTTGCCTTGCTTTGTCTGTCCCTGCTTCCTGTGCAGCAGTGATGGGGCTTATTAACTTAGAATCATAGAATTGTTTAGGTTGGAAAAGACCCATAAGATTATCATGTTCAACTGTTAACCCAGCACTGCCATATTCACCACTAAACCATGCCCCTAAGTGCCATACCGACATGTTTTTGGAATGTTTCTAGGAATGGTGATGTCCATTCCATGGACAGCTTATTCCAATGCCTGACCACCCTTTCTGCAAAGAAATTTTTCCTAATATCCAGTCTAAATCTCCACTGATGCAACTTGAGGCTACTTCTTCTCATCCTGTCTCTTGCTGCTTGGGAGATTAGATCAACTCTGTTCAGACAGTTTTAGAAAGCGATAATATCTCCCCTGAGCCTCCTTTTCTCCAGGCTAAATAATCCCAGCTTCTTCAGCTGCTCCCCATCAGACTTGTGCTTCAGACCCTTCACCAGCTTCGTTGCCCTTCTCTGGACACCCTCTAGCATCTCAATGTCTTTCTTGTAGCAAGGAGCCCAAAACTGGGCACAGGACTTGAAGCACAGCCTCACCGTGCTGAGTACAGAGCACAGTCACTGCCCTGGTACTGCTGGCCACACTATTGCTGATACAGGCCAGGATGCCATTGGCCTTTTGGCTACCTGGGCACAGCTGGCTGTTGTTCAGCTGCTGTTGACCAGCACCCCCAGGTCCTTTCCACTGGCAGTTTTCCAGCCCCTCTGCCCCCAGACTGTAGCACTGCCTGTCATTGTTGTGACCCAAGTGCAGCACCAGGCCCTGAATCCTGTTGAACTTCATGAAATTGTGCTGCAACACACCATTTGAGGGTATTGTATGCCATGATAGACCAGAGGAAGTGGAAACTGACCTTGCCGGGCTGAGTTTCTAACTCAGAATATATTGAACTGAATGGTGTCACCCTTCCTCTGTGACTGGAAGTCACACTACCAGGGGCAGCCTCCTCTCTCCCTGACCCTGGCCAGTAATTTCAAATTGCCATCAACCCCTGCCTTGGCCCCCAAAGTTGGAACTTCCAGACAGGAACACATCACCATTGGGAACCTCCAGCTAATGCTTCCATGCTTCCACTGTGAACAACCTGGATGTAATTCTGTTGCTAGGGGAACCTCCAGCTGGTTGTCCTCCACAGGCAAAGAGCCCAGACAGATATCCAAGTGGTGTGCTAACTAGATAGGATGAATGTCAGGAGCAGTGAAACATACAAAGATGCAGCAGAAGAAACTTGGCTCTACCTCTGAAGAGCCCTATGAACATCAGTAGCCATTTTCCGTAACTTGCGAGCCACATGCACTATTACTATCTTTGAGTATATTTGCAGGGTTGTTCATGAAGTGGGGAAAAAGAGGCCTGTGTGGACCCCATAGGAAGTACAGTAGGAAGGACATGAAGAGGGATCTCTATTGCCATGATGTATCATTTCAACCTGCTGAAATTAACATACCACCTCTAGCTAGATGTACAGGCCACCTTATTGAAATGAACATGAATTTTTTTTTCAATAGATAGACTGGAATCTCAAATTTAGAATTGAAATCTTAGTTTCCTGTTGCTATTCATTACAGAGAAATGTACTTTATTTAGTAATTGGATTTTTTCCACAAATTAATTTATCTTAGTTGCATTGTAATTAATAGTAGTAACAACCAACTGAATAAATAAGTAATTACAGTATTCAAATCTGAGGGTGATGGATACTTTATGTATCCATGCATGTCCATACCACACAAAAAAACCATTTTTAAACTCAGATAACATAGTTCATAAAGTTAATATGAGCCCTCTCATGGCTAGGCCCACTCATTGCACAACTCTATGGATGCAATGATACGTAATGAAAATGGGATATTTTTCATTCCTTATCCCAGTTAAAAGCCTGGAATATAATGCATTTAACAATAAAGAGAAATCTAAAATCCTGCCTATTTCATAGATTCTCTCCAGCACTATCTTTTCTCAAAGACCACCTCCCAGAACTTCACACAGACCATGTGATGTCAGCCCTGACAGTTCTATGCTTGTTGCACTACACACAACTGTCCCAAATCACTAACAGCACATCTGACAACCCTTTGCATACCAGAAAATCTGAAGCAAATATATTTTTAACAAACCACAGTAAGAGACTCTGAACTGACACTACTGTGTTTTCCATGAAAAAGGCAGATCCTACACTGCTCTATAGGTGTAGACCTGGGTCTTGAGACCTGGGTCTCAAAAACTGGAAACATCCTCAAGATGTACCGGGGAAGAAGCTTGTACAGGGTTCTTGGAATTTTTTGGTAAGCCTGACACTGGGAATCACAGCCACATCCTCAACTCGTCCACCTTTGTGGAGTTATGTTCTCTCTGTGAACACTCCACTGAAGCTTCTTCCTCTATACTCTAGCTCATAGCATAAGCTTCCTGAAAATGCATTACTTAGCCCTCGACCTTCTTAAATGGGCGTAGAGGGTTCATGATAATCTAACTCCACAAAAACCAATACTAACTTTCAATTTACTGGCGCCTAGCAGCCTTTGACTTCTAAGCAAAGACAAAGAGAAAAATTGGGAATTAGACAGCATGTTTGAATACATTCCAGTTATCAGAAGCAAGAGCCACGAGGCCCCACTAATGCAAACAAACTCCGAAGATGAAATGTCTAACTTAGACATCTGTCACTGATCTACCAAGGTAAGCATTTTGCAGTGCTGACAAGGAAAGTGTGCCAAAGACTGTTTATGAATCAATAAACAGTTCCTAGCACATCAAAAGCTTTCAATATAGGGTTTTACTTTATTTTTACACTAAGGGATTCTTTTCTTCTTGGATAAAGCATATTCTATGCACTCAGCTGAAGACTATGCTTCCCATAGTTCCTTATCGAGTCACTGCCACCATCACAATATATGTCTAGCCCCTGAAAACTGGGAATTGTCTTTTTGTATTTCAAATAGATGAGGAAGGATAAAAAGCTTTGAACATGTCTCAGGCATGTTGGCCCACGCTACTTCACCAAAAGAAGTCCTCCAAGTTCAAAACTGCCTGCCAAGGCTGCATACACGACATTTGCTATTTCAGTTCCTATGGGAGGGTGAAGATAAGATCCTTACGGGTAAGGAATAATATTAGACAATCTCTAGCCAAAGATTTCAGAGAATGTTTTAGGCTTTACTTTTTGGAAGTACTGAAAATGGCCCTGATCCAGTAAAGCTCTAAAGAACATAATTTAAGCACTTTGCTAGATTAGAACTGTAACATGCAATGGAAGAGAACACAAATATCTGACTATTACAAACACTGAAAAAGAGAACATAGAAGCACAGTTGAAACTTAGTGCTAAAGTCAGTTTTTCCTATAGGAAATCCCATGTTCCTGTAGATCAGCTCCCTTTCCCATAAGAAAAAATAGTTGTAAAGTGTCAGGGTATGGACCTCATCTTGAATACAATCCTCTTGTGCTACTGAGTCTCTCTCTACAAACTTTCCTGTTAATGCTTTCAGTGATATTTTGTTCCCAATCACATTGTACCTTATGCATCTACACATACACCACCAGAAAAACTCAATCTGCAGATACGCCACATGTGATGAGTCGTAGATCAGGAATGCTGAAGCAACAGAGACACCAGGATGAGCTCTGTGCAGAGCCAGTTCAGATCTGATTGAGTTCATTAGCTAAGGCTGCATCCCAGACCACTGCAAGAGTCACATCCATACAAGTACTTTCATGTAGCACAGAATATGAATGCACCTTGTAGAGCTTGCCCAATTATCCCTATGCTGTGCTCCCAGGAGATCTAGGTAGCAAAGTCCACATGGATTTGAGAGGCTTTGGGATGGAGTTAGGGCTATTAACCCCAGACTGAACTCAGTCTGAGCTTTGGTGGGGCACAGCACAAATCCAGCCCGGATGTGGGATTGTTGCCGAGCTCATCTCTGTGCCCTGTGGAGCAGAGCATGCAGGCTCTGTGCTCAGGCTGAATCAGTAGCTCCTGCTCAGCACCATGCAGCATCAGGCCTCTGTGTGGACACCTGCTGAGCTGGGCTCCTCAGCACTCCTGATAACAGGAACACAGCACAGACACACCCAAACAGGCATGGATGTGGTTCAGCAAGGCTTAACTTTGGTTCCATAAGGCAGGAATGCCACTGGAGTGTGTCCAGGTGCACACTCAGTGATAGGTGTTCAGAGTCACTCTGGCTCCCGAGGAACAGCTGGTCCGACACCATTGCAACACACTCCTGAGTTCACATCAGAGTTTCCACAGAGCTCTCCACCCCAGCATCACTTACGGGAGTTTGCTGTGCCTCCTTTATACAACACCCAGCTCTTCCAGCTGTCTTGAATCCAAGTGCAGCTCCCCAGGAAAAAGAAAGGTAAGATGTGAAGATGTAAAAGATTGAGCCTGAGACATAACAGCATCACAATACTGATGCAAAAGAAAACCCAAATCAGCAAAAGTTACTCCACGTAAATCAGAATGCGCAAGCTACCATTGCATTATACAGAGACCATCTCTATAAAAAGATGCCAGCATACCAGCCTGGCTTTTTCACATCTAAAGCATTTGGTTACGAGTTATAATTCGTTATAACAATGGTAATAAATTAAAAGCACAAAGGGGCCATTACAATCACATTACAACATTCCGTAATTTTGGAAAATTAATGTTTCACTAAGCCTTCATTTTTATGGATAAATTGAATCAGAACTGTGCTGTTCCTACACTGTGCTAACTAGTATCAGTGTTAAGCTTTTTGGAACCATATGGAAAGCCATCAATTTTTTTCTTAAGTGGGATTCTCATCACTTTGTTTAATATCACTACAAATTACACAGGCTAATATTTACAGATGGTTTCCTGTAGGAACTGTGAATCAACAAACTGCAAGGCAATAGGTAGTAACTATTCATTCTCAAAGGAAGTGTTGTGAGCTACCTGCCAAAGGGCTGTACAGAAAACCTGGGAAGCTCTTTCACTTCTAATCCTTCATTTGACTCAGAGGTCCTTTGGGACCTTGGGAACTCACATGGGGCAAATCTGCAGCAGTATCAAACTGCAGCATGAGAAGTTTCTGAATCACATTTTAAAATATATATATATATATGAAATCACAGTATTGGCTTCAAAAGTCACAAAATGTTTTATTATTCCACTGTAGGTTTGTTTTATTTGTCTTCTGGTGCTTCTGCTGCAAGTTTCAGTCAACTCAGGCTTCAAAAATTTTCTTAGTGAACACAAGGTCATAAGAAGGATGTCTACTCGGTCAATGGAACAGGGTATTTGCAAAGTTTGACATCCGCCCTAGCTCTTTCACAGAGACATCGAGCATTTTAAGTTTCTCAGATGAGCTTAGAAAGACTACAGCCGTTAAGCTTCCAAAACACTCCGTATCAAGATTTTCGTGTACTGGACCACAATACTAGGGTAAAAAATGTTTCGTGCTTGGGCAGCTAGAGAGAAAACAGTTTCCAGGAGTACTCAGCACATGGCAGTCCCGTTTGCCGTTTCCATGCAATCTTTCTCCCACCATCTCGAAAAGGGTATCGCACAACTACAGGCGTGCGGAGAGGAGCATCAGGACGAAAAGTCAGAGCAGAGTCCGCATGGGAGAGACTACAGGAGCCTATTTTCTTCACCTGAGGGGGGAAGAAAAGAAAAGCAACTAGGGAGAATAAGGTAGAGACCAGCAAAATCAGTAATCGTATATAAATGCATATAAAAAAGTGAATGTGGAATTTTTTTAGACCACACGAGCTCCGCGACACCCCCATCCCCGGGGCGGCTCCGGCATTCCCCGTGGCGTGGGGCTCGGTTAAACACCCGCGGGTAGGGGTGAGCGGGACTAAAGGGCTGCAGAAGGGGACGGCAAGAGCAGGGGGGCGCGGCGCGGCGAGGGCGCGCCGGGCGCGCTCCCGCGGGCAGGCAGCTGGAAGT
Organism: Entomyzon cyanotis; assembly: GCA_024500445.1. Taxonomy (NCBI): domain Eukaryota; kingdom Metazoa; phylum Chordata; class Aves; order Passeriformes; family Meliphagidae; genus Entomyzon; species Entomyzon cyanotis. Next base: position 75,060,373 of record JAKEPQ010001005.1, read on the forward strand.
CATTGCCCGCGGATCGGCGTCCGCGTTGCCCCGGCGACCGCCCCGGCGGCGCCAGCTGGGCCGCAGTGTGAATGGGTGATGTCACGGGCTCGGCGCCGGCCAGTCTGGGCAGCCCGGGCCAAGGCAGCGGCCGGGAGGGAGCGAAGGAGGGAAGGAGGGGCGGAGGGAGCCGGGGGTGGGAGAGGGAGGCGGCGGGAGCGGCGGGAATCGGCCCCCCCCGCACCCCCAGCACGGTGCCACGCGTGGGGCGGACAGCGCTTCCCGCAGCCGCGCGGGTGTTCCCCCTTCTTTCCCCGAGCGCTGTCCCGTGCGGCGGTGGGAAGGCGCCATTTCCACGGCCCGCTCCCGCTCGGCCCCCGCTGGCCGCGGGTGTTTAGCTCGGTCCTTGCCAGCTCCCCATTGTTTGAACGGAGATGTCTCTGTTTCCATCCTCAATTCATTTGCAGGCACTTTAGAAAAGTTCTTTCCTGCAGGAATGAGGGGCTTTTCACTGCGCTCCAGCAAGGTTTACAATCCCTGCCAACGCTCGCAAACTTCCCACATTCAGCCCCGAAGTTTCCCACTGCTTTCAGCAGCAAGATTCCCACACTGCAGAATACCTGATTATATTGATAATTTGGCCGGTTTCAGTAAAATAGCCCCTCAAATTCGCGATGGAAGTTTACTTCACATGTGAAATTCTTCATTACTTTCTTACCGCAGTTCTTCACGAGAGGATACATTCCTAATGATATGTCTTAGACCCGCAGTGGGAAAATCTGATTGTTCCTTAATGTAAGTTGTTTACATAGATCCACTCTTTACATTAGTTTCAGAGAGTTCAGGACAAAGACCTCTCAGCAAAAGCCAGCATAGCTCTTTTTGTGACTCAGCAGGAGATGCAGGTTGGGTTTAAACATAAATTCCACTCCTTATAGACATTAAATTGTTACAGAGTGCAGGGTTTTTCCTCAGTGAATGAAATGGTCCCTTGACCGTCAGTCTGAAACTACAGCTCCTCTGTATTTTATCTCATCTTCATCACACAGCACGTCTAGCTGTGGGCCTCAGAGCCTGCATGCATAGGAACTCTTCCAGGCTGTGGAGAAGCAGATGTGACATCAGGTTCCCCTATCAGTGAAATCTTAGAGCAACACAAATTACAGCTTTGGGTTTTGCTTCACTTGGCTTTTGCTGAGTAGCTGTTTGAGACCAGGCAGGTGGGATGCTTGCAATGGTTTTCTTTGAAATTCTGCTTATTTTAATTCTCCCATTAATAAGTCGGTTTGTGCATAAATTCTAAGGGAACAAAGGAGGTTGGCTCCAAACCTTTAGGAATAGTAACAACCGCTTGCAGCCATACGGAAGTCTCGAAAGGCAGCAGAAACCTTTGCTGAAATGTCACCCGTCAGCCTGCAGACCCTTTATCTGAACCTTGTCACAGCAAAGGCTCAGCCACCCAAAAGAGCAAGAGTGGTGGCAGGAGAGGAGACACGTGGAGAGTGGCAGCATCTCCGCACAGGGACCAGGAGTGTGGGGAATAGAGAGGATGGGGAGGGGACCCATGCACCCCACCAGCAGCTGAGTCCTCACAGTGACAAAAGATTTTTACACCAATTCAAACAGCCCATATTCCATCTGCAGGAAAGGTGAAAGCTAATCCCCTACAAAAATCTGCATTCAAAGGGATCTTGCAGTCAATGTATCATATTAGGACCAATGACTTCATCCATGGGTGTACAGCTGGACATTGGGACTGGCAGATATGAAGGACTCACCGTGCAAACACCAGTTTATCAGAAGTTATTCACTACATGCACATGTTGCAGGATCAAACACTCATTTTTAGTTTGCTGGACACCTTGAAAATTGGAGGGTGGCATGTAAGCTGAGTGTATGTAAATATGATTTGGGTGTGAGGCTCAAGTTAATTCTTTCTGATTTTAACTGCTTGATGTGATGTTTAAATCTTAAATCACCAATAACCTTTAAAATCTTATTGGGATTTTAACACTGAATGCTTTTGATGACTGCTTAGGGGAAAACAATCTGACAACAATCACTGACAGGCAGCCCTCTCTATCAGGTAACTTTGCAATAAAGGAAATAAATTCCAGCTGCTGGGGGAAGGGAGAGAGTGTCCTGAGAAACTCACTCCTCTGCTCCCATTGATCATCACCTGCACTGGACTTCATACAGCAGTTTAATCCTATTCTCTCCCTCAAAGGTTTCAAGCCTCTGCAAGATCCTGACTGCTAGGGAACAAAGACTGGTATGTGGTTCCCTCAAAGGTCAGTCATTAACCTGCCCCAACAACAGTTTTAGGAAGATCAAGGCAATGAAGAAAAACTAAGAAAAAGCACTTTCACTTTGGAATGAATTGTTCAAAATGCCCTTATGCATTTGGTTTTATTCCCTTTCAACTCCACAGTTTTTAGTTCCTGCACGTATTTATTTCTCATCAGGAATAATGGCAAGATTTGCCCTCCCAGAGATTTGACCTTAAGTTTATTTTAGCCCCAACACTATAGACCATTCTATCAATTATGAATGTACTCATGTGTACAGAGGAACTGGTAAGCCAGCTCAGTAATGCTACCTTGTTCTGGAGACTTGCCCTTATAAATAAATTAGGGGCATATCTTTATGAAATACCAGAAAGAAATAGAAGATGAGAGACTGAAAGAACAAAAAAGAGAAAGAACAAAAATGAGAGAAAAGAAAGAAAGGAAGGAAGAAAGGAAGGAAGAGAAAGGAAGAAAGGAAGAGAAAGGAAGAAATGAAGAAAGAAAAGAAAGGAAGAAAAAAAAAGAAGGGAGGAAGGGAAGGGAAGGGAAGGGAAGGGAAGGGAAGGGAAGGGAAGGGAAGGGAAGGGAAGGGAAGGGAAGGGAAGGGAAGGGAAGGGAAGGGAAGGGAAGGGAAGGGAAGGGAAGGGAAGGGAAGGGAAGGGAAGGGAAGGGAAGGGAAGGGAAGGGAAGGGAAGGGAAGGGAAGGGAAGGGAAGGGAAGGGAAGGGAAGGGAAGGGAGATGGAAAGGGAACAAAAACTAAAAAGCCACATTCTTCTAAAGATAGGACAGAAGCTAATATAAAAATTGGTTTCCCTGTGATTTGTATTTTATGTGCCTGCATGTCTGTATGTGAGACAATATACTGGACTTGCAGTAGCCAGACTATCAGTAAGACATTTATTTCCATAAGTTATTGATGACCCTTTAGCTCACAAGTGACAGGCCAAAGTAGAGCCACGAGCAACTTCTGAGAGGTCATCAATAACAACTGAAAATAAATGTTTTATCCAGTGCTTGCCCATTGTGTGTCCTCTTTATGCAATGCCTGTTAAGTTTCATCTGGTGTAGTTTTTTATGGGCTGCAACTACCTCAGCTCCTGTCTGAAACAATTGAGGAAGGAGGGACACACACACATGCACACACACACACATCCCCATTTGATTGCTCACACACTTGGAGGAGTACCTTTTGTGAGATGCAGAGGTAAATGCATGCATCTCTCAACACATGAGGATGAAACAGTACCCTAAAGAGTGAAAGGAGAGACTGCCACCTTACTAAAACATTAAACACCATAGAGAATCCTGATGCTGCAAGTGCAAGACAGTTCATAAGACAGAAGATACAGAGTGGACAGGGAGGGGACAAAAAAAAGAAGCTGAGATGCAAGGTTGTAAATAAATCATACCTCATGCGAACATTACAAATGCAGAATATTCTATTAATGCATTTCTAATAGTAATTCATACCATACTGCAAGGAAGATTGATGTATTGTGTGTGTTAAAAAGTTCCTGGGGGCAAAAGAAAACTCTTTTTATCTGTAAGGAGTCTCTTACTCCCAGTGGAAAATGACTGCAATGCACATTGGGTACAATGCCGTGGGGATGTAAAATTTACTTCAAATAATCATCACCACTAACCACAATGTCTTTTAATTAAACTTTTGTGCTTAAAGTTTCAATTTTTCTTATTCTTTTGCATATGCATTTTCACGTTTTACAAAATATTATTCTGAGAACCAGATCTCAGGCTCTCAGTGTTCAACGACTATTTCATGAGGCTGGTCTGAAGTAAGCTAATGACTTTGCATCCAGTTGTGAAACTTCTGCTCACTTGAGCAGTCGCTATATCCATATCCTTACTCAGGCAAATAAGCTCATTAACTTCAAGACAAACTTTCTATATAAGCAAGGATTTGTACTGCTTTTCAAGTCAATTTCTCCATTGAGGTAAATTAAGAGATTTTTTTGAATAAAATTTATCAGTGCTTTAAAGTGTTCAAAAATCACGTTACTGGAGTAAAAATTACCAAAATAAATGTCATTAACATTTCAAGGTAAGTATGTGAAAATATACTGGTATCAAGGACAACTTGGAATAGTTACTTAGCATAAGCTGTGTGATTACCCAAAATATTCTTATATATGCACATCATTTAGCTTAAAGAAAACAAAGTGAAACTGTCAGAAATTTGCATGTTGAAGCATTTTTAACAGCAATTTGGAATATGTCTTTAAAACACTTTTGCATAGTTTGCCCCCTGCACAAGAAGCAAAACCATGAAGAATTGCTATACAATTACTCCAAAATGGAAAATACCATTCATTCCCATTTCTTCTAAGGGAAAATTAGTAAGTCATAGAATATATTTAACTGTGAAGAATTGCACTTCATGGATCACTGTCCAATATTCTCCCTACATCCATCTTTCTTTTTTCTGCATCTCCAGCCATTTGCAGTCTGCAATTTATATCTTGATTTAAATTCACGGCGCTACACAGTGGTTTTCATTAGACAATCCTGTTGTCCTAATAAATTTAAAAGGTCACTTTAGCATATACTATTGATGAAATTAAGCTGGTGAGTGTGACCCTGTCTGCCTAAAGAAGACATTACCTGTCTATGCTTTTTTTCATGCTCTCTAAACATGAAATCCTGCAAGAGCTATTTTCTGTCAACAAAAGCTGAGGGCTCTTGTATTTTTGAGTGAAAACTTCCTCCAAGAAGCTACCCAATAAAGAATGATCACAGGAAGAAACCTGGTACAAATTAAAAACAAAACTCACCTTTTGTGCAAACTGCTTTTTCAAACATACACAAGTACATAAGCAAATTAAACTGGTGCTATCATCCTATAAGTAATTTCCTGCTATTCTAATATTTCTTCTGCAAGATGGAACAGAAGAATGAGGAAGAGCCTTTTGCTTCTGTTACTAAGGCTTTGGTAGATCCTCACATGTTATGGCAACAGGCATTCTACAGCAGGTAAATGAATAGATAATAAGATTACAGAGATTTCAGCAGGTATTGGAAGTGCATGCCATGGCTCATAAATAGCTGCAGTCAGGGGATTTGAAGATGCATTGAAAAGCTTCCCCTCCACAAACACAACCACCGGACGGAAATTTCTAGTTCTTTCTAACTTCTGTTCCCAGTGGTGGCACCAGTTTGACTTGAACTAAATCCAGCAAACAGCATTTTCTATAGTGTGTACATACTTGTCAGGCTGTCACTACCATGAAAAAGATGCAGAACTGGAAATTAGTATCTGGCAAGCAGGTTGTGTCTGAAAGTGACACTGGCTCATAAAAGTACTTTGAGAACCAACTGACTACAGTCACAGAAGACATCAATGCATTTGCATCAACAAAGAGGAAGCGAAGGTCTCTTCATCTACCTTGAATGTCCTTCCACTGTGGGAAAAGTTGTTTCCACAGTCGGGGAAGAAGAGGTGATTTCTTCTTTTGATTTAAAACAATTATTTAAAAGATTAAAAAAAAACCCCAAAACTCCAAAGATTTTGAAAAATTCCTTAAAACACAGAGAACAAATAACAAACATGTTAGTATTAGCTTTCAGAATGTAAAATGTTGTATTAGTGCAAAATATTGCTTTTGAGGGTTTTTTTATGGCACGAACGTAGACTGCTTTTGCTGATAAAGCTCTTCAGGTTCCCTGAAAATAAATACCAGTGTCATTGGTGTAATGATGACATATGCAGATGAGCATGTACACATCCAGATACTTATTTAATTTAGGTCGATTTGCTCATTGTCCCTGTAGGCTGCATTATTTGTGTGATTATAGACCTGCTAATGTAAACTCATAGCAAACACAAAAACAGTATGAGGTGGTATCATACTATCACTTTTCAGGCAGATTGGCTGAGGATTCCTCTCTACAAACGAAGGGCATGACATTGCACATAAATCTGATCTAAATCTACACAAAATAAAATTAAAGTTAGGACTCTAAATTCAATCTGTTACTATGTAACTCAGTTTAATGGAGTGTTCCTCAGGAAGCTGCTCCAAATACTCCTAAATTATTTTCCCCTTCCCCAGAATAAGCATCTTGATTGCTTATATTTGGACCACACTGCAGAAGGTTGTCAACATGAGTTAGCTTTCTTGCCACAAGCTTGCTTTAGTCAATGCAGAAATCTGACATTACCCGACAAACCCAGTGTTTCTGGTCACCTGAACAAAGCAACCTTCTTAAATGACATTAGCCTTTAGCTGACATACAACCACCAGCAAAATGCCAGGGCGCCTGTCAGTGACATACCAATGTTTGCTGCTGCTGCAGACTCTCAAAGGGACAAGGTGGGTTTGAACAAATTCCTACAACCCAGCCATGCTGGACACAGCACAGCAAGAAAAACTCTCATAGACATGAACCTCATCACAGTTTTTTTTTGGTTCTCTCCACTAACTGAGGTGAAATATTTATTTGTGCATTTATTTCCATGTTTGTGTAAAAAAAAGCATACATATGCATCAAGCCACGGAGAAAGGCTTTTTAAATTCTGTTCCTCATCTCTCCATAATGTTTGTTGTTCTGTGACTGTCTTGTAGCATACAAAACTGAAGGAAACCATAAAGTAGTGGGTAGGAGTATGCTCCTGACATTAGAAGGATGCTCTGACCTGGACAACTACATGAACATGCAAAAAAAAATCTCTTTTGTCTGTTAAGAGCTATTGTGAACAATCAACAAACATTTTTCTTTTAATTTCTTATTAAACTTCTTGCACAGGGGACACTGAGGAATTGAAATCTTGAGAAACTCTTGGGTTTTCTTATTGAGAAGAAATTTCTATAATGAACACAATCAGACAATGAGAAAAAAAATCACATATAGTGAAGTGTATGAGTTGCATTTAGATTTTGGACTTGAGGGATGTAGGGAGAACAGTACTGAAGATGGCTCATGTTATCTGGGGAAAAGGTTAAACTTTGGTGATCAAAAGCTTTGGTGATAAATCATTCCTGGTGAGGAGTGGTACCAGAATACTGATGGATTTCTGTCCATTGCTACAGTCTGCACAGTGAGGTGACATCTCTGTACTCCCTGAACGCACAATGGATCTTCCGTGACCTATTTGGAGGATCCATGGGGTGTCACTGCAAAGGAGCCTGCAGTCTCACCTGCAGTCTGTTGTCCAAAGGGACACAGGCATGTAGGAATAATAATCCAGTAAAAGATTTGCATAGTCTTTCCTCCATCTCACTCCCCCACCCCATTTTTCATTTCATATCACCATCCCCTGTTGCCGAGAGGAGTTTATCTATGGTGTTTGATAAGGGAGCACTAAACACATTATACTGCTATTTTAAATGACATCACAACTAACTAGATATTTTAATTGAAGGTAAATAACCAACATTATTGCCTTTTGAATGATAGCAATAGTGTAGAGTAATGGCACCACTGAGGAATCAATTGCTATTTCCCTCATAAACCATAAACCATTCAGAGATTTATAATGCTTTTTTAATGATCAGCCCTTCTAGGTGTTGAGCAGCTCCTCTGAGATCCTGAGTCTTCTGGCTGCTTGCTGAAGTCAACAGGAATGGGGAGCAGAGGGGTCTCAGTATTATGTACCTTTATGCCCACCAGGATGAAACTTGTCACACCAGTTGTCAGCCTTAAGCAAAGGAAAGCTTGGGATTTTACTGCACTGCTCTACCCCAAGCTCAAAAACGAGGACACTTGACTCAACCACTGTTTCATAACCTGCTTAAGAACAAAAATGCATTGAGCATTTGTGTGCATTTCATGCCCTCTTAAGGTAGGTATAGCAAGTAACCTTGTGTAAGTAACCATGTTGATTGCTTGCTTCCCTTTGCATACCTGAATGCGTTCCCTTCAAATTTTATCTGCCCAGAGACTATTTTAACTAATGTGGTACGGTTGGTTCAATGGCATCATATCATGCACAAACATCTGTGGATCCAGAGTGCTGTCAGAAGAAATGCCACGCGTTCTGTGCTTGGAAAGACTGTCCCCCTTCTATGGTGCAATGACTCAAGAGACAGCATCAATGTGTCAGGTTTATTTTTGCACCTGGAGTCAGAGACATATTCATATACTCAGCCCTGTGCTGACAAATTCAGAATACGTTACTCAGTCTCGTTAAATTCAATGGGATTATTCTCATGACACAGGGCACACAAGGCCAGCCACTACATTCTAATTTTCAACTTGTTTAACGTTAGGTTTGAATCAAAAGTGACTTTTCTAATCTTCAGAGAACACCTATGATGTGATCTGAACTCATTGATTCTCTTTTAATAGACCAAATTGGTCCATTCAAGCATTACCAAGGATCTTGTGGTAATATTGCAAGAGTTGCCCACAATGGAAATGAATCTTGACTCTGGGTATGGAAAGAGAGCGTGGAAAAACCCAGCCAAGACAGATAAACTCCTCCAGCCAGCCATAAAGGAACCAGATGTTTAAAGATGCACAGAAATTATTTAAAAATCCAAACCTGGTCTGGTGAAAAACAGAAGTCTTAACCTCTTTATACTCATGTCATGAAAAATATTGCTATTAATATGACAAAAGCATGAACAATAGCCACTGTCCCTCTCTCTTGTGTACTATCCTCTTTAGGGATGAAGAGTTTAACTATGCCCACCTAGATGGATAACATTCTGGGTTTTCCAAGCCATTTCTAAAGCAATTTACTAAGCACATCCAAACTAAATTTTGAAAAAGCAGCCAATCTAACCAGGTCCCACTTAAGTCAATGACAAAACCCCCATTGACTTCAAGGAGAGCAAAAGCAGACCTGTTGTTGACAGGGAATTGGTGCATATTGTTCAGCTGAGCATGTCGGACTAGCATGTATCAGCTTCATGAGTATCAAAGGGAGTTACTAGAGGAAAATCCCTGAATATTTATACGGTAGTTGAAGGGGAGGGCTGTTTTTCCCTCTCCCACATATCTCCACTGTGATATGTTAGCTACACAAATGCACACAATCCACTCACAACTTCAGGGCTTGCAGAGACTCGGATTTTTCTTTGTACTCTCTGCGGTGGAAGTGGCCTGATGGAAAAAGAGGTGTAAGGGATTTCATGGTTCTTCATAAGTTTACAGAAATACTGAGTCATCTTCAAGAACCAGTGTGGTCTCAGTGGATTTGCTATAGTGCTGCTCCAGGGGGTGTGTGTCTGCATGTGTGTGTGTGTGTGTAAGTGTTTGTGTGTGTGTACAGAAATAATCTGTCCAAATTAGCTCTGGGAGAGCTAAAGGGGAACCAGTTACATATTGGGGTTTCCTAGAGATTTCCTGTGAGATCAAAGGAGCTCCCAGAGGAGATTCAGTACAAACAGAACAGCCCAATATTACAGGGTATCTAGTTTCATGCAGATTTTAATCAAATGACACCAGCAAGATTTGAGCCTGCATTTTCACCATAATTTACAATGTATTTATTTTTTCTAGACAGCACATCCAGTCTCTCCGTATTACCAGGACTCCGGAACACAGACAAAGTAACCAAAATGTTCACTTTAAGGCCTGTGCCTGCAAGGAGTTTCACTGAATAAAAGAAATGGCTACAACAGAATTGGGATCATCCAGCCCATAGCTACTGGTAATACATCTTCCCATCACATTGCCATGATGTGGCATACAGATCTAGACCTCAGTCTAGATTTACACCTCAAAGATTTACACCACACACTTGGATTTTGATCTGAGAGGATCCTAACTGCCACGGATGGCACTGGCAACGTGGGACAAAATCAGGAAAACAGGAGTGTGAGTATTTGTAAGCAGAGCCTCAAAATGTGTTTTTAAGAGGTGAGAGAGAATGCAAGTGTGCTTCGTTATACGCTTCAGATGATCCAGTCTCACCGCTCGTTCAAGTTCTGGGTTTGACAGCTTCCCACTGTATCCTTTATATATCACCCGTTGTGACTAAGCTTTGAGGGGACATGTATTCATTAATCACCGTTATAGATTTCTTCCCTTCTGTTGGGTTTGACTTACAAGCTTAGGGGCAGATCCTGCAGCCTTTACTCCTTCCTTCAGTCCTCTGCCCGAGCAATCAGCCCTAATCGCTCAATAAGAGCTTGTGGTACTGCAGCATCTGTGGAACCAGGCGCCAAGTTTCTTACACCAGCGTCCCATTCAAATACACAGTGGCTCTTAATCCTTAGCAGGAATTAACAGGAAGTTTCAACACTGCATTATTAAATTAAAAGGTTACAATCTGCCACAAGATGACTTAAGCAGGACTCAGGAGTATATGTCTGTTAATTTTAATGCTCTGCCTCAAAATACAGAACTCTGGACATTTCCAGCATCATATTTAAAACATGGTACATCTACTAATACGTGATCTGGTGCATTAATGGACCAAATTAAGTTACAGGTATGAATTTTACATAAAACGGATTAATATTATATGTCATGGAGGAATTTTAAATACTCCATCTCCATGCATTTTTAATAGTTATGTGCTCTAATTTAATGTTCCCTGGCATTGCTTTGCTTGAAGTCCCTAAACCCTCCTCATTCTTTCTCCCCCACACTCCTCAAGTTTTGCTTGGGATTTTCCCTGCCTGTAAACCAGCGTCCCCAAGTCCCTCAAAAAATGTGTAAAGCCAGGATGAGTCTGCTACACCGAAAGGATGAAAACGGGTTTCACTACTCGAGGAGATGCCAACCCTCCCGGGGAAGAGGATGAGGGGTGTAAGGGGGGAGGGTACAGCCGCCTTCGTCCAGGTCGGGCGGCGGGGAGAGGCGCTGGTCGCGCGGGGCTGCGCTCCGGACCGCGGGGACGGCGCCGAGAGCCGCTGGGCGGCGGGTCCCGCCCGCATTCCCGCAGTCCTTCCTCCCCGGGACCGCCTCCACCTCCTCCTCCTCCGCCACCGCCGCCTCCTCCTCTCTCGGGGGGTCAGCGCGCGCCGCCCGCCCCCTCCAGCAGCGCCACCGCCCCCCCAGCCCTGCCGCCATTGGCCGCCGCCGCGCTCCCGGGGGGGCCGGGGCGCCCTGATTGGCTGCGGCGCGGCCCCACGGCGCCCCCCGCTTCCGCGCCGCGCTCGCCTGGCCCCGCCGCGGCGGCGCCCCCGCCTCCCCCCGGCACCGCCCGCCCCGCCTGCGCCCCGCGCTATATAGGGGGCGGCGCGGAGAGCGGTGGTGGCAGAGGCGGCCGCGGCTGGTTGGCTGCGGAGCGTGCGCTTTTTATTTTAAGAAATTTTCTTTTTTTTTTTTTTTTCTGGGAAGAGGTGGTTTGTGGTGCTGCTGTTGTCGCGCGGCTCTGCGAGCGCCTCTCGTTACATCCCCGGGGCGGCCGCCGTTAACGCCATCGAGGCGCTGCGGCCGCGCTCCGCTCCCCTTGCGGGCGGTGCGTGCGCGGCTTCCCGAGGTCGCAGCGGCAGCAGCAGGCGGCGGTGGTGGAGAGGGAGGTTTCCCTCCCTCCCTGCGGCACTATGAAAGCCGTGAGCCCCGTCCGACACCCCAGTCGCAAGGCGCAGCCCGGCGTGGCGGGCGGCGGCGGGGGGCACCCGGCCCTGCGGTGCCTGGCCGAGCACAGCGGCTGCAAGGGGGGCCCGCCGTCGGGCGAGGAGCCCGCGGCGCTGTGCCTGCAGTGCGATATGAATGACTGTTACAGCCGGCTGAGGAAGCTGGTGCCTACCATCCCGCCCAACAAGAGGGTCAGCAAAGTGGAGATCCTGCAGCACGTCATCGACTATATCCTCGACCTGCAGCTGGCTCTGGAGACGCACCCAGGTCTGCTCCGGCAGCAGCAGCCGCCGCCCGCTCTGCACCCGGGCAGCTGTCCCGCGGGCACCCCCAGGACCCCGCTGACAGCCCTTAACACTGACCCGGTAAGAGGTGCGTGACACACGAGCGCGGGGAGCGGGGCGCGGAGCAGAGCGGCGTGGCGCGATGGTCAGCGCCGGCCGCCGTGGGAGCGCCCCGGTGATGCGTCGCCGCTCTCGACCCCGTGGCTCTGCTGAGAAGCCGTAGCTCCCGAAGGGGACGGGTGGACGGGCGCAGAAACGCCCCGGCGGTGCGCGGTGGGTGCCCGCATCCCCTCGGTGCGGGCAGGCAGCCGCACGGTGTGTACCGTGTAATTACAGCCTCTCGAGGGTGTAGCTGTAGCCGGCGTGTTTGCACACACGGGAACAGGCGCGCTCTTCCTGCGCTTCCCATCCTCCGCGCCGCGTAGCGAGTGTGAGGGGCTGTGGGGGCTGTGCACATGGAACACGGCATGCTTTGGGGGGGCGGGAATCGGGGAGTGACTCCCTTGTACGGGACCTACGGTGGCAGCCCGGCGGCGCGGGAAGCGGCGTGCCCCGGCACCCCGCGCCCCCGGGGCTTCCCGTAGCACTGCGGCGACCCCCTTGGCTCTGTCCCCCGGGGGGCTTTCCTGAGCGCTCCCGACGGGGCTATGGTAGTGCCTGGGTACGCAGAGGAGGAGGGAGTCTGGGGAGTGGCGGGGGTCTCCTTGTCCTTTCCCCCCAGTTGTTAATTTGCCGTGTTTGGTTGCTGCGCAGGCAGGCTCTGTTAACAAGCCGGGGGACAGCATCCTCTGCCGCTGAGCGCCGCTCCCCAGGTGAGTGCCGGGCGGGCGCGGGGCCGCGGGCGGGGGGAGCGCAGCCCTCCGCGGCACAGCGCCCGGGCTCGGTGGGACCGCACCGCATCCTGCGGGAAGCCTGCCGAAAGGGCGCCAGAGCCCGGCGAGAAATACTTGCAGGAGGCGTTGGGGTTTTATTTTTAATTACGGGGTGGTTATTTTATTTTCTGTAATTACCGGGTGGTTGGGTTTCTCCCCTCCCCCATGCACCCCCCTCCTCCCGGAGCGCCTCTGGCTGCGGCGTGCAGCTGCGCATCCCTCCCTCCGCCTGGCCCAGCCTGGGAGCTGCGGTTGTTGTTTGACCTGGTTTGTTTTGGGTTGTTGATCAAGCATGTCTTGTGTTTTGTTGGTGGCGCCAGTCGGTCTGGAGCGGAGCGGTTCACACACCCCCTCTATTCATTCCTCTCCCACAGGTGTGCGGCGGCGCCGCGCCGCGCAGAGGCAACGCGGGGGGCGGGCGGCGGCGGGGGGGGCCCGGCCCTGCCCCGCCGCACCGGAGGAAGGAGCCATCCAACCCCCCGAGCAGTTCCCATGCTTCACCCCGGCAGAGCCAAGCCTTTTCACCATTTTGCACGTCCGTAGCGGTCCCCCCATCCCCGGCTCCCCGTGTCCTTTCCCTTTTCCCCCCTGGTTCCGTCTCTTCTCGTCGTTCCTGGCCAGCTGTGAGCGGCGGCGTGTCCCACGGTGGCAGCGGGAAAAGTTGCGACTCTGCCCCGGGATAGAGGACCGAGCCTAAACAAGACTTTAGAAACCTTGTAACTCTTAGGGGACTGAGCAGCCGAATCTTGAAGCTTTACTAATCTACCAGAGCATTTGTAGATATATTTGACATCTATTGTTTAAAATAGATGGATTTTATTGGGGCCCAGGGAGCTTTCTTCTCCCTGCAGGAATGTTACATATTGTATAGACAAATGAGTGACATTTCATACTGTGTATATATATAGAGATGTTCTATAAGTGTGAGAAAAGTATATGCTTTAATAGACTACTGTAATTATAAAATATTTTTAATTAAATATTTTTTTGTAAATATTATAAAGGTGTGTATGTTTTTTTTAATCTGTAGGAATATCTCTTTAGAAAACCACAGCTCAGCTACAGAGCTGCTAATATGGAAATACCTTGAATGTTTAGGACTTCTTTTGTCCCCATATGTCCTTTAAACTTGAAAGTTGCAGCTATAGCTAGTGGTCCTGCATGATTGCATGAGATGTCTAATTGCAAATAAACTTGTTTGGAGTCCATACAACGTGTCTTCCTCAATTTAGACTTAAAATGTTTGTAAGTGTATTATGCATTTCAAGACTACACTTTTGTCATTTAGGCACAGGGGTTTTTAGTGCATTCTATAAAAGTAGCAGTAAGATGAAGTGTTTTTTACTGAGAATAGAAAAACAAATTCTAGGTTTTTTGCATTATGGGTGCACTGCTTTAGATCTCTAACCAGCTTTTTTTTAAAAAATCTGCTGTTGGATTAGATCAAGAAATTTGTTCAGGAACTTTTAGCACCAAAAGGTTTTATTGTAAATTTGTGTTCCTACAGCTTATTAATTGCATAAAAACTGAAAACAGTTCTCTGCTTGCAACCAAAGGGCAAACCATTAACAAAAACAGTTGCTGTTTCCTTCGTCCAAAGAGTATTAATAGCAAACTGCAGAAAGGCACATGGGCAAAGTCGTTATGATCAGCAATGTAAATTCATCTTAAAATGAACTTAAGTAGACCAAAAATCGGATAACTGCGTCAAGATTATTTTTCTAGTACAAAATGACTTACATTTCACTGCAGCTATGTTACAGTTAAAATCCTGTTTAATCTCTGTGATGTGTAACTACTACATGTGATCATTAAACTAGATTTACCTGTCTTTAACCGTGATTCTTCAGCTTATTTCTTCAATCCTCTGAATTTGCACATTCTCTTCACTATTTGTATTTAGCATTTGACGGGTGAATTATTTTTACAGCTAGCTCTTGTATAATCAAGTCCTGCTGGCTGTAAAGTTGTGTCCAGGCTCTGTGGAAGATACTCATCTTGTGTGATCAGTAGCCTGCACACTAGTGAAATGGGATTTTCAGAGTGGGAGAATTAAGTAGGATTTAATTGGGTGCTTTGTAAATAGCTAGCCAACTGTGTGTGTAACATGGTCTGTTTGACTAAAAAAGAGGATTTGTTTCAGATTATACGAGTGTCAAAAGTGCTATAACCCAAGGGAGGACTTCTATTAAGTTAAATATAAGGAAATTAACTACAGGGGTCATTAGGTATTGACTACAGTGATAGTGTCAACAAGATGAACACTTTCTTTATCAAAATAATTGTGTAAAGATCAAATCAAAAAGTGGCTAACACCTCTGCAAACACAAGTCCTCCTGTCGCTGCACATGCTTTAAAGGCACAGGCATTTTACAGGCTGAGCCGGGACTTCAGGGGTGGGGAGTGGGTCCCTTCATTGTATTCTCCCAGCTCTGCTGTTGCCATTTTAGTAATTTAATGACGAAAATACATGTTCTTGTAAAATTAAGCCACAAACCTGAATGTCCCGACTACTTTGGTGACAGTAACAGTGCTATCAGGAGGATTTTTACTGTACTTCGGGAATTTTTCCATTGTGTTACAAAAAGAAAGAGAAGTAACGGTTTTTTCCAAAGGATTGGTTTAAATTTGCATTCATTTTTTTTTGTTCATCCTATTAACATTTGTAGTCTTCTGCTTACTTCAGCTTGTACAGCTCAGCTTATTTTGCATACAGTTTTTCAGTAACAGTGGTTCTCAGTACACTCATTTGTTCCTATCCACTGTTGCCAAATTATAGTATTCTATCACACAGGAGAGGAAGCAAGCAAAAGGTGCTGTCCTAAAATATAAAACTATGCTGTAGAGTTTCTAAATATCAAAGCTGATGTATCCTGGGAGAGCTGGTATATTACTGAGCTGCTCTTCAAGGAAGAACGTGTCAAACCCCGGATTGTTTCAGGTCGGGGCAATCTCCCGTTGAGTTTAGCGGCTTAAGGATTTGGGTTTGCTTTTTGAAAAACTGTTGCGGTGCAACAAGTTAGGACCTTTGGAAAATGAAGTCTTGTTAAAGAGCTGTGAAAATTTTTCCTGTTATATGCAGTCTTCTTCATAAATGTGAAAGTCTGCGTATAGCACTCAAAGAAATTTACCAGAGCACAATAGATGCCGGTCTTTATTTATTCCTTATGCCATGTACAAAACTCTAAAGGAATATCTAATCGCTTACTTCCTAATGGCTGGAATCAGTACAGTCTTAAATGCAGCCATAATTAGTTTTTGTTTTTCAAAGATTTGAGAGTCTTTCATCATATTGTAATCTCGTATCTTGTTTAAATCATGTTTTCCATATAGCAAAAGACATAAATATTTGAACAAAGGCAAATTAAAATGACTCTTTCTTCTAATGCCTTGAATTTTCTCTTAGTCACAAAAGCATTCCTTAAAAGGAGATTTTTGATTGCGTGATGAGAGTTGTGGTCAGGCTGCCAGATTAGGAATTAGGATACCAAATTCTCTTCCCAGCTCTGCTACTGAGGCTCTTTTGTGACCTTGAGCAAGTCACCAGCTGTCAAACAAACTTCCACCTTTCCACTTGTACTGGTGGCAACATGTATTTATCTTTAAAGAAGCAAGGAGATGAAACAAGCAAAATGCATTCCTGTTTTATCACCTTTCTTATGTGGAGTGAGTTTTGGATAAGAACGGAAGCATGGGGAAAGCTGGGGTGATTACCAGGAATGCTTTCCTAAGGAGGAGCTGGTTGGGAACTACATTGGAATTAGAGGCTGCAAGGAACCTCTTTTCATGGGACACTGAAATTGTAAAGGACTAGAAAATGGTCTCTAGGAGGAATAGATGAGGGAGCCAGGTGTTTTCCATCCCTCACTCGAATGCTGTCTGCAGAGCACAGCGATGGACACTGCTAATGCTGCATGTCCATTTTGGTGAGCTGTGGCACAGAGGTCCCAATCATTGCAGGTGCTGAGGCTCCCCTCTGGAATTTCCAAGTGACAGGAAAGGTTCATTCCATGTAAAAGCCAAATGCCAACTCCTGTAGCATTTTTCCTGCTGTTTCACATGGGAATGGTATTTATTTTCACTTTCTAAACCACGTAGCATTCCTTTTAAGCAGTTACATTTTCAGCCACAAGCGAAGTGGTCATAAGGAATGCCATAGCTGTCCTGCTGGTTGTTCTGAGAGTTAATGAATAAACCATGTATAGGATAAACAGGTTTATGCAAATGCAGAGCAGCACTTTACTATTATTTGTATTTTCAAGGCTTTTGTAGCCATAGATGTCAGATTTCTGTAAAACCTTTGCAGTTGGAAAGAAGAAACCGTGGTACAAGTAATTCAAGCAATTGTTTTAGATGCAACACAATTTACTGGTTTCTCCAATAGTAAGGTTTGCAATACTGAATAGCATGCTTCCAAAACAGCATTGAAAACGTTCTGCTCTCCAATCCCAGAACATGTGATCTGAAAACACTGGCTAAATATATTCCCCCATACAACTGCTTGCTTTTTTGCATTAGAAAATTCACCCTTTACTCTCATTCCTGGGTAAGTGAAAACACAAGCTCTGCCTACCAGTAGAGTCTGCTTTTCCAAATGTTCAAAGCAGACATGCACACACCAGCCCCTGGAGCACATCAGAGGTGGCCTGGGGACTGAGCAGCCTGGGGCTGTACAGCACTCCGGAGTTTGGCTACAGGCAGTTGCTAGCCAGATGCCAGCATCTTGTGGGCCAGAGCCAGTCTCTGAGCCACCCCGTCCTAGTCATGCCTCTGACAAAAAACTTTTTCCCCTTCACAGCCTGAAAAAGAAAATAATTTGCAGGGACTAGACTATGGTGTAAACAGCAGTGTGATCACAGCAACATGGACATGTCAGGGAATTTTCTAAGTTGGCATCCCTCCTCCTTAGCAAAACATCTACCGGAGAAGAGCCATGGAGCTCTGGGGAAGGAGCAGTGCAAACCCTTCTGAGTGCTGTGCCCAGGCACAAGCACACTGCTGAAGCCATCAGCCAGATGCTGGTGAGCTGTGGACCTGGCTCGTGCACACTAAGTACTGCAAGGCAGTGTTTCCCCCTGGTTTGTTCCTCTTAAAGGTATGAGGAGGGATGCAAGACTATTTTCAATCAGTGCTTGGCTGTGCCAAGGCAGTTGAGGACCTGTAAGCATAGCCATAAAAAGCATATCTCCACACACCAAGGTGCAAACGATGCCAGTGGGTTGCCTGTCCCCCATGTCACTCAGAGGGGCACGGGCAGGGAAAGCAGAGCACTCTTCTGGCAGCTTAATTCAAAATAGAGGGCACCGCAGTGACTGGAATGAGTTAGTCCCTGTTTGTAATTCCTTGGCCTGTAGGGAGAAGAGCTGGCACCCCAGACCTTGGCACACAGAGACAGGAGCATCCCCTCCCCACGTGAAGTGTGTCGGCAGTGCTGTGCAGGATGCAGGGCAGGGCAACACGGGCTTTGCTTCCTTTGATGGGCATGGAACACACTTTGACATGGTACAAGGGTTGGTTTTTATTTTCTTCCCTTTTGTTTTTCCCTCTTTTCTCTTTTACCCTTCTTTTAGCCTCGGGTTTGCTTGCTTTGGCTTTTTTTTTCCCCTCAAAGATGATGTGTTTATCAACTGATAGGATACACTTGCTTCTGGTAAAAGAAGCACTTTGACAATTTTCACAACGTGTATAATTTGCTTAAGGACCATAATGGCTTCTTCTGAGCCATGTATCATGTGAATAAATATTCCAATAATTTTTAACATGCATATTATGTACTCCATAGATCAATAGCTCCTTTGAAGCTTTTACAGTTTATCCTGTAAGATCCTATTCAAACATTTTTAAATATGCATTATTTATTCAACAGGCTATGTTTGCACTCAGAGATACTGGTGTCTATATTTGTAGCAGTCAAGCATCTATATCTTGTTCAGAATATTTAAAAATCAATATTGCTTAGTCTTTTCAGTAGGTTGGAAAGATTCCCACAAAAATGTGGTAACAGGAAAGAATACTTCAAATGAAGAAGACTGAAACATACATCCATTTAGGATCAGCTTTTTAAGACCTTGTCTTCTGTTCCCTTTTGCTTTTTCCAGCAGCCCTGCAAATACACAGGGCCAGAAACAGGTGACATGTGTGGGCTGCAGTGCAGGTAGTGAATCCCTGGGAGGGGAGGGATTTGGCATTTGGGTTTGGGAGGGTGGCAGTGCCTGGCCTCAGAGAGGCAGGTGGTCACAGTGCTGCAGGGCAACATTTCCCCTTGACTTCTGATGTGTCTGTTCAGAGACTGGCAGGTCCTACCCAGAAGGAGCATCACAGCACTGGGGCAGCAATTATGCAAAAGGACATTGCCTTCTCCAGCTTTAACAAGGAAGCAGTTTCTTGGTTCATATGCAGGACAGGCTCGCCAGGTAAGGAGGAGCCAATATACCAGCACTGCCTTGTGAGTTGCCCCACTTGAGGGCTTCAAGTGCCACCAGGGTTTTTGGGGGCTTGTGGTGTTTTTGAGCTGTATGAGGGCTCCATGCCAGGCAACTGCCAGAGCCAGGGGCAAGTGTGAAGGTGCAGTGCACATGGAAGCAAAAGCATGGACGCAGATAACTTCATGTCTTTGCAGCCATTAGCCAGGGCAAATCCTCTCCTGTTCTCAGAGGGTGGGGAAGCAGGCAGAAGTTCTATCCCCACCTCAATAGAAAGCTGCAAGGGGAACCCAGTGAGATAAGAGGGTCTCTGACCTCCATGCAGGCTAATGAAGGAGGAAAACCAAGGCCAAGAAAGATAAAGTTCTGATTTAAATGCAGACATCTGCAACAATAGAGGTGAAAACATAAAAATTTGCTATCAAATTTATTTGCTTGTAGAATGAAGGCTTTTGTCTCACCTTGTTTAAACAATCCCACTCCTGTGTTTAGTTTACTTGTGTTAAAATCCCCCAGAGGCTTCACCATTTGCTATTGATGAGCATACACACACACACAAAAAAAAAAGGTAGTGCTGTCCAAGCAATTAATTCTCTTTTCAAGTGCTTAAAATTCAGCATGTCCCTTCAGTTCCAAAGGTGCTAGATCTTCAAAACCAGCAAGCTGCTCACAGTCAGCTGGGAAACCCCAAGTTATTTTGGAGCACATAAAAACATTCAGTGCTGATAAATACTCACACTGTGTTTTGCATCTTCATAATTTGGGATTCCATTTACTTGACATATGCAATAAATAAAGCAATAAATAAAATATGCTCCCTGCCTCAAGGACTTTTCTCTGTGTAAGTTGCAGCCCAGTATACACACTCCTTCTGAAACAGCTGGTGCTACACTTCTATTTCTACATTATTCTACATTACTATTCTAATTCAGGGACACATTCATAAGAAGGTGACTATGGGCAATGCTCTTTAAACCATGATGGAAGCAGATATGGATAAGGATTCTAATAAGAATATAAAGCAGTAAAAACTGAGCACTGCTTTAGCTGGAAAAAAAAATTATTAGCCCTTTTTGGTGAAAAATGTTTTTACCTAAAGCATTGGAAACTCCAGTGACTCAGCTCTTGGATCAAATGCCCACCGAAATCTTTCCATCACCTTCAGCTGATGTCAAATGGCAAATTCACATGAATGAATGGGTACATTTAGGTCTCTGTATTGCACTGCTTTGCATGGACAAAATCCCATTATGCCTCTTCCAGGCCTCAGTTAGGAGGTAGATTTTGCCATTTTTTGCCAATTTACCCTAGACCTACACTGTTGTCATTGGTGTAAGGAGTTGGGCGTAGACTTCAAGAAAGTACAGCAGGACCAGGACCCACAGCTTTTAACTTTTGCCCTTTCTAAAACCATGACGGCTCTCTATGCAAAGAGTTACATGTGACTCAATAGCAGCAGTAGCTCCATCAGAGCTAAACGGTGAAGGAAATTAATTGTGAGGCCAAGCCTGTCCCTGGCTTGGCCTTGGACTCAGTCTCCTGTTAATAACAGAATTATAGAACACATTGAGTTGGAAGGGACCTTAAAGATCACCTAGTTCCAACCCCTCTGCCACGGGCAGGGATGTTAGACCAGGTTGCTCAAAGCCCCATGTGACCTGGCTTTGAAATACCTTGAGGTTTGAAATTCTTTTCCATTGCCGGATGGGTTTTGAGTTGAGTTTTGCCATGACTTTGCCAATGAGTTCGTTTGGTGGGCAGGGCAGGGTCAGATGCTCACTGCCATCAATTGCTGGGGAAGCTTGCGTTGTATTTGGCTTGTATGCTAAATATAAACAGAGCTGTCTGTCAGTGTTTGCTTAGATTCATTGAAATATTAAAACAAATGCTTGTGTCTATGTTGCAGGGCAAGGTCTTCTTTATTTTGTTGGGGCAATAGCCATATTGAAACAAACTGTATTTTGTTTTCTTTCAGACAGGTGTGATGGCACACCTGCAGAGCTCAGGCTTGAATAGCAACTCGTAACCTTTTGTGGGTAAGGTGGGGGGCAAATCCTGCTTAACAAGGATGTCAAACTGATCTTTGTTCCCTTCTCCTGACCAAGTATCTGTGGCAACAAACTGGAGACAGGTAAACAATCGGCTTCTGCTACCGCAAGCTTTCCATTTACAGTTCACCAGGAGCTCTTATTATATGAAAGGGTGGATGTGGTGTCAACACAAGGTAATAGTAATATTATTTGAACAGGTGTGTGGGGTGTTGCTAAAGTGAGAGAACGGGTGAGCTGTAGGGAGCAGTTAGTACAGGGCTGTGCATGTAATAACCAGAGCTCACCCGCGTGTATTATCATAACAATCGTGTGGTGATGGGTTTCACAATAAGCTGGTCTGATTTACCCGGTGCTTTAAACTAGTTTTGTTGTTTCTCACTTCCTAACTCCCTGCTGGAAAAGAGCCCGAAATAATACACAAGCTAAAAATTTGGTGAGCAGACCCACTGTGTACACAGCTACAGATAGATAACCCACCAGACCACAATTATCCCCCAGACTCTGCTCCTGCACAGACAACTCTGCCGCTGATTTACGTCGGTGGAAGAGAGAAAGCAGATTAAGCATCTCGGGACTGCATTACAAAGGGATGGCAGGTTTGCGGCAAGTGTTAAAGCACCATGGAATTGGGAGAGTCAAGTACCTCAGCAGTTTTGTCTATACATCTATTTTCCGTAATGCAGTTAATTTTAATAATGTATTTCCAGTCTGTGATGTGTGTTAAATTGATATGTATCTGTGATTCGAATGTCTATTCATCTCTGCGTGTATAGAGTTAGATGAATATCCTTTCAGCAAGAAAACTGTGTGCCACAATAGAGAATGGGAACAGTAAAAATAATCTTTTAGATTCTGCTTTTAAGGAGATGACTGGAATCACATTAGAAAGGATTAATGCAGTAGGTACATACCTTGCTGAAATTTGCATGCTTCCATTGTGGGAAAGTGGGAAACAAAGGGAAAAATCATACCCTGATATGCTCTCCAAGTAGAGCTATATACTATGATTCACTGGAGACAGCCATGGAGGTTATAAAACAGAAATTAAGAGACAATATAAATTACGTGAGGGTGTTCTAGACGATTAGACAACTCGTTGGTCCATTTATGGTGCTGCTCGAAGCTTTATATCAAATCTGATGAAAGAATGGCAAATCTTAAGCAAGGAAATTTTTCACTCTCTCCTCTCCTTAAGCCGTATTTTGTTTAGAGATATCTTAATGCGTATCCTGAGCATTTTAATAAGAAACTATTGCATGCCACTGGTTTGTGCAAACAGTAGTTGTATTATTACAGCGCATGAATTAATCTTCCAGGCGTCCGCTTGTGTTACTCAGATCAGGCAGGGTTTATTTGCAAAGGGCTGACCCTGCTTCCTGGCAGGTTTGCTGGGAGGTGCCGTGCCAGATTCCCTCCAGTGGATGCGAGAGGGTTCAGCTGGCACATCCCAGGGACCGCGGGGACAGTGACATGGCAGGGGCTGCCGCCTGAGGGAACGCAGGGCCGGTGGCTGTGAGGGCAGCGACACCAAGTCCTGGGTTCGACAGACTCCTTCAGGGATTCTTTAGTGGGTATTGACGGCTGTTAGGAAGAAAGTATTCTCAAGCTTGGGTCTGCATTCTTCTGGTAAGGCAGATTTAGTCCAAGGTCACTCAAAAAACCTTTACTTCAAGCACCTTGCTCGTCTTAAGGAGAATTGCTACATTTCCCTTTGTATACATTTCATTAAGTAAATGCTTAATAGCAGGGTGGCTGTCATCTTAGGGCAAATATTTTAGAAATCCCTTGTTAGTCACATCAGGTGTGCTTCTTCAATATTGCAACATCTGTTATTTGTTAGATGCAAACAGAGAATGAAAATGTGTATTTGCCTTGTCCTGGGCTCTTCAAGTAATTCAGGCAACCTGGCTGGATGTGCCAGAGACAGTGCTGACAGTACAGTTACTTCAGGAGGGTAAAATTGCACCAAAAGTTGAGTAGGGGGTAAACTAAAATGTGTTGTGTTATGCTTGGGTGCCCTCTACTTCTTTTACAACCCAGTGTGTACTTTAAATATACCTTGATCCTTGGAATTTCCTTGTAGTAATCAATGCTGTACTGGTGTTCCAGCAGAGCAAACATTGGATGGACTCTTCACAAACAGTGGGTAAGTCACAGTCAGCTGAAAGGAGCATACTCTTGATCACAAGGCTCCGGGTTTCTGGGTTAAAACAAGCATTTTGATTTTTCTTTGCAGGCATGATTATTGCACGCTAGAAGACCCATATTTAGAGGTTATGTCACAAAAGCCTGATTCTTTGCTTTGGATTAGTTTTGCCAGTTTTTAAGCAAATACTGAGGTAATCAAAAATAACAGCCTGGTAGCATTTTAGGCATAGTTTGAAGAATTTCCTTCAGTAGGGACTTTAGTGAGAGGGCAGTGGATCCTTTAATTAAGAGGGCAGTGGATCCTTTAATTACCTCAGGCACAATTTAGCACTTCATTCACGTATGGTATTTATCTGGGGTGCATCAGTCTGTTTTTATTTGGCTATTGCAGCACAAAAGTTGGTGGCAAAGTCATTGTGGTGTGCTGCAGAGACAGCATTACAGCTGCACAACAGCCTGTGCGGGGAATTCCTTGAACATAGATAGGATATATTCATTAACGTCATCAATCAATTAAGAGCATGTTTGGGGTTTGGTTTGGTTATACATAATATGTACTTCTAAGAATATTGCATGTCTTCCATTAAATGTAATTGTTCAGAATGTTCGTGTATTTTGTGACTGACGGTTTTCACTTGCTGACATTCTTTTACACACCCGGGAGTCGTCGCCTTCCTTTGGATCAGCCTAAGGAAAATGCTGCCCTCTGTTGAATTTGACGACGCAGTGCACCTCCTGGCAGAGGCTGCCCGGGGAGCGGGAGGGAGTGCATTCCTGAAAGATGGTAGTGACTTCTGAGGGGCTGATGAGAATGGCAGCACCGCATTTTAGACTCATAAAACTGGTAAACAGGGTTAAGAAAGTTGTTCCGGAGAATGCAAATTCTGTAAAATATAAATTCTCTCTCTTCTGAAAAAAAATGGAAAACAAGCAAAGATGCCTTATTCCATTATGGAAATACCTTAGCCAGGAAAATGTCATTGTCTCCTGTGCCTGAATAGAGAGGAAGCCAAGTCCTGAAATTCTTTGGACTATTTTAAATGAGTCTTCACTCAAATTTAAATTATTTCTTGGGCTGTTTGAGTTGTGCGTTTGGCTGAATGCCAATCTAGATCTTGGAAAACTTTTTTTCTCATAGGTCTTCTCTGAAGGAGGGAGGTTGTGACTGGCTGCCACTGGTCATCTGCACCAAAAAAGAAACACTTGGGGTCACCCTAAGTGTGTGACAACCCCCAAAGCTTTCCCACTGGTATGGGACCACGGATGAGTTGCTTATAGAAACCAACATGTCACTGCTTTGAACATCTTCGTCAGGAGATGTGTCTCCAGCTGGAGGGACGAGGATCTTTCTCCAGCTGTTTCTCCTCTTCTCTGACAAGCATGGATAGGGCATTCTCTTCATGCATCTTCCTTCAAGGAGGGAATATAAAGGAGACCTTGTGGGAAAAGCTATTCTGGAGTAGCTTCTGCCTCCATTTCTTCAATAAGGGCATTAAAATAAATTAAAAACAAGCTCTCCTCTTCTCCCATGGACACCCCTGCTTGTAGAAAGCTGTACCTTTCTGCTGGAGGCAAGGGGTGAAAAGGACCATTACATGGTGTGTAGGGGGGATTGCCTAGAAAGTAGTCCTACAGCAAGCTAGCATCCATAGGAGGGAGGACATGCAGATTTTGGTCTGTATTAACCCAGAAGATGCCAGTGCACACATGAGAACCAGGTTTCCTGGGTATCAGATACTGCATGACAGGAAGTTGAAGTAGGGCATGCATTGTGGAAGAAAAGGAGAAAAATGGTCTTTTTCTTTACTATTGTTGTTTAAAATGTTTTTTCTGGGTCCCCACCCAGCCCTCTTACAGTTCTCAGAAGCTAAAAGACAGGTAGGCAGCAAGGAGCAACATGCAGGGAAAAGGACTGGCTAACAATAGTTGTGCATCCTGCTAGTTACATGATTTGTGCAAAAGGACATACTTCTTAATATTTATCTCACTTTTCTGTACCTGCAGTTTTGGTTTTTTTTACACAAATGTGAGGGTGATTAATCCCAAATGCAATCTGAAAAAGGATAAACAGAAGGAGACTGAGCATGTATGTGTCACTTGCAGTGTATACTACCTCATCTACATTAAATATGAGACAAAGTAATAAAAATAACAATACAGTATTGTGTCAGTTGCAACTCAGGCAGTAACAAAATATTGCCACATTTTTTCTTACAAAGCTGGCTGTGTGGTGGCTGGAAAGAACCCTAAAGCATATAAAGCTCTTATCTTCATACATTTCCCTGAAGAATAATAGATCAGTCGGTGCTCTGATGCTGTTTTAATAATGTACAATTTAGAATTCATTTGGTTACCAAGCACTCACAGTATAATTAATTTCACAGACCCTTTCTACACATTGGCATGGTTTATGACAGTACAGAGGGGAGATGGGAAAACTGTGTTCCCCCTGCTGCCACAGGAGAGTGCCTGGATGATGTGTCACCTGGCTGGTCTCATGGCAGTCCTGCCATCGTAAGGTGACAGGGCTTGATTTCCCCTTTCCTTCTGCCCCAGCTCCCACCTGTCTTTCCCATCTCCGTGCATGAGCATCTCTATAGAGGATGCTGCCCTGGGGATGAGCCCACCTCATCCTGCAGCTCCCCATTAGCATTGAGCCAGATCTGCCCTGTCCCTTTGGGTTGCAGAAGGCCCTGAAATCTGTTGCAAGTGCTGGAGCAAAAGCTAAGGTGGGCCAAGGGGAAGACTCGAGGACAGGAGGCAGGTGACAAGGCTTCAGTGCCTCTCAGGAATGCCTCCCTTCACCCTTGCAGTTGGGAACAGGAGAGCCTGGCAGGAATACAGGTATTGCTTTGGTCAGGAGTGACTGCCCATCAGAACTGTCAGTGCATGAGCCCAAGCCTAATATCATTTCACAGAATCAAGACATGAAAAATTGAGGGAAAGACTCCAGGAACAGGCAGAGTACACATTGTTTGGGGGTTTATTTCCACAGTCCTGTTATTTTTCCCTTTGTGGGGAATCTGTGCAGTTGCCTGAGAGACTTAAATAATGGACTCTCTCTGCAATGAATGGAGCTGCTGTTCTGTGATGTCTTGCACATCAAAGCAATTTTTTTGAATCTGCATTTACCTCTTTGATAAAGACAACACTGGGAGGAATTCAGCAACTACAGAGAACCTGCGGGTCTGCACATCCACCCGGAGCTTGCTTTGACTGTGGTGTATGAATTGCTATTGAAGTGATGGTTTTGTTTCCATTATCAAATAGACAAGGGTTTCCTTTTCTGAATTTCCCAAACATTATTTTCCTTTTTGAAGTTCTTGATTCCTATACATACACAGTCTATGTATACACATACATGGATACTCATGTATATGTGTACATACTATATATATATATATATATATATATACACGCATATATATATGTAGTTCTGTTTTATATATATTCAAGTATATGCCTGAGAGTAGAGTTCACAGTTTGAGAAGGTTGAGCACACAATCCTGAATACAAACACACAAGCACTCACACTGAAGTGCAGCTTAAAGCTAGGCTTACTAAGTTTCTACAACTACAGTTTCAGTTTCTCTCTTTTTTTCTTAGATTTTCAAAAGCTGTGAAAAGGTACCATTTTCTACCAGGGGCTGAAGAACATTGTAAGCCACAGCCCTAAATGTTTGATTAACCCCTATGGGACCGGTGTGATTTTCACAAGACATTAACTGTGAGAGGTACATCTTCCCTTGTACTTCATCTGCAGCTGCCTATTCAGTCCTATTGATTTGGTTTCCTAATCTCTTACTTGAACAAAAATACGGTGAGGCAGAGACCATGAGATACTGCTTTCACATCTTTTTTCTGCATAAGATTTGGCAGCCAATTTACCAACATATTTATGACCTGCAGCTCTTATTTTTTACATCCATGGAAACTTGACTCTTCTGTGAATCAGGGAATATCTATCAATTAAATGAAACCAGAAAATATTATTAAGAACATCATGTACATATGTATAAAACACCAACAAAAATTATTATTATCATCAATTATTCATATTCATAATATCATCACAATTTAAAGCTTGTGTGGTTTATGTATCACAAGGTTCACTTCAAAAGAGGGTTCAAAATCTCTCCTCTGCAGCCAGGTTTACAGAGGGTTTAAAGCAAAGCTCGTGTGGCATGAGAGGGCTGATGGAATCCTGTCCCCCCAGGAGAGTGTTGGTCTCTTCTCTGCCTGAGACAAGGCACCCAGGAAAACCTGATGCATTCATAAGATGTGGGAAGTAGCAAACCTGAAAATTTTTGCTTTTAACCTTTGAATATCAAAGAGTTAAAATCTAGCCTTCAATCCAGGTGAATTTTTTCAAGCCTACAATTTGGGAATAGATAAATTAGTCTGCGTAATTATCTATCATCCACTTTTTTACCTGTTTGATTTCTACCCCATACAATATTCTTTTAGCATAATTTCATTTTTTCAGTTCAAAAATATTGTGTTTTGATTTAATGTTGCTTAAGAAAAGAACACAACCGTGCTCATAAAATTCCTGCAAGCACCAACCTGATTGCAAGGCAAAACTCTCTATTTTGAATTCCTAGGCTTGCATCTATCAAAGAGGGGGGGAAAAAGCATAGCAATGCTGGAAGTATTACTTGCTTTATTTCAGCAATTTTTCAACATTAAAATCAAAGAAAAATTTCTCAGACATGAAGGTAAAAGTGACAATGCTTGAATCCACAATGGCTTAACAGCATTTCAGAAGTTATAGCATTTATGAGAAATACATAGAAAAGCATTTTAAAGTTCAATCCCCTATTTCCCTTGAAAAAAAGTAATCTGGAAGTCAAATCTAAACAACAGCAAAACCAATTCTCTTTCTTTTATGACCACTTGGGGAAGAAGGAGTCTCTTCTTGTTTCTTAGTCCATATTAAATATGAGTTGGAAACAAGTGGAAAGGAAGCCAGGGGACCAAGCTGGTGTCCCCTGTGTCACCATAGTTCTGTTATATACCTTCCCTCCAATTCCCTCTTTCCGGACCCACAAGGACTAGTGACAGTAGAAGTTTAGATGCAGTTTGATGAGGAGGACAGCTGGCACAAGATGGCCCACATCCATTCTCCTAATCCCCCTTCCCTCCCAAAATGCCTACTGGGAATGGTCCCTGGCAAGTGTTAAACTGTGAGCTGTGTCCAGGGATGGCTGGGGAGAGTCCTACTTGACCCAAGTCAACACCATGCCAAGGACTGCTGTAACAATTTAACAATCCAGAAAATTGAGCTCCAGCACCTGGGGACGTTCCCTGGCACTGTTTCCCTGACTATGTGCATGTGGCCAAACAGAGCAGACCCATTGATAAAACACCAATATGATGATGATGCTGGTGCAGGGTTGAAATGCATGACAGCAGCATTCCACATGCCTTCCCAAACATTATGCTGAAGTTTTGCAAATCATCTAATAAAGGTAGCAATTGCTTTTACAAGAGAGTCTAAAATTTGCCAAAAAGGGAGTCAAATCCCCAAGCTGAAGGCAAGTCAAGATAACGCTTAAGTGGCTTATTCATGATAAGCTACCACTTGACTTTCCACAACAAACTTGCCAACATAAAGCTTCATGGAAGGAATGCAAAACAGCCAGGCAAAGCGCAAAGAAGAAAAATGTTTTCGGTCAAGGACAAAATAATCACATCATCTCGAGATGTGACACACCAGCTTACTTAGCTTTGATTTTACCAGCATAGCTACCTGGCGCTTTGTGTGATCAGGATGCCCACAGCTGTAATCTAATGTGATCTGGAGCTTATTCACTGATCACAGCTGTGTAATTTCAGGTAACATGCTTCCCTTGTTTAGTTTTGTTTAACATTGTTAAATATATAGTCAGACCATCTGCACAGTATTTTTTTAAATTGGAAATTACAACCATAACTTCCTTTTTATATATCAATAAACTAAATAGCAAAATTTCAAAGGGATCCTTCTCTACCAAACAGTGAAGCAGAATGTTTGTCCCACGCCACACCATTGCCTAATTGCACACTAATTGGACAAACGTGATTAAATATTTCAAGATCTTTACTAATTGCCTCTATTTTAGTTTTAAAATTTGCTTGCCACCAACAAATTTAATGACACTGGTGTCTAGTCATCAGCAAAAAGCCCAAGAGTTGCTCTTTAAAATGTACCTAGTCAGAATATTTACTGATTGTGCATTGTTGTTTCCAATGTAGCTTAATTAGAAATCCAATCAGTTCTCCAAGTCTAATTATACTTGATTTGTAGATTCAGACTATGATACATAATGAAGCTAAGCAGCTAACAGTAAACGTGCTTGAAATGTAACAATAAGAGAAATATTTTTAATGCATGCCTTATTATCATTTTAGAAACTCCGAGTAAAATATGAGATCAAACACAAAGGGAAATACTGAGATTTATGACTCAATAGATTTTTTTAAAGCCCATGTTTTATCCTGCAGCAATATAACTGGCGTATGTTTAGTGTTTAAAAATATTTCTTTTGTTTGTTTACTTATTTGTTTGAACAAGATAGCAACATATATTTTGTGGATACATTGATGTCTCTATTTGGTTGCATTTATCTCGCCTGCCGTTATTTTTGCCCTATATTTTAAATGGCATTATGCATCAGAAACTAGGACCTGGGTTAGAGATGGTTACTAAGGCAGCAGCTCCCTTTAGCTGAGTCCCTACATCTTCAATGCACCCTTAATTTACTCTTCTCCCTGAGAAATATCCTTTAGGGGCCAAGGGCCAGATGTTTCTTTTTATCCCATGCTGCGCAGGGAAACACATCTGCTCTGCTATTATTTTTTACCTCAGTCCCACAGTCTGAACATTGCAGCTGCAGCCTTACGCCCATGTTGTAGTATCAAACTAGCAATGTGTCACTTTTGGTATTCCCTACAATGTCCTTTTATTGCTATTTTTATGCAGTAGCAAATATTTTGATCGTGCTTAAGTAATGAGAAGCCCATCTGCTGAAGAACTTCTTCTTGGAGGAAGATGAGGAGGAGGAAGGAAGTCCATCAGTAAGTCACACCAAGACCCCTGCTTGCTTCCTTGTACTTCCAAGAGAGGAATCCACAAGCAGCCATGCTTTTCTGTTTAGAAAACAGTAGAGTTATCCACGGACTTCTGAGAAATCAGCCTATTTCATTGTTACCTCCCTAGCCTGGAGGATTTTGACATCATCTTCTTCAGCCCTTTTGGGGACCACTTGTTGCTCTTAAAGGGTTCACTGAAGGACACCTTTGCTAGAAATTTTTAGGGGTGTACAGATGAGAAACAGTTTAAAGCCACCTAGATTATTTCATATGGAAAAAAACCCACCTTTAAACATGTCACAGAAAGCATTAGGATCCCAGAATCCATGTGAGGAGAGGAGAAGCAAGGTAGGTAGCAACTACCTTCAATCAACATTGGAAGCAAGGCTGCAACAGAAGGAAATTGAGGTTCACTGACCATTTCCTTTTTAGAAGGGACTCCCAGCAGCTGTATGTAGCTCGTAATTTTCTCTCCTTAGTTTTTTGATTCTAAATCTCCTCCCAAATCAAACCCCAGTCTTTTCCTGCAAAGAAAAAAGCATAACCAACTGGCAAGTCTGTGTGTGGGGCTTACAGGAGACAAATGTTGAAAGCTCACCCCACTAATTGCTGCAGTTCTGAAAGAAGCTAACAAATAAAGCAGTTCATGAATAAAAGCTGTTTCCCAAGTTGTGGTAATACCACTAAGAATATGAAGGGTGGGAAGAGGGAGGCAGAAAAGCAACAGGGCAAAAATAAGGACGTAAACAACAAGCTGAGTATTAATTTCTGCTTAGTAAGAAATGCAGTGCATGAAGTTAGCAGGCACAGGGAGGAAAATTTAAATATAAGTTCCTGGTGAAGAGGTATGGCTTAGCCACGGGCAATGCAATCCTGCTGCCATGTGGTATCATGGTTTTAAAAGTTCAGGATTCCATCCTGATGGGGTAAGACGCTGTGGGGCAGATCCTGGCTTGGTGGGAGCTCAGTCAGTGGTGAAGCTCTGAGATGGCTGGAAGAACAGCCCAGCTTCCCTCAGTGACCCCCCAGATCTGCTCCCAGGGGCTGAACTGCCTGGCCATGCTATGCTGATGGTCTGCCACTGGTTTTTGGGGTCTCGGTTGGCAAATACATTGAATGGCTTTGCCTGGTGGCGGTGTGACCTGTTGGATGTGGCACAAAATGAGTTGGCAGGTGGTGTCGACTTTCACACTGGCTTCCTTCCCGACCTCGCTGGCACCAGGGCATGGCCTCAGCACTTTCTGTCTGAAAGCCAATACTCACCAGCTTCCCAGAGCACTTGAGCTCTGTAGATGAAGAGCACTGAACAGCAGCTGACTATTATTTTCAGGCTTCCAGCATGGTATTTTGTACCACATACAATGAGATAAATTCCAATTTATTTTTTTCAAAGTAACCATTACAAACGTTCTTTAAAGAACAAAAAGTGTGAAATGGAGATGTTATTAAGAACTTGACCCTGTTTGAACAACAATATTTGAAATATTTTTCTGTGTTGTTTTATTAATTTATTGAGTCCAAGGGTTGGGTTCTCCCTCCCCTCTCCTCTCTGCCCTTAAAATCAACATCAGCAAGGACAAAATTTTTTAAAAACCGCTGAATAAAATATTTCAGTCACATCCCCCATACTAACCAGTGTTCAATATTTTATCTTTCTTTACTTTTTTTTTGTCCGTGTGCAATCAGCCTTGAAAATTTCCTTTGCCTTCAATTCTTTTACCTTTGATGGTATTCAGATTGCAGGCTATGCCTTGGCCCCTCATGCCACACAGTCTTCTATTTATATTATTAAAATGCAGCACTTGCTTTTTCATTTTACTCGGTTCACAGGGTATTGCTTTTATTGATTAATGTCTCAGACTCAAGTAAAATGCTAATCATGCAGGGAAAAATTGTAAAAAACTCAATATGCTGATCTGTGGTGCTTGGCGTTGGGAGTAGCTCACTAACTTAGCTCTGAATTAAGCTTCAAATTGGAAGCAATTCCACCCCACTAATGCAATGCCAGAAAAGCTGGACCTCTTTGGCCGAGGGTACAATATGTTCTTATTCTAGGCTTGCATTGTGAGGCACATGACACCCAGAGGAAAAAAAGTCTAGAAAAATTGCATATTTAGCTTTATTTGCCTAGATCTATAATTTTCAAACTCATTTATATTTATCTATTTTCTGCCAGAATGGTGGCTGCCACATACTCCCTCTTTAGGACAAGTCTAACAAGAGAGTGTGTGTTATGGCAGCCATGACAATAAATTGCAAGCAGGCTTGGGAAAAAAGTCAAACCTAGAAATGCAAACCTAGAGACACAGCAGACCACTCTCTGCTCGTGCAACACCAGCAGGTGACCAGACTCTGCCATGTTGCTTGTGCAATCTCAGCTGCTGAGCATGTAAGGTGTATGACAGGTTTTGGGTCTCAGCATCCAAGAGTAAGACTGAATATAATTGCATCAAAGAGGAGGCAAGGTCTCCTTTGCTGCCCCCAGGAGAGCAGGCTTTTAACTACCATTTCTGTGAGGAGCTCTTCCACATCCTGAAATTCCACTTGTAATTCTGCATCCAGCACTGGTGTCCCCAAAACAAGAAAAACAGAGATCTGGAACAAGTCTGAGGAGGGCCACTAGGATGACCTGAAGGCTGGACCACCCCTTCCATGAAGACAGGCTGACAGAGTTGCTGCTGTTCAGCCTGGAAAACGGAAAATTTCAGGGAGACCTTATAGAAGTCTGCCAGTAGCTAAAGGGGCATACGGAAATGCTGGAGAGAGACTTTTTGCAGTGGCATGTTATGATAGGACAAGGGGGAATGGCTTTAAGCTGAAAGAGGGTAGGATATTAGGAAGAAATTCTTTACTGTGAGGGTGGTAAGACACTGAAATGTGTTGCCCACAGAAACTGTGGGTCAGTCCCAGGGCAGGCTGAATAGGGCTCTGAGCAACCTGGTCTAGTGGAAGGTGTCCCTCTTCATGGCAGGGGGATTGGAACCAGATGATATTTAAGGTCCCTTCCAACCCAAATCGTTCTGTGATTCCATGATGCCTTCATTCCCTCCTAAGCAACAGCAGCAGCAATACTATCTTGGGCTGCCAAGCAGACCCCAGGCAAAGAGAGTATAAATGGGAGCAAGAGTGCTCCTTGCCCACCAGCACAAGGAAGCAGCAAGTGCCGCAGCCTGCACTCCCAGAGCTGTGTTTCTGTACACACCTGTATTTCCCTCTCATGCAGCCCATGAGAAGGGGCTGATAAGACTGTCTGTGTGCAAAGAGCTGATGTGTCAGTCTCTGCTGGTTCAGGACCTGTGTGATTGAGGCCCCAATTACAGTAAGCTCTTCACCTCAACATGTACTTACACCAGGTGCTAAACTGGGGACAAATGCTCAAATTATGTTCACTTCAGCACCATATAAGCAAGAGCTTCAACTCAAATGTAGGTGTACATCCTGACTTAAACAGTGATGCTTTCCTGAAGCAGGATGTAAACACTGACCCACATAAACAGTATAAAACATTCAATCACCAAAAATCCTTCTTGGTGGTGCAGTATGATTGCGAGCAGGTTTTCCCTGCTTGAAGTCTTTGCCTGTAATCCAGACAAAAAAAAAAATTGTACAAAAAAATTGGACAAAGTAAAAATTACAGGATATGTAATTTCTACATATCCTGTAGAAACAAAGCTGAGTTTAGAAAGTTTTCAGAGACTGGAAGAGGTTAATTGATGCTTTTGTTTTTCTCCAAACCAGAAAGCTGTCTTTTTTAAAAAAGCTGTTTTATACTTTTCCCATTATACTTGCTTTCCCCCCCTTTTTCTCTTATTAATAAGGCCTGTCTCTCTTTAACATGCAACAAGAGCTTAATGAGCCATGTAGGCTTCTGTAATTTCTTCTCTGTTGAAAATGCCTGACACTAATCTATGCCATTTATACTCATAAGAGGTGCATCAGCTGATATTTGTGCAATGGAAACATTTTAAATATACTTTATTGAATTGCAGGTAGCAGTTTCTCACAAAGTTTACTCTTCTGTTGAAGCTGGTGCCCTACAAGACAGAGCTGTGTGTGCTGCACAGTTCCCAAAGTACACGTTACTGCACAGACAGTGGAAAAAAATCTGATGTCCAGTAATATATTAGCATTATATTTCATGTAAGCCTGTCAAAGAGATACTGCAGGAAAAGCATATCCTCCAGGTTTTTAGTGCACACTGTGTTTGCAGTTTACAATAACAGTGAAGAGCTGATCTAAAATATGATGTCACATTTTATCCTAAGTGGACATTAATTAATGCTGAATTGCAGTAGAACTCATCAGGAGTTTGTGCTTTACATATGTAGGCATAACACAACAATTCAGCATGATTAATGATGTTCTGGTGAATAGCCAGGATTTCCATGTGGAAAAACAGGGAAGGGAAGATGTATCCCTTAGAATTAGTTTTTCTCCTGTTCTTAATTGTGAGCTTTGCATGTGCATTTCTCCACTGTCTCATCAATAGCACTTAACTCTGACAGAGCTACAGTAATTCCAGCTGCAGACGTGCTGCTGAAGCTACGACAGACAAAGGGTACAAGTGAGGCAAGGATCTTTGGGAGGGGAAGTATCTCTTATTAGAGAAGCAGATGCAGCTGGAAAAAGTAGACAAGTTTTGGGCTCACACTATTTTTCTCAGTTTTGAATTGAAGGCTGCGAATGGCTTTCCATGTCACGCCTGAAGAAAGGCTCTGTGCTTGAAACTTTTTCCAGTTAAATTGGTCATTCTAATAAAAAACAGTCTCTTTCCTTTCAAGTGTCTCTTTATACACGTATTTTAGAAGGGCGGAAAGTATTATCATCTCTGCTTCAAAGATGCTGAAACAGAGAAGCTGGGATGGACTGGACTGAAATCCAGATGTGGTGATTGCCCTGGTGAGAGAAGCCCAGATTCCTCCTTCTGCCTGCTCTGCTTCCTGCTATGTGAAGACAAAAACATCCAGGAGAGGGGACTGCAATGATTCACATTTCTGAAGATGTGCCCCAGGCACATAGTTACCCTGTGGCTTTGGAAACATAAATTCATACCTCCAATTTAGTAGGAAATACAAGCATGCACTGTGGTATCCTATTCAAGGTTCCTCCTATCTGCCAAGTGGTGGAAATAGAGATGCTGACTCCCCAAAGGCTGCACACCCACTCTTGTTGAGAAAGAAGGAATAAAGGAGGCCTGGGAGATATGGCACAAAGATCAATCCCTGCCCCAGCGGCATATGGATCAGATGGTCCAGCTGTGAGGGATGCCATAAAATGGTCTTCAGCTAGATTTAGAAACTAGGGGGAGATTTTTTTCATCTGAGCAGGATGTGACCTGTTACTGATACTGGTGTCAAGATGTCCCTCCTATTTTAGCAAGCCTTGTCTAGAAGTCACCTCTCCCAGGCACACTGTTGTCCTCTAAGTTTCTTTGTCTGTCTCTGTCAACAGAAGTGTGAAGGGGCATCCAAACACCAATGTCAAGGACATGTCACAAAGCACATCTCCTGAGCTGAGCAGCAAAGGAGGGCTTTGAGGCTCATTGACTGGGAGGTTTGGAGGTTTGGTGTGGTCCCTCATAAGTGTGACAAAAGCAAAAAAACCCTATTATTTTGTTGAATAAGGCCTCTGGTATCTCCAGGCCATGTTTCCCGTCCAACAACACCTGCAGTTTTACTGGAAGTTGTGTGAGGCTGTGTAGCAACTGGCTGCAGGATCTCCTGCTTAAATGTTTTTGGGAGAACTGATGAAGGAAGCAAAAGTCACTGGAAGCAAAAGTGTAGATGTCCTCCCACCTCAGGCAGAAGCTCTGTGCATGTTCTCAATTTCTACTTATGGGGCAAGTCAGGGCTTGTACGTCCTTCCTTCAAAGTGGTCCTGGGGAAGGGAATTTGAAGAATCCATTATGCAGTGGGGAATAAAAGACCTGTCTTTATTGTTTGTAGTCATAAGGTGTGTTTACACAACTAAGTATATTCATATTTGTCATTTATGGAGAAGTGTTAACAATAGCACCTTTTTCTGCTTCTTCATCCTGTCACTGTGCCCTCTTGTGCCTATTTTCTCTGTAAGGTAACCATTATAACCATACCAGTCATCTTCCTCTGGAAAACTCTGGGTGCACTTTTTAATTTATAATCAAACATGTGAATTAATTATTTTAATTATATATTTTTGCACTTCTCCCAGTCTGGAGGAAGGGTGGCAGTGTTCAGGGGAATCCAAAACCACAGCTGTATTGTAATGTCTGTGTTACTGTTTCTGCTTGCCCTTTGTACTTTACACTTTGAGCACAGATTCTCACAGGAAAACTCCTGCCTTGCATGCTTTTATTCCTCTGCCATATCTATGTGACAGGGGTCCCCCAGTGCCCAGGCCATCAGTGAGGCAGCAGCACATGAGAGGGCTGGGCACCCCTTTGCCAGCAGCACTGGCTCACATGGCCAGCTCGGAGCAGTTGACCCATGGGTGCCCCACATCAGACAAAGGGATAACAGCATGTGCAGGTGAGCAGCCTGGCTGGCAGGAAACTCAGCTCCCCACTTGCCACAGTGCTCCAAGCTGCTGATGTTTTCCACTCCATGCATTCCCTTAAATATTCAGGGTAGGTCGTAGCGATCTGTGTTGTAATGGTCCCTCTCCTATCGCTTGCTTTTTCTGACATTCCTGTAGCAATCCTGCCATTTTGGTGGCACTGAGTAAATGGTTATTCAGCCCCTCTTTCCTTCCCCAGACCCAAAGAAATGCTCTTTGATTTATCCTCTCAGCCCTGGGTGCAGATTGAATTGTAGGCTGTCTGGATCTGTAACTCATCCCCTGGACAATTACTGGACATACACATCCCAGCACCTCTCTCCTCTTAACCTTCACCAGCCTAAGTGTGTTAACTCCCCAAAGATTATCAGCCTGTCTGAAGGTGTGATTGAAATGAGCTCTGCTCCTCTCAAGAAGGCAGTGCCCTAGCCTGCTAAATCACCGGCTCTAATCTTGAGCATTTAAGCAAAAACAAACAAAATAATCTTCTAGGAAACATTAATAGTGCAGTGTCAATACTCACATCATGTGTGTCAACTGCCCTATTAATTATTATCATTACCTGCCTCCATAAATTGAATGCCACTGCAGTTCTAGCACTGTGGGAAACCAGCATTAATTGGCAGAAGGTCTACAGAAGCATCCCTCCGATTTGCATGTTTTCCCTCTCTCCCTGCATGCACCTGCAACACAAAATGTACCCACTAACCTATTCTACATCGCATATGTGTAGATATGTATATATTTTGTAGGCACACATATAGGCTCTAATGCAGTTGAGTACAGCACCTTCTTCCTAAGCAGTTTTTTTTTTGCAAATGTTGCTACGTATTCTTAGCCTGTTGTTGAAACAAGTGCAGCCATACACTCCATGAGGATATTTCTTATGCCCTGTGTCTTGACATTTTCCAACAGATGTTGGCTAATGCGGTTGTAGAAGGTTCACCGTGGATGCAGTGAGCCCTATAAATCTTCCTTTTAAATGAAGACACTGCACCATCCCAGCATCATATACCTATAATACATTTTAATTACTTGGCTATTCAAATTATGCTAAATTAGATCTGCATGGAGCTGCATCACGGATTTCTCAATTTACATTTAATCCATGGCAAACAAATAAAAAAAAAAGAATTGCAAGCACACTTTTTATTGGAACTTGCAGGAGCTACTGAAGTCTGATACCTTTAAAATTATTAAGTGACAAAGATTACTAGCACTAAGGTTCTGCTTTGCTTCCCCATTAGCCATTTAGGTGACAGCTGCTGTATTACACATAAAGATGAACCATTCCTTGAGGGATGATAGTGGTTCCGCTGTGACACTACTGGCATAAAGCATTATCAGACCATAGCTGTGCTTAGAGCCATCACAGTCTCCTAGGCACCTATCAGTACCCTCATTATCTGCATCACAGAGCGTCTAGAAAGAACACTGCCAGGATTCACAGCTTTGCAGCTCATTTGAGAAGCGGAAATTAAACATCCCAGGAGAAAAAACAGGCACATTGTAACAGCACCAGTGCTGTACACACATAACATGTTGACTGCTGTTGCACTGACTTCTGTCTCATTAATTTAATAGGCTCCTGGATTGGGGATGGGGAGGTGGAGAGGCAGCCTTTACAAGCAGATTACTGAGCAGGGCTCTCTGCATTGATTGCAAATCCAGATTGGAGAATTTAAACTGAGCACCACCACGCTTCAGATGTCTGTCCCAACTTCTGCAGCTGCCACGTGGTGAAAAAAAGCAGGCAGAGGCAGAAAAATTAGTGCATCACATATGTTATCCATGCTTAGATTATCCTGAACCCTTGTGTGAAGTAAAGGAAAGCAGCACTGGTGCCTTTTCAGTTGTGACTGTCGCTGTGCACAGTGTGAGGGTTAATATGAGTATGTTAAAAGGGAGAGTGTTACATTCAGATAGGGCTGTGAGAGCAGGAGTGATCCTGCAGCAGCTCAGTGCAGCTCTGTTCTTCAAAAGGAGCAGGTTTATGTCCTTTGTCTGAAAAAGTAACATTCACTCATGTGGTGATGTCCAGCAAAAAACACAGCACACACTGAGGCTTCTGTAGGACCTGAGCAGAGCATACGTCTTCCAATGGCCAAGGGGGCACTTGCTTCCTGGATCAATACATTTAAGCAGCTCTCACTTAAGCTGATGCCTCTGAGTGCATGTCAGCAAAGAAAAATGGACATTCCAATTTATTCCCTTGCCAAATGTTACATCCAATAGCACCTGAAGGAATTTTGAGATGTAAACATTTTCTATTTCTGTAGATTACTGTAGGTGATTTCATGCACTTCTGTACATTTAAATTGATAAGAACATTATAGAAGATGTCAGTGGAAGCAGGACTGCTCTGCAAACATACACATTGTGAGAGATGCTCATTAAGGTGATCTCACTGTCAACAGGGTGGTTTGGTATGTGTGTGTATATCTCTGTCCTCTCTTTATATGTATGGATGGGTGACAAAAGAGAAGACAGAAACAGAAAGAAGGTGAACTAATTTTTACAATCACTGCAAAGCAACTTCAGCCATCAGATAGCAGCTGAATTCCTCATACTCCACTGTTCTCTCCCCTTACATTGTTTAGGAGTTACTCAAATGCTTCTGGGTTCATGCTCAGACATAGGACAGAAAAAGGAGCCTACAGCATGTATACATAGAATCATAGAATCCTTAACATTGTAAAAGACCTTTAAGATCATGCAGATTTTTTTTCTGGATCATATGACAAAAAATGCAGAAGCTGCATTATCTAAGAGCACATACAAACAAGTGACAGTATGAAGAGCAGGTGGGAACCTTGTTTAGAGTGCCCTGTGGATTATATTGTCAAAGGAATTGCACTTGGTGGGTCTATTAAAACAGAGACTCATGCACACAGACAGCATCTTAAATAGATCCCTACTTCTTGGAAATGATGTAGGTCCTTGCATCCATATACTATTTTAGGAATCATACAGACAATAAGAAGGGAAACTTCCTTAAGTGTCTCACCTAATGACATCCAAACAGGTATGTTAAGATTTTTGAAACTGTGGAAACAAACAGAAATAAGCATCCCAGGAAAAAATTCAGAATTTTCCCTCAACAATTGATTTGTAGGAAAATTTCCCCAAAGTTGATAGCAATTACTGGCTCTTGCTCACTTGAGATGTGATCTGGCTTAAAGAAGCAAACATGCATTGTGGGTTTTCTTCACAGGTTCTTGTACATGCACTTATTACAATAAGCCCTGCTGGCAGCCCCCCAGCCTGGTTTGCACCCTGGCACCTGCTGCTCTGCCCACCTGCCCTTCCAGCACAGACCACCTGCACCACCCTGATGCCACAGCTCTGTAAGAGAGCACAAGTCATGTCCCTCACGTACTAAACTCTGGTGGCTTTTAAGGCCTCCAGCAGCTTTACCCTGCTGAAGTCTTTGACTCTCAAACTTTAGGGTTAGCCTGAAACCTGCCATTTGCGCAGATAATATCTCCATGTCCAGGATACAGTTTATTTTGATGCCTATTTATTGTAAGAAGAAGAGCAGAAAAATCCTTTTATTCACATCTGGAATCTGGAAAAGCTTGTAAGCCCAGTAATCAATATTCTACCTCCTGAACCTTTGTGCTTTAGAGTTTAGCAAAGGGATGTGAGCTGGGGAAAGGTACAGGTTTGTGAAATAACACTCATTTTCCAGACCCAAGGAAACAACATTGTTCTAAACTCATAACCATGGATATTGGAATTATAATGTGAAATTGCCAATAGATGGTCCTCTTTCAATCCAAAATATGGCAATAAACATTTGTTTCAGCACACACAGTGTTACCTTGCATTCCTATCTCTTTTTATTCTGCTCTGTCTATCCTCCCATCAGACAGTTTTGGACAATGCACACCGAGGCAACCATGTGTGCAATACTGCCTAGGAATATGTGTCCCCATGGTGGACAAAGGTTTCTGGGGCAAGTTACAGCTAAAGGCTTCATTGCACATATCTCTTCAGCTTCCACACCATGCCTGTGCTTGGACTCCCAAGTCCCCTAGCCATTTGGTGGGACTGGGATGCAAGGTATTGAGAATCATTAATTCATGCCCTGAACTTCTTTATAGATTGTCCTTGGAAGAACCAACTCATTTAAGGCAGGGGCAGAGACACTTGTTTTCTCTGCAGGCATTTCAAACTCCAGAGAAGACAGAAGGCACAAGGTTTTGGGAAGAGAGGACAAAGGTTTACATAAATCTGACTTAATCCTATACGCTCTTAAGGTATGCAAGGTGGCTGGCATCTGCTTGGAGGTGCACAAGCATCACTGCAGACCAATCCTTACTGATTGAGGTGGTGATACAGAACTTTTACGCATGCGTAACTGAAGGATTCTTTTCTTCTGAAACTGATCTGAGTCAAACCCTGGTAGAAAACATACAGGGATTAAAATGAGTTTATCACCCCTCCATTAATTTCCAGTGACAGACCCATTCCTTTCTATGCCAGCTTGGTTTTGCTCCCAAGTTAAAAAAGTCCATCTCAGCCCATCTCAGAGGTAATCAAAGTCATGTCTTCTTCATTCTTGGTGATTTAGACCACCAAGGAAATGGACCATTATTTTGTTCACATTATTCAAAAAGACGACAGCAGTTCTTATAGAAATTAAAATTGACAATTATTTAGGCAATCCGTTTATATGGGCTGCACTTTGCTTGTCTAACCAACTAGAATATGACCTGCCTAACCAGCCTATTCAGAATACAGTCTCCATTTTGCATCATTTGCAGTAAAAGCAGAAAATTTGCTTTACCTCGTTTTGCTTTTGAATATGTCATCTGGAGCCCCAGATACTGGGGTTTTTTCCCTCCCCTGGTCCAATGAAATGGCTCTTTCTCTGGAGAATTTATGCTGCATGAATGATAGTATCTGGTGGGATAAATAATGATTTTGTCAGTTTATAGTGAGTATTTTTATTTATGCTATCTTATTACCTTATTTTAGAAATGCATATCAAACATATGCTTTAAAAAATCACAAAACAAAACACACACACAAAAAAAAAAAAAAAAAAAAGCCAAACTATATAAATCTTTCAGGAATGGGAAGAAAATACAAAAAACAACAAACTTTGCAGTCATCTCTTGTATGCTAGATTCTTCCAGACTCGCAGCTGCTAGAATGCCTTCTGCCAGCTGAGTGAAGAGTTTGATGTGATAACAAAAGAGCTTCCCTAGAAAAGCCAAAAATACGTCTGTAGCACAGCAGCTGACCAGCTCAGCAGCACGGGTCACTGCAAGCACAAACTGCCTGCTTCTCTTTTCATTCCTCTAGCTCCTGACTAAATGCTGAGTCAAGTTTAGGGCACAGACCATATTCAGACCATTCATCACCATTTCCACAACCGTTTCTGGCCCTTGGTTTTGCAGGAAACCCCAGGCAACAGAGACTCTGGGTCACAAACAATTCTCTTGAAATTAAACACCAAAATCTGAATGCCTAGAGACACTGTAGAGGGCTCCTGAATGTGGTCCTGAGTTCTGTGAGGGGTCTTTGGTGACCTGGGGCTCGGGGACCTCTCTGTTTGCAGGGATGCCATTGCTGGCTGCATTCCCACAAGTGA
The DNA here is from genome assembly GCA_024500445.1 of Entomyzon cyanotis. NCBI lineage: Eukaryota > Metazoa > Chordata > Aves > Passeriformes > Meliphagidae > Entomyzon > Entomyzon cyanotis. The sequence continues at coordinate 75,103,117 of JAKEPQ010001005.1, forward strand.
CAGCCACTGAGAGCTGTTTTGTTGAGGTCCAAGACCTAAACATGCACCCTCAGCCCCACTTCCCCCTGCTGTGTCAGCCAGCATTTATGAGAGACAGTGGGGAAAGCATCTTGATTGACATCTGCCTCAGGGAAGGAGAGAGGAGAGTTGCATAGTACCAGCAGTGAGTCATCCTGCTCAGATTATTTTCCCCTCCTAAAAGGCTAAAGATACATCAGTGGTGTAAACTCAGGCTGAAGAAAATTTTAGGATGATGATGAGGATGGTTTTAAGCATTCAACACTGGCCAAATGCATGAATTTTTTGAGCGATCAAGAGGGAAGTGGCGGGAAGGTTGGTCCCCCGAGTGACTGTCCCTACTCTGGATGCCTTGTCTCCCCCATCACAGCCCTATGCCAGGGACCAAAATGTGTAGAGTCAGTGCAGGGCACACAAAGGAGAGCCACAGAGAGGCTAAGAGAGACACAGTGTGGATTGTAAAAGAAAATTATGCCTCAATAATAGAGAAACACACAGACCCTTGGTTCGGTTCACAGGCTGCAGTGCTCTAATATAATTATCCTGATTTATTTCAAGGAAAGGGTCACTTTATGAAGCAACTGTGTCTAAACTTTGTTCAGATAAAAGGCCTTTAACAAAAGGCAGGCTTTGGGAAAACAAGCAAAACTCAGGCTGTGCACTCAGTAAGCACATTTTCTAGTTTTCAGTCAAGAAGTCATTGGCAGTGTCAGTGCTTGAAAACTGCATGGCTCAGACATTTCTAAACCCTTTTAATCCATCACAAAGGGCTCCCTTGATTGTTGCTTTGTTTTTCTGCTGCTGCCCTACAGTATGGCTGCCAGTGCATATTCCTGATAAGCAGTGAGCTATGCAGATGCTGCTAGGTTTCCCTGCCTTCTGTACCACTCAACCTGCCAATGCCTGTGTGAGGGACACAATCATGTGTCACAAACAACCAGGAGTGGTGACACTCCATCCTCCTCTTGTAGTCCAGGAAACTTAAAAGAATACAAGATTAATTTCCATGGGCCGTGTGGTGCCACCCCTAGAAGTCCCTATTGCAATGAATGGGAAGTTCTGCTTAAAATCCGAGGACACAATGAAATCCCTGCAGTATTAATGCCATTTTAATCCCCCCAGATTCAGAGTTTGGCATTACTAATGCAATTAATTGTGATAAAAGAGAGAGAGAGACCAGCTCCATGTGTCTGAATATATATTTCAGCACACAATCCATCCTGAGATGTATAGGGAAGCTATGCCTCTTTCCTCATGTGACTGAAACCCCAGCATAGCCTGTACTACTCAAAAAAGCACAACAAAAGTCTGAGGAACATCTGCAAAACCATCACGAGGGAAAAAGAGTGCAGCAGGTAGGGGGCAGGGTCTCAGCACAGCAGCAAGGTGAGCACCCAAGGGAAATGCTGTGTGGATCCCCTGGCAGAGCTCAGACCACACCACATACAAGCACCCCCAGACCAAGCCACCCGGGAAACAAAGGGGACATCACAATTTCCAGCAAACAGAGCAATGATTTCTTGTATTCACAGTTCTGCTTCACCTCTGCAACCTCTTTTAAATGCAGTGCATTTGGCAGCAGCCCCATGGGGGATTGGAAGGCTCTGGGGCTCTGGGGCTGCCCAAGCTCAGTCCAGTGCCAGGATAATATTAGCAGAGAAAACATGTGGAAAGATAGACCAGTGTGACAGGCACCCCACCAGCAATTCTGTGCACTTATCCCAAAAAGGAGCATGGATCAGGGAGGGCTACTGCTTTATTCCAGGCACAGACTTTTAGCAAGAGTCTGGGAAATTGAGCTGTTTAACTCAGAGCATCCCCTTTGCTTGCTGCACCCCAACAGTCAGCAGGTACATATGCTCAGGATGCTCATGTTGTCCTTAATTTCTGGCTGAAAAATGTTGTGGTTTTACGTGTAGGACAAGAGCACCTGCTGAGACTGGCCATGAACCAGTTGTTCTTTCCCCTTTTCTTTCTTCCTGGGAGGAAAGAGGTTACCTTTTCTCCTACAAACAACTTTTTTCCCCTAAATTGTGGCTACACAAAGAGGAAAAGCAGAAAGATGCTCCATATGAACTAGGGTCCTTGCAAATATTCCCTTTGACTAGGGACAGATTTGAGTACAGGCAGCTGTACTCATGTCTGAGCTGCAGGACGGACAGCTGATCCAGGAGTACAGCAGGAAAGCAAACAGGGACACACAGAATTAAGAGGAAGAGCAAAAGATGAGGGTAGGGAGTGAGAAATGAGAAAATGAATAAAATCTGCTGATCTTTGAAGATCCTGGTAGAACATGAATGGGCCCTGGGTTAAGGAACATCTGTGCATGGTGAGGGCTAAATGGTACTGGGAATAAACACAGCAAAGGAGATGAGAGTGAGCACATGCCTTATGTTCAAAATTCAAATGGAAAGACATTTACATGTCACTATTTTAATACTAGATATTAAATGTCCAACATTAACAACAAGAAATAGACACCCTATCAATTTTTAATAAATACTATTAGTATTTATTACTAATTTATTACTAATTGTAATAAATACTAATAAAGTAATAAATAATAAAGTAATAAAGTAATAAAGTAATAAAGACCTCTTAAATTACATTTCTAAGCTGAAAAATATCATAAATATCGAACACTTTTGAGACACACAAAATCCTTACAGATCTGTATTAATACCACTCATTGCAATAACTGCAATATCAACTTTCACAGACGTTGCTTGTTTGTTTGACTCCCCACTGGCATTTTCATGTGCGTCTCCCCTGCAGCTGCTCCTTCTGCAGCGCTGTCTTTCCCAACCAACCTAAAGCGCCTAACAACAAACACCACAAAGGTGCTCAGGTCTACACAGCTCTTCTTCCCTGCATGACACCTCACCAGCAATTGGGAAAATGAGGGTTAAAACTTTGATGTGTTTTTTAATTATCTTATACAACCTTTAGAATGACTGCAGAGCAAAACACTGTATTTAGGAAGAACAGCTGGTCTTTACCTTTTCATTACTAACCAGCAGCCTCAGCCTTTAGTCCATCTTTTGTTTTGAAGCAGGAAGATGTATTAAAGAGGATGTGGTTACCAGAATCACTACAAGCATACACAGGGAAACTCAAATGTGTCAACCCCCAAATTGTTATCTTCTCTCACCTTTGAATGCTCCTATCTTACTTTTCAGCCTGTCTGCTAAATGCATTTACCCCATTACAGCTGCGAGCTCTTTAAGACAGGGGCTGCATCTTCTATTGTGCTTCTCCTTCAGACACCCGAGGTGAGGTGAGTGCTTAATTAATGAGAAGTCACGATTATATGAAACAGGACACAAAAAATATTTCTCCAAAGAATAGAAGACTTGGCAGAGTAAATGCACTAAAAACATAAGATTTTCAGCAGGGTTCGTTTTTCTGTTTTTGGAAGAATGTTCTGTACCACAGTGTATTCCCTGGCCTGTCCAATGAGTATTAGCTGGAATAAAATGATATATTAATTTCCCTTGACAATGATTGGAGCAGCCTATGATCTTAGCAACCCTCTGGGTATATTCCTAAGGTCAGAACAAGAGTGTCACAGCCGTGTTGCGCTTTTATGCCACTCCCTACACATCTTCAGGGAAAGCTAATAATCCACTTAAACAATTACCTTTCAGAGGAAGAGGCAGAGGACTTTGTATGAGGATACCTAATAAACGACTCAGCCTGTGAAATATTTGAAAACCTCACAGAGCAAAGAAATGGAATACAGCTATTATCTGACATGTAGCACCAATGAATAAAATCGTCACCAGACTGAAACCACTCAGTATTTTTATTCATGTCTGCACTGCAAAGTGGTTGAAGCCTAAAACTAATGAAGGAAATAATATGCAATTCATCATGGTGTAGAGAGAGAAAGGCAGACAAACATAACTCTTGACTCGTCACGTCAGTGCCTTTCAAACTTCTCTTTGTGGCAGCTTTTGGGAAAGAACCATATTCTCTGTGCCACATGCCAGCTCTTTTTCATCCTGTGAAAGAGCTGTGTCCCAAAACCCTGCTCAGGCTGCAAACAGGAAATCCTCTCAGTTTCTTACTGCTCGCCTGGCACATGCATACAAAATAAGGAAAGATAATCAGTAATCATGCCTAACTTTGAGTTAATGGGGCATAACACTGGAGGCGGATCACTAAGTAGCTGTTCCACGTACTGGAGCTGGGAGTCAGATGCAGACTGCTGCTGTGCCTGGGAAAGGAAGATGGGATGCAAGCACAGCGCCTGCCTGTGCTGGGACCACATTGCCTCAGACCAGCTTGCCTGGCTCTCACAGAGAAAAGCTTGACTCTGGGAAAAAATCTCTTTTTTGGCCACCATGGACTTTGCTTCTCTGCTAGGGACTGAAAGATCCTTCTCCTGTCTTCCCACTTTCTTCTCAGCACAGGGAAAGTAGTGGAGGTGAGAGGGACTGTGACTGAGTTTGGGGCTGTCACACTCTGATGGAGAGGACCCTGCAGAGGGCAGTTTATAACAGCCCCATTGCAAGAGCTGTCCACCTGCTGCCAGCACACAGTTCTTGTGATGAGCTGAGCAGGGGCCTCTGCCCGCCCCAAGGGAAGGATCCCAACTTGGGGACAGAAGTGAGCTGCAGCACTGGGTTTGCTGCTGATAGCAGCTTTGGCCCACACACACACACACACACAGAGAGAGTTATTTTTCTCTTTTTCTGTGTCTTAAATAGCTGGACCTGCTGCTTTGCCTGGGTATTTGGGCACTGTCAGTGTGCTTGCAGCTGCAGATTGGCACCTCTAAAATTTTAGTCATGATTTCAGTCAATTTGCACATTTCCAAAATGGAGCAATACCTCATAAAGCACAGATCTAATGCATATAATACCAATTTGCTGAATGTCAGTGTATGCTGACCTTCTATTACAAACACTGGCAGATGGCCATTCCTTTAGTACTCAAGAGTTGCCTGAATAGAAAATCAAGTGATGGCTTAGCCTGTGTTTTGCCTCTGCATCAGTGCCCATAGCAACACGCAGTGGTAGCTGCCTGAATGCAATGCCTCTGCCACCACCAGCTCCTTTCCAGCACAGCAAAGCCCTCGGTGATCCCATGGCTACGATATCCAGGTCTGTCAGAGCTGCTAAACAGCACGAGGGACCTCCTGGGAAGAAGACGGGAGCACACAGGCTGCCAGGCAGGAAGCCTCAGCCCAGCCATGGCACACTGCATCCTGTAGAGCAACTGCTGCCTTGTGGTGCCACTGGGTCAAGGAGACACAGGCAGCCTAGAAGTACTGTCATCCAAGAATGGACCATAGGTGCAATCTAATGGCCGAGGAAAAGCTGTCAGAGAAGCCAGGGACTGCAGGATTGGATCAGACACCAGCTCTGCAGCCATGTGTGTGTGGCCAACCTCTGCGCAAGCACCAGCTTCCTCCTTCCTGTGTCCACAGAAGCTTTGCAGGTATTTCCTAATAGCCCAATTTCTCTGTATTCAGGGTCTTTTTCCTATACACCCTACGAGGCCTATTTCCAGACCAGAAAGCCTGGCAGTGCACAGGCACAGTGTGTGTCCCCAGTACAGGTAATGCATACTGTGCATCACGCCAGATATGTTCCTTCCCTTTTCAGCATCCCTCAGGCCTTCCACTTCAGAGCACAGGCAGCCTGCACGTTTTGGAAAACTTAAATGTGCTGTGGATGTTTTGGGAAACTGGAAGTGGCATGGTGAGTTGCCAAATGTTGCAGCATCCTGCACTCCTGACCTCTTTTCCTCCAGGACTCTGCTTTCTCCCTCCAATGGGGAGGTACTCAGAGGTTCAAGGGCAAATTGGATGATGTTCCTGTGCAGCAAAGAGCAGACTGCCAGCTGAATTCCCTCACTTAGGGGTGCAATCTGCATTTCTGTGTGCCAGACCAAACCTGTGGTTGGGTTTGCAAGTCTGCTGGCAGGCCTACCATCATCTTCCAAGTGGTTTTGGTTGGTTTACAGAGATGCTCAGGATCTCAGGGATGTTCCCTGCCAGACTCTTGTGGTTCTTTTAATAGGCTGTGAAATTTTGGAATGAAACTATTTAAGCCTTCTGACAGCACAACACATCTCCAGGTGCCTTTCTCCACAACAAACATCCATTGTACGGCCTTTTTCCCTTACAATGCAGATTAATTTTAACCCTCACAACAGCCTAATGGAAAGACTGTGCTGCACTTCAAATGCCAAACACTTGCTGAAAGCTTTCCTTTGTTAGCGGCTCCTGGTTTAGTCACCACCAGCTTCTGAAAAGATTCCACAGAGTTAATGTTTCCATTTCTTTTAATTCACTCGCAATGATGACACAGCCATAACACAGCTGTGTTCCAGCTCAAAGGAGCCGAGTGCGGATGCTGCCCACTGTTCTTCGGCCCCTGCTCCCTCCCTGGCTCGTAAGTGGGGCTGATGCTGTTGGAGGATACAGTGACATTTTCCAATCTGGGGTGGAAAAGTTCTTTTAGAGGAAGCCTCTTCTGTCTTTTTTCCCCCCCCCCTTCATTATTTCCTCCTTTTTTTTTCTTTTTATTTTTTTTCTTTTTTTTTAGTTTGACATTTTCTCTGTGAAAAGCTGACCTAATTTTCTGGGAATAATGTAAACGGTTATACACTCAAAGCATTGCACTGGAGAGTTTATAGATAAAGCTGAACTATTTTATGGTTCAATTATCACAAAGTACAGGGGATCCCTGTTGCATTAACACTTCATGAAGACAGTACAGTGGGGGCTTCCTTGCTCTTTTCCATGTAAGTTAGGATTTGCCAGTAAAACCTTCACTGCAGCTTTGTCACTACAAAATCCATTAGCACTGTCAGTTGTAAAAGACATATTAAAGACATTTTCTTCAACGACTCTATCTGGTGTTAGTATTCATACCAATTCCTTGCCCTGTTCTAAATTTTAAAGTTTTACATTTTCTATTGTGATGCACAAAAGATAGGAGTTATTAAGGAAAAGAGTTATTCAGGGATAGGGAGAAAAGGCAGAGAGAAGGCCATGAAGCAGAAGCAAAAAGGGTTGGCACAAGCCCTGTAGCAGTGGATGGCTGTCCCTGTGCTGCCTGGACTGGTGTTAGGACATGGGTGTCACTGTCATCCCGACAGGAGTGGCACATAGAGAGCAGTCCCTTCCTGCATCAGGATGTGGGACCAGCCATGCTGGCAGAGCCTTTCTCCCTGTTGCATGGGCTGTGGAGGAGACTGTAGGAGATTCCCATCACCTTCCACCATGCCAGTTCAGTCTTCTGGATTAGGCTGTGGTACCTAGGGTACCTAGGTACAGTGCCCCAGGTTCACTGCATCAAAGGGACAAGGTAATGTTTGGCGTTACAGACTTAATATAGTGTGCGCTAGATGGAAAATGTGGGGCAAGAGGGATCAAATTGTCTGACCTACTCTTCTTATTCAAGAGTTTTCTCTTTAGGGAACTAGGCTGCAAAAATCACTGAGACCCTTCTTGGGTGCATTTTTCTATTGACCAAAATAGGTGTGCAATTCCATGATAGATTTGCAGTTTCAACACCAGATTTTCTGACATTCCTGGCTTGTTATTTTTTTCCAAAAGAGCAGGGTTTTTCATTTCTTACTTCACATATTCTGTCAGTCAGCACCTTCGGCAAGTTGGACTGTGCAAGTGCTTTGCAAAGGAATAGATGGACCACAGCCCTTGGTGATGTCTGAACCAGCAGCCTTAAGTGTGGCTCAGGTCTGGCTTCCAGTTCTCCAGCCATATCTGGCTGCTGTGGAGATACAGCTCGTACTCTTGGAGGAAATTGCTGTTCATCTGTTGCTGGTGTGTGCTTTCACTTCTATAAGACTCTAATTAAGTTCAGTGATTAGGAGTGCTAATGGGCATAACAATCCCACAGAAATTTACCTTTCAGAAAAATAAGGGGAGCAAAAATATCCAGCAGAGGAAGAAAAAGAAAGAGAGGAAAACTGAATCCCCCCCCCCCAAAAAAAAACCCAACAAAACACCAACAATTTTATGCAAGATAAAATAAATAAATAAGTAAATAGCCACTATGCAAATGCCTCTACCTATCTCTCAGAGATTGTTGTAACGGCAAATTAGCTAATTGCTGCAAAGTGCTTTGAAAATGAAAAGGGATATATAAGAGGTGATTATTATTATTCACAACAATCTGGTAGGTGAAGGCATCTGTCTATTTTGCTTTATATATCCCCAGAGCTTTCCCAAAGCAACATTAGAAGAAAGGAAAAGACCTAAAATAGAAGAACAATCCCAAAATGGAGTGAAAAGGCCTGTGACATTTGTGAATAATAAAAATAATAAGCTACAGATCAGTTTAAAAAATACCATCAGGAGTAAGGAGTAAGAAAGCTACACTGAGGTGCATTTGAACTGATCTTAATGGATATGGAGATCATTAACAGTGTGCTGATACTGCTGAACTGACACAGAAAATATTAATTTAAATAGGAATATCTTACATTAAGTCTATAACTGCATTAAGATGCAAATGAGTCAAGCTTCTGTGCCCCACGCTTTGGCCCTTTTGGTGCTCAACAGAACATCTGTTTTGTGTCAAAACTTACAAAAAAGGGTAAAGTTTTTATCCCAGCACAAAATCTGATGCAATTCTACAATCTAAAATGTTCAAGGATGATGGAATGAGATCCATAATTTAGCCTATGACTAAATCATACATTTATCTCCAGAAGCTATAGAATAGCATCCAAGCGTCTTAATACTAATATTATGTGTTTACTCCCCTTGCATTGGCAAACCCCAGGGAGCTAGTCTTGTGCTTATGCTAAGTGCATGCAAAAGTGCTAGCAAGATCACTACATTAATTTTCAGCATCAGAAAGTAAAATAATGCCTATACTGAGGCAAGACTCCTGATAAGTCTGTGAACTACAATATTTCATAGCTGTGGATTTCATAGCTGTGGAAGAATTAACTCATTTTTCCCTTTTTTTTCCTTCTTCTCAATTATCACTTGCCCTAGCTATGAATCACTTCAGAGCTCATTCCTTAAAGGTATCCAAAATTCCCTCAGGTGTTTTGACATAATTCTATTACATCTTATTTCTGTTTAATATTAAATTCTTTCCTGCATGTTTAAATAAACCTGGAAACCTTTTTAGGGAGCACAGCTTAATGGGGAACTAAGAACATGTGCGCCGAATGTCACTATCTTACATATGTTTTATTATTAATGGTAATTCATGCAGAACCAGCCACTTCACAAGGAGAGACTAAACACTTACAGAAGGCTAGGTGCTTCTCTATGACCTTAATTTGTTTCTGTACTTGAACACTGGATTCCCTTTCAAAAAATAATTATTCCCATAAAGATTAAAAACCAATAACATGGTCTCTTTCAGGGAAAAAAACAAATGGAGAGGCTTGAGTGGAAATACTGGGAATACTTTCTTGGTGGCTATTCCAAAAAACTAGAGTGTAAGAGGTGTTCTCCTGGGTCAGGATGTGGGTGTACTGAGAGAGGGGATATGGAAGACAGAGCCTGTTTGTTCCCATGTGTTTCGTGGCGTTTTCTCTTTTGTCTGAAATACATTTTCTTACTGCTTCTGCTATTAGCTCACAGGATGTCAGGGATAGTCTTCCAGTATGCAAAGCAGGTAACTTCTGCTGTTTGATATCTTCTATCCAGAGTGGAGAGATTTTGGGGTGTTCTCTCATTTCTGATGCCCATCCATCCAGGTGGAGGCGCAGCTTGGGGTTTGTCTGAACTGCCTGCCAGAACTATAGACCCATAGGCACTTCTGGTAGCTCACAGGCTCTCCAAATTTGCCCAGAGAAGCAGCAAAGGTAGAAGAAATAGGGACAGGTTGGCTGAGACAAGATTTCCACCCCACCTCTTTCAAAGCTGGTGTTTGCTTAGGTGATTCACACACCCGTCTGAGTGAGCAGTGAAAATGCTCATTGGAGTGGTACGTGGTGATTCCCACCAGTGGTCATGAAGGACACACCATTTCAGACAGACTGGGCAACACACACAGAAATGAAAGGTTTGGCAGAAAATCCAGATATACCTTAACTGAAATATTTACGTGTTTAACATTGCTACAAAATCTGGGTAGTAACAGTTCTGAAAGTATTTCTCTCCCCCCACCCCCAACATCTCCCCACCTCTACCATAGCTTTTTCCAATTAACTTGTTAGCTGTCTGAGTCCAGGGATCATGGGGAACTTGGTCGTCAGTGGCAAAGGAGGGGTACCTAAATAGTAAACCTGCATGGAGACTGCTTTTGCATAATTTTTTCCTCTGTTTTTGGAAAAGATGGATGTGTTCACTGTGGGGAACAACTGCAAAGGGAAGAATGTTGAGTGACAAAGGTGCCAAAAAACAACAGGAAAGAAAAAAACCCAAGGATTCTTGGATTATAACAACCTTTACATTAAAAAAATAAAAATCAAAAATAAAAATCATAACAGCGCATGATGTCTTTTGTGGTCCTTTGGTATTTTGGATTATTGCATGTCTGTTGGCATAAAAAAGAAAGCTGTGATACAAATCTGAAGCAGCTTGTCAAGACATTGGAATATTATTCTAGTAAGGCATCTACCATATCCTTTTCAGAATCCAAAGACATCCATCAAAGCCAAAGACTGAAGGGGATGGCTTTGATTTTATATTGCTAGGCACTGTTTTGGAGAAAATGCATTACCATTTTTTTGTTCTCTTTCAGGAATGCAAAGCTGGAATTTGAACAGGAAAAACTCTGACATTTTCCTAGTACTGGGAGAAGTGTTCATAGATACATCTTGCATTTTCCATCCTGTCTTTGACTGTGGCATAGTCACAGGTATCTGCTTTTAGGACACAGAAAGTGTTTCTTGTCTAGCTAGCAATTAATGAGCAGAACAAGAAAATAGCATTGCACTGACATTTATCTCTCAAAACTTTGCCCTACCAAGTCCAACTATACACTTTGGGTGATAAGTAGGTTTTTATTGTATGGAAAAAAGAAAAAGTAAATCAGAGGGCTGAGATGCACTAAGGGCAGTGAGAACTCCCACTGAGGGATGCAGCATGAACAGTGCAACCAAAAAGTCTTGTGTGGCAAGGAAGTCTTAATCTAAAATACTTTGAACTGGAATAAGCATGATTAATTTCCCTGTCAATAGCAGAATTGGCTTTCAGCTGAGCTGGGTTGCTGACCCCCAGAGCCCAGGTCCTCATTGCTCACCTGGGCTCCCTGGCTGCGAAGCTGAAGCAGCACACTGCTTCATGCCTCTGTTTCCTCACCTGCAAGACTCACATGCTACCTATCCACCTCACAGTGACATTACAAGGCTATTTTAATCACAGCTATACAGGTCTTCTGAGATAGCAGGAGAAAAGGTGCTGTAGCGGTCACCACCTTTTTCGTTATCATTCAAAGTGGCATTTGAGTGCCAGCTGAGGACTGTGGGAGCTGGATCCTGGCATCAGCTGTGGCTATCTGTTGTAATGACCCAGATGATGAGAGTGGCTGAATGGGGAACAATTTTTGTGACCTGCAAAAGAGCCTCATTAAAAATGCAAACTCTTGTGCAGCCAGAATTTAATTCAGTGCCTGCAGGAACCAAAAATCTTCTCACATCTCCTTATAAAGAGGAAATTAATTAATGTTTTTTCTTCGGAAGTGCTTTTGCTTCTGAGCAAACAGACCAAGAGAACCAATGAGACCGATAAAGTTTCTTGGAGGATCATGTTAGGAGGATGGAAGGCGGCAGATGTGACAGTGAGGCCTCCCATCATCCAGGAAGGATGTTTGGACTTTTCTTCAGTCTCTTTACCCTTCTCCCACTCCTCTTGCTAGTGTGACAGCAGCACGCCAATAGCCCCATGTCTCTGGCACAAAATCTTTAAGGTAATCTTGTGAAAGTGGGTGGCCATGTTATCCACCCACTGCAGCCCAGTTATCCCATCCACTGCCTCCCATCCCACATTTTCCACTACAGAGCGGCATAGAGAAGCTGGAGTTTGCTTCAGGAAGCAAAACAGCAAGGGGACCCATGCCTGTGACAGAGACAGCTTGGAGGCACCTTCCCACTTCCCCCGACTGGTTTCTTCCATGGGATCTAACAGAGAGAGCTGTGTGAATAAATATTGATACTAAACATAGTCAGGAATGAGAATTCATGATCTAAAATTACACAAATATTTGGGAATCTAGACACTATAACTCAAGTGGCACTTAATCTCCAAGTGCAACCAAAAATATGTAACTCCTCAGTTTACTAGCAGTGTCAGCTCCCCAAGCGTGGAGCTGAATAATTTAGAGTGGAAGAGAAAAAGAGAATGGCTGAGCATGGATTTTGCTGGGGAGTAGAGGAGCTCCCCGTCAGATTCACAGGTGGCTTTTCCTGGCTAGATGGGGAAGGGAGGTTCCAGGTCACCTTCAGCACAACCCCCATGAATGCAGAGAAAAAACAGCCACACATGCAAAACCCTCCAGCCTCCAGCCTGCAGGCTCCAGGAGAGAAATGGGGGGCACAGAGGGAGAGGAATAGGGGGCAGGCAGGAGTGCACGGTGCTGTAGCCTTCCCATGGCCGGGGAGGCTGCCCAACACCTGCCACTAGCCAGGCTCAAATCTGAGAACTACAGCTGTAGCATAAAGGCGGATTATCACCCATCCAAACCAAATTCAATTATCATATCTATGCTGCTTCTCTATTTCTGTAACTGGAAGGCTATTATTAGGCTCCCTCCCTCTCTCCCTCCCTCTCGCTCCCTGTTTTTAATACATCTCCAAGTAATGCTGCTGTAAAACATTCAGAAAAGTAAACATTAGCTTTAGGCCATTTGATTATCAGTTTTCCAGAACACTTCGTTCTGCCCTGCTTTACTCCATACTCCTTTAATACCAAAAAAAAAGAGATGGACTGAGATGAGTTTAATGAATCCACACTATAGTGATTCCTCTCTCTGTCTCCAGTGATAGCTCTGGCTCACTGTCACAATGGCAAAAAAATGCCAGTTTATGCTTGAACAGAAAAGAAGTGAGGAAATAGGTTTTCCCTGGGAAGAAAAAAAAAAGGATGCTATATTCTCTCCTGTCCTAATTGCTAAAATATTTCTTAGCAGGCTTCCTATCTGCAGCCCCATTAATGACTATTTCTTTTCCCATGCTAGAAATGGGAGGTGGTCAGGTGGTGAGAGGGTGAGGGCGATGCAGTCCCTGAGAGAAGGGAACCAGTCCTCAGCATGGGGAGTCAACGTTCCAGAAACACATTCAGTGCTGGTGTCCTTTCTGATGCTGCTCATTTACACCACAAAGTGCACTGTCTTTCCCTTGGGGTCTCAGGACAGGGATGGATAACCCTTCACGCGTGCTTGCCTCCAGCAGAGCTCTGTGCCCTTTGTGCCAAGGTCTGACACTCTGCTGTAATGAGAAGCTTATATATTTTTTGTGGGATGATGGTATACTTGTTTCTTGTGCTAAACACACATTTTAAGCAGGTATCACCCCTCAAAGGTGTGGTGAAATAAAGCCTGCATGCCTAAGCCGTAGGAACATGGAAATGAAAGAGTTAGTAAGAGCTGAGTTAATCCTTTGGGACACACCATATGTCTTTGAAGCCTTTTAACACGCTCATGGGTGAATAAAACACAAAAAGGGCAAAATTTTTGCTCAGTTCTTGTGGGGCTACCATAATATGTGTAATAAATCACACTCTAATACCCTACCTTTTTGGTCGTAACAGGTGTCTTTAACATCATGTCTTTCATTTCAAAAGCTGCTGTATGACTTAAACGCCTTTATCTTTCACACAAATCAGAGAGTTTCATAGGTAACAAAGCAGTTGGGCAAAAATAGAAAGATTGAAGAGGTAGGGTCTCACTTCTGTAGTCTTGGAAATTAACCAGGAGCAAAGTGAGGGGCTCTGGCTTCTTTGCTACAAATTCCATGCCCCCTTAGCATCATTGCCTGTCCAAGGCATGACTCAGGGCCACACACAAGTCAGGTGTGCTGAGGTCTGGGGTGTTACTCAGCTTACAGAAACATCCTTCTTTGTGCATAATTAAGAGAATTGGGCTCTCTGACTTTGCTTGGATGAGTCAGCCCATGACCCTGAGCACTCAGATCTCTGCCTCTTGCGGTGACTGATACCAAATACTCACACCAAGGCAGGTGTTAGCCTTCTGCCTCGCAGACACAGGAACCTGCTCACTGCAACAGGCAGATCTAAGCTGTGAGGGGAAACTGGGAAGCTGAAAATTAGTTATTCCCTGCTTCATTCTGCTGCGCTGCAAATATTGTACAAATATTGTAGCCAGCCTTTTTTAAAATGAATTTTAAAAGCTTTTGGATAAGATTCTTATTTACATCATTCTGATTGTGTAAAGGGACAGAAGCAAGCCAAGTTTTTTAATTAACAACTCATGTAGCAGAGAATTCGGCATGAAATGCAGAAGTACTTCCTCTCTCTTCTGCTTTGGCCATGTGCAACCATAACACCACATAACATTAATGATAGTTGCATGACCATGCACCAGAGCAAAATCTCCTGGGGTGCTAATTGGTCTGTAGGATTGTCGCTTGACACCCTGCTCATGTCTGTAAACTAGGATAAGGCCTGTGGCTTAGCCACATGCCATTTGTTAAATACTGTGAGTTTCTTCATTTGCTTTGTTTTACTACCACTGATTAAAAATTCAGCAGTGATGCGGTGCAAAGGTGAGCCTACAGGCACCGCATTTGAGAGCCACCTTCAAAAACAAAGGCCCAAAGAGAGGCTGGGGAGGGTCTGCAGTGGAGACTGAGATGGGGACTGGGACCTTGGCAACAGCAGAAAACACCCCAGGGAGAAAGAGAAACCATCTCTTTGTGGGAGGGGGATTGGGGAAAGAAGAAATAAAGAGAAACCATCTCTTTGTGGGAGGGGCGTGGGGGAAAGGAGACTTGTGACAGACTTTGGAGGAGAAATGGAATAACTGGGAAATGAGCACTGGGAGCTGACCTGCCCTGAGGACTGAAGGCTGGGAAGGGCTTCACTCCAGGGACTGGGGCACCTCTAGTGGCCCTGCTACCTGTGGAAGGACACTGGCTGGACACCCTTCCACCAGCACTGGCCACCTTGGACTTGAACAGGGTGGGCTGGTGGGCACTGGGTGAGGAAGAGCCCGTCCCACAGGTGCCGCCTCTGGAGTGAATTCATGCTATTTTCCTTAAATCTCTGAGCTATTTCAATTTCATGCAACAGGAGAAACCTAACAGCTGGTGTAGTTTTTCACTTCAGCTCTTTAATGTGGTGTCTGTGACTCACCACATTTGCACCAGCAAAAGTTAGGGTGAGGCCAGAAGCAAACCATCCTTGTAAGCAACAGCTCCAGGTCACTCCTGAGCATCCCTGCTGTGGGGAAGGCTCAAACTTGTTTGAGCTGCTACTTCTCTGCCTGGCAAACATGCTGAAGTAAGCTTGTTAGCTGCTAATACAAAAAGGACCCAAAAAAAAGAGAGGGGGGACCAAACAAAAAAAAAAAGGGGGGGAAGGGGAAGAAGGGGAAGTAAAGTAGCTCAGTACTGTTGTTTTGTTGAGGTGTTTATCATTGTCCAGTTTCCTTGCTGAGAATGATGAGAGATCCCAAAATCGATAATCCTCACTGGTATTTTCTCAGCAGTATTTCCTGCAGAATGCGAATGTCTCTTTTCTTGTGGGCAGATGGACAGAGCCTGCAGGATCACATTTACTGGAGAGAAACCAGCTTTGAAAAGTTTCGACAGCCGGCATGGTATCTGGTCCATCTCTATTGAAATGAGTTCATTATCATTCATTTTTTGCCAAATGCCAATCAGTTCTTAAATCACTCTTGAAATTAGGATGTTGGAAAAAAAAATCTGAAAGTCTCCACAGATACATTTTCAACATTTGCAGGAATATTTTAGAACTATATCTCCAACAGTTGATGCTATATAATTAATGTACAAAACAAAACAGAGACAACAGACCTTCCAAAGAGTGGTGGGCTTTTTCATTATGTGGGTGCAGAAAGAAAGCAACAAAAGTTCCCAAATTCCTTCACTTACTCATTTGCTAATAAATCACATATCAGATAAGATGGCAATCTATTATTTTGAGAGACTGATCCTCAGTACCCATCCATTCCTTTTTTCCAAAGGGCTATGCGGTTTTCTGTAGAGATTCTCTCTCATTTTGCTCTCAGAAATTTATCATCTTCCTAGTGCTGGTCCTCTTAAACAAGTGTTTGTCAACATATCATGAAGAGACTCACATTCAGACTGTCATACTGTTCTACCAGATTAAGGTATTTGCATATTTTCCTGCAAAATAAACCCATTGTCACAGCGGATTGATAGGAAATAAAGAAGGCAGAAAAATGCAGATTTTAGCATGCGCAAGCCCATGTCTTTCACCTATTGTATAATTGGTTTGCATTAGCTGATTAGTGAGTATGATGGTTTGGGAACACAAAGTTTTGCCCCTGTTTTCTGTTTTAATGGTAGCAGATACCCAAATAAAATAAAGGAATGTCACCTCCTGCAGTCCATGAGAACAGCGCAGCAAAACCACAGACCACCAGCTTATAAAGTACCCTGAAACCTTGAAAAGAAAAATGATGGATACACGATGCTGTTCCAGAATGGCACAACCTGACAATTTGTCAGGGAGAAAGCAAGGAGAAAGTGAACAAATAAGAAATGGGGGGGTGTGGGGGGGGGGGGGTGTGGAAATACTTTTAACTAAGTGCCTTAAAGACAAAGTTGAAGTCTAGCAAAAGCTACACCCCAGTGGATACATGGTCTCCAAGTGTATTATTCCATGCAGGCACTAATGAAAGGAAAACATTACGTGTCCATGGGACCCATGTCCCTTCCTAGCTCATCTGTGAGTGCCCAGGTTCCCTCTTATGTTAGACAATCACATGGCACTTCTGACAGACACATGGGAGGTCATGTCTGAATTCATTTTCTGAGTTTCTCCACGTGGGATCTATAACATCACGCATTTTGGGGGTATATATGTGTAAAAATACACAGAGGCATTGATCCTTCACTGATAAGGGTCTAATTTCTCCAATATGCCAGCTCAGCCCTTGGACCACAACAGGACACAAGCCAAAGCACATCTCTAAGCTAAATGACATGAACCACATGTAGGAAAAAGCTGTGAAAATGCTTAAAATTATATTGATTCTATAAGGACCACAAATGTCTGACTGAGGATGCTGTGATACATAGCTGATATCACTACCTGGGCTTCTTCAGATGCTAGGAGCATTGCCAATAGCTGAAATTTTTCATCCCTAATTAATGAGGTTAAAATGGACTTTTTCCCAAGTGAGCAGCCTCCTGAATTTTGCTTTTTATTGGCTTCCTTCTCCTGTGGTCTCTGGGATCTCTTCCTTCTCCTCCTCCCCCTCCTCCTCCTCCTCCTCCTCCTCCTCCTCCTCCTCCTCCTCCTCCTCCTTCTTCTTCTTCTTCTTCTTCTTCTTCACGTCTTTTTTCTTCATCTGTTCTCAAGCAAAATAAAAGGAAGTAAACCACTAAAAAGGAGAGAAAAGCACAAAAATCATGAGGATTTTTTCATAGCCACCTCACTACAGTTTGGAAGAAAAAAATTCTCTTTTGAAATGCTTAAGAGGAAAAAAAAATCCCTTTTCATTCAGCTCTAATATTTGCACTGATCAACAAGAACATTCGCAATTCTGTTTAAAAGGCATAATGCAGGTTAACATTACATTTCCATGGTATTGGTTTTTCCAAAGTCACAATGAGAGTTGTGGTCTCTTTCCCACGAATATTTTGCAACAAAAGAAAATGGTTTCCCTGTCACCCTGTGTTTTGTTTCCTTTAGGTGTCACATAGTTCTCCTTTGTTTTAATCCAGCACTACCTGCACTCATCTCGTGGCATGCTAGCTCTGTGCCACCTCTAGTGTCATCTCACTTCCTCGTCTGTGCTAATAAGGAATATTTAGGAGCAGCTCCAACTCCAGCACTGCATTAATGAAGCTCTAACATTTGTTAGGAGAGAGATTCAGCGATGTTGACAAGTGACTTTGCTGATCAGAGGAGCGCAGTTGGGTTGGAAGGAACCTGTGTTCTTGAAATGTGGGAGGTGAATTATCTCAGTATTCAAAAAAATAAACAGAGACAAGTTTGATGAGTTTAAATTCACAGAAGAGCTTTTTAATATTTCCTGAGGTTCTAATCAAAGAAGCATCTTAACTGGTCCCAAAGGGAAATGAAAGATGAAAGGAGCTGACACTGATGCCCCTTCTACCTTGCCTGGCTGCTACCGGGGGCTTTTTTATTCTTTTTTTTTTTTGCTTGTTACTAAAAATATCTCAGTGGGTAAGAATTAACAGTAGGATATTAATGCAAAGTCACAAATGAAAATCCATTGCAAAATGTAGCATACCTTTAAAATTTTAACATCTAGTAAATTTAAATCGATGAAATTGACATAGATCGGATGAAAGAAGATACAGCACCTCTAGCTTATGCCAACTAAAAATAAGAATTATTAATGAAGCTAGGCTTTCTTCTGCTGTGCACATTAATTATTTATGATAATAATACTCCACACTGCCATATTAAAGAATTTTCTTCACCCAGCTTCCCAGAAAACTCCATCTTCTGAAACCCTTAACATGTTAAAAACCACAAAAGAATGAATTCCTTTCAGTGTATTTATTATACTGGAAGATGAATACAGTCTTGGATTATTAAACTGGAATGAAAAACACATCTTATTAGAACTTACATGGTGATTTTTATTCTCACTAGTTTCATATAAACTTAATGATGCAGACTGCATTTTTATGCTCATCTATTTTAAAATGGTGCCTGGAGCAAAAGAAGCTTCCATTAATGCCAGTTTGGTATTTCAAATACAATTTGATGTAATTTACTTCAAATATATGTGAACAGAGAAGGATAATGTTGAGAGTATTTGCTGGATTCAGATCTGGGTTAGCTCATGGCAGTGATTTGTTAAAACACAAGTTTTATGAAATAGGAAAAAAAAAGAAAAGGAAAATGAAACTGTTTTTCAAAATATAGGGTAAAATTTATATCTTTATAAAAATGTTGTGGGGGTCAATTTATTTTGAATTACCAGAGTTTAAATAATTAGTCTTGAAATAATTATTATTATTTAGAAATCAATAACAAATGAAATTCATTTAATAAGAGTATTGGACCACATTTTTTTAGAGCTGTTGTGTTTGTTGAGATCAATCTACAATAGATTATAACTGGGTTTTTTACATTTATCCATTAATTTCTTTCCAATCCAAGTTTCACATAACTGTATCTTTTGTAGTACCATATGAATATTTCCATCCCTTTTGGCCCTATTCCTGAAGCATTCACATTTCCGTTATTTCATGTTATTTGTCTCCTACTGCTATTGGAGTTTGTTTTTCTTGTGGCAGAGACACTGGTACTTGAAAGCACACAGAAGTGTCTGCAGAATGTAGGGCATGGCAGGGGCAGGGGTCTCATGCAAGGAGAAGAGCTTTTACAACCAGGGAATGCATAGACAAAAAAATACAATTCATGGTAAAAAAATGTGTGGCTGGAAATGGTGAGGGTCTGTATGTGTGAATGTAATACTGGACTATAAATTCACGCTGCACTACCTGCATCCTCACAGAGTGTCACACTTGCAGTGTACATTGCTGTGTCAAGGGACAGCATTCTGAAGCAGAAAACACTGCAGCAGGTGCAAGGTGCTGGTTCTGCTTTCCTCCTGCATCTGGGATCCCCTGGCAGGGGTTTGCATCCCCTGCTAAGTTGGGACACCCACCATTTCCACAGGCAAGGAGAAAACACAGTCATTGCCTCCCTGTTTTTATTGCATTTCTGCCTGTGTTTTTTTCTTTCTTGTTTTTTCTCTTCCAGGGCTTTGCAGGGAGGGAGGGTGAACCTGAGATCAAGTAAGTGGCTTAAGGGTAAGATTATAAAAGCATTGGTAAGATGTAGGCACATGACCCCTGTGAGGAGACTTTATGCCTAGTTCCTTTAGGGCATTTGTTAAAGCTTACCCCTCCTTATGAATTTCCTGAGCCTCTTTCACACTCTGTCCTTCTGAAGATAAATGCTACCCCTGCCAGAGCCCATGGCATCGTAGCCTGTCAGCAGGTGGTCACAGATCTACCCTCTTCTCATGGTTGTGCTGTAGAAAAACCCTGAAAATTTAGGTAGCACCAGTTGCCCTGAGTAGGAAATGCCCTGGGAATGCTGGTGAACAGCTCCAGTGATGGACTGCATCCCCTGCAGGACAGTGCCTCCAAACGAGGGGCTCCACAGTGCAGGGTGGCTGGAGAAGACAACCCGCCACCTCTCCTCTGCTTGGGAGACTGAAGAGAATCCGTCCCAGAGCAGGGGCTCTTTTCCCAGGTGGATTAGAGCCCTTTCTGGTTTATTTCCATGAAGTAAATAATCGAGGATATTTGTAAAGGAATCCAATGGAAAAATATGCCTAATTGGTTTTTAGGCAAGGACTGGGCAAAGAACTCTTTCTGGAGGAAATGTGTCACAACATCATTTCATAAAGCAGCAACGGCTTTATGAATGTGTTCCTAAGTTTCAACATACACATCCAAATTGTTGTAAGCAAAATGAATGCCTGAGAAAATTAATGAGCATATTTAGTATTTAGTAATGGATTTTGTTTCCTCTGCCTGGGACAATGAAGAGAACACTGCATGTGATGTCACGAGTTACACTATTACAAAGATTTTAAAAATCATCAGCATTTCAAAGCCACATGTTGGGACTTTTTTCCTTAAATCTTTCTTAATACTTTCAAACCAGCCATCCCCATCACCTGAAATGCATATCTTTCTTTGTGCAGTTCTTTACTTAGACAATGGCAAAGGCGTGGTGTGTGCTACAGAGGTGTTTGGTGTGCACTGGAGAGAAGCATTAAGATAAATCATATTATTAAGAAATAAAAAGAAAAATACCTCCTGCTTGTTTAGCTAGAGATTTCATTTTTGTAGAAACTGAACCCATTTTGACCCAGGGGCGCCCCTCATGAGTCAGTGACAGCACATACAAGCAAGGAGCAGGGGACAAATCCTGTGCTGGGTCCTGTCCTCTGTTCACTTGTGCTCCTGACAGTGAGGGCAGCTCCTGGATCAACAAATAACCACTGAGGTGTGACAGGTTTTCTGAATTCAGTGATTACAGAGTCTTGGAAGTCAAAAGGAGATCACAGCTTGGGTGAAAATGCTGGTGGAGGTCAGCTGTATTAAAAGCGATTATGTGTTAGTATCTCACAGCTCTTGCTCAAAAGCCAGGTAGTCAGCTTGAGGGATATTTTGACCTTTTCCACTTTCCATTTCCATCTCTCTCTTTCTGATAAAAAAAAACTAGGATGACCTCTGCTGCACACACTTCTCAGGCTGGTATTAGACTGACACAGATATTGAAAGCAGGAGACCTCTCCTTTCATCTTTTCTGAAATGGTCAGGTTTGAGATTGTTATTGGAGAAAAACTTCCCTAGAGTGAACCTGAACTCATCATCACTCCTATATCTGATATTTAGAATGCACCTATTCACGTAGGGCAGGCTAACAGGTACTTTGAGCTACCTTTCAGCTATTAATGAGTTTCTGAAACAGGTACAGCACCAGCAAGATGGTTTTTGTTGTTTTGATTTTTGTTTTTGACAAACAGGAAAGAAAAGAAAAGAAAACCAAATAAAACACTGTAGTCATGAAAAGAGTCCAGCATTGTTTCACCATAAATCAGCTATTGCTGATTAGATCTTAGATGTAATGGATCAATGTCTCAGCTGACACAAAGGAACTTCACTGGGCTGTCTCACACAAGCTGAGGTTCTGGTGCAATGTCTTTGCCAACATCATAAACACTCACTGGATGTTTCCAGTACACTCAGCAGCTAGCACCTGCTGGGCCACAGAGCAAAACAAGCCCACTGGTGCTCACTTCATTTCCAGAAAAATCAAGGCAGTATGAAAGGAAACAAAAAAGCCACATAGCCTGTATATAAATAATACTAAGCCTTACTTGTCTGTAATTAAAGAAAGGATTGCTCTACAAAACATCCACACACAAATTACTTTATCATTCTGTATGCTTTTCTAGCTTACTTTGATCCTATGCATTGTCCCATCCTTCCAGCAAACAGCTCCATTGCCCACCAGGCTGGTGGCAGCAGGTGCACCAGCAGTTGCTCAGGCCCATATTGATGCTTCTGTCCCTTGGAAGGTGCCAACCACATCCCAGGCTGGCATGGAGGTGAAAGGCATAAGAGACTCTATGCACCAGGGCTTTCTGAGCTTGAAATATGCAGGACATTCATATCCATACATGAAGATTAATGCTGCACGCTCAACTCATCTTCATTTTTTCCACCTCACCTTCCCTAGCTGTGATGTTGGCAAATGGACTGGAGTGCAGAGGGCAGTTGCCCTTGAACCTTAACAAATCCAAAGTCAAAGTATAGAAAGAGTTTAAACTTGTGGCACTTCCTTCTGCCTGTACAGTTAAACCCCCTAGAAGGAAGGGACAGGGGTGAAATTCGGGTACTGGAATATGGGTAGAAGTCTCTTCTTCCTTCCTGGAAGATAAAAAAAGTGAGAAGTAGGTGAAGTGAGAAGTAGCAACGTATCTCTGACAATTTAAAGAAAAATCTAATCTGTGATTTAGTCATTTAAGTGCAATTTTTGTTCACCTAGAATGCCATGACCTTCATAATGATAGTTATGTATGGCATGTGGCATGGATAGAATGAACCTCTTGCATATGTAGAAATGGGTTAAAAAATGAATGTTCTGTCCACCCTACTTTACTACTGCTGTGATTTAGTAAAAGACTAGTTGCTGTCAGATCCAGTAATTTGAGACTCATCTTACAACGAAGTATATATGCTGATGAAAAGCTGCTTTAGCAGCAGAGAGACTGCTAATTGTTTGATTATACAGGTCTTCACATTAATGAAGCACTATTCCATGGATTTGGAGCATGGTGTGCAACCAAATTACCACCCCAGCACTCAAGCTGTGAAATCTGATTATTCATTAGCCAGTCAGTGAGTGGTACAAACATCTTTTCTTTTTTCAAACCGTCAAAGGAGAGCGACTGCTTTCTTCCCCCCCCCCTACTCTTCCCTTTAAGAATATAAGGATTTTGACTTTTATCAATGATAGTACCTTACTCATGATTTTAAGGATAAACATGTTATACAAAGGGGGCCTCATTTTTCTCCAAACTGTGCTCTTCTTGTATAATTTATCCCTTATGTTTACTTAGTCCCGTCCTCCCCTGAGCCTGTCACGAACTGATAATTGTGGCGCATTTAATGAATTGAGAGTAGACTATACCCTCCTTAATTGACAAGAGTTACTGAAAGATAAGAAATCAAAGTGGGGAAAGCTCACAGTGCATCTGCCTCTACCAGGCAGACCTGACTGGAGTTGGATGACTGTGAAAGTAATTTCTAAACTTCTTTTATAATGTTTTTTTAATAAACTTGGACTTTTTTTCAGGGGAAATTTCTCTCTCATGCAAACAATGAAATGGAGGAAAAAAAGTAATTAGATTTTACTAGCAGCAAGTTGCTTCCTTCCTTCCTTCCTTCCTTCTTTGCTTCCTTCCTCCCTTCCTTCCTCCCTCCCTCTCTCTGCCTTTCTTCATTTCTTTCCTTCTTCTTCATTTTCTCGTTTCTTCCTTCCTTGAATTTCCCTTCCCATCTGAGAGAGATTCCAGCTCCAGCCAGTCTGTTTTGTACAGTGAATGTAGCTGGGTTCAGTTACAAAATGAGCAGTGTGGAAATCCTTCCTCACATGGTGGAGAAGTACTGACATCTCTAGCAAATGGGATTATCTGTAATGAGATTACATACAAAGAGATTAAGATGTGAACTGACACTCCTAGGAGATACAAAAGAGGCTCCTGAGACAACAGAGAAATGAGGTGTCAGAAGCAGAAGGTGGAATTGCTTCCTTGAGAAGGTTTTTCATGATAATGATAATGATCTTACCCGTATAATAGTGCCTTTCATCCAGAAAGATCCCCAAAGAGCTGTACAAATGCCGTACACTAGTTCTTTTCAGACCATCATGGAAATGCTTCCACCTCTGGTCGGAGTACAGCAGCTGTTTAACCATACACAAGCTCACCTCACATAGCAGTGCTGGGCAGGAACTATTAAGATAAAGGCTGATCTCAGGGAAAATTCTGGACACCAAAATATAACTATATAAATCTCAAGTCTGGGTCATTCCACAAAACTACCTTTTGGACTTGAGTTTTCATTTCTTTGGTGGTTTTTCCCCTTGTTTTTCACTATTCACACTGACATGTTTAAATAAGAATATTGAACTAGTTTTTTAAATGTTCATTAAAAATGCATCTGTTTTCTTCTTCAAAAATTGTGCCCGAAAAATGAAAGACCAAAGCAAATAGGAAAGAACAAAGCTGTTGAATGTTTGGTTAAAGCTTTGACCCTATTTTAGGTCGCATCTGACTGTGCAGCGCATGGACTGACAATTGCCACGCAGATGATAGACGGATAAGACCCATGCATGTCTGCTGGTGGACACAGTTTTAAAAACAAGACATCTCCTATTTGGCTGACAAGGTTGTGATGGAAGCCACCCAAAACCAGTGCAAACTGAGGAGACACCTCTCCCAAAAGTAACCTTTGAGTCTGGGGTGCTTTGTTTTTCATCTCACCGAACACTGTGTTACCTACTGAGCCTTTTAACTTTTCTCTGTAAAGCTGGCTGGCAACAACTTCACATGAAAAGCCTCAGAACACAGGCAGTAGATGTTGTCCAGAAGAAAAAAGCTGTTTAAAAAAGCCCTTCTGTGCAGGCTCATAGCTCATCAGAAGAAATATCTGTGCTTCAGGCATGACTTGAAGACATGGGAGCAACACAGGCATTCCTCAGATGCAGCTCCTCTCACTCTCTGAGTGCAAAATTACCATCCTTGTTCTTAGTAGATTTTATTACTCTTCTTGTCAGTCTTATAAATGGAGTTTAACAGGAAAACAAAATGTATTTAGACAATATGATCTATATGGCTTTGCAGCTAAACAAGTCTCCCTGTCAGATTCTTTCAACGCTCTGGCAAAAAGGTTAATGAAACGTTTTACTTGCTCCTCCACTCCCATGTTTGCTCTGCCAAGCAACCACCAGTACCAATGCCCAAAGGACAACTTACTTTCGGGGGGGGGGCTTAGCACTAACCCTGGATATTATTCTCCTCCTTCCAGCCTTCAAGTCAAGAAGTCTTAAGTCAAGAATACTCCTTCATTTGTTGTCAGGTACCAGGAGAACTGCTAACTGCTCACAACAGACCCTGGCACAGCATCCTCCAGTGCCTGTCTCTTGTCTCAGAAGAAGGCCTGTGTCCTGGCCCCTACCAACACCTGAGAGCCCTGCCATGACTCCACAGCTCTGAAAAAACCCCTCTGTGGTCCAGTGTCCTGTCTGCAGCATGGATAATGATGCTACTTATCCTGGTAGGGGTGGCTTTTATTTCTCTGTCAGTCACAGCACACAAAAGAAAAATACGCATCTTTGTAGCATCCCTCAGGCATCACAGATTGTTAAAACCAATACAAATTACAACTATTTCACTCACTGCTGCTGCCATTGGTAAGCTAGCACCAACCTCCCGAGAGCACTATATGAATGGGAGATCTCTTCTCCTTTGCTCTTCCACATTTGAACTGAATCCTCTCACCCTGGATGAAAACCCACAGTTTATTGACACTAACAATGCTGTCTGCATAAATGAAATTATTCTATCTTTTTTCACCTTTTTTTTAACTGAATTTTTTTCAGGCACTAAGATTAGTTCTTCAAAGACACCTGCCAGTATGACCATGTAATTTTAGACTTTAGGGGCTTTTTCCCCTATCTTGACAAGATTATATTGGCAAAAGCCCTATGTTTGACTCACCTGTCCTGAAATTAAGCTGTTTTGACTGATGTAGCTTGGTTTACATGAATGGCACATCCAGACTCCTGACATTACTTGTTTTCTGCCACAGGCTGTAGCTACCCAAGCAAGGTTTTGCTCACCTAACCATCTTGACAAGGTCCACCCTAGGACTTGGCATGGGCTAATAAGTCTATCTCTAAACTCTCCCATGTTTTGGGACTGCTCCAGGAGGAATTACGTGGAGAAACCAGCCTCTTGTCTTATTCAGTCTGGTGAGCATCAGAGGCAGGATACATACCAGCACCCCTCAGCCAGCTCAGGTGCACCATCAGCTGTCCTGCCCTGGCTCAGCACTACTTCTACTTCGCCCCAGTAAGCAGATATTCCTGGCAAAACCCATCATGTCCCAGAGTGGACAGGAATCCATTACCCACTGAAGAGGGTCCTGTTTATCACTCTTGCTCTGCAGCACTCAATAATTTTGATCTCTGTCTGGGCTAATGACAAGTACTTCCAGTCCAAAGCAAGAAATGCAGCAGCTTTCATCACCCGCACAGAAGCTTTCATTTTAAAAATAATGCCTTTCAATGTCAGCTTGGCCAACAGCTGCTTCTAGAAGATTAGAGCTTTTCTCTGCCTTCTCTGGCAACCCAGATGGATTTGTTTGCCTAGTTTACATTGCACTGCATTGTTCAGCTATCTGTAAGCGTGATCAGTGCTGGCTTCCAATATTTCAAAGCCTGTGGCATCATCATCATCTAATACCAATTATGGGGAAAAAAAGCCTCTTCCAAGTAGCAGCTGTTGAGGTTGGGAGGGGTGGGGGGTACTCTTTGTTCTCTCACACTTAATCAGCAAGATGAGAGGTACTGGAGCTCACATGACACAGCACTTTTAGGACAAGAGACTACATCTGATCTATTCCCAGGATTTTCCAGGGTACCCATCCCAACAGTGTCTGCAGTGGCACTTCTATGTCAGGATGACCACAGCTTTCCAGGAATATCCAAGGTGGCAAAACTAACTCCTCCTGACTGGCTCGATACACTTTTCACGTCAGGTTTACACCATACTACCCCACGTCCTGCTCAAAGTAAATGAACTGATGCACAATTATTTGAGAAGAGAAAAATTACATTGGACGTTTCAGCAACCTTATCGTGCTTCTGTTTTCCCTCCAAGCTCTCTTACAGTATGATGAGCATGTGCTTAGATGTCTCCTGCCACACAGTCAAGGAGGACAAACAAGCACAGACTGCCAGATCCCCCCACAACTTCTGTCTTTCTGCCCACAGCTCAACAACTAAGTCAATATATTAAGAGCCACCATCAGTGGTCGGGTTTTTTTGGAGCTGCTGAGCGCCCACAAGTCCCAGAGATATCATGTACAAATTCTCCCGCTCAGCTTCTTTCCCAGAAGTTTTGACAGCTTTTTATATTATCTTTCTTCTGCCCTAGTCTGCATTAACTTGTGGGCATTGATATGTGTACTTCACTGCAGAGAACAGAGTCCAGCCACTCTGCAGACACAGTCCATGACAGATCAAAATGCTTGTAACAATACGGATTTTCCTTGACTTCAACTTATGTCACAACAAAGCTCTTCATGAGACGTTTGGCAGAGACATTGCTCAGTCAAGAAAACATTCCATAACTTGGGGACAATGAACAGCCCTATTACATATGCTGCTACTTCTTTCCTTTGTTTTGTTCACAAGACATTTAACACAAGAATGTCAGCTTCTCTGTGATTCTTCATTTTTGTCTTTATTTCCAGCTATTAGGAGCAGTTAATTTCCACCTGAAAATCAACTGTTTCCCTGCATATCCATTCAAGGCACAGATTTTGAATAGGCAAACACAAACTGTGAGGAAAACACTCAAGCATTGGAGATACAGACCCTAAATAAGCGCAGCCCACTAAACAAGATTATAATTTTTGATAGGAATAAATTTTCAATCTGGGGTAACATTTGCACCACCAGATGTCATAAAACTTGCTCTTCCACATTTTTCATGCTAGAAAGTGCTACATCTAGCTCAGGAACACATCAAAAGCTATGTCTACACAGCTTTTCACAGGCAGACTCAGGCTTCATTCGAAAATATTCCAAGCCAGCCAGGAAACATGTGGCTACACCAATATGGTGCCAAACCTCCAAGAATCTGCCCAGATGAGAAAAAGTGTGTATGAGAACAGTCAGAGCTCAGAGCAAGTGTCTGCCTCCCTGCAAAAATGTGTGGATATAACAGGCTCAAATTTTCAGGAAACCTCCATGGGATGTTAGGCTTAACCACCTCTATCTACATGCCTGGTAGCTACAGTAATTTTCTTCTCATGCATCAATAAGTCACTTAAAACCCTTTTCTACAATGACAAAATGTGCTTCAAGAAAAGCTGTGAGAGCTTGACTCACAGGCACCTGCTTTATGGGAGCTCACTCAGGAAGACCCATAGGTGAGAGCAGTCTGGGATATACAAGCTCAGTTCAAAGCAGTGGGAAGAATTGGGACCTTTGAAACTCTTTGTCCAGGAGCTCTCAATTATTTGCATGCTGAAGCTTTTCACATGTTTTGGAAGCAGATGCTTTTTCAGGTGTTCAGGTAGTATTCCAGGTTGGTTTCTGAAAAATTATCAGTAAGTGACACATGAGAAGTTGGACCTTGGGGTGAACCAGAACAAATTTGGTGTGGATGATCAATTCCTCATCATAGCTAAATTACTATTTGTCTTAAAAAAAAATAAATAAAAAAAATCCCCCAAAAAAAAACCCCAAAAGTATGCTAAAACTCAGTCCCACTAGTTTAATGAAAGATTGAAAAGTTATGATTTATGCAAGTTCAGTTACCATACAATATCATGCAGACTGCATCTATTTATCACCTATTTCATGTGTTTGCAAGCAGTTTGAGTTTTCTTTTTCCTCCCAGATACTGCTTTTGGACAGAAGTCAAAAGTTTATTTAAAACATGAGAGAATCACTGTAGAAGCACAGAAGCAAAATGGTGTCATGTCCTCCATTTTGTCATGCAGTGAAGCAGCTGCCAGGCCTGGAGCAGATGGGAAACCTTAGTTTAGGCTATTTCATGGAGTCTGCTCAGGCTGGTGATGGGCTCCAACAGATTGAGATCCACCTGATTTCTGATGATCCTCCTCCAACACTCCCTTCATGGGAAAGATGAACTTTATCCTCCACTTCCATGCATTTTCCAAATGCATGCCAGGCACTTCATAAGTTGCTGGTGAAAAAACTGCAACCCTGACCCAAACCCACTTTTTCTATGATTGCAAACCATGGAACACCAACCAGATGGATGATGGTTGAAAGACTGCAATGAAGACATTCTGGCTTTCCACACCAATGAAGCACAGCCTTTTTGGTCTCTGTGCAGGGAAGTCAATAGTCTGATCTCCCCACCTGCATTTAGGAGGGGACTTCTGCCTCGTGAAATGAGCTTGGTGTGTGGGTTTGTTTATGCAGACTTGAGCATAACTTCTTTCCTCGGGTGAGAGCTGTTTGCCCAGATTTAGACAGTACAAATGCATGTGATTTACAATTAATTCAGTGGGAAGTCAGCATCTGGATCTGCAGTATTTCAAATTATTGCTTAATACTGAGAATGACACGCCTCAGCTTTTGAAGTGTTTTGTGTGAGATACCCAAAGGAAATTTTTAGACTACTGAGTTATCATTACTGAACTACTGCAGCTACTATCTGTCCTAACATTTTACTGTAACATGGTCATATTTAAGTTGCCAGCAAGGAAGGTCTTGCTACACCTCCTTAAGCCAAAGGGTGGGTGAGCACCAAAAACTATTCCAAATTTTGTCATTCTGGGGATGGATTTTGCAAGTAGTCCATTTCTTCTCCAGCCCAACTATCTTGAGACACTGAATAATATCACTTGCACTTCCCTCTGGCTTAAACTTGCTACCAGCCATCATAATACTTGGGTAAACATTTTATTGATCAAACCTTTTGAAAATGTGACGTTCCCAAATAAAATTGCAGCACGACAAAGGTAGCAGAAAGGAACTGGTAATGCCAAGGCAGAGCAGTTTCATTTCTTACTTATGGAGTCAGCATGAATGTATTGCTGTCACCTCTCACAAATTTAAGGGCCCTAAAACAACAATGGCAATATGTTGCCATAGAAGAGGACTGTCCAGAACTCTCTGGATGACACTAAACAGTTCATGTCCTTATTGCACTGGTGGGAGACTTCTCCTAAGGCAGATATACAGTAATTGCTACCAGTCCCAGCTAAACCCCAGCAAGCACCAAAGATGAAAACAGGCACAAAAGACCTTTGAAGCCACAGATGGTGCAGAAGGGGAATCTGACCATGCTTTACAGTCACCTTCTGGCATTTGTCCTCAAGATAGGGGGAGTAAGCATGCCAGCACCTCGACTGCTGTCTCAGGCCCAGGTGAGGGGCCCAAAGGGAGATGCAATGCTTCCTGGCCCCAAGATCAGCAATGAATCTGGATTTCCTGAACTAAAAGGGTCTTAAAAGTGGTAGACATTCCCTTTTCTTTCAGGGCTGAGGACTCCTCTGGATAACTAGAAACTCTCTCATGCAGTGAAAGATCTCTTGAGGTATTAGACCTATTGAGGTCTAGGAAGAGGAAAGGGGCTTTTTACTTCTCCCTATAAGAAAAAAATGGAAAGACCACTTGAAAGACTACTTTACTTGTCTCTGGCAAGTAAAGAGTGAGATCTTTTTGAACAGCTCTAAGCAGAAGACAGCTCTAGTCATACGGTAACAAATTATAGGTCCATCTGCTTCCCAGAAAGTTATGTTCAGTAGGTATTTACAGATCTAATTTCTCTCTTTAGTTCTTTTTCATCAGGATAAATATTATGAACTTTAAGAAGTATGAAGTTGGGAGAGCGGGGGCAAAAGAAATATAGATGAATTTCAAGGTAAAAAAGTACACTCCATCCTCAATTCACTCAGCTTAAGTACTTTATGAATCTGTGAACAGCTGGTGATTTTGCATATTGCATCATCTGCACCATGGTATGGAGGTAGAGGGATATGGATTATAACAAAAGGCTTTGGGACTTAATGGAGAATTGGCCAGGATTTTGTGGCTATAAATCAGCTATCTTAGTATAAGGGTAGATTTTACACCAAAGTTTTCACTTTTTGTATTTGACTTTTCATCACAGTGCTGTTTATTATAATTTCTTTCTAAAGAAAAAGGCAAGTCATCTCTCCAATAGAAACAAGAACAATGCCTCTTACTGGAGTTTCATGAATCCACTTCAATGTCACTTGAAAGACTCCTGAGGAGCCAAGCTGCTTGGTTTCTATGAGACAGCCCAGGAGTCTCTCTCTGTCCAGCTCACGCAGCTAAGTTAAGCTCTTATTAAACTCAGTTGTTATTTTTCTAACAGATTCTTAATTACTGTTTTTTGAAGCAACAATCATCCCACGCTTTGCATTTGCTTTGTTTCTCCACCTCTTCGTGCGGTGCAAGCATGTGGGCAAAGTGTGGGAGGCTCCAAGAGCCCAAGCAATTGAAAATTGATGCGGCGCTTTAAAATAAAGGAATGATCTTTATTATAAGAGGGGAAAAACAAAGTAGCACACTGAGATAAACAAAGACACACAGACAATGCAAGGAAAATAATATTAGCAGATGTTGAGCCAGCCGTTAATGATCTGTTTTATATTTAAATCTATCGCTTGAATGCTGGAGCCAGAACACCAAGGAGCAAGAAAGAAGCCTGGCAGCAGCCATGCACTTCACTTTTATTGCTCTGACTCCAGTCATTGATGTTGACTTTTTAAGTTATCAATATAAATTTTTTCGCAGGCAAGTTGAGGGCTGATGGAAAAGCAGGGCTGATGGTGCTGGGAGAGGGAAGGGCTCTCCTTGCAGACCAAGCACAGCAAACCCCGAAGCACTGCCTCTCTTTTGAGGAACAGTGCTCAGAGCTGGTACGACCCAGACCAGACCCTTTGTGAAAGAGCCATGCAGGAGGTCAAACACATCTGCAAGGAGCAGCTCCCTGGTGCTATTTTGGCATGCAGGCAGACTGGCAGAGAGCACAACCCCGCTTTTGAGACCTGTACAGCTCATGCTGGGTGACAGGCACTAGAGCTGCCTTTTATACTAATTCCTCCCTACAAACCTCAGTTTTCAGCAACAGATTACACCAGACATGTTTATTGCAAAGCAACATGATGGATAAAAACTGGAGGCAGAAAAGCTCCCTCATGTATTGTTCATTCAGGGTCAAACATTCAATTGCAAATCTGCAAGCAGCCACACAAGAACTAAATGTCATGCTATATCTCAAGATCAAACTTCAGCAAATTTAGACAACACCAGAGAGGGCTAGATCTCATGTCACCCTGCTCTAACACAGATCCTCTCCCCAGCACCACCTCCTGCACCCTTGTGAGGATGAGGAGGAAACCAAATGCTTAGATCTGCACTGGGTTACAGTGCCTTTTTCTCAATTTCTCCCCCAAGGCGTGGGGACCCCAGAACTGTCACATCCTGCAATACTGCACCAGCTGTTTGAACTAGACACATCCAATGGAGGCAGTCAGCTTGGCAGCTCTTCCAGGGTTGGGCTTCTTGGTTTATGCCAGAGTTTCTTGCTTTGAGTTTCCTCTTGCTTTGGATGAGATGACTTCCCTGTCCTCACTCACCTGTTCCTGGACCAGACCCTAACTGTTGGCCATATCCCCTTCTCCTTTATATTTACTATTCCATTTGAATTTCCTAATAATTACACCACTTCTACATTTCATGGTGGTCTTTCCTGCTTATGCTATATTCAGGACTTTGGTAAAACTTAGTAAAACAGCACTCCTGAGGAACACATATTATTCAGACAATCTGTTAGTAACATAGCTGCCTGCTTGCTGTCAGCCTGACATGGACATGGAACTGAAAAAATCAACCTAAATGCAAAGGGTATTGCTCCAACATTTCCCTCTGCACTTCTCAGTACCCAAAGGAAGGGTTCTGGGCTGCTAACAACTTTTGACCTAGCTGCAGACTACTAGGATCTGACTGCTGCTGTTAATTACTTTCTGTGCCTTCAGTGGCAGGGATATCCTCCCTAGATTGTTTTAGGATCAACTAGATACTGATTCCTCATGAAATTATTGGATCTGTCTGACTGTTTGATTCTGACTGTAATAAAAATGTCATTACAATCTACTATGCATGCCAGGATTTCACTGCAATATACCACTTAACTTAGAATAGTGATATCATTTGTAGGTTTTAGGTTACTTAAAATAGAAAAAAATACTCTATTTCACTTTTGCTCTACTGATTTTAGATCAGTGCATGTTTTGCAGTTAAGATAAGACCATTTCATCCAAGACATGGTCTGGATGCAGCAAGATTTGGTGCAAGTTCCATATGTCCTGCTCCACTGCCTGTCCAGCTGAACCACCCCAGGCTTCTGTGGCACTAGAGTCCAGAAGCAAATGGGATCCAGCATACAGTCAAGCACTTTATAGTTAACCCATCACAACACTACATGTACTTTTAGCCATCACACTTGAAATCTTGCCACTGAAAGGTACCAAGTTTGTCTTGAAAAAACCATAAAAATTAGTCATTACATAGTTTTCATACTCATTTTACTATGTACTGATGCCAGTAACAACCTTGATGTTATTGGTCCAGAATCATCTATAAGTTAAAAGTAATTTCAATCATCTGGATGGTGTAAGGATTCTCTTTCAATACTGACTTTCTTCCACCTTACTGGAACTCCTCCAGTTTTCAAAGATAAGAAAGGCTTAGCCAGCTTTAAAAACTCTTTTACTTTGAATTATATAGAACTGCTAATTTTAAAATATTTAATAATTTTTGATGTTTTTTAACATCAAGCAACACCACTTTTGACTTTGCATGTGTACTCTAGCAGCCCAGAAAAATCACACTCACCGCTCTTTGGTTTATCCTTTTACATAGCCCAGTAGAGGTCTGTGTTTGCAATTATCTTCCAGTGAACCGTCATGTAAAGTCAAAGGAAACAGAAAACAGATCTGTGCTTTGAACCTTGCAGTCACCACACTTCAACAACACACTGCATTGCAATTCACTGTTGTGGATGCTTGTACTTGGTAATGAACAATTGGGACATTACTGCATCCATTATATATTAATAACAGAAGCATGTGTATCCTATTTTTCTTCCCTTTCTTTCCTCTCCTGCCCTTTTTATGATAATTAACAAGCCAATAAACATGTAAAACTTAAAAATCACAGAAGTGGAAAACTGATAAAGGCCTCTGAAATGATACCAAGGAAAAAAAGAATCAGTGAACCTGAAGAACATATAAAGTTATTGCCACTGAGCTTTGCAGAGAGCAGAAAAATTGAAAGAATAATAAATAACAAGGTGAATTAAGTTTTCCAGCAAGAACTGAATCCAAGGTGAGCTGAGCTAACTTAAACAACCTGCCATAGATTCAAGGAATGGTTGGGCTGGGAGGGACCTTAAAGGTCATCTAGTTTCAACCCCTGTGCCATGGGCAGGGATGACATCCACTAGACCAGCTTGTTCAAAGTTTCATCCAGCCTGAACACTTCCAGGGATGGGGCATCCAAAGCTTTGGGTAACCTGTTCCAGTGCCTTGCAGCCATTACAGTAAAGAATTTCTCCCTAATATCTAATCTAAACCCACCCTCTGTCAGTTTGAAGCCATTCCCCCTTGTCACTGCATGCCCTGGTGAAAAGCTGCTCTCCAGTTCTCCTGCAGGCCCTTCAGGTACTGGAAGGTGCTGTAAGGTCTTCCTTCCGGGAATCTTCTCTTCTCCAGGAAGAACAGCCCCAGGTCTCTCAGCCTGTCTTTGTGGGAGGTCCTCCAGACCTCTTCTGATCATCTTTGTGGCCCTCCTCTGGGCTAGCTCCAGCAGGTCCATGTTCCTCATTTGCTGGGACCCCAGAGTGGGGTCTCAAGAGAGCAGAGTAGAGGGAGGGAATCCTCTCCCTCATCTTGCAGGCCACACAGGATAAAATTGGCTTTCTGGGCTGCAAGTGCATTTTGCTGGCTCATGCCCAGCTTTTCATCCATGAATACCCCCAAGAGTGGTTCTCCACAGAGCTGCTCTCAATCCGTTCATCCCCCAGCCTGTATTTGTGCTTGGGATTTCCCCAGTACAGGTGCAGGGCCTTGCATCTGGTTTTTTGAACTTCGTGAAGTTCACACAGGCCCACCTCTCATGCCTGTCCATCTGGATGGCATCACTTCTTTCCAACGTGTCCACTACACCACACAAGCTATGTTATCCTGCAAACAAAGAGATTCCTTTTGCTGGAAGAACAGATGTCTTTCAGGTTTAGGGAGGGGGAAGGAGACATATTTTCTCAGGCACTCAGACATCCAGGAGTGTTAGCAGCTGTACCCAGCGTGGAGAGGCAGCCTGGGCTCCTGCAGCAGCAAATGTTCCACCCAGCCTGGCTCACAGGGACCACGTCCTCCCCCAGCCCACATGCCTCACACACTGCTCTGCAATTAGCAAAGCACAGCATTAAGTGGTGGAACTGCATCATTACCCGGAGAGTGAGAGGGGAAATTCAGTCTACGCTGTGAAAATGGAGATCGCCAAGAGAGTAGTGAGCATTTGAGGAACTCTGCTGTGATGAGTATGAGCTTCATCTGTCTCATTAGCTACTGCCCTGCCACCTCATGCCCAGGTGCACGTGTACATGCACAGACAGACACAAGCCGCTGTGGCTAGCACAGGTCTTTCCCATGAGAACTTTCTCCTGTGTTTTATAAACAAAGATAAAGTTTGGATGTTATTGAAACAGTGTCTCGAGATTTGGACAGTTCAGGCCTGGCCAATCAGGCCTAGGGGGAGGTTTCTGACTGACCAGTCTGGGTGACCTCTGAAAAATCTATATAAGTTGGAATCAAAATAATAAAGCTCTCTTTTCTATGCCACGCTGAGAATCCAGGATTTCTTCTCTGCTAGCGGCTCAACAGCGACAAGCCTCTACTTCCTGCCAGCTGAAAGCAGGAGCTTCTAGATAAAGAACATACACCGAGGCCTTAAGTTCAGTTTAATGAACCATCATGAATAAATTTGGCAAGATTTCTTGTCTTGCTTCTTTTGTGTACCTCAGACTGTTTTGATCCGTTTGTGAGAAATTTAGTTTTGGCAAGTGGAAGTCCTTTTTCACTGCCTGTGGTTAATCTGCTCTGTGACACATTCATTCAACCAGAGAAAATCCAATATTGACATTCGTACCTTGGGGGGAAAAGAGGTTAAACACTGGATGTAAAATAAACTGCTGGACTGTGCCAAGCCACTGTGTAGTATCTATATCATGTATAGGCAAGTTTCTTGCCCTTAGAAGTCAGATGTAGCTTGATCACATCTGGATTGCACTATTATTCCACATAATCGGTCAAATGGATGCTGTTGGACAACATTTGGAAGTGTCCCCTATAGCTCAACTCAGTTGCTCCACCCTTTTGGTGGTCCTCTGAGAACAGATGGTTCACATACTGCTAAACCTCATTCTTGTTTCCACGTGCTAAATAGGATTAAAAGGCATCTTAAGTACACTAAATACTCTCCCAACATTAATTTTGTCTATAAGAAATTACTGTCTTGGCCACAAGGATGTTTTGCAGTTCTTAGTATGAAGGAGATGGTCTGTGTGGCCAGATGTTCACATGTGGGAAGGACTGACCCCATGAGCCCCACTAAAACATGTTGTCAGTGTTAATAATTTTCACTACTGCTGTGCCTAAGAGTCAGCAAAAAAAATCCTATTGTCCAAGGCAGTGTCCAAACAGAGAGTGTGGTGAGACCCTGGCTCCAAAGAGTTCATAGCCCAAAGAAGTCCTCATCGCCCTCTTCCCACCTATTTTTCATTTGATTTCTAGAGCTGGGTTTAAAAGTTCTGAAATCTGAAACCTTTGCATACCTTGTGCAATGCCTTTATCTGGGAACAGTCTCACTGACTTCAGGAGACTAATTTCTTAGATATATGTGCTTTTGGTTTAGGCACACATATACATTTGGATGTGCATGTATATTTGTATTTGAGATTATAACAGACATAAGTATTGGTCTAGAGAATATTTCACAGAGAAAGATCAAAGCATACAGTATTAAATTCTCCCTCTCCAAAACTAACAGGGTTTGATCTTGGGTGTAGTGCTGCTGAAAATAAGCAGGACTTCTCAAAGGCTAAGTGTTTTTCAACAAAGGTAGCAAGATAATATAGCAATAATGATCAGAATTGGCTGAGTTTTAAACCATTATAAGCCTTGCAAAGCATTTATCTTAACTTTAAAACTTCTGAATGACCAACTAACTTTTTTTTACACTTTGTCACTTAAAAGAGTATGGTGGAAAGGTTGAAAGTAACTTGCCATTCAGATTTAACCAAATCTGAAATCTGAGAACCAGACAGAGCTGAAAATAAACCACTGCTGATTATTCTGACTGCTGACAAATAGCAACTCAGAGCTTTCATAAACAGCTAACTTTTAAAATTTATTAATTTCTTCTTTCACTTATATCTAGAATTTCCCCCATTAATAATGAGCCAAACCAAAGTGATGATGGTATCACACAGATTGCCTGTTCCGCACAAACGTGCATTGCTTGCCTAAAATATTCATTACAATTTCTAAGGCCAGTGCTACTCACCCTGAACTTTGCATGTGACAAAGAAAACAGCCAGAAGTGGCATTCTGACAACTATGTTTTCCTGGTATAGCCATTTTGGTTAGAGAAATAACAAAGGAAAGCAAGGTGAACATCAGAAACTGCTAAACTCAGATGTGCAACTAGCGATTGAAACAAAACATTACTCAGCTCCAGATCTGAATTCCACAAGAAGGAAGATACCAACCACACAGAGCTGTAGTAATGCAATATTCAGTGGGGCTTAGTACAACCAAAGGTATAGGCATATCTTTAAAGAAGAACATTGTGGCCAACAAAGCTGTGAGGAATCACTTGGAAGTAACACCCAGAATCAATGAGAGCAAGACCACTGAGCATTATTGACCTAGACAACAAAAAGGCTTTTGAGGCAGCATCATGCAAAAAACTGATTTATGAGAGGATAACTACCATTTACTCAAAAGCAGAATGTTTTCACTCTCAATTGAGATGCAATTTACTTGATTACAAAAAAAAAAAAAAAAAAAAAAAAAAAAAAAATTAGACACTCTCCTACAAAACCTTCACAGTAGAAAGGTGTTTCAAGGGATTGCCCTGAAGACCAGCTTATTGGAGCTCAGGTGAAGGCATCTGTGGCAACAAAAATGGGAAAGATTATTTGATCTGCAACACATACACGGGTGTTAAAAATAAAAATAGAAGAATGAGTTCATATATGAAACCAGGTGAAATAAAGTATACATAGGCATAAATAGAGAGGAGCAGTGCATGAGTCTGGTACTGACGACAAAACCACAAGTCCAGAACAAAGCAATAAAAGCATCACGCTGGTGAAACATGGATGAGGCTGGGAGGATACTAACATCCTGTCATGGCACTAAAAAACAATGAAAAGCTGTGTGCTCTGCTAGACATGGGGTGTGAATTAGCAGGAGTGTCATTCAGCAAGGGTCACAGACCCAAATTCTCTTTGTGGATGTTTTGTAACTGCACACACATCTCTGAGGGACTACACAAGCAGCAGAACAGACAGCACATCCCCAAAACTGCCCCTTTATTGAATATCAAATGATATCAGGCAGTCAAAATCAGTGCCACTACAGTGAAGACTCACTCACTGCATCCCTACTGGTTAGGCTACAGCTGGAGGCAGAATCCCCTTAAATCACCCTGGCAGAAGCCAGCAGTGGATCAGAGCTGTCTCCTTGTCATTTCATAGTGTCCTCATCACTTTATTGTCTCTGAAAAAGATGATTTTTGTTTGCTTTTCTCTTGTTTCCTCTAGTTTATATTCACAATCATGTACAGCTTTGTCAGTAAGGGATATAAATACCTATACATATGTGTATACATAGTTTAATTTCTAATACAGATTAAAGATTTGCTTTCATCTGAAAATTGTCCCAGTGCCATACAGGGCCAAATAAGCAAGGAAATTATATTTAATCCATACTGTATTACTTGATTCTTTTAATCTGGAGTCTATTCCATCGACAAAGGTGCACTAACAGTGTTCTCAGGGTAAATCTGTGCTCTTAGGTATTCAGCAGCTACTCAAACTTCAGTCTTTAGAAGAAAAAGGTTAAGATCTATAATTATCTCAGAGCTCCTGTTAAATCAGATGCAGACATGGTTTCCATCTACCTTTAAGGTTCCTCTCCCTGTGCAGGGAGCATTTATTGTCAGCATCAGCTTCATAATCTTGGGATGGAGGCTCATCTGGCTCTGGTGTCTTCTTCATCTTCATTAACTCTAATTTCATTATCACCTGTCCTGGAATGACCCAGGGATCACTCACTACTTCTTTCCTTCTCCTCTGGGAAATGAATTTCTGTTTTTGTCCTCAGCTACAGAACTGCTTTTGTGAGCCCAGCGGCAAATGATTAATATTAGCAGTATCCCCTTCATCTCTCAGCAATCTGGGTGCCCCACCCCATCTTAAAAGCACTTCTGGCTCCTTGACTCATCTTTCTGTTTCTGATATACATGTTTTTAAAAGCCCCTAGAATATCCCACTTGGCTCAGTAGTCTTATTTCATCCCTTGTGTGAGCTTTTCTCACTTTTTTTTTTAATCCATTTATTAACCTTCCTATTCCTCACCTTCCTTTCTTGCATTTGATGTTCAGTAGCTCTCAGAAGTCTTTTGCATGACATAAGAACCAATTTTTCCAGTTAATTATTCAACCCCTTCTCCTGCCTCTCCCATCCCCCCCAAACAAAAGTGTTATGAAGGTGGGCTTGGGATGACAGAGCATCACCAGATTGAAGAAACAGCCTGGATTAAAGGTCTTTCCACAAAAAAGAGGTCTTGTCTGAAAATCTTAGAGGGCCCTCCTGACCGGAGGGAAAAGTTCTGTGAAAAGCAGACACCTCAGCTCCTCTCCCTGGCAGCAACAGAGGACACTGTCATCTGATAAGGCAGCAGGGCAATAACATTTTATTTCTGTCCTGCACCTAATAAATGGGGCTGTTTGGCACAAAACAGAAACATATAGTGGGAGAAGAATGACAGAAACGTATAGTGGGGGAGGAATGACAATGACCAGGAGAGGAGAGAAAAGGAAAGAAACCTTTTCTTCAGCTCTGTGTCTTTGACGCACATCTGAGGTAATAAACGGGGAGTTTTATGAGCTAGTTGCATTTTAATCAATTTTCGCTCTTAACTGCATTGGAGAGGCTGCTAACTTAGATTCATGGAAGGCTTTACACTGCTCCTTCACTATTAGCAGCCTCATGAGAGCAAAGTCTCCACCGTCACCATGGACTATTGCTCCTGAGGAGTGCACAGGCAAGAAAAGCTCCCCTGAACAAAAACAAAGAGGAAGAGCAGGATCCTTTGCATAAACAACAGGAAAATGGAGCGATTGTGCTGCACAACATGAGGCAAGAGTGGAAGTTTGGTGGCTGGCAGCAACCCGCAGCCACAGATCTTTGGAGAAATAAATCCTGGCACCACAAATTTGGGAGAGTCCAATAAAAACGTAGAAGCAAAGGCAGAAAACTCCTCACGGTTGTGTACGTGTCCACACAACCAGCATATGTTAAGCCTTTAAATGAACATTTGGCCGTGAAACAGTATCTATGGCAATACGCAGGCACGGATTTATGTACTGTACATACATATCTCGTAGAAAAGCTCTCTGTTTCTGAACCGGACTGGCAGCTGCTTGAAATTTTCCCCTTCCCTTTCCCTGAGGTCTCAGGTGTGGGATTCATGAGCCAGTGTCTCAGCTAGAACAGGTGTCTATCGCTGTGTAAATAGCAATTAGGCCCAAATTTCAGACTTTTTTCAAATCCCTATCTGAGGAAAAGCCCAGGAATAAATAGTTGCTGTAACGGCCAGGGGTATTGTGTAGCATTATAGCCTCCAGCTGGGCTATTACATACTATAGACGGGTGAAGAATACAAGCACCTGACAGATGTGTTCTGTTAGCTTCATTAGAAAAGAAACAAAGAAACTCCTCAATTAATAGCAGTGGAGCCAAAGGGAAGGGGGGTGCGGGAGGGAGGAATCATAGCCTGTTATTTAAACAGAGTCAGGGAGCCTTTCACTGATGGCTTAATATGATTCATTAATAAAAACAGCTTTTTGAATGCCCAGTTTAAGTCAAAAGAAATCACTAGCGTGGGTTTTTTTGTTGATGGTGGGTATTTTTTCCCTGCAAAAGGAGGGCAAAATGACAAACTAGAATTTCTGAATTCATTTTGTGTGAGACTGCTCCTTCTCAAAGCTGCCTTTCCCTGGGGTATTTATCCC
The DNA here is from genome assembly GCA_024500445.1 of Entomyzon cyanotis. Taxonomy (NCBI): domain Eukaryota; kingdom Metazoa; phylum Chordata; class Aves; order Passeriformes; family Meliphagidae; genus Entomyzon; species Entomyzon cyanotis. The sequence goes on from JAKEPQ010001005.1 coordinate 75,144,416, forward strand.
TCAGGGTGGTGGCACAGTCATCAAGAGTTGACGGAGTCACAGTGAGACTTTAGATGAGAGAGATTTGCAGGGGTAATATGGAAACATTCCATATAAAATGGAAACATCCTGCATCTCAACTAGGAAGGTTTAAGCATTTTAAGGTGTCAAAATGGAGCTCCTCAGTATGATGAAAGTCAGATGCATCTGGAAGGCCACACCTTTCCATCATGACACATTATTCCTGATTTGAGAGCCAGAATAAACAGCAAAACTATGTAGGGTGTAGTTCTGTGCCCCATTTCTTTAAAACTGATAGACTCCAAGTCTCTACTCAATGCAGTTTTAATCATAATAAACATATGTACAATTTTTCTTGTATTGCATCTCCTTCTTATGCCCAGGCACAGGACAGGGGTGAGAATCTTGCAGGTAGCTACATAAACCACGTTTCTTCTCCTCCTGGATGTAAGACGACGCCACCACCACCTTTTTATATCTGTCACAAAACTCCAAGGTAACGTAATTCTTAAGCTGCAGTGCTTACTGCTCTCAGTGATGGTGGCTACACGCACTATCTTCCTGAATCACACTGGGAAGAGAGGGAAGTGTTTCAAATACTTGCAGTTTCAGGGGTCTCCCAGCATGAAGCCATCTGTGCTGGAGGACTTTAAAAATTAAGAAATTGCCACATCACCTCCATGGGGTGGTGTAGGATAAACAGGAGGGAAAGGATAATTTGGCATCTGAGAGTTCAGAAGGAGCCCTGCAATGGAGTTGGCTGTCATTCGCATCTTGAACTGCCAAACAAGCACAGGCCAAGAGAAAAGCTTGCAGGATTGACCAGCCTCCACCTGGGCAAGGGGATGGTGGTGGTGTGGCTCTCACGCAGCAATGTGGATCCATGTGGTCCAAGTGTGGTGATGACAAAGCTGGCATGCTGAGTTGGAGGGCTGGTTTGATGAAATGTTTTACAGGAAGATTGAGGAGACCAAGAATACCTATCAACTCCTCTCACGTATTTCCCTGCAAGTGGCTTCCCATAGTGCATTAAATGATGTTTTGTCAAAGCCTGCCTCTAAATGTACCAAATGAAGGGTCTTTCATCACTTCCCAAGGGACAGTCGTCCATGGCCAAATTGATCTAGCTGTCAAGAAGGATTCTTTTATATATTCAGCCTAATTTTTCCTATTCTTAATTTCATCCCATTACTCTTAGTTAAACCCACTGCTATTGTCCTAAATAATTCACCTCCCTCAGGAATTTACCCCCTCCATGTATTTGTAGGTTATTCTTTTGTCCCACTGTAGTCTTCACTTAGCGAAACTATCTATATTTAATTCTTTTAATCTCTCTTCATAAATTAGTCCCTCCAGCCAATGAGGGGAAGGGCATATTTGAGACGTTCAGTGATGAGCTAGGATGCTGTGCTACAGTCAGGATATCTAGAGCGTGGAAAATGCCTAAGGGAAGCCTAAACATTCATATTACTTTTTTTCTTTCTTTTCCCCAAGTGTTTGAATGGCCGTAGACAGTGATATTTCTGAAGTAGAAAAACACTACTAAAGATCTCTGTTTCATTCTCCCTTTTCTGTGCCACTGTTGTAAATGTCTGCTTTGTCCTCAGTTAATAACCTCTATCACCAGCTGGCCAGCTCTTGCTTACAAGCATTGTCTTCCTTTACATCCTAGCCTAGATTTTTTTATTTCTCTGTGAAAAGTGGGAAATCAGACAGTTAGTGTAAAAACAGGTTAAACTCTGTATGATAATAAACAAGTGCACTGCTGCTGTGGGATGCTGGAGGTTTTGCCATCAGGCTTGAAGAAGCTGTTTACTTGTGATAGTTGGTATACTTGTGAAAAAGTTATTGCTTTTCTAATGTGCATAAATTCCTGATGAAAGAGATAGCAGCACTATCTTCTTACTCTACAGACAGAATCAGACAAGAGCAGTACTCTTGCCCTTCCCACACAAAATTAATGACTTGGAGGATTCAGACTTATGAGTTAGATGTAAATTAATGGCTGGTTTATTTGAACTGTTAGTTTCCTTCCTAAGGGTAGTTTGTATGGTAGCAAAGCGTCCCTTTAGGAAAAACCTGTATAATTCTGTATGACTTAAAATTATTTGCAGCAAATCACTCTCTGTTTCAAGCAAGCTCTACATCTGAAGAAACCCAATTGACTTTTACCAGAAGATGAGAATGGTGTAGCCTTTGAACCCAGGATTTTTTTTAAAGAGTAGTTGTTGTTATTACTTGTACTTCATGTCACTTTTCCTCCGTAAGTTGAACACTCCTCTATCAGCAAGTCAAATTTTATGTTAAAACTTGCATCCTGCCACAATGTTAAGGTAACCATCAGTATTTGTTAAAGGGATTACAAGATTATTTGACTTTTGTGTTGAAAAGGGATTTTCAATTGCTTTAAATACATCCAAAGACTTGGAATGACTGGCCCTGCGCATTGAAAAAATTTAAATATCTAAAAGAGAAATGCAGAATCCAGCACATGAACCAGTGCCCATAATTGGCCCTGATACTTCAGCAATTTATTTATTTTTCTTTACAGCTGATTTAATACTAGAAAATGAATTCAGTACTTGCCAAAATGCCTATTGCAAAAAAAGTCAAACAATTCATATTTGGGTCATACAAACCTGAGAAACATTAGAGACCAATAAATGAGGTCTTCTGGAGGATATGAAAATAAACAGACCCCTATGTTAATGTGAAACAACTCAGTCTTTAACCTCCTGGCTATTATTTTTTTCTTTTTGCTTTGTGGCAACACATAGGATCACTGCTGGCTATAAATGCTGTGCAAGCATGAAACCCACAAAAATCCTTAACTCGAGAGTTTTTAAACTAAGGAAAATAATTGGATCATGAGAGTGCTAAGGATGTGTGTACACATGTACAGGGAAAAAAAAAGCATCAATGGCCTGCAGAAGGTGCCTTATGAGTGCCTTCTTTCTCTCAAGGATTCCTTTTCTTCCACCACAAAGCCCATTTCTCTGCTCAGTGACCAGAGCAATTGGCTTAATGTGGCTGGTGGTGGCTATTTCTAGAGTCAAGGGATGTCCATGAAGAAGACTTCATCCAAAACTGTGAGAGGCTCACATCCTTCCCTCTGGAGACTCAAGGTCAAGATCCTGACATGCTATCTCCACATGTCAAACAGCTTTTTTCCAAAAGAAGAGTAAAGTGCGTATTTACTTCTCTTGCTATGTTTATGGGTCAACTTGAGTGCAAAATGCGAATATACACAGGCTAGAAACTCTATTTTAATCTCTGGGTTTGTTATATTTTCTTCTTTCATCATCCTGCATTGCAAATTATTCTAGTTCTATTTCTCTGGTGAATTAAACTAGTGCATTGCTAAGTCTCAGCTCTCCATTCAGGTTCTGGCATCAAAGCCTTAGGCCAATTTTATTTCATTTGTATTTGCTGTCAGAGTAATGTCTTTATTCTAAAATGCCCTTCTCATATCAACTTCTCAGGTGGCTTGACAAAAGTAGAAAGTGTGAGGAAGGAAAGAAACCCTCCCCCATGCCGCAGTCTGCTGTATTGCTTTTACATTTTCACCCTCTCTGAGGGAGAAAATGTACAACACACATTGAGAAAATGGAGTTCGGGACGCCATGTAACAATGAAAGGGATATTTTTCTAATCCTAGCTACACACTTGACCTGTTCTATATTATTTCTATTTCTATTTCTATTTCTATTTCTATTTCTATTTCTATTTATTTTTTATACGTATGTATGTGTGTGTGTGTCTGAGTGTATGTATTAAAAAGCCCACACACACACATTTAAAGAACACTCAAGCTGCTGTTGCTCTGGGCTAATTTATTTTCAACTGCAAGTGGCACATTTACTCAATTACAAACAAAATTTTAGTAAAGCAGAGTGAAAATCTATCACATCCAATTATGATGACAATGCACTGCCATGCAGCTGAGGCTTAGGCTGGGACCAGCCGTGTTTTTCTTGAGGCCATAAAGGATTGCACTGGAGCTTTTTTTATGCGTGGGTAGAAAAGTGATTTAAGCTGAATGACAGAAAGCCCAAATCATTTTGTCATATTAAAGACTGTCAAGGACCCACCTCAGGATAGAAGTGTTTTATGTCAGATATAACACCAGAATTAGGCAAGGTAAGAACGGCTGTGAGCAGGATATTTTAAACGTCACAGGACAAGGGGGAGCATAAGAAAAGTTTATCTGCTGGGTTTGCAGATTAAGCAATTGCAGCACTTGAAAGTTTTATTCTGTTTAATATTCCCCATTGTGTCTGGCAAAGGGTTCTTTGCCTTCTAATAGTTTTTAGTTGCACAGAACAAATATGTCCTACCTAAAAAATCATATGCACTTAAACATATATGACCAAGTATTTTAAATTCACTTGCATACATACACATCTGCCTGCAAAAATCCATGCATTGGCAACACTGAGGACACTGAAATTTCTGGGTCATGTAATTTTGCACAGATCTCAGTAAGCAGTGCTACCTCACATCCCCCTCACGCTTTGTTTTCAGAAATAATGACTCTCACCCCTTTAAAAATAATAAAGATTTGGGTGGCACAGAATACAGACACTTCCCAAGCACAAACACATGTATACATATTTTGAAGGCTACTCCCCATTAAGTGCTTTGGTTTTGGATAGTTTAATCTGTGTCCTTAATGATTCAAGGCAGAACAATGGGTTTCTCAATTTAGGAATGTGCGTGTTAAAAGCAGGGATCAGATGAAACCTCTGGTCCCAAGCAATGTGTTCCACCAGGGTATTTCAAATAAATCCAATCTAAAGAAATCACCACTACATTTTGGATCCCAAAAGATGTTGCGCCTTAGGAATGGAGTGTTTCAGAAAGTAGCCAAACAGTGCCAGTAATTCAGCATCAGCAGTCAGGAAAAAGAAAGCTCAGTTCACTGCATTGCTAAGCGAATGCAACTGATTGCTCCCTTGCAAGTGGTGATGATTCAAATTCCTCAAAAATTGTAACAGCTTCCAGTAATGTTTTCCTTTGACAGCTCTGGGACAAACTTTTTCATTCATTCAGTCTTTTCTCTGAAGATTTATGTCAAAATTAGAGATGAGTAAATCCTGCTTTTTTCCCTGCTTTCTTATGCTTTACCCCACAGCTCTGCTTTATTCTTTACTGGAAAAACAAGTAGATGCAAAAGAATAAAAGCAACAGAAAACAAAACTATTAAAGCAGTTCTCAGTAAAATAAAAATGGAAAAATTCTAAAGCAAAAGAGGACTTTTTCCCCCCCCCCATTTTGTCAAACACGTATTTTTGTCACAGGCTGGGGAAGAGCAGAAACCTCTCTGCAGTCTACCAAGACATTGCTGTCTGAATGTATATTCATATTTCAGACACTATAGTGACAGATGTAAGAGAAGTGAGATTTTTTTTACAGCAATTGGGTGAGAAAAATTATTGAATTGAATAAAATTTTCTTTGGGTATGCAGATACAGAAATGTCTCATGCATTTATAATATCATCTCTTTACATATTATTCACCCAATAATGTGTTTTGATTTGCTGCAAATTACAGAAGACTTAAAATACTAATTTTAAAAAACTTTCTCTGACTGCCTCTATCATACACACAGACACACGTTTATTTTCTATACAATAACTCCTATTTTTAGTGATCCTGATAAGAATATTTGCTCAGAACGGGGAAGCCTGAGACGATGCATTGAAGGGCCACTCCTGTAGCTACTTTTAGCAGGGTCATCCAGGGGTTGAAAGTGACATTTTTATGTTTCTTCTCTGGCCTTTATGCTTCTCCATGTGTTGTATTTAAGGCAACAAACCCAGAGTGAAATACAGAAACACAAATACAGTTATGTCCATAGGAAAAAATACCCTATGGACATTTCTTCACACTTACAATGTAGGAGTCGGAAGCCATGACTTTAAATTAATTCAGCATCACTATTTTATGCATATCAGATCAAAGTTTGAGAAATGGTGTCTGGATAATGGAATTTTATTGTTGTTATGACACAAATCAACAACCACACTCAGCCTGAAGTCAGTTTACCACAGAGGAAACTCCCCATCTCCCAAGCATCCATGCATATATATTAAACATTCCCACATCTGAGGTTATGAATGAAAACCAAGGTGTTTGGAAGTTAAATCAAATGTCCATATCAATCAAATGTCCACTGTAGAACTGTCTCTGCTAATGTCTACATTTTAGTCAAGACTACTTTTGACATTTCTGTAAATAGCAAATAGCCACAGGAGTTATCTTCTCACCTACTTCAGGAGGAGTTTTGGAAGAAGTGAGTATTCATAATTTGGACACAGAATTTCACAAAGGTAGATTTTTGGTGAGGCAAAGCAACAACCAAGGTTATTGATCTTACAAAATGCCCGGACAACATCTAAACACTCTTGAGATGCAGCTCCCAAACTATTTACTCTGCATGTCTGTTACAATGGAAAATAAAGAACTGCTGTGGGACTCAGCGGAGAAAAAGATTCCAGAGAAAGTCATGAGTGATAGGGAAAGAAAACTGCTGTGAGGAAAGCACCTAGAAAAGGTAAGGGGGTTGGAGGGGTACTGGGCCACCATCATAGGCTGAGGGAGAAAGGTGGAGATGGGGCTGAAGGAAACACTTGGAAGCTCCTCAGCTAGGAGCTGGCTTGAGGCTGATGTGATCCAGAAAATGACAGGAGTGGGAACAGAAGTGAGGCCCACCAAAAGTGCAATTGATCCTAGGGAAGGGCTTAGGACAACTATAGGCCAACAGGGAGCTTGTGCTAACACCATGGTCACCAGGTTTCTGTTCTCTTGGAAAGCACGTGCACTCCCACAAGGAGCAACCTTGGTGTGTCCAGCTGTCCCAGGCCCTGGGGATTCAGACCAATGGGACTCTCTGCAGTGTTCCCAAACAGCCTGGCTAGCCCCAGTCCCACAGGGTTCTCACAACATGCAACAACCTCTAAGGTTAAGAAAGGCAAAAAGCTCCAATAATGCTGGTTCTGCTTAGCCTGATCCTCCTGTCAGGAAAAGAAGAGGCAGAACAAACACTGGTGAGTTTATCAGAAACAAGAGATGGCTTATTGAGAAAGTGTTCAACAATTGCTTCTTTGAAAGAATTTGGAAGCTCGCCCCTTCAACAGTGCTGCTTACCATCCGCTCCAAAATTAGATTGGCAAATCCCTCCTGGCCTTTTCCTACCAGGAAGACTGTCTACTCCATCCATTAACCCTGAATGCCACGTACTCAATATAAACTGACAATTCATAGTCAATGACATAGGCAGACTCACTCATTAAAGTTATTTGCACAACAGGAAATATCTTGTTTCGGTTCATCATTGTGTAATTCAGTGCCATGTTATTAGAGATATGAAGAAAATTTCCATAGGAAGAGAGATTAAAAAGAACAGGACTTCTAGATAAGACAAGTGACAAAAATGGACTTTTTTATGTGACAATAAAAAAAATCTACCTTTGAGTTATCTACTGTTTCTCATAATGAAAGAACAAGAGACTTTAAAAATGAAAAGCATTCAACTGAAAACCGATAAAAGGGTTTATTTATTTCTATACCAAATGCAAGTAACTTTGGGATCTAAATGTCAACTGATATGACTGAAGCCAAAATAAAGGATTCAGAAGTTTATCTGGATATTAAGAATATATATCATTACAAAACTAACCTGCCAAGCTATGACTTTTTTCTCCTGCAGTCAGTAAACATAAGCACCAACTATTTTGAAAATTTTGAGGTATTTTGAGGCAGTCAACCTGACGATTTAAAGGGACTCATTGAAAATCACTGAGAAATGAAATTGTATGACACTTGCTGTCTCATCATTCTACATTACAGGCAATCTGAATCAAATAATTATCTGATAAACAAAACAGGCTGGAAAACATATTTGTTGACAAATACTGTAATGTTCAAACTTCACTCTCACAGTCCATTAGCAGAATAATCCCTTGGGGAAATTTTTTAAAAAATCAAATCTACCTACTTTAGGGTTTTCCATCATGGAAAGGTATTTCATTTTTTTAAAATATATTTACCCCACTACATTCAGTATTAGGATTATGCACACTTCTGACTTCACAGCCACTTTATTTTAGGATGTCCCAGCAGAATTTAATTTGTCTTTCTAATAAAATGCTTGGCTGATGGGTCCTATAGTTTTGCCTTTGTAAATATGTACCAAATTCATCTTCCAGCCTTGAACTGACTTCCCACTAAACTCACAAGGTGAGCTACTGCATGTCTAACTGATTTAAATTCAAAGTGAGCAGCATGTATCCTCTGCAATCTGCATCTTTCAGCTCATGCTTCCAAAACACGACAACTTCGAGACACAGTTTAAAAATGGAGGAAGCTATTGCAAAATAAATACTGCAGCTCATTTTACATGCCCAAGCCTGTGAAATACCTTCACTAATCTACCTCATACTTTCCATCTAACAGTTCTACCAGATTTGTTAAAAAACAGATATGCAAATTTTAGGTAGAAAGGAGTTTCTTTCAGGAAGTTGAACATAAGGGGTAAATAAAACTCGATTGCAAAAAGACATTAATTCAACTGCAACGGCTCCATAATTCAGAATATTAAATTAATGCTTTATGAGCACATTATCTACTATTTAATGTAAATGCTGTAACAAACTGAAATTTAGAGATAGAGACTGTTCACAGGTTTGGCTTGGACCCCATCCACAGAGGCTTTATTAATCAGCACAGAAAGTTTAGTCTAACCTTTGCCAGTCAGTTCAAGGTAGAGAAGCTTCCTGAAAGATGACATAAATGTCTTCCATCCTCGCAGACATCTAGCAGCTCCCTCTGCTCTAGCCATAGGGCTGGGTCAGACCTTCCCATGTCACCCCATCACTGCTGATGTGCTAGACCACCTGAGCCATGACCGAGGCATGGCGTCTGTGGGTGCAAGAGCAAGCAAAGCTGAAAAGCAGTCTTCATTTGCCACACAGAAAAAATCAAAAGCCAAAGCTCTGTATCGCTGGCAGTGCCCCCAAAGCACTGCAGGGCACGCACACACTTCACAACCCAACAGCAGAGACATCCTCAAGCTTTGCCCTCCGTTCCACCCATGCCAGCCAGGCCTCACCACATTCCCACCCTGCATCCTTTTACTTTTCTATAGTCTGCCACACACAAGGAGAACAGCTGAATCAGGAACAAGCAGAGAATTGCATTTTAGCAACATTACAAACGTTAAACTAAAGAAACCAACAAGCAAAAACCCAGCACAGCAGTAATAGTGATGAAGCCACAGCACTTTATCATAATTTCATCTAGTGAGAAAGGGAATTTTTGTCAATATGTTTCATGTTCAGAAAATGTACTGCTCAGCACTTCAACACTGTACTAGCCAAACACATTTTATTTTATTTTATTTTATTTTATTTTATTTTATTTTATTTTATTTTATTTTATTGTGGAAAGGTTCTTTTATTTAAAAGCACATGTTGGATCCAGATCAGTGTCCTTCCATAGATACTTCTGATTCATTCAAACAGGGACACACAGTTGAGCCCACATGGATAGAGTGCAGTGGGTGAAAGCACGAAGTATAGGGGCAGAAGTCCTTGAGACAATTTTCAAGGATGTTTACATGACAGAATACTAGGAACCTTTTTAAAAGAATTTATCCACTGAGAGCCCTTAGAGGTCTGGCAAAGAGACATTCAATCATGTCCCATAACAGATTAACAGTGGAGACAAATATCACACCTCTACAAGTGACCAGTACGAGCAGTCCCAATGACAAGGCAAATCTCTTTGTAGTAAGGAGCTATGAAACAACTTACCAACTTGGACATATCTTCTGGTCTCTGAGTTATGCCATGGAGTGTTAGGGTTTATACTACTGGCAGAGTGCACCTCTCCTTCCTCTTTAGACATCATCTGGGTTTCACACCTCTGTGAGCACCTTTCAAGTCTCTAGTCTACTCTAGATCTCATGCATTTACCCCTCTCTCCCTCTGAAGTCATCTTTCCATATGTCTAATAACTTCCATAGACAACTTCCGTTCTTCCACTTGGCAGATACTTTCACCTTTCATACTGAGCATTTTTTAAAAAAATTTCTTTATTATTTGATGAACTGAAAAGTTTTGTAAGAAACACGAACTTTCCTTCTCTTGGTTGAAGAGAGAATTACACAAGGGAGGTTCATTTTTTAATTTCCACAGACTCTAACGCATTACTTCCTCTTTTTTTGTTTTTCTGGATTCCCCAGTAGCCCTTGTGATTTTTTCCAACGATTTCCATGGATGTCCTTCACCTTTTTTCACTGTTTACAATTGGGTTTGAGATATCAGCCTGCCTGAATTTATCAAGTTACTCCAAAGTTCCTCACAGTCTTCAGGATCTCTGAAACCTAAAGGTTTGTGTATTAACTCAAATATTGTTAGGTAATGAATGAAAACTTTAAGTAACAGCTCACAAGAGAAGAGCACTAAGCAGCACACTCCCATGGATGAAGCACCTATGAGGGTCAAAAGGCTACAAAACCTGGAGCCAGTCTCAAGCCAAGTTTAGCAGTGGCAGAGGCAGGCTTACCACCCACTCTCAATTTTATTCCAGTATCCACACTCCTGTAAACACATCCAGTGATGTTGTTCTATCAGTTACCAGAAACTCTAATGACATTTATTTTGTTCTTCACTCCTAATGAAATTGCAAAGTTCTTTCACCCTCCAATAGTTCAAATGAAGGGAAAGGTCTTATTGTGCGGCTGTGCAGGGAGACACCAGGACAGCAGAGTTTGGGCCATAGGCTGTCAAAAGCTGAGAGCATGGAATTTACTCCACAACGAAGCAGCACCAACTCTCTAGCAATCAGCATTAGCTCCTGAGAAATCACTCGATACCCTCCTGAGAAGGCTGTGGGACTGCAAGGGTGAAGCCCCGAGGACGGAGCTGCTGCTGCTGGCCCATGCTGGCAGCCCTCAGTGGGCTAACAGCCTGCCACAGGAATACTTATGTGTGATAGCCATAGCCTTTGCAATTGGATAAGAAAGAATAGAAGCGAAGTGGTGTAAAATGTCACATCCACCCAAGAGAACAAAACAAAGGGGTCTTTTTCCCCCTTACAGCAGGGGGGAAAAAGTACTCGCAAGAGCTTCTTATCCTTTTCTCCATCATTTTTTATTTTCCTTCTCAGGTTTCCTTTATGCAGGGAAATAATTCTCTCTCTGTTGACACCTATGCAACCACAGACGTGTCAACATGAGCTTACTGGGTGGAAAAGAAAAAAAAATATTTACCCCCAGCATTTCTGGGACCTGCTGCATTGCCATTACTGCTGTGATTTATCGGGGCCTGTTACACATTTTACCTTAAGCTTCTCAGTCACCCAAATTATTTCCTCTCAACAAATGAAAAATACCAGGGTTCTGCTCAAGTTTGCGGGAAAGAAGGCAAAGGGGAAACAAGGAAAGGGGTCTGTCCGTCCGTTCCCCATGTCCCCCCAACATCTGCTTCCAAAATGGGAGAAACACGGTGAGGAGAAACAACTGCAGATGGGTGCCGAGGGATGTCGGAGAGCGGCGGGGTACCTCGGGCACAGGGAGCTCCTCCCGAGCCCCTCCCGAGCCCCTCCCGAGCCCCTCCCGAGCCCTCCGAGCCCCCACGCCCGCAGCCCCTGCTCTGTCCGCAGCCCCGCTGTCCCCCCGAGGTGAGGGAGCGCAGCCGGAGCGGGGCGGGGGGCATGGCTGCAGAAATGCAGCCTCAGCAGGGAGACCAGGCTGTCAGCCTCCGGAGCGCTTCCCTGCGAGGGAGCAGATAACAGGGAAAAGGTGAATGGGAACACTTGTCACAGCAGATGGCGGCTTTGATTTGCAGAAGAAAGCGGGAGAGGGGCGGAAAGCAGGGGAGGGGCGGCCGTGCTGCCCGCCCGGCGCCGCCGCTCCCCGGAGCCCCCGAGCCGCCCGGGGTGCCGCAGCCCCTCCCGCCCTGCCCAGCACTGCTGACCTTCCCCGCACTCTCTGTGAGACGGGCTGAGGGGTTTCGGCAGCTCCGGCCGCCTTATACATTTTATTAACGCTATGCTAATTAGCTGGAAAGCCACACATTGATTTTCTTGAAAGGATTCAAGGATCAAATAGCCATTAATAGAGCTGGCAAAACCTAATCTACTAATGGATTTAACTTAAGAGAAATATAAAGCTCAAATAAAAAATATGATTATTTGGGAGCTACTTAACTAGTACTTATCTTTAAAATACTTTCACCGAATTTCTCTATTCCACTGAGGTGGAAAAAATGCAGCCATATTTTTTAAACATATTTGGCCAATAGATCTAAACAATGCCTTTTGCCTTGCCTTGCCTTGCCTTGCCTTGCCTTGCCTTGCCTTGCCTTGCCTTGCCTTGCCTTGCCTTGCCTTGCCTTGCCTTGCCTTGCCTTCCCTTCCCTTCCCTTCCCTTCCCTTCCCTTCCCTTCCTTTCCCTTCCCTTCCCTCTCAGGAGGCTGCACAGCCATGCCAGGAGATTGAGGAACACACGTCCCACACCAACCAGGGCCAGAAGAGGCAACACAGGGATGCTCCTCTCTCCCAGCAGCACATCTCCACCTGATGTAAACCATCACTAAGTCCAAGATCCCTAGCCCCAGGCAAGGCTCACACTGTGGCATGCATTGTATAAGCGCAACACAAGAAAATGGTCTAAAATACAAAGAAATTATGCATAATGGGAGAAAGAAGATGTCAGGCAAATGCAGACAGGAAGGAAATACGAGGGAATAATAGGAAAATAATAGTCAGCTGGGCAGGCAGTCACTCCAGCACACCCACAAGCAGTTGTTCAGTCTTTTATAGATACCATTATAAAGGACAGTTTGAAGGCAGGTTGGACAGCAATAATACAGCAACTTTGGATTTGGCTGCAGGGGATGCATCTTGAGCTCAAAAGGCAGCAGAAAAGAAAACAGAGACACTTGTTTTAAACTTTAACAATGCAACAGGGAAGAAAACACAGAGGCCCTTGTTTGAAAATTTAACAAATGGGCAATAGACACCAGAAAATTGCCTGACTGGAGGTGGAAGCAGATACTTCATGAGTACACAATGGATGGTGGTGAACCACTGATGTTCTAACTGGGGAATCAGGCCTTGAAAACTAAGATATGTAACTGATTTCAATGCAGCATGGGAATACAAGCAGGTGGGAGAGGTCCCTCAAGACTGATTGGTATGGTCCACACAACAAGCCATAGAAAGCTTGGATGATGCTGGTCAAGTGACTTGACATGTTGGGACATCTGGGTAGGTGGGTGACCTGGTAAACAGCATGTTCCCGAAATTTCAGAAAGTCACAGGGCTCAAAAAGAAAATTTTAAAATCAAATTCATTATGCAGAAAATTACGCTGACACAAATTACATTGGTCTTCTCCTAGGCATAAATGTGAACTAGCAGATCAGAACCAAGGTGCAGTTTGTACAAGGAACGAAGTCCAAGCTGGACAAAATCAAAACTGGTATCAAGTGAGCAGAAATCTCAAGTGTGAATCTCCCCTGCCATCGTATTATAAAAAGGAGTACACAAGTTGCCTTCTGGATCTCTCTCCAAGCCATTTTCTCTCAGTGACTCAAGATGTGCACACTTCACCAGTAAAAAATCATTGTTTTTACTGTCAGCAGCCGCCTCAGCCTGTGCTGCCATTCTGTCTCACACACCAGTAACAATCAAAGCCATCCAATTTGAAATTAGCTGCCAGTCCTCAGGATGCTGGGTGTGTCGGAACAAAATCAAGCACTGGGCTGGGTATTCAGTGTTTTCTGGAAAAAAGGAGTATACCCTCCATTCCAGCTAACACAGTGAGAAAATCTAATGGTACACAAACCTTTCACATCTAGGTGCTATAATAAGGTGCATTTCTATATTACTGTTCATGACATAAGTCATTCTCCAAAAACTGGGGTCTGCTCCCCATGTGAGTTTGTCTGAGTTTCCATGCGTTCATTGTTTTATTGATGAAATTCCTTTTAGGTATGAGTGGCTGGCATCAGATTGAGCAGTTGCCAAAACTCTGAGGTTCAGGAATTTTACTCATTCACCCCAGCAGCATGATTGCTCTTTGTCCTTCAAGAAGCAGCACTGGCTGCACCATCACGCAGCTTCAGGGCAATTCACTGCTCCAGGATGCCTCAGCAGGGAGAAGTCACTTTAAAAGAGTTACACTAGCCTAAAATCTGAGCAAAGCAGGGCAGGTTGAACACACTGGGTTCCTGATAAAACAGTTGTCCCCTTGTAATGTAGTCCAGCTGTTTGGCATCCCTTCTATACATCAGTCTCTCACAGCACAGTATACTTGGGTTCTCAGAACAGCGCAATTCTTGGCCATTAGTAAAGCTCCAACCTCAACTTCCCCCTCTGAGCCACTATTCTCCTCCTAAAAATTCCTTTGGAAAAGTTCTTGCAGTCTTCCTCACTTCTATAGTCTTGCAGTCTTCCTCACTTCCTCACTTCCTCACTTCTATTCACTTCTATATAAACTGAATCCTGGGTTTGATAGCCCCAGCAGGCCTCAAATATGTTTTATTCACTGCAGCAAGGAGACCACCACCTCTGAGACAAACCCCAGAAAGAATCTTCCCTAACAGGAAGCTTCACAGCATTTGTAGTCTGCACCCACCTAGTTTATGGTCAAGAGGTTCTGCCATGTGAATGAAAAAATTACACGTATTTTGATGTTATTAGAGGGTTATTTCATTGCTTTTTATCACAGATGGCTTGCGGTGCTCACAAAGGGACCATCACAGTGCTGGAAAACAATGCCATGAAAGTGCTCGTGTTGTTCAGCAACTGTGACTCCTATTTCATGGGACTTCAGGTTTTGCAGACATTTGGCTTTCTCAGGCTCAATCCAAATCCAGATTTTGGAAGACAAGAGCTGACTGCACATGAAATCAAAACGATAATGGTGGCAGGAAATAATTGGGGGAGATGGCAAAAGTGATGCTCGCCATCTGGATGGAGGGAAGCCTTGCCCTTTGTTGCCCAGCTGGAGAAGGCCTCCTGGATTTCCAGATGCTTTTGAATGTTCCAGTGGCAGCAGGAGCTACGAGTGTTTATTTCCCCTTCTCCTATCTGCTTGGTGAGGAGATTTCAACCTCTTGTCCTGTTGGACTGTGTCGCCATTGTCTGTGCTTTTCTCATCTCCAGACTGGATCGCTGCCATGTGGTCTGCTCAGCTCTACGTCTGAGGACCACTCAGAAACTTCAGCTAATTGCAGTATGCAGCTGCCTGCTTACATATCCACATTTCAGACACAAACCATAGAGCGCAGATGGCACACAGGCTGCGCCAATTTTCAGTTCATTTCCAGGTGCAATTCAGGCCTTAGTTTCTAAACCTCCTTGTGATTTGAACCTGCTCATTCCCCAGAGAATACCTCTGCCTACAAACACTGGGTCCACCATGGAGATGAGTCGATGCATTTGAACTGAAAGTCCTTGGAACAGCACATTTGGAAATTACTTTGATTTTTTTTTTTCCCCAGCAGAAGAAGGCCCACACTCTTGAATTTGCTTTCTTGTGTGGCAAACCTTCAGGGCACATTGCAAAACTTGTCTCTTTTGTTAAGCCAGTCTAAAATACTGGTGTGGGCTGGGAAGGGAGGCTCTGATGAGGACACTTTTACTTTCATTGTTGTCATTGCAGTATAATTCAGTAGGGAATATGAGGTTTGATTTGTTTTTATTTTAACTGCAGCTTATGAAATCTAAGATTGTGCACAGCATAAATGAAATCAAATAAATAATTGCAGTTGTTTCAGGCCAGTGCTGTTTACTGGAGTGCCAGGGAAGGAAAGGCAAGAACAGTGTATTTCCAGAAACTACTAAGTAGGTATGGCCAAACAAAAGGTATTTAAACAGGTTACTTCCCTTAGTTCATGCTATGGGATGCCACTGATGAGTTCCTTGCAAGGGGATTATTGAGGTCTTATGTGTCCTTCAAGCTCATATTGAGAGCTCACTGCAATATGTGACTGCCATTGATCTGGAGAGGAAAGGACAGAGACAGTGACCAAGACACATCAAGAAAAAAGAAGGAAGGAAGGGAAGGGAAGGGAAGGGAAGGGAAGGGAAGGGAAGGAAGGAAGGGAAGGGAAGGGAAGGGAAGGAAGGGAAGGGAAGGAAGGAAGGGAAGGGAAGGAAGGGAAGGGAAGGGAAGGAAGGGAAGGGAAGGGAAGGGAAGGAAGGAAGGGAAGGGAAGGGAAGGAAGGAAGGGAAGGGAAGGGAAGGAAGGGAAGGGAAGGAAGGGAAGGAAGGGAAGGGAAGGGAAGGGAAGGGAAGGGAAGGGAAGGGAAGGGAAGGGAAGGGAAGGAAGGAAGGGAAGGGAAGGGAAGGGAAGGAAGGGAAGGAAGGGAAGGGAAGGGAAGGGAAGGAAGGAAGGAAGGGAAGGGAAGGGAAGGGAAGGGAAGGGAAGGGAAGGAAGGGAAGGGAAGGAAGGGAAGGGAAGGGAAGGAAGGGAAGGGAAGGGAAGGGAAGGGAAGGGAAGGGAAGGGAAGGGAAGGGAAGGGAAGGGAAGGGAAGGGTAACAACTATCAACAAAGACTGGGGTTCAAAAACAGAACACAAAAAAAAGATCCCAAAGTCCACTTTGTCAATGAACTATCCTACTTTTCCTTTTCTTCTGATTTTAGTCCCCCCACCTTGTATGACTGTCTCTGCTAGTTTTCTCAGGTTCTTTCCAGATGGGTTCCAAAATTGCAGATTTGAACTGAGCAGTCAAACTAAATAATGCTTCCAGAGCAGAAACGAAAACTCCTAGAAAGAAGAGAGGCAGATTGCTGAAAACATCAAGATGATAGAGCTAATACTGTTGAAAGGCACATGTATGTACATGTACACACACACACACACAGGTAAATAGATCATGATTTCTAAAAGTATTTTTTCTGTGTAACGCCACAGTCTGGAAACACCCTTAATCATTTTATGGACAGTTCTATCTTTCCTATTTAGACATCTGTGCATATTTTTATTTAATAAACCAGCTACAATTCATGATTGTTTTTGGATATGCAATGACAGTTGTAATGTTTTGATTTCATGTGGGGCAGAGAAGACATCTTGCCTAGCTCTTACAGGACAAAAACATGGACAAAACTCACTGCAGAAGTCACTCCAAGACCAAGGAAATGAGAGAAACCCAGGGCCCCAAAGCATTTAACCAGGAAAGAGCAGGAGATGTCAGCTCTTTGGAGCTGTGCTTTCTTCACCTTAGAAAAGCTTTGTTGAAGGAGTCTCCAGTTGTATAAACAGGACTGAAAGCTGCCTCAAACAGGCAGCAGAAAGTTTGGTCTCTTTTCCTGTGATGAGGATTGGCATAGTTCTGGGACAAACAGGTTTATACCATCTGCTTCCCTCTCTGGTTCAGAGGAGTGGCAAAGGACAAGAATGACTTGCACCACTCTTGGCAGCATGATTTACAAGAGCCCAATTTAAACTTCTGCCAGTAAAGCATTTATGCTGCTAGATCATCATGTCTTCTATCATCATGTACACAGCTATGTCTGTAACCACACCAACACAGCAGGGTAAAGGTGTGTATCCAGCAGTTCCCATTTTGTGTTCCAGGCCTTTTTGGTTTTTGTGGGAGCTGAGTAACACCCTTTTATTATTATTATTTTGGGGTTAGTTGGGGTTTGTTGTTTGATTCTCTTGTTAGCTCTCTTTAAATGCTGAAAGGTTTCTCAGTGGCACTAACTCCATTGTCAAATGTCACAAATTAGTCACCCATAACCTCAACATCTTTAACAAGTTCTTCCTTAAAGATAGCTTCAAAGTTGGTTTGCTCTTCAAACTCCAGGAAGAGAAGTCTGGGTTTGTAACTCTGTTTTTATATGTGCAGCTCTCCATCCTAGGGGACCTGTGGGACATCACTAACTCGAATTCACTCATTTGTGAGCTCACAGACTACAAGTCCAGAACTCAGTGGGATGAAAGGAAGCAAAAGCACACTGCAAGATGGACTTGTTATGTTACATCTAGAGCAGGAAACCAGCTCTACACTTTGCAGTCAGAGTACATCTTGCCCATGCAAGTGTCAGTGAAAACTTCCACAGCAGTACCAGCAAGACAAAGAAAGGAGGCATTTCCTGCACCGAGGGGATTGGCACCTGCATGACACTGAGGGCTGCAGCTGAGAAATTACATGTTCCCACCTGACAAAGTCATTTTGGGTGCTACCTGAATCAACCTCTTTAGCAAAGCAGAATTGAAGAGGCACAGCAGAAGGGAAGGCTGTTGCTTGAAAATCTCCAAGTCCCACTGTGTGCCAAGAGGCACTGTCAAGACAGCATGAAGCAGCTCAGGGCAGGAGGCTTTCCTGGGGGGCAGAGGACACTATTTGAGACTCAGGTAGCCTGGTGCAGCTAGACGTGCCAAAGTCATACTCCTGCACCAAAACCCTGACTGCCACCCCCGAGCCAGAGCAAGAATGGACTTCCCCCACTGAAAATATTACAGCCTTGGCAAGAGAGGACCTTGTCTGGAGGTTGGTATGAGTCAGTCATGAGGGTCTTTTGTGTGTGTGCACATACATGTGTGTGTGTGCATTTACACAGTGTGCTGTCAGGGACTGATTTTCAATGATGCAAGTCTCCTCTAACTGATAACACTCTAAATAACAGGTGAGTGACTCCTGGCAAGAAGGAGATTGTCTGACCTCATTGTTTGCCTTTTTTCCCCTCTCTTTGTTCTTCACAAATAAAGGTTTTTTAATAAACTGAAAGGTCCTCCGCTCCTGCCCGATGATAAAATGAAAGGAACCAGTGAGGTATGGTACAACGTGGCAGCAAAAAAAGAGAAGCTCATCAGAAAATAACAAAGGTGCAAGTTAAAGATAAGGCAGCTGTCAGAGATTAATCCTGCTGGCCTGATTGTTTTCTTTAATACCAAGGCCTGCAATAGCAAGCGATAAGTTTGCTGAGTAATTTGGTTTTTGGTGAGGAAATAAAATTCAGGTAGGCCTCATAATTGATTTCCTTTTCTGTAGTTTTCTAAACATTAAACAAAACAAAAAAAAAAAAAAAAAAAAAAAAACAAACCTCTGCTTTGACTACACTTTCCTTTTTTTGAATTTGCTCCAAAGCTGTGAGCTTTCCCCCAAGCTGGGTCTGCAGGAAGACAACTGGGAGGGTAAAAGCACCCTTTCCTTCTCCAGCATCCTCCTGGGAATACTTTTGTTTCATCCTAAAGACTAACTGCATCCCTTGGACATGATAAATTCTGCTTGGTTTTGGTGCCTGTTGTTGACTCCATTTTACTGTCTGAAAGTGTGCAAAATGGGAGGTGGTGGGAAAGTGAGGTGGTGGGAAAAGCAAATTTCAAAAGAAAGAAGGTGCTGCCTGTCACCTGTGGGTTACCTGGTACCTGGACATGGCATTGGTCACTGTGGGGCAGAAGTGCAGAAGGACAGTGTGATCCTCATGGTGCTGGGGAAAAATCAAGCTGTGGAGGTCACCCAAGGGATTCTCTGTCTGGGGCTCACCACAGCGACACGTGGGGCCTCCTATCTGGTCCCTGGCCCTGGATGTTGAAGGAGGAAGAGTAGCCAGCAGGAGGGGTTATGTACCATGTTGTGCTGGTGAAAATCCACTCCTCACCCAAACCTTCCCCCTTTAGGGTGCAGACAGCCAGTTGTTGGTAGCCTGGGAACTCCACAGGCAGCAGCCCTGGGAGGAAGCAAGAGAGAAGAGAAATTGAGGGACGAAAATCTTTCCAAATCAGGAAGTCTGTAACAAGGAGGCAGAGATGCTCTCAGGCGAGAAAACGACCCTGAGATAGAGACAGTGGGAGTGTTTGTGTGAGTGAGTGAGTGAGTGAGTGAGAGTGTGTGTGTGTGTGTGTGTGTGTGTGTGCGTGTGCGTGTGTGTGTGTGCGTGTGTGTGTGTTTAAACACCTGTGTGTGTTGGTGCACATGTGTGTGTGCACAGGAGGCAGCAGAGCCTTAGTTATTGTGACAAAATAAACAGCCCCCAGGATGCTCATCCAGCAGCTAATTTCTCATCTAACCTATTATGTGAATGAGATGGGAAAAAAGTTTCCTGTTTTTCACAGATATTACTAACATGAAAGATACAGAATAAATTCCCTTGAAGACCATGCAGCCAGATCCAGCCACGGACTCATTTGTTTCAATTGAATGAATAAATGCAGTTAGGGACTGGCCATTGAGGGGGGAAAAGTCTATAAAGCTTTCTATAGAAGCAAACGTGCTGCCACCACCTCCAAAATAGATGAAGAGCTTGGCACACACTTTCTCCTCATCCATTGACAGCACACATGCAGATGCAGGCTTTTGCAACACACAAGCACACCCACTTAAAACTTACCATTTCCCTTATCCAAAACAGGTATTCCTAGTATTATAAGGCAGCACTGGTACTACTTGATAACCCACAATGAAGGACTTCTTTGCCCCTAGGGAGCTTCTAAGGGTGTTAGAGCAAGAAGTGATAGGTGTGCTTAGCCACCAGCCCCCAACACACCAAGTGTAGGGTGGGGATTTGGAAAGAGTGACATGATAGGGACCACACCAGCTATAGTAAAGCCAGGCTGTCATGAAAGCAGGCCGTATATCTCTTTTAAAGCATAGACTCCCAGGAATACCTAAGGAAACAAAGAACAAACAAATTTCTGTGTATGGCCACAGGCAGTCAGTGGCTGCAACCACGGCTGCACAGGTGTATTAGAGTGGAAAGTGTAATATGATGTTAGCACTTTCCAGACCAATTCTGCCTATTTTGTGTTGATTTTCATCTCTTTACTTTTCCCAGCAGAAGGAGCACGGGGCCAAAGTGCTGAGAGGCGGCGACCCACAGAAGGCCACTTCAAAATTTCCTTTGTCTTGCTTTTCCTCCATCAAAGGCACAAATGCAAGCAGGGGGCAATGGGAGGACCCAGCCTCCTTGCAAACTGGGCAGCTTCTCAAAGGCCACTCCCATCCCAGCCCCTGGGTGGAGGGAGAGCAGGGCTGGACGGGAAGAATGGCTTTTGACCAAACCAGGGCAGGATATGCACAGCTGCATTGCACCATGCACAGGTACACCTCTGTGCAATGGGCTCTGATCTGCACTCCCAGTGTCCCACCTGCCTCCCTACTTCTTAAATTTCAACTCTTGTGTTTCCTGCTTCTTTATTCCTTGCCCGAGGGGCAGAGTAGGAGCTTTCTGCTCTCCCTCAGTCTCTTGCCTTAAGTACATCTTCTGACCTTCCATGGCTGGGGGAAAAGGGATCCCTGTCCCCCGCAGCGAGATTAGGGTTTGACCCACAGGCCAAGTGATGTGCCGAGTGTGTCAGGCATCCTTGCCTGCTGCCTTTCCATCGCTAGCAGAGGATACATCCAGATGATAAATCCAGATGATGCCCAGTACCAGATGCTGGATGAACAAAGAGGTGGGTAAATACCTCGCAAAAAGAAGATAGAGAAAGAAGTGGGAAGTGGCGGAAGAGAAACCTGAAGAAGGTTAAAAGAAATGAAAAGAGACAAGTCTGGTACTTTAGTACACTAAAAAGAGATGCTTCAGTTACACTGCAGCAAGGCATTAGAGTAGGAGAAATGAAAATAAATTCAGCCTACAGTCCTAATGAAGCAAATTCCAGAGTGGGCTGAGACCTTAACTGATACAAATGAGGATCATTATCTTCACTCTGCTATCCTGTTCAGCACAGGGCAAGGAGTGCAGAGACAGAAGGGTACAACCAAGGATAAGATGGAGTGAAATACAGCCCTGCCACCCTGCTGCTGTCCTGTGATGAGGAGCCTCATGAGGAGGGCCAGTGGCAGCACTCTCTGTGAACTGTGCAGGCCATCTGCAAGCCTCAGCCATCCCTAGGTTTAACTCCAGCTCTTGGTCCAGTCAGGAGAAGGATTTCTGGATGCCAGGCTGGCACGCTGGCAGGAGGAGTGGTGGATCTCTGCAGGGATGGGTTTTGAGCAGCTTTGTGTTGTTCTCTTTTATGTCCTGGCAGGGCATTGGCAATATTGGCCACCTGCGGGAGAGGCTTCTTGAGTTTCAGCTATCTTCCTCTGCCTGCCAATGCCCACTTGACTGGTAGGGTCAGTCCTTGTGCCCTGGAGACTCAGTGAGGTGGGCACATCTACTCAGCAAAACAGGTTCCTGGGAACAAACCTGGGCCCCCATCCTGCCAGTGGGATGCAGACTCCTCGGCACAGCCAGAGAGAGGCTTTATCCGCCTGCTGCAGCTGCGCGTGGCCCTGCCAGGCTCACCTGGGAGCCCACCTCTCCCACCAGCTATCCATCTCCCCCTGACAGCAGCTCATGGCCGCTCTCCCACACTCCCATGATTTATGTGGCGTGGAACTCACCACCATCAGAAATTAAAATGACCTCAAGATTTGCCACATCCAACATTAAACCTAGAGCCTTGCTGCACTACCTCCTAACCTTGTCTTCTTCTGAGCTCTCCTTCAGCTCTTTCCCCTCAGAAGGAGTGATGAAAGTTATGTGACAATACAGCAGAAGCTTTCTCTTGGTACTCTCCATCACCATATTTACGTGTTAATATTTCATATCATATTTAATATTGACATCATAAATCCCTCTTGGCTTGGCTCAGTCAGGTATGACACGTAAGTAGGCAATGACTTCGTTTCTGAGCATTTACTCCTGATGAAAAGAGCTGGAGCCCAGATAGGTCTGAGAAAATAAAGATACATTAAGATAAATTCACTGTGGCATTAAATCAAACCCTTAATAGGATGTTTCATTTAACATTTCTCTAAGACCCAGGCAAAAGCTTCTCATCCAGAATCAATGGAAACATTTGCCTCACATAAATGTCTCTGCTGCAGGTGCAGGGTAGTGACAACAGAATTTAAGAGTGAAAATCTAATGCAAAACTGAAGCCTTTACCCAATTTAATCTTTTTAGTAATGATCTCAATAAAAGTCTCATGAAAAAGATACTGGAATGAAATAAAAATTCGTTAGGTGCTTTCAATCCAGAACATGTTGGCATTTTGAGGTCAGATTTTTGAGTTTTGAAATGAAATTTGAGAATCTAATGTCAAAATGTTTTTAGGTTTATTTTGGGGGTTGTATTATTTGTATTTCTTATCGAGATAGTTCTGATAACTGACATCAAGGAACACCATAAAATTGTAATAATTGGCTTCCAAATTAAATAAATGACCAAGTGATCTAGTTCTGAAATGCTACAAGGCAAATTTCCAAAGTGAAATTTCAGAGAAAATATTTAAACAAACATATTTCTGGTTCAAACAGGGTAGAAATAACAGACTCAGTGAACTGAAAATTCAGTCTCAACCATCTGTGGTGAAGGATTGCATCTGAGCACTGCTCCCAAGCAGGCAGGCAGCCTGCTTGCTTCTCACTGAGGATGCAGGCTAGTATGCATTGGGCTAGGAGGTCCTCTGCCTGACCTCTCCCAGCTTGGTCTGGGAGGCTGTAGGAGAGAGAACGGGGTGCAGGAAGATGGATAAGAGCTCTAGAAATCCATTTGTTAAAACAATCATTGTTTGATCTCACTTCACCATGCAGGACTGCAGCATGCACAGTGTGGCTTTTTGCATGCTAGAAACCAAACCCAGATGTTCATTTTCACCATCATGTCACAGCAAATGAGTCACCTTCAATCTAAGCCAGACCTGCAGACAGGGGTTGGACCAGAATTCACATGAGATTTTGTTTATCTTCATTTTTCTCTGGCTGGACCAGGGAGAGTTGGATTTGGGTGGCAGGTTTGGTTATTCACATCACAACATTTGTGTAGCTGCAATGTGGTTTCCTTGATTGCTTCACAGTTGGGTTAGCAACATTTGGACAACCACAGCGAAATGTAAACTCAAGTTACTACATCAAATAAACTCATTTGGCCGTGAAAAAACCTTTTTCTTTGTTATGCTCCGGGGAGAGGCAATATTGTTGTGGAGGTGTATGATCCAAAGGTGTCAAACCCTTTATAAGCTGAGTACTCCTTGCATCAGGTCCACAAGTGTCACAGGTGAGGTGCTATCCTTTCCTTTTCTAAAGCAGTGGCAGCTGATTTCACTTACAGCCCACACACCTCCTTAGCATGTGCAAGCTCCAGGATAGGTCATATCCATGCCATCCGAAATTACAGCTCTGAAAAGACCCTATAAGAGCTACTTCTTCTTTGCCTCATCTAGGGAGGAGCTGAGTTATCCACCTCTCCCACCATGCACTGGTTGCAGCCAGCCTGGCTGCTGTGTCAGGAGTAGGCACGAGGATGGCTGTGGCTTCCCTGGAGCTCTTTCCTAAGGAACTCATTCCACCCCGAAAGCCATCCCAAAATGAGTCTTGTCTGGCAGGTGCCCCTGGAGCAGCTTCAAAGGTGCCATGGCCTCAATTCCCACCTCCTTCAGGGAAGCAGCCTGATTTATCCTGCCTGAATGTCTGACTCTTGATAGTGACTTTCACTGCTGAGGAATTTTTGGTGAATCAGGGGCCCAAACCAAAAAGGTCACAGAAACAAAGATACAGACATCCCAAATATGGTCCTCATCTCCTTGGATGAGATTTGGTTCATTTAAATACAATTTTCTTTTGTTTTCAAATTTGGAACAAAGATGATTTCAACACAGGGAGTATGCCTAACCAACACCAAAAAGAGAAGGAAAGATTGGGAATGAGTCCAGAAGGACTCAGCATTGCTGTTTTATTTATTACAATCTGCATGATTTTAGGGATGACATGGCAATTGACAAACATAAGAAGACCAGAATTCTGCCCTGAGGAGCTGGTTTAGCTTAAACTAGGCAGACCAAGCACAAACATGTCTGGGTAACAAGAACATCTAGAATTTAAATGGTAAATATTAAGAAAAAAATCAACAAGTGCTTGAGGCCATAAGTCATCCTTTAATTGACAGCAGTTCAAAGGAAACTTTCCCAGGGGTGAGCCATTTCATAAGTGCCTGCTGCGGGATTCTCCTCTATCCCCTCAAAGCACATGGCTCCAGCAACTGCTGGCCATAGGCTCAGAGCTCAGAGCTCAGCTGAGCCACCTCTCCTGACATATGACCTCTCCTCTCAGGTCTGACCACCAAGGATGTGGCTCCCCAAAAGATGTTGCCAAACGGGAGAGAAGGTTCATGGAAAAGTGCACCCTACTGCAAAATACTGAAGAAGGGGTCAGGGTGGAAAAGCCTGAGCTAGTCGTGACTCAGGCCCTGGAGAAGGACACTGGAAATCTGGATTTCATCCCAGCCTTGACCTTGGACAAGTTCCTCTGTCTCCATTTGCTTGCTTCTACTCCCAAATGTCATCTGCCTTCATTGCACTGTTTATAAAACTCTTTGGGGCAGCAACTGGCTCTTGCTACACTCTTGTGCAACACTGCTCACAACAGGATCCTAATCCTCCCTCAAGTCTGCTGGCGTGGATCTAATGAAAAAAATTTAAAAAACCTGAGAGGAAAAAAAGGTGTAAACACTTCAAAATCCATAAAAATATTCCAAGACGGGCAACTGCAGGGAGTTCAAATGAACCTCAGCTAAAGACCTGATTTCCAGTGTTGCTACTAATTATTATAAATTAAAAAAAAAACCAAAACCTGTCTTTGAATGATCAATGAATAATGGCCAGGAACATTTTTCACCCGGGAACAATGGAGAATCTCACATTGAATACTTTTTAGTTGAAAAAAATTACATTTTTCAGGGTTTTCTCTCCTTTTGGCAAAAATTTGCCATCATTTTAAGAGAATTAGCACCAAAGTTACTGCTGAGTGGTCTTGCTTTCTAAAAAAAAAAGAAACTGCTTTCAGTAAATTAAATATCTCAAGAGCTATCCTGCTAACAAATTTCATTAAAGGATACTATGGCCTATTTCACAAGAAATAAAAAAAGCCCATTCTGGTCTCTGCACAATGACAATAACTTTGGACGTTCAAAATTTGATGAAGCTGTTTTCCCGAGTTGAGACCTGCTCTATTTTTCATGCAGTGTTGACAAGAGCAAGATGAGAAAGAAATTCAGTTTCCATCATCTATTCAATCTCTGGCCTCTCTAAAGATTAGCAAAAGCGCCTGTTTCACTGGTGTTTTCTTGTTAAAGAGAAACTCATCCCATAGAAACACAACTCGAAACCGTCAAATAATTTCACAACTGACAGATGGTAACAGCCATCCATGCAGCCTTCAGCTGGTTTTAGCCAGAGACGTGGAGGTAAGATCTGCTGTATCATGATCAAACCCTGTGCACCTCATCCATCTTTTAAGATTTCCTCTCTGAAATAAAGGCACACAAAAAGCTGCAGTCACACAACTCACTGGTAAAGCCAGCTTACCCCACTGCTTTTCTCTGCCTTGCAATTAATTTCTTAATTAGGAATTAATTTTAAAAAAAAAAAAAAAAGGAAATTGGGATTCTCTCTTTCTGCTTCCCCCAAACTGAATTACTCAGCACACAGAATAAGGTGAGCAGCAGGATGAGAACTTCAAAGGCTCAGTATGGTTTTTGAACTCCAGATGAAGCTGTTCTCCGCCACAGGAAAGATTTATCAGCATTGTCCTGTTGTTTTCTAAAATTATTTCTTCCAGAGCAGGCAAGCCAGGAAAAAGCCAAGGGGCATAGAGATGAGCAAGACTATGTGGGAACCTACCATTCATTGTCCCTGTGCATTGTGTTACAGTTTCAGCCTGGCAAGCTACTTACAAACAGTAATGGTCATTCAACAGCCTCTTTGGAAGAATTTCGTGGCATTGGTCTCATGTCTGAGATGAGTGACTTCAGCTAACACCAACTCTGGCAGGCTCAAAGCTGTGTCCAAGCATCCCAAGAGATAGACCAAACAAAAATCCTGCATGCAGGTGTGAGATGACCCCAGAGGGGAGCAGTGCATGTGAGGGAAGCTGCCCCTGCTGCTGTGCTGGCTTTGTGTACAGAGGGTTTTCTTTTCCTTCTCGGGGCTCCCTGCCCTGCTGCTGCCACAGTTGCTGAATTCACAGGAGATGGAAAAGCAATTCACTACACAGAGGTGAGTTGGCCCTCAGCTTTGTCCCTCACAGGTGTTTGACCTCCTCATCAAAATGTCTAAAATGGATTTTGGGTGCCACTTTCAGAGGACCTGGAAGAAAAGCAAATATTTGCAAATGCTCCTAGCTAGCATTTTTGGGTCAGACATACAGGCAGCCATGGAACACACATAATGTTACAAAGCACCCTTCGCACCATGCCACCATCCAGCCCCTTCTGTACCTCACGTGTACTTCCAGAACAGCCTCCATGCAGCCCAAAAGACATTTGAATTGAGGAAACTCCAATATAAACTACTCTAAAAAAAGTTCCTTTGATATATTGATGTTTCCTAGCTACTGCTACAGCAACTCTCATGAAGCTGTGGCATTCAAGGAGGATTTTTGTGCAGCACTCAGATATATCATTATCTGGACAATGTTTCTTGCAATGTTTATTTTTTTCCCTGCATCATTGAAATGCTTCCACTGTACTCCTGCCCTTGCCTTAATCTTTGGGGCACTAATACAAAGTAAGCAAGGAAGAGTCCATCACAATGGATAAATAAAGGACAGATAGTGATAGGAAAAGGGAGAACAGTTTTGAATTAAATGAGGAGAGATTCAGGTTAGATGTTAGGAAGGAATTCTTTACTTGGAGCATGTGAGGCACAGGAACAGGTGGATGGCCCATGCCTGGAAGTGCTCAAGGCCAGGTTGGGTTGGGCCCTGAGCAGCCAGGTTTAGTGGAAGATGTCCCTGACCACAGCATGGGGTTTGGAACGAGATGATCTTTAAGGTCCCTTTTAACCCTAAAAATTCTGTGACTCTTTGAAATAAAATAGGAAAAAGAACACATGCGAAAGGAAGGGAAAACCAAACAAAACACAACCCGAGGTTTTACAAAAAGCTGCAAAACTTGTCTTTGGGGCTGAAGGAGAAAGAAATGCATTTGCCTCAGGTGAGCTAAATCCATTTATGTGCAAGCTACAGGATTTTAGCTATTGGTGCCCTTTCACTGATACAAAATGTAGCAGCATTAGTGGTTGCCAATGCTGAGAATACCTTCTCATGCCTAACCTGCTAGCAAGCTGAAGATCTGCTCACTTTTAGGCAAAGAAAGGAAACCTTCAGGATTTATTTTAAACACAGCAGAGAGATAAATATTTCTACATTTCCCTGTGGGAAAGAGAAAAAACAAAAAGTCAGGAAAGAAAGGGGAAAGATCCCAGCGCTCTGCCCTCGTTTTCCTTTGGTTTTGCAGCCGCCTCTGTAAAGAACTCGCAGGATTTGAGTTTGGATTTTAAGCATCAGCTGCCGAATTCTTGGGGAGCGCTGCCCCCTGCTGGGCACAGCGGGCACTGCAGGTTCCCGCCCGGCGCGCACAGCCGACCTGGCCTCGGACACTTCCAGGGATATGGACACATCCACAGCTTCTCCGGGCAACCCGCGCCTGGCATCGCCGCGCTCACAGTCAAGGAATTCTTCAGAACAGCTAATCTAAACCTATTCTGCTTGTTTAAAGCCATTTCCCCTCGTTCTATCGCTGAATGCCTTTGTAAGAAGTCCCTTTCCAGCTTTCAAAGTTGATCTCCAGCTTTCAAAATGGAGTCCCAGAAGGGTCAACTTTTCATCGCATCAGTCCTATTCACTCACTGTTTGATTTCCTTCACCACAATAGCACGCTGGAACACTTACCAGGATTTGGGTTTATTGACTTAATTTAATTACAGTCAGCTTCCTCAGAGCAGGAGGGTGGATGCATGGTCATTTCCCCCGCTGCCCACTGCACTGCTGAGCCACTTTTCAGCCTCAATATGTACACCCAGCTTTGGTGCATGTGCCTTAGGGCAGCGGGCTGGGAGCAGTGGTACCCTGGATGCACAGCCCACTGCTCGGGGCAGGCCGTGGGTGATGTCCTCCCACGGCTGCCTGACAAGGTGGGCAAAATCCTGCCACCAGTTGTGACAGCCCAGTCAGGCACAGGAGGCCTGGACAAGGAGCACTAAAGCAAGAGCTGTGAAAAAACCTGTTTTCCTCTGAGTGTTTGTGTGTGTGTGTGTGTGCAATTTCCATAATAATTGTGTCTGTTGTCTGCAGACATGAATTCATTACAGCAGGAGGTAAGAGAACAGCCAGCCACAATATACATTTGAAATTCCTTACTACAGCCTTGATTTATAAGGCACAACCTGAAACACTGACTAGCTGGTTGCCTCTCAGTGAACTGAATTTAGCGTGATAGCTGAGAGGACTGAAAAACAAATGAAAAATTTTGTTCTTGAAACACTCCATCTCCTTATTTTTCATTTTCAAGAGTTGCTAGCTGTGTCCTGGGTATCCCCCTGCTTCCCCCACTCCACCCCCCTCCTTCCTCCTGTGCATGCTCCATCGGCACTTGCATTAATCCAGGCCCGAAAGTACTAAATTGATTCACAGTAACGCAGGCACCCAGGGGCAGAATATTCCAGGAACAAATGAATTAATCATCTCAGAGCCTCCGTGCTAACCCACATAAAAGCCCACTGCCCAGAGTGGTGGTGATGAGGGGCTCAGCCTAGCCCCTCAGCTGATCTCCCAGCACGGGCTCCCGCAGCAAGCACTCCGTCTGCTCCGGACACCGCTGGACACGCACCTGGAGGCTGCCAGGCACAAGCCCACGTGAGACAGAGCTCTTTGAAGAACCCCAGCATATAGGAATAGGTGTAACAGGGAGTCCTGCAGAAAGAGAGAGGTCTGCAGTCATTATAAATGGACCTTCATGGCGCTGACAACAGGAAACAGAAAATAATGTTTTGCAATTACGGGCGCAGCTGCCGCAGTGCCAGCGCGAGGGCTGTACACAGGTGCAGCTATTACAGCAATGAATAGCACACACTAAAGGTGCCATCCACATGGCCAATAATACCAGGGCTGAGAAGGTGTTTTCATTTGCAGCCTGATGCTGGGAAGGAAAAAGGCTTAATAAGCAGGCTGTCCTTCAGCCACCTAGGTCTCAGCCTTATCTGGAGCACCAGGTGGGCACTGGCAGGGAAGCTCCTTTCATCATCTGACTGGGGAAACCAGCTAATGTCTGAGTTGAGACCATGAGGCTTTAGCCAATTGAAAAACTGGCAGGTTTTTTCTTTCTTTGTTGTGAATAGAAAGTTTTTAGAAGTTTCTTCCCTTCCTGTTATTTAAAACATGCAAAAGGTTCTTGGGAGTAGGGGAAAGACATCTCTCTTCTGATCTCTTCCACACAACACTCTGGCAGTGCCACTCTGCTGACTTCAGTGGCAGGGCCTCTTACTGGTGGGAACAAGGGAGAACCAGACACAGAAACACAGCTGTGGGACTCATTCATCAATATTTTGCCCTTTTCCCCCACCCCTGTCCCTGTGTCAGCCCCATGCAGCAGCAAGGAGGGGCTGGACAACCTGACCTCCAGAGGTTCTCCCAGCCTCGGTTATGCTGCTGTGACCTCCCTCTGGTGCAAAGTGACTGAATCTTGTTTGGCTTCATTGTGATCTATCGCAGCTCTCAACCACTCTGTACTGGCATAGATCTGTGACCCCAGGGGCACAGGATTGTTATTTCTCTGCAGTCTGCTTTATCCCCCTAAATCTTAGAGACATGTCTTAGAAAAGGAGAGGGAATCACACACTTACCAACCCCTTGCAAGCAAACCAAATACTTTCCAGACTGTTTTACCACACACACATCCATTCTTTCATCAGAAAGGGGTGCTGTTTAAAAGATACTTAGCAGAGAGCTGAGAGAAAAGCAGAATAGGGGTTATTCAGTGCAACCAGGCACCCTGCCCCAGTGTGAGCTTTTATTTTTCTGATCTGTAGGCCATTTTCCAAACATTTTTCTAAACATTTTTCCACTGGTGTTGAAGATGTCTAAATCACAAATGTAAGGCTAGCATCATGTCTTTTCCTCATGGAGGTCTCGGCAGCTGTCCACAGACCCACAAGCATCCACAAATCACAGACACGTGGCTTCATGTGCAACACAGGCAGCTGTCACAGGTACAAGGGGGTCCTCATGCCCCTCACTTCTGCCAGCTCCGAGCCCACGCCAAGCTCTGTGTTGCCACAGAGCCAGATAATTTAAAGCTAATGTAAGTAAATAAGTCCACCTTTTTTTTTTTTTTTTTTTCCTAATTTACATAGAAAAATCAAATCACTTGTTACCTCAGCCTCACCACTACCCACCAGCTTCAGCTGGGCTTTTTTGGAATGAGCCAGTTGGGCATGGAGACATGGGTGTGAGGCTCAGAACTGCCCTGCTGGGATTGCCTGACCTAGCGCAGCGTGGGGCAGGGCTGTGACATCCGAGGCATAGCTCCATCCTCTGACCCAGAAGATGCTGGGGAAGGGTCCGGATGTTTTCAGACTGATAGTGCCAGGAACCCACTGAATACAGGCAGGGGAAACAGCTACCCCCAGCATCCAAGGCAAAAGCATTCTCCGGATTCCTGAACAGATCCCAGTTCACCAAGGTAAGCAGAACCAAGTTCTTTTTATAGGCCTTAAAACTGAGGGAGGCAGTAAAATTAATTTGAAAACTTTGCAGGAAGCTGGCATAATGAAAACAAAAGTGGATTGATGCACTGGCTGGCATACCCTCGCTCTGGGAAAGAGCTCAGGCAGCCACTTCCAGAAAAGCTGGAGCCTGCTGGAAGAGAGCACAAAACAGGAAACACTGCTCAAAGGAAGCTCGCAGACAAAGTGGCAATGTGTAAGAAATTATAATGATTAATACAGCGCCTGAAGTGTGCAGGGGAGCCACAAAAGATTGAAAAAAAGACCCAGAGATTTGATTTTCCAATGCCCTTCATCAGCAGCAGTCATTTTATACCAGCACAAAGTGGGAGTGCAATCTTCATGGCACAGAACAAGTGCACTTTATGCTGCCTTTCTCTCTATTTTCCTGCTGCAAAGCTCCCAGGGAAAGGGGCAATCAAGACCATTTGTCCCTGACCACTGGGGCTTGGAGCCTAAGCTAGGACAGAGACCATAAGCAACAAAGGGAGAGGGAAATCCCTGAGAAGAGCTACCACGTATATCTCTGGCTAGGATGGAAGAGGCAATAAGAATAAAGTGGAGACAACATCCATTGACCAGCTGCAGAAAAAGCACAGTTACAGAAAAGAAAAACTTGTTCCTTCTCTTAATTTGATTGTGCTCCAGAGTTTTGCCATAATCAATCTCTTCTAATATCAAAAGCAAACCAAATTAGACGCTTAGATAATAACATTTTAAGCCTGTAGTTCAGATTCAGTCCCTTCACCATATCCATCATAGCAAGTCAGCAGCAATAAATGAGTAAAGATTGAAGGACAGGCATACAAATCAGGTATGAAATGCCACAAAGCCGACCAGCAGCTTTTGGCAGTTCCACCAGCTTTCAGCAGACCAACAGTGCACTCTCAGGGCGTTTGGGGTTTGTCCTGTGAGGTGCCACCACATTTCAGGTGCTGTGGTTTCTCCAGAGTGAAGAGGGTTAAGTTTTCAGTTCTTGGTTTCTGCTCTCTGAAAAGAGGCATCTTGCTCAGATTTACTGTGGATGGGAATATGTTTCTGCCTGGTCTGTCTTCAGCTCCTCGGTGGGGATGAGCACCAAAACAAACTGCTCATGGGATTTTCACTACTAGTAAATTAAGAAATTTAAACATAGGTGACCTTTATGTTTACAACAATGGGAGAAGGGGCATGTTAAGTATAAGTTTCTCTCCATAAATTAAAAACACATCTATTCACCTATTATTTATTTCCTGCATTAAGTCCAGAGCAGATGAGATTTGCATGGTTTGTATCTCTGTGACGGGGGAAGTATGTATAGTCTCTCCACAGTCTGGCTTTCTGAGGTTTCATAAAGACATTCAGATGTATAGTAGTTGTATCCTAATTTGTATTTATGTTCTGTGATAATGTTTGGACTAAGCTTCTAACAGAGCGGGGAAAAAAAGAATAGGGTAATATTCAAAGGAATAAGCCACTTTTCTCTAAACCAAAGCAAGCAAACAAAACCAGAACAAACTTTGTGGCTAGATCCTTTATTTTGTTGTTTTTAAAATAGAGGAGGAACATTTTTTATCTGGATATCCAGAATATTCTTCCAGCTCAGAAATATATATCTGCTGACTTACACTTTCTTGCAGCAGTCTCTGAATTCCTTTGAGACATTAAAGGATTTTGTCCTCAAGTCATTCCCATTAGGGGAATATTCAATTTAGAAACTTGCCTCCTGCTCAAGGTTCGCATGTGAAATTCACAGTTAAGATCCCTCCTCACTGAGTTTCAGGTCAGTGCCCTATCCACTGAAGAGAGAGAGATATTTAACAATTAAATATCCTCTAGGCTACATCTGTACGAGGCAGTCCAGGAGTGCCTCCCAGTCCAGGGGTCTACGTGCCCTGACTGGTTTCACTCCATGATGGAATGGTGTCACCCTGCCTCGCTCCACTCTCCCCTTCCCATAGGAAGGAAAATTCTCTGTGAGGGTAAGGAAGGACACACAGTGCCCTCCCAGTCCTCAGGGCAGGCAACTGGGGTTTCTGACTGCAGAGCCAGCCCCACAGCTTACTGCAGCTGAGCGCTGCTGAAGAGCTGGGCACAAGCCCCAAAATTATCTCATGGTGTCTAAATACCTTGTGTAAATCTGTCCATTGCTTCAGGCACCCAAGAAGTAAGAGCAGCCTGAAAGGCAGGAGGATGTAAGGACATATTTTTGCCTGTTCAAAGACAACACAGTTTTGCTTGTAGAAAGCAAGCTATTTTTCTATTCTTGGGCTTTTGATATTAAGAATTAGCTATCCACTTTCCAGAAAACAGGGAATTAGTCTTTCCAGACTACGTGTTTAACAGAGAAGAAATGAATCTTCATGAGCTCAAGACATATTCCCTCTTCTTCTCTTAGCCCCTCACCCTCTGCTTCATATCTCTTCTATGCAGTTTTTCAAATAGTTTAATAATATTCACAGGGACATTAGATTAATTGGATTTTAATTCCAAATGACTGTGAAAGCAGAGAAGTGAGTCACCAGTCCATGCTAATGAGAAGATCTATTAAGGACCCTTCTCTGATAGACACATAGAGTAGGGTTATAAATATTTCATATTCAATTAATTGAATTTTGCCCCCTGTTATATGATGCTGCCCTGGAATGTTAATCAACTGGGACCAGAGAGAGAGGGAGAGAGGAAGAAAGAAGGGGGGGAAAAAGATCTAAAAGAGAGCCTTTAAACAACATCAGAGCCATTCCCATCCCCAAATCCTCCCAGTTCACACGGCGCCCTGCACATCATAGCAGAGGCTTTCATACAGACTGCATCTGGTTACACACAGTGGATAAATTAATGTTAATTAATCAGACAGTCATTTTATGGGGAACTGTACGCAAAAGGTTATTCGAGCCCTGCTGCAAATAGATTTATAGGTATAATTGCCATGTTGAATGACCCTCTGTACATAGGCTCATTAAACTGGCCATCAGTCAAGAAGTCTAATTGAGGAAGGCCCATATCGTGCCGCTGGGACCATGCGCTGGCTGCAAACAAATCCACTCCACAGAAGCCAGCTCTCTGAAAGCCGCCAATAATGCTACTTCCCATCCTCTGGGCACTTCTGCCACTGCCACTCTTGCCAGCTGAAACTCTAGGCAGGAAGGAGAGAAGAGAGCTCCTGTGCCCATCATCGTGGCTTTACATCATTTGCAAGGCACACCGGGGGACTGGGTGCAGCGTGGAAGTGGTTTGATTGACAGCTGCGTTTTCCAAATGCCTCTCTGGCCTTGGCAGCTGGGAACAGCTTGGATGCGCTGGC
This sequence comes from Entomyzon cyanotis, assembly GCA_024500445.1. Taxonomy (NCBI): domain Eukaryota; kingdom Metazoa; phylum Chordata; class Aves; order Passeriformes; family Meliphagidae; genus Entomyzon; species Entomyzon cyanotis. The sequence continues at coordinate 75,179,211 of JAKEPQ010001005.1, forward strand.
TTCAAAGGCGCCAAGATCAGAAGGCAAATATAAAGACACTAAAGATTCTCGATGACAATTCGTATTTCAAGAGCATCTCTTGATTTCACCAGGGTGGGAGGAAGCATGGGATAGTCAAGGCCAGGAGCTGAAATGCCCAGGACTGGCAATCAGGCACAGACACATACCCTGCAAGCAGGGCAGCTAATGGGGCTGCAGTCCTTCCCTCAGTGCCACCCAGATCCTATGGCTATGCTGTGGCACACAGTTGTTCCCATGGGGGCTGTGTCCAATGTGCAGCCTTTCAAAACAGCAGACAAACCTTCCCACCATCCCTGGCAGCAGACACGTGAAGCCATGGGCCGGCACTGTGAAAACTTGCCTTTTGCTCCTTCTTGTGGCATCTTGTGTCAGCTCATTCAGTGTGAGCTGCCTGCTCACACTCAATTGTCCCAACCTCTCTGTGCCTCCAGTCCCCACCTATGCAATTATGTGTCTGAGGATTGCCCCTTATTTCACACACCTAAAGGGCACTGCACCCTGGTTTACACGCTGAGAGCTGCAGTTCCAAGTGTTCTCTCTCACACATGCTGTGGATCACACATGTGTTCCCAGAGTGGAGAAAAGCAGGAAGCACATGGCACCCTACATTACTGCGAAGTCTCCTGGGCAGCCACTCAGCAGGCCAGCCCGAGTGGCCTCTGGGTGTCAGAAATGGGCTTTTTTTGTCCAAGGTCCTTCCCAAAACACCTCCAAACACCATTTGCTCCACACTGGAAAGTGTCATTTGAGAATGCTTGGGGAAATAAAAGCCCACATCAGAGTAACAGACAGGTAAATTAATTAATAGAACTTGTTCACATTGTCTCTTCCAACACTCGTGTTACTTCTTTTGAGGTTGCCCTTAGTAGTGTATCAGCCTGATCAGATATTAAATGGCTACAAAACACCATCTTCCTCAAACGCAAATCAAACAATCAAAGCAGAAAAACTAAAGTGCACTAATACAGAAGCCATCAAGGCCAGAATAAGTATGGACAAAGAGAAATCCATGTGTCACAGACCAGTGGCAATGTCACCATCAGAAGATGTTTCTGATGAAGAGGGGTCAAGGCAAGGGTTGCATAGCATGTCTGGGCAGTGGCAGCATTTCTCTTTATCCTGTCCTACCACGACTGGTTCAGCCTCGATGTGTTCCACTCTCTTTTTCCAGTACTGGTGGGCACAGTACTTACCTGTACAGCATCTGACAGAAGGATCAGGAAGACTAACTGTGAGCATGGCATGCTCCTGGATCAGCTGCCTGCCACTGATGCCAGGGCTTCAGAGGGCAGCTGCACAGCCCCTCATCCGGCACAGGGAGCCATGTTCCAGTAGAACAGCCTCCAGGCAAGCCTGGGATCTCCCTTTCAGAGCTGTTCTATGGATGGACAATAAACTGAGTCCCAAGGGCACGCCCAGGACACTTCTCAGAACTGATTTTCTCCTATCCTGTGGTCCCCTTCCAAAGACCATATTTGAGTCAGGTGAACAAAAGCATAGCCCAAGTTGTTAAGGCATACAAACACCATTTTTTTCTATGAACAAAGCAGCATTTCCTCTTGTAATAACAGGGGTTTTCCTCAATTTATCTAAGGTCTTCAATTTCTCACATTCTCCTGCCCCAAGGAAGCACATCTGTGTTACCACAGATGCGAATCCCGTGGCTGTGCTGCTGCAAAACCCTTCGCCTTTGCAGTGTCCCCCACTCGGCACAGGAGGAGAATCTTCTCTCGAGTGCTCACCCACAGAGGGCACCACTTGTAAATGTATCTGAGTAAAGGCGCTGCCACTTCATGTCTCACAAATCCAAACCCTTCATGCATATTATTACTGTCATCTTTGGGAAGAAATGGAGCAGCAGGCTGATGGAGCACAAAAGGATATGTTTTTAAAGCGCTCACTGTGCATTCGCGCTCATGCTGAGATGTCAGGCAAGGCTGTCCATTCTGTATTGCTGTGGAATGCCTCCAGCCCCTGAGAGCTGAACTACATCAGTTCAGTGACGTAAGGAAGGAGAATGGTACCTCAAAGGATATCTGGTATTTCCATATGCAACCATGCCTGTCACTTCATCTTTGGCAAGGATGGGGAGACACACATGCTCTTCCTCTGTCCACAGCAGGTGGACTATAGGGATTCCACTCCTAAATGTTAAAGACAAATTTTTATTTACTACAGCAGCCAGCAGGTAATTTTTCTGAAGTCCTCAGTTCAGGGATAAGAAGATAAAGGCTTTAAACATAACAGTCACTAACCTCACTGGTAGAAATTTTACCCCCAAACTTCCTTGGGTGTTAGGATTTCAACCTGTATTTCTGTGAAACACCTGAGATGTGGTTTGCTGAGCCGGCTTTTACATGTGTAGAGAGGTATGTGCAGCTTTATGCAAATACCTACCAATAGAGCAAAAATCTACAGCCTTCTCACCCACCGATTTCATTTTAAGTGATACAAAAATCCCAGCTATGTGCAATGTATGCACACAAAACAGAGCAGCCAAACAGGGAGAAAAAATATCTGCCCACCTTGTATCCCACTTCTGTGCTGCCTCCATTGCTTGGCAAGGTCCAAGGAGACATGCAGTAATGTACTTAAGGCAGGGGACAGCTTACAGAGCAGTAAAATTGTACATTGTGCATTCAGTTCACTGAGGAAATTGCTGAGCTGTTGCTTCTTTAAATACCAGGCCCATAGTTAAATTGAAATGAAGTTTTACTCTTCATTCACTTTTCTCTTCCAAGTGCATCTCAACTTCTAGTTAAGAAAAATCAAAATATGCTGAAAAATAGCTGCTAGAATTAGCCTTCAATCCAAGGGGGTGATGGTGGTAGTGTCTTTTTGGTATTCTTTTTTGAAATCAACCTTTGCCCATCCAGTACAATCTACCTTTCTCATTTCTGTCTGATAGTCCTGTATTTCTCTCTTACAAGCCATCAAGATTGTTTTTGTCTTCACAATCTCTCTAGAAGCTCTTGAGCTTTTTGCAGCACTAAGAACCCAGAGAGGGATTGGAAACTAATAATGTTGGAAATCACCACCATGTATTTTAATCACTGAAGCGTGCTCTCAAATTACACTCGAATTAGAATTACCAGAATTCAAGTTTCTGACATCACCCTTTTCTAACCTGAATTTCTACTTTGGCTCTTTGAGTTACATAATGCTGTGCAAGGTAGATGCACATTACTAGCACGAGTCTCCTTTAAATAGCAGCAGCTGTTTACAGTCTTTCTATAAAATAAAATATCTTCTTCCTGAGAAGAAAAGGAGAGGAGGAAGCCTCAATACAACAGATTGATCAAGGTAGCCCCCAGGCTAACAGCCTTTTTTTCAAGGGAATATTTTACAGCTATTTAAATCTGCTCTGTGCTAGCTTTGCAAGACTGCCACATTTGGCTAGGTAAGCTGCCTAGTCCACAGTAACATAGTACAGCAATGATTTTAGATAAGTTTCTTTTTTTCCACCCAGCTTTAAGACTAATTCAACCAGCAAGTTTACCTGCAAATGCAATGTTTCAAAAAGACAGTTTTCATTTTAGTTCATGTAACGTATCCCATTAAATCTGTGTTACCAATTCTCTTTGATTCCCAGCGTGCCTATTTGCAGGGAGAGGTTCAGGCTGAGAAGACAAGACAGGAGAGTGAGAGTTTGCTCACCAGCCCTGACTAATTCATCACATGGTAGGAGCTGAAATGACAACATAAGTCAATGGCATTAGATGTAAACAAGTTTCACTTAAGAAAACACTAGAAGAGAAACCCCACTGATCATACCTGGTCTGATCATACCGCTGAGCTGTACGTTTCTTGAACGTACAGCTCAGCAACGGCTGCAGAACAGGGCACGGGCTGTGCAGGCAGATCTCAGGGCACAGAGCAGCAGGTACAGACCCAAAAGCCCCTTTGAGAGCACTTATTTTCCAAGCCAGCCTGCTGGGAACATTTGCCTTCCGCAGTCTTGCCAAAGCCCAGAGTTGATGTGCATTTTGCTGGCTCTGCCAGGACTCAAAGTGATTAATTCTGGTCTCTGGGAGGTAATCACAGGCTGCCTTCAGCCCATGGGCCTCCAGGGCCAGCAGCACCCAAGTCCCCATCCCTTTCTGGGGATGCACCCTGGCTCTCTCCCACGGGAAACAAGGATGGCACAGCCAGACCTCAAGGGAAACTTTAGATGCCCAAGATGTAACTGAGGCTGCTGTCACAAGGAGGACACACCCATGAGGACAAAAAAAGGACAGGCCAAGTCAAGGGCAAAGCTGCCATGAAAACAGACAGAGGTCACCTTGTCTCTGTTTCAGCAGAAGTATGGAAAGCTCAGCTGCTGTGTAAAATCCAGCAGACCTGAACACCTTCCCTCATAAGCGTGAGGGATTTCACCCACCCACTCACCCATTTTCACATTAGATGTTAGTGATCAGTAATGCCAGGCAGTGACACAAAGCAAATTGTTTATTCAGATCAATCTTTTAATCCCATCTTACCCTTTAAAATAAATTACCAAATAAACTCCTCCATTAACTATGCTCTAAATCATTATGTGGTCACAGGACAAAAACTTCCCATCAGAAAAAAAAAAAATCACTTTTTTTGGAACTTGTCTTGGTTTCACTGATTTGTTTCTTCTCAAAACATTAGGATTCTGCAGAATTTTAATCTGACACAAAAATCAGAATGCAGTAAACAGCAAATTCTTTGCTCAGTCACACATTAGTTAAATGTTCATAAAGCAATACCAATACTTTCACAAGGGAACAGCTTTCTACAAAATCCTATAAAAACATTTCTGGAAAACATTTTTTAAAAAATGTTTAGTTCGTGTTGATGTCTGATACCAGTCTATTTTATTGGGGTAAGTAGATTTACAAAAAAAAATCATTAAAAATCCTGACACAGCATTTCACAGTAGGTTATCTCAATGTACAACTAGTACTTAGGAATTAAGCCTGAAAACATCCCTGTAAGTCAAGGACTTTACAAGCAGGGAAACTTGCATCAACAGTTAAGTCAGATGTCAAGATCATACAAGGACTCAGTCTTGACTCTTGTGGTGATCATATCACATCACAATATTTTGTAGAGAAGTATTTATTATGACTGATAATTACCGTTCAGGTTTCTTATTAGTGTTATCTGCTGGAATGTAACCCCTCCATAAGATGGGATGTTTTTGAGTAGAACAGTCTGATCTACTACAAAGCTTTTTCAGATTTAACAAGCTTTAAAACACTAACCCTGCATGGCTCTTCACTTATTTTGATACCAAAAAGGAAGTACTGCATTGCTCTAAGACTACAAAGTAAGGCTGATGTAGCAATGAGCACCAGCTGCGTCATTAGAGAAGCACAACTCTACAGACCACAGGCTCTATGTCCCTTCTTTTACTCTAGATTGAGTTCCCCCTTCTGCCTTTTGTCTTTCTTTTACTTGGCTTTAAATTTTGGCTTAGCCAGTTACCAGTGCTCCTGATTCCCAAGGGTCTTTTCTTGCTCTCCTCACCAGCAGGTGTCACATTGAAGGATGTGAAGTACCTTTGCTGCCCAGCTCAGGCTGCAGTCCCTGCTCTGGGGATTGCTGGGGAAAGCCCTGCTCCCCCTTCCCCCTGCTGGGGCACAAGTCAGTGCCAGCACCTTCAGCAACCCCATGCCTGTAGTCTTCTACTTGCACCATCTCTCTCCACAACCAAGAGATAAAAAGTTTCCCCTGCCAGCTGCCTACAGCACCAGGCTATCAGGCAGCTGGTCTAACACTTTACTAACTGTTTTCTGTCCCTCACTTTAATCACAAGATTATTTGTTGATTAAAATTGAATTGTGTATTTCTGTAAAAGAGAAAAAATGCCTCTCTGTGAAAAAGTTTAAATATATAAAAACACTTCATAAAAATATTTATTATAAAAATGAAATGCCCCATGAGCCTGTAAACGTTGCCTGTAAAATCTCCATTAACTGGAATAATTTGAAATACAGTCATTCAAGCTCTTCTCTGCCATTTCCAGTAAGATTTTAAGACAGCCAACAGAAATGCCACTCATCTTGTACTTCAATCCTCCCGCAACCCGTTTTTCTTCTTCTTTCTTTGTTTGTTTACAGTGCAACAGTTTGATTTCTCAATGCTAGCGGTTTTCTTTGGAGGCATCATTTGTCTTTGCTTTTAATAGAGTTCAGCATGGCCTGATTCTGAGCCCTTCTTACAGAGTTGGTTTGAGGTCTGATCGGTAACAGGAGCAACACCAGGATACTGAGAATGTGCATGTGAAAATACACAGACCTGGGAAAAAAAGTAGAAAGAGAATATTATATTTTTGTTGGAAAACATGAATTGTGCAACCCAAATACACAGAATTTAGTGCTAAGAGATGAATGCAGAATGTATGAACCTGACCTAGAAAGCACAAAAATACACCCTGGAATTTCACACAGTCTATGAATGTGGTGTCTGCTGGCACAGATGTAAATACTGCTGTGGATGATAATGAGGCAAGGAAACCATCAGCACACCCAAGAGTCTGAAGTCTGACAGCTCAGATAAACCCATGTAATTCAACCCAAGCCTTATTCAGCCCATCTCTCTTTTAATGTTAGAGTATACAAGGCCATGTTCTGAAGAAATATCTTTCATGCTTCAAAAAAATTTTTAAAAGTGACAGAAAGAAAAAAATTAAATCAAAGTGTTGAGATCTGAAATAAACACTCGGCTTTTAACTAGAGAAGGTCAGGTAATGATGTTTACAGAAGGCTTGCATTTTTGAAGGTAACTGCTCAGAGATAGCTATATTTGGTATGTAACTAAACATCAAATATTTTTATTTCAAATAATTCAGTATACACAAGATTGAAGAGAAATAAAAGATACTTAAACCAAATAGATGAGATTCTGGCAGCTTGGGGAAGATGATGTTTGGGAGCAGTATGGTCCAGCTGTTAAACATAGCAATGCACATTTCTGTGGTCTCATTTATGCTTCTTGCCATAGTTCTTAGTATCCTTGTAAGGTGCTTAAGACCACTGCTTGTGGTGTGAACTGCCCCAAAAATTCATGAACTAGCCCAAAGGCATAAAATTTTCTTGCTTACAAGTCTCTAAGTCTAAATATTAACTATGTTCAAAGTCACCAGGGCAGAAATTATTAAGAAATGAAGCTAATGAAGATTTGGAGTAATTTTTACATGGTAAGTTTTCTGTGTTGAAATCAAAGGTTTTAAGAAACAGGAACAGAAAATGTCGAAATTCAACCTCCTCCAAAAAGACAGCAGCTATCTTGACTACCAGTTTTTTGTCTTTTATGTTAGAGGAAGGAATTGTCTTTCTTCTGAAGCAAAACCTGTTACTCTATATTGACAATACAATGAAAGAAAAGTAAAGAAATGTAGTCTGATCTCCCTTTTCTAATTATTTTCTCAATTTCTGTATTTCTACTTGGTTTTATTAGAGCCCATTCAATGTACCCTGCAACACCAGTGTTTTCTTATTTTTAAGGAATCTAGAGAAGTACTCATTTTGTAGGAGAAAAAGCATACTTTGATAACGAAAAACATACTCCTTTCAAGGAGCAGTGCTCTGCCAGGAACCTTCCATATGTCCTGCTGATGGATCACACCTCCTGTTACACACATTCAGTAGCTGGGAGCCTGGTCTTTGCTCAGCACCTCCTTCCTACTGTCAACTCTCATTATTCTTAACCTCTTCAGCCTTAGCTACTGCTAATGGTTGAGACTCAACTATTTTGAAAATGGAAATTGAGTATATGAAATGCCATGTAAGGACACAGAATGTGAAGAACAACCAAAGTGCTCTGCCTTGGCATTGTTATAATCTCATTACATAACAGGAGTGCAAAAATCACCCCTTATACTTTAGCAAGCATCCTGTCTGAACTCCTTTCAAATTCAATGCAATGCTAACTGCTTTTCAGTGTGGTTTGGATTATTTAACGAAAGTCTGTGCCAGCCTAGAGAATAAAGACAAAGGGAGAGGACTTACTTGTAAAACTTAATGGTGGGCTCCACAGCCAGCATCACAAATGGTGCAACAGTATAGCACACAGCCAGCTGAGTGACAGCCCAGGTGACAACGTCATAGGCTATCTTAAGAGGCACTGATGAGAGGAAGTAATGTCTGCAGTTGTTTCTTATCTGCAGGTCAGGAAAAAGTAAACAGATGATTATGTAAATTCATTTCTTAGGCAAAGTCACACAGACACGTTGCAGTGCATGACTCTCCACTTACCATCAGCATTAGTACCACAGGAAGGTTTAAACACCAGTTAGAAAGCACTGAGAGCAGGAATACAGAAGTGTGTGGACTCTCATATCCAAAATGTCCCAACCAGTGGCAAACAGAGAAGTAGCCCCCAGTTTACTCTGTCATAACCACAGGAGCAGACTCTCTCATTTTGGGTGTCTGGCACAATATATTTGGGGAGGGAATCTGTTACGATTTAATCTTCCTCCCTCCTGGTTTTCATTTCTTACTGTTTATCAACAGTAAAACAAAGTTACTTTAAATGAAGCAAGTAAGTGTTTATACTTACAAGTGTACTGCTCCCTTGAGATTTTAAGTTAGTTTCACATCTGTGAAATCCTCATAAATGAGAGGCAAAGCACATGTTCAACAACCTGCTCTAACCATAGTGGTTAATACTGGTCTCTGGTTTAGTTCGCCTTTCAAATTGACCTGGTTATTTATCCACAGTCAAACTCTAGAAGACAACAGTGGTGCTTCCTAGCCCTGCACAACTGGCTAGTTCAGTCTGAAAGATCAGCAATGATAAATTTAACAGTGAGACATGAACACTGTACTGTCTTTGGTGACTCTATACAAAATAAGGCCCATAAACACAGAGACCATTTTACTGCATCATTTGTATCCTCATAAATTGTTCAAGTTTGAGCTAATGCTCAACCCGCAGCAGTTACTTGTGTAAGACTGGGCCCAGAGTTAATTACAAGCCAGCATACAGGCAACATGACCCAGCAGAATTGTGGAATCCAACCTGACCCTGAATCCCAAGTAATTTGACTGCATGGACATAGCTGGTGGCACTCCTAACTTTATATCCTCAAGCAACATTTCCTCTGACAGCCAGGGACAGCCATGCACCGCACCCAGAAGTGGTGCTGGTTATAACTGCTGAGTACTTTGCAATTAGCATCAATACAGAACAAAGTTTCAGTGAACATCAAGCCTGCAAAGGCATGAAAGAGGGCTCACAGCAGGGACAAGCTGCTTGACCATGTGAGGGTGAAGCTGACAGCTGGATAGTGTCTAGCACGGACCTTAGAAGAGAACAATGAAAGGTACATACTGCTCTGGCTGCGAGTGTGATAAGGATTCCAGTGAGAAATGTAAAATAATATCCAGGATAGATACCATGCCACAGGGCCGACAGGATAAATGTTAAAGCCGTAGGGTACCAGGGAGCTCTGTCATAGCAGACACTGCAAAAACGAAAACAAAACAGAAGAGGCTGAACAATGGCCACTGCACTTGAAAGCCTTCTCTGTTTCTAAGGTCTTAATCTGTTTTCTTAGTGGTTTTATCTTGGCTCAGTTACAGATTAGGGCATAGGGCACTCTCCATTTAAAGGGAGGTTTAGATGGAATGAGGAAGCATGCTTATATGCAAAGGAGTATTCAAAGAGTGCCATACAAATATTTCTGGTGCTCAAAGCATTTAAATAAATAATGAAATAAAGGGCAGGCAAGACTTCGTTCACCTTTACATCTCTATCTGGAATCATACATTACCCTCCAAACTCTGATGACAGATCAAGAGCAAGTTGAAAGACAAAGAGATGTGACTCCACCCTTCACTCTAGTGAACAGAGGTATTTTTAGCCACAGTTATCTGGCAGATGCTGGGAACAACAGGGAGTGCCGTAAACTATTGCAAAACAGGGGATTCCAGCTAACTTTAGCAGCAAAAATCTTACTCCCAAGATGCAAGGATAACAGTTCAAGAAAACAACACCCACTCTATTTGGCTATCTGAAGTTTAAATCAAATGCTATGTTCCAAAGAAACAAGTCAAGATAATTCCTGGTAAGAAATGCATTATTTGAATAATGAAAAATAGTAGACGTTGACTTTTAAGATGTATAGATTTAACATCATTATAATTACAGTAACTATACTGTTACTGCTAGAATTACAATAAATTTGTGCCTGCATTTCAGACACTATGTTGACTGTATGCTGAGTTTTAATTGCACCAGAAAGTGTAATGAGTAATGAGACACAGTCCAATCTACAAAGTTTGGACTTATGCTGGTATTTATAATATGTGGCTTAACAGTAACAGGTTGAAATCAGATCATCATCATCTCTTCCCCATATCCTAAACAAGGACTCCCTGGCAAGCATCTTAGGGTAGCTTAAAACAAGACCACACTGGGGCTCTGAAGATTTTGACTTTATTTTTAGCTAAATTTCTGAATCCCAGTGGCACAACAAGACTCACCTCTGTGTGGGAAACATAACATAGCAAAACAGTAGAGGGAGAACAATGGAGGGAAACAAAAAAATGCTATTACTTTCTATTACAGAAGATTTGAACAGTTCATTTATAACTTTGCTGCTCATATATGAAATAGGAGCATTTTACATTTTCAGCAATAAAACTTTACAGCACCAAATACCCTTGTACTGCACCAACTGTTACAGACACAGGAAACAAAGAAAGAACAAGAGGCTATACATTTATGAGAGTCACCAGTCAGCGTTTTTCCAGGTCATGTAGAGCTTTTGGATCTCACAAGCATGTTACTGTTTCATTACTCTTACCGTTTCAGCCAGGCAGCTGTCTGAATGTTCCAGTTTTCAATGTACATTTTAAAACTTGTTGCAGTCTAAGAAAGAAGTTCACACAAATTGTTATTAATGAAACCTGTAAAATACTACTTGCATTTTAAATTAGTGCGGAGGTACGTGGAAAATATTAATTCTAGCAGCTAACTTTTATGAAGACTGTGCCACAATCCATCATTATACTAATATGACTTGGGAGGGATATTAACTAGGCTGATGGCTCACTGCTAACACTTGGCACTTGCTCTAAAATCTCACTTTGTTTTATATAATTAAATACAGTGTTTGGTTACTTTTCAAATAATGGGAAATCTGAAAGGCTTTCTTGTTTTATATGCTTGGCCTTCATTTCAGTTCATAAACAGCTTCAGTTCTGGAAGAGCTTTCTTGCCACCCATTATGCAATCAGGACTTCCCTACAGTACTACTAAAACAATGTGTTATTTTTAAAAATGCATAATTATTATCATCATCATCATCATTATTTTTATTTTTATTTTGAGAAGGAAGGTGGGAAAGACTGAAAAACATGGGCAAAAAAATTAGGACTAAATTTAGAAGCCAATTCTCAGCCCACTGCTAGGCTTGAGAAACCAGAGTGGACTCTAGGGTTCTGAGAGAACCAGCATACCTCCTCCTCTGAGTTCCCCCAGCTCTAGGGGACTGCTGGACCTGGTTGCTCAGCATCAGTTCCCCTCCTGCAAATTAATCTCATCTCCCAAATTCACCTTTGTTCTCGCCTGCTGGCAGAAACCTCTAAGGACACCCTTGCCAAGTGGGGACACAATTCCGTGACATGGCATTATTTTGCCATATCAGCTGAAGGTAAGGGCACACTGAAAAGATGGATTAAGGGCAAAGGGTTCCAAGGGTAATTTGCAGATATCTTTGCACTTCCACTCAGAATCCTTAAAGCTAGCATTTCATCCTCTGCATTTAAAGAGTTAAAATGATTAGCAATTCCCAGTGCAGCACCGCTACATTTTAATTGCATTACTGCACCAGGAGAAGCCAAGAAAAATATTGTTTCTCTTCCAACTAATATTGTCACTCTCTTTTGGCCTCCTTTAAGTTCCCCTGTTACATTACCAAGAGAGGAAGTAGTTGCTGGCTGTCAAAACAAGCACGCTGCCAAGGCTTTCAAGTCCCCCTCGTGCGCTTAGCCCCTGTCACGTTTTAATGCCCACAAAACTGCTTCCATGTGCTTATCTTTACTACAGATCAGATAGTCACATTTAGCACTCAAGTTCCCAGCTCTGAAGCAATTTTACACATGCAAGTGGCTATACCTGCTGAATATATAGACTGTAGCTGCGCACACTGTACAATCACACTTCAACTCCCAGCATTACTGTTGGCATATAAAGTGATGGTTCAAGGCTTACCCAAAGTCATGGTCTCTGTAGCCTCTCTCCTTCTCACTGCACACATGGTCAAATGAGACAGCACTCTATTTTATGCTCTTGGAAACAATTTCTGATCTCTGTTGCCCATGTGACCAGTAAAGGAAGTAAGTTTTGAGAGGCCTACAGTTCAGTGGGTAGAGAGGAGCGAAGGCTCCTGTTTCCTTCATTTGGATTGACTAAAGAGCACTGCATGCATTCTACTTTCCTCTTTCAAACAGAAGTTGCCTCAGCCCATCAAAGAAAGAATCATCTCCTGCCCCAAAACTGAATCAGATATTGATTCAATCTCAGAGTGGTATCTAGGGTGCTGCTATCACCAAGAAGTGTAAAGCATTTCTGGGCTGTGTATCCTGTGCTCATCAAGGAGAGACGTAAACAAGGATTAATTATGGTTAAAAAGGAAAAAGATAAATAATGTTGAAAAACAGGGGATGTATAATGATACTTCCAATTTGGTATTTTCAATGAAGAATTACAGGGGCTCTTTCATTTTTGAGAAGAGCTATTACAGTACATTCAGTTAGTCACAGATTGTTCAGCAATAAAGCAGTCAACTTATTTTCATCTGGGATTACTTTTAAAATGTAACTACAAAATTACGGGGGGAAGCTACTCCTATTTCTAAAAAAGAAGCCTTTAGAAAGCAGTCTCAGACGTGAATATTTCCACGTCTCACTGTCACTCACAAAATATTCTTCAGGGCAAACAAATTATATTGGCCATCTTTCACATTAGAGACACAAACATGAATAGTTTTCAAAAGGCTAATGGATCTTAAAAGTATACTGCAGTCACAAGAAAGGAGTGACACATTTTGAGAATGAGTGTGGCTTGCTGCACAGAGCTCTAGATGAGCATCCATCTAAGCTCAGTGTGCCCCTGCCAGCTCCCACTCAGGCTGCTTGGTTTGTACCTGTTATGTCACCTGCCCTTGCTTTTCTCCAAGTACAAGAGGCAGTTCAGCCCTTGCAAGTGTTCGTGCGACTTGTGGCAGCCTCTCACTACCATCACTCATCTCAACTGGGCTACAAAAGTGAAACATTGCTAGAAGTAAATAAACAGAATACACCACAGATGGTGAAGAATCATAGCTGTGAACAATTTACTTGACCCACTGAGCTTAGCCTCTATCTACAGTAATTGACTGCTCATTTATTAAGTATCTGATATAATTATTTATTAGCCCTCACTAAACTATTTAGAAATACAACCTGAATACAGACCTTGAGGAAGCCTGTGAGACAGATGCTTTTTATCTGTCCAACAGATAAAATACAAGACCTCTTCATCCTAAAGGGGAGCATCCTGGTGGCATAGATTTATTTTCCTTTCAGTAAAGCCTCTACCAATTATCATGCTCATTTCTCTATAATTATGCCAATGCAACCACTCCTTTATCTCACCTCAATGTTCCAGATATTCAAATTGGACAACAGGTCCCAGCGGAAAGTGCCTCTCTCATCAACTCCACTGAATCCATAACCAGCTGCATTGTTGACTGCATCTGCTGCAATGTCAAAGCAAAAGAGGTCAAAATCAGACTCCTAGAAGAGTTTTCTCACAAGTTGGTATGGCACTAAACAAACATTCAAACCAGCTTTGTACGATTTAGCAACCTCTCTTTCCTAGAGAAGCTTCTTCTTTGCAAAGGGGCATTACTATAAGGCTACATGAGTCATTTCCTCAAGAGGCAAGCCTAGCTACTCCTTGTGAAGAAGAAATAAAATAATAAAAGGAGTAATAATAAATTTTCCTATTATTTTGCCTTTATTATTCATCTGAGATAGATGTTGCCATAAAATGAATGAGCATTTCCCTCTAAAGAGCACCTGGATGTCACAGCATTTTCGAGAATTAAAAAAACCTGTAATGTCTCAAAGACAACAAGATTAACAATAAATAAATAAACAATCAACCTTCTCTAACCTGAAACATTCTGGTTTGTTTTCCACTTTCTTAAATGGGATAGAATTTACTGATGGAAAGAAAGCTCTCTACATTTTTAATTCTCTCCCTGTTTAAAAAAAACCCAAACAATGAACAACAACCCTGCCTGAAATTGGCCCATAGGATTCTGCCCAATCTCAGAGACTGAAGCTGCACATAACCATCACCCCAGAGCAGGGGACTCCTGGATTTGCTCCTCCTTGCTCAAAGGGTTGCAGATCAACTGATTAGTGCTTTTTTTGCCAAAAAAAGGAAACCAGGAATCATGGGATGAGCAATAATAATATAGCAGAGGCTTTGGCCTTTCTCTTCCCAAGCTGCTGTCTGCAGAGCAAGGTGTGAAGCACAGAAAGATCACAATTGTGCACCCCCAGAATGCTCCCAAAACCCCAATCTCCGCAAAGCTCCACAGAGGTTCATTTCCCTGCAGAGCTGAACAGCTCCGGCTGTGAATCACTTTCACAGCTCCTTGGATGGAGGCACTCGGACTCAAAGTGTTGTTACTGACAGCTCGGAATCAGGTTTGCAGCCATGTTCCCAGGACTATCTCTACTGCGGCGAGAAGCCGAATTTTCTTCCCGCGGATCTGGAGGAATCTGGCAGCACAGCTCCCACACAATGGCATGCCTGTCCTGTCCTGAGGACAGGAAGTGTTTATCAGCCTGTTTCAGCAGGCGCTTTTGTAATGCCCTGGGCTATGCCACCGGGAGCAAAACTGGGAAAGGATAAAGTGTCTGCTGTTCTGCTGCCTGCATTTGGGATGGCAATAGAGGAGGCCTCACCCTCCACTACGCAAGGCATACTTTTCCCCAAGCTGCCTCATTTGTAAGACATTTCTACAGCTTGGTCATGTCACAAATGCAAGTTCAGTTTCTTTTTTCAATAATGGACTTTCAATTAAGTATGAAGCCAGAAAAAATGGAAGCAACATTTAACGTTGGGTCGCACAAAAATAAGTTTGTGAGCAAGCAATTCTTTGTCTCAAAGCCTTTCCCATCCCACACATGCCAGTCCTGGCTGCCTTCCCTGGATCTGACAGTTTTATTCTCAGAAGTTTAATCACAGCCTCGCAGTGAATCTCCCTGGCTCTTTCCATCCCATCACAGTGACACTCTGCTCAGCCTCAGGAACATGCATTGCTTGCTGGGCTTCCAGAATCCTCCCTACACACAATGTCTTGTAACACCAGCAAAAAAAATCAGGATATTTTCAGCCTGGCCTAACAGATTTGACTCCTCACACACAGATGTGAAAGGTGACTTGTAAAAGGAAGAAGGTAAAACGCAGTAAGATTATTTTGGCCACCAGTCTAGCTGGCGCCTAAAAATATTTGCTTCTCTCTCTAGTGAGCCCTCTTACTTCTCCTCTCCGTTTTCCGTGCAGAGATTTTGGTCCTTCCCAACACTTCCTTTCCTCCCCACAGTTCTCCGACCTCTTCTCTGAACCGCTCAAAGCCAAGGGGTATACTGGACCTCATAGGGCTTTAGAGGCAAAGGTTAACATCAGCCCCCCAACAAGCACAGATTCCACTGCCCAAAGGAACACATTTCCCACAGGAACTACAGGTCTTGAGACAATTTTCATCCCCTATACTGGGTTTCAGACCCCCTCCCCCATTTAGGAACTTATTTGCTACACACAAAAGTACATGATGCAGCCAGACTTACCCAACGTCCATGCAAAATAATACTTTGGTTTTGCTGCCTGTGTTACAACATACAGGTAAGCCAATCTTGACAAGAAGGGAGTTTTTTCAAGAAATTCATTATCAATAATATATGCCATAGGAAAACTCTTGGTAAGTGTCAAGAATAAAATGAGAGATACTAGTGTGATACACAGCTTGTACATCACTGCCCCCTAAAAAGCACAATGAAACATTCATTAGAAACATTGCTTAAGGAGAAGAACAAGGCAGTGCTCATGACATACAAAAACAATGGGCTTCAAGAACCATTAGAGTTAGCAGTGACAAACTTGATACTAATTAATTTAGAAGAGGTGACCAAGAAGAGGCCAGAGTCACAGCTTTAGTTTAATTTGGTTAACTGAACTACCTATAGATAGATAGGACAATCACAAGTCAAAATCAGCAATGAACTTCATGAGAGACTCCACATCAGTGTGCAGATATTCTAAAATGAGAAAGGAAACAAACAAACTTGGTGGAAACAAGAGTGGAAAGCAGAAATCCTCTCTATGTGTACTATCATCTCCTGGAACTAAAGTCTGGGTTCCTCCTGGAAGCCAAAAGCATTGGTATTCAGTGCAACAGCATGTCTTACTACCCAGCTACCACCCAGAGGTCTTGCTAAAAATCACTTGTCCAAAAAGTGAAAGTGTTGTATAGCACACTTGTACCCACAGTATGGGCTCTGCCACAGTGTTTTCTATTCCATTTTATTTCTATTTCTAATAGTGTAAGCTCCCTGGCTTCCAATACACCATTATTGACAATCATGGCAGTAGTTCAAAGCTTGTTTGCAAATACACACCATGAGTAAACCCTTCTTGATACAGTCATAATTAAAAAGTAATATGGCACTTGGATACCATGTAAAAATTTACTCATGTTCTCAAAAGACTAATAAAAATGCAATATACTGTTAAAACAACTATATGGGTTTTGATGCGTTTTGATTTTCTGATCTCTTTTTACATATTCTCCATATTCTGAAATAAAGTAATGTGAAAATTGTTTTCATGCAGATTTTCATACTCTCTCCTGATTTGCATCTTACACAATATTGGTCTTATTCTGACCTCAGTCAGACAAATGTAAATCAGAAATAACACCACTAGAGTCAGTGGAAAGACAAGTGTGCTCAACAGGAATCATTATACATAAGCACATCCTCAACTTCAGAGGAGACATTCTGCACACACAAAGCTACATATTCAGTGTCACCTTAAGATGAGAGAAATCTGAATCTCATGCTATGCTACCCTGCTTTACAAGATCATTTTATAAGAAGGTTCTAAGTCAGGTTAAAAAAATATAAAACAAAATTAGTGTTAAAAGTATGTGAAAAAATTTCCTCTTGACTCATCTTAAAGTGTGAGACACTCTTGCAAATCACCTGGACAGGCTGCAGTTCCTGATTAGCCAGGATTCATGTACTTCTAACATCTCCTGCACTACCGGAGAGATTTGAGTTTTTTTGGTTTTTTCTGTCCTCTTCTGTCTGGAGCTGAACTGCAACTTGTCATTGTCAGAACCTGCAGACCATTCCCATCACTGCACAAAAGGACACCCATTAACAACTGACCCGTTTTGCATGCCAAACCCATTTGGGGAATTCACTACCCATTTCACCCCTGACCCTATGATAAAAACAGCAGCCACTCAGAAAAAACTCACTGTAACCTTTACTGGCAAGATAACCCAAAACTGGATTTTCTTCTTTGCTTTTAATTATGAGAATCATGTACAAAGCTGTACTTTCCTGCCCTATGCAATCAATCTTTGTCGTTTTAAAACTTACAGTTGGAGAAGGATCAGGAAGTCTGTCATAACCCTTCTGCTTCCAGTTCACTTCTAAGAGTTTCATGTGCACATGCCTCCCTTCAATGAAGGCAATATAATCCTTGTAATTGCTGCAAGGCCCTGCTATGATGCTCATAAAATTGAGGAGATAACTTAAATACTCCAGTAAAGAAGGTATTGACCTGTGAAAAATCAACACAACAGAATAAATAAAAAACCAAAACAAAGTAAAACACAGCCAAAGCTTTCACCAATGTTTTTGGTTGTGTTGTCTGCCTCAGTCCCCACCTCTCTCCTTTTCTCTCCCCTTTCTCCCCAGCTGAAAGCTCTCTAGATCTGTTCTGGGGAAGATGAAACACAGCCTGGCATATTCTGGTGATGCCTGGTAGATGGCAGTCAGAACAAAGGTAACATGGAAGTGTTTAAGCTACAGGTGAACTAATGCTAATAATTTGAAAAGTTGTCATCTTAGAAACAGTTTAGCTAAAAACAGTAATAAATTTGTGCATTTTGAACCCATCAGCAGTATCAGGAGTGAGAAGCTGGTAACTGGTTTTGGACACCTGTCCAGGATGTCAGGGACCATCCTGCCTTGTTATACAAACCTCAGGGCAGGAAGTCTCTAAAACTAGGGCTCTCAGTTGTGGGAGAAGCTCTCACCCGCCCTTTAGTCCAGCCTTTTGAAAAATGGGAAGTGTCAAGTGAGACATACAGGAAGAGAATGAAGAAGCACTCTCTCCTACTCCTCAAATAAAGGAAGTAATTGCCTGTATTGCATCACAAACAGGAAGGGGGAAAAAACATATGAATTGAAAGATGGCTGAAGATGAAAGTCGAAGAAAATCTGTCTTTCATTTTTTTCCATTTTGTCATAAATTTTTCATTTTGCAAGTGCATATCCCACCAGTTCCTTCTGGGGTTGTAGATTTGGTGTAAGATGAAGAAGACCCACTGTCCTTGCTACAGATCAGTAGAATGGAAAAGGAAGATGTACAGGCCTCTCACCACTAGTGTAATTTGTAAATTGTTGGGCTCGGGTTTTTTATGTGGCAGAAAATGCCAACATCCAAATTGTGCACTGTGTTCTGCACTGCATTACTGAGTGCTCTCCACAATTGTCCTAATTGTCACCATCCAAGTAAACACAGAGCCCTCAGATGAGAACACAAATTTGGGCACAGTGCTTGAGGGCTCTCCTGGGCAAGACACAGATGGACACACATAAACCAAAACATACTTAAAATTCTCTAAGACTAAAACAAATTTCTAGCAGGAAAACTAAGCAACAGTTAAACATTTGCTGTTGCCTACTTCTATTCTGAAGTGGAATTAGTTTGAATAAACAGTTAGATTAGCCAGGATTTTCTGCATTCACCCTACTGGTTATTGTAGATGTTAGCGCCTGAATGGTATGTTCTCTGGTAAAAGTATTTCACAGAAAGATGCAGCAAACAATTTGGGGTAAGGGTCATGTTGCAACATCTTTGATCTTTCCTGCAAAATCAGGTCCATGATTTAGGCTTCCTAGCTCTACAGTAACATTAAAAATAAAGTCATTAGTTTCAACTTGGATTCTGCACATGGTTGGGTGGGGAGACATGAGCAATGCACAAAGGAATGTACAGAGGATGAGTGAGAAACAAAAACAGACCAAGAACGGGAGGGAAGACAAAAGCCTGTATTACCAAAGGGGATTTAAAACTCTTCAGTCATGACTTGTCTGCCACTGACACTTAAGCTATTGGCATCTGCTTTTCCATTATGAACTCATCTACTGTACAAGAAAAAGACCCAAGGATGTTTCATGAGAATTTGACTAGCAGTAAGGGCCAAGTGCAGTTAAAAATTATGCTGTGAGCTTTAAAAATAGACACTATGGGGTCACAGCAAAGTTATACAAAGCTACCTACAAGAATTTTGCTTTTCAAGAAATTACTCCGTTATTTTTTGATGTTCATAGGCAGATTTTCTGATGGCTGAATCTTCTACTTTGGAGATGAAGGAAATAATTTCTAAGGCCCTAAACAAACATGTCATGGTGAAAAGTAGTTATGGTTCTAAGAGTAATTCTGTAACACTATTCTTCATTTTAAAAAAAGAAAACCAACCAAATTGAGCTATATGTTGCACTTACATTGAGAGACAAATGAAAAAAAAAAGGTGCTCAAAGAGATGATCAACATGCTCTCTCCATCTGAAAAAGGAGATTAGTTACATAATGTGGAGAACTAGGAGTATTAACATTATGGAGGGAGACCAAAAAAGTAAAATTCCAGCATTCAAAAATTATGGCAAAGAAAAACAGCACTTGAAGTGTCAGAGTCAAACCAAAATGGACTTTTACTGTGCAGTGGATTGCTGACAGGGGAGGAGTATCTATTTGGAAAAATAACATATCACAGATCAGATGAAGGTAATAGCCAACAAATCCATATAGTATAGTCTTAGCCTAAATTTAAAAGAGTTAATTCAGCAAAGACTTGTTCTGTTGCACGCAAAGTACATATTTAAGTCAATGAGACATTGCCAAGTACTTCAGTGTTTTACTGACTGGCACAGGGTGATAAAGGCAGAAGCCCTGAACTGAAGACATAAGGAATATAGGAGAGAAGGTATGTTTGTATAAGGAGGGCAGTGACAGCAGAATTACAAAAACAAAACTGGTCAAGCAAATAGAAAAAGCAGGCAGGACTTTTGGCATATCATGCACTGGAAACGAGCAGGAAACATTTTCATGGCTGGGCCATTATGTTGCAATAGAAAGAAAAACAAAAAACAAACAAACAAACAAACAAACAAAAAAACAACCTAAACACTCAACTTCTTTGGAAGAAATTGGACACAAATGACTAAGGGAATTACATCCTTACTTTACAGCAAGCCGATTTTGCTCAGCAGTGAGTTCCTCAGCTTGTCGTCCTATTCCTGGAAAGAAAAGTCACATTAGATTTTTCCAAAAGACAAACAGTAAAAGCTATCCCCAAAGCCTTAAGCTTGCACCCCACAGAAAATTTCTAAAGCCATCATTTCAAATTTCTTTTTCACGGGTGGTTGTAATACAGCTCAATCCCCAAATTTAGGTCAAGTTCTACTCTACCTCTTTACCCAGTTCCTTACCTCATTCCCCTTTCTCACCCTGGCTATACTGTCAGGAAGAGCAGCCACAGCATTCCCACACACACAGTGGAAGTGGCAATGCCACCAACTGGCAGTGACCCCCTACAGCCTCCACAAGCTGTCCTGGGCTAGATAAACCTCTGTTGCCAGAAGCCTCTGGCTCATTTAAGCACAAGCCTCCTGCTGGCTCCTTGGTGAGAAATGGATCATTTCACAGCAGGAGGAGTGGGCAGAGGAAGGAAAACAGGCACTTGGGGAACAGAAGCTCCACTGGCGTGAACGTGCAGCCCAGCTGCTGGCTGCTGGAGCAAGCCTAAATACACACGTCAGTAATAATCTGGAATTGTACAAGGTCCAGACTGGAAGGACGACCTCCTGTTGAGTGCGTAAGACCTTTGGGGCCAGAGGTAGCACACAGACTCAATGTCCCAGGAAAACGATGGAAAACTCTTGTGTGATGGCCAGTGGTAAACAGATGTTGCTTCTAGCAAATACCTCAAAACCTTCACCCTAAAGCTTTAGCTGCACATGTTTCGAGGAATCCCACTGGCTTCAACAGAACAGCACAGGCTGAGTCACAGCACTTGATGCAGAGCATGCATGTGAACATCTCCATGCGCACAGCTCTGAAAGATCAGGGGCTTGGCACCAACTGACACCACAGTTCCAAACACACTGGCCATAATTACCAGTACACACACAAGACCCACCTCCTAAAACAACTGCTGATAAGCTGTTCATTTCCATTCTCTCACTGTTTCAGTTTGTAAATACTGGGAGGGCCTAAGTTTCAGCAAAACAATTAAGCACTTAATTACATAAAGGGCTGGGTATTTTGCTCATCTGTTTCCATTTATGGACAGCTGTGTTAAATTTTGACAAGTAGAAATGTGTCACGTTAAATTTTCACAAATAGAAATTTGTCACTGATGCTTGAACTGCAAGCTGCCTTCGTTTGATCAACTGCTCCATATATGGATGTTCATAATGTAATGAGCCTTTTCCACCATCATTAATTTGTAGGATTTCTGGTCCACTTAAAATGGTCCTGGCTCTGCTGTTGTCTTTTTCCTTTCTGTCTGTATGTTTACCACCAACATCCTACGTGTGTACCTAGGCTGCACACTGCTGTGGCATTGAAGCAATACCTGAGCTGACTTAACTAACAGAAGCAGAGAAGCCTCAGCAAAATGAACAAGAAGGTCAAATAGCCAAGCTTCCAGCTGTACCTATTATAGCCAGCTAAAAGAATTAGATTCACTTGTATAAACCTGGCTTGCAAACAATGCCAGACCCTTGTGTGGCCATCACCTAAATCCTTGCTCACAACAGCTCTATAGCAAGCCACTTATTCAGTCACCCACAGCTTGGAAGGCAATGGGCTTCAGATCATCAGAAATTTGTGCTGCAACATCAGTAGGCACAAACAATAATGCTGCTGCTAACTGACATTTCTAGCCTTTGCACTGTACTAGACACAGGCATTTCACTGGGAAATAATGGTGCTCTTTGTCACAGCACAGCACAAGACTGAAGACAATGTTATTTTGCTTGTGACTGTGCTTCTCTCTGCGCTGGGGAAAAGTTACTGGATTCTATCTCTCACAGCTCATGGAGTATATTACCACTGAATACATCAGTGCTAGCACATTTTTTGCTAAATTAACATTAATGACTGAACCTATGCATCAAACACAATGCTTGATTTTTGAAAATCAGTAACAGCTTCAGAGAGCTTAATGGAGATGCACTGTAGCATCTAAACAGGAGATACTGGTACTAGCTAAAATCCAAATTGGGCCCCAAGGAAGTAGAACACGCCAAAGGGGAAAACAGTTATCTCTGATATTGCAAAGACTGTTTGATCCTAAAAGCTGATCAAAACTTTAAGTTTCTCATTTTCTTCCACAAAGCATTTTTCTTCTTCATTTGGAACAACTCACTGAACTACATTCGTTCACTCCATAAATCAACCATAGAATGCACTGGAATAAAAAAGCTGTCTTCAGGACATGGGAAGAGATTCCTTTTCTTACCATCATGTAGCTGGCATGCAAGTGTTGTGATCTTCTGTGTAATTATCATGAGCGGACTATAACAAAGACAGAAACAACAGTTACATGTCTTGTAATACAAATTATTCCCAATTTTCTCACTGAATGTCTTTATCCCTTTAAAAGGCATAACTGTATTTGCAACAAGTGGAAAACATCCAATTAAAGTTGAAGGAGGCACTCAGGCATAAGGCAATTGCCTGGGTACAAAACAACCCCACAGTAACTTGCACTGGAATTTTTAATTGCTATGTGCACACAAAGCCTTATTTTATGTCTCCCTATCGTGCAGCAGTGCAAATTGTAGCTCAGAAGAAATCACACCACTAGGAAATACCAGTTTCTGCAGCCCACTGAGCTTCCTTTCAGGCAAAGACCAAACTGAAGCCCCATACAATGCAACACTAGAATACAGCAGTGCTGCTGTAACACAACTCTGGCTCTTCTTACTGTTACTCTCCTGTTGTCTGTCTCCTCAGTGCCCTAAAAAAATCTTGACTCTGCAGATACAGATGCTTATTTCCCCACATGAATAGCTCTATCAATTAGGACTGTGTGCAAATACCAGAATAGCTGTCAGCACAGCAGTTTCCCCATTGCTTCTTGGCCATGCATCTGCGTTGTGAACAGCCTGTACAAGATACACCATCCAACTGGGAGTGTATGGCCATGAGGGATCTGGAGGCTCTGAAAACAGGAGCTGGCTGTACCTGAGCCAGGCTCACAGCCACCCAGCAGCTTTGGTGCCAACTAAACACGCAGCATAGAAATAGCCACTATGCCCAGCAGGACTACTTATATTTCCTGTGTCCAGCTTTACAGAGCTTCTTGGCACGGACAGCAGATGTGAGCTGCTGCAGCTAAGGAATGGGAATAAAGACAAAACTCTGCTTGGTGGCATCAGGGGATGGTTTCCACAAGGGTGAAGGACACAGCTGAGAGCATTTAGAGGTAGGTAAGAGGAAAGATGGGAGGAAAACCATGGGGACAACTGACCACATCCTCCATCAGCTGTGGAGCCTTAAACACAAAACCTGGCACTGAACATCTGCAGCCCGGAAGGACTCCTGGCAGGCAAAGCAAGGGATGAGCAACTGCTCACATTCCTTCTCCCTCTCTCTGTCCTGGGGACACCAGCACAGGGTGCCGAGATCTCTCACAACCACAGTAGCCATGAGATGGGAATGGGTGATGAAGATACACAGCTATTTTAAAAGCATTAGTTGTGACTATATGTAAAACCAGTCCTGCAAAAGAGCTCTGTCTTCACTGAGGATTAATAAAATGGGTTGTTTCATAATTTGAGAATAAATTAACAGTATTAACCATATGGCAGTTTCTGTTTGAATACAAATGATGTCTTCAACCTGGAAATTAAAACTCGAGCTTGTACATATTTATTTAACTATTTACACAGTTTAACCAGTATATGGACCTTTTTTAAGAGATGTAGATCATTCCAAATATTACAGCTATTCATTTTAACTATTGTTATAAATTTTCTGGAACACAATTAAAGAAAGATGTTGAGGGGTTTTTTTAGTTCAAGCAGTGAGTTTGTCCCACCAATTTCTCAAGGTAAGAAAAAAAAAAGCTAAAGTTGCATTCAGTGATGTCTCTGTCTAAAATAACAGTCAAATACTTATGCTCTACAGAGATTTTCAAGAGATTCTGGATCATCCATGACTAAATCAACCTACTGGTTACAATCAAATGTAAACCCAATGGCCAAGAGAAACTGTTTACAACCTGATTATCCCACTAAGGTAAATCAAACAGATTTTAAAGATAATTCATATGATGAGCATGGTAAACACACTGGCAAAAGACATTCTTTCATTTTGGTCTTTTTTTAAACACTATGGCTGATCTTTTTCAAGAGTCCACAAGTAATTATGTGTGGGAAATTTGCATTTTCTGCCCAAAAACAGAACATGAAATATCAACCAATTACTTAACCAGAAACTGCTTTCATAATTTCGGAAGTCTCTACTTGAAATGTCAGTTAAAAAAGTTAGCACATAAAATTCAGAATAGGCTTAAATATACACAGAACTTGAATTGTAACACAGGGGTTTGTACAGCAGCTGTCCTCGGGTCACCTAGTCCACTGATAGCAGCTAAGGAATAAGCAAATTTAATAATGACTTTTCACCTTCCAGATAACCGCAGTATTGTCAAATAGTCATTCTAAACTTTATTCCAATTAATCTTTCAAGATAAGAGATTTATAAGCTGTTTTTACCATTATCTTTAACATCCTGTTTCTTAAAGTAGATTTTCCCAGACAAAATTTAGCTTTGCTTTCAAAGATACAAAACCCCTAATCCTTTAAGTATATTAAAAGGCAATTTTTTTTAAATCCTTAAGAAAGACAGAGGCTGTCAGTGAACCAAGCAGTTCTACTGCAATAAACACAATTTTTTATTTTGTCAGTGTTTGACCTTTTTAGCTTTATGAGAGAACACTAACACTTGTTTCAAATGGGTTCAATTTTTTGCATATGTTTCTTATGGCAAGCACTTCGTGCCAATATCAAAGTGGATAGCTTTAAACCTCAGGCTCTGAGCCAAAACTGTATGACTTTTAAGCATCTAAATTCAGACACTTGTCTTAGACAAGGCCCCCATGGTAAGCCAGAGAGAACCAAAATGCAAACAATCCGAGGGCAACAGGAGTAAAGCCTGCACTGAAGTCATGCAATGTATAAACACAGAGGAGAGAGGTTCTCCTCATCTATATTAGGAATTCATTGCCTCATGGATGGCACATTGTAAGCCAACGAACACGTCAGCCTTTCCTGCATTTTAATCAGCAGAGATGAACAGTCTGTCTCCCTCAAATCCCAGCTCCAGAGGAGACAAGGGAGAGCAAAAGTTATGCTTCTGACAAGGCAAGTGGGAAGGAGAGCCACTGAGTGCATTAGATACCTTCTGTTCTGCCTCCTGACATCATCATATTACACGTCATACATATTTTCCAGAGTGGCTGGAAAGTGGCCCAGCAGTAAGGGACATGGGGGTGCTTTACAACAACTGCTGAACATGAGCCAGTGTGTGCCCAGGTGGCCAAGAAGACCAATGGCATCCTGGCCTATGTCAGGAGTAGTGTGGCCAAAAGAACTAGAGAAGTGATTCTTCCTCTCTGTTTGGCACTGGTGAGGCTGCACCTCAATTCCTGTGTTCAGTTCTGGGCCCCTCAATTCAGGGGACATTGAAGTGCTGGAGCATGTCCAGAGAAGGGCAACAAAGATGGGGAAGGGTCTGGAGCACAAGTCCAATGAGGAGTGACTGAGGGAGCTGGGTTTGTTTAACCTTGAGGAAAGCAGTCTCAGTGGGGCCCTTGTCACTCTCTACAACTGTCTGAAAGGAAGATGTAGGCAAATGAGGGTCGGTCTCTTCTCCCAGGCAACCAGGGATAAAACTGGAGGACATAGCATTAAGCTGCACTAGGGGAAGTTATGGTTAGACATTCAATGAAATTTTTCACAGAAAGGGTGACTACACATTGGAATGGACTTCCCAGGGAGGTGGTGAAGTCACCATCCCTGGAGATGTTTAAGGAAAGACTGGATGTGACATTCAGTGCCATGGTCTGGCTGACATGGCGGTGATCAGTCAGTTGGACTTGACGATCTCAGAGGTCCTTTCCGACTTAATTGATCCTGTCATCTGTTCTCTACGCTACTCAGGAAGATGGAAACCTGCTGTCCAGTGGCAATGGGATGACACACACTAAATCTTTCACGAGATCAGTGTCAGGTACAAGTTAACACATCACAAAAAGGGTAAGCAAAGTTTCAGGTGAACAAGGAGCATCTTCCTCCCTCCTCCCTCACCTGCCTACCATTCCCCACTGACTTGACCTCAGGAGGAACATGTCTTTGCTGCAGGAAAAGGCAGAGCACAACAAAATAATGACAGCATTAGAGCCCTATTTTAATGGGGGGAAAGCGAGGGGAAGGCAGAGGGAGAATCATAAATTCCTAAACATGTGAGTTTTTCTTATTAAAACTTTGAAATACCAGAGCATTGAATTGCCATTTCTATTCAGCTTCTCAGGCAAGCTCCAACTTTAAACAGCAATACATTGAGTAAGTCAATACATTAAATACAGCACCATATCACACATAGTCAACTGTTTCCTACATGATACTGTTTTAACCCTTAGACTCTACTGGAAAAAGTCAGTAGCACTAAAAACAAGATAAGAAGTTAACAAAATGATAAAACTTCAATCCCTTTTCTTACTTTCAAATTTTGTGATGCACAGGTTATTGGAGAGGGGCAATTAGGTTGAATTTAAAACAAAATCTACCTACTACACTTGCACTTACAGATTAAGCACAAAGACTTATCCCTAGGAAGGAAGTATTTGAAATAAAACACATTTAGAAGCCTAAACAACTTGCAATCCATCATATTTAAACACCTACCAATTGCTTTGTAGCCACGTGCTGAGTGGTGATTCCACACCCTTTCTACATGTCCTATTAAATTTTAGAGTTACAAACTACCACAGAAACACAGAATTTGATCTATGTGTGGTGTGATTTTCCCTCCCTTCTCGTGTTTTATATATTAGCTATGAGTTTAATCTTAGCTTGTAGCTGCATTTTACCTCCTACACACAAACCATAGTGGCCAAATTTTAACCAAAAAAAAAAAGCCAAGAAATTGACCTAGGGACAATTTTATGTTTCAAGGCATCTAATGTAAGGTAAAGACAGCTTTGGGTTTTTGTATACCTCATGTTATATGCTTTGAAAAATAACACAACACTAAGATGCAACAGTTTACAGAAAATGCTCAACAGGGGGGTTTACTCCCCTAAATAAACCTTCCAAACAAAAACATACCAGTTAATGTAATCTTTAAATACAGCTTGCCCCGATGCAATAAATTTGCCACAAGCACAGGTCAGTGGAAGTAAAGATGTTTTGTTTGTAGACTGCTGTGGGGAACCTCACGACATCACAGGTTGGCTTCTGCACTGAGCAAGCTTCGATGCTTATGAGAGAAAAGACGTTTTCCAAGCACAGTCTGCTTGACCTTAGGTAATCCCATGGAGGAGTCTGGCACATGCTTGCCTGAAATAGTTTCCACTGACCTGATTTCACTAAGAGAGGAGGTGGAGTCAAAAGGCTCATAGCAGACAAGACTCCAAAACAGCGAACATTTATTTCAGGGTTACCTCTG
Source organism: Entomyzon cyanotis (assembly GCA_024500445.1). Taxonomy (NCBI): domain Eukaryota; kingdom Metazoa; phylum Chordata; class Aves; order Passeriformes; family Meliphagidae; genus Entomyzon; species Entomyzon cyanotis. The sequence goes on from JAKEPQ010001005.1 coordinate 75,207,245, forward strand.
TAGTGCTGAAGCCATGACAAGAAGTTCACACAGTCACACCCTGCTGTGACAGTAACCATGCTGACAAGGGGATGGCCAAGCTGGCAGGAGGCTTGTACTTTTGCTTTCGATGGTAAAAGGAAGAAGTACTGAAGTACATCAGAGGAAAAACACTTCACTGAATACAGTTGCACCTCCAAAGCAACTCACAATTTCCTTTGTGCGCTGATGTGCTGCACTTTTGTGTGTGTGTGCGTGCGTGCGTGCGTTTGTGTGTGTGTGTGCAAGCTCCCAAACAGTATTTCTTAAGCCTTCATGGTAGAAGCATTTCACTGAAAAGAGTGTTTAATTTGGAGAAGTGTCCTGGGATGCACTAGATGCAAGGAGCTGTAGTAGTGATTGCCTGCTTGAATTTTGCCTAGTTCCCACACTGCAGTTCTTGCAGGCCTCCTGTGTATCCGGTGGTAAGTGATCTCAGGGCTCTTTCAAGTGGACAAGTACCCAGCCAAGCAGCAAAGCAGCAAACAGGTGTGGAAAACAGACTGACCTCCCCTTACTCACTCTGCACCTGTGCTGCTGCACTGCCTCTGGGGACCAGCTGCACACCAAAGTAACCCAGCGCAGCTGGAAAAGACACTGCAGCATGCAGTACTGCATGTCATACATTTAGAAGACAAGAAAATAAAAATAACCAACTGAACTTGCAGGACCAGACAGCACTTCTGCACTGGGTTTCAACAGAGTACATCTATCTTTGCTTTCATCAGCAAATGTATTTCCTTTGTGAAAAACGGCTGCTGTACTTTTATTCCTTCCTTTTGTGGTTGATACCAAAAGCCACGGAGAGATGAAAAAACCAGCAACAAAGCACTAAACATCCAGCAAAAATTCACTGCCTGAAGTGACACTTGTTACTGAAGTATCTGATTGTATATATGGCTTTTCAAGAGGGCTCTCTCAATGATCATCCCTTTCTAGGTGGTCTGGTGAGAATGCTGCTGCTGTTCTGCATTTGGGATAGGGCGAACACAGAGGTGTCTGGAGAGTGATATCCACCAAAGCACTTGTGTAAGAGCTACAGATTTGACACATGTGGGGAGGAAAACTGCTCAAGTCTCCCAGATAAATCGGCTGTGGTCTGTCTAAGAACAACAGAAGATTGAAAGCTGTGCCAGTGTGAGTGGCGATTTTCAAAAACTGAGTTTCTTTCCTGTAAGGAATGGCAGCAAGAATCACAGAATAAGACTTGAAAAGTCCTCTAGGATCATTGGGTCCAGCTGTTAACACAGCACTGCCACCTCACCACTAAACCATGTCCCCAAGTGCCATAACTACATGTTTTTGGAACACTTCCAGGGATGGTGAGTCTACCATTTCCCTGGGCAGCCTGTTCCAATGCTTGAAAACATTTTCCATGAAGAAACATTTTCTAATATCCAATCTAAACCTCTCCTGACCAATCTAAACCTGAAGCCACTTCCCCTTGTCCTGTCACTTGTTACGTGGGAGAAGTGACTTAGCCTAGCCTTGCTACAACCTCCTTTCAAGAAGCTGTAAAGAGCAATAAGGCCCCTTCTGCTCTCCCGGCTAAACAACCCCAGCTCTCTCAGCCTCTACTTATATATGAAAGAACTCACACACGCATGATCATTCTCTGACATTGCATTGAATAACCTGCAACATTAGGAAATTTTGCTCAGACACTGCAAGGATTCAAAGAGGAAACTAAAAAGCCCTACGGCCTTAATCAAGCAAAGGATTGAAACAGACACAAGTTCCATATCTTCTGAATTTCATCCAGAGGATCATATGCATCTGGCATTTGTTCTTGAAGCTTGCTAGATTGAAACCCTATTACTAGCTTCCAAAAATCAGAATCAAGATTCCTTATTTTGAACTATTTTTTCCTTAAATCTATCATATCACTATATTCAATCTGAGCCTGTGATACAATGGGAAAAAACACAAACTTTGACATTATTACTATTTTTATAAAGTTGTATAGGCAGGCAACTTACCAGCATAATCCTCTTAGCAGAAAGAAGAAATAAGAGAGAGAAAGAGTTAGGATTTAATTTTTCCAGGTACAATGTACAAATGTCATGGCAAACCAAGCAAAATAAAACACGCATGTTTTGCTCAAAGATTGATTTGAATTAATGGGGAAGCACAGGATTCAATTACTATACAACTAGTGTTCAAAAACGAATAGTTTTTTGGGAAAGTAGTAAAGAGAAAATTCCTAAATTATATCACCACTTATTTGAGAAATAATATAATTGAAAGAAATTTGGTAAAATATATACACATTTTTTAAAAGTAATTAAAATTGAAATAACGAGCTGGAACTGGTTTTCCTTAAAACCTGGCAGTAGTTTAAAAAAAAGAAAAACAGTTTTTCCTTAAGTACTATGCAAAAATGAAAAACTCTTAAACCAAGAAATAGCTGCAAGCAGCTTGAGTACATTCCTGCCTGTGGGTCTCAGTGACCAAACCTACCTTTTGCAGGAGCTAAAAATTAACTAATCACCAGCAGGTAACAAGTCCCTTATTTCTGATTTCGTAACCTGGAAGTGATGTGCCATAGCGTGATCTTTCATTTTTCAGTTTGCTTAAGATATGACTCAAAAGTTACCTTGTTCTCTCCATCTCTACCTGCATTTTACAAACTCTGTTCTCAAAATGGGAGGGCTCCAAAAAATTGCATAACCAATTACTACTACTAAACACAGCCCCAAAAATGTATTTGCAAGCACACATCAAAAGGGTTATGCATGCAAGTGCACAAAGCAGGTCAAGAGAGCAAATGAGGGATGCTGGCTTTCAGCACTGACACTGGGAAACATCCATTGATACAGCTGAGAAAAATAGGTTTTAAGACAGATTTATGAGGCTGATCTGAGTTTCAATACTTTGGATTGCAAGTTTTTATTGATACCCCTACAGTACTTTTATTTATTCTTGGCTTTTAAATATACCATGAAAATGCAGTTCATATCCATAGTACATTTTCCACTTGTTTACTACTTGGCAGTTTTATATTTGAGTGAAGTTTAGGAATTAGTGTGTATCTTGAAGGACCACAACAAAATCAAATAACAGAGTAAATTCAGATATTATTCTTTCACCATCATTATTATCCTTGAGCTCATCATTAAATAGGAGCAGTTCCTTTTTCATCAAGGGAGCAGAATACTCTACCTAGTCCATAAAAAACAATCACCATTTCTCTTCTTCCACCCCCAGTCTCAGCTGGATCTTTATTAAGTGTATTCAGAGAGACAGAGCTAATATGCCTCACAGTGCATTTCTGAACACACTATTCAGAAAAGCATGATCTCTCACATTTCCCTCTCTCTCTTACACACACAGAGCTATAGCATTCCAATCCCATTTATAGGCTTTCTTTGAGGACATGCTTTTGTGTACTAAAAGAACTGCAGAAAAAATTACAGAACTAAATTTCTTTAAACATGTGAGTTTCCATTACTGCATAACAAAAAAACCCCAGGAGTTTGAGAGAAACTTGCCCTCTACCACCTAAAATTTAATTAAATGCTTAAACCCACTGCCTCAAAGAGAGAGACACATGTTCAAACACAGCAAAAAGCTTCAATCTCCTACTCTGTGTCTGTAAGATGACAGAGACTTGGAAGTCACATACAATGTATTGTGTGAATTTACAGAAATTTTTCATGGTATGTTACTAATTACTCTGTACTCAGACATCCAATTAAACAACTGGAATACAGATTACCATGCTGGTTTTAAATCATGCAAAAGCACACCTTCCTCTCACAAACAAAACACACAAGGTTAGCTGTCTCTGTGTTTGCAAAGCATCCTCTACTGCTTCTCTGAGTGGAATCAGAGACTACAGTATATATGAAATCCACTGTTTCACAGAAATCATGGCATAGAAACTGTTGTGTCATTTAAGCAGCAGCCACAACCTGCCCCCATAAGAGAACCGGCACGACCAGTGCTGACAACCCAGGCTAATCTCTTGTCTCTCTGCCTGGGTTACTCATCCAGCTCCACCAGCAACTCACCCCTGCCCAAGTCCTGCCTCGCACCTGGGAAACACCTTCCCAGCTGGAGCTTCAAGATAAATCAGAATGGGGGAAAGGAGACACAGAGCTGACAGCTGTGCTTAGGATGTTGGAAGGAGAGCAGCCCACCCCACCTCTCAAAGGAGAGACCACCAGGGAGCAGAGCACCAGCCATATAAGAATTCCTACAGCTCCAGAGAGAGATTGTGCAGCTTATCCTGCCAGGCTGCTCTGCATGGAAGCCTAGCTAACTAAGCTCTACCTTCCTAACTACATAGTGCCTAGCAAGAAAACAGTAGAAACAATGAGTCATTGCAAAAATCATACTGTGTTTATGCCTTCTTAAAAAAAAAAAAAAAAAAAAAAAAGGGACAAAAAACCCAAACAAAAACAAACAAACAAAAAAATTACAACAAAAGCCTCAGAAAAAGCTTAAGGGAAACAAAACTGCAGGTGCTCCACAAACAACAGAAAAATTATTCTTACAACTTACTGAAATCAACTAATACTGATTGACACATGAACCAGTTTGCAGACCCACTCACCCGGAAAAATCTGTAGTGAGAATACCGTAATGAAATATGTATATTCGGCTTATGTGGCACAATGTGAGGTATCCCATAGCTACGACAAAGGAGTACCTAAAAACATAACACACAGAACACATAGTTACCAACACAAGTACCAACAAGAACCAGAATCACTCCAATTGGGTTTGGCTTGTTTTGATTTTTTTCAAATCAGATCGTTAACAAGTCTGAAACTATGCTACAAGACTTGGAAGAAATTCTCAAAGGGGACTGCTGGTTTTGTATACCCAGCTAAAACCTTACAGAGATGTCTCCTCACTCTGGTAGTGGGGAAAAAAATTAAAGAAGAAATAGGATCAATTCAAGTTACACAATTCAATTTCAATGCTTCCATTTTCACATATTATTTTGAAATTTCTGATTGACTCAGTATTAGAAATATACTCAAGTTTTTGAAACCAGAAATATAATACTCAAGTATTTGAAAATTTGAAAAATACTAAAGTATTTGAAACCAGATTATACTGTATGTCAGTCACGGAAGTTATCCACTGCATTTTTTATCTAGAAATGTTCTATTTTTAGAACTCTTCCTCAGATCTAGCAGAGACTAAAATATTTCAAGTTTAAGGTAATCTTTCTCTTGCGATTTTGTGTAAAGGCAGGTGATGTCACATAGCCTAGTCTTTTCAGCTCTCCATGCTGAACCACACCATCATCCAGAAAAATCATAAAATCATATAGGTTGGCAAGGACCTATAAGATCACTGTGTCCAACTGAAAAAGCATTGTCAGGTAGGATGTGACAAATTCACTCTCTGTGTTTCAAGATGATAGCAAACTTCTGTTAGGCAGGGCAGTAGCATGATTCTTTTTCTCTTAACAGTTGAACAGTCTGAAAATTGGAAATATTGCAGTGTCAGCATGGGTAGATGCAGCCTTTCATACAAGTAACTTCTCCCTGTATTTATGTAAGCAAGAAAGAGGTTACTGGGGAGGAAAGAAGCCATGGATGTTTGGAGAGAGATTGACACTTGAAGCAAACTCTACAGTGCAATGGAGAGCTGGGACACCAGAAAGAAAGGCTTGCACCACATGGACAGGCCAGGACCATGTCTACTGGTGTCCCCTGTAGCAGAGGTTATCCATGAGGGGGAGAAGAGACAAACACCAACAGCCTACAGAGCAAGATGACGCATCCTGCATGCCTGGTAGGACCAAACCTCAGGAGGCTGGTAAGCACACATTGGCAAGCAGGGTCCCCTCTGGGCCCATGAGGGCATCCACCACAGGGGAGAGCTAAATCAGACAAGAGGATCAGTCAGCAGACAACTGAAAAAGACCCAAGGCTTTGTCAAATTATGGCTGCGTTTAAAAGAAATGAGTTTTTGCTCCCTGGGGACTAATAAACTGCAGTGTGAGTGACAGTGATGGATCGCAAGGCAACCTGCAGGTCATGTGGCCCAGAGCAAACAGCTGGATGAAAGGCAGACTGCAGGGACATGACAGATCCTTCAGGAGATTCAGGGTAGAATTTATTGTATTTTATCTGGGTCAGGCATCCTGTCCTGCCTCAGCAAAGACCTTGGATTCCCCCCTCATCAACGGAGAATGGCAAGCATCTGTCCAAAGGCAAGGCACACAGCTCAGACGTATAACAGTGATAGACAGGATAAAGGATCTAAAATAAGTCTCCATGCTGAAGTGTAAAGCATTTAGATTGAAACGGGGGCAAGCAGGGAGAGATACACTGAACTGCTGCTGCAGATGGGAGCGTTTCTGATGCTGGATTAATTTGTCCATTTATAAGCCTTGAAGGCTAGCAGCTTCACCAGAGACCAAACTAGCACAAAATAACCAGGCGAAAGTGTATGAAGGTTAAATTATGCAGTTTATTTCATTTGTTCTCTTCCACTGCATTTTTTGGAGGGGGGGCGAGGGGGGGCAAATAGCCAAATCTTGAAGCCCCACTCTGAAGGATCCAGTACCTTTACAGGCCCCCTGTATAAAAAGGTCCCACACCTCAAAGTGACACTGCTGAAACTTACTCTCAAGCAGTTTGAATACATTGTTATTTTGCCAAAATTAGTAACACGGATGCACTTCGAGTCACACTGCTATGGCTAGTGGAATACAATAGAAAAGTCCTAATCCAATCCTCCCCCAGACCTTCTGAGGTTTTTCAGCATGTTGGATTGACATTTCACATTGAGTCAAATCAACACATGACTATCTTGCAGCAGTGGGAAACATTATAGGAACTGGCTTAATTTGTGTTTAACTATACAGCTATTTTTCCCATTGTGGCTAATTGCCTAAAGACGAAGAGTGAGGAAGATTCCTGTTAAAGCTGTGTCGTTTTCCTTATCAGCACCCCAACTTGTCTAGGAAGATGTAAATAACTGTTGGATAATTCCTTTGTGGACTTGATTCCTCTGATCTACAGTCACTATCTCCTGCATTTCCCTCAAGTGACAGGCAGGGACAATGACCAGGAAACCATAATGCAAATTTTTAACACCTCTTTATTTTGGTCTCTGGATGGCATTTCTTTAACAAACTTTGTCCAGTTACCTTTTTTTTTTTTTTTTTTTTTTTTTTTTGGTGAAATTATTAATTACCTCTGGACTTTGCATTCTGTGACAGAGTGGAAAAAATACCTTCTTAATACCTTATCTTTGTGGTGCGAAATGCTGGTGACTGCTGTAGACAGGCTTGTTTTTTATAGTTCACATTTCTAAATAATCTTAGAAAAATCATAAGTAGGGTTCCCATTTAGATATTAGAGAGGGGTTTCTTCAGAAAAAAGGAAGGCAAGAGGATTTTCTGAACATCAGACCCTCAGACAGCCCTGGCCTTGAAGGCAAGTGAAGAAAGGTTTCTGTTCCCCAACCCTGACTGATGTGGATTATGAGCATTGAGCAGCAGCTACAGAAACAGCCAGACAGTGCAGAGACAGAAATCACCTGTAACACCCAAACCAGAAGCTTCTACTTCAAAGCAATAACAATTCTGGTATTTCCTACTTTTTCACAAAGCCCAGTACCAAAAGCAAGACTTCATTTTGAGGATCGCTAAGCTAAGCTGCCACAGTGACCTTATTTGAACTACCTAACTCAAGAGTAAGTGGAAAATACCTGAAGGCCAAACAGCAAGGGGGAAAACACATTAAAAAATATTATCGAATCAGTCTGGAAGAATACAAAACCAAGGAGAACATGACTTCATTATGTTTAAGAAACCAAAGGTTTGTCCATAAATTATTAAGCCTGCAAAAGTCAAATTTTGAGGCCAGAAATTTCACAGGAAAATGCAATACATCAATCCAAAAAAACCACAAATTGAGATTATAGCTGCTTCTGTAACTCCATGAACAAAGCTCCTGCAAGTAACTGGGAAAGAGAAAAGGAAAGAAGGTGCTCCTAAAAATCCCTCATGATTCTCCCTGAAAACAGAGACATTGTCAGAGAAGCAGCAGCAGACTTGCAGACACATCAGCTCACCTGTGGATGTTGGGGATACTTGCCATATTCATAATGCCATAGTTCATCATCACAAGGACAAAAAGGTGAATGGAATACCTTGAAGACAACAAAGTGAGTATTTAGACAATTTCTATGTTACCAGGAAGTGCTGGCAGCTCAGAGCAAGAGTACGTTTTTCCATACAAATGACATCAATGTGATGTCATATCAGGGTACCAGTAAACATGGATTGCCACATGACATCTTTATAGCCTGACTATCCAACACAGACTGATACTTATTGAAAAGATATTATCCACATGTTTAACTGAAAGAGTAGCCTGGCTCAAAGTACCCATTCAAGTTTGATACATCTTTTCTAAAAGAGGTTCACAGCGGACTGGTGTGGCTTCAACTTCCAGAACAAACATCACAAATTAAATTAAATACTTCACTTAAAAATACTTTCATGAGTCATTTTACTTTGAGGGTTTGGAATGGTTATATTGGTTAGGATTTTTTTTTTTAAGGTAGCATTAAGAGCCTTGAGATTGAAAACATGTAATCCAGAAAAGCTGATACGAAGTTTGAAAAAAATATTTTTACCCATGCCTTGTCTAAATAGTGACTAAATACTCACCACCCAAAGCAGAAGACAGCAAAGTATATTCCAAAGAGGGTGGCAAATGCATGGCGAACAGCAGAGCTGGCATGACTGGGACTCAAGTAAATACGAAACCAAAACGCAGCCAAAAGTGCAAACAGTTGACAGGCTACAAAATTGATCTGTAGAAGACAAGGAAAATAAAGAACAGTTTTGATTCTTGGAGGAGGAGGGGGAGGATTCTCTCTCTCTTCTCGGAACAATTAAGAGTACAGGCAGGAAAAGGGAGGGAAAATGTGAGCTGTGAATCTTTCACTCCTCAACATTCTCACTTGTGAACTCATGTAGTAGCTTTTCTTGGCCAATGACAGAGGGGATTAAACAAGCACACGGCAACCCAAAAACATACGAGGAAGGGCATGCTTCAGCTATCCCAGGGTACAGATGGGCCCTGGTGGTTCTCCCTGTCCTCAGAGGAAGGCTCTGCTCTGCTGCCAGCCTGGCCCAAGTGCGGGGCACATCATCCCCCTTCTCAGTCCTCTTGGTGAGAGGCAGGGGCCAGGAAGCAGCCTGGGACTGTGAAACATCACCCCAGTACCTGACTTTCCCCCACCCCAAAACAAGGGCAAAATCAGCAATCTTGATGTGATGCTGCTCACAAGCAGTGGGAACAGGGCAGCCACCTTAGCTGAATTCCTCCACTTCATGGCATCTTACACATAGACTTTCCAACTCACTATTTTTTGTGGTTTGAGTGCAAAGAAAACAATTTTGCTCTACCATCACGCAGACACCTAAAGGAATATGCTTCTCAAATGTTCTTTGGCTACTGCATGTGAAAACCAGTCTGGCCTCACTGCAAGGAGGTAGCAATGGCAGTGGGAGCACAAGACATGCAGAGGGCAAACAGTACAGGACTAGAGGCTATTCTTGTCAGACACAAGGACAAGCAAAAGCTTCAATGTCCTCACAGCAAAACCGACACCATACTGCCTTCTTCAAGTCACCTTCTCTTTGACAGCCTCAGCAAAAATCCCAGAAGTCAGAGGAAAAACAGATCAAAGTCAGAGTCAAAACAGAGCTCAGGAGCTGTCTCTTAACAGAGCAAATGCACCATTGGCATACAACACCCTTAAGTCCAGCCTGGACCCTCGACAGCTGGAGGTAAATTCATTTATTTAGTCACAGCCTTTTTTTTTTTTTTTTCTAATCATTTTTTAAAAGCAAATCACCCTGAGCTCTCCAGCAGCAAGTCATCCCACACCAAGCAAAACTAGATAGGCTGCAACATTTAAGCAATCACCTGGATTAGAGGATTATCCAAAGCTATCAGTCCAGGACAGGATGAAATATCTCACTTGGAAATGCTCTGACATGCTGGATGTCCAGGGGTGGCTGGATTCTGCCAGGCTTCTTGTCAAACACATTTACAATGTGTTTAACAAGATACTATAGCCCCAAAGTGCTTTTATTCTGGTGAACTACATCCAACATGATGTTAGCTGGTCATGCAAATGCTTTTATTAAAGGTTTGTTGGCTTCATTGGTGCAGTTGTTTAATTTCAGTGATGCAGACAGTCACATAATAGAATAATGCAATAATTTAAATACTTAATTATGCTGAATTTTAGTTCTGTGGAGCAAAGACAATATCAATTTATTTCTTGCTTGTGTAGGCAACCAGCTTTTATATCAAATAGTATCATCAAACTATAACTGAAGCAAGTAATTCTTATTTTTAGTGCAAGATTTATAAAGTAAAAGAAAAAAATTGCACTGGTCTCACAAAACCCAGATGCTGTAGTAGAAATCCCGAATTTGTCTGTTACCACAGAATTACATTCAGAATGCTAACACCTCACTCCCACCCTTCCACAGACAGAGGTACAGCAGAAATTGCTGAAGCCCCTACAGGACTGCTCTGATTGCAGTCTTTCTTAGCAAGTTCCCAAGACTGATGGGTGTCAATTCATCAGTGACAATTCAATGAATCTTAATCCCCCCCATCCTGCTCCCAATTAGGGTCACAGTAGCACATCTAGTGCAGCTCAACTCTGTGGCATGCAGAACTTCTCTGATTTGGCATAAAGAAGGAAAGTGCAAAGACTCCCAGGAACTGATGTGGCTGATTGTTTGAAAGACAATACCCCCTTCTGTGCAGCGTCACTCACGGAAGCTTTGCAGCAGTAAAAGCCATAAAGATAAGCAGGCGTTTGCTCTTTACTTTCGTCCGGCTCTTGTATGCCCAGTTTGAGATGTCAAGGATGCTGGAATCTCAGAGGTTCACACACACAGCACAAGGAAAGTGCAAGACTCCAGAGCAGACACACTTCTAACAGCATTTAAACAGCTGAGGCAGGTAAGGACAGTGGCAGCAGCAGCAAAAAATGGCAGAGACTTCATCACAAGCTAACATCCAGCAAAGGACAGCTGAGCAGCCTTGCAGACATGTGCTGTTGCTTGCCTTCACCATCAGTTCCTTTGAGCATGTGCTACCTGTGCCACCAGCATTAAAATCAAAATGGGTGCACCAAAGATGCCACTATCACACCTTCATTTTGTTGTACATATTAACCAAGACAATTCCTTCTCTTTGCAAGGGTTGGTGCAAATCCTCATACTAGGACAAAAGCAAAGTATGTCACACTTACATTTCAATCAGTTTTTAGTTCACAAGGGTTGTTTCTGCAGAGCAGCCAAACATCACAGACCCAATGCACTCAGTAAGCAATAATCTGGCAACAGACCAGATTTGCTCTGCTCTACACAGAAATTAGAGGGACACAATAGCTTTTCATATAAATACCACCTCTATTTAGTTATTTCTATGTACCACTTTAAACACATGCAGCGTTCACATGTGTACACACAAAGGCTGACAGTTCATCTGACAGTGACTTTACTGCATTCCATTTGAAGTTAATTTTATTCTTCGTTCTACATATTTAAGGCATTTAAGTAAACAGATCCTTAAGAATTAAAGAAATGTTGTGCTGCATCACAAGTGAACTAAGTCACACTTTCCTTCCTTTCCCTTTCTGAAGAGAAAAGAGTTCATACTATTCCCCTTTGGTTATTTCCACTGTTGCTAAAAACACTTTATAAACAGAAAATTGAGGGCTTCTGAACACTTATGAATGGTGTCCAGGCAAAAATAACATGGAAGTAAAAATTATATGCAAATTAACCCTTCTCATCATTGCAAGTCATTTGACCTATATTTTTAGCTAGTCACATCTATTCAGTGTTGCCACCAAAATTTTGCACATCTGGTTTCAACTTTGCTAGCAGAAAGGAAACACCTTTACTTTTTACAGTCACTTTCTTCCATGCCCTAGAGAGTAAGATGTAATAACATTAAGAATCAGAGCACATGATAGGCTGCCAAAAGAAGACAGTATCTTCCTTTCATTTTCCATGATTAAACACTGGAAGAGAGAAAGGCAGGCTCATCACAGTATTCTGCAATGACATCTGGAAGACTTGTATCAGAGTCACAGCCAGCTGGAGACAGCCTTGCAATGCAGAAACAAGATACCCACACTTTCGGAGAGAGAGAAAATCTGGAACAGCTCCAGCGCAACCGAGTCAATCGTTATTGTTGTCTGGTTAATGAATCCTTTAATTCTTTATTAGTCTCAACTTTAAAAGGCTGGATGGATCCAGAGCAGGTATGAACAATGAAGAAAAAGAAATAAACTGTAGTTCCTCTCTTTATTCTTTCAGATTCTGTAGTAGCAGTGAGTCAGAAGTGATGTTTAGATTGCAAATCTTGACTTTCACACAAAGCTAGCAATCAGGTCAAACCAACCCACCAAGCACCCATGATGCTGATGTAAGAATAGCCAAACACAGTGATTTCAAGGTCCCCCTATACTATTATGCTATAATCCAAGCCCTCAAAGTACATAAAAGTACATAAAAGGTCACTTCCATCTGCTTTGAGCCTTTGCATATTCTCCCATTTTTAACAGGGTGAAACTTGGCAAGCATTGGACTCCTAGGGATTTGGAACCACCTTTTCAGTCATCTCCACCAACAGGCAGGGCTTTTTACTTAGGAAAGTCATCTCCTCAACTCCCTAACCACTCTCAGAGGAAAACCATAAAATTTTTTGCTCAGTATTTTATTTGATCCAATGGACCATCTGCAGAGGTGGACACTTCCAAGAGCAAATGCCAGCTGACAAATCAGAAAATAAAGGTTCCAAATACCTGGAGTTAAATAGGTGCATCTAAAAATCTCACCATTTGGAGGACATGAGCCCAATGCCAACGACACTGAATAGGAACAATCATCACTTTTGGTTCTGGGAGCAAACTGGCTCCATGGTAAAGTCTGAGGGAGAAAAAAAAAGTAGAAAACAAAAGTAGTAGCTCATCAAATCCCTATAACAGGAAAGCCATGGAGCCATAGAGGATTTCCAAAGAGAAAGGTAAATGTGTTGCTTGGTGCACAGAAAACTTACTGAAAAATCCCACAAACATCCTAAAAGGAGAAAACAGAAAGTGCTTTTCCTAGCCAGAAATTCTTGAGATAGGAAACAGAAAATATGAGAGGAGACAAAACCTCACTATACACCTTTCAAACAAATCATTACAAAGAGTCTTGGTCACTGCTTATTGTAATTGAAGATAGGCTACTAATAACCCACTTCAGGAAGTTTTACTTCCCCTCATCCCATAAGCCTTGCATCTGCAAATCTCCCAATTTTAAAAAGTGGCAGTATACATTTGAGAGTTACTAGATCACACTCTAGGAAGAGATAGTTAAGTACAAACACACAGTCTCTTATTTTAGTGCTTTTAACCTTTTCCTTATAGTTAAATATCAGAAGGAAATATCCTTCATTCTGTTTTGACCACAAAAATACTTTGTTTTTCCTCTACTACATTTTTCCTCCCTTATGCTAGCAGAAAATCTGATCTCACATTCCAAAAATCTAGGAGGATATAACAAATTGACCACGCAGCTCTCTCCAAGCTCCAAATGGCAATTTAGTCCATTACCCAAACCGGACTCTCCTCTGTAAGCAAAATTCCTATTAATGCTGTAATTCCTTCACTCTGACTATCACTACTAACAGTCACACTGCTAACTTGCCCCTTGTTGGATGACAAGGTGCTGGTGTGTTCCCAACAGCACACAATCTTTGGATAAAAACCACTCGTGTTGCACAGTCACACACATTCACAGATAGAGGTACAAGTTTGTTACAGCACAGCCAGTCTGCCACAATATTCCCAGCTAGCATCCAGGTCCATGTCTACGTTAATATGCAGCAGATCATGAAGTCAAGATATGGCAGAAGATACCTCTACTTTTATTCCAGGCCTTGCACTTACCAGCCAAATGAGAGAATAAGGGTCTAAATCTGCACTGCATTTGCTGAACAAAAGTATAAGAACAGAGGCCTGTCACGGTGGCTCAGAATAAAGATGCAGTTACAGCTCATGGTCAAGATGCTCTGTATTTGTTGTCATGTACTAAAGAGATACCCAGCACTAGTTTAGGAAACAGCTACAAGGTTTTTATCTGGTAAATTAGAATTTGTCCCCTGTTCACCGGTTTACCACAGATGACCAAACAGCTGGTTTTAGTATTTGGAAAAGCATAAAGAACCTTGATAGTAGAAACTACTGACAGCAATAGCAACTCCTGAAGTTAAACCACTGTCTGTGGAGTACAACAGAGCTTATGTAGTATTTTGGAAAGGGGATGCCATAACAAAGCATTCCACTCTGCCAGAGATCAGCCCCATCTTTCAGGATTATGTCTTTCTTGCAAAGAATAAAGCAAGAACTACAGAAATGCAGTAATTTGTTTTCCACATTTAAAAGATTATTTTGCACATATAACCAAAGACACCTGGCAAACAACATGTTGAAGTTCACTTTGCTGGAGACATTTCTACTTTGATGTTGAAAAACAGACCTGCTGTTATTATAGCATTTCGTAACATCCAAAGTGGGATATTTAAAAGGGGCGTGTTAAGAACAAGAGATGGAATAGTCTTTAATCAGATCTCAAAGATATCTGATACTTACTGAAATTTTTCAAAATATTTTGATCTTCCAGACTATTTTTATGAACTATAAGGACAAATATTCTCTGCAGAGATCACTTAGCTCTACACAGGGAGGGGACAAGCACCCCTAAAAGTAGGGCAATATCATAGAGACCATGCCAAGTTTCCCACTGCTAGAATTCTGACTTAGGCTTCCATGAAGGAAAAGGATTTGTTTAACATCATCTGTGCAGTTCCCCTTACTGCCCACAGTGGTATTGCTTTGCACAGAACTCAGTGCACTGAGAGCCAGCACAAACAGGCATTTGTAAAGGAAGCAGAACTGACTGTCACTTGCAGGATGCTGTATTTTCTGTTTATAGCTAGGCACCGTGGACTACAAACAGCATGGAACACAGAGGAGACAAATTAATTCACATTGGGGAAATACTGATTCCACTGCTGACATGTCACATCTCCAATACTATACAGAAACAATCATTCCTCTGGCTTTGTGTTGTAGGAGTGCTATGGAAGATTTTGGGGAAACAGACACAAAGGTTGGAAAATAGAATTTCTCTCATGGGAGAGACAGAGAGAGAAAAGCATATATAAATGACCAATTTAAGATTATTGTCCTCTTCAGAAGCAGCACTAAGTTGTCATAGCCTTGGCTTTTTTTTGTGCAGTTGCATACAGAAAATGGAATTGGTGAAGTAGAATATACAAAACTGACAGTATTTTGGCTTGTTGTGCTGTTTTACTGGGTAAATTCTGTTTCCCTGCTTACAGGCTCAAATATCCTTCCATGATTTAGGCTGTAAACTTGAAACAGATGTTCTTTCTGGATTACCTCTACAAAGCCACTAGCAGAATAATCACTAGCAGGACACAAAATATAGTTATAGAACAGATTAAACCCTGAGTCATCAAAAATTTTAAAAGAAAAACATTTAAGTCAAAAGTAAGCTTGGGAAGTCAAATTTACATCATAACGCTAAGTCAGACTCCCCTACACTTACCTTTGATAAATTTAACATATGGACCTGATTCAAAAATAGCTTAAGCTCGCTGTCAACAGCTCGCACATTGAGCTGTAATGACTCTGTATGTTGAACACATGTTTAAGCCATGATCATTTATGTGCAGCAATGTTCTGCCACTACCTGCAACTCATTAATTACTGATCTCTCAGTGAGTAATGCCAAATGATGGAATTCCCTTGTATCTAAGATAGCCAGCACTAATTCCCACCTGTAATAGAAACAGCAGTAATATCAAACAATCTGGAGCCTTTTTTCATTCAGGCGGTTCTTTTAAACCAGAATGCCTTTGGGTTATTAGAAGATCTGTCTCATTTCTTTAGACTGCTCAGCAGTGAGGTAGCACACTAATTGCAGTACCTTTAACTCCAAAAAATAACTTTCAAAGAATGATTTTACATATCTCTGTGCAGGTAGAGTATTGCACAGTATTATGTGTCAGACATGTTTAAAAACAGAACTACAGCCAGCAGGTCAGAGTATGGAGGATATTTTAATAAGAAAAGGAAAAGAGGAGTGAAATGCTTTATCCAAACAAGTTTGACATATTTAAAAAAAAAAATCCCAACAAATCTAACAAGCAAAGAAAAAAAAAAAACCCCAGATATACCAGAACTACCAGACTTCCTTCCTCACAAAATAAAGAGTTACTTAGATCAAGTACATTTTTTAGGAAGGATGGCATCTTGTACCATCTACCCTCCTTGCTTATGCAAGATTCATACTGATGAAGAGGGAACAGGCTGACCTTATTATCACATTACTCCATCGCTCCAGCTCTTCTCACAGGCATGCTCAGAAGGCCCCATTCAAGTACATGTAAAGTTAGGAGAGAGATGCTTGAGTGAAAATTAACAGAAACAGGGAAGAAAACAACTCCAGGAGAGTAAAATACAACAAAGCAGACTCTTGAAAGCAAGTGCTGTCATTGAAGCAGCACTCCCTGAAAAGTCTTCTCTGAAAGTCCCTAGAACCCTAGGAAGTTCCCAGGGCGGGGACACCACAGCACTGCTTCCCCCTCCCTTTCTAAGCTACCTAAAGGGCTCAGGCACCTATCAGGAGCTTGAATCTTTTGTTTCCATTATCATTAAATACACCACTTCCTCACCTTTTTCTCACAAATGAATTCTTGGATAACAGATACTGTCCCCAGCTGGTCTTTTCAGATCTGATGAGTGTCCCAAATCCCAGTTATTTCCACACCACCTCGCAAGAGCACTGCTGAGACTCCACTCCCTCATCACCACAGCCAAGGGATGGACAGCACAGCCACAAAAAGGAAGCAGGACCAAGGCAGGTCTCATTCGACATGGTCCAGCCTCAGTTCACCAGCCTCAAGCACTAACTGCTCCTGAGATTTCAGTCCAGTTTCTACATTTGCATTCTTTAGTAAATACTTTCAAAGTAGTGGCACTTAGAATAGCATCAACACAGACCTGATTTTTCTCCCCCCCACATTAAAAGGTTTAGTTTTCAGAAACTTAGAACACAACACAGTAAGTCAAGCACATTTTCACTTTGTCTGTGTAACTGATAAGCACATAGTTGATTTATTCAAAACACAAAGAAGGAATACAGACAAACGTTTGTCTACCCAACCACCCTGCTAGCATGTCTTTCTGTGACTTCAGTGTAAATTATCTTCCCCAAATACCAGTGGGGGTTGCATGAACGTAGGAATGGCAGGATCTTTATAGCAGTGTTTCTAAAGTCCCACCTCAGAAACATGCTTAACTTTCAGGCCAGATGAAAGCCTTGAGCCTGCATATATTCATCAATTTGAAAATAAAACAGTAGGCTTAAAGTGCAATCCATCACCAGAATGGGAACTGGCACATCTAAAATAACTTGCCCCATTCTTGCTGTTGCAATGTCTGTGCAATTCTATTTTCAGTTCCTTTTCTATAGAAAAATGTCAATGGTCTTTAAAAATACAAACCAATACAAACAGAGCAGTTTTGTTCACATTATCCCAGTGATATCCCAGTAAGTGCACACAACAGAAAGAAACAAATATCAGTAAGAGGAAAAGAGTGCCAACTTGACAAGTTATTCTAAGCCAAAAGAAAGTTGGTCTTTTTTTTTCCCCACTGTAGAAACTGTCAGCACTGTGCTAAATTTAAGCACATTATCCTTGGAATTAGTGGCTTGATCAAAGACTAAACTTTTCAGACATCGCACTGATATTATGTAATACTTTATTAGGCCATTACACACAGAAAATCTGGAACATCCTGTATTTAAATGCTCAGTCATGCTCATAGTAACTTAAAACAAGGACACTGTAAAATTAGTATATTAGGATATGCTTAAAAATTTATGCACGGACTTTGCTAGAGGAAAGGGTAGATTTTATCTGTCCTAACATTCATCTCAATACCAGAGCTAGTCCATCAAAATTCTTTTCATTTCAATGGGGCAAAAACAGCAGTTCTAGATTGCAATTCATCAAATCCTGAAGCATAAGTCTAAAACAGGCTTTTCTACTATAAAAGTAATCTGGACGAATAAGTTTAGATGCAGAAATGTACACTCTAGACTAATAAACTGTATTTATACTACATGCAGTAACTTTACCAGAAGCAAAAAGAGACCCCTGGATTGTGAAACTGGACTTCATTGAATTGTAAGAAATGAAGTTTTCAGAAATGACCTGTTTCTCATGTTTCAGTTTTTAGTTTAACATGTAAAGACACCATAAACAGGTATCATATTCCAGAAGCTGGTACTCTACAATAAAATAAGCCCATTTCAAGTGCCTGAAACAGAACTTGGAAAAAACAAAAAACGCTTTCAGACGAGCATAAATGCTGGGGTACATCAACATGGAAAGGTGAAGATCTGTGTTGCTCTCTCATGCTCCAACCCAGCAAAATAAAGGGTGACCATACACTTTCCAATAATGCAGTCAACAGAATTTGTTGAAAGAGGTACAGAAAATATTCCCAGCTACCTTTCACAGTCAGAGGAGGACACACAAAACTTTTGGGAAACCATCAGTAAGGGCCAGGGAAAAATGTGCAGTGAATCTGCTCAGAATTTTCTTTTCTTTAGAGTTAATTTTCAGTCAGCTCAACTTGGGCAGGTGCACAATAGAGAGGTTTTTCACATGGGAAGAGAAAGAAGCATGGCGCAAGGGCAGGAAATATACGCGCAACCATATTTTTCAGCAGTAAACTTTAGTCAGAACCATTTAGCTGGGAAAATCAGTTTACATTTAGACAATTAGGTTTGCAAACATAAGAGATAGTAAAACTCATTCTTTTTGCTTCCAAAAACAATGAAAATTTTTTATTCTCCAGTGGCTTGCAGAGTCACCCATTTCCACCAAGGCACTTGATTCTGCTGGCCAGCAGATTTTCTAGATAGCTATTTTCTTCATTTTTAGCCTATTGCCAAAGAGCTATGTATGTGCTTTTTTTTTCAGTTCAAGCACAATTGTCTTTCTTTTATTATTCCTTTGCTATTACAGTGACCATGTAGAATCAGCAAACCTCTGTTAACTGCCTGCTCCAGATACTCACTTTCACAACCACGAGATTTCACAGCCATAAAATACTGGTCCTTCCTACTGTTCTAATGTTTAAAAGTTAAATTCTTGCTCTGTGCTTTTCAATATATGAATTGTTTATCTAACCTTCATTCACATAGGCTGCAGACTTATTTTTAATCTCTTCAGAACTGTGGCAGGAAGAAAAGACACCAACAAAATGTGTACAGCGACAATATCCTGTTGTGGCTTTTTTTCTCCTTCCTTATTTCTACTCAGAATTTGCAGCATACTTGCTTCATGATCATTTATTTTGGATCATGAACCATGCCAAAAAAAAAGAACATAACCCCAGCTGTTTAGTTATGCCTGTTACAAGCACCTTACATCTACAGCAAATACCTCTGGAAGCTGAACTTTGGAGCATGTCTAATTTTAGGCACTCAACTTCAGACACCTTTGAAAACAACTTGGAGAAGACAAGTGCTCAGGACTTGGCACAAATCAAACATCTCAGCCACCACTAAACTAACATATTTGGAAATCATCAGTACCTTTCAAAAAAGTCATGCTCTGAAGGAATTTCAGGGGTTGCCCCCTCAAATTAAACAAACAAAAACCAAAAAAAGCCCACATTTCCTAGTTTTCAAACTTAGCAACCAAATCAAAACAAAAACTAACAGGAAAGCACACAGCATGAACAAGTGTCAGTTGTTGAATACAGAAATGCACACAAAAAAAAAAAAAGAGATACTTGGCTTTTGTTATGAATCAATTTTATTTGCACTATAATATATTTGAGGAAAAAAGATTTTATTTCCTTGCCTCATTAAAGCTTTTACACATCCCCCCACTGGAGTTCCATAGTTCTATTTGCATGCAGTGCAGCAGAACTTTGAGTTATAACACTGCTATTTTCCAAAGATAACTGCACTATCAGGAGGAAAAAACATTTGTTTAATCACAGTATTTTTGTATTCTTGACATGCTTATGAGTCAGCAACTGCAGAAACTAAACTTACTTTTCTTAGGCAACAGGAATAAGTCTCAGTTTTTCCGTTTCAACAGTTAGGAAAAAAGGAGAAGAATGTTCTTACATTTTAAAATTTTACAGTGAAGTTCCTATTATGCAGTGACAGGCATCTTATTTTCCAAGATACAAAGTACAACAACAAAATTCCAAAAACTCCCAGGAAACTTTTCTCAAAATACCCTAAGAATTTGAACATAGCCAGGGAGAAGAAATTCAACAATCCTTTAAGTTGCATAAACAATTATAACTTCCCTTTTAAGCAAGCCCTTGACACATAAAGTCTAAAAAAACATGCTTTAAAAGAACTAGGACATTGCACGATCTGCCCAGCTGACTTACGAAATGTATTTCCACCTCTCTATCACAAGATTTTATACCACCAACATCTGGATATCTCAGAGGCACTTTGACAAAGCATTTCAGGTTTGATCTTTAGCAAACTTGGCTATCTCAAAATGCACATGGTGTTTTTCCCACTGCTGCTGTAGCACTAAGGTGCAGATTCAGATTTGGGGAGCATTTCCATTTCTCTGATGCCAGAAGACACCCAAGCAAGGAGCAGCACAGAGTTTATATGGGACAAGGGAGAGGAGACTCGAGAGCTGGAAGTGACCAGTGACCTGGGTTCCCAATGACCGCCTGAAGCCTCTCCAGGGCACAAGCCACGAGTTCCACCTGTCTGCAAATAAATGAGACCACCATCTTGTAGACAGAAATTCTCCCAGTGATTGCAAAAACATGATCCTAGACACAGCAAACAGGCACACTTGCCTTTTAGGGTCTTCTAAACTGGACAGGTGCATCACCCTTATTAGTGACTACACTCAAAAACTGAAGTGCCACAGCAAAAGAGAAAAGAGAAGGCAGATACAGAATCAATTTTCTTCTGGTAATCATTTAAACCTTAACTCAACTCTATCTAGGCAAAAAAAACCCCAGGAAGCCTGAGATATCTAGGCAACAGAGGTAATGGTGCACATAAATATGTATGACTGATTGTTGCTGTTGAGCCGCTAGCTGAGGAATGACCCAGGTTCTCAGACAAGGAAAGAGAGAAGAAGAGAGCTTTATTGTTTTGATTTCCATATATATAGAGTCCACAGAGGTCACCCAGATTGGTCAGCCCGAGACCTCCCCCTAGGCCCAACTGGCCAAGCCCGAACCGACCCAATCCGGAGACGCTGCTTGCAAAACATCCAAACTTCATCCCTGTTCATGAAATGTAGCAAAATGTTCTCACGAGAAAGACCTGTGCTAGTCACAACTGATAAACAGATAGACTACAGAGCAGGATGTCAGAACCCTATCAAAGGATGAAGGCAGACTTCACCAGACACCTGCTGGCATAGTCTGTTCAAAGAATATATGCAGATCATGAAATTACCAAATACAACATTAAAGATATGCAGCATGAACTGAACAGAGAGGAAGTGCTCAGCATATGGACAAGAATCCCCCAGCAGTTAAAAATCAAAACAGAAAAGTAAGAGGATAACCCAACAGGGAAATACATTGCAAATCATATAAGGAGCCAGTTACTTCTTTATATAAGCTAATAAATAGAAGGACAGCTGCAGCCAGGGCTGCCTGAAAGTGGGATGTTGGAGAAGGGGGCTCTGGCTGGGCTCTGGCTGATCTTCCCTGAAGAGCTCTGGTGCTTCCTGCTGTATCATCAGCATGTAAAGAAACTAAAGTCATAAATCCAGCATCGAGTCAAGGTCTGGGAGGAGATGATGACTCTAGCAGAGCCACTCACCCATAATGGAAGTAGCCATGCTTGGGACTGTCAGCAGTGACTTGTGATCCTAAGGGCATCAGCAACACCAGAGACAGAGCTACAGAAACCAGTGCCTGCAGAGGGGACAGGCCCCGAAAGGAGCCAGAAAAAGAATAGGTACTTCCCAAAGCTTTTTCTTTTAAGATAACCTTACCCCAGAAACTCATGTTCTCCATATAAAGATCTGCCCTGGCTCTGGCCAAGTTCTTGGCCTTAGCAGCCTCCTGCTGAAAGTGTTTCACAGCCAGGTCTGGACTACATGAAAAGGACATTAATTTTAATCATGGTTGAATCTGCGGCCTATCACATGTTTCTCTGGTCATGAAGAAACACTAGGAGACAGAAGGGAATAAGTCCCTCCTTCCCTTGACCAGAAAGGCTGTGAACTCCCCGTCCCTGGAGGTGCTCAAGGCCACCTGGAGCTTTGAGTAACATGGTCTAGTGGAAGGTTCCCTGGCATAAGGGTTGAAGCCAAATTATCATTAAGGTCCCTTTCAACACATTCCATTACTCTAAGGTCTAGATCTATTTCTTTTATGCTGCTCACGTACACTTTCACCAGGATCCCACTTAAAAGCCACATTTCTAAAGCAAGCACAACAGTTCCTTCACTTTGCTTTAGCAGGTTTAAGAAAATAAGCTTATCTTGTGATTTTTTTCCTCTTTTATCTAGTTCATATTTTCATTCTGGTTCATGGCAAAGAACAGCTACTGGCATCTTTTGATTGACAAAAACAACTACAATGGAACAGAAATATAATTATGTCACCCACTTCCCTCTGGCCTGACCATTCTTTGTTCTAATCCTCATTTTATTTACTGATTAACATCAGCAGAACATCTCTGAAACGTTCTTTTTCCAAACTGCTGAGCCCATTTTCTTCTCTGCAATGTTAGGTTTGCAAATTGGGAAATAGCACCCTAGCAGAGAAGTGGTAATAAAGGTAACACAAAATTAAAATGTATTCTCTGAACAAAAAACAAACAAATGTTTCCTTTCTCAAGAGTCCATCATATTTAACAGTGTCTCACAGCAACATGCCTACACTTTCAACATACTTTTATAAAGTAGGGAAAACCCATCCCTACTCTGAGTGCAGTGTTATTGTTGCTGTGGCAACTACAGACCACAGTTTTTTGCCTCTAGAGAATGTACATGAACACAAACATACAGACAAAGGCACAGACAGCTGTGGGTCCTAACAGTGCCGACAACTCACTGTGGATGCCTAATGCTGCCATGAAAAACTGAATTTAATTTAAAAAAATGAACTTTAACTTCTCAGTCACTGACTCCAAACTGTTTGTCTACACTTTATTTTCACCTTCATTACAGCATAGTTGGCAAAATACCCTGAGAAACTCTGCACATCACAAGTATAAATGTCAGAGTACTTAAACTCCACTTGTGAGTGAACAGAGTAATTCTAAAACTCTCTCTAAATCATTGATCTATCAGCTCCAATTTGCTGCTGTATATATTCAATATAAACCATAGGAGTCAGGGATTTAAACCTGATTTGCACACACAAGATAAACAGTCAATACTGTACTCTTTTTAACACTACCTTGCACTGGTAACAGGAAAAATAACTACTTTCACCAGTTTATAAGGTCATTTAAGACAGATATAAGAGTTAAAAATTAAAACTTTTCTACTCAGTGGTCCTTTAAAAAGAAAAAGAAGAGCTTTACTTAAAACCAATGCATGAGCATGAAAACAAGCATTGTAGTTATTCAAGAAACATTGAAAGCAGGGTGTCCTCAACTGTTTTGGGTTTTGCCTTCCCCGTTCCTGCCCTATCTGCATACCAGGGCCAAACTGCACTTGAACAAGAAACCACAAATGAAGAAATTGTTTGAGTCCAATTAGAGTTTTGTCACAAGATCGGGGCCTAGAGGAGCAGCAAACACTCACCCAGTTCCTGACACTCAGCAGTTGAGGTCTGTTCCTTGGCTTGAAATTGTTATTTAGTTTTTCTAGTATTCTGTACCTAATCCAAAGAAATTATTGTAAAGAGTATTTGCCTGCCTCCCTTTTCCATCCCAGATGTCCGCAGCCTGACACACTCAGTGAACTTGAAGGCCACAGAATGTAATGTCACACTGATCAAAAATTGTAAACTTGCTATTCCATAGGGTTGCTAGGTTTTTTTCTGGGATCTAGCAGCCAGATACACACACTCAGGTCTATTTGCCTTTTGCTGAAGTCATCCAGGTAAGCAGCTCACATGCTTTGAGACAGCTTCCCACCCACTACACTGCAGGGTGTCACATGAGGGCACAGGCAAAACTCCCATTATCCAGCCACTCTGTCACACAGAAGCAGCATGTAAATGTTAAGAGTGCTCACATCTCACAAGGACAAAGCATCCAGAAAGAGGGAAATTAAGAATTGTTCTAATATTTAGTATTTGTCTTGCCTCAGACCAGATAGCAAGGCAACATTCATGCTACAGACTGATTGATTAACTTTTAAGGAAAGTTTTCAGAACACTAAGTACCATTTCCTGTTAAAAGAAAAAAAATAAAAATCATTCCAGACTAGAAAAGCTGTGTAGTTAATACCTTGAATTTTTGTTTTAAAAATTATCTTTTATTTGGGTATTTTACTAACACTTAGAGGAATGATGGAGAACAAATTCTTTGGAAATTTGTAGATGTTTCAACATATTTGATTCAAAACTATGTTTACAAGGGTTTTTTCCCTCACATTATTAATTTTATTTTTTTAAAGCCTGGAATTTTCTTATCATGAGGGAAGTCCAAAACACAGGAGATAAAATATTTCCACTCTACTCCATTGAGGATGCAATATACTGTAAGTAGACCCCCTCCAAAAAACTCCTAAAAAACATTTATGCCAAAAACTATTGCTTGTGCTTTCGTTTTTGGTTCCATGCTCACCTGTGATTTCGCAAAAGCTGTTTAAAATGCTTTAAGCTGGGAAAAAAGGACTGGTGAAAATAAACATTTCCAGTCAGGGTCATACGAAGGGAGACTGTTGCAATCTTGCTCTGGGAAAGGACCACCCAAAGGGTTTCCCTTCGCTGTTTTTCTCCACGTGCCATTCTCTCCGTTGGCAGAGGCAGGACTGGCTGCCCTGGCTGAGCCCTGTGCAGAACGGGCTGGATTCCACCCATTCACAAGTGACCAAACAAGCCTGACCAGTGCTGCGCTCTGAAGAAACCACCAGATGAAGGTCAGAGAATTCCACTATGTCCATCTCAGCAAGTGCTGTGGTGCAGCAAAAATGGGTCTGAAAAGCAGAGCAGCTGAGTGCAAGGAGCCTCATTCCTGTGACTTGTTTGGAGGTTCCCAGCTCAGAGGAGCTGAACTCAAGTGCTGTGTGCCCCTCAACAGCTGAAGCTCTGCAGGTCTCTGGGGAGCACCCTTTGGCTTCACATTCTCAGAAAACAACCCTGTGTAGATGCTCCAGGACACTTCGTGTCCAAAGTGTGCCAAATGGGGACAGTCAAGGGATCCCTTCGCAAAGCACACTCCTGATCCAAACTGCATATTAATACAAAACACTCTCACCACTATTAGTAAACAACAGTAGAAATTTTTGCATCAGGCAATATTTTTAAGAGCAGGCCTGAGTTTCTGGAAGCTCTCCTTAATTACCCTCATGAGATTATCCAAGCACTCAGGAGATGAGGTTTGGTACCCTCAAAGGTTATTTGTAGCTACTAAGTCCCATACAGAGGGATTTTTTTCACTCCAAAGTAAAACGTGGCCCACTGACATCTGACTTTTTACTTGATTTTGGACAAGTACAAAAGGTTGGATTCCTGCAGTAATGCCAAGCCCTGTGCTGCAGCCTCCCCTGCCCAGGGACCAGCACCACTTTGCAGTTTGGCAAGCTTGTCTCCAGCGCTGCCTGTCCTTGTGAGCTGTAATGGGAGCCAAGGAGCAGCCAGAGTATTAAATACTGTGCCAGGCTGGCAAACGCACAGCAAATCCCTAAGCATCAGGGGCTACCCTGAAAACACAGAGCCAGCTCTGTGCTCAGTGCCTAGACCCCTAGGCTGGAGCCCAAGACTCTTCATCACTACTTTGGATTTTCTCAAAATAGCTGCAGAGCACCACTCTATCAGTGCTGGCATGATTAATGTGCAGAAAAGATTTCAGGAAACTTTACGCAGCCCTTCAGCGTTTATTTTTCCAGATCTTGTTCAACACAAATGAGAGGGAAAATTCTTAAAAGGGGGAAAATTGTAAGCAGCTGATTCCAGTTGCACTTCTCTCCCTTGCTAAATTAAAAACTTAATAGGACAGACTTTGTTTTCAAGGCATGAGGGATGTGGAAATATTTATACTCATAGTATCAAGACATCAGCCATAAGGTTCAAGACTACAGTGCCAAACCCAGTGAGAACACGTGGAAAAAGGCAGCACACATTTCCAAAGCAGAGGAGAATGTGTATAAATGCAAATGTTAGTGATAGCTGACCTGAACATAAAGAAGTGATTTGGAGATGGCCTCAGCCTTTGGAAAGTACCATACCTCCGTCCCAGGACTGTCACAGGAAGATACAGAATCGTGGACCTCGTGCAAGTGGCTGAAACTAGTCAGAGACTGGATTTGCTCTATCTGCACTATGAATTGCCCTATTCACAGGCACCTGGTTAACTGGGCACCCAAAACAGGGTCAGCAAGATTTTTCCTCTGTTCTTTACAGCATGCTTTGTCCTTCATGACGTTATAATAGAAACCTTGTGAGTTCTTTCAAGGACAACAGTTTTACAAAATCTAGGAACTCAAAAGTCAGAAAATATAAAATTTAAAGTTGGCTTTGGCAATGTACGTAATACTTCTCAATTGTTGAATTCAATTTTTTTATTTTTTGGCAGTTGAGTGCATTAGGCAGGGAGGCCTAATTCAATGTGACAAATACTGCTGCAATTCAAAATGGAAATGCAGAATTTTCAATTGTGAAATGACTGGCATTAGGAAAGTGAAATGAAGCATAGCTCATATTAATCATGACAGTTGGTGCCATTGCTTTAGAGCAGCTTTTTTCAGTTAAAAACCTGATACTAACCCCACTTTAATATTTAATGAACTTCCATCTTCAGTTATCTTGCTTTGGCCTGTAACAAATCACCTTTCTTTCCTCAGCATCACATTTTCTAATGTCTCTATTGACAACCTTTAAAGGACCCTGAAATTCCACAGCCTAAAGTCTGGTGATTTCCTGGAAAGCTAGTTTTTTTATTTGACTTTACACTGTCCAAAAAGTGGATAAGAAAAGTCATGCAAAGAGGCTTGGGACTAACAGATCTGCTGACTAGTTTAATTGGAAAACAGAGAAGTAAAACTGAAGTCAGAGAGCAAAAAAACCAAAAAATGTTAACAAAAAAATTAACAAAACCATCCCCAATTTTGAGACCAGAACACATGTTGATTTTTGTAAAAGTAAAAAAAGATACATATACTTTTTTATTCTTTCCCCTTTTTAAACCAGTTCACCTGGATGCTTTGGGCAGAGTTATTCAAACTCAAGGAATGGTGGATAGACATCTTTAATACTCCAACTATCCCAAGACTCAGAGGCATGTCTCAGAATTCCTCTGCAGTTAGTTTTTTATTTAAACTGCTGCCAAAATATAAATATGCAGATGACCTACAATGAAAGAATTAAAATGAAAAATATAAGAAAATCAATTAAAATGAAAACCTTTTCATTCCCACCATCACCCAAAGCCAAAATTAAGTTCAAGTGACCTTTTTTTTCCCTCTTTGGAGAAACATGGCTGACCTCATCAATGAAAACACTGAGGTTAAAAGCCCCCTGATATAAGCATGAGAAATGGTCATACAGCTTTTTGAGGGAGTCTCCCCTGAATATATTTCCCTCAAAGTCCACAGCCTTGGCACTGTGTGGCAATAGGTCCGGGTAAAAAGGCCTGCTAAAATGTAAGGTTTGTTGTACATAGTGCTGCTACTTCTAAGTCAATAGGTAACATATCAAGTGTACTACAAAATAACCTTGAGAAGTGAAACTTCTTAATAGTGTGTCTTAACCCTCTCAGATTTAATTACTTCTAGAGGTGCCTTGAGTTTAGGAAGGCATGGTAAAACTACATATGAATAAACAATGCCATTAAATTTACTTTTAATATAGCTTTTAAAAGTATATTTATTTCTTCACTTTTCTTTACACACATACTCAATTTGTTTACATAAACTACACTATTTAAAGTTTAATGTTTAACTTCCCATGTCTCATGATTTATGGTAGAGGACTATATACCAAAATTGGTGATTTTAGGCATATATAACTATATATATATATATATATATATATATCTTTTGCCAAAAGTCACTGTATAAGCAAAGTGGAGGAGTGACATAACAGTATCAGAGTTTTGGGGAATATGTGATATGGGAATAAAAAACACCCCAAAACACTTTTGCAAATGCTGCTGAAGGTATGTCATTGACCTAGACAGATATTTTTAGAACACAAGTCAGCTAAACTTCAAAGTCTGCTTTCCTGAGATATGAGAATGAATTGAACACAGAGTCTTTTAATCCTCTTTCAAGCTCATTAATCTTGTTACCAAATATAACACTTCTTTAAAAACAATATTTAAATGCTAAATTCAAAGATCAATCATCCGTTAAAGAGATATGCAAATACACACTGAGACATCAGGATTGTTTCAACATCTAAAACAGAAAACACAGCTAGGTTCTCATGCAGTGCACTGTCTGCTAAACAAAATGTGAGCAGTCTGCCAGGTACAAAGTGCAGATAGGAACTCCATCCTCTGTAATTTTGCACTACTTTTAAACCCAAGTTGCAATTTTTTAATTAAGAAAACCACCAATGTGAAAAATGACATTTTCATAGTCATCCATGCTTCCCATAGTGAGTGATACAACAGCTGCTTCTTAGATGACAAAACATTTTCCAAGTGCCATTACCACAGCTTTTCTGCCACAGTGATGAAAGGGTAATGATTTCAACTTTCCTTTCTCAAACCTTCAGCTCAACGTTTTTTCTGGTCTTTTACATAGAGTGAAATCTCTCTCATTGCACAGTCCTCACAGAAAACCATCTCTATAAAAGAAGGGACAAGTCCTCTGTTCATTTAACACAGAGGCAGGCACAGATGGCTTTCACATATCGCTTTTGTGCGATATGTGAAAGCCACATAAGCATTCAGACCTAGAGGGTCTGAACTCCACCTTTGCCTCTTGCTCTCCAGGCACTTCCTGGCATTTTGAAGGTACAGGGCTAGCCATGGGGACCTGCCAGCCCCATGGACCAGAGGGAGCTTGGGGCTGTCACCACCCAACAGGCTGAGCACTATGATCAGGACACAGAGTGCCAAACCAGAGATACCTCCCCTGCTGCAGCCTGGGCGCCAAGCAGAAGGCACAGAACGCCTGTCAGCACAGCAAAAATGGACTCATGTAAAACCAGTCTCTGCTCCACATGGGATTCAGATCTGGCAAAATTGTCTTTCATACACAGAACTCCATTCTGTGCAGAGGAGCAAGTGACTGAACTTTTTCCTCCTGAGCAAAAACCCTCTCTGATTCTAATGAGGAAGGTAACCAATCCACCTGGCAGAAGAGCTGTGTGAAAATGTTTTTATTTTTCTTCTGAGGGCATTAGCACTGCAAGTCAGAGTTGAGACTCATGTGATCTGAGGGAACAGTGGTGGCACAAGGTTTCCACGCATACCCACAATCCAGGTGTTTTCTATTCCAGGACAGCAGAAATCCCTGATGTTTGGCATGGTGCAGCACACTGCAGTGGGACAAGAGTGGGGGAAATTTTTAAAAAGTATTAATGGCATAATCTCACAGGGACAATTAAATAGGGGGGATTTTCAGGTGAGGAAAGCTCTACTTTGTTGTGGCTATGCTGCAGTTCTGTGATGAATCCCAGTAAGGCAGGGTTCCTCCTGGCCCATCACTACTCAATGCCACTGGAGCCAGCAGGGTCACCCACGGGGATGGCACCTGCGCCTGCACACACTCACATAGCCCAGCCACACTGCTAAGCCCAGAGCATGTGGCTCCTGCTTGCTGCTGTGGGCTCAAGATGCAAATCACCAAACACTAACACGCCCACCATCAGCACCCTTGAGACCAGGGCCCTGGGACAAACACAGCACGTAACCAGAGGCAGCGAAGCCTCCTCAGGCCGGAAGAGCATGAGAAGAATTTTCTCCACAGACAACATCATTTTTTGTATCACCTTGGCTGAATGGAAGGGCAAGATTTTGAAAGCTTAGAAAGAAAAACTGAAGTCTGTCAAGGCTTCATTGTTTGGTACCTGAGTCAGCCTAACGCTGTACGTACGCTGTGGCACCGCAAGCAAGCTGGAACAGTAAACGTTTGCTATTCCTGCTTCCTTTGGTGTTCCTGTATTCATCAATCATGCCATGGAATACCTCAAAAAAGAAGCTATCACTATTCATGTGCCTTCTCCCAAACTAATAGCACACAGATAATTATAGGCCTTTATTGTTTGACTGTTTTAGTGTTGAGCAACAGATCTCTCTTCTTGCATCAAAACCTGTTTTCTGTCAAAAAAAGGGAAAACTGGCATGGTTAGATGAAAGGTTTAGTCTGTAAAACGGCATATTCCTTACTCAGCTTTAAAAACAAACAGTAGTAGAAAATGACACATAGCACCACTCACTCTGCAAACAGAAGAAAACAAATAAATCTCAATCTTCTGTTGATTTTTTACCAAGCACACCTCTGCTGCCCTGGTTTCTTAGAGCACAGCTCAACCTCCTAGCAGCTTGGTGGAGTCTTTTTCTGGTCAGCACAAACTTCCATAACTAACTTCCTCGTTGCTGAAAGAATGCAGGAAGGCAGCAGGTGCATGCAGGCATGAGGGACAATAAAAGGTAGGGGGGTGGGGGACAACAATGTTTTTCTGCTTGTTAGGGGTAAAGTTAACTAGGAGACTACAAACAATTACAAAGCACCACCACAGCCAAAAATCTATGATGCTGTTAAGGATTTCATACAAACTTGCTCACCCATAAGACCATTTGTGTGTGTTCTGCCTGTCTCCGTATATGCAATTTGCAACTCCATCAGGCACTTGGACTAGGCTCGAAGTGACTTCTGAGCCTCCCTTCTACAGTCCTGTAGCCACAAAAGCAGTGCCTGAAGGTAAGGATTCCCTATAGGGCACCCCGCACCTTCCCACGCGGTTCCCAGAGGTGGGCTAGCACACGAGCTCCTGAAGCATTCCAAACTCTGCCGCAGTCAGGCCAGCACCGCGATTGACAGCATCCAGCAGCATCCAGCAGCGACTTCTTGCGAGAGCAGGAACAGCGCCAGGCATTGCCGGGAAAAACGAAGCGCTTCCCCGGTGACAGCAGCCCGCCCGCCCGGCAGCGCCGCTGGCCCCGACCCCCGCCCAAACGCGCTCCTACCGCGGGCTCTCCGCACTGCTGCCGAGGCCCTCGGGCAGGCACGGCGTGACAGCGACGGCCCTGCCGTCCCCGGCAGCCAGGGAGCCCCCGAGGATGCTGCCCGGGCCCGCCGCTCCCCGGCGCGGCTCGCAGCCTCACCTGGTCCAGCGGGATGCCCAGCAGCGCGCTCAGCGGGTGCAGCAGGGTGGAGCCGGTGGTGCGGTGCGGGGCTCCGGGCGGCTCGGCCATGCCGCATCCCCCTTCCCGCCGCCGCACGGCCCCGGCGCCACCTGCGCGCACCTCCCGCCGCTTCGCTCCGCGCCCGCTCCGCGCAGCGCCCGCCGCCGCCACGCCGCGCAGCGCCCGCCCCGGGGCCCTCCGTGGGGCGGAGCCGCCGCCGACGGCCGGGGCGGGGCGGGACGGGCACCGGGGGCGGGGAGCCGGGAGCCCTCGCCATCCCCGGGGCTGCGTCTGCCGTGTCCCGCCGCCCGCGGGCGCGACACGGGAGCGGCACCCACTCGCGGTGGCACCGGGATGGCCGCGGCCCCGCGGGCTCGGCTCGGCTCGGCTCGGCTCGGCTCGGCTCGGCTCGGCTCGGCTCGGCTCGGCTCGGCTCGGCTCGGCTCGGCTCAGCCGGGTGCGCGCAGACAGCCGCTGCCGCAGCGGAGTGTCCCGGCACCAGGTTCTTGCCAAAAGCACAAACTTGTCCGGCACCCGCAGGGCCAAGGCCCCCATACACAGCTGCCCCAAGCAGGGGAGAGCTGGGGTGTCACAGCCAAAGCAGTCCCAGGAAGAAGCATTTACTTATTTATTTATTTATGCAGAGACCCTTCCCGGGGGAAGGGGGGGGGGAGGGGGGAATGGAAAAATGAGTAGTAAGTTTTAAGTGATATGTTTATTTTGCAAGTGACATACGGCCATTAAAAAGTGCTTCTGCCAAGCTCATCTTATCTGCAGAAAGAGTGCTCTTGCGCTTGCCCCGGACAATGTGGTTTTGTGTTGCAAGCAGAGCTCGGTCAGCGCTGCAAGCTTTCTGTTCAGCTCACGCTGCTGGCATGCTCGGAACCTGGAATATGCCAAAGGGTCCTTGCGGTCTCTACAACAGACCGGTCGTTTTCTCTTCTTCAAGTAATTGCCAACCGTGGTAGCTGAAACTGTAATAGTGGCTTAAAATGGTATTGTGTCATGTTCAAAGTGCCCTGCTTATTCTCTGCAAGGGAGTGCTCTGCTGGAAAACCCAGGCAAAAGCTGTTCAGTGGGGAAGGAGATTTACAGAAACAACATTCTCTTAATAGTATTGTTCCACTGGTGCCTGTTTGAATACATGTGAAAATACATACATCCATAAATACATACATGCACACAGATACTTTAAGCAGGGAAAGTAAGCAGTTTGGAAGAACTGGATAGTCATGCATGAGAGTTCTTAACATTTTCCATTATAAGTTGCTCTTTCCAGTTTAAAATTTGCCAGCCTTAAACTATCCAGATGGAACTTTCCATGGGCTGTGTCTGCCACAAGCAGGCTGCTTGTCAAGCTTTGGCAAAAAACATTGATCTGCTTTTGGGAACAGAATAAAAGTGATTTATTACACACAGTACAGATAATATCAAAGCTTTTTTCACTGTGGAAATCTAGTACCTCTGGGAGGGTGACTTCAAGATTAGACATGGTAGTTTTTTTGGAATCGAGGAAATGCCTTTCGTTGTCTTTGTGAAACTACTCAAGAGTCATCAACTGCCAGAGTTCTGGGGGAAAAGCCGTACATAATCCGTGTGGTTACTCAGGGAGTCAGCATATAACCTTTCTGAAGACCATAAGCATTCTTCTCCCTTTCATATTTCCTCTGTGTGACTGGACTCCACCTATTTCTGCCACTACAGGAGCAGGATGGGATATCGCACAGCTCCAGGCACAGAAACTGCATGTCTCTCTGCATTCCCTGCTCAGCCATCTGCACTTTGTGCGGTGGTGAAAACAGCTGATCCGGAAAACAGCTGGAAGGGGGGAAAGACAGATGGAGAAAGTCAGGCGCAAGAGCACAAGAAGGAAGGAGATGGTGACTCTGAAGTGGGTTAGCACAAGAAGCCCAGTGGAGGGAACTAGAGCAAAGCTGCCTACAGATGCAAAGGAACAGAGCAATCCTTTTACCTTGTGCTCTAGCCATTGGGACTTCCAAGATGGAAATTTCATCTGGAATATCATGTTTAATAGCCACTCATAGGCCTATCTTACGTTTTTAATATATTTTGAATTAACTTCTATTTTTGACCTCCACAGTATCCCATGGGTTCTGCTGTTTAATTATGTATGATTATCTGCTGTATGAAAAAGTACTTCCCTCAGTTTGTTTTAAAGCAGCTCTCTCGTAATTTCATTGAGGGCTGTCTTGTTCTTATGCTATCAGAAATAAACAAGTAATCATTGCTTAATCGCCTCCCCCATGCTATTCATAACTTCACATACCCAGAGATGCCTCTTGTCTTCACTGAGGGCTCTAGTTAATCTCTCATTACATGGAAGTTGTTGGTATCTTTGTTTTTCCTTTCACCCTTTTCTGTTTTCTTTGAAAGGAAGAGACTGAAGTTTTGTGGCAACATAATATGTTATTCTGTATTCCTTTACCAAGAACTCCTAATATCATCTCCAGTGATTTCAAAGTCTATTTTCTCAGAGGTAGTAGGTAATTTACAGCCTAATGTGTGTGTATAATGAAGATTTGCTTTTTCCTGCTTACATTAACCAATATTAAAAGTTAACAGTCTTTAAATTACACCACATATGACATTGCTAAATCTGTTGCAGCTCAGTAACAAAGCTCTGAATATGCTGAATTACTTCATATCCTTGCTAACTTGGTCTTCTTATTGCCCTTTCCAAAAACTTAATGTGTTTGACAGGACAGATTTCTTTGTGTTAATTTCCAATTCAACATTTTTTTCTCATCCTGTATTTATTTTCTCTAAACAGCCTGTAAACCAGGGGGAGTATTTCCCGTGATTCTGTGATTACTTAATGTCTTTGGGTGTGAAACATTACCCCTTCTTGTATCTGGAAATACAAATATACTTTCTTAACATAGTCACCCTTAGTGTTTAGAAAACACTAATAGACTTGCGATGTATAACTTCTGTAAAATTACTATAGTTTCCCCATTATATCATAGTTTTCTGTGTGTCTTTCATGCTTAGAAGACAGATATCAATAAGAGTAATTTAAAAGTTTACACTAAATTCTAGTACAGTCTAATATTACCATTTTCTTTCATGAGAACATGAAATCCCTGTGAGTGTTATTCAACTTTTAAAATGTTTCCCCCTCTGCTTTCTTGTAAGAAAGACAGGATATATTTCTTCAGAAAGCAAATCAGACTGTTTGGAAATAGAGATATAACCATTTTATCATTCACCTTACAACACTGACAACACGAATTTTGTACCAGGTTCTTTTTTCGTATGGAAACTAACTGTTTATGACTAACAAATAACTCTGGATTAAAATTATAAATTAAGCAAGAAGCCTAAAGGAAGTCTTGCTAACAGTTTTTCTGTCTGAATCTGCTGTGGATGATGGCTTAACTCAATTTTACTTCAGAAATACCTTATTTTGTTAAGCTTATCTAATGTTATTAAACTTATATGCAGCAGTTCTGTGGGCTTTTTAAGATTTATTTTCTTAGTTTGGTTTTATTTTTTTTTAATAATTTGCTATTAAAGAGAACTAGCAGACAGATATTCCTGTGTTTTCTTTTGTATCAAGGACAGTGATATTAAATCTGTCTTTGGGTGACTAACATTATAAACATGGCAATTTTGCAGCTGATAGGATTCTCTCAAAACTAAAACTTGGAAAAATCAAAAAAAGATTTGATAGTTTTTGTTTTGCAATGTGAAAGAAAATGTGTTGACAATGTAGCTGTTACATAGTTATAAAAGTAAGGCTAATGGCAGAGTTAAACTTGCCCAGGGGATTTTTTTATGTCACAACTCAGGTTAGTCCTGGGTTATTGGTATGTGTGTACTGTTCAGGCAACACTCAGTAAAATTACATGAGTTTTATCTGTTCACTGGCAATTCCTGGGAAAATTACCAAACTTCTACATGTCTCCCTGCTGAGATTCCTAATTTCAGCAAAGCATTAAAGCATAGGCTTAAAGCCCATAGGACTGCAGTTTTCATGGAATTTTAACTAATGCTTTGGTGCTTCGACATGTCAGAGCCAAAATAAAGTCAATTTATACAAAAACAAATGGGTGAAAATAAGGAAAATATAATCCCCGCTCAGTCTCATCTAAAGTAAAATGAAATAAGCCTGTATGCAGAAGAGTAAATGTAAGTATTCTGATTACTTGAAAATATAAGGAAAG
Organism: Entomyzon cyanotis; assembly: GCA_024500445.1. Taxonomy (NCBI): domain Eukaryota; kingdom Metazoa; phylum Chordata; class Aves; order Passeriformes; family Meliphagidae; genus Entomyzon; species Entomyzon cyanotis. Next base: position 75,242,990 of record JAKEPQ010001005.1, read on the forward strand.
GATTGTTGCTGGGGTGTTTTGACTGATTACCCCAAATGTGCATTAAAACAACCATTAGATAATAAATGTAAGTACCAAATGAAGTATCTCCAGGAAGGGTGTATTTATGAAGTAGTTGCACTCAGAATGATTGAATGGGATGTACTCAAGGATGTTTTGTTTTGTGTGGCTGACAGCCTTCAGTCTAAGTTTTAATGGAAAGAAGTGCTGTGGACATGGCAATAGGCAGTGCAGCCATCTGCTCTCTAGATTATTGTGCACATTGGTGTCCCTCAGCTTCTAGATGTGTGTGAATGCTGTAACTGAAGGCATTTGCTGTGTGCTCACACACACTGCACACATATATCATGTGCATATTAATAGTTTAATCTTCTTATAATGTTAGTGATGGGAAAAATGTTATTGGTTGTAGCTGAAATTTGCTGTAATTACACAAGAAAATATACCTAAATCTAGTAATAACCTCACGAAAAGGCTGCTCTATCTTCTTATGCTATGTGAACACATTGAGGCTTTGCTGAACCAAGTTCAGAATTCTTGAAGCCTTGAAGTAAAATGGAAATTGCAGCCTAAAACCAACTGGGAGCTAAGTGGGTCATAATGAAACAACAGGATTTGGAAAATTCAAGAAAGAAAGCACAAGTCTTTGCTAACACTTGATACCAAAACATTGAAAGATCTTCAGTGTGAGCTACAGGGCAGGGAACATCTGACTTAAACAAAGGGGTATTTTGAAACAGTAGGCAGACTTCCAACAACCTCTGTGGTTACCAGGAATGCCTTTAAATGTTCATATTTTTCTTGCCATCACCTACACCTGTGATGATACTTAGCACAAATATTTGCAATTTTGTAAATGAATCCTTGCTTTTCCCTTGTTCTCAGTGGGACTATAATTTAATTTAAAATGCATGTTTTATTAGTTGAGAGCTTCTGCTCTTTAATTCTAAAAAGGTTTCAAAAATCTATTCTTTGGAATAGCCTAGAAGGAAACTAATTCTCTATAAAACAATTCACAGTTTTGTTTATCAAGAACATGTATTTTCATTATTATGGTTAACAAATTTTCAAAGACACAAGTTTTATGCATACTATTTATACTGTGAACTCTCTGATTAGTGTCAATGAATTTCACTGTCTTACAAAAGTCTTTTTTAAGATAGCTTGACTGGACACTCACTTCTACAAACTGGACCCCAGCTTTTGTACCAGCACTGATATGCATGTGCAGCAGATGAAGAAAAGCTCCTAATCCAAGTTCCCTCTGTAGAAGAATTTTCCAAGACATTTACTTTCTCCATATTCCAAAATAAATTTTGAAAATGTTTGTCTGAGGCTAAATTCCTCTCCAGAACACCCAAGTTATAGCCTCAACACTGGTGATTTCCAGCAAAGTGGTTCTGCTACTTTCCAGGCTTTCAGGTGTATAAAAAAGCACCAGCCAGGTCTTTAAAGCACTTGTGGTACAGCCACCAGTGCTGTGCTCTAGAAGATGGAGAGTTCCTCTCTGATTCAGAACTTTCCACCTACAATTAAAACCATGGTGAGGATTTCTTCCCTCTCAGCCACTCACTGCCAGCTCTTCCCCATGAAAAGCCTTTCCTCTGTCACCGCAGGACAGGGTGTATGTGTTATCAATATATATCTCTCTAGAAACATAAACTAAAAACTAAAATGTATGTCTCTTTCTAAATGTGCTGGGAGGAAATGAAGATGAGGGAGCCAGGCTCTTCTCCAGAGTGCTCACTGAGAGCACCAGAGGCAACAGGCACAAATTAAAAGACAGAGAGAAAGTAAAACAGAGAGAAAAAAGTCCCTTTTATTTTGGTGGATACCAGGTGTGGGAGCCCAGGGGTCACAGGGGTTCAGCCAGGGACAGAAAATCGGCATCTGCAATGACAGAGCCAGAAAGCACTGATAAACCCCCAGAGGCAGGAATAGGCATGACCTTTTTCACCTTTCTCTAGGAATCATGGTTGACAAGGAATCTTTTGCAGCCCAGAGAGCTAGTGCTGACATTGGTGACAGGCTGGCTCTAGCACCTCATCCCCATGGGAAATAATGTCCTTAGGGATCCACGCACGTGCAGAGATGCACAGCGCCCCAATGCCAAGGCACAGGACCCAGTGGAGTCCCCCTAGGAAGCTGCCGTGGAGCTCTTCCCAAGCCCTGTGCAGCACCATCCCTGGCTGACCCTTGCCAGCAAGCTGAAATGACTTAGAGCAGGGTTGAGAGCTGGGAAAAATGGGCAGCAGAGCCTGGTACACAACTGGGCCCCTTCCTCTTCTGGACCTTCATGCATGGTTTCAGTCTCCTTCTTCTCCTCTTCTTCCTTGATGGATGCCATTCCCTCTCTTTTGCCCAGGAATCACTTCTCTTCCTTTTTCTTGGCTTTTTGTTTTCCTGTGAGGAGCCTGCAAAACTTTCCACCCCACAGTGGGATAAGATAGGGGAAGGTAGGATCAACTGCAGTCAGCTGTTGGTTTAACCAAAGTTGCCTCCCTTTTTCTTCTTTCTTTTGCCAGGCTCTCTAAGTTCTCCCGCACATCCCAGATAGCCTAACTGTGGTATCTGGGCTGGTTGGAGACAAAGTGACAGGTGCCTAAAGCACAAGTGTTGGAGTCTGCAGGTGGCAAGGGACAGCCTGGAGCAGGAAGAGACTCTGTGCCACTGTTGTCTCTGCTCTGCAGAGAAGATCCCTTGGGCTGGTTTGCATCAGCCCTTTCTTCAAGGGCCTCCCTTGGGAACACAGTGTTCACATGCTGGGGATGTGACCCTCAGTTCATTTGGAGACAGCACGGGTAAGGGAGCCTGCAGTCCCTCTCTGGCCAATAAAAGGCTTGCCTGCTTTATTCTGCCAGGATTTCCTCTGCCCTCCTGAGACAGAGCTTTGCAGTGAGCCCTTTGGTGCTGTACCACCATCTATGGTAGAAGACTTTGCTTTGGAAAGCTCTTTCTGGAGGGATTATGCAGGTGTCATGGCCAATGTGCTGAAAGAAGGTCAGCAGCTGCTTCAGGAAGAGGTTGGCTGCCAGTGATTTTTTGGCCACGCTGAGGTAACAGCAACGCAATGTTCACCAAGTCATCCCCAGCACTGGCCTGGGGCAGGAGACAGCCAGCAGCTGTGCTGCACAGCTGTGCACGTCCTCTCAGCCAGCCATCAGGGCTCCTGTGCTTGAGGAAGGAAGGAAGCCCAGCATTGCTTCCCAGCACATCATTCCAGCCAAGCCCACGATAGGGAAGGCTTCCTGTCCATGCCTATTCCCCCCTGGTATGCAAGTCCACCCCTGGTAGCAAAGGTGAGCTACCAGAAACACCAGCTTTTGAAGGAGGCAGTCCCTTGGCAGGCAAGTTCCAGGCCCCTCCCAGTCCCTGCTCACCCAGAAGGCTGCAATCCATGCTTATGCTTTCAGTTCCTCCAGCTGTGCCTGCTTGCTGCTCCTCTGCATGGCTGGCATCCACCCCTTGCAGAGCTCCATCATGAGAAGCTCTGCCAGGAATGCTCTGCAGGAAGTCCTGCAAGGGTTCCCAGTGAGCTTTTGGAGACTCCAGGCCAGACAGGAGCTCTTCCAGAGGCAGATCAGAAGGGCTCACCTTGAGGACAGCCAGGGGCAGCACAGCTTGGCCTTGCCTGCCTCCAGGGTGTCCATCAGCTCGTGAAGGGCTATCCCGCTGGCAGCTCGGTGGAAGATCCCCTCTGTCACAGGTCCCTCTTGCTGCAGGATGCCCAGGAGCTGGGTGGGCCAGGGCAGCATGCTGTCCTCCTCGCAGAGGGATGCCAGGGGCTGCCCAAGGAACACCTTGCTGCAGCTGGAGCACATCTGCCCTGGGCAGAGGCCACTGGGCTGCACTGCAGAGCAAAGGGCCAGCACAGCTCCTTCCCCCTCCTCCTCCTGAGTGAAGGAGCACTCACCATTGCCAAAAAGGAATGTTACCTGCTAAAGAAGTCTTCAGACATCACAGGATAATGATTTTTAATATTTTCAAATAATAGTGATTTAGAATCTGGATCTGTTGATACAAAATTAAAGACAACAGAAGACAGTGAATAGAGGCTTACTTACACTTTTTAGCTTGTGATTCATTCTACCAACATGAGGCCTTCCGTGTCCAGACTTGAGATAATTTTGCAGTTTAGTTTCTTTTCCCACTGCTCAGGGGGATCTCTGACTTTAATAAAAGCAGTGGTGATAAGGCAGGCACATGTACCTATTGAAGCGTTGCATTGAAGGATTCTCTTTTTTCATTTACTAGTGAATTGAAAAGAAGGTGGCTAATATGGGATCTTTTTGTGAACTCTACTACTCTTCATGCCAGAACGTTTTGAGATGTAGAAGTCTGTGTAATGCAGCTTGAAGCTAAAAACCCGAATGGGCATTTTGTGATGTACAAAATGAGAAATTGCAAAAGTTGAGGTTTAATATTAATTACTCATATCTAATATGAAAAAAAATTGCATGAATGTTTGTTTATGCAAATACTTCATGATCCAGTAACTACTGGACATGTGGAGGTTTCTGTTCAAATACATTTAAAGAAATCAAGAGAAGGTTTTATAAAAAATCAGAAGATGTCTAGGACTATTAAAATAATGATGTTTGTATTTTTAAGGAATAACAGTTGTGGAAAGGCCAATCATAGTGCATTAAGGTTTTTGATAATAAAACTCCTTCAAAATTCCAGGTTTAAGTTTACTAGGAACCATTGGTGCATCCAGCATAATTCTTCTTACCTATGACAAATGAAAACTGAATATATAGATAATTTAATATAGAGTGGCTTTTAAGCTTCTTTAAACTATAATTCACCAGCAGCAGGTTTTTATTTAATATCATCCCAGTCTTCACAGAGCAAGTCCCTTAGAGTATGTTCTCTGCTACCACCTAGAGGGAAAACTGTATAGCACACAGAAAAATAATTTCAACTTTATCAGAAAATTAGATAAATAGTTTCAATTCCTTATATATATATTTTTTTTTTCCCAGAAATCCGTTTTGCAGTAACTACAATAGATGGGCAAAAAGAGGTGTTGAAACCAGTCAAGACTTAGAGTCAGCAGAAAGATATTTCAGTGCTTTTAAAGCTGTAGATGTGATACTACAGTTTTATAGAAGGAAAAAATAAACTGCTATAATCAAACAAGCCCTTTCAACTGCAGTTATAAGTCTCATGGAAAAGATTCAATTACATTGCAGAAATCACTCAGTACCAGTGAACAGATTTAGAGAGTCAAGATTACAAAGTTTTTGTCCACTAATGCTATTAGATAACAGTGCTCAGCAACATGTATAGCCTGAACAAGATATCTAGTAATACTAGTGTTACCTGAACACTTTTTCCCTCAGTACACTGCTAAAGAGTTTTAACTGTGTGCATTACTGTTCCAGTGGTGGATAGTCACAACTTTTTTTAAATAACATCCAAAGGAAAAATGGAATTAGGAATAAGCATGGTTTGAAGTTGATGAGTGTTTTTTAAGATGACCAATATATTAATTATATCATTACAATAAATTTTGGGTTGTAAAGGTTTTCTAACTTTTTTTTGCTTTTTTCTACTTTGAACTGGTACTTCATTACTCTTCTTGAGTGAATACCTGTAGAGATCTGGTTAACACCTGCTCAGCTAAAATCTCGTCCACCCTCTCACTGTCTCTTCTTGTGATTACTGAAATTTTTTCATCCAGCATGGGAAAATCGGACCCTAGTCCTATCATAAAGCTACTGCAAAGTGAATTTCCCAAATTCACTTCTTTGAACACATCTCTCTTATTTTTGCATATTCTGTTTTGTTCCATCTCATGTCGTTCTTCCTTTTCTAGGTTCCCATTGTCTACTCATCCATCCTAAGACAAGCGTTAGCCCTTATGTTAGATTTTCAAATGAGCACTCTTGGGTTTTCTTCTGAACTTGCCATTTTACCATTAGGAGTTGACCTCAATAACCATGCAAGATTAAAATACTATCCTCTTTTTAATTACTTCTTAAAACTTTTTTTTCTTATTGTTTCAAGGGGGAGGGGGAAATGCTTTTCTACTGAAAGCTTGTCAACAGAGGCTTGTTATGCTGAGATCACAGCATATTCACTGATTAGTGCTGTCTTATTGTTTCCTTGGCCTTCTATGCCAGCTGGTCTATATCCAGCTTTGAATCCTGCCTCCCACTTAGATCATTAGCCCCTTCAGCCAGAGCTGCCTGCTTTATTCTGGGCTTGTGTAACATCCAGCAAAACAGGGTCTTCCGCCATGAATGCAGCTGCTTGGCACAGTGATAATAAACATAATAAACATATTACCACTGTGATTATTATTATGCATGTAATATTTATGTGTGTGGGGAAAGGGACTGGATTCAACACCCAGTAAACTCCTACCAGAAATAACACGACCCAATTAACAATCAGATCTTTAGGTGTATTTTCATCACTGGCAAAGGCAGGACCCCTGCTGATTGATCTGTAAAACATTGATGATGTTTGTTTTAAAGGCAGCCACTTACTAGACCCTCATGGATGGATCAGTTCTTGTTGCTGCCTCAAGTCAGGATATTCAAAGAAAAACTGTGGATATTCCTAAGAAAGACAAACTGAGAAGTTCACATTCAAAGTCTCATGTCAATCACATCTGTCAGCAGATACTTTGCAAACTTATTGTGGATGTTGGTGCACCTTCTGGCTCTCTCATAAGTGTGGAGCTGCTTCTATTTTAAAAAGGAGGCCTGGTTAAGGAAAACAATTTAGATGAAGTTGACCACTGTCTGCTTTAGCAGTTGCTCAGGGAGAGCAGCATGCCTACAGTATTAAGGGAACAAAATGCAGGTTTCTTAGCAGTGCAAGAAAGTAAAAAGTAATCATCTGTCCTACTATAAAGCTGGGCATCCAAATAACAGTTTCGTTTAATTAGTGGTCCAGCTAGACCAATCTCATAGTACAGCATGCATTTCCCACAAAGCTAAGATGATGCACAGAAAACTGGGCCTCTAAGTGCCATCAGAATGGTGCAAGAGAAGAGTACACAAAGATCCTCCACATTGAGGGGCTTGATGTTATTTGTAACAGCCATAACATGACTGGATCTAGTGGAAAGATGTTTGAGTATTTGTCTGCCTCAGTCCCACTATTTAGTTCCTTTTCCAAAAATCAGCTCCCTTACCACTAGCAACAAGCCTTTTGCCTAAGCTGGCAGCAATGTGATGAGTTTGTCTTTGCTGAATGTTTTTCACTGCATATTTTACAGCTAATCTAAGAAATTGTTTGATTGGCAGTGATGCACTGTTCTAGATTAAGTCAAACATTATGGATTTTCAGCAACTGTTGTCTTGTTCAAGTGATGACTCTCTTAAATACTTTGGAGGATTTAAAAGTCCAGTGTGAAATAAGTGATGGAAAAGGCTAATGTAGCTGAAAGCTTCTCTCACATATTGCTGGTAGAGATTTACTGGCTACAAGGCCAGAAGTGACCCTGATGATCACAAAGTCTGAACAAGCTTCATTTCAGAATGATTCATCTTTCCTTTTGTCTTCCTCCTTTAGCTTTCTTTACACTTAATCAGTTCTGGACTTCATTTGGAGAATACATACTATATGTAGAGATTAAGCACCAAAAAATTATAGGCATAAGATATTTCTTTTGCATTTGAAGACAAGTTCTGCTTAGTTTTTCAGTTTGCTTTGCATGTTTTCCCTATGTCTGCATTAGCAAGAAGCTGTTGAGTTTCACTACAAAAAGTTTTTACCCAACTGTACTGCAGAAGCGGCGAAGGCATCATGGACACCTGAACTCTCAGAAACTCATTCTGCACTCATGGTAGTGGGGCTTGTCTCAGAAAATTAAAAGGTTTAGGGGTTAAAAATTGGGGGGAGAAAAATCCATCTGATGAGGTAACATAAGTTTTGTAACAAGTATTTCTTGTTCAGACTAGAGCCTAACTTTAAGAAAGGCAGATTCTCTAGCTCTTAAAATTGCCAGGGATAGAAAAGAGTTATAATCCTATTGAAGTTGTTTTAATGGATAATTACCCTGAGGGACAGACAGAGAGGTGAAAAATCAATACTTAATGTAGAGGAAGGACTGATTCTCCTTTAATGAACAGGTAAAATAGAAGTTATAACTTTGTAATATTTGTAACCACAATCCTGATTATCTTTAAATCAGAAACCAACTCTGTTATTAACTCTTATTAAATAGGAAATTCCAAAACAAGAATGCCAACTGACAAATTACAAATACTGTCCAGTGCCTTCACAGTACCAGTTTTTCACATGGACAGCATCAGGTGTTAACAGAAGGGTGCTGAAGCAGGTGATCTGTGGTGCTGGACAGGAAGACAGCTAGTCCCCACAACCTTCTTTTGGCAAGTTGCAGTCCCTTTGGTAATGATAGCTCTAAGAAACTTTGTCTGTGTTTTCCTTCAGCATCATTTCTGAGGTGCGATTAGACCTGCTCCAGAACCTCAGCTGAACATGTGTCTAATGGGGGGCTGGCCATTTCCAGTTCCATAGGAATACTTTCTTTCCTCTATCCCATTGTTAAGAGTCCTTCATCCAGTGCAGGCTTTCTTTATATGAGGTCATTGCTTCTGTCACTATATGGGCAAAACAGCTTCTTCCAAAGTGGATGACCCAATTACTGTGGTAACAGATGGGCCAGTGTACAATGCACTTGCCAGCTGACTGCTTGCAAACGTGCTCTTAAACAGATATCATCGTAATTTGCTGCATAGGAACTGACAAATTGCATTCTATGTGACAGGGTATGATATGGATCTGCTGTAGTGCCAGCCTCCTATACGGTTAATGAAAGGTCTCCTTTTCCATCCCATGCACAGGCAAGGCTGACAATGAGAGGGCTCAGCATTACATAGTGATTGTACTCCTGTAGTTTCCATTGATGTCTGCGGCTCACCTGAGTCATCTCCATGAGGAAGTGTTTAGGCTTCTGATCTAACCTGAATTTGTCTTCTCAAGCTACACTGTCAATAATGTCTTACGGATTGCTGCTCAGTGCCACTATGGGCAACATATTCTAGCTATGCGGGTTTTTCAAATGCCATTACTGATTTTAGGGGCAGTACTTGGATTTTTAGAGACAGCTTCCTGGCCTCTTGAAACCAAGCAATGTAATGATTTTGGTTTCAATTCAGACCATAGAGGATTGCAGTTTATATCTGCCATGTAAACAGAGGGATGCAGCTATTAATTTGTCTTGAAGAGGACAAAGAGTGGTTTCAGCTCTGCTGCTCCACCGTGTCTACCAGTGGGAAGCATCTTCTCCACACCCATGCTGTGGGACCAAGGGGAATGGAGAGGCAGTGGGAGAGTATATGAAACACGGCAGTACTCAGGACTTCAGCCCTGAACTCCCATGCCTGAAGGTAAAGCCCTCTCCTCAGCCACCTTGGAGCAGCTTCCACAGTGACTGTGCTGTCATGGTCTGATTCCTGTGATGTCCAGAAGAAAACAATAGAGTGTAACAGAGAATTAACTCTGCTGAAGGTATATTAACTCTGAGCAGTCCCTGATTCCTCTTTCCATTGGGTCTGCCAACTTTTCCATGTGTTCCTACACTGTAGTTTTGACTCTAGGGGAGGGAAGGAAAAGCAAGGTTGTTTGTCCTCTTTGCAAATCTTCCTTCTGCAAGATTTTTCTGGTCATAGGAGTGGCAGGGCAGATTGGTAAAAGTATCCCAGAGTTTTCCATTAGACTTCTGGAAGGTTAAAACTAGACTGTGCTAGTATTTAGAGTATGGTGAATTATGACCCAATGTTGCAACTCTCATTCTAATTTGCCTCTGCCTAATTCAGCTGAGGTTGGGTGTGCAGATAATTAAGAGCTGACTGCTTGCTCAAACTGTTTCTTTGGTTTCTCACACATGCTGGTACCATGAAATAGAAACAAAATTACAAAGTCCAAATTTTGTTGTTTCAAGATCCCTGCAAATACAGCATTCATCTTCACTTTTGGATGTGGCAAAGAGTGCAAAACACACAGATAATTCTAATATTCCCAAGGGATGTAACAGAAAGAAAACAAAACTAAAACTACAAAGTTATTTAAAAGTTTTTGTGATGTCAAGTTATGGCTTGCTGAGAATTCTGAAACAAGCTGTGGATCCAAAAACCACGCTGTTCTGAAAAGTGTGATCCTTTCAGTAGGTGCTAACTCTTTGTTGTATAACATCTGTAAATTGCAATAGTTTTACTGGCAGAGATATTCTCTGCAGATAAACAAACCATGCTGTACCTCTACAAGATGTGTCTGAGGCTGCCCTATGCATCACTGAATATCTTTCTAGTTTCTGGCATCATCTTTGGGGTTTCTCAGCCTGAGAAGCCCGAGCACAAGAAAAACCTGGCTACTGCTTCATAGCTATAAGGAAAGACCAGCAATGCTTTCCTAAGTATGTGACTGTACTTGAAGATTGTTTTGCTTGCAGCTCATATAGTACAAATTTCTTTAACTTAGGAGATAGACCCCGTTATTTAGGGCTAAGAAGTAAAAGTAACATCCTGTAGCACTTAAAGTTCATGTCGGAATTCAAGACCATGAACAGGAAAAGCTAGAAACTACAGTCTGGAAAGTACTTATTATGCCAAGCAAATATTTCAAGAGGGTATTTAACAGCTAAAGTGTAAAGTCTCTTGTAAATAGTTAGCTCTGAATGTTGTGTGTTATGCATAGTCAGGGGCATAACAGTAGGAACTTCTGGATGGTTAGCAGGCTTCTCAGTAAATAACTACCCATCTGGGCTAATAACAAATAGAAGCCATTAACACTGGCCATTTTTTAAAAGCTGTGTTAATTGGTTTTTTGACTCTATAAACAATGTATATGTCTTTGGCCTAGGGAAACTTGAGAACCTTGAATTTCGTGGTGGGCTCTGCTCTGGGTTTGGTATATCAGAATACATGAGGAAAAATGTTTTAACCTCCACTTTACTCCAGATTTACAACCAGTCAAAATCATCAGCTGTTACTTAGATTAAATGGTGGGGGTTTTGCTTTCTAATACATTGCTTTTCAGAGTCAGATGAATACTTTATTAAATGCAAAAACTTCTCCACAATACTATCTGCATTTTCAAGTACTATTCTCATTATCAGTTAGCTCCATTTCAACACTTTCTCCTTATAGTTCACAGTGAAAGTGGCTCAGAACTTTCCCTCATTAAGGCCTTTTTAGCTCTATGAAACCATCCAAACCCACAGATATCTGCTCCAAAAAATATTATGCTGAAGCTTGAATGTCATCACTAAGCATCTGATTTGTAGTAGCTCTTAAAATATATGCAGAATGAAGGTTGGACTTGATGATCTTGGAGGTCTTTTACAACTTTAATGATTCTATTATTTTATTAATATTGCTTCTTAAAGAAAAACCCCCACATTAAAAAAAAAAAGGACAGTATTCAAATAAATGTTTAATAAATGGAAATGGGATGAAGAGATAGCAATCCAATGTAAAATAAAAATGAAATAAATGTTTTAAAAAGGAAATAAAGGTCAGAAAATTGCTGTGGAAGAAAGTTATTTTTTAAGAGATTTGTTGGTGTGACATTTTTATTATATTTGTGTCTATTATTAAATGAAGAAAGAAAAATAGTTTCAAGGTTGTAAGTATCACTTCCCATAAGATTTGTGGACAGTTTTCCCTGGTTAGAGTTATCTGAAGGGACAGAACACTATACAGGGCGGTCTGAGCCATTCTGGGATGACCTTCACTTTTTCCCCCAACTTGTAGTCACAGGGAACAAAGGCTCTGCCTGAAGCATGGGGGGCTGTAGACTGGACAGGGGTGACTCTGGGAGGAACTGCAGGAAACTGTAGCTGAACAAAGCCTCCAAGTGCAATGGTGAAGTTTGGCATGGCTTGGATAATAACACAGAGAGAAATGGTAGGAAGGAGAGAGAGTTCAGAACCAAGAGCACTATAAATCTGCACAACTGCAGACCTTATAACAGCCTCCCAGTACCTGAAGGGACCTACAAGATGGGGAGGGACTTTTTACAAGTGTTAGAGCAAATATTTGACAAAAATTCTTTACTGTGAGGGAGGAGAGGCACTGGAACACACTGCCCAGAGAAGCTGGAGATGCGCCATTCCTGGAAGTGTTCAAGGCCAGGCTGGATGGGCTCTGAGCAGCCTGGTCTATGAAAGGTGTTCCTGCCCATGGCAGAGAGGTTGGAATGAGATGATCTTTAAGATCTCTTCCAACCCAAACCGTTTTGTTATTCTATGAAAACTGCATTAGCTATCACTATTTTAAAAGTATGTTGAAAATGGGTGGTGGTACTGAGGAGACCAGCAATATTTATTACAGAGGTATAGAAAATGCCTTATGAGCAGAGACCTGAAAAACAGTCTGTTATAAAAATCACGTTTGATTACAGTGTATAAGTATCTTCTGAAGAAAGAAGTACTGAAAAGAAAATTATAATGTCAATCAGTGACTGGAAATTGGAGCCATGTACTCCAAAGCAGACAGTAAGCCCAAACGATTTAGAGGAATAAATTGTCCAAAAAATGGGGAATGTTCCACCTCTTTTGATATTAAAATATAATTTAATTTTTTTTTCAGGAACTGCACTGGTATGACTCATTGAATGAACTAGTAAAAAATATCAGTCAAAACTAAGAGTGCATAACATCCTCCAGAACAGAATGGTTACATTCAAATGGTTTACTAGGGACGGTCCTGGGCCTGCAACAATTCCTGAACTGTGCCCAGGACTGGTTTGGGATAATGCTAGTTAATCTGGATCATAACCATGACAGCAACTATTCTAATAATTTAAAAGTTTAAAAAAAAAAAAAATCAAACTATCTGGATAGTTCCCTGACACTCTTTAATTTCTTAGTAACACGTAAGTCTCTAGACAGATAAACTCACTTAAGATTTTTGCATGTATGTTTCTTAATTTATTTCTCTCTTTCTTACAGAAGAAGACACAAATTAGGCTGTTTTTTAAAATTCAGCCCTAAGATGCAACACCACATGATTCAGTAGCACACAAAAATTAAGCTCTTCCCCAACAAAACTGTAAGTTAGACAAAACCTGGGGAAATAATTACACAACGGAAAAGTTTAGGAGTACAGAACCTTGAATTGGCACACCCACACACCTTATCCTACCTTCTTCAGGCCCACCTCCAGCCAGCTGGGAAGGGGAAGAAGAAAAAACATTTTCCTTCCCAACACCCCCCACCCTTGTTTTTCAAATGTACTCTGCCCAGACAGTTAACATTACACATTTGGTGCCAAAAGATCTCAAGATATGCATCATATGAACGTAAATGGGTCCTGTTGAAACAAAACATGAGGAAATATCAAAATTCCGAAACAGGATGATTTTTGTTCCTTAGGCTGCACACCATTTTGTACTTCTTAACAGCAGAGTTATTTCTGCTGTTCCTCTCATTTACATCCCAATTGGAGCCATTAAAGTTTGTATGTCAGTTTGATGTAACCAGTTAACTCTGTGTGAAGGGTCACTTCATTTTAACATTGTCTTCAGACGCTTAGGAGTGAGCAGGTGCAGTAACAGTTTAAACTTGTTATAATTTCGATGAGCACCAGAAGATGCACTTGAAACAGCCCTGGTTTAGACAAAGAGCCTCAACAGCAGGCAGGAGCAAGCTGTATTGCTCAGCATTCACTTTATTAACATACTCTGCTGTCATTCCCGTGAAATCAGTATTCACAAAATTACTCACTGACCTCAGACTTGTACTAGCACAGCCGATTTTTAGCTGTAAATCACAGTCAGCCTAAATAGGCACCACAGACGAAACCTAGTTGCTAAAAAAGCTTAGCTAGCACTTAGTTACTAAGTTTCTAAGTATTTTCTCAGCAGCAATCCTTGCTTCCTTACGTACAAGTAATTTAAAATTATATTGAACCAGCAAAGAGTGGAAAGGGATTTTGAGAAACAGCTGAGAAAACTTGGATATGTATCTTCTTGTTTGTTTGTTGTTATTTTGCATGGAGGTGTTCTGGTAGGTGAGTAGAGATTTACAAATTGGAAGGGAACAGAGAGCTGTAAGTGAACTGAGGAAGTGTGGGTAAGGTTCTGACCAGTGCATGCGGAAGAAAAACAAAATCTACAATTTGTTTCTGGGGAGTTAATAATCAGGGGATTGTTCTTCCTGTCTCTCATGAGGCTTCCATTTCAAGGTCACATCTGACTTGATCTAGTCAGGCAATAGTTTGTCTCCAAGGAGGAGACTGACCTGCATAACCACCACATGTCCTGGCAGCCTCCTCTGCTTCTACAACTCTCTGCTAAATTAACACCAGCATCTTCTATCACCAGCATGCAAACCTAAAAAGCAGAATGCGCATGAAGCTTGGCTCATTGTTCAGCAGCATGGCACCCTTCCAGAGGCTTCTGGCAGTCCTTAGATCAAGGACAAATATTAAGACAGAACATTTTATAAAGTTCCTCAGGCTTTTTGTGTGTTTCAGTAGTGCTGCCCCATTGGGTAAATCAGGAGTATGTAATTATCCTATTGTTTTTGCTGCCCTTTACCTCAAAAGTGAGATTTCTTGTATCTCTGAGAGATTGCATGTTTACCCATGGTGTTTCCTGGAATGCAAAGAGACATAACATTTAATACAAAAGTGATGAAGTGGTTGACTAGTCCATGAAGATCTCACTAATCTCAGTGCAACAGTCCCCAAAGTTTCCAAGCTCCTACGGTTTCCCGTCTGTCCCACAAGCTTAGAAATGGTATTCTGCAAAATCAGATGAATGTGAGATCTAAAGAAATTTGCTTGTTTCCCAACTGACTTGCCACCTTCTCTTTCCCAGAAAGAAAAGATCACCCCAGATGACTTAGACATAAAAGTGAATTAAGGACCAAAACAAGAATGCATTTATATCCCAGCACAGCTAACTTAACCTGCATCACACAATTTTCTGAAATTGAAATGAGAAATTGTTTATGAAAAACAGAGCACAAGCCTCTATTTTCTATTCTGCTAAGTTTAGAGTTTAAATCTGAGACAAAAATTGTATTTGTTCTCATTAGAAAAGAAAAAGATGCCTTAAAAAATTAAAATAATAAAAGCACTAGAATCAGAGACGCATTTTCTGTTTGTAAGACTTTGTAAATAATAATATGCTTTGCAACTATATGCTTCTTCCAAAAGCTACTCTCTTTAGTCTCAGATGCCTAGCTAATGAAATTCTCACGGACTTGAATGTCTTTGTTTTTTTTTTAAATATGCATAGCAAGACTGATCATTTTGAGAATTGAATCCTAAAATCTTTATGCGTGACCAGATTGTGCTCAAACATGGGGACATATAGGGACCAGAAGACCTGACAAGGTTTTCCTTGTTGGGAAGGAGTGCATCTCAAGAGACACTGCTCCCTACTAGAAGTACAGAACAATTTACATTAGTGTCTGATCTCACAACTGTCCATTCTACAAGCTTCATCTTTTTACAAGACCTTGACAGCTATGCCATTGCACCCTCACTTATGCATATGGAAGTTCTCCAAAGAAAGGGAGAAAGACTTGCTCACCTCTGTGATATTACTCAGAGCCTCTTCCAGCTCATCACTCACAACCTCAACAGCCAACTATTCTAATATTTATGATCCTTGTTCTTGCAATGGTAACCATGGAGTGCAATGATCGTTGGTTATACAGAGATTATTTTTATTTTAAAAAGCCAAACACTGGTGAGATCAAAGCAAAGTCAAGTTCAATGAATTGGTGGCAGGAAATGGTATGGTTTGATCGGAGAAGGTTCTGAGAAAAGCCAACCTAAGTAAATAATTAGAAAAGCAGGCAGACAGGGCCTTGCCAGGAATAGGTGTGTATTAAAACTGAGAGTAAGAGACAAATCAACAGCTGCTCCTGGAGTTGGTTCTTCCAGCTGCATCTACAGCTGGTGCTTCCCTCGAGTTTGGGGACAGATGGTATCACCCCTACACGCATTTATGCAGAAGAGTCCTGGAGAGTGGGACAATGCAGCTTTTACTGACAGGTCTGAGAAAACTGGAATCTGCAGCTGCACTCCAGCAAACCAAACCCAGCCCAGAGCCACAGCAACAAGAGAAAACATCGGCCCTGCTAAGCGAGACCCCTTCCGCTGCTGTTAGTGCAGTGTTGAGCAGCTTGTTCAGCTGTGGCTCAGCAAGAGGAAAGCTGTTCAGGGCTGTGGCTCAGGTGGAGCAGAAGCTGCTTGTTGAACCCTGCAGCAGCAGGTGGGGTCTCGTTGGCTGCAGTTTCCTCTTTGGCCACCAGACTCCACCCTCCTGCCTGGCATGCAGGCACCTGGGACACGCACGGCTCCACTGCGCGCGGTGATCCCAGCGTCCCACCTTGGAAAGCAGGAGTTGTAGGCAAGAGAAGCCCACAGGAATGGGAAGTTGTGTGGGTCACCTGTTGTGCAGAGACGGATGAGGAACGTGGCAAAACAGCAAAAATTCAACTCATTGGCGTCATTAACTGAACTCCTGCAGAGCACAGTGGATAAAAAGTCTGGAGTTTCATAAACTCTTTTAGCCGGTGTCATCTCAGCTCCCTTTTTTCCAGGTACCTCATCATCCCTGTCTCTGTATTGTTTCCACCCTTGTGTTGGCACAAAAGAAATTCTATTCAGCACTGCAGCAAAACAGATCAGGAACTGATACAAGCTAAGCCTAACCCAGCCCATGTAGAAGTTGGCCCTAACTCAGATCAGTTCCCCAGCCACAAGCAAAGGGAGGGGTAGCACAGGAACAGGAACAATTGATAAGTGAAAGGCAGGACTGCTTCTGCTGTTGGCAGTGACAGCTTCTGCCTGCTCAAGTTGTGCATGTAACTACAGCCCCAGAGCAGAGCTCTTAGGCCCAGTGCTCAAACTTGAATTGTGGGAGCAACGTTGGATTGCTCTGCCTGTACCCCACGTTCATGTGTCTCCATGAGGTAACTAATCTGCACAGCTCTAGACAATGCAACAGGAATTCCCAAATGTCTTCACAAGCATCATGGCACATCAACACCAGGGAAGACAGAAGATAGACCCACAGGGGTTGTTCCGAACACATGTGGGAACCTTGGTCTCTTGCTAACTTGGTTTCCACTGCTGGCTAAATAGAATGAGTTTCTGAAGCTCTTATGTGCTGAAAAAATATTGAAATGTTATTTGAAAGTATTGTTATTTGTTGCAAATACTTTTGATGCCTCCAAAGTGCATTTCTCGCAGCTGCACTCCTGTGATTATGAGGTATGAGATTTTGCACAAGCTGCCAGTTATTGGAAAAGTAAGGCCATATTCCTGCAAAAGCTATATCAGCAAATCAATTCAAACCAAAGAAAAATACTAACTGATATTATATCCAGGCTTACTAAAGAGGAAGATAACAATGAGCATAACTTTACTTATAGAAACCCACTGTGAGGTGAAAAGCGGATTTACTTCAGAAGAAAGATTAATAACACAGTAAAGAAATGCCTTTTCACATGACACAGAAAAATCTAACTGTGATCTCAAAGCAAACTTCATTAATATTCTTGATGCAAAAAGAGTCACAGGGAAGTTTGAAAATAAAAGAGAAGGAAGGACAGAATTTCCTTCTCCAAAAATGGTAATTACTACATCTATCAAACCATAGATAATAGGAATTATGAAAAAATCCAGAACAAAACTTGCAATTTTGATAGCACAGCGTACTTCGTGCAACTTTGCACCTTTCTAAGAGAAAGGGTTGTTGGTTTTCTGGTTAATAAATAATAAATCTAACAATTTTGCCAAAGCCTGTAAATAAAGAGTCCATTCCAAAAGTCAGCACATTATGAGAAACAGCCTCAGTGCCTAGACATTTTAGGCAACCACTCAAAAAAAGTAAATATAGCATGCGATTTATCTGATCTGGATGACTGTGGAAAAGAGACTTAAAAAACCTGGACTGAATTAAGACATTCCACTAGTATAACTTTCCTACAATAAGCCTGCTTATAAGTTAAAGAAGGATAAAGGAGACCTTGTGTACACAGAGATGAAAGTCTTCTTGTTACGGAAGACAAAGTGCCCCAGTAAAGTAGTTCTGCTTGTGTATCCTCTAATTGGAGGTAATTTCCAGCTGGATTGATGGAAGTGATATAAACTGAGCACTGTGGTGCCTGTCTTGTAGGCCCTGACTCTGGGAAGGAAAGAGTCTCCCAGCCACTTGGCCATTGGTACTCTGCCTCATCCTCTGCCACCAGCCTAAGCTCATCCCTAGCCCAGGCTCCCATCAGGCAGCTGTGTGCTCGGCCAACATTCCTGGCCTCCTAGTGAAACCTATGGGACTGAACCAAACACTCAAGCTCTTCCTATCCAGTGAGTGGAGAGAAACAGGGACTCAAAGTTAAGAACTGGCCTTACACGCTCAAAAAAAGCCCCAACAAAATGAGCAGGAAGCTCTTACTCCAGTTTTTCACAGCAAGTTGCTGAGCAGAAATTGCAGTTTTCTTTGATTGTTTGCCCACAACAAAGGATATCAGAGGCCTGGGATCAAATCTGTGCTCTGCTAACTTTGAAACATAGGTTTGAATATGTGTCTCTGCCCTAGGAAAGTACACAGGCTGTGGGCATGCTCCAAGGGAATTGTTCCACTGCCAGCCAGACCACTGTCAGAGCAAATCCTCAACAAACAATTTCAAGTAACTGAACCAAAAACCTGGACTGAAGCCCTTGGTCTAGCATGGAGAAAACTCCAGAAGTTTAAAACGTGCTCCTAATCAGAATGTTCTGACACTGTAATTCACACAAAAAGTCACTAAACAACTTGTTATTTAAAATAAAAACATTTTATACAAAACCACACAAAAATGGATAAGCAATATATTGTGACTATTATATACCTGATCTCAAAAACTTTTT
The DNA here is from genome assembly GCA_024500445.1 of Entomyzon cyanotis. NCBI lineage: Eukaryota > Metazoa > Chordata > Aves > Passeriformes > Meliphagidae > Entomyzon > Entomyzon cyanotis. The sequence continues at coordinate 75,261,844 of JAKEPQ010001005.1, forward strand.
GAAACCAGTTGTTCTCATAAAGTTCAGAGCATGAGAGGTTCAGTGCCTGCATGAGTAGCTGTCCCACAGACATCTGCATACTCTGGAGGCCAAGGAGCTGAGGTGAAGCAATCCCCTCTGGATGCAGAGTCTCTCCACAAACAGCTGTTTGGGCTTGATTATTGCAAGGGGATTGTTTGTTCTTTGGGAGGCAAACGATTCAGTCATACAAAGGCTGAAAGAACTTAAAGATTGAAGGTCTGAGAAATAGATTTAAGAGGTTAGATGGCTTGAGAGCAGCTTTACATTAAATTGCTTTGTGTTTTGAATAACACTTGATCAAGAGGAACAAGGTTTCAATTGATTACTGTGCCAGGACATGGTGCAGGGGGCTACTGTGGACATTAACACTTCAGGCAGAGTTGGATTGAATTGACAAAAGGGGTTGGAACTGCACAGAGAGGAGCAGACCTGATGTCTCTTCTCACTCCTAGTGAAACCCCTGTGCTGGGCCATGTTCTCAGAGTGCAAGAACAGTGAGGTGTGCAGTAATCTTACAAAGGGAAAGGCAGAAAGTTGCAACAGAAGGGCCAGCAGTCTAGCAAGCAGCCAATCCCCTCATCCTGCAACACACAGACACTTAAAGTCACCTTGTGATAACTAGCCTGCATAAGGTCAAGTGTATGTTCTGTCTTTCCTTGATAGGGGCATAGTGCCCTTCCATCTTATCAAGCAGATGGTCAGGCTCGACATTCCTCACTAAAATCTTCCCCAAAGCAGAACTATCCTGATGTACAGAATTTACAATGCATGCATGATTTTTGTTTTATTTTCATAAGCAACATTTGCTGCAAATCAAAACTATATGTTTATTAAAGTACGTAGGTAGTGAAGTATAGAAAAGGAAGACATTAATAAGTTTACAGATCCATACAGGATTTTTAAAAACATAAATACATGGCTACATGCAAAGAATTTAAATTCTTTTGAAATACCAACAGACTGTGATAACTTTGCCTAGAGTTTAAAAAAAAAATCATTAACCCTGAAAAGTAAACTCATCTGACCTAGGCAATCATTTCTTCACCATACAGTTCTTTTGATAATTAGGTTTAATGGATGTCACACAGGAATAATGAGGAGATGCTACCAAGTGATGCTCTGTAACTGCAGGTCCTTGCTCTAGTTAGGTGGTCACCTGCTTTCTCTGAAACCACTGAAATAAGGGGGATGGCTCATTGATAAAAAAAAGTGTGTTCATGTATAAATAGTTTTATGGCAAAGTGACATTTCAAGGTTGTTGCCTTTTAAAAATTAAAGGATTATAATCCTATAAATGTTTCCAGAAATGGTTGAGTAAATACAGGCAGTAACTAGATCACATGCTGCTCATTACAGCCATTTCACTTCTAAATTCTCAGATTCCATTCTTAGAAGAATTTACAGACTAAGAAAGTCAGTTTAGTTTTAGTTTCATTTCTCTGTTTTTTAAAATTTTGTCTGTAAATTTTAGAAGTGTAGATGTGATTCATGAAATTGCTCAGGTTTTAAGTATTTATGATTATTCTTAACAGGCGCCCTAGACAGGATGCCTGTATATTACTGTCTGGGAGGACAGACATACCAATAGTTAAGGTTATCCAGCATTTCTTATACTGGGACCCAGGTTTTCAATCATGTCACCTTCTAAAAGCTAAATAATTTGGTCTGAAATTTCACACAGATACCGCTTGAGAATCAAGGCAAAGGAAAACAAGCTGTCTTTAAAAAATCTGACAGGCTTTACTTTGAAGCAAAACCCTGAAGTCTGGTCAAGGATAAATCTAATACAATTTTTCTGAACTTTTTTTTTTCTGAAAGTAAAACATACTAAACATGTCAGCTCACAATTGTTTAGCAGATATTCAGAAGATGTCATCCTAGGACAGTAATCATCATTGGAGAGAGCAAGGTAAAAAATAGCACCACAACCCAGACTGAAGGAGAGCAGACTGGCTTTTTCAGTAGTCTGACTGGAAGAATCCCATGGGAGACTGTCCTGGAGAGCAGACCAGAAGATCAGTGGCTTTTTGGGGATGACCTCCTCCACCTTAAAGATGGGCTGACTCTAATCAGACAGAAATCAAGCAAAGGCAACAAGAGGTTGACGTAGATGAACAAGAAGCTCCTGACAAAACTCAAACGAAAAATGTAAGAGGTGGAAGCAGTGACAAGTGCCCCGGCCACAATGTGGAGATGCTGCCCAAGAATCCATGGAGGGGGTTAGGAAAATCAAAGCCCTTGTGAAGTTGAATCTTGAGAGGGATGTGGAAAGCAAGAAGAAGAGCTTCTTTAAGTATGTCAGCAGCAAAGGGAAGATGAGGGAAAATAGGGGCCTGCTGTGGAAAGGAGAAAGCAACTTGGTGACAGAGAACATGGAACAGGTGAAGTACACAATGCTTTTCTTCCCTCAGACTTTACTAGAAAGATTTGCCTTCAGGAATCTCAGCTTTCTGAGACACCAGTGGGAATATCTAGAGAAAAGAGGATTTTCTCTAGGTAGAGGAGGACCAGGTTGGGGAACACCTAAACAAACCAAATATATACAGGTTCATGGGACCTGACAGGATGTACCTGTAAGTGCAGAGGGAGCTGGCCAAAGTCACTGTGAAGCCACTGCTGATCATCTGTGAAAGGTCATGGAGAAAGGTCATGTGAAAAGTCATGGAGACTGGGAGAGATTCTTTAACATCTGTAATCAGATGTTAAAAACTAGTCCCAAAATTGCACACCACCTGAATGGGATGGCCAGGAGACAGGGCCCATATCATCTGAATGGGAGGATTGTATGTTCCTGGCAGTATGTTCTTCTGGAAGAGGACTTGTTGTCTACGCTGTGATGGAGGCGAGGGAGGAGTGGGGTGGAAAATCTTCAAATAAAAAGCAAGGAGTTCATCTGAACAGCAGCTTTGCTGTCCATAAATTGAAATCTGCAGAAAATACTGTGGGAGAAGAAGTGTGTTCTTTTTTTCTTAAACACAATTTGAGACAGATATTTCAGTTTGCAGTGGGGCCTGTTAAATGTGCAATTCACTTGCTGGAGCTAATGGAAGGATCCTAAAGAAACCGGAAAGTAAAACATACCTAAGAAGTGTACAGAGAGCTACATAAAGGAAGCTATTTGCAGGCCCAAGGACCTCTCTTGGTGTATAAAACCAAATTGCTGCCTACAGGGATGTCATCCTCCAGGTATCTGTTGCAGAGAAAATACTGTGCAGAGCTCCAAGGCTTAGGAGATACTATACTGGTGTGCAGCAGTGATTTATCTTTCCTTGTGAGTATGGTTCTGTGGTGCTATACTGCTGTCCTTGCGAATATGGTCTTTAAGCAAGTTGACCCACACAGTGTCATTTAGGGAAAAGGCTGCATTTGTCCTGAAAATAATGTGTAATGAGAATTGCTTTCTTTGGGATTCTGTTGCAGGTAGTGGAAGCAATAACAGACGCTTTGCCTTGATGTTAAAAGTGTTAAATCTGACTTGAAGAGATGGATTCCAATATGACTTCTCCCATGAAGAAGATTCTGGACAATGTTAAAATGGAGAATGCAAAACATTCCTAAATGAAAAAAAGCTATCTCTAAGAAAGCTTGTAATAGGAATAGATAGTAAATCAATGTATAGCCCTGCATATGGAATACTTATGAGGGCAGTAAATACTCAACAGCTACTTACTCCTTGAGACTTGCCAGTCCTTCATTCTGAATGAAGAATTATGCAGGAAAAATGTCCACATAACAAAAGACCATGTCATTATGCATATATGTGAGGGGTAGAACTGACATTGTACACCCCCCCCTACCTTTGCTAATTATTAACCTTTAAGTAATTAATTTCCTAGATTTTGGAGCTTGATTTCACAAGCATGCAAGGAAGAGTTGAGAAGGGAAGGATGAGGTTGTGCTCAATAGCTCACATCTAGAACACAACCTGCATAGAGTAAATGGACATCTTGAGGGAATACTGAGAGTGATGGGATATGTGTCTCCTGCTGTCACTGAAAGTGTGACATCCCATAATCCCGGTCATTAAAGAAGATGTTAAACACTGTGGGCCTCAGCATTACCCCTACCAGACACCACTAATGACTGGCCTCCAGCTGGACATTGTGCTCTGGCTGAGAACCCTCTGGGCCTCACAGTTCAGTCAGTTTTCATTCCACTTCACTGCCCACTTCACACAGCCTACGCTTCATCCATTTTTCCATGAGGGTGTTACTGGAGACTCTTTCAAAAGCCTTAATGAAGTCAAGATAAATATCATCCACTACTCCATCCTCATGCACCAAACTAGTCTTACTGTAGAAGGCTACCATGTTGATCAAGGCTATTTTTGTCTTCATAAATCCAAACTGACTACTCCAGATCATCTTTCTGTATTTGGAAATGTTTTCTGGGATAATTTGTTCCATTACCTTATTTTTAGGGACTGAGGTGAGGCTGACAGACCTGTTGTTCTTGCCCTTCTGAAATACAGTAAGGATTTATTTTCTATTCTTATGTAAAAATAGATGTTGTTTCTCTGGGTTTATTGCAGTTCAGTTAAAGTGTCCTTCTGAATGTAATTGTTTTCCTGGCTTCTTGAAGACTTCTAACCTTTCTTATGCATTAAGCCAGGTCCTTTTTATTCAAACTGAAAAACAACACACCAAGAAGCAAGGTAAGATTTAACTGTTAATACTTTAGCTTTACTATATTTCAACTGCTTGACTTACACCCTTGACGGAGTGGTGAGCTGCTAGAAATTTAGAAGATGAAAGAACCAATACATGAAAGTGAATTCTGAAGTGTATCATGCATTAGCCCATGCACTGTCTGTTTTACTCCCTAAGCTTGACTGTGCTTTTTTTCTGCTCCTGGGATCCTGGCTTGTTCTACTATATCTACATGGCTTTTTTTATACTCTAGTTTCTGCTGTTCTTTCTCTTTAAAAGTCTGCTCTAATGACCCTCTATATTTGCTGTCATCATTTTACTGCGGGTTTTATTATTTATTGTTTTTCTTTCCTTATGATGTAGCATCATAGCCCACATTTCTTCTCTCCATCTTGCAGGATCCTTGAAACCAATGTAGTGCTACCATTTCCATACATGTAAAAAATTAAATCCTTACTTTGACCTGTAAGCACATTGACTGCCTGCCTGCACTTTTCTTTATATCTCGACTTTTCCTTCACCCTTCACCTGTTGCTCTTGTTCCTCAGCCTATTCCCTGCTTGGCCCTTGGATGTGCCTGAATTCTGCATGATGTAGTTAGTCCTGGTGTGGGACACCCTCGCTTGATGGGGAGTTAGCTGAAGATGGCAGAGACCATGGCAGAAGAAAACCAGAAAAGATGCTCCAGAAGAAGACTGGAGATGAACTCTGCAGTAGGGAGAGGTTTGTGTTTCTCCCTACATCTCCTTGAGGATACACCTCACCCAGCCAGCAAGGTGCTGCTACACCTGCCATGGCCAGGGCATGCTGAGCACACCTTTTACCTACTCCACCCTGTGCGTGGGCACAAAGCTGGACATTGCTGGCCAGCTCCTTAAGAGCAATCCACAATAGCACATTTGGGTAAAATTTTAAAGACTGCTTAGGTTCTACAGAAATACATGAAATTTTCCAGGCAACCCCTGCTCTTGCCTGGGCTGGAAGGACCATAATGAAGACTTTGAAAGGCTTTTAGGTCTTGGATGCTGAGCACAAATGCAAGACTAAAAGACTTGCTAAAAGAAGTCTTTCTCATCTATCAAAAAGACTCCAGTACCCCTGGGTAAGCTACTGTAGGATTTCTTTACCACAAAATTTATTGCTGCCCAATTATCTAGATTAAATTTAATATTTCCTAATAAGTTTGTTACCCTTTCTACAGAGGAAGAGCAATCTGTGACCTTTTGTGTATCAGGTCAACACTACCATGTCCTCTTCCCCTACTTTTCCCTCTGACAAAACAAAAGCCAATCTTTGTAGAAGGACACATTTTTCTGACCAGGCTTTGTTGCCCGTTTTCCTATGGTTCCTCTCCATGCAGTATCTTTCCTAAGGTGCAGTGCCCAAAATTGTATCCAGCAGCTTAATCAAGGCTTCTCCTGTGCCAAATGGAGCAGAATTTACTCCTTCAACGGAAAACACACCTAGAGTGGAGGATGGCCTAGTTTTACATGCAGCACTGCTGTACATTAGCCATCCATTTTGATAGAACTGGGGCCAGACCAGGGCACCTTTAGGCAGGGCTTTGGATTTGCTCATGTACCAGCTAGAGATGGAAACAAGGAACGTTACCAAGGAAAAGGATCCTTATCGGCCTGACTCAGCAGTGTCTGGAAATTAAACATGGGAAAATGGAGCATGGCTGGTGGGTGCTGGGCAGGGTGGGACATTTAATAAATTAAGGGGGCATGTTCACAACGCAGCTTAAACTCAGGGGCCATGGTGGTGTTCAGCTGAATGTCGGACTGGATAATCTTGGAGGTCTTTCCCAGCCTTAATGATTCTATGATTCCAAGGGGGTGTTTAATAAGCGAAGACACTACAGGAGAGTGGAAAGAGCTAGTGGGCATAGTTTCACTGTTTCACCTCTTGCAGGTAACACAGACCACAAAGGAAGGGGATATTTTGCTAAACGTTCACTTTTTGTGAAAAAATAAATGTCTCGGGCGGGCTGACTTGAAAATTTGTGGATGCAGGCGCGTGAACAAAGCGGAAAAGCCCTTCTCCCGCTACCGGAGGTGACATCCCGCGCTGGGACGCCTTTAAAAGACTCCCTGAGAACTTTCCCAGCTGGCGCAGGCCGGTACCTCTCCGAGCAAACCGGAGCGAGAACTCAGATGAACCCTTCCTAGCCGCAGATGTGCCGGGCGGGAACCGGGACCTCCCGGCATGTCCGGAGCGGGGGAGCCCCGGCGAAGCGCGGCGGTGCCGGCGTCGGTGCCGGTGTCGGCGGGGCGGGCTCGGGGCGGTGCCCGGGGCGGGCCGCGCGCTCCGTGCGGGAGCAGCTGTCACTGTCAGAGAGCCGGCGAACCGGGATCCCGGCCGCGCGCAGGGGGAATCCCCCAGCCTCGCCCCCGCAGCCAATCGCCACGCCGCATGCAAATCGCGGCCGCGCCCGGGCCAGTGGGAAGGCGGAGGGGCGGGGAGGCGGTGCCCCGTTGGACGGCGCGGAGGGCGGCGGGGGCCAATCAGGCGGCGAGGCGGGCGGGGCGCGCCCCGGGGGCGGGGACATGCAAATTTGGTTTGAAAAGAGGGCGGGAAATCCGAGTTTCGCGGGAGGCCCTTGGCGCGTAACCCGTCTCCTTTCCCTTCATTCATTGTCAGCAGCCGCCGCTTCCTGGAGCCATTTTCCAGCCGGCCCCACACAGTGGGAGCGGCCCCGCTCCATCCGCCGCATCTGCCCGCACCGCCGCCTCCGTCCCCCCCCGGCGCCCCTCATCCTGCAGCCGGGGCCCCCCGGCACCCGCAGCCCCCAGTATTTTGCGCGGGGCCTCGGCATCGAGGAGGAAAGGAGCTGGGAAGGCCGGGGGGGAGGAGGGACGGGGGGAGGAGGAGGAGACGCGGCTGCGGGGACAGACCCGGAGGGAAGGATGAGAAGGGGACTCCAGTCTTCGGCCCCGGCAGCAGCACCGCCGCCCGCGCCGTCCACGGACTCCAGAGCAGCCCCCGCCGGCTTCCCGGCCCGCTTTGCCGCCGGTACCTTCATCCAGATCCGCAGCACCGGCGCGGTGGCGGGGGCGCCCTGTGTTGTCTCCTCCTCCTCCGCCGCCGCCGCCGCTTCCCAGGCTCCCGGTGCCTTTGCCCCGGCGGCGGATGGGGGCCAGCCCGCTGGCAGCTCGCTGTACTGCACCCCACACGGACCCGCCGGCAGGACGGCGCTGCTGCAGCCCGCTCTCGGCGGAGGCGGAGGCCGCCCCCGGTAATTTTGTGTTTTCCCCCCGTCCCCGCGGGAAGGGTGAAGGGGACGGGGGGGGATCCCGCTGCCGACCGGGCCCGGGGGGCGGGCAGGGTGCGGGGGGGAGGGCAGGAAAGGCGGAGGCAGCGCTTTGTTGCAATAAACTTTCCTGCCTCCTTCCCAACCCCCGCTGCCGGGTCTTATTGAAAAGGAGAGGAGAAAAGAAAAAAAAAAAAAAAAAAAAAAGGGTGGGGGGAAAAATAATAATCCCCCCGCCAGGTTCTGCCGCACGGGTGCAAAGAGCGAGCAGCCGGCGGCGGGGAAGGGCCCCGGTTCCCCCGGGGCGGGGGGCCGGGCCGGGCCATGCCCCGCCGGTGTCTCCGCTTCACCCCCGGAGCCGCCGGTGACGTCTGGCACACGTGCGCGGAGGCCGCGGCTGTGACTGGGAGCCGGGGCGGGCGGGGAGGGGGACGCCGCTTCCTCCTCCTCCTCCTCCTCCTCCTCCTCCCTCTGGCCTGGGACAGCCCGACCGCCGGCCGGCCGCCCCCGGCCTCCGCCGCTCTCCGAAATGCCCCTGCAGCAGGTCAGTGACTCGTGGGGCGGCGGTGAACGCCAACCCTCCTGTCCTCCCGCTTTAAAATTTACGCCCCCTCCTTAAAATTTACGCCCCCCCCCCAAAAAAAAATCCGCCTCCCCCACTCGTGGGGTTTTCTTTGTCCTCGCTGATTTCGGGTGCGCGCTTTGGCCCTCCTGGGCTCCGCCGAGTTGGAGAGTGGGGGAGGGCGCGGGGCATCTCCGCCGCGCGGGGTCGTGGGCGTCAGGAGGGGCTCACCTACCCCCCCACGGGTCCCCGGCTCCACGACCCCCGCCCGGCGCCGTGGGATTGCCTAACTCCTTCCCACCTCTCGCCCCCGTGCGCCCCTGCCAGGGAAAAAAGGGGTTTTAACACCCCTTCCCCCCGCCCCTTCTTCCTCTTCCCTGCATCCAGTCGGTGATGGTCCAGGTATGGGATGGTGCTGTAATTCTGAAATACTTCTGGAAGAGCTTGGGAGCAGCTGGAAGATCGGTGAGGATGGCATGTGCTGCCTCTTATTGTAGGTTTTTGCAGGTGTTCGTTGCTGAGCTAGTGGTGGAAGTTTCAAAGCTTATCAAATCCCACCCAAAGCTTTTTTTTTAAAATAATTATTATTTTTTGAATTTTAGTATTAGTTTCTTCACTGTAAAAGATAATTGATTTTTTTATTTTGGTGCTCTTGGTCTTCAGCATATCCTAGTGGCACTCTGTCAAGCAGGCTACTGCAGGCCACTTTGTAAATATTTGGCTGTCCTATGTGAAGGTTGATTCCTAGAAGGTGGTGGTAAGTGAATTCAAAGAGGAGCATATGTTCCACAATAATTCTGGGAGAATAATTATACAGGCTTTTTTGGCTTTGTGGGTGGGATGTTGATGTCATAGGAACTCCTAAAATTTCTCATTAATAGGTTTTATAAGACCTTAGTGTATGATTCTAGTGCTTTTTTTTGTTTGTTTGTTTGTTTTTTTGTATGCTGCTCACCTCTCTAATGGAAGGAACTCCTTGCCTTACAAACCTGTAAGGCATATTTCCATCTTTAAGGTTTGGAAGTGGGCAAAGTGATTTTGGGCTCTGCTTGCAAAGAAGTCCTTGCGCAAACTTGCAAATTTGTTGTACACCCTCAGCCCCCATACTAACTTTGGGGAGAGATGTGGGATGGAGGAGGAAGAGACTGGTCAGGCCAGCGGTATCTTCAGCCTCTGGCTGGCACCCTCCCAGGGTGATAAGCCATCCATGGCACACACCAGGAAAGGGGCTGTGCATCCTGCTCTGCCCTGACAGCCATGCTCGTGTGAGTGCCCCTCTTGGTGCTGCGCTGGTTTGCCACAGACTCATCTTTTGGGAAGTCAGGCTGAAGCACCCTACTGCTCTGCCTCGTCTTTCTGCACTGCAAACTGCTTGGCAGGGACACTATCCAGTCCTTTTAAAGGTCTCCAGCTTCCAAGTTTCCTCTAAAGTCATGAAGGATTTTTTTGGGACTGGGAGGTGAGGGTGTTTTCCCCTTGGTTCCTAGCAAGGCATTTTTGAGACTAGGGACTGGTGAGAGGAGTGAGAAAATGCTGGGTAGCTGAGGCAGTGAGCTCAGGCAAATAGCACCAATATAAATTTAGCTCTTGATTAGTTGAGTTGCAAGTAGTGGATGGAGTCTGAGACCCCCAGCTGAAAACAAGGCCCTAGTATGCAAAAGACTGTAGGGATAAGTCTAAAATTTGGCCAGCACACCTGCGCTGGTTAGGTTTATGAAAATACTCTTGCCTTGCAGATGTAACTGCACTGGCAACCCACCCATCACTTCCAAATATAAACTATGGTATGACTGGAAAAGAGTCAGTACAGCAGTATAGTTAAGGCTGTTCAGGGAGTTGTTCAACCATACAAGCAAATGAAAAAGATTCTTCGGCCCAAGTAAGCTGCTTGCCCTTGGCAATTTATTATTTTATCTGTGGCTGTGTATTTGTAGAGCTGCTGGAAAAGCCTTGAGAAATGGCCCAGTCTGTAACAACAGGCCTCTCCAGCCCCACACTGGTGAGAATTTGCACGCTCTTCCATGTTCCAAGCGTCTCCATACTGTCCAGAGCTGGTTCCTTGCTGTTGCCACTTGTCGTGGAGACTCCTGTGGCTGAGGGTTGCTAACCAGGTCCGTGTACCCTGGAGAGCCCTGGCTCTGGGAGGCTGTGACCCAGCCTGCCTGCCCTTTCAACTTGAGGAGCTTTTGCACCATTCCTGGGGAGTTAATAGAAAGTGTCGCCAGGTGCATCTGAACCCCTGCCATGGCTTAAACACAAGCAGTAACGATGAATTAACCCTTGCAAAACAACAATCAGCTTATACCCCTGGGGAGAGCCTGAGCCTCTGGAGACAGGGTCAGTGCTGTGACAAGGTCCTGCATCCTCCCATGCTCTCCTGCACCATTCTGGGGGCTGGTGCCATTTTCCTTCTGGAATCTCAGGCTTCCCAGGATGGAAAATTAACCCTGACCTAAATAAATAAAGGTTTTCTGCTGGGCAAGCAGGTTGAACCAGCTAATGGCAGGTGTGGGAAGTACCAGGGACCATCAAGGGAAAGTGGTAGCCAGGGATGTGGCAGGGGAGTTGTGACACCATGGTGTTTTAGTGTCAGTGAGTTTGTGAATCAACTTGGATCCTCATGAGAGCACAGGAGAAATTAATGTATGATGCGGTACCCCAAAAGCATTCTCGCTGGTGTTGCCTTCTCACTTGGTGTGAGAAAGTCACTACCATTTGCAAATCCCTGTTCTCAGAAATGGGGCTGCTGTAAAAGCAAGCTGCTCAAAATGTTTCTAATTCAAATAGAGAATTTCTTACTGTCTTTGGGTTATAAAGATAAGCCTTTAAGAAGAGGGCCATTTTCTTAGCCATGAGAAAATGCTTAAATGGAGACACCACCCACATGTTAAGTCCTTTTTAAAAGGGGCTAAATCCTCTTAACAACAATATCTTTAGAGAACTCCTGTGGCCTTTAGATGACATGAGCTGTGGAGAGGCTGGTTCGGCATACTTCAGAAGGGGGCAAGAGGATTTACATTTCCAAACTGAATACTTAGTTCTCTCATTTTTCTGGTGGTTCAGAAAGTACCTCTTCCTTCCTCCCTTCTTCTCAGCAAGACAGAGCTGGAAAGGCATAAAAATGGGGTAACCCACAATCTTTCTCCTACGTGTTAAGTAGAGGAGCAAGCCAAATAGGACATAAATAATGAACGGGGATTTAAGGTATGGGAGAAGAACATGTAAGTTGCATAAAGGAAGCAGGCAGTTAACTTAGTAGCTTTTTGTTATTTTACAGGAATGAAAAGGTTTGTATGTGAAGACACAGGTGTTTTCATATTCAGACCTGTTTTCTTTGCCTGGTAGTTTGTGTTACTAGAGATGAATGTTAGTTTGAGTCTGGGACCTTTGCTTTTTGAATAGCATTTAAGGGATTTTTTTGTTTCTTTGTTTAAATCCGTCTTCTCTAGCAACACACTGTTTCTGAGCCTGAGGAGGTACCACATGGTCCTTTGGGTGCAGCTGTCTGAGGACAGTTCGAAGAAGTGTAATCCTGATTGCCCTGATTATGCTGAGAAACATCATCTGAGAAGTGGGCATCCCAATAAAACCCTACAGGAACAGACTGCAGTTTGCTGATGGTGGCTTTGCTATCCTCATGCAGAGTCCAGCTGTGCTGGTGTGGCTCCTTCTGTACCAGAACTCCTGAGTATGGTAGCCCCATGATGATAAGGGCTTTTGGCAGGGTTCCATGAACAGCTGAGCTGCTCAAAGGCTTTAGTGTTGCTGGAAGGAGTAGGCTTGCTTGTCCCTCACTGTCTCCTCTGTATCATCGTCTTTGCTCTGCCCATGGCCAGACAGCATTCTTCCCCTACCACTGTTCCTGGGGAGCATCTGGCTGCATGGGCGGGTTGGTTTCCTGCTGCTTTAACAAGGTAGAAGAGCTGGGTCTGAGCATTACTTATGGCATTCATCTTGGGCCCAAGATGGGGTGAGTGAGATGAAGGAAGGAGACAGGAACTTGCCCATGCATTGGTATGGAGGTGTTAAATTGTCCCAGCAAACCTCCATTTTGTGATGTTGGTCTTGTTCTTGCTGTGACTGTATTTTCCTTGCACCACCAGCCTGCTTACCAAAAGCTGGATAGGGTTCACTTTATGGCCGGTTTATTCTTCTGTAGAGGATGATCCACCTGGTTGAGCAATGAGAGACATTTTCTTTCCCATCACTTTATGCCAGGTGTGTTGGTGCTGTTTTGTTAATTTTTAGTGTGTGCTCATCTGTGAGTATGTGCAAGCATTTAAAAGGAAAATAATCTTTGAACTTAGGAACAGCTGTATTTTGCAAGATGAAGGGGTCCCCCACTACTTCTCTACAACTGTGGCAAGTCTTTGAGGAAAGAGCATGGGAAGGGGGCTTGCACAGGAAAGCCCTTCTTGCTTCGAGAGAGCACTTTCTTGCTCTGGGGTTACAATGAGTTTTATAGATACCAGTGGCTGGTGATTTTTGTGTTCCCTGAGTGAATGTAGCTGTAGTTCTGACCTTAGGTAGCAACAAGTTCTAGCCATGATTTAGCTGTCTCACATGACAGGAAAAAACAATTTTCTTTGTTTCTTGCCTTGCTTTTTGGTTTTTTTTCAGTTTGAACTTGCTCTATATAGTGTTCTTGGGTGATCCTAGATATTATGGTAGGGAAAAATGATTTTCTGATATATGTTTCTCTGCACAGTCTATGATAAATTATCTTCTGTCCTCAGATGTCTTCTCCAAGCTGAAGAGTGTCTGACAATTAATTTCTCCTGAAATGAAAGCCATTAATGTAAAGATAAAGTTGTCCCTTTATAAAGGAACCACATGGGTGTGCAAACAAGTGTGTCTGTAATTGTGAGTTTTTACTTCTGTGGACTGCCAGCTTTGAAAGATGTTTTGAACACATGGTAGACCCACTTTACATGTGTAGTAGGAGCCAGAGACCCTTTCATGGCCCAGCTTATTAACCTGAGGGGGCCCTGAGGAGGGGAATGGGAGGTGTGGGACTGGAGGGATGAGTGGGCGTGATTGCTTTGGGAATGGCTCATTGTGAAGTGTAGGTTGCAAATAGGAAAGTGAAGTAGCGCCTTTCCTCTTTCGAGCCCAGTCCTGTGCTGGCCAGTAGGACTGGTGTGGTTGTGGGAGGGAAATTCAGCCCATCCCTAAATTTCCCTTGGTTCAGAGCACCAAGAATGAGATTGGTGCGTGTGAAATGAAGACAGGAACTCTTCTTGGCAGCTTCAAGCATGGCATCTTTCAGGCTTTGCTTCTCAAGGTGTTTGCTGGGCTGATGGCCATGGCTCTGGTGGCAGGGCTGGTGCTGGTGTGGAGGGGTAGCTCAGGCTTTAGTCCTGGCTTGTGGTGGAACTGCCTGCTAAGGCTGAGTTGGAGACTCTGACTTTAGTTCCAGTGGGTTTCTTGTGCCAGCGGTGGTAATGTAGATCCAGCCCTGCCCAGTGCAGGGCTTCAGTAGATGGAAAGCTCTTAGTATAACTAAATCTCCAGGTTTTATAGTCTCTGCAAATAATCTCATTTACAGCTGGCAGCACTGACTCTGTGTGTATATATGGTGGTAACTCTCATCCTTACAAGTGACTAAGTTGGACTTCAGGCTTTTGTTTTGGCTGGCAGAGTTAATTGCTTCCTGCATTATTTTTCAAGACCAGGATTGTGTTTGTAGTTCAGGGGAGAAGAAGCCCCCATCATGTTCCTTGGGGGCAGTGGTGTGCAGTGGGAGGGAGGCTGCCAGTGCCTCTGGGATGGGGTTGCTGCCATGCTGGAGGTGCTGCTGGTGAGGTATTTGGATTCTGTTTCCATTTCAGTTCTGTTTGAAGACAGGCTTGGCAAAATTGCCCAATTTATCACATCTTTAAAAAGGAACTATTTAACTTCTGTTTTCCTCAAGTAAGTTGGTCCAAAACCACACTTGGAAGTGCTATGCCTGGCATGGGTATCTCTTGAAGTACTATCCTGTCTGCTTGGATGATGCTGCTGTTTGCTGGATCTAGTGGCATTCATGGAGTTCTTAATGCCTTGTGAGCTCAACACGAGCTGTGGTAAATATTTGCATCTGCAAGACGTGTAAAGGGAGAAGGCAGGAGCTTGGCTAGGTGTTGATTAAGCCAGAGCTTAATGAAAACAGCCTCTGTTGTATGGTAGGAGAGTTCTACTTCATGGGTTTTAGCCTCCCTTTTATACATACATGAATGCATAGCAAATGTGCTGGTAGTTGTTTGCAAACTGAGCTTGCCTGAGGTTAATGGTGTGTGTCATGAGTCTCCTGTCCCACTTACGAATATGGACAGTTGTTGACCTGACCTGTGACAGTGTGAAAACTAACATGCTAATGCTGTCACTGCTGCACATGCATGCCCTGCAGCTCTTGGGTGTTTTGTGCCCAAGGTGTTTGGTCTAGGACTAATCTAGGAAGAAGTGGAGCATTAAAGATCAACTTTTCAGAATCAGCCGACATCTCTTCTGGGAGTGTGCTAAGTTATGTAGGCAAAAGGCTTTTCTTTATTCCTGCTTCTAAGAGTAAAACCAGTACCATGTTTCATTGCTTTAAGTAGGAGACTCAACTTGATCACCTGCAGCTGCTTTCAAGATTTCATCCAGCTTGTATGTGGCTGCATCTAGGCCCAGAAGTGTCTGCTACCTAAGACTTGTGGCATATTCAGGTGCCTTACTTCAAGGGCCTAGAATCTGATGTTTAGCACGATACAGGGTGTTTCCTGTGATGCACACTTGCAATACTGCAGATGTTGGGTCCTTGGTATCCTGAGATTTATATGAACAGGTCACTGTTAAGAGCAGAGGCTGCTATTATTTTGGCTTTCATTTCTTTACATTTACACTGAAATCTTACAGTCCTGTCACACAGACCTTGCAAGCCACTAGTTGTTTTGCAAAGATCTATTAAAACTTGTAGAAAACATGTAAAGAACTATTTTTGGGAAAAATTAGTTGTGTTGGGAATCTGGACAACAAGAGATGTTTGCTTAGCCTTGTCTGCTTCAGCTCCAGCATTCCTGCCCTGAGCTGTGGTATGTGTGTTGGTTATGTATGCATAGATTCCAGAAGTAATTTTCATTAATGAACTCTTTGAAAGACATTCTCATCTTAACCATGCTATTCTGGGTTTGGTTTTTTTGCTTGTTGTACAGCTGTTGGTTCAAAGGTTGTTGCATATTGCATAACTTAGTGTTAGAAAAGGGGGGTGGGGGAAGAAACTCATTGGCAAACTTCCTTCCTTGTTAATTAAAGTGACATTAAAAGTCTCTGGTTTAGGACTCAATGGTGCACACCATGTAGTGCAAGAGTGTAATTCTTATATATCATGTCAGGCTCATTGGTCAGCTCTGCTAGTTCTCTCTGAATATAACTTCATCTTAATTTTGGTTCTACCCATTAGTTATAAAATCTTACTAAAATTGGAGTGCAGTAACAGATTTTTTTTTTTTTTTTGCAAGCCACTGAATATGCACTGTAGGATTTCATAATTTTTACACATTTTAAAGTACAGATGTAATTTTAGAGCGAAACACTTCTCCATAGGGCGAGTATACTATGCTGTCTATTAAACTTAACTTTCAAATTTGCCTTTCTAATGTTTTTCAGAAACAAACTGACATGTAGACTTGTTTGCACCCCTCCTTCCTAGGCAAATTTCAGGTCTGGAAGTAAAAACTTTATCTCTTGACCCAGCAATTATATTGGTGCAGTCCCTTGATATTGACAATAGGCTTCTGACTTTTTGGATGCTACCCGAGTGTAAGCAGATAAAGTACATAAAAAGTACAAAATGATGCACGGAAAGGTTTCATCTTGTACTATCGATGGAATGGCGGTTTGTGTGTCCCAGGTTGTCTACCAAGGCTTAGGCTGGGTGTTAGGAAAATGGCCTTCCCCCAGAGGCTGACTAGGCACTGAACAGGCTCCTCAGGGAAGTGGTCACAGCACCAAGCCTGGCAGAGTTCAAGAAGCCTTTGGACAATGCTCTCCGGCACATGGTGTGATTGTCAGGGATGTCCTGTGCAGGGCCAGGAGTTGGATTCAATGATACTATGGGTCTGGTCCAAGTCTGGGTATTCTATGATTATTAAGGGGTACTGGTTTTAAACTAAAAGAATGTGGATTTAGACTAGATATAAGAAGCTTTTTACAGCAGGGCTAGTGAAACAGTGGAGCAGGTTGCTCAGACAGGTGATAGGTACCCATTTCTGGAAACATTCAAGGCCAGGCTGGATGGGGCTCTGAGCAACCTGATCTAGTTAGATGTCACTGCTCATTGCAGGGGGGTTGGGCTAGATGACCTTTAAAGATCTCTTTCAACCCAAGCTATTCTATGATTCTGTGGGAAAATACATGCACTAAGGAGCAGATCTGAAGGGTTTGCTGCGTTCTCTGGGTGCTTCTGTGAAGGAAACTGGGCTTTCCTTCACCTTCTGCTTGGGTGTTTTTGCCATCTGCTGTTTTTAAAGTCATTTTTCCAACCAGGGACACTAGAAATGGAATTATATGGAATTATAATGTCTTGAGTGATGTTAGTAACCTAATAGTGCCTTCAGTACTTGTTGTCTTGTGCTGCTAATTCTGGAATTAAATGGCAATTACCATGTATGTATGCTGGTGCTATTTTGCCTTGCCAGCGTTGTGTTTTTAGACAGCGTTGGTCCCACACATTGACAGTCAGTTTTTTGTCCCCATACAGTAAGCTAGTTCACACTTTGTCTAATGTGTTCGCATAGCAGGAATTGATGTTGGTTACAGCTCTCACAGAAGGCTTTTGTGTGGTGATATCTGAAAGCTGCCTTGTTGGAGCTTTTATCAAGGCTATTGCAATGAGACCATTATCCCCGCTCGTGGAAAACATAGATATTCGCAGAAATTTTTATAGCAATGCTTAGTAAGTGTCATGCTGGTACAGAGCGGCAGTGCTGGAGTGGTACAGAAATAATACCCGAGGTGGCAGCTGTGCCGCGGCGGGGAGTTATCTGTCCTTGCAGACTTGGGGACAGGGTGGGAAGGGAACCCCACACGGGGCAGATGGAGGGTGGTGATCAGGGCTATCGCAGCCACGACTAATCCTGACCGTCAGCTCAGCAGAATAAAGTTTTACTTTTCATGGTAAGAGTTTTATTGAGCAGCTCTAAGTAACTGAGATCCGAATTGCTGTGTAATGCTTCTGCACCCTGTACTTTTTTGGGTGGGTTTTTTTGTTTTTTGTCAGCTGCGCAGTATCTGTGGCCAAGAAATGTCTCTTGGGAGTTATGTAAAACTGCAAGTCAGGTGAGAGGAAGCTGAAACTGCACAACCCGGGTGTAGTACTCTAAGCTCAAACCTCTTTGAGCTGGTAAAAAAGACAACTTACTACTTGAGGTGGGTGCAAGGGAGGGCTTTAAAAATCATAATAGCATTATAATAGCATTTTCACTGGCTTCTTTGTCTCAACAGTGGATATTTCACTGGGTTTATTATTTTTTCCCTTAGGAATTAGGGTTAGAAAAAGCTTTTTTTTTTTTTTTTTTTTAAAATATGGTGTCCTGAAAGCATAAGCAAATTGCTCATTTTCTTTCTCTGGTTCTTAATCACAAGAGCTGCCTTGATGATTTTTCCCACCTCAAATTAGAAGTTTATTTATAACATGCTAATATTCTGCATGCCCGTTGGTATTACTGTTCTGTCGTGCTGAGCTGAGAATTGTTCTTTCGAAAACTGACACTGCAAAGATGACATAAAAGAACATGAGAAATTGCCTGTGATAGGGAAACATTCAGGTGGCTTTTGGTATGACTTTGATTCACGCTTTCTATAAAATCATTTACATTGCCTTCCTGATTTCTATTGCTAGTCACATTTGTGTTTCTTGGTTTTATTTTTGCTGAAAAAAAAGAAAAATGCAGACCACTGGCTTTTGGCATCCTTGTTACTCTTTCATTCCTGCTGGCAAACTTCTCTGTGATCGTCCTCCACGCAGTGTCACCAGCTGCCTTCTTGGATTGCAGGCAGGGGAATGAGGAACTTCAGCGGGTGTTTCCCCCTTCCTGCAGGGTACCTGTGGAAAGGCTTTTCCAGATTTAGGGGTTAGCAGCATCCTTCCCAGAGGTCCTCTGCTTCAGCTGCTCTGCAGAAAGATGGGAGCATTCAAAGCCCAGACCATGCAACATGGGGTGTCTTGTGCATGGAGAAGAAAAGTGCAAAATAAAAACACGTACCATGAGTTTCTGTACTTGGAGCTGTGCTTTGTTAGTGTTTACAACAGAGATGGCAAAGAAAGATGTAAGATCATTTGGTCATTTGGCAACCTCCAGCGTTGTTATGACCTGTTCATCTGTAAAGATCCTCTTCATGTTGCTGCTGGTCTTAGTGCACTGAAATCTTTCCCTATTCTCATCTTGGTAGCATCATGTTTGCTGAATATGTGGGAAGTGAACGCAACAGTAGTGAACAGGTTGTGTGCTGTTGGCTAGATATTAAACTTAGGTACAGCCTTCTGTGGCAGAATTAAGTTAGTAGTTACAAAGGAAAATTTGGTGGTATTTGTGTTTTAGGGGGACAGAAACCCCTTTTGCTGTGAAAGGGAATGTGTAGGGAATTGCAGAGACTGATATATTTAATTTAGAGGAGGAAAAAAAAGAAGAGAAAAGCAGGCAAATCCCCCTTATTCAGAGCCATATGTTCAGGATACTATCCTTAGTGTGATTTATTTGCTTCAGAATTAGGAAAGAGGGTTGCTAGGAAAAGATGAATTCACTTCTCTCACATAAAAGAATTTTATAAGTATGATTACGATCTCCCTCCTTTCTCTCTCTTTCCTAGTCCTGGAGAATAATCAATTTAGCAATAAGTCAGAGCAAGCAAAAATGTGATTGTTCTAATCTGCAATGCAGAGACTAAGATGGACTCCTTTCTCTAAGGCCAACATCAGGTCTTCTGTTTTGAAGTGAATCAACAGTTATCATGTTTTCAGTAAGAAAGGATCAGAATTTCAGCCTTTTTCTTTCCCCTTCAGATTTGTGAAGTTGTGGGGTTTTTTTGACTACCTTTTGACTCTTTTGATGGCCTCAATGCCATTTTCAAAACACTTCCTTACTTCCTGCAAGATGGGGAAGCAGCACCAGTTGTACTAGACAGGGATTATATTTGTTCTAAGTACTTCATTTGAAGTGGGGAAATATGGCTTTCCCAGCTGTTTGAAAAGCTCAGTTGCCTCAGCATGTGAAGAGCAGTCCTCAAACTCTGCTTGACCAGCAGCGGAGAAGGGGGAATCCCCTTCAGACCTTGCAGGGAGAAAATTCAAGGCATCTGTGAGGTGCTGTAGTATATCTAACTAAAAATACCAGATACGTGAGCTTGCCTTATTGACTTGTTGGATGGCAATGCCTTGTGGAAATGGAAAAAGCCAACAGATCTGCAACTTTGCATAATAGTGCAATGGTGTACGAGGGGTAGCATAAAGATGCCAGCTAATGTGCTTGCCTAGCACAGCTACCCCAGCTTTCCCAGTGGTCATGCAAGTGTGGCATGCCTAAAAGATTATGAATAGCCTACCTGCCTATAATGATCCTGGGAAGTTTGCTTTCCTCCTGAAAAGCTGATGTCAGATCCTTTGTCCAGATCCAGCCCCAGTCTCTTTGATTAGTGTTGCTCAAATCATATGAAAATGTATTGTTCCTTCTGCTGCAAAGTAATGCTGAGCACCTTCTAGAAGTACTTCACCTCTCCCTGAGAGATGATGCTTTTTGTCCTCTTTGTTGCTCTGCCTTGTGTTTGAGTGCCTCTCCATGACTGCGTGGGCATGAGCCTCAGCATGGAGCAGGTGCAGTGATCTTCCCATCCAGAACCTTGAATTGAAAGTATTGTTTTAATGCGAAGGTACATTTTTAACTGGCTACTTGCATCTCCCCCTAATGTGGTGAAATGGCATCAGTACTTTGACTAAGCATTTTTATCCAGAATATCAATTTCAACAAAGTGATCAAAGTGATTTTTTTAAAGTTCACTATTAAGATATTTAATCTTAGAAGGCAGGCCAGCGAGGTGATTCAGGTAAAGAACCTTTTAGTGTCACAATATGGAATTTTTTTCACCCTAACAAGGGAAGGTGGCGGTTTGAGCACGTGCCAGTTTGTCCTTCCAGAGCTGTGATACAGCTGAACCACAGTGGAAATCTGGAACCATAACAACACTGCTTATAGGAAGTTTGACTCCCTGCATTTAACCACAAATGTGGTCAATGTTAGGAGAAGCAATAGCGGAGGGGAAGAAAGGTGGTAGTATTTGATTAGCTTTTTTCTCCTTGTTTTCTGCTGTAAGGAAAGAGTGATAATATTACTAACTGATGGTTCCAGTTTCTTCCTTGTTACACTTTGCGGATACTCTTTTAAGATAGATATGAGAAGACTTGCTTTCAGCATTTTAAATTCAATAGTCACATGCCATTGTTAAGCAGTTGTATGGCTGGTAAACTGTGGGGTATTTCTGAAGACAGTAAGACAGAGAAGAGGATTAACTACCATGTTAAGATCCTTCAGGTGGTCACTAGCTTCATGCAGGGATTGAAATGCGAAACAGTTCAGTCATGATAGGTTTCTGCAGGAGGTTATTGAGGGACTGAGGTCTTCCCATTGCTCCTCACCATTGTGCCTTAGATCAACACGCTGTATTCATTCAGTTCAGCAGCACAAGAATGGCTGTCTTGGACACTAAAATATCCTCCTGTTTCCTATCTGCTTGTTCTTGGAAATGAAATGTAATCCTCTCATAGTCAGAGAAGCCTTAATTGCCTGGTGGGATAGAAAGGAAAAGATGATTTTGGAACTGGGTCTGCACACTTCTAGTAAGAAGTGCCTCCCATGACAGAAGGGATTTCCTGGAACCATCCTGGGAGATGCTTTGGAGATGTTTCATAGTCAACTCGCAGCGATCTGAGTTGGTGGTGCCACAAATAGGGTCATGGTGCCCTCCCTCTCTCCCTGCCTTGGCGCCTGCCCTTGTACCTCTCTGTGCTTTGTCAGACCGGGGCTGCTGCAGCTGAAAGCTAACACTGTCTGAGTGATTAGTTTTCAGCCCAGCAAGCTCCCAGGTCCAGCCAGCCAGCCGCATGGTTAGGGTGGAGATGGCCAGCAGATGCTGCCCTCAGCCACGTCCTCTCCCCATGCACGGGACTCTCGCTTGGAATGGCAGCAGAGCAAGAGCCTTGCTGTGTGTGTGACCTCAGCATCTCCTAGAAGCCCGCGGAGTTGTGCGGAACGAAGCCCTAACAGATGGCTCCCTAAAGAAAAAGGTGGCTTTTGTGCAGCTCCTCACTGCTTAGGTTACCGAGGGCGTGCAGCTGCCAGAGCCTGGCCGGCAGTGCCCAGGGGCTGGAGGGAGCTGCACGCTCTCTCCGTCTCCAGCTTTGAAGGGCTCAGGGGCAGTTTAGTGGGTTTGTGAGCACATGGAGGAGTAAATATGGCTGAAAACATCCTCAGTTCATGGAGGAAAGCTGTATTTGCTCAAACCAAGAATCTGCTCAGTGCTGTTTGCACCATGCCTCGCACGCTTGTCTTCCAGCCCCTGACCGAGGCTCCCGGGCTACGTGTAATTTAATTACAGTGTGATGGCTGGCACTGAAGTAGGTGAAGATATAAATGTAATTTGTGCCTTGAAGTTATGTATGTAGTGAGCTTGCAATACTGGAGGCCTTCTCGGCAATCACTGCTATCAGGGAATGTCTCCAGAGGAAAGACTGGCTGTGCTGCTCTGGCAGGTACAGTCTGACAGATACAGCTCTGAATAAGGATTTAATGTGACTGATGGTTAATAGGTGAAAGTAAAGGAGTTGTGGTCTTGCATGAAAGATCACAGAATCCTTGGAGAAAGACTTGGGATGGCTTTTACAACCCATAGCCCCCGCAGCCACAGCCAAGGGTCTTACATTGCACAGCTTCTGAAAGTGGGAAGGCTTTAGGGCTTCTGGTCAGATGAGTGGTAATGAACATGAGTCACATGCATAGTTGGCATAGGAAGGTTGAGTTTAATGACTGCACTCATAGCAAAGTCTCCTTTCTGTCCCTCAAATGGTGAGTGGAGCCAGTCTGTGTGGCAGCAAGAGCACCCAGGTCCTGCTTATTCCATGCCACAGCAGAATTCTGCCTTTGTGACCAGCATATACTGCTGAATTTCAGCTTTTGCTTAAAAGAAGGTGTATCATTGTTATTGTAAGGAAACCTCCACTGTGAATTCAACTAGTATGGAACTAACTCTGGAGACAGCCTGTAATTTATAGGGCTGTGAAATAAGAGTTTGACTTTATTCTGTTGTCTGATTTCAAAAGTAACTATTTTATTATTGATTACTTGCGGAAAAGGTCTGATGTGTTTATCTCGCAATCCCTACACATGCTGCCCACTGGCAGTAGCCTCAGCTCTTCCCTCAGCAGCTGCCAAAATTTCCGTCTTTCTCCTGATACTTTCTTTAGCACCATTGTGCATTGAAACACTTGCAGGATAGCAATATGCGAAAGCTGTGTAGCATTCCTGTTTATCTTGGAAGTCAATGTTTTACACCAGGAGTGCTGTAACTCTGCCATATTTACTTTCTTGTATTTAATTCAATAAAATGTATTTACCTGAAATGGACACAAAATTTCCAGTTTGCGGTGGAAAGCATAGGACCAGGCTGCAGAACTCATTCCAAGTCAGGACAGAGTGCATGAGGGCTCCTTGCCAGTGCAAAGTGTGGGAGGAAAGTCAGGAGTAAGACAACTCTTGGTGCTATCATCAGCAGACGCCTGTTGAAAGGGTAGGAGTTATGGATGTCAAGGCAAGACAACAGGTTTTTGTGCTTTCTTGAATTTTAGACTTCCAAGACAAATTGACTTCAAAGGCGAAGCACGTTTTTTCCAAGACTGTCTTTGCTTTAGCTTGGAGTAGTCTCAGATAGTGAGATGTAGTCAAGTTTTCTGGAGTAATCATAGCTTTACAGTTTGATTATATTTTGGAATTAGGGTTGGGAAAACAATTTGTGTAGGAAATGAGGGTTTCTATGGGAATCTATCACGCTTAAGGATTTTTAGCAATCTAGCATGCCTACAGGCTGGTGGGAGCTTCCCACGGCTGCCTCAAGTGATCTTACCTTTTCTCCTGCTTTTAAGAGAATAAGGCTGTCCTCCTTCCTATCCATATACTGTTGAGAGAGGGCATCGTGCACTGGCTATTTTTGTTCCTATTCCTTTCCATAATTATATGTAGCTTTTATAAATCTGTCTGAATGGAAAGCTCTCGTGTACTTTGGAAGGGCTTATTTGATCTAAATTTAAGGATGTCTCATGTCCAGTTGTGAAATTTGCTATTTTAGTTCGCCCTACCTACAGCTTTTACTAAAACAAGAGGAAAAGGATAAAAAGGAGAGACTGAAAAGTGTGTGTGAGAGGAAGGAAAGATGACTCATAAGTGGGACTACATTTGAAAATGAAAAGGATCAAGGTGTACTGATTATAAGAAAGTTATGACTTCTGTGAAGAAAGCACGATCAAACCATATGGTCATTTATCTTCTGAACAGATTAGGGTATGTTTGGGGAAGAATCCATGGGCCCAAACTGAGTAGATAGATTTCTTCTCTCTTCAGAGTTATTTAAAGAAAGGAATTTTTAGAGCAGCCTTTAATAGGTGATATTTTAGTGCTAGATTCCACTGGAAGACTTCCCCAGGCTTCTGGAAAATCCCATTTAGCTGTCCATTGCCTATGGGATAGTTCTAATAGCTGCATGGTTATACAGCAGGACAGATAACAGAAAGGGAAAGAGAGGGAAGATAGCAGTACAGGAAGCCAAATGGACTTTCTCTGAACTTTAGGCTACAATGAATAGAAATGAAAGCTCATGAATAGAAACACAAATTCCTGCTTTCAATCCAGGGGTTGTCTCTTTTGCCCCTCTGCTGATATTCTGCTGTTCTGGCCTTGTGCCAGCACCCGTAAAACTTTCAGAATACTTGGGATGGCCAGCAGTTTTGAAATAAACCTTTCTGTAGGGTTTAAGTAGTGTATAATTCTGAGGATGGAGTTCTTCTGCATACAGCACTGCAAGGGGTACCCATGGTGTTTCCAAAAGTGTTTCCCAGCAGTATCCCACAGCCAGCTCTTCCTGCCTTCCTCCTCCTGCCTTTCAGCTGAGAACTAGAAGTTAACAAAGGTACAGCTGTCCAACGTGTGGATGAGGCTGATAGAAAATGTTGAATTTTGTAAAACATTTTGGTTAACAAAAGTAACTGTCAATATAAAATTGGTTTAAAAACTGGCTAAGTGGCTGGAAAAGAGTCCTTTTGATTGATTCCAGTGAGTATTTGCACTAATCCCGATACTATGGAGTGCTTTCATCATTGTCTCAGAAGTAAACAAAAAAACTGTTACTGATAGTAATTGCCAGCAGAATAGTAAATAATAATGGAGCTCTCACGACTTGCTCTGTAGACACATTCAGACACACTGTGTCTTTAATACAGCAAAAGGCAAAGTTGTATGCCAGAGAACAGGGAATGCAAGCCCTGCCTTATGAAAGGGGGCCTGTATCCTGGAAAGCAGCACTTCTGAGACATCTGTAATGGACAGGCAACTGCACACCAGCTTCTAGCACAACGCCGGGAGGCGATGGCACTGTGGCACATCCTGGCATGTACAAAAAAAGGAACAAGAGCAGGGGTACTTCTGCCTCAGTCAACAGTTATGGTGCAGCTGATACTTAAAATATTATATGCTATTCAGTGCTAGTACTTGTAAGGGAAAAATCTTGAAAATAGAGGATGATGTTAAACAGGGCAGCAGAAATTATTTGAGGTCCGAAGGAAATGACCTTCGGTGCAACTTAAGCAATATTTTGCTTATGAAATTAATATTAAGGAATGACTTGACTGATACAATGAGAGACAGAATTGGGCATGGTAGGTGATATAGCTGATGGTTGCACTGCTGTCCAGAGGGACCTTGACAGGCTTGAGGAATGGGCTGACAGGAACCTCATGAAGTTCAGCAAAAGGAAGTGCAAAGTCCTGCCTCTGCGGAGGAATAATTTCAGGTGCCAGAATGGGCTGGGACAAACCTGCTGTAAAGCAGCTCTGCAGAGTGAGATGGTCCTTTCCCTCTGCTCAGCCCTGGTGAGACACATCTGATGTGCTGGGTCCAGTTCTGGGCTCCCCATTATGAGAGGACATGGACATGCTGGAGCAGGTCCAGCGAAGGGCTGTGAAGGTGCTTAAGGCCTCAGAGTATCTCGTATAGAAGAGGCTGAGAGAGCTGGGACTGTTGAGCCTGGAGGTCTTTAAACACATGATGGGAGGGAGTGAAGAAGAGGGGGCAGGCTGATCTCAGTTGTGGCCAGTGACAGGATGAAAGGCAATGGACACTTCCTGAAATGGAGAAATTCCTTCTAAACAGAGCGTTATATAACAAAGGGGACCATATGCTGGAACAGGTCCCTTAGGTTGTGGAGTTGCATTTACTGGCCATATTGAAAACCCAACTGAATACAGCCCTAAACATCCTGTTCTAGTTGCCTTCTCTTTGAGCAGTGGCAGGTGGACTGGATGATCTCCAGAGGTACTTTCCCACCTCATCCACTCCCCAAGATGATTCTGGTGTTAAAGGACTTCTTAAGTTGTTGAACTTGAGCACATTGGGAATTTAATATTGAAAGCTTAAGCAATGCAAAATTAAAGTGGGAAATAGATTTTTTTTTTTTAAGTGAGGGGAAAATAATGAGTTGATACCTTCAAGTTTTGACACAATCACTGTTGTGGTCTAATTTCTCTGTTGTAATTTCAAATCTGAACAGCCTTGTGGTTACCAAGTCCATGTACCTACTTTTTGGTAGGAGCAACTGTGTTTATGGTCCTTCCTGACCAAGCACAACAGGTGCTTGTTTATTTTATTTTCATAACAAAGATACTAAAATTGCATTCTTCTCCTTGGCTACAGTAGCACAGCAGCTAGGGTCCATGATATGTAGGAGGTCATATTAGAAAGTCAGATTCTTTTCCTTCATCAAAGAAAGGGTAGATTAGAAAAATGCAAATTGACTTCATTTTAAAAATTTGAGACTTCAAGGTGCTACTAATCTTTCTGGGGAAGTCATCCCAAGGTGTTTAGTTTAGGGGATAGTTTAGGGGATACATAGTATTCCCTATGTATAGGGAAGGACAAAGTAGGACAGGAAGACAAAGTAGAAGGGACAGATTGTGTCTGGTGTGGGTCATTTTCCATATAGGTTCAAGTCCTCACTTTATGACTGGAGATTTTCTGCTTCACGAGAGCCAAAAGGAATAACTTTTTGAAAATATCCTATATAATCTGAAAAAGAACAGCAACTTTAATTTCTTTTCCCCTAGAAATTTATTACCTGTGATTCCCTGGAAAACCATCTGTTTTGGTTGTTGTTTTGTAAATTAGGCTATCACATAATTTGTTTTAGATTGTCCTGTGCATGACCAAATTTTCCTAAATGCGAAAAAAGAAAATTATTTAGTCTACCTACACTTACTACCTGTTGCCTTGTTGGTTTTTTTTTTTTTTTTTTTAATTCCTTCTCTGTCAATGAGAATAAGTGAAACTTCCTATTTGAGCTAAATTTGTTGTCATTTTGCCAGCTCTCTCAGGTTGTTCCGCTCCGTGGTGTGGCCGATGGATTGATAAAATACTGCCAGGGTAGAACATGCATCACAGTGAAAGCTTGGTGGATTAGTTGTTCTTTGTGACATGACACAGCATTTTAAACATCAGGAACTCGGCTATCTCGGTGCCATTTCAGCCGTGTAAGCTGTTGCCAAACTGACCTGTGCAATAAAAGTGAATGCAGCAGCTGCCTACCTTGATGGAGGGAGGGAGGGAGGAGGTCCCCAGTTCCTGGAGCACAGCAACCAAGGCTAGATGAAAACCTAGTTCAGTTTGTAGTCAAAGAAATGTGCTGTGAAGAAGAGCCTTCTGATGGTAGTACCAGCTCCAGATCTAGGATGGATGAGGCTGTCAGCCACAACTGGGGTCTTTAGGTCCCTGCTATCTGTGATTCTCTCCCTCACTCTCTTCTTATAATACTCTATTTCTGTGACTTTTTGCTAAGATGGAGCCTCCTTTCCAACTGCTTCTAGGAATAGCTCCTTTTGGATATGTAAACTATGTTTTCCTTTTTCTTGGGCACTTGTTATTTATTTTGTTACTCTGAAGTTTGGTATGTGGAGTAGGTTATTATGTTAACTTCAAGGTTATTTAGGGATTTTTTTTTTCAGTGCTGGTAATTTAATTTTCAAAACTATACTTAATTAACTTGTGGATGATACATCGATCTCTTGTGCAAAGTCAGCATTATAGTTACTTGTAGGTGCAGAAATAACTTCTCAAGGTTAATCTGTTTGAACAATGTTGAGACTTCCTTAAAGTGAACTAATACTCTCTCAATTTACATAATGTACAGAACTATCCTGTATTACAGTAAATGCTTAGCACCCCATGTTATTTCTCATTGTCTGATTCTGTAAATGCAAATCCTTGCATCTCACTTGGGTCTTCTGAATGTTTTTTGTCAACTTTCACAATGGCCTTTGGAAACTAGATAATATTTTTATCACCGTAAATGGATTCAAAGTCCATTTATTACTTTTGGTGAATACTGCTGTATGCTTTTATACTTGGGTGGAACTGGGTTAAGAAAGTACTTCAAAATACAAGGTTTTGCTACTTGAGATCTGACTTCTCATTGCTAATTACTTTAATTGAAAAAGTACATAGATGTAAGAGCCATCGTATCTCAATGAATTAAAAATATGGAGCCGAGATTGGTGTTGACTTTTTTAAAGGAAGGATTCACCTGCTTTGGGGATATGAATACCCAACACTAATGCTCATGTGCACCTGAGTATTTAAAACTTGATACCTTCTAGTTTGTAGCTCTTTGCTGTAGTTTCTGAAGTGTTTACATAAAGATCCTTTTTGTCATTAATTTTTGAAAGAATGTATAAATTTGTTGGTTCCCTATGAATCACCTCTCAGTGAGTCAAATCCCTAGTGCCAAAGTCCCTTGGCACTACTCTGGTATAACTTGGTATGGGTATTTTGTATGGAGCGCAGGAAGGTTTGGGGTGCCAGGGTGGGAAATCTTGAACTGCAGACTTGTGCAGACACGAAAACTTGTGCTTCAGAAACTTCATTTGTGAAATTCCCCAGATGTAGTCCTTCCTTGTAGGTATCCTGTATCCAAGGAAAACAAAGCTCAAGATGCTGTGGCTTAGGCTGGCAATTTAGTGAGTGAACTTTGTGATGCAAGCCCAATCTTGCACCATTACAGAGCACCTACACTGGGATAGCACTGGCATGGCTCTGTAAGTGCTCCTCCTTCTCCTCACTCTTCACTTTGTATATATCCAGTTTTATTAATTACATTTTTCTGGAGAGGTTTATGACTATATTCTGTATGTTCTGTAAGTGAGAAAAAAACACTTTTCCTGAATTCTATTTCAATATATGTGCCCAGTATGCTGCTACTGTAATTTTTAACCTGTTTATCTAATACTCCATGGCATTTACTGGAATTTCCTACAAGGAAGTTCATCCTATTATATTCTCCAGCTCTCAGTGTCCTTCCTCCCCCAGTCTCAGGGCTTGTTTGTTTAACAGACAATTTGGCAGACATCTGACAGTATTTGAAAGTTTTCTTTCTTTAAGTAGCTGTGCTAATTTCCACACATAGAGTGGAAGCCACTCAGTGGAACAAATTCAATCACAATCTTATTTTGAAGTTAATGACTTTTTAAAAAGTGTACTTTAAAAAATAGTCCTTAAATACGAAATACAAAATAATCTCTAGGATATGGTTTGAGACTGACTGCTTTGCAATGGTTTTTCTTTGGGATCAGCCTTAAAATGATACTGAAGATTTCTTTCCCTTGGTCTAGTTCAACTTTAGCCTTGCTAATCAGGAGGTTGAAAGTCTCCTGAAGGGCTGAAACACTGGAAGGAACTCTGCAGCCACATGGAGATGTCGTGCCCTATCATACACCATGTAAATTTAACTATCACTTTAATTTTTTTGCTTACTTTGGTCTCAATGGGTAGCATGAAAAGTGGACCTGTGTTGGTGTAATTGTTACATATAAATGCAATACAAAGAAATTACACCAAGAAAGTCTCTTACGTAGCTGGTCTGTCACATCCTGTCCCCTCTCTTTGTGTCCAATCGCATTCCCCACCCTCCCACCTGCTTGCCATCAGTTTGCAAGTTCAGCATCAGGCCTCTTTTATGACAGTCTTGTTTTCTTCAAAGGATGTGTGTGGCGAGAAATCACTGATGCGAACCACAACTGAAAATGCCCAAGCTGTGCTCCGGAGGCAGCGCCTTGCTGAGGGGTTGTCTTTGGGAACAGGGTGGGCAAATGGGCTGCTGGCTGTGACACCAGGTGGTAGGACGAGGCTGGCGTTAGAGCCTGCTAGGGGCTGGGCTGGCATTGTCACCACAGCCCAGGCCATGCTTCCCAGGGAAGCGGAGGGAAACTGTCCTGCTGCATCCTGTTTTGGCACCCCCAAAAACCTGTGGGCAGGATTCCACCCCCCAGATGCTGTTTGGTCTGTGTTTCTGCATGAGAGTGTTGGCTGTTAGTCATTGTATTTTCTAAAAGTTTTGTCTCCAGAGCTTCCACCTTAACCAGGCAGGTGCAGCTCAGCTCTGGCAGCTGTAGGGATGTAGGTTGCGTGGCGGTGTTTCCAGGACTGCCCGGAGACACAAGCGCTCCTCACTTTGGGCAGTTTAGCAGTTGCGATGAAAACTGGGTGCAGTTTCCTGAAAACAACTTTTCATATTTCAACATGAAGTCGTAACTGGAGCTTTCGACCTTAGTACAGCGCAAAGCCATTGCTTCCAGTAACAAGTAATTGTTTTGTATTTGGAGGAAAAAATTGCAATAAGAAAGATCTCAGATGATTCATTTCCTATGCAGCATAGGTGTAATTCTCTTGGTTTGAGGCCAGAAACGTGGCGTATGCTTTGGTTTGTGTCTTGCACAACCGTTGTAATGTCCTTCCTCTTTTAGTGCAAAGAAAATAGGAAGTACTGCAGCAGAGTAGGAAAACAAGATAAGCTGCACGTTTTGCCAATGGTTACTGTACTGAGTGCAAGTCTGGTGGGGTGTGAGCTGATCCCATGGCATTCCAGTAGACCCATGAGCAGAAAATGGGTGATGTCAAACAGGGTTGTCCACTTACCTTGGTGTCAGAATTATGTTAATGTTGGTAACTATGAGATAATCTGACTAGAAGGCAGATCAGGTCACATGAGATATCAGAATGCAAATCAAAGGTAATTAGTACATTAAGATTGTAATCCTGCTTCAGTAAAAGTGATATTTTTTTCAGATAAAAAAATATCTGCTGTATAGATGTAGGGAGACACCACCATTTTTCATTGCTATGTTTCAGTACTTCCTTGATTAGGTTCAGGCCATTGTGTTTGATTTAAAAGTGGTTGAAGATGTTGTGTTCAGCCAGGCTCGAGATGAGAGTGAGAAGTGCCTCGTTGGGGTGGCATCGATGTACAGTGCCACTAACATGGGAGCGAGCTACCCGTGCTCCAATTGCTGAGCATGCCTGAAAGCTGATGTATTCCTTTCAGTGGGTGTTGAAAATGGCTTTGTGGGATGTTCTGCAGCAATGACTGAGAGGCACTCATGGCACTTGCATTGCTTCTTCCTGCACATTCATCCTGAGAAGGGAAAGCTGTCACTCAGTTCCTCTGCCTTGGCTCCTACTTTCAAACAAGAATTTGCTGCTGAAACTTGGCCACCCACATTTTAACTTTTTGGAGCTAAATAAAAGTCACAGGGTTTCATCTTTAAGTGCCTACAGTTTGTGGCTTCCTTGACTCTTGGATGCTTCTGGGGAAATCACGAAAATGGAAAATTGATAGAAATAGGATGGTTTAATTAGGCTGTGAAAGAAACTTCACCAGAGTAACAGATCAGCCTTCAGCCCTCAGTGTCAAATGCCTAATGGGGAGGCGCTGCATATGATCAGAATGTCATTTAATTTGGTAATCGTGAGGTGCCTCTTACTGAATTATTAACCAAATTAAGACATACAAAAGGGATTTTCTTTTAATATGCATCTACATTAAAAACAAACAATGTCACTGTAGCTGAGTTAAAAATTTCAATATAAGACCTAGAGAAGAATTTTCCTCAGTCAAAATTATAATAAGCTGTAAAATAAGGTGATAACTTAGGAAACAGAAATTGCTGTAATAGAAAGTACTTTTGGTTCTTTATTTTAAAATAGAGTTGCTGTTTTATGAGAAGAAAATTTGGGGGTTTTGTGCTGGATTAGATTGATCAGGATGATTTCTGTAAGCTGTGTTTTCATTTGCTTTAAAATGATTCTTTAAATTTTACTTTAAATACAAGCTGCTTGTCACTCAACTAATAGTCCCGATGAATGAGTAGCTCTTATTTCAGACTACTTTTCTGCCTTATGTTGATTTTACAATGTGTTCAATTTTCGAGGCACTATTTTTATATATCTTTTTGTATTTTTTTACCTCAGTCTTATGAATGGCTATGAGTAAAAGTGAATTTTGAGGTCATGTTTTCATTAAAAGTGCCATTCTTGGTCTTGTTCCTCTTGTTCCTCTGTATGGCAATGCATATTTTTGATAGAGAAGTAATATTTTTAAGAAGAGTTGAGAGGACTTTTAGAACTTCCCTTTTAAGGACATACTTTGTTGTCTTTTACATGCAAATAGTTTAATTCTCAGATATTTCTTTATCTTCCTATTCTTTCCTTAAACCTCCTTTTAAACGTTTTATACTGTCAGAGTTAACTACTGAAACCAAGGGTAGTATGGTAGAAATTATTGGTATCCGTGTGTAGATCACTAGGGTAAATATTTCTTCATGGAAGATGGAAATCTGTCTCCCTTCCAGGAGTTTGAACTGCATATTTATTTCTGTTGGGCATTGAGGAGGTGGGTATGAAATCAGTAGTCAGTAGGAGTTTAAAGGCAGGAGTTCTTGATACTCCTCTTGCATCTTCTTGCTGACCTTGAGCGTTTCCTTGCTTGTGAGCTGACCAGCAGAGAGAGACCTTCCTTACTGGGAGTTCCTCTGCTTTCCTCTCTGCACTTCTATTTTCCAATCTTCCTGAATGTTTGCCATGCCCTCATCTGGGTGCAGCCCTCTGGCAGACACTCACGGCTCTCCACATACCAGGGTTTGTTCATTTCACTGTGTTCTAAATGCTCAGCCTGTATCCCTTCATTCAGTGGAAACATTTCCTTAGTGTATGAATATTTCTCTGCATTCACCCCAAGGTGTCCTTTTTCCTTTGCTTTCTCTCTAGTATTCCTTCCTCATCAAGCTCCAGTTTAATTCACCCTTTCATGTAATATATTTGCTTTCTTCTCTGCAGCTCCTGACCTCTGGAACAGCTTTCTAGAGTTCATGCCTCCAGAACCTCAGCTTTTAAATTGTATTTTTAAGTAACTGCTTAATTTAGAAAATGTGGAAGGAAGCCTGTGCAAAATGTGTGGGGATTGGTAAAGAACCTATGCTATGGCTTCCTTGCAGCAGTCAAAATTTATCTGTGCTCCTTGGAAAGGCTTGCATCCCCTCCCCAGTAATATCAGCATTGTGGTGACATACAGAAAAGCTGCCATTTTATCTGCCCCTAGCAATTGTAATATCTTCTAGAGACTATGCCAGGCTTAGTCATCGTCCCTTGCTTAACTCTTACTCCTTGCTCTGAGACACCCACTGCTGAGCCCTAAGACACGTTTCTCTGACTTGCTGCTTAATTCACTGTCAGCTATCACTTAATATAAACACTGTATTCCTTGCCAGGCATGGTCATTTCCAATCTTCCTGTTTTTCCAGGCCAGTCAATCCTAAACTGGAGTTTCTTTTCAGCTCCTCATCCCATTGTTTTTTGGAATAAGTTTTTATCTTCTGTCCCCATCTCAGCAGGCTTTGTCCCAGGTTACTTTCCTTCTCATTTGGAGGTCAACTTTTGTCCTTTTGTATATAAATCAGACTGCTGCTCCTCTAATACACCTTTAATGCCTGCTAGGGAAGCAGGGCACTTAGATGTGGTTTTGGGCCTGGATGGGACCTCCAGGGAGATGGGATGTGCAGGCCCAAGAGCTGTGACAGGAGTTTCAAGTGGAATTTGGCTCTTCACACTTGTAATGAAAATGTACTGACTGCATTTTCCCAAGTGTTTTTAAATTTAGGGTTTTGGGGTTAGTAGAATATGCCCAACTCAGATCACTCTTCTGGCAAGTTTTATGCGCTTGCTAAAGCGTAGTGGGTGCAGGAATATTTCAGACAAAAGATTTTCTGAAGGTAGCACAGGTAATGTAATTTTTCTCAGGTCTGTCTCTTGCACACAATGCAACTAACTTGCATCCAGTAATAAAGCTGAGAGGTACATCTAGCAGAAAAAAATCTTAGTTTGGCATAGTTTGGCAAGGTTATTCTCCATGAATTTATCACTGGAAAGAATAAGGGGGTGGAAAAAAAAAAAAAGTAAAAATTGCTTCTTCCCTCAAACTTAGAAATATATTTCTCATAGGAAATAACGCTTTGGTTGGATGTGATGCAGTCCTCGAAAACTGATGTTGTCTGCCTCACCTGGGCCCTGTGTTCTATCTTGAAAAAACCCTGTCCTGGCCCTTTCCTGATGCTTAGCACTTACTTTTCTGTTACAAGGTAACACTCTGAATTTTTTTCTTTATTTCTAATTGCTACCAGTTTCTTTCCCCAATAGCTGATGTTGATTGCTGTGTGACATGACAGTGAAGCTGCTCAAATGTCAATCTGATGCCCCAAGGGATGTGGGTGGGTGTCACACTGCTTCTGCTCAGCAGCTCTCAGTGCAGGCTCATCACCCACAAGGGATGACCCAGCAGAAAAATCACTTCTGTTTTGGAGCAGGACTAAGTTACTGCTGGTAGGGACCTCTCAAACCAGCTTTCTGTGAGGGCTGATGAGGACAGATCCATCAGGTGCTGCCTGCACCAGGGGAGCAGGGAGAAATCAGGCATGGAGGGAGGATGCGGAAGAGGTGGTGTCAGCAACCTGATAGACCCATGTAGCCATGAAACCAAACCAGCCCATTAAAGGGAATGGGCTATAATTTCCCGTTTGCACCTTTTCCACCCCTTTTTTACGTAATACTGTTACGTTTGCTCTTTCTCTTCTATAAGCACAACCTGCCTCCAACCTCCTCTTAACAGTTAATCCATGAGACTGAGTATTAAATTGCATCAGGTCCTGTCTACTTGAAAATACTTAGCTTGTCCTAGGAGTTTGTAAACTATTTTCCTCTGGAGACAAGTGTTCTTATGAAAGACATTCTTGTGGGTTTGCCTCTGATGTTGGTTATGGTAGCTATCTGGATTTCTTTTCTCTTTTTTAGAAAGGGATTCAAGCTAAAAGGGCAAAACTACACAGGACTCAAGGTGCCACCAGTTTTTAGTGTTCTGCACTGAACAGTGGATCTATAGTTGTATCTGTATCAGGGAGTGCTCACAGTATTGGGAGAGAAACTTGAGTTAAAACAGTTGATTCCACGATTTTTACATCTTGACTGAGGCGTTAGGTGCGTGTCTGGTTCAGCTCCACGGGATGCTTTCCTGTTACTTTTATGTCTCTTGCTGGAGTGTGCTGGTTTGTGGCTTTACTTGTCTCATTGCTCCGTGTATTTTGTGCTCTTTTCACAGTCCCCCTGCAGAATCTGACTTCCGTGTATTGCAATCAGATTTCATGTCACTGAGAAGTTTTTAGTCCTTATGCTTCCTATTTCTCCCTGTCATTGGGATGCTTCGTGCTGGTGTCCTTTGGCTTTTTACTTCTTAGCAGGTCCCTCATGCTGTGCCAGATGGTTGTGCATGCTACGATTGATCAAATAATACTAATTTGTACAAATCGTGCAAATAATGAATAGAGTGCTATAGCAAAAGTAAGTGACACAAATAAAGAGGTATTTTTAAAAGGCTTGCTGATTCTGCTGATCACAGATCTTGAGACTTCTGAAGAGACGCCAGATATCAGAACGCACTATGAATAATTTTGGAGATGGGGGAGAGAAACTGTGAGTCACCCAGGATCTCTAGTGCAAACAAAACAGCACTAGAAAATCTTTGGTCTGTAATTCATGAAAGAAGAAATTGAGAGAATACACCACTTCAGTCCTGCATCTTATCAGTTGTGAAGTTTGTAAAACAGGAAGGGGAAGTGAGCACTTGCTGAGTGACGTGCAACATCTGGCCTGAAATTGAACATTCCTCAGGGTTTGCTGAAATTGCCTGTCAGTAATCAAGATCTTTAAAACGCCACTAAAATATTTTGCTCTGTATCTCTCTCAGGTTTTCTGTATGCTTTGTACCCTAAAAACCAGCTGCCTTGTAGAGCTCTCTCTGTCATGGTGTGTTTTTTTCACTACCCCTACACTGTCTGTAGGTGCAGCGTGCTGGTGAGCCTGAGAAGAGCATGTTGTTTGTAACAGCCCCAGCGTAAGCAGGCAGGCTTGTGTTGCTCTGTGCAGCCAAAGGATGCTGTGTTCTCTCTGATTATTTGAAGTTCACGGGACAAACTTAAATAAGTCTAACCGCAAAAGCAGAGGCAAAATACTGTTGTTTGTGTCTTGAAAACAAGTTGAGACAAAAAGTTTTGATGTATAACCCAAACCTAAGTTTCTCTTCTGATGGAGAGAGCTGCAAATCTCTGGATTTTACATCTTAAGCATTGCCCCTCCTTTTTACACCTGGTTTTGAGATTCTCTTTTATCTTTAATTGTATCCCTTTGGCCTAGTCTTCCCACGCCCTGAATTGTTCCCTTTTCACCCCTCCTTCCTTTGCTCTTACAGTTCTCGGAGTGGAAAAACACTTACATAAAAAAGTGTGAAATGTATTTCTCCCTGTGGAATAGCTGTAATCTTAATTTAATCCATTCACGTTGGCTAAACATATGAGCTGGATGCTTTTGTTAACGGTTGACCTTTTAGAAATCCGTGTTCTTGGATTACAGAGCTGAAGGGAGCAGAGGTGTTTCATGCCATTAGAAGCTGACACCACTAGCATGCTAGGAGTGTGGTACCTGTGTTGGTTAGGAGGATGCAGTTCAGTTTTGTTCTGTCACCAGTGAATTTTGTGCCCCTTCACACAAAATGTAGAGAAGAGTGGCTTGAGTGCTCTGCACATGCTGTTACACCATGGGCTTGTACAAGTTTCATGTGCTTTAACTTGCCTTTTAATAAGTTTGAGGTTTGCAAGCGGAGTCCAATAGAAATATGTTACTTAGCGATCCGTAAATAAATGCATATAAATTAATTTATTTAGAGCCTTCTGTTGG
Organism: Entomyzon cyanotis; assembly: GCA_024500445.1. NCBI lineage: Eukaryota > Metazoa > Chordata > Aves > Passeriformes > Meliphagidae > Entomyzon > Entomyzon cyanotis. Next base: position 75,298,699 of record JAKEPQ010001005.1, read on the forward strand.
TCACAGACCCAAAGTAAAGTCCCTAAGACAAATCCACAATATAGAAATACCTGTGTACAACTCCACAGCAGAATGTATTGTTTTGTCTTGGTTCACTGAGGAGCAAAACATTATCCAGCGCTTTGGGGTGAATCTTAAAAAACAGGCAAATAAAGTACTCTAAATTACTCTATGTAACTGAATAAACAGCATTCTTCACAAACAGTTATTTGCCTAAACTTGATTAGACATAAAACTTTTTTCTTCTTTTTCCTGTGTCTTCAGGTAATGTGCTTTCTATTGTTAGGATAAAAAGTATCCCCATGTTTAATTTCAGTAACCTGAGTTGCAGGGAAGGGTATAGAGTTGTTCCCAAAGATAGTATATTGTGTTTCTGTCTAGGAACAGAATTCATATTGATGGTGGTTTTCATCGCAGTTAGTCTCTGTGTTGCATAGTTTAACAGTTCCATTCACTATTTTTGTTGTTCAAGATGTACACAGTTTTCCTTTGAGCATTTAGCTGATTTTCAGGCATCATCTTTCTATTACTACTTTTGCTCCACTTTGCTTTTTTGTAGGCAGCATATGTGCTAGTTAATGTGAAATAAATGTAGTGGTTGTGCTTTCAATGAGGACAAGTTTTTGAGAGGCAGAGGAGAAGACTTGTCCAATGCTGCTTTTGATGTCATGTCTTGTATTTCACTGATGGGAAGTTCATAGTAATGCATATTACTGATCCTCTTAAGGCTATCCTTTCAAATAGTGAAGGGAAAAACATAATTTGCTCTAACACTCTTTTGCACAAACTTAGATGGATATGAGGAGTTTTTCAAAAGAAATGCAGCTTTGTGGGTTCATACACGTAGGTGCTTGAAAGGCTGAGTGTCTTTGTTTTTCTTAAATGGAATGTTCTAAATGCAAGTGAGGGTCGAAGTCTTTCATATCTAAGAAGGTCCAGACATGAAATACACCATGCAATTGTCACTCCGCTTTTCAAATCTAAAAACATTAGTGAATTTTCAAATAAAAACCTCTTCAGCCTAGCCTTTGAGTGACATCTTTAAGTCCACCTTAGGATTCCAGTAAATGTTTATATTCCATTGTGATGCATGTGGGCTATGAACCTGTACTGATACCTTGCTTGGAAAAGTTCACCGCTCTCTTCCTTTCTTAGAGTCCCAATACTGTGTTTGATAAAGTGAAATATACTTCTTAACAATCCAACAATTAAAAAAAAAAAAAAAAAAAAAATCTTTTTTTTTAAACAGGCAAAACGAAGGCTGGAGCTAGGAGAAAGTGGCCACCAGTATCTTGCGGAAGGACTAAAGACTCCAAAGGGGAAAGGAAGAGCTGCAACAAGAAGTCCAGACAGTCCAAAAAGTAAGGGAACTTACAACATGCTGTCATCAGTCTGCATTACCTAGCTTAGCGTGCAGCATGCAGGGGTTGCTGCAGGGCTGCTGAGAGGCTGCAGAGTCTTCTGGCTGCCAGGTGTGTCCCTCTGGCTGCTGGGCAGCCTGCATCCTCTCTGCCCAGGGCCTCTGCTTCAGCCAAGGACATGATGCTGGGGTGCTCAGAGGGGGTGGGTGCTGAGGAATGAGGGTGGTGTGATAGGATCAAATGCACAGTTACTAGGCGAGGCCCATCAGACCAGCCTCCTCCTTCCCTGCTGGCACTACAGCAGCTGCCTGCCAGGGCTTCTTTCCCTGGGCATGGATTTGCAGAGTGGTAGCTGTGCCTCAGCAGTGCTGCACGATGAATGCTCTTTGCGGGATCCGAGCTGCCTTCTCTCCCTGCAGTGTGACTCTGGATAACGGAATTACTGCCACTGCCTAGTTGCTCTGAGTACTTACTTTTGCACATCTGTCTTGCCTTGGGCAGTGGGCTTCTTGCAGCAGGAGCTGGGGGCTGTAGCTATCTTGTCTGGGGGATTTCAGCAGGAGAGTTAGGCTGGCAGAGGGAGCCAGATGGGCCAAGGAGAGGACTGGGGCAGCAGTGGTAGTGATGCAGTGCAAGAGATGCCAAGGGGTCCCTCCTCACCAGTCTGCTGGCTTCTGTTGAGGCAGATAGGAAAGGTGAAATTTGAAATACAAACTTAAAGCGTAGAAGTTAAACAACCACAGTTGATTTAATGAAACTAAACTTCATTAAGCTAAATGAAGCCTCTTTTATGTTGAAGTGGATTCTTGTAGAAATTCGGAACTGTTTGGTGCATAGGATACTGCTGCGGAGTTGCTCAGCCTGTACAAAGAACTTGGTGTGTGATGAGGAGCACATGCCATTTTAGGCGAGAGTCCAATCACTTCTTACCCTTATCACTCTGATCCTCTTACTCTTTTCCAAACCCCAGACAAAACCTAAACAAACCAACCACCCTCCTCTAAATCCACAAGGTCGTGTAAGTGATGTGAATGAGATTTAGATGAGTTGTTCGGAAGAAATTCTTTCCTTGCAGGGTGGTGAGGCACTGGAACAGGTTGCCCAGAGAAGCAGTGGATGCCTCATCCCTGGAAGTGTTTCAAGGCCAGGTTGGATGGGGCTCTGAGCAATCTGGTCTAGTGGGAGGTGTCCCTACCCATGGCAGGGAGGGTGGAACTAGATGATCTCTTAGTTCCCTTCCAACCCAAGCCTTTCTATGAATATTCTTCCATTTCCCAGAGCAGACGAGCCCTGAATCTGTCCATAGAAATACAGCTAGCTGGTTTTCTTTGCAAAGATCCAATTTCTTTTCATTGAAAAGCCATCGTATTGTTCAAAATACTTCAGGGTAATCTGAAGGTTCACTCTCAGGTATGACTTTCAGTTTTGACTGATTACTGCAGTTTAATGGGTGACCTGACCCTTGAAAACATGGAAGAGACCACCAGATGAGCCTAAGTTCCATCCTGCATAATACTGGAAGCAAATGAAGGGTTTGACATGTACCAGCCCAGCAGACTTGTAATAATGGCTGGCTCACTTCCCTTGACAGAAAGGCCTCGAAAGTTTAGAATTAAAAATCATTCTGATGCAAGTATTTAAACACTTAGAAGCACATCTGTTAAGTATATAGGTGCTGCGTTTGTGCATGGAAACCATTAATTGGTCCAAGCCATTTGCTGACTTCTAATTTAGAAGAAATGGATACTGTCTCCCAATTTGAGCATTGTTTGTATGGAACAATGATGATTCTAAATTGTATTTTACATCAGTCACCTCTAATTCACTTGAGTTTTCTCAAGCTGTGGAGTCTGACACTGATGGAATCTGTCATTTTGTTCACCCACTGAAGTACACCTAAGTCCTGCTTAATTGCATATGAAACACTTACCTCACATGAGGGGGAAATCAAACCCTGATGAAAGCTGGCTATCAGCCTAATGAAAGAGAGTCACTGGGGATTTTTGGGTTTGCTGCCAGGATAAATAGATACTAAAAATACAGTTATGAATTCATATAGTAAAAGCCTAAGCAGAATATTGCTATATGTATCTGTCAGACTACTGGAAATATTTGCATTTTAAAGAACATATATATTTGCTCATGTACCTGTGACTTTTGGAAAAGTACATCTTGAAATACAAATACATAGTGGTAAGTTGTGTCTTAATGCAGAGGTATGAGAGATTTCTTAAGTACAAATGAAAGAAGTAACTGTAATATATATCCTTTCATTTTTGGTTGCTGCTTTCAGAACCAAAATGAGAAAAACCTGATTTAACTTTCTTTTTCCTTTTTCTCCCAAGCTCCAAAATCTCCTTCAGAAAAGACTCGATATGATACATCCCTTGGCCTTCTTACAAAGAAGTTCATTCAGTTGCTAAGCCAATCTCCTGATGGGGTCCTAGATTTGAACAGAGCAGCAGAGGTCCTCAAGGTGCAAAAAAGGAGGATTTACGATATCACCAATGTACTGGAAGGCATCCATCTCATTAAGAAAAAATCCAAAAATAACATTCAGTGGATGTAAGTATTCATTATCCTTTTCCATCCCTGCTGGCTGATTTCACTATCACAGGGCTGCAGTGCTTTTCTTCTCCCACCTTCCATTCTAACACTTTGCTCCAAGCAATCATCCAAAATGCCTTCCAACAGGATAAAGTTCAATTTTTCTGTTAAGAAAAGCTTATAAAAAGCATTTGTCAGGAAAATTAGAAACCAGCATTTTGCTTGAAAACTGGATTAATTAATTTCCTTCTGCAGGTGGAGTAAGTTTTTAGGTATGTGTCTCTACCTACTGCCTTCCTTGGATTGTTTTTTTAGGGCTTGGTCGGAAACAAGATTTTGGAAGTGCTTAGCAATATTCAACTCTTCCATTGTGGTGGCAGTTCCAAAATGTGTTGTTGTGATGAAAAGATGCTTTTTCTGGAAAGCATAGTTTATGTTGACTCGCTATGGGTGGGTTTAGGGAGAAAGGACTTAAGAACTTGATCTGCAGTATGAAATTCTGCCTCTCCCCTTAACCACGGCATAGGGTCAAATTTTGCAGATGCTGAAGGGGTGTCTTCCCTCTCTGTCTGTAGGGGCTGCAGTCTGTCAGAGGATGGTGGGATGCTGGCACAGCGCCAAGGCCTCACAAAGGAGGTGACTGAACTGACTCAGGAAGAGAAGAAACTGGATGAGCTAATCCAAAGCTGCACCCTGGACCTCAAGCTGCTAACGGAGGACTCAGAGAATCAGAGATATCCTTTTTCCCAAAGCCTCAAAGGTGCACAGCCTCCTTGCTGTGCCCTGTAGTACTAGGCGAATTCCTCTGTATGATGTGATAGAAAGAGGCTTCAAGAAGTTGAAAAGGTTTTAATGTAGTTTGATAGAGAAGTTACTTAAGCAGCTTGCACCTGAAATGCTTCCAGAATGTGGAAAAAAAAGAAAGGTGATTTATGAAGAAGACTGTTAACATTTGTGTTCATACAGGGTAGAACCAGGAAGTTAACTGATCAATGAGTGACAATATCCAACAGCCCTGCCTTTTTTTCAAGTATTTTGAGCCTAGAGCAAACCCCAGTTTCATGTGTTCAGTAATTATAAAGGCATGAAGAGAAAGTCTTTGATAAGGAAACAGAGTTGCATAGTCATGACTTAATTCTTAATTTTTTTTATTTGACTTTTAACTGATATGTGTATAAATTGCAGGCACAGAGAGGAAAATAAAGTTGGGATTCAGTTTAGTCTGAAAGTTGCAATAAATTTTCAGATTCTTCTGGTTAGAGAATCTATGATAGAATATCATAGATAAAGGTTGTATGAGCTCTCCAAATACCTTAGACTGAATTATTTAATGTAATAGCAATACTAAATTACATAAGGTTCACAGGACTTACTTTTGCTATTAATGCCCTTTGTAATTAATCACTAGTCATTTTCCTTAGATTTCCCACCTATTAGCAACACAAGAAAGCATTTTATTAAATGCTGATGTAGAAACTTATTACTGTATATAATAAGTTGTGTTTAATAGCATCTAATAAAGTTGATTTATTCTCTGTTCTGAAGGATAGGAAATAACTGTGGGAGTAACAGTAAAAAGTGCTTGAACTATGTGAACATTGTGTTTTGACTGGATTTCATAGATATTTTGATGAACCAAAGATCACCAAGTGGCATGGGGGAGTAGGATGAGTGCTGCCTTCAGCTGAGAGCATGATCCATGGAGAGACATAAGGCAAAACTGAACATGGCAATTCTCAATTTTTGTAGTACTGAATCCTGTGTGGATGAACTCTGCCTTTGCAAACCTTACTTAATGAGTGGTGAAAGCCTTGATAAAAGCTGTTTGGGTGAAAGATGACCTGTCACTTTGCCTCTTGACCTGCTTGGTCCAAGGTAGATGCAAGATGTATTGGTGGTTTGAGCTTGGGCAGTCTGTCTGGCTGTACTGCTCAGCAGCAGCACACATTCACACTGCCAAAAAGTGGAAGTCAGGCTTTTTATTTCTCTGGCATAAACGTTATGCCAGGTACCTCACAGATGACAAAACTAAAGAGCTGGAACCACGTGCATGTGACCATGGCTGTTTCACAGTTTTTTTCACAGCCAAAAGCATTTTGATACCTCAGTTACATGGATCAGTACGTGAGGCTTCACCATGTAGTAACCCCCAAAACACTGACATTTTGACAAATACATGTTGAACAGCAAAATAGTCATATTTTTTCTGTGCTAATGCAGAAATTGACATTCTGCACTCTAGAGGTTTAAAGCAGCTGCTTAAACAGGCTTTTAAAATAATTTTATAAAATATAAATTAATATATAAATGCATGAATGCTGCATAAATGTTTATATATTTATATATCTTTAAATGTTGTATGTATTATATATTTATGTTTGCAAAGCCCCTCATATTTAAACTGAAATTATGATTTTTGTCAGCCTGGAGAAGAGAATACTCTAGGGAGACCCTATAGCACCTTCCATTACCTAAAGGGGCCTGTGGGAGAGCTGGAGACATGGTTTTTATAAGGACATGTAGTTACAGGACAAGGGGGAATGGCTTTAAACTAGAAAGAAGGTGGGTTTAGATGAACTATTAGATAGAAATTCTTTACTGTGAGGGTGATGAGGCACTGGAACAGGTTGTCCAGAGAAGCTGTGGATGCCCCATCCCTGGAATTGTTCCAGGCCAGATTGGATGGGGGCCTGGGCAACCTGGTCTGGTGAAAGGTGTCCCTGACCATGGCAGAGGAGTAGGAACTAAATGATCTTTCAGGTCTTTTCCAGCCCAAACCATTGTATTATTCATTGATATTGTGGATGCACTTCTATAGCATGCATCTATAAATTCCTAAACATTTTTAAAGTGATTTTCAGCTCTCTGCATTCTGATAGCAAGTACATAAAAATTTTTGCTTCACGGGGTCTGTAAGTAATTTCAGGTTGTTGAACCTTAGCTTATGTAGTTTCCCACATATAGAGGAGGAGAGAAGCACTCAGCACAGAGAATCCCTTTTGTTCACTGAGTAGTGGCCCCAGTTGTAACATCTGAGGGAAGTTCTCACAGGGCTTCATGGCAATCACAGTGTAGAGAACAGAAAACCTTGGGCTAAGAGCTATGTAGCTATGAGAAAATGGAAAAATAATTCAAAGACTTGTCTTTTCTAATTGTCTGAATGCATTATAACCTGGGTTGGAAAATTCCTTAACAGGGATTACATTAGCTTATGTGACGTACCAAGATATTAGAAAAATCAGTGGCCTTAAAGACCAAACTGTTATAGTTGTGAAAGCTCCTCCAGAAACAAGACTTGAAGTGCCTGACCCAGTGGAGGTAAGGAGAACCTGGCATTTTCTGCCAGGTTATATATAATTTTTCTATAGATGCAGCAAGTGTCTCCTGAATCTTGCTGTGGTATGTGGCCAGGCACATAGTCCTGTATTTGTACAAATTTTAGGGGTGTTCCTTTAAAAAAGGGTAAACTTTAAAAATCAATTTACACAGGAAAATTGTTATTTGTTCCTTTTCACTCACTTTCAGATTTCTTCAGAGTAATCCACACTATTTACAGATATTTTCTTTTGCCATACGTTACATAAAGAAAAGCTCTTTTTTGACAATTGAAATTTCCTTGGTTTGTAACAACATAAAATCTTTCTCAAGAAACTCAGCTTTGTTATTTTAGTTAAAAAGTTACTAGATAACGTATTGAGCATCTTGATGGCTCTTAACTAATATCCTAATTTATTGAAACATGTTTTCATGTAGGAATTTCTTTTCTGAAGTATTACAGTTATCGTAGAAATTTATGTTTTACTTCTAGAACTCATTCTTGCCCTTCCTTCTTCTATCATCATCTTTGCTTCACTGGCACTTATTTCTATTGTCACTTGGGAAGACAGACCCAAATACGTTGGGCAAATGGGAATAATTGACATGAACGACTAGTTTAGAGTTTCAAAAAATGTATCTAATTTCTTCACTCAAGGAGCAGCTGGAGATGGGGCTAGCTCCACAAACACTGCTATATTTTGTTCATACCTGTGCATTTATCCTTCATCCCTGTGCTGGGCTAGTGAGCTCAGCAATGCCTGCTGCCCTGTAGCCAGGAACAGACTCTGGATTCCTTGTCCTGTTTTTTCCTAAGATTTTTCTGCACTTGCATAGGCCCATTATGGTTTTCATCCTTTTTTTCTTTTCTCTGCCTTTGTCCTTAATTTCCCCTTTGAACCTTGTTGCAGGTTTTGGCAGGAAGAATAAATCATTTTGATGCAATGAGGAAAGGATGTATTTTATCAGTATTCATAAATATATACTGTTATTGTTGCTTGCGTTCCTGTTTCTTTCCCTTGGGCATTATGCTTTGATTTTTAATTCGGTGAAATCAGGCAGGCAGGCAGAGATGCACACAATCATTAAAAGTAGTGCTTAGACCTCCCTTATCCTCTATACCCAACTTATTTAATTTTCAGCTTCAGGCAGTAAGGTCCTATTTCTTTCTGTCACATGCAGTTACACTTCAGTCGTCTTTTTTTGCATACCTCAGTCGCTCAGTAGTACCTTCCCTCTTCAACTCCTGCTCGTCCCATCTCCTTTTTTTTCTAATTATCTATAGCATTGCCCTAAGTAGTCTTAACTGTTTTCTCTGCCCTGGGAAATCCCCATTCAGTAGCTGTTCTCTGTATTTGTAAATGCTGTCTATTATGTTACATAACTGTCAGAACAGAAATAATATGGAGAACATTTTGTCAAAGGGCACAAAAGGAGATATTTTAAACAAGTCTGTGAAGAGGTACCTAATGCCTGTATTCATGCGTTTTAGAAAACTATTAATGCAATACAGCAGGAACAGCTTTATTTGTAACCAGAGTAATTTATGATTTTCCATCATAACGCAAAGAGTGGCTTTGCAGGTTTTCTATGCCTAGGTCATGTTGGTTTATTGCATTCGTGTCTGAAAATTAGGAAAAATGTAACTTCTTGCAACAAATTAGCAGTTCCTATTCAGAACCACCATCAAAACCACCTAAGGGGGAGAAGGACTTACATAAATAAGTTTGGGTGAAGAAAATGGCATCTGGTTTGGGGTTTTTTTGTTACTAGGAAATGTTGCCTGATAAATAGGTGAACTTACATACAGATATTTGAGTTCAGTTGAATAAGGGCTGAAGGCTTTTGGGAGAGGGAAAGATGTTTTGGCATCTTTTTTGAAGCAGAAACATTTACACAAATGCATCTAATATTATTGTTATGAATAATAATAAAACCAGTGACTTGTATCCCACAGTTCCATTCCATCAGAATGCTCCAGGCTGTTGTCTTTGTAAGAAAATCTTAGGAGTTTAATCCTTTATAACTCCCTCTTTATGATATGACACACAACACGGTGGGATTTTGAGATTTGTGCACTACAATGGGAAAAGTTTTTTGCTCTAGTCTGCAAGATGCATCAGCCAAACCTTTCACATCTCAAAAAAAAAAAAAAAGGCTTGGGGTTCATTTCAGGTTCTTTGGATTGGTAAAACTGTACTCATACACTTACACCAAGTAAGAATTTACTTGGTATCATCAATATTCTGTTGTGCTCATTGGTGTAATGACATTCTGATGTTTGTTTTGTTAGCAGAGTGCATTGATACATTTATCTAGTACTCAAGGACCTATTGAAGTTTATCTGTGCCCTGAGGAAAATGATGCCCTCAGTCCAATGAAAACCTATAGTCAGGACCACAATGGAAATATTTCCAAAACCATTTCCAAAGGTAAAATTATTTCTTTGCAATACTAATGGCCTTTCTTCAAGCTCGCATTCAAGGTTTTTAATTTTGAACTTTGGATTTCCAGCTCTTTCTCTTTGGCTTTATTTTTCTAAGAAGTGAAAAGCTAAGGTATCAAATTTTCACTATGCATTTCTGGTTTATATAGTGGGAAATATGTTTTCCTTTGCATCATTTGTTTAAAATAAATTCCCTATTTGCATATGATGTGTAACCAGAGTGTATGCAATATTGTTCCTTTTAAGTTTTCAGAAAAGACAGTAGCAGTAAAGATCCACCTCAACACAAGAGGCAGAAATCTCTGAGTATGGGTATATGTGAAGCTACATTGCTTCACTGATGACATCTGATGCCTAGAAAGTTCTGTTTTGACTACGAGCTCCATTGAAAAATGGGCATCTCACTATGCTTGAATTATTTCCCCCTGTAGTTGTTTAAATCTTGTAAAATAACTTTTTAATAGAAAAGTCAGAGATGATAGCAACATGATCATTTTTGAGAAGCCCTTTGTAACGTATCAAAAAACAATCTAGAAATTATACGGAGACCATTTCTTTATTGTTGAAATGATGGTTTTTAAAAGGCTCTTTATGCAGTTGTTCCTTTGTTTGATCTGTGTCTGATATTTCTACTGAGATTAAATGTGGCATCTTTCTTTTTCCTCTCCCTCCTCTCACAGAAGTGGCTTCTGCTAACTCAGGACAAGGTGACTGCTCAGTAAATATGGCAACAATCTCTCCATTGGCTTCTCCAGCCAACCTTCTACAGCAGACCGAGGACCAAATTCCCTCAAACTTTGAAGGACCATTTGTGAATTTGCTGCCTCCTCTGCTTCAGGAAGATTATTTGCTGAGCCTTGGGGATGAAGAAGGCATCAGTGACCTCTTTGATGCTTATGATTTAGAGAAACTTCCTTCACTGATGGATGAATTTATATACAGCTGATTGTCTTAAGTGCTGTCTATATCTAAACTATGTTTTTAATGGAATCAAAAAACCTGCCGTCATTCAGAGTTGTCCTCTACTTACCATAAAATAGCATTATTAAATAATCTAGGCTCCTGAACAGTGCTGATATTTTAATTGTAATACTATAAGGAACAACGGAAGGCTTTTACAGCAGAGCCTTCTCCTTGACCCTGAGCTCCAGTGCCTTGCGAGTCAGCAGGTGCAAGCAGGTGACCGTAAATGTTTTGTCTTCACACTCCCCCAGTCTCTGCTTACCGTGACAAGTGGGCTTACGGAGGAGGGCTTAATGAACTGGTTTAGTCCTAAATAACAATTTTATAATAGTATTTCAGGTCGTGCCTTCTGCAGAGAATGCATGTCTTTTGAGTGTCACAACATGGATTGTACATGCAGTGAACGTAAATATGAAGTAATGCAAAAGAGTGAAATGGGATTCTTCAGCTACTTGTGGGAATGTTTAAATTGCTGTCATAATGCTCATTTTGAGCTGTGTATATGTCTCATTATGAGGTCAAATACTTATGTCCTTAAAAGCTTTTAATGAAAAAAAATACACTGTAAATGTAGTGTATATTGCAGATATTGAAAAGTATAAAGTTCTGCCACTTCTTGTAGTAATTGCAAATTTTTAAAAATGCTTGTGTGCGTGTGTGTGTGTGAAAGTAGTTTTTGTTGGTTGTTTTTTTTAAACTAGAACGAAGATGCACAGTTCAATTTTATTGCCCCCAGTGTGCATTAGAACTGGTACATGAATTTTTGTGGTACTAAGTGGGGCTTCCTGTTAAGTGCCTACTAGAGATGCACTGTGGGTTTTTCCCTCTATGGAAAACACTTATGCCAAGCTTTGTTTGTTCAATATATCATATTTATCTCAGTGGGTTAGCTTCCTCTGCTTACAGCTTTTTATAATTCTCTTCGCCAGCAAAATGGAACTAATTTTTTTCCAAAGTACATAACTGTAAGTACCACATCAACTGAATTGCATTTATTTTTTGAAGATCTTTGCTAGTATAGTATAGTACCAATATTTATTTTTTGAACGTCAGAGGAATTCTAAGAAGTCTTAAATAATTTTTTTTTCTTGAGTGTAAAATATTTTGCCATTTTCTGGGCTAAATTAATGTAATGTTGATTAGATGATGCCCATGTAATCTTTTTGTTTGTGTTACTGTTGTGCTTATCTGACATACAGAAAATTAGTACTATTTGTACTGTAGTAGAATATTATGTATGCAGGTTTTCTGGTACCATTGAGTGCTGCTATGAAAGCTCACACATGAAAAGGCAAGAAGTCACAGTACTAATAAGGAAACTGTATGACTGTGTGGGTTTTAACAAATGTATAAAGGGCAACACATAAAGAACTGTTAAACAGTGTTAAGTGTGTGTTTATATGTACAAATGTTTGCATAGATCATTCAGCAGTTGTATTTAATTTGATATATGTTCTCAACTCACACTTTAGTTATCTAGCAGTTTTGTACAATAGAATTAATTTGTAAACACTGCCAGAACATTTTCTATCTGGTTTGTAATTTTTTAAGAGTTTTTTTAGATGTGGATCTGTAAATAAAATTGTAGTATTTAAAGTTTTTGTCTTGTGGAAGATGAAAGTAAAAGTTGTGTGAGCATGAAGATTTGCAAGACAAAGGGGCACTTTTGCGAGGGAAGAGAAAATGAAGACTAATGCAGACCGTCTTTTTTTTTTGTACAAATTAAACACTTGTCCCAATGTGTGTGGGCAAAATACTAATCTAATTTAGCTTTGCATTGTATGCTAGTTTAAAACAAAAAAAAAAAAACAAAACAAACCTCTGTAAAATACTGTAAAAAAAAAAAAAGGAAAAAAAACCCAACAAAAAAAGCTTTTATGGTGAGTTTTGTAAATAGATTTATTAAAGGGTGACCTGTTCTCTAGCTGTGATCTTACCACTTCAAATGGATGTAATTTGAATAAATTTTGTATGGTAATGAATCAATAAAAATGACATTTTTTAAAGACTTTAGATTTGTGTATACAGCTATTTAAATTTTTCTTACTCTTGGTGCTTGTACAGTTTCTTGAAACCTGTTACTGTTTTCATTATTAGTGCAAACACTCATTTGACACTAGATAGTTCCAATCCCATTTTTTAGGATGCAAACAATAAGTTCAGAAGGTTTTTTTAAGCCAGAGTGAAACAGGAGTAAAAGACACACGTAAGACACAGTAGGTGATCCGGAGGTTGGGATAACACAAGTTTATTTTTATTTATTCCCTCTCCTCTTCTATGAATTGGAAACAGACTTCTTGCAAATTTCATAGAAATTGTGTTAGTGTAGGATTAAATCACATGAAAGCAGTTGTTGAGGATCTGCTTAACCTTCTTACTGATAATTCTCCAGAAGTTTCCTAATAGTAGCTTTGAAAAGAACTTCTGTTTTCTTAAGTAACCTATAACAGTCCCTTGCACCAGACCTGTATTTACAAACTTGTGCTTCCTTTTTGGTTTTGGTGCTGCACCTTTCTAGATACATGGCCATCCATAAATTGCCAAAAAACCAAAACCAAACAACCAGCCAAAACCAAACAAAAAAACCCAAACAAACAAACCCCAACAAACCAAAACCACCATGATAATAAAATCACAGTAATACGGTTGATTGCTTAAATGTTGCATTTCTTAGCATGTCATTTGTGTCTTGTCAACTTCCTGCACACTAGGAGAAGGCTATTACTTTCTCTATGCGCCTGTACATATTCAAACATCTGCACACAGCAGTACTGAAAGGAAGACTACAAAGGTCTTCTCTATATTCTTAATAAATAATAATGTAGGGCAAGAGGGCTGTGTTCTCTGATCTCCCTTTGAAGCAGAGATGACAGTAAGTATCTGCTGTACCTCCCTGGCCTGTTCTTAGTTTCGCTATTCTACAGCTGCCATAAGCACTTTTTTATTTGCCCCTAGAATCTGCTACTGATAACCAGTTTTCATGTCATTTTCCCTCTCCTTCAGTTTGCTTTCTCTATCTGCTTTGCAAGCTTGGGATGTGTTGAGGTGCAGGATAAAAAAATCCATCCAGTTAAAATACTTACTCATGCTCCTCTGGGCTAGCATGGTGTACCTTAACATTATTCAGTGTACAAATATTCGTTTCATGGAGGTTTTATTGGGGCCTGTATGTGCTGCATTCCTTGGCTGCCAACAGATGGAAAAGGTTTTGGAAAAATATGTCAAAATGGCCTGAATGATAGGAACTATTTATTTTGTTACACACAGGAAAGGAGTTTGAAAAAAAAAAAAGGGGGTTCATGCTCTTGAACCTACAGTAAGAACTCATCCACCTACAAATGACAAGAAACGGTCAGTTTATATTCCTTTTGATTTATACCTGAAAGAATAAATTGCACCTTGGTCTTACTGCAGACATGGACATTTTTATTGTAGAAAGAAAGTATGAAAGATATGCAAGGTACTTTTTATAGCATGAAACATAGCTACATGTTTAAAAGCACCAAATTTAGTACGTCTTTTTTTTTTTTTTTTCCTGTATGAAACACAGTTAATGCACAATGCCATTAGTGTTCCTGGAGCAAACAATTCTCAACATTAAGTGAACCATGAGATTTCATTATGAGCCTGTATAGCAGTCAGTGGAGTGATATTAACCAAAGCACAAACAAGTAGAATTCATCTCCCCATTCTGTTTTTCTTACTGAAGCAAGATCTGCTGGGATATTACTCTACAGATAAGTAACGATCAAAAGAATACTTGGCCTTTATTAAGTCTGGGAGTTTCTTTACCCACTATTTTCTTTCTAAAACTTTGAGTCATCTATAACAGAAAAAAGCGGATTGTTACCAATTCTGAGTGGTGCTGAATGTTGCTCACAGATTCTCCTGAATTTAAAGAAAAGAAGAAAAGAAAAATCTATTTTCTTGTATCTCTTTTAGGACTCCCCATTTTTTTCTGAATACCTTCCTACTTATTTCTATCCAAAACTGATGTTAGTTATCAGAGAATAAGGTTGCCATATAAAAATTGAGCCCTCACCTCCCTGGCTGTTTTCCTTCCCCCTAAGGATGTTAGTTGAGATGCTTGAAATGAACTAAGCATGTATCTTCTACTAACCAGGAGCTGAAATGAGATTTAGATTTTATTTTCCCTGTAGTTTTTGTATTTTTCCAACTACCTGCTAGGGCAAAATTTATGACTCCAGTTGGTAACACAGCTCGAGGCTGGTGTCTTTGAGTCTACCACTCCTGAAGAGCGGGAAATAAGGTCTGCAGGCAACCTGGTAAGGATGTAATCTAAAGCTCTTCTTTGGACAGTCAAGGAACTGGAGCATGTATGCTGCCAGCCCATAGAAGGTCAGTTCTGGAAGTTGTACTCTCAGCCACTGTCACATAAAAGGTGGCTTTCCCAGGTAGAAATGGATAAACTTTCTTCCTGTGATCAGGGGGTGGTAGGGGATCATCTACTTCCTTCTCTACCTGCTGTGCTACCTGCAGTCTGCGTGCAGCTTTATTTGTTACAATGAATAAGCTACAAAGCAATTTAGGTTTGTGAGCTTCAAAAGCGCTGGGAGAGTGCCTTCCATGTTGTGGCTACATCCTAGGACTCAACAGGACTCTGCTGGCACTAGGGCTGCTTGAGACTATGAATTCTTGGCAGCGGGACAAAGTAAAGGCTCTGCCGGATCATGCTGGAACTGATCAGTGTGGCCTATTTATGTCACTAGGTATGGGACTCAGGGGTTATTCCTGCCTGGGAGCTGCTCTTGGAGATCACTGCCTTCCCTTAACAAGCAGTGTTTGTCAATGTTGGCTATTTGGAGATTTTTGGTTACATCTCACAGGCTGTGTTTTTTTTGCTCTCTTAGTGAGCAGTAAAGCAGCACTGGTGTGTGCCCAGCTGGGTTTAACCAGAGCACCAGCACTTGGCTGCTGGGGACAGCTGAGAGGTAGTGCAGTGCAGTGCTCCCGGGACAGAGAAGCTGCACTCAAGGACTGCATGCGAAATACTTTGAACATGGGAAACTGAAAAGAAAAAAGGAATAGAAATGCTAACCTTATCAGGCAGCAGTTAAAATGCTGATTGGTGATATAGATACCATTACCAGTGACCTAGTAAGGACTTCTTACACTGTAGAAGGAGGTCTGAAATAGATCGAGATTTAAATTATTTTAAATTATTTTCCTCTGCTCTCTCCTGGGCTCAAAATGCCACAAAAGTAACAAATTACACATCACACAGTGTGTCACTGAGAGAATCTGTGGAAAGTACTTGTGTGCTTAAACAAAGACCAAACAGGAAGGGAAATACATCTTGAACTATAACAATGACTCTATCATGAGACCAGGGTGATATTAATAGTGCTCAGTCCTGCCCAGAATGATTTGTTCTTAAAGACTGATTTAAATGAAGTGCTTATTTCTTTCTGTCCCATTATCTTCTTCAAATCTCTCCTGTTCCTTTGTTCACTTTTTCTTTTCCCCCCCTTTTTTTTTTTTTTGTGAATATTGTCAGATAAGCATTACTGCTAAGCATTAGTTTTTAAGAAAAAGGAGGGAGAAGTGGTATTCATAATTAGAAGTTGCTAAGTTTCATCTGTGAGTGGACCAACAAACCTATTATGGAATACACTCGGTTTTCATTCACTTTCCCTCCAGTTCCAGGGAGACTCTAATGTGCTTTTTAAAGAATAAACTGATTCTAAAGGCTCCTTCTAAGGAGAGAAACAATGTTCAAAATGCAACTAGAGGAAATGGAGACTTTTACACTCCAAAGCTAACTACCTCAAAATAAAATATCTTAGAGATACAACACAAATGATCTTTTTAGGTTGGCTGTGTATATTAAAGCCAAAGCAATAATATTATGCTCACTCTCTACAGCACTTTGATCACCATGGTCACTGCACACTTCATCTGCTCAGAGATTTAGCTTCAGCCATTCGAATCCAAACAACCACACTTGAGTTTTACTAAATATCAGTCAGAAGAATTTGGACGAAAAGTGTCAGAAACTCTAGCCACCTGATACTAAATATTTTGCCCAAAATCTTTTAGGCTGTTCAGCAAAGTTGCTACTAGCAAGTATTGGATTTTGAGGAAATTAACGATTAAAAATAATAATTAAAAAAGTGCGTTGTGGCCAGAAGAGGATTGAATTGCTCTTTACCCATTTGGATCAGATACACCAGAAATGCAACGGCTTTAACTGGGTACGTACTGCTGGGATTGCTATTTTACAGTCGAACCAAGGGGAGTCTCGCGGCTCCGGCAGGCACTCCCGCCGGAATCGCGCTCTCGGGGCGCAGCGCGGCTGCCGCGCTCTTCTGGCCTCCGCCGGCCACCGTCCTGCCGCCGTGCGCGCGGGGCTCGGGGCGGGGCGCCATGGCGGAGCCCGGCTGAGGTGCGGGTGAGTGTCGGGCTCGGGCTCGGGATGGGCCTCGGCCGCTTTCCCTCCGCTCTCCTCCTCCCATTTCCCCTCCTTCCCTCCCGGCCCGGCTGTGACGGTCTGGCCGAATTCCCCTTTTAGTGCCCGCGCCATGTTCCCGTCCCCTGTGGGGCCTTCCCAGGACTCTGCGTTAGCGTCGGGAGGAGGAGATGCATCGCCTGGCGGGAATCTCCGGAGGGCTCGGGGCCGGGATGCAGCTCGGGGATGGGGATGAGGATGGGCTGCCCTCAGCGGGGTAGGAGCCGGGTAGGGCGGCCGAGGCCAGCCGGGCTCCGGGCTGGGCGGGATGCAGGCGGCGGGCCGGCTGCCCTTCGCCCCTGGCTGTATTTCCATATTTGTTTATATATATATATATATATACACACGTATTGTTTACGTGTTTCTCTGTATGAGGAGAGACTGCGGGAACGGGGCCTTTTAGTCTGGAGAACAGATTACTGAGAGATTTCATTAGCGCATATCAGTATCTCCGAGGCGGGTGCCAGCAGGACGGTGCCACACTCTTGGGGTGCTCAGTGACAGGACGAGGAGCAGCGGCCAGAAACTAAAACGCAGGCAGTTTCAACACGACGAACTTTCCACTGAGGGTGGCAGAGCACTGGAACAGGTTGCATGGGGAGCTTGTGGCGTCTCTGTGGTGACATTCCAAACAGACCGGGACACATTCCCTTATAACCTGCTGCAGGCGGCCCTGCCTTGGCAGGGATGGTCTCTGGAGGTTCCCAACGCTAACAATTCCATCATTCTGTGATATGTACACATACACCCACACACACGTATACATACATGTACGTAATACTTGGTTTCACTGTGTATTAACGCTGCAGTTTTCTTCTGCTCTGTGTGAGCCCTGGGATAAAAGCCTGTGGATAAAATCCGTAGGCTTTACCGGAGACACCTGTTGGTAAATAGAGGAAAAGCGCGGTCCTCTTCCAGCTGGACGGGAGTGCTCCATTGGTATGTGCAAGGAGATTGAGGAGGGGTGACCGAAACAGACTGGTGTAGGGGAGGTTTGGTCTGTGACAAGTTGTTAAAACAACTGTAGTTTTTTTATTTACTTACTAACATTTTTAAAGAGGAATATAGAGTCCTGTAGGTGCCGCTTGGCTGTGTGAGAGGAATACATTAACTTCTAATTTTGTTATTGCTTCTTTCAGTCAATCTACCAGAACAGCTGCAGGAATCTATCTTTATTTTTTTTTTCGCTTGTGAAGGAGAGCTCATGCATGCATATGGAACTAGTGTAGATATCAAAAAATATGTTTTAAAATAACTTCACAGTGTTTTAATTTAAAAAAAATGTGAATGACTTGAACTAAAATTTACTTTTAGTCTCTCTCCCTTCTTTGATTCAAAATTTTAAACTGATTGAAGACAGAATCTGGAGGAAGTCTGAAATAAGTTAAATACATCTGACTTTGACTAATAAAAAGTACTATACAAGAAGGATAAAAAGATCAGTGCACCTCCTCAGGAGACAGGGAAAATGTGGCTACTCTTCCATCTTGCCAGCCAGCCAGCATGTGAACCCAGTCCACATGAGGTCTAACTGAGCAAGAAAGAAATGTATTTCTGCAAAGGGAGGATGAATGCTTGTTGTGCAATAACATGAATTCATGGTTTTCTGTCTGCTAGTTCTGCTTGTTCTTGACATGTCTTTTTTGCTTCTCCCTTTCCCTACCTGCCCAGGATTCCTATCCAAGAGGATTCAGACCTTGCTTAAAAAGGTAGGATTTTTAGTTTGGCTGTATTCTTTCTCTAATGGGCCACTGAAATAAGCTAAGCTTATTTGTTTTTTGAGCTGCTCCATTACATTGGATATTTTTATGTAAGAGAGGAAAAAAACAATACATCAAAACATTTTATTTCTTTTCGGGAAATCATTTGATAACTTTACCTATTTGTACATACTGTCAGTAGTATAAAGTAAGAGATGCATCTCTCCCTTGTATTCTTTATTGCTAGACTTTTCACAGATGTTTATTTTTGTTCATCTTTTGCTGCATTATTTTGCTGATCTTGTTTTTTTTTTAATTTAGAAGAATGCTAATTGCCTAAATAGCTGGGGCAGATGCATCCTCTTTGTGACATCATTCTGTTCCTTATTGAGTTAAATGTAGATGTGTGATGGTTCAGCTTACATGAAGTTTTATTTTAAAGTAAATTTTGCAAGATTGACTGAAGAGTGACATGCTGGGAAAATGCGCAGGTGTTTAGCTTCTTATGTTCTCCAATAATTCCTTTGCAACATCTGTAAGTGTTTTTATGCCAGTAGCAAATCTTTTGTTCCTGAAATACCATTTTAAAGAAATTAAAGCCTTGATTTTTTTGTTCTTCACTTTCAGTTAGGAAAGTGTTATATTTTTCCTGTAAACTCTGTGACATGCCCTTGAGTGATTTCCTTAGTAAACTGCTGGAATATGTAAAATGGCTCTTCAGACCATTTTCTTCAGTAAAATGGTACCTCAGACTGTATTCTAATTAAGAGTTACAGCACAGCATCGCATGTAATGAATGCAGTAACTTTTAAAATAGACTCTTCTAGCAAGTGGCTTTTTTTTCAATTCCTGAAAACTAGTCTGGATTTTGACATCTGCTGGGAGATACATATGCACATACATATTTACTTTCTTGTAAAAGAAAGATTAGATTTTAGTTAGCTAAAAGCTAGATTTTAACAATCTTTTAGAATATTATACTAGCCAGATTATAATATGTTTATTTTTTATTAGTTAGGTATAGTTGTTTGATGTTTTGTACCTGAAGACAGAAATTTTTACTTTACTGTCCTGATGAATGAAATAATTCAGACAAAAGGCCTGTGGGATTAGGAATTAGGAATAGTTTGGTTTGTTTTCAGAAGGACTATGAAAACATATTTAGATAGTGTCCACACACAAAGAAGAGCCAGAATGGCCTCTGAAGCAGTCACTGGGATTCTGAATCTTTCATTCTTCTTCTGTGATTTGAGTGGAAGTACATCCGTCGCATAACATGAACTCATTATTTTATTATGATGCTGACATGATTAAAAATATCTGTATCTTGGATATGTTGTGTCAGAGGAGATGAAGGGCTTTTGAATTAGAAGATGACAAGGTACAGATGATTTATAAGCAAGCCCTTAAGAATCTGTATGATCTGTGAATGTCTCCCTGCCTGCGTTTGAGGTATCAGGGGAAGAGGGCATTCAGGAAATGTCTCTGGATAGTAGGTTGTTTTTGTGCACTCAGTGTCCTTCATATGTTTGATATATTGCACACATGCATAGAAATATATCTGACTTTTCTTTATGAGAAATGTGCAGTAGATACTAGGCCTTGGTTTTGTATTCAAATGCTTTGCTAATGCCAGTCTTCTCCAACACTTCTTGAAGATGCCTGCTGCCTGTGAGTCAGTGCTTGAGGATATCGAAGACATCGTGTCAGCAGAAGATTTGAAGCCACATGATCGGCAGTTTGTGAGAAAGAATGTTTTTCCCAAAGTGCGAAAACGCAACTCCCAAAAAAAATGTTCAGACAGATGATGTGCCCCCAAGTGAGAGGTAAAGTCTTACATCCACCCTGTGTTGTTGCTTTTCTTGTATTGGATATGCACTTGTCAGCTTTTAAAAGTAAGGTGGAAGTTCGTGTTACCTCGTCATGTAAAACCTGAATACAAGATAAAAATGAGTAAAATAGTCCTTGTAAAATGTAGAGAGAATAAATAATAAGTCCAAACCAAATTTCTTTTCTTAGACGGATTTTCTGTAGAAATCACTTATCACTAAGATGTTGATGAATGAAATAATCAGACTGGAAAAAAGGTTTCTGTTACACTTTTATGTGTAAAACATATCTGAAAAATTGTCTGTTCCATCTTAATTACCTAAATACAATGTGGGCTCTTCAAAATGCAGTCTTGAGTAGCCCTTTGACATCTGAAATGATAAATAAGAGCAAAATCCTGAGAGTTACAAAAGGGTTGAGGTTGGAAGGTCATCTTGTCCAAACCCCCTGCTACAGCATGGCCACAAAGAGCTGGTTGGCAGGACTCTGACTAGGTAGTTTTTGAGTATCTCCAGGAAATGGAGATTCTACGACCTCCCTGGGTAACCCGTGGTGGTTCTTGGTCATTCTTAGAGTGAAAAAGGTGTTTCCCGATGCTTGGAGGGAACTTCCCATGTTTTAGTTTGTGCCTGTTGCCTCTGGTCATGTCACTGTGCACCACTGAAAAAAATACTGGCCCTGTCTTTGCACTCTTCCTTCAGGTATTTATATACTTGGATGAGATTCCCCTGAGCCTTCTCTCCTCCAGGCAGAACAATCCCAGCACTCTCAACCTTTCCTCTTATGAGCCATGTTCCAGTCCCTTCATGATCTTTATCACCTTTTGTTGGACTGTCTCCAGTATATCCCTATATCTCCTGTGGGTGCATCCTGTCAGGGCCCAGGGACTTACCTATGCCCAGTGTGCTGAACTATTCCCTGACCCAGTCGCCTTTCATGAAGGGTACATCATCCTTGCTTCAGCCTTTTAACCTGTTTTCTGGATCCTGGGATTTCCAAAGGCTGTACTTTTTGTGTGTGACATGGTGAAACTTCTTTTGAATGTGCTGTTTTATTTCAGTGGAAATAGTATGCAATAACCATGGAATGTATGCTTCCATTTTTCCTACTTGTGATTCCCATAAGAACAGAATCAGCTTTCTGCTGCAGTGAAGTTGATTAGAGTATAGGTCAACTCAGTTATTGATTATAGTTTCTATTGCAGTTCTGAGATCTGGGGTTTTTTCTTTTTTTTTTTTTTCTTTTTTCACATACTAGTTTCAAGTTGGTGGATATAATTTCCCTGTATGACAAAGATGAAAATAAATTGTGTATGGAAATCTAGTTTCCTGTGGAGAAATTAAATTTTGGGTTTTCATTGGCATTCAGAAGAGATTTTTTGAGCCTAATGATGCATCTTAATTTGCATGCCCCTAAAAGTGCATTGGCCCCAGTCTGCAAGGAGTGTATGGAAAGCTGAACTGGTGCTCTGTAGATACTTCATACTAGTACTTCATGCCCCAGAGTGTTCAGGTACTATATATTCTCTAACAGGCTGTGTTTTAGTGTTTTGTACCCAAGACAGTGCATTGAACATGTGTTGTTTAGACAGCAGGAAGTCTAAATACACTGTGTTTACACTTAATGATCATTAATGTTCCATCAACAAATTTCTATTTTTAGCTAGGGGAAGTGTCTTTTAAAAAAGAAGTGTGGAGGGAGAGGCAAAAAAAAAAGCTGTAGGCAGGGCACAGTACTGTGTTCCAGGATGTGTGGTGTTCTTGTACTGGCATCTTTAGCTTATTGGCAGTTATCCCAGGAATTTCAGTGAGAGCTTCTTGCAGAACTTTTTGTTGGTTCTTGGAGGATTGTATGTGCTAGCTCCACACTGCTTGTCTGCCATGCTGTTTCTGTAGCCTGAAAAGGATGGGATGGGAGCTTTCTGCTGTTTGTGTGGCTGGTGGCCATCAAGTTAAGAATTTATAGAGCTGGCTCGTATGGAGGGAACTGCAATCAGTGCATGCCATAATATCAAAAGGTTGCAGTTTTTTTGCTGGTGGCCTAATTTCAGTGCTGTCTCTTGAAGGTTATTTGTTACATGATGTGATAATTTTGAGAAAGTTGGGGATTTTAGGTTTGGGATTTTTTTTAATTTTTGTGTTTATTTGTGTGTTTTATTGGGGTTTTTGTTGTTGTTTTAACGTAACTGCAGTGTACTTAATCTGTTGTTATCCTATAGCTCTTGTACCTTCTCTATTTTAAAACTCTTTTCTAACTCTTTTCCTGCTAGTTGTGGTGTATTGACTCTACCACAAGGGAGAGAACTGGAAGAGTAAAAGTGAGAAAACTGGTGGGTTGAGATTGAAGACAGATAAAGCGAAGGAAGGAGCAGGGAAAAGCCCCAAGTGATGCAAAAGCAGCCATTTGCCACCTCCCACAAGCAGACTGGTACCCAACCAGTCTCAAAACAATGGTTATTTTGGAAAGACCAAACCCACAGTTTTTACTGCTGAACATGATGTCATCTGGAATGAATTATCCTTTTGGTCAGCTAGTCTGTTCATGTTCCTCCCAACCTGTTGTCCATCTGCAGCCTGCTTTTGATGGGATGGGGCACAGTGGCAAACAAGCAAGCACTGTTCAATGGTAGCTGAAACACAGGTGTGTTACCAGCACTGTTACAGTCACAAATACAAAACACAGCACTGAATGGGTTTCTGTGAGGAAAGTTACTCTATCCCATCAAGACCTAATATCCATTACACTAAAATCACATAATTTTTGTTTTTCTTCAGCTGTTTTGGAGTTTTTACTGTTTGTGTTGCTTATTTTATGTTTGAAGAATTACGGTTCATTGTGTCAGCACAGTGAGCGTAAAGGGGAAGCTTGTTCATAATTTAACTTGTATTTTTCATTCCTTTTTACTTGACAGCATTATTCCTGGTGTTCAGAAAATCTGGATTCGTACATGGGGATGTTCTCACAATAATTCGGATGGTGAATACATGGCTGGACAGCTGGCTGCATATGGATACAAAATTACAGGTAACATATGAGTGAGCCCTGTAATTCAGTTTTTCTGGGGTGAATGATCAAAGCTGTCAAGCTGTCATCAAATGTTTTCAGTCTTAATTATGCTTTTAAAATCCCCTTCTGATCCCTTTCTGATCTGAAGGTGAGGAGGTAAAGTGTTTTCCTGGCATTAAGCAGAATGATTACAGGATGAGTGCTTTCAGAATGGTTAGATTTTTTTGACAGGCCAGACACCAAATAGATGTTATGCAATGTCTTGTTAGGACATTCTGCTTGCTAAACTGAATTGAAAAGTTTCCATAAGAATGGATGGAGCATGTATTAATTCTTGGTTTTTAATTTTAATTGGTGGAACCCAAGGGGGAGAGAGAGGAAGGCAGTGTGTTTTCACTTGGTGATGTGTGTGTTTGCGCTGGAGCAGAGGTGATCTACTCCAGGTGAATGATCTTTTGTTTCAGGAGAGACAACCAGTATGATGGAGGTGGGATGATACAGGATTGTACCTTGTAGGTTCCAAAGAGCTGAGAAAGCGCTTTCTCCTTCCCTTCCAAGAACTTGAAAAAGCTCCCCATTATCTTGTTCTGCCTCCCCAGTCCTATAAATACTCCCAAATTGTGGTTGTGCTGACTGCATTTCATCTCCTTAATGCAAAATATGCTGACAAAAAAGTTGAAAAGTTGGATTAATACCATGTTTCAATGGACAAGTATTATCTGAATACTTTTGTGTAGCTTCTGACTAGTCAAAATACAAATTTAAATTTTATTAATTAATTCAAGTTCAGGTGTGTCTTGCACGTAAACTTGTATACTGAAAGACTACAGAGTTGTCTGTCCTGACATTTTTCTAAAAACACTGTATTGCTGATTTCACAGAATGGCTGTTCATTTTCTTGAGCATCTCATGGTACCGTTGAACAGTTGTATCTCATTTTCCTTTATTGCTGTTTATTTTTCTTAAGTAGAAATAAGACACTGAAATATTCAAGTGCTGAACTATTTTACCGAACCCAGGTGATTATTAAATTAATAGTACAACTCTGAAATAGGTATACTCTTTGCACAGACAAGTGGAGTGCTGGTCCAAAAAGCCTTATTTGTGACAGCTGTTTGTATAAGACTGCAAATGAGTTCTCATTGTAGCTGACTTAAATTTAACTCCTCTTTACCTTAGTTCTTCTCATGCGTATTGCTCCAGAAGCTACTTCTGGCTTGTCAAGATTCAGAAGACTGTTCTGTGCTTTTGGAATTTTACTGGGAGAGATGTAGGAAAGATGGGAGTGCAGTGAAGGAAGGAACTACCTTAAATTTTTGATACCATATATTTTTAGAAAATAAACTGTTCATAACATTACAGTAGAAATAAGTCTACATCTAGAATCTGAAACTGAGAACTAAAAACTGAATAAAAGTTGCAGTTGCTGAGATAGGAGTCCCAGAGTAATTTTGACAGCTGTACATGAAACTTATCTCTAGTTTCTATTCATTATTAAATTTATGTCTTGATTTAGTTTATTTCTATGTATGTATGTACATATATAAAATGGAACCAAAAAAAAACTTTCAGTGCTAGGTTCTAGGCAGAAATTACGCAGTGTAGTTTCTTCTTTTTGGAATTAGGTAGTTCTTGTCAATCTCTTCTTAAGAAAGTGTATTTGGCTTTTGTATATTAAATTATCTGGGAAGTTCAGATAGAATGTCAAATAGAGATTTAATCTCTTTGTCCTGTAAGCAGTTATTCAGTGATAGTAACTGTTGCTTAACATGATCCAAATTTCAAATATTTCTTGAAATTGATCTTAATATTGTTTATGGCATGAAAAAATAAGAAGAAAATGTTTTGCAAGAGCTGTTTTGTAAATCAGTGTCTCTGTTGCTAGAATTTGTTAGTTTTATGTAAAACTGTTGTAATCTTGAGGAAAAGATAGAAGTATTCACTAAGGTTAAAGATTATCTGTTGTCAGAGTGTCTTGGACAGCTATTACTTAAATAAGTGTTTGGATTATCCTGTTTCCTACATGTTCTAAGCTTTTGAGAAAACACTTAATGAAAAGATGCTGGAATAAAATTCTGGCTTTAGAAAATAAGCTGTGTGCTTTAGTTGCAGTTACTGCTCCATTATGAAGGAGTCAATTCTGTCTAATTGCAAGATTGGAAAAAATACAGAAGGAAGAAAAGCAGCATGGGACAGACTCCTGTTGTTAACTAGAAATTGTAACAATGCAACCTGTCTTACAGGTTGACTTATCTGAAATTGAACGTGGATATATTATCCTCCTTGCTTTTCATGTGTTTCAAAAATGTTCTTTCTGTACAAGCACCCTTTGTTGCTTCCAGGAGTGTCTATATCTAAAGGTGGAAACTGAAGGCCATGCTTTTCACAGCAAAGACTGCCTTTGTCTGGGGAGAAACCAGAGTGTGAATCAGCAATAAATAGATACTGCAGCAACAGCAATGGTGATTTAAAGTCAGGGACTGCATCAGCTCAAAAATAGACAAAAGGAAACCAGCAGAAGAGCTAAACCTATTTTTGTATCTGCTTTTACAGTGTGAAGGGAGGCAGCATTCTGAACAAATCTTGCATACCATCCTGTGGGAACACAAAACTCCTTTGTGAGCCTGAGCCACACAGAAATGTGTTGACCAGCTGCTATCAGTGTAGGGCTGTACCATGGGTACTTGTTCATGTTCTGAAAACAGTGTAGCTGATGGTGGCTTTACTGGTTCTAAAACTGGTTTTGGTTTCTTGGCAGCATGACTAGCTGTATAGTTTAGATATGCCTGCAGACCTGCTGGAGCGCTCCCAGTGAGGTATGCCCTGGAGGAAGAAACTCTCATGGTACAGAGGAGTAATGCCTGCTTTGAAAAACAGGAAGCGGGTGAGCTGGGAGCTATCAAATATTGTGAGCAAGGTTTTTGTTTGGGCAGGGAGTTCAGTATGTGTGCCATGTAGCTGCACTTTCTGAAAAATGGAACAGCACATGTATAGTCAGATGTGGAATGCTTTGACTTCTGAAGTGGGTAGTTGTATTCACATATGTTGGCATCTATATGCTTCTAGTTCTGTGGAATTAATGGGTTTTGTCCCAACTTTGAGTGCATTTTGATGGAGCAAGACATTAACTATGCTTGTTATTTTGTACTGATCACTTCTGGCTTGGAGCTGTTAAGGTCTAAAGCATTCCTTCCTCAGCCATTGTAGAACATGCTGGGGGCAGGAAAGGCATTGCTAATTACTTAGAAATATCAGAAGAATGAACGCTTTTTCCTCTATGGAGGTGAAGCAAATGCTGTTATTAACCATTCAGTGAAGCTAAACCAGTAACAGCTTATCTGCATTACAGTTTTGTGGATTTTAGAAATAAATGCTAGCACAGAATTTACTCTTCCTCTATCATTCAGTTGCTAATTCAGTGGGCAGAGCTTTGAAGTAGCACTTAGGGTTATGAGTTATATTACAGACCTTTAGCTTTACTTGTGCAATTTTAGACTAATCTAAAATTACTTCAGGCATCCTATTCACTGTCTCAGGAATTTCTTCTGCAAGGATGGAAAGTTGCTCACTCCATTGTTGTGTTTATGGTATTAGTTGGCAGGACTCGTATCAGTGACACTTGCAAATTTCTGTTGAATCTTAGTGTTTATAGTCCAAGTGATGTATCTTATGGCTCTATAACTCCCTGTGCAGAGAATTTATGTATTCCTCTAAAGCGAATATCAAATAATATTTTGAAAATCCCATTAAAGAAATTTTCTGGGGTTTTTTGCCTCTTCTGCTTGTTAATTTTCTAAACACTTGTCAGTTTTGTTTACCACTGGATATAACTGAGATATCATTAAGACTCTTCATCTGCTTAAACAGCACATTTGAGTAGAAGAAAGAAGGAAGAAGACAAGGAAGAAAAAATGCTCTTGATCTCCTTAAGACCTCATGTTGAGAAGAAGACAGGTATAAAAGGAAACAGTCTGCTGTTGAAAAGCAGATGAGGTGCTACAATCTAATACAGACTTCGGCATTCAAAGGCATTTTCTCATGTCCATTGTGTTGCCTAAGCTATGCTTGCTTAGACTTTGGCCATCCCCGTGCAGACACAGCAAAGCATGCTGCAGCGAGTTTTATTCATCCAAGTGCAAAATAAAGAAAATTACTAAGACTGTACAGGTATTGATTAATGGGTTGGGAATCACTTCAGAATCTGGTCCTTTGTTTCAAATGTTGTTTTAAAAGTACTTTTCCTACTACACAGTAAAATTTTAATACTAGATTTTTATTTATTTTATTGTTTTAAAATAAAGATCTCTTAAATAGGTTACTGTATTATTAAAATAAGCTCTCTGCAGCCTGCCTAGTGGTTGTGAAGTATTTTGACTAAGGTCTCTTCTAGTGTCCAGTGTATGCTTTTCGTTGCTCAGAATCAGCAGTTGGTCTTTCAATTTTTTGCTCTCCACACTGCTGATAATGCTTGTATGTTCCTTCGTAAGTATCATGTAAAATGGTAGTGACTACTGTGTAATTTTTGGGGTGAGCCATCCTCATTGTGATGTATTTTTAGTATTCTTTATTAAACTGAAGGACAAATCATTAGCTGCTCATTAAGTGTCTTATCAGTCAGAGAAGTTAGTCCTTGTGTTTGGGTTTGTACTTTTCAAATGGTTGTGAGTGCAGTTCCAATTTAGAAAAAAAGTTAATTTACAATCCTTTTTTGGAGGGCAGGGTATGCATGGTGTGTTTTTAAATATGCAAAATACCCCACGCTACTTTTTTGGTGATGAGAGGTGTTTCTGTTTTCTCTAACAACACTGCAGTTAGGAAACTGTCTGAAGCAGCTGAGCAATGGAGAAAAAGTGAACAGAGATGTAAATTCCAGTGTTTTGTACCCTTGCTGAAGAATTCCCCCATTGTCTATAACTTACAGAGTCACAGCCCTGTATGGTTTTTGCATTGCTTGATAACCTTACCTGTTCTGCAAAAGATTTCTCTTTCAGATTCAAGCTGACTCATAATCTGGATGTAAAAGCTTTTGGATGTTGATACTGAGAGAGGCAGTAAAGTAACTTATTTCTGTACCTGTTGTCCTGAGATAATTGCCTTATAGTTCCAGCAATGCGTATTCCTGCTTTTAGAAGATCTTGAGTTTTCGCTCGCCACAAGTTTGTTTGGTGTGCTGATTCTTGGTGGTCAGGCTTGAAGGGCATGCTCTGACAAGCAGTTAGTATGGGAATACATGGGATGTGGGTGTGGAGGTTTTCTTCTTTTTAAAATCTGAAACTTTTATGGTGAGATGGTTAGGAGGATGAGGGGAGAGAGTGAAACGGGACATAGTGGGGAAGAAAACAGGTGAGGCTTATGGGATGTAGCACATGAAGTTGTACAACTGTACACGATCAAGATTTCACAGTTCTTTGGGAGAAACAGATATTCCTAGTGCAGCCAGAAGTGTCCTACAAGCCAGTGAGTGGAACGATGAGCCTGAATATTGTTGGGATGGTTTCGTGCAGTGTAGAGTTCATACAGCATTATGTTGTGACTCAGCTACAGCACCGCATGTTCCCTGAGTCTCTGTAAACTAACGTATATTTGTGGTTTTGGCAGCTGTGTATTACTGCTCCAGTGTTCCCTGTAAAACTTCCTATCCCGTGTGTGGCTAGACTTCTGTTACTTATCACTTCTGACTTGCAGCACAGTGCTTGATATACGACCTCTTTGCGGTGAGTTTTTCCTACCTCAGCTTCCTCAGCATCAACTTCTTATTCCTGTTGGGCAACTTTCTGTTAAGTGGGGAGTCCAGCTTTGAGGCTATTATCTCTGTTACAGGATAGAACTCCTAGTTCTCAAACTGGGAAATGTGTCCCCTGATTTGGGGGGATAAGAACTAGAGTCTGTTTTCTCCTTGTAATGGCATCACTGCCATTAGTGCTTGACATGACAAGTGTGTACTGTCTTTCTTTATCCTTTAAAATCACCTATCCATCTATGAGTGGCTATTTTTTTTTCTTTTATTGTGTTTATTTCACAGTCACAGGCCTGGCAACTGTGAGAGTTGCTCCCAAGTTGGGAGCACGCCAAAGAACCTAAATAAATCCTATGTGCACACTATCTTCAGAGACACTTGTAGGGAGCTCACATAGGTAAATTTAAGCATGCATGATATTTTAGGGTTAATTCTAGTGACAGAGCATTGGCTGCATGCTCTGGTGGTAGTGCAGTGGAATTTAGTTCTGGCAATGCTGAACTTCATGTAATCCAGAAGAATGAATTTGAAAAGGATTGAACCATGAAAGGTTAGTTTCAACTCCTGGTAACATCCATCCTCCTGTGTGGAATATGCACCGGTAGTAGATGGTTGAGCAATCAGCAAATGAAGCATAAATTGCAGTGATGAAGTGAGTTCAGCATAGACATATAGATGATGAAGAGCTTTGTAGGGTGCTCTATGGAGACATTAGTTTCACATGTCTCATGGTACTTCATGCTTAAGGAAAATTTATAATAGATTTATAAAAGCTAATGGGAGAACAGACTATTTTTTTATAACCTGAAGAGGTTTCTTTGACCATGTACTCTAAGAGATAGGAACAGGATTATATTTTGATCAGGAACATTTGTAGGAGCACTTGAAAAAGACTTGCTTGTTACCCTGGATGGCTGCAGAATAGTGGAGGGTTATAATATTTGCTGCCAGCTCTTACTTCAGTTTGCTAGGAACGAATAAGCTTAGCTACCAGTTCCTTGGGCTTGAGAAATTGCTTATGAGGACAGAGTTCTCTGAACTTTCCATGGTCACAGCTTTGCATTAAGATGCTTTAAATATATTTTGGGAATGCTTTTTTGTCAGCAGCGTGGATGCCTGCTTGTGTGAGTTGCTGTCAGTTATTCTGGGGAGGCAAGGCAAGGTTGAGTGAATTGCTTTCTGGCTTGTTGCTTGTAAGAATTTTGAACATAGCATAACTTGAACTGTTCTGTGTCTCCAAATACAGAATATTAATCTGTATTGTTGTCCCTCTGTTAAACCTGAGGGCATACTAAGAGAAAAGACTGCCATGTGATTATGGAGGCTGGTTGGAGACAGTAGAAATGCACCGAACAGATAATAGACACAAATTGGTTTTGGTGCTTTTCCTCATTGGTGGGAGCAAATAAAGAAGGACAGGGGGAAAAAAGAGAGAGAGAGAGAGAGAGAGAGAGAGAAAAAGGGCTATCAGACCTGAGTGTAATTTTTGTTTCTTTCTTCACGACTGGGTTTGGTTATGTTCATGTAAGTCTGATGAGTGATTCTGTCGCTCTCAGGTGTTGAAACAGGTCCTGTTGCTACGTGAGCAACTAATGAAACATGTAGCATTTTTTATCTCTCCTCGATTCCCATCCCATCCTTGGAGTGTGTCTGCTGCTGTCTTAGCTTGTCTGTGCTTTTAATTTATGCCTTTTTATTTTTTTTTTTTTTTAAACAACACAGCGCCTCCCCAGGCCTGCTTGGCCGTATGAGCGAGTTTGGACGTTCGTCTTCTAATTTGTTTCTAAAAGGATGTTTATACAGTGGTCTCACACACACTCATACACACAATCGACATATGGTAATGTGTGAAATAGTTTAGGCTTTTTTGAGCTGGAGAAGGTTTGAAAAGTGAGGCGCTGCGCTGTGAGGGGTGGGCAGGAGCCCTTGGGTGGTGGTGCCGTGCCGGGAGCGGCCGAGAGGGGGCAGCAGTGCCTAAGGAGTGCCGTGTCGCTCAGCCGGGAGGCGCCGAGCCTTCCCGTCCCTGCTGGGATCCCAGCGATGGAATTGAGCGCCCTGGAGCATAACTCACATTTGAAATACAGACATATGCATTTACCTAAACCAGCTTCAATTTAAATTATTTGCTGTCAGTCTGACCTTATGCCTATTTATTGGCAACTTTGCTTTTGTGATTAATAAGGTCTGTGTTTTGTACTTCTGTTTTGTCTCAAGAGTTGCCATGTTTTAGCTTCAGTTATGTTGTGTGTTGGACTCAATTTCCCTTCCAGAGAGTATGTATTAAGGAGTTGAAGTTCATGAAGTGTAATTGCCTAAATGCACCTTTTTGGAGGACTGTTCCATTTGGAAGCACTTTCTGCTTTATGTTTGTTGGTCTGGGTAGGCTGGTTTACTTTTATGTAAGGAGTTCCCTTTGAAACGTTATTTCAGGAGTTTGCTTATAACGATCAGCATATTATTTTCATTGAGGAATGACTTAAAAATACTTTTATTTTAATAATCTTAGGTACGCTGTCTTACTGTGTGTATTTCACCAAGACACTAAAAACTGTAAGGACTGCTGAACAAATACTACTTGTTGAAATGCTTAACTACAACATAAATAAAACTGAGTGTAAAGGCAGATGGTGTTCAGGTTGGACATCAGTAATTAATTGTTTGGGTGCCTAACAGCTTCTTACGGCTAGCATTTGGTAACTGTTGTCACTAGTGCAGTGCTATCCTTAGTTTCCAAAACTGCGTTTTTCATTTGTTCAAGCAAATTCTAAACAATACACAGAATCTGATTTAATGTGTTTTTTGAGGGAAAATGCCACATGCTGTGAATTAACATCCCAAGATGACTGTGGGTAAGGCCTAGCTGTGTACTTAGCTTTTGCATTTTGTGTGCTTAACTTAAGGTTTGTGGAAGTGCTTACTTTTCTTTTTTTTTAAATTCATTCATGTTGAGTGTGTATTGTTTTCTTGAGCTTATCTGCAGGAACTTCTGAGTTGTGTAATTTTTTTTGCTTTTTCCATCTAAATATTATTTTAAATTTAGTTTTGTAAAATCTTTTATTGTGAATGATGTTTGAAATAGTGAAGGGAAGTTGGCAAAGGACAGTGTGTCCCTTGTACCTCTTGGGGCAGTAGAGCTGTGCCCCGGGAGGCCCTTAAGTTTGCGGGGAAGGAGCTCTGTGATAATGCAGTGACATTGTGCCACAGTCTGAAGCAAAGCTGGAGCAGACTGCCATGTGACCTGTATCCTCCTCGTGGTGTTGATGGAATAACCATTCAGTCCTGCTCTTTTCTGGCATTGCTATACTCCAAAGCCTAATTTGAAATCAGGTGAGCTATGCACAGGCTCATAGTATTTCACAGAACCCAAGTAATTAATTGGTTTCAGCAGTACTAGATAGATAGCAAGCCCTTTCACCCTGAGAGAAGAGGTAAAGGCTGCTCTGCATCTCAAGAGGTGCAGAGAAATGACTAGTGCATCATAAAAGTGCGTGTTAGAATGTTTTGTATTGTCATAACCTTTATTTCTGCAGTTCATAGGAAACTTCAGCCTTGTCCTAGCCAGTGCTCTTTTCAGCCACTTGGGGAAAGTGGGATAGCTGTTGTGGCCAAACAGCTTAGCACCCATGGGGGCCTTAAGCTGACTGAGCTGGTGCAGTCTTCCCAACACTCATGCTTAGCCAGGGCATGATCGGCCTGCAGAAATGCACATCCATCAAACTTGTATTCACTGCCGTGAATCCTGTAGCTTTTGTGTGCTACCAGTTGGAGTTAGCAGATTAAGTGCTAGGGCGTAGGAACAGGCTATTTAAGCAGAAGACATTAGCATTTGTCTCGTCTCAAATCCCTGGCTTTGGAATTTGCTTACAGAAAGAAGCTAAGCAGAAACTTTGTCTTGGATAACTATAAATAGACTTTGAGTTAATTGTGCCAAAACTGAATTGCTGTTGATTGGTACAAGACACTGGTGTATAGAGAAGTGATTTTTTTGGCTTGCAATTTAATAGAAGACAGAACATTTGGCTGCTGATTTTATTAGGCATTTTGGACCCTCAGCTTTTGTTGGCTGGGTTTTAAGGGTAAAAGTGTGCTTGTTTGTAATTGAATCCCAAAGTGATAGTTGACTTTTGAGATTCTGTTGTTTGTTCATGGGTCGCCACTTTTCTGCTTATCTTTATCATGCTTTGAAAAATTCACTTACCTTTGGAAATGTTAATTTTCCTTTGTGAATGTAAAGATGATGGTAAATTTGAAAAACTAAAAAATTTAAATCCAGTATTTATTTAACCAGAAGTTTTAGTCTTATAGTTGGTAGCGATGGAAGGAGAATATCAAGTGAATGTGCTTTGGAAGGCTAACTTAAAAAAAAAAAAAAGCCAAGTTCAGCTGTAAGACAGTCACCTCGATACATTGCTTATGGTTCCAGATACTCTTCGTAACATTAGAGTAGAATAAGAAAAGCACTACCAGAGTTTTCTGTTACAGGAGAAAAATCTGATTTTGAAAGGGTGTTTTTGTCTTGTTTTTCATAAAACCCCCAAACTCCAGGAGATTTATGAGAGGAAGAAAATTTTCTCCACAAACTCTTTTGCCATGACACTTGTGTCTTTTGTTAAAAATGGCTTGTTGGAAAATGTATGTGTTCAGAGTTATGTTTGAGTCTGTGATTTTTGAAATAAAAACACAGCAGAGCTAGAAAAACAGTGTCTTCTGTAGGTGACTGCCAGTTCCTTTACAGGGGTAGCTTTTCAGTGCTGTTAGTGGTTCCTCTCTTTACTGAGGCAGAATTACTTTTAAGCAGAAGTGGCTGTGAACTTTGCCTCAGCCCTTCAGTGGGCTAGGGAGAAATTCTCATAGTTTATCAGCACCTCAGTGTGATGCTGCTCACCTGCTGCAGGCAGTCCAGCTGCCAGGTGCAAGAACAGGAGTTTAGTTCTGAGGTGTAAACTGATGCAGAGAAGGACTGGGAGAGGAATTTTAAGTGGAACTGTTTTCCCTGACCACCTGCAGGGAGTAGGTTGTAAGTTTGTGTTCATGAGTGGCAGAGCATCCTCTTAGACTGCTGTGTTCTGTCAAAGATCATAGGCAAAAAGGCACTTCCATGGTGAGCTCACTTCCTAGGGCTGGGCGATTGACCAGATTTTGTTTTAGCTGGATGTTGTAAACCATCAGTCATGGAGAATTCATAACCCCTTTTGGATGATTAACTACCTTTGTGGTTGAAAAGTGTTTCCGAGTGTGTGACCTGTACCTTTAGCCTATAGCTGCCTGTATTTTCTTTAGTGGGTAGGGAGAACATCTGATTCTTTCCTCCTGCATAGCAACCTTTCACATATTTGAATGCTGTTGAGCCTCCTCCCTATAGGCATCTTGTGTTTAGGCTAAATAGACCTAATTCCTAAAAGCTTCTCTCATAGGTTGTATTCTCTAGAGCTCTGACCTTTCTTGTTCCGTTCCTCTGGATATTATCCAGTTTATTTTCATCAATCTTCAAGTGCATTAGTATGTTTATCTAGCATGTACAATTTTGATTAATGTGTAGGAGGTAGGTTCTTTGTTGCCCTATTCAAAATACTGTTTATGAAATCTTCAAATTTAGGTCCCAGGACAGCTGAAATCTTGATCAGAGTCTGTTAGAGAATAACACTGTCATAACTGACTTAATGTTTTTTTTATATAAGATGGGAAATACTGAAATACACTTACATGGAAAAATACAGGAAATAGTTTTTGGAATAAAATTGTTGAAGATGGAGAAGTTGAAGTCTTGGTGCTAGCTTGTCCACTATCCTGGTCAGAATAGCTTGCTTTCTGT
The DNA here is from genome assembly GCA_024500445.1 of Entomyzon cyanotis. NCBI lineage: Eukaryota > Metazoa > Chordata > Aves > Passeriformes > Meliphagidae > Entomyzon > Entomyzon cyanotis. The sequence continues at coordinate 75,333,885 of JAKEPQ010001005.1, forward strand.
TTCCATATTTTAATGTGTCTGAAGGGAATGCTGCTAATTTATGGACACTCACAGTGTTTTGGGGTTTTTTCAAGGATTTGCTTTCACAGCTCATTTAGGGCCTCCACTGTTCATAATAACTGTTCTTAGTATTACTAATTCTGTATTGCTAAGCCAAGGATTGTCATCACACTTCTGTTATTTGCTTTTATTTTTTCCCCACTGTAGTTCCAAAAATACTCTGTCACCTTTTGGTTTATTTTTTGGACATTTTAGTCGAAAGTCATATAGTTCCTTGGTTTGATTTACTGCAAAACATTGTGTCTATGCATATGCATTGAGACATTGAGAAAGAAAGAAGGCAGAGTATTACCTGGACTGAGTGGGCAAGGGGTGGCTTACAAGAGATGGCTTGTCTTTCATTTAGCACTAAGGCTTCCTTGTGCTGAGCTAAAGTATGTGCTCGTGAAACTAGAGCTTTAGACTTGGAATGCTTTGTTTTAGTGTTTTGTGCCGTGATAGATTTCTGCAAGTATTTTGTGCAACTTGATCTGGTAAAGAATCCATCTTGATGCCATTTGTTGGGGCTTTAAAGGATCCTCCTCCCACCCAGTATGTTAGAAACCCTGAATTTATTGGTGTTTGTAACTTGAGATGTTTCAACAGTTTTAGTCATGACAAGCAGAGAAAACTTGGCCACTTCAAATAAGTGTAGGTAACACTTTGGAGAAGTTAGATCAGAGTTTGATATCAGACTCGCAATAGGAACTACGCAGGAATGCATTATAATAAGAGTTCTACTAATGCTTACTTAAGTTTTCCAGATAATTTTTAGAAAGCTTTTTTTCAGAAGTAATAAGCTATCAAAGATGTTTTAAACACCTTCTCCCATGTAAGTTGTCAGAGTTTGGTCAGTGAGAATTGCAGTAGTTGGCATAGTTTTGGTCTGTACAGCTTCAGCTTTAGGTTTGCTTATGGCAGTTGTACAGGTCACTTCCCTGGTTTCTTTGAATTTATTTAAATGAGGGAGGACTTTACAAAGCTCAGACTCGGTGTCACTGCCGTACTGTGAGTCGTTGCTAGATGGCGCTGTGTGACCGCGCTTGCACCGAGATTTGTGCTGAAGCCTCTCCTTGAGACTCGTTTAAAGTAACATTTCGGTTAGAAATGGCATTTTGTTGAATTTTATTTTCAATTTATTTACTTAATTGATCCCACTACAAATGATCTCTTGGCTCAGGGCCTTGCTTTGCATTGTTTGAAGGGACTCAGAAGTTCAGAGGAAGCCCTAGCAAGTGAGGTAAAATTTTCATTCGTTTCCCACAGAAATTATTAATAATGCAGGAGAATTACATATATTAGTCTTGTGTAAATATCCTAGAAGTTTACTCTGAAAAAATGAGATCCACTGTTAGTTTGAATATGGTTGGAAAGGAAATGAAGCAGTGATTTGTATAAAAGTCTTTTGAGATTAGAGGGATTTGTATGATTTTTATTAATTGATCATCACCCACGTATGTTCTTGCTAGTTATACGAAATCTTTGTTTTCAGAATCCTAGCTGGGAAAGTTTAAAATCGTTTTAACTTTTTTTTCTGTCTTAAAATTGGACTTTTGGTTTCAGAGTGTACTGTATAATTGTAAGCAAGTAGTTGTTCATTCATGGAAAAGATCATCTCCAAGTAAAGCTTTCTGGGTGTGGTACTAAGATGCTTGCAACGTGATGCAGCCAGGGTTTTGTGTGTCCAATCAGGATGGCGTGAGGTTTTTTCATAATAATCAGCATTAGTAAGAGGTTTTCACTGTGCGGGAGGTGCAATGTGCTAAGCAGTCTGTTTCCTTTACTGTTATGCTTAAAAACATTTTAGCAATTTTGGCAAGGCAGATTTTTATGGGTCTCAGGTACGTACCCCAAGAAAGTTTGCATCTCTTAAAGATGTGGATTCTTCCAGCAAAAGAAGAAAGTTTGCTTCAGCTGCAGTTACGTTTCATTAAAAAAAAAACCCAATCAAACTCCAAAGGGTCTGTGAAGTGCAAAAACGGCATTTATGTTACCTGACTGCATGTTTTCTGTGTGCATGTGTGAAATTTTTTTTCCATTGTTAAGCGTGTTTTACTTGTTTTTTTTGGGAAGGGGGAACAGATGAAGTTGGTGAATGCTGTAGTTGTTTCTTACAGTAATGATTACATGGATTTATTTAATTGTTAGAGTATATTCTTCATGTACTTCCTGAGATCTTGCTGGTTGCTGTCTTGAATCACACCTGTACTGGTGTATCAGTGATAATTTGCATTGTGTGTATACAACATTTCTAGTTTGACTCAACTCCTGGCACTAAATGAAATCAGTTGATAACTTTGTACTTGAAGTTCCAGGTGTGCTACCTAGCACATACTAAAGAGAAAATCTGATATTTGGCATAACAGGTTTAAAAAAAAAAAAAAAAAAAGAAAAATATTAGCAGAAGAACTTCTCTTACAAGAAGATTCTAAGGAAATATTGAGCAGAAAAAAATTTGCTTTTCTTTAGCTGCAAAAACTTTATTGAAGCAAATTTTTTCACGGTTTTTTGGTAAACCTCATTTGTATTGAAGAAGTGGTCTTAGGAATACTGTATACCAGAAGAAAACGAAAAGTAGTTTCTAGCTGTATATAACTCAAGAAGATGAAGTCATGGTGATCTGGATTGGTTTGCAATATGTGGTTGGATGGCAAAAGTAAGATGTTTGTGTTTGGAAACAGTGGTACACCAAAGAAGATCTGTTGTCTTAGCTGAAAGTTTCCTCAGTTTGGAAAAAAAATGCTTAACTCCAGTAAATATACCCATAGCTGCTGATCCCTGATCATGATGCAGTCTTCTAAAGTAGTTCAGTTTCAGTTTAACATGTTTAAGATTTAGTTTAACATAATTCTCTTTCTTATTTTGCAGGTTTTCACAGCCTTTGGTTTGAAGCCGTAAGGCAGCTTCTAGGATGAATTAATAACATGTAGTTGATTCAAGTTGAGATCTTTCCTCCTGTATCTCAATTAATTTGGATCTGCAGGAAAGTGGGTTTATAAGGGAAGTAATGTTTTTGTATGAACTGATTTATAGGTTCTTACTCCTTTGCAAGAACAGCCTAGCAAAGGACTATTTTTCTTTCTAGATATCTATGCCCAAATTGTGATTCAAGAAGGTAATTGAAAGGGTCTGCATTTTTCAAACTTAATGTTGGTGGACACAGAAAAAAGGAAAATTAATGTAAACTGTAAACATTTTTCTAAGTTTTGGTATATATACAAAGGAAAAAAAAAATTGACTGTGGACTTGGGTTGGATTTGTTGTTTTTGTGAAACCTGAGACACAGAAATGCCTGCTAATTAGCAGCTCACCCCTGTAAAACCTTGTTTTGAGCATTCCTAGCAGTATTTTTTTCATTTTCATTAGTACAGCCTAACGTTTTGTAAAAGAAATTCCATTCTCGCTAACGTGTATTTCTGGTACCAGGAACTAAATCAGGAATACACTTTGAGTGGGAAGTGTGGAACTAGTTAGTATCTTGTTAACATCAAGGAGTGTGCGACTTGCAAAACAAACTGTGGTATTTGATGCTGAGTTGTACCCAGTTACTTTAGATACATTTCATTATTGAAAATACATGTGCCATCTATGTTGCAAACCATATCCTCAATAAACAGTTTCCTAAAATGAAGGATTTAAAGCCTGATGGATGAGATGGATTTAAGATGCGTTTTAAATGGAACTGCTCGTATAGCTTACTGTATGCTAAAACATGTATTTTTTAACCTCTGCAGAGTCTACTGGTTTTTAGCATCAATTGCTATAGCATTGTTTCACAAATTTTTTCATAGTTACACCTTGAAAATAGAGTAGTGTCTTTGAAAATGTCAGTCTGGAATAAACAATGAAAAGACTTCTTTGGCAAAAAGCCCCCAAGCAAAAAAACTGTTAAAATGGGGCTTTCTGTCCTTGTTTAAAGGTATATTCAGCTGCTACATCAAAGAGATGATAAACAAAGGACAGCCTTGGGAATGCTGAAATATCTATCAAAATGGGTATTTAAAAATGTTTTTTACCATACATTGCATAGTTTAGGTTTTTAAGTTAAGTCTGGTTAGCTAAGTGAAAATGTGCTTGCTTTCCTGAAGCACCCCCTGGAGGTAAGGAATTCAACAGTGTTGGCTTTTTTCCTCTGATTATATGGGGAGTTCTGTTCCTAACTTAGGCAAGACACCTAAGAGAGATGCATAGTTTGAAATGGTATGAATACCTAGTTATTAATGCAGTAAGACCAAGTATTTTGTTTTAACTTTATATTCTTTCTAATTGCACAAATCCTTTCAGTGTTTAGTCAACCTTACAGTTCTGCAGCTTCTGTGTGTATAGGTAAGCATGTGAAGCGCATTAATAAGTTACCATGAAAGTAATGTAGTCAGGGCTGACAATACAATTTCAAGTTCAGTTCAATTGTCAAGTTTTTTTATTTCTTGTTAGTTGATACTTTATTTTTTGGGTGGGCTCAAGGTTTTGTGTTTTAAATTCAGAGCTTCTACAGTGTACTTAGTTAACCATGAATAAGTTGATAAAAATGATCCTTGTCCCAGTTCTGCTTTGGCAACTGTAACTGCTATACTTTTCTGATGTCCCTCGTGTGATGATTTTATTTGTGGATCCATACATCACCGTTAAAGCAGAGAAGCAGGTACACAGTTCCTTGACACATCCTGTAGATAGCTGCAGATCTATCCATGCATCTGACAATAGATGGTATGTGCTTATTGGACTGTCTTGCCACCTGCTCTTAAAATGCTCCTTCTGTCTGAAAACTGATTCAGTCCAGTTCTGTTTATATACACTGTATTTATATACTCAGCAGTGTCCTAAAGGCTAAAAGAGACAAAACAGAAGGTGGAGGAGTCACGTGGTGGAATGACACCAGTCTAACATTCTGTGATGGAGCTGTGAACATGTTTGTCTGGTAAACCAGCACTCTGTTTCGCTGAATTCTATCCATGATGTCAAATTCACACATGCTTTCTTTTTGTGTCTGTGGAAAGAATAAGACTATTAAAGTTTTCCTCTAATTTGATGTATTTTAAATATTCTTATTCCCTGTATGGTAGGGGTTATATGGACATGATGTTTTTGTTTTGTAAATGAAGAGTCAAACTGAAATATGCTGTTTTATAACAACAGTTCAGTGCAACATTAATAATTAACTATTACATGTAATTTTTCTTTCTGTTTGGCAATGGATGTTTCTCACTAGGAACCAAAATTATTTTAAATAGAAGAGTATGATAAGATTCTGTTTACTAGGAGGAAGTAGCAGGTCAAATATACTTTTTTAATATGTTTTTAGCTTTACACTAGACAGACCATCATTCTAAGTTTCTGGGCTGGGCTGGTAGGGTTAAAAGGGAGGATAATGGGTAGTCCCACACATGAGAAAAACAAGATTCTGTACCCAAGGAAGGAAAAGGCTCCTTTATATCTACTTACACTTACAAAGACTCATTTCTCTGAGTGCTGAAAACTTCACAGGCATCTAATGATGAACAGCTGTTGTAGAAGAAGCTTAAACTCGTGTCACTGTTGTTTATAATATTTGAATTTATAAATCTGAAGTGGCACCTGTTATCAAGGTGCTGTCCGATATCGTTTGGCCACTGCATGCAAATCAAACTTTAATCACTTACACATGGGAGTCTTGTTAAACACAGCAAATTGTGTGGGATACAACATTCTTTAAATTTGTCATTGGCTATAATTTGTGTCATAATGTGATAATCAGTGTGATCTTATTGGCCAGTAAAGAGATGAAGGAGCTATAAGGGTATTTGGTGTGGGTGGTTTTCAAGAGAGAAAGGATTAGGCCACACTAGGTCTCCCTTCATGGGGCATCAGTGAGAGTGCCGAGTAACTGTACTCTGTTCTGAAAGACAGAATACTTTTGGAATTGTCATCCTCTCGATGCTCCCTGTAGAAGGTTTAGTGCCTCCATGGGAATGGTAGTTAATAAAAAGAGATAGATTCTGTTTTTGCTATCAGTAATAGAATAATTCTTCACTTTATACTAGTCTCTTTCAAATCTGAAGAAGAAAAAGGATCTGTTTGTCTTCTGAGTTAGAAGACCAATATCACTTTTTTCCTGGAATTGAATGCAATTATCAGTTACACTTGAGGAACAAATTGTAGTCACTGTTGAAAACTCTGGTTTAAATGTTCCATTTCAGGGGTTTGGGATATCTCCCTATCCACTTCATTTCCTGTTGTGGTTGCCATAAAATTCCAAGTGCTTGCATTCAGCCTGGTGGTTGTACCATCACCTCGTTCAGCAGCAGAAGTGAGGTGCAAGGAGTGAAATTAGTAAGTGGACTGTACATGTTGTGTGAAATTAGTGCTCTCTATTGTTTGTAAGAAAGACTGTAACTGAAGCACTTTGTGCATTGTTAAATGTCAGGATTATTTCTAGGCCTCAGTATGCTATATATTGACTACAAACCAAAAAAACCCACCCCTGAAAGTGTAGTGTAAAAATGTTAAGTTAGAAAAAAACAAACCCCAAACAGGTAGATGTTTACCCTAAAACTGTGACAAAGTAATTGTTTTACCAGGTAATCTGGCCTGAGATTGTCTTGACTTTGTTTACACTGTTCTCAGATGTATCACTTTTGCACTTATGAAAGACAATAATTTTGTGAAGTGAGCAGGGACAAATATCTAATAGGGAATGAGCCTAGTTTAGCTTTTTTTCATTGCTTTAAAGGTGAGATTATTTTGAAGAAATATTTTGGTACCTTTCTTAGTATCTTAAATGGATCCTGAAATCTTTAGTGGACTGCCTTGAAAAATCTGTTGGTAGGTTGAAATAGTAGAAATTGTTCAGAAGGGTGGTTTATGTGAGGGAAAATTAAATTTTTTGAGTGAAGGTGGTCTAAGTACTTTGGTTGCAGTGATGTTTCTGTATGGGAGCTCAGAATAGATAGACCATTGTGAACTTTTTAATATAGATTTTAATTAGAGTGCTATTCCTACCACCTGCTGAAGTAGAGTTGGAATGTCTGCTGACCTGAAATGAATGCACGTGTTCAGTATTAATACTGCATGTCTGGATCCAGACAGCAATCTTTCATTTTGACATGCACATAGTCAAAGTAAATTAATGTTTAAAATCTGAATACTTGAAGTTCAGCCAGAGTGCATTCATAATTATCTTCAGGCAAGTTTAAATGGAAATGCATATGCTATTTTATGCTGTATTTACAGTACGTACAGGTAACATTTGTGATAATGGTATATAAGTTAATTATGTTAACTTGTTTTCTTCCTAATTGTGAACAGTATTTAGTCAAGGACTAAAACATTTCAGTGACAGCATTCAGGTTCTGCATGGTTCAGTGTGCAGTGTGGGGTTTTTTCATGTATCTTGAAAAATTGATATAATTTCTTTTCTGATTGAGTATATACATGCAGTTAGTTTTAGAAATTATTATTTTGTTTGAGGAACGTCTAAATTGTTGCAGATTTTGTGGTCAGACAGCAAACTTCTACCTCAGAAGAAACATTTTCGAATGAACAGGATTGTGGCCTTTCAGAGATTTGATCCTGACCACAACGTCCCCTCCCTTAATTTGTGCATTAAACTTCCCAGATGAAGGTAATTAGTCTAAATATTGCCATTCCATCTATTCCTGATCACACTACAGCAAAATTATTTTAAATTGCAAGAGAGCTGCAACTCTGACAACACAAACACTTTGACACTAATTTTTGTTTGATTGTCAGTCGAGTTCAAGCACTTAAGTACTTCTCAGTGAGCACAAAACTTTAAAATGTTGCAATACTGAGGTTAATGCTTGTGAGTGCAGAGATGACAATTAGTGGCAAGAAAGCTAATCGATGTACTGCTGCATCAATTGCTTTTACATTAACATGACAGTGGGAAATCTTTCCAGTGACTCTTTTCTTTTTGTTTGTTAAAAATTAATACATAACCCTGGTGATTAATGGAGGTAATGTGAAAAGATTCTAAGACTGAAAAGCCCATTTGGACATTATCTATTTTACTTCTGTTGAGACTATAATGAACCTAGGTCCAGAGCTGTTACCTGGAGAGCAGTGTTCAGCTCTAAGTAGTTCAGAGAAGCAGTGTATTAAAATCTGAAACTTACCAAGAACATAAACTTGTGAAAATCAGTCAAACAGAGTAGACTATCCCATCCCCCCCAAAACACCCCAATTTATTTTGAATTATAAACAAATATAAAAATGTTTGTGTTAGTATAACTGCATCTGCCTGTGGATTGTGTTTGAATCAGAAAGAGGTGTTATCCTGATGCTGGTTTTTACTGGTAGATGTCATGTCAGTAGATTGACAGGAGAAATGTAAACACTGATAACCTGTAATAAGTGGACTCTGAATGGGAAGTTTTGCTGCTGACCAGTGAAGAATCTCCTTCTTTTGAACTCATGATTGATGACTGCTAGCTGAACAAAGAATGGGCAAACAGATTTTTTGTACTTCTTTATTGTTCATTGGATAGCTTTCCAGCTTGTATTCAAGTTTTACTGTCTAATTATAGAATTTCTTGAGTATGGCAATTTATTGGTTAAATTTTTTGTTCCCTTCTTTTATTGTGTCCTATTTATAGTGTGTATGGGTTCACCTGATACCTTGCTTCCAGAAAGATTAATCTGTGGTGAAACTTAAAAGCAGTTTTTCTTGTTTCCTAGTTGTCTTTGAATCTGTTTTTAAGCTATCTGCAGGGCAAAAAGAGATTCCTAACTTTTTCTTGTCTTACTTGCCTCTAGAAAGAAATAAATACTGCTCTGTGTGCTTGATTTTACAGCAGGAGATGCATATCCGTGATTGCAGATCCACACGTTTTTGAGTATTGTTGGTTTCATTGTAATATGCTTTGAAATAATAATTTTTTGGCAATGTGATTTTTTCATCTTCAGGTGAAAAGTAACTGCATTTCTAATCTGCTGACTCTCTGGGTTTTCAGGAGTTTTTCTTAAATTCTTATGATGATTTTTTTGCTGTGAGTAAAAAAACCCAACACGACCCAGCCAGGGATCAGGCTATTGGTACATGTACTTCCATTATGCTATCTCATGTTCTTATAGCTGTATCCACATCTTAAGTTATTAAACATATTAAGTTATTATTAAGTTATTATTATGGGATTTTGTTCTAACAAAATACAAGGTACCAGAATCACATACTGAAAACATCAGTGAAGGAAAGAGAACACTGCAGGTATCAAGAGTAATAATTCTCAAGGTTTTAACTATGTCATTTCAGTAATTAGGTAATGCAAGTCTTCATCTTAATGTGGCATAAATCAGCAGAAGTTACTTTTTCTAAACCACCTTTTGGTCTACTTCTTCATTGGTCTCCCAATCCCTGGTGTAAAACAAACATCACATTTCAATAGAAATTTTTCCTCTGTGTTCCCACTTTATGAAGAGAGAAGCATGTAAAGTGTGAAATGTTATCAGGAATGCTTTATGGCTCTTAAATTCAACACAGCTGTTGAATATATGTAGATTTTTCCTTCTTGTTCCTCTTAAGCATCAGATAGTGGTCATTGCAAATATGTTACTATTAATGTCTGCCTACAACTAGTGCAATAATAACTCAGGGTTCTCTTCAGCAAATGTTACTGTGTCTTTTGCTATGGTCTGACAGGCATGACCTACATTTAAGAAAGCCCTCTGGGTCTGTCTGGTTCATTACTGTCTACTTGCAGATGCTTCTTCATAGATGGTTAGTTGAGATGCTCTTGCGCACCTCTAGGTTTTTTTTGCAACATTTTGCTACAGTGGTTTTGCAAATTCATGTTCTCCAGTAGTGAGTGCCTGGCTTGCTTTATAGAATTTACATGGAGCTTAGTTTTAAGCATCTTTCTGTCTTTCTAATAGTAGTATTGAGAGCATTTTCATTTTTATGTCACTGAGCTTCAGGTTGTTTTGGGTTGTAAATATGTATTTACAAATGAAATGTCCAATCTCTATTCTAAATTCTGCTTGAGAGCGTGTTTTCAGTAGACTGTTGGTAATGGTTGTGAACATAATTTCAATGCATTTCCAAAACAGTGGATTTTAATAGTAAAGGAAACTGTCTTATATTTTCTCCTTTACTACTAGTAGGCTGCTTGTTGTAATTGGCATAACTTTTAAAGGTAGTAATGATCTTTAAATTCACCAATGCTGCTTACGTTTGAAATGCTAATCCAGCAGACTGTATAGTTTGTACAATTATTAATACTCTTTGTCTGCATTGCTTAGTAGTTAAGAGGGTAAGCAGTTCACGGGGGTTGGTGGGGGCGAACAAAAGCAGTTTGCATTTTGTCAATTTTCAACTTCGGATATCAGTAAATCATTGCAGCAGCCTTCCTTATCAGTTGTTTGCACAAAAAAATAAGTGGAATGGGGGAGTGCAGAAAACCTGTTAGAGTTGTGTCTGAGGGGACCATCTGCTGTGGTTCCCAGTGTTGGCAGTGTGATAAGGGATAAGCTGTGTAAACAGAGGTACCACAAAAAAAGGTAGGCCCGGTTCAGGGAGGCATATGTACGATTTGGATTTGGGTTGATAACAGCCTTAGAAAGTCAGGGATCTTAGAGTAAAACTCTGTTAAGCAGAACAGTGATGTATTTAATCTAAAACTCCAGATGTAGCTTATTAGCATGAGTTTGCCTTTGGACTAACTTCTGTAGCTTTCTTCTGATTTATTGGGACTTCTACAAACAGAAAATATGGATGAGTGGTGGGGATAATCCAAATATTAGTACAAAATGCTGACACTTTTTTGTGTTTTGCAAATGTTAATTAGCTGTTTGTATTAGTGCTTAATCAGCAAGAATAAAGATTGCTCAGCAATTAAGAATAACCAGCAGTGTTAATAAATGTTTGATATTTGGGGAAGAAATAACCAGGTGGCAGAGTAAGCATGCTCATATGATTAGTCAAAGGATAAGCTGGTTGGTGACTACTCACCTGGCCACAGGTGTCTCTCCTGTATCTGAATTTGATGTGTATATCTTAGACATTTGAAAAAACGTGAAACAGAAAGAGACTGCCTCTGGAAGTAGAGAGGGGGTTTCCTAAGCCTCTTGTTAGTCACACAGTGGGTGCTCATTACAGAAGGATGGGGTGCAGGTGGCTGCCAGTCCAGAGAATGCTGCAGTGTAGAGAATGCTGCATGGATCAAAGAACCTCAGGTCTGTTTGGACTAAGTCAGGCATCTGTTACTAAGGCCCCTGTAAGTAGCTAGTTCCAGTTTAAGTTTCTGTGTTGGGGTCACTGATGTGTCTGGTTTTATGGTGACTGAAATACTGGAAAATGGGGAGCAGTTTTGCCATAAAAATGAAGTTAAACTTTTTCACCTGTCAGTTTCTGGCTATTTACCACGGTGTTTAGGGGAAACATGCACAATTTGGAATTTTTTCAGTTAATGTGAGGCTTTTACTACTAAGATGCCTTCAGCTGTGTGTAAGTGCTAGTAGGGATGAACTCTTTGGGAAACCATGCATAGAATAGTGTTCTGAGGGAAGGAGAGTATGATGAGCTGCTTACTACCTGTCCAGGACTGTCTCCCTTTCCATCACACAAACTCTCCTCTCTAGTAGCTACATTGAGAAGGCAATGATTTCTTTCGGTTGGTGATGATGTGTGGAAACTGAAAAGGTGTCCAATACCTTTGCCTTGCTAACTTCTGGAATGGGATATGCCACATTTGGGGAGACTTAGCCTGGGTGGATGTTGGCCAGCGGGTATGTCGTATTGCTCCTTTGGGGTGGAGTAGTTGCTATGAACTATTACCCTCTGTGACGGATTGATGCCTGGAATCTGAGGTGCAGAGGTTTGGAACAGGCTGTAAGCTGGAGTCTGTCTCAAACCTTTATGAGAAAGAAGGAAATTGTCAAATGTAAGACGTTTGAGCAGGGCTGACCTGCAGGTCTGTTTACTTTCTGTTGACTATATAAAATGTGAAGATTTCTATTGCTTATTATTGAGCCTGTAACAGCATAAATGTATTATTTTCCTAACTTTGGGATCTGGCAGCAGGTTTAAATAGCTGTGTTTAAAATACATCTGCTGCTTTCTCTGATGAATGCTCCCAGACCTTTCTATGCAGGGCTTGACTGATGTCCCTGCTGCATGTTGAAGTAAGTGGTGCTAGTCTGTGGTAAGATTTGCATCCGTGGTGCCCAGTGATGAGACAAGAGGCAGTGAGCACAAACTAAAATACAAGAAATTCCATTTCAACATCAGAAAATACTTCCTTTTTATAGTGATTTTGATAAAATCCTGTAACATGTCTCTTGAGGTATTGAGTCTCTGTCCATGAAGACATTTGAAGCCCAACTGACCACAACCCTGAGCAACCTGCACCAGTTGCTCCTGGTTGGATGAGGCTGGATGAGGATGGGGGTTGGACTGGAGTATCTCCATAGGTCCTTTTCTACCTCAGCCACTCTGTGATTATACAAAATAATGTAAGCTTCAGAAGCTTGTAGATAAATAGGAAGATGTTGAGGAGGGGAAAAGACTTCTTTTTTCCTTTTTATATGAAGTCTTCTGAGTTGTGGGTGTTTTTTTCTTCTGGCCGTCTTATTTGCCAAAATTTTCCTTTGTGTTCATATTTTCAATCTGTGGGTCGGCACTTGGGTTACTGGGATTTTATGAAGTGTCTTTATCTCTCTTGTGGATGAGGGAGGCTGGTTTTCTTGCACTTACGGGAAGGTGAGGGAAGACAGAGAAGAATTTTACATAATTTTCCTTTATCTTGTGGAAAGGGTTTTCTAACTCATCTTCAGATAGTTCTTACGAAGTTGAATTCTGTGCTAACTTATTGTATTGTCTTTATCACTTTTTAAATAAAACTGCCCAAGTCTCAGTGATAGTAAGGAGAAATGTGATTCTGCTACCATTTCCTTTGATTAAACTGTGATCAAAACTTTAAAAATTATATACTTGTTTGGAAGAGTGGCTTCATGTTTTTTTCTCTCAGTTCCGGCTCAGTTATTGATTATGTGTGAAATACTACTGAAGAATGAGAAAGAATTTAAAATGAGCATAAACTACTTAAAAATAAATTTTCAAGGCTGAATGCAGCACTTCGTCTTTATTAAACCAATTGATGTTTCTTTTATACTGTTTTTGGTTTGTGAAGGTTTTCCTCTTTTCCTGACAGCCTTTTACATTCGTGTTTTGGAGACTTTCACCTTTTATTGCTAGGGCTTAGTTATACTTACATTGATGTTCATCTTGGTAGAATATTATACTTTGTATAAATTTCATATTGTAAGGCTTTACACAGAACTTTGACTGAAATTATTGGGACACTTGGTAGGTGGTCGAAGTTGCTGGTTTTTGTTGGATCTTGCAAGAAGAAGATATGAAGAGCTTGTCTTTTGTTGCAGAGAATGTGTAGAAATAGTTCACTGCTGGTATATCCCTGTAGAAAGACTAAGGTTATTTCAGAGGCAGAAAATGTGACCTGGAGAATTTAAATAGGTACCCGGTCATCATCTGAACAAGATAAATTATGTGGATGTATTGCTAAAAATGCTGATTTAGCATATTTTCTTTCTTGTCAGCAAACATCTGGTATGCTACAAATAACTTACTCTCCTTAGGATATAAAAAAATTTTAGTGCTTTAAATTATAGGGATTCTGCTTAACTGCATGTACATAATTACGAATAAATTGATGGTTTAATTAATGACACTCTAATAATTCTTTTACCATTAGAGCGAGTGATAGAAAGCAATTGCAGGCTGAACTAACTGTGAAGGTATTTTGCACATTGTTCCTGTGTCATCTACAGCATATATTTATTAATACTTTCTTTTGCTATAATTTCATCTTGGCTTACTACAAACCCCATGTGTTATGAAACAATGGATTCTGTTTCATATAACCGTGAGAACAATATTTAAAACCTGTCGTTATCTCTGGTCTGCTGTGTTAGGAAGATTGCCAGAGGAGAGCATTGAGGGTCAGATGCAGGATATTTTATTCTTTATTCTGATTTGCTATGGACTTTTAAAGTTTGTGTAGTGGTTTTGAAAGTCTGTCTTACCTGCGATGGCATATGTTAGATGCTTGTTTCTTTGTAAACACATCTGTCCTAATTATGTTGTATTCTTTTCACGTTTTGAAGCCAAGTATTGGAAGCTATGTAGCGAAACCTGCACTCAAGCTCCTGTCTGCTTTTTCTCACTTGAAGAAATAGTCAAGCTTTCCAGGCTTTATTTAATGTGCTGGAGACCTTTAAATAGTTTCAACATTGAGTTCAGATTTCTGTTTGCTCTATTTCAGTTCCTGCAGTTGTTCTGAGATTTGCTGCTTCAACTAATAAAACTAATTAGAACTTGAAGAGCGTTTTGCTTTTACAACTGAGTAATTTAGTTTCCATTGAAAGTAATTGCCAAATGAGTGGAGTCTATCAGCCCGCTGTATACCTGGAATATTCTGACAATGTAAGCTGTCTAAAAGATGAATTGTGTGTGGGGAAGGACCACATGTCCTTCCCTGGCTTGCATGGTGGAGTGGTGGACTAATAGAAGCAAATACAGACTGATGGAGAAATAATCTTTCGGATAGCTCCTTTTTTCTGTATTCTTCCCTCTTTCAAGTCATCTTTTATTTGTGCTGACTTTAAAAATCAGTGTATGAAAGATACCACAAAAATGTAATTCATTGGTTTGTTTCATAAGACTAAAAAAGCCTTTATAGATGGAAAAAAATTAAAGAGGTAATGATTATCAAACTGAAAAATTCTCTTGTTTTGAATTTCAATCCGTTTCAAAACTGGTTTAAGTTACTCAATTATTACTATATGCTGACCTAAGTAGTGTATTGAGATATTTGGTAAGAGAAGCAACAAAGACGATCAAATAATGCAAACCTGCAGTCAGATACCTTCCTTCACTGCTGTTCCAAATCATGGCCACCTGACTTCTGCTGCTGGTGGTTGGGAAGCAGGAGGTGGTTGGCACACAGCTCCCTTCCTTGTGGTAGCACAGCTCCAGTGTCTGGTGCAAATGGGAAGGGGCTGTGGGCTGCTGGCAGGACTGTTTAGGGGAGCAGGCAGCTCACAGCCACCGCCCAGTGCTGGGGCTGGGCATCAGCTGTGGGATGTTTCTCCCAGCTGGTGCTGCATTCCACTGCTCTGCAGCCGTAAGGGCTACCCATCTGTGTGTAAGACCCTGGAAAGCTAGGAAGGATTACTTATTTTACACATTGGTCCTGTATCATCAGCCTTCTTGGAGTACAAAGAAAATATCTTGCAATTGTATTTTTGTTCTAGAATACAGGTCTCTGCTTCTGTGTTTTCTGAGGCAGATTGATCAACAGGGCACATAAGGTCCCATGACCTACGTAAAAACTCATGGAAGCAGTATTGCTGTTCATTTTTAGGCGCAAAGCAGCTTTTCCCATTTGCTTGTATTTAATTTAGGAATTATAGAAGAGCTGTGAAATACATTGCAGGTAATTTGCAAAACATCTGTCTTTGTTTGTTTGTGTGTGTGTGTGTGTGTGTGTGTGTGTGTATGTGTATGTGTGTATGGGTTTTTTGGATGCATGCTGATTAAATAGCAGTGTGGATAACACTATGAATCCTTTATCCAGAGTCTACCACAGTGGGCAGTTCCCTAAAATAAAATTTTGCAATGTTTGACTAGAAATTTTATTTTATGTGTACAAGAAAAAATGTTCCTTCTGCAGGGTCCAGGAGGGTGAGTTTGGTAGCTGCTGTTCAGAGTTGAAAATAGCGGGTAGCTCTGTTCTGGGGGTCAGTTTAAGAGTAGCCCATTTTGGGGAGGTGTCTGGGGGGGAAGGCAATCTACAACCATGTAGGAGGAGAGTCAGGCACACCCTGGACGTGGGCAGTGTATGTATCCCAATTAGGGAACAGGAAGAAGCAGTGGGAATGGAAGTGCCTGTCATTAGGGAATTGGGAGAGCAGGACCTGATGTCTGGTTTGTATAGCTCGCAGTGCCCCAGTGCTCAGCCTCACCAGCTCTTACACCAGCACAGTTCTGCCAGAGTACAAGAACCTTAAACTGTGATCTGCATGATGCCAAAAACTGGAGCTTTGATACTGCTGTTTCAGAATGTACCAGTTCTGAAAAAGTGTGGCATAACTAATTTGTTCATGTTTTGAATGATACAGGATTTTAACAGCAGTGACAGCATTGTGGTCTGGTTCCTTCATTTCATGCCATATGTCACACTTGTAATTTAATTCTGAAAAGTGCTTGCATAATGATTTAAAAGTGCTTTAAGTACTTGACAGTACATCATCAGTGGGGGAGAAGTCAGTTTGAGCCTGTGAATTCCCTTCTACTCCTTTTGACTAGATTATTCAGCACCTTGTTTTAAAGACAGATGACATGCAAGTGTCTTTTGAAAGTCAATTGCATAACTTGAAGTTAGAAAGCAGTGCAGAAGTATTAATGATGGCACCAGACAGAGCATTGTGATGCACGACACAGCATGAAAGACTTGTGCCTCATACGCACTCACCTTGCCACAGGGCCTTCATGGTGTCACAATTCCATGGTTTAATACCCATCAGACATATCCAGTCTCACAACCTTTAACCCCTGTAAGCCTCTGCTGAGCCCGTAAGGCCAACACATTAAAAGCTGAATGACTTTTTGGATATTCACTTGGACTGTCCCAAGCTCACCAGCCACACTGGCAAGGCAGAGGTGGTAACAACTGTAATTAAATGTGGTTCCCTTTTCTTTGACTCCCTGAATGCTAAATAAAGGGAAAACCCCCAATATTCTAGCAATCTAATGAGGGTTTTTCTTTTGATCACAAAGTTGTGGATTGCAGAGAGCTAAGCTTACAGGGACCTATTTAAGCATTTTTTGAAAAATAAGCTATATGCTGCACACGTTATAGCTCTTGAAGACATCTGCTTCAGTTTCTTTTTTTTGTAGAGTATGAGCTCAGAGTTAAAACAAACAAGCAAACAAAGACCAAAGCAGAAAACCAAACCAAACCTGCTGTTAGTGGAATCTGTGCTGATAGGCTGGGATTTGAGATCTTCCTAGGACTGGTAGTTTTTGTGAGAGCTGAGCACTTGTTAAGAGAGGAAACTTCACTTTTAGAGCTTTTACTCTTGTATAGAGTATATGACAAGTGTCTTCTGAAATTGCACATTTTTTGTTGTTTATGCACCGAACCTTAGATTATGCCACAGGATTTGTTTCTTTGCAGTTAATGAGTTAGGCAGCTTAGTGGGAGTCTGTCTTTAGGAGGGCCATGCAATGAATTAGATGTGTTTTTCATAAATGTATAATAAATTAGCTTCCTTATTTGAAAAATGCAATTGCTTAAATGACAGAGCAGCATGGGGGCAGTTTGCTATTTTGGAGAGTTTACTTTTAGTATATGTTGTTTGAAATTCGTTTTCTTAATAGCTAAATAATGAATGGTTCTAAAATCAGATGATGATTGTTGTCATGAAAATTCCATTCTTGTAGTTTCCAGTTCTGAAAGCATTTGCTATTTAGTTTGTTTGAGTTTTGAACACATTTTCTAACATTTAATCAAATAAATCATAATAAATTACTGAAAATCTGCTTGCTAATGGACTAATGGTTTTGGGTTTTATGTGAAGTAAAAGGACAGAGGCTTTCATCGTTAAGTAGGTAATAATCTCAGAAATTTTGAATGTTAGCTGTTGACAGTCGAAATTTTACTGTGAGATGGTGTCTGTCCAGAGATTGGCTCAAAGCAGTTTTATATTTCTATATTAAATCTTGGGAGGTCTAAAATAATTAATTTTTTGTCTCTTTAAAAAATATCACTTTTTATACTGTTTTAAAGAAATGCTCTTTGTTTGCTGTTATTCACCAGTTCTTTTGTTACTAGACTGAACTGTTATTTTAAATCCGCAGGATTTCTCCTGAAAATTATCCTAAGTGCAACTGAGTTTTACGTGATTTGTTTTCTTTTGGATTGATAAGCCCTGAGGTAACAGAGTAAAATATGTCTTCTCTTAAGGCATCCAAATACAAAGAGTAATAACAAGAGGATAGTTGGCCCCCCTGCCTGCCATCTGTGATGGCCAGCTGCTGGATTGCACTGCTTTGTATTGGAGGAAAGGCACACGTTGGAGTTGCTGTGAGATGAGAAGCTGGTATTGGGAGCACTGCTTCTCAGGAGCATGTGGCCTGCCTTGGGCTCCTTCTGTGGGGCAGGTATCCCTTAATCCCTCGCATTCTGTACATTCAATTACATACGTGCAGTTTGCATTGAGCAACAGAGAGAGGGGGTGGGCTGCCCGAGAGAAAACAGCACTTTCCATCTGTATTCCCTTGGTTCTAGTGTTCAGAAGTAGGTAAGTGCACGTGTAAAGGCTTTTCCATGTGCGTTGGCCTGTGCAGACCAACTTGAATTCTTGCTTCTTTGGTGCAAGGTGACATTCAGAACTGTCCACCTGAGCTGCCTTGCCCAAGCAGAGCCTCTCTGCCCCTGCCAGAGCACTGAAATAGTCATCCACCAAATGTGGCTTAGATGTCATTACTTCCCAAGGTGTGGAGTAGAAAGGAAAGAAGAGAGAGGAAAAATAGTAAATAATCAGGTGTGAGCCACTGGCTTTCTGTGGACACTGAGATCTCCTGCAGAGATTCAGGATGGAATAGTTGTATGCAGTAGTATTATTAAGTTTATTCTAGGTAAATTCTCAAGAGATTAAAGTTCTAGTTTTGATTTGGTTTTTTCTTTTTCTTTTTTTTTTTTTTTTTGAATTTATTCTTTCTGTTGATGGATGGTTTCCTTAATATATTCAGACAAAAGCTACATATGCAACATGTTAGGGCTTGCTTTGAAGAGCTTGTGGGGAGGCATAGAAAGTTGTTGGTGAGACACAGAGGGAAGAGAGGCAGGAGGAGCAAGCTGAAGCTTTGCTCTGTTCAAGAGTCTGAAAATGCTTGGTTTTCTGTCAAAAGTGTCTGATTTGAAAGATGGTGACAGAAGAAGAGCCAAGACGTCTAGAAAGTTGGGGGCCATTTTTCCTACTAGTGTCAAAAGGACCAGGATTGCTAAAGCAAACAAGCTAGTTTGTCCTTCCCTTTAAAAGGATAATAGTAACAAAAAATCAGATCTATCAGTATGGTGATTGGTATGTAGTAATTTCAATTTACAGCTTGCACTTTATTCTTCTGTGTTATGGCATGCAGCTCATTCTTGGTGAGAAATTACCAATTCTTTTGTGTTGCTTTTGTGGTCCTACAAATGCTTTTTTTCCTCGATTTAAAGTGGTGCCTATGACAAAAGTGGTATGAGCAGTGTTTTCTGAGTTACTGGACAGACACAGCTAATTAAGGGAGCTGTGAAAATGAGGTTTCATGTAGAGAATGATCAGTGAAAAAATGCTCAAAAATGAGAGTTTGAGCTCATACTAGGTGAGAAACATTGGAAAGGATATGACTTGTTACAATGCTGTGTTGCTACTGTTATGACAGGCAGTTAAGCTAAAACCACAAAAAGCGAAATTCTAAAAGACAGTGCTTTTGTATGTGCTGTAAGCTTAGCTTCTGAATTTCATTACTGGAAGTATCTTCAGGGCCAAAGATTCAGGAATGAATCCAGTGTTTATAAATACCAAAGTCTTTTCTTACCTCATAAATTAGGTGAGGTATCGTTACCTATGGGCCTAGAAGCAGCTTCTTTCATAAGTCAATTGCTCATACGTTTCTGACACCTTGTGAAAGAGCCTATGTGCCCTTCTGCCAGACTTCTAGACAAAGAGAAACTGGCCAGTGTGTCAGCAGGAAGGAAATTGCTAAGTAAAAAGAGCTTATCCTATGCTACCAGTATTTTGCACCAGCTAGCTGTCCAAAGAGTATGTGGAAGAAGTTGTAAGGATCATTTGTTATTCAGATAATATTCCAGTAATTTGTGCAGCTTTCAGTATGGAGAACAAAGAAGTGCCTATTTTGTGAGATCATCACTGGATTTTAACAAACAGCAATAATAATACAAAATTCATAAGAAAATGTATTTTCTTCATGAAGAGTACTTCTTGCACAGTTTCAGAAGGATTTCTACAATTGTCATAAATGTAGCTAGTGTTTGCTTGTCAGAAAGATGTTAAAGCACTTCGTAATATTTAACATTTACAGCCTGTACACAAACCTTTGTTTCATACTGTACTGCTTTTTCTGTCTTCATTTATCTTGTGGATATTGGGCTAAACTTCTTGGCTTTTGTATTCCTAAAACATGTAACAGTGTGTGAAATAGAGATTTATATTACAACTTCGTGATCCCAAAGCCTGCTGGAGAAATATTTTCTGATCTCTGTAGTTGTATTCTTTGTACCTGTGCCTATACCTCTTTGAATGAAAATACTATAAAGTTTAAAGTAGTATTCTCCTAAATGCAGCCTGTTTTGTACAGAAGTAATTTCCAAATGACATGTGGTCTAGTGTAGAGAAATGGAATGGTGCTATCTAGCATGAGAACTCTCATGTTTTGTAGAGTTGCTAAACGTTTTATAAGTAGGTTGTTAACAGTGGGCTGAAAGCTGAAGGAATGAAAGACGGTGACACCACCTGAGCACGTTCTTCTCATAGAGCTGCTAAGGTGAAGGGAGGAGGAAGTGCAGACTTTTCCGTGCATGCTATTGAGTGGTGTCCTTTGGTTTCCATCCAAAATACAGACTTACATAAATGACAGAGGAAAAGTTAACCGTTAATTACTTGATGAAGAAAAATACTTAGCAATTATTCTTAACTTGTGAAAATGTGAAATTTTAGAATCGGCAAAAGTCTGTCTTAAAGCTGCACAACTACTTAAGTATATAAACACGTATATTTTGTGGTTAGCAAAGAAGGATTTTGATAGAGGTTATAACTTACTTACAGACCTAAGTTCAGAGCACACTATTATTTTCTGACATGAGTTTGAAGTTTGATTTTAAGTTGTGCTTCTTGACTACAGTAAAATAGAAAGCGAGTAGCTTTACATGACTATGCTTAACCTTGAAGCCTTGCTGTCTTACTTTTCAAACCAAGCTGATAGTCAAAGCTGCTTCAAAGCAACAGAGTCATCCTAGAGATAACATTTAATCTTTGCAAGTGTTGAAGTGGTGACATGTTTTGTGGCTAGTGTTGTTGAAAGACTGTAATGGTCAAGATTTTGCTATTATTCATGTGGTGGCATAAACTTCAGCATGTTACTTTATATTATTTTGTCAGAAGCTACTGTTCATGATTAAAATTGATTAAAGAAAAACAGATTTAATTTTTGGCATTTTTTGTTCTGACTGAAACTTTCCACTATGTCAAATGTTACAGTTTGGTTGGAAGAGAAAGGCAGGCTTTCGGCAAAGGAGGACTTCAATGAAGTGTTAATTTAAGTTTTTAATGTGTTTTGGGCTGTTTTTCAGATTCAACAAGCTGCTAGTCTGAAATTAATAAAACACTAAGATTGAAATGAGAGATAGTGAGCTTCATAGTTCCAGCTAGGAATGATGTTAGAAAAACTGTATTTTTCTCCAAAATCAAATAGTAACATGAAACATTTTCACTGACATTTAATGATAATTTCTTAAACATTTAATATTGATTCCTATATAAAAGGGGAAAAAAGTTTTATTTAAAAACCATTAAAAGTATTGTTTGTAACACTATAAGGATCTTTTCCACTTTTTTGTTAATTGATATTTAAATAAATTTTAGGTGTTTTGCTTCTGGTATTTTATAAAATGGAAGATATATTTTATGTTGAACTTGAGTATTGATGTGTTTGAAATCGGTTAGCACTGAATTTGAAAATGAAACAACTTGAAACTGAAATACATTTTTTTTAAAGTAGAGGGAAATTAAACTTACAGTGCTATGAGGCAGACAATTTGCAGGTACAGACTTGATAGAAATTAATTTGAGCAGCTTATCCTGCCAGCTCATTGACAAGGTGGTTCTTGTGCTCAAAAGTCTGCTGGAGTTACTGGGAGTTGATGACATAGCATGGGAAACTGAGCTACAGTACTGTGCCTGCACATTTGCCTGCAGCAAACATTGAAAACACTGGCTTGAACTCTAATGGTACACTAGCTGGGCAATGTGCTTGTGCTGCCAGTTGATGTACAGCTTTCCTGCCAGTCATCTACTTTTGTATATAAGCTCTTCTTTGTAAATAGCACTGAAGGTGAGATGGCACCTTCAGTAAATCAGTTATCATGGGACAGGGTGTGTAGTAAGTTTGAAAAGTTTCAAGTGTAGGTTTGAGATTGCCTTTTGACGTTAAGTTACAACAGATGTTGGATTTATTCCAAATCCTTAATAAGAGATGCGGGTTATAGTTTCCACTTGGCAAGTTACCAGCCTAAAGAAAAAGGCTTCTATTCACGCTCTTAAAATGGAAACTCTTCTCTTTACCTTAGTCTTCCACAAATGGAGCTCATTTAGTGAATAAAAAATATCTCCTCCTATTCATAGATTCCAGTCTCCCGGTTATTCATAGCCAGGCTGGTTTGTTGCCGTTTCAGAGGTCTTGGGCAATACAGGCAGATTTGTACAATAGTGAGAAAGCGTCCTTTGAGGCTTGACTGATACCTTCTGGTAAAGTAAAAGGAGCTAAAGTGAAGTCTGGTAGTGGACTTACTGAGCCATTTGTCCTTCAAGGAGGAGTATTGACTTAATCTTGTGGCATCACCTGCTGTACTTGGCTAACAGGAACGGTGACAAGATGGAAGCTCTTGTGCCAGTGTTCTGGCTTCTGGGCTGCTCAGTTTGTGCAAGGAAGCCAGGTTACTGGCATGTTAAGAAGAGCAAGATATACTGGTCTTTTTGGCAAAAAAAATATTGACCAAAATTGTTTTTAATTCTGCATCTCTTTCAGAGGAGAGTCCTCTGAGGGCTAAACTAGGCTTGCTTGATGCATCACTTCAATAGTTATGTCACAGTGCTGATGGAGATGCAGATCTGTTGCCATGATGTGAATAGCAGGCAGAGATGTAGATGTTCTTCAAGATTGTTTTGTTTTATACATCACATGTCTTTTCCCTAGTCAGAAAGGCATTCAGATACAGCCTTCTAACAATAGCAATTGAGCAAAATTCAGTGAAAAGTGGCACAGAAAGCAGGAGAGTTTTTAGCCATTGGTTATAGGACAGTTAAATAGTAGCTTTTATTTAAAACTTTACAGTCCAGTGCACTTTTGAAGGAGCCAATATTAGCTTCAGCATTGAAACTTCACAATGCTATAGTTGACCCTGGCTTTCATGGTCTTTACACCAGTGACTAAAAGGAGGTCATAATTTTAAGAACAGTGATATGCTTGCAGCCCACATTACAACTGCATCATATTGCCTCCACAGCACATTGTGGCAAAACAAAAGTCAGCAATGGCAGACATATAATGGAAGAAGACAAATGTGAAGGGAATTTGAAATGTGTAAGAAACATTTAATAGAAAATGCATGACATCAGGATTAATCTGTAAAAACTGGTCTAAGTGGTTTATATGCAAACCATTTTGATCTCAAAAGTTTTTGTCACTTCATACATTTTAAGCTTTATTCAGTCTGGTTTTTTTTCTACCAAATGTTAAACATGCATGTGCTGTCTTTCTGACTTTTTAATAACACTGGTAGCCATTTGCATTATTCCTCTGAAGTAGAAGATGAAAATGGGGAACAAGTTGTTTAAGGAAAAAATAGTAAAACTCAAGTCTGTAATTCTAATTAAAAAGTCTTTTTTTCTTCTACTGAAAGCTAGTTAATAGAAGTCCATAATTTCAGAAGTCCACAACTTTCTTAGTCTTATGGTGTGTATTTCTCTTTTGGTGAGACTATGTGATTATGTGTTTAGGTTCACGAAACACTTCTGCTTCAGTGTAGTTCCAGACTTCTTTATCACTATTTGCTGAAGAAGTCTCTGTGACAAATGTGTAATTGCTAAAAACAGAAACATTTTTCGTATTTGTTAACATATGGGAACTCTGATGCTACTGTCTGATAAAAAAGTATAATTTATCTTAAAAAATGTGCCATTTGATGAAATTAGTTATTATGATATCTCAGCAAATCTGCAGTGCTACCTGAAGTACCCTAATTTGATGTTTCCGTGGCATTTTAGGAATATTTTTTTTTCTTGTGCTGTTTTGTACTGATTTATTTCTTACTGCACTGTGTACTCAAGTTGCATTGTTTATGAGGACTTTAGGAGGTGGCATTACATGTGCTTCATTTGGAGAAAAATTGTGTTCATTGAAAACAGTCTAACAAACCTCTCTTAATATCCAGCATCAGTATGTCCTCATGGAGGAAGCATCCTTTCTGAACGTTTCAGTTTGACCCAACCTGTGCAAACTTATGTTCATATGCAAACAGTCTGTGTGTTATATAAATATGACCTCTATTGTTTGATGTTTCTCAAAGTGGTTTTTTTTTTTTCTTCATTTGCCTAGTCACTTGACTTGGTATTTTGTATTATCAATCAGGAGTGCAGATGTTATGGTTATGAAAAATATTACAATGTGCACAAAACACAGAAAGGTAGTGTGACAGGCAGTGTTCTCAGGTTAAAATCTTTCATCGGTATTTGCATGCATTTTGAATATTGAATATTCCCAGGTTAAAAACTTTTGCAGGTATTTGCATGGATTTTGCATAGTGAAGCATTCATGTGCTTATTAGCCCCACACTATACTTGCAGTTAAGAAATTTGCATATGATTTGCTTTCTGTTGAGTGAAATAAGCTTTACACAGAATTCAGGGCATTAACTCTTTTTATGCATGACCTATTACTGGGTGGAAGGCATTTGAAAAAAATCTGGTACTACTTAGCATTTTGTAACAAACACAAGATTTAAAAGGACAACATGAGTGTGAAGCATTTCCATCAGTAATACCTTTCAGAAACACGTGCATGTGCTGGGTGGCATATTTCCAGATTTAATTGCATTTGTACCTTACCAAGGACTCAGATCTGAAGCTTGCTCTTCAGAGCATATGCAGAAAAATAGATACAGGGGATAGAATTTTTGTGTTGCTTATGTGGGGGGGTTTTGTTGTAATTTTCTTTCTTTTCTCACTCGGTTTTTCCTTTCATTTGTTGCAGAAGCACTGATTCATTGCCACTTTCATGATTGATAGCATGAGCTTTCGATTTGTTGTGTTCTTGACAGTAAATTGCCATTTGTGTTCAGAATATTTCCTAGTTAATTTCAGCTTCCTTTTGAAGCATAATCAATATTCATTGTTCTTTCAGAACAGTTCTACAGGCTTGAATTGATACTACTCAAATCTTTGAAAAGTTACTAAAGTCCTACACTTTTTCAAAGACTGGAGGAAAATAATTGTACTTGAAGCCTGACTGTCAAGTCACTAACAAATTCTACTGTGTGGTGCTCTGTAGTTCTACAATATGTGTGCAAAAATCCTACCTCCACGTGTCAAAATAATCCAGCTGTGTGCGTGTAAAGTTCTTTTTGAGCTTGTTTTACTTTTAATGAATTCGAAGTTGTGGTAACTTTGGTAATTCCAAGTACACTTGCTAAACAGTAGCTAATTTGCCTATTAGCATATTTATGTAGGACAGTCAACTCTTTTAAACATTTCCGTAAATTTCAGTGCCCTTACCTGCATCTTCGTGGCACTGGAAAGTGATTTCCCCTGCTTTGGCTGCATGTCTCTTGCTTTAGGCAGCAATGCCAGTGTGATGAGCTGCTGTTGTGTTCCCTTGCCTGCCCAGCTGGGCTGGTGCAGATGTGCTGCATGACACAGTTCACTACCAACAGAGGCTGTCGTTTTGCCTGGTGCACTTTTTTTTTATCCCATGTCAGATACCTGGTAATCTTAGAGTTGTATCATTCCAGTGAAAGGGTGATATGAGAAAAAGGAAGGTTGCTAGACTTAAGGCTGCTACTAAAGAGAAGCTTTGTAAAGCTGTGCTCCAAGCCTGTTCAGTGTGTAAATTAAGTACAACTTGTGTGTGTGTGCCAGAACTGGCCTATCAGTGGGAGAGAGGACCAAAGAATTTCTGTAAAGAATGAAATAGCTGTTTTTTCACGATTATACACTGCTGTTGCTGATGACTTCATGTTTCTTTAGCTTTGCACGTTGCACTGGGCAGAACAATAAGCTGTGTTTGAAAGCCTGAGTTTTGCCTGCAGTTTGCATATTTTGTCTTTGAATACGTACTTGGAGTTCATACGACTAAGTTCAAAAAAGGTAACTTTTCTTTTTTCACATGCTCATGCTGATCTTGAAATATTAATTTATTTTCCCTATTTAAGTGGTTAACAGGAACAAATAATAACTTTTTCGTTACATTGGTTGTTCTACTCTGTATGAACATCAGAAATTCAAAGTAGATCTGATTATGCAGGAGAAAGTATATTATGTAGTCTATCGGTGTACCTTGAAGGGGAAATGTGTTTTGAAACTTATTACAAAACAGATAAATAGGCATTTTCTCAAAGAAGTATTCTTTAACTTTTGTATCTGAAAGTCAGTGATTCCAGAAATAGTTTTCATGTCTGAAGTAAAAATGCTTTGGGAATTAACTACTGAGATTTAAGAATTACTCTTGTACAGATTGATAGCCATTTTTAGTGAATGGATAGCAGTGTTTCTGGGCATGTGAACACATGTGAAAGATGTTATTTAAAAGGGGTGTTTAAAAATGTTTCATTATCTTGATTGTACAAAAATAATAGCAGCAGTGAAGGAGAAAGCTGACCAAAAATCATCAGATCCCTTTTTTTGTTCAGTTTCTGCTGATTTCCTCAACTGACTCCTCTTAGTAACTGTGACCAGGCTGCTTTGCTTTCCATTCTGTGAGCATGGGAGAAGTGCCATAATCCAAAGAGCTGGATTCTAGGCATTTGGTTGAATTATTTGTATAGTTTGTAACAGTTACATTTACACAGTGTATTTAAATATAGACATATTGAATGGTGTCAGAGAACGCAAAATTTAGTAACAGTAAACACAAAACTGTCTTTTTTTAGGGAGAGTGTTCTTTGGGATAGACCTTGGTTTAAATTTCTTCTTCTCAGATGCCCAAACACTTCGCGTTTAAAGCCTCCAAATCTCACATCTGTAGTCAGGCAGTGTTTAAGGAACTGGTTCATGCTTCCTTATATGTGCTGTCATCTTGGTGTTTTTGACCTCATTCTACGGTGGTGGAAAGTGTCAGTAGAAGATCATGGGTAAAGACCCTGTTCCAGTCTGTCTCATAATATTTCTTGTCTGAATACTATTCTACAAATTAAAAATTTGTCATATCACTTTTTAGAAGGTGTTACTGCTTGTATTTATCCTCTGCACTGTGTAAAATTGTAAATCTTCTGGAAGAGAAGCTGAGCAGGGTTTTTAAATTAATCACCACGTAGACCAAACCTGTACTGTGTATTTTAGCATTACAGCTCATCTTTCCTGGAGAGTGAAAAAGATAAAAATAATCATCTCCCATTACCTGTGGTTTTGTGAGCATTGCAAACACCTCAGTCTACTTAAGAGTATCTTGTTTTTCACTGAGGACTCTGGTGCAAGAGCAGGGACAACTTATGTTGCATTTTATTTAGCTAGTAGCTAGTTTTGTTTTAAAATATTGGGCTGCCTGGATCTGTTTTACAAACAACTTGGACATCCAGACTGGAGGAAGAGGGTAACAGCACCCTTTAAAGCTGTCCAGTAGAAGTTATCTATTTCAGTCAGAATTCTGTAACTGAGATTACCTATTCTGTGGTGTTTAGCATCTGCTCCTTGAGACTAAATAGCAGTTCCATTTTTCATTATAGGTATACAATTGCAACTGTTTTAATTATTGCTATAGCTTTTAACTCTTGTGTTAGTTACACTGTAGAGATGTCATTGAAAGCACTGCATAGGTAATAAACCTGATTCCAAAATGTATAGGTTCATAAGTGGATGCTGCACCCATCCTCAGCACTGATGAGGGCACACCTGGAGTGCTGTGTCCAGTTCTGGGCATGCCAGCGGAGAGACATGGACATAATGGAGACAGTCCAGTGAAGGACCATGAAGATGATTAAGGGACTGGAGCATCTCATGTGAGGAGAGGCTGAGAGAGCTGGGATTGTTCAACCTGGAGAAGAGAAAGCTTGAAGGAATCTCATATGTCCCAAATACCTTAAGGAAGGGTGCAATGAGACTGGAGCCACGCTCTCTTCAGTGGTCCCCAGCGACAGGCCAGGAGCCAGTGGGCATGCAGTGACACACAGCAGATTCCTTCTGAACACCAGGAGACGCTGCTTTTACTGTGAAGGTGACTGAACATAGGCACAGGTTGCTCAGGGTGGTGGTGGAATCTCCATGCCTGGAGATATTCAAAAGCCATCTGGACATGGTCTTGGGCAGTTGGTTGTGGCTGGCCCTTCTGGATCAAAGGATTTGGACCAGATGACCTCCAGAGGTCCCTTTCAAGCCCAACTTTCTGTTGATTTTTAGTGATGGGGGAAACTCTTGTGCTGCATCCTCCATACATTGCTTCCTTATACAAAATTCAGATTGGAGGATGTGTTTGTGCTGAATCAAGGTAACAACTGTAACCCTGCCCGAGTGTTGTGTTTATTTGTTCACTTCTCCCACAAAACAAATATCAGTCAGCAGGGAGGCTCTTAACTAACTACCATGTGTTTTGATGTATTTTTAGCGTGATAAGCCTATCCTAAGTTTTTTTGGAAAGGGTCTAAAGCAGGAATGCATTATGTGTATATGATTAGTATAGGAAAGAAAGCAAGAAAGAAGACTGATAGTATTTATCTAGTGAAAGGCAACTTACTTGAGTTCTAGTGTTCAATATAGCTTTGATCTGCATCAGTTTTTGCAATTTGCTGTATAGTTGGTGTGCATTTATCTGATGCAAGGTCAGTATATGTGACTTCGAAATCTTTTCATTTAAACCCAGGAATACCTTTGTTGTCTTATGTCCATCAGCTCTCAAATTTGTTGGAGGCAGAATGGGATTGTTTTGGGATTCGAGAATCAATTTGAATTGTTAGAAGCAATATCCAGTTGAATTGTAATGTGTTTCACAGCTTGTGTGTACTTGACTTGTGGTGTAATATTCCATGATGTCTTATAAACTGATGTAATGTCAGATATTTGGAGGGGAGGAGATACGTTATCTGGAGCAAATACCAGCCTGTTCTTTACATTTGTGAGCTGATTCATTAATTACCAAAACTACATACTCATAGCTCAGCCACATTCTAGGATCTTATGATAATTTCATTTGACAGAAAAGCCATAGGAGGATAGGCATAAAGTTTTAACATTGTGTCTGAAAGAATTAATTGTTTTCAGGTAATAGTAGCTAAACACCGCTTTTAAGCTAATCATATTTTGTAAAATTTTCAAGGCCGCTTTGTTTTTTTAAGATGCTTTATGATTTGGTGAGTGTCCCACCAGATTGGACTGCTTCTTTTGTGAGGAGTCTTGGTGGCTGTTCCTGTTTTTATTTTCATTCCAAGGTGGTTAATTACCTTTGAAAGTGCTAACAGAAGATTTAGAAACCACAACCCTTAAAAGTCTTTATAATCTGTACAACATTTGTGGGTAAGGCTGATTCTGTTTTATTACATAAGTGTTGAAGAAGTAGATGTGCATTTGGATACACAGGCATAAGGTCTGAAATAAAAACAGCTGACTTCAAAGGTAAATAAAGGTTGAGAACTGCTGCTCAGTCACATATCCCTGAAAAAGGATCGCTGAACTTATGGTGTGGCCAATGACAAGGGATGATAAAAGGGTTCTCTTTGGGGGAAGAGGAGAGTTTAGCTTGTTTCTCATAGATGCTCATTTGAAGTTCTCATGTGGACTGAAAAGTGCAGTGGCACAGAAGCTTGCTTTTCTGCGGGATGAGTGGTAGCTGATCTGGCTTCCAAAGCTGGTGAATCGTCTCACCTGGGTGATTACAAGGTGTAGCATGGTGGCTGTTTTGTCTTTTCTGGTGTGTGCAAGGATACTGTTAGGTAGGCATTGCTGGACAGTGGCTCTGTTAAACGTCTGAAATTACTGCTGTATGCTAGGTAGCTCAGGGTGCTGATGAAATAGAGTTGTAGGCATTACTGGATGAGTCTACTAGTCCTTAGGGTTGTTAAGAGTCCATCGTTCTAAAAGATTTGTCAGAAACTTGCTTCTTGAGGGAAATAATTTATACCTTACAATTTCTCTATGAAATATTCCCCCTAGTAAGGTGGTACTCATATTTCTGAAATCCGTATGTTTTATGTTAGTTTGTATTAATTCAGTTTTCTGAGAGGTCTGGTGGGCAAAGAATTAGTTTCCCATTTGCTTGTAGACCTTACTACACTGTCAATGGCAGGACTGTTTTTGTAAATAAACATTTATTTCTTAGGTCAAATTCACTGCCAGTCTGGTATAGTTTTAAGTACTACCACTTTCAGTTTTTCATCATTAGTTCTTAATCACAGGGAGAATACATTTCTTGCAAGGCTCCTCTAGTTGCCCAAATACTTGTACTGTAGCTCTGCTTCTGGTAGTGCTTTGTGTTGTGAGGCTGGGAACATGTTTGGATACACTTTTAAAGCAAAACTAGTGTATTGAAAAACAGAACATGCATGTGTATTCAGGCTTTATTTAATGCGTCAGAAAATAATACAAAATGCACTGAAGAAAATATTCTGGCTAGTGACTGTCTCTTGTGGTAATACATGCATAAAATAAAGGATTAAAGGACTTAATATAGAATTTTTCTTTCAAATGCAATGGCAGTTTCTTTGAAGGGATTAAAAAACCTGCCTAACCCAAACAACCTTATAGCTCATGTTGGATTTTACCTCTAGACTGACATGTGTTGATTATTTGTACTTACATTAAGTATTTTTCTTCCATGTGTGGGCAACGAATATAATATCTAGATAGGATTACTTCTAGTAAGATTCCTTTAATATTTTCATGCATGACAAAAAAGAATTGGACATACAATTAGCAAATACATAAGGAAACAAAAACAACTTGAAGACTTCATTACCATATTATTTGCAGTGTATTATTAAAATGAAGTAAAAAAAAAGTTTATGAATGGTGACTTTTTAAAGGAACAATGCATACCCTTTTCCAGAGGCAGTGGTGTTAAATATACATCTGTTTGAAACAGATGTAGTAAGTTTTCCTCTTTGAGGCAGTCATTGTAATAGTGTATATCAAATTTGCTTCTGTGGTACAACAGAGACCCCTTAAATGCCTATGTTGAAACTGAAATCTTCCTGTGAAATCAAGGGTGGGATGTACAGAATATCTGTATTTGACAGAGATTTTACGAATTTATTTTCTAGAAAATACTCAACTCTTCATATGTCTCAGAATACTCTTGTGTGTCAGTGGAATGGGAATGTTATGTGTGGCTTTTGTTTGCTTTCATAAATGGTTTTAAGCAATTAAATTTTACTGCCTAATTATTTATTTCACTAACCATCTGTTTCAAATGGATAGGTCAGTAAACATACCTGAATATATCTGCTAGTGGCACTTTTTCTAGTCGGTAATTTTGTATGGACTTTATTGTGGATATGTTGAAAGAAATGTACCCTTCTGTGATTTTACTGTGTGCTTCCTAAACATGGTCTTAACCTGAGTCTGCTTCCTTCCTAATCTCAGAGGCCCTGTGAAAATTCAGAAGCTGTTGGTGTCATCTTTCGTGTACTTGTGATGCACAGTTATTGCCCATACTTAATTTAAAGCTTCAGCCTGAGCTTAATGATGACTGGTCTGAACCTTTTTAGTGCATACCTTAACTTTTAAAATAGTTTAAGTCTTGCAAGAATTCCTTGAAGTTACACCCTGCCTGAAGGAATAGAGACCTTCATTAAACATCCTCAGTTAGGACTTCAGTAAATGCTGAAACAAATCAGAAAGTGTAAGAAAAGTGAGTCAGCTGTTTATTTTATGACACTTAAGTAAGGCTTTGCCTTTAATATTAACTTTTATTTTTAAGGAAAGAACTTAACTGTATATTAATATTGTAAAAAGATAGTGGGGAACAGAAAGAGAGGAAGTCACTCAAAGTTTTGAAAAGGGGCTAATAACTTATTTGTCGTAAGTGCTGAATATTGCTTTTGAAAGTAAATGTAATGCTGGACCTCAGCAAAAACTGAGGATGTTACAAGAATTCTGATGGTATTAGAAGCTGAAAACAGTTGCTTTTAAGTTGATTTTTTTTTTTACAGTGTTCAAAAAATGGTTTCTTCAATCCATTTGCTGTAGATTGATCTTTTTTCTACTTAATAACATGGGCTATGTTGTGAATAGTTAATGCCCTTTTGTGCAGGACATTTTTGAGGAAATTATGCTGGTTACCTTGAGTGTTTGCTTTGGTCTGAGGATGTAATTGTGCTTAGTGTGTACGAGTTTACAATTTGTTGGGGAGTTTGGACTGTGTGTACAGTTCAAGATCAAATACAGCACTTGCAGTAATTATTTTCATGTTCCCATACCAATTGGGAATTTAAGGATGATACAGAATGTGACAAAAATACATTGCTTAGCATCAGGAATACCAGGCTTTGCAGGGCTTCTGGATTTGAGTGCAGCTGGTTTTACCTGCTCCCTGAGTAGCAGCTGGGGGTGCAGGCAAGGTAGGGTGCCAGTGGGCTGGAAAGTCCAGAAGAACTGAAGTCAGCCCGTGTGGGTCAGTCTGAGACATACAAATGTTTGGGGCTTATCTCAGGGCTCTTGTGGAGCTTGGAGAAAAGTTACCAAAGTCTGCTGATGTTCTTGGAGCAGAAAGTGGGTTTTTGCACTGAGGGATGATGGGAGTCCTGGCATAGATGGGTTGTTGGGGAGTGGACACTGAAAACACCTGGGCTGTAGAGAGGCCTGATACAGGAACTTCAGGTGTAGCAAGTGCAGGAACCTCTGTAATGAAGTGGATGCTTCCCTGGTTTTTCAACTAGGAAGTATTGGCAAAACATACCTGCTCCAAGCCACTTCCAACATTGTGTATTAAGTGCCAGATGATTAATGGAAAATACACTGTGTGTGCTTGCAGGGCCCAGTGAAGATTAATAGCTACTGAAAGCTTGTAACAAATAAAGCTTGTAAACAAATAAAGGATGAGGATAATGCTGAGGTACTTAATGCTTTCTTTGCTTAGTCTTTAACAGTTAGACCAGTTGATCTCAGTGTACGCAGCCCCCCTGAGGGGGAAGGTAGGGACAGAGAGCAGAATGAAGTCCTCATAATCCAAGGGGAAATGGTTAGTGACCTGCTATGCCATATAGATATAAGTCTATTGGGTTGAGTGGGATTCATCTGAGGGTACTGAGGGAGCTGGCAGAAGTGTTCACCTTCTCTGACCAAGTGACCCCCTTAGAGGGTGAGGGAAAGGCTATGGATGTTGTTGTCTTTCTGGACTGCAGTAAAGCCTTTGATACATTCTCCCATAGCATTCTCCTGGAGAAACTGGCTGCTCATAGTTTAGATGGATGCACTGTTTGTTGGATTGAAAGCTGTGTACATGGAGAGTGGTAGTGAAGGGAATTCGATCCTGCTGGTAGCTAGTCTCAAGTGCTGTTCCCCAGGGCTGTGTGTGGGGCTAGTCCTGTTTAACACCTTTATCAATGATATGAACAAGTGGATCAAGTGCAACCTCAGTCAGGTTTTGGACCAAGCTATGTGGGAGTGTAGATCTGCTGGAGGGTAGGAAGGCTCTGCTGAGGCGTCTGGACAGGCTGGATCGATGGGCTGAGGCAAATTGTATGAGATTCAACCAAGCCAAGTGCCAGGTCCTGCACTTGGGTCACAACTCCAGGCAGTGCCACAGGCTGAGGACAGAGTGGCTGGAGAGCTGCCCAGCAGAAGAGGACCTGGAGTTGCTGGTCAACAGCAGCTGAACATGAGTCAGCAGTGCCCAGGTGGTCAAAAGGCCAATGGCATCGTGGCCTGTATCAGCAATAGTGTGGCCAGCAGGACCAGGGCAGTGATTGTGCCTCTGTGCTCAGCACGGTGAGGCTGTGCTTCACGTCCTATATCCAGTTTTGGGTTCCTCGCTGCAAGAAAGATGTTGAGGAGCTGGAGGGTGTCCAGAGAAGGGCAGTGAAGCTGGGGAAGGATGTGGAGAGCAAGTCCTGTGAGGAGCAGCTGAGGGAGCTGGGCTTGTTTAGTCTGGGGAAAAGGAGGCTCAGGAGGGACCTTACTGCCCTCTACACCTTCCTGAAAGGAGGCTGTAGCCAGGTGGGGGTCAGTCTCTTCTCCCAGGCAAGTAGCAACAGGACAGGATGAAAGGGCCTTAAGTTGCACCAGGGGAGGGTTAGATTAGATTCGAGGAAAAATTTATTCACACAACGAGTTGTCAAGCACTGGAACAGGCTGCCCAGGGAAGTAATTGAGTCACCATCCCTGGAGGTACTTAAAAGGCCTGTAGGTGTGGCACTAAGGGACATTGATTAGTGATGGACTTGGCAGTGCTAAGACATCTAAGATCGTAGAGGTCTTTTCTAACCGAAATGATTCTCTGAAAGTGCCATAGTGTTTGTTTTCTGAATATATTAAGTTTGAGAACAGATATTATCTTCTTTTTTTTTTTTTTTTTTTTTTTTAATCCAGACTTGGTGGAAACAATAAACAAACTTTACTATTTTTTTAATATATTAACTTTTTTGGTGATAAAATGTCATTTTTAACAAGCAACATTGGCAGATTGTATCCAGGATATAACAAATACTTTGCTTTCAAACATGAAAAAATACAGTTGGAAATTGTTCTGGAGTGGTAGGACTCTTAATGTTTTTATTTCCTGATTTTTTTTCCTGTCAGTCTGTATACTGCCTTTGTTCCCTCTCCATTACAGTTGCCTCTTCACCACTACCATTACATGTATAAATCGTCTCTTGCCCTCATGGCATCATTTTTAACTGTGCAGCTCAGTGCTAATGCTGTTTGGTTTGTAAAATAAATTATTAAAAATGACTGTAAACAACTCTTGCTGGAAGACTGTGGTTAACACTTTCAAGCTACCATTAGACCACTTCTTTTTGTGTGGATATTAGTCAATTGTCCATACACTGCATGTAGTTCATTCTGGCCCCTGTGATTCCTCAGCCAGGAGAGAAGTGTTCTCTTAACTGTATCTGTTGGAAAGCATCACAGTGTTTCCTGGAATCAGATGGAATGTGATGGTAACTGTAAAGGATTTTCACATGATGGTATTCTTATGAATGTGATTTAAATCAAACTTAATGATGTTGTGTTCTCATTTCTGGCATTTGGAAGACATTTAATTTTAATTTTTGTTTACATCAGGCAGGTGCTTTCTGATATCTGCACTTAACTTTCAAAGTAAAGTAATGCCACAGCCCTTTCTTTCCCACAGTTAAAAGTAGATGTTGTATATTTGAAGTACTTGTTCCTTTATGTGGATAATTGATTTTCAGTAAGAGAAGGGCCGTTGGAGCAGCAGGCAGGGTGCCATGTATATTGTCTTATATACTAAACATTAAAGCAACTTAGCTTTATAGAGCTTAAATGTATACAGCTCAAATTAAATCTAAATTGTAATCTTGTTGGCTAAATACCTATGTTTACAGAACTTTAAAGTGATGCTAGCAGAGAGTTGGTGTGACAGAGGAAGAGGGCAATGTGAAAATGTGAACTTAACATGGTTGTCTAATGCTAACTTTATTTTCCTGGTTTTAGAAATAAAACAGTACTAAACATTTTTATCTGAGTTCAATTTTAGTTGGAAGACCTTAGAGCAGGACTTTTAGTTAAGTGCAAGGGGTTAAGCACTTTGTGGCTGCTAACTTCTGTACTTTATAAAGGTTAAATGTGTGGATGAACCTGAAATGAAGTGTTTTCAAAGACAGGAAACCATCTGCTCTGCCTCCATTTGTGAGAGAACTTGATGATTCTATGTTGTTTGCTGCTGGGACTCTCTGCTGTGTGATGCATGCTGTGTTGGTAGGCTGGATTACCAGCTGTATTTCAGTTTAGATAGATCCTGACTGCTCAGCTGTGCTGATGACCCTAAAGCTGATTTAACACTTGTGTTTCTCTATCTTGCTGGATGCATCCTGACGGGGTGGCACTCACAGATGACTTTTTAAAAATTTTCCTTACCTAGAGGGGTCTGTTAATGCACTTAGAGGTTGTACTGTTTTCTCAGGGTTATGGTTTCAAGGCCAGTTGACATAAACAGAAACTAATTGCAGCCCAGTACCATTGGCTACAAACCAGTAAGTGTACGGAGTGAAGGTAGGTGGTCCAGGCTTTCCACGTAGTCATGGACTTCCTGGTGTCCTCTGTTATCACCATACCACTTCCCCTTATATCTAGCAATTTTTGATTATTACTGTTGGGCTTTTCTCTTCTGAAATGTTTAAAAGACTAAAGGTGTGGTATGAGAAACAGATAATATTTTTTCCTACTGGAAGTGACCATAATGCTTTAACCAAGGGAGTTTAAAAACCATAAGCATTTTTACTTCTGTAAAGTACATATTTAAAAAAGCAGTTTGCTTTCATTTTTTGACTTTTTTTTTTTTAAGTTTTACCACTAGAGTTCACCAAAAGCTTTCTGAAAAATAATTTCAGTATCAAGCATTTGGGCAGATAAGGTGCCGGAGTGGGATGGATTATGTGACTTGTAGGAACTTGATATGCTATTTTTTAAAATTCATCTTTGAAAGCAAGGAAAAGGTAAATTAGAAAACATTTGCTAAATGAAAACAACTGTAAAGATTTTGAAGTCATAAGGTATAAATATGCAAAGAAAGATAGTGATCATGGGACATATTAAGCTTCAGTCATTGACACAGATAAAAGAGGAGTTTGCATAAAGATCCTTCTCACATCAGAAAATAAAAAATAAATTGTGGTTAATTATAGGCCTTGAGGTCCTAAAAGTAAGGAAGTGTCTTCAATTTTTGGAAAGGAGAAAGGTCAAAATGGCTTCTTCAATACCTTGAGCTGTGTAATGAAATGTAGATTTTTCTGTTGTTACTTTTTACCTTGTCTTCAAAGTAGGAAAGACAGAGGTAATTCCAGCCAAAGGAAGATACCACCAGTGTGGAGCCTGGGGCAGGAAGAAGAAAACAACCAAAAAAAATTTGACTCCTTATGTCATTGACCTGTGGAGCTCTTCCAGCAAATCTTCTGCCTTTTCTTTGAAGGAAATGGAGAGCTGTTAGACAGCACTGTACATTCTGAAAGTGCAGCTCTCCCTGCTGTAATACACCAACATCACTGCTTGTGACAGTCCTTGAAATCTTGAGATGTGGCTTCCAAATAAGATGAGAAAATGGATCCTCACCTACCTTCTCATGTTTGTCAAAATGTTCTTTTTATTTTTGGGAGCTGCTGTTACATCAAGTAATACATGTCTCAAACTAATGTTTGAACTGGTTTGTGCTTGATGAAATTGAACCACTCAGAGGCCATAAAACTACATTTTTCTATGCAAAACTGGCATGTTTTAACTTTTGGCACTTGTGAGTGCTGCTGAAAGTTTCAAAATAGGCTTGTCTTATTGCATGCAGCTTTGTTAGTACTGGAAGAATATTTTCTGACTTTTTTCCTACAAATGATAGTAATATAACAAAACTGTCTCTAACAAGGATATCAAACCTGTAGTCAAAATTGAGAAGAGACAGAATAGAGAAATACTGTGTGAGGCTGTAATGGGTATCTCAGTATTTGGTACAGCCTCTCTAAGGCATTGCTCTGTAGCAGCTTCATGGGCTGCTGTGTCTGCTCAGTATGGAAAAAGGGCAGGAGGGGCTGGGATATATCTTTTCAAAACAACCTGTGCTCTCTGTCCTTGCTTTTCTTTTCCAGTGCATCTTAACTCCTCTGCCATGAGCAGACTACTTACTATTATGGCTAAATGAGCAGAGAAGTAGACTTGCTACTTTGTCCTAAATGTTTCCAGATGAACCTTATTTCACACCTGTTGGTGGGATTCTGTGCAGAAGCTTGTACTGCTGATTGCTGTGCTGCATTTATTGGTTGTTTGTGTAAAGGGTGAGCTTTAATTTCTGCTGTGCTCAGTCTGGAGCTGGCACAAGCACTGAATTCTGCTGATAGTATGAACTGGGGATGATGGTTGGGAATTAACCATAGCAAAGGCTTATCTGGCTGCTGGGTATGGTACCTTAAGCCCATATCTCCTGCTTTTCAGAAAACTGATAAAGTAGAAAATAGATGAGGTGGGAAGGTAGTTCTGAAAAAGTCAATAAGTAGCCGGAAGCTACAGTTTAATAAGTGTTTAGACATATCTGGCTCAAATAGCTTATAATTTTAACTCTTTTGAAAGTGATGGATAGAACCTAAATCCATATTCCCTGTGGCATTAGGTATCAGGAGTAATAAGTGGAAGCAAGGCATTTGAAATCAGTAAATGGCTTCTAGGTACAACTTAATGCAGACAGAATTTAGAGAAAAAAGATTGTGAAACAGATGCAGGAACAAAATTTAGCTTTATTTTGCAGACTGTAGCAAAGTCCTAATCCTGGCTGTTGTGAAAATAATGGAGGTTGGAAAGTTGTGGAGATGTGGAAGTTCAGTGCCATGGGCCAACTTGTACAGAATTAGATGAAGTGAGAAAGTTAAAAAATCTGCGGAGTAAAGCTGCTCTCTTTATGCCCTAAATGAGACCATAAATGAATAATGTTAATTACCTAAGATCTATTTTATTTTACACTGGAAATGAAGCAAAGATTTTTTTTTTCCCATTTGCTTGGGAATTGTGTTGTGCTTGAGTGTCTTCCACTTCAGTGCTTTGAGTTTCCTTTTGTTGGACTTGTGACTTGCAGGGACTGGAAGTGCAAGAGGCTCCTCTGGCTAGGTAATTCAAGTGATGCAATTGCATTGTATAAAGGCCCTTGGTTTCTCTTTTCTGTGCCTAGCCCAACAAGTTGTATCTGGGTGCATGGTAGGATTGAACAACGCTCAGTTTTTATTTTCTTTGTCCTACCCCATATGCATGGTGGGGAAGAGCCACTAGCATTCCATTAGCTCTGCAGATAGGAGCATTTGTCTAAGTGAGATTTGTCAGAGTGTTACACCTGAAGGAGATTAAAATTATATTCCTGGGGCGGCTTCCAGTCAATCGTTCTTGATTCTGAAATACTTACTGCTATTTGCAGTAAAT
Source organism: Entomyzon cyanotis (assembly GCA_024500445.1). Taxonomy (NCBI): domain Eukaryota; kingdom Metazoa; phylum Chordata; class Aves; order Passeriformes; family Meliphagidae; genus Entomyzon; species Entomyzon cyanotis. The sequence continues at coordinate 75,372,990 of JAKEPQ010001005.1, forward strand.
TCATATGGAATCAAATTATGTGTAGTGGAAAACATAAAATGTTCATTTTTCATTTACCTATGTCTTTGCTATCATATGAAATACCTGCTTATGCTTGACTGCAGTGGTTTTTTTGTATTTCAAACATCACAGTATGCAATAATTTCAAATAAATAGTTTAGACAACATTTCTGACTTGCAGTTTGTGTCTTGCGGGTCTCAACATCAGCGGTTTCATTTAAATTTTAGCAATTTTTCAGAAACTCTGATCTGCAAAACAATCGAATCCTCTTAATAATTTTTACCAGGTAAGTCTACTTCTGAGACTACAGATAAAGCAAGTGGAGATTTCTGAAGTGTTGCATCAAAAATGAGAATGCAGTTGTTTTTCAGTGAGCTCTATGGAATCTGGAGATTCTTTTGGAGGTCACACAAAGCCCCTCATTCTTCTAGGGCTGTAGTTAGACTTCAGTAGATGCTCAAAGACAGTTGGTAGTGCATCTGCAAGAGTTGTGTTTGAGCAAACATGGGGAGTTAGAGCTTTTTAATCTGTTGGGGTTGTTTTTTGGAGGGGGAGGAGGGGATTTTAATTTGTTTTTGTTTTTTTTTAACCTTGTCCCATAGAAAGGAGTTAATTCGATCTGCTGTTCAGTGTTTTCTGTTGATATGCTGTGCAACGCAAATTACTGAAAGGAAGGGTTTTGTGATTACCTTTAACCTTGTCAAAAACTTAATGGATATCACTGATCTCACCTCTAAGTGATGTTGACTGAAATAACTTGGGCATACGAATCCAGGTGTGCCTTGGTGATCAGGGACAGGTCTGGAGTCAGGGACAACTTGCCTTGTTTGCACAGACACCCCGTGTGGCTTGATCAAGTTATGGAAACTCTGAAACGACTTGTCTGCATGTATAAGATGAAAAGGAATTGGTGTACGGAAGGGCGCATATTTAATATGTGGGTGTTGAGGGTAAATCAATTAATACTTGGAATGTGCTTTGAAACTTTAGCTGCACAGTATTGTGCAAGACGTTTTGTTGATGGTTGGCTTTGGATTGTGAGTGACTTAAGAAGCCATCCGTCTGTATTTGCTCACTTGAATACCCTGTGTTTTGTGTACGAAGCTGTATGTAGGGACAGAAAAGCACTGAGCTGTACTGTGTGTGCTATTTCTGGAATATCAAGCAGGCTTAAGACTCGGAGGAGGAGGAGTTTCTGGGATTTTTCCAAATTCTGTCAACAAAACAAATTTTACCCGCATTAATCATCAGAATGAGTCAGAGTTATTTGTGTGTTGTAGCATAGCCTGGCTGAAACGGGCTACTTGACCTTGTTTCTAATGTAATGGGACTTTTCCTGAGAGACTGATAAATCACTCATCACTATTTTGCATATTGAAATTATTTACACTGATCATTAAGTCTTTAGTGAAGTGAAAGGAGCAGTTGACTCTTGGAACACATCAAGATAATGCCTGTGCTCAAGAGCAGGGTGAAATGCCCACCTCGGAGCACCATGCTATGGCACCTGCATCTGCTGCTGCTGCCCAGGATAATTTGGGTACCTTAACATTAGATATTATTGTGCTGAACAGCCATTGGCTGTGCTTAGGTTTTCTGCCAACATACCTCTTAGCTAGCAGTGAGATTTATCCTCTCTTGTTAAAACAAGGTTTTAACCTCTCTTTTAAGGTCTCTTTTTGTTCAAGAAAAAGTTTTATGATCCACTTTCCTCAAAGTAGTGAAGTCTTTATTTTGAAGGAATGAGCTAAAATTCGGCCTACATTTTCCACCTTTGGTATATAATACCATGTGCGGAGTGAGCTTTGACTATTTTATATCAAAAGAGAGCCATGGTGATTAAGGTCACGTAATGTTGGAATAAGCTTTGTTTAGGAAGTGGCCATGGCTGTATACTTTTAAGTGGGGTACTTTTGCTTTAAAATGTCTGTCTAGGAGCTGTCTGACAAGACAAGTGGAACTGTGGAATGTTGACTAAAATGCAGCAGATTCTGGCATGGAGAACTGTACTCAGAGTTCAGCTGAAGTATGTATTCTTTTTTTCCCTGATCACCTAAGATGGCAAGCAAGAAAGATGTGGAAATGATCAGTCCCTTTCTTGATTGGAACAAATACAGGTTGTTCAGTGGCTATGGGCTTGGAAAATTCTCCTTCATATGGGAGAATTATTGAAATGTCTTAGAGGTACTGCAGTTTTAGAGTGTAATTACCTGCTGCTTTTCAGAAAGAAACATTTCTGGGTTTAGCATTTTTAAATCTAAAATTGTTTTCCAACTTCAAGTTACCTTTAGGTGCCTTAATGCATGGAAAATCTAGTGAGTTAGAGTAAGATGAACAAAATACCAAAGTAATTTGTCAATTCATGTTGTCTGTGCTGGGTGCAGAGGCAGAAAAATCAGCTGGACATTGCAGGAGTGCAAATGCAATTTATAATATAATTGGATTTTTGACATTTTTAAAAGGTAAACCTTTAAAGTATGTTTAATTCTCCTGTTCTTTACTTTGTGGATCTTAGGTGCTGCTTAGGATGGATGGGCTGAAGCCTCTCTACCCAGCTCTGTGTTCTGGGTGCTGCAGTGCAGACCCTGGGCTGCTGCAAGCAGGAGTATAGCTGGAGTGTGCTGCTGGTCTGACACAAGTGTGTAGAAAGTGGAAGAAAAAGGAGGTTTTCTCTAAGGATCATCTCATTCCCAGACTGCAGCCCATGCTATGTCTAGAGTAGAGATGAATAGTATTTAGAGAATGGTTTACTAACTTCAAAATCCCAGTATAAATTAGAGTAAGTGCTACTGATGGTTGCAGAGTAGAAGTGGGAAATGAAGTTTATCATTGTTGATGTTTTGAAGCTAAATTTATTCTTTCATGTACTTTTTCTTCTGTGCTGTCTGGTGTTCAGTACCCCCATGCCAGGCCTGAAATATTCTATTAATGGGCATGCTCTGGAATACAGATTCTTTTATCTGCACTCTTTATAAATATATTAATATTAGTTCAGGTGTTCATCTACTGTAATTTTTCAAGTTCTAGTTTCATGGAACTTGAAATAACTCAGTGATCTCAAAGTTACCCTTTAGTTTTGGTGATGGTGGCAGAAGCCATAAGCTGTTCTCCTGGCCTTGGTAAATTCCAGCAAACTTAATATATTTTGCAGGAGTTTGTTGTTTAGAAGGAGTGCTAAGGCAAAGTTCCAGGTCACGAACAGATTGAATGGACATCAGGTGATATTTTAGTACTTCGTCTCAGTAACTGCACAATACCACCTAAACAGCTGAAAAGAGAGGTGTATGTGCTTCTTTTTTGGCAACAGGTTTTCAAAGGTGACTGGAAATAAACCAGTATGTTTTTTAGAAATCTTTCAGTCCTGAAACTATGCGTGAGTAAATAAAATGGAATTATTTGTCTCTTATACAAAAACGAGGAGAGGCAATAATTTAAAATGTCATATTTTGAATCCAGTAGTGTATTACAGGCTTTTAACTGGCTAGATCTTGTCTGTTTAAATGTGCTCAGGTCCTGCTTATTTAATGTGTTCAGTGGGCAGTCCCCATGCACCCATGTGCACCCATGTTTTGGTGCTGGACAGTGAGGAATATCCTTTGGTGGCAGATGCAGCCTCCTGATCTGGAAGGCTTTATAAAACCTGTTTACAGTCCAGCAGTAGCTGCTGTTGAGATGTCTGCCTGCTCAAGAATGAATTTACTAAAGATACTTGATTTCTTAAAAATCAGAAAAACCAAAAAAGCTCACTTGCACAATTAGCTCAGTAGTGGAAACGTTAATGGAGAATAAAAATGACAAGGTTACGTATTTATAGTTTAAATCAGGACAAGAGGCATGATGGGAGAAGTTTTTTTTTTCATGAAGGCTTGTCTGCGTCACCTGATTTGACAAGCAGCCTGGCTTTCCTTTTGGAACTTCAAATAACATACTTAACATATTTGCAGGGTGAACCAAATCATGTTTTTATTAATTGTAAATGAAGCGATTTGTTATGTCCAGAGTATCTCAGAAATTTAATAAGAAAACAGAAGTAATGTTGCAATCAAGTTGATACTTTTATATTTTACATCCTGATACTGTTGATAAGAGATGAGTGGGACTGTTTTGAAAGACATTTGCAATCTGCAAAGTTAGTATTTTCAGCATGCCTTTGAGTGTTTTGTATCATTGGCAAATGCATGGTACGTCTTCAGAGGTGGAAACTGATAACATGTCTCTGAGATTTCAAACAAGTACCATCTGGAAACTCGTGGTAACTTGTGGTTTTGATTTGTAGTTGCTGTTGAGGGTGCAGACACAAGGAAAGAGACTTGTTTGCTTGTAAACTTTCCTGTAGGACAAGTTACATGAAAATTGCTAGTTAACTATAGCTGATACAAAATATTGACAACTAGCAATGGTAGCTAAGTATTTTGTGTGCCAAGGAAAGACAGACAAATAAAACCCCAAACTTTTTCTTGTTATTCTCAACCTTGTTGTGCTTTTTCCTTCTGCCAAGCAAAGCCTATTGTCTGCAAACAAATAAGCAAACTTCATGTCCCCAGAGGAAGATGTACCTTCCTCCTGCACCAATGATTCACAGCATTTCAGAACTAGTATTTATGAGGAGATTGTTTCCTAATACTCATTGAGGTCTCTCAATGCCCAGTGGTCCAAGAAATAATTAAATTAACCAACACCTAATTTCAGTAACCTAATTTGAGTGACAGTGGGTTTCTGTGACACAGGGATGTTGAAAGAAAAGAATTAGTTTGGCAACTTTGTTCCAGTCGAGATGCTCGATGACTTCTGTGACTGGCTGTGAGGTGTCCTCATGCTTAGATATTTGTGTCTTTTGTAGGCAGATGATTCCCACAAATCCAGTTGCGGGCACACATTCCAGATCCCTAACTTGGATGTTACTGGATGTGGCTCCAGAGCATGAAATGTCAACCAGGGTATCAAGGGAGGGAGCAGAGCTGTTTTGGAAGTAAGAATGCACAAGACAAAGTGTTTAATGGGGAGGTCCATAAATGGGAACAGAGGCTAGAATACAGCACATGGAAACAGAGAAACTGGAGGTGTATTTGTTGTGTAGGAGAGAAGTAAGAAAATCAGAAAGGGTGAGAAGGAAGATTCGCAGAGAGATTAGGAACAGGGTAAGGACAGCTGGAGGAAAAGGCCCTGGGAGAGACTTCAGTGATTACAGAGAAAAGATCTGCTTTCAGATTGAAGTGCTCAGATCAATGTACAGTATTTAAAAGGATGTCACACAAGTTATTAGTCATGTTTTTTGAGCAAACAGTGCTGAGCAATCTGGTAGTGGTTTCAGTGCAGAGAGAGGAGTGATGTGCTGAAGAAAGTAAAGAAGGGCTGGTTTTTAAGGCCTTCACTAGCTGTGTTTCTTCTGTTTTTTTGCTCTATGTGTGTTTTGATTTTTCAGGGAGATGTGCCTTGGGGGAATTGGAAGAAAACAAAGTTTTGGAAAAAGAACTGAAAGAAAAAAGACTAAAAGTTAAGAGACCAGGGCAAACCCAAGTCACTTGTTGAATTTTCAGCTGATAGTATTACTGCAGTCTTCTTAAGGAAGTCTGCTGATTTATGATTTCCATAATGATAACAAACCTGCCAGCCCTAGTTAGAAAAGAATTGTAAATATTGTTTTCCTCTGTAGGTATACTGATGTTTCAGACTCTTGCCATTTTATCATCTTAGTATTGCATAATGCAGCCAATTCATGTTTTCCAGAGCTTCCCAATTAAGTTAAGTGTTCAGAAGTTTCCATGACCTTTAGGTTCCTTTGTACTCTATGTTGTTTTTCAGACAGTATGATAGACTTTGTGGTTTACTTCCAGTGCAGCCTTCTTTTTATGGAAAAGATGTCACAATGCAAAAAGACCATGGTTTTGAGTTGTGTTTTTGAGCATTTAATACGAGGCTGATTAGACTTACTTTTTTTTTTTTTCTAAAAATGTCTTAACATATTGTATAAGTAGGTCATTAAAAAAGGGTCAGCAGCAAAATACCATAATTTAAAAAGTATCACTAGGCTGAATAGATGGCAAAAATGAGTTGAAGAAAGAATATACCTGTAGAGAAGCTTGTTGCAGGATATATTCACTACCATAACTGATGTTCACTGTACTTACAATTCTTGCTTCAGTTTTGCCTGTCACAGTCTCTATGACTTTCTGGAAAACTTTCTGTAAAGTTTAGATTGTCCTGTTCACTCCGATCTGTGTGAGCTCCCAAACACAGGCCTCTGTTCTTCACTGAAATGTTGGGGCTTTCTCAAAAACCTTATGGAGTTGGAGAAGGTGGCAGGTGGAGACCTTTCAAGGAAGGGTGCGCTAGCTGCCACATTCATGTGATGCTTCCCATCCAGACCTAAACACTTCCTCTGACTGTCTGGAGTATAAACAGGGAAACCTCAGGGCTGTCTGCCCCTGCCCCTGTAGGCATGTATTTAGAAGCCTGAGCTTATTTGTCATAGCTATTTGACTCTTTATCTGGGGACAATGCTGAACAGTAGCAGCTACTCATGTCAGAACACCGATTAATCAACATATATATATGTGTATATGTGTGTATATATATATTATATATATATACATGTATATACATGTATATACACACATATACCTATATATATATATAGGTAGGTAGTTGCTCTAGTCCCCCTGTGCTGAATAAAGAATTGTTACCCAGGTGTTGCTTAATATTTAGTAATTATGAAGCCCAGAGATCTTGTTTATACATGCCAAGCCCAGTCTGCTGATTTGTTCCATGTTTGTTTCAACACATCCACCAAGGCCTTGCAAAGCAAAATGTGACCACTGACAAGTTATTCCCACAATGTTGCAAATGTTCAGATCTTCCTGCAACCTGATACAAAAGGGCCCTGTTGGCAATTTTATTTTTAAACTAAAAATGTTCTTGAGAGAACGCAGTAGATTGTGGTGAGTTTGCACCGGTGCACGCAATTATTGTACATATGAATAGGGCAGTAAAGAACTAAGAAAATTCAGCTATCATTTCGAACAGTTGTGATATGACCTCTTATTTAATAAATATGTGTAACGCATAAGTGTGTCTCTATGTATTTCTATATATGCATAATCAAAACTTGCATGAACATATATTCGTATGAGAGAGCGTGAGAATTAATTAGGAAAAAAACGATTTAAAAATAAATGCAGAAATAGAACAACTAAATATGATAAAGCAATACTGTTGCCGTGAGAGGAGGACAAACCTCAGCTACACTTTTATTTTTCTTAAATGATTTTTAGATGTGTAATATGAATGGGACTCCCTTTCCTAAAACTACTCAGGAGATTCTGTTCTGCAGAAGCCTTTGCTTCACATCGTCTATTCTACAGAGAGCAAAACCTGTGAAGGAATGAATTTATATGTATTTGGAAGATTTTTTTATATGTGTAAAATATATAAAGTGCGGCAGTTGTCCCTCAGACTGTCAGTCAAGGAGCCAGTGTATTAATAGCCTGTTAATAAACCACACTTCTGTATGAAATGATTACTGTTGGCTTAGTATGTAAGGTCTTTCTAAACTGAAATTGTGTTACTTTTCCAAATGCTGTTTTGAAGAGAGGGGTTTGATTTTGACTTTTGGGGAGAAGCATTGCCACGGTGTTTTCTCTTCCTGCACACCTGGAAACCATGGTACAAGGAGGAACTGAAACCAAGCCCAGACCTGGTGTTCTCTTTGTCAAGGCACCTCTCCTCTGAATAAAGGCATCACTTGAAAATGGTTGTGCTTTGCAGTGGTGTATGAGTGCTATTGCAACTGTTACCTGTTAAATGTAATGTTTCCCTTAAATGTTGGCCTCTTGCTATTTAGTGTGTGTGTTTGTGTGTGTGTGTGTGTGTGTGTGTGTGTGTGTGTGTGTGTGTGTGTGTCCTATCCCTAATTCTCAGGTGGGTGTGTTATGGGTGTGGGGCTGAATTTATGAACATTTTATGCTGCTGAAAAGAATAAGAAATACAAAGTTTTGGCAGTGTAACTGGAAAACTACTTTTAAAATATGTTTGTTTTCATACTTGGTGCATCTGGCTAGGCCAAGAGATCATTCTTTTTCTGACTTTGAAACTCTGTTTCTTTGCTTTTCTATACATAATTCGTAAGCATTTTTTTTACCTCTAATTATCTTTCTAATAGTAAAGATAATTAGAGGTAAATTCATTAGGCTAAAATCTTTGTTTTCATGCAGCCTGGGTTGGTGGAGAGGTTCTTTGTCTTGTTCCATTTTTATTTTGACTTCTGTGAAGGCTAAAATTGAACTGGGTGCTCTTTCCCAAACTGACAGGGTCAGATATTTGTTTTGTTTAATGTTTAATCCTTATTTAGCATTAGTTGCATTTTATGTATTATTTTCAGTTTACCTGCCTCATGGGTTAAGTGACCGAGAGTTAATTGGAAGTTATTTCTTTGAAGAAAATGTCAATGATACAGAAAACTTCTTCAGTTTTAGTATTTTGTCTTAAGTATGTGCATGGAGGAAAAGGATATTCATGCCTGTGTGGATACATTCATGACGAGTGCATATGTAAATATGCCTAAGTCTTGACAGGCTTTCTCCTGCTTTAGCAGGATGTCAATTTGAATAAGACACCCTAAAAATTATGTTTTACCTGTATTCATTGCTCACTGGCTTATGTTATTTAAAGATACCTCAGTCAATACTTCAATGCTCAATGTAGTGAATAGCAGGGAATGACATGAGTTTTCTTATCCAAACTGATACAAGCTATTCTGATGAATACTAAAGCACTAAACTATTTGAGATAGATTATCTTTATTCTTTTGTTCAAAAAAGAGAAGCTCTAACTTCACAAAAATAATAACTACGCTAGTAATTCTGTACTATAGGTCATGTTTTACAGGATTAGAGTTTATATATGTGCTTCTGCAGATAATTCTGGGATTCAGTTCTGTTAATGAATTTAGATATCAATAGGCTCTGAACATACAGAAAGCTTTGGATCCTGAAGAAAATAGTATCCTTATCTGAATGGAGGCAGATATTTGGTTGCATGAATATCTTTTGTCTGAAAATTGCTGAGCTATAATTATACCATAACTTATAATCAAAACTAGAAATATGTATGTTTCTTTCCAAACTAGCAACATTGGCTTTTCTCTTTAGTAGAGGTCCACATTTTATAAATTCTGATTTGTTTCTTTTGTAGTATTAATTCACAGTAGAGCTGAAGCAGGGATTTTGTTTTCTTAGTGAAACCTGCTTTTGTTGACCACTTAATTTTGCCTTTGTCTAGGTGAGATCTTTCTGGGAATATGCATTTCTGGGAGTAGTGACCGTTCTTCTTAAATTTGTTTTCCATGATGTGCAACCTAATGGCATCTCAGCTGGTAAATGAGATAACAATTCGTTCCCCATTGGCAAAAAAAAATGAAAAGAAATTACAATGGAAATGCTCAAGGCCCTTATTTTTTCTAAAACACACACAAAAGAACAACAAAAAACTTCTTCCAAGAATGTAATTGAATATACAGCTTATTGGTAATGGCTCAGTTTGGGATTTTTTTTTAACATGATACAAGTTAGGAGTTGACAGGTTAAATAATTCTTAACACAGGTTTGTTTCTTTCTGTTTTGTAGACGACTCTGCTGAAGCAGATTTATGGTTGCTGAACAGTTGTACAGTAAAAAATCCTGCTGAGGACCACTTCAGAAACTCAATCAAGTAAGTTCTTTCCTTACAAAGATATGTAAATATCAATGAATATTGCACGTCTTAAAACGTTGTGTTTTCAATCTAAAAGTAATTTTATTTTAGAGCAAGAAATATGCTGAGTTTGAGTGTTACAATGGTGAATTCTCTGGAATGGATTTGTGAGGTACAGTAGATTTTTTTTTTAGTTAGCTATAAGTTGCAAGTGCTTATCACTACACTTACATAGGAGAACTGCTGACCCATTTAGATAGTGGCTTTTATATCACTTTTCAAGACAATATTGTAATAGTTTTCTGAAGAGTTGACTGTGCTTTTGGTGGTTTTTTTTGGTTTTTTGGGTTTTTTTTTAATATTTGAATTGTTAGGTTGTTTGTTTTTTCCTCTACTTAAATATGACCTAACTGGGACCTTCTTTTCAGTGTTGCCCAGCAATGGCCCTAAATTAAATGACAAGAAGTACCTCAACATGAGAAAGAACTTCTTTACGTTGAGGGTGGTATAGTGCTGGAACAGGCCCCCCAGGAGGGTCATGGTGTCTCCCTCTCTGGAGACATTCCAAACCCACCTGGATGTGTTCCTGTATCACCTGCTCTGGGTTACTCTGCCTTGGCAGGGGGGTTGGACAAGATAATGTCCAGAGTCCCTTCCAACCCGACCGATTCTGTGATTCTTTGAAAAGGTGTGTACTTAAAACCAGCTATTTCACTAAAATTTTTCTTAAAAGATTAACTGATTAGCTTATAATAGAAGTCTTGTGAAGAATGTGTTTTATTATTCAGTACCAATCCAATGATGTTCAAAAAAATTACATGGAAGTGACTTTTGCCTCGAATTTCTGCAGAAGTGTAGTTGTGATGAGAGTAACTGGAAAACCTGCACATGTACAGCTGTCATTGCCCAGTATAAAGAAATGCTGTGGTATGTGTCTTGTAGATTTTATCTTTAGTAAAGAAGGTTGGCTATTTGAGCAGTCATTTGTTTAGTGTGGTGCACTGGGGATGGACTGATTACTGAAATCCATTTTAGTTAGAAAAACATAGTTCTTGGGAAGGGAGAGAGGAGAGGGAAACTGCATTGTAAGCTACCTGCTTGCTATGCTGGAGTTACTGACAGTCTCAGGGCTACAAACTGGAACAGAAACCACTTGCCTGCTGTAGGTGGCACAGCAGCAATTTCTGCCACCCCTCAGAGTGCTTCACTTCCTGGCTGCTGGTGTTGCACTTGGTGACCAGAATGGCTTTTTGCCTGTTCTTCTCTGTTGCCAGAAAAAAAAAAAAAAAAAGCAAAAAAGCTATTCCCAGAATACCTCCAGCAGTTAGTGTGTGTTGGCCAACAGAACTGATGACAAGATAGTTTCCAGTTCAGTTGTGGCCATCCCTCTATTTTACTAATCCTGTGCCAGAATTGATGTGGTATGGTGTGTGTCCTAGCCAGTAGAATAGAGCTGGTTAAGAAAGAGGGCCTAACTGAAAGCAAATGATCAAAAATATTTCTTTGAAGAACATGTTTCTGTTGCTGCTCTGTCCATGAACTTGATGTTACTTACAGCCTCGATTTATTCCCTTTTATCCTTACATGTGCCTGTACTTGCTCCTTTCCTATAGCATATATTGTTCATTCTCTAATCTTGGATCCTGGTGGTTCCCAGCCATGGAGAATGACAATTTTTGTAGTTGTTTCTGACCATTTTTTGTAAGGTTCATTAATCACAGGGGAGAGAACCATATGTGAGTGCACATTTGTGGGACTTGGAACTGAAAGACTAAACATCTTCACTCTCAGAAAAAAGTAACTACTGTATTTGGGCTTTACAGTCATGAGGAAGGCTTGTCTCTCTAAAGAACCCAACTTCTTCCAAATACTTCTCAATTTATTACTGCAAAAACCCAGTGCATGAAGTTTTGGTGATACAAAATGGACTGCCATTACATCGTATCATAGCAGCTTGTTGGTAGCTATAGAGATCTTTGTTTTTCTCAACTGAGTAACAAAATAAACATATAGTGTGTGTGTTGTCACAGCAAACATACTTGGAGTGGAAAAATTAATACTCAGCACTGTAAAATTAATCTTTAAAATAAAAAAAAGTCTGAAAGTGTTACATAGTATTATGGATGTTATGTGAGAAAAGTATTTTGGATTTGTTTATTCTATACCCACTGCAGCAGTTCCTGTTACCTTGCTTGCATATGTGACTTCAAAATGCACTGATTCAAACCAGTGGTAGCGTGTTCACACAGGTGGTTAAAGAATGACCATGAACAGCTGATCCCTCACTAATACCGTATGCCAAAGGACATACCAGAACGCAATGAGTCCTCCAGGTTCAACCTTTTTTGGTCTGATTTGCTTCTAAAAAAGAAACAAAACCACTGCCAGACTCGCTGAACCTTTGCAGATATGTATACAGCTGATACAAGCTGACTGACAGTATAATCTTAATGCTGTTTTCTTATAGCTCTTAGGAATAGTCTGCTGTTCTTCACTATCACAAAAGTTGAAGTTGCTGAGCCAAATTGATGGTATGGAGGGCAGAGAATTGCTTAAAGACATTAACTTATGGATGGAAATTGAGAGATTTTCCTGTGCAGATTTTATTCTCAGTTGGTTAACTGTAAAATAAGATTAGAGATAGGCAATAGCAGTAAAGAATTCCCTTTATAATTAAGTAGGTGGAGTTTAAAAAAAAATGATTAAGGTTTGTATTTTGGTTGGTGTGTTGGTTTTGCTTAGCCCAGAACATCAGCAAGGTATCTTTAGCATCTAAGAGAAATTTAAACCCTTCAAAAGCTGTTGTGGTAGGCCTGAAGAAGTGGCTGAAGGGCTGGGAGAAAATGCGCCCCTCTGCTCATGAGTTAGTTTTGTTTAGCCCAGTTTTGCTAGTGGGTGAGGGTGGCACAAAGATGGCTCTTGTGTGTCCTGAGTGAAAGTTCTGGAAGTTTTTCATCTAGTCCGGCAGAGCCAATCTCAAATGGCTCTGAAAGTGATGGACATGCGGCTGGCCAAGCCTGGGCCAATTAGAGATGTTAGTTACACCTCTGTGAAGACATATTTAAGAAGAAATCAAAACAATGTGAGCACACACTTCTTTGTAGTTAGAGGATGAGGAGGAGGTGAAAATATGTGAAGGGAGAACAACGTGGAGATGCAAAGGTCAGTAACCCTCTGCAAGCTGTGGTGAAGACCATGGGGGAGCAGGAAGTCCCCCTGCAGCCCATGGAGTCCACAAGGATGCAGAAATCTACTCACAGCCCCTGGGGAGGTGCCCACACCAGAGCGGGTGGATGCCTGGAGGAAGCTGTGATCCAGTGGGAGTCCCAGTGAAGGGAAAGGCCTTGCTCCCAAGATGGAAACAGCCTGGCCTCAGCTTGGAGATCTGCACCCTGTGGACGAGGGACTCATGAGAGAGAGCAGATTCGCATGGGCTGCTGCTTGTGATGTTGGACCCATGCCAAAGAAGTTTGCAGAGGACTGTCTCTTGTAGGAGGGACCCCACAGCTAAGTAAAGGACTCCTCTCCCTGAGCAGCAGAAGAAATTTCGGTGATGGACTTATCAAAGAAAAGCCCCCTTACCCTGTCCGCCCTGCCATGCTGTTGGAAGGAGCAAGAAGGGTGAGCAGAGAAACAGTGTCTTAAGAGGGAGGGCGTGAGTGAAGAAACGGTGTCTTAAGAGCTTATTTTTACCTCTCATTTATCCTCCAACTGTTTAGGTTAATAAATCACTTTGCAACTTTAGGTTTTGAGCCTGTTTTGTCCTTTTTTCTCAGTGCATCCTCCCACCACTGCCTCATCTCAACCCATTAGTCCAGTGTGTGTGTTAGTTTTTTTTCCCTCTCCTCTGCACAGCTGTGGCATAAGAGAGGAGAGAGAGCAGATGTCGTGGGTATCTGGCATTTGGCCAGGGTCAAACCACCACAGTTGGTGATGGATATACCTCTTGTGCTTTAGTAGAATAATTGTTGGGCATTCCAGGAAATTAGCAGGTTTTGGAAAGTTCCAATTTTTGAAGTTGACTTTATCTTGCCTTAGAATTTAAAATGAAATAATACTTTAAAAAATATATATTTAAAAGTCACTTGCATCTTTTTTTTTTTTTTTTTTTCTGATAATGTTTCAGTATGATATTTTTGTTCTGAACTTGGTCATCTGTCAGTATGACTAGGTTAGGTGAGTTAAGTGTATATGTATATATGTGTTTTATAAACAATATAAATAATAAGTAAAATATCATTAAAGTTGTTCCAGAGAGATGTCACTATTTATTTATTTATTTTGGGTGATGTTTGGTAGTTTTTTGTGGTTCATTTAAGTGCTTCTCCTTATTGTATTTGTGTTTTGGCTTTGTTTTTCCTAAGCTGGAGAAGGCTGTTGGGTAACATTCTCTGCTATCATTTATTTTATTCAAAAGTAGCTTTCTTAAGACTTGTCTGTTAGTAATAGCAAAAAACATTCACGAAATAAGTTACTAACTTTAAATTGTGTAATCCACAGTAACTATGGTAAGACTGATGAAGAGAATTAAGCCCAAGAGTGTGTTCTAGAGGAGCTTGCTTCCTTTAAAATAAAGTTATTTTGCTCTTCAGTTTCATGCTTCATTAATTTCTGTGTGCTCTGATACTCATTTCTTGACTGTTACATCTCAGATAAGTAACCCAGTTTTCCTGATGACCTCTGAATATTCAGAGACTGTTTTGTGTTTCTAGCTAACAGTCTTTTCCTTTGCTTCATCCATTCCTGAGTGCTGGTATAAGTTACTCATGTGTCCGGGGACTTTGACTTTTCCTTGAGGAGTTCTCTTGCTGGTTAAAGTATTATGGACAGGAATTTGGTGTCTGTCTTATCAAAATAGCCAGAATGATGTTGTCTGGGAAGAACAGTGTAGTTACGCTGTTGAGGTGTTCATGGCTTGTCTCATGGTGTAGAATGAGTCTGACCACTATAAATAATCATCTTTGTTACTATATGTAATTAACATGTAGCATCAACACACATTATCTGATATGTTTCTTGCTGCATTCACTTTAAGGCACGCTCCAGTGTGTGTTCAGCCCTTTTCTTTCTCATAGCTATGAGTTGTGACAGAGATGTGAGGGCTTTTAGCGCTAAAGTAGCACCGTGTGGCTTACAGTTCTCTCCTTGCTTCAGTTTTCACCAATTCATGAATAAACACTGTATGTGGGATCTCACTTTTATGCTAGATGGAGCATCAAAACCTGTAGAATTTGTGGAAATGTTAGTTTAAAAGGACTGTGATTGTAGACCCTGCAAGTTGTTTAAAGCTCTCAGTGGATTAAATTAGAGGAGTAAAAGGCATGACTGTTGTTTGATGCTGCAGAATTTCTGTTCACCAAATGCAATTGTGTTGATGATAAGTACAGAAGGAGGTTATTCTTTAAGAAATACAAAAGCTTTTTCAGAGATAAGAATAATTTTCTGCTACTTGACATCTTTGCAAGTGAAAATAACCCTGGAAAAAGGTTTTTTGTTTCTTTTTTTCAACATTTATGAATGTAATTTATATGATGCATTTTGCAAATTGAGCAAAATGAAAAATTATACACTGTGCAGGGTTGTCACTTTGTTTAATGCAGCATTAATCCTTTGGCTGTTACTAATAAGTTTCCAGTGTAGAAGGAGACTGTGATTTACAGTTGTTTATTCCATTCATACAATAAAAATCTAAGCTGTGATATACTTGTGCAAGAGATAACATAAGTATTTCAAAGCCAGCAATCGTCTGATCTTTATTTTGTAGATCCTGCTAGCATAAGAAGATCACTTCCACCAGGTATAAGTTTTTGAGATGAGTATCATAGTCTGGCTGTTTATTGCATTGTACAGAAGTAGTGTGTTCCCATGACTTTCGGTGTTTGTGTCAGAGTACTTAAGGTAACGGCAGTACTGAGAACATAGGTAGGGGTACTGCTGTTTTCCACTTGTACTGAAGAAATCTGAGGAAGAGCTGAATTCTCCAAAGTGGAAATGCTTGCAAAACAAACTTCATTGGGTGAGAGGAAGTTTGGCACTTGATTTTTTTTTTCCCCCCTAAGGCTGTTACTAATAATACTCCTTGCTCAGATCCTCTAAACTAGTCTAGATAATGTTGATAAGAATCTTGCCTTTTGCCAGGGTGAAAGGCTCACACGCAGATTGAATAAGTGCTTATATTCAAGATTTATTTATATTCACAGTGCAAGAGGAACTTCTTCCCCAGATAATGGGAAGTTACTTGGTTTTGAGTGGAGGCTGTAAATCAGTTAACTAGAATTTAAAATCACAGTTCTTATTCTAAGTACAACCAGAGAAGCTTAAGTGACTGCTGAAGTTGCTTCATCAAAGCCTAAAATACATTTAGGCACAACATTTACATAGATGTGAGACATCTATTGAGATCTCAGCAATCACACACCATTAACCAAAATGAGTTTTAAAATTAGTTTTGCAGCTCATTCTATTTTGTAAAGAAATAATTTTTTTTTTTTAGGAAGTGCTTTAATCTTTGATATAGTGTGTACAAATTAATTAGTAGAAGACACTGAATATTTCTTTTCTGTTCAACGCGTGATTTTTTTTTTTTTTTTATCTTCAGTGTTTTCTGGCAAAAATTTCTACTTGAGCATTAGAGATTTTGGGTTTTGTACAGCTGTGCCCATCCATATTACAAAACAATGAATTTTATTTTTATGTTCATTCTACTGGTTAACATTTCTCAGCTTAAGCAATACCAATTTCACATTTACATGGTTGGTCAAGCTTTACCAAGGAGCATAGCTGACTACAAATGCTTTCTCACTTCCAAATGCTGTAGAAGGCTTTCATAGGCTTAAAACAAAAATGTTATTAAACTGAAGTCTTTATTTAAAACTTTACCAATCTAGTAAGAATTTTTTCTTCTTTTTAAACTTACTGAATATTGTCATCCATGCTTTTAGTGTCTTAAGCTGATGGAAGATATAGCTGTTGGTGAATAATTCTGCGATTTAAATGATGATTGTTAGTGGAAGTTTTTTAGCTGCATTTGAGTGTGTTCTTTTTCTGGCACTCATCTCTGCTGTAAAAGAGAATGGTAAAAGTTGGTTGACCTGATGTTATAAAATGCAGAGAAAAACCACACCATATAGAACTGAGTGCTTTCCATTGCATAGCATTTGGAAGATAAAAGGATTATGGACTGCTTGTGATGGCGTGTGTTACATGACCACATTTTGCAGAGATTTGCAAAAGCCTGGGTTATAAACTTGTGTGCACTTTAGTTTAATGTTTTAAAAGGTTTTTAAAAAGTACAAGAACAGCAGCAATCAACTTCTAAATGTGATTCTAGAAATCTTGTCTATTCTGAAATGAATGCATTTGGGACTGCTTTAAGTATTCCGTGATACTGATGCTGCAAGATGTTAGCACAGTGCTGATTAAGCCTCCGATACTTTAGTGGGCTAATTAGCTTTTAGATACTCTTTATGTCTTGAGCCAAATCATTAGAGACTGATGTACATTTGATCATCATTTTAGAGAAGAAAATATTGCCAGGACACGAGAGGCCAACTCTATTTCATATAGCTGTATATAACTTCATATACCTGTATTTGAACTTTTTGATGAGGCTGTAGTTACAGGTCCCCAGCTGTGTAGGCTCCAGGAGCATTGATGCTTCACAGGCAGTGTTTACAGACATTTAAAGTCAGTTAAGTTCATTACTAAACATACAAGATACACTTTGCTTTGCAAACAAATGCAATCAACCATTACACTTCGGTGATATGGGTAAACAAGGAAAACTTCTGATTTAAAAAGTATAGTTATCCTGGTAGTTCATAGAGTAATGCTTTCACCTTTCTCCTTGTCAACCGAAATAGGGACACAGGTATCATAGAATTGTAGAATATCCAGAATTGGAATGGACCTATAAGGTAGTTGAGTCCTGGCCCTGCACAGGACACCCCAAGAGTCACAACATGTACCTGAGAGTGTTGTCCAAACACTTCTTGAACTCTGTCAGGCTTGGTCCTCTGACCACTTGCCTGGGGAGCCTGTTCCAGTGTCCAACCACCCTCTGGATGAAGAACCTTTTACTAATATCCAACCTAAATCTCTCCTGACAGAGATTGATGCCATTGCCTTGGGTCTTGTCGCTTGGTCTTTTTTCAGCATTTTAGAACAAGAACTTGCATGTGGATATAACCATCTGAAACCTGTTTGAAGAAAATAAGCAACTCTGAAAAGGATATCTAATTCTCTTCAGATTGCTTTGCTGATGTTATCTTTAGTTAAAAACCAAAACAGTTCTTCCCCCTCCTCTCAGGCTTGGTCAAAGTGCATGATTTTAGGACACCTCTCTAGAGTTAATAAAATTAGCAAAAGTAAGTATTGGGCTTTCCTAGTGTGTTTCTCATGCTGTTCTGCCATGTGCTTGCTTTGGGGATGGGGTGTTCTCTTGGGCTCTTAGTACTGGTGACCCCCTCTTTGCCCAGACCAGGGACAGACACAGCAGAAACCATCAGGAAGATGGAGGCACTGCTTTGAGTCAGGAGTTTCAGGTTTGTTTTGTAAGTTAATGACAAGGACTTTAAAGAACAGGCTTTTGAGGGATGGGAGACATTTGAGCAAAACTATGCTTGGTTTCCCACTGTGGGCACATACATGAAAAACGTGTTGAAACCCATTTGAAATGTTCTGGTTTAACAGGATGGGGACAATGATTTCTCATGACCAAATTCCTCCCTTGATTTAACTTACACTTCAGATTACCACCTTAACCTGTTGTTTGTCTTTACTGGATTGGAGTGTTTTCTGTTTGCAGTTCAGAAAATGGGCTGCTTAATAAAGATTTCAAAAGTCTAGTTTGTGTTATGTTGTGCAAAAGAATAAAATCGCCCACTGTGTATGAATTTAAGGAATGTGGATGGAATTAGAATATTAACAGTTTGTAAGTCAGCATGCCTTCAGGTGGAAAATGCTTCTGTGGAGTTTGCCAAAGCAAGGAGCTTGTGATTCAAACAGTGGTGAGATAGTGGACAACTGCTGGAAACAGCAGCAGTCTGAGACATTTGTAGTGTGGTTTTTTATTACTTCAAACAGTAGGCTGTATATACTTGTCCTTGGAACAATATTTATGACTTATCCAAGCAGACTGTGCCCAGTAGTGGACTACTGAAGTTGAACTTTGTGTTGTGATTAATTTGGGGATGTGCAGTCGGAATTCTTGCTGCTTCTGCCATGTGACATTCACCTCCCATCTGTTGGGGAATTTCTTGTTTCTTTCTCTCGAGATGTAACCAAATTACTTGCTCCAGCACTAAAAAGTGCAGGAGATACTAAGAGTTTTTAGCTTTGCCTCAAATATGCAATAGCATTACTGAGAGAGCACATAGTATTAATTGATGTCCATGGAAATAACATGGGACAGAGCTCTGCTTGGTTTGATTTGCCTGCATAGAGAAAGTACAATCATAAAAAGTGAAAAATAATGGAATTTTTATTGGTTTTGTTTTCCTTTCTCCTCTTGCACTTCTGAGCTTTTAACCAGTAGACCAGACTATATGAAATACAGTAGAATGATAAAAGGGTGATTGAGTAATATGAAGAGGAGCTCTTGTTAGCTGGTTTTAAACAGGTTATATGAGCTTTACAGAATCAGTGTTTTGCATATTATATGATGCCCTACATTAACAGGTGTTTTGTATTACTGTTTCAGACAGATGAATTGAGCAGAAAAGGTTAATGCTTTGAGTGCTGGAAGCAGGTGGTTGGTGGCTTTGACTGTTTATCTACTAAACAGCATGTTGGCTGTTGTCCTAGCAGGCCTGACTTTTCCTAGGGAGGCAGCATATGAAAGCATGCAGAAACTTGGTGTAGCAGGATTAATACAGAAATCAACATGATCTAAACTTGTCCTTACTGACAAGTATGATTTTATTTGTTTTTGGTTCAAAAGACTATCTACAAGTACTTTATAGGTGTTTGTCCTAAAACAGAGTATGCTTGAGTGAGCTTGAGTGTAAAAAGCATCTTCTCTCATACTTCTGAAAGGGTTTTGTCTCATGGTTATGTTAGATGCTAACCCCCGAAGAGCAAAAATAGTGTTGGTGATTTTTCTGTTTTGTCTGTATTCAACAAAGGTCTTGCTTTTTACACTGAGTTTTGTTGTATTTCCTATCTCTGTTTCACATGCATCTACAAAGATTGATGGTATACTGAGATTTTATTGAGGCATATTAGGCAAGGCAGGTTGGGATACTACCAGTGCAGTACAGCAGTTCACGTTTGGCATTGTACACCTCAGCTGCTGTCTTCCCCCTTGGTGCACCACTCTTGGGAGAGACATGAGGATAGATAACTGTTTCTTTTGAATTTAATTTTTTATCCAGCATTTTTTATTTACCTGTAAAATTTTCTGTTTGACTTTCAATGAGGAAAAAGGCAGAAACACAGGCCAACAGCAAGACACAGTTGAGCATGGAATTGTTTCATTCCAAGTATGTGTTTGAATTTGAAACTTTCCTAAGAGATAATGTCTGGTAACTACTTGTAACAGGATAAATAGTCAAGTTTTTTCATGTTTTGGTTTTCCAGCTTACAGCACAATGGAAACTGACCCTTGTTAGTGCCTCCAGCTACCAATGTAACACTACAAATTTTATATGTGTTTACTCCAAATAGGAAAAACCCTACTGTTTTCCTTGGGTCTATTATAGTTTATTAGCATAATCTCAAGGGAAATTCAGTAGTGAAGAGGCAGAGGCTCTTTTTCACAAAATTGCAGTGTTAAATTAAATTTTCTAAAATATAGCAAAACTCAGTCTAGAAGCAATCTGTGCTTACCTCAATCTAATTTAGTAGCATGGATTTTTTTTCAAAAATACTTTATATGCCTCCAGTTTTTATTTTGTCTTTCCCTGTGCTTTTTTCATGTAGCCCATTTCTGTAATAGATGTCTAGTTTGTATGCTTATACCTTATACCAGTCATCATATAATATGAACATTTACTTTGTGGAGCCGTCAGATTGATACTTGTAACTCCAAAAAATGAAGGTGAGTGAAAAATGTTATTTAGAGTCAGAAAAGATGTAATGATGGATGTATCCTAAATACAATGAAGAATTTTCTTTCACATCCTTTCAGAAAAGAATACCATGTTTAATTAGAGTCCTGAATCGAGATTGTAAAACTTCTTACAGTAGGAAAGCTGCAGGAAATGGAATTTTTACTTCAGATTGCTCTTAGCTTCAGATACTGCCTTTTAAATATATAATATCTGAAACTGAAATTACTCTTTTAGATATTTCCTCTTTTCATATTTTATTTCTTGCTATTAGTAGTAGGAGGTCTCTTGTTAAGTTAGTATTCGACACATTTGCTAGCTTAGTTATATGAGCTGTGCTGGACTGAAACAGCAAAGACATTTAAGCTGTTCAAAGGGGAAGACCAAAAATGGATGGATTTTTGAAATGGATGAACTTTTACATGAGAAGTGGAAGCTATGGTTATTTTGTTTTTATACGTATGAAATTTATTTGGCCCCTTTTGGTCCTGTAGGTTGTAATTGCATTTACAACCTGTGAATTTGACTGTTTATGTATACATGGATGTAACCTATGTATACTCAAGCATTGCAGAAAACAGGTCAAATATGTTTTTGCACAGCCTTTGTTTTGACCTTCCTTCTTTGGCTCAGCAGAGTTGCTTCAAATTTAGTTCTGAACTAATATAAATTCTATGTATGGTAAACCTGGAGCTTCAGAATATGGTGACTTTGTAGGATTGACTATCACAGAATGGTCTGGGTTGGAAGGGACCGTTAAAGGTCATCTTGTCAAACCCCCTGCAATGAACAGGCATGTCTTAAACTGGTTCAGGTTGCTCAGAGTCCTATCCAGCCTGGCCTTGAATGTTTCATGGCCTTGAATGATCATCCACCACATCTCCAGACAACCTCTTTGGTTTAAAACCATTTTTCCTGTCTCAACAGGCCCTATTACAATGTATGTCCCCATCTTTCCTGTAAGCCCTTGTTAAGTACTGAAAGGCCTCCCTGGAGCCTTCTTTCTCTCTGGGCTGAACAATCCCAACTCTCTCAGCCTTTCCTCATAGAAGAGGTGCACCAGCTCTCTGATCACCTTTGTAGCCTCCTCTGAGCCCACTCCAACAGGTCCATGTCCTTCCTGTGCTGGGGACCCCAGAGCTGATGCAGCACTGCAGGTGGGGTCTCACCAGAGCAAGGCAAACAGGCAGAACCCCTCCCTCACCCTGCAGCCCACACTGCTTTGGATGCAGCCCAGGATACAGTTGGCTTTCTGGGCTGCAAGAACACAGTGATGGCTGAAGTCCAGTGTTTCATCCAGCAGACCCCCAAGTCCCTTTTGGCTTCCGCTCGTGAGGAAAAGGATTATTTCCTTCATATTTGAAATACACTGGTTTTCAGTGTTAATGGCGTAATGCAGTGTTAAAATATCTCTTGAGCAACATGTTTTTTAAGTCAACAGTTCACAGTTTTTACAGCAAGCAGTGCATGCTCTTGAATTTGTGGTTTCCATTTGTATTTCACAAAAGACACCAGTTAAGCATGCTTGTTGCAGAATTTTTAAGTTAAGCTGTTGTGAAATGCTACTGAACATGTCACAATTATTGTAGGAAGGACATTTAATGAGAATAAGCCAGGTATTGCGCACTCTGTTGCTGTGATTCTTTATTGGTGCTGTGGTTGAGATGCAGTGTGCTAATCTTGAATTTCTTGTGGCTATTGCTCAGAAACCACATACTAGGATGACATTGTCATACTCTAAGAAAATGGTCAGGGAGTATGTTTGGATTGAGGAGAATGGGCTGTAACTGACTTCCTCTAACGTCCTAAATGGCATTACTTACATAACGAGATTTCCAACTGGGAATCATTGCTTGGTGCAAATTTCCATGTGAAGAGAACACACTGAGTTGCCCCATTTCTCTTCTCTTTCCCCCGCTCCCTGCTGGAGCTGTTGTGGTGACGCAGCTGCTACCAGCTTCACCCCCTGCCAAAGATGTGGCTTTGCTTTGTGGCCTCATGGGCAGATGACAGTTAGCAGGATGGAGAGATGGAGAACAAGATTTTACTTTGTCTTCTCAAAATATTCTTCAGATAGCTCTAGATGTGGCAGCTATGTGTTCCTTTCCCACCCACCTTTGTCTTCCCTGATAGGGAGATGCACCTGTTTGCAGCCTTGGTGTTCTTTTGTTAAACTTTGCCCACTGTCCTGAGGATTTGAGGTTTGAAATAGAGTTAGCAAATCATTACATCACTGTGTGAGGGGTTTTTTTGACTTCTCCAGTGCTGATTTGTCATGCTTTTCTTCTTGGTTTGTAATTTTTATATGTTTACAATAGGGAGAGGCAAACCTTTTCAGGACGAATATTTTTTCTTACTTTGACTTGATGATAATGAGAAGCTTGCAGGATGTTTTAACAAGGTTACCTTTGTCTTAGCATTGAGATCTGAAGTTCCATAATGAGAGGTTTTGTTACTGACTCACAGTAAATTTGGATTATGTTGCTGTTTTTCCTTTGGTTGGCTTTATTTTTATGTAAGGACACTTATCGATAGCAATGATGTGGACACACTGAACCATTAGCTCTACCATCATTTATTCAGCTGCACAGGGATTCAGTTTGCATTTCCGAGGAAAAAAATATATTGCTATGTGAATGCATAAAAAAGGGCTAGTAACTATTACAAGCTGATTTGTTATAGCTGTAGCATGTTTCTCTTGATGTTTGCTTTTAAGACACAGGGAAGACTCTGTCTGAATTGGAACCTGAAATCCAAGTTGAGTATATTTGCAGAACCTCTTATTGGATAAGTGATTTTACTTTATCTTTCACTAATACGCTGGATCCTATATAGGAGTTAATGGCACAGTGTTGTAATAATAGTGCAACAAAACCTGATGAAAGACCTTCTGGGGAAAGTGATTATATTTTGGAAAAAACTCATACTGTTTCATAGCTGCATACTCACAAGTAGGGCTGTTTTCCAGGATATCCTTGCAGGTGAGGGGGTGGATAAAGGTGTATTAGTAGCTAGGGTTGGTGAACTTGAGTTACACCAGCAGTGAAAATTACTGTGCTTGTATTTGCGTATCACAGTTAACTGTCCAAGAACTCTGAGACAGGCACGGAAATAAAGCAGCCATCTTCAGTTAAAACAGCTCTCCATGCCCACAGATGAACAGCTCGCTTTCTGCTTCTGGACTTCTTCTCACTGAGGTGTTCTACAAGGCCATTGCTCTCTGTCATCCTGTATAACCTGTCCTTAGGATTTAAAGGAGAGCTGAGAACACAGGTAGTTCAAAGGCAGCTGTGCCTTATTTAAGATCTTAACTTTGTTTTTGGTACTTTGTCTCCTAGGATTCCCAAGGCTTTTCAAGATGAGCCCTGGTATTAGGAAGGCTCAGGTTAAATCTGGATTGTTAGGAGTTTGTATCATAGATGGAGAACAAGAAAATACTCAAAAATAGCATAGGAGCATTGCTTTCCCTAGTATGTTAAAAAAGACAGCTTTAATAAAATTCCTGAAACTGTGTAAGTATTTCTTTAAAATTAACTTAAACCAAAAATGTTTGTTTGTAGTTTTTGATATCTGATCTAATTATGTTGAATTATTTTGTTCTTTGGTATTAGCATCCATGCAGGTTGAGAAGTTAAATTAGCACAACTGGAACATACGCGTATGGATCAGTGATTCCCAAGGTCTCTTGTCTGTTTTCCTTAGCAGAGTTGGTAATGCTCTGAGCAATCCCCCATAGCCAAGCAATGGCTACCCCATATAGTCCCTCTTCACTGTTGTAGGTTATTCAACTTCCTTATTCCTATTGTGTGTGCAAAAAATAGTAATTCCGCATGTAATTTAAATAGACTTTATTTGTGCTTTACTCTCTCTGCACGTAAGAGAGAGGAATGAGAGAATGACACACTAACACTCTTTTGTAGCTGTGAATTGGCACCCTTGTGTTGCTGAAATTAATCAGCTATGTTGCTCTTCTATTATTAGAAATACGTTAAGGGCTGGTTGTGCTGATCTGTGCATTCATAATGTCCATAGTTGTCTGCAGAGAAATACAGCATTTGGCAGTTTTGGGGTGGAGAAGCCAAAAAAACCCCAAACCCAATCAAACCAGAACCATCAAACCAAAATAAACAAACCATGTCCTTCTTAGAATGAATCATGAATGGCCTGGGTTGGAAGGGACCTTCAAGATCGCCTTGAAGTAGGTAGGAACTACGTGGGGTGGTTCCAACCCCAAGTTCTTCTGTACTTATAACATCACAATTAGAATAAACACTGCTACATCCAGCACTGCCGGTTTGTATATTACTTAAAAATGTTTTTATACGTAATATAAAAAATACAAATGCCTCTCTGTGTGTGTATATATATATCTCTATTAAAGTTCCTGGTTATATGCTAGCTTTATATCACCCATGGATATTGTTAGATGTCTCTTTGAGAGCAAAATTTTACTTTTTTAATAAAAAATGGTATCATTAGGAAGGATTAAGGCAGAGAGGTTGTGCCTGTCTTCCACCTCTTTATAGATGTAAAGCAGGCTTTATTCTGTGGAGGTTTAGTGACAGTAACTGACTCTAAGGAATTACTATTGAAGAGACAAAGGACCTTCCCACTGCTGTAAGCCTTTCAGACTTACCTGGTGGCCTTGCAAAAGGAGATATTGCGGTGATAAGAGCCACAGCAGAAAGAAACATGGGTAGCTTTGTCAGCAGTTACAATTAGCACTTTGTTATAGCAATTTCCAGAGAAATCATGTGTGAAACATAAATTGCAGGTCAGAGTCATACTCAAAATATTTTCCCATAAACATACACATGATTTTTGTTGTTACGAGTTACTAGTGCCTTGGGAGTCATCATGAAATTTGCATCCTTGTTTAACTCTCAATTGAAAATATATTCAAAATACAGAGGGGAAGGAATGCTGATAAGGTGTATACAAAGTCCACTAGGAAGTACTACACCTATGTCCTAATGCTGAAGTTGTTACTCTGTGTTGATCTAATCTTTGATGTTAATACTTGAAAACTGCTAATGAAACTTCTTGGCACTGAGCTGCTTCCATCCTGTTTGCTCACTTATGCAAAGGAATCCCAGATAGCTTACAGATGTTCCTTAGTAAAGACTGGAAGCAAGATATTGAAAAATCTTGCTTCAGTCACTTCTAGAGGCGCCTGGGATGTTTGATACAACCTTACTTCCTGAGTTAAAGTGATCTCAGGGTAAATTGCTGATGTATTTAACAACTTAGCATTCTTTAGCATTCTTTGAGGGTAAGTTTCTTCAAATATGATGGATATCAGAATAAGAACTGGTTTTTATTTTTGATGTATTGGTAGAAGATTTTTTGTGTGTGTGTGTGTGATCACAAATGATTCTAGTTGGGAGAAGGTGATTTTCCTATTAACTCTTCCCATTCTGATGAATTGAGTCTCAATAAGCCAATCGGAGACTAGAATCCAATTAACAATTTTATTAATTAAGCAAGCGGATATTAGTCAACAGCGCTGGACAGGCTGGGCGAGTCTCTTGCTGCGCCTCGGCACCGCACCGCAAAGGTTACATACAGCTGGTTTTATACAGTTCATATTTCCTGGTGGTTTGTGATTGGCCGTCGAGATGTCCGGGTCTGCGCAGTCTGCGTTGTGCTGTTGCTAGGTAACTCTTTATTGCCAGGGCTGAAAGCTCTTCACTCTCCCTGTGGGGGGCTGTGCAAACTTGTTGCTTTATATATGCTTGCAGGCATAACAGTTATGAAAGCTTTATGCAAAGGGAACTATCCCAACAAAAAAGGGAACTGCCTAGGGAGAACCATCCCAAGTTAAAAGGCCTCTTGCTCTCTCCAACGATTCGTGAACTACATTTCATGTAATCCATCACACCATGAAATGCATTGAGGCAGGTTTTTACCAGATCTTTAGTTAAATATCTAACAGTTTTTAAAAAAATCAAGTGTGGACAAACATTTTAATAAAATTTGTATGTTATACCTTCTGTTACGCCATAGGGAAGCTGTTTACGCAACATAAAACCCAACATGTAAAAATACAGAAAAACAGGAGAGTAAATTGGAAACAGGAATATGAATGGCTGCTTTGTTAGACACGGATTGACTGAGGGGGAGAAGAGTAAAACCAAACAAAGTAATTGTGTTTTACTCTTGAAGTGTTTTACTGTGGCACCACCCTTTTGCCTAGAGTCTGTTGAGCTGAAGGCTTCAGTCAAAATATCCTGCCCCTGGCTTAAAAACATTTCTGATGGTTTAAGACCTGTTACTGCACCTGTAACAGAGGTTACAGATTTAGCGGAGGAAAAATCTGTAATCAATTTTCTTCCATTCTTTTAAGCAGTTGTTTAGGCTTCCCTAAAACACAATAATGGGAATGAAAGTCTGTAGGGTGAAGGACTGAGGTCACTCTGTAAGTGCCATAACTTGAAATGTGTCATATAATTTCAGACCTAAAGCTTTGGTTAGTAGCTGTCACTGCAGCCTTCACTGTATTGGTGACAATTCCTTTCTTTCATAGCTGCAGATGTAGAGCTATGAAGAGTGTTACTGAATTTGCAGAATCAAGCACTCAGAAATGAACATCAATATGAAGAACAGCTATGCAGCATTGTTTTCTTTACATTGTGAAAATTCTTACTCAGCGATTACCTGCTGGTGTTTGCTAAAGGTTACTTCCATTTTCACTGCTGGGATGCAATTTCCATGGCACATTCTCAAGTGCTATTTACTGGTGTATAATTATTTTTAAAACTTTCAAACTCTTGCAGAGGGCACGATTTTTAATGTTCTTATGGTTTTTCCGTACTTCCCATCCCTGTAATATGCAAGTGCTTTACACAAAGGGTTTAATTTATTTTCACAGTATTCTTTGTGGTCAGAGCTTTATGGCATTCCTTGTTACTTAGTGTTTGGAGATTTAGTGAGTGGGAATAGGGTCAAATGTATCCCCAGGTTTAGTCATCTGATGTGTGACTCCCACAGGTTTCTTGCTTTTGAACCTTAAGCTGTAGCTGTGACCTTCCATGCCCAGTGCCTGTTGGTGAAATCTGTGTCTGCAAGTCAGACAGGCTCCACCCAGGGTGGTGTGTTCTAAAAGGAATATAGGTACAATTTGCAAGTATAAATGAATTCTGGAGCAGGAGCATCCTTCAAAACTGGGTTGTGGGTGGGTTTCTGGTTTTGTAGTTTGTTGTTTCTGGGGGGGTGGTGGTGTTTTTTTGAGGATGCTCAGGGATCTTCACACACCATGTGTTCTCCTTCTGGAGACCACTAAATCATGTTTTCTATGACTGCCAGAAAGGTCATAGAAAGTACAGTTGCCCTCACTACACAAACAGTGGAAGTAGATCTTACCCAGCATGGGATGAGATGGGAGTTCTAGGGAAATTTATGGGCCTGTGTAAATAATTGCGTTACAAGTGCACCAGGAGGAAGTATTCATGTGTAGGGGCAACCTCACTTCTGGCATTTTTGCATTTTGAATCTTTGACTTGGTGTGTTTTGCCCACAGTTTTGTGTGCGTTGTTTTCTGAGTCAGAAAACAAACCAACAGCAATTTGTTACATAATGCTGCACTCCACGCATCACTGGAATGTCTTTTCCAGGCTGCCAAGCTGGTCGCTGTTCCCCCCAACACCATTCCCTGGTTCACCTTTATTCTGTGTTTGTGCTGTGCAGTTCAGCTGTTGCTTGAATGGTCTTGAATCACTGAAAGCAGAGGCAGCAGAGGCTCACTGCTTGCTGATTGGGTGTTAGGGATACAGCCTCCTGAATCCTTGAGTTGTGATTGAAGGGAAAGCTGTCCTACCTGTGTGTACTCAGTGCAGTCAGTCTCTGCTTGCTCTTCAGTCTTACTCTTAAAAGAGAACTGTGATTTCACAGTTCTGAGAGTTGGGATTTCATGCTGGACTTTCCAGAACTAATTAGACACTCTAGAAATTACAGCCTCCTGGAGGGCAAGGGGTTTGGAGCTGAAAAATAAGGTATTGGCCAACTGGTAGAGTACTGGTAGAGTACTGTTTGTAAGCAATCTGAAAAATACAGCAGCTGAACAGTACTTGATTTGAGTTTGGTAATCCTAAAATTGTTTTTAAATGACCACTAATAGAATAATTACATTTCTACAAGGAAGAAGGCCAAGAGGTGCAGAGATGTCAGAGTCTCTCTGGCCTGTTCTGCTCCACATTCACACCGCAGTGACCTGTGAACCCAGAGGTTTGACAGGTGGTGGAGGGAGTTGGTGGGGGTTGTATGTGTTCTTGCAGATGGAGGTGTAGTTAACAGATACACTTTGTTTACCAAATGTTAATGGTTTCTTAAGGAAATAACTCTGTGGCTTCTGGGGCAGTTTCATAACTGAGCGGAATAGTTAAAGCTCAACAAGTGGCATTTTTAAGTGGTGTTTCATTATGATTCATGAAAAGGCTGGCCAACTGACATTGCTCAGGAACAGCTATAGTCACAGTGGCTTGAAGCATATCTGTAAATGCTAGGTTTTTTTGGTCCTTGAAGATTATAAAATGGTTAAAGAAAGTGCAATGGACTCTGGGTGTTCCTTGAACTTCTAAAACAGTGACATTAATTTTACGGAACAAATTGAGAAACACCCCCAGTCATTCATCACTGCCACTTTGCAAATGGGGATGAAGTTCACAGCTTAGCTTTAACCAGAAAAATTAACTACTACTTGATACACTTACCTCAATAGTTGTAAGGACAACATTTAATATGTTTTGGGCTTTTTGTGCTTCAGTTGCATATCAGTGTGGAAGGCTCACTGAGCTTGAACAATGAAAGAAAAATCTGTCTCACCTTTCACGAGTTAAAGTTTAAACAGTGGGGGTTAACTATCTACCGGTCAGGAGAAACAAAGGAGGTTTCTTAGCTTTGCACCTGTCAAATTCTGAAAATAATTGCTGTTCTAAAGCAAAAAACCCTAAACACAAGCTGTACAGCAGCTGCCAAGCCCAGAGTGTGGGTATATGTAGGTACCTGGGCTGAGTGGGTTGAGGAAGCAGAGCTTTTGGTGTGCTGAGTTGTGTTTTGTTGTGTGGAAACCATGGGATACAGGTGTGGTGTTGGCTCAAAAGAGAATAGCTCAAGTAGTCATGAAGGGAGTTTGCAGCTGGGAGGTAGGGCTGTAACTTGAGTTGAATATGGCTCAAAGAATTTTTCCAACCATCTTGTAACAGGCAGGAAGCCTCTCCCCTTATGGACCTTCCCTCAGTTATGTCTTCAGGTCAGAGGTGTAGCCAGTCTCCACACTCATAAGCCCCATTAGGAAAGGTATAGGTGTTTTCTCCACTCCCCTACCATCCATGTAACAGGAATGAGAGAATGACACACTAACACTCTTTTGTAGCTGTGAATTGGCACCCTTGTGTTGCTGAAATTAATCAGCTATGTTGCTCTTCTATTAATAGAAATACGTTAATGAGCACTGAAAATCTGGACGGAAAAAAAGGTGCAGACACTGGAATTTGAAAGCTGCTCATAGTTTAATTCAGCCCTAATTGATGAGGTTTTTAAAGACAGAAAGTTTTTTTTGTGTGATTTCCAGACATTTCTGTGTCAGTTGGAGAAACCCATTGGTACTGAAAGAAAATCTAAAACTTAAAAGGTGGGACTGGTAATAATTTACAGGTGGTGGGATGAAAGCTGAATTAACTCCAGGAGTCTTTGGTTAAGGCTTGTGTGTGTAGCAGCTTTAGCTTTATCCTAATTCATTTTCATATTAAGCTTCTTGCGTAACTGATTGCCTTGGTCAGTACAGGTGATTTGAGGGTGTTTGTACTTTTCATTGTTTAAGAAAACAAAAAAGTGAAATTGTCTGATAAATCTGTTGTACTTGCTT
Source organism: Entomyzon cyanotis (assembly GCA_024500445.1). Classification (NCBI taxonomy): domain Eukaryota; kingdom Metazoa; phylum Chordata; class Aves; order Passeriformes; family Meliphagidae; genus Entomyzon; species Entomyzon cyanotis. Next base: position 75,403,588 of record JAKEPQ010001005.1, read on the forward strand.
GTACCAAACAAGGCAATAGTAACCTGCATCAAGGTTTAGCAGGGAAATAAGCTGTTAGTCCCTCTTCCTTCACTACAGCTTGTTTCCTTTTTTCCGTCCTATGTAAAATTACAATACTTCAGTAAGCGATGAAACATGATTTATTTATGTAGTCTGAGAACACCTGGACCCCTAAAGTGAGGTGGCCCAATAAATATTGGCTCTCCTTGTGGAGTTTCTTACTGTATCTTGGAAAGCCTGACTTCTAGGATGGACAAAAAAAGGAAACTGGGTTTCAGCTTTTGTGACAGAAGGGGAGAAAAAGGGTAGCTGTGGTCTCCAAAGGGTTTTTAAGATGTAACTGACCCAGGCATAGGTTATTTGGGAACAAGGCAAATGTTCAAGACTGTGAAATTACCAGTATTCTGTCTAGGTGCCTGGCTGTAGCTTTGTCTAGTAGATTTCTTGGAGCATCTTCCATGGCGTAGTTGATCTTTGAAGCTAGCATGAGTTTTAGGAATAAGGACACTGAGAGAACTGAGATCTCGAGAAAGAAAACTGTACTTCTGTACTTAATTGCATTTTATATAATCAGCATCTAACAAATATTAAGTTAATTTGCTCTGTGAGGAGGGAAAGTATAATCAATTTTGTTTTAAGGTAATGAAGGCATTAGAAGAACTGACAAGGTTCTCATAGGAAGTTGGTGGCAGAGGTAGAAAATCAAACTGCTTTAGTAGTGTCCCCCTGCAATTCATAATCCAGCAATTTTAAGGTTTTTCTGCTCTTGTGTATGCCAGAGTTTACAGCCAAATCCAGTCATGTTTTTAAGACTGAATTGTATTGCTTATTCTTACTTAAAAAGAAAACCAAGAACACGTGAGGAATTTGTCTTTTCTAACCTGTATTGAAGGACCTTGAATTTGCTTCACGATAACAAAAAGCCAGTGTCTTTTTACTGCAGGTAAAATGATTGCTTGACTAGTGTTTGTTTTCATGCTAACCTTGTGTGTTTTGTTAAACTGGGAGTTGAAGAGATACAGAAAGTTGTACGCACGCTTACAGAAGACCACAGAAGCTTGTGCTGTTGCTGTTCTGTGCAGCCACGCGCTTCTGTGGCTGCTGGCATTTACATCTCTGTTTCTTCTTACTGTTTTAAGTCAGATTACTGTCTTTTCTTCACCTGTAAGATGGCGATGCTGTGTTTCAATATGTTCATGTAATTCAAGGATGCTACAGTGCTGTTCTGCATTGCTGCTGTTACTCAGTGTCTCAATGCAGTGAAGTGAGGTGTGAAGCCACATCAGTCTTAGTCTCATCATCATCCTTGGTTGACTTTTATTATTGTTATGTTAAAAAACCCAAAGGTGGGTCACAATGGTACCCCTTTTCCAAAGATTTAGTATTTTAGTGCCAAGCAGCTTGTCTGGGTCTAGGACCATACTTTCAGTTAGATATATGAGTGTACCATTCCTGTGTTATAGTAAAAATAGGCAGCTTTACGTATATACTGGCACTTTCACTGCACTGCACCACAAATTTTGATTATACATATAATAAATGCCAGTTGATAATGAATTTTGAATTTATGGTATTGAACACTTCATGTTTGGCTGTTTCCTACTTGTTTTTTACTCAGAGAATTTACCATAATAGTGAACTAGTCTTAATCTTTCATATCTGTAACAGTGTAGGACCTTCCATCTCTGTGTGCTGAGACAAAGACATACTGTATACTGTAAAGTTTATTCTGTTTGTTAACTTTTTAGTTAATAGTGACAACCTGGACACTCTAAGTGATTCTTTGAAGGTGTATGGTCATAATGGGTGTATCAGTGGAGCTTCTTGGGTGCTCGTCCCACTCTATGCTTTTTTCATTGATGTAGATGATGGGATGAAGATCACCCGTACCAGGTTTGCAGATGACGCCAAAGGGAGAGAGTGCTTCATGGCAAAGCAGCCTGTGATTAGGTGGGACCTCAGCAAGTGGGAGGAATGGGCAAACAGAACCTCATGAGGTTCAGTGAAGACGTGTGTGCCTTGAATAGAACAGCCTCTAGATAACAGTGTGGGCTGGAAGCAGTTTCATGTGTGTTGGTTATGTTTGTGGCTGTTTTGGTTTTGGGGTTTTGTGTGTGTGTGGGTGGGCTTTTTTGGTTTTGTTTGGTTTCGTTTTTTTCAAAGAAAATTAAACTCATGGACACTAGGTTGAGTCAGCTCAGTTCCCTTGCAACATTAGAGGCCAAGGTCTTGGCTGCATCAGCAAGAGTGTAGCCAGCAAATTGGTGAAAATAATTACTCTTGCTTACCGTTTGGGAGAATTGAGCTGGAAAACTGAGCCCATCACAGGACTTCTGAAAATAAAATGGGTACCAGTGATCCAGAGATGAGATCTCATTGCTGTTTTCAACTGCCTAATTCGTAGCTGCAGAGAAAGTAAAACCTAAATTTTCTCAGAGGAGCCCAGTGATAAGACCAGAACCAGTGCTCTTAGCAGCAAGACCTTCTAGTAATTATGGGAACAAAGAGTAATGATTTTATTGTAATTCTGACTGGTTAAACAGAAAAAAAAATGTTCACGGCAAGAGGGGATGAAGTAGCAGGAGCAGGTTGTCTGGAGAGGCTTGTGTCCTCCTTTGGGAGTCTCCATCCTGAGATCCTAGAATGGGACCATCTCTATCAGGCAGGTTGCCCTGTTTGACTGAGGGCGCAGCTTCGGGATGGACGCACATGGAGTGTTGAGGGAAGAAGGGAATACCTGCCTGAACAGCCACATCAGCTGAATCAACCCTGGCAGTCAGTGGGGTGACAGATACCCCACAGCTAGATCATCCTCACAGCAGATATGCTCAAAGCTCCACTGGACAATTTGGGTTTCATTACTGAGCTCTGGAATTAGCCCAGTTTTAAGCAGGTGTTGAAAGTAGATGGGAAGTTAAAGGGGACTCCAGAGATCCCATCTAACTAGAGTTTTTCTGTGGTCCTATATAGCTCCCTTGTTGATGACGGTTTACAAAGACCTCTTTCTATATAACTATATTAATCTGCCTTATGCAAGGCACATGTAACAGAACCTTGGTTTTTGAGGCCAGGAGACTGTACCACTTTAGTTCCAGAGTGTATGTATGTATATGTGATTTCAAGTGATTTTCTTCTTTGGGAAAGAGCTTAGCTGACTGAACAGGAGTGGTGGTGGGTGTGTTTTCTTTCGGCATCTTTAGAGAGCAACATTAGTGTCAAAGAGCAGAGCCAAAAGGAGCTGCAAAACAATATCCATACAAATAGAAATGCTCTCAGTGACAAAGTAGTTGTTTGCTCACACAGACAGTCTGGAGCACTGCTGTTCCCTTGTTTGTTTTTGTTCAAAAGTCCAGATACTTGTAAATATGGTTTTTTGTCCTTTTCCTAAGAAAAAAGGGGTAGGAAGGTAGGAGCATTTCAAATGGCCTCATTATCGAGTAAGGCCAGAGTACCATGCTTGTAATGCTGGCTAGGAGGCACAAGGGAAAAATGTAGAAGAGTAAACAAGATAATTGTTAACTGTTTGCAGACATTGTCTTCATAAAAGTACAATTTCTAAAATTAAAATGCTTCAAGCAGGAATTTCAGAGAGTAATTATTCAATTTATTGCTTTAGGATTTTTGCACCTTGAATGTGTAAGTTCTTGCCATCCTGATTTTGGGAACAGATAAGGGTAGGTCCAGAGGAGGCAGTTGGTCTAGATGACTAGTTGGACATTGCAGGTCACTTCTACCTGAACTATTCTAAAATACTCAATACATCTTTAACTTTTTATAAGCCTGTTTCTACCTTTATGGCTAGAGAATTTGTTTCCTGAAATGTAAACAGAAATGAGTCCTCTTAGTCCATGAAGTTGGTGGGCTTTATGATATTCACATTTTTCTCCTTTCTGAGTTAATGATTGTGCTATCCTGTCTTTGATCTTTGTTTCAAGTTAAGCTCCTGTGTGTCTGGAATACAGTCAGCCATTGGTGTTGATTCCTTTATTATGGATTGATGTCTGAGTGGGGGCTTACTCAAGAACAGCTTAGAATTTTGTCTGTTCCTTTGCCATTTTTGATACTTAAAAATGTGACTCAAAGAGAAGAGAAAAAAGTTGGAGTGTATTTGGGTATCCAGCCCTCAAGGACGGGGGGCTGATCTGATCTGACATGCAGTTAATGATTTAAAAGTCCTGTGCGTGATTTGTCCTGAGGCTCAAAACTGAAAGCTGGGCTCCCACCTCCCTTTCCTTGTAAGCAGCAGCAGCCTGCAGCTGTGCCCCAGACCTATTCTGGAGCTAGAAGGTAACTCATTAGCTACACATAATGCATCTCTGAGAGGTGCAGGGACAGGAGTCACTTGAGAAGGGTAGAGAGCATGTAAGACAGGCTCTTGCTTTTTTTCTGTCTGGACCTTTAACTACTGTTAAAGGTATGACCATATTTCTCATTCCCCCCCCGCCCCCCCATATCTTTGTACATGACAATGCTTTGGTATATTGTCTCTGGACCTTTGTACCACTTATTAAAATACATCTGCTGTATACAGTTAAAAATTGCTCTTCATTATCAAAGAAAGATACTTGCATGCACCTCAAACCACAAGGATGGTTTGAACTAGACAATGGTTTAAAGGATGGTTTAAACTAGACAAGCAGTTTTAAGCCCTATGTCTTGTAAGCAAGTGTCCTCCTGTTTTTTGTCAAACCAGTTCTTGTCTGGCCTTACAGCTGCAGGAGATAAACGGCAACGTTGGGCTGAAGCTGCACAGGTGTGCAAACACACTGTTTGCTTATTCTGTTTGCTGCAATCTGAATCCTTCACTAGTCAAAGTATTTGTTTTCCTTGGAAAACTACATTGTAGTGTAGCATGTAACACCACATTAAATACTATGTAACAGGTAGGCTGGCTGGTCACTGTGAGCAAAAGGGCTAATTTTTTTTGGCCAGGGAGACTAGTTAGCTTATGAACTGCAAAGCCACTCCACCTCAATATAGGACTGAAAAAACCTATACGGAATAAACACTAGTGAATATACTGCTTCCACTGGAATTTTGTCTTGCTTTCAATACTTTGACTAGCGGCCCTGGGGAAGAATGACTCTTGCTATGGCTTAAGAAATGCAAGAATTGCATTGTTGGCCCCCTGCAGCTAAAGTTTGACAAATGCTGTATACTAGCCCTAGCCACTTGTGTTTACTTAGCTGTAAATACATTGCAGCTAAGTGTTACTGTTGGCTTCACGGAGGTGGTACCTTTCTGTTTTTCATCAAGTTTGTGAAAGCAGTGAAATTGGGATGAGCTAGTTATTACTGGAAGGCATGAGCATATGATCGTTCTTCCCTCCTACCACCTCAGCATTGCAAGGGTGGGCCCTAAAAGTTTATGAAGGCAACATGTCCTCAAAGTATCTTCCTTTCATTAGTGTTAGGTTCCCTTTGTCTTAACCACACTGGGAGTTGTGGAGTTAGACTAGAACTTCTGCAGGCTACATAGGTAGGGCTGCAGAAATATGGTTGTTTAGTTCCCACATTCATCTTGCAACCCTAGTTTTACAGACTATCTTACACAATTTCTCCTGTTTGCCAGAAAATTTGTACCCATGTACCCATAGATGTACCCATGCAACATGGAGATACTTATTTCTTGACACGAAGAAACAACTGGGTATTGTCTGGGTTTGGCTTTTTTCTTGAAGAAAGAGAAGTGCTATTTGAATTGAATAAATACGGTTTTATTTGGGCTTGGCTTATGTAGCTCATCAGAGTAATGTGGTAGCGTCTTAACAAACATATAATAATGTTCCATTTTATTATACTGCAGTGCTAAAAATGTTGTGCAATGGGCCTGGATACCAAAACTGGGGTCCAAATTTCTTATTTTAATAACAATTGAAGCATCTATAAATGTTTTATCTGGAACAGGCAAGGAATTGAAGAATATAATCTGGTTTAGTAGAGTGATTCATTATTCCTACAGTATTCATGTATTATACACTTCTATTTATTAAATATCAATTAGATTATACAACTGTTTTTAATTCTCCTTCTGAGCTGATGCCTCCTCAACTGAGATGGGTAACTACTGCAGTAAGCAGAATGGAAGTTGATAGTATTGCAACAGGAAAACCAAAGACTGAACTATCAAAACTAATACAAAATGCTGGTAATAATGCTCTTTCTCTCATGCCATGTAGTTTTCAGTAATTTTAATGCTTCTGCATGTAACACAAATTTTGTTTGGTCTCAGTTTATTAATCTATTTTAGGAAAAAAAGCACCAACAAACCTGTAATGTATTTTTAGGTGTGTAAAAAGGCTTTAGGTTTCTGCCTCTGATTTTCTGTCCCATAGCCCTTTCTCTTAGGTGACAAACTTTTTAAAAATTCATATTGTTTTCACTTCTGTAAGTTGCGTTGTCCTTTATTTAAAAATAAATAAAGAAATAAAGAAATAAAGAAAACAAAATCCCAGAGCAGACAGTACTGGGGGTTGAGATTATTTTTAGGCATATCTAACTTCTGTCACATCAGTTCAGCAATGTTATATGACTAAAAATATTACAAGCATACTGTTAACCTTTGCCAAATAAATGCAAATGCTACTTCAGATTTCAAGATAATGCAGCATGAGACTGGCAGATGTTTTTCCCATGTCCCTGTCTGACAAATTCTGGAGGGAGAAGGGGGCATGTGGAAGTGTGGTAGTGCCTAGAAGGGTGGCTTCTGTGCTGTCTCCATCCCCCTCAAATGACTTGAGAGGGAGTATTACAGTATGCATTTCAGGTACAGACCTATTGGAATTAAATTACCAGTGAGAAATGAATTGAATTAATAGAGTATTCTGTGCTTCTTTTTATGGTTTGTTCTCTCTTTCTGTTTATTCAGACTGGAATAATTGTAATGACAGAAGGTTCATCACTTCAGATGAACTAAGTAACCTTCCTTTATGGTGCACAGCAAAGTGTGGAAGGCAGTAAATTCCTTTCTTATTTAAGGCTGAAAGTAGCTGCTCACAATTGCTTTCTATGTGGGCAGATTAGACAATGAACAAGTAAAAAGAATTGAAAAATAGTACATTTTAACATGAGAGTCACAGTTTGCACTTTGTAGCTTTTCTCTAGGACCAGTGTTGCCCAAGTTTCTTGTGTGAGATGGCAAGCACTGGTTTTCCCCCAGCACCCACCGTGGGCTCCTGCTGCGTTGTCACCTGAGCAGGAGGCAGGGAGCAGGCAGGGAGCCGGCAGGGAGGCTCCCAGAGCCCTGGCTGTGTTCCTGGGGGGCTCTGCTGCAGGTGAGCAGCTGCTTGAGCTCCCTGGGTGAGTTGCTGCTGTTCCATAAAGGAGTAACTGAAAGATGGGCTGACGAGCAATAGTCTCGTGTCCGTTTGTCATAAAATGTTTGAGCCATCTGTTGCTAGAGAAACTACCCCAGTCTACCACCTGGTGTTTCACTGAGCCTGGGGATTTAGCCCAGATAAGCACTGGTTTACTTAATAAATATTGAAAGGGGGAAAAATGGAGAATGGAGCAGGGAAAGATGCCATAGTTGTTCTCTGTTTTATTGAGTGCTGAATGAGACCATTTGGATCATTGTCTCCTGCCATGGTTCGTGTGTCACTAAAACCCATTTTCTTTTAATTTTGAAAATTGAGGATGAAGAATAGCATTAAACAGATACAGCACTACACAGGGATTGGTATACAGTTCTGAGTAGCATGTCATTTAATTTGGAGTTGTGGATGGCCACCTGCTGTACTTCTGTTCTTGTGGCAATCTGGCTAGTGGCTGCATTATTTCATTGCTTTTGTTTGTTGGATATGTTAGGATTCATCCAGGAGAGCTGCAGACTGACTGGGCTGGCACAGACTGGGGGAGTGCTTGGCCACTGGCCCCTTCAATACAAACAGAACCCCAAACTGCTAAGGTTTCTTTCAGTGATCTCAAAATGCATCACTCTGTTGCTGTCACATACAGGTAAATTATAATTTCATCATAGGTTAATTTATTTCCTTTTGCTAATCATGAAAGTGAAAAGGATTGCACTGCTCTCAGGTAACATAATTCCTAGTGCTGTCCCAACACCTGCTACTTATGCCCTCATGGAACTGTGGTTCCAGGTCACCAGGGAGGTGCTGGAGTAGTTTGCTCCTTTTGGGAGTGGGGTCAGAGCAAGACACAGCTCTTGACATGAGCTTTGTTGGGTTTTTTTAAGATGGCTTTTTTTTTTTTGTTTATTTGGGTGGGGTTTTTTTTGTTTTGTTTTGTTTTTTTAAACACGATTATGTATGATCTGTCCTTCAGAGAAAGCACATAACACTGTTTACCATCAAACGGTTTGAATAAAAAACCCCTGCCTAGATTTGGCAGCTCTGGTCTGCTGGTGTAACCTTCAGCTTCCTCTCATTTGATTCTTTCCCAGGGAAGTTTTTTGGTGCTGCCAGTAATAAAGGAAATAAATGTGGGTGTTATTGAAATGCTAGCACCACATGTATATTAGTTGTTGTTTCTTTTTTTTTTTTGATGTGTTATGTTTAAATTTATTTAAGAATGGAGGAAATATTTACTGTAAAATAAGCTCTAAAGGAAAAGCATTCTGAAATCCTTTCAATGCAATAAATAACCCAATTAGTTTCTACCTATTGTTTTTGTTTTGAAATACATTGGCAGTATTTTGTAGCCTGTATTTAGAACTTGATAATTTCAAATGAGTTGTCTTCATGTACTTGTTTCTCTAGGCTACAGAAACAGCATGATTTTTGACTATGAAGGCTAATATTCTTTTCCTAAGAAGTGCAGTCAGAGCCAATGAGGAAGACAGCGCAATACGTATCCCTGTTGCTATTTAAAAACTTCTTTGCACTTGTCTGTTGTGATTTTTAAAGCAGCATTATTGGCAGATGTCTGTAATTTTCATATCAGCAGAAAACTAGTGTAATGTGCTTTTTGTTGCTGTTTGTTTGGGGTTTTTTTCTATTTTTGTGGTTTTGGTTTGTTTTTTGTGGGGTTATTTTTGTTATTTTTTAAAAGTTCTTGCTTACAGAGACCCAAATTAGATGCTTACAAAAAACCAAATTAAACAATCATGGGTTGAGTAACTATCACAAATGCATTCCTGTGTCAGCTTGTTAACTGACAAATGCTGGCCTCTTGTATTCTGGTTTCCAACATTATTTGACACATCCTGGAAGCTGCTTAACTTGAGTGAGTTCTGTCTGCACCAAACCGGTAGGCATTTAAATAGCTTTTAGCTCTCATGTGGATATGGATTATATAAACAATGTTTCAGGCTTGGATGGGATGTCAAGGCATTTCATAAATTGCCTTGTTTAGAAGTATAGAAGTATTGCATTTGTTAGTTAGATCAGATCTTGTCCCTTTCCTGTGTTCCTGATTTTGTCCCTTTCCTGTGTTCCTGCTGTGAACCCAGTTTCCTAGCTTTGGGAAGCTTCAGTGCTGGCAATGTTACAGCTGTTTTTCTGGTAGAAATACTGTAACTTGAATCACAACAGCTTATCAGCTACTAATTCTGAATGGCCATTTTTTGGAACATGAGGTGGTGTAGCCAGTGGTACTTGAGCTTTTTTTGAAGGGAATTGACTTGCAAACTGGAAGCAGTCAGCTGCAGGAAAATCCTGCTTGTCTTCTCAAAATAATTCAGCATATGTGGAATGTATGGATGGTATGGCTGGGGGGCTGCTTCCAGTGCCTGCTGTAGCCCCTTCAAAGCCACATCACCTTGCCTTTTATAGCCAGTCAGATATGCCTTTGCAACCCCCATGCTTTGAAGGACAAGAAGTTTCACAATACGAACTCGAGTTCTAAAGGCAGCTAAATATTGTTGTGGAAATAAATACCAGCTGAACTTCCTTTCTCATAGCCTGAACACGTCAGTTGTCCTTCAAAGGAAAACTGAGAAAATGTTCAAACAAGAAGAAAATTTGTGTGGTAGTAGTTTTGTTTTGTTTTTGTAAACCATGAGTGTGGTTGGCTGCAGTAGAAGCATACTAGAGGTAAGATACTAAAATTTTAAGATGTGGGCAATTTAACATTTCTGTTGGCAGAAAAACTGATAATTTTCTTAAATTACTTGTTGAAAAGTGTACCGTGTACCAACCATTGTTTTTTTTTTTTTTGAGAAATCTATCAAATGCACTTGAAGTGCTCTGGGGTGGATATGAAAAATGGTGCTTCACCTTCACTGCAAGTACTTGATAACACAAAAGTTACTAACAATTTGATAACAAAAAGGCCCACACCATGGTTCTTCTGTGCTGAACTGTAACTCTAGTTTAAAACTGTCATGCTAATTATTTTGAGAAAAAAGAAATAATTTTGAAAACTCTTCTTTTTGATTGATACTGACATCTTGGAAATGCTTGTGTGAAGTTAAATCCACACAGCAGTTAAATCCACAGTCTTCACTGGAGCAGTGTATGTGTGAAGATTGTGTCTTGATATATGCTTGTCATCTCTCAGAACAATTTGCCACTGAGAGCCCATTGTCAATTTATCTAAAACACATGGAAGAGCCCAGGAAATGTGGCTGGGCTTAGCTAAACTTGGTGTGTAAACATCATGAATAAGCTCCATAGAGTTGTTCCCAAGCATGGATTTGGGAAGGAGAGCGGGCCTGTCTGTTTTTCCGGTGCATCCCTGATTTTTTTTTCTCAGGTGGTTGTGAATTCTTCATCTCAGACCCAATGGGTTGAGCCTGAGATCTGGCCTCAGGGTTACAAGTTTGCCAGCTGGCTGGAGCCAGAAAATAAACAACTCCTTATTTGCTCTCCTATGCATTTTTTTTTTTTTTCCCCTGGAAAACAGACTGTCCCTGACACTGTCTTATTTCCTGAAAGGTTTCTTTAACTTTATAAAGTTAAATCAGTCATGTGAGTTAGGTAAAATGAAGCCTGAGCTATTCAAACCCAAACTCACTCCCTCGTAAGCACAAAGGGTTTTGTTTGTCCATCACGCTGTATCAGAAATGGCATATTGAAGGAGATAGGTCTACTCATCACTTTGAACGTGTGCCAGTCATCTTTCTGAGATGGAGGCTTTGTGCAACACTCGGGCGGTGAAAGTCTGAATATGGTTCATTTTATGTTAGGCAGTTTTTTGGCTCTGCTGGCTCCGATGTTGTAACACACTTAAAGGGAAAGCTTTGTCCACTGAACTGGAAAAAGCTGCAGCCAGTCTGTCTCTTGTTTCGCACCAATCGAGGCTGGCTTAATTTTGACAACAGGATGATGGTCTGGATTTTGGAACATGGTTTTGGTTTTACTGCTTGAGTGACTTTGAACAAGTCGGTCTTTTCTTTTCGGGGTTGTACAATTGTGATAAAGAAGGATATCCACCTTGTGGATATGAGGTTAGAAGAATGGTTCTTGGACAAAGAAAGGATTTATGATCCTCAGATGAAAGCTGATACATAAAATGCAAAGCAGCACCATTCGGAGCCTTTTTTTAAAATCAAGATTATTCTACTGTGTAATGGGATAGTCATCTCCAGCATATATGCTGAAATATCTGTCTGCTTTGTATGGTTACCAAGCAAGTTTCCGTGTATGCATAGTGGTATTGAAGGAGAGCCTTTTGGTAGGGGTCTCACTGAGCCAGAGGGCTACCAGGTTATTCCTAGGTATTATGACTTCTTAAGGGATGTTTCAAGAGACAATTGTTTATTTATTTACAACAGGGAATGTATTAACTCTTATTGTGATGCAGTTAATTCTTTTGCAAACAATGAAATTCATTAAACTTAACACCATGCTGTAGGTATTTGAGAAGGTAATTATAGTCTTTTGCTTGGGAACAGAGCAAGTAGTCTTCAGAAGGTGGGCTTTACAGACGTTGATTTGATTATATTTCCACTTGCCTCTGGCATGGTTTCTAGCAGATTTATCTTTTTTTATTATCATGCCAGAAAACAGCCTTTGAAATATGCAATTTTATGTAAGATTAGCAGTTTCCCCATCTGTCCTACTGTTCAAATTGAATTTTTAAACTTCTGAAATAAAAAGTTCATAGCTTCCGTTAGTATGGCTGTATTCTCTAATGCTGAACTATCAAATGGAGCAGAGAAAGTAAGTATTTTTGTATCAAAATTATCTGTGTGTATTCTTTGTGTGTGTAGGTAGATCTGGTGAAAATGGTAGATCCCAGAAGGGAGCCAACAACAAAGATGGAGAAAGACCATTTACAAAAGTGAGTAGTGACAGAACAAGGGGGAATGGCTTCCAAGCGAAACATAGTAGTTTTAGATGAGATATTAGGAACAAATTCTTTACTGTGAGGGTGGTGAGGCACTGGAACAGGATGCCCAGAGAAGCTGAGGATGTCCCATCTCTGAAAGTGTCCAAGTCCAGGTTGGATGAGGCTCTGAGCAAGCTGGTCTAGTGAAAGGTGTCCCTGCCCATGGCAGGGGGATTGGGATTAGATGATCCTTAAGGTCGCTTCCTAGCCAGACCATTCTGTGGTTCTATGATTTACATTGCAAAGAATTTTATTAATTTTAACTTGTTATGATTACTGTGCTTTTTTTCTTTGCTAGTATGTATAACACTATAAGTACTAGTAACACTTTTCAAATCTGTAAGACCAAAAAATAACACTTTTCAAATCTGCAAGACCAAATTTAAGCACTTACAAAGTCCCCTTTAGGCACAGGTTTTCACGGTGATGATGATGAATAATTATGCGCTTCACCTTTTAAAAATTTTTTTCATAGATTTGTTTTCAAATAACAAAAGGAGGATCCATTTGAAAATGGTTACTGGGTAGAACTCTCAGCAGCTCGCCCCACTGGAAATTCTGTTTTTGCATATACACCAGTGGTGTCTTGACTTGATACAACAGTGATGCTAGCTTCTCTTGTTTTTAATTGCTTACCTACAACAAATTATAATTAGTCATTTTTGTCCACTTTTGAGTGGGAATGAAGAGAATGTAGAAGGTAAATGTATAACAGAGAGATGTTACCAAGCAGATAAAAATGGTGCATTTCTTTACATTAAAAACATACAAAAACCTGTCCACTGAAGGGGTCAAAAGAAAATAATTCTGCCACCCTTTTTGGTGAGTTTTAACAACTTATTCTTCTCCTTTCAGTAGACTTCCTCACTGGGCATCTGTTCACATCCTCTACTTGTTTTTGTTTCATTCTGAGTCTCATGGTTTTCTGGGACTGGAGTGGCAAAATTTAGCACAGGTAGAGAAAGTTAAAAAGCTGGAGTGGAGGAAAGTAAGCAGTATGGTGGGAGGAACTGGGCTTTTAGGCAGTGTGCTCTCTGGAAAACTTTAATGAATTGCAGGAATGAGGTATGTACTGCTTTTGGTTGCCTTATGGTACATGCAGCACCAGAACAGGCGTATCTGGGCAGTACTGGGCAGTCCCTTTATGTTTGTTCATAGTTAGAAGAAAAATGCATTTTGAGAAGTTGATAACCTTCACAGTGTGTTTATGTTTTGAGATAAATATATAGTAATTTAAATGTTCTGTAAAATACTTTTTATGATTATTGCAGGGCATAATATTCTTCTTCTAGCAGCACTGCCTTTATGTAGCAAACAAAATTTCTATAAAGTGTTAGTGTATTATTAGATACATGAAAAGTCATACTTGGTTGACTTTAGCTCATGAGAATTGTCCCTTATCACACATTTTGTTCTTTTTCTTACTTTGATATGTAACTAGATAGGGCACTGTCTTTTGTTTGAAGTTATTTGCAGTATTGAGCCAGTGACAAGTAGTTGATGACAGGTACAGACCAGATAACCATTCAATGAACACACAAATATCCTGAATGAAAATGTTTTAAATCAAGCTGAGTCTGAAATAACATGGATGGGTTTTAAAAGTCTTGTTGATGGTAACTGCAAGTCAGCATACTGCAGTCTTAAGAAAATGTTAGGCCTTTTGTACTGGTTGAGCTGTGAAATGCAGAGCACTTTTTACTCTGAGTTGCATGTGTGCTTTCTGAGGGGGGGGGGCTTAGTTAAGTGCAGTTATTACGCAGCAGTCTAAATGAATGCATGAGGTACAGTCTGGTTTTGCATGGAAGCTGACTGCCCTGCTCTCCAGGGAATAATGTTACGCTGCTTGTTGCATTTTTCACTTATTTTACACATTGCTAAATATCACAGTGATAGTAAATCAGAAATAATCTGTTACTTACCTGTAGTGTTTTGATATGTCTGTAGGCAATATTATGTACTACTGTTGAAATATGTCGAGTTGTTTCCTCAAATATTTTACTTCAGGTGAAGACTTGTGATCTTTCTGCCTTTTCTTTTTAAAACAGTTTAACAACTGCTTGTTCTGGATTTTGGGTTAGGCTAAAAGCTTATGATGGTACTTTGTAAAGGTGGAAAGCATTCAAGCTCTTTTGGGAGAGCATGTAGGAACTCTACAGCATTGTAATTCAGTTGCCGTGAGTCATTCCAGATTGTCAGCCTGGAGGGAATGGATTCCAGTAGTGCTTGTGAAACTTGAAGGCAGGATGACAGATCTCATTAGGCATTGGTAAATCACTAAACATTTCCTGTAATATACTTACCCCCTCATATTTTGCCTTCTTGACCATCCTTCTTTGCATCCCTGCTGCTCTCCCCATCCCTGTATCACCTGCTGCTTCCTCTGCATACTGGCTCACTGTGGTGCCCTCTGTTTTCCTTTTCTTGGCCTGGCACATCTGAATGTTGGTCACAGCTGGCAGGTCAACCTCCTGTCAACATACTTTTAGACTTATTTATTTATTTATTTATTTTAAAAATTATGCTTCCCTCCTCATCCACTTCCAAACCCAAAATCTTTGGAGAATACAGTGCACAAGAACCTTGGTCTAAACAGGCTGTGTTCTAACACAGAGTACTGAGGATTCCTTGTTGAGTGACTTCCTCTTTGTACCTGGCACTCTGACAGCAAGGGTAAGTTTGATCAGCCTTCTAGCTAGGCCAAGCAATTCCAAAGTGAAACAGTGAAAGGAACTTCCAGCAAAAGTATCTGAACTGATCTTTAAGGCATTCTTTGGAAATGTTAATGAAATTCTTTTCTGTGGGAATGGAAAACATAGAGGGAAGACACCCCAGAATGTGTGACTTTAAGTGCTAACGCCTTTTTAAATAGGGAGTTTTGATGAAAAGTGGTTGAATGAGAGGTCCTTTCTGAGTTTAAGCTTTCATTTAATCAAGTAGAATCTTACTTTTTACTCAGTAGTTACCTCATCTTTATTGAAGTCAGCATAACAAATAACTTTGAGTATTAATGGGATGCTTGAGATGGTCTTTCACCCAACTGCCAGCACCTGTTTCTGTGTGCTGAAATGATGTGTTCTGCTTTCTATCAGTAATCCTTGATTAATTTAGAGCAATAACTTATTTGGATGGAATTTTGAGGTTTCATTCCCCATATTCTTCCTTCAGTGTAAAAGTGGATGAAATGTTTCAAGAGTTAGAATGGAGATTAGATGTGTTAACAGAGAGTGCTGTTGACTTATAGGTAGGTTATGGGATTCACAGTAAAGACTTCAGGTATAGTAATTCTTTTACTGCCCCTTCAGTCCACTTCAGTCTTTGCACAGATATGTGCTGCCATAAGAAACTAACCAAATAGGTATGAGGAATTCTAGTATTAAAAAAAAACACTTAAAAATTTAAGTGAAAGATACTGTGTATTACCTAGACACACTGTATTGCCTCTGGAAAAGGAATATTTTAATAGTCCTGGTGTTTGCCCACCCCTCCATTTTATTTCTGGGATGTTGAGGTTATAAAATACACTGTTGCAGAAGGTACTTGGTAGCTGGACTGCCTGTATCCATGCAGGTAGTTTCTGTACAGAGTTACAAAGCTCTTCATTTGTACTGCTTGCTTACTGAGGGTTTGTTGTTTGCCCGTTCCAAGACCCTATTTTTTAATGGGAAGGAGATCACATGAGAAGCAACTTAAGTCAAATAAAGTAGGTGCCCTCAGTTAGTGCAAGAGGAGTTCAAGGTCTCTTAAATTTGTCCAATAAACTTAAGATAATAAATCTTAAGTACGTTTAACAACATAATAAACATGCAAATACAAGCTGACATGACCTCTTATTTTGTTTTACCAGTTGATGTTGATCTCAGAATTTTTTCCCTCAGGCTAGCTCTTGTATCCAGTATTGTTGAGAGGGTGTCTGAGGGATAGTGGTTTTGTTTTCATGTAAGCCTTAACAAATTACTTTTCTACTCCACATTTTAGCTTTATTCTTGGTTTATCTATAGTCTGATAAAAAGGTTCCTAACTCATGGTGAGGTTCAAATGTAAACACTGCCAGGTCTGAGCTGGAAAGCAACATTCCAGAAGCTGTCCACCCCTGCAGCCAAGGTATGAGGTTGCCCCCTTCCGTGTTACTACTGTAAATTGCCAAACTTTTAAACATGGACAGATCCACCTTGCTGTGAGACAAGGAATTCTGACCTGACTTAGGTGATCTATTCATTCAGAGCCCACACACAGCTTTACGTTTTGAGAGAGACCGCAGTTCTAAACCAAATTGACATAAAATAGTTTCTACAACAGTGCAATCCTCATGTATCCCAGGTCTTGGGGAAAAAGAACTCAAATGATGAGATTTTGCATTCAGAATAATAAAAATATTGATTGCTGGTTGTTTACAAGATCTTTCTGGCAAACTAGAAATTCTTAATTCAGCTTCTGCACTTGTCTCTTACTCAGGTAACTTGGCATACTATATTTTTAGAATTGGATAATAATGTTTATGTGAAGAAGTTACTTTTCCCCCTCACTTTTTCACTGTTTACACTCACAAAAGTATGTGTGCACCTAATAAATCCTGTAAAAAGGAACAATTCTTTTATCTGGTGTGTTTTATACAAGGAAGATGGACAGAGACCATCTAAAAGGGCATGTTGTGATAAGACAAAGGGGAATGGCTTCAAACTGAGAGCAGGTTTAGATTAGATATTAGGAAGAAATTCTTTAATTTGAGGGTGGTGAAGCACTGGAACAGGTTGCTCAGAGAAGTTGTAGATGCCCTGTTGTAACGTGTGTCCTTCCCCTGATCCCTCCCCCTTGACCCTTCCGGACTGGCTGATGTGAGCCAGGACCGCCTCCTAACCCCACGGATAAAAGCCCAGCAGGACCCGGAACCCAGTCTCTTTGATTCTGGGCTTCATGGAGCAAATATCTTCCCCCGACTCTCCCCTCCCCTCCCCCACTCCCCAATTCCCTCCTTTATTATCCCAATAAACCACCTGAAGCCTAGAATGAACAGCTGCTTTTCTAGACCTGCGACGCTTCCACAAAGACCCAGTCTGACCAGTCCCACCGCTCGTGGCCAAGAAGAAAACATCCTGCGTGTTCCGGCTCTGGGGCAGCCCTCTCCCCCGCAGCAGGGGAGAGCTGCCCTTGGGTACTGCACTGCTGCAATGCCCCATCCCTGGAAGTGTTCAAGGCCAGGCTGGATGGGGCCCTGAGCAACCTGGTCTAATGGGAGGTTTCTATGTGCATGACAGGGGGTTGAAACTAGGTAATTTTTAAGATCCCTTCCAACCCAAACCATTCTATAAAGAAACCTTTATATATGGCATGAATTGTTCTTTGGTGTGGTAATATCTTCCTGTTTCACTAGAATTCTCAGAGCTCAGTTTAATTCTTATTTAGTGAGCAATACTTGTTAGTGAATATCAGTTGTTTTGGTACTTGGGAGCTTTTGTTCTCATAATGATGCCTTCTAATGGCATAATTCAAAATCAGTTGTTGACCCTTTATAACCTTAGTTCAAAATCATCTGTTATCTGTCGCGAGTCTTCAGCCTATTCAACACATTCATTTTATTGTAAATACTGCTTTGGTAGAAATGAAGGCAAATTTTCCAGAGGCTCACATGTGCAAGAAGTAGATTTCTGTGTTTTGTGTCAATTGGCTTTGTAGCTTTTACTTCTCCTGGTTGACAAAAGTTCACTCTGTTCAAAATCCATGTGAAAGTAGTGGTGTCTGAGATCCTGCATCAATAACCACAGGCTTCTGAAAAGAATGGAATAAACTTAAAATGTTCAGACAGTTGATGGCTGGAAATTGCCCTCCTTTAGGAAAGGTTGTTGATTATTTAGAATATGGAATAATAAATGTTGTGTTAACCGTTCAAGTATGTTAAATTATTAATGAAAACTGTGGTTTGGGATAACAGATGTAACAAAAAGATTAACTTCTATTAGGGCTTACTTACCCCTGATAATTTGAAGTGTTGTTACAGCAGGTAATTAGAAGTTTCACTACTCTGCTGCTTGCCTTTGCTGCAGGTGATGCTTAAAAATACTTGATACCATACAGTGGTGTTTATGTTTTTTCTCAAATTGTTTACTTTCTTTGGAATATTTTCTAAACAGCACTTCTTTGATGTGTATTGGAACAAGTTGGGAAGGTTTACCCAGTCAGCTTCTCAGGCACATAATTTTTAAGGCAAAAATCAGATTTTTCTGGAAAGCAAGTGACTTGTAATATAGTGGGAAAACAGCAACTTAACTATCAGTCTTTAATTTCATTAGTTTGGTTATTTAAAAGGACTACTTTTTTTTTTTTTTTTTTTTTTTTAACCTCAGACAAACAGTCGTTTCCTCAGCTTCCTAAAGGGAGAGGTTTTCTTCTGTCCCCAAGTAAAACCACGATCTGTGATGATGTTATGAGAATTTCTGAAATTCATACCATAAAACCATACAGTTTTACTTTGAGGTTGTTGCTTTACTGAATTTCCTAAGACCTTCACTGTTTTCACTCTGTTACCATAGCTATAAGTGGTGATTTTCAGTAAAACTGAGAAGCTCTCCTTGCCTCCTGCTGTCACTTGCGAGGAGACCTTGTCAATAGTGACTTCTACATCACTCTTCCAGGAAGCCTCTTTGTAAGCAAAGATATGTCTTGCTCCCCCACACGGATTAGCTTTTACTGGGAATGCAAACAAACTGGTTTTGCTATTTTTATATGCAACAGATGGGCAACTTCTGCTGGAGTGAGATGTGCTTGACAAATAGAAGTTCAGTGTTACAAGCTGCCTTCCTACACAACTATTTGTCCCTCTGACCTGTTTGGACTCTTCATCTGGTTCCTGAACTGAACAGTGTTTTTCAGAAAACTTAAAACACCACATTTAATTATGTCTATATTTTTACCATAAATGTTTTTCTACCAAGAAGAAATTGATAGCTATTTTTGAACTGACTGTGTCAGGTGAAGATGAAATCATGACTGCATTTCAAGCTGATAGATGAGAAAGATTAGGGACTTTATGAAGCTGATTATCTTCAGCGGGGATTACCTCAGTGAATGATATGTTTGTCATTTGGAAAGAAATAAAGAAGCCAGTAAAATTTAGACTACATTGAGATTTGTGTGACTACAGTTCCTTAGCTAGTCTACAGTTCTGTAATCAAGAAGAGTGAGAAATTTTTAATAAAGGTTTAATTGGGTGATGTTAAGGCGGCTTTTTTAGATATCCATAGCAAAGTGGAAAAACATTACAAGATGAAGGGTAAAAAATTTAGAATTTTGGCAAGGAGACACTAATGTTATTAAGGGACATATTTTATAATATATATATAATGTTATGGTGGAGAGCTCTAATTATAAGGGAAAGGCTATGTGCATTAGAACTAGGAAGAGAGAGCATACCAATTTCAAAGTGGTATTAAGTATATATATTTATTATAAACCTTTGGTATTTCCTGCACAAAACATGTAAACGCTACTATTGTAAAATGCCATCAGCTGTGTTAATAACTGATGAATGTTAAACTGAACAAATGTAGCAATGCTGAGAAAGTTCCACTAGACCAGGGCAATGCTAATATTGAGTTAATAATAAAAGAAACAATAACAACAGTAAAGCAAGGTGTTCCAGATTGTTGATTTACTCACAAGCTCTCTTTGTCCAAGTGAGAGCTGTAAGCTAAGCAAAAGATATGAGAACCTAATTTATAGTCCACAGCGAAAACTATTGTTGTTAATCATGCAAAAAACATCCAGTGTTGCTTGGGCTTGTACAGAACTGCCAGTCTGGTATGTGTGCTCTTTCTGGGATATTGGCTGATGATCATGTGGCAGGTGGAGTGCTGCATTTATGGAAGGAAGGGTATGTATAGCTGGGGAGTCTGAGAAGAACAGGAGAAAAAATACAGGTTTTCAAACAGCTCCCAAGCACTTTCTGTAGTACAGGTAGAAATTGAAGTGTGTGTTTTGTGGATTGGATAAATTCTGGAAGATGATAGCTGGATGGACACCAACTGTAGAGCATAGCCTCAGCAGTGGTTTCACTAAATTAGCATTATGTGACTTCTTTTTGTAGTAACGGTCAGCAAATACTGTTTTCAGGAAAGCATTGGCATCTTGAACAGCTCCTTTCAATTTCCACATTCCTTTTATTATGTCCTGTTTTGCAGAAAGAAAAATGGTAAGAAAAATAAGAATATTTTGTATTGTATTGGCAGTATTAAATGAAATAAATGTTTTGCAGATTCTCTAATACTAGGATGTAGAATACCAAGAATATGAATAGTTGGTAACATATTAATTAAACTGTATGTAAGTGGAAAATGTGGCTAGTATCATTGCCCATTCTGATGTCAAGGTCAAATGCAAGTATTTTAGAATACAAAAAATGAAATTAAGGAGTTGGCTTGTTAAAATTTATAACTTTTGAGAGCTATGTGCAAACTCAAATTATTCATGTACGTTCAGAACTTGAGCTGAAAGTCCTGTTGAATGTTAGAATTAATTGTGAACACCACATGTAGTCTGGTTTTGTGCATTAAAATTGTTAAAACAACATATGAATAGTAAAATAATTATCTGCGTTTTCTCCTGGGTTGCTTTTTAAAGCAGAAGATGTTAGAGGCATGGTTTGGAAGAAGTTTGCTGCAGCAAATAATTCTTGCTGTCTGTATTTTCTAATTTGGTATCTATTATTGACACTGTGATTTTCTGGTACTGATGACATTTCAAACTGGATGGAAACACAGTTGATCCATCTCAGCGTTTTAGATACAACTATTCCCACAGAGCAGGATGAATATAGGAATACAGTGTCTCTTTAAGCTGACCTTGCTTTACTTCTAGGGTTTTGTCTGGGCTTGCCTAATTCCCGTCAGAGGGAAGACACTCTTGTGTGCAATATCTGATAGCTTTTTCAGAAAGTGGCAAATAGAGGCAGAAATAAATTGATATATATTGTGAATGGAGGCAGAAAGTAAGAGCAATTTTTGGCACACTCATGGGAGCAGGGAGGGAGAATGTAGCTATAACAACATTTTAAGGAGAGTGCATGGGGAGTGAAGGCTCTCAAGCCTTCTGAAGGTCACCAGAGTCGATCTGGCCTTCACTTGACCCATGAACAGGGCACAGAACAGGGTAAAAGCTTTAATTTGAGGAAAAGAACAACAACGAAAGAAAAACCCCAAAAACCAAGTGAGCAGTACAGCACTGTTTAGTTCTATGTAAAGGGTATTATTAAAACCAGGTTAGGATCCCAAGATGTTTGCTCCTTGCTGTTTTATACTCTTAAATCTAAGACACCTTAAAAAAGCCAGGTTGAGCTGCTGGTATAACAGCAATGGAGAACTTTTTTCTTCTGTAATTCTGTAGTGTATTTTGAAGTAGAAGTATGCATGTCAACTCATGTGTCCTGTCCCTTACTGCAGAATTAACCTGCCTTTTGCTGATACAGGTAGGGCTGTATCTTACAGATAGGGAGTTTTGTATCATCTTAAATACGTTTCACACCTCTCTCCCCTGAGTTCCAGGGAAACCTGGAGTGTGTTGTCTGATAACAAGAGATGTGAAAAGTTGATGAATAGGGCACAGATTTTGAAGGGCGTTTCAGGGAGCGCAGTGCTCAATATTATACTATGAGTTTAATTCAAAAGAAAAATTCTGGTTTCTTCTGGCACCTGTTTTAAAGATTAACTTCTGCTTGCTGGCAGGCAAAGATCTTCCTGTGTGCAGACTATACGGAAAAAAAGGCTCAATTGCCTATTTATTACTTTGAATCTTTGTATGTAGGCTATGGTAGGAAAAAAATCATGATGTTTATTAATGAAGTAGTATTTCAAAGAAAACATACACTTAGTGCAATCAGAGTCTGAAAAAATGTACTTGAGTTGCTATAAAAATTTGGAAGGAAGACATGAGAAATCTTTTAGAGCAGATTTCAAAGGCGTAAGTTGTGCAGTTAGTGCTTCTCCCATCCTCTCAAATTCTGCAGTGTTTGGGAGCCATAGAACAGAATTTCTTGGAAATTGCGGGCGGGAGCATTGGGATTTCTTTCCTGAAGTTTCATAACAGGATGACAATTTTCAGTGAGATTCAGTGGAATTTGGAGCTGAGTTAAGTGAGCTTAATGCAGAGCACTGCATTATTTAGTATAGTTTCCTGGTGTGAGGTGTCTTGCACTCTGCAGAGATACATGTTGTATTAAAAATAGAAATGAATTAAAAATATGAAGTGGTTGCATATGAAATGCTGCTTAAGCAATTCATATTTCTTAAAGGTATTTAAAGGTTGATATAATCATTGTATGAACTGTTTTTATGTTACAGAGAAATATGAATGTTCTTTAGTATGAACTTACTATGTGTCAGAAGTCCAGGGAGGGAGGTTTAATGTGGAGGGCCTTTTTCATTAGAGATTTAATGCAAACACAAATCCACTGGAAAAGGATAGTTCAGAAGCCCCATAAACTTGCAGCTGGAGTCTGCCTCCATTTCCTGTATTCATCTATGGGTGATCATGAATCTGAAATGAGGCTGAGAAAAAGGTTAGAGATGATGACCGAACCTTTAAAGCTAGCTCATTTTACCTAGGACTTGCAAAACAACTTTTAAAAAATATTCCCTACCCTTCTGATGGATTTTCTCTAAAGAGAATAATAACATACTGCACTGAGGCCTTTGTCCTGACCTTCCTGTTCACTGGGATGGGCAATAAAACTGTGAAATCATGATGAAGTATTATACGTTATTTACTGTGCTCAGATAGTTACTGCTGCTGGTGAGATACTGCATAGTTACTACTGTGCAGTGTTAGAATCTGCTTATTCTTCAAAAATAGAATGTTCCATCTATGTGCAGGTAAAGGGGCTCTGTAAAGATGGTAGTATGAATCTGATAGAATTAAATGGTATGGAAAATTTGGAGGGGTAAAAAAAGGAAATAGAGCTTTGGGAGTGAAGTAGCTGTCATCCCATGCATCTGTTTGTGTTCACTCACACATACAGAATGACACAGATTATGCTGAATTGGAAAGGACCCACAAGGATCATCAAGTCCAACCCCTGGCCCTGCACATCCCCATCCCCAAGAGTCACACCATGTGCATGAGAGGATGGTCCAAATTCTCCTTGACCTCTGTCAGGCTTGGTGCTGTATTCAATCCACATTGGATTGCTGTCTGTTAGAAATTAAGACTTTTGTTACTAGAATCCTTTAAATTGTTCTGACCTTTCAGATATGCATGTGACATGAAACTTTAATGAACTCATGCATTTATTATTATCCCTATAAAATGCCTGGCAGTGTATTAAACTTCTAGAAGATCATCTATTGTGAAAACTACTAGAATGATATCTTGGTTATTTTAGGAAACATTCTTAGGCAAGCTAATGTGCTTAGAGAAATTACCCCTTCAGCTCTGTCAGAAGTTACAATTTTTAGCTCTCTAAATAATACATTTTGAACTAGATTTAGATGTCTAAACTGGTAATTTCTCAGACCTACTTCTAGGACTTGTCTTTTTCTCTTCCTCCTGTCAGCAACCACCCTGGAAATATTTTCCCAAGCATAAACATCAAAAAGCCTAAACCAGAATGGAAGGAAGCGTGCTGCATAAATTGTAAGCAAGGAGCAGATGTAGCTACTCTGATCAGTCCCACCTCACAGTGGGAGTGCTCTAAAGCCATCTTACACTGCTGGATGCACTTTTAAGCTTCCTCCTTTCTAATAGCATCTTCTCCCTTCCCCTGTGCAAGCATTAGTGACAACAACTGAGTGGAGAGTTTTTCCAGCAGTACAAGCAAAAGTGAAGTGCAGTCGTCATGCAAGACACCCAATAATTTTTGTTTTGTTTTTTATATTGTAGTTAAAAAAGCCTGAATAGAAAAAGACAACATAATCTTTTTTCAGAAGCGCAATTACCCTCTTGAATCTACATATGTAGCCACAGACTCAAAGCTTCAGTGTCTGAAGGAAATAAAATAGTAATATATCTTCAATTTGTATCGTAGTGTGTGGTGCAAGGCTTTTGTAAATGACCTCGCTTTCAAGAATTTCAAGAATTCATCAAGGACTGATGAATTTGTGTGAGTGTAGAAACCACTAGGACATTCTAACAATACAGAAACCATACAAACAAATTGCATGTCAAAATGTAGTCCATGGTGAATTGTTTGGATCTTTACCATTCTTTCAGGTGTGGTATGAAACAATGAAAAATTAAAGATATCAGTGAAGAGTTGGTTTACACAGCTTCATAATTTACTGAGATAAGGCTGATGGCTAAGTGGCCTGTTGCAGAGAACGTGGGATGTATGGTGAAGACCAAGAAACATGAGCCAACTCTCATGAGTCACTCTCAGCTGTGAGTAAGTAAAACATGAACAAGATATTGAGAGGAGGCATTTATTACTCTTTACTTGGTGGGGCTTCACCTGGATTGCTGTGTTTTGAGTGCAGCAGAGGCAGTTGAGGGATATAAGAAGACTGGAGCAGATCCACTGGAGAGCTGCTAAAATGGTCAGCTGTCATGAGTCTGGCATGTAGGAGGCTAGTGGGTAATTTCTGTTGCCATTCAGATACTATGATCAGTTCTTACCTATTTAGATTAGGAAGAGCTTGCTGGGCTTTATTGGAAGAATTTAAAGCAAACAAAATGACTAAAGTTAAAAAGATGATACACTGCAGTTTGGACAGAATGAAGGTTCCAGTCTTGAGGAGCTAAAGCGTTTTTTCTTTTTCTTTTTTTTTTTTTTTCTTTCTTTCTTTTTGCTCTGTTCTTTGTTGCTTTTTTTTCTGGTTTATCACACTATGCTACGGTCCTTATCTATTTCATAACTCCTGGCAAAAACTAGGCACGTTGTGGCTGCTCGCATAGCATTTCCATAAGGGAAAAAGAACATGCAGCTTGCTCTTTGAAAAATTACTTCACTGAATTTTATTTCCTTTTCTTTGTTGGATAACTTCTGACAGTCTTCTGTGCATGTAAGATGAAAACTATATTTAGTGGCTCTCAAGAAGTTACTTTTGTTTATTTCATGTAGTAGTTCTAGCCACCTGATTTTGAGTAAAAAAAAAGCCTGGATGTTCAGAATTTTGGCTGCCTTTCAGGTCTGTGGTTTTCTTCCTCAGCTGCCCTGGAGGAGTCCAAGAAAAAATGACTTGGTTTTTAGTTCCTTTGTTATCCTTGACTTTTTATCAGAATGTTCCATGTCAGACACACCATAGAATCCTGCAGGGGTTTTGTTCTGATGACTCGGTAAAACAACACTGTTGGTATCATGTACTGTGTGTTTAGTCCATGTAAATTCTGCTTTCTTTTCCTGGATTTTCACCATCCTTACCCTGTGGAAAAAGATTCCTGGTGTGTTATACACAGCAAAAAAACCCAAGGAGAAGTACTCATAACAGCTTTTAGAATAATTGCTTTTTAAGTTTTGTAGGTAGACTGTTAGTGAGAAGCATTCTGTACTTCGGGGGGGGGGGGTGGGATGGATTATTTAATTTTCATTCAACACTAATTTCATTTCTTAGTCATTGTATCAACAGGGTTTTCTATTACAATTGGCCATGCATGCATGTAATTTGAAGCCTGCCTGGACTTTTAACCTGAGAGGCAGTGTAGTATTTCACACATTAATTATAATCTTTATTCTATGCCCTTAACAGCACTTCTGTTTGGTTGGGATTTTTTTGTGGTCTTTATTTTTTTTTTTTTTAAGAGCTGAATAGAACTAAGAGGGCAAAAGATTGGGAAGGTGAAGTGGAATAAACTATTGGTTAACTAAATATGAAGGAGGGATATCCCACAAATACCATATTGTAGAATATTGTCATTCCTACAGGAATATCTGTAGAAAGAACAGAGAAATAGAGTAAGAGCTGTGTGGGATATATAAAAGTTCACTGTAATGATTTTGACTTCCATTTCTTTAATCTGTCAGAAGCTTAATGTCCCTTTCCAAGTGAATTCATACGATGTTTCCTTTCACCATTTTTGAGAAAAGTGTATCTTTAAACAGCTCATCTACATATACAAAAATAAATTCAGAACAGGATTAAGTTTTCACATTTGAATGGGAAGCATGAAGTCTTGCTTTTTTGAAGTCATAGAAAGAAGTAGGAAAGTAGTGTCAGAAGGCAAAGAGAAAGGACGAAATTGCTGCTAGAGCTTTGGAGCTATTTCTGCTTCTGAAAACTCTCTCACCATTGTCACTTCTTAGATTCTTGCTGAAGAAAGGCTAGCATGAAACTGGAGATGTAGAAAGATAGTAAAATATTTTTACAACCTTACTACAACTTGTCATCTATGTGCTAAAGGACATAAGGATTCAAGGATATTCAGAAATGGGTAATTTTTTTTAAAGGCAATTCCAGTTTTTGCCACCTGCAGCAGTTCCTTAGCAGTTTGGCTTCCAGCAGCCTCTGCTTTTGCAAGACTAAGTGGGCAGAACTTCAGTGTATCTGGTACTGTGTGCCTCAAAAAGTTCAGGATACTCATGCTGTCAGCAGATAGATGAGATGAAAACTGACAGGAGGGAGGAAGACAAGGAGCTGAGGAGCATAGTAGTGTATCCTACCAATAATGTGCTTGAAACAAAACTCACAAACCCCAAATCTGTAGAGCAGCAAAGGCAAATACCAGACCATTTTATCTTAAGAATGACAAAGCCTAAACACTTGCAAAATACTGTAGAAAGAGATTTTCTCTCAATGTTTTAGCAAATACCTTCTACAAAGCATGAAAGTCACGTGTGTTAGGTAGTGAAGGTTTGTCAGCGTCTAACAAGTCCTGGCAGACTGTGCTGTTCACTTGACAAGAGCTGGGGAGGTTTGAACCAGAGTGGGTGTCTTGGCACCCTGAGCAGATTGCCAGGCCCCAGTCTGCTTAACAGTCTTGAGAGGACTAATGCTATTTCTGGTATTTTCTGTTACATGACAAGGTCCCTCAATCTTCTCAATAAACAGAAAAAGAAAAAAAAAAAAAAACCCAAAAAACCCTGAAAAACTTTGCAGTAACAGCAAAAAAAACCCAAAAAACCCCATACATATATATATATATATATATGCTTTCTAGCCAACAAGTAAAAATCTGTTTGCCAGCACAAAGATGAAATTTTTTAAGGAGCAGATTGTCATTAATTACACTTTCCTTTTGAGAACAGTTGCAAGGCTGATAACTTCTAATTATGGGTTTTGCAGATTTGCTTTAAAATTATGGTATATTGATTTTTTAAAATCTGTTTTCCTTATCATCTGGAGGGAAAGGAATTGGCCTGTAATCATTTTTCCCTAGCCTGACCAGAAGACATTCTGGAAATTTCTCTCTCATGTTGACAAATTCAGTCCTGCTTGGGGCTACAGAAATTACTAGCTGGGGCCAAGGTGAGACTGAGGATTTATTCCTTTATCCCTTCTTCTTCCTGAATAAATTCTGGTCTGATTTTTCAGTTTGATAAAGTCTTTGAACTATTAATTTGAAAGCTTTTGTGGGAAGAAAAGACCATCATTTCCACTAACATTCTATATTTGTGTGAGTAATGACTGCCCTGGAGTAGCTGTTGCATCTTTAATTGCTGCCTATAAAGTTACATTTACAGAAAATTTGAGTAAAACTCAGGCACTGATTTGACTGGGTCTAGAGTTTCAAATCAGATTGTCTTTTGCAGACAAAGCCTCAGTACTTCACTTGCATGCCAGGTTAGTAGGGTGAAAACAAGTTTCCACGCATCTCAGAAACTTGGGGAATAATTTGGTATGTAGCATGTGAGTCTTGGGGTTATTCTCAGAGCTGACATTTCACCTTCTATAAAAAGCTGTCTTAGAGGAGGATATTTTTATTCTTTTATTTATTAATTTTTGCTTGGGGTATGTCTTTACAACCTCAGTTTGGAGTTTGATGGAGCAAGCATTTTTATATTTTTGAAGTATTTTCAGGGAAGACATGCTTGGTTTTGTCAGGAGGAGGACATGCAACTTATATTTGCCCTGGAATATTTGCATGTTACCTGATGGTTTTTGCCAAAGGAAATGCTCTTTGACAAGTTTGATGGATGTCAGCATAAGCATCCTCAAATGAACTTTGCATCTCACATGCCTCACGGATGTGTACAGTAACTCTTTGTGGGCTCTGGAAGTGTACGAGGAAGCTGACACGCCCAAGCAGACTCTGGAGTGGTTCTGCTCTGATTAATAATGTTGACAAGCTTTCCTCAGGTTTTCCACAAGCCTTTGCCTATGGGGCTGTCCCTAACTTTGAAAGCAGAACATGTATGAGTTCCTTACATCCTTTTTGCTTCTTACTCACCCACTCTGCTCAGCATATTGTGACCTCAAAGGTTTCATGAGACTTGTTAAGCTCACCAGAGTTAAACAAGGAGTTCCCGTGTCCTTCTCTTTTTCTGTTTCTTTCCCAGCAGTTTTCACTAGGCCTCTCTTTTGGCTCTGCTGCAACCCTTCTCCCAGGAGCTAACTTAATGGAACAAAATGGTTAAAACCCTGCAATCTTGGCTCAATAAATTTCTCCTATATCAGTGAGTTAAATGGGGCTGTGGAAGGGCCCAGGGAGCTGCAGAGCTTGGAGCAGAGGAGGAGTGATACCAGATGGCCAGAAGTGAGAAAGACGGGGCGTTGAAGTTGGAGAAAGGTAAGAGCAACAACAGCAGACAGAGAGGATGGGAAGCGAGCCTTTGGGTACTAATGAGACATCAGATTGGCTCAAAGCCTGTAAAGCCACAGTTCAACTTACCATTTGTGATTTTTCAAACAGAAAATAGCTGTGTGATTTTATGGATTTTCAGGAATGTATTCCAAATGCTATACAGGCACCATCTTTTCATTCCATGAATGCTGCGCTCTCTTTAAAACTTGTGGCTTTCTGCTGATTAATTCAGCAGATGAGACAGTTGGAAGATCTTTCACATATTTGCATCTTTAGCCAAATAGCTTTTCTTTTTCCCCAGAGACATTACAACACCATTTCTGCAGCCTGGGAAGTAGTACCTCCTGAATTTTACTTTTTATAACCATTGGCAGCCTGATCTCATCATATACCCAGCAAATACTGTATTTAGCTAGGGATGCTGTAGCAGAACTTTTTCATGTATACTAACATTTCTTTGGGCACTTCTAGACAGAAAGCTCCCCTTTTATGGCTTCACACCTTTCTAAAACACACGATAAGGAGTGTTGTGGATTTTGTGTAATAGGAGGCCACGAGAATGGTGTGAATAGACTACAGTAATGCATAGCACAATTCAATTTATGTATCCACGTTTTATGAGGAAGTTGCCAGGTTTGTGCAGGTACAACAGTGAAGAGATGAGTGCTGCATTTGGTAGGAATAGGTCATAGGTGGTCAGTTGTCATCTGTCTAGTAGGATTCAGTCTAAAATAATTACTTTTTCATTTCAGTAACAAAGTTACTTCCTGTTGTACTTTAGCATTAGAAATAGTTCTTATTAGTATTTTATGAACATTTCTCAGCTGTGACCGATAAGAAGCTGAAGAAGCTCACTGGTAAAGCACTTTCCCCCTTTATTGTTTTTGTTGAAAATTCCACTCTTGCTGCTTCTTTTACTTGTATTTGACTATTACTTAGTTCTGCTGCAGGCAACATTCTGCTCATTGTTATACACTTCTTCATTATTTAATTCCAGCAACAATGGATTTTGGAGGAAAAAATGTGGGGTTTGTAGGCATAATACTTGGTTTCACATATCTGGTACTAGAGCAGGACTTTACAAATTGCATGTTTCATGCTGACAAGTCTGTAGTTTATCGGCTTTCCTCCCTGCAGACCAGACTGCTTTTGATTTCAGAGGCCTGGTAAGCCTTCCTGTGCAGCTGGGATCCCTTGATGGGGAGTAGTGGTGGCTCCCTGAAAGCTACAAGTTGCTTAAGAGCTCACAGCTTACAAAAATCCAGTGGGCAGCTCTGCTTATGGAAAGGGAAACTAGCAGGCAAGCAGTGGACGTCTGGCTCCTCTTGCCTCTAGCAAAGAGCAAGTTAGCAATTTCTTTCAGTATCACAGATTGTCTTCTGCTGAACTTGCCCCATCTTCTCTGCTTTCACTTTTTATTGCCTCCCTTTGATTTGAACCTCAGGGAAATGTTCCTAACCTTTTTCTGTTAGGTGGTTCTACCCGAGCAGCTGTGTGAGTCATGAAAACGTGGAGCAGCTTCCTGCACTGGCTGCCATGGTATCCAGCAGTGTTGCTATACACACAGTACTGATGTAGCAAATGCTTATGGGAAGCTTTTTTGGAGGGTAGGAGGTATTTCTTTGTCTTTGTTGTGTTACTGACTAAATTTTCTTGGAGCTTAAAAAATAAAAATTAGAACAACCATGCAGCTTGTTACATAAAATTGTGAGAAAAATACTCCAGTTTGGGAATGGTCTTAACATAAATAGAAGTGCACATAAGCAAGGCAGAAATTCTCCAGTTACATTCTCAAACTTGCTTTTTAAGAGGCAGAACACACTGTAAGTATTTTATTAAGTCTGATAGTGCAATTATAGTTGCAATGGCTATATCTTTGCAATGGAGTAAAATCTGTGATATTGTGTGAGTCCTCTGCTGTATGCAGCACTTCATACCCCTGTTGTTTCCCACTTGTTTTTTGTTCCCTATCCATTACTTAGGAAGTAACTTGAATAATAATTCCTTTCTTTAAAAAAAAAGAATTGCTCTAATTAAATTTCTATTCAGATGTATATCTTGCAAGTAGTTTTTAGAAAAGAGTATTTCTAGAAGATGTTTCATGAGTCAATTAAATTAAAAGTTCGAGGTAAGGTTCATGTAACTTAAAAATATAAAGGCTTCTAAAAGAGAAGCTTTATTTATTCATGCCACCTACTAGATTCCATGAGGTATTATTCTCCTTACTATTCATGTTTTTAGAATAATAAAGGCTCTTCTAATTCAGTTCTCATGCTAACTAGATTTCTGAAGCATAATTTTTGCAGGCTTTTGTTAATATGAGTAGGGCTCATTTAACAATATTAAAAGGAGGTGACAGTATAGCATGGGAATGCATATTTTGAGAAGTGGTTTCTTGAAAATGAGGTAAAAAAATTAATAATTTCCTTACAATTGCTTTTCGTTTGTGGTGGGTTTCTTGTATTGTATGGTGTATTATGAAGGTAATGAAAATTCACTATGATCGAAAATTTAGTTATGGCATTTCCACTTAATTGCATTTTAAAGAAAAAACTCTCAGTGTACAAAATTCTTTATTCTGTAGAGACCTGTACAACTTTTTTAAAGTTACATGAAGGCAATACTTGTTATGAAGAATTTTCATTTTAACTTTTTCCTCCCAGCTCTAGTTATAGTCCCAGAAGATACGGCAAAATGTTAAAGCTGTGAAATAACATTAAAATGCCATTTAGTGTGTCAAGGGAAACTTTGTTTATTTTTTTCCTCAGACTAAAAGACGTGAATAAAAGCTTTTTCTTCTGTAGTACTCACAGGTTTTCAAGTAGATGGAGAGGGCTGTTGCTCGCAGCAGATTATACCAGATGCCAAGTTGCCTAGGGATGTGTGCTTTGTTTGCTGGAGACAGGGCTTATTGTCTTGCCTCCAGGCATTAGACTGAGTCTGTTAGACTATATAAGTAGTGATTTTTATCCTTTGAGTTGGTGGAGTGCCACATGGTGCTATGTGACATTTTTAGGTAATGCATGAAGTATGGTTTTTGTTTTTTTATTTTGTCTTAGATATGTAGTAAGTGACCTCCATTGAAGCTTTGCAAAACCTTTAAATATTTACCACTGAAAGAAATGAGGGATTGCAGGTTTTGGAGATGTTGCTATGTTCTGTGCCTAAGAAATATACTGTAGCATTTCATCATAGTTCTTTACCTACAGAAATACTGTCAAGGAAGAGATGAAAAGATTTGCCTTTATATTATACACCTTAGCATGCGAGTAGAGGACCAGTGAGGTTGTGTCTGAACATTTCCTGAAAGTCCCACTAAAACAAAATCAAATATTTTACAGACATTTGCTGCATTTATATTGGATATGAGGTAACAGTCATAACTTGCTTTTCTGTTATTTCTCACTTGTGTTTTTATGGGATATTTATTTCTTTCCTTTAAAATACCTCATGTTAGTGCAGCAGCCAACACAAGGTATTTGGTGAAATGGCCAGTGAAATTTTTGGTGAATATTTGGTGAAATTTTCTGTGTCATTGTGAGCATTCATTTGAGCTGTAATTTGTAAATAGATTTGTCCTTGTTACATGTGTGAAGTGAAAATTGTTGAGCAGTGGAACTGTGTGTGGTACCAGTCTGCGTTGGGTTTTTTTGGTTAAAATTGCCTTTGCTGGAGATTGAAAGATACTCACGTAGCCTCCATGTACTTGTGGAACATCATTTTCTTTAGTGCATTCAGGTTTGAGACAGCTCAAGCAAGCTGAAGAGTACAAAATAGTCTAAGGACTTGTGTATTTTGGATATTTTTTCTGAAAAGTGTTATGACATGTCTTAGCCTATTCCAACATAACAGTAAACACTTTATGAGTTCATATGTTGCTGGAGAAAAGACGGTTGTACAAGGTTCCAGTTTGACAGAGGACTGCCAGGAGGTCATGATACAACATACAACTGTGAAAGATCGTTCTTGGAGCAACCCATAATATGCTAGACCTAGGAAACCTGCTGAAATTACTCAGTGCTTTTCTTCTTTCATGGTTTGCACACTGTAATGCAGTAGTTGGGTTAAGATGCTAAAGGCTGATCTTCAAAGTTCAATGAACATTAGCAGGTTTTGCGTCTCACTGTTTTGTGTGCAGCTGTTAGTTCTGTGCAGGCCTTCCATTGGTTTTGAGACTGAGTGCTGGCTTGGTACTCACTTTTGAATTCAAAGTGTGTAAAAATGTTAGTAATGAAATGAACAGTGTTAGCCATTTCGCCTTAGTGTTTTGATTTCCTGCTTGATGCTAAGGTACCATTAAAGCTAAGGAATTGTGTAATTTAATATCCAGACAAATGTTCCTCTGCCAGAGGCAAGCACTTAAAGGGTTAAAGTGCTCAATATGCTTAAATACTTAAACATTTTAAAGTAACTGCATATTTCAAAGTAAAGAAAGGCTTTAAGTAAACATCAAAAGACTGATGTAACTGGTCAGTTCCAACTGGTACTCCATAAATGGGTCTGTTCTGAGCTAAAGGTTCCTGCCTGCACAGGCTGTCCCTCTGTCCCTTCAATTCTGTGTAACTTCTTGAATCGAGTTTAATAATTCCAGTTTCTCTTCTACCATTGTGGCAAATAAAAGTTAAGTGCACTTGATTAGGGCTTTCAAGGTTGTGGTTTTGTCCAAGATATGCAATGGTTATGGCCTCTGTGGATTCTTCCCAAACGGAACCACGTGTGCTGTAGCTTCATATGGGATTCTTTCGGTGTTTTTCGTTGGTTGGTTTCTCAGGCTTAAACGTGTACAAGTTGCTTCTGATTTGAGGAGGTTTTCATTGTGGTTGCTTTCTGTTGTCACATGCATAATATGACTACGTTGAAGTTGAAAATTAGAATTTTAAAAAAATATTAACACACTGTTTGTCCTTCTTTAGGAAAGCCCAAGAAGGGAAGAAGAAAGTCGTTCTAGCAGGCTGTGTACCACAAGCCCAACCTCGCCAGGAGTACCTGAAAGGCTTGAGTATTATAGGGGTATGTATCTTTAGAAATCAAAGGTTTTTGTAAATGTTTTCAATAGCTCATTGTCAATATCTAGACTTTGTTTCCTTTCTCTTGGAGAAAGCAGGAGAGGAGCTTCCTGCCATGTCCCCCTCCTGTTCGTCTTCTTGCATTATACAACATTTAAACCTTCCTTCAGTTGAGGGTGATTTGTTTTGATTGTGGCAAGAAAGGGATGCTGTTGTTGGAAGTGACTTCCAGTGCCCTTTGTAGCCTGAAAATTTCTAGGATTCATCCAGGATGAAGGTATCAGTTACCATATTCTTAAAAATATCACAGTTTATTTGCTCTGAGACAAGCCTCAAGACTTTCATTAAAATCAGTGGAAGAAGAGTAGGGGCCTAGAGCATATAAATTACAGAGACACAGCTGAGGGTTTGGTGGTTGTTTTTTTACTTCACACTATTAATAGAATGGCAAATAGCAATTTAATTTTGTTTAAATTTGAGGCAGTCTGAAGAGTTGAATCTGCTGGTGACTGAGTTGTTAAACACTTACCGAGCTTTACCTTGAAACCTCAGAGCTTTGACTTCAGTTAGTAAAGTGCCTTCAGTATCCTGTGGGATGCAGTTCTTCTGTATCATTGAATCACCTTTGTAAGAGAAAAAAAGTAAAATTGGTGAGTAGATTTCCTCTTGGTTTAGAGGCCACATGTTTACTGATCTGTAATTGGTTGTTAGAGTGAATATAGCAGTATCTACACATATGTAGATAGAGGGGGAAAAAGTGTACAAGTCACTGTCCTTTGACCAAGACTGTGATTTGATGTTTCCATTTTGATGAATTTAACTTATTAAAATTGCGTAGCCTGAAGTTTGATTTTTTTTTTAAACATTTTCCCATTTTTTTAACGTTTTCCTTTAGGCAACGTGTAATTTCTGAAAACTGACCTCACCATCTTCATTTGAGTACCTGGAACCAATTTTTGGTGAAAAATATTTGTAGTTTTGTATTTGTTACAGAAAGATTTCTGTTAGGAGATGAATTAGACTGTTAATGCAGTGTTCCCAGGTACTTTGTAACTAGACCTGAAAATACTGAAATGTGGTCTTTGCAAAAAAGACACTGTCCTAATGCTGTCATTGCTGTGATAAAATTTACTGTGCTTTAAGTAAGAGATCCCTCAGCTCACAAAGGTCTTAAAGTTGAGGCATAACTTAACAAAAGCAAATCTAAGAGCACATATTACCCATGTTTTCAGTTTGTACATTTAAGATTTTCTTCCCATTTTGCAAAGAATGTGTGTGAGAGGGTAACTGTATGTAAAGATACGACCTTTTATCTTACTATTGCAAAATATTTTTAAAGGCAGTTTTTGCAGAACTGAGAAATAGAAAATGTTCTGTTGGCAATAGGATATTAATTCTACTTAAATATTTTAAGCATTAAGAGTACAGTTTTGGAAATCTTTAATACTTGGTTGGTTTCATCTTCAACTTGGCTGAGAGACATAGTTGATTTATTGTTTCTTATGTAAGTTCTGCTATTTTCTTTTTTTCCCCCTTTTTTCCCCTCTTTTTCATAATTTATTTTAAAGGACAGTGTTGTCTCAGAATGCATTTATTTACCAACAGTTATAAGTCCCTTGGGGTGGCTTTCTGAAGGCAGTGTGTCAGAGGCTCTTCTGCTCCTCTTGTTACGATGGATGAGGAAGTTGCAATGTAACTACCAGAGAAATGCTAGTAAATCAGGGCTTGTTTTAAACTGCATTTGAGAAATACAGCACCGAAGTTCCACTGTTCTTTATTAATTGCCTGATTTGGGCAGATGGAAAGGAAGGGCAACTTTATATCTTTCTCACCATTTGTGATATTACTGTGCTTTTGGGTTTCTTTAAAGTAATTGCCACTTTATAAAAATAACGTGGGTTGGGGCATTGCCATAGGCTGTGTGTAAGGTAAACCATAACCATAAACATGACAAGGTGAAGGAGCTCTTTTCTGGAATGGGAAAATTTGAGGTACTAATAAACCTGACAAGGCTGAAAAGTACCTGAGGCACATTATGATGCATTACAGAGGTTCACAACCAGTTACCCTCAGGTGGTTTCCAAAGCTCACTCCTTTGTGTTTGTGGTGTACTCCCTTCAAACTCAAGCACACATACAGTGCACAAAGAGACATCAACTCTCCTATGTAGAGTTATCCCTCACTTTTCATTTTAAGTTGCCAAAAAGTAGGATGTGTGACTTTGTGCTGACTGTTTTGAGAAGATTATAGGGAAAGGAAAAAGAGGGACAAGGGGAAATGAAAGATTTAGCCGACAGGTTATGTTTTGAGACTCCTGAATGAATGTAGGTAGCTGTAATGTTTCCTCACTTCCTGAGTTGCATACAAGAACACACAAAACCCATGTTCCCAGTGATAGTTGAGGTGTTGGAATGGGATATTTTATTTCACTGACATTTGTCTGGAGTTTTAAGGTACTTGATGTCCAAATGATGCTATGTGGTGGAACCCCTGGCCAGGTTACTGGGGGTTTATAGGCCTTAAGAGGCTTCACAAGCCTTGTGTATCTGTTCTTTGAAATCATCAGACTTGCTGTGTATACTGAAAGCACGGGGCTTACGCACATATGTAGTCCATTAAAGGCATACCATAGCTCCACAGGTGAGCGAATCCTGAATGAGAACTCCAATTCTCCTTTCCTCCTTCCCTATCTCTCCCAGGGTAACATCTAGCATCAAAGACCTATCACCTTCTGCCATTAACCCATCACCCAAGAGAAGAGTCTCAGCCTGTTCTTTCTGCTGCACAAACTCACAAAAACAATCTGGTGTTGTTACTTTACAAGGCTGTAACCCCTGCCTTTGCTGCCACTCGCTGAGCCAGAAGGTGCAGGTCCTTTGCATGGTAGGGTACTGCTGGCTCTTTGGCCAAGGTGAGCCTGAAGCCACTGCTTCCAGGAGGAATACACAGCCATGAAAAGCCCTCTGCCAAGGCTCCTTGCATTCTCCTGACCTCCAACTAACCCTTTCCCCCGGCTGTTCTACTCTATAAGGCAAGCTTTAAGTAATTTTCTTCTCATATCCAGTTTGAAACTCTGGAATGTGATTAGTGGAAGTGCTTAACACTCCCAGTAGCGGCACGTAACACTAGGAGCACTGCTATAAAATAGATGGTGCAGTATAAAAAATGCAAAGTGCATTACAAAAACCAGGCACTTTATTTCTCAAGCTCTACACCTGTAATTGCTATACACTTTTAAGTCCAATTCTAACGTGCCTTATTCCTTCATTTGTAAAACACCCCAGTGAGCGGAGCTTTAGCAATGCCATTGTGAAAAGAAATCAGTGGAATGTTACCAAGATGCCAAATGTCCATACATCCCTACTGCTTTGGCCTCATAAATGAGGAAGATACGTTGTCTGGTATTTCTGTGGTTCAGTTCATAAAAGTTTCAATTGTGTTTGCCAAACAGAGATAATGATACTTGCCTACCCTGCAGTGTTTTTAAGGCCAGACTGCATTCATGATTGCAAGCCTGTCTGCTGCCCTTAAAACAGAGCCTTACATAAATGCAAGTATCCAATATGTACTTCATGAAAGACAAATTTGATGGAATTTTACTTTGAATTACTTGAATTAGCAGAACTTCTTGGAAAGCATGCTGAAAACCTGGGAACAGGTGCACACTGTTCTCATGTAACTTACTGGCTAAGAATGATTCCGTACAAATTTCTGAGCGTCAATGCCTCTCAGCTGGTTGGCTTTGGCTTTTGAATTCCCATGTTGATACTCGGTTAGGACACTTGAACCTGGAAAGTGAGAAAAGTGTGTCAGTTAAGCACCTGCTTTTTAACTGAAAATTGGGTGTGCAAATAGAGACTGTTAATTAATACAGCTGATCCTATAAATCAAAGGGTGTAGGAATTAATTTATATAAGAACTATCCTTCAGCTGTGTCAGTGTCTAGGAATGAAAATCAGTTGTTTATGTGCTTCTCTGGGGTAGTCTTCTTCCCTTTAAAGTTTGCATATATCCTCCTCTCAGAATACCTTCCTAAGCCAGAGTATTGCCCATTACTATGGTCAGTATTGTCAGCAAAGGTTTTAAACACAGATGTTATCCCTCTAAAGCCAGAATGGCTAGTCACATGCCTTTTGAAGTTACGTATTAAGCCTTAGATTTATGTTGCCTAAGTGCTGTAATTTGAGAGTCTGTTTTGCTCAGCTCTCTTTTTGGTCAGTGAAGATAATTATCTCTAAAATAATTTAGATTTTTAGAAGACCTGAAGTGCGTTTTGAAGCTATGTACTTCCCTTTTACTGGCTTTAGAGAGGGGCTGGCTGAGTAGTCTTTTAACAGCCAGCATTTGCCAGAGCTGCCTAAATAAGGTGAGATGAAAGTGAGAGCTGGTGAACTGGAGTTAAAATCTTTAGGATTATAAATAGCATGTTTTAATTACCTGAGATAGATTATTTTATATATGTAGTGACCATTTTGTTTCTTAACTATGTAAATGAGAATCAATGTATAGGGTTTTTCCTAGATGAGAAAAAAAGATTGTTTTACTTCAAGTAGCTATGTATAGATCTGTATGCACACTCCTAGGGTGATCATATAGGACTTTAGGAGAAGTTTCTTTATGGAAAGGGTGGTCATGCATTGGACCAGGCTACTCAGGGAAGTGGTTGAGTCACGATCCCTGGAGGTGTTTAGAAGTCATGTAGCTGTGGCACTTTGGGATGTGATTTAGTGGTGTGCTTGGCGATGCTGGGTTATTACAGATACATATGACTGCTGAGCTGTACTTATGTGTAGCTCTGATCCCACCAGGAAGGGTCAAAGATTTTTCCTGGTCTTTGTTTCAACTCAGCCTTCATGCTTTGATACAACTCTTTTTCCTTGCTTTTTCATCTGGCAATTTCCTGCTTTGGCTACTCTTTCATGGGTTTGTGGGCCTTGCCTGTGGTCTTGGCCCATATCAATCTCACCCCAGATTTCTGCATCTGATTTGTGGTGGTCGAGTGTTTTGTTGTTGTTGTGGGGAGTTTTTTTTTCTTTTTTTTTTCCCTTTTTTTTTTTTGAAATATTGTTCTACTCATCTCTACTCTGGTCTGTCTGTAGCTCTTGTTCTGTTCAAGTTGTGATGGAGAACCACTTGTAATGGACATTGAGTCCAAAATGTACTTAACTTTGTCCCACAAGATCTGTGGAGCCGCCATCTGTGGTGTGGAACCACACCTAGCAGTGGTGACCTGCTGTCAGCCCTGGGGGGTTGGTTTATTGAGACACTGTGTAAAGAAATACTGAGGAATGGTGTCTTTTCCCTTCATACACCACCAGGATGTCTCTGTGCTTCATGGACTAACTGATGCCTGATGGAGACATTACTGGAATTCTGCTCTGAAGGTTTACACTTATCTTTGGTATCACTCCAGAGCAGAATTATCCATAAGGTTAGTGAGATGTGAGGAAAACAATCCAGCAGACCTTTATATACCCAATAAAATTTCATTACTATGACTTTGTAATTTTTTTTTTCCTTTTTCACTCCCCCCTCTTCTTTCCAAATAAGAATCTTCTAAACCTTTCCTTCTTGTCACTTCAGATTCACCTCAGATTTTCTGAGATACTTTTATCTTCATAAATGCAGACTGGAAGCATTCCACATTGTCCTAGTGAGCACTTGGGGCTTTAGCCAAATAATTTCCAATAATTTCAGAGGAAAAATATTTAATGTGGGAAATAACATATAAGGCAGAACAAACATCCATTTCTAGGCGCAGATCTCATTATCTCTCAGACCCATAATTTTAATTACTTACATGAGCCATCTTCTTGACAGACATATTGAGAATAATTTAATTTATCCAATAAAATGAAGATGGATTATAATGGTTGGTGGGTTTTTTTCTATCTTTATTCAACAGAGGATTTGGAGCAATGCTAAAATTCCTCCCAGATGCACAATGCAGAAAGTAATAGGTAGCTCAGGTTATGAACCACTCAGATTTCTCATATTTTAAATTATTAAAATGGTTATGAACTTAAACAGTCTAGTAGTGAGGCATATAGCAGTAATTTTTAAGGTAATATAACACAGACTTTGTTCCCTGTCTGTATTGTAGTTGTGAATGTGTACACTTCTGTTTTCTAGTGGAATTTTTCTGTTTATTTTTAAACATTTAGTAAAAAGTGTATATGTTAAATATCTTGGGTCATAATTTTTAAAACTATATCCAAAATGGATATGTACACAAGTATGTAAATATGCATGTGTTCCATACAACTACTTATATTTGCTTTCTTTACAAGTTGATTGTTAGATATGTCAGTATGTCTATAATGTGAATGCTTGTGATTAAGAAAATTATTTAAATATATTTATTTTTCAATAAATTAATAAAATGCAGATATTAGCAATACTATAACTTAATTTCTAGAATTATTAACTAATATACTGTATTCAAAAATCTGAAGTGGTGGACATTTCTATTTTAAAAAGCCTGTATTTCAAAAGGTTAAAAAAGCAAAAAAAAAGAGAAAAAAAGACAAAAACTTTTACATGGACTTGATCCAACACGTAGACAAGGAAAGGAACTGACTCCCACTGACTTCAGTTGGGAATTTAAGATCTGACTCCAACTACAGGTGAGCTTTTTTTAAACTTCTGTTAGACAGATTGGAAAAATTAATGTGAAGTAGACCAGATTGTGCAGTCTTGTATTTGCAGGAATTGACAAACTTAGTGGCTTAGGGCACAGAGGCTTAATGACTTTCATACAAGGGATCCACGTTCCAGACTCCTTGTTGCAGACAAGGTTCTTCTCTTGAAACTTTGCAACTTGTGCTTTTCTTCTTGTTTTGGAAACAAGCTGGAACAGAAACTCCCAAGGACAAGACTGCAAAAATCATACTAAATCTAGTTAATGTAATATACAGCTTAGAGAAGCAGTGTTTGAAAAAGGAATATTGTGGAAAAAAACTACAAACTAATTAAAATGTGACAAATTGGCTTTCCTGCATTGTATGTAAATATCTGTAGCAGACACTACACAGAATAGGGGGCTTGGATGAAAACCCCGGGAAGAATCTCATCTTCAAGAATTCCTGAGTGTTTAATTTCTCAGTGTTAATGTTGATTCCTTCTACTTTATATGCCAAAATCTCTACAGTGTGTTTGCCATTGACTTTAAATAAAGACTACTATATCTAATAAGAAATAATTGAACTATATATGTCATTATTGGTGAATTTTGGCAAGTGTAACACTAAACCATAAATCCGTTGTCTTCATTCAGATGCTGTGTAATGGTCATTAAATATTATTGTGTCTTATGAAAAGCATGAGGACTTTTGTTTCCATTTCCAAACACAGCCTGCATTGAGTTCTGAAGAATGTCTTGTTCCCTAAACTTCACAGCAGTATTTTTAATTTCTTCCTATATTCCAGTGTCTTTCCCTTGCAGTATCTCCTTAATTTTCTCCTCTGTAGTCTGCCCTGAAAATATCCTGAGCTTTTTGATGTGTTCTCCACTATGTACTATTTTGCTGTGGAGACTTGGATGAGGGAGCACTTGGGGACTGTTTGAGCCACCCAGGTGCTGAGTGCCTGGGTGACCATTGCCTGTCACAGATCATGAACAGCCTTAAGGCCTGAACTCCTTTCTAGCTATTTGGTGATTTTTGCCAAACTGACAGGTACTTGCCATTTTTGAGGCCAAAAATTGGTTTAAATTAGGTGGTGAATTTTTAAGTTACTTTTGGGAGATTGACCAAGATGCAAAGAAAAGAAAACCTGGCTAAAAGCACAACCTGAAATTCATTATTTCCCCTTAATCCCTAAGAAGACACTCCTGAAAGATAATATAAAAGCATGTCCACTTGTTGACTACTTAGGTATTTACCTTCTGACTTTTTTTAGGTTCAGCAGATAGATCGTGTAGTAGAAGTTGTGGAGGAAACTATTAAAGGTAAGCATCACACTTGACCTAATTGCAGCTAATCTGAAACATGTAAGCATTAGCAGAAGTGCTGCTGGTGTGCTCTTTCTCGACCTAACACTTGCTTTGTGCTCTAGCTGAATGTTTGGGCAGTGCTGTACTTTGTCATGTATGCTTTGTGTAAATGATAATTTCAGAGATGTTTTCTGTCTGGAGCTCTGTGGGCTGTTGATTTCATAGGTAAATGATCAAGAGGAGACTTCAAGAAATCATTTCATCAGTGTTGGTTGGTGTATTGTATTAAAGCTCCTGCACTATCTTAATTGAGTATTATAAATCTACTTTCTTTTGTTTAGTTCTCTGGTATTTTCTTTTATTCTGATGTTTTGGCTTACATCCCTGAGCTCTTCTCAGCAGAACGGATAAATTATCTTCTGGTTTCATGTTCTTTTGTAACTGTGTTCCTCGTTCTCTCTGGCTTTGTTCTTGTGTGTACTCTTAATACTTTGCAGTGAAGGAGGGGAAAACCCAGTATTGTTTCTGCAGCCTGACCAGTAAAC
The DNA here is from genome assembly GCA_024500445.1 of Entomyzon cyanotis. Lineage (NCBI taxonomy): Eukaryota > Metazoa > Chordata > Aves > Passeriformes > Meliphagidae > Entomyzon > Entomyzon cyanotis. The sequence goes on from JAKEPQ010001005.1 coordinate 75,445,961, forward strand.
ATTTGCTGTTAAATAAATATATTTGTCTGGGTCTTTCTGGGTTACCTAAGTTTGTCTCCATTACTTATCAGGCCATAAAAATTACTGTTCCATGAAGCTTTAAATTACAAGGTTTTGTTCAATTTGCTGTACTTTCAAGATAAACAAGTGTCTAGTCCACAAGACATTGTCTGTAACTTTGATGCTGGAGTATGATTTTTTGTTAACTACAGCATGGAGATTTAAAGCAGTGCAAAATTTTAAAAGGAAGAAAAGCTTCTATCAAGAAATTGCATAGCATAGTGTAAGGCTTCCAGAGCTAGTGATTTGAAGGCTTTGAGATTTCACATTGCTTTGAATACTTTCAGAATTGAAAGCTGTACTTTTATTTAGTCCCAACCAAAACTTTTCCCAGTTTGTCCTTAACTTATGGCATCTATGTTTGGGGGTACAACCTACTTTACCATACAAAGAAGAAATACATTCAGCGCATATTTGTTGTTTAATAAGCCAAAGTGTTTTCCCAGAAACATTATGGTGTTCATGACCATATGTTGGAAATGAGGATGCTTCATGATTTTTACAATAGCACAGTATTTCAGATCCCTATCTGCTTTGCCCTGAATTTTATTTACTCTTAAGGGAGTAAGATGATAACCTGGGTCAGCATGCCCTCCCTTTACAAAAATGAGCTTTGTAATATTTATGCTGACTCCACATATTACTCCTTTTTCGATAACATAATTACTCAGGTTATGGTGACTGAATGTTATATGACTAGAATGAGTACAAATAATCTAGTAGCAGCTGTTAAAATAATGGTTTTCACTGAATGGATTTTTAGATTGCATTTTAAGCATTGATATAAATCTGAAAAATAATGTTCATAGGCATATTAACAAACATTTAATCCTCAAATAGCTTGAATTTTTGGAAATATATTTGTTCCTTTCTAGCTTACTAGAAGTGATTTGAATTAGAGGGAGCAAGTGGGCTGCTGAATTCTCTGCATAGTGCCAGTTCCATCAGGGATTTCCCAAAAGGTAATGGAAAACAGGATTTCTGAAGTTTTATTTGAAAAAAAATGAACAAAACCCAGCTCCCTGGGTTGAGAGATACATCAACATACTGGAGAGAGTCCAACAGAGATGTTCAAAGGACTGAGACTGGAGCATTTCTCCTCACAGGAGAGCCTGAGAAGGCTCAGGAAGGGGGATCACATGAATGTATATAATTACCTGAAGAGAGGGTGCATAGAGAAGTGGGACAGACTCTTTTCAGCAGTGCCCACAGACAGGACCAGAGAAAACAGGCACAAAAAAGCACAGGAACACCAGGAAATTTATTTTGACTGTGAGGATGACTAAGCACTGGCTCAGGTTACTGAGGCAGGTGGTAGAGACTCCAATATTGTGCACATGGTCCTGGGGAACTGGCTCTCAGTGGCTCTCCTTGAGTGAAAGGGTTGGACAAAATGGTCTCCAAAGGTAATTTCCACCTGTAACCCATCTGTGACAATAAAATTACAATTGGAAAGAGAATCAACATGTTGGCAGAGATCATAGCGTATGATAATGGCTTAGTTTTGTAAAAGCCAACCATGAAAATATGTTTCATTTAAATTTATTTAAAGATGCTGCATTCATTTTTGTGTTTGGGAATCATCTACTAACGGAGAAGAATGTGAAGCTCTTTTTCACTGTGTTTAATGAAGATTCTAACTATGAACTTTCATTATCCAAGTGAAGTAGAATACTGTAGATAACAGGATTGTTAAGAATATTTTATTATATAAAGTAGATACATGGTAGAAGATTAAATTAATGTAAAATCAAATTAAATGTAACCCTTTGTTTTCATGAGTCTACGGCTTAAGTAACAGCTTCTGAAGCTGCTAATGCTTTCAGGACATGGAAGTGATGTGGGACAGGGGATTAAATACAAATTCTGAATTCAGAGCCAGCTTACACCAGTGACTTTTAAGTTGGGTATCTGTCATAGCTGAACTACACAATTTTTTTCACCTTTTTTTTAAAGAAAAGCTGAAGGTTGTGTTGCATGGGTGGTATACTCATGAAGTGTGGTTATGTATATATTGAAAACTTAAAAAATATTATATATTGAATGTTTAAAAAATGTTTGACTGAATAAGTGGAACTTCATAGTGTCCATGCTCTATAAGGACAGCTCTGTAGACTGGTCAGCCTAACTGAGTTGTCTGGATTTTCTGTCCAAATTTCAAGGTGGTTACCCTGTTGCCAGTTTTAAGTCTAAAAGTCTAGCTTTCCCTGGCTTCCTATTTCTTAAGTGGTACCGTAGCTTTTTCTTAAATGTTTGAATTTTTTAGTGCACAGTTTACAAAAAGGGACAGTTTATAGAAAGAATTTTTTTCCTATTCTTTTTCCTAATAGTCATCTTTTTAGTTTTTCATGAAAATGGTTCCCCTATTGGATTTGGTTGAAAGCTTGCTGTACTCCCAGAGGAAATTGATTTCTTGAGATTATTTAGATTCTTTGTATGAAATATGAAAGGGTTTCTTCTAGCTTTATTTCTCAGTCTTAAGGGCATTGTCAGGAAAACCTTTTCAGAATGATGCCATTCTACTGGGTCAAGAGATGGTGATTTCAGGAAATGTATCCTTGTGGTGGTCTTTACCACATATCTGTTAAAACAGTGTCATGGTTAGTTCCCAACTCTCCATTGAGATAATTCTGATAAACACTTTTTATGTGACTTTATTTTTTTATCCTCCTTCATCTGAAAATGGAAAAGAAGGGTGTGTATGTTTGTTGTTGCACTAACAGCCAAAAGAGAGAGAGAAAGACTTTTAAGAGGCTTAGTGATTTCTCATTTTTATGCCATCCTAACTTTTATCACAAGTGTTGAATTGAATCTTTGAAATTTCCTAATTATCAGGTAAATTATCAGGTAAACTGTCACTTCTACAAGTGATCTTCAATAGCAGTGCAGTATTTGTATGCAGGTAATGTCTAATTAATATTTATACTGTGTCCCAAGATATATTTTAACTAGAGTCATCTTCACATACTTTTCATATGATATGGTAATTTATAATCTGAAACCTCTATACTGCCTGTGAGGAACTAGACAAAGTAATTCATTCACAGTCTCAGAATTGAGTTCCTCAAAGTGACAGCCACAATTATGTAGCCAGCATGCCTCAGTCTTCCTGATAAACAGAATGGTTTTTGTCATGCAAGGTTCTGATTTAACAGTTTAGTAAACCTCATTTCATCTGCACATTACCCAAATTTTAAGTCTGCATTACAGCAATTTTTACAACATCAATGCACCCATTCCCATTCATTGGCTTAGTTTTCCAGTAATGTGTTCTGATGGCATAGTTTGCTAGGAAAGTATTACTAAGGAGTTTGCTAGGAAAGCATTACTAAGGAGTTGTGGTGTCTGTAAGCTAGGTGCAAACAGGGCTATAATTGATGTATGTTCTGTGACTTAGTAAAATTCCTATATAGAATAAAAAAGTTATTTGGGATGATCAGTTTCTATAGTATGCTCCAATAAGGTGAAGATTTGTCTTTGGTGGGAGCTGCAGAATGTCTTAAGGTGACTGCTCAAGTCAGCTTTTTGTGAACCACTCTAAAATCTATCTTTAAAAAAAACGTGCGTGTGTATACAAGCTTGGCTATAAACAGTTTACAGTAGGCAAGTGAATATATTTGTTCTGTATTTTAAAGGAGAAATGTTAACTGCTCAATGCAGAAATTCCTCTGCTTTGAATTTAGGTCTTCAGAGATTTAGTTCTTTTCCTCTTCCTTTGTAGACATGCTCTCAAATGCCATGTTATTAAGGGTTTGTGGGGGTGGGAGGCATGGGACCAGAGTATTTGTGTACAGTCTGCTTTTAGCTTAGGCCTTAGGGAGATGAGGGACATGGGTTGAATTGAGTTTAGTCCATATTGTGTCTGTCTAATGCTTTCACAAAACATAGCTTTACAATGGGTCATTAGACCTGATTATAAAAACAACCAAAGGAAATTACTTCAGGGTCGAGCCTTTTATACTTAACATAACCTTTCTTGGTTTCAGTCACGTTGACCTGTCTGGTGAAGCTGCCCATCCATTCCCAGTTTAAACATTAACCAGTATTTGCTAAACTGTTTAATTGTCCACATATGGTTAGCAGTTATGGATTGATGATAGCTGCAGTGTCTGTATGAAAATGAGACAAATGGTACCTATATTATTTATAGGCTAAAGTGTAGGATTTATACTGGATTGTCCACCTGAGAGTGTGTATGTATATGTATGAATATGAATGGCAGAATGTTAAATAGTGTTTGTATGTGCTGCTTGATTTCACTATAATCTGCTGGTAGCAGTAGATAAAGTAGTCTCTTTTCAGTCTCTGTGATTGTGCGAAGAGTAGCCTTGACTTAAGAAGCTGATGACAGGCCAAATGAAGAATAAAAATTGGAGGAGTCAGGAGTTCCTATTTGAGGAAAAGTATCATTTGGCTCCCAGTCAGGAAACTGACTGTGCCAAAGTGCAGCTTAAAGAGGGTCAGAGGGAGGGTAGTGGCCTCATTGAGTGCCTGTTTCTGTCTCCTTTGAAAGGACATAGAAAGGGGCAGGGGAGGGGGGCAGTTTTGGGTGGGTTGTTTTATTTACTTCACTGTGTGTGTGTTGACCTTGTCTGGCTGCCAGACCCCCATCCAGCTGCTCTCTTGCTCCCACTCCTCATGAGGGCAGTGGAGAAAATAAGATGGAATAACTCTTGGGTTATGATAAGGACAGGAAGATCACTTACCAGTTACCATCATGGGGAAAACAGACTCGATGTGGGGGAAATTACTTTAATTTACTGCCAATTAAAAATAGAGTAGAGCGGTGAGAAACTATAGCTATCTTCCCCCACCCTTCTTCTTCCCAGGCTCAGCTTCATTCTCTCGTCTCAGACTCCTCCATCTCCTCCCCCTGAGAGGTGCAGAGGGACAGTGAGCGAAGGCTGCGGTCAGCCCAATACAGCCCCTCTCTGCTGCTTCTGCTTCCCCACACTGTTTTCCTCCTCCAGCTTGGGGCATTCCCGTGGGCTGTGGGCATCCAAGAACTACTCCAGCGTGGATCCTCTGCACAGGGGGTAGTCCTTCAGGAACAGGCTGTTCCTGACCGTGTGGGTCCCCACAGGCTACATGCAGGTACTGCCAGAAATCCTGCTCCAGGCTCCTGCTCCCATGCTCTTCCACAGGCTGCAGGGGGATGATCTGCTTCGCGGTGGTCTTCTCCAGTGGCTACAGGAGAATCCAATGGGGTGCCTGCAGCACCTCCTCCTTCTCTTACTCATCCTTCTCCTCTTCTCACCTGGGTGCTCACTGTGCCCTGTGGCAGGGGTGCTGGAGCCAGCTGGAGCCAGCTCTGTCTGGCCCTTGGCAGCCCTGGCCTCTCCTCACAACGGCCCCTGCAGCTGCCTCTGCACACCCTAGGAGCAGTACCAAATCCCCAGTGCTATTTCTAGGAGGTAGAATTGACTTTTTGACTGAGATGGTGGAAAAGTTAAGGTACTAACTGGAAACATTGTATTCAAGGCAGGTTGGATAAAGCCTTGAGCAGCCTGGTCTAGTGGGAGATGTACCTGCCCATGGCACAGTGATTGGGACTGGATGATCTTTAAGATTCTTTGCAATGCTTTAACATTCCGTGATTCTATGAACTTGTGCCAGGGGCTGTGCTCAGCAGACTTAAGAAAGTTGGGCAGGGTTGAAATCACGTTTTCAGTGGGCAATATACAGAGCTACAGCAAGTCAGTAACTTGGGGACATGACTGTGATTAAAAGATACATCCATCACTCATTTGTATGTATAAATCACTGAGGTTAATGGCATAATATGGTGTGTGTCACCCCCTGCCCCTGTTTTGTGTCCTGTGGATTGGAAATTTTGGAGTTAGTCCTGTTTAAACAAAATCACAATTTTTTTGTTGTCATGTAAAAAAATGCTGTTATGGGTAGAAAAAGTGTCATGATTTGAATCAATAGTTTTTTTCTGGTCTCCTGTTGTTTAAGAACTACTTCGACAAGAAACATTGACTTATAAAGGACCTGGCTGGAAGGTGTCCCACTTTATGACTGTTAAATGAAGGTTTTTTCATGCAGCCAGATGCTTCAGTGAGAGCATCAGGTTGCGTTTTGATTGCGCCTTTCTGACTGCTTACTAAAAGTCTAATGTACTGAAGGGTACTGATGAGCTCAAAATAATAATACCATGATCTGTGCCAGTATCAGTTCAGAGAGTTCAGCTTTGTAGACTGTACTTTAAATAAAAATGTAGAGCATGGTGAAGAATATACAGTAATTGTGGGGAAACTGTTTCTGCAAAGACAGATTTTGATTGCTTTTGTAAAACATCTATAATGATGTGGCTCAACATTAAAATCTTCCCTGCTGGGGCAAGAGATTTCTGTTACCATGAACTGGTTTCTGTTCTTACAAGAAAGTTTATTGCTGTTTTTGCTGTGCCTGTTAAATGCTTTTGAGCATGCAGTGGCTATTATGAGCATGACAGGGGTGTGAGATGATCCAGGACTTTAGATAGGTTTTGTAATTATTTTTCTCAGTGTAGTTATTTCATTGATTTCATATATAAAACTGATAGAACTGACTATGCCTGTTATGACTGTCGTTACGACTTTATTTTGTAAGTAACTCACAGAAACTGCATGAGAGATAAATAGTGCCACGAAGAAAAAAAACGAGCTGGGGGGAAAACAGATTGAAAATCTGAGTAGCAAAACTGTGATCGCTCATTGTTAAGTGAGCCTGTGATGTGCATGGAAAAGGTGCCTTTTCTTCCAGACCCGTATGTGCTGTCTTCCACACTTTGAATGAATGACCATCTTACAGCATTGCTGTTTTTCCACCCTATTCACATTGGTTAGACTCAGCTGGATCCCTGTTAAAGAATCCTCGTGGCTGGTAAATGTGAAGAATACCTCGTTCAAATGAGGGAAATTTAGTAACAGCTTGCTTTTACATACAGTGAGAAGTTCAGCTCCACATTTCATTCTAAGGCTAAATTTGTTCTGTTCAGCCTGCACACCCCAAAACATTAGGCAAATCACTTGTGCTGCTGCAGCTGGCTCTGACAATCCTCCTTTCAGCACTTCCCTTCCTCAGAATGCAGCCTGTTTTATCTGATTCAAAATGTCTTTTCCCTTGGAAGTTTCTCTCCAGGATCTCCTGAGGTTTTGAGTAGAATCTCTGATCTTAATCAAATGCATATCTTCACAGAGAGGTGAGGACAGAGGTTCAGGGGAACTCTTCCCGTAGTCGATTCTTAGTATTGTCCTTCTGAGCTGTGGAATTGTAGCTGGCATTTTGAGCTCACAGGAGATTTAATGTTCAGGCATTTTCTCAGAAAGTCAGTAACATTGCATGATCTCAGAATAAGTAGGGTGAAGCTACTGAATCCTGAAAAAAGAAATAGTGCTTTAATAGGGCATTTCAAGTGCTTTTGCAGTGAGAGAGGAAAGTACTATGGATGTGTCAAAATGTGCTTGAATACTGATGCTCTTAATTTAACTTGATGGAATTTTTACATGGACAGCAATTCCTTATTAATAGTTATCTCTTTTTCTGTATGACTTGGTGTACAGTACGGTTTTAGTGCTTACAGATATTGTTATGATTGAATCATACACTGGAGACATACCAAGAATAAAGAAGTATTGCATGTTTAATGGAGAGAAAGCGGTGTATGAATTTTAGCAACCTGGGACACCTGCTGACCTTTTCTACTGAATATCTTGTTTTTGAAATTACACAAAATGAATTTTAAAAAGCTCTTCTCTGCACTGGTGTGACACTCAAATTCCAGAGTCTTCCAAAGCAATAATATTGTTGGATGCTAATTCCAAATGCAACACTTAGTAGTTCTCTGTATTTCAAGCTAGGTATATGTGCTGTATGCTTAGTAATACCTGCATGTTTCTCTGAAGCTTTTTGAGTTGGTACAGGGTGGAAGGCAATCTTTTTATGCAAGAGTTTTGAATGCAGAGACTGGATCAGACATACCACCCACTATCAGCATCCTAATGGGACTGGATGCCCAGCCAAAGACATGGTGCAGTGACACACAAGGAAAGATAAGTAACTGACAGCATTAGTCTGAATTTGTCTGTCTCATGTAATGGAGCCAGTTGCTGCCTTCACCAGTTGAAGGAGTTTGACTGTTACAGAACATTCCCATTTTTGCTGATGTAGAAGAGGAATAATTTATATTAGTTGCTTGGCCAGGGCAGAGCATATACCTTTCAGTTAGGTTTGGCTTTTCTTTGCTCCCTGTATTTACTTGAGACAGAAAATTCCACCGATGACATTCAGGGATGCCAGTGTGCTGCTGGCTAGCTGGGGTTGGTTTGGGTGTGTGCATCTACACAGCAAAGTCCTAAACCAATTAGTGTCCTTGTTTTTGTGCTTGTGTGTGTCTGACAGCATGTGATTGCTCTGGGGAGCTTGGGAATTCCTTTGAAATCAGTAATGTCTGCTGTGGGACAGCATGTTTGTGCTGCAGGGCAGGGAGAAAAGAGGGAAGAGGAGCTTACGGTCTGCCCTTGCTTGATGCTTCTTTTAGTCTTTACTACTGCTTTTGGATCTTCTTTACACTTCTTCCTTTCATTTTTTCTCTGAAGAAATTTATTACTTTGTTCTCCCTTCATATGCTTTTACCTGCCTTTCCTTAGCTACATTGCTCCTATGTGCTATTTTTTCCAGTGCTAACCTTGAGGAAAGGAAACTCTCTATTCATTAAGAACCAAACAGTGGTGGAAGGAAATGTGTGCAAGAGTACATGAAATAGTGCCTAGTCCTGTTCCCTAAAGATGCTGGAGAAGATCAGACAGGTTGGTGAGAGACATCTGCGAGGTGCAGAACAGTGCATTGGCAGCCACGTTGTGAGGAAAAAAGTGTCTTTCAGGAAATGGTGAATAACCTCTAAGCACAGTGATGTAACTGGGAAAGGGAAAGAATGTGTAACAGACCAAGCAGAGAACAATAGAAACTGTTGCTGCCAAGGCTGGGGTTTCCTGCATCTTTGAGGATTTTCTGTAAAATCATAGTTTTGAGCTGCTTGAGATATCTGCACTGAACTTGAAAGCTAACAGCTAAGAAATCTCTGTCTGGCTGGGAGTTGTGTTTCAGAGTCACACTGTTCAGCTCCAGCAGGGTGTGCAGGGATGGGGAAGGTCCCTCAGTGGGTGCCCTCTTCCATCTTTCAAGCAGATATAATTTCCCAGCAGTTCTTGAGGGGTGCCAGCCTATGGAAAGAGTGAAGCCAGCTATTTTCTTAAACATAATATAGCTCTACTAATATCTGATATGACGCTGATAGCCAGGTAAAGTTGACTAAAATTGACTAAAATTGACAGGCCACTTTCCCCTCACCTATTCTTGTAATAAACTAGGAAAGTACTAGTCCCATGTGAATCTGTTTGCTGTAATATCATTAATGTGCCTTTGTGTGGCCATTAATGTGGTTCTAGGTCACAGGGATGTGATGGTAGCATGAGGTTCACAAGACATTTAATTTAATAATCTTATGGCAAAGAAATTCCATTACCTGTTCCCTACATGTATTTGTGTTTCAAAATTGGGCATTCTCTGTCAGTCCTGAAGCACATACATTTATGGTTAAAGGCATATGTTACGTGCCATTAAAGCTGTGCTACTTTTTGGTGTCCTTTTTAACAAGTGAAAATAAATACCTTGAAAATATTTTCATTTTGCATACTGAATTATCAAGCTAGACACATTTAAATGTCCTCTTTTAGACTAACAGTAGGATTTAATATCCTGGTTAATTCATTCTAACCTCATCCTTCTTGCAGACAGTGCCAAGTAATGTGAATTGCGTCTACTGAATTCTATGTAAAGATGACTTTAATTTTAAATAGTTCTGAAAACTAGAGAGCTGTGATTCATTTTAAATTGTTCCTAGCTTGATTTCATTTTCACTTGCTGTGAGTGATTCTGCTCTGCAAGTGTTCTTTGCTGGACTTGGTTAGTACTTCTGTTATGTGGTAATCTGTATTAATTATCTACTAATTAGTGAAAAACTGTTCTGAAGCATGACCTAAACCACTAATTAACCTTTTCAGGTTTTGTTTTTTTCTTAATGGAATTTTATCTGCTGGTAGACTGTGTGGAAGTAGAAAAGTTATTTTTATGGCAGAAGAGGTTAATAGGCTCAGATTGTTTAGGCTCTCCAGTCTAACCTGACTAGATCAGTTTGTCAATAAGCTGTGTTTCAAAGCTTGCTTCATAGAGTGAGCCATCAAAAAAGGAGTGGTATTTGTTTGATATCTGAGATGGAGCACTCATCGTTATTATAATAGACTTGTGATTAAGTCAGTTTTCAAAAATGTTGTACAAAACTAAAAGAAAAAAAAAAAGGAAAGAAAACAAACATGAGAAGAATGACGCCTTTTAAGTTTGGGACACCTGCTTTGCTTAGGTAAGTTACACAACCTGTAAAGTTAGAGAGAAGGTAACTTAATCAGATAAAATGCTTTAGAAGTAAAGCTTAATTGCAGTGTTTTGTCCCATTCTAAGCTCTGAAAGGAGGTAATGAATGAGATTTAAAATTACTACTTTTTTTGTTAAACTTGATGTTGATCTGGGTGTAATAGTGCTGGTTAGACAATCTAAAAAAAAGTTACTTAGCCTTTTCCTAGTTGAAGATGGCAATATATTTATTTTTAAATTTTCTTGAAATAAGTATGAGGAAAAAAAGATTTACAGCATGTGAAAAAGTATTATTCAGTGTTTATCAAGTTATGTTTTATTAATAGTAACAATTCTGTAAACAGATGCTTTAGTGATTACTTAAAATGAAACAAAATAGTCCTTGTATGGAGTAGGGGAAAAGGATTCAAGGTCATGAATACTGTAAATGAGAGGGACTTTTTCTTAAGAAAAATAATTAAGTGTGCCTGCAACACAAGTCACAGTAGTTGGATGTGCATGTGCTGCTTACTTTCTGGAAGCATTAAGCTCTCTGTTAAAAGTCAGCTCTGGTGTCTGGACAGAAAAATACCGGGATGTTGTTATTCTGGAGTACCCCAAGGTCTTACAAACCTCATATTAATTGGAACTTCAGTGTCATTCAGCAGGAATATTGGAAATGTATTTTATGTGAGAATAAGCTGCCATATTTGATTGCCAGGCTATAGATTTCCTGAGCTCAGCACAAGGTTGGCTGGATGTTAGCATTCAGTGGATCACATGGGAGATGGTCACAGAGCTGGGGTTCCTTCCCTGAATAATGGAAGTGCTGAAGATAGGGGAAGCTCAGTCTTATTCTCCATATAAATTGTAGTCTATGTGTAGAAAGTTGTGGGGATGTTTTTTAGGGGGATTGCCTGTTTGGTTAATGCTGTCAGTATCAGAAGGAGAGAATGTGAACTAAATTCCTGTTAGAGAGCAATAACTCACATGGCTGCTCCTTGTGAGGGTCTGTGTTCCGAGGAGATGAGATCTCCATGATTCTGCACTCTGAGATATTACTTGGGGAGGGGGACAGGTTGGTTTTGTGCTGTGTTGTTTTCATTTTGTTTTTTAAATATAAGAATGGTGGTTTGACCCCAAATCTAAGTGGGTGAATTTTAAGTTTTGGGTAACTTGTTGTTAAGCCTGACTGTTTTAAGACTACTGTGAATTGTTCCACTGTATTTTCAGCTATAAATCCAAATACACCTTTAATATGGCAATGCAGTTGAATATTTAAAAAAATGGATAAACTGGATTATTCCAAATAGACCACAGTATTAAAAAATACATAAAAGAATGTTCTCTGCTTCTAGTTTAATTTTTATGCTTTACATAAGGCAATCACTTCTGTTATACAAGTAAGTAAAACAGTGCCATGCTTGCAGCTCCTCAATGAAGCATTAGATTGGTAAATAACTGATGGTATTATGAGACAAGGATATTGCTATTATTCTCAGGAAAAGGTAGAAATTGTTAATTTAGCAAATGCTAGTAGCACAAGCACCATATTAGTAAATTCACCACAGGATATAATGAATTTTTTGTCAGATGCAACTTCAGAAGTAATGCCTTTTGTTTTCTGTTGATATTATGATGTCTTCTATCAGTATTAACCAGTATGTCTCCTATTGGTATTAACCTTTATGCTGTCAGGTCAGTCTTTCTCACTTATTCATTAGATCAGATTTTTGATTGAGAATTTTTATGTATATTAAAAAAACTTGAGGAAGATGTTGTTACTATTCTAGAAGTAGTTGGGTTTTTCTTCAGGCTGTTGTTGCCATATCATGGAAATAAATTGAAAGCATGAATGCCACATTATTTAAAAATTAATTTATGACTCCTCAAAAGAGGCAGTGAAGAAAGGCTTTGACTGATGAAGGAATTAATTTTGTAAATAGCTGTTGGTAACATAAATTAGGAGCTTTGGTGTAACACAGCTTTGAATTGATTTGGTTATAGGCTATTTTAGGGTTCGTTTCTTCTTCCCTAAAATATTGAGTAGATTGAAGCTGTAGTGTTTACTATCAAGGAGTTTTCCAACTTCAACAGACAGATGCTTTCTCTTCATGCCAGTTTGAGTTGTTGCTTTCCAACTCTATTCAGGTATCTACCATTAGCTTTCACTTGCTGTCTCCCATCTGCCTGTTCTAGGCTCTGTGGAGTAAGTGACACAAGTCTTATGCTTATAGCTTGGGCACACTTTAGACTACCTTACACAATGATACACACAATTGTTTTAATTCTTCTTTGTTAGTTCTTGCTTCTGAATATCAGTGAGCCCTGTCATTTGTGCTCTTTAAATACAGGACTTGCCGTGGTATGACTCACCTACTGTTGTAGGCAGGTGGTGAAATTATTTGTATTTTACTCTCTGAAAATTAATGGCTTCAGGAAAGTTGTTGAGAGGCAGTTTTCTGACTTGCGGTTGTCTTGTTGTGGGAGGAATATGTGCAAATCTTGGTAGTCAGCTTAGCTGTGGACATACGAGGATATACTTTGTAGCACTTTCTCTCAGACTTACACAGTCAGGTAACCTTGAAATGTATTGGTTCTCTATATAATAAGCTAAAAAATTATTTAGTTGTTTATTGCCTACTAACTTAGGTTTGAATGAAATTTTGGGGAAGAATCTTTTAATCATGCCATACAACTAATTTAAATTTTATTGCTATGTTGTTATTTGCTAGAGAATCTGAAAATGAGACTGCTTAGATAATTTTAATCATATAAACAGAAAATGCAAGTGTGAAAAGATAATTGGATGAAATAATTTGCTCATTTTAAGATGATTTATTTTACCTGTCAGTGTCTCTTTTTAAATACTCCAGCTGGTGGAAATATATTATTACATTTTTATTCTCATTTTCAGTCTTTGAAATATAAACAGTACTTCTAAAGAAGAGCAAATCAAAACAACTATGATGAGACTTGTTCTTTGTATTGACTACATTTTTTTACTTAATTTGAAGGTCATTCTGTGAGACTGCTGGGTCAGAAAAAGGATAATGGAAAACGTTTGGGGGGAGCACGACTGGATTTGCCAAAGATTCGGAAGAATCCACTGATAGAAATAATTTCCATCAATACAGGGTGAGAATCTTCCAAACTTACAAAATATTGAGTACTGTGGAGGAATTCCATTTATCTGTTTCTGCAGGTCTTGTGTACAGCTCCTAAGCTACACAGAAGGAGGCATGATGGCCACTTTTAAATAGTTTAAGATGTTAAAGTACAGTCATTTATGAAAATTAATCCGTGCTTATTTGGTTACGGGAAGAAAAGAGCATTTATAGGGTTTTTTCCCCCCACATACTTTTCATATCTAAGATGGTAGTTCCACAATATTGTTAGTAACCCATTATGGTTTTTGCTAAGATCTGTCTGATGTGATTGTCAGCCCAGATGTATTAATGGCTAAATTAAACATTGCTATTTCTGTATTGCCCCTCTAACCTGTTTGTAAAGAGTCATCATATATCTATTTCATTTTTTTCTTCATTTGAGCAAGCTACTCTCTCCTATCAATCAACTCTGGATGCCCATTTCCCCAGAAGACTACAAGCATTTTTTCTGTTCTATACTCCTGCTTTGAGGAATTGTATTTTAACCTTCCTTCCCTTGATGCTTTCCTTTTATCAACACCAGTTGGTATCCTTCCATTTTGTCAGTTTACTTAAAAAAAAAAAAAAAAAAAAGAAGAAGAAACAAAACAACAACAAAATTCCCACACAGGTCCTCTTGTGATTTTCCCATCTTCTCCAACTTATGTAGCAATTTCCCTGGGGGTAAAATTTAAAATGCATTGCTCTAGGCATCCCAGGTAGGTGTGAACTTACTGCCTAGAAGGACAAAAAAGTGGTGTATCTCATCTCACTTAGTTCTAAGTTTAGATTTGCACGTTCAGAAACATTTCATAGAAGAGTTTTGATAGTATCTTGTTTCTTATTTAGTTGTCTTTTAGTAATGGGGCCTTCATAATTGCTGTAAACCCTAGTGTGCTATTTAGGTCAGAGAATACCAGTTCAAGGCTTAGTGTGGTTACTTTTTCTTCCTCTGACTTCTGGTAAATAAATGGGTGACATTTTGTCATATTGCTGAATTATAATACATTTTTAAACTGCATTTTTGTGAATGGATTGGCTTTGAAGTCTGAATATAAGCTCTTCTGGTGCATTTACTCCAAGTGTTTGAAATTCTTTCCCTTTTTGTCTTTCCTGTCAACATCTTGTTTGTGCCCATTAAAATCACTTTCATGATTAAAACCATTCTTTTATACTTTCAGATGGTATAAATTTTCCTTTCCCGTTAATATTTATCACAATCTAAGGTTATATTATCTTTCTAGTTGTAAATGTTGTCCTTGTAAGCTAATTGAGCTGTGGTCTTGTTCATGTCTTTTGATGTGTAGTAATGAATTTAAGATAGGAAAATCAGAAATACTGTTATTTCTAATACCAGATTATTGTAAGTCTAATTATAGAGGTTAATACAAGGGTACTGTACCCTTGCCATTACATGACTGATGAGGGTAGCAACCATTTGAATTTTTTTTTTAATATATTTTGAACAGATGTATTTTTATACTGCATTTTGAAAAAACAGGTTTTCCTAAATAGATGAAACTGCAGACTGTTAACATCTCCTAAGAAGTTGCCCTCAGAAACCCTTTCCTTTAGAATCTGATAGTTTAAAAACAATAATTAGTTGTTATTGCTGTTCTTGGGTCAGTAGAATTTGTATTTTCTACCATAAGACAATATAAAAAAATACTGGAAACCACAGTAACATATCTGTTACATGGAGAAGAAAGTCAAATATGACTTGATAAGGCCAAAGCATTTTTAAAGCCTCAAACAAGCAAGTTAGTTGTATAAGACACCTAAATTAACTACTATCTTAATCTGTGTTATCTGTCACCTGCTTTCTTCTCCTGAAATACATATTCTTGGGTTTTCCTGTCTTTCTCTTCCCCTTCCCCCTCTCCAGCCTCTCCACCTGTGTATTGTAGGTGGCTTTTTTGGGTACTCTTCTGGGTCTGAAAAACAAAGCGTAGCTTTAGAAAGGCAGCAGTGCTCAGTTTCTGAAAATATAAAAATGTAAAGAATGAAGAACAAGACACAGAATGTGTTAGTCACTGTGATTTGACTATGTTAATTTTATCATCTTTGCCTTAGTAGTCTGGCTATGTCAATTTTTAGTACCAACACCACATTGGAGCTGAGTTGTTTTCTCTGTGTAGAGACTGGAGAAAACGTTGAAGACTATTTTTTGGTACAGTGCTCTTTATTAAGAGGTGAGAGTTCTCTTTACTGAGGTGAGTTTGGATCAGACTAGGTGCTCTTAAAATAGTAAAAACCACTTTGTTAAAAATAGTGATTTTCTCTTTTGAAATGGGTTTGTCTGATACTGTTAAATGATGGCGTTTGGGAGCCACATGAGCAGGGCTGCTCCATGAGGGAGGCCAAGAAGGGACGTGAGGGTGCCACCAGCACAGGCAGTGCCACACCAGCAGGACACCTGGTGCCATGGGGCAGAGCAGTGTGGGCAAAGCTGGGGGCTGGCAGCTGGACCCATCGGCAGTCCCAGACACAGGAAATTCCATAGAATTCCACAGGAAATTCCACAGAATCTGCTGAGTTGAAAGGAGCCCACAAGGATCAGCGAGTCCCACTTTTAGCTCTGCATAGGACATCTGTAAGAGTCATGCCATGAGCCTGGGTGATGAAATGGTCATCCCCAGCCTGGGTCTATGCAGGGGCTTCAGTGTGGATCAAAAGGGTATGAGGTGCAGAGAGGCCTGGGGAGAAGAGTACAGATAACACAGCTCTGAGGAGATCAGTGCAGGACTGGAGGCAGGCATGGTACTTGAGCTCAAGCCAGGTCTGGGAACAGAGCCCTGAGCTTCACTGGGGCTCCTGGTGCAGAGCAGGCTGTGGAGGCAGGAGGTGAGGCTGGGCAGGTCAGCAAGGGCCTGGGGGTGCCCATGGGGCTCTGACAGGTCATGCTGAATTACTGTTTCCAGTCAGGGTTTTAATGAAACCTTGCTCTCTTCTGTAATTCTGTGGGAGAGGAAAAGGCTTATTGGAGCATGTGTATCTCTCCTTCCCAAAGCACTGGAGTCTTTGATGGCTCGCACTAACCCCTTTCCCTCTGCAGTAGGATGAATTCCTTTATGTACATGGACATCTGCCAGCTGGAACTATTTTTCTGAGGGTTCAGAAGGACCCCTTAATTTTTGGAAGTCTCTAAAAATGCTGTTAAGACATCTCTCATACCCACACAACTGTGTCTTTGTTTTTTAACTCAAGATGGTGTCAAATTCCGTAATTTTGACTCGAGACCTCTTTTACTGATTCCATCTTTTCTCAGAGTGGGGGGAAAAAAAATTCCTGACCTTCTGTTCTCATACAGCCGTGAACTTGTTCTGTATTTGCCCATGCACAAATGCAGGCCTGCATACTCTCATCTCTCTGTTTGTTTAGCCCAGATTGCTGCTGTACATGAGTGTCCTCAGCTGTTTCAATAATCACATCTGTCCCATCAAGGGACAAACATATGGTGTCTTCACTACACTCTGCAGTCTGCAATAATAATAATAATTAAAAATAAACCAAAACAAAACCCCACTAGGTATGGAATATCTATGAAGATTAGGTGCTACTTTTGTCAGTTGTGAGCCAGCTCTGAGGTTTTACACAGCAGCATATTTGTCCCTAAAAAGGTGTTTCTCTGCTCTTACAGGGACCTAGGTCTTGTTTAATGTTTGGTGCGTTAAAATTTTTTTTTAAAGTAGTGGACAGTTTCTTCCTACTGTTAATTTTGATTGTCCTGAGGGTTGTTGTTTTGTCATTGAGAAATCCAACCTATCTGTTTAATTTACCATGACAGTTGGTGGTTTCTGTCAACAGGCTGTGACTCTAGAGAAAAGCTCCTGTCCCAGGAGTGACATGTTTCAGAGTTTCCAAGTATGTTTGCAGAGACTATGGTGAATTACCGGAATGGGGGCAGAAGAGACTTACCAGGCTTCTTTGACATGCACAGATACATTCATGACTCTTCATTTTTCCATGTGCCAGAGATATAAGAAGTCCTTACCATCCCAGTATCCCATACAAGCTGTAGATTGACCTCTGTAATTTTTGCCCAAGAAATACGTGACCTTTTGTTCCTGTACTGTTTGCTTTCTGTTATTGTTTAGAAAACACTTTTCAACATTTTTCAAATAAATTATTCTTCTTTTTTCATTAAAATAGGGAGTTAAAAACCAGTGACTGTGACAGTGCCCAGATACCTGTCATAATATTAATAAGTTCTGCAGTGATATTAGTGGATCTGAACCTAGAAACAGTGATTTGTTCCTGTACTCCAAAATAATTTTCTGCTTTGAATTAAGGGCATTTAGTTAAATTTCTTTCACTTTTAGTTATGTCATAAGCATGCATTGTACAGGTCATCATCTTACTGGAACAAGCCAGGTAATAGTAGTAGAAAAGCATATTAAATGCTGTTTAGAGAAAAGGCATCAATTTTTAAACTAATGTCCTAATGTGATTATTCTGTTAGTTTGAAGTAAGAAT
The DNA here is from genome assembly GCA_024500445.1 of Entomyzon cyanotis. NCBI lineage: Eukaryota > Metazoa > Chordata > Aves > Passeriformes > Meliphagidae > Entomyzon > Entomyzon cyanotis. The sequence continues at coordinate 75,464,038 of JAKEPQ010001005.1, forward strand.
GAGAAATGTTCTCAAATTCATTTTGCATTACAGCTTCATTTAGATCTAGGGAAAAATCTTTTTCTCCTTGTGGTCTCATCTTCATTAGTGCCAGTTTCATAACCCATGTAGCCACCTAGACGGCTCCCTTTAATGGGATCAAGACTTGCTCTTCCACATGTTAATTAATTCTGTATCTGCTTTGTAGCTTGGACTATTACTCATGTATCTTTATTATTGGTATGACTTGAACTCCCTTATTGCCACTCACATACATTCAAATATGATTTTATTTGTGCTTTTTCTGGATGCCCTGGGAAGCATGAGAGGAGTATAATGTCAGCTGAATATGAGCCCACACTAGAATTGACTGTTGGGTGGGTTTGCACGTAGGTTTGCTGAAGTGCTTTTTGTGTTCTTTTTGAAGTTTCTACCTCTCCCTTTCCTTCTGGAGTAGGCGAGTTACCGCACTGCTCACATGACTGGCTAGAGAAAATTGAAAATACACTGTACAGGGAATTCAAAACCAAGAGGCACATAGCAGTGTACATGCATGCATTATACTAGATTATTCTGGCAGTGCTGGAGCATCTTAAAGAAGATCCACATATTACCTTATCTCAGAAAGATTTTCAGATCTGCTTTTGTGTCTTAAATGCTAATTAAAGCATAACACTTCAAGTACTCCTAGTACTCTCAGTGCTGAAGAACTGCAACCTTTCTCCTCACAGGACAGCCCTTACTAGCAAAGTTTATGTTGAGAGTGAACATAGTAGTGCTTAGATGCTTGATGCATCCTGCTAGTTTTGTTAGGGATGTTTTAGTTAATGAAGTTCTCTCGTGGTGGTTGTTCAAAGTGTTTCTAAGCTGCCAAAGGATCCAAATCTAGAAGAATAATAAAAAAAGAAAGTAGTTTTACAAACAGAACTCTGTTTGTTAATGTATCAAGTGACCAAAAATTCAGCATTAAAAAATAAGCTAAAGAGTTACTATTGCCAGTCCTGATTTTCCCAGGCAGGAATATATCCTTGGTTATGAATTGTGAAAGGTTAAAATTCTATTTTTCATAATTTTCTGTTGTAAGCAGATTTTTTGGTTTTGTAAATTGGGGAGTATGAGAATTGCATTTTAATTTTATATGAGGTCATGTAATAATTTTTCAATATATTTATTTTCAGCATTTATTTAAGTTTGAATATATAAAGTACCCTGGAGTTGTATGTCCATGACAGTGTAGGTAACTTGGGCGTGGGTTTTTTTGTTTGTCTGGGGGGTGGTTGGGGGGGGAGGGGGGCATTGGGGTTCTTGGCTTTTTTTAAATTGTGCCCAAAAAAGAGGTCATAAACTTAAATGAAATGCTTTCAGCTCTATATATTTTTTTAATGTGGTTATCTGAAATATTTGATTCACTTGACTTTTGTCACATATAAACTTCACAGCATTAGCTGGTTTTTTCCTTCCTTACTTTTAGTGTTTATTAACTAGAACCTGTGAGGTGTTAGCTTGCAAAAAAGAGGTAAAATAATGTTGGTAGGAGGTCTGGAGAGTTTTTGGTGGTATGCATGGATTCATTTTGCTATAGGTAGTCTTCATTTCATCAGCACCTATTTCAGACTGCTTTTGGCATTAAAAGGAGATCATATTCTGTCTCTTTGCTGCAGCTAGGTGAGATGTCTGAAGAAAAAGAAGTATCAATAGGCTTCCCCAGACAGCAGTATGTAAGGAGGGCAGTGACATCATCTCAAAAATGAGTGGATTGCCAACAGAGAGATCAAAAAGAAAAGCACAGGTCTCCGTTTGCCTGTTCTGATGGATAATTTTTGCTTCTGAATCATTTGATGCCAGCACACTGACAGATGCATAGAGTCCAGTCAGAACAGTATTTATTCCTTAGCCAGCATAGTATACTCCACTGACAGATACTGAAGTTCTTGGGAACACTTTCGGTTCCTACTGCAGGTTTTTGTCTGTGGAATACGCATCTAATCATAGCCGAACATGGTCTAGCCAGTCTGAAGAGGGATTTAAACTTAATATTTAACAAAGTAGTAAAAAGATCTTCTGGCATCCACTAGATTTTTTTCTAATTACAGTAAAAAAATACTGTTTGTTAAATAAAAAGAGGCCTTGATTGTGATGGTTAAATCCCTGAGCTCTTGCAGTGACCTGTGTTCCCTGTCCAGATTTTTGGCTAGTTGAACTGTCTGAGCTCAATTTCTACCTCTTTGTGGCATTCAGCAAGCATCACCTACACCTGTGGGTCCACCTTTGAAAATGCTTTGTGTGTTCACATCACCTCTGATTTCTTTGTAACAGAGATGAATTTTCTGGAGTCACCTTCTTGAAACCATAGCAAAAGATCTTTGATTTCTCAGATAGGGATGTTGTGGCTTAAGTGTGAGAGCATGTGAAGCCAGTGCCATTCTGTGCTGAAATTTGTGGGATATTTCAGTAATAAGCTCATCAGTTCAGCAGAATAGCTATTTCTTTGGCTTTCTGTGTTTACTCTTGTGAACTGAAATCTATTCCTTAGTACAAAGTTATCTCTAGATAAAAAGAGAGAGATGGAAAATGAAAATCTTTCTGGTATGTGAAAAATTGGATCACCTACTGTTTGACAGTGATAGACTTGTTTTTTTGGCAACTGCTTGTTTATTTTTGTCTCTCCAGCTACGACACAATGTTTTTAAATTGCCATCTAAAATATTGCTGTCCCCATTTTGAATGAATAGTGAGTCTGAATTACAAATCTACTAATATTTTGCAAAAATTTTATACTGAGTACTTACAAGGGTGAATCCTATATCTTCAATTTACTTCATTTATTTTGTTTATTAATAACAGGCACATTTTACATATTTTAATGTTGCACTTTTCAAGGTTCTTATGTAAGTGACACTGCAGTCAAAAGAAAGATTTTTATTTTTAGTCTACAAGGTGAAAACATTTTTTGATTTGCATTTGATATTATGCTTGGACAGGCAAAGTAGTATTTCTTCGGATTACAATAATACAGTTAGTATATAATTACATATTACATGACTGCATATTGTATTTACTTCTACTTGAGTTCAAGGTAAATGCCTAGAGTGAAGTCCCCAGGAAATATGAAGCTATATAATTACTTTGACTCTACCTTAGCTTATAATATTTAAATGGGCACTTTTCATAACTATTTAACTCAAACATTGATGACATGTTGGGGCCTATGATGTCAGTTACCCTCAGAAAACAGGGAAGGTAGAATGTCTGGAAAGGTAGTATATGTGTTTTTGAAAGGAAACCTCTGCATCAGGCTCTTTTGTATTTTAGTCAGTATTTGCATGTCATATATTTAGATTTTAGCTATAATATCTACCAAGCATGTATTTCAAATGTGCATGTAACAGGTATCAGTCTGGGGTTTTTTGGAACAATTCACCATACCATTTACATGATGAAAATTATGGATGACATAGTTGTGTGTATCTAGGCATTTTAATTTTAATAATAAAATTTGAAAAGCTGGTAGTCCAAAACTTGCAGAAACCACATTACTGTAACTGAGGGAAAAGGAAAACCAGTTGTTTACAACAGAAAGTCTTAATAATCTACTTTTTGCCCAAGGTCTCTTTCCACTGCAACTTACTGTAACTCATATTTAAGGTCATTATTTCTTACTTAGATATTTAAATAGCATATTGATGACACTCTCTGAAAGATTTCTCTCTTTTTCAGTTATTAGTAATTTCTTGCAATTACTACAATTACATTTGTAGAAGGAATATGAAATTATATGTAATAGTCTGCTACAAAAAGTGCTACAAAATCTCTAGGTGCTTCCTGGTAACAATTTCACTGAAAACTTGGGGGAAAATTGTATTGTTTATTATCATGAGGTGATATATCAGTGTGGCTCACATTCTGATCTTACCAGCTGTTGTGCTTGTAGTCTTTTCTGTTCTGTGTGTCTGTCTTGTTTCTGCGTCCCTATTGCTGAGAATGTGCCTTCTCACCTGAGCTTCCTCATGCAGAAAAATATTTTGTTTTACTAGGTAGTTTCCTTGAACAGCTTATGCAGAAAGGTCATTTAAGAAAGCAGGAAAGAAAGCAAGTGGATTGGGCCAGGAAGAGACCATTTCCTCCCTCCTGAGTAGCTTGATTTCTATCTTCTGCAGCTCATTTTGTGGGTTGGACTTGTACCTCCTTCGGTGCCAAAACCTCCATCCACTGGTGCAATCTGCAGGGGTTAATTGCTCATGGAAATCAACAGCTGAGGGCAGGAGGAGGAGGTACCCCTTTGTCTGTGCTGGTGGAGGTAATTGTGCTCCTCCTCATTCCACAGAAGTATCAGACCTGGTCAGCTTTATTGGACTATCTGGAGTTTAGTATGATAAATTCCCTTCTGCTGCTGGGAAGGTGGAAGCTGTTGGTATCTTCAGTTTCTCCTCCTGTTGCCTGTGGTATTTCTGCCATTTGTGCTGATCTGCATTACACAAAATTGCTTTGATGAATAGTGAATGTGATGTAGATATTTTGCACATCCCTCTAGAGTAAATGTCTGCTACCATACTAACCTGAAGGGAAAATGGTCTTGAATTCAAGATGATCCCTCACAAAAGGAAAGATATTTATAGAAAAAACGTTCATTGCATACCTGTATTAAATGTATAATTAGGATAGAAACCTTTCACTAAGTATTTGCCTTTAAGAAATAGTTTTTCTCTTATTTAAGTTTCAGCTCTTGTATACATAAGCTTGTAATCAGCAAATGTTTTTCAGCTTTGTACATACCTTCATGATTTCTGCCACCATTACTCTCTTTACAATGCTACCTCTTTCTCATTTTTAGAGTCTTCAATGCTTCAACTCACTTATTTGAATTTCAGTTCTATCCCTGGGATTTCAAGTACAGAACTTTTGAAACCCCTTAGCTATATGATCTGAATTTCTCTGATGTCATGCAGTCTTTTTCAGTGATAAAGTAATCCTGAACTGGGCTTCTTTACTTTCCCTGTATGGATTACAGCATGGTTTTCTGCCAAGAGTAATTTTGAGAGGAAAAAAAAAACTATAGAGTTCAAGGAGCCTTTAAAGGACTTTTCTCACTAGTACATCAAATATCTGCAGTTGTTGCGTCATTTGTCGCATGACTCAAAAACCTGTATTCATTTCTCAGATTGTACTTTTTTCATTGCTGTTGTTTAATGCTGTTAGAATGGCTCTAGGAGAAGCAAGTGTTTGATTAACAGCATACATCTTGTCCTCTTCCTAGAAATGTTTTCCAATCCTTCATTAAGTTTTCTGACATATGACACCTAAGAATTATTCCTGTAAATAGTTGTTTCTTTGGCTTTGTTCTGCTATTCAGAATGACATACACTTGAAATTTTATACTACATTCTAATACTGCCTTCTGTAATGTAACACATATTGTTAATTTCCCCGTTGTTTGATGATGGATTTTGTGCCTGTTTCTTCATTGGTGCTATTTGATGATGTCATAATAAACTCACATCTAAATCTGCATCAGCCATTTGGCTCTTCTCATAATTCAATTATATGCAGTTCTCATACAGAGCGATTTTTCAGTGGAGTCAGAAGGTACATGTTGGTAAAGTTCTTTGCTGTAGGCAAAAATCATTATGACACATTGTTTGTACACACTGGCCTTGAAATCTTGCTGTGCAGTGTTTTGTGTTCATGCTATTTTGTGAGCTCTCAATTTTTGAAAAATGCTGTTTAAGTACTTGTAATTTCTACAGCTATTTTTTTCTGGGTCATGAAAACTTCCTCTCTCAAGTCTGCTGAATTACTTCTGCATTGAGTTAGAAGAAAATAGTTTGTTTTGATTGTTTCCATTTTTGCACATTTACCTCCCTTAGGTTATTTACTTCCAGCCTCACAAATTTTAACTTTTTCTGCATATAGTGCCATCATGAGTTTAAAATTTGCATCAGACCTTCTCCTTATACATTGTGATACAATTCCTTTTGCTCTTGCACATCTTATCTTGAGAAAATTTGCTATTTCACAGTTCATTTACAAGTAAGACTCATAAAAGTTGCCAGGAACCACTGTGCAATTCTCTAAACTCCAGTGTGCCACACAACTTGCAAGTCAGTGAGAAAAACAGCAGTATTCACATGCTCCAACTGCGTCATCCCGTTAAAACTTTGGGCAGCTGCAGGCATATTTGTGCTCCTCCGTCACTAGGTGGCTTCCCACACTGCGCAGTTCTGTGATTGTGTTAGCCCAAGAGGAAGATCACCAGAGTTTAACACAATCCCCAGTTTTCAAGTTGAACTACATGGGGGAAAGGCTAACAGTGGGGGGAACCAAGCTTAATTTCACTTTGTGGAACTGTGATATGTAGTTTCCTGCACTTTCAGCTTATTCCTTTCAATGCTACATTGCTGATTATTTTGAAGGCTGATTCAGAAGATGAGACAGCTTTATCATCACTTTAACATCCTGGAACCTGATTACAGGTTAGCACACAGTATCGTAAAGTGACTTCCTGCCTGCCTCTTTGGCAGATGTGTAGTTGCAGAAGTGGTTTTGGATCACACAACGAGCTACATTTTGTAGTCTGAGAAGAGATCGTTTCGAAGTTGTTTGCAATTTCATATATCCGTCATTCTGACATCAGTGTTCTCTCTGAGGTTGGAGATAAATTCCTCCCTGTTGAGCAGAGCATTCATCTGCGTCCCTTCTCTTAACACCCACATACGTATTTCCTAAGGGAAATCTGGACAGAATACTGAGAAACATTTTATTCATTTCTCAGATTACAGTAAAGACTGAGAAATATTTGCTCCTATGTCATACATATAATTGATACTGTGTTGCCTTTAGTCCCAGCTTTTCACATGAAAACCCCCAAACTAGAAAAACAAGACAAGCACTAAAGAATCCATTGTTTTAGTATGAGAAATGCCTGGTGTTTTATGTACTCATAATTCTGGGTGGTTTAGTGGCCTGTTTTAAAGTGTTATACAACCTAAGTGTTTAAAGCTAAGTGCCCATGCCTTTACTGCTCATCAGCAGAATTGGGTAGCTTTTAGTTGCCTAATAATAGTAACAACAGCTTATTTTGCTGGCATTGGTATGACTTCTTAAATGTCACCAAAAATGAAAACATCTTGTCAAAGGGTCTGATTGAAGTGTCTCTTGTGCCCTTTCAGGTCAAGGTGGAATTTTTTTTGGAGAAGGGAAATGTGTTAAGAGAGGAATGATTTGAGAAATGCCTTGTGCTTAAATTTGTTCTTAGACTTGACCTAGAGAGAATTTTAATAGAAAAAGAGTTTTCCATGAGCAAGATGTATGGGCTTAAAAAAAAAAATCTTTATTTTGCATTATCTGTCAAGTTCACAAAAGCATCTGTTTATGATAATCTCATTGAAATGTATGAATTTGTAAGATTTGAAAATAGGGAGGAATAGGCATTTAAACTGTGATCATCAGTATGGAACATAAGAGCAAAATCACTGAAGAAAAGGTACTTTAAAAAAAATCCAAGGAAATAATAAATAAAAAGCTGAATATTAAGATTGTGCTTGGAAGATAATAGGTGGCATAAAATCCAATGCAACATGTTCCAAGATTATAAATATTATTTCAAATGTTTTGTGTGGGATGGTATCTTTTTTATATGGCTTATTTATGTGGGAAAAAACCCCAAAAAACTCGACACTCTTTAATTCTGATATTTATGCTAAAGTTCAAATAAGCTGTGAGTTTCTAACCTGTTAGCTTACAAGATCCTTGTTTTTACATTGTCTCTGTTAGTTCTTTATCTGTTAAGGTTATTGAAGAGTCTCAAAATTTGTGTATTTTCTGTATTATTATTGACTGTCATTCTTGACAAAGATCAAATTCCTGATTGCAAAAACAAGTTACACTGAATTGAGTAACAGTTTTATTTGTGCTTTAGAGACTAAAAAAAATGTAAGATGCTTAGAGCAGATTTCTGTTCCTCCTCCCTTTGCTTTTACAACAAGCTGCATGCTAGAAGAGTTAGTGTTTATATCAAGAATAAATAAGTTCAAAAGAAGCACTTGAAGGTCCTCTATCCCCAGTTGTGCAATTTTAGGCAATAAATGCTAAATTTTTGTGGGCACACAACTTTTTGTCCAACAGGAAGTCTTAACAAAAACCTGTTGAAATACTTGCTTTAAATTTTCTTTTGACTAGTTTTTTCAGTTTTTTTTTCCCACTGTACCAAGATGAATCGAATCTAATGAATCACGTGTTTTTTAACTAACCATCTGCTAGTACAAATGAGATTGAATTTCTGAGTTTCAGGTCCCTTCAGGATCATCTGTTTCTGGGCGAGGTGCTGCTTTAGAAACTGAGGGTGCTCAGCAGATCATGAAAAATGCTGAGGTGTTTCTGGACTGCTTTGCTGCAGAGCTCTGTGCAGCAGTACTGCACTAAACAGGGGGACTTGCAAAGTCAGGACTTGCAAAATCAAAGGATTACTAAAGGTAATCACTTTCTTTGTCAACTGGATACTAATTCTGGGATGGTGTGGAAAACCATGTCTGTTGTGAGTTTTTACCTGGAGGATGTTTGGTTTGGCTTTTTTTCAAATAGAGAAATACAAATGCCGAAGTGAAGATTTGAGAAGTGCCTGGAGTTGGTTCCACCTCAACTATTAATAGTTCTGTTTGGGATTAACTGAACTGGATTAATACCCTGACTAGAGAGGATCCTTCAGATGCTCCTTCTGTCTTCACAGAGATCCCCCATTAGTTCCCTTGTTCAAGCTGTCATCCTTCTTTTCCTTAAGACTAGACTTAATTGAGAGGAAGAAAAAAAAAGTGTTAAAATAAGATCTTAGACTATATTAATATTTAGACTATAACCAAAGGCAGTTGTATAACTTTTTTCAGTGTGTGAGTTCTGCTGAGGTGGGTGGAGTGAGGCTTGTACAAGTGTTGTGTATTCCCTTCTGCTCTGATGTATAGCAAGATGTACAGAAGGCTTCAGTCAAGTGGTCACCAACTGCTGTGTCTAGAAAATTAAGATCAGATGTTTCTCTCTGTCCCTATGAAGTGTGTTGGTAGATAAAACTCCCCAAAGAAAAAGTTTATGTCTGTATGTCAGGTGTTCAGTGGAGCTCCTGACTCGTGTTTGCATAAACCACTTCTCAAACATGAAAGGTCTATATGGAATGAGCCTAAATTTGACAGTTATAGTCAGCAGTGTAGCATTAAGTCATGCATATCATCATATGAAGGAGACAGGTCTTTAGACCTGTGTTTAATCTGTTCTTTTTCCTTTGGCTTATTTACATCTTCAGGGACTCATCTTGTCCTGTATAGCAAAAATGTGAATCCAAACAAAATAGTCCTGGCATGATGAAAGTGGAACTTGGTGAGTGATTATCGTTAATGTCCTTTCTTGCAGACACAACTTCAAGTCTGAAAGCTGGTGCTTTCCTGTTTGCATATCATTCCCAAGGAGTCAAGAAACCAGACTGCCTGTTGGTGGGATTGTGTCAGTGTTACTTAAAACAGGCTTTATCCTTACAAATGGAGTTTAGTTGTCTGGCTTTTTTGAGGCAGAGAGAAATTTTCTCTGATGTTGCCATATGTGGTTTTGACTTCAGGATAAAGAATAGTTGGTCTTGGAGGAGTAGTGGTAAATGAAAATTCAGTTTTTAATTTTTTTTACTTTTTTTGGTCATGATTAATCGCAATTATTTATTACTCTTTTCAGAATTACTGTTGGTTGGGCATTTTTAGGGAGATTCTCAGTCTCCACATCAGGAGTGGTTGGGGATGCTTAAGTCTTTACTCTGTATCTTGAATACACTAAATGAAAGTGGAGGAAGATGCCTGAAAAAATGTGTTTTTCTACTATGAATATGCTTAACTGCTTTCCTCTTGAAACTCAGTATCACTGACACCATCATATATGTTTAAGTAAAACACAAAACCAACTGCGAGCTTAGGCCTAAAATGTGAAACTCTGTTCCATACATCTCCTTACCTTCAGTTTAAAATGGACAAATCCCACTTTTAAGGCTTGTTTTCACAAAAAAAAAGTGCATATTAAACGTGAGCCTGCAAAGGTAGCCGACAGCCTCCCAAACTGCACTCAGGAGAGGACGTGCCAGTGGGTGGAGGGAGGTAATCCTTCTGCTCTGTCCAGTCCTGTTGAGACACACCAGGAGTGCTGGGTCAAGGTGGGGCTCTCTGATACAAGAGAGATGAGAAACTGGAGCAGGCCCAGCAAAAGGGCTGGGGAGGTGAGCTTTTCAGTGTGTGTGTGTGTGTGTGTGCCGAATGAGGGCAGGACCAGGCTGTTCTTAGCAGTCTCCAGGGACAGAGCAAGAGGTAGTGGGCACAAATTGGAATACAAGAAAAACTTCTTTTACAATGGAGATGATTGAATGCTGGCAGAGCTTGCCCAGAGATTGTGGAGTGTCCATAATCAAAGCCATCTGGACCTGTTCTAGTTCCTCCTGCTTTGAGCCCTGAGGGTTTGTGCTAGATAATCTCCAGAGGTCCCTTCCCACCTCTGCCACGCTGTGAGTCTGTGATAGTTTACATAAATATAAGCAGCACAGAAAAACTCAGGAGGATTTTGACACAAACACTGTGGATTTAGTGGATTTGCTTAATGCTGGTGGAGACCCTTTCTCTAGAGGTATAAATGTTGTGGTTTCACACTTTAGAAAGTAATACCCTAAAGTAAGGGCTCCTTGTCCCATGCAGAATGCATCCTCATTTCCTGACTTAAAAGAACTTCCTGTGCAATCCTGTAAGCCTGGTCAGCCTCAGGAAAGATGAACTCTTGAATTTCCAAATTCCTTGCCTGCTAGGCAGAGTGAAATATTCCCACACCCCAAGCTTCTGTCTCTGTAACTTAACATGTTGAATTTCATCAGCTTGATTTACAAGAAGAGCTCAGTGCTTTTAAAGAAAAAATATTTTTTCTGAATTTGTCCTTCAAAACATATGTTTTTTATTTTTTTGTGTAAAATTTTGGTTTTAGGATTTATTTTCAACACACTGGAGGAGATGTAAGGTTTTAGCTTTTTTTTTTTTTTGAGGAGTTCTGTTGATGTCTGTGTAGACTTTGTAAAAAGCAGCTATTAAAGCAAAGGTTAAGCACAAAATTGTCACTCATCACATGCTTATCTAGCTTATTTTTAAACTAATACACAAGTGTCTAAGTATCACATGGTCTTTCTTGCATTGCAGACTGGTGCCAGTCCTGGTGTCTTTCTTGTTTTTAAGAGATAGATCTCTAGTGGTTTTTGTTTTCAGTGACTATATTTGTGAGTCATGTATGTCATATAATGTTGCTTTGGTTCTGAAGTTTAATAGTTTTGCAGAAGGTAGATGGAGTCTCCACATTGTAACTTAGTATTGGGCTGAAAACTGCAGCTGGGGAATGTTTACTGAAGGCTTTGTTTAGTCATTGACATTCCTCTGTTCTAACAGTTTGGTTTAGATCATTTGTTAAAGAGCTTAAAGAAGAACTCTCTTTATTATTGTAGACTTTTTTCCCCCTGCAAGTTAGGGTTTTTAACTGACTTTTTAAAATTTATTTCTCATGTCCACACCTACCTGTCAGTTACTTTTTAAAATGGCAAGTATGGGTAAAATGTGATTTAAAACTAGTCAAATACATATTGGAACCTTTGTCTTTTGTTTTAGGTATATTACAATTCTTCAGTAAAATAAAATGTAATAAATTTTGAGATACTGTTTTTAATTTACAACTTAGGAATAGTTAGAGGACAGTTTTATGCTGATAGAGATATTATTAGAGGTTAGAGAGAAAATATTATTAGAGGTTAAACTATTTGTGTAAGTATCAACACCTTTAGGAAAGCTCTGCTTGTGTGTTCACCAAGCATACCATAAGCATGTAAATAAACTTTGATTCTTACTAAAGGGTTAGAAGTGTTTTTTTCTCTAGGGTTGACCATTTGGCTTGAACAGAAGGAATAAGATAATGCTGTGCTTGTTGGCTTGTGTCTGGAGTTTGTAGGTTTGCAAGGGTGTCTTGCTGTATCTGCAGCTGGTCTCAGAAGTGTTTCCTGGACATGTTAAAATCCTAATCCCACAATTTTTTGTGGAAACAGGCAATGTACTCCAAGTTTAGAGATATGTGTATGTGCGAGCACCAGTGTAATATAGATATGCTTGTTTGTTATATGTTCCTTTCTCCTGTAAATGTTTTACTCACACACTCAGTGTACAATTCCTGCATCTGTGCTGAGAGTCATGCTGCTGCAGACACTTTATAACCAGCTAATATGTAACACAGGCATTCTTTGTGGTTCAGACAGCTGTTGAACTTATTGCAGACTATAATGGGAATTTTCATCATTAAACTTAAACTAGGCCCTCTTCTTGTATTGCTGGTTCATTCCAGCAGCTTATGCACTTTTCAGCAGTTGTTTCCTTGAGTGGAAGTGAGGAGGCACAGTTTGTAGTGTTAAAGTCAAATATAGGAGTGAAGCCATACCTCTTAATAAAACAAAAGTCAGTTAAACAGAACAGAAAGTTAAAACCACAGAAGGGTTTGGGTTGGAAGGAACCTTAAGGATCATCTCGTTCCAAGCCCCCTGCCATCCTCAGGGACACCTTCCACTAGACCAGGTTGCTCAAAGGCCCATCCAACCTGGCCTTGAACACTCCAGGGTATGGGGCATCCACAGCTTCTCTGGGCAACCTGTTCCAGTGCATCACCTCCCTCACAGTGCAGAATTTCTTCTTCGTATCTAATCTAAAACCTACTTTCTTTCAGTTTTATTTATGTATATTCTGTTAAATGGCACTTACTGCTAGTTAGGTCTCAAAGGTAATATTGGTCTACCTATATCCACTTAGAAATCTGGTGTCTACTCTCCTCTTACTCTTCTTTCTTTAGGAATTTAGGATTTATGATATGTCTTATATCTATATGGAGTATTTTATGAATGTTGTTGAATATTGTATGCTGAATTATTTTCTTATGCAAACAGTATGTGGAGAAAAGTAAAGTTCCCTTTTGAAGTGAAATTATAAGAGCAATACCATAAATACGCAGTAAATACAGTGGCTTTTTTTAGTCTAGAGTAGCTGAATGGCTTTATTTTCCAAAGGGATGAATGCTCCTCTGTGAAGCAAAGCATAGAGACCTATCTCCATCAAGTCTAGTGAGACTAGAAAGTTGGATTCTTTAGTTTGCATAAACTGTCTTAGACATGGGCTTATTGTCAACATCTGCTTATTGTCAATATCTGCTCATTGGGGGACTATCCTTTGTTGTTTATACAATGCATTCAAGTCCTTCCCCCCACCGAGCATCCGTTTCTTTTACATGTGATAAAGGTGTGTTTGCAGAAGAGAGTTTAGGATTTTAACATTAATTCAAGTTAAGTGAATCCAGAAATTTAAATATGGCTATATGTAACTCATAACAAAGCTGATACATTCAGCCTTTTGTCTTGTTTTTTGATAAGACTTGTTTACATTTTGGGTTGATTTGAACATTTCAAAGGAATGTGGAGAAGCACAAACACACTCCTCCATTCAGGGAACTAAATTATGGGCACATGTCTGTTCACACTCATACGTGTAGACACACACATAAACCTGGAGCAGAGAAATCCTTGGTCTCTAGAAAGGAGCAGTGTTCTTGTTAGGTTCCAGGGTCTCAAAGAGATGAGATCAGCTGTGGTGCAGCTTCCTCCAGTGCTTGACCGCTGTAATTGTAAAATACTTTCTTTGGTCTAATTGTATTTTCCTGTTTTACAATTTATGTCCATTGATTCTAATCCTGAGATCTTGAACCTCCAAGAACAGCCTGTCTGTGCCTTCACTGTATGCTCCCTTCATCTTTTTGTAGACAGCAATAAGAACTCCTCATCCCAAGAACAAGCCAGTTTTCTTCACGAGGTTCCTGTTTGCCCATTTCTCCAGGCTGTTGATGTCCCTCTGAATAGCAAACCTGCCTTCTGGAATGTGAAGTGTTCCCCCCACCTCCAGCTGTGGATTTGCTGCAGATATATTACATCCCTTCACCTACATTGCTAATAAAGTTGGGAAACTAGAGTGTCCTCAGCATCAGTCAGTCTCTGAAATATAGCAATACTAACCAGCCTCCAGCTGGACTTTGCACTGCTCACCACATCCCAGCAGTCTAGCCAGTTTTTAACCCACCTTGTTGAACACTTACTCAATCTATATCACAGCAGTTTGACTTTACAGGTTCTAGAGGAGCCTTGTAAGTTAAAAATAGTAATAAAAAAAAAGTAGACATATGAAATCCCCAGTCTTCCCCATCCCACAGGGTCAGTCAGCTCTTTGTACAAGGAAAGGTCAGTTCATGTCTCTTATGTCTCTTTCTTCAGACAACTCAGCCTCTTGAGGAAAATGTCAATTTAACCCATGTCTATAAAAGCATGTAAACATCTTGTAGTATGATGTCATCGACCATATTTGTGAGAGCATTTCTGCAGGGAAGTAATTGGTTTGTGTTCCTTGGTACATCAGCTTATTGGGTCTGTTTAACAGCCCATAGGCACATCATGCAAAGCCCCCATCATCCAAAAGGTTGGGTCTTTTGAAGAACTTTGTTGAAGTTGAAAAAACAGTTCAAGTCAGCCATTGCAAAGATAATGTTGTAGCCAGATGGAGATGTGGAAATATGAAAAAAGCTTCCATTTGAGTATTGACTAAGGCCTGTAAACAACTGAATTGCTGAGCTACTTTGTGTTTTGTCTGTCCATTCCTTTTTATTGTTAAGTCTTGCTTTGGATGACTAGAGCTGCCTCTTGTATATTTTCCAGCCTGTAATGTCTAGAAGGCTGTTTAGATCCTGAATCCCCCAGAGGTTCTGTGGCCTGTTTTTAATGCTCTGATTTATGCATTAAGAGCTTTAGTCATGGTCTTCTGATTTCCTTTCAAATGACTGACCATAACTATCTGAGTTCCAATGGAGGTGACAAGGCAAAAAAAAAAAATTCATCATCTTAAGTGTAAAGCTAGTTGTCCATCTTAGTGCTTTACCAAAAAAAATTACAAAGCTAGCAAATTACGATTTCTGTCAGAGCTGGCAGCAGTTGAACTGGAAAAGTTTCAGGCTCACCACAGACTTGAGTAGTTAAAGAGGAAATCAAAGCATAGAAACACTGGCCAGCTAGCTTGGAAGAATGTCAGGCCATTCCAGTCACTGGGACATGAGGACACTGCAGGAGAATTACAAGCATAGAGGTCACCAAATGCTAGACAAGAGGAAAAAGTTAAGAAAATGGCAGGAAAAAAAAATCAAGTAGAATAAAAGATCTGAGGAATCATTAGAATGGGAGAATTTTAGAGAAGTAAAGCAGATGGAAAAGTTGATGATCATTACTAATGAAAAACTACAATTTCCTGTTTTTCTGCACTGTCACTAATTTTAAATTCAGCAAAACATAGTTGAATACATCCAAATAATGTCATTACAAAATAACGAAAACAAAATAATTAGTAACCGTTTGTTTTCCTATTTATTCAAAAGTGAGTACCTTAACTTGCATTTTGTTTAAGAGGTACATGGGCAGTAAGGAAGTTATGTCCATGGTTTGACTGACTCAGCTCCATAGCTGTTCAAAAAGGGGATTAATTTGTTTCTGAAAATCCCTGTGGAGACTCCCAAAGGCAAACATAAGGGCCCTGGTGCAAATTGCTATTTTTAAAAGAAGTCAGTCATTGGATTCTTATAACTGTTTAAATCAGGCCATTTAATTGCTTGGAAAATCTTGGATTTAGGATTAGGCTTTCGTGTGGAAATGTGTGGTCTTCTTTCATTTTACATTGGCAAAGTAACACATAGGGAGGAGTATGTACTTGAAACATGTATGTGTGTACTGCTGCACAGACACCTTTATTTTCCAGCAAGAATAACACCTTTATTGCAAGATAGAAGTGACATTTAGGAGCAACAGTAACAGCAATAGTATTAGTTGCAGATTATGCTTAGATCCTTGTCCACATTGGACCTTCTAACATTTCAACTGCTACCACAACCAGTAGGATATTTGGGGGTAGAAAGCTTTGTGTGGATGCAATCATTGGGAAGGGATTCTTTCTAGATTATAAGTGGTGAGTTTGTTTTTATTATGCACTTATTTCCATTATTTTACCCAGACAATTCAGATCCACTTTCCCACAGACATTTTACAAATGCTTTTTTGGAAATTGGTCTGATGGCAGTCTCAGATAAAGTCTAAATTAAGCCTGGTAGTTTTAGTGTTGCTGAAATGTAACTTTTTTTCTCCTCCCCAGGATGTTTTGACCAGTACAAAAACAATACCTTTTATCCCAAGAATCTGTGTGGTACCTGCTGTATGTTACAGAATTAACTGCAGCCTAATGTTTCCTGTGAGATTTCACCACTCTAAAAGGGTCTGTCCCAAAAGCCATTCAGGAAGTAAAAACAATAGCTCTTATCACAGGCAGTGGTCTACTTTTCAACCATGTTTTCTGTGGGGGTGATTCAGGAGCTGCTAATGTTGTGAAGATGCATGGTAAATTAAGTGGATTGCTTACAGGACACTTGACTCCCTTTATCCTTTGTCCAGTCGTAGAGATCTGCTGAGATGCTTCATTCCTGAAACAGAACTTTAAATGTGCTCATTACACACACCCACACCCCTAAAAAAATTTAATCTGTAGTATTTGATAAAAACCTTTGGAAGACAGGTTTTTAAAGGCTTTTGGAATTGTTCATTAGTAACCCTGTTAGGTTTTGCTGCACATTCTGTGTAAGTTTTGCTAAGTCATCTGCCCCTCAGTAGAGTATTTTAAATAAAATTATACTATTTGTTGCTTTAAATACTAAGGCAGTTGTCAAGTCACAGCCCTCTGAAACTTTATAAATTAAAACAAGTCTCCAAGAGTCCTGTCCTCAGAGGTTGTTTTCCAACTACTGGTGTTCATTATAAGGGATCTGAGATTAATAGTTCCTTATGCATGCTGATAAGGTGATGTTGGGCTGTTCTGCCACTGCATCTCTGTGATTAGCTGTGAGCAGATTTCTAAGAAAGTATCCTTTCTATCAGAGGTTTTTCTGCCCTAGCTCTTCATTTCTACCCCCTTCATTACTACTATTTGACTGAGACCAGGAGTGATCATCTTCTAAATATTGTTGCTGTTTATGAAGTGCTGAAAGAGTTGATGACTTGTAGTTGCAATGCCATGGCGTTTTCTGTTCCATGCAACCACAGAACCTCATTTATCTACCTGTGCTATTTTAGCTGAGTCGCTTTCTTGATATTAATGCCGGTCATGATCTGCCCTCAAAGCTGAGGTCTGCATAGCCATGCAGTTGTTCCGAAATACTTCTAAAATAAGGTATGTCTCTGTGAATCATAGAGCTTTAGTTTGAATTGTAGAGAAGAAAAAACATTGCAGGTCCCAGGAAGCATCAAGCATTGCACTGTTTTGGGTCAGGATGGGGAGCACAGATGTGTGCACCTTAGCAATGGAATGTTTTATCTTCTAATATCAATTTAGAGTGCCCTAATGTATTAATTCAGTTGCAAAACTGTGTGGCCAGAACAATTAATCAAGAAGTTTTTTAGACAAACACTGAAAAGTGCCATTGATGCACTTGATGTTAAATCATTGGCCTTGAAGTGAGCAAGGTGAATGTAGATGATATAACTACACAGCTGTGACCTTTGAATCACCTGCACTTGACTGTAGGAATTCAGTTTCAGAAAATATAAATATTTGAAGTACAAAATTAAATCATATTATGGTTTATCAAACCAATGGAGCTGCCTTCTCTCCAAATTCCTTTTGATTAGTAAGTACTGAGACACTACCAAATAAAACACTGGCTTCAAAGGCCTTTAGAAGAACAAAACTTTAATGCACTTTCTTGCCACTTTGCTGAGTGTGGCACGAGTAGCAGAAATAAAAAATAGCATCTCGTTGCATCCTACTTTGAGAAAAACATGTGCAGTCCCCTTTGTTATATATTATTGCTCAAAGGGTCATACTGTTTTCTGCTAAAACTTTTTCGAGAGACTTTTTAGACTGGCATTGCACTTTAAGGGAAGAATTTTTGTTAGAGTATATGTCTAAAATACTTGGCTATGAAGATAAGTTCAGACAAGTCCTGTTCTTACCATATCGAAAACGTTGTAACCTCGAGTGCATGTATGTACCTGTGGCTGGTGTCCAAGCTCAGTCTGAAGAAGCTGGGATACCAGAAACAGTATTTCTGTAATAATGTGGTTTGCTGCTTGGACTAATTAGCCTTTATGAGAAATAGGTCGCCAGTGTTTCAAAAGTATTTTAAATCCCGAATATTTTTAAAGTGAAAACAACCCCCCATGCCTCAGATATTTGTCAGGAAATTATATTCCCTGTCATTGTGGGCTGAAAAGCTTTATTGTAAAATGTGAAAACTTCAAGCAAAAGAACAGTTTCCTGAAAACAAGTCAGGCGTATTAGGCATGCCCCCCACCTTTTTTTTTTTTTTTTTTTAATTTTCCTGTGAACTGCATTTTTTTCCTCATCCATTACAGTTATGCTTGAGGGAACGTAGATATTTTGGAAGTACAAAGTAGACTTCATAGAGGTAGAATGCTAAGTGGCATTTAAGTCTATAAATATAGTATGGTATTTAACTATAAATGTAGTATAACTGCTGTTGTTTGGTTTTCAAAACTTTGTATTCTAAGCAAAAAATGTTTGTAGAATTCTACTAGCTTTTGTTTAGTAACTTGTGACTAGTATCTATCTCCTTTTCACCTGGTGGGAGTATGTATTTTGGATGTTTCTTTTGCTCAGTCAAGCCTGCAAAGGGAGTTTTCTCTTTATTCACACTACAGAGCATTTTTGTCAAAATTACATTTGATAGAAACTCTAAAAGTGTCTTATAAAAGCATAAATCTCTTCTCTAAACTGTATTTTGAAGCAAGCAAATGATGCTCCCTTTTCAGGAAGACTACAGTTTTAATACAAAATATTCTTGACCTGGAGCTATTGAGGCCACCTTAGGAAGTCTGATGGTAGGTGCAGCAAGATGGTGTGGGAGACAGTGATGAGCAATCTTTTCATGTTTGTGCTGATGTAATGTTCCGGTGGTGTCAGGGGCACTGCAATACTGGCAGACTTTTTTTTTTTTTTTAATAGGGCGAACTTCATAAAATCTTGAATAGTCACATCTCTTAAGGGCAACTATTAGTGTTTAGTCTGAATTGTGATTAATGATTATATGCAAATTATAATTTGGTAGATCACCTCAGGAGCAAGCAGGAGTTTACTGGATTATTCCAGATATTGAGGGAACACTTCCCCAAGACTAATCACCTGCAGAGCAGCAGAGATCTTCTATCATATGACACTGTCACAGCATTCAGCTCTCCCATCTTGCTCACAGATGTATGGTCTTAATCAGTCACATTCAATTTGAGTGACACCTGCACTAATGGCTCATCAGAGTCTGTAATTGAGCTGTTTTCTGATCCTTGAATGAAAGATGTTTTATACTTTTCATATCTGAGGGTGGAATCTTGTCTTCACTAAGCTTAGTGGCATAAGTCCCAGTAAGAGGAACCAGGATTTTGTTCCTCATGTCTGCACTCTCGTGCTTGTCTGCTGCTGAAATCCACTGATTAGTCTCACTGAAGGAAAGTCTTTATTTGTCTGCTGTGTCATGAGCATTCTTACTCATAATTAGTTCCATCTGTAAGGAGTAGCCTTTCATGTTAAGTATGTGTTTTATGAGGAATATTACTGTTTTGAAAATGAAGAGTCTGGTTAATATAATGCATAACATGAACACATACTACACTCATGCATAACATGAGCATAACATGAGCTAAACATTGTGAAGACCACTGTTACCTATGTCTACAAGACAATCCTAGGCATTTTGCCAAAATGTTGATGATACTCAGTTTGGTAAAATGTTTGAAAAGTTTTTTAATTAGCCACATGGTAGTAATTTATCTGTGGATAGTATATTACCTTGCTGTGAATAGTTTTGTGTATTAGGCACATAGCTGATTAGAGGTTAATAATTCAAAGCAAAAGGTTAATAATTCAAAGTACCTTAATCAGTTTAGCATGTTGGAAAACCAGGACTCAGTGTTTTTATTTCTGGAATCACTATAAAATTTATCCAAAACGTATTGGTTATTACAAACGTAATGATCATTATTTATTGTTTTCTACAAATGGCTGTGATTTCTTTGTGCAAAAAAAGCTTTGACCTGCATTAACACAAACTAACATTTAGAAACCAGCTATAAATGCTTAAAGAAGGCTCCCAGTTTAATCCAAAGCAGATACTCTTTTGCAACTACTGGTATGTTGGCCGTTTAGTCCCATGTATTTGAGCTACAGCCGTGGTGAAGGCTGGATTTTAAGGAGATGTTGGTTTCGTATGATCCACTTGGTGGTGGATGCCACTTAGTAAGAGGCACTGCTCAGATTCTCTGAGTTCCCAAAAGCCTTTTTCCATTTGACTGTCTGTGGTCTGAGTAGGTGGCAGCATGGACATGTGAGTAATTTGTTGCGCTGGAAACTTGGAGTGGAGGCTGGCATACTAGGGAAGAAACCACTACAGATCCTTGATTATACTTAAGGTTTAGTTTAAATTTCTGTTTTCAAGAATTGGTAATTCTTATATCTGTGAAAAGTGGTTAGTTCAGCATTTTTACAAGTAGTTTAAATCTGCATCCTTTCATTGGTCAGCTGTAGCCGAGAAGATTATTTCCTTTTCCAAGTTGGTATTAACAAATATGGTACAAATAGAAGTTTTGTCTCTTATGGTTTGCTTTCTAAAATTGATCCTTTTTTATGTTACATCTAAATCTGTCTCTTTCTGGTTTTGTTATATAAGCTCTTTAAGTACCAAAAAAAGGGAAAACCTAAATTATTTAGACATGCCCAATACTTCTTTTTTTATAGTTGGAATTAGTTAATTAGAACAGAAAAACTTGAAAGAGGTCTGCCTCCAAATTCCAACTTTCAGCTCCTACCCCAAAATAAATCAACAAACTCCCTGAAGTTGTACTTAAAGACCATAGTAATAAATGTCTTGGAAACAATACCACATAATTCTGTGAATATTTGGGAAATAATATAATACTGTGAAAGTACTGGAAAATATTATAGTAATACTGTGAATATTTGGAAAAATATCTTCCTATTCTTTATTTGTGCTTCTTGCTCCACATTTCCATGCCCTCTTTGTGACAAAGCTTGCTGAAGTACCATAGAAGAGCTGCTGTTACTTTATTTTTTCAGGTAGCCCAAGAGAATTGATTGAAGATGTGAAACTTATGCTCAAAGTTTGGAGATTATTAATTTCAGTATTTAGCACTTTTTCAGAGTACTTAATACTTCTAATGTTTAGTATTCTTGCTGTAAAGCTTTTCAAATAATGCTACCCAAATACGGAGCAAAATACATAGTAAGGAATAGATATGATTTATGCATGAATTATGAGAAGAGAGAAAGAATTAACATGGTATGTTTTATAAATGTACTAATACATAATAAGGAAACAGAAAAATTCTATGTAGATAGCATAAATAATCCTTTTTACTGTATTTCAATGCCAGTTTTGATTTTGGATCTATTTAGATCTATTACAGAGGAGTGAGTTTAGAAGTTTGTTTTAAATACTGTACTAATATTACAGTTTTTTTCAATCTTATGATGAATTGACACACTTGAAGGTCTACAAAAAGCATTGTTTTCATTCAAGTTTTCTGTTCAAGGCAACAAAAAAATTGTGATAAAGTTCTTGTTGAAACTCTTACACCAAGTCAGAATTTGCAAATTTAAGGAAATGATAAAAGCTGTTGGTGGGTTTTCTAGAGTTTTTTTCCCCCAAATCTGACCTTAAATTTGAGTCCAATAAATTTACTTTATCCCAAGAAAAAATCTTCATGCATCCCTTTGTTACTGATAGCTGACAGAATTCTCTTCGGTGGTCAAAAGGACCAGTGTTAAAGCAACCCAGTGCTCAAGGGGCAGGATTGTTGTAGTAAAATCTCTTGATGACCTGAAAAGTTTCACAAAATAGCTGGTAATTTTATTTTCTTTGGAGAAAACAGAGGTTAGTACAAAGGTTAGTACATAGTATCGCACATTTTGTGTATTGTTTCCAAATGGGCGGATATATTTGCTTTGAAACTGATTCTATGTTTTCCTTGACTGATCTGTAATGCTTTTCTTTTGTGTGGAAGTAGCCTGGTTTAGCTGAATGAATGATGTGGAGGGGGGAGGAATGTGACATTGGGATGTCTGGATGAGAGCCCGCTTAGAAATGAAGTGTTGGGTTTAGTGGAGAGTTTTGCTTTAAATACAAACTAACAAAAAAGAAAATCAAGAAAAGAAAAAAAAAAAAAAGAGGGAGACATGCTTTGCGTAAGGGGAGCACAGAGAGAAAGAAATACTCATGGGCTTTGAGGGAAAACCATTCATGGCAAACTTCAGATGACAGTGACCTAGAAGAAAAATATTATCATTTGCCACAAGGGTTACACCGACAAAGTATAAACCAATTATGTGCTTACTCTTTCTGGATTTCAAGTGCTACCTTTTACACATGGTTCAGATCCTGTGCAATAGAAAGCTTTTGATTTGCAGAAGAAAGGCGATATACATCTGAAAAAGTTGTGTTTGGGTGGCAGTGAATCACTTATTTGGAACATGTTGTAAAGGTTCAGATTTAGGGATTTTTTTCTATTTTCAATAGGCAGTTGGCTATTTTACTGGCAACCTTTTTCATATAAATTTTTAGATAATGGAACAGTCTGATTGCTGCTGTTAAGCAGCATATTTTAGTTTTCTGATCTATTGTGGATGCTAAAACCTGATGTTTTGGTCTGATAGGCACAACAGATAACATACAAATCCAGTCTAGCAGAGAGAATCACAAACTACCTAGATGTTCTCTTGCAGAAATTAAGATTCTGTTGAATGGGGAAGGTCTCAGGCCTGAGGGGATGTACAGTGGCAGGAGGGCACCTGAGCAAATGTTCTGGGCAGTGTTCTGCCCTTCCTGAACCCTGTTTATGCAAATAAAGCAGAACTAACATGTCTTTGTGGAGGAAAAACTTTAGAGTTTGCAAAGTGGTAATCACCTAGTCTTGGAGATGCTAGACATCATAAGAGAAGATGAGATATATCCAAGTAGTAAACACAGTCTTGTAGCTGGTGACTTCATCAGAACCCACTCATTGCTATCTTTGCCTTTCCAGTATTGTTTTGAATGTTTTGTGGTATTGCTCCTGTAGTTGGAACATTCACGTTTTATGGCACCCAAATGTTTTACTTGTCCTGTTTAGTATCTTTATTGATGATCCGGATGAGGGGATCGCGTGCATCCTCAGTAAGTCTGCAGATGACACTAAGTTAGGCTGGGGTGTAGATCTGCTGGAGGGTAGGAAGGGTCTACAGAGGGAGCTGAACAGGCTGGATTGGTGAGTCAAGGCCAACAGTGAATTTCAAAAAGGCCAAATGCTGAGTCCTGCACTTCAGTCACAAGAACCACTTGCAGTACCATAGGAAGAGAGGATAGAACACTGTCTAGTAGAAAAGGACCTGTGTGTGCAGGTTGACAGGGCCTGAACGAGAGCCAGCTGTGCCCAGGTGGTCAAAAGGCCAATGGCATCCTGGCCTTTATCAGCAATAGTGTGGCCAGCAGGAGCAGGGCAGTGATGGCCCCCCTGTAATCGGCACTGGTGAAGCATCACCTTGAATTCTGTGCTCAGTTTTGAGCCTCTCACTTCAAGAAGGACACTTGAGGGGCTGGAGGGTGTCCAGAGAAGAGCAACAGAGCTGGTGAAGGGTCTAGAGAGCAAGTCCTATGACGAACAGCTGAGGGAGCTGGGGTTGTTTAGCCTGGAGAAGGGGAAGTTCAGGAGGGACCTTATTGCTCTCTGCAACTGCCTGAAAGGAGGGTGTAGCCAGGTGGGGATCTCTTCTGCCAGGCAATCAGCTACAGGACAAGAGAAAATGGCCTCAGGCTGTGCCAGGGGAGGTTTAAGGAAAAGCTACTTCACTGAAAGGGTGGCCAGGCATTGAAACAGTCTGCCCTGGGAAGTGGAAGAGTCACCACTCTTGGAAGTGTTCAAGACATGACTGAACATGGCACTTAGTGCTGTGGTTTATTTGACATGGCGGTGATCACTGAAAGGTTGGACTTGATGATCTTGGAGGTCCTTTCCACCTTAAAGATTTTATGATTTTATGAAGCTGTGGCTTTTTTACTATGAAAGTGGACAAAATTTACAGTGTTCTAGTAAGCATGAACAGTAGAAATGTTTATAATGAGTTTTTTTGGGTCTGTGGAGTTTTAGAGCTTAGGTTTAAATGCTTTAACCTATAAAAAGCCAGAGGAATACCAGCTTTCAAAAGGGGAGAAGGGGGAAAAAAACACAACAAGCTTACAATGAGACATAGTTTTTGTTTTGGTCTTTGCATCCTTGTACTCTGAGTTAGTCTGCCTTTATTACATTGTCAGGTAAATTAAAAGCAGTCACACCATTCCTTCATTTTCTTTTAGGAGTTTTCATTAGTTCCCCAATCTTCTGTGCCAAACTATCTTTCTAGTTGGTAATTCTGTCTTCATTACATTATTTGTTCTGTTTATACAAGCCAAAGGAAAGTAGGAAAAATTAATTGAAATGTCTTTTCAAGAAGACACACTTTAAAAATCTACTTACAGCCTTTCAGGACCTTTTTCCTTTATTGTCTTGTTCGGGTTGGATTTTTTATGTAATGGAGGGATTGGAAACCTGGAGATTCAACTTTAGTAATGAACAATTATTAACCCTATTATACCTTTCTAAAAATACTTAAATTCCCACTCTTGGGTTTTGTATGTTGTTCCCACTGATTGTTTTTCAACCTTTCATATAAATGTGAAAGATACTTTAAGAAGTTAGGACAGCAAAATGTTTTTAAAAACATTTCATCGATTTTAAAATGGAATACTACTATTCTTCTGGTCATAGATATAAAAACTCATTTTTCCAGATGTCCTGAATAAATATGGCTGTGCATATAAAGGCTTTCCTGGCTAGAACTTAAGTATTTTCATTTTCTGAACAGGTGTCTAAATGCATGTACCTACTGTAAAACTAAGCATGCCAGAGGAGATCTAGCAAGTTATACGATTGAAGAACTGGTGGACAGAGCCAAACAGTCTTTTCAAGGTAAGGAGTTTTATCCCTACAATAAAAGTCAGCCACTGAAGCATATCTGGGCTTCACACATGATTGGGATACAATGTGACTGATGTTATTAATAGTTGTAACTGTGTCTTGTGATGCCTTTGTGGTAGAAAGCCATGCTTTTGTTATGGTGTGCGCCACTATTTACAAAATGTAGTCTTTAAGGAGCATTTTATTTTGATTTTAGGATTTTTCAAATGAAGTTCTGTGCATGCATCTTTTTGAGATGTTGTGGAAATGGTAAAATTTGGTCATTTTACTCTATCTCTTGTTTCTTAAAGAGGGTGACAGAAACCTTTCATTCAACTATGAAGTAAATTTCATGAGCCTCCCAAGGATTCTTAAAACCCTGCTTGGGGATACATTTCTTTCTCTGAATTTACTGGAGAAGTTCTGTATGTTTCTGAGAGCCATAGAAAGCTTATCAGCTTTCACGTTCAATAGGATATTTGTAACATCAACAAACAGGATTCATATTAAGTTTTTCCTGCAGTACGCTCTCTGTGCCAGTATCTGCCCAAATGTCTTGCATGTCTAGTAGTTATAATGACTTTATTTTATCTTAGTATTTGTTCTTTATATCTAAATTTTACCTGTGTTTCAAAAATAGAGATTTCCAAATTATGCCAGTATTCATTGTGAAGGCACAGGTGGTTTTTGTTGTGTTTGTATGCCATTTTGAAGGATTAAAACATACATTTAAAATACTCTGGTAATTCTGGCGTAGCAGCTCCTTTCATCTTTGTATGAAATAGTAAAGTAGAGCAATAAATGCAACATTTGATGTCATGTCCTCTGCGGATATACAGACAATACATCCATTAGGTTTCACTTATGGCTGCGAATGTCACAAGCTTTCTAGAAAGAAGTAAGTCTCCAATGGTTAAAAGTGGTTTTCAAGTCTATCCTTATTTAGGGATCCATAATGAACCTTATTTAGGCCAGTGATGAACTTTTGTCTATTTCTGTCAGTTGTATGCAAGGAAGCGTCCTTTTCCTAATCAAAGCCCATATCCACAACTTCTAAATTCTACATTATCCACACAGCAAGTTCTTGCTTAAGGTTGCAAATGCCCTTTTCTTTTGCTTTTCTAAAAGCCAAGTACCTCTCTTTTCTTCTGTGAAGCTCATCCATGATTGCCACTAAGTTTTCCCCATTGCTTAGGTTTGTAGAATTAATGCTCTCATTGCTGTGAGTTGGATTGTCTGACAGGAATCCTGTTGTGTCAGATTTCTTGGCTTAGTAGGATACGTTTCTAAAACCTGTATATATATCAGGAACTGATCAGTAGATGAAATAGAGGATGCATAAATACACTTATTATTTTGGTGGAGAAGCAGTTCAGGAAAGATTTCAGAAATCTAGAAGTTTTCAGTAGTATAAGATGGACAATTTTGAAATTGGCAAGTGGTTGCTGAGCAGGAGAGAAGCTGCCATTTTTAAGTAGCATAAGAAGTGTTACTCAGATAGCATTATATAGCTGTTCAAAAGTTCTAAAGAAACTTTGGACTATTCTTCAAGGAAATATGACAAAGATATGATGGGTAATAAGTCAGGATTATGACCTTGCTTAAGTTAACTATCTAAATTTTATTTAGATTCATGGTATGTGTGGAAAGAAAAAACCCAGTCTTGTCTGTCCTGTTATAGTTGTACTTATGTATCATCAATTCCACATTATATTAGCATAATTATGTATTTACTTGGCATAACAAGACGGAAACCCCAAGTTTTGTTTGTCTTTGCAGACAGTAAATGTGAAATTTTGGCAAGTATTTTGAACTTCAGTATTGTACATTTGGATTGAAAAAATCAGTAATTCAAGTCATCTGTTGTACTGCGGCCTTTATTATAAATATTGACTCTTTCAAAATAATTTGATTTCTAATGGAAAAATTTGCCTTAAGCTATTGTTGTGAAATTTCTTGAAGAAATGCTATGACGTTTCTCACAGCAGGCATCTCCAGGGAGTTCTATTCTTGTTTGGCCTTACGCTACCACCTCTTTTAGAGGACATAACGAAAGAAGCAAGTATTTAGTCAGTTGTAAAATGGCTTTGCCTCCAGCTTTCACATACTTAGAAATGGATGAAATAGTTAGTTTGCAGTGCATGGAGAATTTATTATTGCCATCTTGTTGCAGCTGTGGGCTGCAGAAGCTTCATCAATCCAGTGGAAGGCTTTAACAATTCAAAGCCATTTTTCAATTTCTTGCTGAGTTACTGAGCCACAGTCTCTTCAACAATCACTTCTGTTTTCACAGAAGATGTATTGTTGAAGCTGTAGTTAAAAATACAGAGAGGTACAAATGTGCCTTGAAAAGTTTTTCCACGTTGAAAACTGATTAAAAAGAGATGGCTGAAATCACCATGACTGAACAAATATCAGCCTATTTCTTGTACTTTTTCAACTTCTGAAATGAGTTGTTTTTCTTCTTGTATATTGTTTTAATATTAAGAATTCATTGTAATTCAATGTGCACAAAAACTATTGTAGATTTCTAATAAATGCTGCATACTTTCATAATGCATTGGACTGTGTTAGGGTGTACCAAAATTGAGGGGTTTTTACATGCTTTGCATGGGTTTATGTTTCCTCTCTGACTGCCATAATAGTTTTGAAGTTACAAGTCACATGAACTTTAATATTTCACAAAATTGCATTAACAAAATAATCTCAAGTTGAAAGTAGTTTGTTAAGTTTCTTCATTTTTTAACTTCAGTGGTTCTTCCATAAACTTCAACTGTTAGTAAGTAGCTGTTTAATTTTTTTACATGGGCAGCCTTGTCAAATTAAAATATATAGCAGACTTCTGTAAGAAAGCTAGTAAAAGAAAAAGTATTGTGAAATATAGTAAAGTGGTCTTTGAGTGGAGAACAAATGTCTACTGTAAGGTTGTTTATGCACAGTTTTTCTACAGCTGATTGTACTGCACTTTCTTTGTATCATCAATTTATTAGCAAGTTTTGTTTAAAAATGTGCTGTGTCATGTTCCATGCTGTATTTTAGGGGATTGTATTTATAGTTATGAGAGGGCTCTTTCTTTCCTGCCCAAAGCAACTTTATGTATAGCAATGTGGTTTTGCTTTAGTGTATGAAGTGGAAGGCTGGGGGAGCTGCCATTGGTGAGCAGTGTTCCAATGAGACACAAAAGTTAAACAAGCCTGAGCTTTGAATGTTGTGTGGAGTGGAGTCCTGGGATGGCTTTGGCTAAATTGCAGGACTTGAAATTGATGTTTTTCCTCAAGTGGGACTTTCATTATCTTGGAAAACCCTACATATTGTGAGAGACTTTCTGGGCAAAGATAATATTTTATATTGCAAGCAATTATGGCTCATTCAGCAAAATAAGTTAAAAATATAATAAATATTTTTATGGAATTAGCTGTTATTTCATTCTAGTTTAGAATGAAAGTCTTCTCCATGTACCACTACAAAACTATACTTCTTCAGCATTGCATGCCTTTTGCAGATGGCACGGAATATACTGCTATTAAAATAAACACTGTGTAATTAACTACTGTATTAGCTTATTTGATGGTAACAATCAGGGTGCTCAAATGGAAGTCACGTCTTGTTGGGAAACACTCTTCCTCAAACTATGCAGAACAATTGCTTCAGGATGGATAATTGTAGTAGCAAGATACAATTAATTTTTATTCCATTATTTGCATGATGGTTCACTGGCATGCATGATGTTGAATTCTGAATAGTACTTCTGTTAGGAAATCTTGGACATGTGGTGTTACAAAGCAAGGGAATACCAAAACTGGGATTCTGAGTTTTGAGTTTCATTAGTTGTCTTTAGCAATTATCCCTAATCTGATAGATTTTGAGGTGTTGAGAGTTTAAAGGAGATCAACGTTAAATATTTTTCTCTCTACAAGTTTGCTGTAAACAGGTGTTTATTTGTGATGATAAGGATTGGTTTTATAAATGTGATTGGTTTCCAGAGCTTTTGAGGTGACTGTGAGCTTTGCTGAGGATCTTTGGTCTTAGCTTGATGAGGTACTGTCAAGACATTCTGCTTTATTCCTTGTAGCTGTTTTGCCCCTGCACAACTACCTGTAAGTGCTCTGTATCATTTCAGGGCATCTGACAGTCACGAAAGGGCAAATGCTAAGTATGAGCGATGTTTATTTTCCCACTGACCCGCAGAAGCAGTTCCAGATTAGGACACTTAGGCTATGCGCTCGGTAGTGGCTTTGGTCTCTGAACGCACCGACAGGGAATGGGTGTCCAGTTATCCAGATGGAGCCTGGGCTGTGTACTCAGGGTCCTTCCAGAGATGAAACTAACACTGTAGAGAGAGCACTTGCATCTGCAGATTTGACCTAGAGAGAAGGAGGAGGAGAATGGTGACTTTTTCTAGAACAAATCTTTTCTGTCAGTCTTTTTACTGACTTTTAGGGAACACAGACTTTATCCTAATATTGTTCCTGAAATATAATTTTAAATTGCATTCCATGGAGCTTGGGCTGCTCTATTTGAGACACTTTGATAAACAGCCTCTCTTTTCTGTGCTTTTTGGGTATGGCTGTAGAGCTATGGGGTTTCTTTTCGTTGCTATTCTTAAGTATATTAAAATTCATTCATCTTTTGTGTCTTTCAAATGTTTCAAGTTTCTTCCTGCTGACTTTGCTAATGCACAGATATTTAGGCCAAGATAAATATTTTGTTACCAGCCTGTCGTTTTGTAGTTGTATGGGATAACATAATGAATTAGTTTTTATTGTCTGCATGTATTTTTTAATTTTTATTTTTAAAAAAAGTTCTAATTACAATCCATCAGTAGCAAGTAAAAGCAGCATCTCCAAGTATGTGAGAACTGCTGTGTAACATATTTATACACACATAACCAACATCTTATAGCAAAGAGATATTTTAAAGGACAAAAGTATCTTTTCAGTAGTATATTGCAAAATTTGAGGTATTTTCGAGCGTATGTTGAGTGAGCAAATTAGATCAGTGAACTTTCTTCTTGGCTCTCATGGGTATTCCCTGTCTTCTTCTTGGTACACTTTTTATTCAGTCATGTTGACCACTATGTTACTGTTAGTTTTGTTGTCTTCTGCATGTCTTGTTGCATAAAAGGTTCCTTTGCATGGTTTTAAATTTTACTTCAGAAATGTAGCGGCAATTACATTAAATTATTGGTGTCTAGCTTTTTTCCTCATTGCTCTCTCCAGCTTTCTGAGAAGGAGAGTGGGAGAGGACAGTGCTGAGCCCTTTTCTGTGGCGTCCAGTGTCAGGACACATGGGAATGGCTCAACGCTGCATCCCTCAGGGGCGGTTTGGACTTCACATAAGGAAATATTTCTTTACTGAGAGGGCATTCATAGCCTCTGGAACAGGCTTCCTACAGTGGTGGTCAATGCCCTGAGCTGGTCAATGTTAAAGAGGCATTTGAACAACATCCTTATTAACATGCTTTAAATAAATTCCTCCATTCATTTTATTATGACATTTAAGTAGTGTGAAAATGTATCTGTGTGGGTTCTATGCTAATCCTTTATTTTATTAAAAATTGTTGCATTTAAAAATATAATTTTCTCTGCATTTTTTTCCTTTGTTTTGCATGTTTTTACTTGGTCTTTTGTAGTTAGCGTTGAAGTTTCCTTCTGAGATGGCCAGATGTGAACTGACTTTGAGCCAAAAGCCATGTAGCCGTTCTTGTGCATTTATAGTGTGTTGTGTGTGCAGTCAGTCCACTGCTGTCAGAATGCTTCAAACCTATTGCCCATGCTGGCTGATAGACTCATGCAGAATAAATTCGGTGTTTTCAAGATCTGTTGCCAAAGGCTGATCACTGCAGTGCACTTGCAGTATGTTTGATGTTGTCATCAAAATATTAAACATACTGATCGTCTCTGTGCCCTCTGGCCACAAAGGATTCTGGGATTCACAACATGCCACTGTTTTTCACAGAAACACTAAGAATCAGCAGAAGGCTCAGATTTAGTTTAATATGTTGTTAATGTTTTCATTAAGGGTGTAGAACATGACGTCTTATAATTTTATAGATGCCAAGTACTTTCAGTAATACAATCTTGCTTCCATTTCCTTATAACTCTGTCAAACTTTAATTAATACTTCTAGTTAAGATTATCAAATTATTTGCAAGAATTACATTTGGGAAAGCATGTTATTCCTGAAAAACTTTTCTTATTAAAAAGTTGTAGAGGCCTTCATGCCTTAGTGTGGCAAATACTTCGCCCCAGTTCACCTTTTTTTTGTTAAATTAGATTTTTGTTCTTGGTTCAAATGAGTTTTGTGGAGAGTCACTTGATTTTGCCTGTTAGATTTTGTAGGCATGCTCCCTACATCAGCTTGATTTTATGCATTGTGTTTTTTTCCCTTGCTGCCAGGTCTGCTGTGGTACTAGGCATCAGAAATGAGGAAGGGAAGCTTCTTTCTTTTTACTCCATGTGTTAATGCCTTCTTCTGCTGTTCATAGAGGTTTTAGTCCTGCCGAACAGCCTTGTAGAACAATCATGCCATAAGACCCAATTTGGCAAAAAAACGTGTCTGTGCCTCAGTTAGGACACAAATGAATCACAGTAGCTTTTCAAGTGTGCAGCATAACATGCAGAACTGTAACTGGGCCGTTCACTTTCAAGGAAAACCCCTTTGTCACTCTTTGCTAGTTGCCAGCAGGGATTCTGCTGTGGGAGTACTGTGTATCTGTTTAAAAAAAAATGGCCCAGAGGAGCATGTAATGTGGTAATGTAAACAACTGAAGTAGAATAATACATTATTGTATTCAGGATAATAAACGGTTGGTCACTAGTTTTGCTACCATGGCTTTGTCTCAGGTCTTGTATGGGATGACAGAGGAAAATTTGTTGTGCAGGGAAGACTGGAAGGAAGATAATGTGGTAACAAGGAGTGGTCATTCATTAATGAGGAGCTGTCACCCTAGCATTTGCAAGAAATCATGTTTCCATAAAGATTTTCATCAGGAGTCAAAGTCTCTATGTGCTGGCTTGTGTTTCTGAAAGTAATATTTTCTCCTCTCTGGGGATTATTATAAGCTTGAATAGCTTTAAATAGAGTCCTGAAATGCTTTGAAATGTTCATATCATGGTTGTCTGTTCAAAACATAAAGCCTATTAATGCTGTAACATGAAATAAAATGCTGGTTTTTTTAAAATCTGGACAATTGCTGGTTTAGGATGCTGTTTTTTCTCTAAGTGTTGCCAGAGGTACATCGGCATTGTCCAGAAGATAATTTGCAAGTTTAATTTACTCTGTTGCCAAAATGTCTGATAGCATGATCAGATAACCTTTTTGTCTCCATCAAACCTACTCTAGTAATACTCCTTTTTATAAAGTCTTTTTGACTGTGCATGGGTTGTTGTAGCTTACAGTGTTGGAAATAAGATTATAAATTGAATACGTGAATGCTTATTTTGCATGCCTGACTAAGAATCCTTCAGACAATAAGACTCCACTAATCTCTTAGCTTTGGCAGTTTCAAGAACCAGAGAAGTCTGTCTAACAAAGGTTGTATTTTTTTCTTCTGCAGAAAGAAAACCCCAATTTTTGGTAACATTTGCTCAATATAATTCAGTCTTCTCATTCCTTTTTATTTTCCTGCTCAAATATTTGCATTTGTGCTGTTTAAATCCTTGAATGAAAGCCAGCCTGTTTAATTGTGTATTGTTATGAAAAAATGTGCATTTTTATTTTTGTTTGAAATAAAAGTTTAATAGAAAAGAGCCAAAGCAGAGATGTATACAATTAAAATTACTACTTGATCTTCAGCCTTAGGCTATAGTTTCAGCTGTACTTTCAGCAACCATTGCAAGTAAAAGGAGCAATTCTTGGCCATCGCTTTCCCCCTTTCCTCCCCCATTCATCTTCCCCCTGGTCCCCTTTTTTTTTTTTTTTTTTTCCCTTTTTCATCCTTTCTTCAGGCCACCTGCTTTTTGGCTGGGAGAGTGGTCCTTGCATGAATCAGGCTTGGGTAAAACTGAATGTGTTTTTAGAAACTTCACAGGGTGACATTAGTAACTGGTACAAGCTGAATCTTCCCAGATGCTGACATTATAGAAGTACCTCAGTTCCGCAGTGTCCTAATGGAACTAGGCCTTTGGAGCAAGGGACTGGAGGGACGTCTGGGAAGCTAGATGTGGTGATCTGCCCAAGCTTCTCTCTCTCATCACTGAGCTGCTGTTTCCTAGGCTAGTTTAATTGGCTTGTGGGGTGAGAAATGGTCCTACAAAACTTCATGTGATACTGGACACATTGGGGTGCCTTCCCTACTCTTCCAAGGGCAGGAGATGCCTGTTCCAGCTTAATGGAGGAAGGGGAACAGAGAGGGCTGTAACATACTCCAGTCTTCATACTCTTTAACAGAATGTTTGGTTCATTTGTGGCTTCTTCAGAAGAGCTCATCAATCTGATGTTTGCTTGAAATTAGTTTTTTTCTTTCTTTTTTTTTTTTTTTTATTTGTTTATATTATACAAGAGTAGTGTATGTTATATTCTTTCCATGCTTATTTAGTGGAACAGCAGCAGAGAAAAGCTAGATAGCATTGTTTGCTTGTTAATTTTATTTATAAATTTACTTTTGCTAAGTATGTATTATTTGAAATGGAGTGTAAACCACAAGGTTCAGTAATGCCACAGCCAGTAGTTAACTCTTTACCAGGCAGATTAAGTTGGCTTTGTGTGTATTTATTCCTGAATGTATAGAGAGTTGAATTAGAGCATGGTGTATCTTTTTAATAAATCTGATGGGGGGAGCAGAATTTCATCTTTCATTTTGTTTGAAAATTAAAGTTTGGTTTTCTGTGGCTTCTTAACCATGTATGTATTAGAATTTTTTCACTCCTTGTAAATATTTGTTCAGCTATAGGAACTTGTATTTCTTTGATAACGCATATTTTACTCATGTATTTACTGCTGGTTTTGTAAAACCTGGACTAGAAATACTGCCAAAATATTTTAAGAGTATTCTCATGGTCAGCTTTGCATGTTATGCTGCAGTTGCCTGCTTGAAGCTTTCCATAGCTTCTGTGAAAATATCATGAGCAACTTCTGCTGTTGAACAGACACGGTGACCAGAATCCAAATCATTAACTTAACAAATCTGATGCACTGTGTTGCACCAGGCACCTACCAAGTTTAGATCATCTTTAACATGTCCAAATGTAATTTATCAGAATGCAGAAATTATTCGTTTTATCATCTGGTAAGTATTCTCCTGGATATCTTGGCCTTATGTAGGAACAAGTGTTTGCTGTTCTGTGCCACTGAAACATTCTACTCACAAGACTACTCAAGATGATATCTTCTGCTAACTTCTCTTTCTTTGCTGTGGGGATGTGAAGGAGAGATTTTTTGGAGAGTAGGAATTGTGACAGAACAAGGATCTCTCAGCATAAAATTTCCCTACCACCTTTCTGAGTTTTTTTTAAATGGGCTAAACGAGTCATGTCATGCATGCCCCACTACCCCTTCTACTGCAAGGTGACCAGTGTGCTGACTACTTCTTAAAATGAACAGCAATGATGGATATCTTACCCCATACCAAGTTCCCCAAGGCATTAAGAGAAGGTAGCAAAGGCCAGGTTCTGAACAAAGTACAGTGGGATTCTTAATCTCATAGTATGGTTAAAGCCAAGAAACCCCCTGGCATGGGACATAGTGGAAGTTTGAGCATTTGGAAGAAATAGGCCAGAGACATGGAAGAAGAATCCATTTTCTTTAAAAAATAACCAATCTTACATTGAGTATTGTAATTTTCTGAATATTCAGCAAACCATTTATGCTGCCTGTATTTATACTTTCCACTAAGCATCCTGTGGGTGAAGACTCTAGCTAAACTGACTAGTGGTCTTAGTCATGGCTATTCTTAAGCTGTATTTCAGCAAGTAACTCATTTCCCCCAGTTTACTTTATCTAAAGTGTGCATTATGCTTTTAGTATTGCTCTCTATCACCTTTGGTAATGAGGGCTCACTTTCCATGTGGAGATTGGGTTTTGTGGTGTTGTTGATCCTCTTGGCATGTTGTGCAATTCCACTGTGACTCAAGGCTATGCCATCTCCACATCTGTGCTAACATAAGAGTGGAACTTTTAAGATTAATAAGAAACTAAGAGCTGTTTTGATCTGAGGTAACTTTCTCCCAAAGACCTTTAAAAGTGTTATGTGATTAAATGATAAAGGTGCAGTTTACGGAAGCAAGAAACTTCAACATCAAGCAACTCAACTCACAGCATATCTCAAGTGTAAAGAAGTGTAAGTTATAAAAAGAAATTGTTTAATCTTTGATGCTGTGTTCAGTGAAATCATAGTGAGGGTAAAACTCTGGGTGGTGATGAGCCCAGTTGTGACAGGGAAAGAATGTTGAGAGAATACTAAATGTATCTTATAAAAAACAAATTTGCAGGCTTGGTCCCAGAGATTAGATGTACCTCTCTCATGGTTATCTGTTGTCCCTTCTTTTTTTAGCCATCCCTTGAATACCTTCTACTATGTTAAGACAAAAGTCAGTATGTGTTAAAATATTTTGATGCGAGCTTTAGACATAATGCTACAGTGATTATGATTGTTCATGAAATAACAGGACAGGACTAGGCAGAAGAAAACAGTACTTGCACGCTGCCCTGGCATTATTCACAGCATTTAATACAAAGTCAGACTGGTTGATCATCACTTCTTCTAATCAAAATACATTCTTCAGCAATAGCAGCCTTCTGAAGGAAGAAAGGTATATAGTATGGATGCATTAGGGGCTTTTTTTCATTAGACAAGACATGGCTGCAGTTTTTCTTCTCCTTAAACACTCTCACATGTGCAAGTGTCTGATGTTCAAAAATTTGATGTTGTTATTACATGCTACAGAAGTGACAAATTAGGTGCAGTTTGCACTGGTACATTTTAGGGAGCTCTGTGGCCTCTCTAGTCTAAATCCAAAGAAAATAGATCTTAAAACACACTTCTTAAGAGTTTTGTTCAATTTGGTAAGCTCAGATATTAGGGAGATGGCTTTTATGCACAGTTTGGTTGTATGTGGAAATAGATTTGGAGCAATCATGATGAATGACACAATTTCTTTTTTCTGCTATATCGCCCCATGAGAATAAAAGCTACAATATGTACAGGTATGTGGGACACGTGATGTGCACACCAGGGTGTCTTGATAGCTTAAATACATGCCTTTTTAAATGCTGTGTACATCGTATGAAAGTACTGAAATCTGAAATTCAAATATTGCACGTAAGCTAGGTGTACGAGCTGTCAGTGAGAACACTCCAGAACCTCTAGGAAGGCACCCATGAGGACAAGTTGTTTCTGGACAAGTTGCTTCTGCTTTAATTTAGGATAACTGTATTTGTGACCTGTTCATGGTTTGTTTTCATATGTGGGCCAAATGCCCTAAAGAAAAAAAAGGGAAAAATAATGCTCTTGTTCCTAGTTTATTTGTAAACCAGGTCAGATACCCTTGATTAGCTCTCAGCTGGAGCATAATTTAAATCCTGACAGATTGAACCTAAACAGCAGGCTTTTTTCAGATCAGCTGAAAGATAGGGGGAGAAAAATAAAAGCTATTTCCAGTTCACAAGCAGTACAACAGTGCCAAGTAAATCTGCAACTGTTAATGAATAGCTATTTCAAATATTTACAGGAGACAAGAGAAAAGAAGATTGGCATCCAAGGCAGCTGTGCCCAGGGAGAGCTAGTAAAAATAAATGTGATAAATGATGTTCAAGTGCTCGTAGAGCTGTCAAATATCAGAGGTACTCAAACTGGAAAGTGTTTATACTCTATGGCCATGCTGCTAGGCATTCTGAATAGGGATAATTTTTTTCCAAAATTTTTCACAAAACTGACTTTTAGCAGATCAAAAGGGGAGAGAGGATCTAAAGTAAAATATTCAGGAACCTTGAACTTTTTGCTGCATTAAAAACACAAGTGCTTACTTGCTTTGTAGGTGAGAAATAAATTTTTTTATACATTTAATTATTTCCACACAAAACTAATTTCTTTAGTCTTGATTCATAATAAAAAAATGTGATGAGAGTTTATGCTTGTTACAAAATCCATTTTTTATTTTTATGACTCTTTCAGTCTTCTGTATTAGTGGATAATAATGATGAAGGTCCATGCACTGATTTTGAACACAACTTGAAAAATTGTATATACATAGTAAACTATGAACTTCGTCGGCTTTTGCACACAGAGACTTTTTTCAGATAGTCTGAAAAGTATTTTTATATCAGTTTTTAGTTCTGAGTTTAATGTATGTCAGTTGAGTGGAAACTTTTTAGCAGAGACTTTTTTTTTTTTTACTTCACTGTGAAAGTAGTTTATCAGAAGCTGTCAGGCTGGTGACAAAAACTTTATTCCTTATATGCTGGAGACACACCAAATGCAAAGGACAGGAAAAGCATGTCATTACTTACAGGATGCTCTACAAACCACGTTTTTCATGTATGGATATTGCTTTCTTTCTTCTTGTAATTTATTTTTCCTTTTTCAAAAGTGAATTATAAAAAGTGATTGTAAAACACTAATCCAGTTTGTCCTAGAAACAAGGGGAGGGGTTGGAGGGGTTAGCAAATGTGGAGTACATGTAACTAATGTATTTGTACTGAATCAGTGCAGCAGGCCCATGTGTTACAGTGACATGGATTGCTGACTTGCATGTGCAGAAACTCCTGTCCTTTAGCACTGAAATTCACTGTGAAATGGATATTGACTCACCTGTCTGGACCTGTTGTGGAGGACAGGCTAAATGGTGTCAGTTTTATTTTGGTGTCTTGAGCTTTGAAAGCATTTCTTGGATTGTCTGCAGTTGTCACAATGAAGAGGAAGAATAATTTTGAAAGCATCTCATTCCTTATACTGAACACATTTTCACTGTTATGAAAATGGCTTAATGGTCTCCTCAGAAAGTAAGTTTTAGCAAAATATTCCAGACCTAATTCATATCAAATTGTGGTAAGCAGGGCAGTGATGATGGAAAAAATTAGACCTCCCCAAGCCCAAAAATTTGCCTCTTTTTTTAGGTTTTATCTTTCTGTGTAACAGCAGATGTTAACCTTTTAATATACCACTGCATAATAGCAGAGTGTCCTGAAACAATTGAAGGAGACAGCAAGCTCTGGATTGGTTTCCTTCATATGGGTATTGATTTGAAAGTTAACATAGTGTTAGATACTGAAATGATTGTCATGGCCCAGCTTCCTTTCAGTCATCTCTAGTTAAGCATGTCTGTTGCCTGATACCCTAAATGGATTTCTTTCTAGTTAAACTACTTTTATTGTTTCAGGATTATAATGCTGTGCTGCATGGGGTGCAATACCTGAGTCACTTTTGAACACTAAATCTTAAGTGAAATTTCGTGGTTCTACCATGTAAACCAGACCTCAGAAATCTGTGAGGCGTTTTTTGTGTATTTTAAAGGTGAAATCTAAGTTGTCTTTATCACCTTTGAAAAGTCTGTGTGGTTTGAGTAAGCAGTTCTCATCTACTTAAATAATACTGCCCCACTAGGAGCAAGAAGTGGCATTTAGTTTGGATTTCCCTCCTCTGAGAGTAGAACATGGTGTTCTCCCTTAACTAGATTTTTTGAAGGTTTGCTTTGCAATTAGCAAACTGTTTAACCTGCTGTATGTGATAAAACTTCAAAAATTTCCAAATTACTTAGGGAAAGGAACAGGTAATGGTTAAGGAAATAAAGCTGTTTGGAGGGTTTAATAGACGTGTATCAAAATAAAATTTGTTGCATATAGATAAAACATATATGATTTTTAATCTGTATTAATACTCTGCAGAGCAGGAAAATCCACTTTCTCCAGCTGCCTTTTTTTTTCCAATTCCTTTTTGGCTGCACATTAGGAATCCTACTCATTACAGAGTAGGCATTTTCATTGGGTTTGGATAAACAGTAAGCTGACATACTTTTCGAACAACAGCTGAACATTAGTAGTAGCACTTCCAAAAAAATTTAATTTTTAACCTGCAGTCTTACTGAAAGAAAGCTACAAATACTAATAGCACTCACTTAACAGAGGTCTATCTAATGCAAGTAGTCAGTAATACTCTTCAAATAGTAAAGCTTACCTGTACGTATTTAAACTAAAATTTGTGTGGGCTGCACTATTCCAACAAGTTAATATTATATTAGTATGTGATTATCCTTCAGCTGTGCTGAGTACTGTTATTGAAACACAGATGACATGAAAAGAATTTTGTGTAGAACACATTTTATCATAGCAAAGCTCAGTAAGTAGAGCTTCTGGCTGGCGAACATGAAAGAGGAAGCGTTAATGAAGAGTTCAAGGAAGTCAGTTTCATTACCAGTAGAGAAGACATTCTTTCTCAGAAACTGCGGTTTTTGAAGGCCTTGTGGTTGATCTATGAAGGTATATTTCATATTTGCTGCAAATACATGTACTTATAGACTACTTCAATAATTACTAACAATAAATACATTTTCTTCTAAACATTGTAAATGCGTTACAGGTGCATTCAAACACTGGAAGGGTGAAACAGTCTTTCCTTCCTCATTTAGTACTTTCCAGCTACTGCAAATAGAGTAGGTTTTTTGTCTTCCATACAAGAAGCTTCTTATCCTTCTTGGGTGTAGAAAGGAGAGAGATTCAAATGATATGTCTGGACAAAATTTACTCACAACATCATGGGAGTGATTTCTTTGTGTGTGTCTGCTGCAGCTCCCCACCACCATACTCCCTACTGAAGGCAGCAGACCTCATCTAGGATAGTGTGTCACAGCTGCCATGGGCAGATCCAGCTAAGCTGACTTCAGTAAAACTACCCAGAGCACTTCTGTAAAAGTAACTACTGTCATCCTGCACCAGCTTTTCTGCTGTGAAAAATACTATTGTTTTTACCATTCCCCAGGACTGTTTCTTTTTTCTTCTTTGTGAATGTGCTAGTAGCTGCAGCTGCTCATATTTTTCCCAGGCTGCAATAGTGAGACAGAATAGTAGTGTTGCAGAAAACCCTTAGTATCCTGAACAGAAGCAGAGAGGTAATAAAACTAGTATTAGTTTATCTGTTGCTTTTCTTTCCAAAATCTGAGGAGTGGTAGCTGGATGGCGTTCAAGATGCAGGGAGGTGAAACTTGAGCTACTCAGCTTACCCTGTTAGGTGGAAAGTTTTTTGCAAACGTAGGGATAGAAATTTTCTTTGAGGTTTAATCAACCAGCCACCATGAGAGTTTGAAAAAGGAGTAAGCAAGTGGATTTTTTGTAATGCTTTCTTAGAGCATGATATAAAGCTTTTTTCTGAAGAAGAAATAAAACATTAAATATTAAGTACTGTATTTGGTTCTTTAAGTATTCCAAGCAGCAAAGGTGTCATAAAACAAGTAACATTTTTAAATTTCTAGTCTCCTGTGGCAAAATATCTCTTCACAGCAAATAATATAATGAAAGTTCTGTAAGGATATTAAAGTCCTTTTCTTGCTTGGTTATTATAAACTGCAATATCTTTCACTGTAACTTAATTTTTAAAGTACCTAAGTAGATATTATAATGTTAAGACGTGGATAATTTTAAAGGTTACAGGAATTTTATTTAGATATAATCAAGTTAGAGCTGTGAAGATTTTATTTTCTTTCCCAGCACCCTCCCCACCCCAACTCTTGCTTTATAAAGCTTTGTGCTCGATTCTTAAATGTATTTTAATGCATTTTTAAAAAATATTTATTTATTTTAATTTGCATATTGGGCTTGCATAGTCTCCTTAAGTTAATTGTTTCATTTCTCCAGCTGTTCCTAAATAGCTATTGTGCTGATCAAGCACTTACTTCAGTATGTCCTTGATAAAATTAATGAAAGCATCTGTAGAAGCAGCGACAGCAGCTGCAGTGCCTTATGGAAGCCAACTTCTGCTTAACATTCTGATAAAATAAATAGTTTTGTACTTGTGCTGGAAGCTAATGCTTGGCTGGCTTATTTACAGCATAAAAAAAGTTGCACCTGCCACAGCTAGACGAAGCACTGAGGCTTGCTGATTACATGTTCTTGTTAGTGTCATTGTTATTGGTAAAATGGGAGTGATGTCATCCTTATCAAACCCTACTGGCACCCTACAGAGTGGCAAATAATTTGCCCACTGCTGTTTATCAGCATGGGCCTTGTTTTAGAAGTGATGAGAGTGCCGAATTTTCACAGTTGAATGCTGTACAAACACAGAGGTGTATGAAAATGAAACGGATTGATACTTGTAATCAGTGTGCATAGTGATGGTTAAGGTGTAATGAAATATAAGTGCACATTTAGGGTAATTATATGTCTACCAGGTGGGGCCCCGGGGCTTTGCCTGTATAGAAACCACTTGAGGTGGCAGATAGGCAGGAAGAAGTACTGCAGCACCATCTGCTTTTTTCTCATTTCCTCATTAATTCTTCTATCCCCCAAGCCTGGACTGCACAGACTTGGAACAGCCCTTGGTCTGTTCAGCATCACGTCTCCTTCTCGTTGGGTATAGCCCCAAACACCGGAGTGGATGTGATGCAAAACAGCAGCTCTTGTGAGTAGAATGTATTAATACATCCTTTTGGAGCTTGCTGGGATATATGTTGCAGTCTTCTTTAACCTTCTCTCAAAATGGCTTGTAGGAAAATGTGCTCCTGTTATATTTTAAGGCAGTATCTAATACTTGAAGGCTTTGCGCATGTATGGGTTGTCTATACTGTTATGTATATGTCTAAAATGGGTGATGAAAAATACTAAGAATTCTTCCAGACAGGTGTCTGTATTTTCTGTTCACTGGAGTGGAAATCTGTAAGCCTTACACTACTCGCATTTCTCCTAAGTAAGTAATGGGAATAAATGGTTGATAGTTGAAAACACTACAAGTGTCTTTTGCTCCTTGAAATCACTGCGCAAACTAAAAAATGAGAACTGGCTTTCATTGGTGGTAATTACTATAGGAAATGGGGATGTATATTTTCAGTTTTAAAAGGGAATAGGAACTTGGTGCTTCCAAAGACACCGTTCACACAAGAACACCAAATGTTCTAAATGTGGTAGATATGCCACACGGGCAGTTCGGCTGCAGTCTCGTGTAGAGAAGGTTTAATGTATCTCTGATGTCGTGTGTTCGTCTGCACTCAGTAACTGATCTGGGCATGTGCATTTACCTGCCTGAGAGTGTGCAGTGTTTTCAAGGCAGTTACTGGACTGAGGACCATAGTCAGACTGTATTATTGTGAAATGTTTTGTACTTGATATAGCTTTTCTGTTTTAAAGCATCTTTTATACGTCTTTGACATTTTGATTAATCTCACATTTCCCTCACTGAATATAGGTCATTATATAATTTTGCACTGTTTGTTCCCTAATTTAAAAAAAAATAACATTTCTGAATCCGACTTATAAAAAATTTTAAGAGTGCCTCCTAGAGTCAGGCTCATACTTGATGTAACTGCAGGGAAGTCAGTGGAGTAATTCCTTGGATGAGTTTCACCCAGCTTTTGGTGAAGCATCCAGTTTCTAGCTGGAGCCTGACCTGATACAGTATTTAGAAAAATAAGAAAATTATCTGCCTAGGTATAAAAAGAATTCTATATGTCTGAGGTAGCTATTTAGCTTGAGTAACCAAACAAATCCAGATTTTGGAAGTTAATTCTGAGTTACGTAAGCTAATGCTGGTTGACAAGGTAAATGCAAAAAAAAAATCACATCTTACACCGGTGATTACTTTAGTGAGAGAAACTGTGGAAATTTTAAATATAGATATGTGCACAAGTAGAATGATTATCTATGCTGCACATACAGGAAACATAAAAGTTTAATCACTGTAAACTTTGAATGAGAAAAGTATTTATGGATGGCAAAGACATTCAAATTTATCAGCTTGACGAGAGCCAGTCAGTTCTGAAGATTATTAAGCCCTTCATGTCACTTCTGGGAGCCCCTGCAGAATGAAAGCATGAGTAATCCATTTTTTAGAAATAATTTGGTGGCAGTCCTTTATCAGAGGAATGCATCAACATCTCATGGCCTGGTGGATAAATTGCCTCTGCAGCTTGTGACCTGAGAGGCTGTACAACTCTTAGATGTGCTGCTCTTAGTATACTTAAAACAGTTCTTTTGATTGGAATACTGGAATATATTGTGTTTTTCCCATTGATCTTACTAAGGTAGAACATTGTGTAACACTCAAGGGAAACAAGGAAGGTTCAGGATTTTTTTTGTCCTGTTACCACATACATTATTTTTCCTCTCTCTTCAGGGCATGAGGTCCAAGATGATTCTTTTGATCTTCTCCTTCTCTAACAGCAACTGCAAGACAGGCACCATGTTTATATGAATTAGTATTTTAAAATGGCCTTTGGAGTTGGTGATACTTTAATGTACAGGTGTTTACCACATATGCTTGCAAAGACTCTGGAGTCCATTTACCCACTTACCTTATCTGCATTGTTATGCTGTTGACGATTGTAACTTCAGGGACTGAAAACAATGTTGGCATTTTAACTGTCCCTGTAAGTTACCCTTAGAATTTAATTTTAATTCCTGATGTGGACTTGGTGTTCAGTTACCTTTTCCTCCTCCTTTCTGCCTGTTCCATACCTGGTGAGAAAGGCCTAAGTGCACTCTGCTTGGGAACTTAAACCAAGAAGTAGTTTGATTTGGGGGCTGGGGGTGAGATTTTATTTTTTAATCAGCATTTGAAATGTAAAAGGTTTTGATTTGGGTTGTTTTGGGTTTTGAGTGTTTGTTTTGGGGTTTTTTTAGAAAGCCTTGCTGGTGAAGTGCTTACCTCTAGGCAAGAAATATGTGTTTCTGTCCTAAATTATGGGCAGTTCCGTTTTGGACAGAGAGGGGGAAAAATAGCCTGCTGGTTTTTTCAGACAAGACCTTAGTTTGCAGGATTTTAGTATATGTATTGTTTATCTTTCAAATGCAGTTCCTGCCTCAATCCCCTCTGTCATACTTGCCTAGATAGATGCATCTCTCTCTTGAGAAAAAGAGCTTATTTTGTCCTTGCAGGCATAAGCCTCTGGTATTGTTTCTGTTGGCCTTG
Organism: Entomyzon cyanotis; assembly: GCA_024500445.1. Lineage (NCBI taxonomy): Eukaryota > Metazoa > Chordata > Aves > Passeriformes > Meliphagidae > Entomyzon > Entomyzon cyanotis. The sequence goes on from JAKEPQ010001005.1 coordinate 75,508,215, forward strand.
GTTTGTGATATGAGGTGGCAACTGTCAGTAGCAATGGCATTTCCAAGTTAAATGGAAGCATCAGCTCGTAAACTCCAGGGATCTCTCTTCTCCTTCTGCATTTTCCAAAGTATACATGCTATGTTTTAAAAGATCAAGATGAATCCTTTAATTCTATAACAGCTGATGAAAGAGCCAACAAAAATAAGCAAACAAACAAACCGAAACAAAGCATAGCTTCAAAACATAGTTGATTCTGGCAAACTTCTATTTTGGACTATAGTGGCTTTCACTCATATTCTTTGTGTTCTTAGGACAAAAATAGCTGTTATAGCGAAAACTTTCAGCATTAGAAGTTTAACTTTTCTACAGCAGGAGAAAGGAGATTTATTCTTGCCTAGAATCTGTAGGGTCATCACAAGTAAGATAACCATTACTGTGCAACTTCCCTGTGTGACAAATGGCTCAATTACTCTAAATACTTGGTGGCAATTTTGTAAAACTTACAATACATTTATTTACATTTGTTTGGCAGTATATTTAAATTTTTCTGTCTTCAATAGAATAATTATACAAGTAATGCAGATAATGCTCATGAAATGTTCTGACAATAAGAAGTGAAACCAGTCATCCACTAATGGAGAGAAAAAAGAACTGCAAAGGTGATGTTGAATGTGAAACACGGCTCTCTTGATTTTGAGTTGGACACGAAGCCCTGATCTTGCAAAGACTCTGGAGCCTGCTCTTAGGAGCAGGAAAAGGTCACAGAAGTTATGATGTCAAGTTAGTGGGAGGGAAAGGTTTGTTTGGGAACAAGGAGGGAAATGGACAATGCTGCATGCATCATGAAGACAGAATATGCTGAGTTTCTCGAGCCCTTGAGCAACGCATATACTTGCACTCACTGTTTTTATTCTGGAATTCTGTACTAAGATGTTTGATATTTTGGCAAGAAAAAAGGGTAGATGTTATTTATGTCTGCCTGTTTTTCTTGATCCTGGCAAGATGAAAAGTGCTTAGTTCACAATAAAACACACAATAAAGTCTTTTAATTATGAATTGCTATGTTTATATTGAATTGCATTTGCTGGATGTATTTCTGTAATGAAACAAGCAAAAACTCTGTGCCTGAATAGATACGAAATTTGATTCAGTCTTCTCCTTATACTTCTTTTGAATAAGCATTTTCAAATTCTTCTGTTGGTTTTCTGTTTTCCTAATAACCTTAAGTTGACACCTGTCATGATGTCAAAGCTGACTCCTGTGCTTTAGAGTAACAGTTAATTAAAAAAAATTACACTAGCAATCAATTTTAATAATAGGTTTTAATTCACAATTCTCAAATTATAATATTAAAAGGTGTGTGGGACTCCTACGGCTTGTGTGTACGACTAAATCAATTTAATTCTGAACATGTTCCATATGAATGTAATGTAATTAGTTGAGATGGATTAGTTAGTATATGAAGTATGGAGAATGAGAAATTTTAAACCAGAAGAGGGCAGCAATGATATAAAAAAATAATTTTGGCTCAATTACTTTCCTTTTTCTTTTTTGCCAGTAAGTCACATGTATGTGCTCTGCTAATTTCTTGAACAGACTATGAGATTAAAGCAGCCTGAAAAAAAGTCCATTAATACCATTGCAGTGGTTATTATTTCAGTTTTATTTCTTTGAACAGCTTCATCCTGCCAAGAGGTATTAACTTGAAGAGTACTTGAAGGGGACCTGCTGACTTCTTTTCTCTAACAGATATTTCTAATATGAAAATTTATTTTATGATGTTTTTGTGGTGATTTCTGGTTTTACTGTGTCTGTCCTTAGATGAGTCAGAATAAAATCTTTCATTTTCTAGTTGTCACAATTACATTCATTTTAGGGAATTAAATGTCAAGCTGCGTACTTTTTGATCTACATGTTGTAAGCAGTAAGCTATGCTAGCAAAACATATTGTGTGGTACTTTCACAACTTTACTGTAATCAGAATGCGACTGTATTGCACAAATGTACCAGAGCATATAAAACAGTATAAAGGACCTGTGTGTAGAGTGGGGACCATATTAAATGTGACATATTTTCTAGGTATTCAGGACTAAAGTTTCGTTCTTTCTGATGATGCATTGGTTATAGGAAAAAAAGTGTCATCTTCTTTTTGGATTATGATCTAAAAGGCAGCGTAAGGGGAAAGGAATAGTTTCAATTTGTATTCCATACATAAATGAAAGTAGGTCTGTTGAGGAAGGTGATATCCTACATATTCTTATTATAGAGCAGAGCTACTTCTCAGCACTCAAAAGTGCTGATACAGTTTTGTAAGTGAGGGTGAAGAGGAGACAGACAAACAAGTCTGCATTGCTTATTTTGGTGCTGAGAGAATATCTGAGGAATAACTGGAGCTATTTTTGTGGCATTAGCAGTGTGTGGGTACTAAGAGTTGTGGAAATGCACATTTTGTGTATTTTTTTTTTAACATGTGTGGAAATTTAACATTTGAACCTTCTTTTTTCCCAATGCTGATTCATAAGGGAAAGAAACAGCAAAAAACTCTTCAAGGGTCCATACTGTTCTGTAGTCTGAGAGAATAAACTCAAATCTTCACATGCTACAAAAGAACTGAAATACACAGAGAGTGTTGCTTCACTGTCTGGGGAAAAATTAGCATTTCATTTATATTAGCTGCTTCTGTTCTGGTTTTAGAAGCTGACTCATTGTCTGAACACACTTGAGGGCTTCTCCTAATATGTTAATTTTAAAACTAGTCTGTGTGGTGATTAGTATCCTTAATAGTTTCCTGAATGTGGTACACATTGCATGCTAACATGCCTTCATTAAATAGCACTGTGCATCCAGGTTGCTATTGGGTATGCCCACTGGAAAAAGAAGTACAAACTCACTCTTCCACTGCTTTGGTGCATATAATAATCTAGACTGTTTCCTGGCTAGACTGTCTTAGTCCTGTGTCAGTCTTGACTGAGACATGACTAAGAGGAAATTTAGAAATCAAGAAATCTTTGAAGATGTCACTATGATGTCATTGTTTAAGAATACCTGACCTGTGTTACTTGTCACAGTCATTCTTGTGATTACTTCTGGAGAATTACTGGTTCGAGATTTCTGATGCAGACAAGGCTGTAGAAGGCAGAAATATGTGCTAGTGTGGTACAAAAACTCCTCCCAGTGGGCAGCTCCCCCCTCCCTCCAGGTACACGCTAAAGATGAAATAATTTAATATTAACCATAACGTATACACAGTAAGACAAACTGTGCACTAATACAAGGAACTATTAAGTGGCTGAAGTCTTATATATTACCACATGCCAAAGGCATGGATTCTTTTAAAAGACCCATCTGTAAGTATATCTTGCAGCTTTTAATTAAATCCTGCAAAATCCCTGCAAGTCTTAAATGTTTCTACTGTTCTCTGAATCTTGCTCTTCCACTTTAAGTAGTGGTTTGGTTTTTTAGCTCTCAACACAAAAATGCAAGTTGGATTTTTTTACCATTAAATGAACATGTAAAGGAAAGATAATGTTGGTAGACTTCATCTGATGCTGTGGGTTTCAGTCGTAAAGATGCATTTATTTTGCTTTAGTCAAATTGAGCTTGTTTTGGCTTGATGTGCATAAGTCTGTATCTTGCAGAGTTCTTCAAGCTTTTTGTCAAACTCACAGAAAATGGCACAAGGAAGCAGGATTTCAAACACAGGCGAAGTTATTTACCATGGTTTCATTTTCTAAAATGACATCGTTTGTTCCAAGAGAATTGCTTCCTGGCTTCTCTTAGTATGCTATGCACTTAGGTTACCTACCCAAGATGTGTAGGAGTTAAGAACTAAAGCCCAGTCTCCACTGACTATATAGGTAAAAAATCTTCTTATTTAGACACCTAAAAGAGATACTTAAAACCAATGTGAACCTATCTGTTTTCCCCAAAGTATTCAGAAAATTCCCTATCATAGTTTGTAGATGAATATATACATGACACTAGCTTCACAGCATCTTATCAGACTTCAAATAACCAAGGTGATGTCATGTTTCCCTATGTGGAAGCTGGTAGAATTTTATTTTCTAGAATCACTGTAGGGTTGAGGCTGTAGGCACCTCTGTATATTCTCTGGTCCCAACCTCCTGCTGAGGCAGGGACGGATTTTTGAAGTTCTTTCTGTGAAGGGATTTTTTCATCATCAATTGGTTTAATATAAGGGATGTCCTAGCTCTTTACTTGCAGTGCAGGCTGCAAAGCGTGTTAACTTGTTCAGTCAGAAGAGGTACCTGGTAGGATATACCTCCCCACACTCCTGGACAATTTACAACTAGAAATGTATAAATTATGGTTAATTTGATACTATAAAGTGACAGGAGTTTCTTTATATTGTATTATGGTGTAGTGTTAAAAAAAGTTATAGTGTATGTTACTACTATGTAAAATGCATAAATATAAATCAAATTTATATAATCTGGTTTCTGGAAACTTCCTTTTTCTAAGTGCATTCCTGATTGCAATATTTCAGGTTTAATTGCAAGATTAATTTTGTATTTCAAGTATTTTATTTATTGTTTTCATGGTTTCCATATGAAATGTGGCTGGACACTTTGAGCATTTTTACCTCTCTTCACTGCAGTAATGGACAAATTTCAGTTTATCATTTAAAGTACACTGTTTCGAATATATTCTGGTCCTATCAGCTGCTATGGGTTACTTAGCCATTCAGAATTGTTCATGTAATTGTTGTGACCATGCTGCAACTAATATACATAGTATAAGTGCTGAATCATATATGAAATGCTTCAAATACTTAGCTTGTTAATTTTGTATTATTACTGATTACACTGTTTGGGCTAAGCTATGTACTTGAAAAAGTAAGTTTCATATCTTTAACACCATGATGTAAAAGCTATCTCTCCTTGAGTTCTTAGTGTTTTTCTATAAGGTTTGATTCTTCTAACAAGAAAAGTCTTTCCATGTGCTTAAGTGAGATTTATTCACTTTTTAGTTTTTCCCCAGTGTTCTTGTGCTTGCACATGCTTTTTCTCTTTTTTTGCTTTAATAGCATCTAGAGTTTTTTTTTTCCTTGTCCCTCTGGATGTATCAATTATGGAATGATGTACTTGTGTCATTTGGGCCAAGGACTAGGTTGAAGTTGGTGCATTTTATAATTAATATATCTGGAAATTTGGTCAAATGCACTGCAGACTGGGCTGGGTTTACCATCTCTCTTTACCACTTTGAACAAATGTTTTTCAGACAATGTGTGCTGCTCAACCTCTGGGTATAAGAAGTTACTGCTCCCTCTTCTTTTGTAGAAATCATAATGTTAAGGGTGAAGCCTGATTTTTTTGCTTTAACTCCATCAGCTTTTCTGTTGTGGTTTTTTTTTTCTCCTCTTCTTTCCCTCTGGTGATGGAAGTAAGAGATACTAAATCAAAGACCTTGGTTTCTCATTCTTAATCTGGAGATACTTGCTCTGTGATTCCCCTGTAGAAAAGCAGAGGCTTTGTTCAGTTGCCTGCCCAAGAAATAAACTCATGGACTTTCAGGCAAACAAAATTGTTCAGAGCTGTATGTGAAATAAGTTTAGTTTATTAAATGACATTCATGAAACTATCATCCCATGGAGCTATATAAAAGTAGCACCCATGGCCATCACATCTGGTTTGGGTTTTTGTTGTTGGTTTTTTGTTTTCCCCTGTCCTCCCTATGTTGCCTTAGTCCTGCACTTCTGTAATGACGTTTAGGCCTGGTCATTCATTTCTCAGATTTGACACAGCCTCCACATTTCTGGTTTACCTGTGAAAGAGGGAGACAATCTTTCAGCTCTGTTCAACAAGGACTCTTGACTGTGGCTGGCTGGATAATGTTCGAAAGTGTTGTTGGCTGTAACATACCATTGCCAGTAATACTTCATGTAGCGAGAACTGTATGTGACAGACAGTGCATTAGAGGGGCACCAAAATGAGCACAACACAGTGATGATTAAAGAGCTGGCTTGGAACGAGGAGTGGTGACATCTCCAGCCCTCTGTCTGTTGCACCTAAATTATTACTATTTTTCCTTGAGAACTTGTTCCAAAAATTGTGCTCACTGTGCAATTTGGGCACAGTAAAGTGAAAAACCTTCTGTGGTTTTTAAGATGGAGCCAAAGGAAATGTTTGAGCACCAGCAGCTGGCTTTTCCTCCCCACAGCCAGAGTGATTCTGAGTGTGTTTTGGATGAGGCACTGAGGGGCATGATGGGCTGTGGTTCCTGTCGCTAATGTCCAGAGAGGAGCGAGGGAGCTGCCCTGGCCCATGGCTCTGGTGAGAGGGTGTTGTGCCCCATCCCAAACTGGGCAGCAGGAGCCACTGACCTCCTTCAGCTGGGTGTCACAGGCTACTTCCCCAGCCGTCCCAGGAGCCAAGGGCAGGTTGTGGGCCACGCTCCCCAGCAGCTGCTGCCAGGAGGTGCTGCCCGGTGGCCTCAGCAGGGTGGAGGTGGCAGGTGCTGCAGGGCTGTGTGACCCTTTTGTCCCACACCTGCCGCACATCAGGTAAGTATAAACAGCTGTCGGATGTAAACCGGGATTATCCGGTAGGTGGGCCTGGCCCCGGCCCAAATATCTGCTTTTTCCCCCTCCCTTCTTGTGCAGCCTGGTTTTATTGGCTGTTTTGACCCACAGTTCACAGAGCAAGCAGGCAGAGGGGGAGAAGGGGGCTGGCAGTGCCTGCTCGGTCTGGGAATGTTCCCTCTGAGGCACGCGACAGGACTTGGAGCTGGAGCCCGCGCACCTTGCGGGGTTGCTAGGCAATGTGCAGCCCACAGGTAGCTGCAAGTTGCACCACCACAGTGAAGTTTTCAGATAAGCAGACAGCCAGTTGTTTAACTTAGAAAATATTAACTTCTTTGTGTGGCTTGTGGCAGTGTAGCAATAGGTGGAAGGGGAAAGAGAGTAGAAAGCATTAGTGCTTTATTGTTTCTATAAAGAACTGTGGTCGCTTTGTTATCAATACTGAACGATGGAAAGAGACCTTCTTGCTGTTACCCTTCAGCAGAAGTACGTTAATGATAAACTTACAGTGGAAAAAAATATCACTGCACTATGTGTATTAAGTATGGGAAATACCACTGTAGGTCAGTACCATGGCATAGGAAATGTTTCCTTTAAAAGGCACCCTCTTTTTACCACTTCTTTCTTAATGCATACTTGTGTGCTTCAGCATAATGAAATTTATAATTTTAATTTCTTTGTCATTAAGACTTTGTAGGGTTTTGTGTGTCATTCATATGTTAAATGAGCTGCAGCTGTAATTAGCTGTAGTGAGAATAAATTTAAATCAAAGCAAACTTAACTGTCTTTCTTGAGCTTCCTTCTGAAGCACTGCAAACAGAGAATTTTAAAGCAGTGGGCAGTGAATGGCCTAGATTATTAAACCTATCTGGCGTGTTCGTTACAGTCTCCTTCAGAATATGAGTAACATCTGAGGGAGACTGATTCTGGGTAGAGTCAATGCTAGTGGCAGATAGATGCACATGAAGAACACAGATCAGAACAGTAATGTGGAACATCCAACAGCTATCCTGAATTTTGAAACAAAAGTTTGTGAAATAAGAATATGGAGCAATTAAAATGTTGACACTGCTGAAATATGGTTGGAATTCAGTGAAAATTTGACTTGGTAGCGCAGTATCTATTCAATGGCCTAACATACTGGAAAAGAGTGCTGTAGTTGCTCTCAAAGTTGATAGTGTCATTTGTAGGCCTATTAGAAATAGCTCTAAACAATCAGTGTAGAGTAAAAATGGTTTAGGACGTTGGAGGAATTCAAATAGACAAAAGAAGCAGCTGCTCTTTGAATTTTACTCTAGTGGAGAGAGTCCCTAGACAATCTGAAAACAAATCTAGAAAGGGAGGCATAAGGAAGTTAAACTTTGCCTTTGGGGTTATGTTACCAGTCGAAGTGGAAAAGGAAGGAGGAACTGGTTCAAGTTAAAATTAATTTTTATTAGCATAAAGCCAGGTGAGTGCCTAGATAGGGTGTACTGTCTGAGGTAAATAAAAAAGGGGAGTTTTTAATGCAAAGAAACTACATATATGCAGGCACAGAAAATGCCTAATTTACAAAGAGTAAAATATAAACAGATTTTAAAGTAGTTAAAAATTGCTATTTAGGAAAGTCATTAACCAGGTTTAAAAAGCAAAACAAAGCAAAAAACCCCAATGATTTGATATCCACAAGAAGTATCAGGATATCAGTTGGAGACTGATGTCTCTCCTTCAGTGTGAATTCAGTATGACAAGAGGCAGACTATTTCTGGCCCAGTCATACCCTTCTCTCTTCACCTGCAAAGGCCACCTGGCAATAGACAGGATGGTTCAACCTCCTGACCTGTTCAGTTCTTAATGCATTGACTGGAACTACTGGCCCAGTGCTAGATCATTTAATCATAAAATCAACACTTTAGATACCCTTTAGATGCCTTTAATTGAGGCTTTGGTCACAGGTTCTAAGTGCCTGATTCAGAAGTTCTCAAGTTCTGGTATTCAGAAGAAAGTGAAACTTTATTAAAAGGCAGTAGTCATGCATAGTGTCCTCTAACCTTTTGGTCCTGTTTCTGTGTAAAAGAAAAGTGCACTGATTAGTGCAGCTAGCAACAAAATTCAGCCACTTAAGTTATGTTTTTGTTTCAGAGTTTTTGCTTAAGGGATATTTGTTTTACTCAACAGTTTTTGAATGATCTAGTTTTTCTTTGGTTCAGACTTGCAAGGAAAGACCTGAATTTTCCTGGCACTCAGTTGTGAACAAATGCACTTTGGAGTTGTCTGGATTTATTGGTTCCTCAAAATGAATTGAACCAGAATGTTCTGTAACAATGGATGTTTCACATACTCAGAGTATAATAACAAGCAATTGTCTGGGAATATAAGGTAGCAGAAAAATCTAAAATGAAGGTAATGCCATTTTATTACACTTAAATCTGTATACATTAATAGTATTAAAGTTTGAAAATTAAAATGCATTTTAGGCAACTCACTATGCCATGTGAATTTTCAAGGTTTATTGTGACCAGGCTCACGACTTGTTCATAGTATTTTTTGTGATCTGTTGTGTCCTGTTGCTTTAAAAGAAATGTACATTGAAATGTAGAAATGTAATATATTCAAGCACTTGCAGGTGCAATAAATACATGTGATGCCAAAAAGCAAGTAACTTGTATGTTTGAGAGGAAGACAGTTGCTTTCAAATACAGTAGTAAGACTGATTATGGTGCCATGTGCTTGCTTGAATTGTTTCTTTTCAAGCATCTGCTCCCTTACTGAAAATGTATTTTTGAACACCTGCAGAGCACAACCATTTCCCACTTCCTTCCCACATAATGGAGTTGTATTTGCTAATGGTTCAGAATCCAGCAAACCCCCAGGGAGAAGGGGAAGGCACGTTTTGTTTTTTATCACTGTGAGCTCTGCTGTGTCAAGGAGCCTACTGTGATAATCTCCCTGTGCAAATGGTAAAACTCATTGCGAGGTGTTTGTTAGGGGTAGCTGCAGGGCTTAGCATCTAAAACAATCCATTTGTAGGTGCAAATTTATTTTATCCAAACTTTAAAATTTATTAAAGCTACCCATGGATCATGCACACTGTCTATCGTAAACCGCAGTGAATTGTTTAAATATATACCAGAGTTCCATTGTGTCCATATGTCCTAAAACCTGAAGTAAATAAGCTCTGTGGTAGAAAGTATAGTTGACTCTAAAGTTGAATTTTGTAACTACTGGAAAATATATGGGGAAGCAATTCTTTTCCTGTTTGTCTTAGACAGCAGACACGTAAATAGGTTTTACTGCTCATATAGTAAGTTGTGAATAACTGGTGTAGGTCAGGCGGCAGAAAATTTACTTGTTTGTTTTATAGCATGGTGATATTTAAATTATCGTGGTCCAGGGTGCTACAGAGTTGTTAGCATATTTTTTTATGGTTTGTTGCTTTTTTGTTTTGTTTTGTTTTTCTTGTTTGCTATCCTTGAACCTTGAATTTAAGAATGTGGTTTCACTGGCAGTTGTTCGGGGCAGTTTTCTGCTGGTATTGACAGGCTTTCACTGATTGTGTTAATATTTGCTGCCATTGCTGGTGGTACGATACCCACCTCCTAATTCCAGTGGCATTGGTACACTAATGGAAAGCTTCTTTGCCATATAACTTTTCAGAGTTTGCGATGAGAGCAGTTGTGGTTTGCAGTAACATTTCTGCTAGTACTTCTTTAGCAAAATATCACTGCTTAACTTGCTTAAAAAGTCTCACTGCTAAATGGAAGTGTTCAAATTTTGTACTGCAAGCTCCATATTAAAAGTATTTTGAAAGCATTTAGATCTAATATAATGGCTATCCAGTCATCCTGTCCCCAAGTTGAGATATGACAAGGGGGTTATTAATACTGTTTACTTGCAATTAATGGTTTTGAACAAGAGGATGTAGAAGTGAGTGTGTAGGACTTAGATTGATCATATATTTTGTATCATAGAATCGGCTTTGTAATGGCTAATACCTTTTCAGTGTACTAATCTGAATCTGCAGAGACAGTCTGTCCATACCTGCTTTTTAGTTTTAAAGGTTTAATTGTGTCCTTGGGGTGATGTTACAAGTCCTTGTCAGTCCCATGTCTACGTGGTTAAAAACAAACAAAAACCTTACGCATCTTTAGCTGCACCAAAAGCCCCAAACCTGTCGGTAGAAACATATGAATGTAATTTTAATAGAAACAGCAATAAAAAGCTTCAGTATAAACCACTCAATTCTGCATGATCTGCTTAGGAGTGTCTGACTCTACTGTATTTATTAGAGTAAATCATAATTGTATCATTATTACCTTGAAATACTTAATTGCACCTAATATAAGACCTAATAAGAAAAGCACAGTATATGTAATATATAGCTCTTTCCATTTACCAGGACTTAAAGCTTCATAAAATTCATGTTACGCATTAATATTAAATGTATTGATTTAACATTTCTGTTTCCATAAGAAGGGATTTTCACAGCTATAACTGAGGTGTTGATTTACATATTGCTATCTTTGTGTTGGTTCTTCATAAATATATTAGCTTTACATGTGAGAACTGCTAGAACTTCACTGTAGCGTGGGCAGATACAGGATTCGGACTATCCTGTTGCAGAGGAATCTAAATTGAATTAACTTGTGTCTGCCTTGGACTAACTTCTCACAAATGAAAATTACAGCTGATGAGGTAACTGATATTTGTCTGAGTCCTGGCAGAGCACATACACTTTTGATTGCATTTACCTTTATATTTCATTGATAGAGGAATGTCTTTGGGTTTTGTTGTTGTCGTGCATTTTGATTAGTGTCATTTCTATAGAAGGTATATATTGATAATTTGTAAACTCTTAGAATTGGAAATACTTATAGCATTTAGTGCTTCCAGTGTTCCCTCCTAATTCAAAATAGTAAAAGCCTGATTTTTGGGATGTAACTAGAATTTTAATAAGAACACACGGAACTTGTGACATGGTATCTGTTGCTATTTTATTGCAGTAAACTGCTCAAACAGGGCTCTGTGGCTGCTTATTGCAGGATTGTTTTTTCTGATATGTACCAGATACTGATTAGAAGGCAGCATTTTCATAAGCCCACCTCTTTCTTTCTATTTTTCTGTGCGATATTCCAGGATTTTTGCAGTGGTACATAATGCATGGTAGTTGTACTGCTGTCCAGCTTATTGTTATTGCACTTTAAATGTGGAATTTTCACAAGCATTTTTCATTCTAAATTTTCCTTTTCAGGCAACTTTTTGAGTAGCAGAAGGAGGGTTTCTGCTGGGGTGCTGTGAGTCTGCTGAGGATTCTTTGGCTCAGGATTAGATCTCCTGCCCCTTCTGAATTCTGTAGGTTTTTTGGGTTTTTTTAAATTTGAAGAACTTAAGAGCTCATGAGATTGTATTGCTAGCTCTAGAGCTCTCTGAGCAATTTTGTTGGCTTCTCCTTCAAGCATAAAGGACTTAATGAAATTTTTCTGTAAAATGTTTTTTTCTTTAGTTTTCTGTTTCCATCCATGTAAAATGTCTTATGTGAAGCTGATAATTATTTGCTCAACTAGAATTAAAAATACTTGAGCAATAAGTATAAAAGGCTTCTTCATACAGATCTGCTGAGCTGTTAGATTTTCTGAAATAAGATTTTCTATAGTCCTTCCATATTTGCATTTGTAAACTGTATCAGACTTTGATCTCATTTGGTAAGGACTTTCTCTAACACTAGGTACTGACATGCTACTTTTTGTATTGTTTCTATCGCTTATGTTGCTCGTAGTTCCTTCAGTCAGAGCTGGGCTGTCAAATAGAATATGCTCTTCCTATGTTGGGTCAGCAGTTTCAAAGGACTCTGTAAAAAACAGCCCAGTGAGGCCAATGTATTGGTTGTATGGGGGATTCCTTCCTCCTTGCTGAACCTGAGTATTTGTCTTCAGCCTTGTGGACCTGTATTTCTTCTGTCTGAATGGAAGAGGGGGAAACCAATAAAACTGGATGTTTTTGTCCAGATTCACCATCATCTGAGCTTTAAGTCAGCAGTTTGTATCTTAGTTTGGATAGGCAAGGAAAAAATATGTCATTGGATTTGTAACCACACCTACATTCTCAGTTACCTTTCAGGCCTCCTTTATTTTCTTATACCATTTATGCACCTTCAGTGAAATCAGCCTAGCTCTGTGTGTCTAGTAACAAGCAAATATTTAAGTATGTGTCCTGTAAAGGCATTTAGATTACTATTTATGTACAATTGCTTTTTAATTTCATTGAAGATAGGTGATTGAATACCTTTATAGATCAGTTACTGCACAGGACTGACAGGTTCCTTTAATAGTCACACAGTAAAAATCTTTTCCATATAGAAGAAAAATATTTATGCTAAGATTAATTCTTGTCAAAATATGGTTTCAAAATGCATTTAATAACAGTATATTGCGATTTCAATAGCCATATTTTGCAAATAATGAAATTTTATTCAATATTGAGTCATTAACCATTTCCCCGTTTACTTACTTAACTTGGATTTTTATTGGCCGGAGCTTGGAACAGGAAAGAAACTTGTATGATAAAAATGTTTCTTATGCCCTTTTATATAATAAGAAATTCTTATGCATATCTATCTGCATTCTAATATGAGAAAAATTAACTTTTGAAAATTCAAGAGTTAATTTCATTTCTTGATTTGTTTTTCTGAGAGACAGAATGTCTTATGAGGTGCTTGACCCACAATAGTAGAGCTAAGAGAGGTTTTTGAAAAGTGGCTTCTACAATTTTTACTCTCCCAATCTATTACCCATTTACTTCGATGCCTTCAATATGATATGGATATAGAAATAATAATTGGATTTCTAGCTATTTCTTAACATTCAGATGTTACATAGACTTACATGCTGATGTTTGCTCTCCCAGTTCACTGTAGGCATACAAGGATTTGGGACCTTTTTTTTTAGGGGTTGACTACTTTCTCTAAAATTGTGTTAATCCCCTAATTTGTGTGAAAACCTGAGGGAAAGTCTTGACTTTTGTTAAGAGATTCAAACTTTGCCCATCACTCCCAGGCCTATGTACTTCATTGAAAATGTGCCTCTGACTTTTATTTTTAAGCAATTGTTTTTAAAGGTTTGTTGTGTGTTCTAGAAGTGACTGCTGTCATTCCAGGTGTCTGCTCAACAGAGTGGTCTGTCTCGAGAAGGTTGCGGCCAGTTTCTTACTAAAATGTAGCAGTTGTATTCTCATGCTGCTAAAAAAATTACTGTGTTATATTCTGCTTTTCAGCTTAGAAGAAAAACTTTCAGGAGAGAACTGTATTCAGTGTAGAACATACAGACTTATTTAAATTATATATAGAGACAGTGTAAGTGTGTTGTTTTTTTTCCGGAGTGAAATGGTCACTTAATCCCAGAAGATTTTTTTTTTTTTTTTTTTTTGGAAAGTAATTAATTACCAAAGGCAAACTCGTACAATAGAAGCTATTTTTAAATCTTAATTTTAGTGTTGATTATATTAAATTTACAGGCTTCTGGACATGTCAAAATTAAGTCTGTAGGTTTTTTAGACACTTGAAATTAGATGTGTCATTATTAAAACATGATTTCCTTTTCCTCGTTGACCAATGCTAAAAGCAGAAATTTCTTCTTTTAAATGAAATTACTATTGTAATATTTGTGATCCAGGATTTTTTGATGTAACACTGTCCGGGAGGGCTGCACAGGCCAGCTGCCCCCCCCGGACCGGGGTCCCTGGTTCTTGTAAATCCCACCGGATCTGGGGCGGGTGGCCCCCGAGGTTCTGCAGCATGGCGTGAGTCTTCAAACCACGTCAATTCAAGCAGGAATATAGTGAGACAAAGGAAGAACTGGACTCCATCTCTGTTCTGGCAGGGACGTTTATTTGGGTAACGGGGACAAGGGGGTTGCAGGGGAGGAGAAGTGGGGAGGAACGGCTGGGACAGGGTAAGGGGTGCCAGCTCAGAGATGCAAAGACCTCGAGCTGATCCAAGCTCTGCCTTTTGAAGGGAAGGAGAGGGGGCAGGGGCTGGCTCTCTTTGAGCCAGTCCCAGGAGGACAAAGGGAAGATTGGCAGGAGGGTTACACACCAATAGGTTTTGAGGTACAGCAGAGCATATTTTAAAATGAACCAATGGTACACCGAGTGGGGAAACAAAGGGAGCACATGGAGATCTGAATATTGCATTACTACAATTTTTAATGTTAATTTTTCACTTGGTGTTACTGGAAAAAACCAGTTTTCATTGGAGATTATTTTCTGGACTGGGCTGGAAAGTGTGGCTTTGTACTTTATTATTTCTATAGGGTGGAGAAGTTTTCCTGGTCTGTTTCTGAAAGAGAAAAAAAAAATATCAAAGGGAAATGCTCTGACATTTTTCCTGAGAAAAGACCACCCTACAGTTTGATAGGTTTTATGTTTTTCTCTTGCTTGGTGATTGATGCTTCTCTGGTACACTGCTGTGTGTCTCAGGAGCATAAAAGTGAGGGGAGGATGGTGCTAACATTACATAACATTTCAATGTTTTATTTTTCTGTCCATTGTTTACCACATTTTTCTGAAACCAGGAAAGCTCTTGTGTTCCGCTTGCTGAATATTTTTCCTGAATGTTTCTCACTGAGTTGAAGGAACTTATGTAGTTACTCATCTGTCATTCTAAAGGATTTCTTTCTTGCTATAGCAGTGGTTTCTGCTCCCTACTGCCATGATTCCATGAGGAATCATTTATCTTAAGTGACTCTCCACTTTTAGAAATTTTTTTATGGTTTAGGAAAAGTGAATTATTTTAATATAACCAAGTTAAGGAAAATTAGGTATTGGATAAAAGTTTCAGAACCATCGGTAATGACTTAACAACTTAAACCATTAACAGTTAAAAAGTGGTAAGTACTAGAAAGCCTCTCAAAAAGTTTCCCTGTGTCCTTGGAAACTTTGGCTTTATTCCTTTGAAGTTCAGAAAGCATCAGATGTTGTTGGCAATATTCTGCATATAAAAAATACTGATTTTTTATCAGTATAAAAAATACTGATTGAGAAACAGCTTCTACAAGGACAAAAACCCAAAACAGTCCAGATAAAGAAACATGAAATGTAGCAAATTTGATAGTTATATGCACTCTTTGCTGGTTTTATTTTTTTTGTAGGAGCAGGTTTTCAGTGCTAGTTGAGATTTACATTTTGAATTTCTCCTCCTGTGTGTGTGAGTTTATGTTCTGTCAGCAAACAGGTTGACATCCTTTAGAAATGTGAGGGCTGGTGTTGGCTCATTCACATCTCTTCTTCTTACTGTGTCAGTAAAACCTTCACATTTTGTTGTCGATCCACAACATGGGAATACTGGCAATTCCGGTTTGTAAATCCCAGTGATGCAAATTTATCAGAAGACAACTGCAGTAACGCCGATATGTGTAAGGAAATACTTCAGAGAGCGCTAATGTTTGCAGTACGGACTGTATGTTTTTGTAGTCCTGCTAGTTCCCTCTCTCAGAAAAGTGATGGATTTTCATGGGTAAGTCTGAAGGAATGAGAAAGGCCAGAGAAAAAGAGGCAGAGAAACAGCAAAGAAGGCTCGGCAGGGACAGCCGGGGAATGGGAGTTGAGTTAGACAACTTCAGTTTAATTGTGTTAGTTTAGCTCTAGTAAAAGGAGAAGGAGATGAAAATAGTCGAAACTTAAGACTCTATTTTGCTTTAGAACAAGGCAAGAAGAATGTCTTTACTACAATTGCATTTAAATAGACAGAAAAGGAAACCACCAGAGGGGGATGCAGCATAAAAGTAAGGTCGCTTTTCGAAGTGAGTGGTAAATTGAAAGCAAGAATTAAAAAGGATGGAGGAGGGGAGGCTGTTTGCCCAGAACTAGTTTAAAATGTTTCAGGGAAAAACCAACAAGTTAATCATTGGCAACTTTTATTAGCATAGAATTTTATTATTTTTCTGGAATTAGTGTGTTTCAATTGCTTTTAGTGATGATTATTCCTCAGCCTCCTGGCGAATTTATTAGCATCACTTTCTTCTACAAACTACATCATTTTAAGGTACTAAGTATTGTGAATTTATAGACCTGTTGAGGATCTCTACTGTTCCACAATTCAGATAAAACGCTTCCGTCCTGGATATTGACCTGGTCGTAAAAGATGGACTTTGATTCATAAGTCAGCAAAATTTCATACACACTTTATATTATACCAGCAAGAATAGTTTTCAGAATATATATTTTCCCAGTTGCTCTGAGATAGATATAGTACATTTTGGATGTTGTTAATACCAACAAATGCCTTTGCCTTTGGTATTCTTTGTATTGTACTCTCCTGGTCTTCAGTACCACTTTTAATTTTCTTCAAGTTGCTGTCTACAGGCACTACTTACTTAAAGCAGCAATTATTGAGCACCCCTTCTTCGAGTGGCCTGTGCTGCCAGCCGTGAGGGTGCCAAAATTTGTGCGTCTGCTGTCAGTCTTCATCTCCTTCAAGGCAAAGATTTCTACTAGCAAGAGAATAAACCTAGTTTTCTGTTTATACAGGTCTGTCATTTGGGAGCACCGTTTGGGTCCTCTGATAATTTTTTCAAGTGATACAATGGCTTAATTCTCCAAAATTATGTTTTTACATTTCACTTGCAAGGAAGGAAAAGTTAAGAAGCATTTAGGCAATTTAACAATATAAAACCCCACCTTAATTTGATTGCTTCTGGCACCTAAAGTTATTAACTGATTTACAAATACCTTGAAAAGGAAATAACATATAAGTGATATTCATTGACATTAAAAATTGTGTGATTTTGAGTGTCAATGCATTAGTGGTTGTAGCTAGATGCTTACCTATTACAGCTTGCAGGAAACTCATTCCAAATGAATGTAGCTAAGTGGTTTTGTTGGCCCAGATCATTAGGTTTAAATGAGAGAGAAGCAAGGCTCTTCCAAAAAGAAGACATAAAGCAGAAAAAAAAGTTAACAAGGTAATGAAATAAGGAGTTGTATCTGTTGTAAAATTAATGAGTTTTCTGGATTTTCTTGTCAGCAATGCAAATTATGCCACTGCTATCTAATGTTGTAATCTGTTCTTGAGAGCAGTAATTTCCTAGTTCATGGACTTATTTAAATATTTTGAATTAATTGCAGTGAAGATGATAAAGAGCAGTTGCCCTTATAAGTCGGAGCATCTCTGTCGATCTTAATTTTTATGATCTGCTCGATGGGTGTGAACAACTGGAGAACATTTTTACTCTCCGAGGTCAACAGTAAATTCAGATTTAGTGCTCTGAGCCACTCGGAAACACCAGATTCATGACCTCTGTTATTCTGTGACTTTTACATTCCTCGGACTCTGCCTCCTCTCAGTTTTTCTGTATGGTTAGGGTTACTAGTTTTTATTCTCCTTCTTCCAAAGATTACTGTGTTTCCTTCCCTCCCTTTTCTTTTTCTTTTTTTTTTTTGACCAAGAACCCATCAATATGTGCATGTGAGTAAAACTGGGAAAACGAGTCATTTGCCATCATTTCGTATTGCTCTGTGTTTTATTAGAATCTAATGCTGCTTCAGGCTGAACTGAAACTTGTTAGGGGATTTAAAGTGCTATCTTGATTATCATCTTGGGCCCTGTCACACATTCTCCTGTCTCCCAGAAACTGCTTGCTGTTACAGATATATGTCGTCACACACATGTATACATGATTGTATATAGTGATGTCTGCTAAGAGAATCAGGAATCATTTCCAAAGGATGTGTAATAGGGCTTTTTGTTTGGTTTTGTGAATGAAGAGTGATTAGAAACCTTATTTAGTGAGTTATCTACCTAGATTCCAAGACTCTTATTTGCATATGTTACAGAAAATATATTTGGTGTAATAATCTCAGTAAGTAAGCTTTCTTAGAAGCAAGTGCATGCAGATAGTGGGGCAGAGTAAAGTAACTTTTTGTGAAATTTTGTGTATTTTTGAGAAAAATAAATGTACTGAGATTAATATAAACTGTAATTTTTAAAAATAATTACATTTTTAAGGATTTAGATCTTGACAATCAGGTTGGGAAGGCTTGACTTTGGCAATGGATAGGTATCACCTTGATTTGTAACTTCTCTTTTAAATTGGTTACTTGCTTAAAGAGTTTTGGGGTTTAAAAAGGAGAAAGGGAGCCTCTTCTGATACTGTAGGCAAGCAGGAATTAAAATAATGCTAATAAAAAAATTACATCTGATGGAACAATGTGTTTGCCTAAAATTCATATGCTTTAAAATTAATTTTGATTTATTTAAAAAGGTATAAAAGGTTACTGTAAAAATTAGGACTGTAATTACAGTGGTTTACTACTGTATTGTTGCAGTCGCCCTAGCACACTTAAACCTCCCTGACCAATGGGCAGACAGTGACCCAGGGATGGAGTCCTGGGAGTGAAGAAAGCTGCCTTGCCCCCAGAGACATGACTGCCAGTGATTGGTTCTACCTCTCCCCTCCCCTGTTCCATTTATGGTTAGTTTCTGGAATTTTCCCCTTTGTCTGTACCCTTGTTGTTCCCTGATTTGTTGTTTGGAAAAGTTACCCCTCCTTCCCCTATACCTGGTTGTGTAAAACCGATGTCACTTCCCAATTCCACTGTCCTCATTGGTTCCCTCGTGTTTCCCCTCCCCTCTGCCTTCTCCCTTAAAACCGGGCTCCCAGAGAGAGTCGGGGCCATTTGGTTACTGTTTCCAACGCCCTCCGTCCCGTTACTCTTTCCCTCCATTTCCTAATAAACTCTCTGGAACACTGACCAAACGGACTACATTTCTTGCTACAACGTGAACTGGTCTTCGAGCGCTCCGCCCTCCTCAGGAACTCCACCTGTCCTGCGCTGCCCATTGGGCAGAGGCCCCCCGCCTCTTGGGACTCAGCCACCTGGGGGGCAGAGTAGCCCCCCTGCTCCTTCAGTTGGTGCCCCGTGTGAGGACTTTACAATCAGACCTGACAAGATCCAACAGATGAGCCCTGTGAAATATTTGGGGTTGGTAGTGAGTGACCGTACCACAGTCCCTCAACCACTCGTCATCACCGACGCACCACGCACTTTACGAGACTTCCATAGCCTCTGCGGCTCCATCAGTTGGGTTCGCCCTCTCCTAGGAATCACCACTGAACGTCTTGCACCTTTATTCAACCTGTTGAAAGGGAAAGAAGATCTAGATTCCCCTCGAACGTTAACCCCTGAAGCTAAGCAATGCATTGCCGAAGTCCAGCAAGCACTTTCTGAAAAGCAAGCACACCGGTGCGAGCCGAACCTCCCATTTGAACTCATTATTTTAGGAGAAAAACAATTTATTTATGGACTAATTTATCAATGGGACACTACCTTAAAAGACCCTTTACTAATTATCGAGTGGGTGTTTTTGCCACATCAACTTACCAAAACTTTAACATCAGCTACGGAGCTTTCTGCGAAAGTAATCAAAAAAGCAAGAATGAGATTGAGAGCCCTAGCACGCCTGGACTTTACATGGATCTGGGTGCCTTTTCAATCTGATGATTTGGAATTTTTCATAAAAACGAGTGAACCTTTGTCGCTGTTGAGCGGCTAGCTGAGGACTGACCCAAGTTCTCAGACAAGGAAAGAGAGGAGAAAAGGGACTTTATTGTTTTGAATTCCATATATATAGAGTTTACAGAGGTGACCCAGATTGGTCAGCCCGAGACCTCCCCCTAGGCCCAATTGGCCAAGCCCGAACTGACTCAATCCGGAGAAACTGTTTGCAAAACATCCAAACTTTATCTTGTTTATGAAATATAGCAAAATGTTCCCACGGGAAGAACCTGTGCTAGCCACAAACCTTTACAATATGCTCTGGAGGGTTTTACTGGAAAGGTTCAATCAGGCCATAAAAACCATAAATTATTTAATACAAATTTTCGATTAGTTCCAAAGTCGCACCTCTCGAAGTTCCCCATTAAGGGTGCTCTGACCGTGTTTACTGACGGCTCAGGGGCTTCTCACAAGTCTGTTCTGACTTGGAGAAATCCTGAACGTCGGCACTGTATGTATGTTTTTATTGGTGCTTTCACAGAATTATGAGGTGCTGGTTTTGAGAAATCTGCAAAACAACTAATGTATATACATGTCATATGAACACACTTTTCTGTGTGTGTATATATATACACACACATACACAAAAATAATGTTAGTGTTGGTTTCTTCAGTGAATTCCTGTATTTGTGTCATATTTGGGTCTTCATATGGAGTTAAGCCTTATCTAGATATACATTTCTATGTAGGATTAAGAATTGTTTTCATACTTGTCCTGCATTGGCTTGGTTTTTTTTCTACCAAGGGCATGATATTTTCTAGAAAAGAGCCATTTTTCTTACAGAAGCAATGCTCTTTATTTATCAATAAAACAACACTCTAGGTTGGAGTAGAAAAGTATATTCTGATGTTATGTACCACAGATATATTTAAAAATATTTAAGAGGTGTAATTTTGGATTGGAAACATACAAATATTTTTAATATTTGTGCTTTTATAGTTCAATGTTTCAGCTGTTATAAGGAGTGAATGTGGTAGGGTAAAAAAAAAAAAAGTGTCTTTTCCTCCGTATATGAGTATATGTCTCTGTATGTAAATATCAAATGCAGGCACACACAGCAGGCAGCACACATTGCTAAGCTCCTTGTGAATGTTTAAATTTGGGATTTTTGTAAATTACATACAACTGCTTTTCCAGAAAGTGCAAATGTGTGAAAAAACTGCCAGGATGTGCTTTGTTGACAGATTTGCTAATGCAGTTGTCTCCGTGATTTGGTTGAGGCTATATGTCAGGCAGCCTGCAAAGCATTTGCTTTGGGTTTAGTGTCATATGATGTCTAATGTTTTTCAAAATTGGGTCGTTTAATTATGCACCCTTTTAAGCCTCAACTTAAAATCTTGGACAGAGCTTTATTTTCCCAGCTTTGTCATTGTAGGGCTTTGAAGAGGCTGGGGAGGAAAGCTTACTGCCTTGCAAAGAAGCAATTCAGAGAAAAAAAAAAGATTCCGTATATGTCTTCTCTTCAGCTGACAGGCAAGTGTCTGTTGTGTGCCTGTGCACATATGAGATTAGGGACGTGATCTGTATTAAGGCTGTTGTGCAAGGCTTGCTATATCTTTCGTAAGGGTGTAATGAAATTTGCCTTCACTTTCTCTCTGATTCATTTAGTTAAAGAGGAGAAGGAAAGTGTGTGGCTCTGCCTATGGTTTCTCTACCATTGTTTACTGTGTATTATATCGTGTAATCCGTCAGCCAATTTTAATTTCACAAGCTACTCATTGTGTTTAAACAGTGCGTTTCTTATATTAAATATTTATGGAAGTCTTTGGGAAGAATACATTAAAATGGCAGATGGAGGTCGTTTCAAGCATTCTCTTGATTGAAGGCTGGGGACCCCTGTGAATTTGAAGTCTGCTTTCAAGGAAAGTTCACAATGTCTGATTATAACCCAGGCAGGCAAGAATTCCACCAATTCCCTGCATTGTAATTTCAAAAAGCAATGGCTGCCTACAATCTTCATGCTTCAGCACCTTTCGTTTTGAAATCATTTGCAAGTGCACTGAAGAATGGTGAACAAAAGCATTTACAGTTGTATTGCTTATTAATAATTCAACAGACCTGCAACTTTTGAACATTAAGATTACTTTAGTCATTGATTTTTAACTACTAAAGCTACGACGAAAATCTGGCTTTTGATGACAGGACTGAGATGCGCATTTTCAGACTCAGACCGATGACCTGGGACCTCTGCGAGGCAGGTGTAAAAGGAGCCCAGCAGAGGGAATGATGTTATGTCAGGCAGGTGAGGTGTCCCAGGTCCTCAGAGGTTGCAGCTGACATTTGCTGCTACTTTGCCTCAGCCAGCTGACCTTGCTGCTTCCTATTCAGCTTCTCCAAAAGATGCCATGAGCTACCCCACTGATTTTCTGATATGATCATTTTGCTTTTTTTCTTGCTAGAAGCTTTCACTTCAACACCTTTTCCTTCACTCTGGTGGAAATATTTTCAGTACCGATATGCATGAGAAAAAAATCCAAGTTGGCGTGTTTTCCAGAAATAAAAACATAGTGTAGGAGATGCAGTCTTTTACACATTGAATTAACAAGACTAAAGGCATATCCTGGAATTGCCTTTTTTTGACAACTTTAAGTTTTTTTAAAAAGTAAAACTTAAAATGATAGAGGACCATTTTGGAAAGCATGCACTAAGATAGCATCAGGTAGACAGTTTATAATGGTTTTATTCTTCATTAATTCATAAGCATGTGCAAATTTGATATGAAGTTGGTAGTGTGTGAAATAATAAAGAGAAATTACAGAAGTTCTGGCATAGAGAGACATAAAAGGTCCACTAGGATATATTAGTCATATTTTTAAAAAATAAAAAAAAGACAGCAATCCCAAAACAATAACAAAAACGAACAAAAAACAAACAAAAAACCCCCAAGCAAACAAAAAAACCCCACCCAAACCCCAACCAAACAGACAAACACCCCCCCAACCCCCCCCCCCCAAAAAACCCAACAAAAAAAATCTCAAACCCTCATTAGAGAAGGTAATTTTTTAATCAAGATTCAGGATAGTTGCCATTTAGGAAAGTTTATTTGGGAAAAATAGAATAACTAATGCGTTAGCAGCTAGACGAGCCTACCTTTTGCTCTTGTTCTTTGCTAGAATAACTAGTGTTTTCCCATTGTAAATAATATTAATTTTTGTTATTTGGACTCTGACATTTTCCACTTTAACCATATTTATGCTTTTGCTAATCATAAATTCTGAAAAGTTCAATTGTGAAAAAATCAGTTTTGTCATCGCACATTACCTTATGAAAATATATGCAATGTGTAGTAGTTACTTATTTCATATTGGGAGTATTGTGCCCATCAATTCAATTGAAAGATAAAGTTCTTGCTGCAAAGAGTCTTGTCAGATCAAACAGCATGTAACCACAGCAGAAGTCACTATACCCAAAATGCAGGCAAATCAATTCACCCTTCCAGGTTTTCTGTAGACAGATTGTTACAACTTCTGCAACTACAAATTTGGTTTCATTTTTCATGATTATTCTCTGTGCATGTGAATCATGATGGCAGCTGTGTACGCTGTGCAGGTTGGGTGACTTAATCATATCTCTTGACCTTAACTAATACTGGCTCCAAGGAGAGCATGCTAATGATGGAGGATGTTACCAATAACAGGGTAGTCTTGGAGTCAGTTTTACTCCCTCAGAAGTTCTTATATCTTAAGATTTGATTCAAATTTATAAATTTCAAACATTTTTCTGAGAAGTTATGTGTATATTAGGTTTATAATTTTGCCTCTCAACCATTTTTTTCACTAATGTGAATATAATGTATTTTTGTTGCTGTTTTTCTTTTTACTTAAGAACTTGTGTTTTTTCTTTGAATTTCTTTTAAATTACATATTGGATGTTTTCAGGTTTCCTGAACACATGGATAATAAAGTTAGGTCTGAATTCAAATCTAAGAAAATAATTTCCATAGAAAATTGAGGGAGAAATTTCTTATGCATGAAATTTAAACTGTAATTCTAGCATTGTTTGGCCATGTTGCTATAATATATTCACTGTAAAAACTAGAAGCTGTGTAAATAAGTGAGTGGCAGTTGCCCCAGGCAGAAATTTTTACTGATTCAATGAGATAAAAGTAATTAAGAAACATGTAGACTGATGGGTAATTAAATCCATGGGAAGCGTTTTGTAACTAATTACTGCGTTCTAATCACAGATTGCTTTCTATTTGTCAAGGTAAGTGTATATAATTACACAGTTCCCATTTTCTTTCATCTAAAAT
The DNA here is from genome assembly GCA_024500445.1 of Entomyzon cyanotis. Classification (NCBI taxonomy): domain Eukaryota; kingdom Metazoa; phylum Chordata; class Aves; order Passeriformes; family Meliphagidae; genus Entomyzon; species Entomyzon cyanotis. The sequence continues at coordinate 75,532,518 of JAKEPQ010001005.1, forward strand.
CATCTCAGTTGGATGAGTATTTTTTAAGCAAGCCCAGACCTCTTAGTTTTTGGCAGGTTTTTTTCCTTGGAATAAAACAAAGTGGTGGTCATGTTGCCTGGATCCAGGTGGCACAGTTATCTGCACTTAGCACTGATGCTTTCTGCCTTGCTTGCATCACATCTTGCTCTGTCAAATGTTACTCTCGCTGCTCTTGGTGTTCCTACTCTGTTTAGATGCCTAATGACATTGTGGTGCACATCACTAGACTGAATTGAAACTTAGCGATATCGTTTAGATAAGGCTTTGTTAGTAAGTTCTTAGGTGGAGCTCAGCTGACTGTTTTCCTGATGTGACATTTCAGTTTCTCTTTCAGTTGGTTTATGTTTTCAGCCTGACAAGGTGTTTGAGGAAAATATAACTCCGTGTATGTACTTGATTTTGCCTTAGAATAATGGGATTCCCCAGTATGTTTTGCCAAAGCCCGCATTTCCCTTGAACTGAGACCAAAGCCTGGGATAGAGAGGATATGAAACTTCTATCAATCTTTGGTATTGCTGTTCAGTATGCTGTCTTTTATTATAAAATCATGGAGGAATCTATAATCATTTAACTTGTCATTTTCTCCTGCCTTGTTTGCACCTTGACAGATGACTGAAGTAGGTATGAGGAAGTCTTGGTCTGTTGTGTCAGGGAACTGCTGTGAATACTCAGTAAACTTGTTCTGCTTTTCTCCAGTGGTGGTCAGTACTGGATGCTTTTGGCACTGAAAGAAGTGAAGCAGCTTGAGGTGATGCACAGCTTAAGCCTTGCAGTCTCCCAGCTTCATGGGCCCTCCCACATCAGAGATTGCAGTCTGAAAACCATGTTTTATAGCCTCTTCTTCATAAATTTTCCTATGCACTGTTACAGTTCCAGTCTCTACAGCGGCCCGTAAGCAGCCCATAGCAATGAGTTTCATAGTTTCTGTTTTCAATAATCTTTTTTTTTACTTAAAGCTATTGCCCAAGACACTCACTGGTTCTGTTAAGTTAATGGAGTCTGAAATAGTGAAGCTATGTTTATCATCATTTTCCTGATCATCTTCTTGGCAAGATCATGGTTTTGTAGGTCTTTGTTGTATTCTCCTTTACCTCTGTCATTCTCAAACTGAATTGTGGATTACCCAGTCCATTTTCTTGTGTCTGCTTTATTACAGTCTTCTTAATGATAACTTTTATGAAAAAATGCCATGATAAAATTCAGAGTTTTAAAATACCAAGGGTGTGTGAGAAGGAATAGCATTAGCTTCCCCTTAGTTTTGTATTCTCTCTTTATTCAGTGTCAACATTCTGCCAACTTTTTTTTGATTGGTGTTAATTAGTTAGCTAATGCTTTCAAAAAAATATCTGGAGAAAAATTTATCTCCCTTATCCAGGCTGTAGTACATAATTTTGAGCCCATCCTTTTCAGGGTTTAATTTTATTTTTAATTTTTTTTTTTTTTGGTGGTGTGTTATTTTGTGTTTAGCTGTACAGCTAAATTATTATTATTATTATTATTATTATTATTATTATTATTATGCCTTCATTCATTATAATCTCTACAAGTTGTTACAATGAATTTAGTTTTGACTTCCTGTGCAGAATTTTATGTCATCACAATTTTTCTTGTGTTCCTATTCCACAGTTTTTTCAGGTTGTTTGTCTCTTGAGCACACCGATCCTCGTACAAATGTGGTAATTTCTATCTCTTGTAAAAGCTGGCAAATCATTTCTAACAGTTGCCTCCTATCTGCAGCAAGGCAATCCACAAGAGGCATCAGTCCTTCTATCCCGTGAGATTCCACTTTCTCTACAAGTTACTGGTGAAGGACATTTGAGAGCTGTTTCGAAATCCATATGTGCTGTTTTGTCTATATGTTAACTAAATTATGGAAAAAGTATAATAAACATGCGAATCCATATAGGTATAAGGATTAACATTGACATAAATAGAAGTTGTCCTTAATGAGGCTGGGAGTTCCATTAAGAATTTAGATAGAATGGTACCAGAATAAACTGTAACACTCACCTTCATATAACATGCAATTTGGGGCTCAAAGGTATTTAATCCCCTATGCTTTAAATTCTTCATAGTATTTTTAATACTTTATTTTAAATACTTAGTTTAAATACTTAATAGATGCATTCTTTATGCAGAAGGTTTTTGCAGCATATAAATTATTAAAACAAGCCACAGTGAAGCTCAGTAGGGCTTGCACTCTTGAATCAGGAATGGAGAAGTTAAATATCATTCACATCCTTTTGTACAGTGTAGGTCTGATTTGATTTGCACCATCCTAAGCTTGAACTTGGAATTGTAGCTATTAAAGAGCTTTTTCTAGATCCACTTTGTCAAATTTGTATGTATAAGGAAAACACTTTGCAGCACCTGTGACAGCTGAAATTTTGGAGCCTGTAAGTTGAACACAGTAGCTACTTCTGTTGTTGAACAGCTACTGATCTGATCTTAAGAAATGTGAAGCTCATTAAGGGGAAAGAAGCCCTAAAATGAACAGGCAAAAGGCGAAGTTTTACTTTCAAAGCTAACAGAAGCTCACAGTGAGCTCCAGGAGGTGGCTTCAGTCTCCTCCCACTCTCTGTCCTTTGTACTGCTCCTACACTGCCCTCTCCCCTAGGCTGATGCACTGTGTGGCTGCTCTGTGAACATCTGGAGAGCTAGCCCAGATTGCAATAGCCTTATGCAGATTCAGAGAGGTTAGGTTTAGTCATTGTTAGTCAATTAATTTCTTTATCCTTTTCACTGCAGGATGGAAAAGTTGTGACTGTTTAAGATGCTATGCCATTCTTCTTTGTTTTGTTTTCATAATTTTTTACCCCTGGATACATCTTTTCATCCTTTCTAAGCAGAAGTTTACATTGGTCAGTGTCAGGACGGTCCACTGTCAAATACTCTTCCTTCCAACTACTTTTTCTGAATACATTTGCTTACATTACTGAGGAGCCAGACAGGAAGCCATGTAAGAAAGCTATTTCTCAACAGAAAACTTAACAATGAAGAAAGATGGGGGAAGAAAAAAAAGGAAAGAAAAAAAAGCTTATCTCCTCAACTTGCTGTTTGATTTTGTGCAAAGATAAGTAGGGGACATAAACCTGCAACAAATGGGAGTGGGAGACCATTGTAGATCCAATAGAGATCCTACTAAGATTCCTGTAGGATAGGACCCTTAGAAACAAAACAAGGGCTTGGAAAAAGCAGAACAGACTTGGCAAGGCAAGCAGACTTGATTGTCAGGCTTTGTCTCCAAAGAAGTGCTGATGTTTGATGAAGAAATGTCTACCAAGACTTTTCTTTATGCTGCTGCAGTGCTGAAATTGATGTGTCATGATTTCACTCCATAAAGGTGGCTTAGAAAGGAGGAGTGAAGGAAAAATAATCTCCTGAAATAACTGCTCCAGACAAATGTGACTTGTAAGAGCTATCATGTGCATGCTTTTCAGTTCCAGTATCCAAACTGGTGATGTAAGAATGTGATTTCTAGAAAAGATGCATTGGGTTGATGTTTATACAGTACCTGGCACTGGTTGGACTCACATGCATTCCTGCCATGTTAGAACTAATTATGGTAAGAAGAAAACTTACCTACTGACTTCTTAGTTATAGAAACAGAAATGAGATGAAGGGTGCTCTTTCAAAAAGCATTTTATTTTCTTATTCCTAAAATGGATTCATTATCTGAAATAAAAAATCGTATCTCCGTTGGGTTACTTAGACATGAAGTGTTTTCAGTTTAAAAGAGAGCTAATTAAGTGTTTTTTGTAGCATAAGATGAATGTTATTTATTTACTGAGATCCTTCAGTCATCAACAAATAATGTTAATAGTACAGAGTGTGATGTGACTTCTTTAAAGAAAGAAGAACCATCTTTAAAGAAATTAAATATGACCAGATTACAGGCACAGCTGCAGCCTAAGTGCACATAGAATCTAGCTTGAAATAAGCTGCCTTTTCTTTTTCATCGTGCTTTAACTTCAACCTATCATTTTATTTTTAAAGATTATCTAGTAGATTTCTTTTCCTTTAAATAAGTGTGTGGGGTAGCTGCTGCAAACCAGGTCATTTTAACATGTCCAAGCAAAAATAGTAATGCAGGATGTATGCACTAGTTTGTATTATTCCTTTAAATTAGCACTTTGTTTAGAACTTCATACAGGCAGCAAATTGGTGATATGTAAGCGATCAAAAACCTTTCAGGTTTCTAGTCTCCTCTAAACTGGATTTTATTCAAGTTAATCTGAGATGAAATGCATTATTGCCTTTACATGGAGTCATCCAGTCCCTCACATTTCATAAATCTGGTGGCAAAAAATTAATCCAGTAGTTGCAGCTATAGTGAAGTTGTTTATATTTTCTCCCATTGACTTAAACAATGCTAATTTCCTCATCCTGACTCTTGTGAACTTAAGGAGAAGTAACAGTGTTTTAATTTATGTTATAGAATTCGAACATACATTTTAAGCCATAACACTGGAATGCTTCGGATTAGAAACTAGGGAGTGGCCCTGAAGATCGGATGCTTAAGTAAACTACCTTTTTTCTATAGAATAGAGGCAGATACTGATAATTTGAGATGAACTCCGCAGAATGTCAGTAGAGGTCTTTTAGGTGTAGAAAGAACTTCAACCATTCTTTCAATGTATTTATTCCCCAGATAGACGAGTTCAATCCTTTTAAGCAATGTAAACTTACCATTCTGTAGTAAGGTTTCTTTGGAAACTTTGTGCTTTGTTTTATTTTTATACTGCTGGTGTTTTGAATTGCCAATGCACTTGTGGTTTTTAGAATATATCTTTATTAGGAAACACAACTTTGGAACAAAAGCAAATATCGATTTGTTTCTCTTTGCTGTTTAATGTGGGCTAAATAACAAGATGCTGGTGTTCTTTTTCTGACATACATTTAGGTGGTCCTCTATCTTCATGTTCTTCCTATTAAATAATTGGAACTGCAAAAAATTCTTTCCTGGCAGTCTGCACCTTGGCTAATTGGTGCTGAGGATGTCACTAGTCAGGTCTGAGGACCTCCTGCTGCTGGTTTCCCAAGTTACAAATCAGAATTAGCTGCTGACAGCCAGCCAAATAACTTCAGCAAATACTTAGGACAATGGGCACTGAAAGGCACCAAGTCTGTGAAGTAAGTCAGTGGTTTACAGACACTGAAGCATTCCTGAGGATCTCTTAAGCTGAGCCACATGGTGCTCAGCTAGGAAGTTGATTGATGGTTTTACAAAGAAAAAAAATGTTTATGAAAGAATGCTTTTCTTACAGATTATCCTGCATTGATATATATCTGATGTGCCTGGCAATGTTTCAGCAATTGGATGTTTGCCAGGCCTTGACACTTCTGCAAGACACAATGGAGTTTGTCTAGCAGCACAGAGCTTTTTGTTTTATGATCCTGTTTTTAATGAGGCAGACACTTTCATAAGAATTATCCTTCTCTAAATCAGTAACACTTGTACATTTCAATCCGTACATGTTAAATTGTTTATCCGAGCTAAAGTGGAGTCCCTTTTTGCAAATTTTTGCTTCTTATCCAGAATTTCTGTCTTACTATGCCATTCTGTTTCAGTGATTGGATTAAACAAAAAAGATAGCAGAAGCTTTCATGTGAAGTTGAAGAAGAATTACAGACTGCATACAAAATGTACTAGCAAGGTTCACTGTTCATATACCCCAAAAATAAACTCAGAGGTGTTTAAATGCCTTTGTAAAGACCAGTGCTCAAGGATATTATTGGAGCTGGGAGGCTGAATGGATTTGTATATCTGTCTGTAGTAATTTCAGAGTACTAGAGAAAAGTTTGGTATTAAATGTCTTTATTATACTTATTTACAAGTGAATTTCTTTTGTGCAATTTGTGCTGTTAATTTTTTGTATTTTGTGTGCTGTTTTATAGACGGGGAAAAGGCATTAATGTGCAGTGGGGAGAATTATTGAATCCTTCCTCTCAATCTGGGAAAGCTGCAAAACTTAATAATTCTGAAACTGCAGCACAGAAATTGCTTAGGCTATGGCTCTTTATGTTAAATTTATAATTAAGGCTTGGAACAAATAAATTATTTTACTTTGAAATTTGACTTGCATCCAGCCTCCCTAACGTCACTAGTGAATAATTTTTTAAAGCCAAAATGTCTTCGTATGATTCAAAATGATTGAAAAGATATGTGTGCTTTCTTTTATGAGAGCAGCTTTAACAAACCATCATTGAGGCTGAATTATTTCCAATTACTAGCAGAGAGTGATTCATTTAAATTGCATTTAAGGTCATCGACAGGGCAGGTTGAAGGGGAGGAAAGAGAGGAGATATGCATTGTGGTTAAATGTGTTGGAACAGACCTGCAAAATAAAATAGAGACTGTCAGATAGTCTCAATATTTGTTCTGTCATGCATAGAAACATACACAGAGAGAATATGCAGAAAAACTATTGCTCCAGTGGCTTGCGTTCAAGCATATGGTTTGATGAATTGCTTGGAGACCTGGTGATAAAGAATATTAACAACTTGAAAGATGGCAAATCATGTAACTGCTCCATACTATTGATTATTGTCACATATTCTTTAGGTTTAAGTAGAAGTAAACTAAAGTACTTACACAAGTAATTGTAATTTAAAGTTGCAAATTCTCATGAATCTGTACTTTTATTTGTGCAATGCTTGGGATATTTTTTTGAAGACCAGCTTTTTTGTGATGTGGTACAGCCTGCTTCCTTAAAGTTTGGTGCGCTGTGATGCTGATAGACTTCTCCACCAGTATGAACCCCACTTTTTTACTTGTGTGCTATTCCAGGCTGGTGGCTATACCCAAATAAACTGAGAGGAAGAGTCCTGGCCACTTTCCCTTGAAGTGGGACATATGCTTGGGGAATGCTTCTCTGGCTGGTTACTGTTCATTAAACTTGTGGGAACTTACTGGTGTTGAGAATTTAATTTTTTGGTCACATTTCAAAGAAATTGATCAATGGATTCAGAAGTTACTGGAATAGAATGATGCATGCACAACATGATCATGGAAGCCTTGTTTTCTTAGGTACCCTAAGATTAAAGATGTATTAAAGATGTAAAGATGTGATTAAAGATGTATTTCTTAAATACAAGTTTAAGGAATCTGAATCCAAATTGGAGACTTGCGTAGGCGGGATTCAGTTACAGTATTGGGATCTACTAACTGAATTAATAGTAAAAGCAAAAGAGAAGTTGTTTTAAAAAGTAGAAGCTGAATGTTGTCCATTCTTCTGGATTCCTAAAATCTGATCTAATTGATTTAAACTATTACTTCATAAGTAAGAGTGGCATCAAAACTCTTGTTTGAATAGTGACTCTAAAACTAAACAAATGAGGGAAAACTTCATAGTAATCCCAAAAAGACTGGATATTTTGTTCAGCTGGAAGAAAGGAATGCATTTCTTTTGAAAATTTTCTTTTAAGAGGTTTTGGTTTATTTTTCTGTGCCAGTCTGTAGTTAAGACTCTGTGGTGTTATTGAATACACAATGTTTTACTAATTTCTCTAATTTGTGTTCAATATGTGTTCACACTCATTCTGAAAAGGCTTCTTTCCCATGGCTGAGTATCTGAGCTGAGATACTACATGTGTATCTAGAACTTCTCTGTAGGTTTCAGGGAAATGCTTTTAAGGTTTATGCTTATATATTTCACTGCATTCTGTGATCTGTATTTAGGATTTATGGCATCCTTTTCATTTTCCTTTGAGGCAAGAGGTTTAAATAGGTAATTGCTCTCATTATTTTACTAGAGGATGGAGACAGGAGAGAGGAAATATTAGACAGAATCTTTCTGAAAATATGGTAAACTCACAAAGCCACTTTATTCCCATCTCTATTAACCAACTGTTTCTGTTCATAGAAAAAAGAAGTAAAAGTATATGACACGATCTAAGTTTCAGCCAAATTGTTGTTAGTGTTGCATAGGGACAAAAAGATGTCTTACGCTACAAATAAGGAATTACTATAAACTCTTTATTAGATTATTTGGAAATTATAGCACATGACCCAGAGCTAAAGTTCATGTTCTTAAAAAGAAATTATTGGCAATTAAGATGTGCTGTTTAAGAAATGATATTTCTCCCTTTTCTGAAACAGACTAAAACCAGACGTTTCATTAGGTTTCTTCTTGTTTCTAGCATTGCTAAAGTTTGTTGCATATGTAGAAGGGACAAATGGTGTATGAACATACATACAGCAAGTTTCTTCTGCAGCAGGGCAGAGTATTTTATAGTACACATTTAATTTATTTTAGTCATACTTTGGGTTGGACATTTGATGACTTTGTAGGGCATTGTCTGTGCTTTATTTCTTTATCCATCTTAGGGATACACATTTTGCACTTTCAGTAGAACTGCTCTGCAAAATATCACATCTATCATTATCAGACAACACGAACATATGCAAAAAATGCACCTTTATCTGTTGGATCGTATTTCTTTCAGAAAAATGAGAAATATTTTAGAATAGCATTTGTGTTTGATTTGTGATTCCTCAAAAAAGTTTGGGCTGGAATTCATTTTCAGGGCTCATAGGGTTCTGAAAGAAAATGATTAATTAAGTTCCTCTAAAAATCATGTATATGTGGAATTCTAAAGCTTGATTGCAATTCTACTATTACATGGATTAGTCATCAATATGCTGTTGTACTATTACTTAAAATGTGGAAAGGCTGAATATTTTAAATTCTAATACAACTTCTTACACATGCCCATGCTAACTGACAGAACTGATGCTGCCTAGAAGAATTTTTCACTGAAATAATTTTCCCCTGCCCCTTGAAACTTCTGCTTTGCAGTGGCCATTGGCAAGAGCACTATCCCAGACAAACCACATCACTTGCCCTATAACTGCTGGGATGTTCTGCATGTTCCTGGGACATGTCCTCTAGCTGTGTGTGAGCATCTCAGCCAGGCTTTGGAACCTGGCCTTTCCTCCTGGCTCCACTCCTTTTTAAATCAAATAAACATTCTCTTGATAGTCACCTGTAAACTTGTGATTCCACATGCCCCTGGCAGGCTGGATGAGTTTCCTAAAACTGAATTAAATGATGGAAAGTACTCCTGATGGAAAAGCCATCTTGGGAAACGAAAAGACAACATAAGAACAAGTTGCAGCAGCACGATTCCTCAGCTATTAAAACTGCCGTGCAGAGAAGTAGTATTTGAAATGCTATTACCTATGTGATCTCCTAGTGTTAGGGGTAATTCATTAAAGAAGTCTTTAAGACGTGTATTAATTTTAAATCAAGATTTTTGTAATGATGGGTTTCTAACAGTTAATGCAGTTGAGCAGCTGTTGTAAGATTTGCAAAGTTCAATACCTTTATAATTTTTCTCCTCAAGTTTCATTGCTGGGTTTTGTCTTTCAGAGCTAAATATAGGTGTTAGTAATAAGTCTGAGGAACACATTTCAGAAAATTTTAAATGAAGACAACAGTAAACTTGTGTAACACTTGCAGACTTGTGTTACCAAGTGTTTAAAGAAAAAGTTTTTAACAAATGGATGTTCTTGGATTATTTCAATAATATTTTAAGGGGTTTTTTTTCATAGTGTCATCTGTTTATTGGGTTTTTCTAATAGATGGAAAAATAAACTTTTTCTGAGTGACTAGGCTCTTGTTTGAATTCTACTCTTTAAAAGACTCTGTAATTTCACTCTCAGTATTATTTTATTGAAGATTCATGGATAGAAGCTCATCTCTCTTTATTTAGATTCAATTCATGTTCCTATGTTGACATGTAATAAGTTCATCAAAAGGTAAATTATTGTTTAGATTTAGACCTTTATGGGCACTTAATCTGCTTGAGAAAAATACATTAATATCCTTCAAAACCCTTGAATTATTTCACTTTGACCTCCCTGTGGGCATCTCCAACAGATTTTAATTGCATTCTGCTGATAATATATTTTGGTGGTCTATCATTGAACACTTAAAATAAATTTAGATTAAGGTTGCTACATACCAAAAAAGACTTTGAGTACTCTGTGAGAATTTGGTGGATATAATTTAAGAACTTCATAATTTAGAACTGGGGAAGGTATATTGCTAGTGCAATGCAAAAATTCTCTTTTTTGGTCAAACTGACCCATTTAGAGTTACAGAGACAATTCCATTCCTTTGAGAAAATATTTTAAGTAGCACTAAACATTAAAAGAGGGGTTTGAGAGAAATCAGGGGAATACAATGTTATTTCTATCTGTAGACTTTCTAATTTGTAGTGCATATTTTCCTGGCAATTATTTTTCTCATTAAAAAAGAAAACAGAAAAGGATAGACCCACCTTAGTTTTGCTACTTAATGACTCACTAAGAAACTGTTTTAGCTTATAACCAGGTGCAGCAAGCTTGCCTTAGCCGTAAATACAGACTGTAACGAGTGACTGGTGTTATCTATGCTGTCAGGAGAAGGTAACTTTAGATAAGGATTATTATTCTTAGAAATGGTATTTACACCTCTGTGTTGCTGGCTTATGGAATTGGAATCCCCTAAGTGCATTCTGTGTTTAGCTGACCACCTTGCCCTTGAACATGCTGACTCTTTTCCCTGCTTTCTTGTCTTCTATGATACATCAGTTTGACAGATTCTTGAGCTATTTTCACACCTTATACAAAGACTAGTTGTAATCAAAATCAGTCTTTTCTCTAGGATTCGGTACTTCCATTTAAAATGGCTGTGATATATTGACAAACTGATGAAAAACAAAGCAAAACGAGCCTCTCTTTATTAAAGTATTTCTGTACTGCCATTCGAGGTTTACAGTATTATATCTTAGCTCATAACTTACTGTGGAATAAAGCATTTAACACTTTTATATTTCTCTCTTATTGTAGTATTTTATTCTGAATTCTAGGGTTTTTTTGTGATTGGTACATGAGACATTTTAAAAGATGTCTCCCCTAGTCCTGGTATATGTTGCAGAACAGATACTATTCACTTTTGTTAGCTTTTCAGTCAGACATAAGCTATGTCCTTTCTTTGATTACATTTTTGAAATTTCAACATTTTACTGTAACCCAAATTATTTTCAACTAATTTTCAGCTAATTTTTAAAATATCATCTGTAAATACCCAAAATGTGTTTTCTTTCTAGTATTGCTGTTCATCTATATAAAAAAGTAAAGCTCGAAAACATGGAATGAAGTAGGACTATAGGATTCAGCTTTTGAATATGCAAGAAATTTGAGTAGAAAAATGCTCTGTGGAGGATGAAGTTTCATGTCAAATACTTCCAACACACCCTGGCAGCTTGTGTGCAAGCTCCTGTTGTCAATTTTTTAAGTCATTCTCTTTCTGTAGAAGTTTGTATGATGATAAACTCAGATTCAGAGAGTTATTTAGCTTGGCCACAAACATTTTTAATGATTGAAACTTGGTATGCCATGCTACTTCCCAAGAATTAATCAGTTTCCATGAAAACATGTTGTTTAAATTAATCCAAACTCATTAGCACTACAGAGATGGATACTCAGTAAAAAGCCTCCATTAATTAGCGCTGCATCCTGTAATATGCCTACAGCTCGTGACCATTTCCTTGAATTTGTGCAGTGTGTGACCCTTTGCATCTGATATTCTTCTACAGCAGAACGATAGCCCATGTTTTGGGTTTAAAACAGAGAGCGTATGTTATAATGAGTGGCATGTTACTCTCTTTTTCCCAATGAATTCCAAAGTCATAAACAAGATTTCTCATATACCTCATTTTGAATTCAGAGCTCAGTGCAGGTTTTTCATTTCTGTTTTGACAATAGGCATAGCAATAATAAATTTTGTTTCTTCAGTTTTTAAGTTTATGGAAATTTTGCTCTTTGTCTTTTCAGTAGCTAAAGAATATTTGTGCAGGGTGCTGGACTGACCCTTCTGGTGGAGGGTTGAATATTCTCTGCTTGCTTGGAACACCAGGACAACATGAGCATATCAATATTTCAGAGTGTATTTGTGACGCATAGAATGGAGAACGATAATTCCATGCTTCAGGAACCTGCATTTCTATATGCTGTGCACAGGGGTGCAGGACAATTCTAAACTCATGCCTTTTCTGTGTTTTCTGAAATTGCTTTTCTTTGTGTTTAAGTCTCTTTTTGCAAATCTGTTCCTTATAGTCACCAACTCCTTTATGCTTTATATTCTTGATGCATGTACCATTGCCTATCATTGAACTTGCTCCTTGAATAATGTTCTTGGTTCAGCAAAGAACTAATTAGCATTGGACAATTACGTCCCTGATCATTAATACACGTAAGACTTTTGTTCTGGTCACTCAGGCAGTAGATGTCCGCTGTCTCTGAAAACCAACTGAATTCTTGTAGGATGTCTGTATATGGAATGGCACTTTTAGTTTTATCTCTTTTCAGCTGGCAAGTATAATGATTAAGTGGATTTTTTTTTCATTCTTTCACTTGTGCAAGAGCTAATCTTCAAAACAGGCCATTGTGTACATAACACACATGCCTGGAAATAGGAGGGTCACAGGCAGGTGACCAATAGAAAAAGCACAGTCCTCTCTCTTAAAGAACAACTTCCTCAGCCTGAAAAATAGGACCAACTCATGAAATTCAACTGTGTGCTTTCCTCCCCATTTTTAAAAAATCCTTTACTCCCCTTTCTCTTCAAACTGGCTAGAAACCCCAATTTATCATCATGATGTATGGTATCATTAATCCTCCTTGAAAGCAAGATGCATAATGCTGCAGTGTTGGCACTGAGCAAACTTCTGCGGCCTGACTGTCTTCACACCCCTTTGAGCCTCTCTTGTTCTAGCAGAATGGAACTGGACTCATAATAAGTTTAGCTATCATGCTGTTTGCAGAAGCAAGTGACCTATTATCCTGTTCCCTTTGCTTCCCCTCCCTCCTCTCCCCTTTGCTAACGCACTGCAGCTACAAAATGAGCGAGACAGGGCTGCTGGTTTATGCTCCAGCAGTAAGCTGTTAGGAACAGAGGGCCCTATAGGGGTAGAATGACCTCTTTTGTAAGCAAGGACAACAGTTTACTTTGTGGGAGAGAGAAACCTTTTATGCTTTCTTTGGTATTTAATGATTAGTTGGCTCTATCTGCTGCATGCTTTTTATTGGGAACTCTCAAACTTCTTTTTTTTTTTACCATAGGAAGAAGGAATAATTTAAACGAAACTTTTAGTACTGTTACAAGCTTTCTTATTCCTTTTTTCAAAAAACTCCTCTCATAAAAATACTTTGCTTATCAATACAGTAGCAGAAGTGAGCAAAATAAACTATGATATAAATTGCAGAACTGCTAATCCCTACAACAGTCACAGGTAATGAACTTCCTTTGCAAATGCCTTGATGGCAAAGCATTTTCTGCAAAAGGAGCATTTCTGAGACTTTTACACAATGGATTTAAATAAATAAACAAATTCAGGGAACCCATATTCTAAATGGTTTCATCAATTTCATTTCTCAGATGCATGACTTTGGAAAAGTAAAATTTTGAATAAATCCATTCACAGCTTCTGCTTTCTAAATCATAGACGATGAAATGAAAAGCCTCTCTTAGTCATGTGGCTTTTAGGTTCTTCTGTCAGACTTCACATTTAAATACAAAGCAGATGGTAGAGAATCATTACCTAAAACTTAATTTGGTGTTACTAAGGAGTAGATGGGGAGCTGGGCCAGTTTTCTTAGTTTCAGTATGGAGTTCTTGTAAAATCTCCAAAGTAGCCCTAAAAATTGGTGTGAAAGGTGATAGTAGAAGGATATGCATATGTTGTGTTTTTGGAGGGGAGGGGGAGGTTTTTTAATTTGTCCAAAACCACAGTGTTTTGTTATTCTGACTTAAAAGTAATTAAGAAAAGTTCTTGTTCCCAATGCTTGTTATTTTTTACTGTGGTTCAGATCTGATTAGATTTCGTAAATGACATAAAATAACACAAAAATATGATTGCACTTTGAGAAGAAAAACGTATGAAACATAAATTTTTAAAAATTCATTAGCCCATTTTTATTGAAGGAGAACCAAGCTGTTTCCTGAGCTCTTTCACATTGTGCTTGATAAGGTATTTCTTTAGCTCTTTTTCATCAAAGGTCATTTAAGCTCTGATTACAACTTAGTATATGAGTGAAAGAGTATGTTTTACTTTTTGAAAATACAACCTCATCTAACCAAAATCCAAAATACTTGTTATACTTTTGGAAAAGCAATTGCTGGAAGACTTGAGGGGGCCCAAGGAACAATTAATTTTTCTATTTTGCAGTTTGTGAATATAGCCCAAACTTTTTTGCATTAGTTTGAAGGATCAGGAATTCATTATAAGTACCTATGTCACATCTGTAGTAAATGATCCATTAAATCAAGTTCCTGTTATGGCTTCATAGGGTCTGAGAATCTCATACCATGAATATATACTAATGTATAGCATTTTTATATAAATACATGCGAACTTTAATAATTTGTTAGTGAAATCATTTGCTGAAGTATGTTGGCAAGGAGAAAGAAAAACTGTCTTTAATTTCGTTACTAAGTGTAGTAGACAACACGGCCAAACAGAATCTTCCAAAGTGATACTGTTCAGTGTTCTACTTTTAAAATAACATGTTATTTCTGCATAGGTGGAATGATCTCAGTCAGTATAACTTGGTCTGTATGTCACTTCATATTAGTTTCCAAACATTTGTTCTCAAAAATATGTAGACTATAAAAGTTACTGTGTTCATTTCCTAAGCACTCTAATATATGTGTCATCCTGTGGGTAGTGGAAACCACAGCTGCTTTAAAGGCTTGTACTGAACTAAGCACTTGCAAAACACAGCTCTAGTTTTTGTAACTGCAGACTGACATCCAGAAGTAATAGAAATAATCCTGCAGTGAGAGGCATCCAAGTGTGCCAAGAATGATGGCTGATGTCATTATGAGGCTGTTGTCTCTCATCATTCAAAGAACATGACAATCAGGGGAGATTCCCAATGAGTGGAAGAAGGGGGAATGTCACTCTGCCCTCCAGGAAGAGCAAGAAGGGAGAACTGGGGAACTACAGGGCAGTTGAACCTCACTCTCTATGGGGAAAACCCTCATAGAAGGGGTAGATGCTACCTCCTGGCACAGGAAGGACAAGAGGGTGCTTGAGAACACATGGCATAGGTTTACCAATGGGGAACCATGTGATGGGCCTGAGTGACTTTTCTGATGGGATGTCTGGCTTTGTGGAGGAGAGGAAAGCAGTAGAGTTATGGTGTTTTGGGGTGGATTGGTTTGGGGTCTTTTTGGGGGATAGGATGTTGGTTTTTTATGTTTTGAGGGTTTTTTTTGTTTAGGGGGTTTGAGGTGGATTTGGGTTTTTGTTTTCCTTTGAGATTTTCTGTTTTGTTTTGGTGTGGTGTGTTTGGTTTTGTTTAGCTTAAATTCATCCATTACTTCAGTGTAGTCTCCCATAATGTTCTTAGAGTGGTGAGACATAGACTGGATTAGTGGATGGTGAGGTGGCTAAAAGAATTTATTGTACTGCTAGTATTTCATGTCTTTTGCAAGGTGAACAGTCATAGTGCATTTTAAGGAATATGGGAGATCATACCCAAATTAGGGAAGTACTTGACTGGCTGGAGGGTACAGCTAATATTGCAAGGGAGTTCAGCGGCCCGGAGAAATGGACTGACTGTAACTTCATGAAGTTCAACAAAGGCCGGTAAAATGTCATGAATCTAGGATGAAATAACACCATGCTGCACTATGGATGTGCAGAGCTGACCGTTTGGGGAGCATCTTTGCAAGCTTTGGAGTTTCTCTGGGAAAGCTGGTGCACATGAGTCAGCAGTGGAACCCCTCTGCATTGCCAGCTGTGCCCCAGCTGCTGTGGGAGAGTGTGGCCACAGGCCCTGGGGAGTGACTGCTGCCTTGGACCTGGCAATTGCAAAATGTCACAGAGAGAGCTCTGCCCATTTTTGGGTGCCTGAGGACAAGGCTGCTGACACGCTGCAGCAGTTCAGCAGACGGACATGGAAATGATTGGGAGGATGGAGCACATAAAGACAAGAAAGGGATTTGTGGAGCTTTTGAAAATAAAGTGAAGAGGAGTTATTATTGCTGTTTATGACTGCCTAATGGGAAGCTATAGAGAAGACAGACAGACTGTCTTGAAGTCAGACAGGTCCTGCAGAGATAGTATGATAGGTAACAGGAAAAGTTGGAACACAGGAAATTGCAATTAGGTGCAAGTAAAAGTATTTTACCCTTAGGGTGGTCAAATATTGGAACAGATTACCCAAAAATGGCTGTGGTGTTGCTGTTACTGGAAATATTCAGAACACAACTGCACAAGGACCTGAGCAATCTCATCTAATTGGACCTGACTGAAGCACGAGATTGGATTAGATGACCTCCAGGGGTCCCTTGCAACCTAAGCTATTCTATGATTCAATGAAAATAAATTTACCGTGTGTGTACAGAATTGTCTTTACCTTTGGGCTTTCCTGGTGACCAGATAAAATGGAATTTGTTCAGGCTTTTAGATGAAGTCACTGTGTATGGCGGGTCTTCATGTAATACTAATCAGTGTTTCAGAGCAATTCACGTACTGTTAAACAGATACTCTAAAACTCTTGATTATGAGTCTAATAGCAAAAAATTCAGAGAAATACTTTTCCAGTCCTCATTTTTAAGGGTACTAATGCTGAACAACCTTTTCTAGCCACTCAACCAGCCATTGCATCCTCCTGTGATACGGAAGTTTGACGAATCCCAGTCCTCCTTTTGCTACATTTTCTGTAGCAAAACCAGTTTTTGAAATCCAGTAAGTTCCCCAAGCATTGCAGTAGGTCAGCCCACATCCATCATGATCAAATCTTGTTCTCCTTTTTGTGGCAAGCATTAAGAGAACATGAGTGGACAATCATCTTCCATGTCCTTAAGACTGTCCAGAAGTGTAAAAAAAGAGATCTTTGAAAAAGAGGAAATACTTTTGAGCATTAATAAAGATCCCCTAGCAATTCAGGCTGTGAGATTGTTTGTATGCAGTGTGTTGCAAGCAGAACTGCAGCACTGCATTTGCCTGTACAATATAGTGCTGAACCATAAGCTGACCTGCACTTTACAAAATGCATAAAAAACATTGATCCTTTAGGTCACAGCCTGACAGCTTGCCTCTTTCACCAGTCCTGAACCTAGACCTGTCTTTTTTACCTCAATCTACTTTTTTCATCATGTGCTTGCCAGCTATCCTGCATTCTCTAATTGTGACAGTTTGGTGTGAGTTACTTTCTGGGTAACTAGGGTTTGTACAGGATTGCGTCCAGCTCCATTCTCTATATCCTCCAGAAGCCTGTATATATACAGATGAAATAGGGATAAGGGTTTCTTGGTGAACTGGAAATTAATCCTTACAAACCCTGCTTAGCACCAGTGAGTTGTTCCCAGTTGATTTTCTCTTTCAGGAAGTCCCTGCAATGGCATGTTTCAGTGCTGATCCATGTGGTTGAACTGACTGTCTTAAGACTTGGATGATGGTGAATCAATGCTTGCAGAGTAGTAAGCAGAATTACAGGAGGAAACTGATTCCTCCAAATCTCAGTTTCTGTTTAAACTTGCGTTATATCCAGATTGGTACAGTGATATGCTGTGTGCACAGATGTCTTCACAATTTCCTAGTAAGGCACTGATTCAGCAAAGTAATTTAGAGCACATGCACTGCATCAAATATGTAAATGGTGCCTGTAGAATCCATGCTGAATCAGTAACAAATAATTGAAGAGAAAATAAAGTAGGCTAAGCTCATTCTGAACAATGAATTTGGTGTTTTCTAAGCCTTTATCTTTGGCCATGATTTTTTGGTTTTAAATAATTCTAAGGTTGTGATTAGGAATGGTCAGATTGACTGTCCTCAAGTCTACAGGAGTTTTAGACAAACATTTAAGTCAGGCCTCCCCTTGGCAGATGGTCTTTTAGGTTTCTGTGGGGCGTTGGGAGAGGTATTTCTGTAGTCTGTACAGCCCTGTAGGCTGCCATAAGAATTCACTGTTGGAGAAGGAATCACAAGGAGGTCAGGCAGTTATTGATAAGCATATGTGGGCTACTGAGAAGGTCAGAGTCAGGGGCCTCCCACTGAGGCAGATTGCAGAGAATTGTGCTGTTGGAAAAGCCACTCCTGTTCACATTAAAAAATCAGCCAGGAAAGAGGAGAACAAGAAGGGGAGAAGAAAAAAACCAGGGGCGTTTGCAGGTTGAATTTCATTTGTACAAAGTCAGTTACCAAATATGAGAATTTCACTGGGATTGGTGTCCAATAATGTAACATCTTCAGATATTTTTATAGATGGAAGTAAATTCCTTTTTCTGATGGAGTAGACTTCCCTTCAATTTAAAGGATGCTTGGTATTGCTGAAAACAGTGTTTACAATAGTTATGTGAAGATAAAGCAAAATAAAAATGCTAGAAGTTTTTTTAATTAAAGAAGTGAATTCATTTCAAGTGGTCTCTAAACCAGAAGTACACATCTTTTATAAAAGCGATAGTTGTAGGATTTCTTATCTTTCTTACTACAAGGATTGTTTACCCCACAAAAATGAAGTTAAAACCCATGTCACACAATGTGGAATGAGTATTCTTCTTTATATTGAGACATATGAGAAGGAATAGGCTCAGAACTTCCTTCATTTACTTGGAACCTATTATTTTTCCAACACTTTTCATTCTCAGTAATATCCAGTTAGAACAGAGCAGAGATCAAGGGCCAGCTGTTAAGGTTTCTCTTTTGTGATGGGAGAGTGAGAAATCAACCACGAGCTGTGACCAAAGGCAGACTTGTGATTACTTGGATATAATGATAATTGGCCTTAATATGGTAACAAATGCTCTGAGTTTGCACATCTGAAGTCTGCAGTTTGACTCAATTTTCTTGTTAACAAAATCAGCTTGCCATTATTAGCACCAAAATTGCCCAGTAACAGAGTGGTAAATGATCGAGTGAGGTTCACTGCAAAAGAAAGGGAGAAAATTCTGTATATGATTAGACAGTGGATTTAAATAGGTTCATGTATAGGGCTGGAGTTTGGAGGGGAACTGGGTGGAAAATAGGAAGTGTTGACTGACTTTATTAATACTGTTTGAGAGGTCTATTGTTTTCTCCTCTTACCTGGTATGAGTTTAGACTCCTAAACTGAGGATGCAAAGGACTAGGAAAAATGGCCTAAAATCAGTTGACACAAAACCTCTATCACACACAGTTATGTACAAAGTTGATTTATCCTGTTTATCCTACTTGTAAATATTTATCACTCGCAGTAACTTTCAGTGTTTGAAGATCCATTTTGTCAACCTGAAACTGGGACGTGAACTTTTTCCTAAAATACAGGTGTTCTTCCCCGTCCCTGCCCCCCCCCCATAATAAGATGACATCCTTGGATCTCTCAGCATGAATTATTGCCATTGCTTGTTGTTCAACACCCTGATCGGAGAGCAGATGAGACAGTTATTCCTGTTGTTGCTGATTTACTATTACAGCTGCTTCCTCTTCTTGTGATTTAATTTGAAGTTTGAGCCCACCAGGGGGCTAATGGTCCCCACCTATGCAGCTTTAAAAGCTCGCTGTTGTTTTCCACTGGAATGTTATTTCCATTCCTAGCCAGTGATTTATTTTTTTTCCTCGGTGTTTGATGTATCAGGGGCCGGGGGGGCTGCACGAGCTGGCTCCCCCCGGTCCGGGGTCCCTGCTCCGTGTAATCCCACCGGATCTGGGGCGGGCGGCCCCCGAGGTTCTGTGGCATGGCGTCAGTCTCCAAACCACGTCAATTCAAACAGGAATATAGTGATACGAAGGAAGAACTGGACTCCATCTCTGTTCTGCTAGGGAGGTTTATTTGGGGTAACAGAGAAAAGGGTGCAGGGAAAGAGAAGGGGGGAGGGAGACAGGGCAGGTAGCAGATGCTAGCAGCCCAGAGATGGAAGACCTCGAGCTGATCCGGACATCGACATATAAAGGGAAAGGAAGGGGAGGGACTGTCTCCCCCAGAGCCAGTCCCGGGGAGTCTGAAGGGAAGACAGGCATAGGGAACCCACCAGTAGATTTCAGGTACAGCAGAATGCATATTTCAAAATGAACCAATGGTACACCGAGCAGGGAAACAAAGAGAGCACATGGAATCCTAAAACCCCACATTGCTACAGGTGTTCATCTGGTAACTGGGAGGCAGTATTCCATTAGCCATTAATGAAAAAAAGAAAAAGGAAATCCAACCCAAACCCAATGCAACTCTTTAGACTGAAAGCATGCAAATGAGAATTACTCTGTCAAAGTAGAAACTTAGCAAATCAATCTTTTTTCATGTATTGCAGGAAAATGTAGGGCAGGCAGCAAACCCTAGAATATGTTTCATGGTGGGTACTGCCTGTGGTGAGATGAATTCCAAAACCTCTGGCAAGTGCCCTGAAATCCACTGTGTGACTGTGTACTGCAGGCAGATTCTGTGCAGGGAGCTCAGTTTGAGTGTGGCTACAAACTTGTCACTGCAGCTGGTCAACCAAAGAGCACTTGGTACTTCAGGAATGCTTTGCACCAGTCTTCTCTCAAGATTCAAATTATACATCTTCCTCACGTACCTATTCTTGAAGCAAAACTTAAAAAAATATGAGTTTTCTGGTTAACCTTTAATTTTTAAGCATTCTTCATTCTAAGTAATAAATAACCTTGAAAACATTTCTATACAAACAGGATTAACTTTGATGCTCAACATAGTTTGCTTTCTGCCTTTATTGTTACAGTGTGAATTTAAGAGTAGCAGTCTTGAATTTACATTTTGTAAAGCATTTAATTTTCTAAGTTTATTACTTTTTATGTGATTAAAGTCTGTGTATGTGTTTATGTTTTCCTCATTTGAGTATATATTTGTAACATAAACATTTACATTTTATGATACATTCTCTGATGTTCCAAAGAGTGCTTTGATGAATTATGCACCTTCTAGTGTTTGGTTTTTCTTTTACCTGTTCATCATTGGTTTTAAAAGTTTAACTCTTCACTGAGTTAATAGTATCTTATCTTGCTAGGAATCACAGATATTTTCCTCACAGACGTCCTGTTTTCCATGGCTTATTTCTTGCTTTGGGGTGGTAAGGAAGGGAAAAGGGATAGCATTACAAAAAGGATGAAAGCTGGGCAGCCTGGCAGAAGTGGGTGCATGAAACCTCAGTGCTTTCAACTATTATTAAAGGGTGGTACAATCTTTCCCCTCTTTGACTAGGAGGATATTATTACCAAATACCAGTGTTCAAGGTTGCTATTTACAATATAATTCAAATGCACTACTTTCTAAGGCTCTGATTGATGGAGAATGAAGCATTAACTGCCAGGAAACAGATTTTCCTCTACGATTAGTCAGTCATGCAGTGGTCACTAACCTTTTCAATGCTACCTTAATATTGCATTGCTAATTGTATAATTTAAAGAATACAAGATTTTAATAGTTACTTCAGGAGGAATGTTAATCACAGTGCTTTAGAGCTGGTTTTGCTCATTGGAAGCTTACCAGTTAATAAGCTAACTACTGTAATAGCCATTAGTGCAAACTCTGCTTGGGTGATGTCGCTTCTGGTGTTTGATGAATTAGGCTCAAAAAATACAACAGAGTACTAAACTTGTCTGACTTGCTGTAGAAGCAGCACAGAATTAGTCATTGGCTGTGAATGTTAATCGCTCCACAGCAATGATAATTTACAGCATTGTTGTAGCACTCTTGTGCTCATAAAATGAACTTAATAACCCACTGCTACCCATGGGATAAGTCTTCCTTCTCATTCCCTCCCCTTTGCAATTGAATACCCAGTCTGGCTGCATAATAGCCATGTGAAATACTGCATTTAAAAGAGTGAGCAGCTGTATGATAAAATAAACAGCTCTAAAACAGATTTGTTAATTTTCTCTTTCTTTTATTCACAGAGGGTGTTTGTGAGATATGGCTGACCAGTGAAGACACAGGGGCTTATGGCAGAGACATTGGCACAGACCTCCCCACGCTTCTGTGGAAACTGGTTGAAGTTATTCCTGAGGGAGCTATGCTGAGGCTTGGCATGACAAACCCTCCCTATATTTTAGAGCATCTGGAGGTAAGGAAGAAAAGGAATCATTTATATACCGACATAAACATTCATTGAGTGGGTCAGCATGGAACCTCGTGTGAAGTTTCTTTCATTTTAAGCAGTAGCTTAAAAAAAATAGACTTAAAATACGTTTATAAAATTAGACTAACAGTGTTAAGCCATTTGCCTGACACAGCAAGTTATTGAGATAATAAGATACTCAAATGATTTTGGAATTATAATATTACTGAGATCTCTGACCTGTAGGACTTTATTGTAGTGATGTCCATTTGTGTATGTCTAGTGTTTCCAAGAGCTAAAGAAAATGTCATTAGCAAGTGATGGACTGTGGGATTGAATTTTTCTTCTTGCTGCACCTCAGGCAAATATTTCCAGAAACACTGTATGCTGGTCTCACTCAATGATGCATTCATTATCCTATTTTTAGTGTGTTTAGAGCTTCCATGATAAGAAATAGAAATGTGAGTGTATATCTGTGTTTAACATAAATGTAACAAAGCAGTTCAATGAAATTAGAAGTGTATAACAGTGTAAATTTTAAAGAGCATTCATTCGTGTAGAGGAGGAAGGTAGAGTTTCTTCTCAAAGGTACGTATGGTTTTGATGGATTCTGTCATCAAAAGAATTTATTGGAATTCCTAAGAACTGTCCACAGTATGAACATAGCTTTAAAGAGGAGGAAAAAGGGGGGAAGGATGTAGTTTAGGTAAATCTTGTAACCATGTGCACATCCAATAACCAGATAAGTAGCTGGTATCCAATCTGCTTTCTCAAAGATATTACAACATTAATAGTTGCACTTGTGTTTTCTTAAGATGTCAAGGACAGTATTTTCTCATCAGAGTGCTATAACTGCACTTTTGCCTGTTATTGAAGCATGTGGGCCAGAGAAATCTCACCTTGGTATGAATAAACAGGTTTTCACTTCACCAGCTGAAGAAAAGGAACTGCAGAAAGTTGTTACTTTATTATTTGATTTAACATATTCTTCACTAAGATAGAGTCTTAACTCAGCATACTAAATAAGAGCCTTTAGGAACTGGTGTGGTTGTGTTTTTGAGAGCTCTGCACAAGCTTTTCCTCTCTTTTTTTTCCCTCTTTTTTTTTTTTTTTTTTTTAAAATTTTGACGTTTTTCATCATCTTGTACAAAAGCAAATCAAGCTTTTAGCAATTTTCACAGTTAATGTCTTTCCTTTCATTTTTAATTCACATTATTAAAAGTGTTTTGGCATAGACTGCTGCTTTTGTCACTGCTGGTCATTGTATGAGTACTCTAAAAGCTTTAAAAAATAGAAAAATTAGTTGCTGGAAATAACAAACTGCTCTGCTGAGGTAAGGGGCACTGTTGATATATATAATCAAAAAAAAGTGTAAAGAATGTTGCTTTCCTTCAATCAGTAGCCATCATATCATAGTGGGATCATGTCACAAATCTGTAAATTTATGATCTCTAGTCTTCTTGTTTCTAAATTTTCCAGGTGGTGGTATAGGTAGGACTTACTTTTTTACCTGACTCATATTTAGGAAAAGTAATCTTCTCTCTTTGCAAATGGATCTTTAAGTGTCATGGCAAAGTGAGAGGAACTCATGGAGGCCTGTTGAAAATGTGTGTCTTGAATGCTGCTGTGCAGAATGTGTTTGTGTGCGCCAGCCTTTTTGTGCAGTAACAACATCTGCAGTAACATCTGCTCCATAGAATTTCCAGTTTATATGATTTTTCTAAGGATTATTTAATCACATTTCTCTGTTTCACATGTGACCAAGAATTTCTGATATTGAAATTCAGTGATATAATTTTGTTGATTTGTCCAAATTAATTTGTAAAAAATTTTTCACCTTCTGTATTTTTATCTAATCTCCTCTTCCAAGTTTACCAGACTGGTCTCTGAAGGATCACTGGGTGATGTAAGCAGCCTCCTGTACACGTTTTCACCAAACAAAATAAATGTTTTATGGGCAACAAGGTTTTAACTTTCCAGTTGAGAAAAGGGTAAAACTGCAATTTGTTTAAAAACCAAAATTAAGTGAGAAGCCAATTAACCTTTATGTCTTGATTTGGATAAAATC
This sequence comes from Entomyzon cyanotis, assembly GCA_024500445.1. Lineage (NCBI taxonomy): Eukaryota > Metazoa > Chordata > Aves > Passeriformes > Meliphagidae > Entomyzon > Entomyzon cyanotis. The sequence goes on from JAKEPQ010001005.1 coordinate 75,556,650, forward strand.
CAGATGTGTATCTGTTATCTCCTAAGGAAGGTAAGAAGTTTTATTATTTGTTGCAAAAATCTTTCATTAATTCTTTGAAAAGGTGCTGCATTTTATTAATTCATTTTGTTAGAAGCAGTCTAATTAGGATGTTGTTTCCCTTTCTGTGAAAAAATTTTACTGTGGAAAACATACTCATCTTGTGTCACTTTTGGTATGTGATGAAAAGGACAAAGTCATTCCAATCATGTATCTTCTTAAAAAATCAGACATTTTTCGTAGTTGTGTACAAATGTGCACATGCAACTGCTCAGCAAGGGTTTATCTCACTTTTGAAATTATATGTGGCACAGAGCAACAGTAGTTATCTAAATGTAGAAATTAATTTTAAGAGCTGGACAGAGCTTCCCTAGAGACTCAACCTAAAAGCAATGATTTTTCGTTTGTTTACTTTTTTTTCAGTATTTATTGGAGTTTACCTCCAGCTAAAGAGTATTTCATCTGCCTCTGTATCTGGGAATCAGTTTCTTAGTATCCATTAATACGTGGCAGCCAACAGCTCTGGTATTCCACTGATGGAGGTCAGCACAAGAAGAGGGAGGAGGAAGACAACTTCCCTTGGGTCAGGAGTTGTGGGATTAGAGCACAGAAGGGGACAAAGAAGCTGCGAGCACTTGTAATGCATGTTAAGGCTCTCATGCTGGAAGGCTTGGTAGATCTGGGGGCTTGGGCCATTCAAACTCATTTGTTTTAGGTAGGGAGTCAGTTTAAGTTCTCATATGATTTAAAATAGCATAACCAGTGCCTTCAGGTACTGCTGTCAGATAAATGCCATTCTATACTTAAAGATGTTTGTCATTCCAGAGGTTACTGTTAATGTCATGAAAGTCCTTACTATGCTTGGGTTGTGTGGTCTGACAATTCAGTACTTTAGGTTTTTGTTCTACAAGTATGGTGGTAATAGTGCCTTGTTTTGCATGAAAGTCTTGGGATAAGAAGCAACCATGTGTTTTCAGATTATAAATTCTGCATTCACTTGGGCCTTCATGTTTGGAACCATGCAGTGTTTTATAGTCATGCAAAACATTAAACGCTTTTTGACATGCTGGACACTGACCTAAGTCATTACAAAAAGAGCCTTTATCAGAATTATTCAGGGTATGATCTAAACCACTAATTTTTTTAACCTGCTTTTTCTTTAGCCGCAGATGATGTCTGAGCTTACATTAGTGCATAGTATGAAGTTGCAAGAGCAGATGAGGAAATCAGAGAATTTGGTAGTGAAGCCACTATATCTGGATTTATTTGCATTTTGGAGTCTTTACTTCAAAATAAATCTAATTATCTTAATCAAATTTCCCCACTGGCCATGATCCAAAGCTGTTTCAAAGACATAGCATTAGTTTGAATTCCTCTGTTCCCACCCAAGGCTTGGAGTACATTCATTGTGAAGTATGGCAACTACTCTGATTTCCTAGGAACTGGATTTAGCTGGCCCACTAGGAATTCACCCTGCAGACTGAACAAACCAATGGCCATGAAGGGAGCATGGGAAACTGCACTTCAAAATTTCACTGCTGCTTTCAATGGGCACATTAAAATGAACACAGCCAATCCTGGCAGGACTTGTCTGGCGTGAGGTTTGTTGGTGTGACACAGAGGGTTATTTGCTATTTAGTTTAATGAAACTGAAGGACCAGAAACCCCAATGTTGTTTCTCATGACCATGGAACTAAGACTGAGGAAGAAGTTGGAGTCTGTGTTTACCTGCAGGAGACATCTTCAGTTTTCCTCTCAGAGAAAATATGGCCCAGCAAGGCAGGTAGTATTGTTTTAATAGGTAGTATTTCCAAAGTGCTCTTACACAGTCTTAGCAGTCTGTTTGAAGCACACAGCTGGCTTATTTGAAGGCTGGTCTCGAACTGAGATTTTGAGATGCTCCCTTGTCCAGTGTCAGTCCTATCTTAATGTTGATGCAATAGGACATTGGGGAAAACTTGGGATTTTATCTACATGGAAAAAAATTTTAATAAACAGACATGAACTTTGGCCAGGGAAAACCAATTTGCCTCAGAATATTTTTGTTTTATATAATGTTAAGGGCAAAGGAGGAGGTTAGTGTTAGAATCCTAGTTAGCGCTATAGTCCTAGAAAAACCTGCAAGGAGTGCATGTGTGTGTGGTTACCCTGTGTGCTCTTGCCCATATGTCTTTGCACAGAGCTACTGCTCTAATTACACACAGTGCCAGATGGCAAAGATTTTATCACCCCGTAGTATCAACATGTAGCAAAAGTATATAAGGAATACACCCTGCTTTAGAGATAACCTCTAGGCATTTTTTCCCCAGTCACATTATGAAGCTACTCACTAGCACTCTAGTGAGACAGTGTTTAACATCCACTTCCAGTGACTGATGAGAGGATGGTTGGGAAAAATCTATTAAAACAATGGTAGTAGATAAACGATGAATGGGAATTAGTCTGAAAAGTAAAAAATGAGGCGAAATGTATAGCAGCTTGAAATTAATTAATGTTCATGGCATAGTGTTAGATACTTATTTTTGCCTTGACTATATTTCACTTTTCCTTAGGTTTAAACTTAATTTTCTATTTAAGTATCTGGGACTCTATCCAAATTACGAGGGACTGTAGATCATCCAGACTGTAAAAGGGCAGGGACTCACATCTGATCCTTAGCTTGCCTCCTTTGTGGATTTAACACTAACTGTACTTCCAGAGTTGTCTGGGATTTTAGTACGGCTCTTTCTGTGAGTGATGGGATGCTTCCAAATCTGTATAAAGGAGGCAGTTCACACCTGCCATTCCCGTAAGTGCTTAATTTCACATGACTAGATGAGTAGTCATCTTTGTCACCTGTCAAAATGAGTCTGTCTCAAACCATACTATATGCCATCTGTGAGCTGTATCTCCGTTATTAATTCAGGACATTTGAGTGATACACCAGCCATTGAGATGGAGTCTGCATGGCAGCAGAGTCTTTAAATGCAGAAGGTGTGCCAAGTGTACCACGAGTTGCAGTAGTATATCTTTGCTCTTTTGCTTTGATTTTTTGTGTCAGCTTGGTGTTTATGTTCCTTAACCTCAGTGAAGCTGATACCCTACAGATGGCTCCCTCAAACGTGTCCTGACACAGCATATAGGAAGTTATTACAGTATTACAGTAAAATTACCAATTCACTTTTCTTTTTTCTCTGTTCGCCTTCTTTTCCTCTGAGTGCACCAAGTGTTTTTGAGCGTTATGCATAAGCTCAAGTTTTGAATAACCTAGAGCGTAAGCTGATTTGAAATGTGTTTAAAAAGGGAATAATATGCATACATTCCTCAATAGCAAATAAAAGGGCAGCATAATTTCAAGAATTAAAAGGACTTTAGGGCATGTATTTGCTTTGTTTCTGGTATTATTTTTTGTCATTTTTATAGACTGCTGCTTTTGAAAGTGCCAATTAAAATCTGTTGATTTGACCAGAAAAAAAGAAAACTGCAGCATACATTTAAATAAATGAATAGTTAAGCCCCTGACTTCTTATTACTGTGAGTTTTGTAGTGTTTTGTACTCGGTGGACCGTGCAACTTTTTCTTGCTCTAATTACGAAGTTGTCTCTATGCAAACTGTGTCTGTTTTGCTAGCAGTATAATTGAAAGGAATCTCAGATACTAAAGGGAGGAGGACAGGGCAATTGCCTCTGTCCTTCTGAAAAAAAAAAAAAGGTGAGGTATGAAGGGATGTTTACTGTTTCCTTTGGCACTATGTTAAACGTTTACTTGTCCTATGGAAGCTGTGTGTGCATCTTTGTTTACTCTGTGTATTCCTGCTTTTATTTTTAAGTACTAAAATAGTCTGTCTCTCCTGTGCTTCCTCTCAAAGTGTTCTTTGTCTTTGGGGTTTTCAAATACAGCACATTTCCTTGAAATTACTCTTTAAGACATGGTGTCACGGGAGCATGAACTCACCCCAGAGTCAATGTATTTTTTGACATTATGGGGTTAAGAAATGGACAAATATCTGCTGTGCTTTGGGATACATTTTGTTACACCATTTTCTCTAATCTAGAATTTTAACATCTCAGCCACAACAGATCTTAATGTCTGTAAATGCTTGGCAACATGTTCGTTTCCAGCTGGTAGAATATGATTTGGCTTAGTAAATGTCAAAATAAGAACCAATTTTACTCTTCCTGAAGGCTTTACGTTGTATTCGTGAATCTTGGGTTCTCTCAGAAACCTTAACAAATCGGGAACTTTGATGAACAATAAAGGTGTCATTCCACACAATGTGGAAGGGAATATTTTTGTGTTGTTGGGAATGAAGGTTGTGTTCTTTATAACACTAGTAGAAAAAATGCTTTGAGATACATAAAGAACTGGCTTTTTTAATGCACAATTCAGTTTTCCATCAAGACAGAATATTTTATGCATGCATCTAGTGCTCTTCTATATTTAATAATCTGTGAATAAAAATTGGTATTGCAAAAAGGGGTTAAGATTAAGTAGCGCAACTGCTGACCAGTTAAATCTGTGCATATTAGCTGTACTTTAATTATGATTTGCTCATATGAATGTTTCTCTTGCTTGTTAGATTGCCCAAGAACGAAGAGTATTTAAATGCAGACAGATCTACACTCAATCTTGTGCTGAGTGTCAGGCTGTCTGTCAATTACTTATAATACTGTGTCATCCCAGCAGTCTTTTGGAGCTGGAGCTTACTTCTGGTGAATTACTAGCAGAAAATAAAAATCACAATTAACTGAGCAATATGTTCAAAGAATGGATAATGCATATATACTGCATTTGTGCTAAATAAAAGTAGGATTTTTATCAGTTGCCATGTGCTTCAAGGCATTGAGGTAGAAGCTATTGTCAAACATAGAGCTTGCATAACAAACTGTGCCATCTTCTTTTAGTATTTCTTTCTTCAAAGTTAAACAAATAACATCTCACTTTCCTAGTTATTTATATTATAATAAGTAAAGTTCTAGCAACTACTCTCAATGCTGTTCCAAAAGCTTCTGTTTAGTTTAGATGCATAAACCCTTTTGTTTTCTTTGATAGATGAGCTGTCACATTCACTGTGCTTTGCAAGCATCATCTACATAATCTTCAGTAAGACTGCTTGCTTCGTTAGGCTTTGGCATTTGTTTAAAAAAAGGTTGATTTTCTTGAGGTGAAGATTTTCTTTAAAAATGAGAAAAAGGAGATACACTGTGTTCTAGAAACCTTAATAAAACTGCACAATAATATTGGCTTTAGATTGCTGTACCACTGTTAGTTGAGGAAAAGACATAAAATCTCTTCTACTCAGTCTTTGAATTCAATTTGTTTAGCTCAGTTAAATGTGCAAGGGCTACTGTAGAATGTAAATTCTGTGATATCAATCTTGTCATTACGATTTGGAATATATTTATTCTGTTTTACTATGAAATTTTGATCGGCTCACAAAAGATAGTATTTGCCTAAAGGTTTAAGTTTTGATTAAAACCTTCCACTATTTTTCTTCCACTGGAACCTGCTAAAGCAGTTGCTATTTTAGATATCATACTTACTTGTTTGGAATGAAGGGAAACAATAGAGAGGCTTCCTGGCACTACTCTGTCTCAATACAGATGAACTCTGGAGGGGTGTGCAATTCATTCTATGACTTCCTTCTGAGCAAAAGCCATCAATTCTTTTCTATCCTATGGGATTCTCATTTTTGAACTGGAGAACAAATTCATAGTGTGGATGAAACTAGCAATCCATTTCACTCATTCAGATTTCTGAAAACAAAAAGGTAGTGTGACAATCCTACTCACCTATGGTGTGTGCGTCTCTATGCTTTTAATTTATTTTCAAGGTTTTATTAGCATAAAGTATGATTGAGACAGTTATTTAAAGTAGCATTGTGGTATTGCAATAAATCATCTTTTTAGGGACCTTCCAATATGTGTTTCTAATACATACTGCAAAAATGAGTATTAATTCACTTCTGGAAAAAAATATTTCATTTGAGGAGTACTTAATGATGAGAAATTAGAGAGGACCATAGAGAAAATGAAAAAATATGTATTTTCTTGCATGTCAGAATTAGTAATTTCACAAGGAATTAGTATTAGCTCTTTGGTTGGCTGGTTTAAAGTCATTAAACAATCACTCTAGCTATTAATGAAACATACATTTTACCTTAAAGTGAATCCATTTTTGGAACTGAACAAACAGCACTCTGAAGCTCCACAAAGTCTCTTCAGGATTGTAGTGATGGCTGTATCAGCAACAATAACAGTTCTTATCTTTGAGTGCACTGAACCATTTTACTCCATGGTACACAGAAATAAGTGTGGTATTAATGGTGAATGTGCCACTGAATCAGCTGCGTTTTGGTGATGCAGAGACTCAGATGGGCTTGGGCTCCTGGCTCACTACAGGCTGAGTAATAAGCAACCTACCCAGTGTAGATGCTGATGCTTAATGTTTTACCCAATGTAAAGTCAGTCCTACTTCAATATTGGAAGCACATTGTGATAGGGATGCCAGCTTGCTTATTGTGAAGAATTTCACGAACCAAGGTCTAAGATATCTGTATTGGGAGTTACTGGTTTCGTCAGAAAATGTGAAAAAAGGGTACTGTGCAAGGAACCTCTTTTTATTCTTGGGTATGCCATGTATAATCTTGGAAAGAAATGTATGTACCTGTTAACAGAGTAGGAGAGTTCTTGATATTTTTGTGCTTACAAATGAGGTAGCTAGTGTATTTGGTGCTATATGTTTCCTTCGTGCACTGACTCATGAGAAGAGATGCAACAAAGTTCAGCTGAAGCTTTGCTCTGTGAAACATTTATGCATTGTGATATTATCTGAACATCACATTTTGCACAGGAACTCGAGATAGCTTGTCCTTTTATTTAATAGAGGAGGATGTGGCAAGCTTTTGAAGGCATGTTAGGTGGTTTTGGTATGGCATGGTTTGGTTTTTTAAGAGATTAGTCTTAATATGTAGCTGTGAGGGAGAAAAAGTTGCTTAGCTAGCTATGGTTTGTCTGTTCTCTGAGGTAGGAAGCAGTAGAAAGATCCCACACCTAGGGGAACAGCTGGGAACAGCTAGGGCTGACCATATGGCTCTCACGGCTAGTTTTCCTATCAGCAAATCACACCTTGCAGTCTGGTTTATATCCACTTCGAAGGGTGGCCTGAGCTAATACCAGTTTTCTGTTTGGTAATGTAGAAGGCATTTTTCCCATCTGACAAAATAGATTTTTGCCCTCCATCTGGCAACCCAAAGATTTGATTTTAAGGTTCAAATTACATTGGCTAAAATTGCATGGGCTTCTAACTACTCTAGTGTGATCTGCCTTTATCCTACTGACAGGATAAAGACCTGAGCATGTCATGTCATATTATTTGGGGCAGGGATTGCCACTAAACTTGCCCATCGTGTGGCTTCAGTATATCTCCCCCAGTTCATACAGAGATGAGGGAGAGTCACTGCCTTCCAACCAGTGTCAGGGAGTTTGTGGTTATACATCAGGGAGGTTTGTGGTTATACATCCCACACGTTCTTAGGTTTTTACAGCCCCATTACTCATGGGGGAGAGTTCCCTGTTCATTAATTTTAACAAAACTGCTATGGCCTTTCCAGATTGGATCATAACTGTGTCATCATTCCCATGCATGCATCACAAGATCACATCTGTTCCTGAGCTGCACTGCAGCAGAGGAATTTATAAAATGGGCCACAGCCACTTGATTTCCATCCAGACTGCGCTGGTGGTGGCACCACTCGGCTTCTGAAAGACAACAGTCAGCAGACACCCCTCATGACATATCCCAAACTAACATCTGCCACAAAGGGATGAAGTTTTGAGGGAGTGCCATTTTGTCATGTTTCCATATGGACGAGGGTTTTTTTTGGGCTTTACTGCTGGCAGAAGACAAAATCCTTTTGCTAGGAAGCAAGCTATTCACATTATCATGACTCAAACACGAGACAGAATTGAAATACTGGATTTTTGCCTCCTTTTGGTTAGGGGAAAGAATCGCTGTCTGAGCAGCTTGCTGGTACTGACATGAAGATGCACAGCTATTGATGGTTATTGTCTTTGCAATTCTCTATGGTTGCACATGGTGTCATCGCAAACAGGAGGTGTGATTTTCTGGTTAGGTGGTTAAATCTGTGTATTGTAATTGCTAGGATGAAATATACTGACTAGACAGAAATCTTTCTGGTAACGTGCCTTATGTTCTAATGTACTCCAGGTGCTAAGAGCTGGGAAAAAAAAATTCCTATGTGATCAGTATCCTAAAGGGTGTTTCACAGGCATTGTTATTTTCCAAATGTAGATGACTCCTATTTTTGTAGAGTCAGGTTAAAACAAATTATGCTACTCTTTGACCTTTTAGTTGCTACACTAAATGTCTTTTTTGTGTAGTGCATCCTTTCATTAATAGACACATTATCAGATTCCAGGGAATAGTGAGAAAAGGCAATCAGCCGTTTCAGTCATGATGAAAGACAGAAAGTTTCTTTCACAGTGATGTAGTTTCAAAATGTTGTTCATTTATTGTTTCCAGATGGAAATAAAATTCTTTATTGCATTTTTTCTTCTAATGAAATATGTCATTATACCTAGTAATGCAAAGCACTTAAAAAACCCAACAGGATACAGATGTTTAGCTTGGAATATTTATACACTGTGAAGTACAAATATGCATTAGCCTGTGATGTCCTTCAAATACTCCTTGGGATATTAACTAATGGTTTTATTAAGTGATGAGATCTGCTATTCTGTGTGCAATCTGTGGTATGGGAAAATCTGTCAGCACTGACTAAATATGACTGTTTGGTGCAGAGTAGCTGTAATTCAGTCAAACCTATGTGGTAAAGAACTTCAGTGTTAGTTTAGGGCTGGGGGGATAAAGCTACAGGTTAGAATGTGACATTTCTATCTGAACACTGGAAAGTTTGGAAGATAGATTTATCCACATTTCTGATGCAGTCATGCAAAGCTTTTGTTTAGTTCATTATTCTGTTTCCTTCTGAACAGCTCACTGCAAGTTTCTGGTTATAAAAGGGTAAATTTAAGACTAGCAGCAGTACTTAAAAGTGAATGACAATGAAATAGTGGGTCATCAGGTATTTCTGTCTTGTGTTTGGTTTGTGTTAATAATTTGTGTTCTGCTAAATTCACAAAGTTAATCGTTACAATCTTCGAGTACCTGCTGGGAAGTCAGTTTATCAGTAGGACATTTGATTCAAAGCACATGCAGAGCATTTTGTGTAGCTTTAGCTATGAAAGTAAGCAAAGAAAGGAGTTCACAGTATAAAAGAACTGTTTGCAACCTCCTCATGTCCAGGAGGAGCTTTGATTGTCCAGAACATCCCTGAAAACTGTGACCACAGCAGCCAGGCTGTGTTAGTGTTCCCCAATAGGCCGTGTGTTGTTATATGTGAATTTCTAATACACAAGACAAGCGATTTACTTTCTAAAGAATGTGAGTTCTTTTGATACTGGGGGACTGATGTGTATCTTTCTGAACCAAAATGATGCAGTGGAATAGTCAATAATGCTTTTGAACTTACAGTTGCAGCTTTTACTGGTCCTGTAGTGACAGTTGAAAAGTTTGGTTAATTAATGCCACGCTTTTTGTGTCCCATTAGTACAGAACCAAGGATGATTACTTTAAATGACAACAAGTTGTGTTCTTAATCTTGAAAGTTATTGCCAACTGTGATTGCAGAGAACACATGTTTTATTTCTTTTACGTGGGGGATAACTGGAAGAAGCAGTTCTGATTAGTCTTGTTTAACACTGGCTGTTGGACACCATTGGTTTAGTTCCTCTTACAGGAAGTGCAGTCGAGAGCTCCCCCTTGGCCACATCCCCTTGAAAGAGATCAACTGTGAGACCAGCAGGATTCTGCATGTTACTGTCAGATCAGCAGCTAGTGGCTTTGGGGTTGGCTGGTTTGCGTTTTTTTGAATCCTCTGGATAGGAAGACACTTTTGAGATTTTAGAATTTGGTTTTTGCTCTTCATATTTCACAGAAAAATTTCATTTTTTTAAGGTGAATATGAGAAATAAAACCAGCATTTTCATATTACTAGAGAATTTCCACATTCGTGACTTTAAAAATCAAACCTTTGTGGTAAAACAAGGTAGGGTTTTTAAAAATGTAATATTTCTATCCTAAACAAACAAACACAGTGAATCTGTTTGGGGTTTTTTTGTTGTATCAGATAGTTCTCAGCCTTACAAAAGCTGGAATAAAATAACACTTCGTATCTAGAAATTCTAATAAATGATTTATTACTTTCAAAAAGAATTCACAAAGCGATCTCGTACTGAAGAGGCTGTTATTCAGAAAATGCAAAATTTGAGAGGATTGGAAAATAATTTTCTTTTTCTGTGTTGTAGGGAGAGTTATTTTTAAGAACTTGGCAGATTCAGGAACATGTTATAAAACATTACTTTCATTGGTTCCTTATATCATAAATCTGTTTTTGAAGATTGTATGAAGTACTTGGAACCAAGAGATGAGTAGAATAATAGGCTTGTGGTCCATAGCTTAAGTTTCAGCTCATATTTCCCATATTTTAGAAACATATTTGATTACTGATAAGCAGAATAATCATCGATGACTATGAGGATGCTTCATATAAATTACATTCACAAGACTTTCTAAAGTTTGGGGAAAAAAAAGGAAGGTTTACAGTTTTATTACTTTATTTTACAGAATTTGTTCTGTACCATTTCATTTTTGAAAAGATATTCTAGCTGAACATTTGCAATTATTAAGGGCACAGTTAAGTATAGTTCCATTTGAATTGGACACAAAATTTGTGCAGATGCATGGTGGCCTTTTCTTTATTCTTTTTTCATGAAACCAGCTACCTCCAGCTTCCCCTGAGAGCCAGGTTCACTGCACTCAGTCTTTCTGTGTATCAAGTTGTGTGCCACCCATTCTCAGTATGGCCATTACTGTAATGTTGAGTTTACATACCTGGGATGGAGTAGTTGTTGCTTTGAATTATGTCACTGCTTCTCTTAAGACATTCATGTAATCGGATCTCAGACAGAAACTTTCAAAACTACAGAAGTGATTTCAAAATTCCAGAAGTGATTTGACAGAGTTTGGGTTTTGTATACATATGTTTGTCAGATGAAAAGTGATTATTGAGAAAGCTTTTTTTTTCCTTCTAATTCTAAAAATTGGTGCTTTTAAAAGCTGAGTTCCTGCAAGTGAAAAGTCATGAGGATGCCTGCCTTCTCTTTGAACAATCTAGGCCAGCCTTGTAGAAATGCAGAGAGAAAATCTAGATGCGTGACTGTTGCAGTTTGACTCTGACTAAATGCCAGGAACTTCTGCTCTCTCCTGCTGCAGATGTGCAGGAGAGGGGAAAGAAAAAAAAAACCTGTAAAAACACACACCAATCTCATGAGTTAAGTGAGATAGGACACTGGTAGGAGGATGCACGGAAGAAAGGGCAGACAGGCTCCAAACTTAAAGTTGCAAAGTGATTTAATTACCTAACCAAGTTGGAGGATAAATGAGAGGTAACAACAAACTTTTCATACACTATTTTGTTCACTCACCCCCTCCCTCTTACGAGCCCATATTTCATTCACCCCCTTTCCTCTTTTTAACCAACAGTTTGGGTAGGGGGGCAGGGTAAAGGGTTTTTTCTCAGGTCAGTCTATCGGGGAGAGGGGTTCTCTACTTAGCCATGGGGTTCCTCCCACAAGAGACAGTCCTCTGGGAACTTCTTTGACGTGGGTCCAATCTCACGAGCAACATCCCGCCTGAATTCTCTTCCTTGCAAGGCCTTTATAGCCTTAACTCTTTTGATGAGACTCCAAACTGGATTACAGCTCTCTCCAGGCATCCACCTGCTCCTCTGGCATGGGCTGTGGGTGGATTTCTGCATCCTTGTGGACTCCATGGGCTGCAGGGGGAACCTCCTGCTCCCCCATGGTCTTCACCATGGCTAGCAGAGGGTTTTCAGCTCCCGCGCCTGGAGCACCTCCTCCCCCACCTTCTCCAATTACCGTGGTGTCTCTATGTTGTTTTCCCTTCACATATTTTTACCTCCTCCTCCTCCTCCTCTAACTACAAAGAAGTGCGTGACTGCCTTGTTTTGAATTTTTCTTAAATATGTTTTCACAGAGGCATAACCAGCACCTCTAATTGGCCCAAACTTGGCTAGCAGCATGTCCGTCACCCTCAGAGCCATCAGAGATTGGCTCTGCTGGACTTGATGTAAAAACTTCCAGAACTTTCACACAGGAGCCATCTTTGTGCCACTCCCCACCCCTCAGACACCTCCCTAGGCCTACTACAACAGCTTCTGAGGGGTCCAAATTTCTCTTAGATGTTAAAGATACCTCTGTGATGTTTTGGGCCAGTCAAAACCACCACAGTGACTAATATTGCTGATTAATGATCTGGAAAGAATTTGTAAATAGCTGCATCTTAAAAGCTAAATCTGGCAGCAGTACCTTGATTTGCACCTGGCCAGTTTTAGGGATGTTCCAGTTACAGACATTTTCTTGTTTGTACCTGAGAAGTTACTTCACGCTGATAAGAAAGAAACTAACCCTTTCCATCTTCTGAAAACAGCCACTGTCTGAAATCACCAATTTTCACAATACTTTGCTTCTAAAATTTTCTTTTAATTGCATAATCAATAGTATATAGGGAATGTGATCCCTATCTCAAAGGAAATTCCATTTCATTGCTTTCTTCTTATATTCCCTTAAAGCAAAATTGCTTTCAGGTATTTCCACCTGTCCCTACTGTTTCAAACAGGGCTGCTGCAATTCAGTACTGTCTGGGTTTTAGAAGTATTACTGCTGATACTTACCCCATATATTAATTTAAATTAGTTTTATTATTAGTTTCATAATGATCTAAAGCTTCTTTTTATTTTTCTTTTAATGACTCTTAGGAAATGGCCAAGATTCTCAATCATCGGAGAGTGTATGCTTTTCTGCACATACCAGTCCAATCAGCCTCTGACAGTGTGCTCATGGACATGAAAAGAGAATACTGTGTGGCAGACTTCAAACAAGTAGTGGATTTCCTTAAAGAAAAGTAAGGCTACTAATATTTGAGAAAATTACAGTGTTGGGTTTGTTGCAATGTCAAGAACATGTGGCTGAAAACACAATTATTTGCAACTTCGTAATTAAGTTAAAAAAAAAAAAAATTAAGTTCTTTAAGCTTTCAAAGTCTTTGAGTTTTCTGTAAGCCCCTTGATGTGGTTGGCCCCTTTGCTTGAGCTTTTATGAGCATCTTAAATCACTGTATGGCATGCTTTTAATTTGTCAATATATTCCTAATCGTTTTCAAATAATGCATTCCTAAATTATTTTTTATACATAAACTACTATATATAGATTGCTTGAAGTTGGAGTTACTGAAGTTGTCTTTAATGTGGCTTTTGAGCATTGTACACTTGGTGTACTAGAGATGGTTCAGCTCCAGTAAATGTAGATGGGCTGGTTTTGTGTTTGTTTGTTTGTTCCAATAAGTCTTTTGTGTCCTATATCTTATGTAAATTTACATCAGTATAATAATATTCTAACCTTGCTTAGGGGACTGATGAGTTGCAGATTAATTTCAAAATTATTTCCCTTAACAACAGAGCTAATTGTGAGAAATGAAGAATGTATCATTAATGTATTTACTTATGCTGACACCAAGATGAAAGTTACATCTACCTGCAAAGCTTTTGTAACGACAAGTAATAATTTACTATCCAAGGAAGTATTTTCTTTGCTTTTGGAAAGTTAATAGTGACATTTTTTGATGGATATTTCTGCACCGAGTGTCCCAAAAATGTGTCTGGAGAGTGATTTCTGACACCTTGTTTGGCTTTGTCTCTTTCCACTTCCTTTGTTTGTGTGCTTGTTCAATAACTTAAGGGCAGTGGCATTGTACCTTTGACTCTTACATTGCATTAAAATACTGGTATATCAAACCTATCAAATTTTCATAATCATTTTCACAATCAGTTTCTTATGATAATTGAAAAATTCAGAAGTCTAGCTATGTAAAGCATATCATGTAATAGCTGCATGGGAATTATATATAATATAATAAGAAAGAAAGAAAAACAAACTGTGACACAATAGAATCTGTTTTGCCAGCTGAATGTGTAATTTATAGGACATTCCTATGCATGTAGGACAACTGATGGAAAGGGAGCTGCTTGTCTTCATACAGGTTGATTTGCATTAATTTTCCACCACAAACAATGTGCATGAATTCTTGGCATTAAATTTCATGTGACTATGAATCAGTGTTAGTTTTTAATTAACAGATGTATTGTATTCCCACGTATCTTAAGTGGAACTGTGTTGGTTTATGTCTTAGTTGACTTGTAGCTGATTCATTATTCTCTTCAGTAGTTTTAGCATTGGCAGCTATTATCATAACAGCAGCTGGATTTTCGATTTTCGATAACCTAGTGTAGCTGGCACTTGTTGGGGCATATGGGGATTTATTAAATCATTCAGCTCTTGCACAAAGAAAAGAGTGAATTACTTAATACGCAAATTTAAAACAGCTGGTCACTGAGTGTACAGTAACGTAAGTCATACGTCTTTCCAAGGCGTTTTTTGTAGTGAGCTTAACAAGGAAGAAAACTAGTTTGATGTCTTGATTTTAAAGATTAATAAACTTTATTTATCCTGCTTATTAAGAAACTACCAAATTATCTAGTAGTTCCTGCTAGAAAGTAGTCTCCAGATATTAAAATGGAAAAGTCTTTGTATCATATGGCAGCAGGATAAAGAAGCTATGCAAGGCAGAGAAAATGTTCTGGATATTTGAAGATGTGCTCATATGTAAAATGAAAAGTTTTTTCTTTGCACTTAAGAGCACAGAGTCCTCATTTGTAGACTTTACTTGTGTCAGCAGCCAGCTATTACATTCCTATGTAGATATTCACATAAAGATCTCGGCACAAAATTTGCCTGAACTTAACATGGCTGCAGACAACTCCAGAGCCTAGAGCCAGAATAACTAAAATTAAATATGTGTTTAAACTACTTTAATAGCCAAAAGGGATTATTTCTATCTCCTATTTATCAAAAAGGTAAACTAAACCAAAAGTAGAACCCCCTGTATCCCCTTTCTCTGTTGCTGGGGCCATGAAGTCATGTAGAAGCTTCCCACACAAAATGTACAAGGATTTATCAGTAGATTCCACATGTCAGCTTTGTTTCTAGAATGTGACATCTGCTCTGACAGCAACTTCACCAAAAGTTTTATTAAACAAATAATTATATAGGCTGACCTGCTGAAGAAGTAAAGCCACACATCAAGGAATGTTATGGTTATCCATTAAGTGTTTAATAACTTGCATTCAAACATTTAAGCACACAAAAATTAAGTACAGCAAGTAAAAATGAAAGGAAAAAGAGGAAGAAAGAGCCATGTCATAATTTTTTGTTTGGAACCCCAATGATATTCTAAGTGATTTCTGAATCTTTTTCTCAGTCAGGCCAATAAAACACTCTGGGGCTTTTTTCTCCAAGAAAAAACAAATGCTCTTCCTTCCTCTGGAGAGCTATGAGTGACTGCAGAGGTATCCTCTTCAGAGTGGGTATTTATTTATATCCTGCTAAGCACAGAATACCTTATAGAGAAGTTAGAGTTCTCCAAGAGTACTCCAGACAGAGTATTTTTTATACTGAACTCACTTTTTAAAAAGAATGGAGCACTCTTTTCTCTGAAGTTAGAAATGTCATGTTTTTCCTCTTTTTGAGAACTCTCTGCAGACATAGGCAGTAGAAATGAACTTTAAAAAGTAGTATTGACGTTCCACTGCTGGCTTTTGATATGCAATTCTTTGTGTTTCAGAGCCAGTCTCCCCAGCCAGGTGACAACATTTTTGGTTTGTTATGAAGATCTATAGCAAAATGCATAGAATATAAAGCAAGAAAGGCAAATCCATTAGACCGTGAAACACTGAAGTACAGAAGGCTTGTCTTACACCTTTTTTTTAGAAATTCCTTTTATCATATTTTGCACTTTTTTGCACTGAAATTTCAGTAAATTTGCATATTCAGGAAAATACCTGTTGAGCAGTTGATACGTAAATCCACATGTATCTGGAAATACTAAATATCTATATCTATAGATGTTGCTGTTGAGCCGCTAGCAGAGAAAAAACCCAGGTTCTCAGTGAGGCAAGAAAAAAGTGCGTTTATTATTTTGATTTCCATATATATAGACTTTTCAGAGGTCACCCAGATTGGTCAGCCAGAAACCTCCCCCTAGGTCTAATTGGCCAGGCCTGAACTGTCCAAATCTCGAGACACTGTTTGCAAAACATCCAAACTTTATCTCTGTTTATGAAACACAGCAGAATGTTCTCACAAGAAAGACCTGTGCTAGCCACATATAGCTATATCTAATTTGATGAGGATTTATTTGTAAATGATTCTAGAGAGCAACAGCACAAAGTGAGGATGTATTGGTGAATGCAGAGAGGGTACATGGTCTGTAAGGGTTAAGGACTAGTGTCCTGGGCTGTGGTCTCTGGGGACTGATACAGTAGTCTGCAGGCACTATTCATAAGCCTAGTTCCTGCATGAGATACTAGTTTCAATGTGTTTGCAGCTGAATACAGGACTTCTAGAAATTGCTGCTAAGTAAATTTAATCAAGAGACCAATTTAGTCTTTTATCAGAAAGTCTTCATTTTGGTGTCATTATATCAAAATGTGAGTTGTTTTTCAAGTGATCTCAACTTTCAAGATTCAGCATAGATTATATTTCTGAAAGGTGATGTTTGTAGTTGCAAAAAGAGCAAGACAGCTTTAATTATCTTGAAGTTTTGAAACTTAATCCCCTGAAATTTACTTTTGATGATAAAAGCAAACAATTGGAGTATATTTTAGTTAAAGAAACCTGAGTCTGAATGTCATATTCTGTAATTGCTTGAATAATCAGAAATGTGAATATATATCCATTTAAAAAATCCTTAAACTGGTAATGGGTTTTCCAAATGTCATTTGCTTTTGTTGCCCAGACTATATTCTCTCACCTTTTTGGTTTGTGAAGCGATAATGATGTTCATCGAAGTTTATATTCATCTTTTCTGTTATTGCTGCTTGATAAGAGAGTTGTAAAACAAAAATCCAGATGAATAAAAAAAGTAGGGAAATTCAGAGCTAGACTGAAACACTATACTTTTCTGTTTTGGAAAACAGCGTAATGCTGAGGATTAAACTTGGTTTGCCTCCCAGTTTATTTTGTTTTGTGTTCTGAGGTAGAAGGATAACATTAATTGTGGGTGGCTGCTGCTGTTCATATGAGACTGTCTCATAATTCAGACTGGAAACATCGGAGCTTTCCAATATCATCAGAAAGCCAGCAAACTTGGGCTGCCAGAGGAGAAGCCACAGCTCTGTCAGGCAGAAAGTTCATGGGTTTCTCTTTACTGGTTATCCATTCTCCATTAAAATCAGACCTACTCAAAAGCCTCTCCAAACCTCCATTACTTTTAGTTGTAATCAAGCCTTGATTTTTCAGCACATGTAGATACATAACTACATGCAGTTGGAAAAAGGCAGTAAAGGACCTAAAGTAGTAAGTGTGTGCAGTGGAAAATAAATCACAAGCTTGGAAGTAAATTAATCACTGAAGTGCCAACTCAAGACCTAGTTGCCCAGCAGTTACAGACAGCTGCCCAGAGTCTGAAGCAGCTAGAGATATTGTCCAAACTGAGAGAAGGTGTTACACAGTCCTTTTGGGACAGCTGGCTTCAGCGAGGCTCCCTACTTCGTTGTTGCCTTACCAGGAGTTAAGCTGATAAATGGTAGCTTCAGCAGCTTCCTAGGCTACTCTTAGTTCTGTTTTTAGGGATTTAGGGGGACTCAGCATTTACCGTCTCATGTTTCTTTTGGTCTGCCCTGACTTTGTCTCTATTGTTGCAGTGGCAGCCAGGCTGCATCTGCTTGGGCCTTAGGCTGCTTCAGGGCGGAATAGCATGGCTGGGAGCAAAGTGGACCTTGGTGCTATCTTCTCCTGGTCACAGTATTTTTTACAGCAGTAGTTGTGTGTCTGAATGGAACTTTTCACAGTCCACTTTCTCCATGTAATTTTGTCTAGTATGTTTCAGTATGGCTGCTCTTGCCTTTCTGAACAATTTCCCAAGATCAAATTCTATTCCCAGGTTCCAGGCTTCCATTGTGACTTTGTCTTAATTCTTGGCATTGTAACACATACCATGAGAGCTTGTGTGAACAATCAGTTGGTTGTCATGGTCTCCTTCTGTATTTTCGGTGTGTCTTGTTATTCAGAAGTCTTTGGCTTAAAAATTGTCTCTATTTTATAGCAGCCAATTCTGATTGAAATAATGTACAGGGAAGAAACATCTTCCCAAAAGCTCGTTTCCAAATACTATTATTTGGATGATCAAGGAAATTCCAAACCCTATAAATAACTTGTAACTGTAAATAATTTTGTTCTGGGAGATTTCCATATAATAAGCTCCTGATATTGCTAAGTTCACATGGCAGGATAAACAGCTAAATGAGTCATCCTCAAATTTGCAGCTATTTCAGACAACCTGCAGTTTTGAAGCTATCCCAAGCCTTGTGGCAGTAGTATTGTCTTCTTCACATTATCATGACACTTACTGAAACTAGAATTTGAAGGCAATGAAAAGAATAATTTTAAAATAACCATTTACTATTTTTATGTACCTTTTTCTAGTCGCTTTCAAATGCAGGTAATTGTGAAATAGACTATATCAACTCCCTCACTTTTTTACAATATGAATGTGTTTCATTTTCTTTCTCAAAAAGCACTTTTGTTTCTCAGAGAGAGAGATGTTGTTGAGTTCATTTTGCAGACATGCAAATCGTGTCCCTAACAAACCTTGACAAGTCTTTCAGATTTGGGCTTTTTAAAATGGGTTTTAGCACATCTGTTCTGTCAGTCTGACTACTGCAAATGCAAATGTCATCTGTTTAAAATCCTTATGACGTTCTCTGTAAGAAATTGCTGAGTGTATTTGGTACTTAACTGTAATTTTATACCTCAGTCTCTAGACTCTTTTCTTTACTCTGTCTTTTGTCTGCTCTTGGAGTCTGAACTAATCACTTTACCGAACGTGTCTCTTCTTTTTTTCATGTTTTAAATTAACTGAGTGCCTTTAAAAGGTATTGAATAAGCACCAAAAAGTAAAACATGGGTGTTTTTCACCCCACAGCACAAAGGTACATTCAAGTTTGTGTCTAGACTTGACCCTGCTGTTTCATGGTGTAGCTTTTGATGGACAAGCTCCCTTTTACCACAGGATTAGTTATCTCTAGTTGTCTTGAAATTTAAATTTGGACTCTGCTAAGTTTATAACCCTTCCTACCCTGAATTTGATTCACAAGGTCTTGGAAAGAGGTAAAAGTAGGTAAGAGGTTTCAAAGGTGCTGAACATTTGCAGATCCATTCATTTCATTGAGATATTTTGAACATCAGCATTCAACAACCTACATTTCAAAAGTATGTTTTTCTTCAGAACTGACTGTGGAGGGACAAGCACTAGATATTTCAGGATATCTCTTTTTTTACTGTAACATTGGTTCAACCGAGTTAAAGGTTGTTTTAGGAGTGCAGTCTTTCTATTTTGGCCTGTACAGCACTTTGCCCTTTTGTCAGCTAATGCTGCTGCACCCTTACTTTCTAGCAAGGAGCTATACTTTTCCTAGAGGTGAAATGGAAGGAGGGAATGAAGTATCTGCATCTTCTTAATCTTTGTCTTCTACAGATTGTTGAATCAGGTTTCAGTTAGTTCATGGAGAGATGTGTTTACTGCCACAGTTGACAGGATTAGGTCTTTTACCACTTTATAAATTACTAGTCACCATTTGCTTGCCATAGTCTTTCATGCCAAATGCATCAAGGATAGTGGAGTTTCCTGGGCTGTAGGTTTTTGTTATTCCGTTGTTCATGCATCTTGCCAGAGTGTTACACGTGTGAGGATGTACACATACAAATACGGAAGTCCAAAGCGAATCATGCAATGTGATGTTAACATAAATTATTTCTAAATTTACAGACTGCTTTAAATTAGTTGACACTGAAATGTAACTTCAACCTGTTTATTTTTGGGGAAGTTACTGTATAGGAAACTATGATTTCAAAATTTCTATATGCTCTGTAATTTTTTATGGGAAGTCTCTTTGGATTCTGGAGCAATTTGTGTGTGTGTACTGATCTATTTAAGGAGGATGTACATGGTATGCCTATTTTACAGCATTTTCTTCTAAATAATACACATGCTTTTCTGGAGATAAGAGAATCATTATGAGAGGATTAGTTTTGGGGTTTTTTTCTCTTGAGTCTCCTGTTACTTTTCCTCTCCCATAGTAAGAACTGGAGGGTGAAGCCTGGGAAATAAAGTGCCAGGATGAGCATAGATTGCTGAGTGCAGGCTTAGTCTAAGCACATAGGGCATTTGCACTTCAAATCCTTTGAGGTCACAACACTGTCATGCTCTGCTTTGGCCAAATTTTGGAGGAATCACTTTTTTGAATGGTTTCTGGAAAGAGAAGATGTGTGCCCTTATTAAATGCAAAAGCAATTTCGTCTGATTATTATACTTAGCATGCAAGCTGGCTTACTGTTTACTAAATATAGGTAGTGAAGTTACTTAGAGTGATGGAGTGACTTTCTGTATGCAGTTCTGGTTAGGCTCGCCTTTTTCTGGGCAGCCTCATCTGCAGTTTTCTTCTGTAAAATCCTACTCTGGGAGTGTGGTTAGGTGATAAAGCAGAAATTAGGAAGGTACATCCAAGTTTCGTAAGTGTAGCAGGATGGTATCTTTTTTTCCTTTTACTCCTGAGGGCATGTGAATGTGCTCTTCAGAAGTAATGATATAAAATCCATAGTAAGGATATAAGGAAGGGATTGTAAGCATCATGCAGTAATGGAAATAAGTCTTAAAACATTTCATATTTATGAGTTTAAATGCTTGATTGTACTTACCGGGATACTATATTTCTCTAGTGTTTTAAAACAAAGTAACTAAAATAACTTTAGGTTTTTTTCTAAATTAATACTTTCATGGTGTTTCACTTTCTTGAAACACAGAACTTAGAACTTGGGGAGGGGAGTCTAATTTGGTTGTAAAACAATAACCTTAATTCATGTCAATTTCCTTAATAGCAGATTGATTTGGCATGTAATTCTCAGTTTTAATTTGCTCCTGAGCTTTTAAGCATATCCAAACATATATTAGGATGCATAATTATTTGTGATAGCAGATTAGCACACATATAAATCCAAGATACGTGTACACCTTAAAGTGCTCAGATGTGCATCAGAAAATTCAGATGATGGTATTAAATTTTCATATTTAATACATTTAAGAGAAGTATTTATTAATTTCAATGTGTAAAGTTTTCAGATTTTTGGTGTAATACTAGGTAATAAATGAATTTTGTAAATATGTTATACTGATCATGTAGGACAGTGTGGCACAAAGGAGTTTTTGATGAAGGTCGTAGTTGTCCAGCTGATAAGTGCTGATTGAATTTACATTTGTGTCAAACTTTCAGGGAAAATAAGTTGAAAAGAATGAAGAGAGAAAAAAACCAATACTTCTAGAGCTGATCAGTAGCTTTACTAGTTATTTACTTTAAATACAATCTACTTAAATGAAGAAAACTAGGGAATGGAAATATGCAAAACCTTTTAAAACTATTTTAAAGTGTAACTCTCCAATTAAAACTATTGCTTTTTAGAGGCATGATAATTCTGCTACTTTGTCTGTATATCCATTTGGGGACAGTGATACAGATTATTTTGGCTAAGCTCAATTTTGTGTTCATGTGCATCTTATATTGGTCTGTGTATTGTACTCAAGAGTTGATGATTCACCTCTTTTTAATGAGAATGAAATTTATAGTTGTAAACTTCGTATTACCTGGCAAAGTAATCACAGACCCAAAATCTTAAAAAGTTTGTGCATAAAAGTAGTGACTATAACAGGTGAAAGTTTATTTTCCACAGCTGAACCGCTCATCTCATGCACGCGTAATTATTTTTGTCTTTTTATTTTGCTTCTCATCATTATGTAGAACTCTCATTTTGTTTAGTAGAAGTAATTGACAAAGTACAGCTGTTAAATTGCTTCATAACAGGAGGACAATATTGCAAATATGGTTGTATGTAAAGGCACACGAAGCAATGTAAATTCTCAATCCATCTACCAGAAAATTGTAATTCAGATGCAAGTTCAAGCTGGAAAATATGTTCACATGTCCAAATGCCTTACACATAGGAGAATATAAAGCTAGAGTGGCTGATTATAAGCCATTTTGTCTTGAATCTGGAGAAAATATTTACTGGCAAAAGCCAGAGGCCATAGAAATGAATTGTCTTATGTTTTGCTGTGTTAGGTGCCTCCCTGGTTGGCCTCTGGATGAGCCATGGCCCCTAGCAGGAGAGGCAGCTCTGAGATCAGAACACAGTTCCATACAGACCTGCAGTCAGCTCTGGGGTAATACCTTTTGGACATTACAAACCCCAAGAGATTTGAATCAGTCTTCTACAAAAAGCTTTGTATTAAAGAAAAATACTGATCTCTCTGAACTGGTTATCTCCACTGAAGGATTTTTGTTGAGACAAACTTCAACATAAGCCTCCAAGTTACTACAGCGGTCGTAAACGCATCTGAAAAATGCATCATGTGGTCGATCATAGGTGTGCTGCTGAATTTATGTGTGTGTGTTTCTGTGTGTGTGTGTGTGTCCATGTCCCACAGTTATTTTTTAGCTACTGTGCTGGTGAAGGGAAATCTACTGTTATGTCCTGGCTGCATCCCAGACTCTGCAGAGTGAGGGAGGCAGACAGACGGAAAACCTGTAGGTTAAGGTTTGGACAATAGACCAGCGTGGTTCCTCCACTGCACTGGGATGACCACTCCCACACTACTGGCTTAAGGTTTGGGGAGTACCTGAGTCACAAACTCAATCCTAGAAATGGCTAAGGCAGCCAGCTGGACTCCCAAATGTGACCAGCAAAGTATTTTTTCCAGGTAGCATACTCCACCCCTGCGGTCTCCCCCCTACCAAAACCTTGCCACACAAACCCAGTACACATTTCTGCAAGAAAAAGTCCTTATTGCCATTTATCATAATGAACAGAGCAGTTAGGGCTTTGCCAGACTATTTCAGAGTGACGTACAAAAAAGAATGTCGGAGTTGTCTGTTTTTTGTCTCCCAAAATGTTAACATTTGATATAAAAAATATGGTTGTGTTAAGATTTATGTTCCTGCTTCATTTATTTCTTAAATATCACATGGAGTTAATGGCAATAGGTCATAACATGCTTTTGTGCTGTTGATTACCTTAGATCATTTAGTTGTATTTTCTACAGAATGCAAATTTGTGAGGTATTTTGAGAGTTTTCATCATTAGAAGAATAGCAGAAGCTGAAGTCTGTCTCTTAACGTATGTTTTCATAAAATACAGCTTTTACTTGACAGCATTTAAGTGAAGTACGGTAATTATTACATTAAGTGATGAGATAATAGTTCCGTGTTTTCATTAATAATGCAAATAAGCGTATTTTTTTCTTAAAGCAAATGTTCAAATAATTCTTAAGAACAAAAAATTGTTTTGTTGATTGAACTAAATGTGCATTCAAACTGTGATTGTGTTTATACAATGACAATGGCTGGGGATTTTTAAGTCTCTTCTTGTAATGTAGCATCTCTACGGGATATGTTCCCATCCCATACATAGAGTTTACACAGAAATTAAGCGTTCTTTCCATCAGACTTCTGGTTAAGTTTGAGCATCCTCCTTTCGCTTGTTAACCCTGTCACAAAAGCTTGCTTCACATTCAGTTTAAATCCTCTTTTAATACTCTTGATGAATTCTTATAATTAGTTTATCCTTTCATTTTAAACTTCTGATCTGAGATTTTTCCTCTGATCTGCTGAGTTGTTTTTTTTTTCCCTTGCAGCAAGAATGTATATAATGACCTGGTATAAGTGTGACTTTTTGTATTTGCCTGAATGTGGGTTTTTAAAAAATTTTCTGATGGACTTCCTTCATAAATTAATAAACTGTCTTTATGAGAGAAAAAACACATTGCATCTAAATACCTTATCTTTCTGATAATTGAGTCCTAACCCAGAAACTCGCTGTAGCATCTTCAGAGTATTTACTTTGTAAATTCAGTGTGTTGTTTTGTCAAAGAAATCACTCACAGTTCAAGTTCTCAATAACTACAGTAGCCACCTACATTGCCTCCACAGAAAGCCACACTTTAAGGCTTGGTGAGGCACAGCCTCAAGGTGCAAGAGTGTGTGTTCTCCTTGTGCAACTTTCTGCCAAGTTCTGAGACCTGACGCAGGCCCAAAGAAATGTTTTTGCTGTGGGAAATGATGCCTTTGCAAGTTTGATAGATGCTCATAGCCCATGGTTATACTGAGATGTCATTGTTGCACACTGCAGGCTGCCACAGTTAATGCAAAGCTACCTTTATCACCAAAACAAGTTTGTTCTGGAATTATTAGCTGTGATTCTGGAGCACAGGATTTTAAAATCTTGCATGGACAGAATGGATTTTAGGCCTTTCATTATCTTTTGGGGAGTTCACTACCATCCTTGTCTGTGAAGGCAGCATGCTGTTTTAACTGGAAGGAAAAAGGGGATTTGAGCTCTTATCATTGATTCTCCTTTTATTCCTGTTTTCCATAAAGGCAAGGTAGCCCATGTAGCATTTCTGAAGTCCTTTTCCAAGGTGACAAGCAACATTCAGTTATTTTAGGAAAGTCAGTGTGCCTTGCTTTTCTCCTTAAACCTCCTGTTTTCTTTCACAGATGCTTATTTTGTATGCTGCCTGCATTTTACCTTCTGTGTGTTAGGGGAGAACCCTAAAGAGCAATCTGAAGATCTTGTATCTGGTGATGAAGAGTTCAGGCAGGTTAGCAGATTCCTCAGGTTCTCACAGTACGTGAGAGGATTGTGACAAAGTCATGAAGAGGGTTCACCTGCTGTTCTTTAATAGCTCCTTCAGTTAAACTTCACACAACTGTGCTCTGCCTCATACCTTTGTATTTTTTATATGTGAAGTGGACATTTGAAACCACTTACATCTTTGCTAAGTGCTGCCATACTGAGGAGGCTGCCTAGGAAAAAGCTGCATTTGCCACAGCTCTCCTTCAGTCTCGGTTCATTTAGAGACACAATGTGCCTCTCTTCAGATTTTCCATGCTCTTGGATTATTTGCAGTGACTGCAGGAGTCCCTCTGAAGAAGAGAGATTATTTACTTGCCCATAACAGATTTTACTTTGAGATATGCTATCTACACATTGAACCCTTCCCTTTAGCTGTGTTTCTCGGTTAGGTGTAATCAGTGGACTCTGAGGGGATCTGAGCCACTCCTGTTACTACATGAATTGCTGGCTGAAAGATGTGGGCATGAAGGATGTTTCTTCGGATGCTGCTGTCATAAAACACATCATAGTTCAGTGCTTGTACACACCACAATGTGATTACATGTAGGTAACTCATCTTCTCTGAAGTGGTCTATAGGTATATAACTGGTCTTTGCCTTCTCCTTCGAATATTTCTGCTCTGTTTTTTTTTTTAATGGCAAACCAAATGCCAAAGAGATTTTTATTGTTACTGTTTTCAAGAGTGAGTTTTTCCCTAATGGGAGAAATACTAACATTTAAACCTATTCTTAGGCTGAAAACTGGGGTATCTTCTAGAAGAAAATACAAGTGTCCTAGAAAGTGAGAACTGTAAAATGTAATAAATATTTTCAAGTGGTGTTTTTCTTCTGCTAAGGTAAAATGCTATAAAAACCTTTAGTGAGATGCTTAACTAGTGTGTCTTCTACTCAGCTGATAAAAAGCCCCAACCTACTGAAATTCTTGGAAATTCGGTGCTGGCACTAAAACTGGAGGAAGGGAGGTGTTGTGAATAACAAAGACTTGCAATAGATCACAGAGGATGAAATATTTTTCATTAGTGGACTGAGAGGTTAAATCAATAAATAATTTCTGAAGTTATCCCATGTTTTTCCTACTTACTTCAAGCATGTCTGAAACTCCTACCCACATGGAATAAGCATTTTCAGAATGCTGTTACTTAGATGGTAGTTTTGCATCAATTGCTCAATATTCTCTCTGTAACAAACGATCTTAAATTTTCTGAGATAAAGCTTGTTTCATCCTTAATTATCCTAATTTGCACTACCTTCAGACCTCCTTTTATGCCATGCCTTCTGTTTTTTCAAAGTTGAAAAGCCAGTGTTTGTTTTAAGCCCAACAAGTTATACCCATACATTGGATTTCAGACTGGGAATTTAGTTTTTTGCACCAGCCTTGTGGATCTTCCTGCCTAAGAATTCTTCATATCTCGTGCTGGTATTGCAGAGCCAAAAGGGTACTGTTGTGCCTGGCAGGCATTTGACAGGCTTTCCAGGTTCTTTAACTGATGCCCAAAGGCTATTGTGGAACATTATGTGATTTGATAAAACTGATTTCTTTGATATGGTCTGAATGCAAACACTGCTGTTTCTGCTGAATTGATTCCCTTTTTGTATTCTACTCCCTCTGTATCATACTGTGCGTATTTTATAAAATTATTCATTACATTTAAGTAGAGTTTAACAGGAAGAGTTCATGGTCACTATTAAATTCAAACTTGTGTTCAGCTTGCAAAATTGAATAGTTGTAACCACCTTATTTCATTCATTTGAGACATTTTTCAGTTCTCTCTGTATTGATTTGATTTAATTCTGCAGCTTTAGCCTGCTCCAGAAGTTTGTCAGCTTTTGGGGAGGTCTTTCCTGCTGCAAATTATAATATGATTCTCTCATTAGAATGTTGAAAACCTTAGAAAAAGCTTTTTTTTTCTCTGTCAGTCTCACTATCAATATATTCTCTCTTTGTTTCTATATTCATCTCTTTAGTGATAAGAGTTTTCCACTTTTTCCTTTATCCGAACTATTAGATTTAATATTCCTGTCCGAGGACATCATTGATGTTCTTTTATAATGATGCTTTTGAAGGTTTTCAGTTCTCTTCCATCTCTTTCATAAATACTGCTTTTTGACTTCTACCAACTATTTGTGGATTTCCTGACATTTATAATTTTCCTTGATACAAGACTGATGCTAGTTTTTGAGCAGTTGCCTTGCTACATCCTGATTCTTACTTCACTTTCAATTGTAACTGTCCTGCCTAATTTAGTAATTGTGGAAGCCTCAGAGATTCTGTTTGGTTTCTGGGACTTCATGTGCCAAGTCCTTCTGTCTTACCATGTCAAGATACAAGAAAATCTGTTTCCTTTAATCTTCAGATATTCCTCCTGTGCTTTGAATTAGGTTCTAAACCCACGTGGTACTGATCCTATCTCTTGTTTAACTCCATATATTTATATGTGAGAAAGAAGTTATTAATCTCAGTTACATCTTTATTCATCTTCTGCTGTTCAATTTACCTGAAACTATATTCCCTAAATAAAATTTTGATACATTACCTATCCAATGTTAATGGTTCAGTGATGCCAAAGAGCTTTAGTTGCCATAATTGGAATGCTGTCATATCTTTGAATTCTTCATAAAACATACTTTTAATTTTGTCTTTGATGATTGCTCTGTGATAACAGCATATTTTAGATTTTGTGCTAATTCTCTTTTAACTTTCAGTCACTGGCAGGTCAAATCAGGTACCTGCTCACAACATCAAGTTGCCTTCATTGTTTCCCCACAGTATGAGTTTGTTAACTTTGAAAGCTTCATTTTCTGGCTATTTTCCTTCTTTACAATGTAGAAACACATTTACATTGTGTGTGCTCCTCAGCATAACAGAGGACATCTGACACATGGAAGCCCAAAATATTTCAGGTGACCATCTTGAAGCCTCCTGTTTGAATAGTTGGGGTGGTTTCATTATCTTTTCTTAAGTTCTGAATTTTATTTGGACTTCTTGAATAGCTTTGTTATTATTATTTACTGATACCTCTTCTTATCTTGGTGTACATTATTCCTTTTACATTTGTATGATTTTTTTTTTTTTTTAATTTCTCAGTAACCCTCCCTTTAGGCAGAGAGGCTACTGCTTGACTTACTTTTAAGATTTGTGGCTGTGTACAGCCTTTCAGAGTCCTCCAAAAACAAGACACCTGAACTTATACACACTTAACATTCCTGTATTTTATTAAAAGCTTTTGACTGTAACAAAATATACTGATAATGATATGGTAAGCTATCCTAATTGTAATTTTTAAGGCATCTACGACTTAGTGACCCACTGAAAGTGAAGTAGTTCACTGAACTGAACAGAGTGAAATGGATAAGAGCTTCCCTGAGGCAACTGAGCTTCCCTGAGTGTCTATTGATTTTGTATTAACTTTGTCATTGGCAAGCTAACAGTCTACATTTAAAATACCATCTCTTCTCTTCCTGATTTTGCTTGTGATGTCCTGTATGTGTAGCTTGCTGT
This sequence comes from Entomyzon cyanotis, assembly GCA_024500445.1. Classification (NCBI taxonomy): domain Eukaryota; kingdom Metazoa; phylum Chordata; class Aves; order Passeriformes; family Meliphagidae; genus Entomyzon; species Entomyzon cyanotis. The sequence goes on from JAKEPQ010001005.1 coordinate 75,585,104, forward strand.
GCCTGTATGAATCTGAATGTCCTTCAAAACTTTTGAAGGAATGTATGCACTAATTACTTCTGTTGACTCCAATATTCTAAAGTGATTCTGTCTTTTTCAAAGAAATGTTCTTAAATTACTGGCAATTCTAGACAAAAGAAGCTGCTACCAAAATGTTACAAACACAAAGTGTGTAAAAACCTGGCTGGTTGAAGCCATCTTTCTGAGAGGTTAACTAGGGTATTTCAGAGCTGTTTTCCTGGTGATTTTGCTTTTTTGTCCCATGTCCTCAGCTGCATAGCAGTCTGAGCCTGTTCCTCCACCTGGAAGAGAAGCCACAGTATTTTGGTCTAAGTTATATTTTTGTAACTGATGCATAAATTAATATCTTATTTTTATGGGCCAATCCTGTCTAATCTCTTATATTCTGAACTCAGCTGCTGTTTGGGTATACCTGAGAACAAAATAGATACTTCTCACAGCCTTTGTGCTGCCTTCCAGTAAGCCAGGTGAACTGTGCTTGCTCATAAAGAGAGATATTATTTCTGGTGTGATTTCTTTAAATTCAGATTGTTATCAGAGCACGTCATGAATGAGACAAGACAGTGATCTACAGACAGTGTTTGTATGCTGTCACTCCAGTGATGCCCATTACCTTAGCAGTCATGCCCAGTTCTTTTTGTATATTGTTTCAATTATACTTTTACATGAATGAATAAATGAATAATTCTTTATACAAGTCCTTTGATATATTTACTTCATAATTTCTTTAAATTTATTCTTGCATGGTAAATTCTCTGTTTCCCAGTGATCCAAGTAATATTGCATTATGGTGATTGACGTATGATTATATTGAAATATAATTAACTTTATCTTATCACACTTTAATTAGTAAAACACACTGTATTTCTTTGAAGTCAAGCTCATGGGTTTTGTCTTAATAAGGAAATAGCATTGCTTGTGAGTCTGAAGCGTTACCTCTGAAACTTTGTTTCTGAAGCCATACAGATGTTACATTCTGAGTACATCCCAATCCTTGTGTCACACTTTGGTCTGAAGTGTTAAGACCATATAGTCACATTTGCCAGTGTATCATGGAATAAAAATGAAAAACTTCGAAGTTACACAAAAGCAGCTTTGAATCTTTATGCAGTAGGGAGTATGTTACTGGAATTTTGAGCCAAATACTTTACTTCCTCTTAGAACTGAGAAATTTATTAGTATTCAAATTTACTTCTTATGCTTTTGATAGAAGCAGTAGTTCCCTATGCAGCCTCTTTCCTGCACATATATTGCTCTTTAAGGGGAAAAAAAAAAAGTTTTACAGAGGTGATAGTAAAAGGTTTTGACCTACCAGACACTTGATACATGAGGAACACTGGCTCTGAAAAATTCACATTTTAAAATGTATAGGAATGTACAGCAAGAACTGTCTGGTGTAAAACTGCAGCATTGATCAGTTAGAGTTAATGAGCTGTGATTTAAATGTCTCTGGCTAACATTCAGGAAAACTGCTTATGGCTGCTAAAAGCTTGCCCTAGACAGCCTGCCTGCTGCTCTGTTAAAACTTTGACTCCTAGATTTAATTACACAGACACCTTTTGTAACTGTTGTGTCCATAAGGATGTAGCATATAAGCTACTGTGTTTTGGGTGATCAGCTGGTGTGGTAAAAGTTATGTTTCATTAGATCTTTTGAAAATGGAATGGAGTTTATGTTAAATTTTAGTGCACATCATGCCTATGTTAACTGCTGTTTCCTTCACAACATTGATCCTTTCCATGTAGATGTTTGCAACTGGAAAATTTTTCATGTGGTTATTTCTCACAAAGTTATAAGACAGAAAAAATATCCAGTCAATTTTTTTGTATAGGTTGTGATGTGAAATAGTTGTGTCTCTTAAATCTATCCGCTGTTTGGGGGTAACTCTTTCAAACTGAGCACATTTTGCTCAAAATCTGCTGAATTTCTATACTGCCATTCTCTACTGTTTCTCTGTGCTGCAGAAGTTATTAATAGAAATGATCTTGAACCAAAACCTTGGAATAAAATATCTGGCTCAATGGCAACTTTATTTCCTCAATTTTTTATCCTGATCAATTCTTGGTTGTGTTTCAGACAGAAATCTTACATTCTCTGTTAAAGTCTTGCAACTTATCGTACTACTACTACTCCTCCTTTGACAACTTCTTCTGTACCCCCTTACCACCACATTGCTGACTTTGGCCTGTGTTTGAAATGTCCTTGGCCTTCTTTTTGTTTTCAGTTCTAGCTTAATTATTTCCTAAAACTTAATTCTCTCATCCCTTACCTTGTGTAAGGTTCATTGATTTTTGCTACCTGCTTACTGGAAAACAAATTAACCCAGATCTGAAAGAAAAAATTTAAAAGCAGATAATTTATCCAAATTCTAGAACTATTTTAAGAGATTTTTATCCTTTTGTGCCTGTATTGTTGCATGCTGTCAACACCCCTCTCTAAAAGGATAGGTTACCATGGGCAGTGTTACTGTAAAGACTAACATAGATTATCAGAGGTATGGCAGATCTTCACACAAAGGAAGTTAAGGACTCTTCAGTTTGGAAAAGTGCTAATTGAGAGGGACTAGAACAGAGGTCAGTAAAATCATGAAGAGCACTGAGAAGGTGAACAGAGTTGTTACTAGTTTCTCCCAGCATAACAATTAAGGGGCATCCAATGGAATTAGCAAGTGGAAGGGTCACCAGAGATTTTTTTTTCTTTTTCTTTCAAGTGGTTTTGATGTGGAGTGGTTTAGATTCAAGGGGACACTTGCTGACAAGTTAATGGAAAAGAAATCCATCAGAAGCTACTGGTTATAAAAACACATCTCTGACAAAATCCAGTTGGAAAGGATGAAGGGATTCTGGGGGGGCTCAACATTCGAAACACTTCCCTGGGCTACTTCTAAAGCCCATTGCTAGAAGTAGATTGCTGGCTTAGATAGACCTTTAGACCAGTGTGTCATATCGTCAAGATCCCTGAAACATTGCAGGACTGTAGATTATAGGGGGGTAGAAACACATGTTCAGAAAAAAATTATTTTCCTTTTTTTTTTTTTTTTTTTGATTAGCATTTGTTAATGGAGCCCTGCTTGCAATTTTTTCATTTGGTTTCATCATGCCAAAAAGGCATGCTAATCATTTTGTTTTATATACCTGATTTCTGTGTCAGAGTGAAGAGCGAAATGACTGTCACTGAAACAGACATGGATGGGTCCTCAGAGCCCAAGACATTTAGTATTGGTGATAAGCATTGTGTCAGACTGAGAAAAAGTATATCATATTCTCAGCTACTCATGGCTGAGATCCTATTATTTCTGACCATGCCTGACAGCTCTAATGTTAAACAGTGAAGGGTCATAGAAAATTAGTGTAATTTCAATGGCTGCTTAAGTGCAGCAAACATTAAGTCAGTTCCCAAGAACAGTTCCCTGGTGCAACCCTTAATAAATTCAAACTTTGTTTTTAGGATGACCTTTAGTAATGCGAGCCTTGATCCATTGAGATGCTGTTCACTTTTGATGCATCTCCAAATCCCTTTTTATGCATTTTAAATCAACACATGCTTATTCTGAGTTTATGTGTGTGGATAGACAGAGAGATGTAATTTAAACACATCTGTTCAAATATGCATTTCAGATCAACTTGGTGCCGGTTCTCATAATACAGCTGAGTTTTTGACGGGTATTATATCCCTAAAGTACACAGCAGATGGTATTTATTAGAGATTGAATGGAAATGAAGTTTAAGGATGTTGAGTTTTTTGTCTTAAGTCGCTCATTTTTTAATCATAGAACAATAATGATCTGAAGTTATAAATCCATAATGAAGTTCTATAAAATGTTTCTTTTTTATGGGGAGAGTTGAACACCTTATATTTGAGTAAAGTTAGTCCAAGCCTTAACTGTTTGGTTTAGGTTTTGTTTGGTGCTTTTTTTTTTTTTTTTTTTAGGAAAATTGATAATGGGAAGTATTATAATATTTATCCTAAACCATTTGGGCTGCAACTAGTAGGAACTCTGGCAACCTTCACTATAATTGTTTGAAGAGAGTAAAACCATGTGTACTCTTTCATCCTCAGGCAGTGAGCCATGCTAATTATGAGATATACTTTTTATCTAGGTCACTATTCCCTGGTAACAAGGACAGCCCAGTCCCTACTCACACAGAGTCCTCCACACCTATACCTTCTCAAGCTGCATTTTGGAAATCAGGTCTCCTCGCTGCCTCCAGGTGTCATTCAGCCCAGTTTCTGAAAGAGCTCTTCTGGGGGCAGGACGTGGGTTTAGAAAAGAGCTGTCATTAAAAAGTGCCTGTTCTCACTCTCAGTTAAACTCTGAGAGCTGTTAGCTTGTGCTTCTTGATCACAGATACTACTCTACAGCTTTTTAAAGGTGACTTTACATCAAAACCATTAACAACTCCAAATTCAAACCCATATTAAGCTGCACTTGCAAATCTGTTGGACACTGCTGCAGATCTCAAAGCTCAGGTGTAATGTATTCCCTTTGGGAATCACCACCAGGAGCAGCCTCGAGTGCTCTGTAAGGCGTGGAATGCAAAAAGCAGGATACATCCCCTGACTCTGTAGCTGTCAGGCTGGACTTCATATGTAGTTTCTGCTACCTTTGAAATTTGAAGTGTTTCACTACGAACCACCTCCAAATTAACTGGTAGTATTTAATGGCCTTGCCAGTTATTCTCCTAGGTGTATATACCTTCTTTTAGGGAAATTTGCAGGAATACTCTGAAAAAAATACTTGGGAGTCAGGTCTGGCTTTCATTTGTCTGTTTTGTTATTTTTTAATCAAAGCAAGCATTAAATAATATGGCATTACAATTAATTTTTCTGGTTTGTTGGGTCTTGGGCATCGATTTCAGAGAGATATGATCCACGCTGTGAAAATAAGTTTTTTAAAAAGTATTAAAATTATGCATTTTACACACATAAACAAACTATAACTTACTTAAACATCTGCTAGTATTCATTGTCTCAGTAGTTGAGTAAAAGTGAGTTGACTTATAAATCAAGCCATTAAAGACTTTTACATGAAGTATCAACATAGTTATCTTTTTTGCTTTAATTCAGGCAAACTGAGGTGAAGGAGAACTGATTTGTGAGACAGCCTGGAGTTGTGTTACACAGTAATAGAGAACATTTAAAAATATTTGAAATAAAATAATTTCTTATATCCTGTATAATTCCTATATAAATTTTCTTAAATATTAATGTTCATGATATATATAGCTGCATTTTAATAAGGTGTCTTACCAAAGAATAGTTTATATCTAGCCATAAGGCTCAGTATGTTATCATTTAAAAGACTTTACAAAGAAGTGTTTATGACATGTCCATTGTCATTTAACCAAGGTACTTTCCAGTTTCACTCCATGTGTAAATCAGTTCAGCAGTTGATCTGAGGGTTCAAAAGAACTTGTTTTTCTGACACAGAGGTTCTGAACTCACACATCCTGGAGTAGTTTTAAACACATATGGAAAAGATTACTAAGAAAAACATTTTCAGTGGATTTCCATTTATTAGATGCCTGTTCATCCATTGTGTAATTTAGAGTAAATCATAAATGGGAAGGGATGGAGAATCCCCTGCTTCAGAAATTATGTTCAAGTTTAGTCCCCTAACTGCAGACACGTAACTTAGGAGTATGTTTTCCTGTGCTGCATTCATAGTCCATGGGGAGACAGAGAGGGAGAGAGAACTGCTGGAGGATTTCAGAACAGAAATAGGCTGAATTCCTTTCTCAAAGTGTGGGGATTTTTCCATGGCTTAATCCTCAGGTTAATCTCCATATAGTCAAGAGAGAAGCGGGGTGAAGTTTCCTGTTGTTCCTGGGCAGTGCTTCCAGCTGAGCACTCTGTTTCTCTTGCGCTAGCTCCAGCTTGTGTGACTCCTCAGTGAGCAATTCAAGTTGAAGTCAGAAATGCCACAAGGCTAGACCTCATGGAGAAAAGAGAAGGAGGGGGGAAAAAGGCTTCTGGAAGACTGTGTGTGGTCATGGGGAAGATGCAAACATGTCCTTCCGTTCCAACACAAAATGGCACGTTGAGATGCTGGTTAGGCTCTGTAAATACACTTGAAAGACTAACTCAGATACCTTCAAATTATTTCATCCATTAACCCCATTTCATTTGCACATTCTCTGAATGGGCATATACTGCAGAAGGGTTCTAACATATAAAATAATGTATGATGTCGAAATAAAATTTCAGAATAGACTGGTTTTATTTTAATAAAAATTCCACTTTTTCCCCCTAACATTTTTTCAGTGCAGATTTCTAATTTATGAATCAAGAAGTTGCTATGTCATCCCATTTTTTGTTTTGACTTTAATTACTGTAGATTACCCAGGCAGTTCTCTGTAAGTAGTGCTTTCTTTTTATTCATATTGTTATTTATTTTTATCCAGTGTCTTGTTATAATATAAGGGGTGGAGGTGGCTGATCTTGCTTAAGAGCAAGCTGGTGGATTTAAGTAATTTCTGGATTTAAATTTTAATTGCTGAAATGGTAGTGGAAAGAATATGTGATCATGCAAAAGAATTTCAAGTGGTCATGTGAGTAGCTGAAGGTGATAATTTTAGCTCCTTTACATAATTTCTTCCCTAAGCACGGACTGGGTTTGTAATGGTTATTGCTAAAGGAAACATTTTCTGTAACTAAAACCGCATTAAATGGTCCATGTAACAAGTGAATCCTAGAAATTTTCACAATTTTTCTGCTGCTTTTCTTAGAAATATTGCTCTGTGAAAATGGGGCTGTATAAAAAATAGTATTAAAAAATACTAATTTTTGACAGTTTCATACTTTTGTCTCTTTTCTAAGTTACTTGTCCATGACTTGACTTCCAGGCATCAGTCTCTTCCTTCGGTCTGACTTTTTTCTCTGACCCCAGAGGCTGACTTGGTTCCTCTTTAGGTAGAGGGTAAGATGTTGCGGGTTTTTTCTGCATCCTTTCAAGCACATCTTGTTCTTCCTTTCTATGAGGTTTGGTTACCTCTGCTCTCAGCACTTCTTCATGCGTGTGTTGGTCCTTACAGCATCACACTCTAAGATGAAGTAGTTGCTTCTTTTTGGGTGGTCAGAATTGCCCAAGATGCTTGGTGTTTGTGCTGGTCTAGCTCAGTACAGCAAAACATCAGTCTGCGTGAATAGATGAAGGAATTGATGTATATAGAGGAACATAGAGGAGAGAATATTCAGGAACCCTAAGTATTAGGGCTGTTTTATCTTATGCATGGCATTGGTTATTCCTCCAATTCATCTTTTTCTGAAATTCCACGGTTTTATTGTAAAATGTTCCAATTAAGAGTTAATATGTATTGTAGGACTTCTCTCCTATACCCTAGAAAACATTTGTGGAAACTGAATATTTAGACTAACTGTAAATGCATTCATGTAATAAATGTTACAGGGGATGGATGTTAAGCAGTTTTTTCTTTGTTTGCTTCAGAATAGATAAAGCAGCATTACAAGTAAAAAAAAAAATATTGGCTGATGCACAAGAACTTGTTTTTGTGTGATTTTGGATCATATTTCATAGCTGGGGCAATTCTTAAACATCATCTGAATCTATGTAATAAAGAATTTTGTGCTACTTTCTTTCAGGCTGTCAAAGAAAAAGTCACTTTAATTTTCAAGTGTGTATGTGTTCTATATTTTTCCATAATTTTATCTTTTTCCCCCTCTTTTTTTCATTAAGAAACTATGTTTCGCATGTGGAACTAATTGTACGTATTTTTGTTTATCACTGCTTTGAAAAAGTCTTAAGAGCTTGATTTTTGTCATTTTGGATTTTATTCTGAGTGAAATCTCATGCTTTTCTCCCCTTTTTAAACTTCTTGTCAAACAATATAATCAGCAGTGATATAAAAATGCACTATGCAATGTCATGTTTTAGGCAGTTACACTGGATTGAACTGTAATTAATTGCTGTTGCTGAATACACCGTGGTCCTTATTCTCTTTTTGTACCCAGGCTTTTCTTTGTGTGTAATAATTCCATCCAGGAAGAAATCTAATTACCACGATAATTAACACCTTATCAGCAAATGGAGTTCAGACATTTGTGGAGTTTATGAATTTTTAAAATATGTAATTTCCTTTTAACTGAATGACAACTGGTGTTATGGAGAAAAAGAGCATATTTTATTGTATCTAGCTTGATTGGACCTTATAATTCATGTTGCTATAGAAACAACCAGGCCTTTGTAAAGGATGGTATTACTACTACCATTGGTAATAAATGCTTTTACTGTTGCCAATAGTGTAATTAAAATGGATAAAATAACTTCATTATAATGGTTTTGTCAAACATAATGAATGTTCTGTTCATGTTCTGAGAAATGGCAGCTGATGTTAGGTGGCATTGGTTTATAAAGTAATGTGCCCTTTCTTCCATGAGCTTACTGCTGCTGCACAAGATATTTGTGGTATGAACAAAATCACATTGCCCCTTCACTCAGTCCTTAAAGATAAGGAATTTTATTGTTACTTGATATCAAGCAGGAGTTTATATCTTGACGCTTGTCAGTCTTAAGATAGCAATGGTAACTGAGGGTGTGGAGCCAACAGCTCTGGGGGTTTCTGCTGTTCTGCACAATATCCAGCTTGTGTTTCCCACTAAGGTTATTGGATTAAGTCCTTGAAAATGTTCAGTTTTATACTGGTTTTGATTTGTCATTCAAATGCCATCTTTTAACTTAATCTCAGATGATGGATTATGAACTCATGAACTCAAAACGGAATTGATAGAATTTGGTTTCTTTGGTAAGGATTTTTCATAAGGAAAAGGTGGAAGAAGATTCTAATAAATAATATCTAAAAAATTCCCATGCTGCTACCTATATCTGCAGACACACGTTAAAAAGGGGGCAAGACATTCACTTTAATATAAGCTCATTGCCAATACTTAAAATATTGGCAATATTTAAGTTTCAAAAAAAAAATTTAAGTTTAGAAAAAAACCCACAAAATAAGGCTGTAGTGGTGAATATAAGCTATGCTCTAATATTGCACCTAATCAAATTAATAAGAACAGTATTCTCTGCTTCCCTTTTCTTGGGTCTTTTGGCAACAGATTCTCTTTTTCCAGTAGAACTCATTGTTTCAGGAAGCTCTTCTTTCAGAAGTTTTTCTTTCAGCTATTCAGACTTAAGTTTCTTCACTGACTATAACCACAGCATTATTTTTTTTCCTCTAGTTTTGAACTGTCTAATAAGAAATTATAGTTTTCTTTGGCTATTTAAATGCTTTATAAATGTAATTTGGATTACTTGCATTAACATTCACAGTTCTGCATTGTCTTATCCTGATGAGGGGAAGAGAAGCCTTCCATCCATTTCTGTATGTTAGAGACAGTCTTGGAGACCCCTTCTTAAACTCAAGTCTGAACTTTGCTTGTGACAGTTGTCTTTATGCCATTTACCCTTAAAACAATCTCTCTCAGCTGTTCCCTTGTCTGTAGCCTACAAAAGAGCTGCAGAATTATTTAGGTTGGAAGGGAGCTCTGGAAGACATCTCGTCTCTTCTCCCTACTTGAAACAGGGCCAGTTCTAAGTCAGATACCACCGATATACAGAGTTCTTACTTTTCTCCGTAAGTCATATTTTGTCCAATTTATCACTGTTATGAACAGTGTAGAGTCAACTCTGCATTGTGGAAATAGTCTCATCTGTGTCTGGAGGGACCACTGACCACTGTATATTTCTGTTTCTCTGCAGAAGATGTTTATCATTATTCCCACTCTACACAAGCAGGCTGAATACAAAACAGGGCTGTGGCTTCACAGTTTCTCCCAAGGCAGTGGTCATCCAGCTGACTAGTGTCAGATTTGGAAAACCGAGTTGATGTCTCCTGGGTCACAGAGAGTACTCTGTAAATACTATGCAAAAAAAGTGTAATATTTATCTCTTGGCTGCAGGGCTTTTTTATGATCATGTCGCAGAAAACACAGAAGGGTTGAGGCTGGGAGGGACCTGTGGAGGTAATTTTTTCCAATGCCCTTGGCTCAAGCAGTGCTACCTAGAGCCAGTGGCACAGGACCATTACCAGATGGCTTTTAAAGACATCCAAGGAGGGAGACTCCTCGAGCTCCTAGGGCAAGATATGCTGGTGCTTAGTCATCCTCAGTTCCTGATGAGGGGCACACCACTTGAGCCCTCATGCCCTTGACTATCCCCAGAGCTCTGTAGTCACTTCTAATATTGTCCAGGTTTCCACTGGCAGGATCATTTGTTCTCACTTGAAGTAACAGCAGTGAGTAGTAGTCAAAGGGCCAGATGAGCCCCACAGCACCCTGGATCCTGGCAGACAGCAAACCTCTCTAGATGGCTGGTGGGGTTAACAGAGGGGTGCCTGTATCTGCCAGAGCAGGGGGTCACCCTTTACTGTGACTTGATGCTTCTTCTTGGTACCCCTGTGTGGTTTAGGGGGATCAGATACTTTGCTTGTCAGCACATCTGCCTCCACTTCAACTCTGAGGGTAATGAACATATTTTGCAGTTGTAAGGCTTTAGGTTGGTCAAGATCTTTCCTCTTGGAAGTCACCAGCTTCCATCCTTCCCCATCTCCAGAACTCTTGCTTCCCTTGGCCTAGTGGGGGTTGACACTACATGCTTCTCTACTGCAGATCAAGGGGCTAGGGCTCTTTGAGCTGTTGAGTTGCAGAGAACCATATGTCGGAAAAGACCTGTAAGGTCATCGAGCCCAACCATTAACCTGGCACTACTATCTCCTTTTCATCTTCTCTGATGCTGCGCAGTCACCTGTAACTCCTGCGCTTCGAGGCACAGCTCATCCAAAACAACCCAACTCCAGCAGGACAGAGGGCTGTCTCTCCTGCCATCAGAGATAGCACCCAGGGACTCCTGCAGCCTGGAGCTTCAAGGTCTGCATCCACCATCAAGGCTCAGTCTGGGTGCAAGCCTGATGGCTGCTCCAGTATCTACTGGGGAAAGTGTTCATGGCATGTTCCTGTCATGTTCAAGGCTGTGACAGTGGCACAATTTCAACTGAGGCCCCCTTACTTCTGTGTGTCCTTCTGTGTCTGAGGGCTGTCTCTGTCAACTGTGCTCTCATAACCTGATGTGTGTAGGGGTTCTGTATATTCAGTCCAAGGGGAACAGTTAGGGAATGTTGATCTTGCTTAAATAACAGGACAACTCACAGTGCCTGTGCATTTGTGAACTTAAGTGTTTTGTTTTCCTTTTAAAGCAAAGCATGGGCTGATCTTGTAGAATGCTGAGTCAGAAATTAACTTGTGACTAAAGATGTATTTTTTGGCTCCTAAGCCAATTTTGTTCAAATTTGCTAGGCTGTACGACATGCCAGTCCCCTCTTTCAGATACCCTGTTCTACTTCAAGAGCAGTATTATAAAACACTAAATAGTTGACATTTTCTAGTGACTAAGTCTCAAAAGGTTTACATTTTATGGATTGAGCAATCAGAATTCAAGAAATAACAAGGTCTGCTGATTGCCTCTAATTTTGAATGAAGGAAGAGTTGATTCAGATGTTTTCACTCTTCTGTCACAATCCTAATCCAGTATTTGCTGTGATATCTTCTATTCCTTGTGCTCTTGGCTGCGTACCAAATGCATTTTTCATTATCAAGCAATGGTGTTAAAATCTATTTTTTCCTAAAGATCCTTTTAGGTCTCGATTTCTATAGATAAAGTTGAAGGTTATAAGTCTGTGTACACTAGATTTTAAGGGAGGAAGACTTTCACAAAGTAAAAGTTTACAAAGTAAAGTAAAACTTTACAAGTAAAAGACTTTTACTTTCCTTAGTTAAGTGTTTCTTTCTACTTTCTTTACAGAGTGCCTGGAATAACAATTGCTACAGACATTATTTGTGGTTTTCCAGGAGAGACAGATGAAGATTTTCAAGAAACAATGAAACTTGTAGAACTATACAAGTTTCCGAGCTTGTTTATTAATCAATTCTACCCACGCCCAGGAACCCCAGCTGCAAAAATGCCTCAAGTTCCAGCTGCAGTGGTAAGATCCATTTTCAGATGCTTTTAATACATAAAGCATGTACATGAAAATGTACATTTTCTGCAGAACTGTGCCAGCAATCAATTGAACGATTTTTTCAGTCCAGTAAAGAAAATGAGGCTAGCTAGATCACTGAATGCATTTCTGAATATAAATGACTGTTCAGATTGTGAGGAAGGGTAATACAGTGGTTATACTGAAGATCTTGTCTGCTTTCTATCAAGTTTGGGGTGAATGACTATCATGAGTAGTAGCTGATTGATTACACATACTAATTTTAAAACTTCTGTGGCTCCAGCAATCTCAAGCTTACAGTGAGTAATTATGCAAAGTATTAATAATAGAGCAATGATAGTCTTTGTGATTTATTTGTCAAATATCAAATTTACAGGCCACTTCTTCTTGAGACCCGCCTTACACACTGCTCATAAACTTTACTTCCTTCAGCCTGCATGTTAAAGGTTATTAATAAAATTGCATCTAATCTTTCATCTTCAGTTGTTCCTTCCCCTTTTCCCTCCGTCTTTCCTGACTTCCTTCCTTCCTTCCTGCCTGCCTGCCTCCTTCCCCCCCTCCCAGCTTTCTGACTGCCAACATTCTCATCTTAAATTCCAAGGTGAAAAACAGCCTGTTTTTATATAGAAGGTACATGGCTATTGACTGTATTTTGTTTGATATAAATAGCTATTTATAAGCAATAGTAATAGCAATCATATCAGAAGGCATGGTTTGATTTATTTCAAAGAAATTGAGTTTGTTATTTTTGTAATCTGAATCTCAAAACAGGAAAGTATACAAGATGTCTGTAGTAAGTCAACTCATTATTATATTATCATTATGGGCATAAATAACATTTATATTCCCTTTCAGTGTAAGAATGAAAGTCAGCAATGTAAATCAATTTAAAAGAAAACCTATTTCTTTCAATTTATGTATCCTGGTACACCAACATGAAATCAAAACAATATATTGGGACTTGTATCCCTTTTCTTGTATGTCTGAAAGCTAAACAAAGTGTTTCTGCTTACTCTCAGCATATACCATGAATTCCATAGGCTGTGTCAGCTGCTGGAGACATAAAATGAGATTATATCTGGCTTCTTCAGTTTACTGTTTAGTGTACTGCAGCTTGAGCAATGACTGTTCATTTATTATAGACAATTTCATAATGGGAAATTGTAAGTTTTCAAATATAAATACATGCTGTTGAGGTACTCTCCTTAGTGTAACCAATTCATGCTCTTGCATTATTTTTCTTAGTTTTAAATGCTTTTTATATACTTCGATAAATGAAAAAAAGTTCAGAAATGTAATTTTTGGAGGGCAGGAAGTTCAAAAATCAAAACATTGGTTTATGTTTCAGGTTTGTATTCCTTCATTCTCAAGTTCTTAAGCATCATATTTTCATGGGAAGTGCAGAGGGCTTAAGTTAATTTACCCACTTTTGCTTAACTGGGTGCTTTTGGGAAGACAATATGCAAAGAGATAAATTATTAAAAGCATATTAGCTGTTCCGTAGTTAGAAGTATTACTTGAAAAAATGGTAATTGTCAATTTAACCCAGTTTTACATTCTTTCTTCTTATTTGTAGCACTAGTACTTATTGCTTTCAGTGAATTAGAACCTTCAAAGAAGATGGGCCCTCTAATCCAGAGCTGATGAAAATCTGTAATTAATAGATTTTGTTTCTCTTTCTTCTTTTTTTCCCTGTAGTCCTTCAAAAATCCTGTGTTATGAGATCCTTTGTTCTTTTATCTCTTAGTAGAAATGGAGAGGAGCTAGTCAAACAGAGCAGGAAGAGCTTGTGCTAATCTCCTATGTTTTGTATTCACATTACTTCTAGACTGCAGCTGATGGTCTTTCCTGCATTACCAGAAATGGACAGGCATTTAATTTGTCATTCTTTGCATAGAGTAACTTATGTTTCTTTGCTAGGAAAAGGAAGTAGCACACAACCATCCACATTATGCACTCTGACCCCTTCCTCCTTTAATGAAATATTATCCATGTTAACAAAGTCATTTTATTGCATTTGCATTGGGTAAGAAATAGCACATGCACTGCCATGCAGCTGGTCTGTGCAAGTGTCTGAGTGTACATTGGATCACCAGGCTGAACTTGTGAGCTTGGTGCTTCCACAGGATGTGCATAATAGTATCCTCTGCACTGAATCTGTTGGAGGGATCTCTTTATGGGAAAATAATTTTGTCTGTGTTGTTAAACTGCAGATGCTGAGCCAAGTGAGCAAGTTACTGGAGCACTGTTATTCTTCTTTTCTTCTTTGTTTTTTTTTTTCTAAAGACTGCATGTATTTGCTATGTTATTTCAGCTTTTACATACTTTCGCAGTGGACAAATCTATTGCTAATTACAAACAGCTCCAGTTTAGTGAGTTCCACTTCACCTACTCTGGTTCAAGATGGCTCTGGTGAGTCTGCCCAAGTATCACAGTTGCAATAATAACATACTTGCCATGTCAGTTCCTTTTAGGTTAGCTTTTTTGGAAGACTTTACCACTTTTAGAAACAGTCTGTATAGTATTAAGCATAGTAGTATTTAGTACTTTCATATTTTTAGTGGCTCATTTGGATGATGATCTTAAATATAATTGCCCTTTTGGAGAAAATCCTCATTTGAGTTTATCTTAATAGAAAAAACAATCAGTAGGTCAACATGGAATCATCCCTTCACATGGATAATTTATCGTTGAAAGCCTTACAGGCACCAATATTTTGCTAAAAGGGCAGATGACACTAATCCAGATGGACAGTTCTGCCACCATAAATTCAGAAAAGACAGCTAAAGCTGCAGGCCTTTCTTATTTCTCCTGGAGAAAAAATGTCCGTGGAGAATCAGACATCTGTCTAAATGGTCTCATCATTTCATAACCATCAATTAGATTATGCTTACCATAAATATTCTCTCCAGTTTAGAGAAAAGTTAAAACAAACCTAGGCATGATTTATTTTTTTTTAATAAACAATTACAGTAATGCTGAGTCATGTGCATGGAAAATGAGCCAAGATGTTGTCCAGAACTTAAATGCTACCCAGTTATTTTTTCTTGCCTTTGCCCCCATTTTATCCACCTTCTGCTAAATACACTGTTTCAGAGATGAGCCTGGATGCTCCTTATGTCCAGTGGGTAGAAAATTCTCACTCTGAAGTGCATTCATGACGAAATGCTACTTTGTGCATTGTTATTGCTGCTATTATTGTTATTATTTATCTGAATTTCTCAATTTCCTTACTATATCTACTTGTAAAAGTGATTGTGCTGATAGTTGCATAACTTAATTCACTTAAGTTAATATAAATAACTTAATTAGATTCTTGTTAAACTAATAATAAGCAATGTAAGAGAACGTGATTTAGAAGGTAGGGAATTCATATTTAGCTGCATTGCAAAGGATCAGAACAATTCCACGTGTGAAAATTACTCTTTCTCTCTAAAATGAAGAGTGTGTAAAACGTTATGTTTTTGATTATTTTAATTTCTCTGGTCTTTATTTTTTCAAGGCAGCTATTACTCATATGGGGACTTGCAAGATATTTTTCTCTGTCCTTGTGATTTGGTCCATCACAATTTCTGAAACATTAGGGGAGATTATCATCTCAGGATCAACATGACTTCTGTCGCTTGGAAATTACATGAGGAAATAGCCATTTTGAAAATAAGGATCATAACAATGTACAATTAGGTTCATCTCTACTGAGAATAGATGGCAGCTGTTTTGAGAGCAGTAATGTGACTGCAGCTCACACTGCCATCAACTGCAGTGTGGATTCTAATCTTTCTGCATATATTTTCAATAGTTTAAGAAATTAGGTTTCAATTATAGGTGTAATGATTAGTTTTTTATTAAAAAAGGCATTTTTTAGTGATATCTAGATGAAAGACTATATATTCACTTTCTCTTTCCTTCTGTCTTTCTTCACAGGATCAGATAATTACATTGCTCCCAGCTAGAAAATTTTGTCACTCAACTATTGAACATTTCCTTTAATTCCTCTGAATTTTCTCATTACTTCTTTCTCTCTGTATTAGTTGTATTAAACACTGTGCTTACTATACTGAGGTGAATAACCAATTTGCAAACTTCATAACTGTCCTGGTTTTGGCTGGAATAGAGTTAATTTCCTTCCTAGTCGCTGGTATGGTGCTGTGTTTTGGATTTAATACAAGAATCATGTCTGGTACCACACTGATATTTCTAGTTGTTGTTAAGTAGTGTTTATACCAAGTCAAGGACTTCTCAGCTTCCCATGCCCTGCTAGCAAGAAGCTGCAGGGGCACAAGACTCTGGGAGGGTGCACAGCTGGGACAGTCACGCCAAGCTGGCCAAAGGGATATTCCATACCATGTGGCGTCCTGCTGAGTATACAGAGCTGGCCAGAGGCCGCTGCTGCAGCTGCTCAATCACCCTGATGAGTTAGAAAACTAACACACTGTTAGTACACTCATCATTATTAGGAGAAAAAAATACCAATGATCAGACATTTTATCCCCCTTCATTTAATCAAACTGTCACTTAGATCTGTTCCCATATTTAGCAATTGTAGGAGCAGTACATAATGCAGTAAGAGATTTTTTCCATAAGAATAGTGTAATGCAATATACACCTCAGTGCTGTCTACCAGACAAGTTGTATTTGACCATCTGTGTGGGAGCAGAAATTTTGTGGCCTTTATTCTATAATGGCTACTTAGTTTTCTTAGACTGCTTTACTTTTACATCCTTTTAGGAGGTCTCCAAGAAGTTTCATGATACCCTTTCATAACTGAGTGGCTGCAGATCCACCATATCTCTTTTTGATTAGAATTCTTCAAGGCACTAGAAATAGGCATTCTTGATTGCTAGCAGATACAGTGTAATGTTTAATTCCTCCTTTGGTGGGTGGATGGATACAGATTTTGTAGTTTTGAATCTCTGCCCACAAACAGCTGAATCTTCTGTGGTAACTCATGTGTTCTTACCTGTTCAAAACACGCAGTTATCCATATGTCACCAAACTGTCCCAGCCTGGCTAAAAAATAACCAGTCCTGTATCAGGCAATATTAGCTTTCCTCTGCATTAGCATGTTTTGACTTCAGGCAGCTGGACAGCAAATGGAATAGCATTGCTTGTGCAAGGATACCTGTTGCTGTGTTCAGAGCTCTAAAGGAGGGGAGCACAGGTGGACCTTGCAGGTGTCCCATCAAAGAAAAGGCTGGTGAAGCAGACAGTGAGGAGAGATGACAGCTGAGGACCACTCTTGCCTTTGAGCATATACTTCAGACTTCAGGTACTGATGTGGCACAATGTGCCTGGGGAGGCCAGAGGTGGAGCTAAAGCCAGGAAAGAATTCATCTGCCATCTGGTATGGATTTAGAAATAACTTGATAAGGTTTCGTGTGCTCTGTGATACATGACAGAACCAATGCCAATGTTAAGCACTTGCAGGTTGAGAGAGTGCAGCTTTGGGTGGAGTTGATTAGTTAATGTGATTTAAATGCTCAGAAAGGAAGGTACCATCTAATTTCTAATTCTCACAGGCATACCAGAATAGGTAATTCTTTTTGCATCAGATTAATGGTGGCCAATCCAAAGACCATGCAATGGGACTATGTAGGAATATATTCTTCTAAAATTAAAGAGGAATGCTGCAGAGATCATTAGGTAGGAGGAAAGGGAAAGGGAGTAGAAAAAGGAGCAATGCCACTTATTCAGCAATACTGCTACTCCAGTCTACCGTCACTGCCTATGAGCTCCCGTGTTAAGTGCTGTAACTAAATGGCATTTCATGCCCCAGGAATTAGATGCAGCTGTGATAACTGCTTCTGGTGTGTCAAAGATTCTTGGCCCCTGACACACATCTCCCCTCCCTAACACGTGCAATAATGCAGGGTGTAATATGCAGAATGTTCTTCATGTGTGAGAAAAGCCAAGACTGATTAATGTCTGAGTTTGACTGCTGTACCCAATTTGTTTTTTCAGCAGTACACTTTTATTTACTGTTTGCTATTCTGCCAGAATAAAGACCTGAGTAAAGACTTCCATGACAACTTTGGGACCAGGGAGTTTAAAATGTGAAGGCTGGAGGGGAAGGTAGACCATGAAGAGAAAAACCAATGTATAATTCTTCATATTTTTCACGGAACTACTGTAGTATTCCAAGTTAACATTTTCCAGCAAGTTGCTTTCTAGTAGGTTTATTTACATCATGTTGCCTTGTGATTTTTATGAGAACCACATGTCAGGTACTGCAGAAAGCCCTACAAACCATCATGATAGCTATGAATTCGCTCATCTACAAACCCAGTAGATGGGTTTTATTTGGATAGGTGTATCTGTTGGTTAGTACCATATCACTGTCTGTTCTTTTTGTTACCTTCTAGATGCTTAGAAATAGTTTTCCATGTTTTCCCTCCTGTGTTTTTTTCCAGGAACTATATAAACTGGTTGACCTGTGAAAGCCTGGTTCCTCCTTTCCTCTGTTTTAAAGATGGCTAGAACATTAGACTACTTTTATGCTTTATCTTTAGATCCCAGTGCTCACCATTCAGTGTGTAGCCAGAACTGCAGGTTTTTGCAGTGAATTCAAAGGAGAGTAATTACCTGCGAATAGGGGTTCTGTGGTTAGACAAAACCACCAAATAGAATTTTACAAATGTTTAAAGACCATTTTATTTTAGAGCTAAAATCAGCTCAAGCTCAAACCACTTCAAGTTATTTGACTAGGCGCTGAAATGAAAATCTGTTTTTATTGTTGTGCAGACAGTTGAGCTGGTAGGTTTTAAAATAGGTTGAACCCTTTTGGAAAGCTATAAATTATCTGCCTATGGAGCTGCTGAAAATTCAGTTCATAGCTCAATCTGGGGAATGAGTTAAATTGCACATTAACAGCTGGACAGTGCAGAGTCAGACCCCTAAGAAAGGATGAAAGTATTTTTACTCTACCCTGGAGCTGTGGCTTTTAAATCTTACACTGGTGTGGAACATGAGTCTTATGCTTCCAAGGAGCACAACTGTGTTGCTTGAGAAAACAAATCAAAATTCAAAGCTAGATTGGAAATGCACTTAGGAAACCAATTAGTTGGTGTTTTACTGTTTTTGAATTTTGTTTAGCTGGTTGGAATGAAAATTATCATCAGCTTCCTCATAAACTTTATACTTTATCCAATTTGAAAATTTTAGCATCTTCAAGTAAAATACAAGTATGGGTTCCATCTAGGCCATGATGTTAAGAAAAAGAATTACTGGACATTGGAAAATAAAATGTGGAGAATATACACATACAGGAAGAGGCAGAGTTCTTTCTAAACTTCACTGTCAGGCTAGAAATAGTTACAGAATTTGCAAGGATTGTAAAACCTGTTAACATCATGTAACTTTGTGGGCTGATACTTGCAGCCATGTGTAGAACATATGTTGCATTAAAAAATCCTATTTTTTGGAAAGTGTAGTCCTCCAAGATTTGTAGTGGCCATGAGCATTCATTGCCCCTCCTCTCTCCCCTGTGAGTCTGTCTGAAAATCTTGATGGAATTGCGAGATTTTTAGTTGCAAGGAAGCTGAAATAGCATCAGGAATTTTAAACACCACATACTTCTGTGCTGAATAGAAGGGAAGGAAGACATATTTAGAGAAAAGGTAGAATAGCCTTTGATTTTAAGGGAGAAAACAGTTTTGTCTCCAATCTACGCTTTGTTATTCTGTCCTGTTCATTGGCTCATAATGAAGTGGAAGAACCATGGAAGAAGTCTTAACTGTGCCTTTTTGTAATTTTTGTACTTTTTTCTTGAATTACAGTTAGGTAACGAATGTAAAACTGAAAAAAAATTTATTTTTTAATTTGGAATTTTAATTCACTTTATAAACCAGACTGCTCAGAGCTATGAACACTGGCAACAGCTGTAGTAATTAATAATAACAACTTATTTCCTGAAACTAGATATAGGCTGGATATCAGAACAGAAAATTTTCAAAATCCTGGACTTCTTCAGATGAAGAAGAGAATGTGGTTTTGATGTAATAATTTGTGACTTAACACAGATAGCAAATGAATTTGTATCATGGCAGCAACTGAGCTTGTCCATAATTTGCAAATAATGTAACATTTAAGATGGCCCAAAAAAAGTGCTTTGGAAGAAAAGGACACAGAAATATCCTGAGATGGGTTCTTGGTGACCTCTTCTTGAACTTCATCTGTCTCTGATAATCCAAGTACACTCCCTCAAAGCCGTCACAGTCAATCAGGTCAGTGAAGGCTTTGGAACTTGTGCCTTCCAGTGTTTTCATCGCTGTGCCAGCACCTCTGGTCATTGGGCTAAAAATCTTGGAACCTGGAATTCCTGAAAACCTGGAAGTGGAGTGGAGGACTGAATAGTAGATGAAGATAAAACACTGAGAGCATTTTTTGTGTGTCTAGTGAATTAATGTTGTTGTGGGTGCACGTGTGGTCTCTCACACAACAAGCACTTGACCACTGTTCCTCACAGTTTGTACCACGCTGTACCCTCTCCAGCACTTCTCTTTCTGTTCTCCTTGGAAGGCTGGAAAACCTGGTACTTTCAAGGCTGTTTGTGTGTGGCAGAGTACAGATACCTCACCGAGATCATAAAAAGTGAAAAAGAGTGCCCTGCAGGCGGGTCTGTCCTGGGCTTAGGAATGTAAGACCATGTATGTTCTGGGCTTAACATATCTATAGATATAGATATATAGATATTTAAAAATTACATTTCATTACTAAGATGTACTTTGCAGTTCATTCTGTTTTATATTATTGTGTAACTGGATGCAATAACTCTACATATTCAAAAACAGTCTTTGCCTTGTGACCAATCACTTTATTTCTGATTTAGTGTCAATCTAATTTGAAATATGGCTGATACCCCAGGCCAAGTTTCAGATAGATATTTTGTGCTACAAATAATTTTTGACCTAAACAGTCTTCCTAATCTTTATAGTGGCATCTTTAGGAAATACCCACCTCATATAGACTGAAATTTCAACATGAATTTCAGACATAAAAATCTACAAGAAGTGAGACAGAGCATATTACAAACTATACCAAATTTATGGATCCTCAAAATGAACAAGTGCCAAAGCTGTTTTCTGAAATTAAGAATTGCTTTGTGAAAGTTGTCAGAACAAATTTTGTGTAATTTATAGAATCACAGAGCTGTAGAATATCCTGAGTTGGAAGGTTACTGAGCCCAACTCCTGGCCTGTGCAGGACATCACAAGAGTCTCACCATGTGCCTGACAGCATTGTCCAAATGCTTCTTGAACTCTGCCAGGCTTGGTGCTGTGCACACTTCCCTCCCTGGGGAGCTGTTCCAGTGCCCAACCACCCTCTGGGTGGAGAACCTTTTATTGATAACCAACCTAAACCTCCCCTAACTCAGCTTTATGTCATTTCCTCAAATCCTGTCACAGGTCACCACAGAGAAGAGATCAGTGTCTGCCCCTTCTCTTCCCCTCATGAAGAAGTTGTAACTGCAATGAGATCTCCTCTCAGTCTTCTCCAGGCTGAACAGACCAAGTGACCTCAGTGGCTCCTCATATGGCTTCCCCTCAAGGCCCTTCACCATCTTTGTTACCCTCCTTTGCACACTCTCTCATAGCTCAATGTCTTTCTCATATTGTGGCACCTAAAGCTGCCCTCAGCACTCGAGGTGAGGCTGACTCTGCCCAGTGCAGAGCAGAGCAGGACAATCCCCTCCCTTGCCTGGCTGGTGATGCTGTGCCTGATGCACCCCGGGACATGGTTGGCCCTCCTGGCTGCCAGGGCACTGCTGATTCATGTTCA
The DNA here is from genome assembly GCA_024500445.1 of Entomyzon cyanotis. Classification (NCBI taxonomy): domain Eukaryota; kingdom Metazoa; phylum Chordata; class Aves; order Passeriformes; family Meliphagidae; genus Entomyzon; species Entomyzon cyanotis. The sequence goes on from JAKEPQ010001005.1 coordinate 75,606,910, forward strand.
ACTTGCCATCGACCAGGACCTCCAGGTCTCTTTTTGTGGCACTGCTCTCCAGCATCTCATTCCCCAGTCTGTCCATACATCCAGGGTTGCCCGATCCCAGATGCAGAATCCAGCACTTGCCCTTGTTCAATTTCATATGGCTGGTGATTGCATGTCTTTCTAATAAAAACTGACAGGAATAACAAGCATTAATTGTAAGATAAATTAAAGTATCTCGAATTTACCAGAAGGAATAAAATTCAACAATACTTGTAAAATATATGTTTGAAGTGTCTGTATTACATAGCTAATACCATATGGGAGGTAAGAAGGAGGAAATTGCAATGCACATGGTTTAATTGAAAATGGATCCTTCAACAAATTATTTTCAAATAGGTTGACAGATGTTCTTATGAAGATCCTGTGCTGTTTTTTGAAAATGTCTGTAATTTTCCATAAATCAGAATCTCTACATAAAATGTAAAATAGACTAAACCATAACCATTTGTGTTGCTATCATCCTGAAGACAGAATCACTTTAGCATTTGCAATCATTTTCTAGTATTAATTATTAGCAAAGGAGTGTAAAGTTTTATATATTTTGTTCTTTTAGACAAAAAACATATTACATGGAATCATAGAACCATGTTCTATTTTTTTTTTTTTAAGAATCGTGTTAAAAAAATACACAAAATGGGAATTATGAATGTATAGTTCTGTTGTTAATTGGAGCTGGAAAAATAGTCCACTATCCTGGAACATTGAGGTGAACTGCTGAATAAGACACTGTACCCTAAGTGATATTTTCCATGTATGGATCAAAAATTATGAGAAAGTAATTTCTTAAAGCAAGCTTAATATATGTGTGGGTCAGTAGTTGAAGTGGAATGGTGAGTTTATTTTAACATAGTAATTGAGGTAAATTCATAGTAATTTCAGGTCAAAAAGACTAGCTAATCCCCAAATTATTTTGTATGCTTCATTACAGATGTGATCAGAAAGACAGGCATAATGTCAGTAGAGGTGAGTTAGCTATAGGAAGCAGAAAACTTGTCAGGCCTGTATTGTAATTTCTGCTCTTTTAGATCTTACAGGGCCTGGACACAAGTGCATAATGAACACCAGGTATGACTGTATCAAGAAATCTGGCTGGTGCAAAATGTTCTTTTCAGGATCATTTCTATGAGGATGATGCATTGAATAACTGAGGTCAAAGAGAATGGTTCACGGGTTTCTGATCACTTCTTTAAATGTGGTTTTGCTGACCAAAAAGCAATCTGCAAACTTTGATAATGTGGCGGTTCCAGTGGCTTGGCTCATATCTCTGTTGTGGTTATAGGTACATCGATTTAAGACTTTATGGATTGAATCTCCAAGCAAGGCTTTTAAATGTACCTTGGTTGGAGTAGTTGCTATCTCCCTTGCTGGTGTTTTGCCAAATAACTCTGTGGAGATTGAAGTTAGTCCAGTGGGTGTCTTTAGGTAGGGTGCTCCCTGCTCCATTCTGTTTTACAAGAGTTTAGAGATTGGAACTACCCAAGGCCTTTGTGGTTTTGAGATCACAGATGTAAGTTAGGGGAAAAAGAGACACATCCTTGTTATAGGTCAGAAAATGGATGTTACTGAAGTTGGAGAATGCCATGTCACAAAATGTGTTAGAAAGTGCTGTTTCAGAAAAGAAAGCTCCAATCTCATGGTTTTGCAAGCATCTGTTATTCTGGAGCCTCTGTGCTTTCAGTTATACTGAGGAAGAAAACTGTGAAAATACTTACATAGCTGTTTCATTCTTCTCCCCAAGTGTGTCAAAGTTGTAGATAATTTTTATCTTGACTCCTGAAGTTTAATGTGACTATAAATTATGTAATCCATTAGATACTACAGAGGGAGGTAATGTGGTTTTCTGGACTCGTTTAAAAGAAAAAGACAATATTGCTATTGGTTGTTATCATGCTCAAGGACAGTTGGGGGGGGGTGTGGATGCTTTATAAACTCTAAATTAAATAAGGTTCCTGTAGCAAAATAAAATTTGTTTTTTAATTTTGATCAGCAGTATGTAAAAGAGAAATGGGGAAGATAATTGGTAGGTGAGGGAAGAGAAATGAAATAAAGACATTAATCTGACTGCCTTGACACATGTTATTATTCACTGTGCTCATGAAGGAAGAGTATTTGAACAGAAACAGATCCATATTATTGTTACTAAAGGCAGCCCTGTATATTGGAATGATTTTGAATCATGGGAGCAAGAAAACAACGGCAGGAGAACTTTTCTGGTTATATATTGAGGCTGAGACCTTCAGTGGAACTGCTGAAATCTCCAGATCTGTCACAGTATTAGGCTGGGACTATTAAGAACTTTGAAGGTGAAAACTGACTTTATAAAACTGAAAGTTGAGTCTAAAGGAAGTTAGTAATACCTTCTGTTGGGAGTAGTTTTGTCCCTTTTATTCCTAGATGAAAATCTGAGAATATTCAATTTAAGTAGCTTCTAAGTAATCTCTAATATAAATACCTCAGTGATATTGTGGTTCTCCTTCACAATAAACATTGTAGACCTATGATACCATGCTTGAAAAGACAACAAACAAGTTTTGGGCTACATTAAAATCATTTGAAAGACAGGCAATTATCACCTGAATATGAAAAGAGGATCACAAGATAAGTGTAATATATATATGTGAGCCTACAATGTTTAGCTTTTGTTATAGCTATTTCATTTGTAAAGTTATTTTTCTAAAGTATATTCTATTTATAAAAATTTATTATTAGGATACCCCTACTTTTACCCTATTTTCACACTGTTACTTGCAGGAAAATAAACTGTTTTTCTAAGGTAGTCAACACAAAATTCTATGCTGGTTTATTTGTGCAGAAAATATTTTAAACAGTTTTAGATTCATTCTGTACTACAGGGTTTGTTGGGTTTTTTAGTTGGTTACTTTTTACTTTCTACTGTTCATTAAGTGATATCTCATGGTAAAGTAGAATTATAATCCACAGTATAGTCCACTTAAAGCATTAGAAAAGATTTCATTATTGCTAAAAATCAATGCACAAGAAAAAGAGTAAAAACACCAAGGTCACTAACTTAGCTTTGTTAATGTATAGTTCCAGACTGTTGTAAAAGAAGCCTTTATTATTACTGTGTTAATCATATAATATTAATCGTATAATATGCATCTTGGATGACCTGTGTCCCTTTAATAAATCTCAGTAATCAAAAATCTGAGGCCCAGAAAAATGAGAGAGAGAAAGGAAATAAATAGAGCAAAGTGTGTGTTATTTGCATATCTGCTTGTGGGAGGCAGAAGTGATGAAATTGTGGTGATGTAATGTTTCTTCTCTGCTAACATTGTCTGTGTGTGCTGTCCTAAGAAATGTCATTAGTTGATGCTGGTTTCTGGTTCTTGTTTTTATAAATATCTTGGACACTATCTGTCTCTTTAGAAGCAATTAATTACTTATGCGTACTTTAGTAACAAGCTTGAAATAACTCACTTAGAAATGAAGTATTGCTTTATTTCGGGAAACCCTTCCATCCTGGCATACTTGTGTGTATCAGCATATATATAGTTTTACAGTATTTAAGTCAGTCCTGCAGCAGTGTTTTAATTCATTCTTCATCAGATGTTCATACACTTTTCCCGCTAAAGATAAAAAAAGTGTCTCCTTTTTATCTCCTATATAATGTGGTATTTCTACAACTTCTTGAAATAGAAAACTGAAAATTTGTTCTTACAGTCATATGCATGTATTTTTAGTGGCCCACATCAGCATAGGATCTGACTTTCCCTCTTTATCTATCTCATCTCCCTAAATTTGTTTAAGTGCTGCAAACTAAGAACAATATTTCCCTGTATGTCAAACCTGGGAGAAGTGCAGGAATAAGCAATGAGTCTGATGTTGCTATCAGACTCCTGGAAGATCTTTTCATGCTAATTTGTATGGTGACTTTGGAAAGAGAATTGAATTTTTTCAAAAAGAATTAAAATAGATCCTGTGCAGATCTGTGAGGATGTTTGAAAGCAGCAGTGCTGCTGCACAGGAAACAAAATGATATGATAGTGCGTTTGCCTAAGTTCAGAGAGGGTTTTTGAGTGGCTTTTTATGATGTGATTTTGGCAGCATTATTGGTACAGTAAAAGGACTGGGGAATCAGCACACTGAAGAGAAAGAGCAGGGGAAGAAAAGTTTTTATATTGGTCAAAGGATACTTGAAAGGGATGTTGGACTAAGCTGAGGGAACATAAATAGGGGTATGAAGCTATGGCAAGGGAAGAAATTCTGGGGAGATGCATGTAAATACGTTGTTTAGGAACTGAAATAGTCCACTGGAGGTGATAAAGGAGAAGGAGCTTTTGGACTCCTTATTTTCCATTGTCACATGTAGACATGAAGAGGCCTGCTTTACCCTCTGCTCTGTACTGCATAGAGGTGAGCTGGGAACCATGCTGCTTCTTTATTTCAAAAGCTTTTTATTCATACCATGGGACTCATGCCAGCTATGGAAGTTGAAGAGATTACCATTAGAGCAGCATGAATTCCTTGTCCTGTCCTGCATCTCTGTGTTTTGAAATTTTACATATTTCTGGGTGTTAGGGATCTGAGTTAAACTGCACTTGTTGTTCTTGAAAGACAGAAATTATCACTAAGCAACCTTGAATCTATAATTATGACATTTCTGCCTGTATATTCAGATTCCATACAAAATAGTCAAAAGATGTTTAGATTTAGCTCAACTACACTTATGGGGCATCCTGGGAATTTTGGGGCATTTCTTCATGTGCATCTTGAGAAGTTTCATTTGATGCTTTTCTGTGTCAGGAGTTTTCAGCATTTCCCCAGTCAGGAGAGTTTTGGTTTTGTACAAAAAAGTTAAACTTTTGTGGAAAGGTAGGAAAGAAGCCATTATTTTCTATAATAATAAAAAGTTGAAAACTGTGTCAGTGCATTGTGTAAGGGAAGCCGTCTTCATTCTTCATCCACTCTAGCTTAGTGTGCAGCCAGCATTTTGGTGAAAGTCTGAGGGTAAAAGATGAGTGATTTTCTGTCATATAATTTTATTGAGTGTTATTAAAGTAATTTCAGTCAAAATGAATACAAGATAAATAGTCTTCAGTAACAAAAAGCAAGAGTTGAACTTTTCTGGGTTTTGTAGGGTTTTCTTCCTAGATCCAAAGTTTCCGTAATCCAAACTCAAATGCTTTTGTCTTCTTCTTGCACAATACTGCGTTATAGTAGTTTTTTTAAAGCAATGTTTTTAGTAATCGCTTTGGTATCTCTTTTTAGTAATACTTTGATACCTCTTTTTAATTTATGATCACATTTCTCCAAATACATTTTTATAGTATGTTAAATACTTTGACTGTTGCAGCTGTAGTACCAGAAAATAAGTCCTAGTAAGTTGGTGATTTCGATTGTAGGTTGGTTGATTTGGAATTTGGATTGATGCTTTCATATGAGAGAGGTTTTTTCCCCCACTGGAAATACAAGAAATATCAGTGGAGGTTTGAGGTTGAAATTTCCTCTACTAAGGGAGAAATTTTCTGTGGCAAAGGCATGTTCAGTTACCGAGCAAATCTATACTAAAAGAAATATCTTTTTTAATGTAATTTCTCTCAGTTTTAAAGCCCTGTTTTAAACTCAGAGAATCAAGTTCTATTAGATATTACCTATAGTAGTTGAATAGAATTGTCTATGGCAGAAGTAACTTTCTCATACTGAAAACAAAATTTACTGTTCTTGTTTGAAGACGGACAGTGATCAAAATATTGTTTTCTTGACTCTTTAGTGGTCTTAACTAAAGCATAGGTAGGGACCTGACAGAAGTAGTAACATTAATCTAATAACTTTAATGATTCAGAAATGTCCAGATGTCAGAAATTTTTGCTAGTAACAGAAATTACCACTTTTATGACTAAGTTGCTTAACATTTCAGTGAAAATAAAAACTATGTAAAGAAAGAAAATACATAGTTCATTTTGCATGGTCAAAAATTACTAAATTGACCTATAGTTTCCAGAAGTTAAAATAAAGAAATAAAATACTGCAGTCATGCAGCTGTTTAGTTCCAGCATGCAGGAAACATAAACAGATCTTTCCAGTTTAGCTGGAAACTACTTAACAGAAACGATGGCTAAATATGTCACTGGTAGAGACTACAAGCAAGGAGATCTTGCAGTTGTCTCCTCTTTACACATTTTCCAACATGCAGTGCTTTGCCTTCCCCAGCTATGAGATACGTAGTCATTGATTTTCAAATAATAAAACTTTGAACCAATTTGTGACTCATCCCTGCATAAAAGACAAAGGGCGTTTTCCTCCTGTCCCTGCCCACCCTCCATAGGATACAGCTGAGAAACTCTATTTAACAGCTGAAATCACTGAAAGCTCTTTGACTAACTTCAGTAGGAGCTGGATTAAGCAGGTTTTGTCTTTGAACTATGCTCCTAAGACAATATTTTTTTTCCTTTGCCTTGGCATTAAATGGCATATCACCTATTAAATTTCCACAATCAAGGCAATGAGAGTATTAGCATCAAAAGAAATGGAAAAATAATAAATGATTCTTCTTTAAACTGACTTCCTTTACACCTAATCTCCTATAAGGCAAGACTGCATGTACATGCTAGAATAGTAGACGAGTCTTTGCAAGATTGTAGCCTGATCTCTAAGTTTTGTTATCTGTATTCTAAAATATTATTTATGATATATTGTGCAAAAATTAAACCTAATCTGAATTGTTTACACATTCCACTGATGTTCCACAGATTAGAGTTTATTTTTTATTAAGGATATTTTTCTTAATATTGTTAATATATATGTTAATTATTTCCTGTAATATTTAATATCCTAATCTGCATACACTGCTCTTCATACCTACAGTTTCATCAACAGAGTGGAGAGAGAATATGTTTGTACGTGCATTCAGCTTTTTTAATCAGTAGTTTCTTTCTCCCATAACATTTCTAATATGGCTTATTTATTAATATTCCTTTATAGAAAAAACAGAGAACCAAGGATCTGTCCCAGCTGTTTCATTCATATAATCCATATGATCATAAGGTAAGAAAAAAATACAGTGTCTGTGTTTGTTGTTAAGAAAAATTCCAAATATTTGTGGTAATTCTATTTCTTGTTTAGTGCAAAATTGAGAAGAAATTATAAAATTGAAAGTGCTGAGGTATTCATGTTACTTAAATTCTGCTGTCACATAAATGTTTCTTTGTTTCTTTAAGCCAAGCTTGAAAAGGTACATTTTCTGATTTGTGAAACCAATGATTTGCATTACCCTCATAGAAGTATAATTTTTAGACTGACACTAAATCCTGCAAAGTGACCATATGTGGTATTGGATTCCCCTCTTTTTTCTCTCTCTGTTTAGGAACTATGTTACCCTAAAGTATGTTGCTTAGCCTGTTGTGTCAATTAGGCCCTGAGATACATGATAGTAATGAATTATCTGTGATCGTGGAAGCATTGTTAGAAGAGGCTGCTGTGTGAACAGCCTGGTGGTTGTCTGGGAGAAGAAGTAGAAATACACATCATCATTATAACTTGGTCCTTATTTGTAACACTTGGGAATCCTGGTAAAAAAAGAAAGCAACAAACAACCCAACTTGTTTATTATATTTCATCCTGTAGGGAAAATAAAGGTCCTTTCTCTAAGGATATTGCAATATGAAATAAAAAAAAATAAAATAAAGCTGTTACAAGAAGATTTTGGAGATCCAAGAGACAGAGATCACAGCATTTCTGTGCTATAACTATGTCATGGGGTTCTTTTAGACGTTATGCCAAAGAGAGCAGTAAGCAGCAGATTGAAGGGCAGTTAAGTAGGTTTTGAAATATTTTCATGGAGTTCCTCCTATCTTGGATGCCACTGTAGACATATTCTTTAAACAAATGCACAAAACCCTTTAAAAATTTGTAAGCAGTATGAGCTGTCTGTCTTTGCTGCTTCAGTTTTGAGAAGTGGAGTGATTTTGCAAGTGTCCATTAAAACAGAGAAAGATTTGAAACATTTCTGTTGATGTTGTTGTTGTTTAGACATTTCAAAGGAAAGTTCTGAACTCTGTCTCTTCTTTTCCTGGCCATGTACCAATACATTGGGGAAAACAGCTAGGTTTTATATTTGGGAGAAGAAGGTGGCAGAAGTATGTATGTGCATCTGTCTCTTTGTATGAACACATGCACATGTATGCAATATATGTGTAACTACGTATGAGAAAGAAATACAGTATGTAAATTAATTGATTACATTTATCAGGCAGGTTGTTGCTGTCAAGAGTTCTGTAATTACCAGCAACTTGAAAATATAGTTTAAAAAAACATTGTAAAGCAGCAGTTATATTCTATAATTTTAAGAATTATATCTAATTTCAAGTTAAATTAATCTCTTCTTGGTACTTTTTTTATAAATAGTCTTACAGTATTTATAAGGATTGGTAAAGCTTATATTAACAGCCTGTTAATGGAAAAACATGAACAATGAAGAAAACTAGTGTGATGAGATTTTGAATGGGATTGTTGCTTTTTTTGAATTGAAGCATTTTAAGGTAAATGTAATACTAAGTAAATTGAGATCTAATAAGGAGATGCAACTGATGAACTAGAAACTTTGATATTCCTCTCCATGTCTTAATTCTCCTGTATGAAACACTTTTTATTCATAGTACAAGGAAATTACATTATTCTTTTATTAGCCCTTTTAATGGAACTTGGCCATTTGTAAGTTGTGCTGTCTTCCTGCTTATATCCTTCATGGCATTATATCAAAGTATTCTTAAATGATTTTGGCTGCAGTTGTGAGGACTTCTGCACTCTTTACAAATTAGTCATCAGGCAACATGGAATTGAATATAAATGCTTAAATATATTCTCTTTTGATCTTTGTTTTAGGACCTTTAATATGTTATTAAAAGTAGCACAATTGTTTGATAGGTGATTTTTGTAGCTCCACTATTTTGTTGCTTCCAAGTACATTCTGTATGTATATCTGAGAGTAAAAGTGGAGGGGAATGGACAAGTGACAGTTTTAATTAAAGTTACGGCCTTTCCTTATTTTCCTTTTGACAGTGAAGGTTTTCCTTCTCCTAACTACTTCCTATTTGTGGTGGCTGCAACAAGCTCACTGCAGATCTCTTGCTCTTTGCTTTAAATTTCCATCTCAGCTTCCAATTTCACAGTTGTTGCAGTCGAGGGGAGGGCTTTTAATTGTTATATTAGAGCTAACATTAGTTGGGGATACATTTATATCAAGTGGAGATCTGTATTAGCTTTGCTCTAGTTCTGTTTTGTTAGATTTACATAGACAAAGGATTTGAGGGTGGGGGTACATGTTGTTAGCTATTTTGTAGATTATTTTCAGGAAGTGTAAAAAGGCGATTTCATGATGGCTTTGTGAGTGTTGGTGATGCAGGATCATGGCATGAGTGTTTGGAATTAGTGGCTTCCAGGATTATTATTTTGTTGATAAGAAAGTTTTTCTTGGAGAACCTTTCTAAAATAGAAAGGAGATAAACTTAAGGGTATGTTGGTGCTTAGTAGTAGTAGTTAAAACAGATATAAAAATCTCATGAACTGCAGTGGCTGAAACAGGACTTGCTACAAAGATTTGATAGTACTTCATCTTTTTATAATGGCCTATCTCATAGAAAGGGGGAAAATCAATCAGAAAATGAGAAATTGTTCATTCTTCCACGCTTGCGTTTCACTGGCTAAACCAGAAAGTGATGTTTTGAGGATGTAGCTATACTAACCTTATTATTATTATATATGCATGGACAAGACAGCAGTAGCTCTTAGAACCAGAAGCTGTTCCTGAAAATTTTACCTCAATATATATTTGCCCTTCTAGTTTATCTTACAGCATCCTGAAAGACATTTAAATGTTTGTGGTTCTTGATTCCCAGATGAAAAGCCAGCGCTTTTATAGCGGTGGAAACAATGATTTACTTTTCCTTCCACTTCCAGGTGTTCAGTCTTAGCTTTTATCCACTGAGGCTTTAATTCAGCAGCAGAGGGGGCAGATCTTTCAAATTCTTCCTGCAGAAGGGATGGAAAAGCAGGAGATACTCTGCTTCTGTTGATACCAGGGGAGAATTAGCTAAGCTCCTGTATTTAATGCCTAAACAAGTAAAAGTTACCATCTAGTTGCCCTTCTCATTGTTCAGATGAAACCATTCAACAGCAAAACTCAAAAATTGCCCATTGGTTGTATACTTATCCTATCCAGGGGGATTTGAACCTGCTCTCTTTAACCTAGTGTCACTACAGTGCTTTACAGAGCTTCTGACTGCAGTACCTGTGGGTCTTTCGGCTACTGTGCCACAGACAAAGCTCATTTTAGCATCAGTCTTGAATGCCTGGCAAATATATTGAATTCTTGATGTCAGACACATACAAAGAACTCTCATTTCTCAGATTTTTCTTTTGTTGTTGTTAAGTATCTTCTAAAATTAATTCTTTTCAAAACTAAATAGTTATTTAGGAAATGCTGAGCAATATCTCGTTCCAGGTGTGTGATTTCCGTTTGTTCAAACTTATTTCAGTTAGCATGTGTAAAAATACATAGAACTCTATTTGTAGATGGAGCCATTCCTTGTTCTGAAATACTTTGCTTTTTCCTCTGTTTATGTAGAATCGGAATATGTACAGTCTAGCTTTCTTGCTAATCAAGTTCTGATTGCTGTGTAACTTTTCTCTAGTTAGCAATAAAGTAGCTCTTCCCACTATATGTACAGTTTATCTTTTTCCAGGACCATCAGAAAAAGATGATAAAATTGACATCCTCATAAAGCTGTACCAAAAACTCCTTTAGTACTTTAAAAATTAAAAGGAGTTAAATGAGGAGCTGTATGCTGGCCAGTTTTCTATGAGCTCATTTAATGAAAGTTGTTTGCACACAATTTCTGCTGAATTTTTTTGCGTGTATGCTGTGAGGTTTCACTTCGCACATGGCAAGAATTTTATTCTGTCTGCAGTAGATGTGTAGTTCAAAAATAATGGAGTTGGAGCTGTCTCCTAAATGACCCTTGCTCTTTAAAATTTGTGACCCAGTCTTTTTTAAAGCTGTTAAAGTAGTCGGTATAATAGGTTACCTGGTCGAAACAACAGGTTTTATAGGCTTAATAGGAGTTTCAGGATCCAGTATGCACCAAATGTCCAAATTCAGAAGTGCAAAGCCCTAGTTCCTTTCCTTCTTTTTGTCAGATGCATTTAAGTATTCAGTCTAGCCCTGGAGTGATTGTTTAAAACTATAATCCTCAATTTATGCTCTGCAAAAGAATGTTTTTACATATTGTAAGCACAGTATATCAGAACTACTACTCATTTTGCTGCTTTGCCTTCTTGGGAGGATACCCAGGGATACCTTAGGGCATGTCCTTACGTGCCTCTGGTATGGGCCTCCAGCATGGGCAACTGAGAAATCCCCTGGGAGTTGTGCTTAAAACTCAGCTCAGTACTTGTTTCTGCCTTTTTCAACCTGAATCTCTTGCTCAAGAATAGGGCATGATCTATGAAAAAATAAGGTCATGTCTTATAGCATTTGATTTATTTTAGCATATACTGTGTCCAGCCAAGTAAGAGATAAAGTCAACATTCATGTGATTTGGAAAGAGTTTTTTAAGAGATTTTCTCCCAAACTGAAGGTGTGCTCAGGATTAAAAAAATTAGTTGCTATTTCAAAATGTGCCGTAATTGATGCAATTCTACTAAAATAATTATAAAATCTTTAGGCCTCATGCTTTTAAATGTTCTTTATTAATGTGTTCTGGAAATGTTAAAACACTCAAAAGAGCAATATGCCCTAGACAATGCCTTTGTGTTTGGCAAGTTATATGAACCATTGTATTAGTATACACCATTAAATTTTGTTTTGTTTTGTTTTTTGGGGTTTTTTTTGGTCACATCGTAGCCTCATAAGCAATTTTGGGAAGCAGGGTGTGATGTCCTGTTGTCTTTGATAAGGGTAGATATGTTCATAGCTCACTCAAGGAACATTAATAGCAAGATTATGTAAGGTTATTCTTAAGGTACTAATGGATGCTGCCACTTACAGACCTACGATGTTTTCAAACAGTTATTTCACTAGTACACAGACCCTATTTTTAATGGAAAATCAGTAATCTAGTGTCAGTTTCCCTAAACTGAGGTTTCTTTTGCTGAGTTCTTTGTGCTCCTGGACAGCTGACACTTCGTGTCGGAAATTTTTCAAAAGTTAAGATCCCACACATTGAAAGAGGCTGTAAGTAATGAGGGGGGTGAAACTATTTTCACAATGAAACAGTCAGAAGCCACAATCAAACAGGGGGGGATCTATTTTGGCACTGCCTTTGGAGGCGTATGTGTATGCTCTAGGTGGTTTTCATTGACAATAACACAACATATTAATCATAGCAATGCCCCAAGGCTGTGGCATTGTCTAGGAATCGTCATGGGCACCTGTGTGAAGCATAAAGTATTTGAAAGCAAGTGTAAAGTGCCAGGTGAAGGGTGAGGGTTTGGAGTCAGCTGGCTTCTGATAAAAAAAACCCTGTTTAAGTCCTGCATTCCTTCCACCTCTGTGCTGTAGCTGGTGGCCTCTGGGAACAACAGGCTGTGACAGGGGAATGGAGGATGCGGTAGTGGCACCAAGAACCAGCAAAACTGTCTTCAGCATGGTGAGGACTCTTGTTCAACAGCAGAAACAGGGGCAGCTGCGAAGTTAAGCACTTAAGTTGGGACCAGTTTTCCTACTGATAAGCTGCTTCCTTTCATTTTTCTCCCATGTACAGGGACTCCTTCACAAATAAGCTAATTTGAACAAAAGAGATTCTGATGTCTATTGAAAGAAACCACTCTAACTAAAATGCCTGATGTTGGCTATCTTTCTAATGGTAGACATCACCATACTACTCTTGTTAATTAGGTCCTAAAAGCTTTGTTTTTGAAGATGTGTCTGCACTGTGGCACAATGTGGTTTCATAAGAGGACATGTAAATTGATGTGCTGGACACTGGTAGAGTTGAAAGTCGTGCTATGAGAGTAGCTGGACTAAAACAGGACTAAAAGGACTAAAATGTAGTTGCAGCATTAAACATATCTGGCAGGTGAGATTTGCATCTTCCTGTGTTCATAGTTCCAGATGTCTTAGACTTTGACATCTTCTGTGTTTGCTGCTGTCATCTTTAATAGCTACTGGCATTACCAAGTGGTTTGTTTTACATGGGAGGCATGGCAGCTAGCATGTTTAAGTAAACCATGTTTGAACGGTTTTTGGTGTCTGGAAGTGGGAAATTATAGAACTGCTGAAAGCCATAAGCAATTCTTGTTGTTTTTCCCAAGGACAGTAATGTTTCTCATTTATTAACTGTGTTTTATGTGTGGTGGGGGTACTATGAATGTGTAGGTTTTACATTTGAGCCAGAAAAATAGAAAGCAGTTTTGAGGTACTGTGTCAGCCTTCAGATTTTTTTGGTTATTAATTGGGTATATGATTCTGGAAAATAACAAAATCCTTTTAACCTGCTTTTCTTTTTTTCCAGGAACATAATTATACTAAATTTTAAGGCAACTGTGAGGTTGCAAAGCCTGTGATATAAGCCATGATCTGAATTTTCTAAAAGAGGTGCTCTGAATTGTTGTTTTGTAAGATGAAAAGGTTTTTTAGGTTATTGCTGAAAAGGTACAGACCCTTTTGCTATGTCCTGCCTTGAAATAGATTTTGGATTTAATTTAATATCTCAGATGCCAGATACGACTGCTTTTTATGGAAATGCTCTTATTGTAGCCTACCTCCATTCTTCTCTGTTCCCTTCCCTCATGTTCAGGGCTGCTTTTTGGAGGAGGTTACATAAAGCTGTTTTGTGCCCTTGATATGATGTGAGGCTTCAAAGAAGAGTACTGAAAGAGAAAAGCAATTTCTATTTGGAAGAGCCATGCAGTGGCCTCGTGCTAATGGCACACTTCAACATTAGCACGATGATAGTGAAGAAAATCTAATTGCCTCAAAAGCTCCTGCTTATTCTTGACTTAACTCTAAGCTACATTGAAGTTTGTGCCATCTGTAACACAGTGAGCTAATTATATAGATAGTTTAGAAAAGGCTCTTCAAATACAAGAAATTGTTTCAGGGTTTATAGAGAACAGGCAAAGAAACAAGGCAAGAAATGCAGCAAAAGGGCTTACTTCTCCATTGACTATGCTGTAGAAAAATACATATTTGCTCTGTCTTAATTCTATAGCTGAATTGTTGCAATAAAAGAATTGCGGTTTTATTTGAAGGGTATATTGCACCCAGAAAATCAAAAACCAAAGAACCAGATTCCTGAATTTATTGCTCTAAAACAAATGCTTTGTTGCTTGGCTTTGTTTTACACAAAACCTAGAATATAGGCAGACAAGTCTATATGATTAGTATTTTGGTTAAAACCATATTTAATGCTAGGAGCTTTTGCTGTAATTGGATATTTAAAGCATCTGATGCTTGTCTGATGCTAACTGAATTGTTTGAGATTGTTACCTCTGTTCCAGAAGGGATGCTTTTCCTTTTTTAGGCTAGAGAGCTATTTTTCCTATCTTTTAAAAATGACCTTTTAAAAACTGGTTTAACAGTCGTCTGTTAAATCATGTTTGCATCTGTACACAAAGGTATATGCGTGCTATATGTTGATGTATGTGCTTAGATCTTGAGCAAGGTTTCACAGGTATCAATGCATTATTACAATATTTTCATTAGTGATCTTGAGAACAGTTCTAATAAATGAACTCATGAAATCCACATATACTCCTCACCCCATGTAAAAATACGTATACACTTTTTCAGTTAAATGATCAAGAAAACAGTGTTTATTTACGTCACAGTTTTTCTCCCTGGTGCAACATGTAAATGCTACCTGGTATGGTAGACTGCCTCAGATAAGTATATTCTACCTCCAAAAAAATACTGAAACTTAAAAATGAGAGACAACCTTTATGGTGACATTAAATATCTGCCATATGAGCTCAAGTTAAACAAATTCTTTGATGCACATTAATGAGCACAGTGTTGTGGAAACCCATCCACAGAGGTGGTAGTAAAGTTACTTATTATTTAAACCTTGCTATTGATGTAAGTATTCATATGACCAAGCTCTTGGACTTGCTTGCTTTTAACTAAGCATTTATCAAGAAACCCAAGTTTTGGGAACTTGACTAATAGATATGATAACTGTCTTTATGTTCTGATCCCCATCTT
This sequence comes from Entomyzon cyanotis, assembly GCA_024500445.1. NCBI lineage: Eukaryota > Metazoa > Chordata > Aves > Passeriformes > Meliphagidae > Entomyzon > Entomyzon cyanotis. The sequence continues at coordinate 75,622,109 of JAKEPQ010001005.1, forward strand.
CTCATTGGAAAACTGTGTACTTTAATTAATTTGGTATATTATTTAAAATTTTAGATGTTAATCAAGTATGCATCAGTACATTTATTACTGGAATATTTTGAGTAATTGTCTGGTACTCCAGATCTTGGGTAAGATTTTTACTTTCTTCCATTTATGTTTCTTCTTCCTTATTCCAGTTTAAATACATATTTTAATGACCCTTTGACATAAAGCTGTGAAGGAAGTGTGGATTTTCTGGCTTTGTGTCTGATAGTAAGGTATATGCTTCTGCTTAGACTTGCGTATATGCACAAACACACATGCACAAAACCCCATAATGAACAAAACCTTTGATTTGAGATTGATTCCAAGTATCATCCAGAAACAATCTGGTATATTTTGTGTAAGTCATGGAAGGATGGGATCACATTTTCCCCCATTTGTAATAAGTCAGCACTGGCTAGTATATCATCTTCTGCTGTCACTTAAACTCTTGGAACTAGAAATGCTCCGTTAGTTTTTATTTGTTATAATTGCCTCTCTGTACTGTATTCCACTTAAAAGCATGAAGAGAGGTTAGTTATCATACAGTTGAAAAGACAAATCTTAGTAAGGTGGCCTTGTAAAACAGTAGCTACAGTTTGGGCTTCAGATTGCTCTGCGCAGGAAGCTAATTCCCCTGCTGTCTCTCTGTGCAGTGCAGTTTGGCCACTCTCGGCATGAGCTCAAGAGCTCTGCTTTGAAGGGCAGCTGGAGGAGGAGTCTCAGAATCTGCCAGCAAACCATATGGATTTTCCATGTTTAATCTAGGTGATTGTCCTAGCTGTGTGTAAAATTTAGGGTTCTCTCAAGCATGCTGTCAGTGGTTTTGCACTCAGTGTACCAGTGTTGGAGGGAAACTCTCATGATCTTAGGGGACAGAGAGTGGTTTTATTCAGATGTAACTAGAAAAGTATCCTGTGGCTTCTACCAATTGCTCATCCTTTCTGAGAATTGTGTGATGAGTGCTGGAGGATGTCAGTGTTTTGATGACATTGTATGCATGCTTACAGCAAAATTAGCAACATTAAGTTAAATGTCCCAGATATTGACGTGTACTACTTGTGTGAATTAGGCTTGAAACACTTTCAAACCTTGGACAAGGTTGGAGACTCTGAGTCATTAGACTTTGTGTTCAGCCTGCAGTGTGGACATGCCATGGAGGTTTGGGTCACACTTCAGGACAAATGAAGCATCTAAAACACACAATTTGATTTCAGCTGTGCCTGAGCTTTAGTGTGTCAGAAAGAAGGAGTGGTGCTGTCAGTAGGAAGAGAGGTACAAACCTGGATTTTATTATAAGTGCACCTTAACAAAGCCTTTTTCATTCCCTTAATATTACATGCTTTTCATACATTTTTTTCTCTTTATTCTGGTATTATATGAACATAAGAGAGTTTTCATCCAAATAACTGTACCTATCCAAAGAGGAATAAAATAAATTATACAACCTTCGATGCATTTTTTGAAGGAAAGTCTCCAGTATGAGAGGTTTGTACAGTGCCATCTTCTCTGGAATTTTCTTATCATTTCAAATTTCGATGAGATTCCCACATCCAAAAAATCATCTTTCCATGACATTGCAGATTCTTCCTGTGATTCTAGAAACTACCTTTCTTTGATTTGCATTAGGTGAAGTATACGGTGATTGTGGGGCTAATGGTGAATTTAAGGTTTGGTATCTCGTGATCATCAGAATAAAAATGGGGGGGGGGATTATCTCCTTAAAGGAACAAATGCATTACAATTTCTTTGTGACAAATGTGGCATTTTGTAATATCACTGGAAGCAAGTAAGAAGTTGGTCTTTAAAAATGACATTTTAATTTATATAAATGCTGCTCTAGGTCATGTTTAATTTTTCTTTCACCCATTTCTCATGTAATCATGAGAGTCAAACCTAGTCACCAAGCCTTATAGAAAAAGAGATGGATATGCAATTAGTTTGTGCAGGTCTTTAAAACAGAGCATGAGTTTTGTTTTGGTTTTTTTTGCAAAATATATTTCTGTGAAATTTGATATGTGTAACACATGTAAGGGAAGTGTTGTGATAAAACACTTCAGGCTTCAAATACAAGCAGTCATGCTAACAAATCCTTTACTTCATACCGTCATGCTAGTTCCAGGAAAAAACACCTATTTGGTATTACTGCCGCTCATTTTTGCATCTCCTTTAAAATTGCTAGCATCATTTATGAAGCATGTGTATGGTGAATTATGCTTCTTCGTGCCTTTTATTTTTACAGGCTGATTTTTTAAATACTAGGCCTGCTTGGTAAAAAATCTTACAAGATGTAAGCCATCACTGTTTTCCATTACAAACCCCAACCTTGTTTTCTGTATAACATTTGCAGAAAATGTGTAATATAAAGCTAAAAACATGAACCATTTGTAAGTCCTGTGTGGGAGCAGATATTAAATACCAATTCACGTGTCAGACAGACAGTGGCAGCTGCTTTGTTTATGTATGGCACCATCCCATATTAAATCAAATGGCAAGTGCACAGTTTGACAGATACTGTCATCAGTGCAAACATTATTAAACTCATTAAAGACACTGCTTTTAATTTTTTATTTAAAGTACATCTATTTGGCTTGCAGAGCCTTTCCCAGTCAGAGCCTACAGCAGCAAGTACTAATTCTGCAGTGTTTTTGCCTAACAAAGCCTGCTGTTCCTGGCTGTTCCTTAGGGGCAGTGCCATGATGTTTATGGCTTCCCCTGCACAACCTGCATTAGGATCTGTGACCAGAAATTCCATTTGAAAGCACATCGCTCGGGATAGCACTCAGTGGTCTTTTCATTTTGATTGATGGCTCTGGTTTTGCACCATCTGGCTTCTGATAGGCTGCATTAATCATATTCTGAACTATGAAAATTTAGACGGATTTTTTAATGATATATGTTGAAAAGTGCATGATTGTATGTGTTTGTGGATTTAATTCCTATGAGTTCCAATCATACAAAAGAGTGCAACAAGCCTCTCATGCAGATTGTGTTGAGTTACATAGGTCTCTAAATAAATCTCTACCTATGAATGCCTATATTTTGATTTTACTCCCCGTTTTAACTTTATTTTGCTTTCTATCATTTGTTTATAGTCACTGCCTTTTTTTTTTTTTTAAATTTATTATTATTTTTGGTTGGGAACAATCGACTTGTAAAAAGTATTTAAATTGCGTCTCAGGTGTTTCAAGTAAATCTGAAAATTTATTTGTGCTGCTTTGAGGACATGCTGAAGTTCCTTGTTTCTTTGTAAACATAGCATGAGGTCCAAGAATCACAGGATATTCCAAGTTGGAAGAGACTCACAAGGACTACAGAGTCCAACACGAAGTGAACAGCCCATACAGGGATTCAACCTGTGACCTTGGTGTTATTAGCACCACGCTTTGGGACAAAATATCGTCAGGTTTTAAATTCTACATGTGTAGAACATATTAAAATTGTCATATTTAAATTTACTTTTTAGGGAAAAAATATTAATCTGAATTAGGGAAGCAATATATAAAAGCCAGTAATTGGCCATATTTGAAAGCTTCTGAGAGAGTTTGACAATAACATGTTTAGGGTATTGTGTTGGTGGATTAGCAAAATTAGAGCTCCCAATATGGAATTAAACAGCCAAAAAGCAGTTGGTCAGTGTTCCAGTTTTTATTTGGTTTTCTAATTTGCATGTAAGCAATTTTTATGAGCAACTCCTTCTTGTTAGGTTGCTTTCATTTGGTCATAGTTCACAATTAAACTTAATGGGAAAATTTGGCCTATATGTTGTATACTGTGTGACATTGAAGCAATGATCAACTTGTTAGGTTTCAGAAACTGCTTAATCTTCACCATTTAAGGTTTCAAAGACCACAGGATGAGAAGCTGTCCTGAATTCCCTTCCATCTAGGGATCTCCATGAAATGGTGGACAGACATCAATGCTTTAGACTCTTAATAAGAAATCAAGTGAGCTCGGTTGCTTCTATCCCGAAGTCCAACATCTGCTGGTCACACTGGGGTGTGCTTTCTGAGGTGTTCCTCTCCAGTCAAATGCTGTGGAAGTATCCACAGCCACCAATTTTTCATTGACAGCTATAAATTGAATTATTGTGTGAGGTTTTGTTTCCTCTTTAGTTTTAATTTTTCAGTCCCATTTTGTCTTGCTTTTTCTCATGTAGTCTCATTAGCAAAGCTTGCAGAGTACTTTGGAATTTTATATATATATGTGTATATATATTTTTTTCCCTCTTCTTTCCTTTTAAAAATAATATCTTAAGAGAATGAGGTATGGAAGAATCCCATGTATAACTTAGTAGGAAGGTGGAAGAACATTAATCCATTAAACCAACTGGAGCAAAATTTCCTGTTCTAATTTTATTTCTGCCAGGTTTGATGATGTCTCTCTGTAGAGTAGGTGAGGTTTCTTTTGAGATAGCCAGCATGAATTCTTTTAATTTAAGCCTTTTCTTAGGGTTCAAATTAAGAGCGTGTTGGAGTGTTGTTTGACATACTACAGGAAGAAACAGTTTTTGAGGAAGATTTTAGAAAATTCAATCACTATATTTAATGAAGATATAAAGCTTCCTAAGGTCTAGCACTGTGCAGATGCTGAGAGCACCTGTCTCACATTTGCTTGTTTCCAGTTTTCTGCAAAACTCTACTTTTTCTGTTGTCTCCTCCTAATGCATTCATGTATTCTTGTCCATTTATTTTAAAAACAAGGTTGGTTGTTCTTTTACAGTCTCACAGCTTGTATGGAATACACATATGGGGTTGAGAGAACCATAATTCACCAATAATCTTTGTTAAATTAAATATTGATGCTGAAAATGAGGATAAAGAAAACCTGCTTAATCATTATTACAAAAGCACCACCTTCATTTGCTTGACAAGGAGGATTTAAAAAAAAAATCTTTAAAAAAATCCTGCTTCTGACTAAACTGTGCCCAGTGTTGAATTATAAATCAACAATAAGTCAACAACTAATAAATAAACTCTAATAAATCAACAACTGATCTTGAGTAATTTTGCTGTGGCCTCACAGATACAGAACTCCCATGTTATTTTGCCTGAATCATTGTAATTAAAGTTTACCTAGAGACATTATTGAAGTTAAAAAGTTAGTCTTGCCAACAGGCATAATCAGTATCTTGTCCTAAGCTGCTCAAAAAAGCCTGGATTCTCAAGCTCAGAAGAAGCCTTCAGTATGCATACTGGTCCCTGGTGTTCTCATTACCCAACTTCCAACTTGGAATAGCAGCATCACTGTACAGGTTTGTGGAAGCTGGAGCCACCCAACACACTGCTGACAACAGAAGTCTGCAGTGAAAAGGACAGTTGCTCATAGCAGCATTCTGAAAAGGATCCTCTGAGCTTTGTCAGATACATGCAAGATATTCTGTGTTACAGAACAGAAAGATGTTCTGCACTACACTTCAAAACATGGAGAGGAAAGAGAAAGGTAAAATATATAAAAGATAAAATATATATGCCAGTATTTTCCTGAGAATGGAAGAAACATTGATATTGTCATTCAAACATTGGGATGTAGTGTCAAAGGGTGAGATCAGAGCCTGCAGGATGGTTGATAGCAATCCCTAACAAGTGAAACATTTTCATGGCAAATCTGCTTTCATCTCTTTCCAAGTTTGTAAATGCCACCTTAGGCAAGCAGCCCACAAGAACTTGTCATACAGATTACTGGTGTTTTTAACTTTCAGTAGGCAGCTGAATATGAAGAAACATTGTAATACCATATTTTCTGAAATGCAAGGCCTGCCTTTTCAGCTGAACAGCTCCAGTCAACCTTATCTTAGTCCATGCAGGTTTAATGGCTTAGCTTCCTGAAGTCAGTGCAGTCAATTAATTCTGTAGAAATAGGCCTTGCATTGCTGTAGTGATGCTGCATGTGTTCTTAGGGCCACCGTGGTTTTTGTTTCAGTTTCAATAGGGAGGAAGGAGGAATTTGAATTTTGGGTTGTATTTTTGGGTTGAATTCTTGTTATGTTCTTTTTTTAGTTTTATTGTCACTTCCTATGTTGAAAGAAATGTAAGGAGTAAATAAATACTCTAAAATCTGTTAGGTTTTACCTGATTCCATATGCATATTCCATTCTTTATAAAGCTTTCTAATAATAAATCAGCAAATGGGATTACTTTTAACGAACTCCTTTCCAGGGATATTCAATATACTGATACCTGTTTTTGCTCTGGCTCTGATTATTAACAACGTTGTATCAAAACCTAATGGAAATTTATTGTAGAATGTTTGTGTTTGGAAAACAAATACCACTGGTACTTATTTTTAAAATGTCTATATATTTGTATTTAAAAATCCACAACATTTGAATGAATTGGATATAATAATCAGGGAAAGTATGCATGCAAAAATTTTTTTAATTATTGCAAAGGATTCTTGCTTTCTTGAAACTACATACAGGTTTTTGGTGCTTTTAAAGTAACTCCTTTATAAATACTGCCTTTGAGTACTTCCTTTCCTTGGGATGTGTGCAGTTTTAAGGGGAGGGAAAGCCCTGTATCGATTGGATTTCAAGAGTATGTAGCATAGGAGAAATGGTTGTAAACTGTGCACACTGCAAGCTCAGTGCATCTGGTAAGAAATTGGGTCTGTACATCAAAACACTTTGTGGAAGTCTGGAAAGTGACACTACTTACTGTAAAACCTTTGTAATGCCTCATATCTAAATCAAAGTAATACAGTTATTCGTATTGGAAGTAGAATAATGTAATTGCCAAGAAAGCTATTTTGTCTCTAGTGGTAGATAATATGCCACTATATCACATACAGATACGTCATTTCTGTGGAGAATGCTTTCCAAATTATCTTTAGAAAGAGCTCTGCTGGACCTTTGTTTATTTTTTTCCTGTACCTGATTCTGAGAACATAGTTCCACAAAAAGAAAAACATAGAGCCAATGAGAAGAGAAAGTTAATTGCCAATATCTGTGTGTGTGTTGTGGCAGTTGAGATTTTTGAGGAACCGTCTCTTTTGGAATCTTTCAAAATCCCAGTTCCACTGAAATAGTTAAAATGAGCTATCAGCATATTTTCTTCTGGAAAGTAAGATAGCTTTTGATTCTAAGCTAAAGCCTATAAATTATCCAGAATCAAAAATTTCCAGCAGCTTATTTGTGGGGGAAAATGAATTTGCATCTCATAGGAAGAATAACAGGCATTTGAGGATGTATGCGTGTATGAAGACTTGGCTGACATATATTTGTGTGTCTAAGTCAAATACCAGTCCAAAGTTATTGTTCTGCTGTATTTCCTCAGCAGTGAACAACAAAGTGACAACTGCTGTAGAGCTCAGGCACCATCTGTCTTGTGAACCCTGCCATTCTGTTCTTGCCTGAATATGATAAATTTTACCTTATTTTCCCAAGAAAGTAAAAATAGTATTTAATCTACAGTTCAAAAGCTGGATAAATTCCAAGTGAGGCCCTGCTAGTAGTGATATCCCTTGTCTCTGGGGGTGTAAATTTGGGCTTACACCTAAGCGTGTGTATATAAATATTACAGATTTATTGCTGCTTGTGCTGTCCTATGCCACAAATACAAGTCTGTATACAAACATGCTATATAACAACAAATCTTTCCACCAATTACAGTAATTTGTATCCACAATAAGGTAATTATTTTACGACTGAAGACTTTAAAGATATTCTAATGGTTGGGGAATGCAGGGAGGGATTAAGGTGGATTTCTGTTTGGCTCTGTATTTTAAACTCTTTGCTGGTGGTATGCTATGAGCAGTGTCTCAGGTATTTTTTTTTTTAATTTCAGCATAGTGAGATTTGAAATTACTGGATAATTATTCAGATGCAACCTTCCCATTTTCTTCAATATAAACAAAATCCATCTCGGGTGGATTTTTCTTTTTCCAGAATTCCTAGTGAAATAGTGTTTATGTGACTGTCGTACTGCTGCTTTTTCCACTTTCAGACATTTTCATTATCTTCACTTGTGTTAAGGTGTAACTGTACTTGTTGTTTCAGGCCCTGAATTATTATGCTGTACCACTTCCACAGTTAAATACACTGGACAGCAGCAGAAGTACCTGAAAGCCAGCTGGCTCTGTGCACGGCTTTGTCCTATGAGGGGCCTAATGAATAGGCACTTAAAAATTGTAACCAAAGATCTGCACATGTCTCTGCAGAAACTTGAAGCACCTGCTTCATTTTTTAATTTAAGCATTTTTATACAGCCTGCATATTCACAGTTTTTCTGTCAGAGATACAGGATCTCCAGCATTAATTAAAAATTATATTGTGCCTTGAGAAAAGGTGACCTCATGTAAAAGACTAAATTATTTTCAAACACTCTATTTTAAGAAAGTGATATCCACACTGCAAGCATTTGCAGTGAGCACGCATAATGAGAGCAGTGTGTGAAGCCATGAATCCCAATTACTTGGGTTTATGTACCAAATGACAGCAAACTATCTTAAGAACTGAACACAGACTATCTTACAGAATTAGAAGATGGGCATAATTATATTCATAACTTTTATCAATCATTTAGATTTTTTTCTGGAAATTTTGTGAATACATTTTCATCTTGAAAATGTCTGTTTGGTATCATTGTTTTCCTTACACAAGTGAAAGAAATCCTTTATTTTCCTTGAAAATATAAAAACATTGTGATAATTTAATACGGGAAATTATAAGAAGGTGTCTTCTCAGCTGTGATATTCTGGCTCTGCAAGCTCAGTTGTGTATGTATCTACAATAGGTGCTGCTCCCAGTGGAGCTGGGAGGGTGAGAGAGCAGTGGAGTTTCTGCAGGGCTCTTTCTGGATATCCATAAAAAGGTCCAACAGTGATCAGCTGGGACAAACAGCTACTTTTATAAAATAAAGAGAGGGACAGAGATAATGAGTAAATCCTTTGTCCCTTCAGATTATGAGAACCCTACACTCATGCAGCATGGGGCAAAGCCCAGCTGAGTTTTCTCACAGCATGCTGCACACATCCTGACCATGGAAAAGTTTCCCTCTGGGGTCCAGAAGAAATTGCTCTTTGAATACATTTGGATCGCCTGTTCTAAAAATCACAAAAGGGTCTTGCTTTCTTTCACTGTTTTTTCTTTAAAGTATTCTACAGAGTAGAACTTGTGCTTATGTATGTTATATGCTCTCTGTGCTCTCAGTGAACTATTCCAGGTACAGGAATACAGGAAACATGGGAAAAAGTGCTAATGATGAAAGGAGCAATATTGCAAATGCAGTCAGTTAAACATTAAAAACAAAAAAAAAAGGAAGAGAAAGGAAGATTAAAAAACACAAAACCGTTGTAGTCAATGGCCTCTCTCCTCAAAAAGTGATAGAAATGAGGAAATGCCCTTGTAAATGGTGTGCCTCATATAAACAGTTTATGAATACCAAGGTGAATGTGCCTTCAGATATACCTCAAGAGACTTACATATGAGAAAAACAGCAAGTGAAGAAACAACTGCTTAAGGAAAGAAAAAACAGTCCTACCAGACTCACTGTCTGCTTCACTTGGAGGAAAGACATAAATATTGTTTGCCATATAACACTGAAAAATGTGTGATGAATGTAGCAACTGTAAAACCTTCATTGTTCCTTCAGCTAAAACAAACAGAATGTGTAATTAGTTGGCTGCTTCTGGCTAATCCTAAATCGCGAGAAGGTTTGAATCATCGTCTACTGTTTTTTTACAGTCATATTTCAGTTGTTTCAAATCATCGCCATGTTTGCATGCATCAATCCTCACAAAGTAGAAGAGAACAGTTAGCACTGCCCTGACATGCTGTTCTTAGATAGTTAAAGGGGAGCTTCTTGCTTGTATTCCATTGGCTTAAAGCCATACCAGTGAGTTCCAAATGTTTATAGTATTTTTTCACAGTGTTCAGCTTTGTACATTTGGTTTTATAGATGAATCTCAGTACTAATTTTATTTTGTGGGTTTGCTTTTTTATTATTATTTATTCTTGCTTGATGAGGCAGTTAATCTATTTAAATTTGTATCGTCTGAACTAAAATTCACTTCCAATTAACTCTAGTACACAAGGTTAGAATGTTTTGATTTTTTATTTGCAAGGTCAAATTAAATATAAAGTCTTTTTGTGGATGCACAGTAAATTACTGATTTTTTTTTCTGTGTCAGAATGAGAGAAAGTTTGGATTAGTATTAATATAAACTCAAATCCTGCTTTAACTGGAAGGACTCTTGAATGAGATAATACCTTCACAGATATTACTTGGTGTGTTTGTCTTTTTAGATAAAACTTAATTGAAGTCCATTTTCCTCTTCCGCACCTTCTTGTCCAAGTTTAACTGTTGCATGTTTTAATGAGTAGTCATACATCTGCTGCCTCAGAAAAGCCCAAGGTAGTTCACTGGCCTTTCATAAACCTCATGCAGAGAATATTCGAACACATTGTTTTCACAAATGCAGTGTCATGGAAGAGGAAGTTCCTTGAAGTCATCTGTCAAATGTCAAAGATGCAGGTCAAAGCAATAGTTCTTAGTTTGGTCACAGTTGTCTGAAAATCTCAGCTAAATGCCACTGTGGAGTTGCAGATCATTGTAGAAAAAATGCACAGTATTCCCACAATTTGCCTTCATTTCAGCAGGAAGAGAATCTTGGATGGAGAATATGGGAAAGTCAGTCAAAGCCAGTGAAGTTCGTATGCATAGAACTGGTGTTAAATAAGCCTCATCCTGGTCAGGTCATGTGCCTTGTTCCATTCTGAGAGACTCTCTGGGTAAAGATGACTTCAAAGTTTGTAGAAACAGTCTGTATGCAGAGATGATGTCCTTTATTAGACAAATTGCTACTTTTAAATATTCTCACACTGTTGAAAGCTCTTCTGTTTCTCCCAACTGTATCAGCTGATACCAATTTATTTTTTTTAAAAGTAGTTTATCCTATGAATTTTGCTGGGTTTGTGTCCTTAGATCATTATAGCTATACCACCACTATTTTACACTTTTTTTTTTTTTACTGTATTTTCTGAGTCATCTTGAATTTCCTGAGCTACCTTATATCTTAAGATGACTGAACTGAATTTCAAGGGAACAAGGAGGGTTTTCTGTTTCCTGTCTTGCTCCTTTTTAATGAAGTACCAAAGTACAAGAAATACAATAAACTTTGCAATGTTTTGTAGCTTTTTTTTTTTCTTTCCATTGCTTTTTGTAGTAGTGTAAGGAAGAACTACCGCACTTGTGCCTGACAAGGAGGAAGAGAGTAGTACAGAAGTTGTGCCGGGCTGAGGCTGGGCAGTGGGTCAGGCAGTTCAGCAGGGGCATAAGCAGAGGGAAACATTTAGAAGCAAGTGGAAACAGAAACATTCACCAAATGAAGTATGTTAATTTGGTATTTTCTCAAAGGGATATTTGGATTACATTTATTTGATTACTACTGTGATTTTTAGATGTAACTGGCACTTTTTTCCTGACTAAAAGCAACTCTATCTCTTGTCATACACAGCATCTCCTGCAATCAAGTACAATTAAGCTGGGCTCACATTTGCATATTTGAAGTTGTATGAGCTTATTCAAGCCAACAAAAAGAGGTCTGTCTTGATAGGCCAGACCATTATTTGAGCTAATCTGCCTGGTTGTGTACAGTAATGTTTTGCATATGGTTCTAAGAGATATGTGCAGCTGGGTGGCATAGTTCTGAATTATTGGAATGATTCATGGCACTTGTTTCTGTGCAGTCACCTTCTTCCTTTTTTAATAAATGAATACAGCCTCAACTCAGTAGAAATCCAGACTTTCTTTGCACTGTAGCACAAGTATTGTTTGTTCTTTACAGCAAAGATCAAAGGATTTTTTTTTTTTTAATTTTTTTTTTTTTTTGGTAAATAGCTGCAGGAACCACAGATCATAATTCATTGAAATTGCTTCCCCCCCTTTTTAATCTTAGAACTATACTATTGTGGAGTATTTATTGTTTTGCTATGGAATCTAGATGTCACTGGCCGCAGTTACGTTGATTCAGTATGGCCTTTTGTATATGTTTTTCTGAGCTACAAATGATTGCATTTAATTAAAGCACACACATTAGACCAGATGCTCCTTTAAATGGAAAAACTCAGAATATGGGCAAGGAAACCTCCCTGTACTTCTGTGCATGGCACTTTCCTCCCAGGAAAATGCTTGAAATGAGAAGGGATGGTATAAATTCACAGGTGGTATTCTAAAAGCAAAGAGGTAGTAAAAAAAGCTTCCTTTGGTTTTAGCAGGCTCCTTCCAGACCTCTTTAAAAATGTCTGCTTCCCTCGTGGAGTGGAGTCCGTCAGTGCCAAGGAAGAATCCCAACACTGTTGTGCTGACAGGGGCCTTGTCATGGTGTCTGTTGAAGTAATAGGTGCAGGTGGTTAGAATAATTGTGAATAATGTGAATAATCCTTATTTGTCACTCGTGGATGCCTCCTGCAGCCAGACATTTCTCTCCCCTTCATCACACACATATAACACATGTTCTGTAAATCTGTGTGGGCCCTCTTAATTCCTCTGTTACAGGTAAGGAAGGAGAAAAATGAAGCTTTCCTTAGGATAAATCTCTTGCTTTGAATTCAGTTTCCTGAATGCAATTTAATCTTTTCTCAACGTTTTACTACTCTCATATTTTATTTCTCATATAACCTCCTTATTCTGCCTTTTTGTGCTAAAACAGACATTTATTCTATCTAAAATCCCCCTACTTTATTTTCAGAAGTTACACCTAAGGAAGGAATAAGAGAAATGCTTTTCCTCCCGCAGGTTATTCCCATGCTTTAGTGCCAATAATACCCTCCTACACTCCTGTTTTATGTGAAAATATCATGTTGGCATTGGGTCAAAGAAGAAAAAAAACTTTCAGATGGGGGGGTGGGTGGTAGGGAATGCAGTTTCTGAATAGTCTCCCCCCAGTTTGGAAATGGAACTAGCATGTGCATTGGAGGATATGTACGGGCCTAGAAAACATGTCTGTTATTTAAATCATATTGAAAAATATGGAAACAGCTTGGCTTGATTTATCTATTTTCTTTCTTTGGAGTAGAAACCACATGTTTTATCTTAGGTGTGTTCTCTTACACTTGCCAACTTCTGAAGCTGTAAAGGTGAACGTTTAGGGTGATTATTTAGGATAATCAGTGCTTTACTTGCTTTTCAAAAGAGACTTTTAAGCAGATCACATGAGAAATGTTTAAAAGGGGCTGGAGGAGGGACCTGTCCTTGAATATATAGTACGCATACACACTCCTTTACTCGTTGTATTCACAAATAATACACAGAACTGTGATAATGCTAACATAGCTCAGTCTTTTGGTGTCCTGCAGTCCTTGCAGGAGAGCCGTGAGAGTGAGAATCCCACAGTTGTGTCTGGTGGAGGCTGAGAGTCTTTCCTTGTGATTCCCATCTCTTTCATCTGCCTCACCTTGAAAACTTCCTTTTATCCTGCTGGAGTTGAGGATAAGAGAGAAGAGGAGGAAGAAAGAAGTGAGGCAATGGAAAGAAAGAGCCAGAATACTAATAAAAGTCCTGTACTGGAAGATTGCTTTCAAAACTGTACTGCTGGGCTTCAGGGAGTCTGCAGCCTCACTTGTCTCTCCAGCATTAGCCTCTCTAAAAAAACTTGATCGAATTTCTTGCTGTCCTTGCTACTTTACTTCCTGTATTAACAGTCTCTATTCATTACTGTCTGCATCCATCTAAAAAAGAAAAGGGGCTTGCTTTTTTAATCCATCCAGTTCTTGCAAGGCCCAAGAACGAAGCAAATTCATCAGCTGTTCATCCCTATTAACTTGGTCAGGTTTTTTTCTACTAACAGTAAAAAATGAGTAGAATTCTGTAGAATTGTTGGGATTTGGGTCCAGGTGTACTGAGGGCATTGTGAGTTTGTTTAAAATAATAGCAGTAATACCCTACATAGTGGGATTTTGAATGAAGATGTATATTAATGGTATGGTGGTGTGATGGTATTAATGTCCTTCAGATCATGTTTCTTGAAAATTACATTGGCTTAGAGCTCAGACTTGGTTACTCAGTGCTGTTCTGTTGACCAAGGTGACTTGAACCATGAGCACTGAGTCAGATTTACACATTTTGTGTCTTAAGGTCTTGCCCTGACTTCTAAAAGTTATTGTCCTAAGGTCTTAACTGAGTTCAGCCATGTTCTTTATTAATGTCAACATGCAGAACTCTACAGCAGTGGATACATCAAGTGCAAGGGACTGGAACAATCACATCATAAAAATAATTGCTCTAAATAAGAAGGATTGATTGCATTGGTAAAGGAGGTGGTGCTGGAACAGCCAAAGTCAGGCTTCCGCACTGCAGTTAGGTTCAGGAAAAGTGAATTTATTAAGACAGTCAAATCTTGCCTCATTTTCATCATATGCTTTCAGGAATTATTTTGTTAGTCAGCAGTACTGAACTGCTGTAAAGCAAGCCAAGGAACTATTGAAGCTGTTCTTTTGTAACCTTCGGGCAACTGCAGTATAACTCTTATGCCTGACACAGCTGCATTTGAAGCTTCATGGAATCATTATTTTTTTCTGAGGTGAAGAATGCTATTTATTTTTTATTTGCAACATCAACAGGGGCAGTTTTTTAATAGGTGAAATTTGCAAGTCAGAATAACATGCCTTTTTACTATTGTTGTCTTTTGATTGTTATTTTTGTTGTCTGTATAATATGGCGCTTACAGTACAGACAGCAGGAGCTCTCAATTAGCCTTGAGGTCAGGCATCTAGATGAAAAATCTTGACACATTCCTGTATTGTTTCACCCCAATCTTAAAAGGGTGTTCCTTTCTCATCTGTGTTTAGTACCTTTTTCCTTCTAAGGGACATATAATCTTATTTTACATCAAATTTGCTTCATGATGTCCCTAGAAGACTTCTTTCTATGGGGTGCAAAGTATCATTTTTTTAAGCTGTGTGCTTGGAAGTTAATTTTGTTGTTGTATTAAACCAGTGAGAACTAGCCTTTCTACTGTTGTATGATGGACAAAGCTTCATTCTGAGCAGATTTTAAAGTGGTAGAAGTGGGTAATGGATATCTTAAGGCCTGTGTTTAGTTTACTAAATACGTGTAAAATAATTTTTCTCACATCTCTACTCTGATATGTCTTAGACAGTTCGAGTCTCCTGAGGAGGGCTTCTTCATCTAAGATCCTGCTTGCCCATCTGTTGGAGAAAAGTAGCTTTGGACTTTGTTTAGGATGTCTGTGCTGGCGTTTCTTTTTTTTTGCCTTCCCATTACTACCATCCTCATAGCATGAGTGGGGATACGATTCTATGTTTATGAGCAGAGTATTTTCATGATTTTTGGCAAACCTAGAATGTAGCAATGTTATGTGGTATTGATTTGCTTTTTTAAGACCTGAGAAAATATTAATGTTTTTTAACTTAATACTGAAGTTTAAGCAGGGCATTTCAGCTGCTAGTTGAGTGAATTAATTGTGGGGTGAATGATGATGGCACAGCAGACCTACTGTTGTGGTTTGTCCACCCTTTGAAAGAAGTATTTCTAGAATACATCAGAACGCAGCAGATATCTGTGAACATCACTGTACAGCTTTGTAGCTGTCTCTAGTTCATTATTGCCATATTCACACACGGAGAAAGTACAGCACAGGGACTTGAAATTACTTTCTGAAGGGGAAAACACGAAAAGAATTGCTCTGACACATGAACACTTCTCTTGGACAAAACCCCCACATCCCAGCACAGGATTCTAGCAGGATTTAAAGGCATTACAGTGAGGGGATGAGTCCTTGTTTTTTATGTAGAAATGTGTTCTAATCACATCTTCCAGAGGGCTTTTTCCCATATGCTAATTCTTTGCAATGTAGTGTTAATGACTGAAATACTACGTTTTACCCCAGTGTGCTCTCTCACTTGTTAGGAATTTGCACCTTTTTCATGTTGGTTTTTTTTTTCCCCTGTGATGGGTGGAAAAGAATGAATCTACTCTCAGCAAACATGTGAATAACTAGTGTTCCAAAATACTTCCTTTATGAGAGTTACATGAAGAATTTAAAATATTATGCATAGAATTGGTTCGATATGATTCAAAGTCTAGAAGGATCAGAACATTGCTAGTATGTATTTTACTTTCATAAAATGATTCTCATATTTTTAAGAAAATCTGTAAAATTAATTTATTCTTCTTGTGTAAGGTCATCTAGACAGGTCTGTTAAATTTAATGGCTGTTTCATGATTAAGAGAGAGTAGGAAGTTCTTAATTGAGGAACAGATAAAAAGCAAGCTAATTAACTCCAAATGCATTTCTTTAGCAGTATCCAAACAGCAATTTCCAACATGAACTCGGGTTACGCATCTTTTGAGCTTTTAATAATACTTTTAGATTGCATTTTTACACCATCCCTACTACAAAAATGACTGTAATTTCTGTCACAGTTGGAAGCATCAGTTAATAAATGTTTTTGATTTTGATCTAGGGAGGTGTTTGAATTTACAGGGAAAATATTCTTAAACTAATTGGGTTAATTTACAGCAGATTGAGGGAGAGTGCAGTGGAAATGGTTTACTCCTATTCCTACTTGGTTTTCTTCCAACTATGAGCTTGCTCCTATTTATTTAAATACATTATATAAATAATGTCCCAAATAAAGCCCTTGCCCTAGGCCTCTTATCATCTGAAAGTTGCTTCATGTATTGGGAAACCACAGGTGGTGGAGCCATGTTCTCTCACCCTATTTGCAAAATATTTAGTAGTTCAAACCATAGAATCACAGAGTGGTTTGGCTTTCTGGGCTGCAAGTGCACATTACTGGGTCGTGTTGAACTTCTCATCCAGCAGCACCCCAAATCCTTCTCAGCAGGGCTGATCTCGATCTGTTCATCCCCCAGCCTGTGCTAATACCTGGGGTTGTGCCAACACAGGGGCCTTGCACTTGATTTTATTAACCCTCGTGAGATTCTCATGGGCCCACTTCTCAAGCTTGTCCAGGTCCCAGGGGATTTTATAGTAGATCTAGGGTTTGTAGAAAAAAGGGGGAAAAGAGAACAAACATCTCCCTGTGTTATTTGCAATGGTAAATTTTAATTCTGATAAGGTGCTTGTTTTCTTGTTGCTGGTCAAAGGACTCTTCCATGTAAAAGTAATTATTTTAAAATATGGGTAATTTCGAAAGTTATCAGGTATATCTATTACGTTCTTAACGTATATGTGTGTATATTTTACTCTTGCTTGAATGACAAACTGCTCTATTCTTTGGAGTTGAAGCAATAAAGTTTGATTAATGAAGAAAAACCAGCCAAGGTCATTGCCAAAGCCTATTTTTCATGTTCATAAATAAAAGAATTTGGTGATCATTAGGTAACTCAGCTTCTGTGAAGCCACTGAATTACATTTCACAATGATAATTTTAGGCATATGTGTTTTTCAGAACAGTATTTCTGTTTTCTTTTTTAATCCTGCAGAACATTTAAGTATCATCGTAAACCTGTGCAAGACAGTATCCAAAGCCCACTCTAAAGATTCCTGATAAGAATCAGACCTTAAGGAACTTTTTTTTTTTTCCATATTTGTGCCTCCTTTGTACCACATGCAGAGAGATTTGACTCTTAATACACTTCTGTTCACGTGACTGCTAAGTGATGCCTTGTGGGTCCTTGGTAGTCCATCGGCACTGCTTGCAAATGTTGGACTAAACTGAAAAGAAAGGAGGAAATTTGTAGCATCTATAACATTTGTAACATGAATTTCAAGACGCTGAAAAGCATTAACATTCCTTCCTCCATTCTGATCTGTGGTGAAGAGGAGGCTTTAAAGGAGCAGTTAAGCATCTAAAGATCCTTGGGAATATGTTCCTGAGTCTGTGTTTTGATGTTGCTAAAGCTTTAGTTGATGAGGATGTTGAGATTTGATGAATGAAAGATACATAATTATATCCATTTTCTGTAACAGCTCTTAATTTTTAAGACTGCTTCTTGGCTCTTCTAAGTAACCCTATAGGGGTGACTGTTTTCTTCAGCTGGCAAGGTGAGCTCCCTGGCTCTGCCTGAAAAAGCAGGTGGCTTCAGGAATGCAGCACCTCTTGTGACTTCATCTACAGCCTCGATTTTCTTATTGCTACTAGGATCACAGTTATCAAGTTTCCATATACTGATTTTACCATTAAAGTTGTTTTGCTTCAATAGCAGTGGCATGTTTCATTACCTCAGCCATAAGCCTGCTTTTATGTTTCCTCTTGTTCTGTAGTAAAATTGTGTCATGTCAGAGCACTGAGGTGGAATTTAAAGTCTTTGCCAATGAATTTCCAGGATGGCCAGCATGGCTCCTGTGCTGCAAAAGAGTCTACTGCCTTAACAGCATTTATTTTAATTGCATGAATGTGAGAGATGTTAATTAATGCAGTGTTAATGGTGAGAAATCAAGTCTGCAAAAGAAGACATTCCAGAAGTATAGATTTTGTTGCCATAAAAAGGAGACTATATTGCGTATATTCTAATGTACAAGATAGAAATCACATAAGCAAGAATTTAGAAAGGCTTGAAGTTAAAAACAACTGTGGTAATTTTTCTTGTAATAGGCATGTGTACATAACCTGGGAACATCTGAGCTTCATAGAGAACAGTGACCATAGGAATATTTTTGCTGATTTACAGGCTGGATAAAATAGGATCATCATTCCAGTTATGCCAGTTCATACCTAATGAAGCCTCTCAGTGTTCTCAAATGATGATTTGGATTATTTTCAGTCTTTATTTTTTGTTTCACTTGTGTACATTACAAAAGTGAATCTTAGTTGTGTGAGGTTAATTGGAAAACTGGTCCTGACTTTGAGGTTACTTTTACATCTGTTAACATGTTCAATTTTTAAAATTAACCAGCAAGCCAGAATATTTGCAATGCCAGTTGGCGTAAAACTGTGACTGTGTTAGGAGTGCAGAGCGGCACCTTTTGGTTCCTGAGCTACTCACTTTCCAGTAGGTGCACCCTTTTCCTTTCACCTTACTTAAAGGTGAGCGTGTTTCTCTAAAGAAAAAAAATGAAGGAGGTTATAGTGGCCAGTAGGTGCTTTCAGGAATTGTTCATGAGTCTTGCAAGTTCTCTGAATGTCTTTACTTGTCACAAGATTTATGTCTTTTGGAGAGGTACAAGTTAATCTTTTAGAGGGCATATTTAACAGTAAAGCTGCAAGTTTGGAATAAGTATGATAAGTTTAATCTTTTTAGGAATATCATAGATATTAAATAGGGATGGTAATCACAAGTTTAATGATTAGTCACAGCAGTTGCAAAATTGTTAACTCCCCTTTCCTGCAGATTAAAAAACAAACAAACAAACAAACAAAACCAAACCCAGCACTCTAAAACTCTGCTGTTGACAGCATGAATTTCTATTGAAGGAATGCACTGACATTTGTTAGTGTCACATACTCCATCCATCATAGTCCTAAAAAAAAGAGCTCTATCTCGATATCCACGCATCTCAGTTATTGATTTGTCAGTGACACAGTAAAAACAGTGATGTCCTGTCGCATTTTCTCCCCTCTATTTTGTATATGGCTGCTTTAAAAATTATTTTTTAAATAGTATTGGATGCCTTGTAAGTATGGGATTAAGGGGAAGATTTCTAAATTTTACTGGTGATGTCTGTGTTTGTTTGTTTTAGAATGGATTTTTTTTCCAAGTGTGTTTCAGACCAGTGCTTTCATTGCTTAAAGAATGAGCATGTGACTGACAGGATACTATTTGGGAAGTGATGTGCAGTCTCAGAGTAATATGACATTTTATGAGGAGCTTGACTGTTTTCATTGCCTGGATTTATACTTTTATTTCTGTGCACTAAGGAATAAGTGAGCAAGGCAGCTGTGGGAAATAGAAAAGCTGTCAGGATGAAGTTGATAGGACAGCCTTGAAATCAGGCTATTGTGTCCAATAGGACATTATGGCTGTTATCTTTAAACCCTTTAAATACAAAAATCTGATAGAGCAGTTTTGATCATTAGATTGGTATTTGGTAGCTACAACTTTGAACGGCTTCAGCAAGTGTGATTTCAGCAAGAAGGTATATGGTGATATAAATCAAACACATGCATAAGTAATTAAAACGTAGTCAGTAGTTCATGGTGATTACTGTTAGTGGGGAAAAACATTGCTGCATGACAGCATTAAAGAGTTTGGGCAAAAAAAGCTGTTTGTAGAAGAAATACAGTGTTTGAGACACAAAATGCTTGTTCAGTCGGGTTTTTTTTAAATTAGAAATTACTGTAACATCAGTACAAATTGCAGTGCTTTATCAGCAGCAAGTATCTCCTAACCAGTAAGAACTAAATTTAAAATAAATATTATCATTTCAATTGCAGCAAGGTCAATCAGTGGTCACAGGATATCCTTATTAACACAGAGAGTATACAAATCTCCTCCAGTGCTTTGAAAACTGTGCTAACATTTTTGATGAAAGTATGCACAAAGAGATATTTTTGTGGAATACTTAATGAAAATTAAAAATAAAAAGGAAAGCCTTGTACTTAACAAAAGGAACATTTTCTTTTCTTTCAATTCTAAGCAAAACAAGCCAAACTTTCAATTCTAAACAAAACAAACAAAACCAACTAAAATACAGTATTCCATGGTGGGAGTGAGCATTATTTTTTTGTAACTTATGGAGAAAGGCATCTTATGAAGAAAGTTGTTTCCATCTTCCATGCCCATCAAGGCAAACATTGAAGTAATTGGGTAGTATTCCCTTCCTCCAAAATTTACTTTATAATAGTAAGGCCCCAAAAACTGTCGTGGCCAGGCTCATGTGAGAGTCCTTTCCAAAATGTCTGTGGGTTGGTGGAACAAGGGCTGCTGAATCTTCCCTTGCAGTTGCAGTAGTGCAGCAGTTTACTCGCAACAAGGAGAGTGACAGAGGTGAAACTTGCATGATAAATCAGTCTGAATTTGTAATTAGGTGAGCAGTTCACACCGTACTCAATTTAATCTATTTACAGCTAATGTATCACCAGGTTTCCTCAAAGCTTCACTCCCTGGCAGAGTGGTCCTCTCCTTTGCAGCACTGTTGAATATGGTATTGTGGCAAAAAAACTGGTGCAGAAAATAGGGAAAGCAGACAGAGTTTTTTGCATAATGGTGCTGACAGCAGATCTGTGTCTAGCAGGCAACTGCGGGAGGAAATTTTTGTTTGCTTTGCTATGCTTAACTCTACCATCTTGACATACAGCTGTACCAGGTGCTTATAGTACAAAAGCTGGGGGAATACTCCAAGTGAAAATGAAGTGAAATAAAATTAAATTTTAATTGCTTGTGAGCTGTTTTTATCATGGAGTTACAGTCATTACTGGTTTATTCAGAGAGATCAAAGAGTGCAAACCTCTTAGCAAGACGTGTCTTCCATTCTCATTTTAGTCTGTTGTGGGATACTTCAGGTGCCAGCATAGCTAATGTCTCACTGGATGTGGAAGAAAAAAGCATCATGGTCCTTGGAAAAACGATATACATAAAGCTGTCAGGTTAATCAAAGGAGAGCAACAAGTAATTACAACAACAGTTACATATTACAAAACAAGCAATTACAATAACTGGCTACCAATCTAGTGAAAGAGAAATGGCTAAAGTAAGGGTCTTGCCAGCATGTGTATGATACTGATAGGGGTCATAACTGGGCAAGCATTCATATCCTGTGCGTATGATGAGATGACATTTCTCTGCTCGGACCTTTGTATATCAGAAACAAATTTTTTTTATATGATCAGAATGCGGTATCTGATCATGATAAGGATTTCTTAGGCTTTGGAGGAGAGAACGCTGTTATTTCAGTCAGATTTGGAAGGGAAAAGGTAGAACATATTGAAGTACTGATACATAATTAGCAGATAAACATCTCACCTCTGTAGTTGCCTGTAGAGGAAAGACCTGATTGATAGAAGTTATTAACACCTTCATGACTTGAAGATGAGTGCTTGGAGAAAAGCTCGTGTTTTTCCCTGATGTGTCATTGGGTCCACTTTCACCCAGATTGTGCCTTGTTTACATCTTCTAGTAGAGCAACTCCCACAGCACAGTTCTGTTCATTATTTCAGTATTTTTGTAATGGTGTTTCCCTGGAAGAGAAGAAACAAAAAAATTACTTTGGCAGAAGAAGAAAACAGGTAATATGATTGGGATGTACAAAAAGCTTTTGGAGTGGCAGAGCTTTTAGCAGAGAATGGATGAAAAAATACCAGCAAGTGAAGGTAAAAGCAGATTACATGTGATTTCTAGTAAGAAAGAGTAACAGAAATAATATTCTTAAATGGAGGCCTGGAATTATACCAGAAGAGCTTGTTGGAAAAAAATACCAAATACAAGGAATTTCTCTTGCATGCAATGAATTTGGCCAAGAGAAACATGCTTTTTGTCTTTTGCTTCCCCAGTACATGTATATAGACATCATATCTAAACACAAGCATACATTCATTACTAAAACTGTGTCACATATGTTGTCATGCATTAAATTACTTGCTCAGAAACCCTCAGGTTCCACAACTCTGTGGCTGCTTCTTATTAAAACTTGTTTCTTCAGGGCTGGTCAGTCTTCTAATTTAACAAGCACATGGGCGTTGTAAAGGTTCCAAATGCCAAACTCTTTATGTGAGTAGTATACAAGCCCAGGCAAAGTAATAAATGGCTGCCTCTATTTCTCAGCTTCATTTCCTCTACCACTCTTGGGTGAAGAATCACACTGTTGAACTCAAAGTTTCTTCCCCTACATATTCATTGCTCTTCCTCTCGTGGAGTGTGTCCTTATCTCAACCAATTTTTACCTTTCTGTTTTTGTCTGTGTTTGATCCTACAGATAGATTATTCACCTTTGCCAAGAAAATGTGACCCCTTCCTCCTCTCCCTTGCTTAATTTATTTCTTTCAGTTGTCATGCATTCTTTCTAAGTCTTTTGGGTGTCTTGAGGTATAAGATCCAGCTGTAGTGCATACGCTTTTTTCTCCTTTCAAGTGTAGTCCAATACCCCAGACTTCTTCCTCTTCGGGCAAGCTTGGCTGGCCAGTTTTTCCAACTTCCCACTGTTTCACCAAGCTTCCACTCGAATGAGTAGCCTTGAAGGTTTAGTGAATCTCTATTTTATGAGAGATATGTAAAAACAGCCCTGACACCACATGCCTGACTCAGGTGTTCACTGGTGCAGAGAGTTCATTGCCTCTACTGGGTTTTGTACATTGTACAAGGTCTGATGCCCTGAATCAGCAAGACCAAGTTAATGGTTGTCTGGCAGATTTTACTCCTACTCCCTTGTACATTTGAATTACATTTACATGATCTCACGTTATCGTATGTACTGCATAGCATGCACAGTCCTCAGTGAACAATGAATTATGTCCTTTAGATTTTTATCATCCTCCTTTTGCATGTGACCTCCTACCTATTTCTAATTAGCATCAGCCATCTCTGCATTCACAAGGACTTGTGAAGTACTGAAAAAGCACTGCTCTAATATCAGGGATCTGAAGTACAGGGAACTGATAATCGAACATTACAGAAGTGCTTTAGCTCACTGCCTCAGAGCAGACAACTCTCTAATAGGTGTCTAAAGCCTGCTTTTTGCAGAATTTATTCGCATATGTATATGGAGTAGTATTTTGTAAACTAAAATTTATAAATTAAAGATAATGTAAAGAACTTCAGTCACAAATGAGTTCTTTAAAAAATAAGTTCATAAATGGTATCATTTCCTTACCAAAATAAAAGTGTCATAAGGGCGCTTGGCAGGGAGTCAGTCATTCAGAATGGAGAAAACTTATGTCTGCTGAGTAGGCAGAAAATGAGATGGTGTTTTTATTAATCTGTTAAACTTCAGTGATATCTAAATAAGGTCTTTAATACTTAGCAAATAAAAATAGCACTCAGCACCGTTTACCTCTGCTGCTGTCTTGACCTAGGGAAGAGAAAATCTTCAGCAGAAAATCCTGAATAAGTCTGTCATTCTGATTCAACCCTGAAGTAGTATTCATGGTGTGAATAAATTAACTTTTGGATATTTGATTTTGGCTCCCTAGTACAATTCAGCAGTTTTAGGTAACTAAGCAGTCTCTAAGAGCCATGTGTTTTATGAAGTGGTAATAAATAACATTTCCTTGAAATCGTTTATGTCCAGCTACTCTTTGTATTGAAAAAAAACCCCAAAAACATTGAAGAAGCTGTTTAAGAAAATTTGTTACTTAAGAAAGCTCTGAAGTATTTCTCAATTCCTAAGTTTGAATATGCTCTATAAATGTTGCAGGTTGGCATTGGGCTATTAATGTAAAATACCAAGTCTCTGGGGGGGTGTGCTGTAGCCGTGTTTCTTAACTCTTGATCTGTTTTATAGATATATATATATACTGCCTGTGATCTGTTTTATAGATATATATATATACTGCCTGAAGTATATATAAAGATTTTTGTTTCTTTTTCAACTATTTTTAAAAAGTGCAGGGAAAACAATAAAAATTTTTAAATGGTTGACCATTTTGCAAAATCACACTAAAACTTTATTTGCAAACAGTTACAGAAAGGGAGATGTGGGAATGTATATGTCCCATATAGAAAGGAGATCCTGTTCTTCTCCTTCAGTGATATGTAGGAAGGGACATAGACTTAGCTAGAATATTAATCTTATAAGTAATTTCTCCATCCCTGGAAATTTAGAACTGAGGTTATGAAAGAAACATCTCTAGAAAATGATTCTTCTTGTGTTGACAACACCTCAAGATGTTCCTGACAAATGAAGTGTAAAATTTCTTTTCAAATATCATTTTTCTCAGAGTGCTCTGAAATATTTTATTTCCCTTAGGATACTAGCATTGACCTTAAAACAAGTGCTGAAATTTGGAAATTCTGGCAAGCTTCTTTGGCAAAGAGTGAACAACAAGGGGTTTTTTTTCAGGGAGAATTGGGACTAGGAGTTGTGGTTTATTAGTAATTATTAATACATGTTGGAAAACACATTGCCAATTAATTTATTATATTGTCCCGTCAATTAAGTTTAATGTTTATTGCCAAACATTTACTAATCAGAAAGCTAGGAGTCTGTGTATTCAAGATGCAGTTTTGTATTTTGATTTTACCAATTTCCAAATTTCTAAATGTAGGCAAGTGTTTAACTAGTATGATCTCTAATGCAAGCTGACATACTAATGACAATGTTCTGCCAACAGAGCTGTTTCTTGTGACTGTACTGCTAGGCGGCTGGAACGTGGACGAGAGGTTTTAACTTGTCATACTTACCTGGTCCTGCAAAATTTCGTGCAAGGCTTTTATGTGTTCCAAGTCTGGCCATTTAGGCAACAGCTGGTGTCAGCTGTATTTTGATGAATTCATTGAAGTAACTGTGGTCTGTCTCCTTTTTTGTGTTGCGTTGTGCCAATATAAGTTTAAACATTTTGTATGCTTCTTCAGAGGATAAATGTGATAACATTGGTTTACACTGCATGATTTTCATTTTCTCCTAGAATATGCGGAGAGTCTTTGAGATTAAACTCACAATATGGTATAAGCAGCATTATTAAAATCAGTATGTTAAGCGAGAAGGAAATTGTCTTTAAATTTCTGTGTCACAAGAGGAAATTCAAACATCAGTAAGCATTCTAGATATCAAGTGCAGTACACAAAGGCCAGTCCAAGTATTCAATAAGATTATCCTTGTCCATTGGGTCTTTATTTGCAGGAGCAGATACAATCCCATTAGATTTGCAAAAAGAATTTTTCTTCAGCTCTAAAATTACCCGTGGAGCTCATTATTTTTTCAAGGGTGATGTAAATCTGGGGCTCACAATTTTTCTGTCATGTGGATTGCAGAGAGACAGTTTCTGTGCATGTTTACCCACAGCTCCCCTGCATGTGGAATATCATTAAATAACTGCTTAGAAGGGATGGACTGGACCCAACAGGCGTGGGTTAACAACTTGTTATTTATGGAAAGCATTCCAGCAGCGTGGTTTTCTTGCAAGTCTGCCTATGTGCCAATAATAGGGGCCAATTTCCAGAGAAACATAACTCTGCTCATATATTCTTTTGTGAGTGTAGAGATGCTAAACTGCTACAGTGATGTATGAAACTGGGGCTTTACACAGATTTAAAAACATATGCAGCAGTTAGAAAGCTACTTTTGTAAATCTGATTGCTGGAGGATGGAGGAGGAAAAAGCATTTTCATATAGGCTTGCTGTTTTTCATTGGGTTTGAATTTTTTGTTTTGTTTTGCAATGGCAATGCAACAATGGCAAAGTAAAATTACTAAAAATTGATTAGAAACATTGATTGTTTCAGTCTGCAGAGTATATGACCTGCACATGAATCCTCTTAAAAGCTGATGACTGGAAAAAGGGTTTAAAAAAAAAAAAAAAGAGCATGTGGATTATTTCTTCTGCATTCACAGAAAGGTTCCTTTTTCTTGGTTTCACACAACCACACTCTATTCAGTGAAGTAATTGCTGTCCCCTTATCTCACATCCCAAGCTAAGTTCAGCGTCTGGAAAAGCTTAAGAACTCAATGCATCGAATTATTCTGCTCAAACTGTTGTTTATTGCAGGCCATTTTGGCTGTCATCTCCATGACAGAACGTCAAAGCTTTTTCTTTCTGTTGCCTTCAGCTCCCAGCATCTGCAGGGATCCGATATGCTAGCCCTGCATTACACGGGAAGGGGGGAACCATCAAACAGGCGTCACTGAGGCAGCAAAGCCAGGGAGCTGCAGGCTTGGGAGCCTCTGGGGCTGCATGGCAGTGTGGGAGTGCCTTCCCTTCTCAGGCACTCCGACACTGAGTGGGTTTCTCAAACCTTCCAACTTCTCATGTGATGGGCAGCTCTTGCCTGTCTTTTCTCGTTTACTAAATTGTTCCAAAGTGTAATGGCATGGAACTTTATGGCTTTGCAAGGTGTGGGCTGTCGCTGTTGAGCCGCTAGCAGAGAAGGAAAGCCCGGATTCTCAGCGTGGCATAGAAAAAGCGCTTTATTGTTTGAATCCAACATATATATAGACTTTTCAGAGGTCACCCAGATTGGTCAGTCAGAAACCTCCCCCTAAGCCCGATTGGCCAGGCCTGAACTGTCCAAATCTCGAGACACTGTTTTTAATAACATCCAAACTTTATCTTTGTTTATAAAACACAGGAGAAAGTGCTCATGGGAAAGACCTGTGCTAGCCACAGCAGGCCATTATTATTTCCTCTCTCTCCACAGGTTTACATAGTGGTTTCCCCTGGATGATAAAAAACTTTTTTGCATGTGTTCACAAAGCTACAGAGAACCTTGGCTCGTGTGCATGAGGTGTGTAGGTGGGGAATCCTGTCACAGGATTTTCAGTCCTAAAGTGTTCAGTTTTACTGTATTGCCTCTTCTACCTTCTTCATTTCTTCTGGTGATACTAATTGTAATGTCTATGCAGTCATCGAGTCCTACTTCAAGCTGAGACCTGGCAGTGCTGCAGTTTTTCTACTGTTGTAGCTTGAACATGATGAAAAATACTTAGGGTATATGCTTTAAGAAAAATACATAATTTACATATGTACAGAATTTGCCTATATGCACATGCCCAGTTTTAGCAGTATAATCATCTCAGTTTTAAGGTCTTCTAATAAAAAAATGCCCTGAAACATAAAGACATAAATGCCTTCAGGCATCTTTCAAAACCATAAGTTTGTCACTAAACCATCTTCTTCAGACATTTTGACTCAGTCAGACTCTGACTCATCCTCCTTCCACTGGCCCTGTAGAAAGTTTGCATCCTGCATGTTGGCCCTTCAAAGCACTGCTGTGCCTACAGTGCTACACCCAACAACTTGTCTGTGTTTTTTGCTTGTGAAATACTGTGATATGTTGAGTCTCAGATAGGACATAATAGGTGACTTCCAGTAGTGGATCTTGCCCACTCCCAGCCCCTTGATGTGGAGGGAATGTCAGAGAGGCAGCGCTGATGCTGTGCCAGCCCTGCCCAGCAGTAGCTAAACCACGGGAGTGTTACCAGCACCTTCCCAGCTACCAATGCAAATCATGGCACTGTGAGGGCTGCCAAGGGAAAATGAACACCAGCTCAGCCAGACCCAATGCACTTCTAGATTTCAATAGCCTGTGGCTTCAGGGGTTTACCAAGTTGTTCTTGGTTTTGCAAACAGGGACAGTGTGGATGTATTTCCATATACTACTCAGACTATTACAACCATGTTGCTAGTTGACAAGTGGTTTAGCCAATTTTTTGTCATAAAAGTAACTGAGAGGTGACAATAATGAGTTTGTTCTTCAGTGTTGATTGATTTAGAAATGTGTAGTGTAGATCTTACTAAGATTTTCATCTTCCTAAAAGTGATACCTGTAACATACCCTGCTGTACGACTGTTATCTACTTAGTATAGAAATGTATAATTTTATTTAGAAAGTAGAATCTAAAGAATTACCTTAAAAATTTTCTGACAGTATACAGTATGATTGTAGAGTCTGATTTGCAAAGGTAGTGAGTTTATGTGTTCAGCAAAGACAAAAAATGTTTGTTTCAATTTGCATCTTGATTTGCTGCATAATGAAGTTGGACTTCAAGTTGGAGATCCAAGCTCAGAGTTTAGCATTAGAGGTTCTCTTTATCACAGTCTGGCAGGATATTCCATTAGTATAGCAGTTTCAGAACTAACAAAGGTTTGTTTCCTTCTGTTTGCCATTTGTACAACTTCTTAGACATCATCAGTACAGGAAGTGTATTATAGAAAATAATTCAACAAACTTAGTGTAATGTTTATTAATTCTAGGACTCTGTATAGAGGTGAGAACACTGAGGGAGATTGCATTTCACAGTTAAATGTGATTTATCACTCTAAAAACTAGCTAAGTAAATTTGACATATACTAATAATTCTTTTTTTTCTACATTTATTAAAATGAAACTTTGCCCTCTTATACTGTGAAAATTTGGAGAGTATCAAAAGAAACCAGACAAAAAAAGTGCAAGTGGTAACTTTTAATATTCACAACAATCTGATATTCTGAATTAGGATTTAGTTGTTTGTGTCTGAGTTGAAAATGCTGAAATATAAATTGTTTCCTGCCAAGGTAAGATTTGCTTTTGCTGCTTTTTATCTATTAAAATTTTTATTATCAATTAAAAAATTTTGTCAAAACATAGCGTACTAGCAACACAAAAAATAAACCAGCAATAAACCAAGCAGAAATAAACAGTATAATTCACAAGTTATCATGTAAAGAATCCCAGGACTTGGTGTTCCACAGCATATGCTCTCTTTAACTGAAAAAGTCAAATTTCTACCTAAATCTACTTTGTTGCAGATTGTTGCCTGATCTGTGAACGACACAGCCAACACATCAGGTTCTGTGTTTATGAATGATGCATGTTTTTGCAGATGTTTGATTTACTGGCTCTAACTCATTAGTTGTGGTTATTGCATGGAGGAGACACATCTGGGGGATGAGAAGTCCAGTAACGTGTGGTACAGGTTTTTTGTAAAATTCCCATGTTGGAAGAGGTAACTTGTGTTTCACACATCTTACCGAGTCTGATGTATGAACTCCATTCTTGTGTTAACATGACGGAATCTGCATAGCATGCAGTGGGGGGAGAAGGACCCTGAGTAAAGCTCAGCACACAAAATCTTGATGCAGTTGTTCTCCTTTCTTGCAGCTTTTGATCCTTAAAGGATAATGTGCTTTTACTGGCTTTTTTGTTTGTTTTATTAGAGTGGGGTTTTTTTTTTCTGTCACTGAAGATTGTGTAAGGTATGTGAAATCTCTTGAAGAGAGATTGGTCTTCCAGGACCATATAGTAAATATATGGTGATGATGGAAGAATTTCACATTCAGGGTGGGATTTAGGGTGCATGTGTGTGTGTGCATTTCTTTGTGTGTGTGTTTATATGGCAGAGCAAATTCAAATTATGGATGGTCAATTGTACACACAAACACATACATGTCTTAATTCAGAAAAGAAGGCAGCTGAAAAGAAAAATATTTTACATTTGTAAAAATGGCTATTTATAAATCTGTAATTTGAAAAATGCAAATCTGACATTATCTTCTATGTATCTTAATTAGGTTGTGTATTTATGTCACCTAGGACTGCAATAAATCTGTAAGAACTATGTTTGTTGTCATCATACAGCAAAAGGTGCATTTAGAGGGAGAAAATTTCTTAACTTTAGGGTTAAAGAAAAATATATTTTCATTTAAAAGCAAAAACAAATATGAAACACCTTTTTTTGCTAGTTGAACACATAAATGCCAATGTCTACCCTTACTTCAGAGATTTCAATAGGAGAACCAGGAATTGTTTGCAGAGATTAATTTTTTTTTCCTTGAAATACTTTTGATGGGATCTTGCTTCACTCTTTATTTCATCAGACTGCTTCAGGTCCTGACAGTCGTGCTTTTTGGCTAGTTAGGTTGCAATCAAAATAGGTAGTTGCTGTTCCCAATAAAATGATGAAGAGCAACCTAATGATTATTAATAAAATTCTGTGGTATATTGAGCACTGCTGAAAGGTAGCATGATAAATAGCATCTGGCTGACAAGAGAAACCTCAGATTGTTGCACATGGTTTATGCCAGTATGTCAGTTTTCCACATACTGAATGGTAGTTTAGAAAGGGAGAAGAGAAATTCACATACATATGTAAAATCTGAATCTAATCCAGGATATTGCATTATTCTGCACAGTCACATGCTCTGTATGTAAACTATTAGTAGCAAGCAATTTCCATCAGTATTATCTCTGAAGAATCCAGTTGCCTTGCAGACTAGCAAATTAATTTGTTGTGAGGATGGCTGTACACATTTGTTGAAAGTATCTATTTGTGTTCATTGAAAATACCTGCTCTATATTGTGAATATGCTTGGCATGGTTCTCTAATAAACAATTTCTCTTCATTTCATTGCTGTATTTCTGAAATCTGAGCCTGAGGAGGTACATACATTCTTCACAGATCTTAATTCTTTGGAGAATGACAGGGGTTCATCAAACTTTGATCTCCAAGGTTTCAAGCAGTTTGAAACCAACTGCTGCTGGGTTCTATTAAAGGCGGAGGGGTTGGATCAATCCAACAAAATACATGTTGACTTGAAAGAGAGGTTATCAGCTCTGCTTGGATTTAAGGTTAAAGATGAGGTTGAGCTGTGAACATAACCTGACAGGGACATGTCTTGTTTAGACACAAATTGAACTGAAATGTGAGAGTATGAATAAAGAAATATAAAAAGATTTATTTTGGGTTTATTGCTGAGGCTAAATGATCTTTGCTTTCAAATAGTCTCCCTGAAGTTATATGTTGGTTTGATCACTCAGAAATGTAATTAGGAGAGAAATCAAGCACTTCTAAGATTTGGGGGTATTTTTGTTACCATGTCTCTTTTTCTACTTCAAAGTGGGATTTTTTTCCAGTGCCTTCAAAGTAAGTGGATTTTTTAGTACAGTTTACATATTCTAAAAATATTTCTAGTCACTGTAGTTTGAGATTAAATAGTCTAAAAGGAAGAATATTAAAACACAGGAAATAACTTCATTGTTTATCTCCAAAAAGGTTTGTTGGGAAACTGGTTTTGGGTAGTGAGACTCAGAAATAGTTGAATATTTCAGGATGGCAAACTACTGCACGATTCTGTTGGGACATTCACTACAGAGCTAGTGTCCTTGGATGCAGAGATTGCCTATGCTTAGCACAGCTATGGAGTCAAAAGCCTGGGAAGCTGTATCTGGGCTTTCTTAAATTTTAGGTATTTGTTCTCAGCTTAGTCACAGCTTCTCCATCTGTAAAATAAGAAGAATGGCAACATTGGTACATGGTAGTGCTAATGCCTTTTTAGATATTTGAATTGCAAGCAGGCACAAGTTCCAAAATATTCCTTTATTTATTTGTCATCTGGGCTAGAGGACAGTTTGTGAGTGCCGAGTTGGCAAGATATACACAGGCAATTGTAGCTTAAGTGACTTTCCAAGAGTGGCTGCAGTCTTTTGCCAGCTAAAGATTACTGTGAGTTACTCCCTAAAGTATACAAATGTGTATCTTGGGGATGCAGCTGGGTTGTCAGCTGGGACAGAGCACTTTGTGTCGAAGGGGGCTCTTGCAAATATTTCCAATAAGGTTTCAGTGAATCCAAAGGGAATTCTAACTGCTAGACAACTTGAACCTCTCGTTGTTTGGGAGCTGGCTGATGTCAGAGACGAAAATAATACTAGACTAGATCTTCACTTTGCCCCCAAAATCTAGAAAGTCGACTTTTGCAGCTTCCGATGAGCAAATTAGCATTAGAAATACCAGAATATATATTTCCTTCACTACTTCTCATTATGATCAGAGCAGCTGAATGAATATGTGATCTAAAAGTTGGAATGGTTTGGTTGATTGACATCTTACAAAGCTCCTGTCATCCAACACATTAGAGAGTATGAACCAGTACTGCCTGAGAAACTGTATGTGTAATGCAAACACAGAACTGGCCTCGTTTGTGATGGTTTCTGTGAAAGATACAGTAAAAGAGGAGCACTGGTGTTAAAGGATTGGTCAGTAAAGATGTGCACATGCTGACTTCCCAACTCGTTGCTGCTTTATCCTTGCCCAAGTTCCTTCTGTATTTAACCTGAAAAGGATATTGCTTATTATTTTTACATAATTAGCATGGGGGTAGTTTTGACAGTTTCTTCTCCATATAAATTGTGAAGCTGATCAAGGGAGGTCAAAATATGCTGGGATTAGGCATTTATTTCTCACCTGAAAGGATTTCTGAGAAATTTACACAGTTTATTTGATTCTTTTTAACATAAACTCTTGCAGTCAAGTTAAGGGGGATAAAAATTAGTGCTAGATGAAGCAGTCTTGGCCAGTTTTCTTTTGGACAAAATTCCGAGACCTTTTCCTGATCACTTGTACTTAAGTGGTGCCACAGAGCTTAGATAACAATGCAAAATTCACTCTGCTATTACACAAACCCAAATGGAGATGAAACCATTGCATCTAGTATTCCTTAACTGTGAAAAAGAAAAGTTACTTTGATTAAAAAACAAACCAAACCAAATAGAAAAAAACAAAAAAACCAAACAACCCCCCCCCAAAAAAAAACCCCAACAAACAATAAACAACCAGAAAACCAAGAAAACAAGACAAGCAAACTACTAATACAAGTGGAAAGAATGGTAGACAGGCTTCAGGTACTGAGCAATGTTTGAAGTTGGTGGGACTGAAGAGAGAAAATAAAAATGTTTTCCTTTAAAATATGACAATCCAATTTCAAGGTAAAACTCGATATTCTTTCTGAAGGGCATCGGTGCCACCGGACATTCAAAGGCAAGACCTGCTGCAGCAGGAACATACTTTAGAGGATAACCAAAGCAGTAGAAATTTTAAGAAAAATTTTAAATGCATGCTGAGAAACACATTTTTAAAATGTCATTCAAACTTAACAAGACTAAACAAAGCTACAGATTTTTTAAGAATTCAATTTATGCAATGTATCATGCTATAATGAAGGCTTGCGTGGCATTGGATTCTTCCTAATATTTTTATTGGTGTGGTTTTAACTGACCCATAACACTGAAGTTCCTTGCCAAGTGGTTTTGTCCTACCATATCTTCCAAAGGTGCTACACGGCCTTATTTCTTCTTGTTATTCTTTTCTCCTTGTCTTTGTCAGCCTTATGATCTCTCCTCTTTACTTGTCAGCTCCAGATTTGCAATGTCAATTTTTTTTCTCAGAATTCCAAAATCTTTCAATAATTTAACTTCTGGAAGGGAAAACCTTAGCCCAGGTCCAGTGACCACAAAGCAGAACATTGCTCACATCTGATTGGCCATTCGTCTGTGCATTTTATTCTTTTCAATACTGGCAAAATCAGCCTTAGAAAATTGCAGTGATTTCTAATATAGTGTAGGTTTAATTTAGTAAAACTTTCAAAAACAAAGGAAGGTGAATGAGATAGTGTTAGTACTTACAGTTTTCAGAGTAAAAAATACGACTCTTTTTCCAAGGCCCTGGAGGAATGTTTAGGCTCAAGGGTTTAGTGCCACACTCATGAATATAAATACTATGTGTATTTATTCTAATGTAATGTAGGTCTGTGTTATTTTCCACTACCGTGTCATTTTGCAAATTCATGTCCAGTGTTCTGTCCTCCCAACAATATTTTTTAGCATTTTTACTTTCCAAGTTTCCCAGACAGCATCTGTGTTTCAGATTATGTATTTCCAAATAGATTAGTTGACATTTTCAGAATGGGAAACTTGTTTCAATTTGTTTTCGCTTACCAGTTTTTTGCATATCCCCTCCATTTTAATCTCCTCCATGGATTTCAAGTCTGTATTACTTACTCCCTATTCCAGATCATGTATGAATATATTAAATAAAGATGGATGTGTAACTGATAGCTGAAGTTTTCCATCTGATGCTTCCAACAAATTGAGATATTGCAGCTTGTCTCTTAGAAACAATTCCCATTTCATTACCAGGATGTGACAATATTTCTGTTCCAAATATATATATATGCAAAATTTTATTCAATGGTAATTTATGCTATATTGTATAAAGTGCTTTACCATGGAGTATTTATCATACTTACGACTTTTCTCTTATCGCCTGACTTTTTTGACAGATGTTTAAAAAAAAAGCAAACAGCAAAACAACAACAAACCCACCATACCCCTCCTTCCCACATCCCAGTCTTTAATCAAAAGAAAACAATTGGCTGTTAAGCTTTCTTTTTTTCTAATTGAGCATGGTCATTTTTGTAAGGTATGAGTTCTGATAGTCTGAATTCCACCAGGTCTGTGTGGTCCGTGTTATCTCTTAAGTAGCTGCTTGCAATGATCAACTCCCATCTGAAGGTCCACATGAGGGACAAGGGCTAGACAATACCTTGAGGGCTGCTGAACTGGGTTTTCAATGACCTTTGGGTCTTTTTCAGCTGCTCTATGAGAAAAGCTTTGTTTCAAGGAAACTGTTTGGAAAAACAGGTTGCTTTTCTTGTGAAAATTACTAACAAATTTTCTTCTCTCTTCCACGATGTTTTAGGACCTGATAGTTTTTTTAGGTGGATTATTACATAGAAAACCAAGTAGTATTCATCTTCTAATATGCTAAGCACTTCATGATTGTGACTGGATATTTATATTTTTTAATTTTTCTTAGTTGTTTTAAAAAGTCTGGCTGAGGAGGCATTCAACATCACCTGGGCATTGAGATGCTGAGAAAAGATTCATCTGCTTTTGATCCTAGCACTCCAGAGGCAGTATCTATTAACAGCAAGCTATGGACACAATACTTAAAGTGAATTTATTTTGCAATTCTTTAGACAGAGGAGAACTTCCAAACAAATGTCTTCAAAGTACCTTTTTGTCACACACTGTCACTTTCTAGTAGAAGAGTATTTTCAATTCTTTTCCTCCAGCAGTTATATATCCTCTTTGAGCGTGCATTGCAGGTTGGCCAAGGAAAGTGCATTTATACTGCATTATCTATAAAGATTGTAATCTCTTTATAGGCTCAGTGGTGTCGAGACTTTGGAGCACGTGCTACAAAAAGACTTTTCTCATACTGGCCTGCTCTTATACACAGCTATGAAGAGTATCTGAAACATCATGTATTCTGTTTGCAACTGTATGAATTTCATTTACTTAGGAGATTTCTAAACACTGCTGCAAGGATATACATAGCAAATATCAGATTGTAGCAAATCAATGAGGGATGCCTTATTGTCAGTCTCTCCAGGAAAATCCAGGGATAATTCATGAGTTCTGAACTGAGTCCTTGGCCAATGACTCATTTTTGTTCTATTACTCTGAAGAGTCAAATTTACAACCCAAATGAGTACACCTACAGATATTATTATCTTTAAAAATCTGTAAAAGGCTTGCTGACTACAGCTTAAGTCTCTTCATAGTGAATAGTTATGCATGATCTTTGTAAATTGCCAAAATTATTAATTACTTAGAAAGATTTCTTCTAGCAAAAAGTAGATAGCTTCTATGCCATATGACTGTACTTGCAATAATCAGCTCCCATAGGTCAATTACGCTTCAGGCTTTAGTCAGCAAGCAGACACCCATCACTGCTGCATGTACTTAGATGGAATGGAAGTTATTGCCTAATTATTCCATTTAAGACTGGATGGAAAAGGGGTCATTACGGGTTTAAAGCTTTACTTTCGATTTATATGGCTTAGAATTATACTTACAAAGACAAGAGCTTTTCTCTTTGCATAAATTAATTTAAAATCACAGACTTTTGAGTGCTCTTCAGAAAGTAAATGGGATTCTGATTAATTTTAGTTCTGCAATTGCAGGACTTAGTAATGAACTAAATGTAGACTGAAATCATGAGGAAGTTGAAGAGATCTTCTAAAATGTGTGTGAAAATGTCAGATGGATCTGCTGTACATGTGTTTCTTTTATATGATGCAACCAAATGTTTAGGTTTCCAGCCTATATAGTGAATTGTGTTCAGTGCCTCCCTCAGCCTTCTGTGGAATTTGTTCAAGGGGTAAAACTCATTATTCTAAAAGCTTAAAGTTATCAATAGAATTCTAGGAAATCAGGGAAATCTGTGATACTACATTTTGTAAAGAAGCAGCCTGTCTACTTTCAAGTGTTACATTTTTGTGTTTGATTTATTGCATTGCAGTACACTTGTACTGAGGAATCCCTACATTCTTTAAATAATTGTATAGAATGTCCTTCTGTTTTTAAACAGATTACTTTTGATGAAACTAATGAGTGTTTCTTCTATAATCCAAATATCAATGCAAAGTATTGAAAGACACAAGTGTTTTCCTGCTCTATTTTTAGTATTTCCTAGTGAGAATTTTATCCTCACTATCCATTTCCCTTGTGTGTTATACACCTTTACAACACTTATGGTCTTTAAAGAAAATAATTCTCAGAAAGGCTGCATTGGTGTGTCATAAAATTAAAATTTATTTAAATTATGGCGTTTTGCTGTGCATCCACCGAAATTCTGGAACACTGAAACTTGAATACATTGAAGTTCTGAATAGAGTTCACCTTTCTGTCTGTTTTTCTTCTGTTTGTTTAAACTGATCATTTTTTTAACTGTCTCAAGCAAATGCCCAAGAAATAGAAATCAGTTTCAAACCATGAGTGCAGTGAAAACAAGTAGGTGCTGCTTTGATCTTGATTCAGACTGGTTTTGTGAAAACATTGACTGTTGTTATTTGAGATATCTTATCCCATCTTAACCTAAATGATAAAAATGTTATTCAAACTTAAGTGGCTAATGTAAAAGCAGTTTTACTGTGTGGTCTGTTACTTCAGTAACACACACATGAGCAATAATACAGTCCTTTCATAATTTCATGTGAGAATTAGCGACTTCCAGAAATGCAAAACACTGTCACTGTAACCAGGAACAGTTGAGGGCCACATAGTATCACCTGGCCAGCTACACACTTCAGGTCTCCGGATTGCGCTCAAGACTGCCTTTGTTTGTTTATCATTTACACTGTTGCTTTTGGATATAAAATTGCACTGGTCAAATGAGCTGCAGCAGCATTTCACAGTGCTTTGTCCAAGGAGGAGAAAGTGCAGTTTGTGTAAAGAGTAACCTGTGGAAGAAGGGGGACTAAATCAACTAAATGGAAGTTTACAAAGATCAGAGATGTATTTTCTTTAAAAATATAATGCCATGGGATTAAAAACAGAAAGTACCTTATATTCAACAAAGCTAAAAGGATTATCTTTTAAGGACAAAACAAAACAATAAAAATAGACAGCTCCGTGATACGACTCAACTTGGTTTGCTTAAATCAGACCACCCAACCACAGTGTTTTCCTGGAATAGTATCTTGTATACAAAGCATACATATTTACTGTTAATCTCTCAGTGACTTTAGATAACATTTCTGGACACATGCATGGTATATTGTAACCCAGTTGCCAATATGAACACCTTAATATATTTTCTTGAATAATATTGTTGTGGCCACCCAGTGAGCAGCCAGTTCTTATCTGTAAAGCCAGTTTGAAGAGCAATGGCAGCTCTGTGGTAGATATTAGCTGACACCTTTAAACTAAATCTTTTGCTTCACTGATCATCAGTCTCTGTGTTAAACAAGCCAAAAAACAAGCAGATAAAGGAGAGATTTGAGATTACTGTAAAAACTGCAACGATAAAAGGATTTGCCAGTTCAGAGTCACTTGCCATTTGCCGAGGATTCAGTGTAACCACAAACTGATGTTTGCTTTACCATAATTTCTCTTTATTTTCAGCCAATGTCCTGTGCACCATTCCATGCATAGCAGAATTATAATTTTCTTTCTAATGCCCAAGGCAGCTGGTATGTCTTGAGTAAGAAGATTACATTTGCAATAGCAAGACAAGTATCTAAACACATTAAATTAATCTCCCAGTCCTCCTATAATTGAAGAACATGCTTGTTGAAATTTTGCTGTCTGCTGGAGAATTCAAAACCATGGCAGGGCTGGAGTCAGACTCTGATGGCCTCAGAGTTATATCGTTATCCTTCATGCAAGTCACAGTGTCACAGAGGGCTCAGGTGGCAGGGACAGAAAAAAATCCTTATTACTGTATCTGCCAATCACATTCTTGCTGGCTTCCTCCTAAGACGAGACTGCAGCATTTAATACTGAAATAGAAACTATATTTTAAAACATTTCCTTAGCTGTTTTCTTCCCACTTTACAAGTTGAATGTATTATTATCTCTACAGGCAAAAGGGTAAATTCCTAGTACAGTCAAAGGCATTGTATAGCCATAAGCCCTCCTGACAGTCATTCATAAATAATTAGATCTCTGTGCTTCTGAACTACTTAGCTTTTTTCTTTTCTATCCTTTACCCCATTTTTAAGCAGTGTAGAATAGTATAAAGATGAAGGCAACTGTGACCAGTGTGTTTTAAGTCTATCTGTAGGAACAGAAAGGCTACCAATGCCCTGGACTGAGTTTCCTTTTCCAGTCTAAAACCTCAACAAGATTTATTTAGATATTCCTTCTAAAGGGAACCTTTAGAAGATTCTCTGTGTGGGCACCATAGAACAAACAAAATCTATGAAACAAGTAGCCCAAGGACAACCATGTGCGTTTTTTTTCCAAAATGCCTGAGGATTAGATTGTATTCTGTCTAATCTAATCCTTTTAGAGTAAAGATTTTTTTAAAAATTATTTTTTTCTATGCAGTTTTTTTCAAAGAATCACTAAACATTGAAGTACTAAAATGCTGCAAAACTGTTAAACAATTTAAGTGAAAATAAACAGCAGCTTTCCACATTTGCCTGACTTCATTATCTTTGGATTTTCTATTTATGCCTACCATGAGATTTCTTTAATAGCTTCCTGAAAGATCTGTGCTCTAGGAAAAGTATGTGTTCCCTTCACATTGTATGCCATATTTTTGATCTTGCTACTAAAATTATAGAAGTACTTACGAATTTATATAAAATCAAAACAGTTAAAATGAAGTAAGAACAGGTATATTCTAATGCTAAAATAAAAACACATCTACATAAGACTAATATTTTTAATAGTGTAGAAACTAACAAAATAACAAACACCTAAACACAAGAAGTAAGGCTATAAAATGGAAAAGCACTCTCCTTGAATAACAGCTTGCCCCTATTTTACAGATGGGAAAACTGGGGCGCGTAGAAAGCTTAATTGATTTCCCTAGTGTCACCCTATAAATCATTGATGTGACAAGGCCTAAAGCTGATTCTCTCTGAGAGCGGTGCAGCAAACTCTTTGCCTGACTCTCTTCAATAAACAGATTCTGAAAGCATGTTCTCTTCCATGCAATAATTTATACTTGATGCATGAGAAGCCTGAAGTATGAGCAGATAATGCTATTTGATCTGTGTTTTGCAAAAAGCCCTTCCAGATACTCTTTTCTGCTTGATCCGCTTCCTTCATAAACAGATTTTCTGTTGCCGACTTCTCTCCTCGTTCAATCTCCTCTCTCTTTGTGTAAATGAAATGGCATATCCTCTCTCCCAGGTTCTGCATTTATTTCATGCTCTCTTGAGTTTGGATCATATAACTCATCTCAACCTCTCTGAGAGGCTAACCTCTTCTTCAGTGAAGGTGGGTCATGAATAATTTCCTAGAAAGTGAGGCATTACCTCTTCTTCAACCCTGGAGCAGAGGGAATATCAACTGTGTTCAATTATTACCAATAAAAGTAAACCTATGAGTTAGGCCCTTTCTTAGCAATGGACTCTTTATATGAGAGAAAAATTATTGCATGACTTACCAAGATCTTCCTTCCCTCTGTATGAAGTCCTTGTTTTCTTTTAATCAGTTCCATTTGTTAATGTCATTCATAAGTACTGGACTTGGGCAGCATCAGGCTTCTCTTGCGTGAGGATTGCTGGGTACTAGCAGTCATTGGCCTTTCTATTTCCTGCCTTGCCATCTGGCCTTGATAAAAGGAAAAATCCTGGGACAAACCTAGAATGAATTCTTCATTTAGGAGCCTTTTTTTTTGCCTTTAGAGGGACTATTAGGTCACTTGTGGCTTACATTCTGGCTTATCTGACTGCACTGTAGTGTAAAGGAATTTATTTGGAAAAATATTTGGCAAATTTATCACATGGTCAGAATTTTTTTGACAATAGTTAAAAAATGTATTTTCAAAGTGCTTCAAATACAAATGTGACCAGTTATCTCATATTACCTGAAGAAATTCTGTCTTTGATTATATTGAGCAAATGAAAGGGCAAATATTTCTTTTATCAGAAGCACTTCTCAGAGTTTAACAGTATTCCTTAAAAAATACAGCAAAAGCTCTACTCTCTCTACTGGCATTTAAGCATGATGGAATAGCAAAATCCTCTATGTACAATAGCCGAGCTTTTTTGGCAGACATGTCTGTTACTGGTTTTAATTTATGATCTTGAAAACTAGAAAGCAATATAAGGGTATGTCCAACTTCATATTAATGATGAAACTGCTGATACTCACAGTTAAAATTTTGATTTGATGGTTGATTGGAGTTTCTCTTTGTTTGGACAAAAATTGCCCTTTAATTCTGCAAAACCAGTGCAAAGCCTCTGTGTTGCTGAGTTCTGTTGCCAACATTTGCACAGTTTTCCTTCACCAATCTCCAGCTTTACTGTAATCCCTGTCAAGTTTCTAGAGCCTAAAAACCTGTGACCCTGAGACGTTTGTATAGTTTTTGACATACTAGCTAGGAAAGATAGTAGGATCAAGGTGCAAATATGTGGAGAGTCACTTGGATGTAGGAGATACTGGCTAAAATTTTATGTTAGCTAGAACTGATTAAAGTAACTAGTTTATGTGAAGATAGATTTTTTTAGTGTGGTGAATTGTGCCATTTCTACCACAGCCTTTAGGGGAAAGGAACAGTCCTAATTTTTTTTAACCAGGAGCCTTCTTATTTTTGGACAGTTAGCTTGATCCTCATTTCTTTCTCATTATAGTATGCTGTAATAATACTCCAGACAGTGTGCTGGCAATCTTGAGAATATTTTTTGTTTGTGCAATATGAAACTTCCTTCAGCCCAGACCTGTTCACAAGTATAGCTGATGAACCCAGCTACAGATACTGTGCCAAGCTACTTTGTCATCATTATTTCACAGAACAGTGTAAAATCTAAGTGTCATTCTTTTCTCCTATCTCACATACCTGTTTTATGTGATCACCTCACAGAAAGTAGCTTGTATTCTTCTTGCTGCTTCTGACAGAGGGGTAAAACACAAATGATACAAGGCTGACTCTGATCAAGGATTCTTTTTGGAGAATTCTTAGGTAGTGGTTAAAGTGTAAGAGGGACTAAAAAGACCTAGCCCTGACTCATTTTGTTTCCCATCTCAGTTGTTCAAAAGGCAATTTCAGCATTTTGCTAGCATTTTGCCTTTGAAAACTGGCATCTTATGATTTTTTTGCCTTTACTGGTGTACGATAAAGGGAGAGGTATAAGTGGGGAAAGGGGAGTAGATTTTAAAAGTAGAAAACAATTTTTCATGGGGGCATCAGGTTTCCTCCTCCGTGTTTGGAGCATCTCAGCATGGAGGAAACTGAAGCAACAGTTTGTGCATCTTCTTGCATACATGAGTCATGTTCACAGAGTCCCTTCAGAAGCAGAACAGTTTTCAGTGAAAATAAAAAGAACTGACTACCAAGACTACTATGTCTTAGGTCAGGCATGGTAGAAAAGTATAATAAAACTATGCTTTGGGCAATTCAGTAAGAGGTAGTAAGAAGCTAGGAGAAATCTCGCTGCTCTTGAGTTATCAGTTTATACTTTCTAGAGAGTTCTTCTCAGGAGTGATAACATAGTTTAGTCTTACTCAGTTTTTTCATTCCAGTCACATATGGGGAAAGTAATACTCTGAAAGGTGGAAACACAGAAGAGGAGAAAGGGCAGGGTAGGACAATAAAATGCTGTGTATTACTGACCTTGTGATATGATCCAAGATTGAATGAAGGCAACAGCAAAAACAAATGTGTGAACTTTCCTCACAAGTATTTCTACATAATTTTGATACATTTCTAAGTCAGGTTTTGAGAACATTGGAATACAGGATATACAGCAGTTGTGGGAATACAACAGTGATTTCTGCCTAGTGTACTACATTCATTAATACATTTCTTTTAATGAATGGTGATTTATTTCCTGTGCCTCTGATTTTCTGTTGCATTTTGACTGTGATTAATGGGAGATTACTTACAAGAGGGAAGGAGCATAAATAGAAATTTGAAATATTTTTTCCTCAGAGAATTGTTTTATTTACATGGCCCATTTCTATTTGTATTTGCAGGCTTTTTTCACACAGGCATAAGAAGGTTCTTTATTCTTGAGGCTCTGTTTCAGAGCTGTCAACCTCCTTTGTGGATGGTCTGCAAAAATCATAAAGATAGGCAGGGCCACTCTTTCCTTGATTGTTCAAGACTACTGAACAATCTGTGAATCTCCCTCTGAATCCCCATTTTCATGTACATTTAAATCCCTCCTTTTGCCATACCCACACAGAGGGTTAAAAATATCTGTCACACAATTGCTAATCATCCTTTTTCCTAGTACTCTCCTGTTAGCAGAGACTTGGCACCGTAAGAAGTTTCAGGCCTGTCTAGGTATTGCCTTGTTTAGTGTGTGTGTCCAAACCATTCTATTGGCTTAACTGATAAAATAACCAGTACACTTGGTGTGAAATTGGAAACCTGCTAGGTGAGAACACAGTAGTCTGATTAGTGATGTGATATGCACAGAACTGCAGACAAGATATTTTGCATCAGCTGTAATTTTTTTATTAAAAAAATTTATAATGTGGTCAACACCTTTGTTAGAAATTACAGCGTATTTCTTGTTGACCCATCTCAATAATTAATTTCACTTGCAGTTGAATTGTATAGCTGATTCCTCTTTCTGTCTTGTTAAAATCCAACTACAGCAAAGGGTGTTGCTGCTTAATTTGAAGGATTGTAGAAACTCAGTGTCTTCCAATTTTCAAGTACTTCTTCCTGTCTGAGCTGGGTAAGGACTTTTTTTAAAGAGAAGGTTGCACACAGTGATGTAGGTGGTGAAGAGAATTTACTGAGTAGTCAAGTCTTTAATCTGACATATTTCTTCTGATGTCTTACAAAAGGTAGTGTGTTGAGGCATACATAACAGGTTTCTGTGCTAACTTTATGCTTAGCCTTGAGAACTGAGTAGGTTATGGAGAAGACATTAGAAAGGTATTTAGTCCATAGTAGTAATATCTTTCTTTTTGCTCTAGAACAGAAGTGGTTTATCTTAAAATTTTCTTGAATGGATTTCTCTTCATTTCATTGAATGGCTTTTGCTTACCTTTTTCAGATGCAAATAATTGGCATACAGTTTAAAAATAGTAAAATGCATCACAAC
The DNA here is from genome assembly GCA_024500445.1 of Entomyzon cyanotis. NCBI lineage: Eukaryota > Metazoa > Chordata > Aves > Passeriformes > Meliphagidae > Entomyzon > Entomyzon cyanotis. The sequence goes on from JAKEPQ010001005.1 coordinate 75,665,918, forward strand.
TAGTTTGACAGTAGTTGCTATTAAATTCTAAACAACATAAAGTCACACTGCATTTATCATTATTTAATGAGTAATTCACTTTGGTCCCTCTGTGAGCCCTTGATGTTATTTGTTATTCAGCATTATGCCACTAGAAGTGTCAGCAGTTCTGGGGTGTTACCTTGCCTTAGACTGAAGAAACCCCCTGATGTGTATAATTTTTGATCATATAGTGTCTACCTTCAAAAAAAAAAAAAAAAAAAAAAATTATGCTATCTATCCTCATTAGCAGTATCAGGTTCTGATGATGTTCAGATGCTTTTTGTAGTAGCCTGTGATTTGTGTAGGCAAGAGGAGTTTTCATATTCTTTTGGAAAGAAAGCTGATCTATATTTATACCCTTTTTTAACTCTCCGTTAGTGCCACCATTTTTATATTCTAAGTTAATTAACTTGCAGCAATGTAACATTACATATTTTGTGTGCTGTTAAATGTATTAATAGAGCTTTTACTGGATTTTGGGGGAGAGTTGGGTTTGGCTTTGCATACAGGGTCATTTTAGACCTTTGTTTTTTCTGTTTTATCCCATCTGCTCTCCCTTTGTTCTCAGATGAGATGAACAGAGAACATTTGCCTCAGCTGTAGGATGAGCAGAAAAATTGCAGTGATAATTTGGAGAGAAGTCAGACTTTTTGTAGCAGTCTTTTTGGTGTATTTGATTAAAAAGTATCAGACTACAGATGTATTCTAGGAGCACCAGTCTTATGTGGGGATTCCAGCAGGATCAGGGGAGACAGAACTGACTGTTGATTTGTATTAGTGCTGTGCTCGGTTTGTCATCTGTGCTCTCGAATCCAGTATTTTCGTCTATTCCTAACTTTTTCCTGCTTTGTTTTGTCTGTGAAGAAGCAACCTGGGCTCCGGCCTGCTATTTACTGAAGTGATGCTTAGGCTGGGGCCTTTTATTATTCCTGGCAATGCTCTCCCCCAGCTGCTGATGCTGAGCACAGCCTTGTGTTGGTCTGTGCTCCATCAGCACCCTTCTGACAGAGCCACTGCTGAGCTCTTCTATTTCTGGAGCGTAGACAAGACTTTAGTCTGAGCAAACAGTTTGGTATTGCAAGTTCCTAAAGCAGTTCCTGGAGAAGTTATTTGATAGGGTATTTACCAAGCTGATTTATAAATTCTCATATAACTGATACTTGCCTGGGTTTACGCAGCTGTTAAGAGAGCTCACCGAAACAGAAATTGCATATTGTTGCCTTAGCAACTACTACTTCATATTGTGCTTAAATCACTTGGAAATAGGCAGTGTATCTTAAGGAATTGCTTCCAGCAAAACCACCCAATCTAAATAATTCTAAATAATTTCACAGAAGAAGCATAAAGGATGGCCTTTTCTAACAAAGACCATCATTCTTTTAGGCTTGGTTGTTTCATTTCACTACAGGCTTAGCTTGTTATTAGAAAAAAGGCACAATAAAATTTAAAGAACCCAAATATTTGTTTACTCATGCCACCATAATCCATCTGATTGCCAGATTGGCTGGAATTTGAAAATACTTTTGAAACATTCTCCTAAAGGCCATCTTCCATTCTATAAAATCAGCATCGATAGTACACTTTCCTATACTTCTGTTTTAAATGTCAGGTTTCCTTAAGGGTAGACTCTTTGTCTAGTTTTTTGTTTGTGAAATGTTATGGGTATGAAAGGAAGACCTTAAACATATATTACCTTCTCAGATACTTCTTGTTCCTATATTGAGGTGATCTTTTTGTTTCGCCTTTTTCTGTAGATATTTGCCACAGTTTTTGGGGGGTTGTTAATCATTTTAAAAAGAGAGGGAGGGAAGGAGGGAGAGGCTTTTGCCAGTATTACATTAAGGCAGTTGTTTGACTGCCTGATAGTCTCAAATACCAGTTTTGCATAGCATATTTTATATTGCTGTAGCAACTTCCCCAGCTCTGTGGTGACTCCTCTGTGTAACAGCCAGAATTGGGTTTTGCACGTGTGGAAACAGCGTTCCAGAGAGCACAAGAAAACAGTGTCTTAGCAATAATGTGCTGGATCCAGAAAAAAGCCAGATTCTGACACCTCATCCTTCTACTGCTTAAGCTGAGTTTTACAACTGAAAGATCCAATGAGAGAGACTGTTTTCAGGGGCAATATGTATCTCCCATTTCAGAAAACTTATTTTCCTTTTATAATATTGTACACAGTCAATGAAATTTAGAAATGTAGTATGACAGAGTTGTCAACATACTACTTTTGTTACCCCTTTTCTAGGCAATGAAAAGGAGAGACAAGCAAAATGCAAGCTTACAGAATTTAAAAGGAATCAGATATTTTGAGGACCAGTTGTCATTTTTAGGTCACCGCTCACATCTCTGAATATAATTTTCATCCAAGCTGCATGGCAGGGTTTGTATGTGCTGGGAGAAGCTACATTTTCCCAGCAGGAGACCAAATCAAAATGAAGCAGTCAGATGCAGGTGCACAGTAATAGAAAGGATCTGTTTACCCTGAAGCGTGAGCAGTGGGCCAAGGAAGCAGAAGCAGTCTACTTCTATCTCTCACCACCTTCTTTCCCCACCTTTTCCCTCCCCCATAACTGTGCCAACAAATTCATACGGGGACCAAAGAGGAGGTGTTCACATGCTGTTAATGAGCTGCAGTGCCTGCTGCTGAAGGTCTGAGGCACTTTTTTGTTATGCTGATTGTGCACTATAAGGGCTGACTGTCTTTTAATTTATACCTAATCCTTCCTTCCAGCTTGCACAGCCTCAAGCCAGCCTGGAAAATGGTTGAAAGAGTTTGTTCTGTGGGCATCTGTTGCCTGTGTCCATTCTGAATTGTGAATGATGTTGTGGAAAGAGCAGTGTGGCTGAAGAAAGTGCCTAAAACAAAACAAAAAAAGGCATTTGCATAGGTATTATTTCATGAGTCATACATTGTGTGCAAAATTAAAAAAAAAAAAAAAAATTAAAAAATTCTGCAGCTTTGTTTAAAGATGGACAGTTTAATAATGATGATTTAACGAAGTCAGCTGTGTTGGTTGACAGTGAAATGAGACACCTGGCCGAACATTGTCTGCTTTTAACTTGGGCTTCCAAAGTTCACCAGTTGAGAGCTCAATACTTTCCTGTGTGTGAAGACAACCACCCAATGCTGTTTCCAAGACTGAAAAAACCTAAGCAATGTAAGTACAGGAAAAACACCGAGAATTTTGGTTTTGTTGATAATTAGTGGCATTGTAGGACTGAGACAGCATTGTCTAGGTTTGGGAGGAAGAAGTAGGAATACACAAAATCCATGTGGTAAATTCAGCTGCTTACTCTGCAGCACTGGAGTGGTCAGGTTCTCTGTTTCATTCCTCAGGTGTAAAATGGGCCAGACACATGTTGTAAAGATTAATCTGACTGATTATTGTATGATGTAGAAGATACAGAACTCTATTTGTGTCACTCTGTTGCTGCATTTCTGTGCAGGGCTGTGCACTAAACATAACATAATAAAAAGGAGGCATTTGCCCATCTGTAATTGGACAGCAGTTGTAACATGAGCCTTAGTGAAGTGGCACCTGTCTATGCTGGGTACTAGAAAAGCATTTTTATCCCAGTATAAAAACTGTCATGCTCAGGAGCTGAACTATTTTAATGTTACTGCTTTCCAATATTCACATTTAAATCCCTAACGATTTCGTAGAAAAAACTCAGAGACAAGTCCATTCTTTGTCTCCAATACTTTCTTTCAGAAAGGGAGGGATGTATACACCCTAAATTTTGAAGGAGCAGAACAAAGCAGTACAAAGGAGATTTTGAAAAGAGATGTGTTCTGGTATCATCAAAACAGGACCATATCATAAGTATCAAGAAATTTCATCTCTTTTACAGGGAGATTGTGGCACACTTTGATTTCCCTGTCAGGAGGAGAAAAGACCTACAGTATGTGTAAACAGAAGACCTAGAGAATGCTTAATTATAATTTTCAAGAAATTTGGCTTCTATTTACAGCAGGATTCACGTGATTTATAAAAAGTAGGTCCAGCAGTTCATCTCTGCTTTATAGTGAAGAATACATCAGCTGCATAATTACTAAAATTTATTCAAAATAATTAGACAGCAACTGAAGAAGCAGGAGAGAAGTAAACTAAAACTGATGTAGAATAAACACTTTCTAAATTGCTTTTGCTTAAACTTTGTTATACTTAGTAAAGGTCAAATATGCACAGTTACCAGAAATATTTTATACATCAGAATAATCTGCTAAAACATATGCACATAAATTGTGATGCTGTATATTCTTCATTGCCTGCTTTATGATGTATTTAAATAACAAATACAGGAAAGCAGATTTTTATCTGGCTTCCAAGCCTTGTACTAAGTATGTTCCATGATGATTGGGGTCAGAATCCCAAGCCAGCCTTCTTCAACACGACTGGAGAGACGCTCATCAATTCCACTATGAATTGAACTAAGCCTGAGGGAGTCTTTGGCCACTGTCTCTAAATCAATGGAGATGCTGCATGGGCAGTGTGCCTTCTTCTATGGAAAAAATATAGATATATAGTGGTTATTAATTTGTATTTTTTTAGCCAATCAGAGGCTCTTAAAACAAAGCTAATAAAATTCAGGTAAAAGAGTGATAAGGAGTCATTGAGAAAGATCATGTGCCATATGCTCTGGCTGTCGTAATTAACATATCCAAATTGGTGCAGTCATAGTCTTCATTGACTAGAAAAAGAATTAGGGATATACATTACCTGAGTGTAATCACAGCAGTCACCATTTTTGACATTATGTAGCAATATTCTATCAAAGTGTATAAAAAGGGACAGTCCTTTGCACCCAAACTGTTGGAGAGTTTGAAAATCAGTCTTGTGTTTTATGTGATTCAGTCAGTTTTCATTTTAAAAGGAAACCATTTGACTGCAGCCAAAAAGTATTTTGGAAATTTCTTACTGTTCATTTATTTTATAAAATCAGCCAGCTGGAAAAATTGCTTTTCATGGTTTCCGGTAAAGGAAAAACTGAGTTAAAGAATTATCATGTCAGAATTTCCTGTAGGATAAATGAAAATTAAATGAAAGTTCCTAAGTGATTTGATTACTAACTCTGAGATTTACAAACTTCCTGGTGACTCTTGCAGTGCAGGAAGTGATCAGAGCAGCAGCTTTGTTGCGCTGTTGAATTGTTTCTGGTGAAAACAAATTGGCCTTGTGTAAATTACATGACCAGTCCACCTTGTCGGGCGGGAGGCTGCTGGGCAAGGTTTTTTTGCTATCATTCATAAGTATTTTCATGCTGTCGTCCATCAAGAAAACAAATAATGCTTCTATAGGAAACCTTTCCAAATTGAGATGCCAAGGCTGAGCTCCCTCAGTTCCAGATGCTTTGGCAGAATTGTAATTCCCTGAGAGCTGGAACTCATGTGTACCTGTGGAAGCAGATGAAAGAATAGGAATAAAAATAAGATACTGAACTACTTCTGCTGGTACATGCCTGAAAAATAATCATCAAAGGTTATTATAATTATGACTGTTATTAGATATCATGTCTGGTTTCTGCATATTTAAATTCTGAGAGAGGTGAAACTTAGGCACTTAGAGATCCCAGGGGAATAATTGCAGAAATGATGACATATTCCACTTTTTGAACAAATTTCAATACCAAAGCTGTGTTCTGCGTACTTACATTTCTTCTTAATTATACTTGGATGCAGGATAGATAGTAATTTTCTGTCTTACAAATGCATGTAGCCAATTAGTCTTGTAGATCATGAATATGCAATGGCCTAACTCATTAAAAGGAATTTTCCTTTTCTGTTGTTATGGCAAAAGAGTCTGCAAATAGCTGAATATTGTGTCTGTCTGGGAGCTCGGCCTTGGCCAAGGCTATAGATCCATAACTTCAGCAAGTGGGCAATTGCTGGGTTTGCTTTTTGCTCCTTACAGAGTGCCATGCTAGTCTTGTGTGTGTGTGTGTGTGTGTCTGTCTGTCTGTATTGCATGTACTGTATAGGCTGTTTGGCTCCTCTGCACTTCTGGTCCTCAATTTAAATGCAACCATTCTGATGCTATGTGACAAATTTAGTCTTCTTGATTTCCTCCCATTCCCAAGAAATTCTGAGCCCAGAAGCTTGCTCTCTGTGCCCTTTGAGACATGGAGAGGAGACCTGAGCTCTTTTGGCTCCTGGGAGCAAAGATGAGAAAAACTGACAACTTGTCTCTGAAGAAACCACAGCGTATATCAAATGATCTAACACAGGTGTTCTTTCCTTCTTCCCTCTGAATTTTTTTTCTTTTCTTTTTTTTTCTTTTTTTTTCTTTTTTTTTTTCTTTTCTTTTCTTTCCTTTCGGTTTTTTTTTTTCTTTTTTTCAATAAAATGCTTCCCATGCTGTCATCTGAAAGTATGAAGATAACACATGTAGTTTAGTCTGCCTCACAGGCAGGATTCATAGCCACAATGAAAGCAGACTGTTATGACCAGAGAGACCCAGGGAACCACAAGACAACTGAGAAGTTAGTTACAGATCCAGTATTGCTTTGGGCCATGTTTGCTAAGTTTCAGTATTGGTAAATAATAAATACAATGTGAGGACATGACTTGGTGATTGGCCTTGGTGCTTTTCAGTGGTAGTGTGCTTGCCCAAGGGTGAATGTTGCTTATCTAACATTTTGTCCTCCTCTTTTTCATAATATTGCAGGACATCTGAGACTTGGGCACTTCAGTGCTACAGCAGATGTTGAGTTGTGATTTTTGAAAGCTGTGGCCTCAAATATTATAGAAGTAACAAAACCTCTCAGTTTAGGGGAAATGTTCTCTGTAATCTTATTACAGGAGTAGTTATCTTGAGTGCCTTATTGACATGTTTTGCAAAACTCTAGGGATTGGAATTTTATAACTGTTTTCTTGAACATAATAACAAAAAAACCACCATACTGTTGGTTACACTGGATTTTTACTAAAATCCGAGTATGTTTTATCTGTTGTTATTTGTACTTGCAGACTTCCCAGAGAATGGAAATTCTAAATGTACTATAAACAAGTCTTAAACACCTCTTAAAAGTATGCAAAAATATACATATTTTCTATTATTAGGATTCTGGGTCTAGAACATGGGGATTTTGCGCCTTCTGCTGTGTACCCCACCACATATGGTCCTGGGGAGTGAAGTTTAACTGCCTTTGGGGAAATGAGCTGGGTGCTCACTGTCTCCCTTGCTCTCCAGGATTTACTTTGGGAATGTTCCAGATCAATGCACAGGGAAGGGAAGTCAAGAGTTATTCTAGGAAGTCTTTCTGTTTAGCAAGTGGAGAATTATGTATGTAGTGTGTGTGTGTGTGTGTGTGTGTGTGTGTGTGTGTGTGTGTGTATACTGTAATGTAGATGAGATATTGCTGTTCCTATTTCTTAATGTTATATTCTGCCATTAACTGTTAGAGAAAGTATTAATCTTACCTTATACTGCTGGTACCTTAAGGAATCAAAACGTTATTATCTGCTCTGCATCTTGCTAATTGACATGGAGCTTATGATGGAGGTCTTAAAACTTGTATGTAACAGCTGCCACTAGGATGCGGTGGGACTCTTTCAGGGAGAGGGGAGGGGAATGTAACTTTGCTCATAGGTATTAAAACTTTCCTGTAAAATGTGAAAGCTTTTTGACTCTCAAAATAGTAATAAAAGCAGTGAGTAAATTTAACTTGCTAGACAGTTGTAATCTGCAGAATGCATTTGTCAAATAGTTTGGAATTAATCCAGGGCACATTTAGATGGAAAAAGTAGAGATGGGCTCAGACTAAAACTGTGAGCTAAATGTCCTTCCAGGTTTGCAGAAATTAAGCTGTACACTTCATTATAAACTCAGTCATAGACAAGACCAGAGGTGTTATGTGGGGGATTTTGAACTTCAGGGAAGGTCAGATTTTGTTCCATATCTGCTTGGCCCCTAAATGCAACTGACTTATCTTGGCATCTTCCATTTAACTGCCCTTTAATTTTAAAACTGGTGCTTCCTTTAAACTGTGTTAGTGCATTTGGAGGTTGGGAAGTATAATTGAAACACAGATCTTTCTAGACCATTGTGTATTTTGCCTTTAGTATGCTATGTCTGTGAGTTGTTAAAAACTCTTCTTGAGTCTTTTTGATAGGCAGTGTTGGCTCCACTGTCATGGAAATCAGTGTGATCTCATGAGTACAGTGAAGTGAGATCACCAAGAAGGGATAATGACACACACCAGCATTGCAAATAACAAGTGTGGCTTTTAAAGAAAAGGTGCCCTTTTGGTGATTGATTGCAGAATTTTTTCCTTAGCTGGATGAAGATGTAATGGACTTTGTTCACATCTGACATTTTCATTTGCAATCATGTTAATAAGTAAAAATCAGTTTATATTTGTGAACTGGATTTTCATGTTAAAACCATTACAGCCCCACAGTTCTAGCCCTCGATTCTGACTTTGAACCCTGTCAGTATTAGACTCTTGTAAGTAAAGTTTTCTCTACTCCACTTCCTTGCTGATACAGAATTTCCTCAAAGAATTTGATTATTCCTGCTAAAAATATTTGTTTGTAATTGCAGTTCTCAGTATAACTCATTCGTTTTGCTTTCTGTGTCATCTCTCGTCTTCTATTTTCCAGGTTGGTGAGAGGCAGAGAGTTCTGGTAACAGAAGAATCCTTTGACTCCAATTACTATGTTGCTCACAATCCTTTCTATGAGCAGGTACAGTTAAATAAACCAAATAACATCTTTTTGTTTTACCATTGCTATCTGATAATCTCAGCAATACAGTATGGCAGGGTGCAAAAGAGCTAGTGAAAAAATAAGAAGCATTTTCCAGGAAACATGTGACCATCAAGAATTTTTTATGAGATATTTTGTTTCTGTGTTGTAAATATAATTTACCTGAAATTATGTTAAGAAATTTAAAGTGGGTGTTTGAGTATACAACATGGTTTAAGAAGCTGTTTAATGTTGCAGTAATTTTAATTTCTGTGTCCCCAAAGCATTGATTTCTGAATAGTTGAGTCATGACAATTTGCATACATCTTTCTGAAAAGTTTTCAGGTAATGCAATTTGCAAAAAAAAAAAAAAAAAAGTCAGAAGCTTCTTTAGATTAACACCTCAGCATGATATGTTATATTTCATAGAATCATACAATGGTTTGGGCTGGAGGGGGCCCTGCTGGCCACCCCTTTTTTTGAATGCAGCCCAGGATACAATTAGATTTCTGTGTTGTGAGTGCACATTGCCAGCTCATGTCCAGCCTCTTATCGACAAGAACCCCCAAGTCCTTCTCGGCAGGGCTGCTCTCAGTGACTTCTTCCTTCAGTTTCTGCTTATGTCTGGGATTGCCCCAGCCCAGCTGCAGCACCTTGCACTTGGACTTGGTGAATCTCATTATATTCCTGTGGGTTCACTTCTCAGGCTTGTGCAGGTCCCCCTGAATGGCATCCCTTCCTTCTAGTTTTTGTCATTTCCTTCTGTGTATTTTCTGTAGATAAATTCTTGCCACACACAAACATTATCTTTGAGCAAGGAAGGAAGTATAGCATCTATTTCAGAAAACTGGGTTTTTTTTACAAAAGCAGATGAGTTGCTTAAAACCAATAAAATTGCCTTTTCTGAATCATCCTGATTTTATTCTCCATTTTCTTGCACTGAGCTGTCTACAGTTAGCTTTTGCTACCATGAGGTATGCAGTTTTCTGAAGCTGGAGAGATTATAGATAATGGCTGTGCTTCTGGAGTCACCAGTAGTGCTTTCTTCTGGTTTGGGGTTATGTTACAGCATTTATTTATTTATTTTTCCTTAGTAGTAAGTAACATTGCCATTCTTGAAATATCTGTTTCTGTTAGATATCTGGGTCACTAATGATTTTTTCCTCACTTTCTCCTTCTTTTTTTTTTTAATAAAACCCTTTTTTTGTTTGTTTCATATCCGACTTCTATCTAAGTCTTATGTATTGCTGCTCCTTGATTTTGTAGCTTACCAGAGTTGAGGAACATGGTCTTCCACACAGAGATTTAAAAAAAAAAATTCTTGGGGCTTTTTTGTTCAACACTTACTTTATGGAAGCTTAATTAATTAATTAAATGAAAAGCAATATGTGCAGGAGGAAAAGTGTTGATGTTTGTACAGCGTGTGTTTGTACAGCACCTAATACAGCTCATGATTGGGACTGGTAAAGAATTTGCAAAATACGAATAGTAACATAGGGAGTAATTTTAAATTCTGTTATGGAAGAAATGCTTTCCATTAGGACAATGTTAATCTTTTCCCTAAAATCTAATGTGGGCCATGTTTCACAAGGATAATATCCTACTGCTCACCCTGGTAAGCACAAAAATTGGTGCTAGTAAATAAAACTTATAGCAGTAAATTGAATGATAGTAAATTGAAAACCACTCTAAAGTCTAAATATTATATATTATTGGAAGCTGAAGCTCAGAATCCTGGTGTAGTGTTCTGTTAACTCAGATAGTTATCAAATATATTCTGTCTTCACTGAGCTCATCTGTACTGAAAGAATTTGCTATTAAACCCACATCAATAGAGCTACACTGGCAGAGTTTGTGGCAGAGCTGCAGCTGACATTTGTGGAGGCTTAGATGATACAGTTTACATTGAACAGAGTGGTCTAAAGTGACCAAAGAGTGCTTTGCCAGATCAACAGCCAAGTGGAGAGTTTCTGTTGGTATAACTTAGTTTCTTAGAAATATGGTTGAGGGTTTTTTCATAACAAATACTTCTATCAGAAAAAAAGTCTGAGTGTATGCCAAGCCTGGATGCTTGGTTGTTTACGGTACCTCCCAGTTATTTTCACTTAACCTCTTTCTTTTTCTGAAGGTGGGTTTATGTTGAGTTACTGCACTTTTGCATGTGGAAATACAAGATTTACAGATGTCACAAGCCCAGTGATATACTTTGCTGCTTAATTTCCCTTTGATTTAAATTTGCCCAAGATGAATTACATGGGAAGAACTCATCCAGTCACACTGTAACACCATCTCAGGATTAGGATCCTGGCTTTGTGTTTGCTGAGTCTCAGCTTTCCTGTCTCTGAAAGGCAAAGATGTTTGCTTTTCTTGGAAGATGCTTAGGAAACTCAGCAAAATCCTAGGATCTGGAAACACTTACAGTCATGAACACCTTGAGCCTTCAGGGAAGAAGGGACACCACTGGTGGTGATTCCTCCAAGTGGGACAATCAGCAGTTGGGATATGTGAAAATGGAGAGGTGGTGTTTGGCAACAAAATACTCTCCAAATGTGGGCATAGATTTTTTTTCTCTGAAAATCCTCTGCACATGTAGTCTTAAAAGTTAGGCCATTTTAAGGCATTTCAATTTCAGCATCAAAGAATCAAGAGATAAAGATGTGATCATTGACTTTGAAAAGCTTTACTCAGCTCTGCTGAGGTCACATCTGCAGTGCTGTGCCCAGTTCTGGGCTACTCAGGACACGAGAGACATGGAGCTCCTGCAGCAGGTCCAGCGCAGGGCAACAATGTTGATCAAGACACTGGAGCATCTCTCTTACCAGGACAGGCTGAGGGAGCTGGGCCTGCTCAGCCTTGAGAAGAGATAACTGAAAGTCATCAATGTCCATGAGTATCTGAAGGGAGAGTGCTAGGAGCATGGACCAGGCTCTTCTTGGTGTTGCCAAGCAATAGGACAAGAGGCAGTGGGCAGAAACTGATGCACAGGAAGTTCCACCTGAACATGAGGAAGAGCATCATTATTATGCAGATGACCACACACTGCTACAGATTGCCCAGAGAGGGTGTGGAGTCTCCCTTACTGGAGATATTCCAGAACTGTCTGTGTGCAATCCTGTGCTGTATACTCTAAGATGACCCTGCTTGAACAGGGAGGTTGGACCAGATGACCCACTGTGGTCCCTTCCAACCTGACCCATCCTGAGTTTCTGTGTGTGGATGAGCTTCAAGTAAATGTGATTAAATAAGTCCCCGTGACTCAATTTTTCATTGTAAACAGTGTAAAAAAGGTAATTTCATCAGGAAATGACTCCACTTTTCTTTTTCAACTGCTTTTTTATTTTAGAGCCATTTTAACTCCATTTATTCTTCCAGAAAAAAAATGTTGCTCCTGTATGTTGGGCTCTTTCTTTTTTTAAAATGCATGACCTAGGAACATCTGTTATGTGCTTTTTTTTTGTGCAGTGGGACTGTCTGATATCATGGTTGTGCAAATTCAGGAAAGGTTGGCATTAGTTGCTGACCCAAGAAACACACTTGTCTATTTTTACAGGCATTCATTGTCAATCATGCATCTCAGCTGCAAAGGATCTGCACAATCAAAATAAAGGCTTGTGCAAAAAGAAACAAGGGTAATAATTTCTGTCCTGAAGCCTTTACAGACTCAAAAACATTTTTTTAAAAAGGTGTCAGGGGACAGACATGGAAATAAGAAGCAGTCTGTTAGAACTGTGTAGTACAAATGCCCTTGGGAACTGTTAGGGTCTGGATTCAAAAGCTGCAACTCAGGCCCAACTTTCTCATCAATCAAAAAACATGACATAAGGAATCGGTTGGAGTTGAAAAGAGCTGAGCTAACAGTGCAAAGCTCTTGAAGAATGCAAGCTGGAAATCTTACTGGTCAAGTGTGTCAGGGGCTGTCGGGGGCACTGGTGCCTAAGTTTAAGTTTTAGGATTTTCTCTGATGTTTATCAAAAATCTGTTTTCTGAGTGGATAGAGACTCTAATGTTCCTTGTGTTATTTAGTAACTATGTCTTTATTTTATTTCAAAGGTTCTTGTGCCAAAAGATCCTCTGTTAATGGGTAAGATGGTAGAAGTGAATATTTATGAAGCTGGGAAACATTTTATGAAGGGGCAGCCAGTATCAGATGCCAGAGTTCACACTGCATCCATCACCAGACCGTTAGCAAAAGGAGAAGTTTCTGGTTTAACAGAGGTGAGTAAAAGACATTTTCTGCTTTACTACACTGGTAAATCCACAGCTGTTCAAGCAAAATGATTCCATTTTGCTATGTATCTGTTATAATTTTATAGTTCCCATTCATATATGCATGAAGCTTTAATCTTTTCTGACAGATTGGAATCTGAATTCAAAATATGTTTTTGCTGATGCTCATAGCTTTACTTTGCTGACTATAAAGGCAATAATACACTTGTTTCTTGTTTCAAGGTACAAGATGGGGAAAGAACTTACTAGAATTGAAAAGATTAAACACCAGGAATTCTGTAATACAATGTATTTCAGTTTAGTGGAAGGATGAATCAGTTTATTTTTTTTTACAAAGCTGTTTCTAAAGAAATGTGTATTGATTACATATCTATTAAAACAGGTCTAAACACAATTCAGAGATTCAAAATTAATTGATGGGTAGATGTGCAGAATATTTAAAATATATTTTGGAAAAAGGTCAATATCTGATTTAGTCATGTAAAGAAAATGAAACTCTTTTAAAAAGAGATCTGATTCTTATTTTACACCTCAGTAGATATGGCTGTTAGCCAAGTATTCTCATACGTTTCATGGAGCTCCAGTTGTAAAAACTGATGGAGTGTGAAATGAAAATGTGTATCACATTTCTAAGCATCATTTGATGTCCTTTCTCCAGCACTGTTGTTAGGATCTCCAAAAAATACGTAGCACATGGAAGAAGGATAATTGGCAGTTTATCAGCCACCTTACTGCTTTTACTGTAAATTGCTGACAAGTATTAAAGTATATACATATCCTTGTTTATGTTTCAAGTAGACACATTTGAAATACATCATTCAAGGCATACCTGAGCTGACCAATGTTAAGCTAAGCTCCTTGGTCTCTTGAATAAGCCTGGCTGTGGAAACACAGAGCAGCAATAACGCACTCCCTGTAATGCACCTACTGTGCTCAGCAGATCATGACACTTAAGCACAAACACATTACTAAGCTCTCCATTAATATTGTCTGTGTGTATGTGTATATTGGCCTGATAAGGGTCTGTAAGAGGGAAAAAACCAGCCAAAACCTTCAAATTGTCTGATTGGACTATATAGCTATTTAAACACAGCTGAGTTTTTCATCAGAACATTTTTTTTTTTAATAATCTCTGGAACAGAACCAAGACTGTCATTAAGCGGTGTATGTACTGCCAGAAGCTTGTAGATGGGGACAAGCAAGGAGGCTCTTGACTGAATTAATTTTTGTTAAAATTGAGAGATAAAATTATTAAAATCAAGGATACAGATAATTGCCATAAGGACTCATTGAGATATATAGATCTAGTCCTTCCCTTTGGATTGGATAGGCACGAACAAGTACCTGGAATTCCCCCATAAATGGCTGCAGCAAGCAAATGATAAAGCAAATTGCTTTTAGTGACTTTTGTGGTTACCAGTGCTCATTCAAGGGAGTACCTTATTTATGATGGGTCCACTGGAAATGTTAGGAACTTTCGTTTAATTGAAAAAATAGAATCTCATTATTGCAGTAAATGGAACATCTTTGGTACGTAGAAGCTGCAGCTGAAAGCTTTTAATCATGCTTGGCTAATGTACAATATATAGAACATGAACTGAAATTCTTAGTGGGAAGTACCTCCTGAAAAATCATACAAATAGCAACTTTTTTTAGGTTTCCAGAGGAAAAAAGTCAGTTTGCAACAAAAGTTACTTTGGGTTTCTGGCTGGCTGCAAGATGCAATTTGGTTGGACTGCTGGGAAACACTTCCTGCTGCATGTGCTCAAGACACATAGTTCTAACCAAAGATGCTTTGAGCAAGATAAAAGGGTAGCATATGTCATGGGAGCCCTTTATAGCTTGTTACGTGCACGGATGGCAGGTTGGGGAAAGATGGAGGCAACTCAGAACAGATGAATTCAGATACTCAAAAGTAACAAAATATCTTGGATCTTTAACAAGATCCCAAGTGTCTCCGCTAGGTTTTCTGCAGCTTGCAGAGATAAAGTCTTGGATAACTTTTCTACTGTGCACAGAAATGAGCAAGAATTAGAGTCTGCTCAATATTAAGGGTGTTTTGATTAACTTGCATAGGACTCAGTAAAACGTTTCAAAATCCATCACAGCTGTACTTCTCTGTAATGTGGAATGTTCACAGAAAGAGTGAAAGCTTTTTAAACTGTGGTCTTTAAGGAAATTAACCATACAGCTAAAAAATAAAATCATAAAAATTGAGAGCACCATAATGTGAGGATGTCAAAGCAAGTCATAAACTCATCCTAAGCAAGAAGATGCTTCTATAGATGCTGTGAGAAGAAGCACCTCCAAAGGATCAGAGCTTATCTGCTATTGTGTGCTCTCTTTCTCATCTGTTACATAACCCGCAATAATTTTTTCTGACAAATTCAGAGGGAGCACCACAAGCAACATGTGTGTCTGAAGGAACAGTTGTAGGCCTTTTTCTACCATTTTGGCTGCATGACTGGGGCGGCAAATTGGTCCAAAGAAACAAAAGAAGTAGGTCGCCAACTGGAGTCAACAGATTTGACTGAAAAAGAGGGAATGTAAAATGCAAAAACATAAAGGACAATTTAGAGACTCAATTAAATATTCACACATTGTGTATCTGTGACAAGTAAGGAGGCAAATATGTACAGAATTAATTCAGAGTATTTCTAGCATATCATTATTTCATGCTTTTTCAGTGTATGAAGAACACAGCTGGTATGTGTATCCATTAATGTACTAATGATGTAGAATGTCCTATCTTACAGATATTATATTCTTTAAGGAAAAAACTGTAACCAAGTAGATGGGCTTAGAATAAGGTCTTGACATTCAATAATGTTAGGCTCTGTGGCAGAATTTGGGACAGGAAGGAAAGAAGAGTCTTGGAGTCAGCAGCTCGGGTTAAAAAGCTGTCAAAGCAATCAAATTTAGCAATTGTGGTGGACATACTAAGTAGTAAAATGCACAAATATTTGCCAGGATTTTTTTTATTTTTTACTTCAGCATGATTTTTTTAAAAAAAGTCACTCAAAAGGGAGTGATGTCTCCAAGCAGCACAATTTTACAGGAGGGCTCTGTGGAGGGGCAAACACCTTTGGAAATCCCAATTGACTGATATCTACTATATATAGACTTACTTGGTTTTAAAATGTGCAGTTGCTGATCCAGTAATAGAACCACATTTAGAAGACATACATTGCAGAGGATATATAGGTGAAAGTTAAAGTCAGTGAAGCACGAACACATGTGTAAAGGCATTTTTGGACTTGGTTCTAGTATGTCTAACATAGGATGTATGTGAACTGGACATTAAAAAGTAGTGATAGTAACCTTAAAATGAACATTCAGACAAAACAAACCTGTCATGAGTTGCTAACTGCAATTACAAATATCAGTGAATAAGTATTTCAAAGCTTTGATCAAGCTTTTTCTGTTAAGTTTCCCAGGAACAAAAAGAAGATGTAAATGCTGTAGATGTTATATCCTTTCATTGAGGTAGGCTTGGAGTCCACAAAGCATTAAGGATGCACTTCAGCATTTTGAGATTCAGAAAAGCAATTTAGCATGTCTTCTATGTTCTTGACCACTCTGGTAAACTTGTCTTTGAGGATTTGGAGGTAGGTTTGCAATGCACATAGTGTTGAGTATATTATCATTGGATAATATTTTTGAAAAGTCAGCAGTGTGTGTCAACAGTCTGAATGTAATCTAATTTAAAAAGAAAACATTTTAATATTTGTATTAGTTTTATTTGGCCATATTTAGGGATCTCAACTGTTTCTCAGCAGCATAAAGTAAAATACCTAATAAATGTATCCTGTTTACAGACAAATGTTTGCCCCAAACTAATCATTGAAAAAAAGTAAGAATCTGCAAGAATATGATCTCTTGTTAGAACCAGAAATAGGGTATGTTATGCTTCTGTACTCCAAAAATAATTCTGGTTGTTTACATATGTTCTGTGACTAGAGGAAAAAAAATACTGTAAGATGAGAAATATATGAAGAAGAGACCAGAGGGCTGAGGGATAAAAATAAAAGGCTGGCTACCTGCCAGAGTTGAAATGCATTGCCAGCATCAAAGCCCCATAAGTCTGAGGGCCTTTGGTGGGAAATTTTGATCAGATGGAAAATTAAGGCAAGAGAAAAAAAATAATTTTAACAGGCTGTTTAATCCCCAGTCATGATTATTTTATGTTCATAGTTCATGTTTCTATAATGGGTCTACGACTGACTTTCTTTTCAAACAAATACAGGCACATCTTCCAGTTTTCTGTTTTCCATTGGTTTCTGTGATTACATTCTCCATCTCTAATACTTCCCTTGTGAGTTGCATCTGCTGGGAGCCTCCATTTGCAATATCTCTTTTTGTGAGTCTGGGGTCTTGGTGCACATCTCTGTGGCTCCCAGGCCTTGGAAACACCCACAGTTGGCCTGTTAAGCTAATAGTTATTCAAGTCATTGGGCTCTTTGGATGAAAGGAGGAGTGAGCCACTGGTTTTCAGTTAGCAACCAATTATTTGGTCATTCTGCTTGTTCCTGTTTTCTCCCCCATCCTGCCTGCATTTTAAATGCCCCAATAACCTGCAGTAGGTTATTATGGCATTGTACTTCTGGATACTAATGAAGAAGCTTTATGTTCCTGGTCTTCTAGTTAGTGACCAGTATTTTCTAGTTATGTTAGCAAAACATGACCTCTAAAAATTACTTTTTTCTGATGTTAAGAAACAGGAAAGATGCATATATCAAACACTTCTTTATATCCTGCCAGAAAGAAAATTCAACAAAGCATAGCTTAAAGGAAACTCTGATCTCAGGTAGAAAGGGTGCTTCACTTGCAGGCAAAATAAAATGGAGAAGGGGGAAGAAAACATCTTCTGCTGGAACAGAAATGAAAGAAATCATCTCAAAATTAAGATCTCTGTGTTGGAAACTTCCTTCAAGGAGTTGGAAGGAAATGTGGAAGATGTGCGTTAATTAATAAGCACAGCTTTTACATAAGCTAGAATTTCAAAGTGATGGAAAATTTGGTTCCTGAACAGGAACTAGAGATTAGAGATTTAGGGGAAAAAGAGAACAAGGAAGCAAATTTTAGATCAAAAAATGGCATAAAGGTGTGAGTAGAGGAATCTTTCATAACATTTTAGAAACAGAAACTATAGAATGTATAAGAATGCAAATGAAAGATTAGAATTTCCAAAGAAGAAAGGTATACCAATATATAATATACCTTTTACTTCTCTCAGAAAGCTACTTTGCAGAGGGATCTTTGAGTCACCAAGTCCAATTTGAGAAACATGTGGGGGAAGTTTCTATTAAGGAGAAGCATACTGACAAAAACTAGGAACATCTTCTATGTAAAATTTTCAAGTATTGCTTTATGAAATTATGGTGCACTACTTGATGCTCTTGCATTCTTAGGAATACACCTTTTGTTAACTCAGTTGCACTCTCTCCTATTTTCTGACACCACTTTTGTGACACCAAGCTGAGTGGTGCAGTTGTCACAGCTGAAGGATGGGATGCCATCCGGAGGGACTTGGACAAGCTCGAGGACTGGGCAAGACCAAGTACAAGGTGTTGCACCTGGGTCAGGGCAATCCCTGGTATCAGTGCTGGCTGGGGGATCAGCAGGTGGAGAACAGCCCTGCCCAGAAGGACCTGGGGTTGCTGGTGGATGAGAGGCCAGGCATGAGCCAGCATTTGGCTTTCTGGGCTTCTCACAGCACAGAGAGCCAAATGTGTCCAGGGCTGCATCCAAAGCAGCGTGGCCAGCAGGATGAGGGAGGGGATTCTGCTCTTCTGCTCTGGTGAGACGCCACCTGCAGTGTCCAGCTCTGGGGTCCCCAGCACAGGAAGGACATGCACCTGTGGGGTGAGTCCAGAGGAAGCCACCAAGATGATTAGAGGAATGAAGTACCTCTACTATGAGGAAACTCAGAGAATTGGCTTTGTTCAGCCTGGAAAGAAGGAAACTTTGTGACCTAATTGTGGCCTTCCAGTATCTGAAGGAAATCTGCAACAAAGATGGAGAGGGGCATTTTGCCTGAGCACCTAGTGACAGGACAAGGGGGAATGCATTCAAACTAAAAGAGAATAGGTTTAGATTAGATATTCAGAAAAAAATACTTACTGTGAGGGAATGAGGCACTGAAATGACCAGGTTGCCCAGAGAAGCACTGGATGCCCCATCTCTGGAAGTGTTCAAGGCCAGGTTGGATGGGGCTCTGAACAACCTGGTCTAGTGGAAGGTGTCCCTGACCATGGCAAGGGGGTTGGAACAAGATGATCTTTAAGATTCATTCCAATGCAAATGATTCTATGACTCAATGATTCTCTGGAAGAACTGATTGTAGAGCAAGGCGTACAAGTACTTAGTGCTTTTGCATGTATTAATCTGTTTTATTTAATGTGTTACTTGTATTCCCTGGCGATTGTAAATAGAGGTCATAAAAGATGGTGTAAAATCCCTCTTAATTAATCTTTTTTTCTCATGTTTTCTTCAGTTATTTCATGAAGGTCATTGTAAAGTAAATGTAGTAAGAGCGATTATTCCTTTTGAAGAGCAGAGCTCCATGCCACCTATGGATGTTTTTTAAAAGGACCTTCAAAAGTTTTTTTTTCTGAAAAAGGAACAAAAATTTGTCATGTGCTGTACCTTATATGCTGATTTTTGTGATCTACACATTATCTGCCTGCTGTGTTGGCTTTGTTTATTTGGGGATTTGAGTTGACTTCAATTTTTCTTCTGCTTGAAAGCCCATTTATCTTCTTCAAATTTGAAGCTTAGGGTGGATTCTTTCTTATGAGCAGACTAGGTTTAGATAAGCTGGGTTTAGATAAGCACTGGCTTGAATCGCTTGAAGTGGTTGGGGAATTTTAATCAATGCTGATCATTAGGAAGATGCTTAGCCCATATCTGTGACAAACACTTGAGATGTAGGTCAGCCACCTTGGGTCATGAGTATGGGCTAGGTGACCTCTTTGTTTCCATTCCAGCCTTATCTTCTATAATTCTACAGACATTTTAATTCAGCCATTTGATGACTCGCAAACCTGAACAGAAGATAGTGCATGTGTGTTGATGCAACACATTTCTCTGCACTGCTTAGAGGGCAAAAATACATAGAGGTGGTTTTAGACAGCAAACTCAAGAGCCAGCATAAGGCCTTCACCAAGTAGTTTTGTCCTGAGGTTTTTAATTTAATAGGCATGTTGTCTTTCTGCCCATCCCTCTGGCAGGGCTGAATTTCAACTACAGTGATCGAAGCTCAGCTGAAACAAAATGTATTCCATAGACCCTTTTCAAACAAGTGCTCACCACAGTCCACTTCAGGTGAAAAGATCTGAACTTTAATTTATTTACTTTTCATTTCCTCAACAGACAGTGTTATTTTGCTGAATGTCACTGTTTAATCACTTTAAATTACATAATTATGTTAATCCTGTTCAGTGCATGCAATAAATGGGAATAGTAATGGCTTGGAGGATTCAACTCTTAAGTCATTTTCAGGAGAATAAGAAAAGGTTAAACAGAAATGTTCTACCCCTTCTGCCTCCAGAAGTAAAACTCCAAGTGCTAAAATAGTTCTTCCATTTCTGTGTATTATTTCTAGTTCTTAAACTGCTGATGCTGCACTGCAAGATCAGTGAGTGGGTTCCGTTCTCTGTTGGCATAGGGACAAATTGGAAGTGTGTAGCCATGGTAATTTTAACTACTTGGCACTCCCTGTAATATTTAGGAGTTCTTTTAAAATATTTTTTCTTTTCCATCAGATCTCTACCAAACAGATTCTTTGGGAAAAATCAAATAGCATTTGTTTTTAGTAATCCTTTATTGTTTAATGAACCAATGTTCAGTAAGTTTTAATTGGCTTTTAGGAGAAAAATAGAGCAGCCACAACTTTTCTCAATTTTTATGTTGTTTTGGAAGTCATCTATGTCCAATCCACAAAAATCATTATCGGTTTGAATTTTATAGATCTCCGGTAGACTTTAATACAAAGAAAGTTGAAGGATATTCAGCCCATGTGTACATTTTACCTCTGCTTGTAGTATTTAGTCATCCCTTTTGTTTTTATTAGTACTCCTTAGATCACCAAAAACCACACATAGGCAGTATTTCTCTCTCCATTCCTTCGCTGTCTTCCTTTCCCTGCAAGCAAAAACACAGTCAGAGGCATCAGATATTTATTTCTTGAATGGATGTTATTTCTGTCTGTTTCTCATGTATTGAAGCTGTAATCAGAATAGTCTTTCTGCATGAATACTTGAAAGGGACAGCACAAAAAAGGCACATGGAGCTCATGATACAGCTTTCTCCATCGCCAAATGAAAGGTCAGTGGGAGGTTTGAATTTACACATACGAAGTTCTGGAATGTTGAACTTCTGCCTCTTAGAAATGTATTTGTTGCCAAAACCATTGAAGTGAGATGATTCATTACCTTTGAGATTGTTTTGAAGGGTAATAAAAATTGAAGTAATGAGATTAGACTATTTTTTAACTAAAAGCTGTTTAAAAGTGTATCTCATTTCAAAGAAATTACCAAGCCATGTTAAAGGTAAACTGCCATGTTCTGTATCCTTTAATATTATTACATGTTCAAAATCTTTATTAGATTCTGAGTAGATTAATGAGTTTCTAATAGTCTAATAATCATCCTTTGTATTCTCACTTATTCTCTTTATAATAATCAGAATTGCTAAGGTATTACATAAATTTTACAAGTAATTTTTTTTTTTTTAAATTCTGACAGATCTGTTGAAAAAGTGTTGAGCTGATCTGGAAATATTAGGATTAATTATGAGTTATAGTGGGATGCCCAGATCCATTTTTAATCATGATTTTACAGTCAGACTTTTATAATATTTGGACATTGTGATTTATGTTTGTGCTTTTAATATACTTGTCAGTAACATTAGAGGTTTTGGGTTTTTTTATTTTGTGGTGTCAAGGGTAATAAGAAAAAGGGGGAAAAGTGTTTCAGTAAGAGAAAAAAACCAAATTTTGTAAGGTTTTGTCACTACTAAATTATTGTTGTGGGAGATGTCTGCATATAAAAATTCAAAGGCAAATTTGCAGGAGCTATACCTTTGACTGAAATTAAACTGCAATTTAGTAGTAAGGATGAGGTTCTATTTGGTGGCTACAATGGACAAAAAGTAGCTTAAAATATTCAAATTTCATACTTCAGTGAAGGGGATGTGAAATTCACAGCCTTAAATTTAGTCCACCAAGGATATACTCCTAACTGCACTAGAATATCCAAAGAACTTACTGTGGCTGTTGAACACATTAGGATAATTGTTCTCTCAAAGACAGGCCAGAGAATGTTGTAGCATCTAAGCAAGCTTAGAAACTGGTGCTCACTCAAAGGTCACATCCTGTAACTTTGTGTTTGTGCAGGCTGTATTCCATATCAAATTTAACATTCCCTCCAGATCCTTTATCATGCCATTAGCTATTAAAGTGTGTTGTTGCAGTTTTACTGGACCAAAAAACAATAAAAATAATCCCTTGCCCTCCTACTACAATCTCTCCCACTGAGATTTTTTAAAGGAGTCTTCTCAAGCTACAGGAGAAATATTCGCTTTAAAAGTTTGCGTTCTCTCTTGAAGGAACTTAGCTCAGTGCCTTCTAGTTTTCACGGGACCTGACTCCTGAACTGAGCTATAGGATCAATTCTTATTTGTAGTAAGTTTCAAAGCAAGCTGTTCCTGTGGGCTTTATCGAAGACCATTAAGTAAAAGAAACACTTACAAAAATTACTGGTTATTTAAGTACTTCATTAAAGACAGCTTTACTTGTGGTTACTGTACAGTACACCAATCTTGATAACCTTCCTCTGATTACTTCCCATTGTGTATTTAAATTACTTGAAGAATTCCCCCACCTATAATTCATTATTTCAGACATTAGAACCCTGCTTAGAGATGCAAAAATATTTTCTACTGATTTATTCTAATGCCAGCCATTCTAGCCAGAAATCACAACTGGATTTGTTGTAATTGTGTGATCCAGCACTGGGATGAAGGAATTCTGCATTGAAAGATCTAGTCAGGTAGCGTGAAAGGTTATGGTGGGGGTGTGGTAGGGTTAGTGTAGATAGCCCAAATCCCACATATGTTCCCACTAAAGTAAAATTAGTGCTACATATGCTTGCAGGGTCCCTTAGTTGTTAAGCCTTTCTTTTTCACAACAAATTCCAAAGCTTGTTCATCGTTTTCACAGGTAATTGATTCTAAGCAGATTTGCAGGTTGGCATCCGAAACAGTTCATGTTTTGAGGTTCCAAAAGAGTCAGAGGGCTTAAAGCACAGCTTTTCTGTGCTTGAAACTCAACCCCGTGGGATGTTAAAGTTCCAGCATATTTACTTTCACTTCTTTCCTGAGTCAGGACCACAACTCAGATTTGATGTAATAATAAAATCATGATCTAGGACATATTTCTTCCATCCTAGATATTATAAAAAACTAGAATTATGATGAGGAAAATATATGTACTGCAGTGGTGCTTCAGCTTTTAATAACTTAGGTCACAAGCACTAGCATTAAGTCATTTTTAATTAGGATACAGTGGTGTAAAGTCAAAACCAAAGCTGAACTACACGTTCATTAATGCCACCATGGTATGAAAGAAATAATACGGATTTTTCTCATTCATTATTTTAGAAAATGGCTGACAAATAATTTGTAAAATAAAAACATACATCTAAAAATTTTTATATATAATTTTCTAAAAGAAATATACATTTTTAATTGTTCTTGGTGCTGGCAATCACACAAAATAATTAAGGGCCTAAAGGCAGACCACTTTTGATTGAGGTAGCTCATCAACCCATAAGAAAATAGTTAATCCCAAGCTTCTGACTCAACTTAAATCAGCAAATACTGTAATGAGTGTTGAATTTACTGTGCTATCAATGTCTTCTTTGTGGCAATTTTTATTTTGCCTTTTTACATGGTCTTACCAGTAGCAACACTGTTTTGTGAGACTTGGCCCGTAAAGAAGCCCTCTCCATACATGTGTGAGCATGTTGTCATTATTCCAGTGCAAAAATTGCCAGCCTCTGGCATGGGACAGCCTAAAGAGTTCACCTGGCTCGTTTGGTGTTATCCAATACCCTCTTTTCCAGAGGCTGCTGGGTGAGTGTCGTGTAGGTGGGAGCTTATGTGATGTGTGGAGCAGGAGAGCTCGTTGCTATTAATTACATGACGCATTTCTGTCTAGCTGGGTGATTGGCAAGGCATGGCAGTGTAGGCTCTTGGTAGACCCATGTGACTTCTCAAAAGGTTTGACAACCCAAGTACTACAACCTGAGATGGATGTGTGATTGATAAATAGTGAAAGGAATGAAACCTGACTGGCTAGAGAGCCAGATGTCAAATGCAAAACTAAAAGGAAAAGCCCCATGGAAATCACTATTATTTTTCGTTAGTCTCCATCTGACTGGGGGGTCCTTGACACAATATTATATGAGAAAATTATTCACTAAATGTCTTGGCTTTGAAATTGATGTATTCTTCTTCATACCTTTATATGTGTACTGTGGCAGAATTTGAACAAATGCTCCATTTTGGATTGGGGTGGCTTGGAAATGTTTGTGAAAGTACTTTTTTGATGGAACAAAGATGTGTAGGCAGTGCATTCAAGCTCTTTTTGTTGAAAAAATCACATAACTACTAAAACTACCTATGCATAATATCGGCCAGATGGATTTCTGGTCCTGAGGAAAGGGTCTTGTTATCAGGACTAGAGGATTTTTTGTTAAATCTCGTCCTTGTTTTGACATGACTTCACATGTGATTGTTAAGTCATTTCAGTCAGTGTGACTGTGATTTATCTTATCCGTATGGAAGCTATTTTGCAATTCTCACATACAAAATCTCTGATAAGTGCAGATAACATAATTATCATACAAAAAGGACAGCTGTGAATATCCATTTCTGACACAGACAGTTTTTTTAAAATACAAGAACTTTAATTTGGTGAAATGATGGAAGTAGTGCTTAGAATGACAGGAATTCTTTTCCTTTTTCAGCTCATGTGTCTCTGTCCAAAGAAATGTTAGTTCATTATATTTTCAGTGAGAAGTGCTTAAGATTCTGTAGCATAATCAGATTTTGTCACAGAACCACAGGGGAAAGCCAGATGTGCAGCTCTTAATAGCTGGAAAGAAATGAATTATACTTGGGGGAGTATCTTGTGTGATGAAAGAAAACTGTTGTAGTGCCGTTAAGCTTTAGTATGGAGACATGAAACATTTTAAAATCCAAACCCATCAATTTGTTAAAGACTAGATTAAGCCTCACAGTTATCATCCTGTGGGCTTGCATTTCTCATCCCTGTATATTTCTCACACCTAGTAGAAGTTTACCACTTTCTGGTCATTTTCTGTTTTATTTTTGTTTCTTTCACTTTTTCGTAATTTGTTTTCCTGGTTTGTGTAACTACTGCATGTGATTTGGAGTTTTAGGAGTACAAGTTGGTCAGCAGGTTGATGGCATAAAACAGTTTGTTGAGGCTGCAGTCTGGCCTTCCTGTCAAAAGGAACACTGATTTGGATCTGGGCAAGGGTTTTTTACCAGCCCTTGCTGTTCTCCCGCTGTTGAAGTGAGTGGGCTCAAAAGTTACCAGGATAGGGGGAGATATTGAAATGGTTTGGAGGACACCCAGGAGTCAATTGCTGCTAATACTTTTATTCACCTACAGAAAAAGGCAACAGCAAAACATGAAAGAAAGCTGTATTAAAATATTATGGGCTGTATTTTCACAGACCAGTTGCCTTTTCTAAATAGAGAAAAGTTTAACATTCCTCATTTCCATGTAAATGCCAACTGTACTGTGTTTCAGCCTTTTACTACGTGCTTATATACTATTTTCACACACATCCATATGCAAATATGTTTCCCCTGTGAACAGAGCTGAGACTATTCCTTCAGGATCAGAATCTTTTAGGTTGGAAAAGACCTTGCAGATCATCAGGTCCAATCACTAACCCAGCACTGCCAAGTCCATCACTAAACCATGGCCCCAAGTGCCACATCCACACATCTTCTAAATACCTGCTGGGACACTGACTCATCCACTTGCCTGGGCAGCCTGTTCCAATGCTTGACATGCTTTTGGGTAAAGAAAGTTTTGCTAGCATCCAATTTGGCAAGCTGCTGTTAGATATTTTTCTCTTCATTGTTTGTCATGTAGTATTAGTGTTCTTACATGTCGTTTAAACCTTGCTTTCAAGGGAGTTTACTTACTTATTCCTAACCTTTCCTATGACCCCCATAATTAAATTTCTGAGTGCTTCAGAAACAGTCATAAGTTTATGTTTGCATTATCATCCTGAAATGCAGCTTTTCTCTTCCCATTTCACAGATAAAGATGAGGCAGATGCTCAACGTGTCTGGTAGAGGATTAGTCTGGAGAACAAATTTGATGGTGGCCAGTTAGAGGTGCTTGGAACTAGATACTTAAAAAATACTAAAATTTTGTAGCATGTATTCAAGCAGGTTGCAGTGCATTACAAGTTTCAGCATTTAAGACAACTCCAGGGGATGAAATCTCAAAGAAAAAGAGGAAATTAGTATTTGTTACTTCATGGTTAATTCTAGAGGAACTGAATTTCTCCTCATGAGCTAATCCTGGGAATTATCAGGTACAACCTGATAGGGCACACCATGTAACGCCCTTGTCGGACAAGACTGACGTCCAGTGGGTACGAATGGTCAGTGTTTGAGCATGGCAGGGTGGAAGTCCGTGCTCAGGCACTTCAATCCTGTGCAACTACAGAAGTTTAGTCAGACCACCCTCTAAATGATACGAAGTCT
The DNA here is from genome assembly GCA_024500445.1 of Entomyzon cyanotis. Lineage (NCBI taxonomy): Eukaryota > Metazoa > Chordata > Aves > Passeriformes > Meliphagidae > Entomyzon > Entomyzon cyanotis. Next base: position 75,692,670 of record JAKEPQ010001005.1, read on the forward strand.
TTCCTGAGGATAGATACTCGTTCCAGCCTGCAGATTGGATACTTACTGCTCTTTGATGTCTTAGACAGAGCGCCAAGATGCTATCATGATTATCTAGCATAAAATACACTGCAAGCCAAGAAAGGTTTTTCTCATGTAGTCTTTCTTGTGGGGAAGGGCTGACGAATTATTTGTAGTGACTGGGGATAGAGAGATTGTGTTAGAGCAGTTAGGCTTGCTAATCACAGAAAGTAACCATTGTTTGATGTTTCCATGAGAGAGCCTTCCATTAACTGCAGTTGAACTTGACTGAGTGTGAAATTAAAAAGGAGACCCAGATTTCCAGACACTCCTTCAGGTGCTCAAAAGTATGCTAACTGGCACTGTGGGAGACCTCCTAAAACAACTAAGGATACTTAAAGGAAAGAGGCCATGACAATGTGAAAAGAAAACCTTTGTATTACCACTGAACCCACAAAGTTGGTCAAGATCAGTCACACTGTATTAGCTGTTAAATTTCAGGCTTACATAAAGTGCTTCTTTTTGCCAGGGTCTGGTTCCACCCGTGCTTGGTGAACATCTGCAGTCCCAGGAACTGGACGTGTTTAATACTAGGCAGAAAAGTCTGCGAAAATAAATGTAAGAGAAATTGTCGGGAGACTGCATTTTAAGCCATTGCCTAGCTTTAAGAAAATGGTTTTAAAACTTAAACTTGACAGACATAAAAGATTTTACAGGCTATGTTGGCTTCTGGTGGCAGCTGGAATCTGAGACAGGAATTGTAGAGACCTGATTGCTAACTTGCATCATGGCACTGGAGACACTTCACTCTTTATTTTTTTCTCTCCCTGTAAAACGAGGGAGGCATATAGATCCCACAGATACCAACTGGTATGAAATTTGAGACTTTGGAACCTAGTATAATGTCAAAGTATTTAAAGTGTTCTTTTTTAACCATGTTTATTATCCACAACATTGATGTGTAAGAAGGGCTGTATCGTTTGTTTTGGAGGTCGTTGTATTATATAAGTCTCCATGGAGCATTCCATTTTAATGCTTGGTTCTGTAGGAAGAAATGAAAACACCATAAATTCAGGATTATACATATTCTAGGATTAAGGAGAAGGCTTTAGCTAAGAATATGTACATATATCAGTTTATTCTACTTCGCTCCATGTGAAAGATCTTTGAAATCTTTCCTGATTTTGAGAGACAATGTCTCCTGAGTAAAAGCAGTATTACTCATTTCACTGTTGATATGTGAATATCATTCAGTTATATTTGTGGTTCTTGTGACATGAATATAGATTTTCAGATCTAGCTATTCATTTTACTGGGGTACTCTTTCTGATGGAAACCTTTTGTGTCTTTGCCTGTAGCTACCGTTGACGTCCCTATAATTTGCGTTGTTGTTTCAAGATTTAAAAGGGAAGGAAAAAGGTGATGGTCTCTGAAAGCTTGTGCTGTAAAAAAAGTATATCATATTTCATTTAATATTCTCATTTGTAGAGCAGTCTTTGAACATTCACATGCTGTCGTTCTTTCATCATCCAACAAAATAAACTGGGAAAATTTTTGTATTATAAACACAACCTTAAAATTCTTTTTTTTTTAAAAAACACCCAAAAAAAACCAATTAAAAAAAAATCTCAGTGATCCTTTAAAGAAGGAGCAAGCTGGAATGATATATAATAAGACATGCTGTGGTATGCACACTGAAAAATGATATCCTAGTGTTACTACAAGTTAAGGTACATCCTGTATTTCACTATAATGTATTTTCAAAGCCATGAAGCTGTGCTGGTGATCTCTAGGAAACAGATTTGTCTGTTAGCCAGCTAATTACCAGATAAGTGCCCAGAGCACGTACCTGCCATCTCCTTCATAAAACTCTGCTATGCACAGGGAGATAAATAGTGACAGAACCCCATCCTGAATTTGTCCACATTGTGCTGCTATGTTCATTCTTCATTTCAACTCTTTATTTGGGTGACTGTGATTTTTGAATCGCAACCTTTTTTTGTTTAGAAGATCTTTCAGTTCTGTTGTGGTTGCAGGTGCTGGCTGGAGTGCTGGCTGTCATGTCCTTTGATTCTCACATAGTGATTGACACCCCCCACACCTTATTACAAAAAAAAAAAAAAAGCTCAGAATCCAGGCTTCACACTATTTTTTAAAGATGTCATGTCTGACCCTGAATGACAGGTTATTTTGACAGTGCCTTGTTTGTGTAGGGGAAGGATACTGAGTCACTAAGTTTAATAGCAGCACAAAATACAAATGTGTCAAAAAAGAGTCAAGTCCTGGCTGGAAGCATTTATAGGTAAATATAAAAAAACCAAGGCTAAAACAAGTGGGTATAATGAAAAACAGCACAAGATTGTTTTAAACATTTTGAAGGTGGTTTTTGGCTTGTGTTTCCTCAAATGGTTGTTTCTCTTGTTTTTGTTTCTTTTGTTAGTTGAGCTTTTTGGTTTTTTCCTTCCTCCTTAAAGTGTACATCACAAAGGAAGTAATTTAATAAGCCCCAGTTGCTTAGCCTTCTGTCTAGCATCTAAGTGCTTTATGAGTTGAGGGCTGATTGAGGGAATAATCTGAAAGACTGGGGGAGGGAAAAGAAGTAGGTAGGCAAGCGCTTACCCTTAGGTAAGAACATGGAAGAGAGCAGAAAGATGTCTGCCAAGAAAAACACCAGTGCAGCCTTACAGTAATGGTGGGAATTTACAGAGAGAAAATTGATTCATTTTATACTCTTAAATAGGAATATTAAAATGTGAATTTAATGTAGGAGGAGGAAGTTCCAGCTGTGTGTGACACATCTGGAAATTCCAGTGTCTGTGTAACATGACATTACAAATTTGTGTTCCTAGTGGCATCTCTGCCTTTTCTTATTTGAAGGGCCACATGGTTAGATGATGCAAGAGAGAAACAGGGAGAAGTAGAAGGAAAAGAGAATGGACAGGAGGGACTGTAGTAGTAATCGATGTAAAAGGTAGTTGAGTAGTGAGCAAGGTGGTTTTTTCTATGTTGTTTAAAGGATTTAGACAGATCATGCAGGTGTTACTGGAAATAACACAGATTTTGCTGACTTGCTGAGCAGGTCAGAGGAAGGTCCTAGACAGCTGGAAGGAACTGTCAGATTTAATGCAGATTAGCTTAAGGTGAATCAATCTCTATAGCCTCCCATTGTTACCTGTACAGTTGTATTTGACCATGGTCAAGGTTCTAGGAGTATTGCTGGCCTGCTTTGACTGGGTCATTTGCAGTGATCTTGGTGTAAATTTGGAACTGGGAACTGTAATGAGTTCAGCTTTGTATCATGGAGATGCTCAGGGGCTGGAGCACCTGGCCTGTGAGGAAAGGCTGAGGCACCAGGCTTGTTCAAGCCTGGAGAAGTGATGGCTTCAGGAGACTACAGCAGAGACCCCTCAGTGCCTGTGCAGAGGTTCCTGAGAAGACAGAGCCAAGTGCTTCCCAGTGGCATATGTGGGGAAGATGAGAGACTGGGCCTAAGTGGAAATGAGAGGTTCAGAGTGGATATGAAGAGAGGCATTTTCCCTATGAAGGTGGTCCAGCAGGGGAACAAATGCCCAGAGACGTTGTGGTTTCCACCCCTGGATGTTTTCAAAGCCCAAAAAGAAGAAATAATAGGAAATTCCTTTGCAAAAGGTCCTGGCTGCTTTTTTCCCCCAATGTTTCTCATTTTTTAAAATGGGAATTTTAAAATGGGAATTTGATTCCCAATACACACATTTTTTAAATGTGTGTATTGGGAATCAGTGAATTCTTAGAAATGGTGTACAGCTGATAACATCTGACACAAGCATGCTTGTAAGACAGCATTTTCTCTTAACATCGTAGTACTGGGCATTCATTGGAATTCATGGTGGCAGGGATGCTTCTTACAGGAATTACGATGTTAATTCCATTAGGAAAAAAATACTTTCTGTGTCATTTATTTTGTAATTTAAGATCAGCATTCCACATTTGCAGAAGGCTGGTAGAATTTTTTAAGCAATAAATCAAAGGAACTCTCTTAATACCCACAGAACTAAACGTGTCTTCCGGAACTATTCAATAAAATTCAATTTACATATTTTTTTGGATGTGTAATCTATGTGACCTTCTGTAACTGTTTGTTTTTTTAAATCTGAAAAATGCTTTTAAAGTGTAATAGCCCAGAGTTTCAAATAGTGCAGTAGGATATGTAATGCATATTTTAACATATTTTCTTTAAATTTGTCACACAGACTTGTTGTGCATGATTATATAAAAGTCCATATTTTTAAAGCCAGTAGTACAAGTGTGTGATGTACTTGGTTGGGCTAAAAAATTCAGAAGTCTAATTTATCTTGAGATATGCTCAGTCAAGTAGTTTTTCACAGCAGTTAGCTAACACTTCAAGCTCTAACAGTGCCCCTGAGCCATGAAGGAAATTTGCATGTAAGAAATGTTTTGAATCTATTAAAACCTCAGCTCAGAGCTAAAGAGTTTCTCTTATGTCTTTGTTGACTAACATGAAGTGAGATCTTACAAAAAGCTAGGCTATGATCGACAGATGCCAAATCTTTGGTTTTGATGTGATTATATATTTCTTTCATGCACGGTGGTTTAATCTGGGACTGGAGTTTCAGAAAGACAGCAATCAATGGGTCTGCGCAAGAATACACAAAATATATTACTCCTGGCAATCGCCAAGGCAGAATTATGCAAAAAATAATCTGAAATGCATTTGATCATACACTAGAAGTTTTAATAATTTATATTATACCTTATTAGCAAAGTCTTGTGTTTACTTTATGGCTGCCAAAACAAGATGAAAGGCTGCCTCCATGAAAATACAAGATGCTTACCTCAAAGTGTCTGTCTTTGCATTTCAGTTTGGTAATTTCCCTTCCTCCTCTCATTTTGATTAATAGTATATAGTTTTAAATCTTAGAGTGCCTCTTCCTTCGTTGTGGTCCTGTTTAGTGGGAGCAATGCTTAACAAGTCTACCAAAGAATTAGTGGTCTAATTCTTGAGACTGAATTTGAGACTGAAACTGGTATACACACATATTTTTGGAACTTCTTTACCTTAGGGCTTCCTCCAAGCCTTTTTTTGGTTAGAAGAGGCTTAGAATTTCATTCTAAATTCCACTGAAATTAATCATTATAACAATCTTTCTACCTCTTGCAGCTACAAAAGTGTGATTTCTGAATTCAGCTTAAGGAACTGTTGTGCTCTGACTAGTGATTGTATGTGGTAAATACCAGTTCAGAATATTACAGAAATTACTTGAAGATTTCCTTGGAAAGCTAATGCACTGCGAATATTTTATCTAGAGACAGAGATACAAATAAGGGCTTTTCAGAATTTATGCTTCTATTAGTTGAGGGCATGGCGAGTGGATCAGTGTAAATACTAGTTCAAAAATGAGATCTTTACCTCCACCAAGGTTTTCTACACCAAAGGTTCATAAAATTATATATACAGTGTTTTTCTAATACAGCTGTTTATATGATCCTTTTGTGTCTGGAAGAACTGCTTTTATTCTTGACAGGCCCTTCCCTGCTGTCTAGACTGTGGTGAGGGCCACTCAGCCCTTACTCAGGAGGCAGAGAAGGCAGTGACATGGTCCCCTTAGCAGAGCTCCTCTTCCCACTGGGGGATTTGTGCCATGTCTCTCTGAGCTGCATGACAGACTCTGAGGAAGAGGCATCCACCTGCAGGTGTCTCTGAGTGATTATCCTGGGTTTAAAAGCTCTGTAAGCATCTCAGGATGGGGACAAAAAGACAGTCATTTTCTACAGGAGCCTTTCAGTCACAGGGAGCCAGATGTACCCTTTTTTTTTCAAATGCATGTTCTGTGATGATAATGAGGGAAATTTTTATGGAAGCCTGTGGTATTACCCATGTGTCAGGGAGAATTTTGGGTCTAACTACAGAATAGTGCTTAGAAAACATAGATCCGATGAACATACTCTTTACTTTCCTTGAAAGGAAATATTTGGCAGGATCACCTGAGGAGATGTATGTTATCAAGCAGAAATGCAGCAGTATTTCAAGTGGTAAGCTGTGAAGTACATCTTTAAGAAAAGGATCACTTTGGTTTGTAAATTGTGATCTTTTTGTCTTTCTACAGAAAGAAAATAAAAAATGGGTTTAGTGTATCAGTATGATCATCTCATTTATTGGAGATATGATAAAGTAAGGAAAAAATGGATCTCACAGCTTTACAGGCTGACTTAGGTGAAATGCTACTGAGACAACTCACCAGTAGCATTCACCACCACTGGAACATTGTAAACCTTGCTAAAATCTCTTGTGCCATTCTATCCTACTAGCAGTGTGCAGCACTACCTAATGCATATGCAGTGCATGTTGCAGTAGAGGTGTAAGAAAACAGTATGGTAACGCAAAAAAGCAGTATAGGCTATGCCTTATCAAAATTATACTAGCGAGATGAGACTATTTGGTTTTATGTTGAAAAACAGAAAAGCTGTATAACATAAACCAAATGCCAGTGAAATCACTACTGAAAATTACAGCACAGAAACATGATTGAATACATGAAACACTGATGTGCTTAACTGTTAGTGAAGGGGAAAATTTAAAAAAGTCTCTCAAAACATTTTACAACTTGTAACTTGTGTTTGGGGTGTTTTGCTGGCTATCCCTACTCTTGTTGAGACATGTAGATAGGAACTGAAGATGAGCATGAAGAGGAGCGTTGAGAAAGCTACAACGTCATTTATGAGGTACTGGCCCTTTTTATGTTTGCCAAGGGATAGCATCTAGTCTTGTACTACTAAATATCCATGACTTTTTATCACGCAGTGTAAAAATATTTAATCAGGAGTTAATAGTCTGATTGTAGTCAGTCAAATTTTAAGTCATGAATCAGTGAAAAATAAATATCAGAAGAAATTACTTTAGTTGTACTGATAGTTTTACAGCCTTATCCATACTTTTAAATCACTTTAGCCTTAGTATTAATGTACCAACAAGACACATAAAAACAAGTCATTACCATAAATTAAGCACTTTAGATTAGTAGAGATTTGTGAGACGTGCAAAGAAAAGAAAGGCTTTATAAGTGTCTAGAAAGAAGAAATTGCAAAAGAATTTCAATTCATTTGTAAAAAATCCTTAATACTGTACATTTTGCAGTTTAATCTGCAGGCAAAGATTAATCAGCTTTGATTTGAAGGATAAAATAGCTGTGGCCAAGTACTAAAATTTCAGATGTCTTAGAAATTGATTGTAATTAATAACTTAACAATAGTTTTTGATTAAGTTAACATGTACTGCACAATACTGACTGAAGTCCTGGAGTAGACTTGTTACTCTGCCTCACACTGCGAACAACTAAACTCCAATGTGCTTACCTCATTCCTTTCCTCTGTTTACCCAGTTGATAGTCTTCTATGTGTAAGGAGACAGCCTCATTTCATAGTTCACTTGGTCAGTAACCCTTTGCCTGTGTGAATTGGGGACTGAATCAGCAATAACTCAGATGTTAGCATAGCACTTACTCCAGGCTGTCATTTACCCCTTTGATGCTTACTTACCTTGATGCCAGTAGTAATCATTATTTTCCTTCTACAATTACTATAATGGAGCTGATTGCTGAAATGGAAAACAGGAGGCAGTTACAGAAGGTTTGAATTGTGCTGTCACACTTTCATGAACAGGCACCTTTCTTGGAGCTTTGATATTTCTTTGAGTTTGCCCAGAAATATGTTCGGTAAAAGACGGAGCGGGCATCTGGTCTGTATTTTCATGTGGTCCTGTTTCAACTTCTTGGAAATACAAAATTATTCAGATAGATACTATCTGGGTCCCTGATTTGTTTTATACAAAACGTGAAGGTGGAAAAAAGAAAATGGTTTAATCAGAAATCTTTTTTGACTGGAAAATTTCAAACCAATTAAAAATCCAGCTGGCCTCAATTGAATTCCCAAGACATTACTGAAATAGAGGGAGGGAAACAGAAATTATCAGAAAACAGAAATACTGAATTGTATGATGCAGCATCATTACACCTTTGTTTAATTACACCTTTACCACTTACATCTCTTGCAAATGTCATCAGATTACAGTTTCACTGGATGCTTTGCCTTTTGAGTATCTACAATGCTGAACAAAGGTGTGAGAGAAAAGAGCTTTTTATTCTTTTCACTTGGATTTTCTACTGAAATAGTGACACAACATCTGTAACTTGTGCTCCAGTTAAAAGACCCTCATGTTCTTGGGCATCTTGGTGCTTGCAGTCAGGTTGGGAACGGTAATGGCAGGCACAGCAGGGAACTGGGATTCAATATGCTGAATGAGAAGGTGAGTGTTTTAGCACAGCTGCCTCCTGAGGGTCACGGGGAAGGAAAAGCCCTGTGGGAGGATTTTCAAGCACCACTGAGCTGGCACACCAGGAGTCAATGATTGAGTTTAGAAGATCCCTGCTGTGCAACGGATTGAGTGTTGTGGTCCCCTTTATCACTGGCTAGGCATTTCTTTTGGAGAAGCCAAATATCAGAAAGTAGTGAGATAGCAGCAAAACAAATAAAAAAATAACCATCAAACAAGTCTCTCTTATGACAGTGAGGTCTGGAGATTTGTTTCTGTTGCTAACAGCTGCATTGATTTGGCAGTTAGTTTCATTAGAAATGCTGATTTTGTATGGCATTTATAAGATTCCTGTATGAAAAACTGATGATGATGATGCAGTGCAGGTTGAATCATTGGTCTTGAAAAGGACTTTAATTTGAACCTCAATATAAAGAGGAGATTGTATCTAGTATGTACAATCAGAAATAGATAACACAGTTTCAATCTTAATATGTGCTACACAGTTTCAATCTTAATATGTGCATTTCTTCACAGGAGTTCAGACGTGCAGCACAGAATGGCACCAACTGGAAAGCACAGCCTTCTGCTGAGATCCCAGTGAAAACACGGCACAGCTCATGGATGGCTTTGCAGCTCCCATGGCAACAAGAAGGAGGTGGACTGAAGATTCTGTCTGTCAGCCTGGCTCTACTGGCAGTTCTTGTTATGTTTTACTGTGGAGGAATGAAAACAAAACTGTGAACTGAATGGGGCTTTTATGAAAACAATGAAACAGCTGTTTAAAATCTTCAAAAGGAACACTTTTACCAACAAATCTCTTTTTTTTTCTAAAAAAAAAAAAAGAAAAAACAAGAAAAAAAGCTAATATAAATTGGGCAATAATTTGTACTCACTCTATGCCTTTCCTGTTATTCAAAGGAGAGAATGTTAATAAGCTGTGAGGAGGCCTATCTTGCCAAAACCTGAAATCTTTGGTTGGCAGAACAGTTTGTTGCATCTTTCCTTTTCTTTTTTTCCTAAAATGATGCAATGTTTGCATTACATACTCTTTTCATAATTGCTGTATCAGGTAAAATTGCATTAAGTTTATAAGAAATCTTTCCATTGCGTGATATTGGTCATCTTTTATGGGTAGGATATTTAAAGCTTTCCTAAAGTTTTTGTTTGATGCGGTGTGATGGTTTGATACCTGTCTTTTTGCATTAGAATGAACACTGCAAGGCCATTAAAGTTTGTCATTTGTTGCTATTTATTTTGTTGTCATGTCTGAAAGAATTTTTGACTACCATCTTGCCCCTCTTAACTCCACAATGAGTGATTAGGCTTTGTTAATACAACAAGAATTATTTTTTACATAGAAATAGTTTTAAAGGTGTTGGGGTTTAATAACTGAATGTGAAGATATAGTTTTGGTGATAGAGTTCTGTTAAAAGATGGATTTAATACAGTCTGTAGATTTAATACAATGTGTAGAGAACTACATGTGAATCTCTACTGGCTGTATGTTGGCTCAATAAGACAATTACTACACTGTTGGTGGGGAGGTTGCATTTTGCACAATGAAAACTTACTTTCTTGAAGCCATTTTTGTCATGACAGGATCTCCACACCTCCTGAGAATATCCTGGTCAGTCAGGGACTGGACTGTGTGCCCAGTTCTTCTGGCACCTGACCATGTTGGTTTATTCATGCCTTGTCACCTTTTTGAATATTCATCCAAACTTCCACTTGCAAAGACTTTAAAATCACAAGAGTAGGAACTGTCAAGGTGTTTTTTTGACTGTTTGTGTCATATGGATGGATCTGAGCTGTCTTACATCAGGCTACTGTGGTTTAACCCCAGTAGGCAGCTAAGACAGAGCCACTCGCTCACTGCCCTGCAGTGGGGTGGGGGCAAGAATCAGAAGAGTAAGAGTGGTAAAACTTTTGGATTGAGGTAAAGACACTTAAATAGATAAAGCAAAAGCTCCACATGCAAGCAAAGTAAACCAAGGAAATCATTCATTCTTTCATTACTTTGTCGGGCAGGTGTTCAGCCATTCCCAGAAATGCAGAGGAGGCCTGGACTCGGTGCAAGCCCTGCTCAGCAACAGCAAATCCAAAACATAGCCCCATAGCAGTTGCAGTGAAGAAAGTTAACGCTAGCCCAGCCAAAACCAGTGTCTCTACAGTGCAGAGGAATAATCCCGTAGTAAGAGTGCTTTGTACTTTATTAACTGGGGATTCAATAATAGTTACACACAATTAATCAGGAAGTTCCACCATGATGCTTTCAGCACAGCCTGTAAATTATAACAACAGATGTAACTGTCTTCGAGAAATCAGGTGTGTGATGACTTGAATATTATATTTCTTATAGCAACCACTGAAGGTCATGAGCCAAGACTCAAAATTCATGCATTTTAAAAGAAAAGAAACAAACAAAAACAAACAAAACCCAAAACCAAACAAAAAACCAACAAAACAAACAAAAAAAGAAAAACCAACAACAACAAAAAGACCAAACCAAAAAATAACTGTGCCCTTGATTTGCTTCTGTTTTTTGGGTGGTTTTTTTTCTTAGGCTTTTTGTACAACAGGAATATATAACAATCAGTAATTTCCTTTTTTAACAAATCTGAGAAATTCTCAAAAGAAACCCACCTACTTGACTCTGGGAGTTGAAATTTTCAGGGAAGTGCCACAGATTGCAAGATTCTCAGGAAAACTGTGGATTGGCAAAACCATTGTATCCAAGCCAAATTTTCCCATGTGATTGGAATAATCTATGCAGATGTGTTCTGTGCCTCTAGCATTATCTCTGTCAGCCACTCTAGCTTATCTAATCGTGGCAATTACAGACTCATTGCATCAGCTATTACGGAGATTTACGAAGCTTGTGATTTAGATTCTGTGCATCATTGACTTTAATGGGACCAGCTTATTTTCTTAGAAATAGTGCAATATACTGAAAGAGGCCAAAGAAGACTTTGTAAGTGACATTGCCTACAGTATATTCTTAAACTGAGCTTTAATCTGATAAGTAGGAAGTGTTGTTTGTCACATATTTTGTTGCCTTCCTTTAGATTTTGAGAGGGGTTTTTGACACTTTGTGTTGTAGAGAGCAGTATTATGTTTGTCACTGTTTTCTGTTTATGTACAACTAAAGCTTCCAAAGCCACTGAGCTGAGCAAATCAGTTCTGGTCAAACAGCTCACCTGGACCAAGCCCCAGCTGCTTGGGGCTACTGGAGCATCTTGGGAAACCTCAGTGAGTGTGGAGTGAACTGTACAAGTACATCTGCCTCATGGAACGAGTTGACCTGAACATATCTGAGCTCTGATTTTTGATTCCATTTGGCTCCCTGAATGTTTTTAACTGCCCTGCCAGGCAGTATTTTTAATCTTTACATCAACATTATGTTTGAGACCTACTTCCACCAATTATTCCCTTTTTACAAGCCATCAGGGTGGGTGAGAAATCTGCTGCACTCCAACTTAATGAGGTTATTGCAGGAGAAGTTACCTCACAGTCAGTTGATCCCACTTTTACACGTGCTGAACACACTCATCACTAGAGAATGTGTCTGCTATTAAGCAATCTACACTCAGAGCAATCAGAGCAAAAAAAGAACATAATTTCCATTTGATACCAAGAAAGCCTCAACTGTTTTTCTTAAATGTTTGTGGGAGTTCTGAGTTCTCTTTGGCTGTTTTCAATGAGGAATCTTGAAAACAGCAGAACCCTGAACAGCAGAGACATCTCTTGTGAACACTCTTAAGTACACACATTTTATTTTCTACTTGTGTGTTGTATGCTCTGTGTGCATTGTATGGAGGACTTTGCCATTTAATCTTTTCATCTTTTTCCTAGTAATGGTATACTTGTTTGGGAAAAGAGTATGAAGTATAAGCGTTTTATGTAATGCTTGTTCTATAAAGCACGAGAAAGAAGAAAAGGTGCTTTTGAGGAGACTCACTACTGTTACATCATTCCTTGCACATCTCTGAACATCTGACAGCTACTGGTAATCTAGTTTCGCTCCCCAGTTCAGCTTCCCATATGGAAAGCTGGAGTGATTTTTTACTAACAGCAAGTAATATCTGAAGCGACAGCAACTGGCAACTCTGACACTGAGCTTGGCTGTGGCCATTACCCAGAATGCTCCTGCTCTTCTTGAGAAGCAATTACAATTTCACAGGTTGGAATTAAAATTCCCTGCAGTATGCAGGAGAGTAACTGAAACTGTCAAAGTGATTTCAAGCTGCTAATCTCTCGCTGCTCCAGGAGTGAAAATAGAGCCCCTCTTACCGAGGCGCAGATCTGACACTTAAAAACTCCAGCCTTCCACTATGTTTAAATACATATGGAGAGTGGCTTGATCTGCTCACAGAGGATATCTGTAAAGATGTTATGTCTATGAACATTTGTGTGTTATTAACAAGTCTATCTTTTTTAACTTTAAGACGTGTGTAACTTCAGGGACTAAGACGACTATAAAAGAAATCTTATGCAAGAGCTCTGACAATTTGGAGGAATGAGTAGGCATGTGCCTGTTTATGTGAGGCTTATTAAAATCTTTATTTATGTCTTCTCAAACATGTATTTTTTGCTAGAAAAATTGCTTGTAACTTTCCCAGATTTTATTTTTACATTTTTATATCCTACATTGCATTTTGTGTGCACTGTGTTTGATTGTATAGATAGGAACAAAGACCATTTAGAAATCAAAAACAGAGGGGAAAATTGAGGGGCTGTAAAACTAGGATGCAAAATGAAAAATATTAGTGCAAAAGCTGCAAAGCAAGTCTGATCTAGGAGACACAGACCACAGAATTAGGGACTGGCTGCAGAACACCATTTGACTTGTTCACAGGCAGGGTTCATCTACTAGATAATTAAAATCTGAGTCATTGCTGGAAAGTGTTTGTGCAAATATCATTAAATGTCTTTTAGTTCCATATTTGATTCATGCATGCTCTTAACATTCAAGTGAATGCTTTTGTTCTTTAAATGAAGGTGCTTCAGTAGCTGGTGGAAAGGAGATGAATAATGAATAATATATTTTCATTTTAAAGAAGCCCAATACTTTAAAAAAAAACAAAACAAAGCATAACATGTCAGCGCACCTGCTGGTATCCCAGAGTCTGTTAACTCCCACTTGGGAAGTTGTGGCTATGGACTTGGATCATTAATGCTGTCCATTCATGTCTCATGGAAGAGTAATATTTGAGTATCCTTTCACCAGTATTTTGTTGGAAAATATTTAGCAGTTATAGCCATTCTTCTTAAAAAGTGATCTTAACATGATGTTTTATAGAGGACAATCTGTCCTGCATGGTTTGCTGAATCCTGGTTGTAGATAATAGGGTGAATTTCCGTGTTGGTGACCAGAGTGGGATGCAGATTTGTGCCTACAACTTGCAATGATTTTTTTAAAATGTCCCATCTGTCTTTGAGTGTGAAAACAGGCTAGTTCTGCTCAAGTGAGCATAAAATATTGTGTCTACTCCCTTCCTGGGTGGTGTTTGTGGGGAGTGGTGTACAAATGTTAGCTGGCATTGGGTTACAGATTACAGGAGAAGCTTGGAAATGATAAAAGACACCAAAAAGAGCCATGATTGTTTGGCACGTAGTAAGAGTTGAGGATCAGAGAAATTAATGTGATAAAATTATGACATGATGGGAAATTTTACTTTCCATACTTAGGATATCATTGCTGTATAATCTGAAGAATAAAACTTTTATGGTGCTTGGAAGGCTTTGCTGCACAGACACCCTTCCCAACTGCTCATAACTGTTGGGTTACTGTGCTGTGTTAGAGCAGTCTGTTCCACCACACTGTTGCCACAGCCAGAGGAAAGCAGTCCAGCTCACCTGACCTCTGGCTGTGAGCTGGGCACACCCAGTTTCATGGAGGAGGGCATTCCAACTCCATCACCTCTCACCCTGCCTTGTCAGTGCATTGCATTTCTTGCTGCTTGGCAGGGAAAATGGGTGAACTATGGCCAGCAAAGAAACTTGCTCAGTCCAGTGGCATTCAGTGAATAATGCACACATCTTTAGTGATTGCAAGCTTCCACTATTTTTTGGGGGTTTAAGTACCTCCATTCCACTGTGAGCCTGCATTCTCTCTTACCCTTTCTTTCAGCTGCTTCACCCAAGCTATCAGCAGCTCATTTTGTTTTATGGAAGATGACATGTCTTCAGAAGGGTAAGTATTATTCTGAGCAAGGTGGCTTCTTCCCTGAAAACAAGAATGCTGCTCCTTCAGTGGAGCTGATTTGCCAGAGGTATCAGTGCTTGGAAGCCATTGTGTTGCAATGTCTGTCCTTTAACTGTGTCTGTCTGTCTGCCAGAGCCTTTGGGTTATGTCAGAAACTCCCACTAATAAGCAGGATTAAAAGGCCTCTTCTGCTGTGCTGTATTAGTTTTGATCTTGCAGACCCCAGAAATGCTGTAATTCAGAGCAAGAGATAAAATATATGACTGATATCAGCTGAACATATTAAATTTGATATCCACTAGTGGCTTTATGAGCTGTAAAAGTTAGTATCTTGAAATCACCAACTATAAGATGTCTATACAAGAGATTACAAAGGGCTGTGTGTGACATGGTCTGCAGAGTGTTAGTATGAGACTGCAGGAAGAACCATAGCAAGTTACCACGTCAGCTGTGCAGATAACCAGTGGCAGAGAGAAAGATGTTCACACTCGACGGACAGCTTAATCTCCAAGTGTTACGGTAATACTAAGGAAATTTAGGAAAGAAAAACAGCAGCTTGGACATGCTGCAGCAGAATTAATTTGCTTCTGTCCTGCTTGGATTGTTTAGTTGGTGAAAAGGGCAATCTGAATGACATTCTCCAGCAGAAGGATAAAACAGAACCAAACAGCTCTTAGCAGCTTTGGATCTATGAGAAATAAATTATTCGGTACAAATCTGAACCTCCTGCACTTCTGTGTCTCCTCTGTATGCTGCTCTGAAGAGACACCTTGTTTTGATTTGGTTTTATTTGGCTTTTTTTTCTGCAAACACATATTCAGGTTCCTGAACCTTTTTTATTTTGAGTGAAATAATACTGAAAAAAATCATTCACTTCTGGTTTTAAAATCAAACTTGTTTGCATTTTGTTGCATGCCCTGTGAGCCTGCATCAACCAGCATCTTACTTGTAGGAGGGGTAGGATTAATTTTTGTATTGATTTGAAACTAAAATGGAAGTTTTCCATTGGTCTGTGAAGTACTGCTAGGGGTATCAAGAAAATTAAGCCTGGCTGGCAATCAATTTGATGTATTTATTGTCTCTATCTACAGATTTGCCAGTATTGCATACTAAAAATTGTTGAAGCTAACTAATCTAAATCCACTGATAAATTCTCAGTTTTTACCAATTTATGGTGTCATTAAAGTCAGACACAGAGCTTATTTGATAGCCTTGCCCCAGCATATATCTTCTGTAAGAATTACTGCTGCAGGACAGTTTTATACATTGCTCTCCCCATGTCCTCCACAACATCTGCAGTGCAAGAAGAAAAACAAATGATAAGCAGTAGATAAGAGGCAGTTCCTAAACTCTGTAAAGAAGCGGCTGTCTCGAGCCTCAACACAAATACTCATGAAAGGATGTGGTGAATTGTAGCTTCTGAGTTCAGAAAGTTTGTTGTAGAGCTGTACCAGCTGTATTCCAACATTAGAAGTTTTCATGCCATGATAGAAGGATGGAGGACCTCTTCTCTTCCCCAACCCCACAACAGCAGTCATCCACCACTGTAGAGGTAGATGAGCCTTATATACACATTGTATTTCAAGCAGCAGCAGAGCTTCCAGGGCCAGCCCTTTGTCACCTGTGTTTCTTTTCATAGTCTTTGAAAGACATTTACTTACCATGTGTCCTGCAGGAGCCTTGTATTTCTGGTGTCCTTTAATGAGCTTGGAAGCTCTGGTGGATATATTCTGCAGAGATCCAGGATTGCAGCTCCAGCTTTCTGAATCACAGCAGGGAGAATGAGCTATTTCGGCCTTTCACATCAAAGTTGTTGTCATAAGAGGGTTCAATAGTATATTTCCTGTTCTTGCTGCATACACTGCTGCAAAAGTTGAGTCATCAGCATATAAATACTTTCTTGGCCTCAGAATATCTGATTTTTTTGTGTGTTGATTGGCTGCCCATTTCATTTCTCTTTCCACACTTATTGACTCATCTAAGAATAATGAAATTGGGTTGCTGCCAATCATACTTCATATTGCTTCAAATGTAGGAATGCTAAGGCAACTCATAAATACTATCTTATCTGGCAGGATATCCATGAAACTGAATTTCGAGTCATTCCCATTCACAGCAGTAGCTTGAGCAAAAGACCTGGAATAGTTTTGGTAATAAAGTCTGGTCCTGTGGACAGTCTTGCGCTGTGCTGTCTCGTGTGCTTGTGAGCAAAGAAATTAAATGAAAGTCTGCTTCATGGAGGGAACAGGTTTTATTCTGTTTTTCTTGAAATGTTTATCAATCTGTCCAAACTCACTTGACAGGTGGAATTGACAAGGTCTCCTTGCTTTAAAAAAATGACAGTTCACTAACTGGTCTGATTTTTTAATTGTCAGAGTTCAGTTATCTAGACATGCTATTCATGTTTCAAGCAGTAAGAACAAGCTGGTGTGATGGCCAAAGAAAGCATAAAACTTTTCTTAGACATTTCATAGTTGGTTGGAAAGCAAAAGTTTTGGCCTTGTGGAAGAGGAGGGCTGTAGACAGTTTTTTCCATACCTTATAATTGTCAATATGAGACAAGTTTTAAATAATACAAAGACCTAAGCAAAGGAAGAATTTTAAATTAAGTATATTCGGTTGTGCAGTATGGTTTTAAAGTAAACTACACTTTTAAGAGTTATATCCATGAGAAGTCCAATTCTGGTGGTTTGTTCACTGTCCGCTCTGTTTTTTTTTTAATGTTATGTTTCCTCATAGTTTGTGGCAGGTAAAACTTTTTCATTTCAAAACAAAATGGCTGCAACTCACATGGTACTCCTAAGAAAACAAATTTTGAGTCACAATAGTTTCTAAAGGCTGAAACTAATTTCCCAGAAGGAAGGATGAATGTGGCAGCCTCAGGAAATGAGTACAGTGGCCCAAAGAGATCTAAAACTAAGGATGCTGCCTTTCTGTCCTACATCCTTCTACTGACAGCTTTTGCTTGCACCACTAGTACTGCCATGAGAGTGCTTGAAGGGAAGTTTGGGTGGCTCATCTGACGGAAACAGATTTTGGTGGCACTCATTTTGGGATGGCTCATGTTGCTGAGAACATCTTTGCAAGGCAAGGGCTTATTTGCACTGCCTTGAACTGCCAGAGAGGATTTTGTGAGTCTTACAAGCTGAACTGCTCTTGCTGGTAGAGCTTTGGAAAGGTGCTTACTCCACCACTTCATTTCCATTCCAGAGTTACAGTGAAATGCTGTTGACACGCAAATACGTGACTGGAAACAGATCACTATTGTGCAAACACTGTGGAGCAGAGCCATAAACTTCTTGTTTGAAGACCTCCACACAGCTTCAGAGGTAAGATGTGCTTGGGAATTGCAGAGCCAAGATCACAGCCCGTAGGGCAGGCGGGATGTTGCTAAACTACAGGGTTTACTGCAGTGATCTTTTCTGATCAGCTCAGGATGAGTGAATAATAAAGGACATACAAAGTCACTGTCAACCTGTCCTCTCCCTTAGGCTAGTAACTCCTTTTTGTTATCTAGAGGTACATACCTAATATGACTTTTTTCCCTTTTCTTTCCCTTTTTTTTTTTTTTTTTTTTTTTTTTTATGGGAGTTCAATTTGCTGGTTGGCTCCAGGAGGTGCTGTTTATGTGGGTAGAACATATTTCATCTTTCATGACTCCCAATCTGTCTCTTTTGTTAACCATAGAAATCAGTTTAAAAAACAGCTGGCATGAGAGTGGGTGGTTTTGGTTGTTTATGGTTCTGGGGATTCTTTTCTCTTGTTGCTTACTTTCCTGATGCACATGCTGCTAAATTTCTATTTGTTAAGGAAGTTCAAAAGGAGGAAGAAGTAAGTTCTGCGTCATTTCAGTTTGCGTTTGTGCTTAGATCTGGTCAGAGCCAGCCAAACTCTGGGCAGTCAGCAATGTGAGCAAACATAAAGCAGATATCTAGAAAAGGACTGGGAGCTTTAAAGTCACATTAAGACTTTGTTGTAAACTTCTGCTTTGAAGACTTGCAGTATGACACATGAAAAAAAATGTTAACTTCCATTAAAGCCTCTCATGAGATTTGTTACCAAATGTTAGCAAGAATTCAGCAGAACATTTCAAGGGGTACAATCCAAATGTTCCCATCATGCATTTGATGAAAACATCTTTAAATAGCCTAATTATTGTAAAGGAGGAAACACTGTGCTTGCACCAGATTGATATTAAATGCAAATTTGTTTTTTGCAAGCATTTAGGAAAACAATGAGTTTTAGTGACAGCTTCATGGAAATACGTGAGAACATGGTCTTTGTTTGACAGTCTGTCCAGTGTTCCCAAAGTAAGTGAAAAGAAAGTGACTAGACATTTGCATTGTGAAACACCAGGAAAAAATAGCAGTTTATGATCAATATTCCTAATGGAGTACTGTGGGCATCCTGCTATTTCTAACACTACATTTTTTTGCGGGTTTTTCCCCTAGATTGGCTTGCATTTACTAAAGAGTATATACACTGTCTGTGTATGTATTCTGATATATTTTTGTCTTTCTCCTGTTTATTCTGTAGCCAGTGGCTTGAGAAGGCTTGTGGGAGTTTAGAAAGAGGAATATAAGGTTTAAGGAGCAGTACCATGTCTTGTTCTAAAGGCTCTGAAATTCAGTCGTTTCGATTTCTTGAAACAAATGCCCTGTTTGGGGCCAGCGGAGGGAGAGAGCTGTCTCCCCTGCCCAGGCCTGCTTGCAAGACAAATGGCTCCATTGTTTCTGTGGTGTGCAAATATCATCGGTCCTGGGAGGTCAGGATTGCACACACTGAGTGGGGTGCTTAAAGGACTTGGATGAAATACACACAGAAGATTTCAAAGATAAGGAGTCAGCAATGGTAAGACTTGTGTACTCTCTGTGTTTTGGTGGTACAGTAAAAACACAAAGCGCTGAGCTTGTGTAAACTTACTCATTCTGCTGGATCCAAATATGTCAAGCTGCTTTCTACCAGGAGGCTTTGTGCCAGATAAGGTATCATTTTTCCCTCCACAGCCAGCCTAAGAACCTGAGGCTGCCATAAGCCTTCTATCTTTTGTAGAAATGCGGTTATGTACTTGTGCCTGACGTGATCTGTGCGTGTTGTAGGTGGCCTGGTGCTCTGTGGGTGTGGAGGAGGCAGGCTGGCAGACAGCACATGTCTGAGGCTGGGCTGGGACGGGGGTGAAGCTGGGCTGTGGAGGCTTTCCAAAGGATTGTACAACTCTGCTGGAGTCTGGGCCTAGGGTGAGGCTGAAGGTAAGATGTGGAGGAGCACATAGATATTTTATTTTAGTGCTATAAAGAAGGTTTTAATTTTCATTTTAAAAACGGGAGTTGTCATAAGCATAAGGGTGTATCTAGCAGCCAGCAGGCTGATCAGATTTTACAAAAAGGCACAGCAGTGGTGGTGAGCTGGTGATCTTTACTTTGGCTGTTGCTGGTGGTGTTCTGCATTAAGATGGAACAGTTCTTCACAGAAGATCAGCGATCATGGAATTCTGGCAGACTTCTAAGTTAGTTATGTTCCAAGTAGAAAATAATAAATCTTCCTGATGTATTTTATATCACTGCCTGTTACTCTGACCACGTCCTCGAATTACACAGATGACTTCTGCTGTGTAGTGTCCTTCATAATTAGCTGTCCTAGAACTGAAGCAAAACCATGCAAAGAAGTTTGGCATCTTAAAATGCCGTATAATCACTTCAGATTTTGGAAGCACAGTCTCCACCCCTCACCCCCACCCTTAGCTTTAGGAGGAGAAACACTTCTCTCTTGTCCTTCATTTTCTGCAGTGGGAATTCCCCCTTCAGTTGTGTCTACTAGAAATGGCACTGTACCAATATCTGGGACCATTATTGACTTTTATATTGCAGACAATGAAAAATCACTCACAAACAGACTTCATTGTTATGGTGATTGTTTGGTATCTATGTAAAACACAGTTGAATGAGTTCTAGTGACATGTCAGTGTCTGCACTTAGCCTGGGACTCTATAGAAAGCAGTTGTGGTGGGGGATTGCTGTCAGAATGAGAAAATCTTGATGACAGGACTGAGTGGGCTCTTTTAATTCCACTGCAGCCAAGTGGTTTGAGGACCTGCTTCCCTCTTACTCTGAAATAGAATTTATTTGACTCAAGGATTCCTACAGTGACTGCAATCCTGGGGTAGAGAGGCAGCACCAGAACTGTATGCAGAGTTAAATTTTTTTTAAATACTAATTCATCCATATTTTCAAATGCATCTGTTGATATCATATTTCTTTAGCCCACTAGAAAGGGCATATTTTCATAATTCTTCTTTGCAGATACCCATTGGAGTATAGAATTCTTTCTAATACATGTTTTGAGTGAAAGATTAAACCCTTCTCTCCCTATAATTTCATCACTCCTGTTGTCTTAATTTACAAGGTCACTACAGACAGATTTTTCTTTTCTTAAGGTGGGTTTTTTGGCCTTTGTTTAAGGGCTTGGAGGGTGGGGAAAAACAATTAGTTTAAGAGAATAATTTTCCTTCCAGTAATGTTGATTCACTCGGCCAGTAAGCAGAGTTTATTTCTTTGTTTACTTGGAAAGAATGAATATCAACACATAAATAATCAGCTGAGAACAAGATTTCCAGGAGGAAGAAGAATTTTCCTAGTCACTTTTCTGTTAATTCAAAGCAGTATCTTTTAAAATTGATGCAACTCACAGCCTTATGATGATCACATTACTTTCCCTTAGGAGTAAACACAGACCAAAGTGTCTGCTTAGTTTCCAAACTAGAGAGGAGTTGTTGCCTCAGGTACTCAAATTCCTACAGACGAAAGCTTTCCATAGCTCTTGTAGCTGTACATACTGAATGTATCAGTGTACCTGGGGACTTCCTTGCCAACTTTTGCAAAGTACCACGAAATCTTCTTCAGAAAGACATGAAAAAACGATTTATTGAACAGCCCTCCCAAAAGTGCTTTTTTGAGACAGTCTTTCACCTAGCCTAAAGTACACAGGCTTGATGTGCTATAGGTGGAAGAAACTAACCATATTGTAAAATTTCTGAACTGTTTTTCCCCTTATTTTCACTCTTGGAAAGATATGTAATCTAACAGGACAACAGGGTTGACCCTTTCTTCAGACCCCATTGCAGTGCAACACTGAAATCTCCTTCTGGAAAATCCTCTTGGGCTAATACATTGCAATCCTATTTTTCAGAATTTGCAAAACCTAATGTATTTAACTTGTTAACAGCATCCTACAGAATCTGAGGTCCCAGGGACAATTCCTGTCCTTCACAGCTCAGGGATTTTGTGATATTCAACAGCAGTAAGAGCTTTGTCCAGGAGGAAGGCCAGGGCCACTGGTCACAGTCATCATCTGCACCCATTATCTCTTTCAGCAATATAACTTGGCTTTTAATGTTATATTGGGAAGTGTATTGCTTACATTATGCATAAATCCTCAAATGCTTTTATCAAGTACCTCAGATGTTCCAGACTGCATGCATATTTTTGGGCTATGTACATCTATTGGCTTGTTTCTTTATCATGGTTTCATAACACTGAAAATAGATAGAGAAGCAGATTCATTTTCCTCAAACTGCTTGATGTGAGAAAATTATGCTTCTAGATTATGCTATTATAAAAGGTTGCTGTGACCTGGAGATGCACTACTTAGCTTATCATTTTCCAAGTTTAAAAAAATTAGCTGCCAGCAAAAGAGACTTACTTTCTGCTTGCTTTTAAAGCATTTTTCAGAATGCAGTGTTGCTGGGTGTCAACAGACTTTGGATGCTACACAGGAACACTTAAACAAATACAAGTAACCAGTCATCACACTGGCTTCCAGATATTTACAGTAATAGTGCCAAAATCCCTTCTTCAGACATTGGACTTCCATAACCTAATGAAGCAGGAGGTGCCAAGAATTTAGTAACTTAGAGGATAAGAAGTTGGAGACAGAGGCTGCAAAGGAACCAAGCTTTACAAACATACCTTGAATGCACTTGGGACATTTGGGGGTGAGGTGGAGTTATTGTCTGTGCAGAATACCTGAACAGAATTGCTAGGTTTTGAGTCAGCAGAGCATTACCAGCTTTCCAGCTGAGGAAAGTATTTTCTACCCAGACTGAGTCAAATGGAAAACCAACTTTGGTTTTGTAATAAGAATTGCATGTGATTGAAAGAAAAAAAAAAAAAAGATCCTCTTGAGTTGTGTTTTCATAATGTGAAAATATTGATCCTTTCTGGTGGTACTTGAAATTGGCCAGAGTCTCTTGTTCAGCTGTTTCTGGACATAGTTCAGGACAGACATCCTTGGGGATGATTAAGCTAAAGAGTTTTTGGAGGTGTACAGTTGTCTGAGTTACCAGTAAACCTACTGTTCAATGCTAAAATGAAATCTCACTGCCAGAACTCTGCTGGAAAGTTCCATTTTTAATTACTATTTAATTATAATTTAAAAAAAAATCTGGCCTTAGACTTCAGCTTGCTCAGTGGGGCAGCAGAGGTTGAGACCTATGCTGGGAGAATCAGTGTGATACTTTTTCCCCCATTGTTTTGAACTTTGTGTTCATTTGCATGTGACATTACAAAGAATGAACAGAAAATACTGCCAAGTCATGACTGTAACAAATCTGCACCTACTTGCACATAAGGTGGTCAGAAGTCAAACCCGGGAATATTTGCTCCCTGCAGACTGTCAGTAGTCTGGCAAAAATATGAGTACACACCCTTATCCAAAATAATGCTAGAGCCTCAGTCATGTTTAGCTGAACTTCTTTGGAAAGGGAAATACCTTGTGACATTCTTCAGTGGCCTCTATGGACAAATAAATAAAAGCTTTAATGGAGCCTTCACAGTAGGGTATTGGCAACTGAGAAGGACCCTGAGGACGGGGTTGGATAAATTAGGCAGAATTGGGATATTTTCAGAGCTCCATAAGGGATGAGGAAGAGGTCTTTTATCCACCAAAGTTCCTGGGGCTCTGAGGGAAAAAAAACCCTGTACCATGCTTAGCACAGGAAACAACAATTTCACGTGAGTGTTTCGGGGCTGTGTGTGTGCATCGTATAGTCTGGCCTTGTTCCATCAAATACATTCCTCTGAATTGGACACTAGACGGTAATGGCTTTTATTATGCCAGCAGGTAATTAATTATAATAAATGTGCAAGTTGTCTATTGTCTCAATAGGCTCTGTAGAGCCAAAAGGGTGCATGTGACTAAAAATATTCTGATTAAAGGTCTGCAGTAGTAAATGAGCGCTGCAGCAATATTCCACACTGAGTCACTCAGAGCTGTGCTGTCAATTACCTGTGGATTAAGGACCAATGAGATTTGAACCAGGTCCCTTATGACCTGAGTGGAAAGCCCCAAGGGGTTTTGTGGCACTGCCTCTTACAAGTGCTCCATAACAGATCTGTTTTCAATTCTTATTCTTTTCCTCTCTGTTTTTTTTTTTTTAGTTTTAATTTTTTTTGAAAGAAAGTCAGACTTCAAAGTAGCAGCCTAACTTGTTATTAATATGCCTTACAGTATATATGCTATGACTTTTTTCCTTGTCCTATCCATAAGACTTCACTGTAGTTTCTGCACCTGGATGCTGGAGGGAAGGAGGTGGGGCAGGATGAGGGGGAAACAGATGATGCATGCCAGAAGAAAAAGTAATTGTGGTGCTAAGAAGTTTTAGCAACTTGGAGAAAAAATCCTTCCCTCTCAATTTTCCAACCTCTTACGGCTTTCTTGTCAGCCTTTCACTGTTATTTGTGTGTGGGCATTGTTATTTGTGTGTGTGTGTGCACACATATTAAGCACATCATTATATGTAAAGAGGATGGTTCTTCACTTCAATGCATCAAGGAGAACTCAGAACCACTTTGTCAACATAAATAAACTATTAGACTATCCACAACTAACATCTTTGAGGTCATCTTCCGTAGCCAGAATAAATTTCTCTTTAACAGTACAGATGGATACTAGGAAAGCCAGCAGATGCATTGTAGCTAATCAGAAAGAGACTCAGCAGGGTAACTAAAATCTCTGCTAGAATTCATATCCCTTCATGGAGTTTAATTAAAGAGCTTTGTGTGCATCCTTTTGTTTTATCTGTTGCCAGTGTTTTGTCTCCTATTGTGGCAGTTGTTTCAAATAACCATCAATTTGCTGTGATAATCTACTGAGGAGAACGAGCAGCACTGTTTAATTATATAAAAATGATAACGAGCTTTGGCTGTCAAAGAGTTAAGGAGCTGCTGCTATCCACTGGAATATAAAAGAGTTGGTGCCAAAGGGGCCCCTGGAAGTCTGTGGCACTTCAGACTTCATTGCTGAGCAGCAGTAACTGGCTTGAGCAAGCAGCAGGCCAGCAGAGCTTCCTTTGGGGACAGATAACTGAATTATTGAGCAGCCTCCTAACAGCAGGAAGCAGAACAGGCATGGACAGATTTCTGTTTCACACCCCAGCAAAAAAACAAGGAATAAAAAGGAATAAACAGCAATAAAAAGGAAGCTCTCATGTCCTACATAGGCTCAACGTCTTTGGCATTGTACTCCATTCCTCGTCCACATGGCAGAAATTAGAGTTTGGGCATAACCAGGTGTCATTTGGTGCCATTTTGCTGCAGGAGGTAGCAGCAGAGCTTGGAGGAATGGGGTTATGGCTGCTGGGGAAACATGAGCTAAGGTGCAGATAACTCAGGCATGCTTGTGCTCTACCCAAGAGTAGTACAGATCCAAGTTTATCAAGAAATAACTCTTTAAGAGATAAAAGACTTTCTGTTCTCAGACCTTTTTTTTCCAATCCTTTTTTTCATTTTTCACCAACAGGTGAATAAAATCTTGTGCAACCTCCATATTTTGCATCCAAACTATTTACTCAATGAAGCTGTTGCTTTCCTCTTTCTGTTTTCTCTAGCTGAGATCATGCTGAAGTAAGCATGGGGTGGGAAACTTTGTAAAACTGGAACAGCACCAGATCCAAAGAGGAGAAATTGCTGGAAGCCCTATTTCTTAAAGCAGAGAACCAAGAATTCAGCTTAATATTATGTGACTGACTTTCCATGTGCTTGGCATCCTGATTAATCACAGCACTAATGAACTCCCGAGGTGTATAGTGCCTGGAGGGTCCTCCAAGCCAGGTCTCCAGGCATGGAGATAGTGGGCTGGAACATATACGGTGGAGCTGGTGAAAACACATCCAGAATCAGGGATGTCTCTGGAGGCAGAGAGATGTGACAGGGCCTTCCTTCTCTGTGGCCTGACCACACTGCTGTGGGAAGCCAAGGACTCCAGCACAGTGGAGGTAAGCAGGGGCATGGCCCGTGACAGAGCACTGTTGTTACAAGTGTGATGTGAACAGGGCTGTAATGGTGCTGCTTCGGACCGACACTCCTGTGCCATTAACCCACAGAAAGTGGAAAACACTTCATGGAGGACTCTGGTTGTGCTGGTTGTATGTAGGGAGGACCAGCAAGGGAAGGGTTAGTGCTGAGTTGTTAAGAAATGCAGCTTTGCCTTTAATGCAACATTCATCCTACAGGACATTGTGCTGTGTGTTGGTTTTTCTGCAGCATAAAAGGGGTGCTGGGATAGATACAGTATTAAACAGCAAGGTTAAGGTAAGCTTACATTAGGAGCATTTTACAGGTGTGGAACTACAATTGCATTATAAAGGTAAAGAATTTTTATTGTTGCTGACAGTCTTTTAGACATTGGCCCCTTGGACCAGGTCTTTCCTGTGTGATTTTCCAAATTTCTCACAGGAGCTATGAACAGATATGTCTGCCTGCCTGCCTGCCTGCCTTCCTTCCTTCCTTCCTTCCTTCCTTCCTTCCTTCCTTCCGTTCTTCCTTCCATCTTTCCTTCTGTCCTTCCCTCTCCTTTACAACTGTGTATTCATCCTGTCCAAAACAGAGTTGTTGACCCACTTTCCTTTGTGGCCTTTCCAGGTGCCACTGCCTGCACTCTTTATTTCATTATACTCTCTGCCCTTACCCTGCTTTCGGCACTGAAAGCCAGACGATGCTGTTCAGCCCCCATGCCACAGAACTCCTTTGGCACTGGCTCTTTTGTGTTCCAGTGACAAGCCACAGTGATGCCTGTATGACCAAGGCACACTACTCCTTTTTTGTACTCTTTTTGCGTTAAGAGTACCATGCACCTTTCTCATTAGGAAAAATGTGAATCTGAATTACCTCCTCCTCTTTTAAGCTCACTCTTTTTGACATTCCTTTCATTTATAACCCAATCTCCTAAATTCATTCTGCATGCCTTCTATGCAATACATCCTTTTCTCTCTATCCAGACAACTACAACTTTGCTGTTACAACTTCAGCTCTTGTTATCTTATGGATCAATCACTGTACTCATCCTGTCATAAATCTGACAGATGTACTGTACCAATCCCCACTGCTCCTGCAAAGATAACTTTCCCAACGCTTAAGTTTAACCATGTTGTCTGTTCTCTGTGCTTTCCCACTGCCTTGCTCCTGAAACTTAAGCTACTTGTTTTTACTTCAAGGCTTATAATGACCTGTCTTCTCCCTACCTAGAATCACCT
Organism: Entomyzon cyanotis; assembly: GCA_024500445.1. Classification (NCBI taxonomy): domain Eukaryota; kingdom Metazoa; phylum Chordata; class Aves; order Passeriformes; family Meliphagidae; genus Entomyzon; species Entomyzon cyanotis. The sequence continues at coordinate 75,719,709 of JAKEPQ010001005.1, forward strand.
CCTCAGTATTGAAGAGCTAGCTTCCACCTCTAGAAGACACAGTCTGGGTCTTCTTTGAGTACTCATTCAATTTAAAAATGTTTTCCATACTCAGAAGGAGCATCCTGTGGAGTTTGCAGCATCCTCTGCAAAGCAGGCTCTTTTGGCTTTTAGCTTCCATACATAAGGCTCTTCCTTTCCATGTTGCCTCTTAAAAGCCTCTTTCTGGTTGGCTGGCATTTTCTTAATTTACTCCCTTCCCTGACCATTCTGTCCTACCATTTTATGCACATGTCATGATATGTGGGATTGCTTTGGGATTGGGACTGTCACACTGTTCTGCCCAGGTACATCACACAGCACAAGGAGAATGTGATCTGCAGAAGGAGCTCCTACAGCACTTCAGTAGTAAATCCTTGTGCAGCAGGAATGCAGCTGTAAAAGCAAAGTGTTTTAAGTGTAATAACAGTAAAGTTGCCACCCTCCTCCTGGTGAAATAAGCAATCCAGAAGAAAAGCAGGGTCTGGTATCTTCATGCCCTCACTTGGCTCATCCACAGTCAGAAGAGGTTCCATCTCTTTCTGCTCCCACCTGGCTGATGGAAGGAGTGGTGCAAGCATGCCTTTGTCTAATTGCAGCACAAATTCATCAGCTTATCTCAAATTTCGTTATTGGTGGCTCAGACTGGCAGGGCTGGGTGTGCACTGCTGCAGGCTGGGGGGGGCACATGAAGGCCTGCTGGGGTGCCTTTGGGGCAGTAAATCCTAGAAGTGTGTTGGTGGCAAACAGCCGGGGTGTGGGAGAGGAGGAGCAGCTGGAATGTCTTCAGCCCCTGCAGCTTCATGAAGTGTGTGTATCTACAGCACCACTGTACTTGCTGGTACTTCACAGAAATTTGTCCTTTCTTTTTGCAGACAATCAGGAAAACATTGCTGTCTTTCTGTAGGAACTGAAATTCTTCATCATATGTGGAGTTTGACTAGTGTCGCATTGAAATGAACTTCAAAGCAAATTCACATCGAAACTGCTAAAGACTTCATGTTTGCTTGGTTTTGATACAAAACATGAAAATCACCTCAGGCTAGCTGGCAATGCTTGTGACGAGCAAATCTTTTGGTGAAACAAGAGAGGGCCTCCAGTTACTAATGAAATCCTCCCCTCCCCACCCCCCAATCCAGTGGGCATTAACATGGTTTTCTTGTGAACATTTCATGCAGCTTTGAAAATCAAATGCTTCCTTACAGGAAATGTTTTTACTCTGTTGTGCATCTCTTGTGGCTGGCTGCCAAGAGATCCTGATCCGACACCCAGCTGTGCTTCTATGACTGGCTTTTGTGACCATGGAAAATCTTTCTTTTTTTCTTCACTTCTGCCTTTTCCATTTTCTTCTCTGTTAAATGTGTTTAAACAAGTTAGAAATCAGAGCCTGTATGTTCTTTGCAGCCATACTGAACAGAAATGTGATAGCAAAAGGTTAGGGTCTTGCAATCTTAAAAGGCCTCTGAGAAATAAAATGGATAAACTTTGTGTTAGTCTGATAAAAATTGGTTTTTATTCCCAAGTTAAGAACCATGCTATATTTCAATGTAAGTTAAAACTAAGTGACAGAAGCCTCATCCCATATTAAGTTTTGTTACATGGGGGAGGAGATAAAGCTCATTCAAGGAATACACAAGGAAATCAGTTTCCTTTTCTGGAAAACACGTTTTACTGGTATGTACCCTTCTGTACTGTCTTAAGGCATCCTGAAGTAAAAAGGCTGCAAAAGCAATCCAAGTTAGCTTCATTTGGACTTTAATAATGAGGTAATTACTAATCATGGAATTTCATGTGGGCAGATGTGTGAAAACCCAGAAGGACACCCTGCTTTACACTTACACAACTGTAAAGTGTTGCAGTTATAAATGCCAAAAAACAAAGAGGAAGGAGGCATGAAGAACAGGATCAGACCTGGCAAAAAAAAAGCCAGCCAAACAGCCCTTCATTTACATTCTGAAAGCAAGGCCAAATCAAATCAAGAAATATTAGGACATGGTGAAATAATGCCCAACACGAACACTTCATGGGCTGCCATGTTGAAGTGGCTGTAGAGCCTGTCCTTGGCAAGTCCTGTGTCCACGTGGTGTCACAAGTGGGGCATCGCTGTGCTGAGGACACAAGGGCTCAGCAGTGGAGGTTTTGGGTGGTGTTCAGGTACATACCAGGAGAAATCCATTTGGCCCTCCTGGAGGTTTCTTTTGCACTTTACAAACCAGGAATTTGGCTAATATATAGAACAAATGCCTGTTTTGGTCTGAGAAACAGATGCGGTCCTGAATATACAAGAAAAACAATGCTCTGTGTTCAAAAATAACTTGGATATGACAGTATCTTTCTTAAGATAATCACAAGAAAATAGCATTAAAAATAAATATTTTTCCTTTTGATTTGTCATTATCATGATTTGGAATATTTAAGATTTGTGCTTCCAAATTCTCATCTCTGGCAGTAGATTTGATGTATGTTTCTTTTCTTGTTAGTGAAAGTTGAGGTTTTCTCTCACTGTGAAACTGGGTTAAGTGTTTCCTGCTATCCCAATCTATCTCTCCAGTCCATTACCTGGCCTGGAACAGTAGTGTGTGGTTCAATTTCAGATTTCTGAAAATAATGTTTAAAAAAAATTGCCTCTTTTTTCATGAAGATGTACTTTCTTTATTTTTTCATAACCCTTCTTCACTGTGGTCAGTACAGCTTTCCAAATGGCATTGTGAGTATGACTTCCCCATGCTCTAATAATGGCCTTTATGGTCATAAGAGAAATAAAAGATCATTTTTAGAAGGCTGATGATATTGAAGTCTTCCAAATGAATTTGCATAGCCTGCCTATTCATGCCCAGGAGCACTGCTGAATGGTCCTACTTGGAGGCACAGCATCTGCCAGAGGTGTGGAAAAATTCCACATCAGCATCCAATTATTGTGTGGACTGTGGAACAAATTTGTGAGGGGGGAAGTCCTGCCTGCAACTGTGCAACTTTCTAAATCAAGGAAGAAAAACCTGTATCAGCCTCAGAACAGAGTGTTCATTGACCTCTAATTTAGTCAGGCTCATAGATGAAGAAACCTACCAACCCACCAAGTTTAACAAAAAACACCCAAACAAACAAAACAAACAAACAAAAAAACCCCACCAACCCCCCCCCCCCAAAAAAACAAAACAAAAAAACCCCCAATGTTAACTGTGGGCTATAATTGCTCCTATCTGTTAGGAGTTAATTTTTCCTTTTATCATATCTTCTCAACTACTGAAACTTGGTTAAAATAAATAGAAGTAGAAAAAATATTAGTATTTCAGAAAGGGCTCTATAGAAAATTCAGAAAGTCTTAAAAAAAGGACATAGTCTGTGCACTGAGAAGCTGCACTTTCCATTTGGGAAGCTGCTATGGCAACCTCAATAAGGAGTTTAGAGATGTTATTGACCAGTGCTGAGTGGTCATTTTTGATGTACTGTATTGTCCTCACCCGTGGCCTTCAGGGCACATCAGCTGCAAGACTGGCAGACTCTTCACTTGCTCTGTTCGGTCTGCATGGCTGGGGTAGCAAACCTGTGTTAGCAACTCACATCATTTTACTCAATAAAAATGTTGTGGTACTTCATGATGGTATGGGGAGCTTGGGCTGGAATTGCCACTGCAGTTCTGCTGGGTTTTGTGTTGGGGATCTTGCGGTTTTATCCCTAATTCCCAGGAAAATTTACAAAATCTGTTTTATCAAGGTGAGTGAGCTTTCTGAACAGCAAATCAGAGATGTCCTCATTTCCTTGAAGCTCAGCACCATGGGTGTTTGTATGGGAGCAAAAGTGCCATAGCCTGTGGGATGAGCTTGGGAATTTGCTTAGCTGGGATAAGAGAAGAACAAAGGGAATTCTATGACAGACAAGGAGGATGTAGAGGAACTGAGTTTTGTAGTTGGTTCCTTCTGTAATTGCATCATATTTCCTTGTGAGCTTGGATGACTTCAGAATCTTCTTCATCAAACCCCAGTACCTATCACCTGAATTTATGAGGATCTTGCATTTTCTTAAAGCACAGATCTGTGCCTTGTGGTTGCCAAGAAATACTTGGAAACACTGCTGAAGTTTCTACACAAGAGTTCTTTCCTTTTAAACCACAACACAATTACTTTTTACATTTAATAAAATCTTACGATTTTAGAGAGATTGACTCATGATGTTTGAATGCAAGGAGTTGGCAATCCTGCTGGAAGTGTTAAATCCCTTTAAGATCTGTCCTGCTCATCAGCTTTGTTTCACAAAGAACAATAGGAGAGGCAGTATACTTATAACCAAAAAATTAGGCTCATGCAAAGATGTCATTAGATGCTCAAAGTGGTGTATCCTCTCCCTGAAACAATTTTGACCTGAGAGCCATATGTTACATATGAATATGTTACCATCCAAGATCCAGAAAAAATACCATCTCTCTCAAGATGAAACTATACTATTGGAAAGTGTTCCATTACCTTGTGCTGCAACATATCAATTGGAAGAGTGACAGCATTTAAACTGTGTTGTTCAAATGACACAGCCCATGCCCACCCCCTTCCAAAGATCTGAAGGAAATGCAGAAGTATTTTAAACTAAGTAGTGGCCTCTATGTCTTATCACTTGCACTTCTCCCCCTTTCCACCAAGCACAAAAAAAATCTTATCTTTGTGGTTTATGTATGTTCTAGTGGTATTTTCTCTTGCTATTTGTCTAGTTCTACCTTTATGAGGTATGCTTATGCCTCTGGGGCAGAGCAGTGGAGGAGGATGCTTGAAATTAGGTACAAAATTATAAAATGCTGATAAATAATTATGTAATATGTATTAAAAATCACTCAAAATCAAGAAATTACATTACCAAATCACAAGGCAACAGTGCTGTTTCATGCCACCAGAGACACATTGGAAGAAAATACTCTGGATTTGGATTTTCTGTCAAAACCTTACTTCTTTCTAGACCCCACCACCCTTTGGACAGAACATAACCACTTTAATGATAAGGTAAAATAAGTACAGTTGGATGCTATTGGGGCATTTTCAGCTAAGTCTGTTTTGCCAATGGGAGAGGTTTATCATGAGACACAGAGAAGCTGGGATGTGTAGGATACTACCTGTTGTACAAAGAAGGGGCTTCCTGCTGTGGAAGCTGTGTTGTGCCTCAGAAGCTGGTACAGTGCCCTCAGCTAATAAACTGAAGGCTACTTCATCTAAATGAGCTCTAATCAGCATAAATGGGTAAAAAGTGTATAAATCACAAATATATTTCAGCTTATATTAATAAAAATTTAAACAGTTTAGAAGCTGGGTCACTGGTTAATCAGAAATGCCATGGAAACAGCATTAGCTTTAGTAGAAACTATGAGATCATAGAAAAGGCCTTTAAAAACAACACTGAATGATTCTGTGAATTTCTTGACTTCTGCACTTAATATTTTTAATCTGAAATTGCCATTGAAAATAGCAGTTGCCCTGGCAGGTATCAGGCACAGGCTCCTGACGTGGTGGGTACAGCAAATGTCCTATTATCTGCTGCAAAGGCAAAGCTGTGCCATATTTTTTCATAGGTATTTAAGGCCAAGAGGGACCATTACAGCCACATAGTTTGACCTTGTGCATAACACAGACCAGAGAATTTAGCTCAGTGATTGCTACCCTCCAGCAATATTCCAAAAATGGAGAGAGATTTATTCCTTAAAGAAAGGATTGTCTTTTGATCCCTCAGTGTGCTCAACAGCCTGAATCTGGCTCTTTTTAAAAATTAAGATACTTCAATTTTAATTTATGTTTTGTTCCCATAATATGTACATAAATACATTCATATATATATATATAAAATACACAGGTGTGTGTGCAGACAGACGTTTAAAATGTTTTGCATTTGTAATAATAGTGGGCACCACCACAGAGATGACCTCAGGTTTAGCAGGGTACACAGACTTATAGGGGAATTGGGAAAGGATGGCAGAAGGTAGCATGACCTTCATCATGGGCCTCTCTGGTGAAGTGTTTATCCTTGGTGTCAAGTTGGTGTAGGGAGGGATTAGAGGCCTGCAGAGAGAAACAACTTGCCTCACCCTGAAGAAATTGCCAGAAATGTAATGCAGGACAGAGATTTCCCGGCTGGGGCTCATTTTAAAAAGTCAGAAACAGGCCAGGCACTCAGCTATTGGCAGGAATGTTGAAAACCCCTTCCCTGTGCTTGCTGTGGGAAAAGGCTGGGTAGGAACACGCTGAGGAGCAAGTGTGGAGCCTCTTTGCTACCCTCTGCATCTGTGCTGGGTTGGAGCTGCGAGGCTTTTATCTTTCACTTCAAAAAGTTTTTAGTGAAAGCTCCAGTGAGATTATGTTACTTTACCTTATGTGGGCTAAAAATAATTTCTGAAAGAGCCTGAAATCACTGCATGCAGTGTAAGGAGTGTGGTAAACATGATGGGACAGTGTGCAGGCCCTCAGCCATGTTGTGCTTATGCCAGTGAAGATCCTTGGCCACCCTCAGAGAAACAATCTCTGTTAAGTGGTCCATTAAGTGCTGCGGTCTGATTAATGAGGCAGACTTATTTATTGTCACTGGAACTTGACCTGGAAGCTTATTTTAAAGGAAAACTGGAATGGAAAGTTATCACACTTTGGATAGGTACGTACTAAAGAAATCAGGCTGTATAAAAATGAATTTTTATTAGTATAGCTACCCTCTCTTTCACAATTCCTATAATAACCATGACCAGGCTGAATGACCTCCCAGTGGGTCTTTTTATTGATACTTCCCAGCAGGAGTTTCAGTCTGATAAGTAGGTCAGGATTCAATTGGTCTGGTTCCCATTTGAATGCATGACAAAACAGGAGGATTTCAGCTTCACTGTCAAAAAGGTTCTTCTCTTTCATGTTCAGGTTATCTAATATCTAGAGGGCAGGTGCAGGGGTAAAAAAAAAAATTGCAGTGGGGAGAAGGATATTAAGGAAAAGAAAGTAGCAAAATTTAATCTTCTTAGTGATAGCATGACTAATGACTCCATAATCTGTACTCTGCCATTTCCTATCTACCACAAAGTTGTCCTGCTGCAAATAGTTCTTAATGTCCCAAAATATTTTTTAGCCACCTTTAATTTCTGAAGTGATCTCCCGCTTATCATGACGGCACTATCTTTTTGGAGTGGAAGAGAGGGTGTGTTGATGCATTCTGCCCTCCTCCACAAAAATGCAGAAGGTCTAGGGGGCAAAACTGAACTTGTTCTGACAATTCCTGCTTCTCCCTTTTCTCCACATGCCTTGTCCTGGGAAGGGAGCTCATGCAAATTTCCCAGTGCCCCTCTAGAACTGGGAAAGGAAATTTAATCTAATTTACTAATTCACCCATAGGCTTATGATGAATAGAAAATGAAGAGGTGTGTCATCTTGTCCAGTGAAGTTGGGGGTGATGAGCTGAAACCAACAAATATATTACAGAGAAGATATCAAGCTGGACTAAAACCAAATTCTCATTGGTGAATTATTAGTCCACTGTTCATTATGATGTCTAGTTTCAATCCTAATGAGGTGGAACTTGATGAGATAATTACTTGGAACTATAGGATTCTGTTTGCCCTCAACAAAAGCTTATAATATGGTATCATCTTATCAAGCCTTTCCCTTTTTCTCAAAAGTTATTAGTTTTCTTTTAAATGGGATGTTTGTCTTTTCTCATTTAATGAAAATGGCATCTTGACTGCAGATATCTGGTACCTATCAGGGTTTATTAGTTAACCACCATCTGCAGACAGTTTCCTACTCAGTCTGGTTGAGAAGAATCTCAAAAAAGGAATGTTGAGAGGATATTTATGGACAAATCTGGTGTAAAGTTGGTGCCGTGTGTATTGTCTGGTACAAAAAAGATGAAGTGAACTGGTGTTATTGGAACAGTTTTGGGTCAGGTGTTCCACACAGCTTAGGCCTATATTACAGAATTTGCACAAAGTGGGTTGCAGGTTCAGCTAACTGGCAATAGCACTGGAGCATGGACACCTCAGGTCCCTCTTCCATCCCACCCTTGCTGACCATTTGTTTCAACCTAGAATACAGGAGCATTTGTGAATGTATGGGTGAAAGAGTTCCTGCATTTTATTGCTTTGTCTCGTGGTGTTAGGATATGTTTATTTCACTGAACAGTTACTCACAGTTATAGGGGGCTTTAAATCCCTTTTCCAGATAGGATGTGATGTACTGGTTGAGCCTTGTCACTTTGTTCAGGAACCTCGAATTGCTGGATTTGCCATCGTTTGGTAAGGAGAAGAGATGAAGGAAGCTGCCTTCAGACTAATAATAACAGAAGGATTTTATGTGGGTTCCAGTCTCAAGGGTGCAGCAATATGTTATAGAAAGAGCACAGGACAAGCAGTTTGGTACTTATCTTCTTTTCCACAAATATCACAGACTTTGGATGAGGCACTAATTTTTCTCTGATTAAAGTTTCTTAGTTAAAAATCAGATTGATACTATAGAAATCTTGTGGGGATGTCAAAGGGCCAAATATATTCCTATTTTCAGAGAGTCTAAGACTGAAGGAGCTCCAGAAGAGCTGTGTTTGTAGCAATCAAGTGAGATTCTTTGAGGGAATGGGAGGGTGTGTTGAAATGTTGTAGAACTAAGGAAAAATGAGGAAAATAAGCAAATTGGATTAGTAGTTAGGATGGGAACAAAAGGAATTATCAAGTACTGGAATACAATCTTGTGCACTTTAAAATGTGGTAGAAAAGATGAAGGCACATATTTCTTCCATTCATTCGTATCTCTCATCAGTAATGGCATTAGAACAGAACAGTGGCTTTGTACTTTGAAGTCCTTGATTTTCTACACAGAGACACAGACAGGGAATGGACCAACTTCATAATGAGACCATAGGAGCTGCCATTCTGGATCAGACTTTCTATCTCTCCTCCACATCATTCTTGGTCTTTTAGCCAAAATCTAATGTAATATTCATTTTTGTCAACTTAATGCCAGACCTATCTTCAGTTTGAGGTCTCAATGTTGCATGCGTGTGAGGAGCAGAAGGTCATCTTGGAGCTTTCTTTGTGCCTGGACATAGCAATGCAGCGTCCCCAGGAACAGGGTTATGGGAAGAGGTAATACTGGTGAATGCAGAGACAAAAGGGTGCACACAAGGTGAGTATGCAGCAATATTTCTCAATAGTATTTTCCCAGACTCTAGTGACTCATAGTTCAAGGACTGTCTGGGCCAAAGCAAGTCTTTGTGTAAACTCTTTTCCAAGAATTTTCCAGATTTTTCTGAGCCAGGTAAATTTTAACATTCTGCAGCAAGAAGAGTGCAGTAATCCTCTTAACATGGTGTGTAAAGAAGCATCCCTTTTCTTTTGGCTTTGAACCCTCTACCTGCCTTTTCCATTTATGCTCCCCTGGTTCTTTTTTTTTCGGAGACATAGAATAACCCTTCTCTCATTCACCTTCTTTGTTGGCCACTTAGGATTTAAAAGGACTGTGTCATGTCTCTTTAAAAACTTGTAAATTATGGTTACGATGCGAATACAGTTAATTTAGTTTAATGGCAGGCTGTGTAAGAAAAAGCTAGCAGGAAGTTAAAACAATGATACATCCTTCAACAGACATTTCAGTGTGATTAAGAGACAATACGGGAGCTATTAACTGTCAGGCTGCAATGAAGTTAAACAGCTTGCTTTGTTTTTACTGGAAAGCAGAAGGACTATAAAGAATTTAAAATGTCTTTCAGAGCAGGGCTAAGGAGTTGCTTAGAAGCGATTTCCTCATGTAAAAACCCTACTGAAAGGTCTGAGCTTGAAGCTCCTAAACCCTTTTCATAGGGAATAGGTAGGAGAGTTGTGTAGAGAGACCATTTATAGCTCTAAGACTCCTTTTCTTTGAAGTTTGTCCTGTTCTTACAATTCAGACAGACAATACTGTGGTACTTACTCTTTGTTAGAAGAACAGAGGGAAGAAACAGAAGTAGTGAACCCTGTCAGACCCACATGGATAAGCCCTGTTGACATCTTGGGCATTGAAATCCATGCCAGAGCCTAAGCAGAGAAGATCTTGAAAGTTCCCACGAGAACTGGTGAAGAATCAGGTTTTGTCACTTAAGGAGATGCAGTGAGGACACTGTGGAGAGCATGGGTGTTTGGGAAGCCCTCCAGCCATTGTTTTCATTTTTATGTATTTTTAATGGTTTCAGGTTTTTGCCTGAATGGTATATATATGGTTTAGAGAACTCGCAGAAGCATGCAGTATCTTTCAGAAACCCCAGCCTACATTTCTTTAGACTTTAATACTTTTGTTGGCATTGATTTTTGTTATTAAATTATTTTTGGGGTTTTTATTTGACCAAATACTTTGGCACTGGCTGTTTCGAATAAACTTACACTTCCATAGTCCTGACATTTTTTGCATAAATGCTCTTTTCTGTTTTAGCCACAGGTGTTGAAGCAAGATGTGATGACTAGCTGCAAGTACTTTTCAATACTAGTTTTCTCCTAAAGTTGTCTCCTAAATAATCTTCAGGCTGGCTAAGTGTTGAATTTGAAGATGTTTAATCATGGGACCCAGAGGCTGTGTTCCTGGCTGTAGAAATGTCCTGTCTCTATTAGAGCAGGAAATTCACCCTCCACTTCCAGGGTTTCTTACTGACTTGCTTCGGGGTCTTTTGCTGAGAACACTGAAACCAATGAGGTAGTTTTAGCCTCTGTGGAACAAGTACATTAATTTCTTACAACTGTGTGGTCCATTGTGCTGTTTGGAAGCTCAGTAAGATTGATCAATGAAAGAAATTTATGAATGACACCTTTAGTTGTAAGATTGGTGCTTGAAAATTTCTCTGTAGAAAAATACTTGTTGTTACAGTTGTCATTTTATCTGGGTTGTTCCCCATCAAAGGAATTGAATCCGTGAACTATTTCTTCACATGCAGCAAAATATTACTGCTGTGGAGTCATCATCATCTGTGGAGAAGTAGATGCCTAGCTTTTACTGTGCCCTGAAGTGCTGTGCCAATGGTTTTTGTTTCTCCTTCCTCTGCCCCTGCTTTGGGCCTTGTGAAGAAATTACAGAGAGAGCTGTGGAAACATCTATCTTTGGAAATTCAGGCCTGGAGTTCCCAATCTAAATGTCTTCAGTTACTGCAGCCACCAGAGGCCAAATGTACCCACAGCATTCACAGATGGCAGAAGCCACAGATACCTTGTGGGGTGACTGGCCCAGGGACACTTCCCTTTGTTGCGTGTTCATGACAAGGTGCCCCTCACCCTCTTCTCTTACACAGTCTCATTCCCTCAGAATTGGATCCCAGCCAATGTATTTGCCCCACTCAAATAAGGAAACCTTAACCATATACTCCCATCTACCTTTTACATCCCTGCAATCTGACATGGTAACATCCCTTCACTAGCATTTTTATTTGTGCAAAAACAGATTAAGCCCATGTTTGCTCTGTGTCAAGATATACTTGCAGATGCTTGATAAAAGTCTGTAGCCATGATACTGTGCTCTGTATATTGCAACTACTTATATGTAAGGTGTCTGTGCATGAATATTGCAAAACATTTGAATTAGAGATTAAGGGATTATTAGCCAATGCTCCTGGCAGCAGTTGAGGAAGGCAGGCTTAGGAGCCTTGGCTGAGCCCTTGTCACTAAACCTGCACTTCCTTCCTCATCCAGCTTCCTGTTCAGCTCCCGAGAGCACTTCTGATCTGGGCAATGGGTTATTGACTCAAATGTTTGCCTTTTACTCTTGGTTGAATCTCCCAAGTGTTTCCAAGCTGTGGTGTGCTGGCTGCTCGCAGAACCCAAATGTGTTTAAAATGCTGCCCAGCTGGGGAAGAGATCAGTGCTCCCTTCCCACTGGTGGTCCCTGCTGTTGCAGGAACTGTCACTGGGAAAAAATGCATGGGTCTGTGGCTTTTAGTCTCTTATGGGCAGAGCCATCTCTTGTAAGGCCTTGCTTTGGCCACTTTCCAACTGGGAGAGGTTAGAAAACAGTCTGGCAGCAGCTTCCAGGGGTCTTTCATGTCCGACAGACTGGACCAGGTGGACTGTTTCACTCAGGAGTTCGTGTGTTTTGCCAGCCAACTTCTTTTCTATGCCTAATGACTTTTACAGCACATTCTGGGCAGCTCCAGTTAATCTCATGCTTTCATCCTCCTGTGATCTCACTTCGTTTCCTGGAGAATGAAGTGCGAAGGTGCAGTTGGCTTTTTTGTACTCTAAACCCTCAGGCTGCCAGTGCTGGAAAGGGGTACACACGGTAGTAGTGCTCCAGCTTATGCCTAATTTTTGAGATAACTGGAAAGGTACCTGTCCTTGCAAAGATCAGTCCTCCATTGGAGAAATCCTGATAGCACTGATATTTCAATGCAAATTAGTTGTAAATTATAAACTCTGGTTTGTATATATGAAAACACTCAATTACATGCTGAAGTTATGCAGGAGTTTGGTTTCGGGGTTTTGGGGGGGGGGTGTTTTTGGGTTTTTTTGTTTGTTTTTTTCTTGGGTTTTTTTGTTTTTTTATTGGTTTTTGGGGGGCTTGTTTGTTTTTTTGGCTGGTTGGGTTTTTTTTTTTTTTAAAGAAAAGAATGTGAAAAAGGATGCAAATATTCCTAGAGAATAAACTGGCAATTACTATATTTATGTAAAGAGGATATAGAATACACAGATGGCTGGTTTAGTGCCTACCACTGTACTGACATATGCAGAGAGCTGCTTTATGTACATATGTATAGCAGTAACTGAATATTAAAATTGAACAGTCATGTAGAACTCTCTATGTTTTCCCTCATTTAAAAAAAATCTGGTCTGTTTTATTTAGGCAATGTATTTCTATTCTTTTTGGAACGTCTGTACAATATTTACTGAATTCACGAGTCAAAATATTAACTCAGTTTTCATAAATTGAAGAACACTAACCATTTCTCATCTTGTTTGCATTTAATAGAAAATGCACAAGTTGAATAATAAATTTTGAGAGAGAAACGAATTTTGCAAAAGAAATTCATAAAGATGCTTAGTTCAGAGAGGATGCATCAGATGAAAATTCCTCAATATGCTGGAATAATTGCAAACTCCTTTTAATAAAATTTATTAATGGGATTTTTCAGATGTTTCAAAGGATGATCATATGGAGCATTTAATAAGTTAAAGATTATAAACACTCCATCTAGGGATGTGAATTGTTATTTGGGCCATCTTTAAAAGTTCTGCCATTTATTGAATAGTCTAAAATGGTCTTTATGAGCTGTAGGATTTCATTATGCAAATACCCATTTCAGATTTGTATGGACCACAATTAAAAACATAGCTGGAGAAAATATGTTCTTTTTACTTTCCCAGTAGACATGCTCCAAAGGGAAGTATCTCCACTAATTCAAATTATTTTAGTTCCAAGCTAACTTGAGAAAATTATGTTTACACTATGTGCCCTTAATTTCCCTCTCTTGTTTTATTTCCAAGCCTAACAGTTAAGATCTACCCTTGAATTAGGACAGAGGATGAGGCTTGCTTTCACTATTGCATGCCATTGCTAGGACATGTTAGGGCATGTTATGAGGAGACCTTTACTTGCCAGCATCTTCGGAAGCATTGTATCTTCAAATGCACCTCTTTGTATAAGCTTAAAATGGCTAAATTTCATAAGAGATTTTTAAAAGAGTAAGTTGCCAAGCCTGAAGTGTCAGTAAATTATCTCCTTTTGAATCCTTAGCTTGTGGCAAGGGTTAACTGTTAAAATGTTAACAAATACTTACCTTCATTCTGCCTTTTGTCCCAAGCTGCAGCCGTTTCATTTATGTACCTAAATATGATCTAATCAATGGAGCACTGTCCCCTTCCACTGTTTTTTATGGAAGCTGAGTGTATAGTCTTGTCTGACACTGACCATAAAAGACTTAAAGGAGAAGCATTTTCTGTCACACATGAGGTGCAAATAAAGTCTACAAGAGTCTCTTCAGGACACTAATATATAAAATCTTCACCCCACAGAGTTATCATTCTGGTGTTAAGCTGCAAATGAAGTGGAAAATCTTCTGTGATAACAAGACATAATAGTGAAGTTTTGTGCTCCAGTTTTTGTGACTTACAAGAAATCATTACTAGTATGAAATGGAGAATATTTTCTTCTCTTTCATGGCAGTGGTATGAATTTTGTTTTATAGAAATTATGGTTGTTTCATTAAGCTTGCTCATGTTCTCACCTAAGAGCACTAGCAGTAATATTGCAGATGATGTGTTGTTTTGTACTCTTTATCTGAAGATCCCACAACAATATAAGATGAAATTACCCTGTGCTGAAAGCTAATCACATATTTTGTATCTCGTCCCCTAATGTTGCCAGATTGTATTAATCATAAATGTCAATGAAGTCTCCTGATGATTTCCTGACTTTCGACAAAAGGCCTTCATTTCAGCCTCTCAAATTCCAAGGTCAAGGGGAATGTAACATTCAGAATGATTATTAGCATTATTTTACCTTGACATTTCAGCCCTGCTTTCAGTTTAGCATTCCAAACAGGCAGTGAAGACGAATGCTGTCTTTCAATTCACCGGAGGGAATTGCCCCAGTTAAACCTGACTTTAAGGATACCTAAAGCCCTGTATTAACATGCTGTCCTGTTTTTTTAGCAAGAAATACTTCATGAAGAAGAGAAACTTTCATTAAAAACAATCAAGATTTACTGTCAGAAGAACAAACAATTTTTGAATTGCACTTTTTCCCCCTAGGCTAGGATAATAATCAGTGCTTCTCATTTTCAGCAAAGTAAGTGGTTGTGCTGCCCCAAAGATTCTTTTGCCTTTTGTTTAAGCTAAAAGGTCAAAGTTACAATTTTGTCTCATCATAAACTATTAGTGGTACCTTGTCAAAACCTTTTTACATGTCCAGGATCCTGCAGACATCCTTTGTACATGCCTGTATTTCCTTTTATTTTTTAACATCTCGCCAGGTAATAGGGACAGAATACATTTTTTGTGGCTTTTTTTTTTTTTCCCAGCAAGGAAAAGTGTTTTCACCAAAGCACGGATGAAAAGAAGACACAAACCACTGCACCACACACAACCCTGCCCACAATTTGACCTTGATTGGGTGGAGAGTTGGCAGTCTGGTTCGGTCAAACAATTTTACTTACTCACTTCCTGCAAACTTTTGATGACCCTTGAGATTCTGGAAGTCTGTGTCGATAATGAGGTAAATAACTGTATAAACATCATTCACTGTAATTTGGTCAGAAAGCAGGTGCATACAGACAAACCACAGACACTGGTTAGTCTTCAGACCATGGGCTTTTGTGGCACAGTATGGAGAATAAATTGAGTTCCTATGAGGAGCACAATTTATTTCAATACTCATGTGCCCATTCACTTCATGGCAAAGTTTTGCTGTAGAGAAAAAAGGGAGCCACACTGCAAAAGGATATACAAGACTGCATAAGTTTAGCTCCATATTCTTTTTAGCTGCGTTTCCTACTTTTCTATGCCTTTCTGTGAAACCTTGAAGATAAAATTGTTTTGCTTGTTTTGGGCTGTAATTCATGGCTACTCTCCAGCTGATAGCAAATTGCTATTTGCATCTGTTATGGTTGTGTGCCCAGTGTGTGATTTTACACGACTGCTGTGGCCCGTACTGTTTCAGTGGAAGTGAATTTTATTGACTTTTACTGAAATTTGACTTTGGGACTTCACCTAACTGGAAAGTAAATTGATTGATGCTGACACTCCTTTTCTTCTAACCTCTAGCTCCATGCAGATTCATAGTAGAAATGCTTTAGTCTCCAGCACAAACACACTCTTTCTCGTATTCTTTATTTTAAATTAGAAATCTTGCATAAATATCAGATGAACATATAGTTCACTGCATGAATGTATAACAATCTGCAATGTTTATTCCCTCAGAATTTTCAGGCAACTTGGACACTGCCTTCTTATTTAAATGCTGTCAATTTTGACATGGCTTCTCAGCTAAACATCAAATTGTACAGTAAAATCAGAACGCTTTCTGTGAAAAGTTGGTTAAGGAATGCACATGCTGAGGAAGTCCACAGGAGTCTTGAGCCCATTTCCATTTTCCATTTCCTTCCCTGTTTCCTGCTATTAGATATGTACTAAGAATAGATGACTAATCTTCAGTGAGTTTATGGCCAGCAGTTCCTGACCTGTTCCTAGTTAGCTTTCAGTGGCTTAAGCAGTGCTGTGATTAATTGTGCTGATAAGAGAAGTGGAAGCTTCTTTCCTTCTGCCCGCCAAGCTTAACAAAAGCAGTGAATCCGAAGTTCATGGCAGGAGTTGATATGACTGTGGAAAGAATTGATATGACTGTGGAAATGATCCTGTGCTGTCTCAACTAAGGATCTGGCCCATTTTGTGAAACAAAATTAAGTTTTTTCGCTTACTTCATCACATAGGTGCTGCAGTAAAGCACATACATTGCATGCATATATGCAATGTCAGGATATAAAAGAAACTGTTGCTGGTCTTTTACATCATAATTTTTACTTAGTACTATGTGGTGTTGAATGAGGGTGTGAAAAGCATTCCATTGAACATACATAATTTCCCTTCTTTTTCCCCCCTGTCCCTACATTTATGATGTACTTTTTAATTCTGTAACAAGGTTTCCCAGATATCTGAATGTCTCATTAGTGTTAATTTATCACATGGGACCCTGCAGAGTGGGAGAGATTCAGAAGATCTAGCTGTAACCTAGCAAAGCAAGGTTTTCTAGATCCCCATTGTCCAGCTGCTTTTGGGCGACTGCCTTCTGGGGTTTCCTCTGTATTCCTTTAGGATTACCTGACCCCATAAAATCACTCTTCCTTGTACTAGCATTTACTTCAGTGACTTTAGTGTCTCCAGCAAGCATGGGATTGGTGGATTTCAGGGCTGAGAATACAAATCTGTCACTTTCTGGAGAGCTCTTTTATTTTTGTACAAGCAGTACAAAAATTCTTACCTCGCAATGCACTGCAGCCCACAAATTCACCTTTTCAGGAGACACTCTGGTGTCATTTCTACCTTAATTAGTCCTTTGTACATTCCCACTTCTATGCCCTTGGAACCTAAAGCTTGGGAGATAATTATTTTCATCCCTGAAGAGAGGTCTTTCAAAAAATCCCTTTGCATCTTGTGGGTTAAGTGTTTAATGTTTCAGCTGGAGATTGGTAAGCACAGGAACAGAAACTGAGTGGAATGCATTGTGTTCAGTGCCCATCCATTTTAAATAATTTTCCTTTTAGCCCTAAACTTCCTTTTTGTAATACATAAAAAATGTATTTGGAGTTTGCAGTGAAGAGGAACTAGAGATTATTTTTCCCCCTTTCAACTGGAATAAGCACAGAAGGAGTGTCTGGCTGATAATGGATCTGCCGCAGCACAACTCCAAGGCCTTTATTGTCTGTGTTTTTCATTAAGTGATGTATGTCTTCCCAGTAATACAGAAATGCTAACAAAGGAGTGTTGTCAAGTGTGGAGAAGCAAATTGATTCAAATTTATTTTTGGAGTCAAATAAATTTTCTTGAAACATTAAAAATAAAAAATTACTCCATGCTGACATGAAGTCCTAAAAAATTGGTCTGTTGAGGTAATTTATATGTGTGTACACACACAGACAGGTATTCTGGTCTGGCTTCTTAGTTTGAGACAGTTATAAAAGTGATTGAAAACAAAGGAGGTTGTTTGGGAGCACTGCTTCAGTGAATCAAAACTCTTAGGGATTTTACTGTTGTGAAAACAGGATTTATTTAATAGGCCTCTCTAAAGTGTTTTTTCCCTCTCCCTCCAAGCCAGAGTGGACACTGGCATGTGAGATGATTGCAGGCTGTGAATTTTCAAAGAGGTTTAAAGTAACAAGACCACCCCAGTTGCTCTGCTAATGCTGCTGCTGCTGCCCTTAGAAAGAATTCTGCAAGTGTTTGAATTGCAGAGGCAGCACAGTAATTGAGGAGACTTGTTCGGGGAACAACTTATGAATGTTTCCTTACCCGAGAGCTCTTTGGTCTTACATGAAAGCAAATAAATAAACCTAGTAAAAACCTTAATGTAACAACATTGATTTTCTGATTTGTGCTTTTTTTCTGTTGTTTTTTTTTCCTTTTTCTTGTATTTTAATGTATTTTCTAACAAATTACAGTATTCCACCCATTGCCTAAGAAGTTTAAAAAAACCCAATTGAGCAATTAAACAGGTTTCCAACAGCTTCAGTTACAAAGCCATTGGGCTGCATGGAGAATATGCTGGCAACAAACAACTGATATAATTTAATGAGGTGTAACTGAGTAATTTGGGGCATCCAGCAGGTTTTTGCTATAAAGGCCTACATCAGAAGGCCTCTTTAATAAGTATCCTGTGATTGGCTTTTGGAGTTGTCCTCACAGAGCAGTTTTGAAATGCATTGTGGTGATGCTGATCTATGGGCCCTGAGCTCCTGCTTTTCACTCATTTAATTAATTAGAGAAAAACAGAGCCAGAGGATAAGTGACTCTAAGGTCTCATACTTTCTTTTTGCACTGTAGTATTTACAAGCAACTTGAACAGGGAGAAGGTGACCTTGCTTGTAATTGTAACATTCTGTATTTTTTAATATGAGGAAAAATCTTTTGTCCTTTACATTCATATGCTCTTAAGTTATGGGTAGTGAGTTGCTTTAGATTTGGATTCTTCTTTTAGGGAGGTTGTGTCCACCCTCTGTTGCAGAAGTGGTCATAACTTTCCTGAACTTGTGTGCCATTACAGTAATAGCACTATTTTGAAAGCACTTAGTATTGCACACTCCATGACACTGCTTATGTACTGTGTGGGTCTGAAAACATCTGTGATGTGGTTATTAAAAGGGACAGTAATGGCCACTAAACCGAGAACTACAAAAAAAAGGATCATTTTTGCCCTTTTATTTTTCAAATACTAAATTGAAATGCATTGATCCATGTAATAGCCATTTCTCTGGCATGAACTGCCACCAGGTCTGCTTTTTCTCGTCAGTGCAATGTGAGTCCATAACGCCCTGGCTTTGATCAAGCCTTCCCTGCTTTTGGAGGGCCAGATGTCTGAAAGAGTCCTTCCTAGAAAGCAAGTCCACTAGCTCAAACATATTCTTCCCCAGAAAGACAGACACCTCTCCCAGAAAAATGCCCACATCCACTGCCCTCCCAGACCAGCTGCTGGGCTCATCTGCTTTCCTCATCCACTGAGCAAGAGTGAGGCAGCAAGTAGGGAATTTCTGCCTTAGGGAAGTGTGAAATACAGATTCGAATGTATGGTGCCTAGTACTGGCTGTTGATAAATATTACAGTGTGTTTGAGCGAGGATGGGTTAGGGGTGTCCTGGAAAGTTCCTGTGTCCCATATTTTTAACCCCTGCCAGAGGGTGTTGGTGAAATCACTGCAGTGAGCAAAGATGGCTCTCTCAAAACATCAGAAGGTTTTGAAACACACATCATGCCAAATAGCAGGTAGCTAATGGGAGGGGTCTCCACAAAATGCTAGTTTTTAGTCCTGGTCTGTTTGATCAGTTTGCTACCAAAATGTGTTCCGCTACCAAAATGTGTTCCACTTCCAAAACGTGCCCAGTAGTTTGAATCAGTATTGGTACCTTGGTACCATCACTTCATCACTAATATTTGAGATGTTTTTTCTCAAATTTACACTGTTGGCTTTTGACAATTTAATTTTTTTTTTTTTTACTGCTGTGTTTCAACCTCATTGCCTTCCAAGCCCTGACTATTTTGTAAATGACTCTTACTAGCACTTTATAGAGAAGGTAATATTTCTCATCATACTCATGAAGATTGCAAAAAGATATCTGTTTCTTTACCTTAATCTTGATGACTGAACCTTAAAAGAAATATGTTAATCAACACCCAGTTGCTTCAATATTTATGCTGAAATAATATCTCGTTACTGGAACTCCTTTTAGGTAAGGGTGGCTTATAATCCATTAAGTGTTGCAGGATGAAAGTAGATCTGGTACTTTTGACAGTGTACTCAAAACACCCCCTAGTATAAACCAAGCCAGAATGAAGGTTTAGGTGGTTATGTCTTTTTAACTGTGAGCAGTTGCTTTTAAAAAGCATTGTATTTCAATCAGATAGTAAAACAATAAAGATCTATGTGGCTAGCACAGGTCTTTCCCATGAGAACTTTCCTCTGTGTTTTATAAACAAAGATGAAGTTTGGATGTAATGAAAACAGTGTCTCGAGATTTGGACAGTTCAGGCCTGGCCAATCAGGCCTAGGGGGAGGTTTCTGACTGACCAATCTGGGTGACCTCTGAAAAGTCTATATAAGTTGGAATCAAAATAATAAAGCTCTCTTTTCTTGCCACACTGAGAACCCGGGTCCTTTTCTCTGCTAGCAGCTCAACAGCGACAGATCTACATCTGCTTGCATACATAGGCCATTCTGGAAACTCTGCTGGAAAAGTCGCTTGGAGGTTAGCCTAATGATGCCTGCTTCCTTGTTTGATTTTGAGAGTTTTTTCCAGGTGTAGATGCTCAAGTTATGTACGAATACAAATGCAGTTAGAAGTACTGCAGTCAGGCTGTTGAAATTATACACACAGGATAGCTAGGAAATATGTTTTGCATGGGCAGCTACTTGAAATGTTTTGCAAGTTCTTCTTAGGCACCTATGGAAAAAAGAAAGCTGACAGGAAAACAAAAGTCTGGCATTGCTCGCTCTAATAGCTGAAAGCCTGGGGTTGGAGCCAAAGGTCTGAAATAGAAACAGGCAACATAACAGTCCTTTTTGGTGAGTAATATAAAGCCTCTGTTAGAGTTTCAACTCAGATCAGTCCTAAATATAATAGCAGGTGAACTAGCAAATAGTGGAGAGAAACTTGTTGAAAGAAGGAGAAAATGAGCTGCATTTTTGTTGGTAAGCTCTATCAGAGAACTGACTCATTGACTAAAACTGGTTAAACCAGGATGCTTGAGCCTTCAGGAATTAGATGCCTTTACAGGCATCTGTTTAAGAGAAACCCACACCTTTCATTTTAAAAAAAATGCCATTCTACTTTAATGGGCCAAGTTGTCTTATCCAGAAAACTTGGATCAAAAACTTTGGTGGTTCTTCAAAGCTGATCGTAACCACTGTGGGTAGAAAGCCAAAGTGAAAAGTATGGGAAGGTTTTTCATACCTCCTGCTTTCCTTTTAGCTCAAAATGCCAGAGGAGGTACTCATTTCTCGTGTGGTTGTTTCCCCTTTTTCTCATCATACTTGGAAACCTTAGTGAAAAAGGGGCTGTGGTTCATGATTGTGAAACCTTTTTCTTGTTTAGAGGGCAATGTGACCTGAGCAAAAGGGTAATATGTGCTAAGAAATAGGTGATGTTATTATTCCTTCTGTGTTTTTCCACCACTAGCACAAACTTGGACTTAGCAGTGAGAAGTACTGAGGCTGTAGTCTACTAAAAATGCCCTCATCTGTGCTTAATGGAAGTAAATGATGCTTAGCATCTCACAGGACTTGCCTTCATACCCCAGGTTAAAAGAGGGGTTAAGTAGGTTACAGGAGGGCTTTCTGCTGCCTTTTTCATAAAGGTCATCTTTTTCCATTCCCTGCTTCAGAAACAAATCAATTTCGGAAAAGTCATGAGTGGTAACAGAGAGGGGCAAACTTTACCCCATCAAGCGTTCCCCCCTGTATAGTCAAGGAAAGCACTTTTGGTATGTGAAATTAGTCAGTTCAAGGGGGAGTTTAAGTGCTCTCCACTCATCCGAAACTGTCTCAGGAAGGTTTATGAAACTCCAGAAAGACAGTTGTAAGATTGTAGTGGGTGGGAAGACCCAAGAAACTGGGTGGAGTGGTGAGAAAATTTTAAGAATAGCTGGCAATTAATCTTAGCTCCTGGGACTTAGGGACTTTCCAATGCTGGCAGGTCTCAGTATGTGTGTTGTTATTCAGGCTGCATGCCAAGAATATTTAATGCTGACTGCCGAGTGTGTTGGAGAAAAGTCATTGTGC
Organism: Entomyzon cyanotis; assembly: GCA_024500445.1. Classification (NCBI taxonomy): domain Eukaryota; kingdom Metazoa; phylum Chordata; class Aves; order Passeriformes; family Meliphagidae; genus Entomyzon; species Entomyzon cyanotis. Next base: position 75,741,655 of record JAKEPQ010001005.1, read on the forward strand.
AGACACTGTCACTCAAAGGCAATATGCCACACCATAATCACTGGTTCAGCAGTCATTTTGCAGACAATGAACGCTGACATTTGGATACCAAATGGAACAAATAGCAAAAAAGGTGGGTGGGTGGGGAAACCTTTGACTTTTTGCTAGTTAAGACCATTAAATTTGTTAGTATATGTTGTCTGTACGTGGGTCCTGAAATGCTGTTGCAGTTTTGATAATGACAGTGCTGTGAGAGGGTGTTAGGGCACAGAGGGGAAAGCTGATAGTTGAAATAACAATGGCCCTTTGTGGTGAAAAAACCCCCCACATCGCTTTCCTGAAAAAATGTACAACATAAAGCAGTAAAACTAGAGAAGAATTAATAAAGGGTGGCAGAAAAGAGGAAAACTGAGTTTGGATATAATGTAAATATGTGAGTTACCCTGCAGATTTCAACTGAGCCTGGACTTCAGACCTCATTTTGTGTAATATGCTACCTGTCATTTGTGACAGGCTGGGATGTGCCCTTCCCACTGCAATATGTCGGGGACTGCTTATGGAATGAGCCTATTTGAGAGCTGGGCTGAGTGGGGTGACTGACTGAGCAACTGAAGATCTGGGGGTCTTGCTGAACTGAGCCCAGAAAAGGCGCAGGGCTATGGGAAATGTGTGAACATGGCCATGCTGTTGCCCCACATATGTCCATGCAAGGAGCTTCCAAGGCACCTCATCAGCACCAGGGCCACCCACGCTGTGCACTGCATGGGGTGCCCCTGACACTAAGCAGAGATGCTGGCACTCCCTGGATCCTTGCCTGCACCCGCCACATCCCGCCTGTCACCCTCCAGCCCTGCCAGCGTGCTGAGGCAGCTCCAGGAGAATGGGAGAAGCAGGAGACAGGCAGAAAGGCAAACACACTGCAGCGAGTAGCAGCCTCACAGTGGCTGCTGCAGGGCCAGTTGGCTGCCTTATCTTTGAGACTTGACTTGATAACCCCGGCGCCGGTGCTGGTCTCTTGCAGACTATCAGCCAGTCACTGCCTCAGATGTGCAGGACAGGATCACTGCCACACTTTGTCACTGTCCTTGAGGGAATACATGTAGTGCTCCAGGGCACTTTGAGAATGGCCTCAATTATTAATAACCATTATGATTTTTTTCTGTCCGACTCTGAAGTCTTGCTGATCATCATGGATTATTTATTCACGCGAGTGCTGATGGCACCAGTTCTGTATCATCAGCCCTCTAGCGCCAACCTTTCTGGCTGGTGTCTTTTTTCCTATGCAATATCCCCTGTTAGACCGCAGGTGTAGTGATCTGTCTGATCAACAGATATATTCTCTCTTCCCCATACTGTAGATGCAGCCATAGTCTTGAGGCTTCAGAAAGTTCAGCCATGACCTTAGTTTAATCAGGACATGCTTGTGGTAAAGAACAGGTAAAGGATGAGCAGGGCTCAGCTTTGTTTTTGCCTCAAGGTTGTGTCCCACGGAGGTTGTAGTGGTAATAATGGTATTTTTCATACGATCCTTTCTGATGTTCAAGACATCCTTCTCCTCATCCAACTAGTGGTGATGTGTTTCCCTTCCTGCTGCTTTTCAGTGACAGCTTGATGTCTGTCCATCATCATCATGGTTTCCTTACCAACAACTATGTGAGACAGCTTGTTCTGAAGGCAGGATCACCTTCAGCTTGGGGAATTACTGTTCCTGGTCTCATGAAAGCCATCTTTTTTTATCCATCATAGGAATACAACCTATATGTATTCTTTTGCCAGCCTTTACCTCACAAAGAGATCCTATTTCTGCCTGAAAAATACTGCCTAACTAGATCTGGTTGGGTATTTTTCAGACAGACAGACACAGGTGTGGCCATCACAGGTTGCCCCTCTGACATGGCAGTCCTGTGCACACTCCACAGCTGTGATGATGTAAGCCTTACCCTGTTTCCAGCACTCACCACACAGAGCTGACTCCCAGCAGGCTCTGTGGGAGGCAGTCTCAAATGTGAGTTGTCTGGAATACCAGTGATGTGGAACTTTCATGGAGCTCCCACAGGGCACATGAAGCTCCTGAGGTTTATTGGAGCAATGAAGGCCCTTCACGTCTTTGTCAGTGCAGGGGGATGGTATTGTGTGTCCCGGATGCCACCAGAGCTCTCTGCAGAAGCAGCTGTGGTAGCCAGTTCTAGAAGAACATGGGAGAAGCATAGGCTAAATAAAGGGGCAGGCAACAGGTTAGGAAAAGATTGGAATAAATGGTCAATGTACAAAACATGCAGACTGAGATCTAGATCCTGAACTGAGCAGATAAAGGGAATGAGCAAAGAGGACATATTCACAGGCACTGAGAGCAGTAAGCATCCAAGTAAGTTTGTTGTCCACCCTTGCTTTTAATTGTTTTCTGCCTAACTATGAAGAATACATGTATTACCTATTTTACACCATAGAATTACACTGCAGAAAAAACCAAGCATAGCAGTGCTGGGGTGGGGAGAAAGCTCCTGGGCCAGAGTCCTTGACTGAGGGAAAATAAGTGAAAAGAAGTGAGTCCACAAGGGGTTGAGAGTGCACTTAATGGGTAATGTTAAACCAGTCTAAAGGCTTAGTGCCTTCAAAAAGGCTATTCCCTTGCTGTGTTCCTTTGCTTCCACAGTGAGTAGGGAGTTTTACTAGTGGGAAGGGTCTCAAAGTTTGAAGGTCTTTGTGGCTTCAGGAGTTTTTTCAGCCCCAGGAGCAGGAAATTATGAGGCTGGGGAAGTGGGACCCCTGCTTTAGGGTGGTGGCCTGCTACTGGAAGAGCCAAACCTGCTGTGCAGAACCAAACTCTCTCTTCAGCATCACTAAAACTCTCAGAGCAGGTTCCCATGGGAGCAGTGGAGCAGTCACCCCCAGGTGCCCAGCACTCTGAGGTTTAGCTTTACTCCTGGAGGGGTAGAATCTTGTCTTCAAAGCGAAGACCTGAAGCAGGTCATGTAAGTTGGAGAGGAGAAGAGCTCCAGAAGAAAGCTGAACACCAGGAGCTGAATGTGGTAATAAGAGCATTTTTAATGTTGAAGTCCTATTGTGGGTTTCACTGTGTTTACACATGTCTAATTCATAACACTGTTTTCTTTGCTTGTGAGATATAGATAGGTCCAACACAGTCATAAAAGCAGATAAAATAATTTACAGAGAACATGTGTACATATTACATTCAAAAAATAACCTATGGGCTTGGTGGTATATAAATTGTTAACTGAATGCTTGTATAAAATTGTCATCTGGTGTCACCAATGAGACAAGATTATAGACAGTGATGAGACAGTGATGTTACTAATGCTATTGACATGCAAGAAGCAGCAGCAGGAATTCTTCCCTTTCGTGCCATCAGAACCTAAGCACATGGTTAAAGCCAGAGAACAGTGTGTCTGACAGGGAAGAGCACCAAGAGAATGCTGATTTTCTGTAATATTTTTATGTTGAGTTTTTCCCATTTATTTTCTTACAAAGAGGTTGGTTTGTTTAGCCTTGAGGCTGAAATTGGCTGTACTTTCCAAGGACAGCAAATTTTGTGTGTGTGGTACAAGCAATAATATTTTCCAAAAAATATCTTTGCAAGGCTTGCGAATACAATAATTTGGAGGTGCTAATTTCTGGGATGTTTAGGGACAGTGTCAGTGGAATCAGTATTCAAAATACAGTTAGAGTAAATACAGCATCACCTTGCAACCTTTATGAGAAAACCCCAGCATTTTGTGTTACAAGTACAGACAGCCCAACACGATCAGAAGAGATTCCTCAAGCACAGGCAGAGAGTAGGACTCAACCTGAGCTTTGGGCATCTTTTAAAAGAACCCTTGTTACTGAGTGTTACACTCCTCGCCCCCAAGGATGTCTTCTGCTTTAAGTGCTTTGCTGCCTCAGAGTGTAGGAGGAGGGAGCAGCGTTGTTGAGGACAGGAGGTTAAGGAGTAACCTGATTGGGGAAGAAGCCAAACTAAACAAAGGTTTAGAAATATAGCTGCAAATAGTATAACTTACAATTTTCCTCTGCCAGTGGCTGACACACCACATTTTTTGTTCTTTAAAACCACAGCGAACCATTCCCAAAAAAGGAAGTGTAACCTCTGTTTTCTACCCTTCTGTCCTTCCCCTCATCTGGGGAAAACCTTTCCTTGCTGTATTTCTCATGACACATTTGACTGGAGGGTTTCTTCACAGCGTTTCTGCTGGGGGCTGTTTGTTTTATCTTGCATTTTGCAGCAGATAACAGACCTGTACGCTGCATAGATTAGAGTTGGCAAATTTTGCCACTGACTTCTCTAGGCACAGATAAAATGCCTTAGTCTCCCCCTCATGTCTATACTTAAAGCAAAATTTTAAAATGTCTGTTAATGGGATCCCTAAGTGATGTCTGCATTTCCTTTTTTTCTCGCCTGGCCACGTGTGCTCGCTAATGAGACTCACGAATATTAAAAGTGGAACTGGGAGCAGAGCAGAGGCCAGCCTAATAAATCTGCTGCTAGCTCAGACTCTGTGGTGATGTGGCTGCACCCGGGGGGAGAAAGGGCAGAAGCTGGGCCTCGGGCCCGAGGAACAGAAAAGGAAGTCAGCTGTGGGCAGGCAGAGAGGCAGAATCTCGGTTGCTGAGGGCTGGAGGCAAAATGCAGCTTCTGAAGGAGTGCTGGGGGCAGGAGAGTGTGCAAAAAACAGGCTGTAGCAATTTTGTTTCAGGTGGCTGTACTGCAATGAGAGCATGAGTGGTTTGGTCATAAAAGGTTCTCTATAACTGAGAGTAGAAACTGAGAATATGTATTTTTAAAATTTATATATATACATAAAATTTTAAAAGGTTAATGGCTTAATTTGGAAGCCTCTTCCAGGAAGACAAAGCAATCCATTTTTCTCCTTCTAGTACAGCCAAGATTTTATGCTGACCAAGCTCTGACTTCAAACCTGACCCTTCTCTGAGCAGGGGACCGGGGGAGGTCCTCCCAAACCTGAATGTTCTGTAATTCTGTGATTCTGACAAGTGAAGGTGAAATATCTGCTCCATTCACCCCTGATGTCAGCAAAGCTGGAACCTTAACCTCCTAAGAGTGTTGATTGTAGCAAGTGTTGATTGTTGTCATGGCCAACAGAGGAAAAGCAAAATTTAGATGTGAAAGGCTCTATATGTTCCAGGCTTGAATTTGATGGATGTTGGCTACAGTAGCTTGCTTGCCATGTTAGAGCCACAGACTCCTGTGAAACAGACAGAGGATACCCACTTCCCACAAAAATCCTTACCCAAGCAGCACTCATTTAGAAATTGTTTGGTAACTCACCAGCAGAGGAGAGGATTTGAGTTGTCCTAGTGGTTTCACCACTTGCTCATGTTTCTCTCTACCATGTGCAAGCATAAGGAATGCTTTAAAGAGCAAGATTATGGCTGTTTGGAGTTTCATGTGCCTCCAGGCCAGGCAGGGAGCAGACTGGAGCTGTGTCTGTTTGGCACATGAAAAGGGAGGTTTGGTTTCAAGAACTGTAAGTCTGGTGATGTTGTGAGCATCAAGTCCATACAAGTGTGAGAGAAGAATGCTGCTGGAAGAGAGTAGTTGTTCTCCAGAAGGGCCACTGGCTTGGACTGGAAAACCCTATCAAAGACAGAACATATGAAGCTGTAGATGATTAAAGCTATGAAGCAGCTCTAAACCTATGATGAATTAGACACTTGGTGGATGCCAGAATCTCTGCAAAGTTACTTGCAAATACTAAATTTCACTATTACTCTCTCACTGACTGTGTTTTTTTATTGTGCCTTCTTTAAAGATGATCATGAGTTGCAGTGATCCAGAAAAAATTGTTTCCCTGAAGTTATTTAATTTCAATTATTTCTCCTCAATCACATTCAGAAGAGACTTTGTAGAGGGAGGACTACCAAAACTCTGGAAAACAGATCTGAACAGCTGAACTTCATCACTTTGCGAAAGATTAGGAAGGGATGAAACCTCAGGCTTTTGACTGAAGTTGGCCAAAGTAAATACAGAGTGGAACCTTTAGGAGTTATGATGAAAAAGTAGCAAACAAGTAAAGCCATCAAATATATTCAAATCACAGGTTGCATGGGATATTTCCTAAGATTGATTTGATTAAGCCAAACCATCATATCTTTTGGGCAAATAATGTCCTTTATTTCATCAATACTCCTGACATCAGTGGGATTATTTGTATAAGAAATTATTCTTTTATGTGAGTGAAAGTATTACAATCTAGTCCTATGTTTGGATGTTATATCCCCATTTATATTTCTTGTCCATTTAGATTTGGAACTCCCTGGAAAAGAATGACCTTTTCATATGTACAGAGTGCAATTGGTTGCGATTCCCCCACAGTCATATATCACTTATACTAAAGAGCTTAAGTGTCAAAAGGAAATATCTTTACTTCTGTAAAAATATTCATTTTTATATAATTTCCTCTGAATTTAGACAAAATGGCTACATTCCCATTGAATACTTTATTTATGCCTAAATTATTAATTCCCATTTGGCCAGTTCTACTCTAAAGAGGTTTGGTGAACACAAAGTCACTGGCAATAAGCAGAACGGTGGGTGTGATTTTTCTTACTGACCTTTCTATCTTAAATCAAAGGTTATTCCATGTTATGTCTGTTGGAGTTTCTTCATACTATTCACTTTATGGATGATTGGATTTGAATAATATAGAAAAAAATGGCATGTGTATGGATCCTTGTTAAAGGGCAAGAAAGTAAGTGGCATAGGCCTGTGACAAGTTCATTTTAAAAGGAATGTGAGAGACTGGCAGGGGAGGGTTATGCTATGGAAAATATCTTTTCATCTGAGATCACAAAGTTTGCCCAGGGTTTGAGGGAAACTCAATACTCCAAACTGCGTTCAGTGCCGAAGCACAATTAGAATGAGTACCTTCCTGTGAATGTCTTGGCTAGACAGATATACCTGGAGCTCCAAGGGGCCACAGCTCCAGCTAGCCTGGGTACCACTGCTCGCAGTATGAAACAGCTAGAGGACAGGCAGAGCACCTCAGGCAGGTCTCTTCTGTGTTTCTATAATAATCCTTTGAGAAGGCAGCAGGGGCAGCCCCAGTGCAACCACCTGAGGGGTTGAGCACTACAAGGGTCAAAGCACCGTTAGCTTTCTCCAGCGAGTCTTTACTTGGAACAGCCTGGGGACCTTTTCTTTCTGCAAAACCCACACACACTGGGGCTAGCAGACAGCCTAAGTGTTGCTCATTTTTAGAAATGTTTGTAAATTTTTAAGTTGTCCCTGTCTTAGACTGGTAGGACCATAAAAATCAGATCAGGTATTTAATCAAAAGCTTTTCTGTTGACAGGGAGCAGGACAACTTTTTTTTTCCCCAGTAAAGTTGTAATCAGTAATAAATATCTGGGGCTTGAAAATGTCTTTGTGTTGTTGTATACTTGCCACTTTACAGTGCAGTTCTGTAACTCAACAAAATTTCCTGAAGTATTTATTTCCCACCACTTTTTGTATTGCTGCTACATTCCTCCTAAAGGAGAGATCTGATAAAGAATGCTTTTGCTGGGGACTATGAATTTCTTCACAGAATTCATCTGGGTTATTTCATCTAGTCCAAACCCCTGCAAAGAGCAGGGACATCTTCAGCTAGGACAGGTTGCTCCAACTCCTGTCCAACCTGTCCTTGAATGTTTCCAGGCATGGGGCATCCACAACTTCTCTGGCAATCTGTTCCATTGTTTATCTACCTATTTGTATTTTTTTTTACTTATGTCTAGTCTAAATCTACCCTTTTCTAATTTAAAACCAGTCATCTTTGACCTAGTGTAACAGACCCTGCTAAAAAAATTTGTCCCCATCTTTCTTTCAAGTCTGTTTTAAGTATTGAAAGGCCACAAAAAGGTCTCCCCAGAACCTTCTCCAGGCTGAATAACCCCAGCCCTTTCAGTGTTTCCTCATAGCAGAGGTGCTCCATCCATCTGGTCATTTTTGTGGCCCTCCTGGATCTGCTCCGAGAGGTGCATGTCCTTCCTGTGCTGGGCACCCCAGAGCTGGATGCACTGCAGGTGGGATCTCACCAGGGTGGAGTAGTGGCGCAGAACCCCCTCCCTCACCCTGCAGATCATGCTGCTTTTGATGCAGCCCAGGACAGGAGTTGCTTTCTGGGCTGCAAGTGCACATTGCCAGTTCATGTCCAGCCTCTCATCCACCAGCAACTCCTTCTCCTTGGAATGCTCTCAATCCATTCTCTACCAAGCCTGATTTCAGCTTGGGATTGCCCCAGCCCAGGTGCAGGACCTTTCACCTGGCCTTGCTGAACCATATGAGCTTCCCTTCTAGTTGGATTGCAGTCCTACAGCTATTACCATCCTCCCTGTCCGTGTGTGTTCCCTTGGTTAGGCATGTGTGCTTGAGCTACAATCACCGCACTGCACGCTGCCTATTATGAAGCTGCTGTTTATTGAATTTCTAGGAAATGCCAACAGATGTATCCCTCCTTATCTTATTTTTCATTTTTACAAGTAGTACACATGGAACAGGAAAATAAAGTGTGTTCTTTACACTATTCAAATTGCCGTTTGGAAGCAATACATGTCAGCTCCAGGCTAAAAGTGCTAAATAACCTTGTTTCATAAACACACAGCTATTTTGCTGAAACAAACTGCTTCATCAAAATGTTGAAAAATGTACTGTACCACTGGGACAGTTCTGCCACAGACAGCTTTATTCCTCTCTCTTCTGTTATTTGTGCTTTAGGAAAAAAAAAGAAACAATATAATCACTATTGTTTTTATTACTCAAATATTTGCTCTGGAGCCTGGAGAAGAGAAATAGTTATTATACGTTATGTAAATTATATCTTTAAAGGAAGCAGTCTTAAAACACTGCTACATTAATCTTTCTTCAGCACATAGCACGTCATTCTTCTTTGGCTGTTGACAAACAAGGCCAATTAACATCAGCAAGATAATTAACTACAGCTCCAGGTAGTATTTGCATCCAGTCTATTGCTGTTTGGAAGCTGTCTCTTCTCCTTACCTCCTTGCAGCTTGAAGGTGCTAATTTTAACACCTACAAAGTACAGAGTTTAGGTTTGATTGAAAGGAGAGTAAGAATGCTTTTTTTCCTTATTATTAAAATATTAGGTGAATAATTATAATAGTGAAGTGATTTCAACCTTCTGCTAGACTTTTTTATGTTTTCCACAAATCATTTGCACATTCTGGGATGCTTTTTAAAAATTTCCTATATTCCATATGGCAAATAATTATTTTTCAATGTCATGTACGTAGAGCGAGAACACTTTGTGGATGAACTTAACCGGTGGTCCAAAACCAGGGTAATCATGTTTGTTGCCAAGGAAAGAAGAATATTTTTCCTGGAGGCACAACAGGCATTTTATTAAATGATTGTACCAGCTGGAAACAAATTATTGCCTTTATTTTAAACTGCCATTCAGAAGTCTAATGCTTTAATTTCAATGGGAAACAAATTTTTGGGAAGATTACAGCTCACCTGTTCTTTTAATTTTTACTGCTAAATTCATATAATTATCCATGATAGTGTTATTTGCCTAGAGGCTGTTCTTAACCTGCAAGTTAATAGTTGATCCTACTTTTATTTTCATTCTGTCTGATACCTCAACTCATTTTGGAGTGAAGAAGAACATATGCAGCAGGTGGGCTGTGTTTCTAATAATTAGTTTTCTTAAATATGTTACAAAGAACCTTGCCAAGAAAATATCACTGTAGTGTTTTGAGCCCAGCTGGCAATGTATTGGAGCCTGGGGAGGGGTGCGTAGAACAGCAAACTGAGCCATGTTCATCTCTGGAGTCTCTCAGCCAAAATCATCTGTAGGTGAATTTGGCTCTCCCTGTGCTCTGGAAAATGTTTTTGCCTGGGATTGTATGGAAGGAAACTGAGGCACTTCTTGTGGGCACTTTGCATGATCGATGTGCACATTTATTTTTCCCTCTGAATGGAATTCTTATCAGACATAGTTTAGCAAGGAGCTCTTGAGATTGAGAGGAACTGCACAGCTCAGTTCTCTGGCTCAATTGCTTGAGTGGTATGGGCACCCAGAAAAACAACAGGCTGACAGACAGCAAAGTTTGAACAAAAGCTCCCTAGGCCTTCCTTTCCCAGCTTTGCAAGCCAGAAATAGATATGTCTAAGAGCAATAGCAGTAGGGGTGCAGTATGGGTCTGTGTTTTGGCGGCAAGTCAGATTTCACGGTCTCTAGATCAAAAATGCCTCAGCCACGTAATGCAGAGTGCTGACACAGTATGAACTCACACTAACACTTCAAATCTCTTCCAAAATGTTGAGGGATTAGGATTTTGACCACTTGTCTTACTATAAGATCAAGTCATTGTCTGTCTTCCTGTAGCAAGCATAAAATCCATATGCCTTGGCTAATCAAATGGAAATATGATCTTGGGCCCATTCCTGAACTAAGTTAAAATTGTATTGCTGAATTATATTTGTCAGGCACTGCACTGGCTGTGCAGTACCAGTGGGAGTGCTCCCCTCCTTTCTCCCAGAAGGGAACACAGCAAGGCTGGTTTTCCTTAGCATTTTTCCAAAGATTGCTGAACTGTTTTGGCTGGACCACTTGAATAAATTCAGTTTTATGAAACATGGAAAAGTTCAGTAAGGTTACATGCATTTGGAAAGCGCCATGTAATCCTGTCAGCCCTGGGTCTTCTACAGCAAGTAAGACCCAGAATACATATTACTCTTCAGGTAACCATGAATAGCAGATGGGTGGTATGGCACTCAGCTTATTTTGAAAACATCATGCCAAGTAGACTCTATCATACAAGTGAGCTTCTTTTCTCCAAATTAAATATGGCTTTTTGGTAGGGGAAAAAAATCTGGTTTTTTAAGGCTTTTAGACTTGGACATTTTTGGAAGAAATCAAATCAAGGGTCTCTTCTGCCTCTTTGTGACATTGCCTCGATAGAATCCTGGTGTAGAGAATGCTAATGTCCCCAGTAAAAGCTTAGCTTTTATATCGGATGTGCTATATATGTAAGATAATTTCTGTAGCATTGTGCTATCGTCTCCTGACAGCCTCTGAAAAACAAGTAGATGTTGCCCTTTTCCTACCCACTAGGGTAATTCTGAAAATGTTGCCAGGATGCAGCCATCTACCTCAAACTATTGCTAGAGGCACTTTAGCAGCAAGGCCCATTTGTGTAGTAAAAGCTCTGTGATTAATTTAATACACATGAAGCAATGACTTCCCTGGGGAAAACAAAAATAGGATCAGAGAAGATAACCAGAGAGTTTGAAGGCTTCAGGAGGACAAACAGGTGTTGTCTGTGCCAGGTTGCCTCCCACTTTGCATCTTAGTCTAATGCATCTTAGGATACATTATTTTCTTCTTTGACATACAGGTCTTTTGCTTCAGGAAGGTCTTTTTTCTTTTTTTAGTAAAGTCTGAGTCCTGATGCATGAGCTAAAAGCCATGTGTGTGCTTTTTCCCCCCCTTTTTGGGTGTTACTGTTGCAACTGACTCTGCAGTCCATGGATATGAAAAGGTTGAACAAGAAAGTAAAAAAACAGAAAATACCCTTTGGGAAAAGGAACACACATGAATCACCTCAAGGTCATATACTGTACGATGTGCTTGTGCACTGGTGCAAGTTGAACAGATTTGATTCATTAATCAGAACTCATACTGTGTTTGCAAAAAATAATTGACATTAGCAGAGCTATGTTACTTAGGAATCTGATATTAACCTCTCTGCTTAGTTATATTCAGTTTTAGAGTCAGAAGATGAGCCTTTGCTTGTTCAGTAACAATGGTGTCTCTTTTATTAGCAGAGCAAACCTTTTATATTATGTAGGAAAAGTTTTGTGGTTTTAGCAATTAAATAAATACCAAATTATTGTACTGTGGTTTGGTAGAGGTTAATGTCAGATTCTGAAAAGTGCTGCACTCTGAGGGAGTTCTCATGCACATTAGTGGGGGGAACCAGAAAGAAAATGTCAAGCCTTAACACAATATATTTTTTTAAAAGGTATATTTTTCTCAGGGGGGAGGTGAGGAGAAAAAGAGAGAGATCAAGATAGGGAGGATGTGTTGGGGAGAGGAATTCATTAAGTGCTGACTGAAAATGGAAAACTGAAGGCAACAAAGTTATATTTGTATGTATTTAAAGGAAATTAAGGTTGATTAAATTTTTCTCTAGTGTGATAAATTCAAAAATTTTGATCATGATCTAATAATTGCATGTTGCGGGTGCTGCTTATCCTGTAAATCATAGAATGGACTATGTTGGAAAAGACCTTTAAGGTGATCAAGTCCAACTGTTAACCCAGCACTTCCAAGTTCATCACTAAACCTTGTCCCTAAGCACCACATCTACACATCTTTTAAATACCTACACGGATCATGACTCAACCGCTTCCCTGGGCAGCCTGGTGCAGTGCTTGACAACCCTTTCAGTGAAGAAATTTTTACTCACCCTCTCTTCCCATCACTTTTTGTTTCATTGGATCATCCCGTCTGGCTGGGGTCAGTGCACACTGGCAGACCAGCTGTATTGCTCTACAAAAATCAGCAGCAGTCCTCCTAAAGGGGTGGAGGACCTGTGCTGCCAGTGTTGCAAATCTGCTACTCTGACTGTTCCACCCAGGCATCTGTACTTACCAGTGTTCCTGCACATGTGCAAGTGGCAGTTCACTGGCTGAGCTTTGTGGTTTGTTAGCTCAGTGCCTGGTATAATGCGGCCTTTATCTGTGAAGCATCCATAAATATTGCTACAACCCGCATGGCTCATCCACTCTTTCTGATGCTAAGTACCCGTCCCCTGGGGAAATCTCTATAACCACTGTCCCCCTCCTGGGGACTCCTTTCCTCACTGTTTGAAGGACATTCAGCTGGTCATGCTGGAGTGAGGTGACCTTGGGGAAGGTCCCAGCTGAAAGGAGACAATTCATGTTCCTCAGGTAGGTCTCATGAGGAACTGCAAAGGTGGTGGCTAAGAGAAAGAGCACGAATTGCTCTTTGCTTACAGCAGCCAAGTCCTTCTCCTTGTTCTTGGGCAAATTCTGGGTAAGGAACTGTCTGCTCCAGAGTTTCCATATGCATTACTAGGCTGGGCTTTCTGACCAGGGCTGGGGTCCTGGTGGTTGTTCAGGAAAGCCACGACACATAGGTGCAAGTGTTTTGTCGTGACATGGGAAAAGGCCTGTGGCACTGTCCTTCTCCATATTCTCAGTGGAAGTAAGGGACTTTTCTAGAATTAAACAGCTTGGTACTACCATCCCACAGGGATAGTTGTTTTGGCACTGTTATTGGCCTCGGGAATTAGGCTGCGGAAATAACCTTCTAGCAAGAGAGTTGGTCCAAAATGGGCAGGATAGCAGTGTCCTTTCTGCAGAGCGCTGTAAAAAAAAGAGTTGCACACGGCCACTGACACACTTTGCTCTCTGCTTAGTCAAGGGATCCCACAACAAAGCAAGGCTCCCCCTCTAATTCTGCTAATTTCTATTGCTTCCATTCCCCATATTCATCTGTCCCTCTTGTCACAGTCCTCTAGTTTCTCATTTTCCTGAATAAACACACCTTTCAAATGGGGATAGACTGTCTGCTCCTTGACCCAGCTGGTTTTCAGTAAGTTTTGTAGGTAAAAATTCTCACCTACTTACTGGTACTTCTGGGTTCTCCTCCTCACAGATGGTATCAGCCAGGGAAAGCCAGGGAGAGTACTTCCTTTCTCTAACTGTAGCAGTTCTGTTGTCCTGACAGAACCCATTTTGACTGAAAGGGCTAATAATATCTTGCTTTTCCTGCTACTGCTCTGCATTTTTCCAGTACTGCAGACAATTTCACTGAAAGCTTAACCAACATGCCCTTCTCTGTTTGCTGTGTCAGGTCAGGGCGCCACAAGTAATTTCAATGTAGCTTTGGCATTTTTCCAGCATCAGCTACCTCTTCACTTCAGGATTCGGCCTATGCACCTCTGCATTGTTGACCTCTGAAGCTATTGATTTCTGTAGCTGGAATACATTCAAGTTGCTGATGGAAAAATCTACCTTACCTTATCATAAAAAAATGCTTGGTCCTTCTTGTAAATTGTATTTTTAAATTTGGGGTTTAGTTCAGGAAAATGTTGCAAACAGTGCTTGTTTATTAATAGCATTTTGTTTGTTATTTGCTATCCAGACACTTAATAAAAAGTAAATACCAAAACCTTTTCTTTAGAGAGGATGAACTAAAGCACAAATCTGTACATCCAGTGGCAGTTCAGTGAGATTTTTAGAGAACCTCCTGATTTTCATTCTTATCCACATCAGACAGATGCATTCCTAACATCTGGAGGGATAATCAGGGGTATCTGGAAAAGCTTGTGCAAAAAGGCAGTTCATTCACCCTTCCACCCACCCTCCTCTAAATGGAAGAGGACATGCTTCTCCGGGCAGTACTGGCTATGAAGAAATGTGCCTCTTTCTTAAGGAACACTGGAGTTCTTTGTTGCCAAATTTCAGTTGTTCTTGTGTTCTAATATTTTCTTTTCTTACTTATTTTATCTGCCAATTACTGCTGTTTCTCACGCTTGGAAAATATAATTAAAGACACCTGTACATCACAGACGGTATAGAATCACTTCCATCATTCTTAACATATTATGGATTGTTGATGAATTCTCAGCAGTGATTTGGCTCAGGAGAAGTAAAGTGTGTCTGATTTCACTGGCCTTCTCATTTGCACCAAGTCTGCTTCACAGTGTTCTGCTAAAAGGGGCCTTCAATTAAGAACATTTGTTTACTGCCACCCCTGCCTCCTGTCATGTCCTAAGGAGATCGAACGTTGACATATTTGTTAATTGTGTTCACACAGGCTGCATTTGTGACATTTTGTACACTTAGGCCACCACGTAAAGGGGGAAAAATTACACTTGATGGCTGTATCTTTCTCTGGGGCAGTTTTGTTGTTCTTGGTTGTCTGGGGTTTGTGGGTTTTTAAAGAGTTGTTGATTATGTGATTTTGTGGGGCATCTTCAATGACTGTGGTCACAGAAGTCTGAGAAAAATGGGCAGCTGCTGATCTTGCAGTTGTATGTTTGTCTGTGTACCTGTAGGTTGAAGGGCACTATTATTTCTTCAAATATTCCCATCAGCTGAAACACAGAGTTTGCTTTTATGAGAACTGCAAAAATGGAATCAAAATGTTTATTTTAGTCTTTAAAAAAATACTTATGGCTGCCAAACAAAGCTATAAGTTTTATTTTGTCTAAACCAAAAGAAAGGTTCAATCTTGCCAACATGAGACATTATACTTTTTAATTCTCTTATGAGACTTGGAGGCTTATTCAACTAGTTTAATTCCTCCCTCTGGAGCTTGTTATCCATCAGTCTAATAGGTTGATACAAACTGCTGTTTTCTGATCCTGGTCTTTACTAAGTTTTCTTTTTTAATTAACTAATTTTTTTTTCTCTCATTTATTTTCTTTTTCATACTTTACCCATCTTTCCCATAGAATGATCCTTTTCTTGACCAAGAAATTGCCTTAAATAAATTTGACTTAAATAAAGTCTGATTATTGTCACAAATATTACCCAAAGCATGTGCGTGTGGAGTGAGGAGTGAGAGAATCTTTTATTTCCTATCAAGTACCTCATGTCTCGCACACAGGTTTTTTCGTGTACTTTAGCATCAGTCTTGCAGGTTCAAATGAAGAGACTGTGCCTATTGTAGCTGTGCCAGCTTCCCTGCTAAATGTTTGGCAGAGAAAAGTGTAAAATCCTATTCATGAACAGTCAAAAGCAAGACCTAAAAGCAAATTCCCCTTGTGACAAGATCTCACAATTCCTCCCCATCCCACTGCTTCTGTCTCATCATGAAACCTCAGTTCCTAAGCAAAATTAATTTTAACTGTAAAAGTAGTTTTCTATTGTAGAGAAAATGGTATTTTTTAATGTCACCCTGCCCTGTAATAGGCTTGGTTTACAAGGGTACTTATTCTAATTTGATATTGTCAATCCCTGAATGTGTAACTTGGAAATCAGAAAAAAAGTCAGGCTTTATTCTCCATACAGCCACCTTAGGTCTGTGTACCTGCCCTGTCCGGTGCAGCTCTTTCCTTCTAGGTCTTTGCTTTGTTGTTGTAGGGACAGAGCCTTGTCTTCTAAAAGCTGACAATACTTTTTTTAATATATTTTTTTTTAATTGAGATGGCAGAATGTTTACAGACATCCACACGGACATACCAAATTTACATTTTCTTTCCATGAATCTCTGCTCACTCTCTCCATCAACTGCTGCTCTTTTCCTCGCTCTTAATTCACATCCAAATAGCTGACTTCCAGGTGTTATCCCTTTTCTTGTTTTTGGCAACACAGGTTTACTTTTGGAATCTCTATTTTCAAAAGATTGACATAAAGGTTTTTGTTTCAGTGACATAAAACCTCCTTCCATCCACATTGAAAATCACATTGCTTTTCAAGAACTCCACATGCATCCAAGTAAAAAAGCGAGGACTGCATATATGGGATACATTTCAAAAATTGACAAAACAGGGCATTAAAATCAGTCCCGACACCCTGAACTTTAAGAAATTATTTCCTACTGAACTGATTGGGAATCTGGGGAGAATAACTTTGCTTGTGTGTCCCACACAGTTTTGCTGACAGAGCCCTTTGAGCAATGTGCTGCACTTCTCAGTGAGTTCAACAGAGCAGTGGCACCACAGACTCAGGAGAATTCTTTGTGCTGTACATGCCCAGGTATTTGCAGAAGGGAGTTCAGCTCAATAAATCTTGTTTTAATTTTCACTGTGAGCTTTGCTTTCACTTTATTGTCACAAGGAGGGTCACGTTTCAGCAAGGAGACTGGCAGTGATGAGCCACTGACATCAGTGTTGTCTGGCACTGGTGGAGGCTGAGAGTGACTCCTGCAATGCACAGCCCTTTGTGAAATAAATATCTCAATAGCACTGTTTCAGACTTCAGATCCTGGGTCTCTGATGTGTATTTTTGTACTAGAGGTGCTGATCTTTTCTGGTTAATCAGGTTTTAAAATAAAACTTTTTCTGGGATGTGGAAATAGAATACAATATGTATTCAATATTTCTGGCCCAAATTAGCTGGAATTGTTTTGCTTTACTTCTGACTTCACAAAAAACCAAAACCCCAAACAAACAAACAGACAAATAAAAAAACAACAACAAAAAGGTAGTGCTTTTATAAAATCCAACCTTTTTTTCTCTTTTAAATAAAATCTAGCCAGCTAATAAAATCCAAGCCATGTGGCTATGCAAAACTACTCCAAATGAGTATGTCTCCCCCTGTTTCTAAAATCAAGTGTACATGGGGGTTTCTATTTGTAGTATTTATTTTTAATACAATGGATTTCCCTTTAAAAAATATTTTGCATTTGTTACACTGGTGTCATTCCTTAATTTTTGTGAACTGCCTATTCTATAGGCAAATTATATGATATAGGCCTCCTAAATGAATTGGGAATATACTATAATCTCTACAGGTTTAGAGGAAGCCGTGCCAAAATCTAACAAAAATATATTTAGACCAGTTGCCTCACACCGGCTATCCTAGGATACAAGACTGTTGGATCCCTGATATCTAAAAGGTTTGTTTACTCTTGGCTTCTCCACATGCTGTACAAGAAATATGGAACTATAAATCATACCTTGCAAAACTTGGTCAGGCTTCGATGCCTCAGATTTGGCAATTTTGTCTAACTATGAAGCAGCTGTTTCATACACTAAAGTAAATAGCAGAAATTAGGGTTTTGAAAATAAAAGGAGGGAAAGGGTAAAAAGAGAGACTGACAGTGGAGGTTGTTCCAGTACATGTAGCTCTGAAAGGGCAGCTGATTCCCAGGTGTGTGATAATAAGAATTGCCTGTTTTTTTCAACAGACTTCATATGATCACAATTTGAATCAAACCAGTCTGACGAGAAGAAGCAAAAACTCCCCTCCTTTTGCAGGACTGTGGTGTACACGTCATGCTCCATACACCTTGTCTTTGGCTTTTACATTTTCAGGGCAGCAGGGCACACTAGCTCATATTTATTTAATTTGGAGCTAAGAATGCTTTAGCAACTCACAGGGAAATAACCAGTGGGTTCAGATGTAACAAAGGTCTTGTACCTGCCAGCTCTGCTCTCCCCAGAGCGTGGCTCCAGATCTCACATGCCCAATTCCTTCAATGGAAATAAGAAAAGCCTTCTTTGAATCTGGTGTTTTCTTCCTGCAGTTGTTTGCTTCCAAAAATACTGCTTATGAGATGTGTAAACTGGAGGGAATTACATGAACAAGATGGGAAATCCATATAGTTAGCAGGGCTGTGGTTGACTGGTTTGTCTTCTTAACTTACAGCATAGTGATATTCAAACTGCCACCCACATTGAAGTCGTATTTAAATGGAAGTGACTCCAAACTGGCATGTAAAATTCAATTAAAACACTCTGTCAGCTCGTCTATTTGCATTTTGAGGATTGTGAGTAAAATAGCCATTAATGCTATATATGAATACAGAATTATGAAATTCCTGGGGTCAGTTTCCCGGTGGAAGATAAACAACAAAAATAGAGAAGTAATGAAGCCTCATTTTAAAATGCAGGTGCTGTATTCAGCAGAAAATTAAGTTAATCAATAAACTAATTTGACAATTTAAATTGTGAGTAGAGGCTATGCAATGGGCAGATTTAATGCAGTCTGAAAGACAGATTAAATTATTAATAACATAACCAGGCTGAATATCTCTATCCATTCATTCATACTGAAGGGAGGGGTGTCTTACTCCTAAATATGTAACAATAGTTATAATAAGTGGCTTATGCAGGAAGAATAACTTCGTTCATTTGTGTCAGGATTTTTTTGTGTATAGAAACTTGTTTGAGAGAATCTAAGCTGGAGAAATACCTGTAAATTGGTGCTGTGGCTGCAACTTGGAGTTGGTCATAGTGCCCTTAGATAACACAAGGCAAGCACAGAGTCTGTGTAGGCTCTGTCTGCTGCATGTCCTACATTTGGGGGTGGGTTTGTTTCTATAGTGACATAGAAATGTGGGAGAGCATGGCCACAGAGTGATGGTCTTTCATATACCCATTGCACAAAATATCAGTGTAGAAAACCTGATTCCACTGTAGTGGTGGAGAGAAGAGAGAAGGGAGATTCTAAGGTAAGTGGATGTGGTTCCTTGAGGTATTTGGCTTCATATAATGAGCTAGATCCTAAGCAGAGAACTGCTATTAACTATTTAAAACTGCCTTGAAGAGATAGTGTGGTCCCATTTTCTTCCTTGTGCTTTTTCCTTTGCTCTGTTCTTCTAATCAGTCAGTATTATCTACCAGTCTTTTACTTGGACAATAATTCTGTATATTTATTATACTGCAGATAATTAATGTCTCTGGCTGATCACCTTACGTGCTTATTTTTTCTGCAGCCTTGGGCTTGTCATCCAGCTGCTGTCCTCCACTTGAGTTTGAAGGCCTCAGCCTCTCCTTTCCCCATCTTGCATTCATGTATTTTGTTCTGTATAAACTATCCTGACTGCTGTGATATTTTGGAGTCTAAAACCTTGGAAATATACCCAGATAGATGGTAGAAAAAAAATTATGCGAGTAGGCCAAAGAATCTGGTAAGAGACAAGAGACAAAGTGCAACTGAAGTTACCCTGATGGCTCAGTATACAGCACTGAATCTTTGCTGTCATATCTAAATACAATTGTATTTTCTTCCACCATCACGGATTTTCATGTAATCCTCTGTTTTTCTGACCTTCAGACTACACGAAGAGGACCTTTCAAGTTTACAGACTTAAGGAAAATACAAGTCCAGTTTTTCCAAGTTTCTCAGTTTCTTACATCATCATACGGGAAGCTGCATTGGTCATAATGTTTGAGGACCCTGCAGAGCTGAAGTCATTGCATGCCATCACAACACTATGAAGACAGGTCCATCTTGTTGGCTTTTGTTAGGTAAAAACTGTACAAAGACTGGGTTTGGCTCTAACAGTGCTTTTAGGCTGTCAGTGACCATATTACTTTCTTTCCATGCACAAAATAGTTTGTGCCTCTGTAGGTGCAGAGGTCATTTTGCACACTGGGTGTAGCTCCTAAAATGAGCCAGAGAGGAGGGGATATGAGCATGGGGGAACAGCTTCAGGAACTGTAAGGGAACCACTCCCAGCTAGTTAAAAAATTATTTCCATGTGAGCTAATACAATTCCTAAATCTCTTAGTGGAAACAGAGTTCAGTATTATCTAGCTACATCTGGAAAGGCTCTTAGAGTAAAATTTTTATAACATAGCTATTCTAGAAGCAAAGTGGAAGCTCTGTTTAACTTTTGGTCTAGTTCCCTGAAAGCCCTCATGGCTCTCAGGGTATTTTCCCAGCTCTACCAGCATCTGAATTATAAGAACAAAGATTTAGATCCAGTTGTACACACCTCGTAGTTTTTAATGGGTTTTCTGCATAGCCATAGTGAATATGTTTCCCACATGGCCAGTTTGTGTTTACTTGAGTGTGTTATGTGTGTGTGTTGTGCTAAATGTGTTTTATAGCGAGCATCAGAGTACTGAATGCACATACCCTTCAGGTAAAAGCCTTTCTCAGGTTGCTTATGATTTCACAGCAATACAGCTTGAGCTAGCACTGAAGAGTTTATGAACACCTGATGAACAGGGCAAAGAAGCATCTGTGTCTTTGTCAAAGTGGGCTGTGTGCATGTGTGTATGCATTTTGTTCAGCACAGCCACTGATCAGTGTAGGGAGCTGAGCACAATCAGCTTGCGCTGACATCACTGACCACCACAAAAGGTTGTTTAAGACTGTGCAACTTCTCCATTCTAAAACTTGATTTTCTTATATAACAATGTCTGAAAGGAGGTAAATGTCAGGTGGAGAAGCATGGGAAGGTTGTTTGTTGGAAATACTATTTATTTTAGAAATATCAGGCAAATTAGAATCTGGCTACTTTTGTTGGTTTTTTTAACTTTCCTGGAGGAGCTTCAGAAAGTCTGAGTGAGGTTTATCCTGAATCTAGTTACCCTTATTCTATCTAGTTCAGACATGTACCTTTTCCTCCAAGTCCCTTCGTTCAGTCCCTCTGTAGGTCTCCACACACTGGAATTTTCCAGTGCAGACAGGGCTGTTGTTTTGAATGTAAAATAGTCTGGGAAAAACACACCCCGTTTTCAGTGGCTTTTCTCCATGATGAATAAATCTATAGAGGGGAACAGGCTTGTGCTTTTCCTTTCCTTGCTTTTCTGAAGCTTTAAATACAACCTTCAGTGCCAATAGGCAGCGCCTGTACGCTGGGTGAGTGGGATGCTTAGAAAACAGGTTTTAAAAGTGATCCTGTAGCAAAGATCTGCCATTTTTATTGTCTTAATAACAGATAATTTTTATTGCTCTCCTTTTACAGCTCTAGCCAGTGAATCTTCCTGAGAACAGTTTATGTACTATACAGCTCATTTACATATCTAGAGACTGTCAGAGTGGACAACTGCCAAACTTGGTGCTTCCAGAAACTTTGTAGGTCGCTCTGGAGAAATAACAATGCAAATACAACCTGAAGCAAAAGTGAGATGCATAATTTTTAACAGGTGTTAGGCTGAAGTATGGATGATTGACCTATAAAATGAGGCAAAGCCACTACTGCATCTGAAGTTGTGCCTTTGTGCACTTCTGCCTGAAGTAATTTCAAGCCTTCAAATGAAATAATTGACCTACTGGATGTAAAACACAGAGGGGAATTAGTTCTATGATAAGTGTATATTTTCCAAACCCATTAATAAACCCTCCATCATTAATAAACTGGTTTTAGTTGAATGATTGTTTAGAAAATGTGGAAGAACTGCATTTGGAAAACACAGGGAAGAGAGAAACATATTGCAAGCATTTATGTTTTTTTCCTTTCCATGTATAATTTGAAGGAATTTGTAGAAAAAGAGTTTACAGCACATTGTTCTGCCTCCCTTCTCCTCAAAATTAGAACAGAAGATTGGGTTTTGCTGACCAGTTGTGATTCTGTAATTTTCTCTAGTGCTCTGCCATGGCTGGTGCACGGCTGGCTAGCAGCAGGAGGCAGTCATCTCCCAGGTGCTCCTAACAGAGAAATGCATGTATCATGAAGCTAACAAACGTGGGAGCAAGATCAGTCTGCTAGCATTTTATGGCATTTTTACCAGATTTATGAACAGGTCAGGCTGATGGGAGTCTTTAAAAGCAAGCAAAGAAAGAAGGAAACCCAAAGCCAAACAACAACAAAAAGCACCGAACAAACCTCCCAAAAGTGTTATGAGAGGAAAGAGTCCATGTGCTGCAATAAAGCTTGGACTTTAGATACTGTGACAGGGAAATCCCTGATCGGAAGCAGGGACTTGTAAGCAGAGACTTGTAAGCAGGGACTTCAGAGGCGAGGGAGGTCAAGCTAGGATAGCAGCAAAAAGGAGTGCCTAATGTTAAAATTTAATTTATTCCTATCTAAGTATTTGGACACATCAGACTTAGTATCTCTTACTGGCTTTTTGTGTGTGTGTGTGTGTGTGTGTGTGTGTGTGTGTGTGTGCGCGCGCGCATAGGTTGTAATCTCAGGTCAGCACTTGCTTATATTATTAGAAAGACTATTGCAGGAAGAGGTACTGCTTTAGTATGACTTCAATATGACTTTTGAAGACATGATTTTTATAGATGAGTCTTTGACAAATGTCTTTTGAAGACAGGGCCTTTCTTGTACGACAATCTTAGGAAAAACAGAGGAAGAAAATTTAGTTTAGCTGTCAGTTATGGACCTCAAAAATACTGTTTCTACATAGGAGGTTCAAGGTCTTGAGTATGACCCCATCGCTGACAATCAGTACTAGAATCTGAACATTGCAAGCAGAAAATTAAATTGCACATTCCACCTTATTTTTCTGCTTTCTCTTATGCACCTTTAGTTCAGGGAGTCCTGATAAGCAAAGTATTAACCATCACTGATTGTTGCCATCCATGGGATTGCCTTTTACCACGTTCTCCACAGTATCAAGAAGACAGCCTGTTTTCTTTCAGTGTGTTGAAATAATAAGTCAAATAAAATATGAAGTCTTGTTTTGATTTTGGAAACAGGGTTTATTTTCTAGACCAAAAGGTAAGTGGTTGTGCTTTCCTTTCTGTGACTGCTTTCTGTAATGCCTCTAGGTTTGAGCCATTTAAATGCTTTTAAAATTTGAAAAGAAATCAGAAAAATTCTGAGTTAGATTTTTTTCAGCACTCTGTTTTTTGTATGGATGTTACGCAGCAATTTAAGATGCCATGAAGAAGGCGTGGTTTCAAGAGTGGAAGATAGCCCAGGAGTTTGGAAGTAGAGAAAACTGTGAGGGTTAATTTTTGCTGTTTACCAACAG
The DNA here is from genome assembly GCA_024500445.1 of Entomyzon cyanotis. NCBI lineage: Eukaryota > Metazoa > Chordata > Aves > Passeriformes > Meliphagidae > Entomyzon > Entomyzon cyanotis. The sequence continues at coordinate 75,764,980 of JAKEPQ010001005.1, forward strand.
GAAAGCCTTCTGGAACTGAGGTTGAAACAGAGCACTTTGGTGCAGACAGAAGTCTCAGCAATAGCAAACAATAGAGTCTGTGTAAACCTTTCGCTCCAGTTTAAGCCTTCCATTTGCAGAAGCTGTAGCTATATGCAGATTTGTAACTCAAATACAGACTGTGTAGGCCACCATTAGCACTCCAAGGTAACACTGTCTAACATTCAGTTTAGACACAACTCCTTCAGAAAGCTGCTACTGAGCTGTGATTTACTGCTCAGTATTGTTTCTTACTCTGGCATATGTAATTAAAAATTAAACACCTTCACTCTAACGATTTGGTTTAAAGGATAGCTCTTTATAACCAGAAGTGGAATCTTGGAAAAGGAAACCTAAGCACCCATTTAGTTTTCCATTAAGAAACTCTGTATTGATACTCAAAGGGGAAGACACCACAGTTCCTATTAGCAATGAAAATATGGTAAAACAACAACAAAACCTTAGTATGTACCAAGACATGTTTTGTCACAGTTCTGTCAATACCATTTTTGTTGTGATCTGCAAATGCAGGTAATGAAGCCATGCAAATATACCTTTACATTATTTCCACTCCTTATGGATCATTTACCTAAAGTGTCTGCAGAGTGGATGTTCTGCAGGCTTCTGGGCTGGTTTTGGTGTAATGGTTTTGGGGTTTCATTCGCTTGGGTTTGCATGAATTTTAAAGAGAAACAATTATATTAAGAAAACAGCATATATATATATATTTTTAGGTGAAATGGCCAAGTGTGAATCCGTGTGACAGCAGACCCTTTCGTGAAACTGAAATAGCCCCATCTGCACAAACAGCTCATTCGCTAGAAGGTGTGAGCAATAGTGAGGACAGAGGTTTTTCAGGCTGGTGATGGCAGGTTCAACACATCCAGTGTTCCTGTCAATGTCAGTATTTTTCAACCTGAGGGAAAATGCAGCCTGATGCAAACTGCATTAGGGTTGTGGCACTCAAATGGGAAGCATTTTTATAATCAGTCTATTTCATGAAATGAAAGGAGAAGACCCACTGTGACATGCTGGGATATATGTTGTTAATTGCTCGTCATAACAATTCTGTTTCTTCAGTAAGATCTCTCTTTTCCCTTACCTCCGCTCCCTATGAAATGATCTTGTCAATATGGAAAAAGCAACCCTGAGGAACCTATAATTTAATGAAAAATTGCTGTTGCCATGGCAGAGTTCATACGTTCATATTGAAATAATTTCTCAGTCTTCATTTGCAACCCCTGACTCACTAAACAGCTATATCAGTTGTTAGGATTCAAACAATTAAAAATGCTCAACTATTATGGAGAAATTAAAAGAAGTAATCAGCTTAACACAATTTCAGCACAAAAAACCCTTCCCAGGCAGCTCATGGGAAAAGTGTTTTTGTATGCTGTTAACATCCCAAATTGGCTTAGCTAAAATACACCAGGGCAAGATTAAAACTATGCAAAGACAGTAGAAAAAGAACTAGTGTTTTCTTTTCACTGTAAACAATATGACATTTCATCAGCTTTTGTTGTTAGGATGTCATATGAAAATACTATACTGAAGCCTACTGTGCAGGCTCCTACAGTTTCCTAACTGAGACTCTTTACTATAGATTTCTTTCTTCTATAGATCTACTGAATTCCCCTGTTTATTTGACTGAAATATTTGTACCAGGGTTTCTCTTGTTCCACCTTAAGTGATTGAACATGAGAGAATTTTTGTTCTTTTTTTTGTTTTGTTTTTCTTTAATTCCTTGGCTTTGTTGTTGGGTGTAGTAAAGTTTTCCAGTCCTGATGAAGTGATAATAACTGGGTTGAACTTAATGCAAAAAGAGGCAGATGGTACCTACACTTCCTTTGCTATTCCTAAGACCCCTATTGCCATAGTTAGCAGCCGCTGCTGTTATCATCTTGGATGTCTGCAGGATAAATGCTGCAAACTGCACTGCAGCTCACCAGATGATTTTGTGGCACATGGGGTGGTGCAATCTGTTGTACAATCACCAAGAGCATTGGCCAGCTTGTATGCCCCAGGTTAAAAAGCCTAAAACCATAGAAGCTTGGCTCCTGCCCCTTTAGATATTCTGAGCCAAACTTTGGGCAAGTACAGCTGAGACATGAGAGTTTGTGTTTCCATTTTATTTCTGTAACTAAAGATTTTAACTCAGAGTACCAGACATAGGCAAGAGAGCCTGGCTTTCCTGGATGCTCAGCTTCAAAGCTCAAAGTCATGGAAGCTCTCTGCCCTATCCTGTGGGCTTCCTTTGGTGCCCTGCTCTACAGTATGTCAGTATTATTTTTTCCTTTCCTTTCCTTTCCTTTCCTTTCCTTTCCTTTCCTTTCCCTTCCTTTCCTTTCCTTTCCTTTCCTTTCCTTTCCTTTCCTTTCCTTTCCTTTCCTTTCCTTTCCTTTCCTTTCCTTCCCTTTCCTTTCCTTCCCTTCCCTTCCTTTCCTTTCCTTTCCTTTCCTTTCCTTTCCTTTCCTTTCCTTTCCTTTCCTTTCCTTTCCTTTCCCTTCCTTTCCTTTCCTTTCCTTCCCTTTCCTTTCCTTTCCCTTCCTTTCCTTTCCTTTCCTTTCCTTTCCTTTCCTTCCCTTTCCTTTCCTTTCCTTTCCTTCCCTTCCTTCCCTTCCCTTCCCTTCCCTTCCCTTCCCTTCCCTTCCCTTCCCTTCCCTCCCCTCCCTCCCCTCCCCTCCCCTCCCCTCCCCCTCCCCTCCCCCTCCCCCTCCCCCTCCCCCTCCCCCTCCCCCTCCCCCTCCCCCTCCCCCTCCCCCTCCCCCTCTCCCTCTCCCTCTCCCTCTCCCTCTCCCTCTCCCTCTCCCTCTCCCTCTCCCTCTCCCTCTCCCTCTCCCTCTCCCTCTCCCTTCCCAGAATATCCATTCCACTGCATATTTGACCCTCAATCATTTTCACATCTGTGTCTGAAATTCACCTCTAGAAGAAAGTCCAAACAGCAGCTTGGGCACTTCCAGACACTCCTAGATTTTGCGAAGTGAGTCATGCTAGTGCTTTGTGGTCTGGGACTGTCCCGAATGACATCACTGACCTTGGTTTGATGATTTCACTCCTGCATGAGTGAACCTCAAACCACTGCTTTGAAAATAAAGCTCATTTTGCTCAGAAGGAGGCTGTTCACCTTTGTGGCATACAAATGGTGTCCACATAGCAGGGTTAACATGGAAGTCCTAATGGTTTTTTAACTTGGTGAGTACAAAGGAAATGATGGTCCAAGAATAGTTTGGGTTTTTGAGACTTCTCATTCATATTCCCCAGATTGCCTCCAGGCCAGCTGATTGTTCTTTTACCAGCTATTAATTTACCAGCTTTATGGTACAAGATATGGTCTCCTTCCCAATCCAGGATGATTTCTTAATAAAGTCTGTCTGCTCACTTGATACAAGATTAATTTGCTAGCCTACAGCATCTTGAAGGTTGAGGTTGTTTGCCTGGAGGATTGGTTATTTGTTTTTTTCCCTAGCCTGCTGCACGTGTGGGGCAGAAGAGGAGGAAAAGGTGCAGGTGAAAGTCTTCTAATCTCTAGTGCTTCATGAATAGTTAATTTTGTTATTTTAACTTCAAATATCCATCTTTGGGTTGATGAAGGGATAAGAAAATAATTGTGGAGAAGTAATTTCTTAAACTTACCTGGCGAAGCCAGACCATCTCTGAATTTCAAGACTCACATGCGTGTTCCTACAGTGTCAAAAAAAAGTTACTATTTTTGTTTTGTATTCCCTAGTGACTGAGTCATTGAATATTAGTAATCAAGTTACAAGTGATTGATGTGGTCAAGAGTAAAAAAGCCCCCAACAAATTCTCACCACCCACCTGGAGACACTCCATTTCACTCCTATATGGAACACATCCCAAACTTTTAACTCACCTTCTAAATCCAATTGTAACTTCTTGGGCACACCAGTACACAGTGGTAGCTGATGTTCTTTCTATTTTGCCAAGCTGGCTTGGTATCATGCTGTGACCAAAACAGGTTCTTCATCCATCATTTCAGAAAAATGGTTTTACTTCTTAGAGCTTCAAAGCAGAGGTAGTTGAATAAAATATTTATTAGGGCCTGGTGAGCTACTGTCAAAATGTGTAACAAACTCTCAAGACATGGATGATGTTTAATAAAGAATCTTCTCAATTTTTTGTTCTCATAAGAAATTAGTTCATTAAATATGCTCATGTTTAAGTGTTGCAGCTTGCATAATGTCCTAGTCAGGGTCCAAAGGCTGCCCAATAATGGTTGTACGACATGAATTTTTCTTAGAGTCCTTGATTTCCTGTTTGGTCCAATAGAAACATAAATGAATCCTGGACTGGCATACATGGACAGCTGCAAGGAATAAGTGCATGCATGTTTCATATATATAGCTTTTATACAAACATACCAGAGATGAGCATGAGCTTGGATTTTTGGTGCCAGTTAGAGAAATGAGACTTTCCTAGCGAATCAATTCCTTGGTGAAAGCAGAAGTCTTTTTGTAGAAAGCTTTTTAAGTGGGATTATTGCTGTCCTTTGTAACACAGGAATTAGATGACAATGTTTGTCAGTAAGAACATCCAAGCTCTGTCCAAGAGCTAAACTGACTTGATCTTTCAGAATTATCTCCTGAGAACCCTTCTTGATTGCCTCTGCAAAACCAGATTTAACTTTATGTTCTGCCTCCAAAGTCCTTCCTACCTTCTGCTCAGTGAATAAATAAAATGTTTTTAGATAGGTAAATATTACCCTTTCATAAGAACATGGAAAAGATATGCTGTTGTGAGCATCTGACCTTTCTTTAGTCTTTTCTCCATTTTCCAGGGAAGCAAACAAAACCATGTAAATCTCAAATACTCATGGGAGGGAAGAAAGAGGAAGAGGCCATTGCTTCTCTTTTTTTGGATCCAGGAGTAGCACCCAGAGACACTGAACAGAAAGAGGCTCCCATTGTGCACAGGCTACACAGACATGTGAAAGAAGCAGCCTGTTGTTTTAATACTACTCTCATAAATATGTGTATGTGTTTGGT